>OW285236.1:15487855-18343176 GCA_935421215.2 Melolontha melolontha
ACGCCTTTTTCAAGAGAATACAAAATAGGAATGAATTCATATTTTGTATTCTCTTGAAAAAGGCGTATACAGCCGAAACATGTAGAGTTTTTTAAATACATATATTTTGAAGTAATATACAGACCTTTAATCGCCTACTGATTAGGTTTACCATATCATACCAAGGTCACGAAGTTATTATATATATATATATATATATATATATATATGTATTTATACAAGATGAAAAGCGTATTTCTTGGGAATAGCGGTTGAGTAATTAAAATAATATTTAGTTTATGATGACGTTTCTGTACTATATATTGTACCTTTTTCAAAACTGTAATATTTATTAAAAACGGTAAGAGAACAATGTAAAATTAATTAATCTACTTACATTAAATTTGCGCTGTTAATATACTGTAATATATTTATTTCGTATTTTTAGATAAGACTAAAACCGTATGTAGACCGTTTTCGGACATTTTTTTAATTTTAATTTTTGACGGTGGAAGTATTTGCAATATCGCCTACATTTCTTTAACAATGTTTTTAATTTCTAACAATTCAAATGCATATTTAATTGTAGAAATTTTCCTTTATTTCAGGCATAGCGACACCAGTATGTGCTATTTCTGGAGCCAAATTCTTAACACACAGCGGTTGGGTCGATCTAAAAAATCCAGTTGAAACGGACGTGCCATTTAGACTCTATAGAGACGAAGGCAGGACCTTTCTGCAAGTAAGCTTATAAAAAATTAGCAAAATATTTGCTTAAATGTATCTTGCAAGTCCTGAAGTATACAAGCATGTAATTTAAATAAAAATTTATCGCAGAAAACGTTTCAGTGTCCTTCACTTTTACGAGGAATATTAGACGCAAACGTGACTTTTAAATGAAATGCTATTACACTTACACAATTACTTACAAAACTTACACTATACAATTCCAACTTTATTATGTATTTAAAAAAGTAGAATCTCTGCAAAGTAGGCCTCTGTTGCAACAATCATCTCTTCGTTCGATGCAATCTTCTCCCGCAAAAACTGTTTCTTTAAGTTTGAAAATAAAAAGCAGGACAGAAGGTTAGATCACGTGAATATGCGGAACACGTCAGTAATAGCAAATGTAATTAAACAATAAATTAACAGAATATGGTCCTTTTCCAAATAATAATAATAATAATAATAATAAACCGTTTATTAACCCAACAGAATACATCCAATTATGGGGTTATAAATATAAATACATGTATATAAGCATTAAACATAACGTGCGTATCAATGAAAAATTATCCTAAACTAAATTAAATCTAAGAAGTAAAACAAATACATTCTTTCATAGAAATCAAATACCTGCAGTAATTATCGCCAAATACATCTAAATTATAATTACATGAATTATATAAATGGCACATTCTATAAAGTGGGGAGTTTTTATATGAATTAGTTGCAGCCTGTCTGTTTAAGAAAGTAATTGAGTTTCTAGTGTTGAAACGAGGAATATAAAACCGAAACCGTGACAAAAACACCGGATCATCTATAATATTATGAACCAACTTATACAAATGTAGTAACGCAATAATTTTTCTATTATTAGATAAACCATTAAAACCAAATTGTTCCAGCAAATTATCATATGATAAGGCAGAATATACACCATGCCTTTTGAAATACAAATATTTTAAGAATCTCTTCTGTAGTGACTCAAGCAGGTTAACATATTTCAAGTACGCTGGTGACCAAACTACACAACAATACGAACCAAGGTATTATACAAAATAGTAATGGTGTCAATATTTACAAAGTCTTTACAAGATCGCATTATAAAACCCAGCAATTTGCAGCAGCGAGAATAAATATGAAAGATATGTTTATTAAAGGTTAATCTACTATCAAATACTACTCCCAAATCTGTAACCTCCGTATATCCCTGAAGATTTACACTGTTAATTTCATAGTTGTATTCAACATTGACAGCTTTTCGAGAAAATGTCATTACTTTACATTTTTCAACATTAAGATTAATACAATTTCTTTGACACCAAGCACACAATTGATCCAAATCACTCTGCAGGATATCACAGTCAGCAGAAGTATTTATTATCCGATAAATTTTTAAATCGTCAGCATAAAGTAAACAGGTAGAATCAAATTTATCACACACATCATTTATAAATAGTATGAACAACAGTGGACCCAGATTCGAACCCTGTGCAACTCCACTTCGGGCAAGATAAGTTCGTGACCTGATTCCCTCATATTCAACGTATTGCTGCCTCCCAGTTAAATAACTTCTGAGTAAAAGCAGGAAGTCGGTATGGAGTCCAAACCGTTCCAACTTTCGCAGAGGTATATGATGTTGTACACATAATAATCAACATAGATCATGCCGTGCGAATCCCAGAATTCCATAGCCATAAACTTTCCGGCAGATGGGACCATTTTTACCTCCGCAAGTCCATTTATTCGACTGTTCTTTCGTTTGTAACGCGAAGTGATGGATTCAAGTTTTTTCCACACTTATACAAGGTGTCCTTGAAAGAGAAAGATCACGTATGAAAAATTGAAAGATGCGAATCCTTGGACATCACTTCATAAAGCCGCACTGATGACGTCGTAAGACAGAAACGCATGTGTTTGTGGTTTGAAGTGACCACTGGTTAAATAAGTGGTGCATGTCCAGGTGTACAGATATGTTTATACATATTTGTATTACACTAATGGACCAAAAATTTAGCGTGTTTTACATCTCCAAGAATGGTATTTTGGAGAGACGGTATAATTGTTTGAGCTGGCATTTCACGGTACGCGAAAACTGAGCTTGTTCTCATTGAAAATGGTGCGATGATGGTTGTTAGGTACATCACCGAGTGTTTAGCTGATCACGTCGTACCATTTGCTCCATTCGTAGGTGAGAACTTCTAATGCCCGATAACGCGCGACCTCACACCGCACGAGTAGTTGAGCAATATTTTGATGCTACTGGCTTCTTTTAATAAAAATTTTATGACGCTTCTGTGTTCAAGTTTCGAATCACTCATTTTATCATCTTTAAACGTATGTAAAAGTAACAAATGTTAAGCGATTCGAACCAAACTTGGAGATGATACTATAAAATGTCACAGAAACGTGACGTAAGAAAATTTTAACGATGAAATATTGTTTTCATAGCTACGTAGATAACATAAAAAATTCACAATTTAGTGGGCTTAGACTAGGTCTACCCGAAAATCACATAAGGACAGGAGCCAAGTCTTATCGCAACACTCCTCTTAGGGTATAGCGGCTTTATAACACCTCCTAGCATATCCTTCTAGTAATTAATCTTTGACTTCAGTTTGAAAATAATATAACAAAATTTGTGGCAGAATTAAGTACATATTCGATTTTATTTATTTAACGTAACTATCAAACTCATTGCATTCCATGTAATATTTCAGTGGGAAGGCGAACCTGTTTTACGAAATCGCATGAGCGGCCGTATAGTTTTAGTTCATCTAAAATGCAGAGACCTAAATTCGAACACCTATACAGAACAAGACTTGGAAGCGGAATTTTCACCTTGCGTGGCATTTCGTGTCGTTGGAACACCTCTAAAATACCCAAGCAGTAAGTTTTCTAAAATTTAATGTATTTTAAAAATTAACCCGCAATCGCTATTTTCTTTTTATGACTGTTATATTACAGATGTAACCGAAATCGTGTTCTCAGCTGACGCTCAATCATCTGACAGTTCTGATGGAACTGGTCTGAGCATGTCGGAGATCGTGGCTATAGGAATATGTTCAGTGCTGCTAGGACTTATTTACGTGGCTTCTGTCTTTCTGTATTTACACATAAGAAAAAGGCGCAAGGAGAACGAAAATTCCATGGACATCCGAGAAAATCCAAGTCTATCTAATGTGGAAGAGGGCATAATCAAGAATAATCCGCTTTTGGGTTTGGGAAGGCATTTTACACCGTCAGATAATAGTTTTAGCGATACCACGGAGTCAGATACCGACATAGCTCCCGATATATTGCAGCATCACGAAGACAGAAAGAAAAATGTGAGTAATATTGACTAAATTTAATCGTTTAGTCATGAACTGCAGTGTTTCGATTTATTAATCTCTATTGAAAACTTCAGAAAAGAGAATCGAATTAAAAGAAACGAACCCACTGTTTAAATGTTATTAAAAAACATTTCCTGGGCAAAGTAAGATTTTTCTTCTTCTATTTCTTCTTCCTTTTCTTCTCCTTTCCTTCTTCTCCTACTTCTTCCGTTTCTCCTTTCCATCCTCTTCTACTTCTCCTCTTCCTTTTTCTTCTACTCGTGTTTCCTTTTTTTCCTCTTTCCGTCCTTCCTCTTTCCTCTACTCCTCTTTCATATGCTTCTCCTTCTTTCTCTTCTTCTCCTCCCTATTTTTCTTCTTTCCTCTTCCTCACACCGCTCTTACTTACTCTTCTTTTCCTTATTCCACTTCTTCTCCTCCTCCTTTCTCTTCTTCTTCCCAGCTTTCTCTTTCTTTCTCTTCTTCTCCCCATTCGTCTTATTTCCCCCATTTTTCCCGTCTTCTCGCCCTTCTTGCTCTACTTCTCATAGCCCTTCGTTTTCCGCTCTCCTTTCTCTTCTTCTTACCAGCCTTCTTTTTCTTTTTCTTCTTCCCTCCATTCTTCTTAATTTTTTTCGGTCTTCTCACACCTCTTCCTATGCCTCTTCTCGCCCTTCGTGTTTTCCTCTCTCCTTTCTCTTCTTCTTCCCAACCTTCCTTTTCTTCCTCTTCTTCTTCCCAGCCTTCCTTTTCTTTCTCTTCTTCTCCCCATTCTTCTTCTTATTTCCCCCATTTTTTTCCGTCTTCTCACACCTCTTCCTCTGCCTCTCCTCGCCCTTCGCTTTCCTCTCTCCTTTCTCTTCTCCTTCCCAGCCTTCCTTTTCTTTCTCCATTCTCTTTCTCATTTCCCCCATTTTTTTTCGTCTTCTCACACCTCTTCCCCTGTCTCTCCTCGCCCTTCATTTTCCTCTCTCCTTTCTCTTCTTCTTCACAGACTTTTTCTTTCTCTTCTACTTCCCATTCTTCTTCTTATTTCACTCATTTTTTTCCGTCTTCTCACCCTTCTTCCTCTGCTTCCCCTAGCCCTTCGTTTCCCTCTCTCCTTTCTCTTCTTCTTCTCAGCCTTCCTTTTCTTTCTCTTCTTCCCCCATTCTTCTTCTTATTTCTCCCATTTTTTCCGTCTTCTCACCCTTCTTCCTCTGCTTTCCCTGGCCCTTCGTTTTCCTCTCTCCTTTCTCTTCTTCTTCCCAGCCTTCCTTTTCTTTCTCTTCTTCCCTCCCATTCTTCTTCTTATTTCTCCCATTTTTTTTCGTCTTCTCACCCTTCTTCTTCTGCTTCCCCTAGCCCTTCGTTTTCCTCGCTCCTCTTTCTTCTTCCCAGACTTCTTTTTCTTCTTCTCCCCATTCTTCTTTTTCACCCGTCCTCTTCTGCCTCCCCTCATCCTTCGTTTTCTTGCATCATTTCCTACATCTTCTTGCTTCCCTTCTCCACCTTCTTCTGCCTATTCTGCTCTCTCTACTTCTTCTCCGTCAACCCTTTCAAATATTCAATTAAGGAGTTCAATTCTACTTACTTCCATACATTTCTTGCAGTGTTATTCAACCATCATCTTCATTTCAGCTATACTGTTTGTCTTCCGTCTTCAACTTTCTTCTATTGATTTTATCTAGGTGTCGTTGGTCATCTATTTTCTCCTTTTCATAGTTTGACATGTTACTTTAGTTAGTCTGGCAATGCTCATCGTAACTATTTCTCCACATAACTCTTCATCGCTCTCAAACCGTTGCCTCCCAAGCCTTTCTTGTCCTAAGAGACAGTGAGCATGACTTTTCACGCGGAAAAAGTTTTACGGCACTTTCCTCGTGGGCGAGTTAGTATTAACTGTCTTTTCGTCCCAACGTTGACATAGGAGGCCCAAATCTCATCACCTGTTACGATATGTCTGAGGAAAACTTCACCTTCAACATCGTAGCGTATCGGAAAAGTTAGTGCCGATCCCATTCGATTTGTTTTATGGACTTCGGTAAGAAGTTTTGGCACCTATCGTGAACAAAATTTGTGCTAACCTAAATGTTCAGTAACAATCTCGTACAAAACTGTACGTGAAATTTGAAGGGAAAAGAGCACTTAGTTCTATTATTACGAATCGTCGATTTTCACGAATTCTTTCTTCAACATTACCAATAGTTGGACTTCCACTCCGTTCTTCATCATAGATATTAGTTCGTCCTTTTCGAAAGATACGGCATCATCTTCATCATAACCAGAACAATGTTCACGATGAATCTCACCAGCCTTCATGTTCTTTGCGCACAGAAATCAAATAGCAACACTCAATTCATTGTCGGCGGGATTTTCAATTACAGCACCAATTTTAAACGACCAAAATGGCACGAACGATTCTCTCACTAGCACTGCCAGACTCACACTAAACTAGACTACACCGCAGCGCTGCGATCGCGCTGATGTCCCCTCTGCTATGCTCACTAGACGGAAACGGAACTTATTTACTAATCCACCTAGTATATTAAATATATACTTCATCACAAGGCAGCAAGTAATATCGGTAGCTATTATTAACAAAATACATACAAACAATTTAATTAATTCTTTCCAGTTAAATATCTTTATACAATTTCGTTGAATATCCTCTACTTCACCTGTGCACGACATTTACACAATTCCCTTTCTTATAGATGCAAATCACTTCGGCACTTGTGCACCCCTACCGTCACGAAATTTACTCTTCATTGAGTTCACTCGAAACATTCCATCACCAGGATTCCAGCACTATTGAAAGACTCCCTGAAGAAAACGTATCGATCGTTGAAACTCTGGAAGGCCGCGAAGATAGACCGGAAAACGTCAAAGCAATCGGCGTCACAAGAAAGAAGTTATACTTTAATCCTGCCTATTTTGAACCGCATTTACTGCAGGTATATATAAACTTTAATAATGTTTCTGAAACAAATGCAAATTGATAAAAATCATTTGTTATAGACTCCCCCACCAGCTGCAATAGAGTTTCTCACCAAAATTAGAGAAGTCATTACAATTGCCAAACAAAAAATGGTCACCAAAAAATTTTCTCCTAGTCTACTCGGTATTCCCGAAGAGGACTGTAACTATTCACTAGAATCTACAAATGAGAACTCACAAGACTTCAACATCCGGCGTGGCAGTATGATAAGCCTGAAACGCGAAAACAGCAGGAGACGTATTTGTTCTGGCTGTCCAGATTGCGAACCGAAAGACTTCAAAAGCTTGTGCGGAAGATTACCGGAATTCCCTTCCTTTGTAGCTTGCGAGAGTTGCTCGACAAGTACTGAAAGTAAGCAGCACATTATAAGAAGATGGTTGGAAGATATTCCAACAATAAAATCGAGTCCGCTAGTAATCCACAAAGAGAACGAAATGCAATCCCTTCCCATAATATCGTCACCGAAGCGAGTAAGATCACCGACAAGATCTTTACCTTCCAATAACACATATGCACCGTTAAAAGCATTATCGCCACGGGCGGCTTCCGATAGGGTACAAAATAGAAAACTGGCAGATTCGAGTAGTCAATCTTCGAATAAAACCAGTTCGTCGGAAAGGAAAGTCCGTAAACCTATAGTGAAGCCAAATTGCCCTCCACCTCCAATACCAAAAAGCGCTTTAGAGAATCATTATTATAGCATTGCAAACACTAGACCGGAACCAAAAACTCTTCCGCCACCAGATATGATACATGAAGCTATGGTCGTCGAAGAAGAAACACGCATTCCAACTATAACAAAAAAGAAAATGAACGCTGTCATTAACGAATTTTCCAGAAATCTAACAGAAGTTAATTGTTCTTCAAACAAAAATCAAGTCGATTACGAAAGCGATAGTCTTGAAAGATCGACACGAAACAAAGGCTTCAGTACCCCCACTGAATATGCCGATGTATCTTCATCTCAACCCAGTCCAAGTTTAAGTACAGCACTACCAATGGACGAAGAAATGACAATGGGAAACGCTATAATAAACACTAAAACAGGCAACATGACCATCTCGAAGTTAAACATGAATTCTTTGCAGGCTGACGATCACGATTATGAATTGATAGTTTTAAAGAAGAGCGATAATAATGCCTATATCATACCAGAACTTCTCCAACGCGGTAATTTAGTTAGCGAAGTGTACGTTAATAACGGTTATAATTACGGTAGTGCCCCGTCATCATCACCCAGTTCTAATTCATCAACTTTAGAAAGTAAACCGCCTAAAGTTAGGTATGATGATAACAAGCCTGGTCATCTTTTGATAGAGGTTGAAGACTGTCCTGATAATTACATAAGAGTGCAAGAATCCGACGAATTCGAACCAGATACGTTAGACAGAAAACCCAAATTATCGATTAATAAAGATATAAATATAGACAGCGATGATTACTCGGATTCTTTAGAAAGATCAAACCAAATACTTTTGAAGAGTAATGGAAGTTTTAAAAATGAAAGTGTAGAGACAACCGAAATCCACCCAACTAATTTCAACAGGAAATTTGGAAGTTTACGGGAGATATACGAAGCGAAAAATAGGAAGTCTGTACAAGATCAATTCATAATCAGTGATAATATAGAGGTGGTGACCTGGAAGGAGGGGTTAATTCAAGATTGCGAAGGAAGATTGCTAACTTTAGAGGAGAGGCATTCCAAGCGACAAAGACGAAGTACAACTCCAAACGTCAGCGATATTCCTCCCGATGTCATACCACCGAATTCACACGAGGCAGATCCCATATACGAACAGCCGAAGCCTCCGAGAAAAGTAATAGACGCAGGAAGACCTCCGTTACCACCGAAAACTCTAAACAGAAGATCCAAAGATTACAGCAAGGATACGAACTCGCTAAGCAGCAGTAACTCATCGGACTATGAACCTATTCAAGATGGAAAGCAAAATAGCAAATGCGACGCTAGTATTTTAAAGAACTTCATGCATTCTGAAGATATATTCTTCAAAAATGGTCTGAACAATCAGTTCATTCTCCAAGCGCGGACGATTACTTCGCTTCCGAGTATAGACGTGAAGAAACCTCCCGAGCCAGACGGTAAACTCACAGGGATTTTGGGTAAATACTTACAGAAACCTGAGGATCTAGGCTATCTGAGCACGGATTCTGACGACTCTAAAAAGAAGAAATGTAAGAACGTGCAGGGTAGTGGTGGCAGTACGGGCCCCGGTAGTGAAACCGATGAAAGTCTATGTGATGGTCATAGTGAATCAGGGGCAGAAAGTATAGAAACACACTCGGTATTTTTCGACAGCTTTCGTAAACCTTGTTTTACAGGATCTTTAGATAGTGGCGTAGATTCTGATCTGAAAATTAACTCTTTTACGAATGTCTATTTAGATGATGGCGCGAGTTCGGATTCCGAAAATGTAAGTTTCAAAACTGTTGTAACAACGCACAGACACTAACTAAATATATTTTATGTGATCTTAAAAACATTTATCGAAAATCGATGCCGTTAACACAAGCTCAAATAAGTTAATTATTAGTAATATTAGGCGCAGATTTATTAATCATAATTATCACATTTCCAATTTATAATAACTATTATAGTTAAGTTTGTATTATACAGGGTGTAAATGAAATACGCAAGACGTGCGCTAATATATAATAGATACGTAAGAAGCAATTCAAATCTATAAAAAGAATTTATTCTATTGAAACTTTAATTTTTGCGGAAATTTAGGGACGCAAACTTTTCAAATACGGTTGAATCTAAACAAATATAAATTATATGTTTATATATTGTCAATTCAACAAACAAATAGGCATCTATTTCTTCAAGTTCACAAAAACTTCCCTTCACATTTCAGTAATGTAATGCGTTATTGTGCGAAAAGTTTTACAAACATGTATTCATTCATTTCCTAGATATAAATTTTCTTATGCATCAGCTGTTCTGTTCTTATTTATAAGTAGAGTGGACCAATTCAGAGCGAAAGCAGAGGCGTGACTAACGAATTGATTCCCGTATGCGAAACATTATTAATATCTAGAGATATACTATCACGAACGGTGCTGTTATTATGTTATTAAGTAATATAATAAGTTATTATATTACTTAATACTACATATTTGTATTATATTTTGTTTATTTTAGTTCCAATTTACAGTCGTGTATTGTGTATTGTGCATTCTATAGAAAAGGAAAGTGTTTTATATTTATATGAATATGAATATCACCTATATTTCTCTCAACACTGTTTTATAGAAATTATGTGTCAACAAATTTTTGCTGTTCCCTAGTTTTGATTTATTATAATTCCTACCTTTATCCGTCGTCTAAAGTTTAATATAAGCACTTATATAATACAGGGTTGGCCATTTAAGGTTGCGGTTTTTGAAGTCATATTAAACATTTTATTATTATTATAATCGATAAACCTTGAAATTACCCTACGGGTGTCAAGGTCATATTAAAAATACAAAACATTAATTTAAAAAAATGATTTATTTGTGCAATTAAACAACAAGTTAATAAATCAGGTTTTCGAAGTGAGAGCCTCGAGCAACGATAACATTTCGCAGCCTCTTATCAAATTCTCCACAAACTGCCTGAAGTGTGGCGTACGGTATCGCTTCTATTCGCTGCCGTATTGCCATTTCAAGGTCATCCAGGGTGTCTATACCATCGCGATAAACCGTATCTTCCGAATAGATTACGCAATTGTCTTGCCGTAGCTGCAAGAGATTCCCCATTTCTATAATAATATTTTATTAATTCCACACGCACTTCCGTTGGATACGACGCCATCTTGAAAACTGACTAGGCAAATTTTTCATATATTTATTGAAAACCGCGCTGGGCCCTCTAAAAAAAAATATATATTATATTAATTTCTATATATACATGGGAATAGCGCGATTTTTAAATTATTAAACTTTAGACGACGGATAAAGGTAGGAATTATAATAAATCAAAACTAGGGAACAGCAAAAATTTGTTGACACATAATTTCTATAAAGCAGTGGTGAGAGAAATATAGGTAGGTGATATTCATATTCATATAAATATAAAACACTTTCCTATTCTATAGAATGCACAATACACAATACACGACTGTAACTAAAATAAACAAAATATAATACAAATATATATATATAGTAATATAATAACTTATTATATTACTTAATAACATAATAACAGCACCGTTCGTGATAGTATATCTCTAGATATTAATAATGTTTCGCATGCGGGAACCAATTCGTTAGTCACGCCTCTGGTTTCGCTCCGAATTGGTCCACTCTAAGTAGGTCAATGGCCTTTGTAATACCCTTTGTAATATCCCGAAAAATACAATATCGTGTTACTTTAAAAATTTTAAACGGTATTACAGTTTTGTGGTGATATGGAATTTGTAATTTACAGTTTCTGTCAGGAAAGATGATCCCTGCGTCATCAATATAACATTGTAAGATTCAAATTCAGTACTTCGGCGTCATATTAAATACTGTAAATTGCAAAATCAATTTTAAAACTATGACTTGATTTTCGGATCAAATAAGTTTGTTGAAAGTCGGTCGAATTCGTAGGTTATGTGAATATATATAATCTTAGTCATATTACTTTAAAATTAAAAATTGAACGAATGGAATACGTCGAGCGCCAGTCTACGGACGGGTATCCCAAAAATAAAAATTGGGACGTTTAGAGGACCCTTAGGAAATCAATTTATCCTAATAAAGTTTTTAGCGCTGAGGCACCGGTATTCTAAAAAAAAAATAAAACACTTTCAAAATTAACACTAACCTCTAATGTTATGTTTTCGTCCAATACTTGATTTATACTAATGCCATTTACATTTATATTTTCTGTATATTCGCCACAATTAATCGTTAATTATGTAAATAAACGCAACTGGAAATTTGACTGTCAAATTGAATGATTATGTCAACTGATGTAAACAAAAGTTTAATACAGAGCCACCAACTTTCGTGTAACAAATATTAATTCTACCGTTCAAGTATAACACAGAAATACATAGAAACAGTAAATTTTTCCATAAATAGGTGGCTCTGTAGCAAATCTTTGTTTACATCAGTTGACATAATCATTCGATTTGAGCCTAATTTCCAATTGCGTTTATTTGCACAATTAACGATTGATTAAGTAAACAAAAATGTAAATGGCATCAGTATAAATCACGAATACGATATAATGGCCAATAAATAGATGTTTCATGAGTATTTGGGCGAAAACGTAACGTTAAAGGTTAGTGGTCATTTTTAATGTATTTAATTTTTTTTTAGAATAAGGGTGCCCCAGCGCCAGTAAATATATTAGGATAAATTGGTTCCCTAAGGGTCCTCTAAACGTCCCAATGTTTATTTTTGGGATAGCCGTCCGTAGACTGGCGCTCCACGTTACCCGAACAAAGCTGTGTAAACAGCAAATTAAATTAGACTATAACACCACATGAAAAATCAAATTAACTATCAAGAATTTACAACATTTATGTGAACATATAAGATTATGTAACTCTTTAATCATTTATCATAGTTAATTGACGAAGGAGATACTTGTTGAAACTTCATTATAACGCTAAGAAATAAGTAATTAAACTTCTAGTTTCAAAAATTCTTTTATTGTAAATACCACTACAATATTGTTTCGCCATACAATGGCTTCAGCACCTTGTAGAAATGTGTCCAAACACTTAATAGATTTAATTCTTACACACACTAAATTCAAATCTAAGTTCTCCATTAAAAATTCCCAGGAATTAATTAACAACATTTCAAACTTGCAATTACCAAACAAATATAAACTCATTTCATTTGATGCCTCGAATTTGTTCACTAGTATCCCACCCCAGGAGGTAATAGATTTAATTACTTTACAACTAGAACGTAGAAACACGAACATTGTCACAAACACCGAAATTTTAGAGCTCTTAGAAACGTGCCTGGAACAAAATTATTTTCAATTTAAAAAGAAATTTTATAAACAAACAGAGGGTCTAGCAATGGGAAACCCACTAAGCCCCTTATTAGCGGAAATTTTCATGAATAATTTAGAAACTATAATTAGTACACATCCCTTGTTTGGTAATTGTGTATATTGGTTTTTGTGTATATTGGTTTAGGTTTAGGTTGATGACATATTAATTTGCTTTAACGGTTCAGATAGACAATTAAAAACTTTACATAATTATATCAACACTATTCACCCCAAAATAAATTTTACTATAGAAACAGAAATAAATAAAAGCATTAATTTTCTAGATTTAACCATATCACACAAAACTAATAAACACGAGTTCGCTATATACCATAAACCAACACATACAGATACCACAATACACGCTAATACTTTTCATCCTACAACACACAAATTATCAGCATACCAATCAATGGTATATAGATTAATTCATGTACCCTTGAGTAAAAGTAATTTCGACCTTGAACTAAATAGAATATACACAATAGCATTAAACAATGGTTACTCTATAAATATTGTCAATAACATCCTAAATAGCCAACAAAAATCTAAAACCCTTTCCTTAGTTTATCCAAAATTAAGATACAAGATAATTAATTCCTATAATTCAATCACTTACTTAGGAAAAATTTCGGAAAAAATTGGTACTTTCATTAAAAAACTTAATAACGAACATATATCATTTAAAACAGACAATACTATACAGAACATTATTAAAAACAACAATGATAAAATAGACAAAGAATCAAACTCTGTTGTATATAAGTTAACATGCGAAGATTGTAATAAGGTATACATAGGACAAACGGGGAGGGCATTCAAAATTAGGATGAAAGAACACGAGAGAAGCCATAAAGAAAAGAAAACAGATTCAACTTTCGCAAGTCATTGTATAGATATCAATCATAGATTTAATATAGATTTCAAAATTTTACACATTCAAGAAAAAAGTAAAAAACTTAACCTGTTAGAAAACTTAGAAATTAATAGATACAATAGTTTAGGATTAGCTTTAAATGACCAACTAGATTTAAACAACTCCCCTCTACTAAATTTAAGATTGTAAAAAAAAAAAAATTTCCACCACCATTTCCCCAATAATTTTCACATAAATATTTAAACTTGTATTGTACATATTCAGTATTTCATCCACCTGATGAAGCAATTGTATGGCGAAACAATATTGTAGTGGTATTTACAATAAAAGAATTTTTGAAACTAGAAGTTTAATTACTTATTTCTTAGCGTTATTTATCATAGTAATTTAATGAATGGCAAAACTAAACTGCAGTGTAAGCACTATTTATTGACAAGCTCAATGTATCAGTCACTCGCTAAAAAAGGTTTATTAAAATCTACACATGTGAAATGATTCATTCTCTACCTCTTGTACACATGTAATAGGTATTCCTTACACCACCATAGTTTTTATTTTGTTCAAAATATTGTAAAAATTTAAAGTAAGTTGACGCGACTGTGAATATACTGTTCTACCATGTACTACCATTATAGTTTTAAAACAATTAATTTAAAAAAGGATGTATTTATAAAAAGAAAATCAATAACAATTCGATGAAATATCAACGAAAATGTACTGTCAAATGTCAACGAGTGACGACTACTAACCAGAAATGTGTGTATTTATCACGGAGTAGCTAATAGTTCCGTCTTTGTCTTACTCAAGTAAATTGCATGAGCCGTATCTCTGTACTAGGCGAAATTTCAAAATATATACTTTCGTTCAATCTATCCTTGTCATACAAGTAGGTGCTGTATGTTATTTGGATGTGGAGATTATTCTTTGAATGTCGTTTATAGAATTATACGTAAGTGACGCAGGGATCATCTTGGGTGATATTGAGTGTAGTTGTCTTAATATTAAATTTAAGCCGAAATATAATAAATTGCATTTCTAATTTTTCTATCTTCTATTTGCCTCTTTTTTTAATTACAAATTTCTTTGCTCTAAAAAGGATAGATTTGCGCGAAACAGGTGGAATACTTAAAGGAGATTTTCAGTATGGCGAAGTACACGAGGTATGTCTTCCCGGTATGGGCCGCTGCTTAAAAAATACGTTGCTGTAGATCGTCTTCGTTGACAATATCAGTGCTGTTATGAACTGAACCTTTCATGGAGCCCCATAAGAAATGGGTATAAATCGGGAGTACGCACCCATATGATTCGGCTACGGTATGGGCCACTGCTTAAAAAATACGTTGCTGGAGATCGTCTTCGTTGACAATATCAGTGCTGTTATGAACTGAGCATTTCATGAAGACCCATAAAAAGACATGTATTTAAATCGGGACTACACGGAGGCCATTCGATTCGACCACTTCGTCCTAACCATCGAGGATATGAATGATTTAAAAAGTTCCGCACTTCGCGAGAATAATGGGCAGGAGCACCATCAAGAATAAACCACATACGAGCTCGTGTTTCTAGAGGAACATCGTCTAGATAATCGGGTAGGGATTTCCCCAAGAAATCCAGGTAGCTCAGTCCGTTAAGTTGTGTAGGTAGTACGTGCGGCCCTAGCAATGGATCACCGACAATTCCAGCCCACAGATTTATTGAAAAACGGTGATGAAAACGACCTTGATATATCATGTGGGGGTTTGCATCGGCCCAGTAATGAAGGTTGTGAAAATTTAAAATACCGTCCCTAGTAAAAGTATACTATCGGTAAATAACAGCCTTTATGCAAAGTGCGGCTGTTATGTAAGTTTCCGACTGAACCATCTACAAAAGTTAAATTTATGGCAGGCGATCGGCTTGCGTAAGTTCTTGGACACGTTGCACGTGGTAGAGTTGTAACAAATTCCTTCGAAATATGTTATCGCAGCCGCTCGGGTAGTTATATTTGGATTTTCATTTACAATATCCAAAACTTGTTCCTCCGCATCTACTAACCCACGCGGTCTTTCACAGCCACTGTCTTCATAACTAGAATGCAATGTACCGCGATCTCTCAATCTGTACACGGTTTGTAAAATTAAATCATTTGATAGGAATCTTCGTTTCGAAAACCGCCACACTGTCCCTAGAATTACAACGAATATATCACATTGCACATGATATCATAACATCCTTACTTTGAATATCGAGACGGCTATAAATATTTCTCATAATCTGCATAATTTTTACGTTTTTTTTTACAAACTTTATGTTTAGTCTTCGTTTAAAAAAGGAATTTGTTGTTTTGAAAGCATGTGCACCAGTAGTAGTTCAAAATTCACGCGATTTATTTAGACTTGTATGAACAAAAAAAGCTAGGAGTGGAAGCGTTTCTTTACTAAAGTTATAAAAGTTAAGCATTGATTAATACCATATGAGCAAAAAGTATTTAGATAAGGGATGGCCATGGTAGGGAGGATCACTGTCTTTGATAGGTTCAGCATGTTGTTGCCAATTAAATGTCAGATTTGATTTGAAATAGTTACAATTATATTGGCTGTTAGCTAAAAAAACTTACATTTAAATTATATCGAATAAAACTTAAAATCGAAACTGATTAACCAACAACAGGATGAACCTATCAAAGACAGTTATCCTCCCTACCATGGCCATCCCTTATCTAAACAATTTCTGCTCATATAGGTACTTTGAAATTGTCTATAGTTTCCAAAAGTATGTGTAATATAATAATTCGTAAATCTATTCAATGTAACCTTAAATGAAACGTTATTCAAAGTCATCAATTTAATAAATTAAATAAATGTTAGGTACATGAATATTAAATATACAAGGACAATATGTTTTAATTAAATTTATTACAGGAAATGTTGAAAATGTTGGCCATCAATATTTAAACGCAAGTTAATACCATCCTTCATATTTTAGAAAACGTGAATCAGTATAATTTCATTCACTGTCTCTTAATGCTGTTCCGTAAATTCTATATATTGCAAAATTGAGTTTTAAAAATTGTGTGCTAACGGTGGGGCCTTACGCCCTTAGGCAGAATCGCCATGTGGTATTAGTGCCGTTTAGCGCACTTCGTGGCAGGACGCCACGTGATGTTAGCCTGGTCCTGAGGGCTACATCGTTGAGCCTTCACGCAGATATCGTTGTCCCGTTAAATAATACACATAGTTCGGGTAACATATATTTAATACATAACAACACTTAAAACTGCATAACAATTATATACATTCTTACTAACTAGTATGTAGACTGAATGTGTGAATGTGAATGAGAATCTCTGACTCTGAATATGAATCTGAATGTCTGTCCCTTGCATTACTCTCGTTATATATACATCAGATCATCCTCGTACTACTTAGGGAATATTATACAACCCTGACATGTAGCTTGTGTTTGCAAACAACTCGCGTCAGCGAGGACGTATTTGTAACACGCATTACACTTGCGTTACGGGAACGAGGCTGTGACCTGGTTGAGATTGTTTGCATACACACAAATTGCATTGCGTTATCACAATTGAAAAAAAATAAGAAAAGAAAAAATAACCTAAAAATCTTGAATCCATAAATACGTCTAGTAGCTCTAATATTTCCACCTGTTTCACTGCATAGTAAGATGATATTTGTTAATTCGTGATTTGAATAAGCCATATTTCACGGAAGTTGATAACAGAATGACTTCTGACTTACAATATGCATTACCGCATCTACAACTCCCACAATTTCGCTTCAATACAATACAGAGGTAGAGCTGCAGTTGTATAGAAATACTAAATTTACCAGAGTCGGATCGAACCGCGTGCATTTACTAATTTTTTTTTTTTCTTTGATCTCGTTCGTGATAGAGTTTTCGTGTATAAGCATTTTATGCTCAATATTATTATAACTATTACATATTAAAGTATATCGCCATATTTCGTTTACACCCTGTATACATATGTTGAAGACTATTATTTATTTTACAAATTCATTTAGTAGTTTTTGTTAATTTTTCTCCGCAAATCTGGTTTAATTTACTTCTTAAGGCGGCTTTACACGGTCAAATAAATTCAAGAATTTTGTGACTTTGAATTTATTGAAACGTGTAATACACAAAATTGTCGTGAAGTTCTTGACGACAATAAATTCATGAAGAAATTCAAGAATTAGAACCAGCTCTAATTTTTCGCCAATTTTGGGGGAATTATGATTACATTTTGGCTTTAAAGTTATTGCCAACTTTGAATGTAATGTAATAGTTGTGTTATCGTAAGAATTAGAGGTTATGTAGGTATTAATAAAGGCTTATAATAATTAGTCGCCATTTTCAATGTATAAAAATTATCATAAGTTTAACATAACCTACTCAACTTGTGAGTACAAATATAAACATGGTCGTAGTAAGAAAAAGTCACTATTTTATGGTTGGTATTAACTGGTTAACTTCAATAAAATATTTCATCGTGTAATACAAGGATGCATTTTCAATAAATTCATGAACTTCTTATGAATAAATTCATGAATTTCTTTGACCGTGTAAAGCCAGCCGGCTTTACATTATTATTCTTCTAGTCATACACGTGAGGAAATAAAAATACCATCTATTTTCGCTTATTCATTATTTTAACTATTATCGCAAATAATCTTCTAAAGGAAATGTTCACAATGCAAGAAACGCATTGAAAACTTTAAAATATGCTTTCCTAATAATTTTCAAAACTAAATGTGCAAAAACGAAATTTGCAAAGCGAATCTTCCACTGGGTTATAACTAATTTTATTTTATCAAT
Source organism: Melolontha melolontha (assembly GCA_935421215.2). Lineage (NCBI taxonomy): Eukaryota > Metazoa > Arthropoda > Insecta > Coleoptera > Scarabaeidae > Melolontha > Melolontha melolontha. Next base: position 15,506,551 of record OW285236.1, read on the forward strand.
AAAAAAATAATTCAATAGATGTCGTTGTAGTATTATGACTAGGGCTGGCGAATTTGCGCCAACAGCCAGTGGCGGCTGTATAAAACACATTTTATAATTTATTTCTTACCATTTAATAAAATAAATGGTAAGAAATAAATTATAAAATGTGTTCAAAAAGCACTTACCGTATTAATCTTCCGTGAAATCACAATGTGGATACCATCTGTTAAATATTTCAATCATCAGGTATGTTTCCACAGTTCTTTCAGTCAAGCTAGTACGACGTGAGGAATAAACGTTTTTAATGCCGGAAACGACTATTTTACTTCTAGTGATAGTTATATTTGCATATTTAAAATAATACAGGGTGGCGCATAGCCGACTGATACATTTTAAATCACTGTTGGTGTAGAAATATTTATTTTAAAACAACGAAACATGGATTTTATATTAACAAAAAACACAAAATTTTTTAAATATTACTTCAGGCCGATGACCGTTTAAATTACTGTTGGTGTAGAAATATTTATTTTAAAACAACGAAACATGGATTTTATAATAACAAAAAACACAAAATTTTTTAAATATTACTTCAGGCCGATGACCGTCATCATTGTCGATACATTGATGCAAGCGATTCACAAAGCTCTTAAATACCCTGTGTAATAACTCTCGATCAATTGTGTTTATTTGCTTGATTGTATTGCATTCTTTAATTCGGTAATTGTTCTAGGGCGATTTTTATACACAAGTTGCTTTAACCCATTAACGCCTAAATTTAATTGGGTGAATCAAACTCCACAATTTTCATGTTGGAGTTTAAAAGAACCTTTATAAGACATAAAATGCACATCTTACTCAAAAAAATATATTTAGAATAATTTGAAGGGGGTGTACTCAAACGAGTACAACAAGACAATGTGCATTATCTAATACTAAATATGTACTATTTGCTATGTAATGTTTTAAAGCATTCCCTTTCAACGCATAAAGTCTTTAGGCATTTTTCACACTGCCAACGGACCCTAGCACTGCACTGACAACACCTAAGTTGAGTAGGAATTTTTTTGGGGAAGTGACCAAAAGAATCAGTAGCTAAACCTGCAGGTACAGAACTTGGTCGTCCTCTTTTTCTTGACTGAACATTTTCACGTAAGTAAGGCCTCGTGACATTTCTTCGAAACTGCAAAAAACTCATGGAACTTTCAGAAGCTATTTGATGAAGTCTCCATGCATTCACTAACGATATATCAATCATGTATGTAAATAAAACCCACCACCATTTTTTGCCTCTGATCATAATTCTGTAATTCGAAATTGATTGATCAAGAAGATTAGCCCCTCCGATACCACTATTAGATACAATATGAAACAAACATGTAAATAATTTACATATCTGTAACTATGCACATGGACAATACATCTCGTATTTTCAGCATTTACTTCTGCTTAATACATATGTTTCTGCCATCTAGGCGTCGTCAGTTAAGCTAGTGAAGCAATGTATACAAATTAATACAAACCTGTTATAAACAACTGGTTTGTATCTGTATTTAAATTTACTGAAATAGCCCGCATAGATCAAGCAAGTTCCGTCCTATAAGAAGACAACTATTTAATAATTGACATCTTACGGGCGAAAGAGACTTTGTCTGGAGGGCTACCTATCGTTCGAACTAGGACGCCTAGATGGCAGAAACATATTGCTGTGAATTGTGATCTTAATTGCTTATTTACTTTCAATTCACACTACAAAACAGATTCCCTGCTATCCTCAGTCGGGTGCGCCTTCCTTGAGCTTCTCAATCTTCAGGGCTTATCCTCATGGATACGTGGAAATATAATTGAAAAGAATAGGTATAAGACAAATCATGCAAACATTTCCCCCCTTTACATGTATATTTAAAAAAAAAATAAAAAAAAAACTCAACTTTACAAAGTGTAAAATTGCACTGATACAAATTTCAGCAATGAGGATAAAAAAACTTTGATACCAACTGATGGTAAAAGTTATAAAAAACCTCCAATTAATTTACCGCGAACAAAGATTTAAATATAAAATATAAACAAAATTTATCAGATGTCAATAATTACATTACCCCCACAAATCAAACGTCAAATAGAACTTTCTCTATTTTTCGCACGCATCCAAAATTGACCATGCGCAAAAATGAAGCATGTAACAAATAAGTTTTCCCGCCTTCTAACGCATTACAATAATTTATATGAACAAAAAACTATACTCAAAAAAAAACAGTCTGATAAGTTTTCTTAATATTTTCTCTGATTACAAAAATATTATAAACTAGAATTATCGAATTTACTGAGCTCCTTATTGTAATTCACTTATTTCTAAATACATAGATATAATATTAAAATATACATACATTCATTTTTGTATACGTCACGTCACAAAAAACTATTATAAGAGAGACTCCAGATAGGTCATTTAATTTAAATTACAAGTTTAAAGACTCGTAAACAAACGAAAAATTAATTTAACACATCAAAACACAATCAAAAAACACACACCGTAATTATCCAAAGTTTAAATTGAATAAAATTAAGTTTTATCCAATTAAATAACACAACCTATCTGCATAAAAACCACCCAATCTCTCACATGAGCATCCAGGAAACAGCAAGCTACCCCTACCTAACATAAAAATAAATCAAAACAGCTACAATATATAGATATATACATTACTACAACTTCCAAATTGGCGCGAACTGCAAACATCACATAAACCCGTACATCCTACAGTTGTGGACAAAAATACATATCATAATAAATTGTTACATAAACGATCAAAATTTTATAGTTATCTCTCTGTAATAAAATGTACATAAATATAATGTTTTTCATATCTTCTTTTATTACTTTCTTCAAGGAAAAATCCACGACATCATGTATTAAGCAGAAGTAAATGCTGAAAATACGAGGTGTATTGTCCATGTGCATAGTTACAGATATGTAAATTATTTACATGTTTGTTTCATATTGTATAAACGCTTTATACGTGCTTAACGTATTGTCATACTTAAACAAAACCTTTTTGTACCACTATTAGATGTTGCAAAGAGACGAGGTTGGTTTACATCAGTCTTCTTTTTTCTTGTTTGGACCATCGTTTTATTTTTGTAAGTGGTTCAATATGGTCATAATTAGTAATGTGCAGGCACTATTGTCTTTCCACTTAACACATAAAATTTCATTTACTGTATCAAATTGATACTTGTATGCGCCTCGATTGTATTTTGAATAATCTTTGTTGGACGGCAAAGGACAGTGTTTTGTGCGATTTTCTTTAATAGTACCTGTACCCTAAAACCCATACGCTTTAGTGCTACAAGTAATGGATAAGTTGAAAAATAATTGTCGAAAAATACTATGTGCTTTGATGGTTCTTTCACATGGCTAAGCAATTTCAGAACAACTGATGCGCCTAGAGGAACTGTTCGTTTACCATTACCTTCCTTTCCACAATAAATATCAAACACGTAAGAATATCCTGAGGAACTGTTTAGAACCCAATTTCTGTACCCGAAACGTACAGGTTTTCCTTTCAAAAACTGTTTAGCTGGGTGACCACCAAAATATTTTATCATAGATTCATCTATAGACAGATTCTTATGAAAGATTCTCCACTAACAAAAATTGTTTACTAATAAGTTCATCAAAGGTCGAACTTTATACATACGATCATTAGAGGTTCCTATAGCGCTGTTATCTGACAGGTGTAGGTATTTTTTTATTTGAAGATATATGTCTCTAGACATAGCTCTACTCACTGCCCCAATGCCCAAATCTTCATCATTAGACCAATACATACGCTTTTGAGGAACGCTATGAACCAGTCAATAGTAAAATTCCAATAAAGGTACGTATTTCGTCAGCCGTAATGGTAAAGTTATGATTATTTTTTTGACCAGCATATAGTAGTAACTGATCAACAATCAACTGTGTTACGTTTTCATCAAATAATTTTTCAAAAATTTGTCTGGAGTTCAGATTTTTTAGGTCATTTCGAATTTGTTCGAAATCTTCAGTAAGTGTGTTTGAGATACCAACATCTGTAGAATACTGGGGTTCTATTTGTTTCCATTTGGGCTCTTTAAATGTTCCATACTCATATACGTCTCCTACATTGGACTGTAGATTACTGGTAGATGCGTCTCCAGTTCTAACAATACTCTCCCTGACAACACTTAAAGGTACATTATCTTCAGGATCCTCGTCACTTTCTACCTCGTTAAAACCTGGAACATCAGCAGGCATCAGATCATCTCTAAGGTCGTCATCATTGATATCTTCCTCATCAGTTTCTACACCGAGGGTCTGGAGGAATAATTGCTAGAACATAATCGCTTCTATTCTGAGAAATGTCTGGATTATCTTCATTATTCAGTTCGTCTACAGCTTCTTCTAGTCTTTCGAACCGTTCTGAACCATAAAAAAATACGTGGCGGTATTTCCATTGAAAAGCACTAAAAAAGGTATACCTACTATGAAATTATTATTACCGAAACGCCTGATGTACTCATTTGAGTACACCTGACTTTGATGAAACATAAATTGCAACAAAATAATAAAACAAATACAACATTACATAACGCACCTTGCACTATGTTTTCCTCAACCAGTTCTTCCAATTTCTCGAATAAATATAACAAAATAATGAAAATTTTATGTAAAACACAAATAGGTATAGGTTAGGCTAACATACACCAACTGTAACAGCAGATATTTATAAAACAGAACGAGATAATGCATAAATCTGCATTCGGACACCACTACCGCTATCTGTAGGTTAGAATTTTTTTCATACTACACTAAATTTGAAATGAAAGGTTACGACAATTACAGAAAACTGCATGTACTCAACTGAGTACGGCAGGCGTTAATGGGTTAAAAATAGCCCCACAAGAAAAAATCCAAAGCAGATAAGTCCTGTGATCTTGACGGGTACACAATTTCCGCATTGCGAGATGTGACATGGCCGAACATCTGTCTAACAACTTGTACGCTTACACGAGAAATATGAGCAGTAGCACCGTCTTGTTGGTAATAAATTTCTCGATTTATATCCATTCTTCTTACCTCCACCTGCACAAAATTTTTTAACATATCGATGTAACGTTGAGAGTTGACTGAGAAAGCTCGTTCGCTTTCGTTTTCATAAAAATATAGCCGCACCACTCCAAACGTTCCAATGCCACCTCAAACCGTAACTTTTGCCAAATGTAAAGGTGTTTGTCATTGTTTTGGGACCAAAACGCATACTTTGTTTATTGACCTAGCCCGACACATAAAAATTGGCTTCATCAGTCATAAATAACAAATTCAGTCTGTCTGGATTTTCGTTTGGAATTTCCAACATTCTGTTACAAAATGTTATGCGGTTTATTCTATCCTGCGGAAAAAGTTCCTGGACTATCTGAAGCTTATAAGGATTAAACTGTTCTTCGTGAAGAATTTGTTGCAATCTTCTTCTCGAGATCCCAAGAGCCTCTGACCTGCGTCGTGTTGAACGCTGAGGACTTTGTTGAACTGAAACTCCAACTCTTCCAATATTCGCAATGGTGGGAATTCTTCGTATAGCAACGTGTTTTACATTAAATAAACTACCCTTATTTTCCAATTTACTAACCCATGACAATATTGTATTCCCTGAAGGTAATACTTCACGCGCTTGAATACCTAAATACCGTTGAAAATTGCTTCTTGTTTGTGTAATGGATTTAGTTTCATAATAAAACTGAACTGCCACTGTACGATGAACTAAGGCCCACTGCTCCATTATAATTACTAAAACTTACACTAACTGTTGCGAATAGCAAAAGTATGTTTGCACTGTCACTTTGACAGAAAACAAAAAACAAAATGTATCAGTCTACTGTGCGCCACCTTATATTTGAAACAACTTATGCATCTTTAGACGTGCCTTCACAAATTTGTCTCGATATGAGAAAATCGGAAACTTTACCTAAAACGCTTTCAAATTTTTCATTACACATTCATTTTTTTCGCCTTCTTGTGCGTGAACACCATTCACAATTGTAAAAGAATTTTTTAGCGAAATCGAAACATTTTGTAAAAACGAATAAAATAAATTCTGAGTTTTCATACGGTCGTTTATCACTTTTTATCGAAGAATGGTCTTTGCTATTGACGTGACATTAACAATCCCTTTTGGACTAACACATTAAAGGTATATTACAATGTAGCTATTGAATTTTAAAGCCACCATAATATAAGTCCGGAATATCTATTATAAAATTCTTAACAGTGTCTAACATTGGTCGTTTTCGAGGCATATGTAACTATGACATTTTAAAAACAAACGTAGAACAACAAAACAGTACTTACGGAAGCATACATGTATATACAACAGATCTCGTAGAGATTCGAAGTAATACTGAAAGTTATATCACCACTTATTATCGAACCTACACCACTGCCTATTGGCGCTATTAGCCAGCTCTAATTATAACTAATACTGATCAAAGCGACGTTTTCTTAATTGCGGAGTTTTTTTTTTTTTTAATTTCCACTGTTTTCGCACGTATCGTCAAAATAACTAACAGATCCTGAAAGTATGTTCAAAATGTTAAAATTCAGTTTTAAATTCAATTTTCATTAAGTCATTGTGTAAAATAGCAACTGCTAACAAAATTTATTTATTTATTTAAACGCATTTTTCTCGTGTCTGGGACCAATAGATTTGTCGATGCGTATGAAAACAGTTTTGTTTCTAATAAAAATGATAAGATGAAGTTGATATTAATAACATAATAACTAGTGAATTACTGCGGAAGATATTCTCACACCTACGAATTGATTGTAAAACAGTTTTTCAAAATTTAATTTTAGGGGAATTGTTTGATAACTGCTGGCAATATATGTATATTATGATTCTGTTCTTGATTTTTATTGCAGTCTAAGGAAAAACTAAACATACTTTAATAAATGAACAAAAAATATAACACAGTGAGTGGTCCAACCAATCCATAGCATGCGAGTTAGTTGGACTGCTTGCTATTGGATAGTTAGACCACTGTCAAACTCAACTCTAATCATAAACTTAGACATCATGGTACAACATATATAATATATTTTTAACTATTATTAATTAATAACTAATAAGTATACAGGAAATAAATAATTATTCCCTTCTTTTAAAGATCACTTTCCCTCATAGACCTGTGTCGCTGGTCCAACTAACCCGAACTTACCTTACATTTTAAATTTAAATAGTACATTTTTTAACACACAACAACTTATTAACATTATTATTTAAATTATAAAATGTAAGGCTTTATAAGTCGGAGAGAGGTTGCGCCAGCATACACGCAGGTTATACCGTTCACCGATATACACACGATATACAGTATACGCGCTGCAGAGAGAGCGGAGCGCCAGCGGTATGGCAAAGAGAGGGTAGCGCTAACTAAGCGGTCGTCGCGTGATGGCATTCAAGAGCCGAGTTTAGCCCCATGGCGCGCCATTCGATGTTTCACATAAAAATACAGTAAATATCAATGACAAACAATAAGCTGAAATTTGCCTAATTGCTTGAACTGTCAAAGTTTTTAATTCATATTTTATAATGATAGTAATTATTGATACATACCGTGAAGGCTGTTATAGCAATCATTATTCATCTCTCCGTATTATATTCAAAATTTAAAAATACTCATGTCAATAAACACTAAAAATCGATGCAAAAGAAAGGTTGACAATTTTCGATATATTTTTGCCAAATCGATACATTTTAACATCCAAGAAAATGGTTTAAGTATACACGTGTTCGATTGTTAAAAACTATTAAAATTGTGAAAAAAGTTACACTTACAGTGACATGGAGTCTGGGAGACTTCGCCTGAACTTTACAAGCATACACCTACACAACAGCAAGCCAAACAGGACTGACATGTGCACTGCACATTAGTTGAGTCAAGAAATGTAGGTACGGTCGCGGTTACATAAAAGCGACCACTAATTTGACATTTTGTGTTATTTTCATAAATTTTTGTAAATCAGGTTTTTAAAATATTTTTCGTCACACCTACTGCGTAAGTAAACAATTATGACACCTTTTTTTGAAACGTAAGTGACACTTTACATACCATATTGACAGTTGCTATGGTAGCGGGCTGTAATATTTATTACGACCCTAGGGAAATAATAGCAATATTAGAAAATTTATGACAAATTTATTTCAAACATGATTAATTAACATAACTAGGAAAAATAGAATCTTGTACAAAAGCTTATGATTTTGTAATATTAAATGTAAACGAACAATTAGCTATCTGAACAATAGAGTCTTCTTTCTTACTAGGCAAGTTTATATTTTCAATAATGTCAACATTATTAATGGTTGGATTCCTAATGGAATCATCAACTTTCTTCTCATTTTTCTGTATCACAGTTGAGCAAACAGCCTCTGTAATATTTTGTTTATATAAAATTCGGTCAGCTATCTGTACTTTATTTATCATTGAATCGGAAACATAGCTTTCTGCTACGGTAGAAGATTTCCATCCGCCGTGTCTTTTCAGACCAAGAACATCAATTCCTGAATCGGCTAATAATGTTGCCGAGGTCCTTCGAAAGGAATGTCCGGTGTAGGTAGTGGGGTTCTCCAACGACAAGTATTTTGCTATTTGGCTAGGAATTTTTGCGAGAGTGTTTTTTCCTACAGGCTGATTTCGACATTTACCAAAACTGTACTTTAAGAAAAATCTATCATTGGTAATATTTTCTAATCTCAGACCAATGTATTTTTTAATAATTAGCATAAAATTAATTGGATATTCTTCCTTCGCAATAATTGTAAAAGAACGTTTTAATCCATTTTTAGTATCCGGTATTTTAATTATTATTACATCATTTTTATTTTCCACATCTTGAATTTTCATTTTAACTAGTTCATCTTTCCTACAAGCCCCAGCAATTCCCATAATCATAACAACCTGCAAAAAATTAGTATAGAATGAACACGAATTAAAAAGAATCATTCTGTAAACTTACCTTCATCAACAAATATGTATCGTCGGAAGCTTCAATAAGAAATTTATTCATTTCCTCTCTTGTAAAGATACTAGACTTTTTAGTCTTAAAACCATCATTTTTACGCTTCAAAAATCCTTTCAATTTAGGAAATTTTGAAATATCTTCATTTTCGTTAATAAATATGGTAGTTTTTAACATGGAGTATTCACACCATAAACTGTTTGGTGATTTTAACTTCATAGATCTATCACGAAAATATGCCAGCATTACACTTTCTGAAATACTCTCCACATACCTCTGGTGACACCAATCCTTGAACATTGTATAGGTTTCATTGTATCTATTTTTAGATTTCTCCGGCAAAATCTCAGTACAAGCTATAATAGCATCCATCTCTATTTGATTCATGTTTATAAATTTTATTTAGAAAGAAAAACTTTTGAAAATCTATTGCATATACTTTGACATTTATCAAAAATATAAATTTATATCGACACAAACATGGTTACCATAGATACGACAAATATTCCTGACTTGATGTTACTAATGTGTATACATATAGTAAAAGTAAAGTGGAAAATCATTCAAATTCGTCTATTTAAAAAAAACGTAGGTATGACGAAAAATCTCATATGCACCACGGTTCGTACAGTACACTTTCATGGTCTCGAATACATGCAAACCTCGCCCCTACGGGTCTCGGTTTGCAATCGTATTCTCGACCATAAAACTGTACTTACGAACCTAGGTACATAAATAACTAATATATGTTGTCAGCAATGACATCAAAAATTAAATAATATGATAATAAAACGTCAAAGTGACAAATATTATTACAACAACTTTAATGTAAAATCAATAATGTTACTACGAAAATAATTACAAACAAATCTTTATTAAAATTAATATTTTGAAACTCCGCCGTTGTTCTCGATAACGTAGTTTAGTCTTCTAGGTAAGGAAGCTACCAAATTACGGGCATACTCTGGAGTAAAACTGTTCCATACCTCTTGAATTGTATTCCATAAATGCTCAGCATTTCGTGGATAAAAATTATTTCCTTTATTAATTGTCTTCAACATCAAACCCCAAACATTCTCTATAGGATTAAGGTCAGCACTACGCGCTGGCCAGGGCAGCACTGTTACGTTGTGTCGTTGCAGCCATTCTGTTACTGTTTGGGCGGTATGAACTCGACAATTATCCTGCTGGAACACAAAGTTATTTTCAGGAAACATGCCGTTGACTGATGGTAGCATGATGTTCTCTAGAATGTCTATATATGTTAATGCATTGAACCTGTTTTGAACATGTGTGCAGACACAAAGACCGTTGGCACTCATCCACCCCCAAACATTAACAGAAAAACGGCCACTTTTTCTAACATTATGGATGTATAGTTCCTCAAAACGAGTGTTTGGTGGTCTATATACTCTAACGTGACCGTTGTAATATGATTGAAAGACTTTCTCATCCGTGAAAACTACGTTCTGCCAAAAATTTGCGTCGTGCATATAATAATGTATCGCAAACCCGATTCTCTCTTCTCTATTACCTTGCGTTAAAAAAGGCTTTTGCACTGCAACACGACTTCTAATGTTAGTTTTTATACGACGCCGTGCCGTTCTGATAGACCCTGGAAAATTTGTCGCACGTCGTGCTTCCACAGCAGTTTCAAAAGGATTATTTATCAAAAAGTTTATCAGATCATTGTCCTCTTCCTCTGTTGAAACTTTTTGCTGACCAGTCCCCACCTTTTTTTCTAATGAACGTCTCTGATTCCATCGGGCATTTATATAATGAACAGTGCTTTTCGCCACTAGAAATCGTTCGGCTACCCTTCTCTCTGACCAACCTTCTTCCAAAAGGGTCACTATACTTTTTGTGCAATATTTAAGTGAGGCATTATGACTTTGTAAGTAATGACACTAATGACAATTTAAATAATATTTGACTTTTTTCATTATTAAGTGACATGATGTATACAATAGGAAAAAGTGCCGGTCGCTTTTATGTGACCGCGACAGTACATAGAATCTGGTGGGGGTTAAATCGGGATTTGTTAAAATACAAAACAGACAAACTTTGCAGGAGTTTGGTAGACTCGACGTCACCAATTACGGGTTAAAATTAAAATTCTGAAAACTTGTATCAATCATTCTATTCTCAATAATTGCAGTATTGTTGCAAAAACGCTGTTTGTATTTGAATTTTTCCATTTTTCAAATTTTTTATTTTATACGCCACTGACTTTCTTTTAGTTCGGTGACATTTTATAAACTTCAATATTAAAACCATGTTACAAAGCCAACATTTATTATTTGTCACACTGTCTGAGTTTGCAGGGGCCGCAACTGTACATTTTATTTTAAAATCCCACGCTGTATACAATTTGTTTAACTAAGCTTTTATATATCCATAATTTTGGCATCATTAAACCAGCCTCTTAGTAACCGTAACACTTACATAATACGCTACTTAATTCTATATAAGATAGGCGAGACTTACCAAGAAAACGATTTTATTTTACATTTTATAACATTACCCAGACAGTTATCTTTTGAATTAATATTTCCTTCGACTTACAATAGAAATTAGCACGTTTTTTTTTCAATTCTAGGTGTAGTAATATTTCTCGCATCCTACTGAACTCGAATTATATATCGGTAAACTGGACAAGCAGAACAAACGTGTGTAAAAGCATAGTTATATATTTAAATCCTACTATAAAATAGTATTTATTGCATTTAATTATCTCATTTTCATTCACACCATGTTTCTGTCCTGCTTCTTAAATAAAATAAATTTACAGATGCTAATTGCACTTAAAAACTTAAAAACATTATAATAATATAAATATTTACTAACCTAGACTGTCAGAAAAAACCTTAAAACCTTCTCTCTTATTTTATATAACTGTTGTACAAATATTTATTTGTAGAGTTTTAATAGGTACTGTAAAGTATTGATTGTCTTATAAATTGCTTAGAAAATAATATCGAAAATACCATAAAATTCATAATATATAGTAAAGAACGTATACTAATAACTGGTAGCCGTAACTTTGTGGTAATTCATTTTGAAAATAATAAAATAAAATAAAACAATAACTTTGTTATACCACTTTATTCACATGTAATAGTATTATCAAACTGCAAAAGTTACAGGCCTACATAGATCTTATAAATGACACAAAAATATATGGGGGTGGTTTATGATGTTATTTAAAATTACTACTATATACTTAACTATTATATACAACATTGGAAAAGAGGTGTATATATAAGATCCAACTGGTCGTTTAGAACAGACGAGCATTGCAAAGTATTAATCACAAAGTCATAGAAAACAACCACACGATAACAAAAGCAGATAAAGGAAATTCGTCTGTAATATTAACTAAAGGTGATTATGAAAATAAAGTTAAGAAATTTATACACGACAATACTATCATAGAATTGAAAAAGGACCCCACTAAACAGTATCAGGCAGAAATTAAAGAATGTGTCAAAAATTGTAATGCAGTAATCTCAAACACAAATAAGTACAAACTTTTCCATATGAATCCTTCCTCCCCTATATTATACGGTTTATGATATATATACATTTCTGAACTACATAAATCAATCCATTCTAATATCAATTTTACAGTAGAAATAGAAGAGAATAACAGTATTAACTTCCTGGATTTAAAATTAAACAAATTAGATCAGAGCTTAAAATTTGATATAGGTATATCGTAAACCTACTTTCACTGATTGCATTATTCCCAAAGATTCACTACACCCTAAGACACACAAACATTCATTTTTTTAATTTTATGATACATAGAGCATTAAATATTCCTTTGTCTAATGAATCTTTTGTTCGTGAAATCAATACTATAAAACAAATAGCGGTAAACAATAGTTATAAAAGTAGCGTAATTGACAGTGTACTAAAGAAAAAAAAAGTTACACGTGGCCCTTAGTTTAGTATATCCTAAAGATAGTGCTGATTTGAAACAATTTGTCTCGTTAACTTACTTCGGTAAAATAAGAGAGCAAATTGGAAATATAATTTCAAAAAATAATAGTAATGTTAGTATAGCTTACAAACCATATGTAAAAACAAGTAATTTCCTTTTTAACGCAAAACCAGAAACAGATATCAATAATAAATCAGGAGTGTACAAATTATATTGTAATGATTGTAAAAGTGTATATATAGGTCGGACTGGTCGAAGTTTTATTATACTGGTAAAAGAACACATGAGGTCATATAAACTAAAGAAGACAGATTCAACATTCGCAAACCATCTTATTACAGAAAGGCATACATTTGGTCATCATAAAATTTGGCCGAGAAAGGTTGTAAATTAAATCTTTTAGAGTCACTAGAAATTTTTAAAAGCGTAACAACACAATAGATATTGTTCTAAACGACCAGTTGGATCTTATATATACACCTCTTTTCCAATGTTATATATATAATAGTTAAGTATATAGTAGTAATTTTAAATAACATCATAAACCACCCCCATATATTTTTTTGTCATTTATAAGATCTATGTAGGCCTGTAACTTTTGCAGTTTAATAATGACATTGTATGTCGAAACCGCGGTCACTATTACATGTGAATAAAGTGGTACAACAAAGTTATTGTTTTATTTTATTTTATTATTTTCAGAACGTATACTAATTTGTGAGATAACCTAAAAATTTAAATTTGTATTAAAACTTAAAACCTAGAAAATTCAGTAGCATCTTGACACGAACCGAATTATATTTTCTAAACAATTTACTAATTATTGTTAATCTATTAAAATATTATATTGTAAATAGTCATAATTTATTTAGATAAGTCCAAGAAAATAGAATCAAATAAATTGGACAAGTACATATGTGATATTTTACAATTGGCCGGTTGTGCAATACAATATGCCCATTTTTAAATTAAGGGTTCATATGCAATACTAGTATTTAAGTGTACTATTGTAATTAAATTGAGAGTTAATTCTTGCCGATTCCTTATTTAATCGTCTTTTTTTCTTAAAACAATAGCTAACAGCGCCAACGTCAAGTTTTAGAGCAATAAGATTGTGTAACGTAATTTTAAAACATACTATGGCAATAGAATTTGCTGCATAATGCTAATAATATACCGTATTGAAACGTGGTGGAAGAACGGCTGAGAGGTAAACGATATCTCTGCAGTACACCAGGGGCCAGGCGTGTCTGTCTTTGAAATACGAGTATAGCAAACGCCAATTAAGTTGGCGCGAAGAGAGGGTGCGCAGAAGTCGTGTTTAAAAACGTCCACCCCCACTACTCAAAGTAATTGTCAGCATACATTTGTCATTGACGTTTGACGGAACATAATGTCTTTGTTAGGGCATCATAAAGTGATACACGCCCAGAGGTTAGAATTATCTGACATTTGATGTAAAACCAAATACAAATCTCCCCCCTACTTTTAATCCTGCGCGAACTTACCCCTCCTCGCGCCAACTTAATTGGCGTTTGCTATACATAGGCAATACGTAATGTGTATATCACACCTACTTATCCAATCAAATGCTATACATTGAATAAACATATCGGAGAAATTAAATTGACTGGGACGCGTCTTCGTTCGCTCACCACATTTCTACACGGTATAAGTTTGTGGTTTATAAAAGGAAGTATCTTTTTTTTTTGTTATTTGCTAGCGTTTACTATAGCATTTTTTTCTAGCTTATCTTCCTATACCAATCGCTATTTCCAACAAGCTTTCGTGAAGTTCCTTACATTTTTAATACTTGGTTTAGTTCTTTCTAGTCAATTCAAAAATCGATTTTTAAGATTCTTCTTTGTTTTTCAAATTGGTCCAGTTTAGATTTAGAAATGGTCCTTGCACAGGGAAAGCAAAAACTGTTGTCCTGATCCTACATCACTTTCCGCTGATCACATACCAATATTTACTTCCATGTTGTCCCGCGATTATGCATAGTCGTAGAATGTTTTTAAGGTGAAGGGGGGTAAATGCGAGGTAAAATTTCACTAGTGTAACTTTAGATGTCAATGAAAATGTTATTATTATTTTAAAAATTCTGTAAAAATTAGCAAACGTTTTTTGGTCCTTAACAAAACGATGTCTATAACCAAACAAAGTGAATTAATTTTTAGGCTATCTGTTTTTAATTTTTTTTAAAACAGCGTCATTATATCACATTTGCCCCGTGAGTTGGGTTATATGTGATAATGGACTCTCTCCTGGTGTAGCGCTTCCAATATTTTGGTTTTTCAAATATTTTATTTCGTAAAAAAATAATGGAATTATACATTTTTTTAAAAAATATAAAAAATATTAACATTTTTAACTAGCAGAACATACTTATTTTTATCAAAATTTAAACATTTAGAAACACATTCAAGGTAACTAGAAGATATTATAACCATCAAACATTACTGAAAAAGTAAATCCCGACCCTCTTCGATCCTCTGTTGGCTGTGGAAGGATATTCAGTATACTTGCGCCGTCTACCAAGTCTTCATCTTGAACATTGGGCCAAACAAATTTAGATTTCTTCGATCTCAAAAACCTAGCAAGTCATTCTTCATACTCCCCTTTCTGAATAATTTTTCCCACAAAGTGTTTCAGACTTTTTTTGGTTGGGTATTGCACTAAAACCCACTTATCAACTTCGAGAGTATGACATTCATTGGAATTTAGGCTTTCTTCTAAGTTTTGCAATTCCTGTAAACATTCTTCATCTTCATCTGAATCTTGATTAGCTATTGATTCGTCATTTGAGTCACTAGACGAATCAGAAATACTTGTTTTTGTTTTCTGACGAGTTCTTTTCTGCTTCTTCTGTATTTCCGCGGCCCCGTCTTTCGGTGCAGTAATAACTTGAGCTCCAGGAGCCAAATTTCTTTTTGTTATTTTTGTTGCGGGTTGATGTTGACGAACGCATTGTAGCAAAAGGTTTTCAAAAGTAACAGTTCCATTTGAAGGCGCAATATCGTCAGACTTTGTCGAAGTGCCTGGTATATTGGAGACACGGACAGAGGAAGTATTTGGGAGCTGAATTTGTGGGTCATCAATATTTTCTGCAGCGCTGTTAGTGACTATAGTATTTTGGGACTCCCATCGTTTTAATGCTTCGATGTCGAATTTTTCTCTTGCTACGACTCTGTCATCAAATGGCACAATACCGGACTTTCTAAAACCACTAATTATTACATTTGCCTCGATGTTTCTCCACGTTTCTGCAATAAGTATTGAAAACATCTTTTTTGGTAGTTTGCGCCCAACATTGTGTCTCTGCCACGTAACCAACTTGTTATCCCAGGTTGTTTCTAGAGATTTAAATGCGGTAACGTCGAGGGGTTGCAACAGGTGAGTTGTGTAAGATGGTAATTTTAGAATTGTAATATTTTGTCGCCTTGCTAAGTCAATAACTCAAGTACTGACATGTGAGGAATGCCCATCATATATGATGAGTACTGGCCTTTGTTCGCCCAAAGCAGGAATAACAGTGTTTTGTAGGTAGTTGAAGAAAATATCACCATACATCCACCATTTTTTACTGGCAGCGTACGACATTCCAGGGAAGACATCGTCAGGAGCTTGCCATTGGTCCCAGACATTACCACCTTTAAAAATGATTAATGGTGGACCTTTTTCTCCAGAAGCACTGGCCAATAATGAGACAGTTGTATTTTCACGACCAAGAGTACTAGTAATACGGGAACAGGGCAGTTTTGCCGACAACTTTTGTTTTACTAGGATCTATGGCAAAACTACTCTCGTCAAGGTTCCAAATTTGAAAAGGCCTCTCTTCAAGTTGTAGTTCAGCTAAAGTTTCTTTCAGAAGTTTAAAATATCCATAAATTATGAAAGGGTCAGTGTTTTTTTTTCTTGCAAATTCTATAGATTGTGGTATCTTCAGACTTAAACCATGTCTTTTCTTAAAACCAAGAAACCAGTCAGTCCCTGAAATGCCATTTTTAAATGGGGTATTTACAATTCTTTAATTGTTTCGACCTTTGCTTGATGTAAATCCATATCACTAATAAATAAAACACACATAAGATGTTTTAGATTTACACTTTATTAATAAAATAACGACAGCTGTTTCGCTAACACAGTAGCTTCTTCAAATTCAACTTAAGACTAAAGATACATACAAGATACCTGATAAACGCTGTATCTTGTATGTATCTTTAGTCTTAAGTTGAATTTGAAGAAGCTACTGTGTTAGCGAAACAGCTGTCGTTATTTTATTAATAAAGTGTAAATCTAAAACATCTTATGTGTGTTTTATTTATTAGGGTATTTACAAGTTTATGCTCCTTTACAAACTTGAAAACTAGCTGTAAAACTTTCTTTTTGGATACTCCAAATCCCCACGTCTCTAAAGTGGTAATCCCTCTCGCTAGTCCAAGCTCTTGATTCCAATCCAATGGAGGCTTTGTAGGCTTTGTAGATAGTCACTCGACCCGCTTGTATTTCCCGTATACCTACTTGTAGGTCTTCCGCGGAGTAAACTGGGTCATCACGCTTTCTTTTATAATTACGAACCATTTCGATCTGTAAATTTATATGGGGTAAATGTAATATGCATAGGGGCAAATGTGATATGCCGTAAATCACATTTGCCACGTTGTATCATTTTTAAGGGACAAATGTAACATACGGTAGTATAAAGAAAGACGCAAATACCTCATGAAATGTAACATTCACAATATAAATTACACAGTTTTTCCACGTCAGACCAAATTTTTGAACAAGCTGTCTCTAAAAATTCCAAATGCTTCTGCGAATTCAAGAAACACCTGTTGCACTCGTTCTCTAACCTCAAATACGTAGTTCCACGAATAAACAGGCTTAGAGAGATCGGGGATGTAAGTTTTGATAGTGTTTTGCTCAAGAAAGCAGTTTTGATGGAAATTTACGAAATTTTGACCTGTGGTATCACATTTGCCCCATTTTGACAATTACCCTACTTTACCTTATATATTTCGTCATAAATATGGGCAGTCGGTCAACCTACTAGACGCTTTCGTGAAGAATGTGATCAAGCATAACCGAATTCAGAATTACAGGTTACACTTATTTATATTTTAGTTTACCACACTAGCAAATATACTCACTACAAATCGTGCAGATATGTGAATGCTCATGGAATAGGTAAATTTGCTCTTCATGAAATATATAAATAAATTAAGAATTTCTTCTATTTTATTTTGTTACAATATGTAAATACAGGACCGCACATACATAAAAAATTGTTCAAATTTCAATTAAATTGATACGAACATAATTGCAACAGTATGTATCTACTGTATCGTACATCTAATTACACTGGACAACAAATTTTAGTTTATTTGTTGTATCTTGTTTGTGAAGTGCTTTTTTTTTGTTAATTTTGGAGTGCTGAATACAAAAATAATAATGAAATTAAAAACTTGGTCGCAGTTTTCAAGAACGAGTTTTTTACAAAATAATTACACTTTCAGAGTCACTAAATGCGCCATCTTTTTGCTATTCTTTTATTAATTGTTTCTGGAGCATCTCTAGCAAGAGTCCAACAGTAGTCGGCAAGCATGAAAACATTCCAATTTCCCTGGTATTTTGTCTCCATTGTTGATACATCCTGATTGAAGTGTTCGCCGTGCTCATCACTTACAGCTCCGCAGTTTCCAAGAAAAAAGTCCAGGTGTAAGTGTAGGAAATAGACATATTGCAACCCATTTTTTGATACAATGACAGCATATTTTCAATAAGAGTATCATAATTGTCAGCTTTTTTATTTCCCAAGAAATTAGTGACCACGAGGTGAAAGTCAATCCAATCAGTTTTTTCAATACCTGTTAGAGTGCTGTCAACATGTTTCTAATCTGTATTACAGCAGATATGTGGCGCCCAATATTTGTCTTGGTCCCCTATTTTGCAACCGAAATAAAGTTCGTATGCCTGTTTTATCAATGGAGTAACAGACCGCTTCTGAGACGCAAAAGTCACTTCCCCACAAACATAACAGAAGCGATCTGGATTGTTAACATACATCTTACAATGTCAACTATTCTATTCGACTTACTAACTTCGACTGACTAACCTCTCCGCTTTGTAGCTCCTTATATACCCAAATACAGGTTCTAGATTTTTAGCGAATATTCGAGAAGATTCGAGAATTTTCTATTCAATTCCATAATATTCGCGATAGTAACGTTTGTCATTTGTTTGTATACAGGGGCTGTTTAGTACAAGACAGACATCTGGTTACAGTGTTAATATACAAGGTGTCCCGTATCGTTATGTTCAAATTTTAGGAGTGTAAAGTAGACTTCATTTCAAGTAACAAAAACGTAAAACTTGTATATCCATTTTTATTTTTTCAAAGTTACAGATCTATGAATGTGATTGTCAGATCATGAAAAAAATGTAATCCTAAAGTCAATACAAACTGATTCTATTTAAAAAAAGTTATACAATTCAATACCTGTGATTGTTAACGTCGCATAATAAAATGTTATCCTAAAATAAACACGTGTCGTAGTGCATACAGTAATTTCTTGGAGATCTACAAAAAAGAGTACTGGAAATTGATTTATGATAAAGAAGGTTCTTACTTATTTCGTAAGTGCTGAACCATGAATATCATACATTAAACAAATGTTCAGGTGACTGTTAACGTTGCATTTTTTAGTAAAGGATTACATTACGTTTCAATTCATACAACAGCTTATTAGTGAGTGGACACGTTTTCTTTATTCAAAATGCCTTACCGATTTTCTTCTCAAGAGTATGCGGACATGCATTTTGTGTATGGCTACTGTAACGGCAGTGCACGTCAAGCAGTTATTGAATACCGACATCGGTTTCCCGATAGGCGCATTCCTCATTACAGAACGTTTCTGGAAGTACACAGACAATTTCGGGAATGCGGACTGTGTGATTATCTTTTCGACCGAGGAGTAAATTTGCCAGCAGACTTAGAGGATGAAGCAGTAGTTATTGAAACAAGGGATCCAACTCTCAGTGTACGTCGAATCGCTAGACAACTAGGAGTGCCACGAACGACAGTTTGGCGAATTTTAAAACGTGAGGGCTTATATCCACGTCACTATCGCAGGGGACACGGTTTGCTTGAGGCAGACCACTATGCTCATCTAGTTTATTCTACCTGGATATTAAGACAGTCACGGCTTCATTTTATTTTCTGCAGAACAGTCCTCTGTACAGATGAATCTACGTTCACGAGAAGTGGTGTTACAATACTGCTGTATTGTGGTGTCATATAATATTCCGACTCGTAATCTAGTACACAGTAGAACCGTTCAATTCGGGTTACGTGTCCGAATATTAATATATCACATCACAATATAAGCATTCAATTTAAAAGCAGTATTTTACAGAAATTTTATTTATGAAAAAAAATATATATTTCTTTAAATTATTACACATACGTACCTCATACCTACATAATGCCGTTTTCCCTTTGCTTTGTTCAAGTTTAATGATGATTCGTGACCTTGGAAAAAATTTGGATCATTTCAAAACTCGTCTTAAAAAGCACATATGCAAATGTGTGTACAAATACAGATACGTATGTTTTTAACATTTTTGTATTATTGCAAGTATATTTTTGATTAAAAACTGTTATAAAATATTTAAGAGATCCTCCTGATTTGCCTTATTATAAACCACAACCGCTTGTCTTAATTTAACATTAAACAAACATGAAATACATGCAGCAAATTTTTATGTGTAATTTTAAAGTGATCGAAATTGTATGGTCAATGCGAAATTAAAATCACCAATAAATTCGTAAAAAATGTTCTTCAATCAAACTTTGTGCCTTAAATATAAAATATGTGATAATGGCGTTGTAAAATTATTTAAAAACTAAATAATATAAAAGCACTAAAAAATATTGGAAATTCTTTACTTTTTTTCTGAAAAATTCTAAATGTGTTCGCAGTACACAATCTAACTACAAAAGTGCAGATTATTTCTAAAAAAATTTCAAGAATATTAAAAAAATTACTTTTTACTTAACAATTTTTTAATATTATTTAATCAATTTTTGTTTATAATTAAAACAATTTTTTAAAAAATAGTAAATTTAAATAATTATACAACTAACTAAAACGAAAACATTTCTATGAAAAAATTTCTTTTTCCTAACGTTCTTCCGATAATATTTGTATGTAATTAATAATTATAGTTGATCTTCAGATATTGTTTTTTTTTTAATCGCAGCCGCTGGCTTCCACGTACCTGCAATATGTACAGATAATAACGGGTATTTGAGGGGAAAGCTGTCGCTAAGGTTTCTTTTTTTTTTGCAAAATGTAAATGACGGGATGGGTGATGGTTTTTCAATATTATATTTTCAAACAAAAGTCTAATTATTGTTTTAAAAAACGGACGCAATTATTTTATCAAAAAAAAAAAATGTCAAGTAGTAAAACTTCGATTGTTCATCTTTTGCTTGTATTCAGTTAACCGTTAAACAACAGACAGGCCTGTATCTTTGTCAGATGTTGTAAATTCAGGTTATAAACATGGTTATGAACGTCAAAAAAACCGTACCAAAGTTTTTTTATGGTTAGGTACATCAACAAAAATATTTGCCATTGTTTTTGTCATTTTAAGCATTGTTTAAAATACATAAAACCGCTGTCACAAACAATGACAGTCTGATCTAGTCTGATGTTTGAAAAAACGAAATCAAACAAATTTGGAATGCAGCCTGCTAGATCAAATATTAAATATATAGTTCGTATAGATGTTTTATGGTCACACCGAAGTACCTATTTAAATTGGATAAGAGCTTTTCTAAACTACGGATGAAAGATAATAATAATCATTATTAGCTACCAAACAAACATGTGTTCTATAAAATTAAAACGCCCCTGACAACATCGTAAGAAACAATCGAAGTTTTATTGTAATATGCATAAAACTACATTAGAATTTATTAAGTGTTATATATAAAGTATTTTTGTAAATAAAACAATGTATATACATATCGACTTTTATGCATATATTTTATTAAGTTTATGTTTATATTATTTATCTACTTTTTTGTATATAAAGTCAATTGCATAGCTATTATTTGTTAAAAATGTTAACGCTTTCTATATTAAAGAAAATGATGTATAAAAATGTAAAAATATCTATTTATTTTGCTCTTTAGTAATCAAAATATACTATCCCTCATGAATTATAAATTTATTTTTTTACAAATACTAAATAATAATTGTATTTTGTTATATGCCGTGTCTTATTTACTAGAACTTTGCAACTTCTACACTAAGACGTTCAAAATATTAAATTTAAAAGTAATTTACAGATTTATTATGCAACATGCATTAAAGATTGTTATGAAAATCCTAAACAGGAACATTGCTAGGATAATAATGAAACTAAAAATTATTGATATTTACGAAAAAGAAAAATTTTTAATATGTAAGAATCATTTTAAATACCATGAAACCAAAAACCATTTATGCTGCCACTGTTAATGTAGTATCTGTGAAATTATATTTTGTTTGTCCTTTTATAATATATCTATCCTACTTTGTTTTGTCGTTATAATGTAATAATACATCATTTCAATTATACCTAACCTAACTTTACAAACCGAGTAAACCAACGGCATATCAACAATTTACAAAAAAATAGGCAGGTCTAGTAAATAATAATAAATTTATTCGAAAGTTTAATCAATGAGTATCTTTAGAATCATTAAAATTTACTTATTTTAAATTAGAATCATACGAAAATTAAAATAAAAACTTACGTTTTTTAAATTAGGGAATTTCTCAGGGAAAATATACAGTCTTACATCATTATGATGATTAGTTATATTTATTTTTTAACACAATGAACATTAAATCGCCGATGGATACATTCATTTCCATTCTACTCTTTTCGATCCATAAATTATAAACTGTTAAGAACTGATATATTGTTATTTATACATTTATATTTTATTGTTTTTTTTAATAATTTTAAATATGGTGTTCTGATACTATATACTCCCTTTATGTGTATATATATTATTGTTTATATTGTTAATTTATACTTTTTATATTGTGGGATTAAATAAAAATGTTTGTTTAACTTAGTACGTTTTTCATTTATAATATCACCCAATTCGAATCTTCAAATTTTGACGCTAGGTGTCCAATGGTTTGTTTTTGCAGGCGTTTGAAATCATTTGAAGTATCAGGAGTGTGCGCATTGAAGAAAAAGCGTTCGGACAGAGAAATAAAATCAAACGCTTATAAAACATTTGTCGTTTTTGCAGTTTCTAAATCGTTGTGAAATGATTTTCGATCGGTTGGAATGGTTTGAGTATTTTCGTAAAACCGAATATCGACGCATGCGCGTTTCATTTTTATGCACGGAAAGTGGAGAAATGTGTAGGCATCGTTGTGATTCTCACTGAATGTTTTTGAAATCTCCATCGCGGTCGTTGTTTGACTGTTTTGTGTAGATCGTAGTGGTTTTATGAAAAGAATGTCAGATTTATTTAGTTTATGCACTAGTGACAGTAGTAGTAGTACTGAGTGCGAGTTTACCAGGGAAGAAGAAATACAATTTCAAGATAAAATTAAAATAAGGAATGAAAATTATTTTGAAATAATTGAAATAATTATTCCTCAATACACAGATAATGAATTCATAGAACATTTTCGCGTAAGGAGACATGTTGCTCAAGAAGTATGTGATAGATTTGAAAATTCTGAAGTTCTTCTATTTGTATGGTAGATGTCACTAACTGCCACGAATTTGAAATTCATTTTACAACGATAAAATTGGGGATAGATTGCAAACGATTGTAATTGACGCATGCGTATAAAAGTGATTATAAAATGATTTTCAAACCGTTTCAAAACGCCTGCAAAAACAAACCTAATATTGTTTTAAATTCAAATCAAATATATTATGTTACATGACGAAAGAAACTACAAGACGTTTTTGACACTTTTTATTTAGATAATTATTAGTAAAATGTGTTGAAATTTTTATTTACTGCAAGATAAAACATTGATTTCTAGTATTATAAAAAAACATGACTTCACAAAACTGCTAAAAGATAATTAGAAAAATCTTTGAAGAGAAGAAATTATATTTTTACACATCGTTGTATGCAAGGACCATAAGTTCTATAATACAAAGTAGAGATGTGTAGTTCGCGAACGAACTTAAAAAGAACGATTCTCAATCGCGAACAAAATGTATTAAGTTTCGATATTTGAAATGAATATTATAGTTCTCGATAAACTATAACTTTGTTATAAAGAATAAAGACATCATTAAAACTGATCATTGATCATCCGTCGATAATAATACAAATGTGATTTTTAATTTCTTTTAAATAATATACTTTCATAAATTTGAATACTTCTTATAAGTGTTTAAACTTTAAGTGTAACTGCACAAATAATTTCAAAATATGCTTACGTGCACAAGCAATTATGAATCTTTTTTATAATTCAATATATGTTGGAAATTGCTCAAATCTGTAAGCCAAAATTTCGGGTATTGCTTCATTTAAATTTTTTTCAGTAAATAGAACTATTAAACTCACAGAGTCCTCTAGAAAGCAAAAGAATCATTATAGTTAACCAGGTTTAAGTGATAGAAGTGAAATCGCATTATATACAAAAATTATCCTAATATTTACTATTAGCAAAAATAAGTAATTTATAATACAATTTGCAAAATTTCTAATAACGTATTAATTATACAGACACATACTTGTATTCGAAATGATTACTTATAATATTTTTGGTGGTGCAACCTTTATGACATCTTGAAATTGGTTAATAGATGGCAGCTTATCGAAGTTATAAAAAAACTTATTTCTATACTTTACTGTAATCTAAAAAAAAATAAACAAAATATAATTGTGATCTTAGATCTTAAATACATCAAACATTTTTATTTATTTATACTTTACTTTACCAATTAATAATTGTTTATTTATAACTTATTAACTCATTTTTTACTTATCGAGGAACTAAAAATTTGTGGATTAATAGAAGACTAATCATAAATTCTAATTTTCAAATACAGGAAGTGATTTAGTGCGAGTGACTAGTTTGAAATTATAATTTCTTTAAATATGAAACGAAATAGAAAATATACATAAAGTAAAACTGAACGTTGCGTATATCTGAACATATTATCATCAATTTCATATAATGGCAATATTTGAAAGAATGCCTTTTGGTACAAGTACGATAACACGATTTCACCGGTTTCATGGAGAAAACATTGTACTCTCTGAAGATAATACTGTAGCATATAGGAAAGAGAGCTTTGCAAATGCCTTGACATTCAGTGAAAAACCACTACAACCAAGGGAAATATTTTTAGTTGAAATCGAACAGAACGAAAGAGGTTGGAGTGGACATATGAGACTTGGACTTACGCAATTGGATCCTCACACCATTTACGAATCTGGAGTTATACCAAAGTATGCATTGCCAGATTTAGGACTTAAAGATGTAGGATCTTCGTGGATTTATGGTATTACAAAAGCATGTAATCGAGTGTTTGAATTCACTCATAACCGACTGACATCTCTTGACATGTTAACAGCAGAAAATAATACGATAAAGACAGGTAGAGGACATATACCTTTGCATATGTTAAGACCTTCAAAACCCAATGTTAGTATATCACCAACAGATACATTCAGTCGTATCGGAATAATGTATATACCTACAAGTGATAAAGAAGCTAATATGCATTATATAATAAATGGGGAGGATCAAGGTGCATGTGTAAAGCACATTCCATATACTGAAGCTCCTTTACATGTTGTTATTGATGTGTATGGTACAACAAAGAAAATTAGGATAATTCAATTATATGGAGGTATGTATCATCATATGTACGTTATCATCATCGCATATTTTTTATTTCATGCAAATTACCTGAAACGTCTGAATCGAATAAGCTATTTATTGGTATGAAAGTAGCTTTAAAGAAATAGTTTCAATAAACTCACAATGTGTATCAACTTTCAATAAAATGCATTATTCGGTGAATAAATTTCATTTAATAAAATTCACTATTTCATAATAGAATTTTTTATATTCGTATTTGGATTTGGTTAACTTTCGTAGACGTAAATTATTTAGTCATTTGTCAAGTGTGTACAACCTGTTATATTCTCTTATATTTTGTTAAGTTATCTGATTAGTTGCTTCGATGAGCAGTTTAACAAAATTATTTATTGCAGTAAAAGAATGAGAAGATATTAAAGAAAAGAAAGTTAAATTTGTATTTGTTACAACAAAAGTATTTAAAGTTTGATAAAAAATTTGTCATATTACGTTTATGAAAGCTTTCGGTAATCCGTTAATTGATGTGAAACAATCTTTGAATTTAGCTTCCAAAGATCAACTTTTTAGTTAAAATGCCATGACTTATTGTCTTGGATATTCCAAGCACTAGCCTTTTTACAATTCTCGCCAAATCACGCACTTTTCACATTTTTCTTTGGTAGCATATTGATGAACTGTATGAACAAGAACTGTAAAATACAGTAATACAAAAATGTTAAAAAACATATCTGTATATGTATAAATGGATATACACAATGTATAATTTATGCATTTGTGGCGTCTACGTTTTGAACTCATCCTAGTTCTCCGTTGGCGGCACACCTTCCTTGACCGTCAGATGACTTTAAATCTTTTCTCATGACATGTGTCGTCAGGATTGTGTTACATTTAGCAGCAACGTAAAGCATTGGTGTGCTTCTCCACATACACTGACGGGAACTAGGATGAGTTCGAAACTCGTGTCAATCCGCAGAAGTTGACATTTTTGTGTTATTGAATTTTACACTTAATGCTAGTTAAACCTCGATATGCTGTCTTTCAGGGACTGAAACCATGAAAAAAATGGGTTCAGGTTCGGGTTCGGGTTAATCAAAATAAAAAGTTCAGGTTCGGGTTCGGTTCAGGTTCAAAGTTTAAAAAAACTACATGTGTTTTATTAGTAGAAAATTTATTTTTCAAAGAAATTTTCGTTTAATTTTACAATTAATATATTTTTCAAGTTTTCTTCTTTTAAATTTGTTCTTTGTGGGGATAAAATGAATTTGAAGGCTGAAAAGGCCCTCTCGACGCTTACTTGCGTAGCAGGTACTGCGAATATAATCTGAGCCGCTTGATACAATAATGGCGTTTCCGTTTTATGTTGCTCCCAAAATAGTAAAATGTTTTTTTCTTTTCCCAGTCTTGGATATTTTTCATATTATATCAAATTCATTTTTAACTAAATTATCAATCGAAGCGGTGACATTTACATTTGAAGAATTTGATTTATAAAACCTTTCCTTCTTTTTTAAAACTTGTTCGAGCATATCTTCATCATCATCTGAAGAAAAAGATATTGATTCTCACAAAATTCTCTTTTTCTCTTTCCATTTGTAAATTTTTCAAAATTTGTATTGTTTTCAAAATATGTTTTTTAGCATTTTCAACATCTTCGGGACTTAGAATGACCTTAAATCTGCTATCTAGATATACTGCTGCAATCAAAAGTGAATTGTTAATAAAGTTGTTTTCTCTTTTTATAATATTTAAATATAATTCTTTTGAAAATGATTTTGTTTTGTCATCTTTTGTTAGCTCCAATTTAAAAGTAAGTCAGATTCTATAAAAATCGCCTAAATTCATCTGTTCTTCTTATAGTTTCAGCGTTATTTTTTTAATAGGTGCAAAAGCTTCTACGAATTCTTCACAAATATTCCAAGTACTATCAGTCATAGTTAATTCAGCATCCAGCAATTCCGAACAAAAACTTCTGTATTCCAATAAGGCTTGAACCATGTCATACTGGAATTCCATCTAGTTTGACAGTCTAGTACGACTTTTTTCAAGTTCAGCTTCTTAGCTAAAGAAGAAATATTTGGTGTTCGCAATTTTTTGCAAATGGCTCTGCATTGATCAAGAATTTTCTTAAAAGGAGGACTAGATATTGTGTCGAGCACTGCCAACTGTAAACTATGAGCAACACATCTGAAATGAATAATATTTGGGTGTGAATGTGTTAATGTTTCTGCTCCTTCCAGTTCAATATAAGAAAGCGCATTTGCTTCAGCTGCATCAAATTTATCTTCCATGTTAAAGTTTTCATACTCGTCTTTTAATAATTCAGCAGCTTTG
Source organism: Melolontha melolontha (assembly GCA_935421215.2). Lineage (NCBI taxonomy): Eukaryota > Metazoa > Arthropoda > Insecta > Coleoptera > Scarabaeidae > Melolontha > Melolontha melolontha. The sequence goes on from OW285236.1 coordinate 15,534,725, forward strand.
ATCATATTTTTTCCGTTATCTGATGTAATTGAATATACTTGCTGCAGTTTTATGTCGTAACAATCAAGAACGCTGATGATAAGATTTTTTATGTAGGCTCCTGTCTGACGATTTTGAGCCTCATGCATGTCCAAAGTTCGTAGTTTTATTTTTCCGTCAAAAATATATTGAATATTTATCCCTACAATACATCTACCAAGACGAGAAGCAGAATCAATTTTAATTGAAATAATTTTGTTTGATATTTCCAATTTAATTTTGTTTTTTATTTCCGTTGCTTTGTTGTTAACAAGATCACTTATATTATGACTATTTACTGATACTTTTAGTGCATTCATAATCAGATCGATTATTTCTTTCATGCCAGAATCTTCGAAGATTGTGCAAGGACGGCCATTAACGGTTACTAATTTTACGCATGAATCAATGAAACTTTGTTTGCAGGTTTTTATCTTGATAATATTTAAATACTGTTCAAGGGTATTTTCCTCCGCTCTTGCTCTTTTATTGGTGATCTGACTCAATTTAGATGTTGACGATTCATTTTGAGTTTTCTTGAATAGTTCAGGATGCTTCCGTTGTATATGCCGCCCAAGATTTGCCGTATGTTTACCTTCCATTTCATATTTGCATTCTGAGCATATAGATACATCTTTTCCTGCATCATAAACAAATAAATTTTTCGTAAATTTCGTAGACATCTCTGGGTTAGAAAAATCAAAAAATGTATATAAATTTTTAAATTTGAATGTGAGCACTCACTTTACTAAAAACAATTTAAGAGTTGATTTTAGCAACCCACGTTTACTTTAAGAAAGTTAAAATATACTAATACACGGTTTGCGTCGCTACTATTTGAATTGGTTACAAGAAAATGTTTGCCTACTGATTTGTTTAACACAAATACATATTATGTTTGTACATAGCTCAAACAGAAAAAGGGGATTTCCCATTTTAGTCTAGTTTGTGTGAAGGTTACTGGTTACTTGTTCGCTACAAATAGTCGTTATTTTATTTTGATTTTGTTTTTAATTTTTTTTTTGGCATGCAAGAAATGTAATGTTTTTTATTATTCTTCTATTAAATATTTCTCTATTTTTTTATATTTTTGAACCCGAACCTTGCTGAATTTTTGGGCTCAACGGGTGCGGGTTCAAAGTCTTTATATTATAAACAGCGGGTTCGGTTTCAGTTCCTGCTGTCTTTACATAGTGTATTAGAGCCATCTGGGCTACGAGTAATGGTTTACACAGTTAGACGTACAGTTTCTTTCTGGTAACTTATCGACTTAAGGAAACTGTTGCCGGCGTGCCTCTATTAACCGTCTCAATGTCTTGAGACCCTTTCTCACGAAATGTGGCTTACAAGTTTATGTTATACTTACCACAACTTAAAGCATTGACGCTTCACGTAGCTGACGAGAACTAGGATAAGTTCGAAACACGTATCTGTATGTTGACATAACCAATGCGTAAAGTGTGCGTTGGGTACATCCATGTATACATATACAGATTTTTGTATTAATGTATAGCAAACGCCAATTAAGTTGGCGCGAGGAGGGGGTGCGCAGAAGCCGTTTTTAAAAACGTCCACCCCCACTACTCAAGTAATTGTCAGAATACATTTGTCATTGACGTTTGACGGAACATAATGTCTTTGCTAGGGGATCATAAAGTGATACACGCCAGAAATAAGGAGAAGAGAAACTTAACGTTAAAAAGTGGTACCCTGTTTATTTATAGTTCCTGCTATAACTGTAGTTAGAGCCACAGTCGATTGAAAAAAAGGCGCGGTTTTTAAATTTAGTAATATGTATATTAATTATAGTATTTTAAAGACTTGTTTGTAGCCTCTACAGTCTACACTATTCTACACCGTTGTAATATGTATAGCATATGTTTGACGGTACACATACTACACCGGTGTGGAATAATGTAGAAGCTGTAGACGTCTCGAACAAACCTTTAAACAAGTTTTTATCACTTTTAATTCACGTATACCTTAAAAAAAGAACAAAAAAGCAAGGCTCGGAAATAGAGACACATACAGCCGTAATTTATTGTTATACTTTGCAAATTACATCAGCTGTATGATAATTTAGAAACTAAGTTTAATGAAAAGTATATTATAGCACTTTTGTCTTTCACTGAATTTCTTAAAATACAATTAAATATGTTTATAGATTATTGATATTTTCATAAATACATGGATTAATGATTCACAAAATTAAGACATTTGAAGAGATTTTAGTGCAAATAGGTATTAAAAAATACTCATATATAATGAACTAAAAGTTTTTATAATGATAAAATACATCATTGTAATTAAAAAAGAATAATCTTTCTTTAAATTAAAATCAAAAATTTAAAAATTCAGGCATTGACACAAATTATATATCACAAATAAAAATAATTTTTTTAAGTAATTGTTTGTACAATATGAGTTTTAATTTTATTAATAGATTGCTTAAGCTAACAAGAACTGAGAAAAGCCTACATTACTGTTGTAAATGAATCTTTCGAGGGCTTATCAGCCCTTAATAAATTTAAAATCTAATCGAATCAAACATCTGAATACATAAATACATGGATTGAAAAACAGGCAGTTTTCAATTGATTAGTACAAATAATTATTACATTAAGGACCGATTTTATAAGAAATTATCAAACATGAATGTGAAATTATTTCTTTGTTGATTTTAAATATTTATTCTTACACTTTCGAAAAAAATATCAAAAAACGGGAAGCTCTCCCTTCAAATAATTGAAAATAATTAATTTAATAAACTCTTTTCTTATAGAGGCACAAAGTTGCTCCTTGTGGCTATTGCACTTTATTAAGTATTCAAAACGAATTTCATTTGAAATTGTTGCATACAATATTTTGTAAATGTCTTTTTTAAAACAAATTTATGGCAATTATATCATACACAAATTGTACATAAACTCTATACTGCAAAAAAACTATAATTGGAGTACTGTAGCTTTCTTTGTTTTGAAAATTCTAGTAATTCTGTAAAACTGTGTCGTTCTTCAAACTGTCCGATAACAATGCTTTAACCTAAATGCACTTTTCCTGTAAATATACATATATAAACAAAAGTCTGCTAAATAAAATACTCTAAATATAAAACACACTATATACCGTGATATCATAAAGTTTCTAGGACGAAGATGGCTTTGTAATATAAATTGTATGTCTGAACTTAAGTTAGGAACTATAACTCTGTTTTGTAAATTATTTTGACATTGACATTATCTGTCATCCATTAATGTGTTAGAATTGCTGAAAGCAAGTTTGAACGTCGAGTTTGAAACATAGCACATTCGAGTAAATTCAAATATGGTTTACAATATAGTGCAAAAAGCGTACATGATTGAAGCCTGTTTTCGGAGTGGAGTGCGAATTGATGGAATTTGGGTGTACAGTCAACGTGCATGTTTGGATGATTTTAGAGAGCACTTTCCAGAGTTAGCTGTAATTCCCAAAGATTTTTATAATTGCCTTTCCAATTGTGTTGGTGTGTTTCGTGAGACTGGTTCTGTGGGTCATAAATCACGTACTGGTAGACCAACTGTTCGTTCGGAACAAGTTATAAATAATGTTCGTCAACGTATGGTAAATGAACCCACAAAACCTTTGAAACGCCTTTCACAAGAGATTGGACTTTCTTATGGAACATGTCAGAAAATTGTAAAGAAAAACTTACACATGCATCCGTATAAGATGCAATCACATCAGGCTATTTTGCCGGTAGACTACCCTAGACGTCGTGCGTACTGCCAGTGGTTTGCAAATAACTTAATAGAAGATGATGACCTACTAAATTTGTCATTTTTCTCTGATGAAGCATGGTTTCATCTTTCGGGGTATGTCAATTCCCAAAATACTCGAATGTGGAGTAGTGAAAATCCTCATATTTTTATTGAATCGTTTCTCCATAATGCGAAACTTGGTGTTTGGCTAGCAGTTTCTCGCCGCAGAGTTGTTGGCCCTATTTTTTTTAATTTCACATTTAATGCTGAGAGGTATAGAAACATTCTGAATGAATTTATTGAACAGTTGCATGATGATGAATTGCAATATGGATACTTTCAACAAGATGGTGCAACGGCACACACAACACGAGAAAATATTGTTTTTCTTCGTTAGTTTTTTGACGATCGGATCATAAGTTTACATACGGAAGTTGAGTTTCCACCACGATCACCTTGTTGGACAATTATGGACTTTTTCGTGTTTCCTGACCTATAGAATAGAATATTTAAAACTCCTGTTGCTAATTTGCAAGATATGCAACAAAGAATTATTGACGAATGTGCATTAATATCGCCGGCAATGCGGAAAAGCCGTGTCACATTGGGAATTGAAAATAACGGACAACAATTTCAACATTTGCTTTAATTTTGCCTTTTTTTATTAATAAAATTTTGAATACAAGCTGAGCTTGTTGTTTTATTGTATCTTTATTAAATCAAATGACATATTTATTGATGTCACGATGACACTATCAAAATAATTTTCAAAAATTAAGGTTAAGTTACCATTATGATAATATGGATAAAGTTCAGACATATATTTTCTATTTCAATGCCATCTTGGACCCAGAAACTTTATGATATCGCGGTATATAAAAATTAAATTTTTTCACACAAAATGCTATGTCTGGCACATTACAACACCAAAACAATTGCAATACAGGACAGGTTAATAACACTACCAACAAAATTTGGAATTAAGGCACGTAACATACACGTTTCTGAATTTCTAAACTCACTAGATATATATCGATACGAGCGCCACGTTGGTTTTTAACAGGAGCTACAAAATTTTAGGAACCATAATTCCTATCCAAGCGCGCACCTTGTGATACACGCTCAGAGGTTAGAATTATCTGACATTTGATGTAAAACCAAATCTCCCCACTACTTTTAATCCTGCGCGAACTTACCCCCCCTCGCGCCTTCTTGGCGTTTGCTATACGTCCATATTGTCTATTTCATGTTGAATTTTAATTGAAAGGAGGCACATGTTTTAAAACAAACTAAATTTAAATGTTGTTTTATAAATGTCAACTAATAAACTTTTGATATTATTCGAGCGAATGAAGATTTTGATTTTATTTTGTTCAATAGTACCCACACTCCAATCGGCCTGCAGGGACGCCATTTTACAACACATAACAAACAAAGCTGTGTCATCCCTGCCGTTGCCCAAGCTACTGAAAGAATATCTACTGTATAAATCCTAAATCTCAAGAAGACTGTGAATTAGTACGTAAGATTTATGTATATGTATATTGACATATAAATATTGTTTACATTCTTGCATTTCTTTCAAGACATTAAATGCAGAGATTCGTCGAAAAAATTATGTGTTCTATAAAAAAACTATAGAAAATTATATATCTTTTTATATTATGCATTAATTTATATATATTATGAATATATATATAACCATGTATAGAAGTATTATTTTGTATTTAAAATGTGCCTGGTTTCACATATTTGAATCAGATACAGTCGTTGTCCATTGAATTAGGGCTAAATAAACTAAAATTTAATATGTAAAGATGCGTCTTAGCGAACTTATTTGCCTAACTCGTTTAGTTCAGCTCGACTATGGAATAAACAATTAGCCAATTGTATCGCGCGCAGTAATCACGTGTTTAGGGTTGCACGCACGGCGACAAAACTTGGTCAATTCCAATTTTTATAGCCGAACCAAGGGGTGAAAAGTACACATCCAACGTAAGCGCTGTAGAGCTGTATAAACTACTCTCTACATTACCGATACATACAAAACATTTACGGATTTATGTTTAGGCATATTTTTACGGATGAAGGTTGGTAATTTTTATTATGTTGGGCATGTTAAAAATAAGTGAAAGTACACTGTTAGAAAAAAGTGACGAGCACACCCTGTACAATCTGAAGAAGTGGTTCTAACGCAATGAAATTTGGTATGGAAGTAGTGCTAACGTAGCATAACTTACCCTCACCTGGAGAGCGGCGCAGCCCTGCTGGGAAGGGATGCATTTGTAGCGGGAGTATCCCCGCGAGCAGCGCCTACCATCGCTACAGGGTGTGCTCGTCACTTTTTTCCATCAGTGTATATTAATAATAATTGTTTATTTGTCCAACAGGTTCATACCCAGTAAAAGGGCAAAAACTGTGTAATACATACATACATATCGCAAAACAGAAAACAAGAAAAATATGGTAAAAGTTAATTTACAGATAGACATAAGTAAACAAAAAATATACATTAATAAATTGTGTAACAGTCATGAAATACTTAGGAACACATACGTAAACTCATGTAATGATTTCAGCAGTAAATATAGATTGCATCAGCATTCCGCATCATATGTTAAACAGGTGATTTCGTTAGTAAGTTGGTCCTCGGGGTGCTCGTATAGCGAGTATAAACTGAAGGTACATTAAATCGAACAGCAGCTAATATCCCAGCGCAGTCAATACTATTGGTGACAAGTTTAAATTAATAACGAGCACTTTGTTCAATCCTCCGATTAGTGTGTCTTGAACCCAAAACGTAGGCCTTAGTTCATCGCAGGAAACATTTATGTCTGGGTACACTTGCTGCGATATATAATGAGGGAACCAAACGACAGACCCATTTTCCAATTTAGGAAGAACAAAAGCGAAATATAAAGACTCCAGAAGCGCAACATCATTGAAATATTTACAACTTCTCATAGTAAATCCTAACATTCTTGGGGCAGACGAACAAAGACTATTAAACAATAAAGATGAATCAAACGACACACCAAGATCCTTAATTCCACTCATGCTGATGTGTGGAACATCATAAATTGAATAGGAGGACAAGTATGGACGGTTTTTCCTAGTGAAAGTCATAGCATAACATATGTTAACGATCAAAACAAGTTTGTTGCTTTCGGACCAATTGGCCAGTACACTCAAGTTATCCTGAAGCATGTCTACATCGCGTTGATTATGTATGCAATGGAAGAGCTTAACGTCATCTGCACATGCTAATACTTGAGAAGACATTAACGGGAAAAAATCATTGATGTATATATTAAAAAGCAAAGGACCCGTAATTGTAATTTGTAAAATTACGGAATTGTAAAATATGTGCCGAGTAAACGGAAGCATTGTTATGTTCGAGATTGCAGTGATATGGGAAGCCGCAGACATTGTTTCCTCAAAAAAACACCGACGTTTATGGTTCCAGAATCCAGATTTAATTGTCACGGAAAATTAGGAAGATACGAAAGTTATGTAAAATTAGAATTTGTTGCGTCGTTTAGTCATTTAGTCACACAGTTACAATAAGAGACGCTAACATAGAACACACGTGATTTGTACTTACTTCATATTCATTAAAGATTACTGTGTTAATTATCAATTGTGTTTAGTTATGACTAAGTAGTAAATAGCCATCCATCTCGTAAACATCACAACATTTAATAATGTTCATTACATTGCTATAATATTATTAAAAACGTTTATTCGAAATTATTAATTGCAATAAATTCTAACTTTTTTGGGTTTTCAAGGGAATATATAACACGTTAATGGCGTGTAATTTAATTCTGTTTTTTATACAAAAGTTTCCATTCAATTTTCTTTGTTCTATGAGCCGAACGAGACGAGCGATTACTTAAATTTAAAAACGTTAGCGTTATAGTTTACTTCAACGATACCAATTTTTAATTTGTTCATTATTTCGCCCAAAATTTTCAAGATTCTCCATCAATTCTTGCTTTTTGGTACGATTCCGTGATGATACGAGATTTTTTTAATATATTCTATGCATTTTCTATGGGGAATTAGTGACTGGCTTGAAATCTGAAACAGAAAGAAACAAGAAAATCCCTACCTACAATCAATAGATTCTAAATACGTATTTCAGTAACTAAGTTTCCATCTTGAATAGAACAATCCGAAAATGAAAATAGTGTTAAATTAGTCTTTGGTTAAGGTAAAACTTTTGAAGATATCCTCTTCACCAAATCGCCAGTGGGATAACACTAAATTCCTGACATCAAAACAAACCCTTAAACGAGGTAAATCCCGAAAGTTAGTTGCGTTTGGTAATGAAACGAAATTAAGTAGTATTACAAACGGGAGACTTGCGGGTTATTAGTTGTGGTGTGCCGTGCTAATAATAATGAAATTATTCTAAGATAATGAAATAATTAGTGGTGCTGGAGAAGTTTCATCAAAGTTCCAGGACGTGTGTGATAATGGTTAATTAAATTAATATACAACAACTTACTTACTAAATAAAGCACAGGAGCGTTGTCCTTAAAGTTTGTATTTATATTTACATAAGAAGAAATTGAAATTGGTATATTTAAAAGTAATTAAACAAAAGTAATACAGTCTAATCCGCTTATAATGGACTCGAATATAATGGAAATCCGGATATAATGGACAAAGTTTATAGGTCCCAATTTCAATCCTATTTAAACATGTGTATTTTAATTCGCTTATAATGGACTCGTTTATAATGGACTTTCGGTTATAATGGACTATAAAACCACGAGAAATCCACTATAAACGGAACGTTGTGGTAATTCTCCTAAATATATACAATAAAATTTGATATTCAACAAACCGTTATTTGAAAAGGTGCTTTCAGTCGTGTGTGCGCTTTTGAATGAATAATACATATTTAGATAACATGGAGAAGCATATTAAAAATCGCAAATCATTTTCATTAAATGAAAAGTTAAAAATTATTGAAGCGATTGAAACTGGTAAATCGCAAAGTACAATGTGTAAGACTTTAAATTTAAATAAATCAACAGTATCAAATATATGGGGAAATCGCTCAAAAATTAAGGATGAATGGCATAAAAATGCGAAGAAAAAAAAACTGCGTAGTTCGTCACGTCCAGAAGTGGATACAATGTTACTCAGATGGTTTCAGCAGCAGAGAGCAAATAAGATTCCAGTGAGTGGGGCAATGTTACAATTGCAAGCCGAAGAATTTGGAAAATTAAGTGGCGGTGATTTTAAGTGCAGTAGTGGATGGTTAGACAGATTTAAAAAACGGCATGCAATAGTGTTCGGTAAAATAAGTGGCGAATCAGGTTCTGTCGATAAAACGATCACCGACCAATGGCTTGCAGATATTTGGCCATCGCTTAGTAAATATTCTCCGGATAATATCTTTAATGCAGATGAGCCGGGGATATTTTACAACCTCACACCAGATAAAACTCATAAATTTAGAGGTGAAAAATGTTTTGGAGGGAAGCTTTCGAAAGAACGTATAACAGTGATGTTATGTGCAAATAGTTCGGGATCAGAAAAAAGAAAGCCACTAGTAATAGGAAAGTTTCAGAAGCCTAGATGCTTCAAAAATACTGGAACTTTACCTGTAGATTACACATTCAATAAAAAGGCGTGGATGACGTCATCTATTTTCGAAAATTATGTGAAAAAATGGGGCCTTGAATTAAATAAAGAGAAACGCCAGATACTATTACTTATAGACAACTGCTCAGCCCACCCTCATATTGAATTAAACACTATTAAGCTTGCATTTTTTCCACCGCGGTCAACGTCAGTTTTTCAACCGATGGACCAAGGAATAATTTGGAGCCTAAAACAGACCTATAGAAAATAATTACTCTTAAAAATTCTTGAGATGCAAGCAACAGATCGGAATGTGTCGATTTCTATTTTAGATGCGATCATAATTCTTCACAATTCATGGACCAAAGTGTCAACAGATACGATTAGAAATTGCTTTCGTCACGCTGGTGTAATAAAAAATGCAGATTCAGAAGCTTTCAACAATAATTTTGATCCAGAAGATGATTTCCATTAAGTCAATTATTGAAAATGGAGATGTTTCTACATGAAAACATCCAGTTTAAAGATTATGTATATGTCGATAAGAATGTTATAACTACAGAACATCCAATTACTAATCAAGCGTTAGTTGACGAAGTAATGAGAGAATGCGGTGAAGAAGTTTTGTCAGACAGTGAGGATGATGAAACAGATATGGAAGTCATATCTACAAAGGAAGCCCTAACATGTGTAGGAAAACTTCAAAATTTTTTCAACCTCAAACAGATAAAAAGGACTTCCTAGATAATTTAAACAAGATGCATAGGTTTTTATTGTACCAATTTATGCATAATACGTCTGTTCAAACAAAAATTACAGATTTTCTGAAATAAATACATACATACTTCTCTATTATCTAGATACATATATGTATACGTTTATATACATATTATGTTTTAATTTATTTTAAAATTATTTTGCGTTCACGAGTTCCAGAGTTACTTAACTTTTTAAAATATAAACTTTCATATAAATTTTGCTATATTATTTCACACCTATCTCCTCCTTCCTATATAATGGACACACGGATCTAATGGACGTTTATCGGAGGTCCCTTGGAGTCCATTATAAGCGGACTATACTGTATATACACGAGGAGCGGTTAATAAGTAATTGAAAATTAACACAAAATACACTGAAAACGACCGTTAAATTGAGTAGTAAATTAAATGTTAATTAATTACGATTAATATAAAATAATCTCTGTATCGAACAATACAGAGTTACCTTTGAGTGGCGATGTATTTGGACAAGTATATGTAGAGCGATGCTTCTATTTGCCGAGATGCAGGGGCACGTGGATCATGCCAGTACTTGACCCGTACGGAGAAGAAGTCTGATAGTTTGTGTCGATAGAACACTGGTTTTGGAAAAGGTCTGTTTTATGACCTAAGTCGAAGAGGGGGTCGATATCTTGAATAATAATTAATAAGAAGCGCGACCTGAAGAGGTGTCCTATCGATAGCATAAATATTATTAAAATATCCCCTGTGAAATAAGCTTTCTAATGATATGAAACACCATAGGAGATGTGTAATTGAATTAAAAGAATTTAATGAAATGTATCTAGAAATTCCACATTAGGGTTGTTGACGGTTCAGGTAGAAAACCAAGGGTTTGTCGGTTAGAGATATAACAAAAGAAATGCTTTCTCTTTGCACACGAATATGTACAAAAAAATGTCTTAAGTGAATATTATTTTAAATCGAGATATTTAAAGAAGAAATATATATTTAAAAAATATTTGAAAATAAATTAAAATATTCTTATATGCGGAGCGCAACAGTGAAGATACAGAAAAACTATTTACTGCAAAATAATTTAGAAACTATTTTTCTACATAGTTTTCACAATTTCGTAGGCATTTGTCATAGCGTGGCACAAGTTTTTGTATACCTTCTTCATAAAGGATTGCCAACTGTATTGTCAACCATGTGATAACATGTTCTTTGAGCTTATTTTTCGAGGCTGTCGAGATTTGCTTGGCTTTAATCTTTGCTGGCGAGGAAGTGTGCCTTCATTCAATCGATTGTCGTTTAGTTTCAGGGGAGTCATAAGCAATCCAAGTCTCATCCCCGGTCACTATTTGCCTCAGAAAGTCATCACCGCCATTGTCGTAACGTGCCCAAAAGCTCAGACTTTTTATGTGTAGCTTAGTAAGTGTTTTTGGTACCCAAAGAGCACAAAGTTTTTGAAAACCCAGTTTTACAGTAAAAACTTCGTAAGTAAGTGATCTTGAAATTTGAATCAAATAGCAGAAATTGTAAACTTACGGTTTTCCTTAATCACTCATTCCACTTTTTCCATAACCCTCGCGGATTTGTCGAATAAATATCGACTGGTTTAATGTTCTTCGCATTTAAAAAACGAATTACAGATCTAATTTCACAAACGGTAGGATTTTCAATCAACGCCGCTATTCTAAACAAACACTACAAAGCGTACACAACAAACAGCGATCTCAAAATGACGTAATCTCTTTTTTCTTGACACAAAGCAACTGCTGCGCATACACTGAACTCCGATCGCAGCGCTGCCGCGGCAAAAGATACAAATTTTCAAGGTGGCCCTAATTCAATGTCCAACAACTGTATATTAAAAATTAATTCTAATGTATACAGTACTGCACGTAGATATTGGCACAGTAGCAATATTTCAAAGGAAATGTGTACAAATTAAGTTATAATGGAATAACCTTTTTCTAAATTATACAAGTTTTACGCAATGTATGTATATCTGATTAAATTGGAAACTGTAGCTTGGTCTGTAAGAGTTTATTTAAAATAGCCCTTACTGTAGTTCTTTGTGATTCTCTACATATACTGTATGACATGGAAACTGCAACATCAAGAAGGGGTGCGAATTTTTTGACCAAACTTGGTAGAAACGTATAACTATTCAAAGGCAATAATTGATTAAAATTTCAAAGAAACAAAACAAAAGACTAACACAATTTAACATAATTTTTATTAATAATGTGTCGAGCCGCCCCTATTAGTTACACACTCCCTCACTCTTCGTGGCATTGATTCGACTAGGTGGTCGATATCCTCTTGGGGTATGGAGTCCCAAGCAACCTGTACTTCATGCCGGAGAGCTATTAGTGTCTGCGGGGGATTCGCTAAATTCATAAATTTTCGTCCCATAATGTCCCACACATGTTCTATTGGCGAGAGGTCGGGGGATTTGGGTGGCCTTGGCAAGATATTGACATGAGCCTCTTTGAAGCGATTTATAGAAATTCTCGCTACGTGGGGAGGGGCATTATCCTGCTGGAAAAGTGGGTCTTCGAACATTTGAAGATATGGAAGAATATGGGGTTCTACCACCTCATCAATGTAACGCTGGGCGTTCATGGTGGCTTGGATGAACACCAACTGAGACCTACTCCCATATGCTATAGCACCCATACCATAACATCCACTGCTCGATGCACATGCCTTTCAACGGAAAACTGAATATCACTACGTTCCCCACGTCTTCGTCTGACCCTCATACGGCCATCATGCATCCCTAGACAAAATCGAGATTCATCACTAAACACCACCTTATGCCACTCCAGGATCCAATGCATTCGCAATCTACACCACTCCAAACGCTGCTGTCGGTGTTGAGCCGTAAGTGGTAACACAAGATGTGGACGATAAGATTGTAAGCCGAAACCCCTAATTCGGCGATAAACGGTTCGAAGGGTTACTGGACGACCTTGATTACCTAACCACACGTCAGCAATTGATCTGGTACTGGAGAACCTGTCTCTTAGTGCCATTAGGCGAAGGCGGCGGTCCTGTATCCCATTAGTTCTTCGGCCTCCGGTTCTTCTTCGGCGTCTTTCCTGACCCTCCCTAGTCCATGATTGATAACAGCGCATAATGGTGGATTGGTTCCGGTTAAGGCGATTTGCAATTTCCCTGTATGAAAAATCACCTTCTCGCAAACCAACAATTCGACCTCTGTCGAATTCGCTTAATTGACGATAATTTCCACGTTGCCGCACTCTAGGCATAATAAAACTCTCTAAACACGTTAAACAAAGGTATAATAAGACAAAACCGTTGAAATAAATTTGAAACAAACAATAAATACACCACACATTAATGTCAGCGAAAACTGAATGAAGTGTCAGAAGTGCCATGACCACTTGATATATCGCAACAAAATTTTAATCAATTATTACGTTTGACTAGTTATATTCTTTCTACCAAGTTTGGTCAAAAAATTCGCACCACTTCTTGGTGTTGCAGTTTCCATGTCATTGAGCATGCGTCATTACCTTCATGCGCATTGCATTATATTCGTCTATTGCTCCAAGAACTTATTCAAGCAAGTGTTTTTCAGTCCATAAGGAACCACCTCACCTGACACCATTTTTGATCAATTATTTTCTGATTATCGTTTAATTTATCACTGACACATAGGTAATAATGTTTCTTGTATGCTTCAAGTACAACCTTCTTACCAGAAATCCAATGCATGTCTTCCTGATTCATCTAGACCAGCACATAGAAACTTCGTCTAACAACATATTGGACTACGAAATTCTGGTATTCCAACTCCATAATCATCAAGCTCTTAAACAGCTTAACGTTACTATTCTCATCACTTAATGCTATATTCTCGTACACTCTGTCAGACGAGATTTGCAATGAGAAAGTTTGTATTTGATGTCACAGGTGCCATGCTTTCAAACGTGGCAATATATTTTCTTATTGATGTAATGCTTTTGCCAGGCACTCACATCTCTTCCTGAAGAAATTGGACCGGATACACAGAAAGCTTGTCTCCAACATTGCATATCGACCAAAATATTGTACCGCGAAATTCTGGTATTCTGGCTTCATTACCTTCAAATCCTTAAACAGCTTGAAATTATTTTCATGTGATTTGCAATGAGAAAGTTTGCATTTTCTGATGTCACAGGTGCCATGCTTTCAAGCGTGGCAATGTACTTTAACCCACAGTTTTTGAGAAGACAGGATATTGAGCTTTTCTTGTGCAAAGAACGTCTCTTAATGTAACTCTGTTGCCTTTCAATGGCTCTCCTAATTATTTTGCTAGATCTTTCTTCTATTTTATCCACTGCTTTTCGTTTGCCAATAGACACAATGTGTTCTTCAACAATTTCTCGGGGGTCCAAGATTGTGCTCGGCAACCTTCTTAATGATATCTGTATCAATAGCTTCAATTAGCTGGACATCAAGCGACAACTAGACCGACATCGAACGATGTGTGTTTTATACGAAATTCGCCATTTTCAAAAAGCAACATAGAATTTGTAATACTTGTAAGCTTTAAAGCTATATTTTTTCCAAAATATAAAGAGTAACTTACAACTGTTTCACGAGATAAGAACTAACTCTTTAATTATCGGTGGGGGAGAGAAGTTTTAAAAATTTATTTATTAGAAGATATACCATTGGTTGTGTAAAACATAATATAGAGTTAACAGATATAATTAGAAAAATATACTTTCTTTATGTAGTTTATGTATTTTAAATATTACTACAGAGCCAATACCTATTTGGAGCATTTTAATAATTAGGGAAGCCAAATTGAGGTGCGCGTCATAGACGTGCGCTTTATAGTATGTACATAAAAGAAATAATAAGTTGTAAATTTATAAAACGTGGTGGAACACTTACCGAAGTGGTTCTATTGTACGTTCCATTACATTAACAACAGATTTTTTTACGATCTGTTTCGTCCACACGTAATCACAGTTTATTATTTTTCAATTCGGCTTTAATTCTATATTCAATACGTTCGGACGGATGGTAAAAAATGTTGTAACGCTGTCTAATTAGGTAACGGATATTTCGCGTATTTATTCCAGAATGAACAAAATGATTCATTAGATAATAAAGTAATCGGTAGATTATAGTTTATTTCAAATTATAAGAATATAACTTTCTTATATATCCGGCCCAACAAAAACACCCTCCTTTATCTTTGCTTCTGACAAGCAAGGAAACTGGCTGCAAAGATACTTGAAGCACTCTCCATCTTTTTTTAATGTCTTCACAAATTGTTTCATTAACCCTAGTTTTATATGTAATGGAGGAAGCAAAACTTTGCTCGGGACTACTAAACTTTTTCTTTAAATGTTTTTCATTCCAGGTTGTAAGGTTTGTCTTTGTGGCCACATCTTTTTACAATAGTGCTGCTTCCTATCACGACTATCCCACTCACACAAAAAACAAGGATATTTAGTATAACCGCTTTGTTGACCAAGTAACAAACAAAGAACTTTCAAATCACCACAAATTGTCCAGCCTTGATCCTTGTAACGAATTTTAATTAAAAGTAGCTCAAGATTTTCATAACACTCTTTTAAATGAACTGAATGTCCCACTGGTACAGAAGCATGTTTACTTCCATTGTGTAGAAGAACGGCCTTAAGGCTCCTTTTTGAAGAGTCAATAAAGAGTCTCCATTCAGAAACATTATATTCTACGTGGAATTGTTCCATGAGCCCGGGTACATCATTACAGAAAACTAGTGCATCTTCGGAATAATATCGAGCAAACTCTTTTTCTCTGTTCCTAAACCAGTAAAATGTTGTGCTAGGTGCTAACAAATTTTTTTCTTTCAACCTTGAGCCTCAAAGCTCAGCTGAGTCCTTAGGAAGGTTTAAGTCCCTCACCAAATCATTTAATTCAGATTGGTCAAACAGTTTTGGCTCATCACTTCCAGTATCATAGTAATCACTTCCCTCATCCAGTTCACTTGCGCATGTACGTGAAACCATTTCGTCATCAGATACATCATCTAATGTATCTGGTAGTGAAGGAACAGGTACTTCTGGTCGATGAGGTATAGGACGTGTTGCGGATCGAAGGTTTGGGTAAACGATGTCCTTTTTGTTTTTTAAATTGAATCCGTGTACTACACACGAACAAAAATAACAGTCATCGCTATGATTGATCGGTTCTCTCCAAACCATAGACACTCCAAAGCGAAAGGACTGTTTTTTTTCCTTGTGACCACTGGCGAAGCTCTTCAACACACACTGAACAAACCTTATGAGGAGCCCAAGGTTTGTCTTGGTCTCCTAATTTCACACCAAAATATTCAAAATATACTTTTTTTACAAAATCTGTAATGTTTCTTTGTTGTTTTTTTACTGTAAACTTTCCACAAATATAGCAGAAGGAGTTGGGTACATTGACACAGCCTCTTGATGCCATTGGAATTTAATTTTAAAAAACTCGTAAAATAAAAATTAAATTAACTCAGCAACTAATCACAAATGTCAACTAATTACACAAATTCACACCACAGTTGTAAAGAAGATATTGAATGAACTAACTGTTTTGTCTAGAATAGCAATATGTTTGTAGTGGAGGTGGGGAGGTAGACATGCAGTAACAGGAAGATGATGAGTCATGTCTTGTTATTTCTATTTGTAACTTCTTTATCATAAATCTAGTGTATGTTTATTCAGAATATCAACTTCTTGCATCATCATAAGTAAAAAAATTATAATAGTTTATTTAAACAACGGTTTAACAAAATTGTCCTTTTCAAAAAGACTAATACATGCAGATAGGTCAAAAAACCCCAGATTGTAAAAAAACCTTACATGATGGAATTTTTTAAATAATTTTCCCATTTTCAGCACCAAAAAATCTATTGAAATCACTGTATAAAATCCAGACAATTTTACCATCGCAGGCCTGTGTTATCTATAACAGTTTATTACAAAACAAATGGGCGTCGCTCTCAATATACATTCTAATATCATAGACGAAATTGCGGAAACTGTAATTGGGGGGGGTAATTTGCACCGTTGACTTGGCACGCCAGTGCAACGCACCTCGAAATTGGCATCTCTAGAAATAATCAGAGAACTTTGATTGTGATTTAAGAATATTTTATTTTAATAACTTTATATAAAACATTTTTATTTAAATTTATTAACTGACAACAATGATTTTCTTATTCTATTCCAGTGTTTTAGCATACTATTAAATTTATTTTAATAAATGTCGATTTCTGAATACACCAATCAAAAGTGTTTTTTTAATCTTAAACTTTACAAATATATTCCAACTCTTAATGGCTAGAAAATAAGTGAATAATAATGAATGTATTAACACAATGTATAGTATAAAAAGAAGTCAAAAACTAGATGTTGACATGTTCCTCTTACACTGTTAAATGGATGAAATTTGTGAAGATATCTTAAATTTTTATTTTTATTCGTTTATAGATCTTTATTTTTCAATTTGATGTATTCTATTAAAATAAAAATTATTTATTATCGTTAATGATATTGTTATTAGTGTTATTCAACCATTTCAATGAACTAAGTATTCAAGAGCATTGTTGCTAACATCACGGAGCTGTGTACACGCCTACATTATAGAGCGTTTCACGCCCATGATGAAGTACAGGCCATATGGAGATAGCATACATAGTTGCCAAGTCGGGAACTCATTCCTACCAACATACCTATATTGCTGTTAATCAGGCCTGCTGTCAATAGTATTATATTGACATAACCTTAATTGTATTTATAATGAACAAAATTTTAAAATTATTATTCTTAGTTTGCATGTGTTTATAATATATTCGATGCCAAGAAAAAGTAAATAAGAGTGAAATATCGTTCTAGTTAATGTATATGAAAAGTAAATCATTATATTAACAAACTACTTAAAAATGTATGTTTAAGTTATAATTTGGTTTAACCAACACACCTTTTGTATACTCAAGGTTTGTTTTGAATTAAAACAATTATTTTATATATATTGGTTTCCTTTATTATAAAAAATAGTTTGATTTGTCTATTAGAATACAAGCAATAATCATAAAAAGTTTTTTTGTGTAGACCATAAACATACAAAAAATACTGCAATATAGATATATTTAACCAATAACATAAAAATATCAACATCTTAAAAACCTTATTTTTTAAATTAAATTAAATCTTGTCTGCTGTAGTAACATTAGTTATAGGTTTGTTCCGAGAAGAATCCCTATTATTTTTAGTGAATCGGAATTTAAATATGTTTTACAGCCATCATCGTGTACCATAATACTTCCTACCAATTGGCTAAAAGAGATGCAAACTGCCAGAGATTCGTTCTTGGAACAGACCTACAATCCACTGGATGTTGAAGCAGCATTCGAATAGCCGACGGGGTCTGTTAATAATCGTCTTCCATATCATCAGTTGAACCTGAGTCTCCCACATGGATGATAAACTCCTCAACCAATCCATCGACAATCCACATTTCTTCTTCAATTTTTTTTTTTGCATGCTGAATATAATTCTTCCAATTGTCAGCTGTCACATTACTATAGGCACTCGTAATTAATGGTGCCATATCTTTTACTTTGAACGTAGTGTTGTGCATCCTTATGTGATTTTTTCACTTGGGCTATTGGATTCAGCTCACAATGGTAAGGTGGTAAACGTAGAACTTCTCGGCCTGCATCTTTCGCCAACATATCAAGCTTATATTTGTCATTTAAAAAGGTACATAACCCCTTACCACAATTATTAGTCGTATCCTAAATACGTATTTCGACAACTAAGTTGTCATCATCAGTAGGTAAAAACTACTAATTAAAAGTCACACATGGGGCACAGTAAAGTAACATAAACGCTTCCGCACAACTACTATACACTGCAACCCTATAAAGACAGTCTTTATAGGGTTGCAGTGTATAGTAGTTGTGCGGAAGCGTTTATGTTACTTTACTGTGCCCCATGTGTGACTTTTAATTAGTAGTTTTTACCTACTGATGATGACAACTTAGTTGTCGAAATACGTATTTAGGATACGACTAATAATTGTGGTAAGGGGTTATATACCTTTTTAAATTATTATTTAACCACAGTCTCCATTGAAAGAATTTTTTATATTTGTCATATTGATATTTTACTTGTGATACACTAAACAACAAATCTCTTTTTAACATATTATCTTCAACGGATATATTTTTTTCAGTCAGCCAGTCAATTATATTTTCTTTTCTCCATGCATTTGTAGGTATCTTCTGAACCTTTCTGCTGTGGTACGATGCATTGTCTAGAACAATTACACCATTTTCAGGAGTATTTGGCAATAAATGCTCAATGAACCACTTTTCAAACGTATCTGCATCCATCTCATTATGTGCATCAGCTGTATTTTTCTTGCATAGAAATGTTAATTCGGCACCAGGAAGTAAGCCATTTTCATTGCCAGCATGTACTAATGCAAAGCGAGGACCAAGACCACTCGGAGATTTTAATCCTGTACTCAATCCTCGAACAAATGCTTCTCGAGTACTTTTTATTGTAGTATCTTGCCAGACTTTACTTACTGTGTGTCCTACATTAACCCACGACTCATCTGTGTAAACTATACACCTACCTGGAACAAATATTATTTTAAATATATGCTTTTATATAAAGAACAAAGAAACTTTACCTTCATTTCGAAATGTCTTGATATTTCGCAGATACTTGTGTCTCCATCTTATAATATCATCTCGTTCAATGAGTATGCTTTTCCGTTTTACAGTTCGAAATTCAAAACCAATATCTTTCAAAAGTCTATATAATGTTGATCGTGTAAAAGTAGGGAGATCATTGTCATTGTTGATGGTAGCAAGAAGTGGGTCACAGTGGGTGGTATGTTTTGCATGAAAAATCTATGAACTTGTTGTCGTACAAGTGCGTGTATATTTTCATCATAACGGTGTAGACGAGCATTTACTTGTACCCCTTTTCTCTTCTGCTTGTTTTTTTTTTGGACTCAACAACAGCCCTTTTTCTTGTTCCTTTCTCATGTTGTATATGCTGTGTACTGAACAATGTAGTGCTTCACTTGCTTCAGCAGCAGCAGCAGTAACAGTCATAGGTTTTTTAAGAAAATGACTAAAAACATTTAGTATCATCTGCTTTTCTCTTCGACCAAAACATTCACCCCTTCGTGATTTTTTCTCTCCAGGCTCCATTACTGAAGTTTAGAATCTGTAACGGTAATGTTTTTATTTACGAGCACATTTCCTTCACATTCCAACTTACCACAAACTTTTGTAAACAACAACGGGAGAATATAATAAAGAGAGAGAATATAAAATATAATAATAATAATATAAGGTATATAATATAATAACACTATAACAATATAACAAGAACGAAGAACAACAAATAATATTTAATAAAAATACGGTAAGGAAAAATTTGACACTTGACAAGATAGCAAAGTGAACAAACTACTGTAGCAGTCTGGTTATCTGTACGAATTAAAAATCCCAAATAAAAATTAATACATATTTTCGACATAGCGAGCGGTGGAAAAGGATAGCGCGATGCAATTTCTTAAAGAAAATAAAAGAGGGGAATTCTCCATAAGAGCCCATACTTCATCCTGGGCGTGAAACGCTCTATAGTTGTACCCTTAGATATGAATTTATGTTACTGTAAATGGTCTTTGATGCACCTTTTTGATTTAGTTTTGGTAAGTAGGCATGTATTTTTCTAAATTTAAAGTGTTTATATTGCTAAATCGTAACATAAACAATAACCTATTGACATTGATTAAAAACAAAATCTGGCACATAACGCACATATGCATTTTTAAAAACACGATCTGTTTAATTACATTTAAGCCTATTACAAAAGTATAATTGAAAATCTCTTCACCTGGTGGCATTGAATTTAGCCTAGGTAAATCCGAAGATTGGATTTAGGAAATTTTAGTAAGACCAGTTTTCGTGACATTTATTGCACGTTTACACTCCTTGCAGGATATTATCTTTTTGATAATAAAGATTATTATATCACTGACATCCTAATATTCATCGTAATTAATTACTTCGATGTCACTTTATTAATTGAATTACTTCAACTTTTTTTTTTAAGACTTGTAAATACATTGCCGAAAACTAGTAAATGTGAAGTCTAGTAATATTATGTAAAAAAAGAAGGAACATTTAAAATAAAGATAGCAAACAAATTATTTGTAAGAGGTCAACCCGTAAAATACCTTGTGAAGTGTGAATTGATCATCAGGAAGAAATAGGAATGGAAGCTAAAGCTATAATAGAAACTTCTTTAAAACTATATCATGCTCTTAACAAATAATTTTTAAATCGGAAAGTTGAATAGTTGGATTACATAAATCCTTCAAACGATAGATAATAGCCCAAATAATTCCCTTAGAACATTTTTACTTTCTTTATTAATAAAAGAAATATCTTGCATTTTAAATTATAAATATATTAAAATTACATAAAATACATAATACAGGACATCTTTCACATTTAATAATCTAAAGGTATAGTGGCGTTGGCAAGGTATAATGTCCAATTCTTCCATTATTCGCATCTATTTCGTGATAATCAATTATATTATTGGGATCACAGTGATCTGTCCAAAAGTCAATAGTAACAGCAGATAGGTTACTAGTCCACGCCTAAATATTTAAATATAATTTATTTTCGCAAAGTTTACGTCACTAATGTACCTTTTCCGAATGCTCAATGAAAGATTCTTCTAATAAATTCTCGTGTTTAATCGCTAGATTCTTGGCTTTATGTAGAAGAGCCATCGCAGCGCTTTCATCATAACGTATATACTTGTAATAAGCTTTCAGATGATAAAATCTAGTGACAAATTGTTTCAATTAGCCTTAGTACTTTAAATAAAAAATCATTAGAGAAGTGTATTCGAGTAACATCCCACCGGCGGCTCGTGCTAGGGCGTATATATATTTTGTCAGTTACTGTCAGAACACCGTTCGATGGACTTCGCTGGTTTATAGTGATAAGTAGAGCAGACCAATTTCCGTGCGCGCCATGAGCGCCGGTATGGGAGTGTAATTCGTAATATATTAGAATATGCGATAGAATAGGGACGCAACATGAGCTTGTTACCGATATAAGTACAGAAGTAGAGACATTTATTCTATCAGAAATAATTAAATATACATTTGGTTTTATGCTATTAAAGTAATATGCATAAACACACGAAAAATAAGAATAGTACATATTAAGGCAGCGTTGTATATAGGTACCTATAAATAAAATGTATGAAATCAGTGATTGTGTGCACGACAGAGGATTTAAAAAAACACTTACCGTTTTAAGCGTCTTCCAAGGATTGACAAACTGGAGAAACTCAATTGTATATTTTCAACATCAGGTGCGTTTCTAAGGTTATTTCTGAAAAACATGTCCGCCGTGAGGAAAAAATATGTTTATATTCGGAAAACAAGCGTTCTAATCTAGTGATGTTATATTCGCAAAATCAAAATACTTTTTTAAGCTACTTAACGCATCTATAGACGTGCCCTCACAAATACGTGTTAAGGTGTCAAAATCTGCATTTCTGTCTAAAACACTTTCAAATTTAATTAGACTTTCACTTTTTGCGTCTTCTACAGCACACAGTTGTGCGTGAACATCTTTAACGATTTGCAGTGATTCCTCTAACGACAGCGACGAATTTTCTAATTTAGTTATTGCTTCTTCTAGTCCCAAGTAATTCTCACGAATACTTTGTAAATCCATTTTAATCTGGGCATATTGACATTTTTTCTGGCTTGTATTGATAGCTGCACTTTCTTTCGGATCGAATGATAAAACCACGTCCTTAATTTTTTCAAAATGTTCATGATAGTAAAACCCCGCCCGTAACCATGTACCCCAACGTGTCAGAAACGGCTGTGGTGCCTCAGGGGTATGGGGACACAATTCGTGAAATTTCCGAATACGTTTTGGAGATTTCAGGAATACTGTCTTTGCACTCGATATTAAAGCATCTACCTCTGGATAACATCTACGAACCTGTTCTGCCACAAGGTGTAGAGCATGGAGTTTACAAGTAATATGTAACAAGTTAGTACAATATTTTCTAAGAGACCGGTCTACAGAACACATAAACATTAATACTTGGTCTTTCGAAAGTTTAAATTTTTACAAAGTATCTAACAGCACCTCTGAAATTTTTTCGGCATTACATTGTTCTAGTCGTCTGGATGCTAATAAAATTGAAGACGTTGGTTGACGTGGTTCCATATTACGCACCATCACATTAACTACATATTGTTTTTTGCTGTTAGTTGTTTCGTCCACACATAACCACAATTTTTTATTTTTCAGTTCGGCTTTGATTTTATTTTCAACCTGTTTACGCACCGATGGTAAATTCCGTCGTAACGTTGTCGTGCTCGGTAATGTTTGATTCGCGTATTTATTCCAAAATGAAATAAATGAATCACTATTTAACAAGGTAAACGGCAGTGTACACACAATCATAGTTCATGTATAAACTGTTGTCGATTAATTTTGTTATTATTGTGCTTAGAACTGCTTACGTGATCTTTACAATGTGTTTTTAACCAACACATTAGATATGTATGGCACACTAAACATTTAATTTTTAGCCATCGTATATTAAGTCCAAGAAATCCATAATAAACTTATTCACTTCGTCTGACAACGGTCGTTTTCTCGATTTATGTGCCGACGACATTTTATTACGCAAGCTTACACTTACATGCAGTCTAAGCAAGTACCAAACACATACTGAATGCTTTTTATTAGTTCTGATGCAATACAATCATCCTCACATCGGCGCACATGGCGCGCACGGAAATTGGTCTGCTCTAGTGATAAGTAATATATACGCGTGACGACAAGCCAACGGTGCGATGTTACTCGAAAGAACCTCTCTAAAAATCACTAGCACCAAAAAGAGACCGTTTTATGATATAGCTCATAAATTGATAAAGGGATTTCCGGATTCAATGTACAATGGCAGTATAATAAAGTGTAAAGTGTGTGATATACCGCTAATATCTTCAAGGAAATTTCACTGCGAAAGACACATAAATAGTATAATGCACAATCGCAGAAAAAGTGGCAAGATATTGTTTCATTTATGTAACTTTCATATTCTGTAATGTACCGTTTGAGTTGGTAGACAACGAATCATTTCGTTAATTTTTACTATCATACATATTTCGATAATATTAAAAACGTGGTTTATAAATTCGATCCCAAAGAAGCTACAGCTATCGAGGAAAGCCAAAATAGGTTAGAACAGACTTAAAAACTATTTAGAACAATTACATCGAACTAGTGAAGGCAATAGAAAAGTTAGAAAATCCTTTAGTGTTGTTAGTGGAGTCTCTGCAAATAGTTCAACATGTTCACGCACAGCTATGCGCGGTAGAAAACGCAAAAAAATATGTCCTAGAAAAGTTTGAAAGTGTTTTAGAGAAAGATTCATATTTTGCCACATTAAGACAAACTTGCGAAGGTGCGCCAACCGTTATGTTGTTTTAAAGATTATTTTAATTATGCAAATATAACATCAGTTGGTGTAAAACACTCATTTTCTGCATATGAGCACATTCTTTCTGTGCAAGGCACTCGGTTTGCGAAAATTACTGTGAAAACACATCTGATATTGCAAATATTTAACCGATTTTATCGTTTGAAGGAAGACGTTTAAAACGGTAAGTATTCCACCACTTTTTATAAATTTATGTCTTATTATCTATTTATATAGGTTTCGGTGCTCTTCGGTTCTTAACAGTAATAATGAAACGACCGAAATGCGCGGACAATATATATATATATATATATATATATATATATACGCGTGACGACGAGCCAACGGTGCGATGTTACTCGAAAGAACCTCTCTAAATATAACTAGCATTACCTTACCTGGGAGCTATAACCTTCACAACTTCTAGCGTTTTTTCCAAAGTTTTAAGAAGTACACTAATCTCTTTATAGGCATTAGCGGTTGACTGGATATTCCTTCTGTCCATTTTGCCTACCATAAATATGAGAAGAGATTCCAACAAATACAGTGCCGTGAAAATATTCACTATACTATCTTGATCACCCCCACCAATAGAAAAATTTTCAATTCTGGTATGCCATACAGAAGCACTCTCCCAATCATCATTTCTAATAGACCTGTGATGTTATAAATCATTACAAGTAATCTCTATAATCTAATCTACATGTTTACCATAACCACATTACGGTAAAGTATCGTTTCTCAGCGTCTGGATCACGAACCGTACTCATTGTTTCACCTTCAATATGGTAAAGTCTTTCGCATTGATGGTATGGAATTACTGTATAACCAGTTTCTAGATGAATACCAATACATAGTGCATAATACCAGGTTCTTCCTATTAATGATTTAATCTTGGAATAGCATGAGAAGGAACAAGTATTTTTATAATTCAGTAAAAGAGTTTTATGTAAAGCAGATATAGCCAATTTTTAAGATGACCTCCTTGGACGTATTGGTTGGAAACTATTTTGAAATTTACTGAAGTACTTTTGAGGCTTAAACGAAAATACGTAGGCACGTAAGTCTGGATCCCACGGCACAAAGGCTATAGGTCTAATAAGAAGGCAGACGAACTGGCGGCTAGCCTCGTCTATAGCCTTTATAGAACCTTCTGGCATTGCAAAAACCAATATCAAAACAGCCATGAAAAAAAGGACTGAAAATATATCTAGGAAAAAGATGAAAGCCTAAGTTACCACGGACCTACTGAATAAAGACTGAAAGTCTCTTGAGATGATAGAGGACCTATTAATGGGACATTGCAAACTTAAGCTTTATGTGTTTATTGAGTTTACAATGCCCCATGGACTTGACAGAAGAGAGGATATGTAGATTCTGCCAAGCAGAAAAGGGAACTGCGTTCACATTCTATACCAGCGAAGGCCACACAAGAACGCCGTTTTTTTACAAATGGGAGATCACTATCCTAAAATGAAACTATACCAGGTGATCTTGAAATAAAATGACAACGTATGAAAAATGCAAAGATTAAATTATATAGAATCTATATTATATACCCAAAATATTTTCTCAAAATTCCCTCTCGTAAGCGAGGAAAGAAATGACAATAATATTTAAAAAAAAATGGTGTTACACTACTGAATATATCATAAATACTATCGTCGACGAAATTTAAAGGTGACCCACAATAACAAAATGAATAAGTCTTGTTATTGTATATCTCGCTTTAAATTCGTTCTGGTCGAGCGTTACAATTTTTGGATTAAAGATAATAGATTGTAACTTAAATGGACGTAAAGCACACATCTTGCATGTTCTTTCAATATATCAGCTTTAAGAATTTACCAATATAAATTTATATAAATAAACAGCATAACGAAACATCGATTTTATAAATAACGTGTCTTCAAAAACTTTCTTCATTGTAGTAGGCTGTTTCTTAAGTAATTAAGTAATCAAAGATTGGCACACATGCGAAGCTTTAGAAAACTTCAAATTCTGGTAATTGTCATACATCAATTCAAATACACACTTTTACATGACATAACCAAACTATCAAAATTATACGTTTATACAACGTGTCCCGTATCGTTATGTTCAAATTTTAGGAGAGTAAAGTAGACTTCATTTCAAGTAACAAAAACGCAAAACTTGTATATCCATTTTTATTTGTTATTGTGATTATCTTTTCGACCGAGAAGTAAATTTGCCAGCAGACTTAGAAGAAGAAGCAGTAGCTATTGTTACAAGGGATCCAACTCTCAGTGTACGTCGAATCGCTAGACAACTAGGAGTGCCACGAACGACAGTTTGACGCATTTTAAAACGTGAGGGGTTATATCCATATCACTATCGCAGGGGACACGGTTTGCTTGAAGCAGACCACTATGCTCGTCTAGTTTATTCTACCTGGATATTAAGACAGTCTCGGCTTCATTTTAATTTCTGCAGAACAGAATCTGAGAAACCTGCACAGGTGGTCATCAGAAAATCCCAAAGCTATACACCCATCTAAATTTTAACATGACTTGTTGATTGGTCCTGTCATTCTTCCTGAGAGGTTAAATGCGGACAATAATCTTCAATTTCTTATTGACGAACTGCCAGGTCTTTTAGAGGACGTCCCACTGAATGTTCGACGAGACATGTGGTTTCACATGGATAGGGCACCACCACATTTCGGAATTGCTGTCCGAAATTGGGTTAACGTCAATTATCCAAGATGGATTGATCAAGGTGGTCCTGTTGCATGGCCACCCAGACCACCCGATCTTAATCTCCTTGACTTTTATTTATGGAGTACATGAAATATTTAGTCTACGCGCAAGTTTCGAACACAAGAGAAGAGTTGTTGGATCGTATTCACCTGGCTGCCGAGCAAATCCGACAAAACAAGTATGAAATTCAGATAAGTACTTCTTCTGTTGGCTTACGAGCACAAGCCTGCATTCAACAAGGAGGTGGACATTTCGAAAATATTATTAATTGAACTTTTTTAAATAAAATCAGTTTTTATTGATTTTGGAATTACATTTTTTTTTCATGATCTGACAATCACATTCATAGATCTGTAACTTTGAAACAAATAAAAATGGATATACAAGTTTTGCGTTTTGGTTACTTGAAATGAAGTCACACTCCTAAAATTTGAACATAACGATACGCGACACTTGTATACGTGGGCTGTCACCAACCATTAAAAAAAGCATGGCCTCTAATGAGAACAGTTTTTGAAGGCACGTTATACACATTGCCGCCTTTGAATACAATAATTTCTCTAACAAAAAAATGTTCGCAATACACATGAAATTTTAGTATGATTTTTAAAATTACTAAAGTTAATGAAATAAATACTTTCTACATATACGACGCTACTTAATCGAATTTTTTACTGAAAAAAATTCGCTCTTTATGCAGGATTCGAACCTGCATTCTCTGGTTTGCCGGACCACGCTCTTAACCCTTGAGCTATTAAGAGACTGAAGTTCGAATCATGGGAAAAGCCTTAAATTGCATTAAGAACAGATATTATATTGTGTCCGCAGTTGGCAAATTTGTGCAAATGAATTGCATTTTCGCGAAGTGATGTGAATGAAATAAATGCTTTCTACATATACGACGCTAATTAATAAAATTTTTTACTGAAAAAAAAAATTCGCCTTTTATGCAGGATACGAACCTGCGCCGGATCACGCTCCGGCAAACCAGAGGACGCAGGGAGGTAGCATTTCGTAGCGCAATTCGACAAATTCTGTTGTAGCAGCAGCGGACGAATGAGAAAACGCATTATCGTGAAGGAACATTTTTTTCATTTTTTCAACAAATGCGATCGTTTCTTCTTCAGTCTTAGATCAAAACATGTCAGCAAATCAACATAATATTGGGTAGTTATCGTTTCTGCCTTCTTTGCAGCACGTTCTCCTGGAGAGATCTAGTGATTCAATTGTATTTTCGTTTCTGAAGTATTAATGATGTATTCGAGTTTCATCTACTGTATCGACGGAAGAATTCCCTTGGATTACGGTTGAAGATAATCGAACATTCTCCTGATATTTATATGTAAGCGCGCATTTGAACAACATTAGGCAAACGCCGCGTCCAGTTCGCAGATAGCGTTTTCATATTTAAACGAAAACAGTTTTCTTTAAATGAGTATAAAACACAGCTTATCTGTCAGATTTGTTTGAAATTTTGACAGTAAATATCAGAAACATGGTGGAAGTTAGCAACATAATCACCGCAACGAAAGTGTTACCAACCTTCCGTCAAACCGCTTTCGTATTATTGCTTAAATACCTAAATCTAAGCAACATGTAATTACGAAATCTTAACTGGACTAAAGGATTATTTTTTTAACAGAAGCTAATTAAATTAAATAAAAAATTATCTACCGGAGTTATCGATATCTTCTTCCGCGTAATATTCCAATTCGAATAACACCGTTACCGCTTCCATAATCCGTTTTCTCAATATCAAAGCTTGTATTAAAATAGGCATGGCTTGTAGACTATAGGTCACGGCGTGTATGGTACTGCTTACCCTCAACATTACGAATCCTAATTCTATTGAGTGTTCTATTTCCGATCGCAAAAATCTAAAGACAATTTCTTATTGAATAACTCGTTCATATATAAAAGTAATTGATAAACCTCGCGCAAAATATGGTTCCGTACAGTTTTGCAACGCCTTTTAGTTCTTGTGATTCGACGTTGGTCTTCTTCCGATGGCAGAGCCGCAAGGCATGCACTTCCAAAGCTATACAGATATTTCGTTTTCCGAAATGATGTGCGACTTGGATCATGTTGGCGTATGCGTTGCATAAGGTGAAAAAATCCATATCTGAGTTGAGCGCTTTGTTTAGGCTCCAAATTGCAGCCAATTCAGCTTGTTTCCACATATTTCTATCCTATAGATACAATAATTATTAACTATAGCAAGCGCCAATTAAGTTGGCGCGAGGAGGGGGTGCGCAGAAGCCGTTTTTAAAAACGTCCACCCCCACTACTCAAGTAATTGTCAGTATACATTTGTCATTGACGTTTAACGGAACATAATGTCTTTGCTAGGGGATCTTAAAGTGATACACACTCAGAGGTTAGAATTATCTGACATTTGATGTAAAACCAAATACAAATCTCCCCACTACTTTTAATCCTGCGCCAACTTAATTGGCGTTCGCAATACTTAACTAATGAATCTAAAATCACAGAAGAAATGTTTTATTATTAGCGCTCTGTTTCTGATTAGAGTAAAATTACTTTCGGATGAGACTAGCGCAGAAACACATTTTAGTAATTAGAACGAGAGACACCTCATAAATGAGAGAAACAGCTAGTAATATAAATCCGTGTACTATACGAGCCACAAACGTTTATCGATTATTTGTCAGTCGATACCAGGCGCTCGATCTGTGTGTTTCGTAGTGGTCTTGTACGTACATTGCTCCCGCTGCCGACTGCTGCGACTGCTCAATGTTTTTAAGGTGTTCAGTATTTTTATAATGTCATCGCTCGCGCAGCTTCAGTCTCATCCGAAAGTAATTTTACTCTAACATTAACCACTGTTGCTAAAAACTAGATCCAATATGACCACCAAGCCTTTCAAAAATCCCTAATTTTCCTTACGCCACAAAGAATTTTATACAATTTTTTAATATTTAAATGAACATCACTGATGAGTAAACAAGACTAGATAAGCTATGCGGATTGTAGCGCAGAATCTCATGATATTTTCTTATGAAGGTTTATTTTTGGAGGTGACAAAGTAAGTAGGGGTGATTTTATGTGGTCTGTCTATTTCAGAAACAGACAGGTCTGTTTCACAGACAGACCTGTCTGTTTTACACGGACCACATAAAATTAAAGTTCACCCAACTTACCTTCCCCCATCAAAATGAAACTACATAAGAAAATACATCGGATTTTGCGCTAGAATCCGCATAGCTTATCTACTATCGAAAAAGTACACGATATGATATTAAAATTTCGACGTGCGAAGGTGCATGAAATTGCTTAACATTGCAAAGATGATATCAACAGAAGATGCCACTTACATTTTTCACAAGGAATTGTACATGAATTTACATGAATTGTACATGTGACACTTGAAAAAATCTCAAAAGTGAATAAGATCCTAGTATTCCTAATATGTGTAGATATTTAATATCTATCATATGTTATTTAAATATCTGTACACTGGCTTGTCATGCTGTTAGTCCCGAGTTTAGATCCGGGACTAGGTTGTCCGAGTACGCTTTCCTTCTCGTTCTTGGCGAATGCCGACAGCAGAACATTGTAAGTTACTCCACGGACGCAGACATAATAATAACTCATGTCTTGGCAATGCACCCGTAATTGGCGGTAAGCTGTTTGGGAATGCTAAGACATTAATTATTATTATTAAACTTGAACGTATTTTTGAATAATGTAATTTTTATCCATGACATCACATATATAAAAATGACATAAATGTACTGTCATTTATAATTTAAAATTCTTTGAAACAGGCAGTAATTTCCGAAACATGTAAGAGATTATTTTAAATATATACATATAAAGCAGACCTTAAATCGCCGACTATCTAAATCTACTATATATATACTATATATATATATATATATTATATATATATATATATATATATATATATATATATTGTTATATGGAATAGCAGCTCCTACGTTGGGCCGACAAATGATATATGATATTGTAGCTAGTATAAAAATAAATATAAATGATAAATACAGTGAAGCTGTAATGTAAAATAGGCCGCACGTTGGGTCGTCAAATGATATATTATAAGGGTTTTAGCCTTACGTTGCGTGCCAAATGTTATAATCTAAAGGGTTATATTGCCTCCTCGTTCGGGCGTCTAAATGATATAATGATAACAACCACTTACGTTGGGCCGCTGTCAATTGATATACGGAATAACTGCTGATCGAGCATATAAAAAAAAAAAGGAATAATTGAAATGATTTAAGTAAAGTAAGTAAAAATGAATAAATTTGAAATATTAATTGGGCGCCTTTATAATAAAATAAATATACTTCGATCAACGCTATCTCTATCTTCTCGTGCCAATTAGTCTTCGGGTGCATGAAACATATATTAAAGTAATCACAGGACCTTCGCGAGTGGAAAGGCTGTTAATTTCCTAGTATGGTGCTTAAATGAGTAATACTAATTAGAAATAACTCCCTCAACTTAACTTTAACAAATAAAAGTGTGGAAATAAATAAAAATAAAATATATTTATTGAAAAATTTAAAAGAAAACTGTAATATGAACAAGTAACTGAATCTAACGTCAATAAATATAAGTATTAAAAGATTTGCACGTGTATAAATAAGGTTAAATAGGTTATGGTTAGTGAACAAATACAAACATGTACAAGATTACTAAGATTAACAAATATAAGCGAGTAAGTACTTCTAAGATTGTTATAACTATGATGGTTAACTATTCTACGGGATATTCTAAACGGTATGATGTGGAAATTTTATAAAAGTAATATTCGAGGTTTTTTTTTCTTTTATTTATAATAACTAATTTAATTTTATTAATACTATTGATAATGACGACTTTATTGTAGTATGTGGTGATAGTGAACCTGTTATTATGGGTTTCTGATGTGAATCTCCAGATTTGTAAAAATCTCAGCGAAAGATGCAAGTACGGGTCCTCCCAATTCCTTAACGGTATTCGTCGCTTGCTGGTTGACGCGTTCGCTAATTTCTTCGGACTAAGAATTCGTATGATGCTCGTATCTTCTTACGGCCGCTGTCAAGTGATGTGCTTGAGGTTTGTTCTTTATTGATGTAGAAAATATCCAATTTACGATTTATATTCTTTATTTAACGGTTTTTACTGGTTTTTAATATTTTTCTAATGATAATTTTTGTGTGATGCGTCGAAATATGACTATGCGTTTTAAAGATATTCCAGAAAATATGTTTTTAATTATACTTTTAATGAATTCACTGGTTTTTTTATCACTTCAATATTTATTTTTCTAAGGAGTTGATCGAAAATACGTCTATATGTTTTTTAAATTTTAAGTAATAGACGCCGATATCGTTTGTTTATCGTCAAAGCCTAGTTTTATATTTACAAATAGCCCCGAAGTTTTACTTTTACTAAATGTTTTTACAGGCATAAAATAGATATTTTTATTACCAAAGTATTTTTAATAATATAAAAAATATTATTAAAAATGGGGTGTGAAGAACACAATACAAGTTCATTTATGTATTTTTGAATGTATCTTCTCCAAAGACGTAGATACGTATTTCACATTTCTACACGATTCTCAATACGCCCCTGTTGGAGAAGACACATTCAAACAAACATAACTACGTTACTATCTAGCCGAAATTATTCAGACAGAGCGTGAAGGAATATTCAGCGCTGTCTACATAATAACAGCCGAAGCAGACGTGTTTTCTATAGTCGGTAACCACCGTATCTATAAAAAACTGTATTCTCGTGTCTTCACTACTTATCGGCGTGAGCCGAATATGTATATGACAACATAATTTGAAACATACTTGAGTGGGTAAAACCTCACTACATTTGTATAATACCAAAGTATTTTTAATAATATAAAAAATATTATTAAAAATGGGGTGTGAAGAACACAATACAGATATTTTTATTATTTTCCATAGATGATAAAATTTATAGGTTAATTTTAAATTTCGGTTTACATATTTTCTAATGCTAAATTCTGTGTTGTGCGCATAGTTGACATTGGTTTCGCGGGTTAGTTTGCTTTTAAATAAGTGGGCGTGTTTAACTAGTATCGATACAAAATATTAATGTAAATAAATTAGATATCAGTGTTTTCGCGCTTAGATTTGAATTTTAAAATAGAAATAATAAATATAAAAGTAAGTAAATAAACAGAAATTTGTTAATTTAAAGAATACAATACTATCGTCATATTAATTTATATACATTTCGATACTAATTTAACATATTAACACCGCTTGTTTAACCTATTCTATACTGAATTTAATAATTGATTAATCTGTACTTTCCGTCGTAGGTGCTGGTATATGAGTATACCTTGCCTCACAACAATATATATATATATAATATATATATATATGGTAAATTCAATCAGTTGGCGATTTAAGGTCTGGCTTTACTTTAAAGTATATACATTTAAAACAACCCTACATGTTTGTTTATCATGCTGACTGTTCCGTGTTTTGATTCCTGTCTGGTTGTCCGAGTAGGTTTTCGTGGTTTTCCTTCTCGTTTAAGGCGAATGCCGACAACTTTGCATCTTAAGACGCTCCACGGGCGCATACATAATAATAACTCATGTCTTGCTTTTCCCTGTTTTTGTTGTCTATCTGTTTTTGGAATACTAAGGCATGATTTATTATTATTCAATTGGAATGTATCTGAATAATTTTATCCACAGCAACTCAATTATATGACATTTGTATACTGTCATTTATATTTTATATCCTTGATAAAGGCATCATTGCCGAAACATGTAGGGTTGTTTTGCACAAGATGAGTGTCACGCGTTCTCACTACAGATCAAAAACGCCTTCGCACGACACTTTCTAAACAATATTTGGCGCGTTTTACGAAAAACGAAAGTGATTTTCTGCGTCGATATGTGTCAGTGGTTGAAACATGGACGTACCATTACACACCAGAATCAAAACAACAGTCCATTCAGTATACTATTACAGACCAGTATCAAAACAATAGTCCATGCAGTGAACAGAAGCCAGTTCTTCAGCTCTAAGGATGACGGACGGAGACGGTGCCATCGGTGGGAAAGGTTATGGCGTCGGTGTGGTGGGATGCGAAGAAATTCTCTTGACCTATTATCTTGAAAAAGATGAAACAATAACTAGGGAATACTATTCTAACTTTTTAACGAAACTGGACGCAAAAATTCATGACAGATCCGGCTTGCAGAAGAAAAAATCGTCTTCCATCTAGATAATGCACTTGCCCATAAGAGTGTCTTTATGATGTAAAAATTGAAGGATTTGCACACCTTCCTGAAGTCCTGAAGCAGCCACCCTATCTCCTAGAACATTCTCCTGATATTTATATGCGAGCGCGTATTTGATCAACATTAGGCAAACGCCGCGTCCAGTTCGCGGATAGCGTTTTCATATATTTTGTGGTGAGATGCGAAGGATCTTGAAAAGGATGAAACAATAACTAGGGAATACTATTCTAACCTTTTAACGAAATTGGACGCAAAAATTCATGACAGATCCGGCTTGCAGAAAAAGAAAATCATCTTTCATCTGGACAATGCACCTGTCCATAAGAATGTCTTTATGATGTAAAAATTGAAGGATTTGCACTCCTTCCTGTAGTCCTGAAGCATCCACCCTATCTCCTAGGTTTGACTCCTTCGGACTTCCATCTCTTCCCAAAGCTCAAAATCTTTCCCGCTGGCCAACATTTTTCGTAAAATCAAGATGCGATTGCGACTGTAGACGAGTGCTTTACAGCATGCTACGGAGGCAGGATAATGGCACTGAATCACCGCTGGATGAAATGTATTAAGATTAAAGGAGATTATGTTGAAAAATAACAAGTTTTTGAAATCATAAATTACCATTTTCGCTATAAGGCCGAGAACACTTCAGACTACCCTCGGAATAACGGTTGATGAAACCTAGATACAGCATTATACACCCGAATTGAAGCAAAAATCGAAACAGTGGACTGAAACTGGTACAAGTGCTCTGAAGGTAAAGACCGTACACTCGGCGGATAGGTTATGCAGTTTATTCATCAGATTTGGCCCCTCATACTGTATATTTTCTCCCAACTTAAAAATTTGGTTCGGTGGCAAGAGGTTTGGGCCGAATGAAGTAATCACTAAAACTAACACATAATTCGAACAGTTTGATAAAACCTACGTTTCTGAAGGAATGATAAGGATTGAATATCAGTGGACTAAATGAAATGAGTTACAATGGGAATACCTTTAAAAATAAAATCCTTGTTTAGGCTCACTAATTACTAAATCAAGACAAACGAAAGGATATGCGGCACGGTATTATTGTATCTGACTTCTGTACATGTAGCAATTTTAATAAATGTGTGTTTTCTCTTACAAATGTAATTTCTTTATATAATTCTCTATTGTATTGACACAGCAGAATCATTCAATTCAGATTTATGAATATTGATATATCACAATACAATAGAAATATTTTACAGAAATATTGCTTGTAGGGAAAAATATATATTTGAATTGTTCCATGCACAACATGTAACATATAAAATATCGTTTTCCCTTAGCTTTATCCAAGTTTACTAATTACTGAACCTCCCTCAAAATATCGTGAATTCAAATAGAATAAACATTTGGTAATTTAATTATTGAGTGATTAAAACTAGATTGGCATTAATATTATTCTAACGCTTTGTTAACTAAGCAAATTGTGTTTCTTACTATAAACAAGTTGCACATTAAAGCCAAGCAGTCCGACACATCATCACAAAATTCTGCTTCATAACCCTGTTTGATTCCTACGTTGACGGGTCTGCAAAAAAGGGTCATGTTCTGCTGAAATGTCAACCGCTTCGTTATAACAGACAGTGAAAAACTGGATGTAGGAAATGGTAAACCTGTAAATATATTGACATTTAATTTCGAACTAGTTTTAATGTGATTTTTTTTTTCTTCTTTGTTACATAATTTTATGGTTTGAATTATTATTTTTTAATTAATTTCTAGTATCTTTTATTTTTAGTAGTAAAGGAACACTATTAATTTATACACTATCGCTTAACTAGATGTTGAATAAGAAGTATACGAGGAATGTCTCAGAAGTAATATGAACGAATTTTTACGCTCAATGTGGCAACACTGCATCAGGCTTGAGACGACTACATTACACTGCCCATAAGATATATGAAAGAAGAGAAGTAAGAATGGGAGTGCCGCAGGATTCAGTGTTGGACCCGACCCTATGGAACATACTCTACGACGGAGTATTGGGACTGCTGCTGCCAGAGGGTTCCGCACTTTTTGGATTCGCTGACGACTTGGCACTCGTGGTGGGGGCTGTAAGTCATCACCAACTTATGGAGCGAGTCGACAACAGCCTGGAAGCTATAGATGGTTGGAGAGAGAGGTCAACTTCATGTGCAAAGGAGTAACCATCTGGCCGAAGAGCATCAGGTATCTTGGTTTCGTGCTTGATGAAAGACTGACATTTGAAAGACATTTTGATAACGTGGTAGAAAGAGCCGAAAAAATGATTGTAACTCTGACAAAGATACTTCCGAACATAGGAGGCCCAAGGACTTCCAAGCGAAAAGCCATATACAACTCAGTCCAGTCGGTCGTGATGTATGGTGCCCCAATATGGTATAAACCCCTAACAGTGGAAAGACAAGGAAGGAAGTTGGACAAAATACAAAGGCGGATACTACTAAGGGTGGTAAGCGGATATCGGACGGTATCGGTAGCAGCCCTCCAGGTAATTGCTGGTACAATACTTTTTCATATATTGGCAGACGAGAGGGAACGACTGTACAGAAGAGAAGGCGGTCACACACAGCCAAGTAGAACCGAAGAAAGAGATAGGACGCTAAATGTGTGGCAAGAGACTTGGGATTCTGGTGGCTGGGGCAGGTGGACCCGTAGACTTATAGTTAACATCAGAGAATGGATAGATAGACCGTATGGGGAGGTGGACTATTTTCTCACATAGGCGCTGACAGGACATGGTTGCTTTAACAGAACCTGTTCGACAGAAAACGAGCGACGTCCCACTCTTGCAACTATTGCCGGGTAATAGACGATGTAGAACATACTCTTTTCAAATGTTCCAGATGGGAATATATAAGAAGAAATTTCGAGGACACGACGAAGAGGTGCTTCAACCCAGAAAACTTGATTCGTGTTATATAGGCATATAGCATATATATATATATATATATATATATATATATATATATATATATATATATATATATATAGGCATATATATATATATAGGCATATATATATAGGCATATATATATATATAGGCATATAGCGCGGTGAGACTAATAATTGAGATAAAGGAGTTAGAAGCCAGACGCAGACCAATAACTGCAATTAATTGAATTATAAGTAATTGACAATCGAAAGCGCTGTTAGACAACCTGGGCTTTGAAGTATGCGAAAGCGGCCCCGAAGCCAAGGCCTAGACGAAATGGTTTTTTTAGCGGGTATACTGAAGCTGAACAACTATGCACAGGAGTCCTGCACTACCAGGGAAAGGAGAACAAGTACCTGGTGTCCATAAAGGATTTTCCCCCGGCAAAAAAAAAAAGATATATGAAAAGTGCAAAGTTGTTATTTTTTTTGCTCCCGGTCCATTTTCGTAATATTTAAGTTAAAAAAATCAGATCTACAAAAAAATGGGAATGTGTAGCGGCAAAAACCCAGCCGGTTTTCAATTAAAATTTACAGAATAGACTTTAAAGCGGTAGATCGCTTTAACTGTCCGTAACTCGTATAATATTGAATTTGTCGTTGATGGTCTAGAGTCTAGAGTCAACTTTTATTCAGCATAACTAGACCAGCATTTCGTTCTATGAAAGTTTTGGTAAATAGATGTAATTTAATGCTGTTTTGGTCCAAAAACTGTTTTTAAGAAATTTTGCACGATTTTTTTTCTTTAATTTCTTTTTTTGCAAATTTTATGGGTCGGAAAATTTATTCTGGAAAGCCTATAACATCAATTGTAGATCCTCTTTTATTTTGGAAGGTAAGTTTAAAGAAGAAAGGTAAATGCATTTTTTTTTGGATAGTGCTGAAATCCTTTGAATAATGTGCTAGGAAATACTTCTGAATTACAGCAAGTTCATCAGAATGTGAAAGAGTGTTTAATACAGCTCGTTTAATAACAGAACCGAAAAAATGTTAGGTAATATGATAATGTTCCTAAATAAAAATGTTAGAAATATTAGATTATATTATTAAAATTACACCCCAACCTTTTCCTAGTACCTAAAGAAATAACTCAATGGGTTTCAACTTGCTATGCTTTCTAACTATTAAAGATATGAATGTTTAAGGTTTCAAATTATTTAGATCGCCGTACAGAATGCACATGAAACTCTTTAAATCTATTACGAAACTGTTTGCTCTATCAGTAAAAATTATTTTATTTAAAACTTCTTCGTTTTCATTTAACAAATTAAACATTATATCACAAAAATCAGTTCGTTGTACTTTATCTTCCACGAAAAGCTCTTGCTGGTTTAATAACTTGTATGGCTGATATTTGAATTCTTTCAGGGTTTTGAACACCGAACTATACGATACTCCAAAATGCCTGGCTACATTTAAAAGTGATCCTACAGTTCTTCTACATAACACGGGATATTCAGCTTCATGTGTTCTGTTAACACGTGATTGGTTTTATTTTTTTGGTGGAAATTTAGAAAACAAGCCACCAATGCATTGACCTTTATGTTTTTTTGCTCTACGCATAGGGCGATCTATGTGTAATGATAAGAAAAGAACCCGGTAAATTCTTACCGTAATCTACCATAGCTTTCATGAAAAGTTGCTGTGCTTCCAGTATTTCACCAAGCTCCCATTTGCATCTCCCGAAAAGCGATTCTATTTTTGCTCGAATTAATGGTATTTTCCATTCTGTACCGTCATCGATATCGGCGGAAACCTGAGTCTGAAATAGTACTTTATTTCTTCAACTTTGCGTGATTTACACAAAACAAATCTAACCTCCAAAAATGTCAAAGCCCTATTTAAGATTTTAATAGCCTGAGGAATATTGAAAGATATGATGCAAAGGTTGGAATATTCTAGCATTGCATCCATTAGTTTATCCTTTAAATCTAGAGGAAAAAAAGTAGTTTAGTTACAAATAAATTCATCAGATCATGTAATATGAAATGTTGAACTTTTTATCAGAGGTAAGTTCGTCATATTGCGAAAGGACTAGCAACTGAGTACGATTATATAAAAAAATATAACGGTTTTTTTTGTACCAACATTGAAAGAAAGTCACATTCTAGTCGGCAGCTTACCATATGTTTCCCAATTCCAAACAGTACATATACTGATACGGGATAGAACATTTCAAGGTGTAAACGAAGTCAGGAATAGTACTTTATGTACTATGTATCATAAGATAAAGTTGTTAGGTCTTCAAGTTGTTTTTCGGTTCGGAAATACAATTAAATCACTTCTAGGAAACGCGGAAGATAAAATTGAAGAGAATCAGAAATTGGGCAAAAATGAAATTAACATCATAATGTACTTATGAGGGACTCAGATAGAAACACTTAGGTAAAAATCTATTGGGGTTTACGAGAGGAAACTACCCCTGAGTAGGATAGTAATCTTTTCCAAAAGACGAGACTGATTGAGTGGCAGTGAAAGGTTTACTGGGACGTAGTACAAAGAGCGCTATCCTCAAGTGCCAGGACTTTTATGTGCCTAACCCAAAACATTGATTAATGAGCGATTGATTTATTGAAAAACAGACTTCCCTATAACATAAGAAAGGAAGTAATTTCTTGATTAAAATACACTTAAATTTTTCCAACTTTTAAAATTGTCAAAATCTAAGGACTGTAGAGATAGACTGGTTATATTTTTAAATAATGGACCAGTGAAATTAAATCCTTTGCATTATATAAATTCCTACCGTAATCTACCACAGCTTTCATTAAAAGTTTCTCTATTTTACTCGAATTTACGGTATTTTCCATTCTATACCACCGTCGATATCTGCCGAAGCCTGAGTCTGAAATAGTACCTTAAAGGTCTCCAAGTTGCTTTTCGGTACGGAAATTCGATCAAATCGCTTCTAGGAAACACGAAATATAAAATTGAAAAGAATCAGAAATCGGACATATATGAAATTAATGCTTAATATCAACCCATTATAAAGAACATTATCGCATATTAAACTCAATAAACCAGTTATATCGAATGTTGCCTGTCATGCATTAATCACAATGATCAGATTGTCAAAATCTAATTAGAAATACAAACAATCAAAGGGATTTAGAGAGTTACGAAAGTATGAAAGTATTATTAAAAGCAAAAATAACGTTTACAATACAGATAAGGGTCCAATTCCATCTATCTGCTTGTCTGACTTCCTAGAATAGATCCTAGTGAGCATAGAGGACGCTAGTGTTATTATTTGAAAAGATGTAAGTTTCTTAAAATTTAATGTATACGGAATAATGTCTTTCGTGATCTTTTTTACCTTTACTGTGCCTATGTTTAAGACTGTTATTTCTTCTTACTGAAGATGACAACTTAGTTGTCGAAATATGTATATAGTATACTAATATTAATGTGGTAAGGGGTTTTACAACTTTTTTACGTACGATTCAGTTGGTGCTTCTTTCAAATAAAACACTTTTCTGAAACTATCCTGCAATCTTTAGTTTTCCTTAATTCGACATATCATATTACATGACTCGACGTATAAATAAATCAAATCAAATAAATTTATACAAACCGGAGCCTTCACAGTGTTCGATTAACTGATTATACATAGAACTCAAAATCTGAGGACATTGGCAATTAGAAAAGTCAGCATAAGAAAAAGTTTTCGTTAATGAATTTCTGAATCTTAGTCTTCTTACGGTCCTTGCCGCTACGCAACTTTGTTTGAGAATATCTTAAACATAGAAAACTTTAAT
The DNA here is from genome assembly GCA_935421215.2 of Melolontha melolontha. NCBI lineage: Eukaryota > Metazoa > Arthropoda > Insecta > Coleoptera > Scarabaeidae > Melolontha > Melolontha melolontha. The sequence goes on from OW285236.1 coordinate 15,576,046, forward strand.
TAGTCTTAAAAGGGCATTTCTTTTTTTCGATATAAAGGCGTTTTAAACTTTTCGAGTGATAATGAAATTTTAATACATAACAGGGATGTTATGTTAAATTTTTGGTAGTAGCAGTGATTACTTGGTTAAGGTAATTTTGTGTTAGGAATATAGATTGACTCTTTAAAATGATTTTTTTTTAGGTGGGGGAAGGCTACAGCATCACATTTTCCAAGAAAATTAGAGAAAAGAGTAAGGTGTCGAATCTGTTCGCAGGATATTATATTTCCATATAATATTGTTAATTAAAAGATTTGTGTTGCTGAATTTAAGTGATATTTTTATGACTTTCCAAAAAAAAGTTTGCTGCCTAATTCGAGAAGTGGTCCCAAAGAATATTTTAGCTCAAGGAAATTATTTTGAATAATAATAAAGTTATTTTCTTTAAAAATCCCGTAATTTTTGTAATTAAAATTTTTCAGAGAACAGCTTTCGCATATACAAGTGTCCCATATCGTTATGTTCAGATTTTACGAGTGTAAAGTAGACTTCATTTCAAGTAACAAAAACGCAAAACTTGTATATCCATTTGTATTTGTTTCGAAGTTACAGTTCTATGAATGTGATTGTCAGATCATGAAAAAAAATGTAATCCCAAAGTCAATAAAATCTAATTTTATTTAAAAAAGTTCAATTAATAATATTTTCGAAATGTCCACCTCCTTGTTGAATGCAGGCTTGTGCTCGTAAGCCAACAAAAGAAGTACTTAACAACCGAATTTCATACCTATTTTGTCGGATTTGCTCGGCAGCCAGGTGAATACGATCCAACAACTCTTCTCTTGTGTTCGAAACATGCGCGTAGACTAAATTTTTCATGTACCCCCATAAATAAAAATCAAGGGGATTAAGATCGGGTGATCTGGGTGGCCATGCAACAGGACCACCTCGACCAAACCATCTTGTCTCGTTTCGTCGAACATTCAGTGGGTCATCCTCTAAAAGACCTGGCAGTTCGTCAATAAGAAATTGAAGGTAATTGTCCGCATTTAACCTCCCAGGAATAACGACAGGACCAATCAACAAGTCATCGACTAGGGCCGCCCAAACGTTAATAGAAAATTCATGTTGAAATTTAGATGGGCGTATAGCTTTGGGATTTTCTCATAATCACCTGTGCAGGTTTCTCAGATTTGTAACACCACTTCTCGTGAACGTAGATTCATCTGTCCAGAGGACTGTTCTGCAGAAATTAAAATGAAGCCGTGACTGCTTTAATATCCAGGTAGAATAAACTAGAAGAGCATAGTGGTCTACTTCAAGCAAACCGTGTCCCCTGCGATAGTGATATGGATATAAGCCTTGACGTTTTAAAATTCGCCAAACTGTCGTTCGTGGCACTCCTAGTTGTCTAGCGATTCGACGTACACTGAGAGTTGGTTCCCTTGTAACAATAGCTACTGCTTCTTCCTCTAAGTCTGCTGGCAAATTTACTCCTCGGTCGAAAAGATAATCACGCAGTCCCGAAATTGTCTGTGTACTTCCAGAAACGTTCTGTAATGAGGAATGCGCCTATCGGGAAACCGATGTCGGTATTCAATAACTGCTTGACGTGCACTACCGTTACAATAGCCATATACAAAATGCATGGCCGCATACTCTTGAGAAAAAAATCGGTAAGGCATTTTGAATAAAGAAAACGTGTCCACTCACTAATAAGTTGTTGTATGAACTGAAACGTAATGTAATCCTTTATTAAAAAATGCAATGTAAAGTCATCTGAACATTTGTTTATTGCATGATATTCATGGTTCAGCACTTACGAAATAAGTAAGAACCTTCTTTATCATAAATCAATTTCCAGTACTCTTTTTTGTAGATCTCCAGGAAATTACTGTATGCACTACGACACGTGCTTATTTATTTTAGAATAACATTTTTATGCGACGTTTGCAATGTTATTGAATCGTATAACTTTTTTTAAATAAAATCAGTTGGTATTGACTTTATTATTTCATTTTTTGTCATGATCTGACAATCACATTCATAGATCTATAACTTTGAAACAAATAAAAATGGATATACAAGTTTTGCGTTTTTGTTACTTGAAATGAAGTCTACTTTACACTCCTAAAATTTGAACATAACGATACGGGACACTTGTATGTATAAGTAAAACAAAAAAGGAACGATTATGAAAAAATCGAATACATAGTGCATGTTCAAGACAAATTAAGAAACGATACCTGAAGATCCTTTCCTAAAACCAGAATATTTACTGTCACCAGTGGACCAAGGCACGTTTTGGCTTCTGCTAGGACTTCCTGTACTACTCACATTAGTACTGAACACCGAAGCTTTCTTTTGTAATTCCAAGCTGTTAAAACTTTTCTGACTTCTTCTGCTCTTTTCTCTCTTCACTTTCTTTTTCAAGCCCTATGTATGTGATTATAATCATAATTTTGGATAAATTATTTGTATCAAACTTACATCATCATATCTGACGCCCAAAATTCTAACGAAAAAGGCATTTCCGCACGCTTTACATTTTCTGGTTTCCTTTTCTAAGTACCTGACGGCGCGAGCATGAAATTCCTTCCGTTGACTGTCCGTCAGGAGGTTGTAAGTTGTTTCGCGAAACGCGCCTAGTCTGAACCGAAAGTATCCACAGGACGCGTACTTCGGAAGATCAAGACAGGTCTCTAAAATAGTAATTTGGGCATGATTAACAATTTTTAATTGTTTACGTAAATACACAATTTGTTGAAGACAGGACCATAAATACAACTTTTATAAGTTTTAACCTGAGGTGGTGCTTGTGCTTACTGCTACTCACTTAGCTCTATTTTGAAAATATTACGGAATTTTTCTAGCTAAGTTTCTGGCTGGCCTCCAAATGCTATGTGCCCTATGCACATAACATGTTTATGAACCTTTCTTTACTACATACCGTTACAGTAGTTGATTACCTTCGGTAGATATCATTACATTCGTATTTGATTACTTTTGGTACTTATCCTTACACTCGTAGTTGATTACTTTCGGTACATATCGTTACATTCGTATTTGATTACTTTTGGTACTTATCCTTACACTCGTAGTTGATTACTTTCGGTACATATCGTTACATTCGTATTTAGTTACTTTCGGTACATATCGTTACATTCGTATGTGATTACTTTTGATACCAAGCGAGCCACAAAATTTGTATCTTAGGTAAGCAATGAACGACTCAGATAGGCAAATAAGTCACGACTGAGCTTAGAGAATTGACAAAGTGTCAAATTGACAAGTTGGAAAATATCTTTGCAATTCATTAGCTATTTAATAATGGCTTTTGTTTTTAACGGACAACAGAAACGGCACATAGAAAAAAACGGGACATGTCTTATAACGATTTTGACATTAATTTAGTTTTGTAACTAAGTCTTTTGTCAATATTACTTGCCATGAATATAAGGTTATGCATCTGTCATTATTAAGTTAATATAATGCAACAAAGTACTGTCACAATAGGTAAAAAAAGTGGCCCGTTTTATATGTCGCGAACCGTAATTACATATTTGCAAATAAATACAAAACTGTAACATAGACAAATACGATACACAATTGTGATTTAAAATATTATTTGATTATATGATATAACTAACTAATGGACATATCTTTACATAAATGTGTAAAGATATGTCCAAAAGTTAGATATATGTCTGACGATGCTCTTGTAGAGCGAAACGATCGTTACTATCTAAAGGAAAAAGTAGTGAAATTCATTAAAACTTGTTTTATTTTATCCCGATAATAGTACTAATTATTACACACAATTACATCACATAACCAAACTATCAAAATTATACGTTTGTCACAGATTACGTGCACTCTTACCAACCATTAAAAAAAGGCATGGCTGTTTCTAATAAGGAAAGTTTTAGAAGGCACGTTATATAAATGAAAGTATCAAAGTAACCAAAGCATGAAAGTAATAAAAATAATCCAAATAATGAATACGTTCAACGATTACTTAAGGTTTGTGTAACGAACAGTGACGTTTACTTAAAAGTACCGTAAAACGAGGTGATTTTGGACACTTATCATGACATTCTTTGCAATAATTTTCTGTGCGTAAAACACTACAACTTGCCTTTAAGAATATATATGAAGGACATCGAAATAAAGGCTCCTTCAAAAGTGCTATACAAAATCTTGCCAAGGTTCCAACATTTTTAAAAACAGAGTTGGTGTCCTAAGTCACCTCGAGTAATTTGACTTGGGACACTTTAGATTAAATTCAATTCCACGTGATTCTTAATAGTTCGACATGTATAAACGGTAGAGGTGGCTTCGGACACCTCCGAAGTTAAAGAAAAACGCAGTTTTATTTATTTTTTTCAAAAGTAATACAAAAACAACAATGTTTCAGAAAATTAATACTGGTAGCCGTAACTTTGTGGTAATTCATTTTGAAAATAAAATAAAATAAAACAATAACTTTGTTATATATACCACTTTATTCACATATAATCGTGACCGCGGTTTCGACATACAATGTCATTATCAAACTTGATAATGACAAATTCTAACATAAATAGATGTACTAACATAAACATATTCCAAGGAGAAAAATAAAACAACAAAAATTCGTAAGTCGATGAAAAAAATATATAATTCAGTCCAGGAACTTTGCAATGGAACAAAATGTGTATCTGCTCCTTTATTGTAGGTTTAGGTAAAACTTCTTGGATTTGCTGTTTTCGTATTACAGTAATATCCTCTACATTAGGAAATACATAACAGTGATACAGGTCACTATATCGCATACACGATACTTCATACTTTTCGTCGTCCTTACTTTCCGTCCCACTTTTACCACGAAATTTTTTATCTTTTCTTTTTTAGTGTTTTTATTGTAAACAAAGGTACACAACAAAAAACTATTTAATAGGACGACTTGTGGATAGGGATTTGTGACTTGTTCAATTAATTTTGTTTCAGACTCAATTTCATTTGATTCCTCAACATTTTCCTCATCAGATACAAACAGTAGCTCTTGACTTTGAAGATCATCAACAGGTTCCTCGGCCTCATCAGCGAGAGCTTTTGTTGTAATGGGTCAACCTGCAGGGACATTATTTTTTGTATTTCGTCGTGTTCTTACTGGTTGAGCTTCTCGTGCTACTCGTAGGGTCTCTTCAAATGTAGTAGATCACACTTCCTTATTATCTTCTGTCCTTAAATCTGGCATTCGTTTGAGGACTTGGTTTCTATCTAAAGGTATGATGCCACATGCCCTAAACCCAGAGATTGCATTCATTTTTAAATTTGTTAAGCTGTTCAATGTTTTATTCAATAAAGCAGGAAACAATGATTTAGGCAATGTGCCGCGGTTTCTTTTTTTCCTGTCTAACAAATTCTTTCGCCACGCCTGCTTCAGGGGACGAAAATAGGCAACGTCAAGTGGCTGCGTGAGGTGGGTGCTGTTGAGAGGCAACAACACAAACTTTATATTATTTTTCTCACATTGCTCAATGACTGAAATTGATAGGTGGTTGGCAAGGTTGTCACCAATTATAATCTTTTCACTATCACGTCGTCGTAAATACTCTAAAGCAAACTTTGTGAACCATCTTTCAAATAGAAATCCATCAAACCATCCACTTTTACTGCTATCATATATGGCCCCCTCTGGCCCATTATCAGTCCATGCATCGTGAACATGTTTTGATTTGTAGACAATGTGTAAAGGTAATAATGTTCCATCGCCAGCAATAGAAAACATGACTGATGTACTACACTTAGTTGCATCAATAATTCTTTCTGAATGCTTTGTCCCCTTTCTGACTATGACAGTTTGTTGTCCAGGTTCATCGGACATATTGGTTTCATCAAAGTTAATGATGTTATCTGGAGGCACGTTTGCTAATGTGACCTCCATATTATTGAAATATGAATTAATGGTTTCAGCAGATACCATGGCACGAGCTCTTTTTATATTTTTTGACAAACGATTAGATAACAGTCCCTTGTGTCGAAAGCTCTTTAGCCATATACGACCAGGCAAATTATTATTAAAAATTTTTATATTCACACCTTTTCGATCTAGAAATCGTTTCACAATACGTCGCAAGTCCATATGTGTGAAAGGGAAACCCCATTCAGCAGCTAGTAAGAGGCCGTTTGCTATGTGCATTTCGTCTTTTGCGGAAAATACTGTTTGTCCCCCATACTTCCTACTATTTTCACCATGATATTTTCTGTGTATTGTAGATTTTCACACGGAATATATTTCTGCCGCTGCGCGTATGCTCAGCTTTCCATCTGCAACATCTGCGATGGCTTTCTCTAAGTTTTCCTGCTGAAAAGCAGCATATTTGCGAGCATTACGAGGTCTAATATACTTATTTGGCATCGTTTCTTACTTGTCCCAAGTCACCTTCAAAATGTAGTCTTATGAAATATATTTAAAAAATAGGTTAAGATTAGGAAAAAATCGAAATACAACAATGTGTATCTCTAGAAAACATGCCGATTTTATAGTAAATCAAATAGGAACTTACCATGTAATATTTCAAACAAGTTGTATGGAGATATACACAGTCTTTATAAAAACGGACAAAAACACTTGCAGCCAAACCAATTTTTATTTGCAATACTTGTATACTTATAGTCGAGTGAACACCTCTACTGTGATGCGGAGACCTACTTTAAGCTTATCTGTATTTTTATTTAGGTCTGCCATACACAAATAGATGGCAGTTCTATAAAATATTGGAAATCTACTATATGTCCCAAGTTATTTCAATGTCCCAAGCATTGAACTATATAGTAATACTGGAACGCGCACGCTGTACTCGGAGAATGAGGATCGACTGTTAGACGAGTGCGGCTGCACGGAGGGGATACCTATCTTTATTCCACTCAAGCGCTTATATGAAACAAATGCTACCTTCCTCTGAATTTGGTCCAGGTGCGATCTAACAGGTAGAAAGCGCAACCCACAATAATTATCAAGTTTTTGGAAATAAAAGAAGAAGTTGAAAGTGAATTTTTAATACATATATAGTTACAAAATAAACTATAAAAGTTAAATCTAAAAAAAGGTTATATTATATTTTTACATTTAAAAATATCTATACACTAATATTAAATGTGATAAAACAATATTGTTTTATTCAACTTATGCCTCAATGTTGCCTTCTCCCCTAGGAACTGCAATGTTTTTTTTTTGGCGTGAGTTTGAATTCCAATATTATTGACGGTATCAATACATGGACGTTTTCTTGTTTGTCTTCTTGTACCTGTGGGTTTCTCCAACAAGTATTGGGGAAAATTAAAAATAGAAGGAACCGCATCTTTCTTTAATAATTTCTTATTTAAAGAAGACTCTAGATAACTATTCTCTGTAAAATGATCACTGCATGTAACAGTATGAGCATTAGGTTTTAAATTTTCCAAATGTAGTGCCTTTATCCATTATTCTAAAACTGCAGGTCTTAACAGTGGAAATCTACCAAAAATAATAAATAGAGCGATAGAAAGAACGATGTTATTGCTTAATTAGTCAAATTACAAAAACTTTAAACAAATTTACTTTCATTTGTTCTAAAGCCCTTTATTTATTTAATTAATAATTTTTTTATATGTTAAATTGTTTTCGTTTCCTTTTATTTTAATAAATTCATGATTTTTAAAAAAATTAAGCTATATAAACTTCATTCATTGGAAATAGACATCTCGATCCAATTATAAACCTACTATTATGTACTTACGGTTACTTACTTATGAAAACGAATGTGTTTTCCAGGTACACGTTCATTTTTGCATCCATATGCACAACAATACACTACCATTTTAACTTTAAAATAAAGTATTTTAACGAAAATTAAACGGACGTAAGGAAACGCGCATTTACTCTCTAAAGAGTATGAGAGAGAAGTACCCCCTTTCTAGCAGCGCGCTCGTTCTAACACAGTGGTCACAGATTTCGGCCAGTCCCTACGTCTGCGTGCTCGTTCCAGTAGTACTATATAGTTCAATGGTCCCAAGTCACCTCGTTTTACGGTACCGAAAATCGACATCTCTACTGAACTGGTTAAATAAAACGCAGAGTATTTATTCATCCTCAAATTTATGTCTTTCAAAATAGATTCCTTTCGAAGCAATGCACTTATTCCAACATTATTTCAATTTCCATAACGTCCTGAAAGTCGATTACCAGTTTTAGCATATTTTTACCAAAATATGAGCATATTTTGCTATTTTTACACGCATATTATATTAGCTTTAATTATTATTATTTAATATAATTTTACGCCACCCTTGGACATGTTCCAAAACTTGATCTTCGTATCTTTGAGCTCTATCTAACGATGTACAAAACGTTTTTCTATCCTTCACGATTTCGTTGGAAAAAGGAATTTAGAATTTGATCTTTCTTTTTTGCATTAACCCTGTCCTTTTCTAAAACAACTTCGTAAATGCAAAAATTTAACTTTACTTTTCTTAAAAATTCTTAAAATTGAACAGATCGCCAGCATAATGTTAATTAAATTTCTTACATGAAGCTGAGAAAAACCACTAAATTTAAATACTCAACCGTGGATCCGAATTCCTTTGCAGTCACATTTTATAGCCGTGTCCTTATTGGGGTTAACCAATCTCATTTCGAAAGATACACAAGCATCGCCTTGCGTGAAATCACCTCTGGCACAGCTAAGTACTCTTATCTCAATAAGTTTCTGTACAGCTAAAACATTTAAACGTAAATAAAACATTTTAATTACCAAAAATATTTTGACTAATACAAAAATATTATTAAAATCGGTTACGGATAATACAAGTTCATATTTATGTGAAAGTATCTTTCCAGACATGCAGACACGTGTTTCATCTTACTATAGAATCATCAGTACATGGTGCTGGAGAAATGCTTTTACCGTAAATAACACCCTTATTACTACATTATAGAAGTAATTAAGACACAGCGTAGAAGAACATTCAGCGTCGCTCGTTGATTAATGTCAACATTACGAACGCTGTCTTCATAACAAGTGTAAGATTTGGTCAGGGGTTTCCATCTGACGGACACAGGCGCAATCTGCAGAAACTGTATTAAAGTGCCTCCACTCTGTTCTTACGATATGTGCATAGCTTTAATTCGACGATTGCCATGTACCATCTGGTGAACATTTTCAATGTTACCGGTGATTGTCGCAATTTTTGACCGTCCCGAACGCTAATCATCAACCAAGCTGATACGAGCACGTTCAAATTCAGCTCCCTATCTTTTCACGGTGGCAAATGATGGGACAGAGTCCCTGTAAAGAGCGTCCAACTCAGTTTTAATTCGTGCAGTCGTATTACCTTTCAAATGCAAGAATTCAATCACAACATAATATTCGATTTGTTCCATTTTTACAAAAACACTAACATCGGCTGTCAAACAACAACTGAGTGTCCAAAATACACTCAGCGGCAGAATTAACCGCCCACTCTATGTTTTGTTATTTTGTATTGGAGATTCTCGTCAATTTTCGACATTAATTGACATTACATGACACTTCGACAGTAAATAATTAAGTTTAACTGTCATTGTCTGTGTATTACTGTCATTCGTACGTTTATTAGTAATTTGGTTCAAATTTGATTTGCTTAGTTTTAGTGTATTTACGATTTCCTTTTTATTAAACTTAGATAGACTTATACAAAAAAGGTTTTAAATATATCTATACGTTAATGCACGTATAACGCTTTTGTTTCATTATGAAACAGACATGTAAATAATTTACATATCTGTAACTGTATACTTGGACAATACCTCGTATTTTCAGCATTTATTATACATATATATTTTCAACATTTGTATACATTGCTTCACTAGCTTAACTGACGACGCCTATAGATGGCAGAAACATATGTCTTAAGCAGAAGTAAATTGTATTGTATTGTCCAAGTATTGTCCAAGTATACAGTTACAGATATGTAAATTATTTACATGTCTGTTTCATAATGAAATTAAATAGACTTGTTTAGTGTTGGTGTATATCTTTTCAAATCGGTTTAGGTTAAGTTCAAAAACATTTTTATTTCGAAACAATGCCATTGAACGCAAACTCCGTAGCCAAGGCTGTGGTTCTATTCGATGAAGGTTACAGTCAACATCGTATTGCTAGAATACTTGGTGCTGCCCGTGAGATAGTCAGAGATGCCATCAGGCGTTTTCGGGAGACGGGTTTTTACACCAGAAGGCATAGTCAGAGCCGTCATCGCTGCACTTCCGTGAAGAACGATCGTTTTGTTGTAAGCACGATTTTAAGAAATCGGTTTTGTACTGCCGTTGAAGCCCGTAATCGACTTTCTGAGGTTAGAAATGTGGACGTGAGCTAGCGAACTGTAAGAAGAAGGTTGGCAGAAAATAATCTTTCAGCGAGACGCCCTTATCGAGCCCCACAGCTTCGCCCGCATCACAAAACAGCTAGACTCCATTTTTCGCGGGAATACAGTATGTGAAGTATGAATAAGTGGAAGAATTTTTTATTGTCCGACGAGAGCAGAATTGCTTTAAGAAATCCCGATGGCCGCCAGCGTGTATACAGACGTCCAAACGAGCGGTTTGCTTCTTGTTCTCATGTTAAAACTGTGGGTTACCGAGGAGACTCAATAATGGGAGGAATTTTTTACTAGGCTCGTACGGACCTGGTGATTTTTGATAGAGACGATGTAGATGCTCACAGATATGTACAAGAAGTTCTTCAAGATCATGTGATTCCGTTTGCGTCATTTATTGGAGACAATTTTGTTTTAATGCAAGACAACGCACGCTGTCACGTCGCTCAAGTGGTTTTGCAATACCTTAATGAAGTTTACATCAGAACTTTACCATGGCCAGCAAATAATCCAGACATCAATCCAATAGAACACATCTGGGTAACCTGAAACGTCGGATTCGAGCACGGAGACCAGCTCCAACCACCATGGAGAGCTGAAAACTGCTGCGTTTGCATCATGGGAAAACATCCCACAAGTTGACATTCAAAACGTCATGGATACACTTCCACGCAGGCTCTTTGATAACACTCATTATTGAGGTTAAGTTCGTTCACAACAATACTTTTTTTCCATAAATTTCATGCATCGCTAATCTTGTTAAAACTGCTTTTTCTGTAATTTTTTAAGAGTAAACAAGAAATTTCAATTAATTGGTGTGTGTTTCCTTTTCCAAGATGCACTTCGATATTAAAAAATTAAGAATTACAAAAATCTCCGAATTAATGACAAAACATAGGGTGAGCGGTTAATTCTGCCGCTGAGTATAGTTGAAATTTTCACAGACGTCTTTCAAAGTAACGAGTGATCATTAAAATTTTCGCTCAAGGAAGCCATGTAGACAAAAAGTATGTCCTAACTTAAGTTATTAGAGGAGATCTGTCATTATAATTTCAAACGTCATGATTGTTAAAAAATAATTTGAAATGCTGACTTTTATATTAAATATATTTATAATTTTTATACAAAGTAATAGAATATTATAAAAAATGTGTAAAATGATAACCATTCTCCAGCAAGCATAATCGCACTCAATTTCGTAGAGCATTGAAAACATTGATCAGTATTTGCGGTGAGTTATTGATGTGTTCACATTTTTCAATGATTTTATGTCTTAACTCTTGTAGATTATTAATTGGTGTTTCATAAATAATATTCTTTATATACGGCCACACAAAAAAATCCATGACTGTTAAATCACACGATCGTGGTGGATATGGAATCGCTGTATTTCTACTTATTATCCTATCGCCATAAAATTGTTGCAAAAACTGAATATTTTCAAGTGTAACGTGAGATGTAGCCCCATCCTGTTGAAAATATCCGACCTGGAGTTCATCATTAGTCAATTGATTAGTAAAAACACTGAGAATTTCGTTACGATATTTCTCCGATGTTATCGTGCCCTCAAAGAATATTGGTCCTATTAATCGGTGACGACTCATACCTACCCATACGCCTATTTTTTCTGGATGTAGAGGAACTTCTCTGTAGAAATGAGGATTTTCACTGGACCACATACGCATATTTTGCGAATTAACGTAACCTTTCAAATAAAACCAAGCTTCATCGGTGAAAAAAGTATGATTTAAAATATTGTCTGTCATTGTTTGAATAAACCATTGGCAAGATTGTGTTCTTTTTTCATAATCCGTAGGTAATAGATTTTGTACAGAAGTTAATTTATATGGATACATGTGCAAGTCCTTTTTTAAAATTTTTTGACATGTTCCATACGAAAGGCCTACTTGTTGCGAAACTCTGCGAATAGATGTTTGAGGAGATTCGTTAATAATTTGTCTGACATTTTCAATTACGCCGCGACTTCTCTTGAGAGGAGGACCGCTTCCATTTTTCCTTAAAATACTGCCTCTTTGACGAAAAAGATTTACACAATGGATTAGCGTATCACGGAAAGTTTTATAGCTAGGAACAGTATTTGGATATCTCTCTTCAAACTCTGCAAGGCAATTTTCTATTGAATGCTGCCAAATACCATCAATTTTTTGAGATGTCAGGAAGTAACATTTTACCATAAACGCTTTATGCATATCATTAAAGGCCATTACTTTTTCTTTTGATGAAACTTTAAAATATATATTTGACACTGACAGATGTTTGAAATAACATCTTAATGACTAAAGCTACGACATAATTTTTATATACACGGCCAGCTACGAGTGAAAATTTTAATGATCGCTCGTTATATGTAGTACTAGAATGGTAGTAATGGCTTAAAATATTTCAGACTAACCCGCAGATCTTATCTTTGAAAAAATATTGTATTGAATGTCAATGTACCTTTAGCAGTCATCCTGGGATTTTTCTGATTCATCACGTAATTTAACATATCTCTAGGAATCATATCTCCGATGACGGCACTGCATTTTAATAGTAATTGTTGATATGAGGACAATGAATCATACGTCTTCATAATCAGTACTAGAATGCAAAGAAAATCATATTTATAGCTAAGTAAAATGATTCTTTGTATAATAAAGTAAACGGTAGATTACACAAAATCATTGTTACACATAAATGAACTAACTCGTTCGATTTTACGCCGTTTTTTTTATGTGCGTTGTACTTTTTACATGTCGTTTGCAGTGGGATTTCTTTCAACACATTAGAAACATATCGCAAACTGTATGGAATTCCAGGCACAAATAATTTCCTACTGTAAATATGCCTTTCATATAGAGTTTTATTGATATTAGACATTTATTAATGTTTCATTGTCACATTTAAAGATATGCCTAGAGTTTTTCTAAATGAAGTGCAAAACCCAAGAGCAATAGAAAAACTTGAGGAAGGATGATCTAAGATGTAAGTGGATTAAGATGTAAAATTGCCGCCAAGAAACCATTTTTGAGTGGCATAAATAAAGAGGCACGTTTAGAGTTCGCTAATTTCTGTTTAAATCGTGATGAAGACTATTGTTTTCAGGGAACAAACAGGTTTTTAGCTCTAGTTATAATTGGAAATTACGTGTTTACAGACCTCCAAATTCTCGGTATCAAGATGTTCAGCAAGATTGATCGAGCGGCGATTCTCCATTAACGTGTGGGCATGGATAGATGTAAGATTAGGGATTTGCCATCAAATTGAAGAACGATTAACGGGATTTGTATCTAGAAATTTATTGGAAAATATAATGCATTTGTGAATACATATGTGGAGTAGGGTGGAGCGATAATGTATGAATAAAAAAAAAATTTTGTTTTTTTGAAATGGTATAGCGATATAAAGTTGCATTTCAATGAGTAAATTAAACGTACGAAATATTACCTATTTGTAATGATGTTTTGAGGTGCCCCAACAGAATTGAAAATTTGAACAAAATTTCCTATTTTTCATATTGTGATCAAACTATATATAATACAAAGGTATTTTTAATAATATAAAATATTATTAAAAATCTGGTGTGAAGAACACAAATGCAGGTTCACTATTAATATTTTTTGTGAACGTGTCCGAATATATCCTATCCCCAGAGACGTAGATACGTATTTCACCTTTCTACAGGCTCATCGGTACGCCCCTGCTGGAGAAAGGATATTCCCAGACACATTCACAAAAAAGAACCACATCGCCCTATCACCGTAATTATCCAGACCGGACGCAGAAGTAAATTCGGCGCTGCCTGTTGTCAGACAGCCGAAGTACCCCGCATACCGTCCACATAATTAATGTGAAGTAACGACGCCCTTCCAAAGGTGGCACAGCCAATCTCTCTAGAAAACTGCATTTTGTTTGTGTCTTCACTCATTGTATTATACAAAACTGGTGGGGTTTACCTACTCATGTATGTTTCAATTATTCTGATACAAACTATATATTTTATTTGTTAGGTCAATATCTTATATTTTTTATACAGATTTAAAGAAGCGAGATACAAGAAATAATGGTAAACTAGATCATTATTCAGAAATACGATAATTATATATTAAATTGTTTTTTTCTATCAAAAGTAGGCATTTGTTGACGTGATAGTAGCCTTGCCCTGATGAAACCGTCTCGTTTATTTTTTCCACAAACTGCACTTGAAGCTTCTGTCACCACTTTGATGCAGCGCTCAACGGCTTGAGTAAGGCATGGAAAATCTTTAATTTTTTGACATGTGCCGAGACCGTCTTTGACAATTGCTTTAAAGTCGTCATTAGATAAATTTAAAGTCAGAGGTGGCTCAGTTATCTCACAGTCTCGCCACGTTATAATGTCGGTATAATCTTCAGCATCGAAATTAAATGAAGGCAGTTTAAACGTTCGAAGTCCTGAAGCTTTTTCACTTCTTGCTTTTAAAATTCGTCGATATGCTAGATCTCGTATGATTTCCCTTTCATCTCCAAGCATAGAAATCAGAACATTTTCTGGGTGACCAAAAAATCCATTTCGTTGGATTACCTTGTCAATGACCTTCTTCATATCGGCGTTCAAATAGAGACTCAGACTAATTGTTTGCCACTGGTGCTTAGCTCCGTTTATACACGAGGGATTACATTTTATTCTAAACCACATCGGACCATAAACTCTCATCACGTACGTGGCTAATATCACCAATTTTTCTTCGGGGTCCGGTTTAGTAGCATATAATCTTAGAATTCGATTTGCTGTTGTAAGCCATCTAGAGTGGTTGAGAGATCCAGGTTCAATGTTAGCTAAATCTGAAGAAAAAACGCCAGTGCTGATAGCGACCATAATATCGTACATATATTTTTGGTCGGTACTCAAATCACCCCTGGAAATTTGAGGTAATATTGTAGGAATGGCGTTGAATTCGACTATTGGCATTGTTTCACATTTTTGTAACTGATATCCAGTGGCACCTGAAAAGCATTTAGGCCCTGTAGTTTTCCGTCCAAATGTAACAACAGATGTCGCAGTGGTAATTCATTGGAATGCAACTGGCAGATAAACCACTGTAATGGTTTATTCAGTTCTTCTTCCATCAAACGAATAATACCAGCTTTAAAACCTGTGTTTACTACTGTTCCATCGCAACCAACAACAACTATTTCATTGAATTTCACCGATTTGGATTTCTAGTGAGTTAATATAGTATCTTTAATACATTTAGCAGTTCCCAACTCACATGTGACATGACCGAAATAGTCGCTTCCTGGCTCTGATAAAATCACATAATGGTCTTCTAGTACCCTTTTTCTGTAAAATTTTTTTTCCGAATACTAATCAACGTTTTATCCTTTTTCCCATCAAAATACATACCGCGTAGGGTTTTCTTGCGATCTGCATCCTGTAAAGCTGTTCTGACTTTAGTTTTTTCACGGCGCAACTTTGAACGATCAAAAACACCACTTGGATCCTTTGGTGAAATAATGCATCTTTTAACACAGAAGAAGCTATAATGGCAGCGGCTCTGTCAGAAACTCCAGTACGATCGCAGGCAAGAGCTAATGATGGTAAATTTAATCTGCTTTTTTTTGGTGGCGGATCAATTGTTTTTTTTGGTGCTTCAAGGTAAGGACTAGAAGCTACGCTATCGCTTGAACTGTCGCTTTCGATTGCCAAGTCTTCAGGTAAAGAACGCGAACAACACGGTTTCTCAAAATCAGTTATCTCTCTGTTACGCGATAAACTTTTTTGTTTTCTTTCTTCTTTTTTCTTATTTTTTATAGTTTCAACCACATCTACACCGCCTACGACCATTTTTCTTGTTGTTCTTTGATCGAGTAAAAATTTTATTTCATCCTTGGGAACACGACTGCCTTTTAAACAATTACAATTTGAGAAAAGTTTACATTTGCAACTGCAAACATCAAATAATCTGTGGGACTCAGTTATAAATCTATTGATCTTTTCTTCGTAATTTTTGTTTGTTTGACGACCTTTATAAGGTTTCATTAAGATTCTATATTTGTCATGGTAGGAACGAATAAGTTGTAGAATTCTCTTAACACTAACAGTTGGCAGCGAAGCTTTTTGCCAAATTTCTAAAACTTCCTGAGCCAATATTTCGGATATGTCATGAACTCTTTTACTGTTTTATTGGGCTTTAATTCATTTTTAGTGAATAGGTAATTTTTCATAACGTCATTATAAGTTGGTAATTGAGATACTGGTAACTTCTCTGGTAATCCGAACACAGCACAGGTCATCATTTATCGTGTTTTGACTTGAGACATTTTACTGTAATAAAGATACATATATAATATGTGCTAAAGTATTACAATAATATCTGAAACCTAAATAGGAAATTGAAAATACTACTTACATGAGTCTTATTTCTTGATCTCAGACATAAAATTCAAAGGGTATCACAAGTGAAATAGTACTCACGCGAGTTGACTATAGCGTTCGAATAACGTTTTAGGAGAGTTGCGAAATCGTCTCCACGTGCTTCAACACCCACGCGTCTTAATACGCTCGCTTCGGATTATATTTTTCTATCTTATACTAACTGCGCAACACTCAATGTGGAATTTAGCGTTCAAAAATATTTTTGATTCTTCGACTAAATTCATGAATTTTGCCAAACTTAATAATGTCGGGGGCACCTCTAAATATATCATGTGCGAAATGAAATTCGCTCCACCCTATTGTGGAGTAATAAATAAATGAATATTATGCAAAAAGTGTTAACCAAATATTACGTGAAAGATTGTAATTCTGATGTTATCAAGTCTTGCAAGAAATATGTCTGACCAAAAATATATAATTGCAAATCTGTATAACCAGAATATTCAAGTATAACTCGCTTTTAAATTTTTGTCATGCACGAGACGAACGAGTTTTCACCATTGATGTATCATATGTTTTTATCATAGTATCATGACCTACATATCATGAGATGAACAACTGACATCCGTGGTGTTTTATAAAAATTTATTTTAATAAATGTAGCTAATTTTAGCTAATGAATAAAAAATGTTATGAAATTTAGAATATAAACATAATCGTAAAGCAGTTTACTTTTAATACAATTCAATTTTATAAGAAATGAATTTGAGCCAAAAGTGTTAATTTGGTTCATATGGATGAAAATTAATGGCGTAAGTCAAAACATCGAATTAATTAATAGTACTTATATCCAAGAGAGAAAAGGCTGTCCATTGGCCTGGTACACTGCGCGACTTATAAAGCCAGTACAACTTTTATGAGCATAAAATCACAGTTTTTCAATTGCGTGACCGGGACAAATATATTCATACTGTCACTTATAAACTTTATAGATTATACTTTAAAATACATTGCTAGACCACAGACACTTTTATTGTTCTGTGTATATACAAATGTCCCGTATCGTTATGTTCAAATTTTAGTAGTGTAAAGTAGACTTCATTTCAAGTAACAAAATCGCAAAACTTGTATATCCATTTTTATTTGTTTCAAAGTTACAGATCTATGAATG
Organism: Melolontha melolontha; assembly: GCA_935421215.2. Classification (NCBI taxonomy): domain Eukaryota; kingdom Metazoa; phylum Arthropoda; class Insecta; order Coleoptera; family Scarabaeidae; genus Melolontha; species Melolontha melolontha. The sequence goes on from OW285236.1 coordinate 15,593,933, forward strand.
TGATTGTCAGATCATGAAAAAAAATGTAATCCTAAAGTCAATAAAAACTGATTTTATTTAAAAAAGAGCAATTAATAATATTTTCGCAGTATCCACCTCCTTGTTGAATGCAGGCTTGTGCCCGTAAGCCAACAGAAGAAGTACTTATCCCACTTTCATACTTGTTTTGTCGGATTTGCTCGGCAGTCAGGTGAATACGATCCAACAACTCTTCCCTTGTGTTCGAAACTTGCGCGTAGTCTAAATTTTTCATGTACCCCCATAAATAAAAGTCATGGGGATTAAGATCGAGTGATCTGGGTGGCCATTCAACAGGACCACCTCGACCAATCCATCTTGGATAATTGACGTTAACCCAATTTCGGACAGCAATTCCGAAATGTGGTGGTGCCCCATCCATGTGAAACCACATGTTTCGTCGAACATTCAGTGGGACATCCTCTAAAAGACCTGGCAGTTCGTCAATAAGAAATTGAATACCGACATCGGTTTCCCGATAGGCGCATTCCTCATTACAGAACTTTTCTGGAAGTACACGGACAATTTCGGGAATGCGGACTGCGTGATTATCTTTTCGACCGAGGAGTAAATTTGCCAGCAGACTTAGAGCAAGAAGCAGTAGCTATTGTTACAAGGGATCCAATTCTCAGTGTACGTCGAATCGCTAGACAACTAGGAGTGTCACGAACGACAGTTTTTAAAACGGTAGTGGGGGTTATATCCATATCACTATCGCAGGGGACACGGTGTGCTTGAGGCAGACCACTATGCTCGTCTAGTTTATTTTACTTGGATATTAAGACAGTCACGGTTTCATTTTAATTTCTGCAGAATAGTCCTCTGGACAGATGAATCTACGTTCAGGAGAAGTGGTGTTACAAATCTGAGAAACCTGCAAAGGTGGTCATTAGAAAATCCCAAAGCTATACGCCCATCTAACTTTCAACATGAATTTTCTATTAACGTTTGGGCGGCCTTAATCGATGACTTGTTGATTGGTCCTGTCGTTCTTCCTGGGAGGTTAAATGCGGACAATTACCTCCAATTTCTTATTGATGAATTGCCAGGTCTTTTAGAGGATGTCCGACTGAATGTTCGACGAGACATGTGGTTTCACATGGATGGGGCACCACCACATTTCGGAATTGCTGTCCGAAATTGGGTTAACGTCAATTATCCAAGATGGATTGGCCGAGGTGTCCTGTTGCATGACCACCCATGATCACACGATCTTAATCCCGTTGACTTTTATTTATGTGGGTACATGAAAAATTTAGTCCACGCGCAAGTTTCGAACACAAGAGAAGAGTTGTTGGATCGTATTCACCTGGCTGCCGAGCAAATCCGACAAAACAAGTATGAAATTCGGATAAGTACTTCTTCTGCTGGCTTAGGGGCACAAGTCTGCATTCAACAAGGAGGTGGACATTTCGAAAATATTATTAATTGAACTTTTTTAAATAAAATCAGTTTTTATTGACTTTAGGATTACATTTTTTTTCATGATATGACAATCACATTCATAGATCCGTAACTTTGAAACAAATAAAAATTGATATACAAGTTTTGCGTTTTTGTTACTTGAAATGAAGTCTACTTTACACTCCGAAAATTTGAATATAACGATACGGGACACCTTGTATGGTGGCATGACATAAAATACACTGAAGAAACTGTCTTCTGCCGAATAATTATCTCTCCATTTTAAGAAACACACATTTTAATTTTTTCCATATTTATTAATGTTTCTATCATTTTAATTTAATCGTTTAAAACATTCATATAATCATCTATAGCACCGAACATCTTTAATAGTGATAAATTTACGTAATCAATTATTAACATAACCTCTCAATACTTGACAGCGACACTTGAAATAAATAAATATCAAACGACATACGTCATAAAAAATTTTATTCGTTCATTTGAAAGCGATGAGTCATACCCAAGTTTATTTTGATGTGTACTATACATGTAATACCTATAACTTAAGCCAAATTTGACAAGTTAAATAAGACATGTCAAATTTGATAAGCCTGGCTTACATTAATATCTAATATCAAGCGAGCCGCAAAATTTGTTTCCTAGGTAGGCTGTGAACGAATAAGTCACGTCTCAGCTTAGAGAATTGACGAAGTGTGATTTGTAAATAATCATATGTCAAATTGACAAGTTACGATTTAACCTATTACTAATAGTACGAAATATAGGTTAGATCACTTAATCAATCTAAGACATAACTGATTTAATACATGGCAATCTTTTTTTGTGCCTCACTCCTTATGTTAATGTACGGGTTTTATATGTCGGGCAGTGTACACCAGTGCACCTCGAAGTTGGCATCTCTAGTTATAATAAAATGATAAGAAGCATAGTAATAGTTTTTGTGTATCAAAATAATGTTTTATATTTAATTTAAATTATTTTTAATTTTATAAATTTATTTAAGTACCAGAAGTAATATAATATAAATTATCTATTGTGTAGTTTATGTTTAATTTCCAGTTAAAAATAATGTTGGTCTTAATACACATTTCAGCCGAACGCCTGTCTCAATTACAACAATTTCGGATCGATTTCGCGAAGTTCATGCGAAAACATTACAGCATTATTTAAAAGCATTACCGTCCAACGATAACTCAGCATCGACATCTTCGATATTGGTCGAATCAGTAACAATACATATATCAACAGAATCTTCTCGAGTTTTAGCGCCAGGGCTTATGGTTGCGGTTGGGGTTTGGTTATGGTTAAGGTTAAGGTTAACTGTATGAGCATTTTTGTTTATCTTGTCCACGCTGTTCTGAAAATATAAAAAACAGTTTAACATGAGGCAAGATGAAAATTATAAATTACTTATACAAAAGGTTATTGGTGAAATGTAGTGATAATCCAAATTAGTTAATTAAATAAAGCACTTTACACAACTGTTTCCCATGTTTATGAGATCACTCTAGCACAGTGGTTCCCAACCTTTTTAGTAATATCGTCCGTTCAAAAAAAACAGAGTTGGCCATGAAATTTTTAGGTATGTCGTAACTTAACTGCACCGTTCTGAATTGTCAAATGTTGGTGTCATTAGTAGAGCTGGGCGAAGTATCGATAATTGTCCAATACCCGATACCATAACTGACAACGAACGTATCGAAACCTAGGAATCAATACTTGGGTATCAATACCAAGGAACCGATACTAAGGTATCAATACTTTACCAATTCCAGTACTTAGAATCGATAGCGTGCACAGACCCGATACATCGCTAAGTATCGATACTTAGCGATTTATCGGGTAGCTTAACTTTGTGCATTTTTTTAAGCATATATAAAGGATGAAATAACTTTTTAAGTAAAGAATTTTTAAGTAACAAGTGTTCATTTGAAAAGTCAATCTAGTAGCATGTGATTTACTGGGAACATTTTGACGTATGTCGTAAATTAAAATTTACTACTTAACCTACGAAGTCGTATATTTTGACAGTTTCATACATACAAATAAATAACAAACAATAGGTGTTTATTGAAAACTATAACAAATGTTGAAAATGTTGTCCTTCAAGATCAATGCACTTTAAAATCCTCCGTTCAAAATTTCTGATGATATTCTGCAACATTACTGGATTGTTTAATTTCCATGCATTTCTGTTCGATTATCTGTAGCATATCATTCAAATTCAATATAGGTGTTCGAAATATGTTATCATTTGAAAAGTTAATCTAGTAGCATGTGATTTACTGAGAACATTTTGAAGTATGTCGTAAATTAAAATTTACTACTTAACCTACGAAGTCGTATATTTTGACAGTTTCATACATACAAATAAATAACAAATAATAGGTATTTATTGAAAACTATAACAAATGTTGAAAATGTTGTCCTTCAAAATCAATGCACTTTAAAATCTTCCATTCAAAATTTCTGATGATATTCTGCAACATTACTGGATTGTTATTAATTTCCATGCATTTCTGTTCGATTCTCTGTAGCATATCATTCAAATTCAATATAGGTGTTCGAAATATGTTATTTTTTAGGTAAGGCCACAAAAAGAAGTCGCAAGGTGTTAAATCGCATGAACGTGCAGGTTAGGCAATTTCAGTATTTCGACTAATTAAACGCTCAGCAAAAAATTCTCTTAAATAATCCAAAGATTCTGCAGTACGGTGACAAGGTGCTCCGTCTTGTTGGAAATATGCATTTTGAAGTTCATCATCATGCAACTAATTGACAAATGGTTGTAAAATTTCCGTACGGTATCTTTGAGCAGTTAACGTTTCCTGAAAAAATATTGGTCCAATGATTCGCCTTTGGCTTATCGCTGCCCAAACACCAATTTTCTCTGGATGTAGCGATTGTTCATTAATTACATGTGGATTTTCACTACTCCAAATTCTTGTATTTTGTGAATTTAGCTATCCCGTTTTATAAAACCATGCTTCATTAGTAAAGATGACTCTTTGCAAAAGTTGTCCATTATTGTTCATATTTACAAACCAATTACAAAACTGTAGTCTACGTTGCATATATTTTTTTAATAACTTGTGAGTTGTACCAACAGAAAGGTTTATTTGTTGACTCAAATGTCGAACAGATGTTTGTGGTTCATTTTCCATTATTTCTTCAACACGATTGACAACTTGAGGTGTACGTTTCTTAACTGCTCCGCTGCCTGATTTTCTTAAGAGACTACCAGTTTCAGAAAAAAGTTTTAAAGTTCTATCCAAAGTATTCTTAAATTGTACATAATCTATTACAAAATGTGGAGACTCACCTTGAAATTCTACCATGCAATCTTGAACTGAATAAACCCATAAACCATCAATTTTATTACCACTTCGAAAATAAGCTGGACTAAAAAAAATTTATGTTCTAAAGTGAAAGCCATTTTAAAACTGAGAAGCAATTTATTTAAACCAGAATCGACGCACGATTATTTTATGCACTAACTGATATTTGTGATTGACATTATCAAATGTCATTTGGATTTACGTTTACGGAACAACAAACACATACTTATATATTTGCGTCTTATTCTATCAAAATTTTAAAGTAACCTAGATTGACTTTTCAAATGAACACACGTTATGTATGCATTATATTTATTATTAGAGACCGAATACATCGCGTTTAAATGACGTCGTCATTACGACGGACGATATAAATAGTCTACAACATCTGTAAGTACATCACGCAGTTATTGAATGCACTATTGATCTGGCTAGCGCGCACATCTGTTTTCATCGAGAATTGCGACGTTTTTTGTTGGATATTTACAGTTAAATTTCTGTTTTCATGGGTGTAGATAGAAGCGTGTGGAGTTTTAATAATTTAGTCTATTTAGATTATATTTCGTAAGATAAATAAAATGCTGTGAGTTAGTTTCTTGTTTTCATAGTTTTAACTGTTAATTACATAGTAATTTTTGTGATAGATCCTGTTTAATATCGTTTGATTGAATCTACTTCTCCCAATTATTTCGACGTAAGTGTGCATTAATACAGAGATATCAAAAATTATGTTGGTCAACGGTGGTCATGGAGTGAAAAATGTCATTGGTAAGTAAAAACACAAGAGCTTTTTTTTTATCGGATAAATTTCTCTTTGTAACGAAATTATTTTGCCAATCAGTAATTTAACGAGAAAAACTTACATGAAAAAATCGCGAGACCGAAAGGTCGAGCGATTTTGTCTAATATAAGTTTTTCAAGCAAAATTACTGATTGGAAAAATTTTGAGTTAAAAAGAAATTTATCCGTGAAAGAAAAGCTCGAGTGTTTTTTGGCAAGATAAATTAACGACAGGAATAAAACTCTTTAGATTGTCTCCATATTGACGATCTTGTATTTCTTGTGAATTGCGGTATTGATCTTTTAATATTTGTTGAAATTTCCCCAAACCGACTCATACATACATTTTACGTTCAACGATACTTAATAATTATAACTGACAGCTACCAAAATAAATTAAGTGATGCAGGGCTACTAGATATGTAATCCAATTTTGAGGAAGAAGCATTTTTATCGGTGATAAAAAGCTATGTAGCTTTTTATCGCTGTCAAAGTGATAAAAATGTCACCACCAAATGGACATTTTTATATAGGAGTTAATTTATCTGTTTTAATTTACGTCATCAGATCAATTTTATCAGAAAATTCTGATATTTTCAGGTTAAATGTCATTCTGATGTTAAAATTTGTCAATATATTAATCTTAATGTCAGTATGACACTTGAAACCTGAAAATGTGATCAGAATTTTCTCAAAAAGATTATATAAATTAAGACAAACGTGGCCACTATTAACCAAGATAATTTTTGATATCTCGGTATTAAATCTACAAAAAAATAATACAAATTTGAATTATTAAATCAAAAAATTCATCACAGTAAGCTGAAAATAAATGTTCAATGTCATGAATAATAATTGGTTCTCAGCTTAGCTTTCGTAAAACTTGAGAAAACCTTTAGTAGCATAAATATCCCATTTGCATCAAAAGAGCTTTGTTGGTTGCTGAGATGCAGGGTGATACAAACTTTTCGTTATGCCAAGTATAGATTAGAGGCAAGAGACAAGATTAATGAAAAAATAATGTTACCTTAAAACTGAACTCATACATTTTCCATCCACGACCGGTTTCGTGTTTATGATGGTAGGTTTCCTCACTTAAAAGAAAATGTCTAACCTCTCGTGGCGGTAACCTAAAATATTAAATAAATACGTTGCTGTATAAATAATTCCAATACCTCGTTAGCATTTCAATGCTGGGAATCACTAAACCCATATCTTTTAAATCATCATTAAGTACACGCCTAATCTGCAATCCACCACCTTGAACTAAACTAATTAAGAAACTCTCTATCCATCCTGGATTTCCGTTGCTTCTCACTTGAATAACTCTAGACGTATAAACACAATTTACATTTAAAATTTAAATAAAAATATTTATTTATTTATTTAAAATAAAATAAAACAATAACTTTGTTATACCACTTTATTCACATGTAATGGTCACTATTAAAGCAAACTAGGATGTCGTCTACATACCGATACCAAAATTTAATATGTTTTTTACCTAGTTGTGATGAATGAATTTTTTCTGTAATATGCTTCATGAAAATTTCAGTTAATAGAGGACTTAGAGGTGAGCCCATGGCCAGACCTTCTGTTTGTTTGTAGAATTTGTTGTTAAATGTAAAGTAACTTTGGTTGGTGACTAACTCCGTTAGAGATATGATTTCGTGTATAACAACCGGGTTTGTATTTTTCTTTACTAATATGTTTTCTATTAACCTTAAGCATTCCTTATGTGGTATTTTTGAAAACACGTTGGAAACATCAAATGATACCAGGATTTCTGTCTTTTGTATATTACACTCTTTTAATTTAGCTGTTAACTGTATTGCGTTTTTTATGGAAGAGCTATCTGTAAATTCGGTATATTGTCTAATTATTATGTTAAATTTTTCGGCTAATTTTTTATTGGGGCAAGAAATAAATGAAACAACTGGTCTGATAGGTGCTTCCTCTTTGTGAATTTTTACTAAACCGTATAATTTAGGGGGGGAAGGATTCATATGGAAAAGTTTGTACTTATCTGTGTTTGAGATTACTGCATTACAATTTTTGACACATTCTTTAATTTCTGCCTGATACTGTTTAGTGGGGTCCTTTTTCAATTCTATGATAGTATTGTCGTCTATAAATTTCTTAACTTTATTTTCATAATCACCTTTAGTTAATATTACAGACGAATTTCCTTTATCTGCTTTTGTTATCGTGAGGTTGTTTTCTATGACTTTGTGATTAATACTTTGCAATGCTCGTCTGTCTGACTGATTATTGCGAGATGTTGAGTTGTTTTTCAGAATATTTGTAACTTTGGCTTTACCTAAGATACTGCTAATTTGATTGTTATTTGCAAATGCCAGTTCTGTTTCTATTGCTAGAATTTCTTTTTGTTTGTTACAATGGATGCGTGGTGCATATTTAGGACCTTTATTTAATAAGCTAAGTTCATTGTCTGAGAAGTTAACATTCGTGAGATTAATGACTCTAGGGTAAAACTGAACATTACTGAAAGTATTGTTAACTAGGGGTGTATTGTGTAAGTTTGATAGAGACTCTAACTTCCTGTTTTGAATGAGTCGTTTCTTATGAATAATTTCACTAACTTGTTGTCTAATGTGGTCATCTAAAATCGAATTCAATGTTGTGTAACTTAAACGATAGTTCTGAATGTAATACCTTAATGTAAATCTTGTTTAATACAAATTCTCTTCGCGGCATTGATCGCTTTTTTAGAGGATATGGTGTGTGTGTTCTTGTTCTCAGCTGTACATAATTCGGCGTTAAATTTCTTCGTAAGCATTGTTGATTAAACCATATATTTTGTACCGCCGTCCTGTGTTTCACCCGTAACTTGAAGTAGAAATTGGCTTGTTGCACTGCACTGGTTTGTTTAAGAAAATTAATACTGGTAGCCGTAACTTTGTGGTATTTCATTTTGAAAATAATAAAATAAAAGTTTGATAATGACATTGTATGTCGAAACCGCGGTCACTATTACATGTGAATAAAGTGGTATAACAAAGTTATTGGAAGTATTAACTTCCTGGATTTAAAATTAAACAAATTAGATGAGAGCTTAAAATTTGATATATATCGTAAACCTACTTTCACTGATTGCATTATTCCCAAAGATTCACTACACCCTAAGACACACAAACATTCATTTTTTAATTCTATGATACATAGAGCATTAAATATTCCTTTGTCTAATGAATCTTTTGTTCGTTAAATCAATACTATAAAACAAATAGCGGTAAACAATAGTTATAAAAGTAGCGTAATTGACAGTATACTAAAGAAAAAACAGTTACAAGTGGCCCTTAGTTTAGTATATCCTAAAGATAGTGCTAATTTGAAACAATTTGTCTCGTTAACTTACTTCGGTAACATAAGCGAGCAAATTGGAAATATAATTTCAAAAAATAATAGTAATGTTAGTATAGCTTACAAACCATATGTAAAAACAAGTAATTTCATTTTTAACGCAAAACCTAAAACAGATATCAATAATAAATCAGGAGTGTACAAATTATATTGTAATGATTGTAAAAGTGTATATATAGGTCAGACTGGTCGAAGTTTTATTATACGGGTAAAAGAACACATGAGGTCATATAAACTAAAGAAGACAGATTCAACATTCGCAAACCATCTTATTACAGAAAGGCATACATTTGGTCATCATAAAATATTGCATTTGGCCGAGAAAGGTCGTAAATTAAATCTTTTAGAGTCACTTGAAATTTTTAAAAGCGGAAACAACACAATAGATATTGTTCTTAACGACCAGTTGGATCTTATATATACACCTCTTTTCCAATGTTTTATATAATAGTTAAGTATATAGTAGTAATTTTAAATAACATCATAAACCACCCCCATATATTTTTGTGTCATTTATAAGATCTATGTAGGCCTGTAACTTTTGCAGTTTGATAATGACATTGTATGTCGAAACCGCGGTCACTATTACATGTGAATAAAGTGGTATAACAAAGTTACTGTTTTATTTTATTTTATTAAAAGAATTTATACTTTTCTAAATCAGGTGGTATAGCTCTGACTTCGAGAATCTGGCAGGCTAAGCCGCCGTGATACCATTTATCAATAGGAGGCAAGTGAATTATTCGAGAGCTATGGTGATACATTACTTCCTTGGCTGGGCTGGATAATTTGTTGATGTGAGAGGAATTAATGGTCATAATTATGAAACACATATCGACATCTTGGATTTCTTTGATGAGAGGCCAGGATTCTTCATCAATATTACTTGCACATTCGATGGCCATTACCCAAAATGACACGAAGCACTAAAAATAATTAAATAATTATATAAAATTGACACGAAATTACGCTTGGGCAATATATGAATTCTAAATGATATTATTTCTTTCTTTGGAGACTGTGGTTATGTAAAAAATTAAAAAGGGCATAAAACCCCTTTTCACAATTAATACTCGTATCCCAAATGCGTATTTTGACAATTAAGTTGTGATCCTCAGTAGGTAAAATTAATAATCACAAAGTTGAACATTGGACACAGAAATGCTAACACAAAGAATCGTGTATACACTAAGATTTGAAAAACTAAAATTAGGTCGCTTAACCCTCTTCACAAATGGCACAAATATGTTCATTCTCACACCCTCGTTTCCTACCTTTTATCTATTTTTCAAAGAACTCGAAAGGCAAGTGACTGAGACTGTACCTCTGGCCGAATTGAACGTGTTCTTTTTGTTCTTAATAATATCAATACTTTTGTATATTTCCAGCTCCATCGGATTGCTTAGATTTTTAATAAGTTTTAAACAATCTACCGTGATGTTTTGATCGGCTTGTAAAGTAAGACGGGCAACACTTGCCAAATGACTAAAGACGGCAGACTATGTGCCCCATCAGTGGCGTTGCGTGGAGAGTTTAGCAGAATAACAGTGCGCTTACTTAAAAATAAATATATCGAATCCCTATACAAAACGTTAAGAAAAAACATAAATAACTTACCCAACGTGTTTACATTGTTGCAAAAAAATGCGGATGTGCGCGATGAAAAAACTGCACCATAATATATGTTTCTGTATTAGTCTCGGAAAGGTTCGTACGTAGCGACATATATATATGTTTATATACAGAGAAGGACTGTTCGACGTTGAGAGATGTTATATTTGCATAGTTAAAGCGCTCTTTGTATCTGTACAACGGATCTTCAGTATTGGTAAAAAGTTGCCCTAATTTTGTAAAATCTACATTTTTATCTAATACACTGTTAAATTTAAATTAATGTGCAGCACTAGTTTTACGTGGTCAATAATTGCTAATGAGTCCGATAAGGACAGCGCAGTGTTCTGTAAATTGTTTATTGCGTCCAGTATTGGAACGTAACTGTCGTAAATAATTTTTAAATTTGCTGCAACTTGAGGATTGTTAAATTGAACCTGGCTGAGCCGTATTGCAGCTGCTTCTTTGGCATCTAGTTGTAAAATCACTGATTTAATTTTTTCAAAATGTTTATAATAATAAAATGCTGCTTCTAACCAAGTACCCCATCGTATAAGAATTGGTTGCGGCGGCTCGGGTATATCAGGACACAGCGAATGAAATAGCCGAATCCGTTTCGGAGATTTAAGAAAAACCGCTTTCGTTTGTCCTATCAGTTGATCCACATCAGGATAAGTTGTACGTATAGTGTTTGTTACAAGGTGTAAAGCGTGAAGCAAACATGTGACATGCAGCAGGTTTGGTTGAATCGTTTTGAGTAAGTTTGCCGTGGAACACATAACCTTGGCAGCATCGGTAACTAACATTAGCACTTGCTTCGGTAAAATCTCAAATTTGTGTAGTGCTTCTATTAATACATCATATATCGCTCTGGCAGTACACCCTTGCATTCGTTTACAGGTTAGTAAATAAGGAGGAGAAGGTCCTTGCGGAGTCAGCGTCCGTACTAGAATGGCTAGGATGGACTGTTTCTTAATATCTGTAGTTTCGTCTATTGTTAACCACAGGAATTTTTTTTTACCGTATTTTTCGTACAATTTACAATTCTCTCACGCATTGACGGTACGTAATTCCGTAGCGTACTTCTTGCTGGTAATTTCCACGTAGGATTGTATTTCTTCCAAAACTGACGAAACATTGGGTGTTCCACTTTCTGCATTGGTATATTGGTCGCAATTAACATCATTGTTAAATCACACACAAATTTATTATATGATCTGCGTCCACTATTATTTGATTTATGTTTGTCACTATTTATATGTCTTTGGCACTGACTTGCTTTCCAAGTTAATAAAGTTGTTTCACAAACTAAACATTTCACTACGGTACCGTCATATATTAAATCGGGAAACCGATGTAAAAATTTCTTTACTACGTTAGCATGCAACCGAGTCGATGCATTGTTTCTACGCACTCCCGACATTTTCAACACGATTGTGTTAACAATGTATCGCTTACAACGTCTCAACGGCAACTGAATTGATCGTCGTACGCCTCTACTCGATCCCTCCACATCACGCTTCTGTTCGGGCACATAGTCTGCCGTCTTTACAAATGACGAAAAACCTGAATAGGGTTATTAAAAAACGGGGTCTCCAAGTTGCTTTTCGGTCCGAAATCTTAATAAAATCTCTTCTGGGTAACGTAAAGGATAATTTACATATGAACGAGAAGTCGGGTATATATGAAATTAATTGCCACGAATGAAAATTGAAATATATTTGTCAAACAAAACGAATAACCTGTTATAAAGAACGTATATTGCAAATTAAATTCAAAAGACCGTAAAAATCGAGTGTTACCCGTCATGCTTTAGAAGTCGATCATAGCATCACGGTAGATTGTTTAAAACTTATTAAATTATGATTAAACTTATGAAAAATGTTTGCCTGAAGTGTTTAGTAGATTTCCAGACAAGGCAATTATGCTTTACCATGATAATGCCTCGTACCCATACGGCAGTTTTAACTCTACAGTTTTTGTCTGGAGAAAATATAAAAGTCACCAGATTTAGCAATGTGTGACTTTTGGCAATTTTTTGGGCATAAATGCAATTTGCGGGGTACAAATTTTTCGTCTGTAGAACTGATTGATACCGCAGTTCACGCTTATTTTGAAGGTATTCCGAAAGAAGATAGGTTGGGAGCTTCTAAACAGTGGAAAGAAAGAATCGTCAAGTGTGTTTGATTTTTATTGCTGAAAGGAATTACTTTGAGAATATTTAAAATAAAATCCTAGAAAATATGAACAGTGTTTTGTATTTTCAATAATTTCAGCTTGTTCCTCGTATTAAAACGTTTGCAATTATAGTAAATGCCTGTCTCTCAGAAATCTTGCGCGATGAGGAAAACCCGATATCATATTTGAATTCAAGTAGAAAAAATTACTATCAGAATCACATATTTTTCTTTCCAAGACCAAAAAGTTTCTTTTTTATTCCTCACTTACTTATTGGCCAATAACAGGCCAATAAGTAAGTGATCTAAAAAATACAAGCTGTCCCGTATCGTTATGTTCAAAGTGTAAAGTAGACTTCATTTCAAGTAACAAAAACGCAAAACTTGTATATCCATTTTTATTTGTTTCAATGTTACAGATCTATGAATGTGATTGTCAGGTCATGAAAAAAAAATGTAATCCTAAAGTCAATCAAAACTGATTTTATTTAAAAATAGTTATACGATTCAATAACAGGCCTGTGATTGTTAACGTCGCATAATAAAATGTTATCCTAAAATAAATAAACACGTGTCGTAGTGCATATAGTAATTTCTTGGAGATCTACCAAAAAGAGTACTGGAAATTGATTTATGATAAAAAAAGGTTCTTACTTATTTCGTAAGTGCTGAACCATGAATATCATACAATAAACAAATGTTCAGATGACTGTCAACGTTGCATTTTTTAATAAAGGATTGCATTACGTTTCAGTTCATACAACAGCTTATTAGTGAGTGGACACGTTTTCTTTATTCAAAATGCCTTACCGATTTTCTTCTCAAGAGTATGCGGACATGCGTTTTGTGTATGATTACTGTAACGGCAGTGCACGTCAAGCAGTTATTGAATACCGACATCATTTTCCCGATAAGCGCATTCCTCATTACAGAATGTTTCTGGAAGTACACAGACAATTTCGGGAATGCGGACTGTGTGATTATCTTTTCGACTGAGGAGTAAATTTGCCAGCAGACTTAAAGGAAGAAGCAGTAGCTATTGATACAAGGGATCCAACTCTCAGTGTACGTCGAATCGCTAGACAACTAGGAGTGCCACGAACGACAGTTTGACGAATTTTAAAACGTGAGGGCTTATATCCATATCACTATCGCAGGAGACATGGTTTGCTTGAGGCAGATCACTATGCTCGTCTAGTTAATTCTACCTGGATATTATGACAGTCACGGCTTCATTTGAATTTCTGCAGAACAGTCCTCTGGACAGATGAATCTACGTTCCCGAGAAGTGGTGTTACAAATCTGAGAAACCTGCACAGGTGGTCATCACAAAATCATCTAAATTTCAGCATGAATGTTCTATTAACGTTTGGGCGGCCCTAATCGATGACTTGTTGATTGGTCCTGTCGTTCTTCTTGGGAGGTTAAATGCGGACAATTACCTTCAATTTCTTATTGACGAACTGCCAGGTCTTTTAGAGGATGACCCACTGAATATTCGACGAGACATGTGGTTTCACATGGATGGGGCACCACCACATTTCGTTGTCCGATATTGGGTTAACGTCAATTATCCAAGATGGATTGGTCGAGGTGATCCTGTTGCATGGCCACCTAGATCACCCGATCCTAATCCCCTTGACTTTTATTTATTGAGGTACATGGAAAATTTAGTCTACGCGCAGGTTTCGAACACAAGAGAAAAGTTGTTGGATCGTATTCACCTGGCTGCCGAGCAAATCCGACAAAACAACTATGAAATTCGGTTAAGTACTTCTTCTGTTGGCTTACGGGCACAAGCCTGCATTCAACAAGAAGGTGGACATTTCGAAAATATTATTAATTGAACTTTTTTAAATAAAATCAGTTTTTATTGACTTTAGGATTACTTTTTTTTCATGATCTGACAATCACATTCATAGATCTGTAACTTTGAAACAAATAAAAATGGATATACAAGTTTTGCGTTTTTGTTACTTGAAATGAAGTCTACTTTACACTCCTAAAATTTGAACATATCGATACGGGACACTTGTATAAATAAACAAGCAAACAGTAATCCATTAGATCGTAGCTCGCTCTTATCATTAAGTGTTACTCTAGTCTATCAATAATTACAAAACGTTATACCCCATAACATAATTGCTTTATCATTTTCCTCGTAGCGATACTCTTCTGACGTTCTGATAATTTCCTGAACAACGGAGTCTTTTCAAAATTAACATTGAATATGGGATTGACCAAACACAACAGTTCAGGCACTTTCATCTTCCTCAATCTGGTCATTAATCTAGTCTCCCTTTCCTTCACAGACGATCTATCGGTAATTCCGACAGTTGGTCCGAAAAAAAGCTGTATAGCTCTGTAGGGCTTCTGTAAAAATACGCGCAAGTTTAAAGAAGATTCGGCACTAACTCACCAACACAACTTTATAATCGTTTATCGTGAGTCTTATTTTATAAATGGGTATCGACTTGGGATTTAAATAAATAATCTCCTCCAACAGCCGCTTCTTGCCTTGTCTGGCCTCACCGGATAGTACCAGAGTATTGTGATGGTTCAGCATTTTCAAACCTCCGTGTATTTTGTTCGCTTTCATATTAAAGATGTCGTGGCAATCGTTCAGAAGTTTTAGATACAGTCGCATTTCATTATCTCTGCCCAAAATGGGATATTTTGTTATTGTCAAACCGGCTCTAGGATCCCTGCAAAACAAATATGAAGTTTATCTAATAATATACATACATATAACAACAAATACCATTAATTATGCTTGTATTTATCTATAAATCAAGGAAATGTGTTATTTTATTGCTTTTCTGTAATGATTAGAACTGTCCACTCTTAATTACAAGTCAATTGTTTCGCCTTCAACGCGATTGGGTAAACCAAAGAGTAACAACGGACACGTGTTTCGAGCTGACACCCTCATCACCACCATCAGCGTACGATGTGAAAGTTCAACAATGCTTTGAAGTATAGTTCTTTCCACGATATAGCGACCCGACTAAAGGATTAAAACTGTAGTCTATTACAGGCAAGTACCATCGGGAGCATAGAAATTTGAACAACAGTTTTCTATTGCATACTATGCTTTTATACCGGGTGCGGCAATAGTGTGTCAGCGGAGCTTCGCATGAAAACTAATAAAGTTGTAGCAATGAAATTTTACGTACACATGTGTATGCTACAGTGCATTCTCTATTTTTATTTATATATTTACAGGGTGTTCCAAATTTCCGCAACCGCTTTCAATTTTCTTTTTTTAAATAGATTGCTATACTTTCTTGTTATTATGATGATAGCTACCCAAATTATCTTTGCAATGATATATTGTCACATATCATTGCAAAGACTAACAGTTGTAAGTGCACATTGTCATGTGTTAGTTTTGGTTTTATTGCAAATTTTGTTAAAATCTTGACAGTTGCAGCGTGTAACATTTTAAGTCTTAGCCTCAAAATGAATGCAGTGCCTCACGTAACTCTTTTGTTACAAATTTATGGACTAACACGTTATATATTTTGGGGGTGAACAACGTGACAACATATACAGAGAGTTAATTATGCCGTGCCAAAGTTATCGAAGTTTAAAGGCTATTTTCTCTCTTTTTTTTTAATTGAACCTATAATTTTTTTATTAGTCAGCAAATTCCTTGTAAAATTGCCGTTAAAATGGTATCAATAACATAGTACTTTTCTAGTATTTTCGAAGTTATAAACTTTTAATGGGATATACCTATGTTTATAATATTCAATATGCGGTGCTGCATCTAATAGTTGGTTGGTTGGCCATGAAATGATATTAAGCAAATATTGCTGTGTAACCAAACGTTAAATATCTACTTAAAATTTCCGTATAAAGTGTTTTTCTGTACTTCCTCCTTGCTGTAATCGCGTTTAATTGTTATAATTTAAGTTCGGCTAGT
This sequence comes from Melolontha melolontha, assembly GCA_935421215.2. Classification (NCBI taxonomy): domain Eukaryota; kingdom Metazoa; phylum Arthropoda; class Insecta; order Coleoptera; family Scarabaeidae; genus Melolontha; species Melolontha melolontha. Next base: position 15,610,597 of record OW285236.1, read on the forward strand.
TAATTATCAATTTCCGTTTGTTCGTTATTAGTTGTTATCTTGTTGTCAGTTAAATCGTTTTGTTTTCATTCTTTTTTATTTACATGCCGTAATAGTTTATAGTTGTATTTCTTTAGAATAAATTTTTCGAAAGAGGGTCTAATAAATATTGTATTTGTTCTTGGCGCTAGCAATAGAAATCCACTTTTAGCATCAAGAACATATGCTATGGAGTATCCTCACCGAAGAGCACCAGATATTAAGACGTTTGAAAATTTGTTCACAAGGTTTCTTCGGACGGGTTCAATGAATTACGTCAAACATGAAAAAACTAAGACTATGGTTACAGAAGATAATGAAGTGACAGTCGTCCAGTCCGTTGTGGAAAATCCGCGCGTATCTACAAGGATAATTTCGAAAGAACACCGGATAGAAGTCACTGCTGTAAGAAGGATTTAAAAAAAAAACAAATTTCACCCTTACAAAATTCAAAATCATCAAGGCTTATTACAAACGGATTTTGAGCGGAAGCTTGTTTACTGTGAATGGCTACTTTTCCAATTACGACAAGATCTAACTTTTCTAGATCATGTGCTTTTCACAGATGAAGCAACATTTGCTAATTGTGGAATAACAAACAGAATAAATTCTCATTATTATGACACTAGAAACCCTCATTTTGTGCAACCCATTTTATACCAACAAAAATGGAGTGTTAACACCTGGGGATGCATCATAGGAAACACTATTATAGGTCCATTCTTTTTTAATACTACTTTAAATTGTGAAATCTACACAAATTTCCTACAAAATAATATACCATTGCTGTTAGAAGGCCTACCAGATAACGTCATAAGGAGATTGTGGTACCAACATGATGGTGCACCTGCACATTATGGTGCTGCTGCAAGAGCACATTTAGATAGGGTATTCATCAATAGGTGGATTGGGAGAGGAGGCTTTATAAGCTGACCACCGCGATCACCAGATCTAACCCCTTGTGATTTCTTTCTGTGGCCTACTGTAAAAAATATAGTTTACGAAACACCTCCTACATCGGCAGAGAACATGCAGCAACGAATCAGAAACGCTTTTCTTCAATTAAGTGAAAACAACATGGCTCAAAATGTAAGTCTGTCGATGCAGAGGCGATTAAGAGCATGTGTAGAGCAGAATGGACATATATTTGAACACATTTTAAATTCATTTTGTTTTATTATAGAAAAATTACAAAATGTAATTCTAAAACTAATATAGGTACTCACTTTCACATGAAATCCACCACCCACTAAAATTCAAACCACAATTTTGAAACTTCGGTAAAATAATGCTTTATTATCAACTAAGAAACGATGAAAGTTTCCGCCGAAAAAACTATTATGTTTCCTGTATCATTGTTATCTCCAACTTTCAATATTTTCTTCCTACCAATTAATGAATTTCTGCCAACAAAATGTCAGTTTATTTGATTGTCAAACTGTCAAGTAGACACTTTGTAATGCCCCCAGTGCGACGTCGTCGAAATTTTACCCATATTAATGATTTTGTTACAGGCCGAATTATCGGTATGAAAGAGGCGTGTCTCTCATTCCGAGAGATTGGGAGAAGGCTAAATCGGGACCACACTACAGTTGCTCGGATATGGTCTTTATGGTCCGAAGAAGGTATTCAGAGGCGCCGTCCTGCTGGAAAACCCCCCCGAAGAAGCAACGCACGGGAAGACCGACTTCTTAGGCGGATGGCTACCAGGGATCGATTTCAAACAACAATGTCGATTACTGTGGATTGGATGAGAGCTTTGAACCGACACTTGTCGATGGCAACTGTTTACAAAAGAATTTCTTCCTTTGGACTACATTCATACCGTCCTTACTTTCGGCTTCCATTAACACCTCCCCATAAAGCAGCCAGACTTGCATGGTGTCAAGAACGGCAAGGGTGGGTTCATCAATGGAATGACATCGTCTTTAGTGATGAATCAGGGTTTTGTTTATGGGTGAATGATGGTCGTAGAAGGGTGCGGCGATATCGAGGAGAAAGACGGAATTTGGAGTTCGTTCAAGGACGACACACAGCCTTAACACCTGGGGTTATGGTTTGGGGGGCGATATGTGCTGGACGAAGGTCGCCCCTTACGTTCATTCCAGGCACATTAAACGCACGTCGTTACATCGACAACGTTCTGGAACCGGTGTTAGTACCTTTCATGCAGACGTTGCAGAATGCCACTTTCCAACAGGATAATGCAACACCCCATACTGCTGTGGTTACAAGAACATTCCTGGAGCAGGTTGGATTGCAGATTTTGCCCTGGCCTGCACGGTCACCGGACTTGTTGCCGATTGAACATGTCTGGGATATGATGTGTCGGCGACAACTAACCAGGCCTCCTGAGAATCTGGATGAACTTCGACACCATCTAGAGGTTACATGGAACGAGATACTCCAGGAGGACATCGACCACTTAATAGAGAGCATGGGAAGAAGAGTTAATGCATGCATAGCTACGCGTGGGGATGCAACCCACTACTAGCTTCTTCTTGAAAAATGTTAATTTTTGTTTTGCTTTTTTCAACTAAACTTTCATCGTTTCTTAGTTAATAATAAAGCATTATTTTAGCGAAGTTTCAAAATTGTAATCCATTTCTTATTGGGTGGTGTATTTCATATGAAAGTGAGTGTAATAAAGAATTAAAAAACAGATGTTTGTAAAAGTTACTTTGTTTGATATCATATCATGGCCAACCAACTATTAGATGCACCGCATATTGAATATTATAAACATAGGTATATCCCATTAAAGGGTTATAACTTCGAAAATACTAAAAATAAGTACTATGTTATTAGTACCATTTTAACGGCAATTTTACAAGGAATTTGCTGACTAATAAAAAAATTATAGGTTCAATTTAAAAAAAAAAGAGAAAATAGCCTTTAAACTTCGATAACTTTGGCACGACATATTTAACACCCTGTATATGTTGTCACGTTTTTCACCATCAATACATATAATGTGTTAGTCCATAAATTGGTAACGTAAGGCACTTCACCCATTTTCAGGCTGAAACTTAAAATGTTAGACGCTGCAACTGTCAAGATTTTAACAAAATTTGCAATAAAACCAAAACTAGCAGTTGTAAGTGCACATTGTCATATATCATTGCAAAGATAATTTTGGTGGCTATCATCATAATAACAAGAAAGTATAGCAATCTATTTAAAAAAAAATTGAAAGTGGTTGCAGAAATTTGGAACACGCTGTAAATATATAAATAAAAATATAAAATGCACTGTAGCATACTACATGTGTACGTAAAATTTCATTGCTACAACTTTATTAGTTTTCATGCTAAGCTCCGCCGACACACTATTGCCGCACCCGGTATAATGTTTTAAATTACCTTTAGTTTTATTTAAACGAACTCAGAAAGACAAGTATTTACAATATATTTTCTATTTCAACGCCATCTTCGTCCTAAAAACTTTATGATATCACGGTATTAATATTATTTTAAATATTTTATAATATGATTTACCACTTTTAAAGTTATTATTTTATATTCTTAAGTAAATTCTTAGTTCATTTCAATCTGTGTGATATTATATTAATATCGATAGTATATGTTATTTCTTTTTCAAATATTTTACTTCAACACAACTTTAGGGTAGTAAGAAGAATCGGAATGGAAAGGTAAAACGTAAAATTTTGATTTTTCCTGAGCGACAGAAAAGCAACAGCCGATCCTGTTGCCAAATAGGGGCTGGAAGAATAAAAATTGAAACTAAATAATATTGTGAAATAACACATCTCCACATTAATACCATTCTAATAAGAGAGAAATTATATTTAATTTTATTAAATAAAAAGTTTCTCTTACATAGTTGTTTCCTTGAACTCATATACAGGTCCCGCTTTCGTAATGCCTTTCAAATGTTTGAATTCTTGCAAAATAAAGTTCGTAGCTTGCAGCTTACTATGTAGGAATGTTTCTCGGTCGCAGGTAACTTTATTCGGATATGCGCACATAAGTCTTGCGGCTTTGTTAACCGTCAAACTTATTACAGTATACTCTCTTCGTAAAGTGTGACCCACCACACCACAATAGGTCATACCTATAAAATTTAGTGCAAAATATTAATATACGCCGTTCACGATTCGAAGACGTGCACGTCATCAACGATGTCAAAGCAATGTTGCAAAATCCATTGACAAAATCGATTTGTTTGATATTTTAGGTTAGAGTAGTAAACGCTTATGTCAAACTTCCAATAATTAGGTTACAACTTCCAAAATCCCAAATTTCAGATTAAAAATACTGAATTATAATAAAAGTTGGGACTATAAAGTATTTTTTTTATTGATAAAGGCAGCAAAGGTCCATCATTATCGCGTTCTGCTTCACAGTTTGCTATCACGGATGCATATTGGCTGCAAAACGCTTTCGGCATTGCAAACCAAGAGTAAACAAACAGATGCAAAATATGACAAAACGATGTGTCAACAGTGAATACTCCCACCAACATAAATATGCATTCGCAGTGATGTTAACGGGTGGTCCAACCATAATGCACGATGTTAATTGCGAGTCACACCTTAACGTCAAGTTTTTTGCCCAACTTAATTTGACATTTCTTTGTTTCAGTGTTTGACAAATTCAACCATGGAGAGGTACACAATTGAGCAGCGCGTTAAGATTGTTGAAGCCTTTTACGAAAATGAGCGTTCAAATCAAAATCCATTTCGTGCACTTCGTGATTTTTTTGGTCAGCATAATCGACCAAATGTGTCCACAATCGGGAGAATTGTGCGCAAATTTCAGCAAACCGGGTCTGTAGGAAATGTGAAAACACCTGTGCATGCTCGCCCAGTTCGTTCTGCGGAAAACATTGCTGTTGTTCGCAATAGTGTGGCAGAAGAGCCGTCAACCTCGACTCGTCGTCGTGCCCAACAATTGAACATCTCACGAACATCACTGATGCGAATTTTGAATAAAGATTTTAATTTACACGCTTACAAGGTTCAATTGACTCAAGAGCTGAAGCCTACTGGCCATTTCAAGCGCCGTTAATACGCCGAATGGTTGGTTGAATAGACAGAAATGAATGGTGACTTTACAAAGAAAATCATCTTCAGCGACGAGGCACACTTTCACCTCAGTGGATTCGTTAACAAGCAGAATTGCCGCATTTGGGCAAATGAGAATCCACGAGTGATTGTTGAAAAGCCGGTGCATCCACAAAGAGTGACTGTTTGGTGCGATTTATGGGCTGGCGGCGTCATCGGGCCATACTTCTTCGAAAATGAGGTCGGCCAAGCAGTTACCCTGAATGGTGTTCGCTATCGCGAGATGATAAAGGACTTCTTGTGGCCAGAAATTGAGGATATGGACCTGGATGATATGTGGTTCCAACAGGATGGTGCCACTTGCCACACAGCCAACGAAACAATGGCTCTTTTGCGCAAGAAATTCAATGGCCGTGTTATCTCACGTCGTGGCGATGTTAATTGGCCGTCACGATCATGTGATTTGACACCGTTGGACTTCTTTCTTTGGGGATATTTAAAAGAAAAAGTGTACGTCAATAAGCCAAGAACAATTCAAGAGCTAAAGGATGAGATAATTCGGCACATTAACGACATTGAACCTCAATTATGTCTCAGAGTCATTGAAAATATCGACCATCGGATAGAGGTATGCCACCGAAGCCGTGGCGAGCATTTGGCCGATATTTTGTTTCACACATAACTGTCATAGATCCTTCTATCATAATAAAAAAATATTAAGATAATTCTCTGAAAACTTTTTGTTTTATTTACAATTAACATCGTGCGTTTTGGTTGAACCACCTTTTATAATATTATATATACTTCGGTTATTGTTTTTGTGTTGGCTATTCCGAAAATTCTGTTGATTACGTGTACGTCCTCGAATCGTGAATATGGCTGTGACTTAGAAGTGAAAAACTTGTATAATAACGTAGTTTTCGTACAAAAATTAAAATTAATTCTATTCGCCTGTAAATATTGTTTTATTAGTTAATGTACTTGTGTATGTTTACCTGTTGTTACTCCAATAGAAGTGGATCTTACGTTGGGTAGACAGTTAATTTGATGATAACACTCGGTTGCGCATCTTAAGCCTATTTGACTGTCTAGTTCATGTTTGAAGCCTCTAAATCCAAATATCACAACGAACATTAGATCTTTATCGAATAGAGATACTTTATTGACGCATCCCTCCATTCGCTCTGTTGTTCTAAAAATGTAAAATGGCGTTGTATTTGAAGAAAATACCAAAAAGATTAATAAATTTTTAATGTTTTAATATTAACAAATCAAACATCGATCTTAGATATAATATGTCAATGAAGTGTTTGAAAGTATCTATCTTAAGATACAAGTGTTTGGAGATACATATAACGCATATACAGAACCACAAAGGTATTTAAAAAATATTTGTTGCGCCTCTGTGCGACCGATTACTTAAAGGTGAGCGATAATAACAAAAAAAGTAGTTTTGTTATTGTCCGTCAGTTTTAAGTTATTTTTTTCCAATTGAAACAATATTGAATAATACTGCCTTGGTTACGATATATCATAACACACTTATATTTCCCAAGGGATATATGAAACGCTCATATTGTCCCAAGGGAAATATGAAACGTCACATTTCACCATAAAAATGTTATAATTTTTAATTGAAGCAACAAAAATAATCAGAAATGTTTTATTTTCTAATTAAAGCAACAAATGAACTAAGAAAGTCTTTGCATTAGTAACACTACTTTTCAGACCAAAATAAAAATTGCAATTCTCAAACCTTCCGCTTAAGCGATTACAACCAGATACAAACGATGAAGAATCTTGTTCGCAATTCGTCATCGGCACACCAGGAACCGTAACAGATGCTGCAGATGGCTCTCCCTCCACACCCGCTATCATCTTTGCTACCTTATTTTTCTGCAACATACTGTCAGCCAGATAGCCTTCCGACAGACGAACTTTTCCAACCACCGTGTCTCTTTAGTGTAGTCATTGAGGCTCCCGCATCGGCCACCAAAGTCGCGGATGTTCGTCTTCCACAATGGCCTGTATACGCCTTCGAATTATCCAAACCCAACCATTCAGCAACCTTACTCGGAATCTTTCCGAAGGTATTTTTGCCGACCGACTGAAGAGTACACTTCTTATTTCGATAAGCCACGAAGAACCTAAGAACACCTTGCGGACGCAACGCCGAATATTCTCTCACCGAACAGCACCCAGATCTTCTTCTTCAATAATTGTAAATTTCCTATTTACATCATTCTTCGTCTTTGAAACGTTGATCACGATCACCGACCCACGATCTTCGATATCGGAAGAGAGCATATTCACCAATTCGATCGTTCTGCAGGCGCCAAAGATTTCCATAATTAAAGCGACCTTTAAAATTACGGTTGTAATAATCTATTCAACAGAGGAGAATCACAATGAAATTTTTACCTTATACATCAAAAAAATTTCATTAGGAGCTTCTCGCAAGAATTTTTTGAGCTGTTCTCGGGACAACATCTCTGATTTTTTAGGAACGTATCCTTTATTTTTATTTTTCACAAATGCTTCTACTTCATCGAACATTTTAACATTAATTTTTTCCTTTAAATGTAACATTGACCTTAGCATCGATAATTTTGGCCACAACGTGTTTGGTGAATATTTATGCGACTACGGATAGAATAAATTAGTCATACGTCAAAAATTAAAAAAGTTATAGCAAAATACCAAATCTTCAAAAAACGCTAGCAAAATATTTTCGTCGACACCGTTCACCAAATTTTCTCTTCTCCACTCTTGAAAGTCTTCATGCACTTTAGTGTAAGCAGCTTTGGATTTCGCCGGAACCAAACATTCACGGGCTTTCGCCGCTTGTGTTAGCACATTGTTTAACATTTCATCAATTTTATTTATAACAGAAAGCGAAAATCAAACCAGTCAACCATGATATTTACAAACACGGCCCTTAACAACGTCACCAATCCGATAAATTCAAAAATATACAATCCAATATTTTTCCATTTTCACAACAATATTGTTTCAATCAGAAAAAAATTATTGATTACAACACGGGGAATATGAATACATTTCCCTTGGTTGTCTATACATCCCTCCGGTTGCACCCTCGGGATGTAACTAGCCAACCACGGGAAATATACTATTCATATTCCCCTAGTTGTAATAATAGCTATATAAACATTACATTCAATAGCGGTTTTTCTGAATCCATATTAATATTTTATATTTGTTACTTCTCGTAACAAACAAAAAAATTCACGTAATACGCATTTTTTTAATTTTTAATAATTCATTTGAATGTATAAACAGCTGATTTTGTACGTAAATAAATAGAGGCTATTGACCTTAGCATACAACAATATAGTTTTTATAAGATCGACAGCTGCTACGTACGTAAACATAGGCTATATCGTATGTGTGTAACTTCAATAGAGGTCTTTATTATTTATACACCTTTTGAATATTTTGGATTTATAGGCGTCAGATAATGCAATTTTCAGGAGGCGCGTCGTAATTGACTCACAAAATTTTGGATATATATTCTATATAATTACATCTTTCCATTTTTCGTAAATTATCTCTTTTTAATCCCATTTCTAAATTACATTATTTACAAATATATTTATATATTTAAATAATTAAAAAATCTGTAAGACTTTTGTGCCATATAGAAGCGTCCCGTATCGTTAAGTTCACATTTTAAGAGTGTAAAGTAGACTTCATTTCAAGTAACAAAAACGCAAAACTTGTATAACCATTTTTATTTGTTTCAAAGTTACAGATCTATGAATGTGATTGTCAAATCATGAAAAAAATGTAATCCCAAAGTCAATAAAAACTGATTTTATTTAAAAAAGTTCAATTAATAATATTTTCGAAATGTCCACCTCCTTCTTGAATGCAGGCTTGTGCCCGTAAGCCAACAGAAGAAGTACTTATCCGAATTTCATATTTGTTTTGTCGGATTTGCCCGGCAGCCAGGTGAATACGATCCAACAACTCTTCTCTTGTGTTCGAAACTTCGCGTAGACTAAATTCTTCATGTACCCCCATAAATAAAAGTCAAGGGGATTAAGATCGGGTGATCTGGGTGGCCATGCAACAGAACCACCTCGACCAATCCATCTTGGATAATTGACGTTAACCCAATTTCGGACAGCAATTCCGAAATGTGATGGTGCCCCATCCATGTGAAACCACATGTCTCGTCGAACATTATTCAGTGGGACATCCTCTAAAAGACCTGGCAATGTCAATTGAAGGTAATTGTCCGCATTTAACCTCCCAGGAAGAACGACAGGACCAATCAACAAGTCATCGATTAAGGCCATCCAACCGTTAATAGAAAATTCATGTTGAAATTTAGATGGGCGTCTAGCTTTGGGATTTTCTGATGACCACCTGTGAAGACTTCTCAGATTTATACACCACTTCTCGTGAACGTAGATTCATCTGTCCAAAGGACTGTTCTGCAGAAATTAAAATGAAGCCGTGACTGTCTTAATATCCAGGTAGAATAAACTAGACGAGCATAGTGGTCTGCCTCAAGCAAACCGTGTCCCCTGCGATAGTGATATGGATATAAGCCCTCACGTTTTAAAATTCGCCAAACTGTTGTTCGTGGCACTCTTAGTTGTCTAGCGATTTGACGTACACTGAGAGTTGGATCCCTTGTAACAATAGCTGCTGCTTCTTCCTCTAAGTCTGCTGGCAAATTTACTCCTCGGTCGGAAAGATATTCACGCAGTCCGCATTCCCGAAATTGTCTATGTACTTCCAGAAACGTTCTGTAATGAGGAATGCGCCTATCGGGAAACCGATGTCGGTATTCAATAACTGCTTGACGTGCACTACCGTTACAGTAGCCATACACAAAATGCATGTCCGCATACTCTTGATAAGGAAATCGGTAAGGCATAAATCGGTTGAATAAAGAAAACGTGTCCACTCATTAATAAGCTGTTGTATGAACTGAAACGTAATGTAATCCTTAATTAAAAAATGCAATGTTAACAGTCATCTGAACATGTGTTTATTGTATGATATTCATGGTTCAGCACTTACGAAATAAGTAAGAACCTTCTTTATCATAAATAAATTTCCAGTACTCTTTTTTGCATATCTCCAAGAAATTACTGTATGCACTACGACACGTGTTTATTTATTTTAGGATAACATTTTATTATGCGACGTTAACAATTACAGGCCTTTTGTTGAATCGTATAACTTTTTTTAAATAAAATCAGTTTTATTGACTTTAGGATTACATTTTTTTTTCATGATCTGACAATCACATTCATAGATCTGTAACTTTGAAACAAATAAAAATGGATATACAAGTTTTGCGTTTTTGTTACTTGAAATGAAGTCTACTTTACACTCCTAAAATTTGAACATAACGATACAGGACACCTTGTATAATTCATATTTTCCTTGCAACCTTTCTGTCGTATCGCACAGGTCATAAAAGCCTTCCGAGAGTTAACTACCGAACGGTAAACCCAGGCAGTTCATATTCTCGAATGTACGTTTAGAATTTCGATTATACTTTTGAATTTAGTTATTAATTAATGACTTGCAACTTCTGTTCTAATTTTGTCTTAATTAGTAATTTTATTTATTTTCCTACATGTCGAAATTATACCGATCTCGTATTAACGTTGACAGAATTTTATAGCCACATTTGAACCAACATTGCAAATTTTATCTAAACCATATCATGTGAGGTATCATTTTGAAGTTTTTTTCCCAAGAAATATTTTAATGATATTAGTTTCATTATCATCACAACCCTTTAGTTCGTGTGTTTAATTAATTCTTAATTCTCAGACATCGCTATTTGCAGTATAATTAGTTATCCTTAAACTAGATCATAAAAGAACTATATTGAACCACGGGATTTTTAGACAAAATTCGCTCTTGATCTCTAAGGTTTCATGAGGTAAACCTCTCACTAGAAGCGCTGTCTGCGTTTATTTTGTTTTCTACCATGTCCGATCACGACATCATTCAAAGATTATCTCTGTATTCTCCGATACAGATATTATTTTAATTACATTCACCAAGCTTATAATTTATGAAAAATTTACTTTTCAGTATGTAAATGTTTATTCGTCGTTACTTGTACAGAGGATGTTTTTAAAATAAATAAACAACGTATGAAAAATGGAAAGATGGAAATTATATAAAATATATATCCAAAGAATTGTGAGTCAACTACGACACGAACCCCAAAATTAAGATCCCCTAAAAATTAAATTACATGCCGCTTAATGTATCAGAATGTCTATTGGAAATACCTCCTCTGAATTTATATATACGCTGCAATGTTTATATTTATAAAAACTGTAACAGATAACATTACACAGCTGTCGACGTTATAAAAACTCTTCAATGGAGCAGTTTTATTTACTTAGGGTTCAGTAACTTCAATAGGATTAGGTAGGAATATATCTGCATGTGAATCATTTGTGGACGAAATCTTTTAGAACTGACTTAAATCACCTTCCTTTTCTTGTGTATTACGTGAATGTTTTTTTTGTTACAAGAAGTAACAAAATAAAATATTAATGTGGATATAAAAAAGATCGTTGTTGTAAACGCTCCAATGTTTATGTTTATAAAAACGCTAGAAGATAAATAACATTTTGTATAAGTTTTTATGGTAAGGGTTCGATAACCTGATACGAAAGACGTGTTGTTAAAAATTTATACTTGTAAATTTTTAAAGACGATGTATTAAAAGAACATGTAAGATATGTGCTCTACGGGTATTTAACGTCCTATTTGGTATCAATCTATCCTTAATCGAAGACGTAAATATAAACATACGTAACAATCGACGACTGAACGAAACTTTAAGCTAGATGGAAAATAACAAAACTATTCTTTTTTTTATTGTCGGTCAATCCCAACCCAACACAAACCACGAGCATCAATCTTTTAACAATTTGGCGCTCCTACGTGGTAAAATACACAACCCAACTATAGCATCTCAAAATGGTAACGAAATCAAAAGATTTTCAATGTATAGTCAATAAAATGAAGATGTTAAGATGGCCCGACTACTTATTCTTACGAAGATGCTTGCAAAAAGTACCTGCAAACAATTTTGTAACACGTATCAATCAAATTGACGAAATCGTTTATGGGCATCCTTTTAGTTACAACGTTTATGAATAAGATGACGATTTGTCTCATCTCGGTAAGATATTCGAGAGGTTCGTCCATATCAATTCCCCTCATTACAGGGGGTATGATATACTTTCGCAAGTCTTCTTTCAGATGCATCTTCACTGCATCATTCACACTCGGTCTAACTAAAAAAAACGGTTGCGTCAAAAATTTCCAACTGAAATTGTAAAAAATACGGGCGCTTACTGGAGAATTCCTCGTTTGTATTGTATAAATTGGTTTTTGATTCTGTTTCTTCGTCGTCAACTGAAAAATACGCCGATCAAAACTTTTTTTATTTATGAATTACTCTATAACTATATTTATTTATCTAAATATTATTATTATAGGCATTTAATTCTTTGATAAATTGTTAATTCTTAAAATTGATATTACTGTTTATTATGTGTACCTATCCGTTATCCCTCGTTGATGTAGAGGTGTGGTAGAGTCCATGGGGTTATAAGTAAAATAGCAAAAATTGGGCCGCAATTTCATTGGTCAATTTGAATCACGTGATAGTTTCGTAAACTGTTCCCACAACAGATATCGCTGTTGATGTTGTTTTTGCATAGTCGTTAACAACTAATTCTGCAATAACAGCTAATTTTCACAATTTTCGATTTGTTGTTTAGGTGTTATTGGTTATGTTATTTACTATTTTCAATATTTTACGTTATTTAATTGTTATCACTCCTTTCTTTGTTGGATATATCTAATACAACGAGTTTTTTGTTATCGTTACCGTAATTTTTTAAGTGTGTAAAGTTCTGAAGTTTCTTTTATTTCTTTATTTATTTTTATATATATTTATAATTAGTGATTAATATTAAGGCATCTTGAAAAATATGTAAGTATGAGAATAAATTTAACGTTTACATCAGTGTATCTTCTTTAAGTCTTTTGTAGCACAATGATTCGTCATTGTACAGTTCATGGTTGTACTTCTAAAAGAGGAGATACAATTTTACATAAATTTCCAAATTATGAAAAGGCACTAGATGAATTTAAGCAGTGGGTTAGTTTATGTGGCAATGCAACTTTATTGCAAGAAACTCCCAAATCAATACTTAGATTAAGAAGAATTTGTCATAATCATTTTGCTATGGAGGATATAACTGGGGAAAAAATTAAAGTTGGTGTAATTCCAAAATTTAACTTGCCAGGTAAGTTAAAATGAAAACATACTTATATAAGAACCAGTTTTGATATAAATTGTTTAGATTAGTATTGTGCTTTTATGTGTTTATTATAGAAGGTGAAGCAAAACTATACACTTTGCATGTTTAATTTGTAGATCCTGTTTTAATTCCAAATTCTTGGGGCTTTGAAGTCTTGGATTTGCCTGTGTCAACAACAAGTTAATAAAAATCTCATACAACCCAGTATTCGTGAAATGTGGGGAACATCATATACTTCTGTAGAAGAGACAGGAAGTCCAAGGAAAAAAACATTACCCAAAAACCGATTTATTACTACATACTGGTAAGCTAGAAATTCAAATACATACTTAATTTTATCCTTATATATCTTATAGATTTTTATAATTTTTATATTTTTCCATATGGAAGAAGTGTGTAAGACAGTTTATGAACGTGTTGAGCCAACTATGACAGCTATGGAAACAGAGCCATCAACCTCATTCAGTTTTGTGGAACAACCTATCTCACCTATGATGCCAGAATCATTACTTTTAGCTAATAAGAAATATGTGAAACCAAAACGGATACATTCTCCAAACGAAAATAAATGTATGACAAATTTAATTAGCAAATATAAAAAGTGTAATAGTACAAGAGGTAAACTTTCATTTTAAATTCTGTGTCCATGAAGGAAATTTGAAACAAATCATCTTAGATAAATTTGTCAAGTTGGTAATGTTTAATTATATTAAAAGATTAAATCATTTACTAATTTGAAAAGAAAGTGAAGTTAAAAGTCTTGTGTATGATATCATGCAGAAGGATGTACTTCAATATTACAGATCAACAAGACATACATAAAATGTTTCAACCAATTATTTATATGATTTTATTTGTATCGATAAATTAACTCCTATATAAAAATGTCCATTTGCGGGTGACATTTTTGTCACTTTGACAGCGATAAAAACCTACATAGCTTTTTATCACCGATAAAAATGCTTCTTCCTCCGATAAAAATGCTTCTTCCTGTTACATATCTAGTAGCCTTGCATCACTTAATTTATTTTGGCAGCTGACAGGTAATAACTATTAAGTATCGTTGAACGTAAAATGTACGAGTCGGTTTGGGGAAATTCCAACAAATATCAAAAGATCAATACAGCAATACACAAGAAATACAAAATCGTCAATATGGAGACAATTTAAAGAGTTTTATTCATGTCGTTAATTTATCTTGCCAAAAAACACTCGAGCTTTTCTTTCAATCGGATAAATTTCTTTTTAACTCAATATTTTTCCAATCAGTAATTTCGCTCGAAAAACTTACATTAGAAAAAATCGCTCGACCTTTCGGTCTCGCGATTTTTTCATGTAAGTTTTTCTCGTCAAATTACTGATTGGCAAAATAATTTCGTTACAAAGAGAAATTTATCCGATAAAAAAAAAGCTCTTGTGTTTTTACTTATGATACTATTTTTGTTGTGCATGAAATTTGTTGAGTGTTTACTTAATTACATTTCGTATTTGTCTTGTGTCTTCATTAGTAACTATATAGCTTACAAACTACTACTACTACTTATTTATTATTTAATAAATTTAGTATAATAGTTTTGTAATATTAGTAGATACACCATTAGGTACTTGTTAAAATCGCAAATTTAGTTTTATTTTCTTGTAATTTGAGATGGTTTGAATAAAATTGTTTAACTGATATTCTAATTTCATTTTCGTTGTTTATTTCGAAGTAGATGATTAATTATGTTGAATTCTTTGCTTATGATTTAATCTTGGTATTTCTTTTTAAATCATAAGCAAATTAACGTTAAAAATAATAATTAATTTTAAACCTTTAGTGTGTTTACATAGAAGAGTTTCTTTGTCCCCACGCTAGATGGCGCTCTGAAGCAATCGAACAATTTTCCATTAACTTCACATTCTATTACGATAGTAATTTTCTATGGTAGAGTCGTTGTCTTGTGCACTCTCGTCGTTCGAGAGTTTAATTAATTTTACGTGCATGTGATCTTGACTGGTTTACAGTGTGTATTACAAGTTGTAAACACATACTCCAAAAGAATGAGTATTTAGGGTGGGTAAAATTTTTTTTTTCTCGTATCGACTTCTAATAGCGTAAATATGTTGTATTTTTGTCTGCATTAGACCCCTGTAAAATATTATTAATTTATTTTTAGTGTAAGAGCCCGCGCTTTGATCTTCAATTTTGTTAAATTTTTAATATAACGACCATATCCCTTTTTTACATAACATAGCATTGTATTGCAGAAAAGCATATTACTGTATCCTAACGACTTTTAAGTTCTCGAGAATTCAGACACACAAGCAATTCATTCATTGAAACGTATATCTTCTTCCAGGAAATATTTTTGATAGAATACATATAAAATAATACATAATAAAAAGATCAGTTTAGTTTTACTACTCGGACAGTGAAGTTGTGTGTTTATTTTTTTATTTGAACTGTTTTAACTTCTAATCGTTATTATGGAAACCAGAAGCCAAGGTTATTTCCGCCCGATATTCGGAAATGTAGAAGATATTAATGATAACGTTTTGCCAACTTACGAAGATGTTATGAAATGCTATGAGTGGAATAGGTTGCAACTAAAAATAACGAGGAATTCTACCAAAGAACCATCGTTTTTAGATATTGCAAAACCTGTAGCTCAAAGGGTAGAATGTGTTTGGAGAAAATCGTCTCTTCCTACAGTTTCAAATACAAGAGTCATACAACTAATAAACGGTTATCATATAAAGTGCAAAAATCTCAAAAAGTGTTGAAAAAAATATCCGTTTATCAGACAGAAAATTTTCTCCGACGTAGCAGAGTTTTATTTGATATTTGTTCCTGTAAATGTAAACAAATTGAGCTTTGTTGCTGTCCAAGGCAATATAAGGTACCCAAAGAAGAACCGGAGTTTTTAGTGACCAAAGGGGGGCGAGAAAGATGCGTATTGGAGGAATAGATCGAGTTCTTACAACTAAATTGCAAAAAGGAGCAGCCCGAGCACCAAAGACAGAAAAAAACGTAAATAAAAGTCACGACAAAATTAACTCAAAACAGCAGGACTTGGAGTTATCTGTAAGTAATTCCAGTTCTTCTTGTGATGATTCTTTTAATTTACCTTCCACGTCAAAGGCAGAAGGAAAAAAGAAAAAACCAAAAAAATTTTTGGTTTGCCTATGTTGTCAAAAACTTGTGACCGTTACAGTGTTTCCGATAGAGCAGCGGCTGCTATTGCTTCTTCTGTATTGCAAGATATATCTCCTGGCAGTGAACAGTGATAAATCAAAAATACGACGGGAAAGAAAAAAAGTACGTAAAGAATATATTCAAAAGCTGAAGCAGCTAGGTAGATCTAGCTTTATACTTTGACGGCCGAAAAGATAAGACGCTTAATATTATTAAAAAGGGAGCTAAGAAATACAGACAAATATTGATTGAGGAACATGTATCTGTTCTTAAGGAGCCAGATTCAGTTTATGTTGGCTATGCAACACCAGATCGAAGTACTTCTAAAAGTATTGAAATGTCAATTATTGCCCTTCTTTCGTCTCAAAAAATTAATAAAGAAAATTTTATGGCAATTGGTTGTGATGGTACAGTCACTAACACTGGGAAATTTAACGGAGTAATAAGAGTATTGGAAAAAAGACTTCAACGCCCACTGCAATGGATTATTTGCATGCTACATTTGAACGAATTACCATGAAAACATCTATTTAACAAACTAGATGGTGTTACCAAGGGACCATATTCGCATGCTGGTCATATTGGAAACTTATTAGAAAACTGCGAAAAACTACCCATAGCCAAGTACGAGAGAATTGAAGGCCAGCTTCCGGAAATACAATTTGAGGGCTTAAGTACAGATCAAAAATATTTGTATGAAATAACTATATCTGTTATAAGTGGACACTGCCACGATGGCTTAGCTAACAGGTCTCCAGGAAAAATATCCCATGCTCGATGGCTAACAAAAGCAAATAGAATTTTACGTTTATATATTTCTACATCAAACCCGTCATATCAGCTGAAAGTATTAGCTGAGTATTGTGTAAAAGTTTATGCTCCAGTATGGTTTGAAATAAAAACAAATCCAACTTGCAAACATGGGTCTAAAAATTTTTGGAAATTGGTAACAAACTCACGATACCTTCCTGCAGAGTTAAAACCAGTAATAGATCCCGTAATTCAACGTAATGCCTATTTTGCTCATCCAGAAAACTTGCTTCTATCGGTGTTGTTAGATGAAAATAAAACAGTGAGAGAACTGGCAACCAGACGAATTCAAGAAGCACGAAGCTCACCTCATACTGGAAAGCAACCTCGCGTGTTTGAGGTGCCGACTATCAATTTTGACGCAAGTAACTACTTTGAAGTTATAAATTGGAATCAAAAGTTCTTCGATCCACCAATTCTTCGAAACATCACTACTGAAGAAATAAATGCGGCAGTTGAGTGTCAAGAAAGTGACAATCTAATTTTTGCCAAGCTGCCATGTCATACTCAGGCGGTGTAACGAACTGTGAAAATAGTGTCAGAAGCATCCATGACTCTATGCGATAAAAAATCAAGAGAAGGTTTAATACAGACGAAACTTGAATCAAGACGAGAGATGCCCAGATTTGACAGTAAACAAGATTTTGTGACCAAAAAATAACTAATATAATTTCGTGATTTGTTTGTTTTATGTTGTATAAGAACCAAAGTTTTATTTTTTTTTAAGTTTAATTAAAAATGTTTTCAGTTTTAATTAATAATAATGGATAGTAAATAAAATATTAAAATTTAAAAAATGGCTTTTTTTTCAAAAATACTTAATTCTTAGGAGCTCCGGCGCAGGCTCAAGATGTGACTTTTTTTACCTTTTTTTTAGCAATTTTCATTTGTTTTAACGTAAGACAAAAAAATATTGCTATTAGAATATGATTCGAGAACTTTTATTTTTTCTCATACATCAGTGACTCACCCTAATGAGTATACATTCTTAGAGCGTAGAAAACGAAAATGGATAGATGCTCCTTTTTTTTAAATAAGCTCTTTTTAATGAAGCCATAGCTAACTCTGGGTGTCATTTAAGAAAACAAAAGTTTGCCTTTTTGACAAAAACGTCAACAACTACCCCCCTCTCCTTCACCAGATCTGGTTGCCTGCGACTTTGGTCTCTTGACGTAAATGAAACTGTAGCTAAATGGCCGACGATTTGATGACATCGAAGAAATTCGGAAGGAATAGTACTTTACTCGTTCACAGAAAACGACATCCTGAATATCTTCGAGAACTGGAGAAATGCTGGGATAGGCACGTACACAGCCAGGAATAAAAGTTAAGTTTCAAATATTTATAGCATCAGGAACACCTGGATCTCACCTCGAGAGACACTCCAAAACGAGAAGTTTGCATTGATTTAAACGCTTCAAATTTGATGTAAGACTATACTCTCGTGATCACAAAAACTAGCTCTTTGATTGGCTAGCTAAAATTAAAGAAAAGTCAGTTACAAACGATTGAAATTTCAGCGATTTAGTGACATAACCTAACTTTGTCAGCTCTCAGCTATGTTGTTTACTTAGAATTTCGCCGTAATTTTGAAACTATTGGCATTTTATTTTATATTGTAAAATTAGTCTTGCTGTAGGTAACAAATAACATGCCATCTATAATCGGTGCTTAGTTTAAATTAATTTCATTAGAAATGGCGTAATCACCACCGAAAAAACGTAAAAGCAAGCATTTTTCTGCAAATGAAAAACAATCCGTATTAACTATACAGGGTGTCCAGAAACTCTCCTGACAAACGAAGACCGGAGATTCATCTGATAATTTGAAGACAATTAAACCCAAAAGTATTTTTAATAATATAAAATATTATTAAAAATGGGGTGTGAAGAACACAATACAAGTTATATATTTGTGAATGTATCTCCTCTCCAGAGACGCAGATACGTATTTCACCTTTCTACAGGATGGTCGGTACGCCCCTGCTGGAGAAGAGATACATTCAACCAAACACAACTACCTTGCCACCAACCAGAAATTAAGAGGAGATACATTCACAAATATATAACTTGTATTGTGTTCTTCACACCCCATTTTTAATAATATTTTATATTATTAAAAATACTTTTGTATTATACAAATTGGTGTGGTTTTTACCCACTTATGTATGTTTCAAATTATTTTGTTAATTAAACCCAAATTCACCTAGTCCGAAAATGCTTCCTAAGGGAGCTAGAGTTCTTTGAAGATGGCGCCTTGTATTTATTTTTTTTTAAATTCCTCCAGAACGCTTCTATTTAGAAAAGCAAAAACTGGTATGCTTATTTATCCTCCAGAGATGAATCGATTCCATCAATTGCGAATTTCTAGTACCGATCATAGGCGTCCGTTTTGGGTAGGTCAACGGTTATTTTAAGGCATAACTTTTTTGTCTTTAACTTTTAAGCATTTGTGACACTAGATTATTAAATTTTCAGGTATTCCAGTACTAAAATGTACTGTAAATTACTTTAAGTCGGTAGGATACACCATTTTCTAGAAAAATCGATTTGTAAATTTTTCGTTTTTTCTTCATTAAAGTTCAATTTATTATGTACCTACTTATTTTTAGCGACGAAGTTGGCTTGGACTATCAAGGCATGGATGAAAATTAATTTAATAAATTAAAAACAAATTATTTATTACAATGGAACGAAACTAACAAAAAAAGAACAAGTATCAAAGGTAGATTGTTACAAAAGTTGCTCGATGTGATGACCATTAGTCTCTATGCATAAGTTTACCCTTTTGCTTAGAGAACGCCGAATTCTTGCAAAATTCCAAAGTTATTTCTAAATTCGTTGCAAGCATCTTGTATCCTTAGCCAGAGTTGTGCGCGATTTTGTATCGGAACGGAATAAACAAATGCTTTTATGTATCCCCAAACACAATAATCGCATGGATTCAAATCCGGCGACCTTGCTGGCCAAGCAACTGGACCGCCTCTTCCAATCCAATGGTCTTCGTAGTTATTATCTAGAAAGTCTCGTATATTCCTGCTAAAGTGGGCCGGACAGCCGTCCTGTAGAAACCATAAGTTTTGCCGAATATTTAAACGCACCTCATCTAACAAATCAGGTAAAATATTTTGCAGGAAATGTAAGTAATCAGCACCATTTAAACGAGCAGGTAATTCCACAGATCCAAGTAGATAATCGTCAACTACTCCTATCCAGACGTTTATGCTAAACCTATGCTGATGCTTAAATTCTTGAACAACGTGGGGATTGTCACCAACGTACGAATAATAATGTGCATTATGTACATTAAAAATTCCATTTTTTGAGAATGTAGCTTCGTCACCAAACAAAATGTTCCTGAAGAAATCTTCATCTTGATTTTTCTGATTTTGTAACCATCTAGCGAATTCTACGCGAGCAGGAAAATCTCCTTCTAGCAGTGCTTGCACCTTTGTAAAATGAAAAGGATATAAATTTTCTTTGTGTAAGATATTTCCTACGGAAGATTTTGAAATTGTGGGGTACATGGCAGATAGTCTTCGAACACTAATTTCTGGATTTTCCTCAACTTCCATTAAAATAACATCTTCATGTTCTGCTGTTACATCATTATGTCTCCCTGTTTCATTATTTTTTGGGACCACTGAACCTGTTTCTCTTAATCGTTGATGAAAAGCTGTAAATGTTGAGTGAGTGGGATGCTGACGATTGGGAAATTTTCCAGCGTATCTACGTTGCGCCGCTCGAGCGTTACACCTCATTTCGCCATAAACTAAATGCATATCGACGTATTCCTCAGTAGTAAAAACCATTTTTTTTTAAATTGAAATCGTTGTGTTTGAATAACACAAAGTAAAAAATGAAAAGATAAACTTCGCGAACTGACAACAATTTGACAATGAAAAACGTAGGTTTTACTTCTGTTGGCAGTTCAGAGCTAACTATTGCAAAAAATAAAAAATTGAACTTTAATGAAGAAAAAACGAAAAATTTACAAATCGATTTTTCTAGAAAACGGTATATCCTACCGACTTAAAGTAAGAGTACCTTTTAGTACTGGAATACCTGAAAATTAAATAATCTAGTGTCACAAATGCTTAAAAGTTAAAGACAAAAAGGTTATGCATTAAAATAACCGAATTAAGAAATACTGAAAAAACAAGCCTATCAACGCGAGGAAACGTACAGACGACCGTTTCGTTCTAATTGGAACTTCTCAATGTACGGCATTCCCTTTCGATGACGACCTTGCTTTTTCATTTCTATACTTTCTGTATATATAGTTAACATTTGGAATTTACTGCAAGTGAGAATTAATGAATATTAAATCACATTCTTACATGTAAATGTCGACTTATTTAATGCGTATAAATCTACAATCCGTCAAACTAAGTTTGTACTAGTATGCAGAACACACTCTTTCGCGACAACGAACTTCCTGGTAGTTAGGTTAATTAAGAATTAAGAAATACTGAAAAAACAAGCCTATCAACGCGAGGAAACGTACAGACGACCGTTTCGTTCTAATTGGAACTTCTCAATGTACGGCATTCCCTTTCGATGACGACCTTGCTTTTTCATTTCTATACTTTCTGTATATATAGTTAACATTTGGAATTTACTGCAAGTGAGAATTAATGAATATTAAATCACATTCTTACATGTAAATGTCGACTTATTTAATGCGTATAAATCTACAATCCGTCAAACTAAGTTTGTACTACGGTCGTCTGTACGGTCGTCTGTACGTTTCCTCGCGTTGATAGGCTTGTTTTTTCAGTATTTCTTAATTCTTAATTAACCTAACTACCAGGAAGTTCGTTGTCGCGAAAGAGTGTGTTCTGCATACTAGTACAAACTTAGTTTGACGGATTGTAGATTTATACGCATTAAATAAGTCGACATTTACATGTAAGAATGTGATTTAATATTCATTAATTCTCACTTGCAGTAAATTCCAAATGTTAACTATATATACAGAAAGTATAGAAATGAAAAAGCAAGGTCGTCATCGAAAGGGAATGCCGTACATTGAGAAGTTCCAATTAGAACGAAACGGTCGTCTGTACGTTTCCTCGCGTTGATAGGCTTGTTTTTTCAGTATTTCTTAATTCTTAATTAACCTAACTACCAGGAAGTTCGTTGTCGCGAAAGAGTGTGTTCTGCATACTAGTACAAACTTAGTTTGACGGATTGTAGATTTATACGCATTAAATAAGTCGACATTTACATGTAAGAATGTGATTTAATATTCATTAATTCTCACTTGCAGTAAATTCCAAATGTTAATTAAAATAACCGTTGACCTACCCAAAACGGACGCCTATGACCGGTACTAGAAATTCGCAATTGATGGAATCGATTCATCTCTGGAGGATAAATAAGCATACCAGTTTTTGTTTTTCTAAATAGAAGCGTTCTGGAGGAATTTAAAAAAAAATAAATACAAGGCGCCATCTTCAAGGAACTCTAGCTCCCTTAGGAAGCATTTTCGGACTAGGTGAATTTTGGTTTAATTGTCTTAAAATTATCTGAGGAAACTCCGGTCTTCGTTTGTCAGGAGAGTTTCTGGACACCCTGTATATAAAATACGCAAATTACAACAGCCAGATGAACAGAAAACAAGAATTGTTAAATACACAACAGAAGCAGCAGGGATATCACAAGCAAATGCGTATAGTAGATACTTCAGTTGATGTAGATATGTATTTATTTGTTTTTTAAATTTATTGTCTATTTCCTTTAACAACTAAACTAAACAACATTAGGTAATAGATTTAAATTTCAGCGTACATGTAACATATTAGTTAAATAAATATTCACACATGTAATTATAAGAAAATGCTGAATAAATTATTAAAGTGACTTTTTAAATTCAATAAATCCAAAGATAACAAAATTTGCTCATAACTGTATTCTACCATCAATATTTTATAAGTATTGATACATATGGAAAAAGTGTGTGCTCATATATCAGTAAAGTACCTATGTATATTTGGTTATTTGATTTTCAACAATTTAACACTTTTCAATCTTTATACGTAAATTTGGAGTGCTTCAATTTTCTTTATGTAATAAATGATAAACACTTACAATGTATAGTACACTTTTTATTTATCTTCTGATGATAACAATTTATCAATATTTGGAAGCCTGAATATTTTCTCTTAATTCTTCATGTCTATAAAAAGGTTCCATTCATGGTGTACATATACATAATTTTAAACAGTAACATATCGTTTTTAGTACTAACGAGTGATCTTTAAAATTTTCGCTCAAGTAAGCCATGTACACAAAAAGTATGTCCTAACTTAAGTTATTAGAGGAGATCTGTCATTATAATTTCAAACGTCATGATTAGAGCTGAGGATGTTTGCGGTATAACCATGGTTATATCATGTAACCATAGTAAATTACTATGGTTACATGATATAACCATGGTTATACCGCAAACATCCTCAGCTCTAGACTCATGATTGTTAAAAAATAATTTGAAATGCTGACTTTTATATTAAATATATTTATAATTTTTATACAAAGTAATAGAATATTATAAAAAATGTGTAAAATGTTGACGATTCTCCACCAAGCATAATCGCACTCTATTTCGTAGAGCATTGAAAACATTGATCAGTATTTGCGGTGAGTTATTGATGTGTTCACATTTTTCTATGATTTTATGCCTTAACTCTTGTAGATTATTGATTGGTATTTCATAAATAATATTCTTTATATATGGCCACACAAAAAAATCCATGACTGTTAAATCACACGATCGTGGTGGATATGGAATCGCTGTATTTCTACTTATTATCCTATCGCCATAAAATTGTTGCAAAAACTGAATATTTTCAAGTGTAACGTGAGATGTAGCCCCATCCTGTTGAAAATATCCGACCTGGAGTTCATCATTAGTCAATTGATTAGTAAAAACACTGAGAATTTCGTTACGATATTTCTCCGATGTTATCGTGCCCTCAAAGAATATTGGTCCTATTAATCGGTGACGACTCATACCTACCCATACGCCTATTTTTTCTGGATGTAGAGGAACTTCTCTGTAGAAATGAGGATTTTAACTAGACCACATACGCATATTTTGCGAATTAACATAACCTTTCAAATAAAATCAAGCTTCATCGGTGAAAAAAGTATGATTTAAAATATTGTCTGTCATTGTTTGAATAAACCATTGGCAAAATTGTGTTCTTTTTTCATAATCCGTAGGTAATAGATTTTGTACAGAAGTTAATTTGTATGGATACATGTGCAAGTCCTTTTTTAAAATTTTTTGACATGTTCCATACGAAAGCCCTACTTGTTGCGAAACTCTGCGAATAGATGTTTGAGGAGATTCGTTAATAATTTGTCTGACATTTTCAATTACGCCGCGACTTCTCTTGAGAGGAGGACCGCTTCCTTTTTTCCTTAAAATACTGCCTGTTTGACGAAAAAGATTTACACAATGCATTAGCGTATCACGGAAAGTTTTATAGCTAGGAACAGTATTTGGATATCTCTCTTCAAACTCCGCAAGGCAATTTTCTATTGAATGCTGCCAAATACCATCAATTTTTTGAGATGTCAGGAAGTAACATTCTACCATAAACGCTTTATGCATATCATTAAAGGCCATTACTTTTTCTTTTGATGAAACTTTAAAATATATATTTGACACTAACAAATGTTTGAAATAACATCTTAATGACTAAAGCTACGACATAATTTTTATATACACGGCCAGCTACGAGTGAAAATTTTAATGATCGCTCGTTACTTGGGCAGAAAAATACAAAAATATCTCCTGAGTCTATAGAAATTTCACACTTTTATAATATTTAAAACAATCAGAAATTGCAAGAAATTTACATTATGGCTTATGAAAAATAACGGGTGTTCAGAAACATTCGAAGTCAAGTGGGCTCTGAACAAAAAATCGTATATCTTTACTTAAGTATCTGATTTGTAATAATTATTATTAAATGTCAACTGTTGTCTGTCAAAAATCAATCTATCTCAGACATGACTTCATATTTTCAAGGACTACTTTGACTTCGAATGTTTCTGAACACCCGTTATTTTAATAATTTGCTTTCTCAACTGTCAAAAAATAACACTGATACAGCGACATCTATCGGCGAGTATTTCCATTCGCTCATTTAAAACCGGTTTGACAGTGTTTATGCCGTGACACAGGCCGTGATCACTTTATCTGTTCGGTGAATAGACCATAGACAAAATTCATTGCAAAGGCTTATACGTATGATTTAAAAGTTTACTGTGAAAGTGATAAACATCCAAACGTTAGTTCATCAACAAAAAATGTATTAGAAGAAAAAAATGAAGTCATCACGATATAATTACAGTGATTATGAATTTGGTTTGCACCACATTATAAATCTAAAATCATACATTTTTAATACAGGATTATTACAATACATTAAATACGGTATAGTTTAAATTCTGCTTATTGTCACTACCGTTCCTCTGGACTCTAATAAAACACATTGCGTATTGCAGGAAAAATTATTCACACTTATTTCCACAACAGTAAGTAAGAAAATATTTTACCATTTGTTAAATTTTATTTCTGAAAGTGAGTATGAAATTTAGCTTACGCGTTTTTTGATGCTTGTAATTCTTTTGGGTGCTTCGCCAATTTGCACCAAGACCATGTACCTAAAAATGTATTTTTTAATTTACACTTTGTAACTGATTAATAACTAAGATTAATCTAAAATATATCCGACGTCGTTGAAATAAAAAGACAACGTATAGAAAATGGAAAGGTGTAATTATACAAAAAAAAAATCCATAATATCTTAACAAAATTATTTCTCATAACCAAGAAAAGTAATGACAAAGATATTTAAAAATGCTTTGTCACGCCACTGTGCGATTGTCTATATTATAAAAGACGATATTTTTCAAGATGATTGACAATAACAAAAAGAATAGTTTTATTACTGTCCATCTTGCTTTAAGTTTCACTTAGATGTCCATGCATTGGACATTAAATGCCCGCAGAACACACATTTTACATGTTCTATTAATACATCGTCTATAAAAATTCACAATAAATTTTTAACAGCTGACTTTTATACCAGGTTATTGAACCCTTGCCATACAAAATTTATGCACGATGTTATCTTCTAGCGTTTTTATAAACATAAATCTTGCAGTCTGTGTTTACAGTAGCAATCTTTCTTATATCCATATTAATAACAAAAAAATAACATTTACCTAATATACATTTCTTTAATGTTTAATAATTCTGGTTCTGGTTTTTATAACATTGACAACTGTTACGTATGTAAACATACGCTGTAGCATATGTGGTTGTAAAGTATTTATTATTTATGCATATTCTGAATATTTTAAAATCACAGGCATCGCGTAATAGAATTTTCCGGGTATTTTTAATTTCAGGGTTCCCACTGTAATTGACTCACAATATTTTGGATATATATTCAGTTATAATATCACAAGAGCATAGAAAATAATCGATTATATATCCGAGTCACGAGACGTATTCTGCGAAACACCACGAGCGTAGCTCGAGTGGTGTTTTAAGGATATACGTCGAGTGAAGAGGTTATATAGGTAATCGATTATTTTCGTTTGCTCGAGTGGTATTCGTTACGATTATATAACGAATTAACTAACGAAATTTTTTTATTGGTTGAAATTAAAAGTACAATTATTATAATAAATATTTGTTGTATTATCTTTAGAAGTTGAATTTGAGGTGCTGGTGATGGTAGAGTTGGCAGAATCTTGTTTATTTCTCGGTGCCGTCTGCACGTTTCATGTTGAATGCCCAATCTTTCAAAATACTTGCTAATTGTTCGTCAGAAGTTTGAGCACAAAGTTTATAATTTCGCTGTTCACAAAATTCGGTGAACTGTTTCCAAACATATTTATTTGTTTTAACGGTATTTTGCGGTGTCAAATTTTCAATTTCTTTATCTATTTCGGTCCCCCAGCTTATACCAAAGCGTTCCATGTCGAAAAAATTTAAAAAAACCTTATGAAAATTGCTGAATATATTTTTGACGTTTATCAACAAACTTCAAAATACTTGTTACCATGACAAAATTCATATTGTTGGAGGAAGCGAAACACCAAAACGGTTATATCACGTCGTCAAGAGTATATTCACTTATCAATACATGGTAACTATGTAAAATTTGTAATTTCTATTGGCTAAATTTCAAATAAGTTATAAAATCTATATAATTACATCTTTCCACTTATTATACGTTGTCTCTTTAAACCAAGGACACCTGTACCTATATACAAGGTGTCGCGTATCGTCATGTTCAAATTTTAGGAGTGTAAAGTAGACTTCATTTCAAGTAACAAAACTTGTATATCCATTTTTATTTGTTTCAAAGTTACAGATCTATGAATGTGATTGTTAGATCATGAAAAAAAAATGCAATTCTAAAGTCAATAAAAACTGATTTTATTTAAAAAAGTTCAATTAATAATATTTTCAAAATGTCTACCTCCTTGTTGAATGCAGGCTTGTGCCCGTAAGCCAACAGAAGAAGTACTTATCGGAATTTCATACTTGTTTTGTCGGATTTGCTCGGTAGCCAGGTGAATACGACACAACAACTCTTCTCTTGTGTTCGAAACTTGCGCGTAGACTAAATGTTTCATGTACCCCCATAAATAAAAGTCAAGGGGATTAAGATCGGGCGATCTGGGTGGCCATGCAACAGGACCACCTCGACCAATTCATCTTGGATAATTGATGTTAACCCAATTTCGGACAGCAATTCCGAAATGTCATCACATTTCGGCCCCCATCCATGTCTCGTCGAACATTCAGTGAGACATCCTCTAAAAGACCTGGCAGTTCGTCAATAAGAAATTGAAGGTAATTGTCCGCATTTAACCTCCCAGGAGGAACGACAGGACCAATCAACAAATCATCGATTAGGGCCGCCCAAACGTTAATAGAAAATTCATGTTGAAATTTAGATGGGCGTATAGCTTTGGGATTTTCTGATGACCACCTGTATAGGTTTCTCAGATTTGTAACACCACTTCTCGTGAACGTAGATTCATCTGTCCAGAGGACTGTTCTGCAGAAATTAAAATGAAGCCGTGACTGTCTTAATATCCAGGTAGAATAAACTAGACGAGCACAGTGGTCTGCCTCAAGCAAACCGTGTCCCCTGCGATAGTGATATGGACGTTCCTCACGTTTTAACATTCGCCAAACTGTCGTTCGTGGCACTGCTAGTTGTCTAGCGATTCGACGTACACTGAGAGTTGGATCCCTTGTAACAATAGCTGCTGCTTCTTCCTCTAAGTCTGCTGGCAAATTTACTCCTCGGTCGAAAAGATAATCACGCAGTCCGCATTCCCGAAATTGTCTGTGTACTTCCAGAAACGTTCTGTAATGAGGAATGCCCCTATCGGGAAACCGATGTTGGTATTCAATAACTGCTTGACGTGCACTGCCGTTACAGTAGCCATACACAAAATGCATGTCCACATACTCTTGAGAAGAAAATCGGTAAGGCATTTTGAATAATGAAAACGTGTCCACCCACTAATAAGCTGTTGTATGAACTGAAACGTAATGTAATCCTTTATTAAAAAATGCAACGTTAACAGTCATCTGAATATTTGTTTATTGTATGATATTCATGGTTCAGCACTTACGAAATAAGTAAGAACCTTCTTTATCATAAATCAATTTCCAGTACTCTTTTTTGTAGATCTCCAAGAAATTACTGTATACACTACGACACGTGTTTATTTATTTTAGGGTAACATTTTCTTATGCGATGTTAACAATCACAGGCCTGTTATTGAATCGTATAACTTTTTTTAAATAAAATCAGTTTGTATTGAGTTTAGAATTACATTTTTTTCATGATCTGACAATCACATTCATAGATATGTAACTATGAAACAAATAAAAATGGATATACAAGTTTTGCGTTTTTGTTACTTGAAATGAAGTCTACTTTACACTCCTAAAATTTGAACATAACGATACGGGACACCTTGAATATATGTCGATGAATCATGGTGACCTTAGATAAGAGAATTCTAAATTTCATTAAAATAAGTATTCGCAAACTAACTCTTTAAATTATTGAGTTTAAATTGACTGTAGAATTTCTACGTGCTAACTCCTAAGTACCTACCTTTATATGTAGACCGTCCTCCATATATTCAGACAAATATTCGCTTGGATTCAAGTAATTCCATGCTGTATGACAAACAATTATATCGCCAGCACTGCTCTTCTTTTCGGCTTGTTTGACATCGAATATCGGCTGACCCACCACAATATAATGCGATGTTTTCAAATCTCCAATAAGCGAGAAAATTACAAATCCCGCAGAAATTGCTAATTTTACTGTAATCGAATAAACAAACCTTAATTTCATACGGAAAAAGAATCGGTTAACGCTCAAAAGAACAGTAGAATTCGCATACAAGACATGAGAGTGACTTTACGATAGTTAGCAACACTTTCGCCATGGTTGGTATATTGCTGACTTCAGCCATGTTTTAGAAGCCAAATGTCAAAATTTCATCCCGCCCTTGAAGACCTTTATTCAAGTTATTTAAATGCTCAAATAAGTCAGAAAGAAAAGCCAATTTCAAAAGGAATTCCGGGTCAGAAATGAATTCAGAGTAATGTGACTTGGCTTGTTGTAAATATACTAATAGTTCAGCGTGAAGTTCCATAACTCTGGTCAGTACTTTGCCTTTTGATAACCACCTAACTTCTGTATGGTAAAGCAAATTGCGGTGTAGTGTCCCCATATCTTCACAAATGATTAGAAACAATCGAGTCTGCAACGCGTTTCCTTTAATAGAATTTACAATGTTAATAATAATATTTAGAACTTGACTGTATTCTTGTGGCAAAGTTTTGGCTGCAAGAGCTTGGCGATGGAGAAAGCAATGCATCCAACAAGCGTTTGGCATCTGTTCTTTCAATCTAGCAATAAATCCACTCTTCGCACCAGTCATGGCTTTTGCTCCGTCACTACAAATAGCAATGCATTTTTGTGCCCAATCGATATTCATATCTTGCGTAGCTTCAAGGAACGTGTCATGCAAGCACTGACCTGTAGTATTTTTGGGTAGAGCCTTGCAAAATAGTATTTCTTCCATTAATATTTCATTGGATTCAAAACGCACAAAAGCTACAAACTGCGCACAACCCGCAATATATCCGTTGATTCATCAAATTGCAAGGACACAAAAGAACTTTTCTTAATTTTTTCTATGACTTGATCACGAACGTCAGTCGCCATATTGCTTATCCTGCGCTGAATGGTATTTTCAGAGAGAGGTATATTTTAAGCTTTTCGACCTCTTGCTTGCCAAACATAATCTCTGCTATATCTAAAGCCGCTGGTAAAATCAAATTTTCGGCAATACTGTGAGGTTTTCCTGCTTTAGCCACACGAAAAGCTACTCGATAACTAGCGAGCAACGCTTTCTCATTTAGGTTGGGCATTTGTCCTATAGCAGTTTTTTTATGTTCAAGAGCTTTTAATTTTCGCTCAAAAAATTCCACGGGTTATTTTTTTTCATTGGGATGTTTTCTGTTTAGGTGGCGTACCAACTTCGATGGCTTCATGCTTTCTCTTGACAAAGTTTCAAAGCAAATTACGCACTGCGGTTTATTCTCAATCACAGTAAACCCAAATTTCAAATAATTGTCGTCATAAAGACGTTTTTTCTTAATTCCAGTACTGCCGCTAGACTTAGACGTTGATGGTTCTGATGATCTTTTCAGGAATTTATCCATTTTCAATTATAACAAACAACTCAAATAAATACGTAAAACAAGTGATTCGCGCTCTTCAAACAACTAAACAGCAGACGACACGACCACTTGCTTCGCGGTCTTGCACTCAACTGCCGTGGCCGCGGTCGACCGCCCTATTTATAGGCCAGCACATTCTAGCGAGAATCATCTCGAAGCGTAACGAAACGTCTCGAAACTTGTGGACCTTTAGCGCGGGCCGTGGAGCGCGCGGGGGACTACCAGCGCCATCCGTTGGTAACACTCGGAACCTGTACTAGTTCCGAGTGTTACCAACAGATGGCGCTGGGAGTCTCGGCCCTAACAATATGTTTGTATTTGTTTGTTAGTTATCAATTGGCCACGTATTCGATTTAAAATTATGTTTTACGTACTTAATTGTATATTTATATCCGAATCCTAATAACGCAAACGCCTAAAATTTTTGTATGGATTAAATATTTTTAACATATTGCCATGGATTTTTCTCGTCAGAAGAAAAGAAAAAATAGCAGAATTAGATTGAACTTTATTTGAAGAACATTTATAAATTTATGTACTTTATTTTGGTGTTTTTATATTTTATTTCAGACGGGGAACGATAAATTTAAATTTAATTATAATTATATTGTAATGTATAATTTTTGTACACGTTTGTAGGTTGAACGAGCGTGGATTGATATTTGTAGTACGCGCCAAATCGAAGATATGATCAAATATATATAGTTATAGATTTTATTCTTAGGTCGCCAGTTTGATTTATATTTTTGTTAGGTGGGAGTACCTGGCTGTTTTCTAGGAAATTGATCGGGAGAGATTCGATAGAGGTTTTCGAGTTTGGTTGTGTTTTTTGATAAATTAAATAAAACTTAATTTTATTTAATTCTTTTGATAGCTACGGTGTGTTTTTGATTGCATTGTTGTTCTTAAAATTCATTACGTATATTTTGATGTGTTAAATTTGATATATTTTGCCTATCAGAATCTCTCGTGAAATAGTTTTTGTAACGTACGTGAAAAAAACTAAAAAATGTATGTATTCTAATCTGATATATTTATAGATATAGTTATAATTATTATTCGATTGATATTTGAAGCTTCTTAAATTGATAAATTTAATTTGTAATTGTATTGTAATCATTAGAAATATTTACGAAACGTATTAGTCTGTTTTTGAAGTTAGTTTTTTTATGTTCATTTAATTGACATAGTATATTAGATTGGCGGGAAAACTATTTTGTCACAAGCTGATTTTGTGCTTGGGTAATTTGAGTTGCGTGCGAAAAATAGAAAGTTCTATTTTTGACGTTTGATATTTTGTGGGGATAAAGTAGTATATGACAGCTAATAAAGTTTGTTTATATTGTGTTTTGAATTATTGTTCGGGTTTCATTTAGAGTTTTTTTTTTACTCTTATTCGAGTCAATATTTATAAGAGTTTTTTTCTCTTTCATTAAGACGCTATTTAGTCAAAAATTCTGCTTTATATTTGGTAAAGTAGTTTTTTTTTTTTTGCTTTTTTAAAGAAAAAATATATGTCTGTGTTGTTAATGGTAGTTTTATTTCTTGAGTTTAATTTGTATTATTTCTTCGTTTAAAACATGACTTTCGAAAGAAAAAACCCTGACGAGGAAGGAGTTCAAGGAAGGTGCCCACCTGACTGAGTCTAGTTCGGAGATATTGCTGTGCATTGTGAAGATAAGTCATTAAGAAAAATTAAGATAACAATTCAAAAGCACAATTCACTGCATAATTGTTGCGCAATCCAACGTGGGCCCGATATTGTAATTGAGGCTAACCCAACGTGAGTGCGAGAATATCGTATAATTGGCAGAAATAAAGCAACGTAAAAGCGAACGAAGAAAAGTTACAAATAAAATTATAAATAAACAACATAATTTTTAAAATGGAAAATTTAAGTCAAAGAATGGGTAATGCTAGTTACATGCATGAAGGAGGGGGCGACGGAGAAAGCAGTCAAGAGATGCTGGACATGATGCATGCTATGATGCAAATGATGAATAGGATAGAACAACGACAGGAGGATATGGAGAGAAAAATAGAAGAGATAATGGAAAAAAGGGTACCAAGAAACAGTAACAATCAAATAAATAAAGAAAACATAATAAGTGAAAGTAAAATAATACACGTCGAGGAAAACAAGCAATAAAGGAAAAGGAATCAATAATAATGGAACAAGAAGAAAAGGAATTGATAATAATGCAACAAGAAGAAAAGGAGGGAGTAAATAATATAACAAAAGAAGAGGAAGCAACGATTTCAAAGGGAAGTTTAGAGGACGTGCCTGGGGAAGGATCTAAGCCACAGGACAATGAGAATGATTTGGATAGAGAAGTTGGAAGAAGAAACAATCAGATAAGGGTAAGAGAAGAAATTACATTAAATAAAATTAATTTTAAAAATAAGGAGATAAGAGAATTTAATATAATTAAAACAAATGCAAAGTTAGAATGTAGGATGGATAAAAGTAATCACGAGAAAATGGTTAATGAAATAAATAAACAGGCATTTGTTATTAATGATATTAATGATAAGCAAACTAAGATTAAAATGAAATTGGTTTCTACAAATGAAATTTATAATTATAAGTTAAATAAACATATAGAAAATAAACACAAGGATTCCTGTAATGATATTTTAAAAAACAATAGATTTTCAAATTATCTAAATCAAAGTCATGTCAACAATAATTTTAGAAAATACAATACTCTGAAATTTAGGAAATATAAGGGTACTAAATTTAAGTTAAATAGACCCACATTTTATATTAAAATAAAAGTAAAAATGAAATTACAAATTATTTACAGTCGGATATTTTAGATAGGCCCAACATAAAGAAATTTTGTTGTATACTATTAAAATGAATATGCGAGAATTGAGGATTTTTGCTTTTGAGATAATTAAATGGAATGTGACGTAATAAGGATTTATATAAAAATTTGGAAAAGTTATAGGAGTTGATTTATGATACTGGAATAAATTTAAACGTAGTGAGATAATTAAAATTAGATTCTTATAAGAAGAGGAATTATATATAAAATAAAAAGGTGTTTACAGAAATTTCGTCGTGATAAAAAGATATATGAAATATTGGAATGAAAATGAAAGTGTATTTATAAAAAAATTTCGTCGGTATATTTAAATAAAATTTCGTCGTTGTATGAAAAGGTTATTATGATAAATAGATATAGATATATATATATATATATATATATATATATATATATATATATATATATATATATATATATATTATTGGAAATAAAAGTATGGTAATTATGAACTTATAAAAAGAATTGTTGACATGTTTAAAGGATAATGAATATGATATTTGATAATGATGGTATATGAATTTCGGATTTAATTGACATGGTAATGATCAGGATTAAGTAAATGGATATATACAGGATGAGTATTATGATAAAATTATTGTTGAGGAAATTAGAAGGAAAGTAATTTATCTACGAATATAAAAAAGTTATTAATATGGGAATTGCGTTGTAAGGAAAAAATTAAAATTATACTATAAAAGAAGAAATTAAGCTTATGATATTATTGTTGTTATTATTATTGTTATTGATTGGGAATTAATGGTGTTATGAATTTGATTGTTATAATGATTTGGTATATGAGATGGTAATATTACGTTTTCTTTTATCTATGAAAATTCATTGGAGATGTTCATGTCCAGGAGATCGAGGAAGAGCTCGAATATTCGACGATGATGACTGTTACTTCGGCGTGTTCCTTCGTCTACGATGTATGTAACGAAGCCTATTCGATAATGTCAAGCAAAATGACATAAGAAATAAAATGTCTTAAGTTAAATAAGACATTGTTACATAAAAATTTTATACAGAATGTATATTGAGATGCTGAAACCGTTCGTCACAATACTGCACCATCAGGACGATGACCCTGATATTCAACAATGCAACATGTTAGTGCGGGGAGATATGACAGAGTGCGACACTGTCTCAAGTGATAGTGCGGAAATTTATCCATGAACAAAGCTTAGGAATATTCTGACTTTGTCCTCGGATAAATTTGGGGAAGTGCCATGGATTTTTCTCGTCAGAAGAAAAGAAAAAATAGCAGAATTAGATTGAACTTTATTTGAAGAACATTTATAAATTTATGTACTTTATTTTGGTGTTTTTATATTTTATTTCAGACAGGGAACGATAAATTTAAATTTAATTATAATTTTATTGTAATGTATAATTTTTGTACACGTTTGTAAGTTGAACGAGCGTGGATTGATATTTGTAGTACGCGCCAAATCGAAGATATGATCAAATATATATAGTTATAGATTTTATTCTTAGGTCGCCAGTTTGATTTATATTTTTGTTAGGTGGGAGTACCTGGCTGTTTTCTAGGAAATTGATCGGGAGAGATTCGATAGAGGTTTTCGAGTTTGGTTGTGTTTTTTGATAAATTAAATAAAACTTAATTTTATTTAAATCTTTTGATAGCTACGGTGTGTTTTTGATTGCATTGTTGTTCTTAAAATTCATTACGTATATTTTGATGTGTTAAATTTGATATATTTTGCCTATCAGAATCTCTCGTGAAATAGTTTTTGTAACGTACGTGAAAAAAACTAAAAAATGTATGTATTCTAATCTGATATATTTACAGATATAGTTATAATTATTATTCGATTGATATTTGAAGCTTCTTAAATTGATAAATTTAATTTGTAATTGTATTGTAATCATTAGAAATATTTACGAAACGTATTAGTCTGTTTTTGAAGTTAGTTTTTTTATGTTCATTTAATTGACATAGTATATTAGATTGTCGGGAAAACTATTTTGTCACAAGCTGATTTTGTGCTTGGGTAATTTGAGCTGCGTGCGAAAAATAGAAAGTTCTATTTTTGACGTTTGATATTTTGTGGGGATAAAGTAGTATATGACAGCTAATAAAGTTTGTTTATATTGTGTTTTGAATTATTGTTCGGGTTTCATTTAGAGTTTTTTTTTTACTCTTATTCGAGTCAATATTTATAAGAGTTTTTTTCTCTTTCATTAAGACGCTATTTAGTCAAAAATTCTGCTTTATATTTGGTAAAGTAGTTTTTTTTTTTTTTGCTTTTTTAAAGAAAAAATATATGTCTGTGTTGTTAATGGTAGTTTTATTTCTTGAGTTTAATTTGTATTATTTCTTCGTTTAAAACACGACTTTCTAAAGAACAAACCCTGACGAGGAAGGAGTTCAAGGAAGGTGCCCACCTGACTGAGTCTATTTCGGAGATATTACTGTGCATTGTGAAGATAAGTCATTAAGAAAAATTAAGATAACAATTCAAAAGCACAATTCACTGCAATATGTACATGAAAAAAAAGGGTCCGGGGTCGGGAAATATTTTTTGATACGTGTCATGAAAAGGGTTGAAAAACACTGATTTAAAGCAATCTGCTTGTTTTTGTGTTAATAAGAGTAAAAAAGAATTTCCTATGTTAGTTAAACATTATTTTTTCATGTGGAAAAAACATTTAAAAAACTGAAGCAAAGTTTAATAAATATTGTGATCAATATTTTCCTTCCCGTGTAGTGCGCTCGTACCAATGACTCCCTAGTTTCAAAAATAGTTATACGAGCACAGCCATTTAATTTACATATAGAAGAATATATTGCGGATGCCTAGACGTTAGCCCATACCCTGCTAGTTAAATCTTATCTTCATTTGGAAATTTTAGGTACTAATTGACATTAAGGAAGTGCTTGATATTTCCTCTTCTTGTTACAAACTCAACCCCCTTTGTATAAATTGAATTCTACACCTTTTTTCCCTTTTTTTTCATTTTATACCTCATTTATTTACTTTTTCGTTTAAATTTTTTACCCATTTGCTAAATGAATTATCAGAAAAGGCAGCCGGAAACTCCGGAATTACCTGGATCTCCTGGCAATAAGCATACCATACAAGCAAAAATTATTTATATAAGGCATGGCCATGATTGGGAGGATCACTGTCTTTAATAGGTTTAGCTTGTTGTTTCCAATTAAATGTCAGTTTTGATTTGAAGTAGTTATAAATATACAATATGACTGAAGTTTCATTTTGTTTTTTTTTGGGATATATTCCAAAAAATTCAACAAATAAAATAGTAAAAATTTTTTCTAATAGAAGTTGTCTAATAACGCCAAAAAAAATTATTTATAACAGCCCAATGTTTTAAAGTTTCACTGTACAAATTTCATACATATGACATGATCGTCAGTAACCGACGAGTGGTCGTAACGATATCGAACTGTGTCAGGGTCAAGTTTAATATGTGAGACTGCAGTTTACTTGGAACATGTGTTAGAATGAAATGCCCGGTTTATTTGTATACTTAGTGACGTCAACC
Organism: Melolontha melolontha; assembly: GCA_935421215.2. Lineage (NCBI taxonomy): Eukaryota > Metazoa > Arthropoda > Insecta > Coleoptera > Scarabaeidae > Melolontha > Melolontha melolontha. The sequence goes on from OW285236.1 coordinate 15,648,148, forward strand.
AAAACAATGCGTGCAATGTTTCGCAAAAAAAAATATTAGTTCAACGGTATTTTTCGTAGTAATACGACGTTATTTTTACTTTATTGCTAGTTGAAAAATATTTTTGTATGAACATAAAATGGCATACCACTTTACCAATAGTGAGTTAGTAGATATTATTTTGATTTACGGTGAATGTCAACAGAATCGTCATGCAGCGCGTCGTAGATATTCTGAATTATTTCCGAATAGACATTTACCGTCGGCACCTACGTTTATAGCAGTTGTTCAACGGGCTCGCGATACCGGAGAATTACAACCTCGACGCCGAGATACTGGTCCATGACGTGCTGTAACGTTTTAGCTGCTGAAGAAGAGATTTTGGAGGCAATAGAAGATGATCCAACGTTAAGCACACGACACCTTGCTAATCGGTTTAACGTATCACAGTTTGTTGTTTGGCGAACCTTAAAGGAAGCTCAACTTTATCCTTTTCACTACAGACGAGTGCAAACATTAAACCCTCGTGATTATCCGGCTCGGGTACAATTTTGTGAATGGTTGCTTCAAAGAAATCGCGAGGATGAAATTTTTTTATTTAATATTCTCTTTACAGACGAAGCTACTTTTACACGTGAAGGGACTTATAATCTGCATCAGTGGGCAATAGACAATCCCCGTGCGGTCCTTCGTGTGCATAATCAACAGCGATTTTCGCGAAATTTATGGGCAGGAATAATAGATAACTTTATCGTCGGCCCGTTTATTCTCCCTGCTCGTGTTAATGGCCAAACTTATTTAGAATTCTTACAACATAATTTACAACCGCTGTTAGAAGATGCCCCCCTTAATATTAGATGTCGGATGTGGTTTCAACATGATGGTTCTCCGGCACATTTTACACACACTGTTCGTAGACGTTTAAATACTGTGTATCAAGATCATTGGATCGGACGCGGGGGTACTGTCGCATGGCCACCGCGTTCTCCTGACTTAAATCCGCTGGACTTTTTCTTCTGGGGCTATTTAAAACAACTGGTGTATGTGAATGAAATAGATACCATCGATGAATTGCAAAATCGTGTGAATGAAGCAAGTACTTTAATACGGGAGCAAAATGTCCTTCATCGTGTCAACGAAGCACTCATTCGACGTTTGGAGTTGTGTGTACGAGTCGGTGGGGGAAACTTCGAACACCTGTTGTAAGACATATAAAGTACGTATTAACTATCCTAAAAATATCGTTTTTGTTACTATTATTAATTTATATTTTTATTTTAAATTTTTAAATTAAAAAATGTTATTGTTTTTAAGTTTGTTTTATGTTATTTAAGTTAACAAAAGGAAACTTCAGTCATACTGTATTGGTTATGTTAGCTAATCAGCTTGTCAAATAAAAATAAGTTATTGAAGTATGGGTTTATTTTCAATTTATTACATTAGATGTTGAAAATAGCCACCATTATCATGCAAACATAAAGTTAGACGCCTTTTCATGTTTTCAAATACGTTTCGGAGCACTTCGGGTGTGACAGCACATTTTTCAACTATTCGGTTTCGCAACTTAGGAATTGTGTGAACTGGTGTCTTAAAAATTATGTTTTACAAATGTGGAAAAACGAAGTAATCCAGGATAGTCAAATCTGGTGATCTTGGCGGGAATTCAGGTTCATAACGTTAACTGATCAAACGATCATAAAAAAATTCTCGTAGATAAGCGATGGATTGCGGAGTCGTGTGAGAAGTGGCACCATCATGTTGGAAATATCCCTGATGTAGCTCGTCTTCGTGAAATTTGTTTATGAATGGATATAAGATGTTGTCTCGGTACCTTTGAGCATTGATGGTTCCTTCAAAGGATAGGGATACCATCGTCTGCGAGAAATACCAATCTATACCCCAACTTTCTGGGAATCCAAAGAAGATTCACGAAATACGCGAGGGTTTTCAGCATTCCACAACTTCATGGTTTGTGAATTGATATATCCTGACAAATGAAACCACGCCTCATCTGTAACGAATGCCAAATCCAAGAGTTGTACTATAAATGTTGGTTGAACCATTGGCAATATAACACGCACCTGTTATGATCAAGCGGTAATAATTCAAGAAAAGCCCTGCATCTTGTAAAGAAATAAACCAATGTCCCTCCTCAAAATTGTTCTGCATGAACCATAATATACGGGAAGTTACTGTATGAGTCTTCGCAAAGATGTTGTTGGTGCTTCATTAATAATCTCTCGAACATTTTCAATAGTCTCCGCTGTACGGACGGTTGGCCTGCCATCACTGTCCTTACATGTTACGCTTCCTGTTTCTTTGAACAATCGCACACAATTCCGGACTAGATTGAAAAAGTCAGCCTCTAAGGACACAAGATCAGGAAACTGTTGTCGAAGTTCCACCAGGCGAGCTTAAGTACTGTATATCCATTCCCCATTTTCAAAATTTCCATTACGAAAATAAAATTCAATGATGAATCGATTATGTTCGTAGTTACGTACGCGATTCATGTCGAATAAAACTTACAATCGAAAGTCACATTTAATTTATGTCAAATAAAAATTCAAATCGAAACTGACATCCAACCAACATGTAGATCCAACAACAGGCTGAACCTATCAAAGACAGTGATACTCCCAACCATGGCCACCCCTAATCTAAACAATTTTTGCTCATATGTTATAATCAAAATTACTTGTATTGACACCAAGTCAAAGGGATTGCAGTTATCTAGTAAAGCAGCGATGCACATACCGCGGGCCGCATGCGGCCCGCTGTCGATATTTATGCGGCCCGCCAACGAATTTTAGAATTTGTTTGAAAAACTACAAAAGTAGGTAAAAATCCATTCAAATAAATATTTCTTAACTTTTTATTTTATTCTAACTTTTGTAATAAAATTAGTAAGATATGTATCTTTAAGTACCTACTACTTTCTGGTTCAGGTTTACTACTGTTACACATAGCGTATAGAAGTTTAATTCACTTAATTAAACATATATTCGTTTTTAAATATCTCATATTAATTATATTTTAACTTAAGACATTTCTTCTGTATATTCATTTTCGTTACAAAGAGAAAGTATTTCTATTTCTTTTGTCACCTTCTTATCTTGACCGACGACCCTTTTCTACCTGAACCGTCAACCGATAACCGAAATGTTGAATTTAGAATATCGAATTTCTCTAGAACATTCTATTTCTTAAATTGTTTTAATTTAATATTATTTACATCTTCTTTTATGTGTCGTGTTTGATATCGTTAGGAAGCTTATATCACAAGGGTTATTTTAAGAATATTTCTGACATCGACAGGCCAAGTCTTCAGGCCGCGCGTTTAATTAACTATTATTCGAGATATCGACCCCCTCTCCGATACATCATAAAACCAAGCGTTTCTAGACATTTTCTATTGACGAAAACTAACAGTTCCTTCTTCGCTTTCGAACCTTCGTAAGAAACACATCTCCTAGTGCTGTTCAAGCACACAAGGGAACTCACCACGCTGTCCAGCCTCTTTCGCTTCTAAGGTAAACTGCATTGTTCTATGCATATTATTCTTTTAAGTGAATTTATATTAATTTAACTCATTTCTTATTCCTCCGGAAAAACATCGCCCTACTTATACTTGTTCGAGTATATCTTCGAGACCACGTGGCTACTATCGCCGCAAATCAAAAGGTAAGCTCTGTATTCTTCGATGCAGAGGTTATTTTATATACATATTAATTAACCCTTAATTTACTACCCCGTTGAACGTTCGTTTCAGAGTATTTTTTGTGTTAATTTTAATCTACTTATTCACCACTCCACGTGTATATAGTACTTTGTTTTATTACTGTTTCACCTTTTCCATTTCCGATATTTTTTATTAATTTCTCGATTACTAATTTATCGCCCCTTGTGTATATATTACTAATTTAATGACTTTACATACATCAATTTCTTTTATTTAAATATACAAGTTTCAATTATTTTATTATGTAAATATAAATACAAAATTTAAGGACGCCGCTGTGTTTTATTTTATGTATTAAGTTGTTGTATATTTATTTTAATTAACCACCACCACGCACGTCCTGGACCTTTGAAGGAACTTCACCAACACACCAAATTATCTTAATTATTACAAAATAACTAAAGTATAATTTTATTATTTATCTTAGAATAATTTCCTTATTATTATAAATAGCAGCCCCCCTGTATTTGTAATAAGTGGCGCCCAACGTGGGGCAAAATTTGATTTAGTGTAAATCAACGAATCCACAGCAACATGGTGAAGTCAAAGGAACAACAGGAAAACTCTTCTAATTCCAAATCGAATGATTTGGTGGCGCCTAACGAAAACTCATCAGATATACAATGTTTAATCAATGTTTTACAGGAATTTTGTAGATCAGTTGCAACACCACGTGTATCACCTCCAAAGCCAGATGTTTTTAGTGGAGATATTTTCCAGGAACCTGAAATATTCCTCCAACAACTAGAAGCACATCTGAAAGCAGAAACGCTCAGCCCTGCACGAACGATAACGGAAATCGCAACCTATCTTCACGGAGAAGCAGCATTATGGTTTGAGCAATTCGATAATCAAATTGATTCTTTTGAATGTTTTAGCGAATTATTTCTTGAACGTTACAAGTCGAACGAACGTAAGGACAAACTTCATGAAATTTTATACGGACATTTTCAGCAAGAGAAGGAACGCGCAGTTCCTTTTCTCTTAAAGAAAAAACGATTGTGCAATCGTTTATATCCAAATTGGGATGATACGAAGATCGCAGCTTTAATCAAGAGGCAATTACGATCCGAATACAAAGTGATGTTAGGACCGAAACCTCTAGAAACATCGAAAGCGTTAAGAGAAGCATGCATGGAGATAGACAACTACATTCATGGCGATCCAGCAGACATTTACGCAAGTAAGATATCGTCTTTATCCTCTAAATCAATTTCAGGCAACAAAGTGAAGCAATTAACGACGAAAGGATTACCGCCATGTGATTACTGTTCTGATAATCACTGGCATCGCAACTGCCCAGTTCTGCGAAAGAAACAAGAACCATCGCTGAATTATATACAGCATAATTCATCATCGACAACACCTCGTATATGTGTGGAAGTCACAGGACACGCTGTCGACGCCATCTTAGACACCGCAGCGACAAATAACTTTGCCGCTCCTGCAATTGTTCGACGCATAACATCAAACAAGGTCAGTACAGCATCATTAGGACACAAATTTGCACACATGACTATTACCGGAACTGGGATCGTAAGTGCACGCATCCAGAATCAAGTAATAGAAGTCCCTGTACTAATTGCACCGGATTTGCGAGAAAATTTAATATTAGGAATGCCATTCTTCGAGACGCAAGACGCAGTATTAAATATAGGACGACGTTGTTTACATTTTGGTAAGAAAAATCGTAAAACAGTTAAATTCTTTACAGCTCCCGCATCTTACCATGAAACCAAATGTAATCCTATAATTAACCCTATCCCACCTCTACGCACAATCGAGTCTGCTTATTTTTCACAGAAAGCAAAATCGCCTAAGTTAACTAGGTCAACGCAGCTACAGCGAAAGAATTCTCCGAATCGACATCGAAGCACAACGCATCAAGAGCAGGTAGAAACGACCCCCTTCGAGCGACGCCGCTGCATACCTCTCTTCGCCGCCGTCGATTTGCAAGACCGGGGACAGTCAACAGCAACCGGCCAACAAAGGACAAAACACGCCATCGAAAATCCAAGAATCGACACCAAATACCAACAGCAAGATCGCCGCTACAGGGTGAATAGTACGCGAACGAGTATTTCAATTAAATATTAGCAATAATAATTTAATAAAATTAGTTAGATATGTAATGATAGATTAGGGCCCATTCTCTTTTTTGTTTTCGTTCGATATTACATATTTATACTACATTGTGTCGCGACTAACACCTAGCGACTTACTAATCAGTTCAGTTTTTTTTCTTTTGCATTTAATTAATCGAACACTGATTAATTACTCAAGTCAATTAATTCAAACTGTACCTCTGATTTTTAAGAGCGCAGACTTGCCTAGTACGGGTTTCCAGGTTTCCCCGTACGCCATACGTAACATGGTGTGGGTACAGTATAGCACAAGCCGCTCCTGGTGCGCTTTTTTATTTTATTGTCCTTAAAATAACGTAACGACTAATTAATAAATTCTTACGCAAGACACTCATAGACAAAAAAATGTCTTTCAAAGGGTGGGCGAATTGTTACACATAGCGTATAGAAGTTTAATTCACTTAATTAAACATATATTCGTTTTTAAATATCTCATATTAATTATATTTTAACTTAAGACATTTCTTCTGTATATTCATTTTCGTTACAAAGAGAAAGTATTTCTATTTCTTTTGTCACCTTCTTATCTTGACCGACGACCCTTTTCTACCTGAACCGTCAACCGATAACCGAAATGTTGAATTTAGAATATCGAATTTCTCTAGAACATTCTATTTCTTAAATTGTTTTAATTTAATATTATTTACATCTTCTTTTATGTGTCGTGTTTGATATCGTTAGGAAGCTTATATCACAAGGGTTATTTTAAGAATATTTCTGACATCGACAGGCCAAGTCTTCAGGCCGCGCGTTTAATTAACTATTATTCGAGATATCGACCCCCTCTCCGATACATCATAAAACCAAGCGTTTCTAGACATTTTCTATTGACGAAAACTAACAGTTCCTTCTTCGCTTTCGAACCTTCGTAAGAAACACATCTCCTAGTGCTGTTCAAGCACACAAGGGAACTCACCACGCTGTCCAGCCTCTTTCGCTTCTAAGGTAAACTGCATTGTTCTATGCATATTATTCTTTTAAGTGAATTTATATTAATTTAACTCATTTCTTATTCCTCCGGAAAAACATCGCCCTACTTATACTTGTTCGAGTATATCTTCGAGACCACGTGGCTACTATCGCCGCAAATCAAAAGGTAAGCTCTGTATTCTTCGATGCAGAGGTTATTTTATATACATATTAATTAACCCTTAATTTACTACCCCGTTGAACGTTCGTTTCAGAGTATTTTTTGTGTTAATTTTAATCTACTTATTCACCACTCCACGTGTATATAGTACTTTGTTTTATTACTGTTTCACCTTTTCCATTTCCGATATTTTTTATTAATTTCTCGATTACTAATTTATCGCCCCTTGTGTATATATTACTAATTTAATGACTTTACATACATCAATTTCTTTTATTTAAATATACAAGTTTCAATTATTTTATTATGTAAATATAAATACAAAATTTAAGGACGCCGCTGTGTTTTATTTTATGTATTAAGTTGTTGTATATTTATTTTAATTAACCACCACCACGCACGTCCTGGACCTTTGAAGGAACTTCACCAACACACCAAATTATCTTAATTATTACAAAATAACTAAAGTATAATTTTATTATTTATCTTAGAATAATTTCCTTATTATTATAAATAGCAGCCCCCCTGTATTTGTAATACTACGTAGGACAGGTATGCTCCTCGTCGCTCCAAGCATATTGTTACGAGACTAGAAATCTGTCGAACCAACTAGATTACTCGAAGATTCGCGAAACACGTCGGTACGGACAATGTGGTAGGTTCTCGATGTTAGGTAACTCGTATAAATACAACGCATCGCCCGCTGTCGGGGCAGTTAAGTTTTAACTACGGACAAGCGAACGTTATATTGTTTGAATTGTAATCTATGAAGAATAAATATTTCGTCGTTCGAACTTGGCATCTACCTACGTAACAATATAATATCAATTTTGATATGGATAAACCAGGCCCCAATAAAAAACGTAATCGTAAGGTTGAAGATGAAAATCTACAGTTTCAAGATATTTGGACCGAAAAATAATTTTTTATTTCATCGCATAACAAAAGTGTCTGTTTAATATGCAAGAGTAGTGGTTCTATTCCGAAGGAATAGAACCACTACTCTTAATAAACTCTTAAATAAACCAATGTCCCTCCTCAAAATTGTTCTGCATGAACCATAATATACGGGAAGTTACTGTATGAGTCTTCGCAAAGATGTTGTTGGTGCTTCATTAATAATCTCTCGAACATTTTCAATAGTCTCCGCTGTACGGACGGTTGGCCTGCCATCACTGTCCTTACATGTTACGCTTCCTGTTTCTTTGAACAATCGCACACAATTCCGGACTAGATTGAAAAAGTCAGCCTCTAAGGGCACAAGATCAGGAAACTGTTGTCGAAGTTCCACCAGGCGAGCTTAAGTACTGTATATCCATTCCCCATTTTCAAAATTTCCATTACGAAAATAAAATTCAATGATGAATCGATTATGTTCGTAGTTACGTACGCGATTCATGTCGAATAAAACTTACAATCGAAAGTCACATTTAATTTATGTCAAATAAAAATTCAAATCGAAACTGACATCCAACCAACATGTAGATCCAACAACAGGCTGAACCTATCAAAGACAGTGATACTCCCAACCATGGCCACCCCTAATCTAAACAATTTTTGCTCATATGTTATAATCAAAATTACTTGTATTGACACCAAGTCAAAGGGATTGCAGTTATCTAGTAAAGCAGCGATGCACATACCGCGGGCCGCATGCGGCCCGCTGTCGATATTTATGCGGCCCGCCAACGAATTTTAGAATTTGTTTGAAAAACTACAAAAGTAGGTAAAAATCCATTCAAATAAATATTTCTTAACTTTTTATTTTATTCTAACTTTTGTAATAAAATTAGTAAGATATGTATCTTTAAGTACCTACTACTTTCTGGTTCAGGTTTACTACGTAGGACAGGTATGCTCCTCGTCGCTCCAAGCATATTGTTACGAGACTAGAAATCTGTCGAACCAACTAGATTACTCGAAGATTCGCGAAACACGTCGGTACGGACAATGTGGTACGTTCTCGATGTTAGGTAACTCGTATAAATACAACGCATCGCCCGCTGTCGGGGCAGTTAAGTTTTAACTACGGACAAGCGAACGTTATATTGTTTGAATTGTAATCTATGAAGAATAAATATTTCGTCGTTCGAACTTGGCATCTACCTACGTAACAATATAATATCAATTTTGATATGGATAAACCAGGCCCCAATAAAAAACGTAATCGTAAGGTTGAAGATGAAAATCTACAGTTTCAAGATATTTGGACCGAAAAATAATTTTTTATTTCATCGCATAACAAAAGTGTCTGTTTAATATGCAAGAGTAGTGGTTCTATTCCGAAGGAATATATGTGAAAAGGCATTATGAAACCCAGCATCATACTTTTACCAAATTAACCGGCGAAAATCGAACGCAAAAAATTTCCACTTTACAAAGGGAACTAATAGGCCAGCAAGCTATGTTTACAAAACCAATTCAAGATGCTGAAACAGCTACTGAAGTTAGCTTTCAAATATCTCGAATAATAGCGAAAACTTGTCGGCCTTTTAAAGATGGTGAGTTTGTTAACAGTGTTTAAATATCGCTGCAAAAAAAAAATGTGTCCGAAAGATGCAAAGAGGTTTGAGAAAATTCAACTAAACCGGATGACTGTTCAAAGAAGACTTACCACATTAGCAGCTAATATAGAAGAGCAATTAGCTACGAAATTGAAAAGTTTTGAGTATTTTTCTATAGCACTCGACGAATCTACAGATATAAGTTCCACTGCTCAACTCTTAATATTTTTACGAGGTGTAACGCAAAATTTTGAAGTGAGTGAAGAACTGATTGGTATGAGTTCTTTGACAAGTCAAACCAAGAGGAGTAACATGCTCAAAGCTCTTCTGGAAAAATGTTCTATAATGGATTTGGATTTATCGAAATTATTTGGAATTACGACTAATGGAGCACCTTCAATGGTAGGAAGTAAATCTGGGATAATAACTATGTTAAACCTAAAAACATAGATACCAAGGAATTAATGCAGTTTCATTGCATTATTCATCAAGAGGCCCTCTGTTCAAAATTATTGGGATTTGAAAATGGGATGAAAGTTGTAGTATCTACTGTAAAATCAGGTCTCAATCACCGACAATTCACACAATTTCTCGAGAATATTGAAAGCGAATTGAGAGCGGTTTCTTAACTTGATTGAAGAAATCAAAATATTTCTGGCGGAAAAGAAAAAGGACGTCTCCGAACTCGACCACCCTGATTGGCTGTGTGACTTAGCGTTTCCTGTAGACATCACAAATCACTTGAATGTCTTAAATACGCGACTCCAAGGCAAAGATCAATTGATTTCGCAGTTATACTCTCATGTTTCGTCCTTTCAATGCAAATTGAGTTTTTTCAGGACACAAATCAATTCAACCAATTACAGTCATTTTCCGAACTACAAAAAAATATGGAGAATTTCAATAAAACTGATGTCAATTTCGCTTATGTTGAAAAAATTGATATTTTGATACAAGCTATAATCGTTTTCTAGACTTCAAAAAAGTTAAACCTCTATTAGACATTTTCAGCAATCCTTTCAACATTTCACCCGAAAATGCAATGGAATCAATACAGCTGGAATTGATAGACATGAAAAATAATGATAATTTACGAAAGAAGTTTAATGAAGGTAATTTACTCAACTTTTACCGCTGCGTTGACAAAACCGCTTATAAAGAGTTGGGAATAAAATGCATTGAAATGCGCAAGCTTATTTGGATCGACGTATATTTGTGAGCAAATGTTTTCAGTGATGAAACTTAACAACACAAAAAATCGAAACCGTCTGGCAAATGAAAATCTGGAAGCAATTTTACGTGTGGCGACAAGTAATGTGGAGCCAAACATAAACAAAATTGTTAGGTCAATGCAATGTCATGCATCAAAATAATAAAACATGGAATATTACATTGTAATGATTAGATTACATTACGATTACATAATTACAACAAACATTTTTGAATGTTCATTTGTAGTAATTCATACTATTTAAAAATAAAAATAGTTGTGTTAATAAGTATTCTTTGTAGTGGCCCGTCCTTGGCTTATAATTTTCCCGAGTAGCCCCTGTTCCCTATAAGTCTGTGCATCCCTGCAACATTATTTCAATTTCCCTAACGTCCTGAAAGTCGATTACCAGTTAAAGCATATTTTTATCAAAATATGTGCATATTTTGCTATTTCTACACGCATATTATATTAGCTTTAATTATTATTATTGAATATAATTTTACGCCACCCTTGGACATGTTCCAAAACTTGATCTTCGTATCTTTGAGCTCTATCTAACGATGTACAAAACGTTTTTCTATCCTTCACGATTTCGTTGGAAAAAGTCTATAAGTCTGTGCATCCCTGTAGTAAAGCATTGTCAATTCAGGTCAACCTTAAACAGAATCAGATCAAAGAGTGACTGCGGACCTGCGCGTCAAACCATACGCCAAATCATTGGTGTAAAAAGATTCGGAATAAGAGGTGATAGCCGTAACGAATGGCTATTTTGCCGAGCTTCCGAGCTCATAAGAACTTTAATGAAATGTCATTCTGCTGTCAAATCACCCTCGTAGAGACAAATAAATATAATAGATTGGAGGAATCAAGAATCACAAAGCTTATTAAATGTCGGCAGACTTAGGAGGCGCTGCGGAATCGAATGAATCCGAATCTAGCCTATAAAAAGATAAAGCGATAATTTTTTCTGTGTGCATTCACCCTAGAAAAGTTTAGAAACTAACTATTGAATTCTATATACTCACACCTATAAGAACTTTAAAAATCTACCTCTTAGAAAGACGCCAACATCAGTTTCATATTTTCCATGAGTCTTTTGTATTACCAAAGCGCAATCTAAAGCTTGATGCACGCAATCTTGCATAGAATCGTTGGTGCTGCTTTTCCACATCGCCAAGAAAGCGTCACCAGAAAATTTAAGCACATCACCATTATAAGACATTATTTCCTGCACCATGGTCCCTATGTAACTGTTTAAAACATGAGTTAATCTCGAAGGACCGCCTTTCCCAGTTTTATTATATTTTTCGCATAGATCCGTAAATCCTTCGAAAACGAAAATTGTTAATTACATACGTCTCCTGATTAAAATGCATATACCTGATACATCTCCAAAAAGTAAACAGGCATCGTAAGGTCTATGGCTATAATCGTTACAGTCGAATATTATTTCATCGGGCACAAGAGATGCCAAGACTTTAGTGTTGTAGTCATCGATAGCCGCTATTCCACCTTTTTGATCTTTAGGTTGACTTTCATATTCACTTGAACCATCGCTCGTTCGTCTTTCTTTCCAATCGTCAGTGTCTTCGGAATACAAACGGGTCCTCATCGCCCATATGTATTCCTCTTGTCCGCTATAATCAACTGCAAAATATAAGTTGTCTTAAAAATTGTCATTTTCTACTTTATTTTTGGTCTTTTACATGTCTCCATGTTGTGTTTGTGTAATTTCTTTACGACCAATATAGTGTCAAAAAGTCAAGTGTCAAAAAATGACATGAGATAAAGGTCTATAATTGTGGGCAATTTTGATTTTGTGCCACTTTGATTTTCGGAAAAATGTACGTGATATTGCAAGTTAATTCCTATATAGAATAGCCACCTAATGAATGTTGCATGCATTTACTTGATAAATGCCTTATAAAAAAGTAACCACTGTTGCAAGTGGCATGTGACGAAAATGTTTAAATGATGCTGTAGATTTTTTGAAGGCACTCTTTAGTTGTGAGGAAATGCAAACACTGGCTTGTCGTCAACGAATGTGGCGATGATTATCAATCTATTTGTTAGCATACATGTAATATGGTATATATGTAATTGAATTGATTCGGCTTTACTTGATGAAGATACATAATTTAAAATAGAAATAAAACTAATGGTTAAAATCTTCACTTTTTTAATACGTAATCGTAAAACCACAACAATTGTTTCACCATCACAGTGTCTTCAGGTGCTTACAGCTAAAAGCACGTTACAAATTAAATTAAAAATATAAAATCAACAAGGTTAGTATTATTTGACAACGGTTTTAAAAATCTAAGAATTTACTCAAATATTGTAGGTAGCCCTAACTGTTATTAGAAGGGCTGGGCGAAGTATCGATACATCGTCCAATACCCGATACCATAACTGGTATCGGATACCCGATACCTCATATAACGAAGGTATCGATTCCAAAGCATCGATACCTATCGATACTTTACCGATTCCAGTACTAGCTAAGTATCGATGTATCGGGTAGCGAGGTATCGATACCTATCGATACTTTACCGATTCCAGTACTCGCTAAGTATCGATGTATCGGGTAGCGAGGTATCGATTCCAAAGCATCGATACCTATCGATACTTTACCGATTCCAGTACTCGCTAAGTATCGATGTTTCGGGTAGCGATGTATCGGGTAGCCAAGTATCGGGTAGCCATGTATCGGGTAGCTTACCTTTATGCATTTTTTAAATGTACATAAAAGATGTAATAACTAAGTAAAGAATTTTTAAGTATATATAGCATTATACACTATGTCTCACTAAGTTGGAACCATATGGACTTTTTTATTATTAATTAATCAAGGGCCGTTACAAGATGTTAACCATTTTGAGAGGATAATTTTCGAAACATGCCAGGAAATTTCTCCACAAATGATAAGGAATGTATTACGTGAATTTACTAATAGAATGATTAAATGTATTGAACGAGAGGGTCGAGGCATTAGTGGATGCAATAACTTTTTAAGTAAAGAATTTTTAAGTATTATATTATATAATATATATTTAAAAGGATGTTATTATTGTGTGTAGCAAATATCCTCATTATGACATAACTATAATTATTATAAAAAAAAATCTCACGATATTGCAAATTTCATACCGTAGTTATGGTAGAATCGGTAAATTAATTTTATATCTCTTGAAACCGATATCAAACAATCAACACCTAGAAAACGGGTTATGAATATTGATTTCTAGGTATCGAATTAAGGTATCGATTCCAAAGTATCGATTCCAAGGTATCGATTCCAAGGTATCGGTTTCAAGGTATCGATTCCAAGGTATCGATTCCAAGATATCGATTCCAAAGCATCGATACTTTACCGATTCCGGTACTCAGAATCGATACCGTGCACAGACCCGATATCGGTAAGTATCGCTACCTCGATTGGTATCGGTACCCGATACTGAAAACGTCGGTATCGCCCAGCCCTACTAATCATTATAACTAATATAGATAAAATATGATATTTTGATAAAGCGAATCGGTTGTTTTCTATAATTGATTATCTCTGTACCTTTCTTTTATGCAAATAAAATCTTTTGCATTAAAAAAATTGTAAAACGTAATCATTTCATGTATTGTAATATTTGTAGAATATTTAATTACCATCAGATATAATAATATATCATAATACATACCGTAATTCGGTAACATCCACTAAAAGAATATAAACATTATGTTTCACTTTATTTATAACTCCTTGCCCCTTCCATGCGTATAAAAATATATAATCGTGGATCTCATTTGTTTATGTAGAATTAATGTAAATTAATCAGATGCCATCTGATTGATTAAAAAATTGGCGAGACAGTTAATAATAAATTAATGCTTATCGATCGCAGTTCGCTTAAGTATACACCTATACTTTAAAAACGAACACAAACAAAGACGACACTTTAATTAACGAGCTATAGTTACAGATACTGTTATTTCAAATACAAAATGTATTTAATAACATTTTATTTTATTAAGAAATTTTGTAAAAACGAAATATCTTAACTATTTGACAATAACAAAAGAAAATATCATCATTGAGAATTATTTTGTGCAACTGTTATTGAATAGTTTGGGATTCCTACATGAACAAAATGAGCCGCTAATTAAATCACTGCAACGAAATTGAAAAACGAATTACAACTGGGTTCTCAATCGAATCCCAGAATTTAAAAATACGACACTCCCGAAGAGACTGCGTCAACAGGAAACTTTAATAATTGAAGTTTCAAAAAGAAACACGTCTATCGTCCGTATATGCAAGGTCATGCAAATTAATATCGAACAGAGCCATATTTAAATGAATTACAAAATATGAAATTTAAGATTTATAAGACAAAAGACTCTAAACACATTTAGATGTACTATGATAATAATTTAAATAGTATAGAAATAAAAAACGTTTGAATATTAAACATTGTTAAATAAAAAATCCTAGCGCTCAACTCGTTGTTCTGAACTAAACGTGATTAGCTAACAACACTAAGAGGTCTTTTTCTAGCACATCGGGCCTACTTTTCGTAAACCCGTAAATCCCTACATCTAAATATATTTAGTAAAATTCAATTAAACTAATAATGACCTAATATTAAAAAACTAGTATTTAATAATTATTTGAAAATAAAAATTTTAATTTATAAAATTCACGAAATATTTATAATCAAAAACATAAAACGGAACGACAGATGTTTAAGTATATAAGCATTCTTAGAAAAGAAAACCCTGACCTTTCGAGGAATCTTTTTCTATACCTCGTGACCAGATCTGCAACAAAGGCAAAAAACTATTAAAACACGGTCATAACAAAAAAGGGATATTTATCAATACGTTTTGCACGTATTACGCCGTTGTTATATAATGAAACGGATATGCAAAATACATATCCGTAACTGTAAACAAGGACAAACACCTCGTATTTTTAGCATTTACTTCTGTTCAATACATATGTTTCAGCCATCTAGGCCTCATCGGTTGAACTAGTGAAGCAATGTATATACAAATTAATACAGATCTGTTAAACAACGGATCTGTATCTGTATCTACATTTACGCTAAAATCGTCTCCAAGCCATAACCAGTTTCGTTCTATCAGGCGACACCAATTTAATCAGTGACATCTGACGGAAGAAAGCGACTAGGCCAGAAAAGGCGATCTTCCGCTCGAATAGCAAGGCTATTACAAACAAGCGGAACAATAGTAGTAGGTAAGGCCGCGATTTGGCCAGACAGACGCCTGGCGTCGGCGACAATTTCAGTTTCAAACCAATGACTATTTCAAATTATTTAAAATTTTAATGCCGGTACCGGGAATCGAACCCGAGCTGCCTGGGTGAGAGCCAGGTATCCTAGCCACTAGACCATACCGGAGATATGAATAGTATGTTGTAAAATTTCCGCTGGTTTTATCATTTTTCCCACATAAATTGCAGGACACATTTCTTTTGTCCACTTTCTTAAAATATTTGCAAACAATCGAAGAAGCTGCTGCAGAAGACATATTGTAGCCAGAGATGTAAAATTACCGTAATATGTATATATTTTTGGTAAATTACCGTTAAATTACTGCCCTTTTTTTACCAAGATTTATTCTTGCGTAAAAGTAGGTAAGGCCGCGATTTGGCCAGACAGACGCCTGGCGTCGGCGACAATTTCAGTTTCAAACCAATGACTATTTCAAATTATTTAAAATTTTAATGCCGGTACCGGGAATCGAACCCGAGCTGCCTGGGTGAGAGCCAGGTATCCTAGCCACTAGACCAGACTAGGGTGGGATTGAGGAGGAGGAAGGTGAGTGTCAATGATATCGCTCTTATTGTACATTAAATCCTCATCATTTTGATAGACTCTATAGAGGGTATGTGGTGTTAGAGGAACTATGCCATTAAAGCACCCACCCAGAAAAATCTGAATGTCAAAACAAGAAGGTTTTTAAGACAATACTAGAGCTCACTGTACTACACTGCACACGCGTTACAAGGGATTGTAGAATGGATGTTAGAAGTAGGTAAGGCCGCGATTTGGCCAGACAGACGCCTGGCGTCGGCCCAACACATTATTAGCGGGCCGACGCCAGGCGTCTGTCTGGCCAAATCGCGGCCTTGCATGTGGTGTTTCAGGGAGAAGGTCAAGGGTGGGATTGAGGAGGAGGAGGAAGGTGAGTGTCAAAGCAAGGTAGGTTTTAAACGCCAGGCGTCTGTCTGGCCAAATCGCGGCCTTGTATGTGGTGTTTCAGGGAGAATGTCAAGGGTGGGATTGAGGAGGAGGAAGTAGGTAAGGCCGCGATTTGGCCAGACAGACGCCTGGCGTCGGCCCTACACATTATTAGCAGGCCGACGCCAGGCGTCTGTCTGGCCAAATCGCGGCCTTGCATGTGGTGTTTCAGGGAGAAGGTCAAGGGTGGGATTGAGAAGGAGGAGGAGGAGGAAGGTGAGTGTCAAAGCAAGGTAGGTTTTAAACGCCAGGCGTCTGTCTGGCCAAATCGCTGCCTTGTATGTGGTGTTTCAGGGAGAAGGTCAAGGGTGGGATTGAGGAGGAGGAAGGTGAGTGTCAATGATATCGCTCTTATTGTACATTAAATCCTCATCATTTTGATAGACTCTATAGAGGGTATGTGGTGTTAGAGGAACTATGCCATTAAAGCACCCACCCAGAAAAATCTGAATGTCAAAACAAGAAGGTTTTTAAGACAATACTAGAGCTCACTGTACTACACTGCACACGCGTTACAAGGGATTGTAGAATGGATGTTAGAAGGTAAACGGATGACAATTTAGTGTACTTACCTTACCTATCACGACAACGTTATATAATAAGCGCCTCTTGAGACATGCGCTTTTTTTTATACTATACAAGACTGTTCACTATCGAAGACAGACAATCGACTGTTCACTACAGATGACAGACTATAACTGACTGGGGAATCGTTTGACACTCCTATATATATATATATATAATGCTCCTTTTGTGCTACAGTATGAGGTTTCCTATTGAGGAGGAGGAGGAGGAAGGTGAGTGTCAAAGCAAGGTAGGTTTTAAACGCCAGGCGTCTGTCTGACCAAATCGCGGCCTTGCATGTGGTGTTTCAGGGAGAAGGTCAAGGGTGGGATTGAGGAGGAGGAAGGTGAGTGTCAAAGCAAGGTAGGTTTTAAACGCCAGGCGTCTGTCTGGCCAAATCGCGGCCTTGTATGTGGTGTTTCAGGGAGAAGGTCAAGGGTGGGATTGAGGAGGAGGAAGGTGAGTGTCAATGATATCGCTCTTATTGTACATTAAATCCTCATCATTTTGATAGACCCTATAGAGGGTATGTGGTGTTAGAGGAACTATGCCATTAAAGCACCCACCCAGAAAAATCTGAATGTCAAAACAAGAAGGTTTTTAAGACAATACTAGAGCTCACTGTACTACACTGCACACGCGTTACAAGGGATTGTAGAATGGATGTTAGAAGGTAAACGGATGACAATTTAGTGTACTTACCTTACCTATCACGACAACGTTATATAATAAGCGCCTCTTGAGACATGCGCTTTTTTTATACTATACAAGACTGTTCACTATCGAAGACAGACAATCGACTGTTCACTACAGATGACAGACTATAACTGACTGGGGAATCGTTTGACACTCCTATATATATATATATATATATATATAATGCTCCTTTTGTGCTACAGTATGAGGTTTCCTATTGAGGAGGAGGAGGAGGAAGGTGAGTGTCAAAGCAAGGTAGGTTTTAAACGCCAGGCGTCTGTCTGACCAAATCGCGGCCTTGCATGTGGTGTTTCAGGGAGAAAGTCAAGGGTGGGATTGAGAAGGAGGAAGGTGAGTGTCAAAGCAAGGTAAGTTTTAATACAATACTACACCCCCTACTCTACTACTACTACTCAGCATTAGAAGGTAAATTGATGGGATTGAAGAATAGGCAATGATATCGCTCTTATTGTACATTAAATCCTCATCATTTTGATAGACCCTATAGACCCTATAGAGGGTATGTGGTAATACCAAAAAAAGCCACGTCAACATTCCGCGACCACAAGCAGTAATCCAATACAATAAATTTATGGGTGGTGTTGACATGGCAGATAGAATGCCCACTATCCTCATGCAACGAAAAATAAGAAATTTTACGTAAGAATCGCATTCCACTTTATAAACGTCGCTATCATAAATTCGTGGATCCTCTACCGCGAAGCTAAACATTGTAGCATCTCTTTGGTTTAGTATAAGGCATATATCGTCCATGCCCTTCTTAGAATGAATACAAACCAAAAAGGAAGACCGGCACATGGAAATACACCACCAACGAAAAAGAAGGCCTGGACAAAAGCTTTGCGTGAAGTGCGATTGGATGGAATAGGACACTACCCCTAAAAGCAAGAATTAAAAAATCCTCCTAGATGTCATTATCAAAACTGCGTAAAACGTACTCGATATACGTGCAAGAAATGTAAGGAACCAGTGTGCCCTGAGTGTCTTGAATCTTTTCATCAATGAACTTTGGCAACATGCGTGGACAGATATTTCTTCTTATTTTTTACGTTCACAGGTTACTAAAAATTTCAAAGGTATGTATTTTTCAATTTCTAAGATCAATAAAAGTTGAATAAAATTTATGATTTGTTTTTTCACGTGTTGTGACAAACCCGTCCCTGAAGAGGTTAAAGACCTTTTTTGTCCATTCGTCATATTTGACTCTTTTTAAAAAATTGTATTATTAAAGTAAGTAAAGTAAGTTATTTAAATTTCTTATTATGAGTATTTCAATTATTTGACAAAATTCGATTCGTCTACTGTCGAATTGGAAAAAACTGAATTGTAAAACGTAATCATTTCATGTATTGTAATATTTGTAGAATATTTAAGTACCTTGAGATATAATAATATATCATATTCATAATACATACCGTAATTCGGCAACATCCACTAAAAGAACATAAACATTATGTTTCACTTTATTTATAACTCCTTGCCCCTTCCATGAGTATAAAAATATATAATCGTGGATCTCATTTGTTTATGTAGAATTAATGTAAATTAATAAGATGTCATCCCATTGATTAAAAAAATTGGCGGAACAATTAATAATAAATTAATGCTTATCAATCGCAGTTCGATTAAGTACATACCTATGCTTTAAAAACGAATACATTTCATACAAAGATGGCACTTTAATTACCGAGCTATAGTTACAGATACTATTATTTCAAAAACAAAATGTATTTAATATGATTTTATTTGATTAAGAACTTTTGTAAAGACGGAATATCTTAACTATTTAACAAAGAAAAAAGAAAATAGCAACATTGAGAATTACTTGGTGTAACTGTTAATGAATAGTTCGGGATCCCTACATAAACAAAATGAGCCGCTATTTAAATCAACGCAACGAAATTGAAAAACGAATTGCAACTAGGTTCTCAATCGAGTCCCAGAATTTAAAAATACGACCCTCTCAAAGAGACTGCGTCAAGAGGAAACTTTAATAATTGAAGTTTCAAAAAGAAACACGTCTATCGTCCATATATGCAAGATCATGCAAATTAAATATCGAACAGTGCCATATTTAAATGAATAATAAAATAATAAATTTAAGATTTATAAGACAAAAGACTCTAAACACATTTAGTTGTACTTTAGCATGATATTATTTTAAATAGTATAGAAAGAAAAAACGCTTGAATATTAGATTAAATATTGTTAAATAAAAAAATCCTAATGCTAAACTCGTTGTTCTAAACTAAATGTAATTAGCTAACAAAACTGACGGCTCTTTTTCTAGTACATCGGGTCTACTTTTCGTATACCTGTAAATCCCTGCATCTACATATATTTAGTAAAAGTCAATCAAAATTAATAATAACCTAATATTAAAAAACTAGTATTTAATAATTATTTCAAAATGAATATTTAAATTTATAAAATTCACGGAATAATTATAACCAAAAACATAAAATGGAACGACAGACGTGTAATAAGCATGCTTAGAAAAGAAAATTCTGACCTTTCGACGAATCATTTTCTATACCTCGTGTCCAAATCTGCAACGAAGGAAAAAAATATTAAAACACGGTCATAAATATACTACTAAATATGGTTGACCGAAGATAGTATTTTAAAGCAAAAACGCAAAGGATGTAAAAATAGAAACAGCTGGATTTACTTAAATATTAAGAATGTAGTAATTTAAATAATAACGAATATTTTAAGATACGCGTCTATTCAGAAAGGCTTTCCTTTAGTTTCTTATTAAAAATTATTAAAGAAGGAAATGAATATAGAAGTTATTTATCTAGTTTGTTGCACATTAGCATCGTCACATAGTATGCAGTAATTGTTTTTGTAATGTAGGTAGAGATGATATAACCTACTCTTTGAGCGGAGTAGGTGCACCTACCAGGATTCCAGTTCCGAACTAGGTGCGGCAAACTAGGTGCACAAATCAGTTCCGACTCCGACCGATTGTGAGTCATATTTTGCGTCCGATCAGTCAGGGTAATCTTTATGTTTACTTAGGCACACAGCTTGGATATACAAATAGCAGTTAAATTATTACATTTTAAATGAGGTGTCAGATTGCAATTTATAGATTTTTTTTTTAATTAAAGTGCATACGATATACATACATACATAGGTTTAAAATAATTTTTGTATGCTTTTCAATGCATCACTAGAAAATCCCATGTCATTCTAATATGCAATGTGTTGAATGTATTTAATTTATTGACGGCGGCGGTTAGAAAGAATGTTTAAAGTTAGACAAAAAGAAACATTCGTTAGACTAATCACAAAAATAATACCATAAATATAGTATTATCGCCTATTTCTTATACAAAAAATATAATGTCTAGTCGAGAGACATAATGTTACTGTTCAAAAAAGTGAAGACTAGAAATGTATAATGCTACTTCAGTTCCATGCGAGAGACTCTTTTCTAAAGCGGGGTATATTTTAAATGAAAGAAGAACACGGTTAAGTGCGAGTAAAGTAGAAAAACTAGTTTTCCTGAATATGAACGATGATTTCATTTAGATTTAAATACAAAAATTAAAACTATTTTTTATGTATTAGTTCTTATTATTTTTACTTTTTATTATATATTTTTTGTGTAGCTAAAAATTTAGTTTTTCTTATGACTAGAAATCATACTAATTATTTAAAAATAAATATACATATTTGGTTGCACAATTCTATATACAATTATTCGGAATCGCAGCAACTACAATTGCCAGTTGTATTTATTTATACATAGCTATATGAGTAGTTGCGTCGTTTATTTCTCACATTTCGCTTCGCTTAGTCGGACTCGTTCCAGGCGGACCTACTCTTTTACATAATACGATGCGAATATGTAGGTGCAACTGCGAGATCAACTCTCGGACGCTCCGACTTGAACGATCGGAATCAGAATTGTACGACTCGGAATCGTTTCAATCGGATCTACTCTTTTGGAAAATGCGAACTAGGTGCACCTGCTCCGGCACGCGAACTAGGTTCAAAGGAACAGGTTCGGTTCAGAGCAACCATCTCTAAATGTAGGTAAATGCACTTCAAGAAAAATTAATTTTATTCAGTTTTAAAGTCTGCTCTAAATAAAGTTGTTACTGTTATTATTCTGACATCTGCATACATATATAGCAATTTGTTCGCATTTAATTTATATTAAAATTGTGAAAACCCCTTGTGTGACCAAAGCATTGACCTGTAAAATAAATATTAATTCCGAGGAATATCAGTTGATGCTTCACAATGCTGCCATATTAGACCTGTTGCACTTATCTTTTCTTACTAATTTATTCAAGAAATAATTCAAAATACAGATTTATTTTTTAGATATTTATATTGCACAAACAGATTTAACAAAAGCGAATTGATTACCTATGTTGGTTAGTTTATTAAAAACTTAATTAGCTTAATAAATGTACAAACACAGGTAAATAATTTACCCTTACTAAATCCGTTTGTAGAATAGAAATGTGTAACAGAATATCTAACAGCTCCAAATGAAGGATTGCTTCTTAATTCGAATTTATTTCGTACTTATTTAGATTATAGAATTGTTATACACAATATTAATACCATATCCTTAGAATTTTACAGCGTATTTAGTTTATTTTAAACATCTGAAGAAGTTACTGTGTGGCGAAACGATTATTATAAATAATAATTAATTAAATTTGAAATACAATGAAAATTTGTGTTTATTACCAATGGATTAATTTTCATCAAGGGTAATTAAATTCAATATAAATAATTGAATCAATAAAACAAATAATAAAATTAATATAAATCAAATAGTCAAAACAAAAGTTTTAAAAATTAATTACCTGCATCGTAGATTCCTGGAACAAAGGACATCTTTATGGTGGTTCGAATGACGAAACACAACACATTTATTTAATAACCGTCCACGAACGAATTTTTTATAACACTCTATTTTAACCGTATTTTACGCAACGTCATTAATTTAACGAGAATGGCGGAATCACATGTCCAAACCTGCAGTGAAAGAAAGAAATTATTAAAACCTAGGCGTATTAAAAGCATTTATTTTATTATCAGGTATATCATACTGTAAAAGTTACAAATGCTACTAATTTAAAATTTTCGGGAAAATAAAAAGGTTTTATTATTTTATATTTTAAAAAGATTTGCAAATAAATCAGATTAATATGTTATTAAATGAAAAGTGTCTTTTAATGCAAATATATTTTAAAATATGAAAATAATAAATTAATTTTATAAATATCAATAAAAATCAAAGGTATTTGTTAATAATTTAAAGCCTAAATGTGTATATTTGATATTTAATTACAGCGAGTAAATACTAGGTGATACAATAAGTTTATAACTGCCAACCTAATTCGTAGTAGCAAAAAAGAAATTAAAATAATTACCGGGTTAATAACCGGACATTGTCCTTTAAGGAAGCATTTGTACACCATGGGCTTGGTTAGCGAGCCCTGGTGTAGGAGATGTGAAAAACAGGAGGAAACTAGCCTTCATGTAATATGCACGTGTGAGGAACTGAAGGAACTCAGACAGAAATATTTCGGGAGAGATCTATTGGATCCTCCGAGTGTACTTAAACTTCTCCTGAAGAGGATAGTGGCTTTTATCGAGGACACAAGACTAACAGAGTGGAATTGAGAGATCTATTGGGGATAGTACAAAGAGCAATGTGCTCAAGTGCCTGGACGTGGTGGCGTCCACCCCAAAACAGAGAAGAAGAAGAAGTTTATAACTGTAAATGCGATCTAGCTGCCCATAATGTCGGGTACTAGAGATGAATTTCCTCTTAATTTGAAATTGGTAGGATTATTACACATACATACATACAAATATCCATAGGACTTTTACAAAGTAGTATCTACTTTATTTCAAACATCTGAAGAAGTTATCGTGTGGTGAAACAATTGTTATGTATAATTATGCATACAAATGTGATAGTTTTAACAATTTTTGTGTTTATTAATTACCAATAGACGAATCAAATCAATATGAAATATTGTTCTAATTGACATAATAAATAACAATAATAATCCATACCAAATAAAAGTCAAATTAATACACCAATACAACAATAGAAATTACCTTGATCGCAGAATCCTGGGACAAATGACATCCTTTGTGGTGGTTCCAATCACTTCTAAACACTTTTATTTAATAACCGTACGCTAAAAAATCTTTAGAACATTTTTAACACTATTTTAACCGAAATTAACGCGACGCACCGTATATTTAATTAACACTTGCCTATATTTTGCGACAATAGGCGATATAGGTCGATTAGTCATCGATATTTCTAAACTACGATCACAAGAAAATCACTTTCTGAGTTAGTATCTGTAAAAAAAGAAATAATAAAAATATTGTGGACAAGTAAAAATTATTAAATCTAAATAATAGAAAACGCTAAAAATATAATTGTTATCAAGCAAAAATATTAAATCTAAAATAAAATACAAAAATATAAAATTAATATTTAGAAATACTTAAAGTTGACAATAAAAATTTATTATTTATTACCTTATTTAAAACAAAGAAGTAATTTAGCAATAAAGTATTTAATTTTTTATTTAGAAATAACAGCTTGAATATTAAACTCATTAACAATGTGATTTTTATATTAAATATTTCTATTCAAAAAATTTATAGAATACCTTATAAAAATCAACGTTGATTACTTCGAAAGCCAGAACGAAAATGCGAAATTATACTGGTAAATGTAAAGAAGGAATTTACAAAGAAAAAAGAAATGCTGGTAGATGATGACGTTAAAATACACTAAAAATATGTTAACCTTCTTTTTGTAAATTGAGAAAAACGTTTCACGGAGGCACTGTAAAAAACAGTTGTTGGATAAATTCAAGTAAGTATCTGGAAATGCATTTTTACAATAACATCTTAAAATTGCATTACATCTAACATAAAACAATTGTTCGTCATTGATTTATTTTAAATTATAACATTAATATCGCTAAATAAATCATTCATTTTAAAATTGCAAATTCTTTAATTGTTTATTTACTAAATGAAATCTTAAATTAACATAATGTACGTATGCAAGGCTCTAAAAATTAGAAATATTTGATATTTAATTATATTTACATTACATTTTAAATTATTGCAGCGACTAAATACACAATGTCGGGTAATTAGAGAAGAATTTCCTCTTAATTTGCTGAAAATAAAGACCAAATGTCACTTTCATTATTTTGATTTTAAAGAAAGAATAAGACAAAGTAAAATCAATTGCAGCTGATGTAATAATAACTAAAAAGCAATACCTCGAAAGGCCAAATTGAAATCAGGATGTAGATCCTCTTTTATTTTGGAAGGTACGTTTAAAAAAGGGTAACTGCATTTTTTATTTTGATTTTCTTTATACATATATGTATATGTATATATATATATATATATATATATATATATATATAATTATTTCGTGCCCTTGGTATGATATGGTAAATTCAATCAGTTGGCGATTTAAGGTCTGGCTTTACTTTTAAGTATATACCGATAGGTCCAACTCGCAACGGGCCATAGGTAACAATATACGTATGGAACGTAATGCGATGTGGCAACGTGTGTACGATGCCTATATTGAGTGACTTTCTTAAAATTTAAATTTATTTTGCAGAATTATTGATTTTTTTACTTTTATCTTTTAGAAAACGTTATTGTTTTTTTATTACTTAAAATTACTTTATATGAAAAATAGTATACCATAAAAGTGTAAACAAAGACAGTATACATTGAAACGAATATTCATTCAATTGTATTGTCATGAAATTGAATTTGTCAATCGTTGTTACATTTGTTAGAATGAATAGATATTTATATTTATCGGAAAATA
Organism: Melolontha melolontha; assembly: GCA_935421215.2. NCBI lineage: Eukaryota > Metazoa > Arthropoda > Insecta > Coleoptera > Scarabaeidae > Melolontha > Melolontha melolontha. Next base: position 15,674,225 of record OW285236.1, read on the forward strand.
CTAATACTTAAAGCAAACAAATAAGGTGTAGTGTTTTGTTATAGGAATGAGGAATGTATAATATCCATTTCTTCCTGCATATTGATTATGCAGCTGATGCTTTCGTAATATGCTCATATTTGTATTATTTCAACTTATACTTCGGTCGATACATACCGACTTCCTTCAAACCAGGAGGAAGCTACAGTTGTAATTAAACTATACTTCCTTTTTTTTATTACCTACGGATATTCACAATTCCAAAATACGTTACAATGTTGCGTATTTTAGATTGTAATTAGCTGAATGCTGTCGCAAAACTGATCTCTGCATTTTTAAAAATGCCAGAATAAAATTAACCCCTGCCCTTATTATAATTTTACAAAGGAACAGACACGTACTTCAATTTCTACGAAAAACTAAGCCTACAGTTCATGTATAATACAGTGATAATGAAGACTGGAGCGTTTGTCGACCTACGAAGTTGTACTTTACTTGTTTATTGTTAAAAAAAGGCTGATGGAAATATTACGTGAGATTTTGGTATCTGTATTATAATAACATCACGATAATAGTAGAAATACAAATATGAGCATATTACGAAAGCATCAGCTGCATAATCAATATGCAGGAAGAAATGGATATTATACATTCCTATAACAAAATACTACACCTTATTTGTTTGCTTTAAGTATTAGTATTGTCCGATAAATATAAATATCTATTCATTCTAACAAATGTAACAACGATTGACAAATTCAATTTCATGACAATACAATTGAATGAATATTCGTTTCAATGTATACTGTCTTTGTTTACACTTTTATGGTATACTATTTTTCATAATAAGTAATAAAAAAACAATAACGTTTTCTAAAAGATAAAAGTAAAAAAATCAATAATTCTGCAAAATAAATTTAAATTTTAAGAAAGTCACTCAATATAGGCATCGTACACACGTTGCCACATCGCATTACGTTCCATACGTATATTGTTGCCTATGGCCCGTTGCGAGTTGGACCTATCGGTATATTTAAAACAACCCTACATGTTTCGGCAATGATGCCTTTATTTTTTGTATACTGCCATTTATATTTTATATCCTTGATAAAGGCATCATTGCCGAAACATGTAGGATTGTTTTAAATATATATACTTTAAAGTAAAGCCAGCCCTTAAATCGCCAACTGATTGAATTTACCCTATATACAGTGTATAAATTGGCGGACCCACTACGCGTAGCGACATTCTTGGTCAAATTTTGAGTTAAAAGTCCTAATCCTAAAACGATGTATCAGGCTTCCTTTGTCTTCAGAATGAATTTGACAGTAGTAATGTATTTGACTAGAAAAACATTAGGCTGCCCACTTATTGTTTTACAACGTTGTCAGATGTGTTTTTCGTCAAAATAAGTTAATAAACAAATACAAAAGTATTTTTAATAATATAAAATATTATTAAAAATGGGGTGTGAAGAACACAATACAAGTTATATATTTGTGAATGTATCTCCTCTCCAGAGACGCAGATACGTATTTCACCTTTCTACAGGATCGTCGGTACGCCCCTGCTGGAGAAGAGATACATTCAACCAAATATAACTACCTTGCTATCAACCAGAAATTATTAAGACAGAGCGTGAAAGAATATTCAGCGCTGTCTAGATAACAACTGTCGAACTAAGCAACGTGTTTCTCTAGACGGTAACATACCATATCTATAGAAAACTGTATTATCGTGTCTTCACTACTTGTCGGGCGAACCGAATGCGTATATAACAAAATAATTTGAAACATACATGAGTGGGTAAAAACCACACCAATTTGTATAATACAAAAGTATTTTTAATAATATAAAATATTATTAAAAATGGGGGTGAAGAACACAATACAAGTTATATATTTGTGAATGTATCTCCTCTCCAGAGACGCAGATACGTATTTCACCTTTCTACAGGATCGTCGGTACGCCCCTGCTGGAGAAGAGATACATTCAACCAAATATAACTACCTTGCTATCAACCAGAAATTATTAAGACAGAGCGTGAAAGAATATTCAGCGCTGTCTAGATAACAACTGTCGACCTAAGCAACTTGTTTCTCTAGACGGTAACATACCATATCTATAGAAAACTGTATTATCGTGTCTTCACTACTTGTCGGGCGAACCGAATGCGTATATAACAAAATAATTTGAAACATACATGAGTGGGTAAAAACCACACCAATTTGTATAATACAAAAGTATTTTTAATAATATAAAATATTATTAAAAATGGGGTGTGAAGAACACAATACAAGTTATATATTTGTGAATGTATATCCTCTCCAGAGACGCAGATACGTATTTCACCTTTCTACAGGATCGTCGGTACGCCCCTGCTGGAGAAGAGATACATTCAACCAAATATAACTACCTTGCTATCAACCAGAAATTATTAAGACAGAGCGTGAAAGAATATTCAGCGCTGTCTAGATAACATAACGATAACATAACGACAGTTGTTATCTAGACAGCGCTGAATATTCTTTCACGCTCTGTCTTAATAATTTCTGGTTGATAGCAAGGTAGTTATATTTGGTTGAATGTATCTCTTCTCCAGCAGGGGCGTACCGACGATCCTGTAGAAAGGTGAAATACGTATCTGCGTCTCTGGAGAGGAGATACATTCACAAATATATAACTTGTATTGTGTTCTTCACACCCCATTTTTAATAATATTTTATATTATTAAAAATACTTTTGTATTATACAAATTGGTGTGGTTTTTCCCACTCATGTATGTTTCAAATTATTTTGTTAATAAACAAATATTAAAAACAAACTTTAAAATCAAAAAGAAAACTTTAACGAAAGGATAATAACAACAATTCTTCTTTCTTCTAAATTGTAGCTCTTTCTGTCAACAAATATCGAGTAATAATGCTTATTTCAAGACAGAAAGTCCGAACTTTAGGAACCTCGTGCAAAGATATGGAGCATGGTACAACATTTTCGTATTAGGATTTTGGACTCCGAATTTAACGAAGAACATCGCCGCGTGTAGTGTGTCCCGCAATTTATACACACCCTGTATATAGATGTGTAGCTTGATAGGTGATCTGTGTATGATTTTGCCGGGAAAGGTATCCGAACAACGTGAGGGGAAGGAAATTAGTTATGCAACTTAAACATCACAAAGGTGTTGCATTTAGAAGTTGTTCTGGGGTAGGAATTTCATGTTAACGAAAAATTTAATGTTGGCTATCTTGGTCGATTAGTGTTCGCCGTACTTAAATTTTGTGATCTCGTGCCCGTGTTTATACGTTATAAACTTTCATTGGATTTATTATTTGTTTGTGTAAGTAGCATTTAGGACTATGTATAGTTTTAGTGTATAGTTTTACCATTTTTTTTATATTATTAGTTGTAGATTTTTTAGATTAATTAACTGGATAGTGTCATATTCTGAAACGTCAAACTATACAATTTTTGAAAATACTATCGTATTTCTTTAAATTAATCTGGCATAAAAGTTGGAATAGAATGTATAGATCCTAAATATATTTTTATACGAAATACATTTGTTTCTAATTTTCATTTGAATTTACATTTTATATATTTTAAAGATATTCAAGAAGGTGGAAAAGAATTAAATAGAGTATAGAGAAAAAGAATGTTTCGTTCGATTAAATTCTGCATTGAATATGTCTAAGAAGTTTATGTAATGGGTTCTAAATTACATATATTTATTGTAATACAGAAGTTAATCGAATGAAATATTATTTTTCCTACATACATAAAATAAAATAAACCCCAATAGTAATTTAGCTACAGCTATGTTGGTTGTATACACAATCACCCCCTTTCCCCGCACGATGCCCAGTCTATTTTACTATTAATTTACACATCTATATTATTACTGATCTGTGGATATATGTGTTAACCATCACACCATAATCATATACCGTGAGTCTTTTCTATCAATGAACATAATACATGAATACACCTATATTCAGTTTTAAAATAAATGCTTCAATGCATGAGAACGCTATGCAACCAACATTGCGAGTGTCATCACTTGTGGCAATAAGGCATTTTAGTTTAGTCAATGTCAACAAAGTGTGAAAATAATTTATTTACCATTTAACTTACACAAACAATATTAAAATGAATTTTTTCTATTTTGCGTTCGAAATGAACTCATTATGAAACCCAAAACAGTATCGAAATGAGCTTCATTTCGATACGCTTTTTTTCATTTTTCAATGTTGGCGTTGTTCGAATACAGAAATAAATGTCATTGCTGTCATTTGATTTTAAGAATTTATTTTATTTTACACAAACAACGTATGTTGTATACAATTGACAACAACATATATATGTTTCTATGTCACTCATGTTTATATTTTTAAATGAAATATCAAGTAATGTTAACGAAAATTAATAAATAATATGTAATATAATATACTTCGCGGATGGCAAGATTTAAATTTGAAAATGTCAAGTATCAATGTGACCAACTGCATGCTTTATATAAAAATTAAACTCTAAACTTTCAAATTAAATAATTCCAATTTAAGCAATTTATTAATGTAAAAAACGCAAAATAGAAAAAATAGTATAAAAAACTCGTTTCATAAGGCCTTTTGCCGCACTCGCCCTTTAGAAAACTCGCCGCTATCGCGGCTCGTTTTCTAAACTGATCTCGTGCGGCAAAATGGTGCCTTATGAAACTTGTTTTTTAATATACTATTATGATAAATTAAAAAAAAGCTTGTTTTTATTTATAATTCTTTAACTTTTTAATAAATGGTCGAAATTCACATTCCGTACAATATGCGAGTCAGTAGATAAGGTATGGGGGTTCTAGCTCAAAATCCCATGTATTTTCTTATGGAGGTTCATTTTGCACTTTTTCAATTTGGACATATTAATCCGGGACACCTCTATATACACTCGTAGATCTGTTTACAGATCTACGAATGTATATAGAGGGTGTCCCACTGAATGTTCGGGGGGGTGAGTTTCACATAGGGGTGAGAAGCTTGCAAGGCGGTTATTATTATAATTTATGTGGGGGGTGGGTTTTACATAGGGGTGAGAAGCTTGCAAGGCGGTTATCGGCGCTAGCGCGTATGATTTCAGAGGTGATTTCATCTTTATTAGTTCGTTTGCTCCTTTTCTTCGGACCTGTTCATTCCTGTTTCATATCTATTCAGACTTAATCATTATTAGTTCAGAGATATTTAGAAGAGAGATGACGTCACATATTTAGAATTATTTGATTTTTTTTATTTTTAAAAATATCACATTTAAAATTTTTTTATATTTTTAATGTCGGGAACGTCGAGGAATCGAACTCGGGTCCTTCTAGGTGTAAGACAGACACCTTAACCGTTCGGTCACACCCGAGATGTAAATTGGATATTGTAAAACGCATAAGTAGTCTATTACAAAATGTGGAAACTCAACTTTAAATAACTTAGAGATATTATTCATTAAATTCGCGTCTAATTTACATATAATTAGTATTAATTATCCCCGTTTAATACTCGATATATTTTACATTTTTCAGCAGATATCAACCGTAATTTTGTGTGTAATATTAGAATTAGAGGTAAATATATCGACACAGGTCATTGAGTAGATATGTGGATTGTTCGATAAACTGCTTTTCATGAAAGATAGTATCTTCCCTCATTTTAAGAGAGACGATGATGAATTGATTGTAATTATTCGATTTTTTCTATTTTTAAAAATATCACACTTATATTTTTAATGTCGAGACGTCGGGGAATCGAACTCGGATTCTTTAGAGTGAGACGCCGGGATTCTATCACGAGACCACGCTGGGTAATATGAATGGGATATTTTATAAGTTATATATATTGTCTGACTTATCTCAAATTATTATAAATTATTTTTCCAAGTTAAATTAGAATTACTATTATAGGTAGATATATCGATCGGGTCTTAATAATCGATAAATTTACGTTTAATTTACACATAATTAGTATTAATTACTCCGTTTAATACTCGATATATTTGATGACCATAATTTTGTGAGTAATAATACTTAGTTTAAAATAAAACATAATTTCACATAGAATAAATTTTTATTTAGGCAGCATCTATTTTTTAGGATAATATATAGTAATATACAGAGCATCTAAGGGTTACAATGCAAGTACATAGATCAAAACAAGTCTATACATGTCTTAACAGATATAGACTCGTAGTTTTGTAGGTAGGAGATCTGTATGGAAGGGACAAAGATATATAAATAATATTTCTACTTTAAAATGTATAGAGTGGTTTTAGAGCGCTTGCGTATATAAAATAGTAAAGCTATCACGTGATCATTATTATCCCGTTAAATGAGTATATATAGAGGAGTATATGTATATGGAAATCATGTAATCAGTGTTCATCGCTGAGTTAAGATGCAATCCGTTCAACAAATTAAATCTTCGCTCTTCAATGCTAATATTGAAAATAATAAAGATGCTCTGGCTTCAGAAATTAAAAAATGTAATTCAACTCTCCGAGTATTAAATAATTCATTGAGTAGTGCTAAAAGTGTTGGAGAAAAACAAAAACTGATAGCTACCATTGCTCAAGTAAGGAGCTTCAAACAAATGTATCGAGCTCATCAAATAGCTGGAGGGAGTTACGCACCGAGGAAACGTACTACTGCTTCTTACCACGTTAAATGGGAGGATATCAAATCAGCGTTTCAAAACCGTATTCGAACTGGAGTTATAATTAATCTAAAACATATCGACCCCATATTATTTATGGAAGATGCTGCTATCCTATTTCAACGAAGAATTTCGAATGTGTTAAAGAAGGAAGAAGCCATCAAGGTGAATACAATGTTTTGTGGCGAATTCAAAATACAGAAAGCTGACCAAGAGATTAATGAATTAAAATATTTTAACACTAAAAATATTGCAATTTATCGAGACACCAGTCTAAAAGAATGGTTTGTTAGCTGCATACAGCAGCCAATTCTCGCTGATCTTGAAGAGTTTCAAGAAAGAGACAGCGGTTGGGCGTTATCAACAGTCATCAGTCTCCAGGTAAATATTAATAAATTTACGTCTCAACTAGGATCATCCTACATCGAATTACCTTCGCAAATTAAAATTAAAAAAGCTTGCGTTAACGTAGAAAATAATGATCAAAAATGCTTCGCATGGGCTGTTGTATCCGCATTATATCCAGTGAGTAAGAACACGCGAAGAACTACAAAGTATCCAAACCCATCATCTGTGCTAAATTTAACAGGAATTCAGTTCCCAATGACGATGAAACAAATTCCACGGTTTGAAAAGCAAAACGGCGTTTCAATAAATGTTTATATTTTGAAAAAAACTAATGAAAAATTCGTCACCTTACCTACATACCTAACAAAAATGAAACAAACTAAACATGTGAATTTGCTACTTATTCAAGATTTTTACTATAACGAAGATGAAGTGCATGAGGATGATAATGAATCAACTCCTAGTTATCACTATGTCTGGATTAAGAACTTATCACGCCTCGTATCCTCACAGCTATCGAAGCATAAAACAAAAAAGTATTTTTGTGACCGCTGTTTACACTACTTCTATACGAAAACAGCTCTCGATGAACATTACCTAGATTGTCAAGAAATGAATAACTGTAAGATCCGACTACCTACGGATGATAATAAGTTTATTAAATTTAAAAATTTCAAAAATAAAGTGAAAGCGCCCTTCGTTATTTATGCCGATTTGGAGTGTCTACTTGCACCATGTAAAATTCAAAATAAATATCAAGAACATCTGCCATGCAGTATTGGATATCATGTCAAGTGTTCATATGATGAGTCATTATCATTTTATAGAAGTTATCGTAGTCAAGATTGTATAGAATGGTTTACTAAGGAACTCAAAGCTTTTGCAGAAGATTTAGAAACAGTATTTTTATGCCCCATACCCATGGACAAACTAACATCTGATGAACGATATTTATATGAAAACGCTACAATATGTCATATTTGTGAAAAATCGTTTAGTTCAGATGAAAAGAAAAAGGTTAGAGATCATGATCATTTGAGTGGAAAATACCGAGGAGCTGCACATCAAGATTGTAATGTAAATTATCAAGATACACATACAGTTCCGGTGGTTTTCCATTACCTAACTGGGTACGACTCACATTTCATCATCAGGAATTTGGCTGAGGACTTAAAGGGACGTATAGATGTTTTGCCGACAACCAAAGAAAAATATATTTCATTCACTAAACATATCGATGAGAATATAATTAAATTTAGATTCATTGATTCTTTTCGATTTATGGCTTCAGGACTCAATACCTTAGCATCATATTTAATAGAATACCCCGAACTTATATCTGAATTTTCTAATCTAAGCGATGAAAAATTAAAATTGCTAACACGAAAAGGAGTATACCCTTACGATTATTTCGACTCGGAAGAGAAATTCAAGGAAACGAAGCTCCCCGAAAAATCTAAATTCTTCAATCAATTAAACGATCTAGATATTTCAGATGAAGACTATGATCATGCGCAAAAGGTCTGGAGTGAATTTAATATCGAAAACTTGGGTGAATATTCAGACTTATATCTGAAGACGGATGTGCTACTATTAGCTTGCATTTTCGAACAATTTAGAAGTAGCTGTCTGAAAACATATGAGCTTGATCCAGGACTTTACTTCACCTTACCCGGATTCGCATGGGATTGTATGTTTAAACATACTAATATAATCTTAGAATTACTGACAGATTTGGATATGATTATGTTTATTGAACGCGGAATCAGAGGAGGGCTCAGCCAATGTTCTTATAGACATCTTAAAGCAAATAATAAATACATGTCGGATTATGATTCTTCCAAACCAGACAAATTTATAATGTATAACGATATCAATAATCAATATGGATGGGCAATGTCTCAATATCTGCCTTATGGAGGATTTCGATGGTTATCTAATGCCGAAAATTTCAATGTTTTAGATATACCCGATGAGAATGATATAGGATATATTTTAGAGGTAGATTTAGAGTATCCGCAAGAACTACATGATTTACACTCAGATTTACCCTTCTGTCCTGAACATCTAGCTGCTCCGGGATCGAAAGAAAAGAAATTAATGGCTACCTTATTCGAAAAAAAACGTTATGTTATTCATTATAAGAATCTAAAACAAGCCTTAAGACATGGTTTAAAGTTAGCTAACATTCATAGAATACTGCAATTTCAACAGCGTACATGGCTGAAATCATACATTGATTTAAACACTAAACTGAGATCATTGGCTATGAACGACTTTGAAAAAAATTTGTTTAAACTGATGAACAACGCTGTTTTCGGGAAGACGATGGAAAATATACGCAAACATAGTATAGTGAAACTAGTAAATAAATGGAAAGGACGATATGGTGCCGAAGCTTTAATTTCAAAGCCTGAATTCAAATCGGCGACTATATTTAATGAGAACTTTGTTGCTGTTGAACTCAACAAAACAGAGATCTATTTTAATAAACCTATCTATGTAGGAATGGCCATATTAGATATTTCTAAAACATCAATCTATGAATTTCACTATGATTATATGAAACCGATGTTTGGAGATAAATGTCAAGCAGCCTACACAGATACTGATTCGATTATCTATTCAATTGAGTGTTCAGATATCTACGATTTAATCCGTCGCGACTGTCATAGACGATTTGATACAAGCGATTATCCTAAAGATAATGTTTATAGTATTCCTCTTGTAAACAAAAAAGTTCTAGGTATGATGAAAGATGAGATGAATGGGAAAATTGTAACAGAATTTGTAGGCTTGAGATCTAAAATGTATGCTATTAGAGTAGAGGGTAAAGATGCAGTAAGGAAAGCTAAAGGGGTTAAGAAGAACATTGTCAAAAATCGAATAAGTTTTGATGATTATATAGAATGTTTGTACAATACTAACGAGAAATATGTGAATCAAAAATTAATTCAATCCGAAAAACATCAAGTGTATAGCAGTAATCAAACGAAAATTGCTCTAAGTCCTCATGATGATAAAAGATACTTAATAAAAGACAGTTGCAGTACATTACCTTGGGGACATCGTGATATTATGTGTATAGAATGAATTATATTTTTAGCTTGTAGATTAATTATTCTATGTATAAGCAAGTTTCTAAACTAATATTGTATATGTATATTGAGGAAAGAAAATATTATGTGTATAGACTGAATTATATTTTTATAGATTAATTATTTTATATATAAACAAGTTTCTAAGCTAATATTATATATGTATATTGAAAAATAAAATAAAATATTTATTATATATATGTCTATTTAATATCCATACCAACAACCGGATCATGCAGGGGTATTAGAAGATCTATGTTATAGGGGGTAGGAAAGGCTGCAACTTTTAAACATCTCGAAATTCAAACATCCTAATTATACGAATAAAATTTTCATAAGTAATAAATAGAGGGAGGAAAATTATATTTGAAAGTGTTTTTAGCAGGAAATATACATTGTTTATGCAACACATATACTAGCTTTCTCAACTAAACTTTCCCTCATTAAATAAAATAATCAGATGCGGTGAATCGGTATATCCTTAAGTGATTTATAATCGCAAAGACACCATGAAATTTAAGGTGAATACATAAAGGCTTAAACACAAGGTGTGCTTATTTTATGTAGATTGGAAATTAAGTAGATGATAATATATACACTAGTCAATAGCTTTTACGTAGAATATATAAATTATATCTCACAACCCATACATAATAATGATTAATCAATATAAAATGTCTTGAAATTAAATATGTTTTAATATTTTTATTAATTACTCTTATTAGATATCGAACCTTCAGCATTTGGTTGCGTAGAAAATCTAAACGTTAAAATATGAATGAGTTTAATATTAGAACTTATATAAAATTGCATATAATATGAACTAAAAGGGGAGAAGAAATAGTTGAAGCCTCATTGTATGCTATCTTCAATTATTTATGGCTGTTAAGCTCATAGAAATTCGGTTCTGTTTATTAACATATTAAGATGTATATAACTATGTAAATTAGAAATAAAAAGAAAATATCAATTCATTTATGTTTTATTTATAAGGTATAATATATAGATAATATTAATAAAATCATAATATATTTTTATTGTCTATCCATGAATTGTGTGAGTTGTTCATAGAAGCTGTCTAGTATTGGACGACCGGATATATCCTCAAGTACATATGCTGTTCGATCTCGATGAACGCGCGATAAAACATGTCTAATGATATTGTCCACTTTCCTAATTCTATTTTCAAAAGGGCATCTGTAAGCAGCTACAGCTTTCATGCTATCGTTTTAAATACATGATTTATTAGTAATAATTATACTATTTTTTTCACTATTCCAGTAAGCGGAGCGTATTCTACAACGCTGTCGTGAATGATTAAACAGATGGCAGTAGTATTGTTAGGGAAAGGATTATCTGACTCAAACTCAAGTTTTATGTCTACGGTACCCGCTTTTATGCTCTCTGCTTGTTTAGAAACGTCTAAGACTAAGAAGGGGTAATCAATGAAAGCGTTATAATCTATTAGAGGTTGAGCGATCGTTCTCCCATAATATGAACATTGAAAGGATGTATACATCCTATATGCTAAAGCGTATCGCTTAATATCCATTTGTAAATTCAGATTATTGTAAGGATAGGTCTCAGAGTTTAAGTATAGTTTTATATTACTGATTGACACGTGATCAAATCGACCAGCGTCAGCAGTTAAGTTATCCTTCCTATTTGTTTGGAAGGCTATTATTACGAAGCGCGGTTTCTCTAAATTTGTGCTCGTTTTAACACTCCACACATCTTTTTTATTGCTTCGTAAAGATGGTAGTTCATGCAGATCCCATTTTCTAAATGGCATGTAGATAGGTTTATTAGCGTTTAAAGTTTTTAATAAATTTAGACGAATTGAGTCATCCATAACAATATGTGGAACATGCCATTCGACTTTACTGATATCTATTTTAGCTTTTTTTGTGCCATCTGCTTCAATATTTTTATAACAATTAATATCTAATCGGCTTCGTATCAGTATCAGCTCTTGGGAGGTATAGGCGACCACTTTCCTATAGTCTTCGAAGCATCCGACTATAAACCTTAAGGGAATGCATGCACTAAATGTATCACCTGATAATGTCGGCTGACTTTTATTTTCGAAAGGATACCAACCCGCCATTTGTAGAGACTTGCTCTCATTATCACTTAAAGACAAGAAACCTTTGATGGTAGAAGTTATACCAGGCTTATTACAACGATCTATTTCGATACCATTTATCTCATATCGCAGCTGATCAAACAGAAACGCGTATGCATTATTTATTAGCTCACAAGAGCCAGTCCCATCTATGTTTGGTTTAAATGTACCTTCAATATATATGTAGCTGTCACCTGGAATTGTGTATACATCTTGATTATTTATTGGTATACGTATTTCATCGTTCGCATTGAAGTTATTAGCACGAGGGTAATATGTATGATATTCCTCCTTAGTTATCGTTTCGTCGAAGTTTAACTTTGCGTAAATGTCTAACTTTTCCATCGTTAACAACAAATCCCAATGATTGAAGGAATGTTAAATTTATAGGTGTTAGCACGTTAGTCGTTGGAGACTGAATGGCCGCCGTCTGATGATAAGAGAGTTCTTTATATGTTTTGTTAAACTCCAAACCCATTATAATCGCTTTAATTCTAGGCGCACAACGATCTGCTCACCTCGAAAATTTATTGGATCTCCTTCTTGGTCTAGCAACGTTAACGTAATATTGCTAATGTTTTTTGTTGTTGTCGGCAGATAGACTATATTCCTAGGTTCTATATTGATGCTGTAACCAGGTTCTACTGTTGGTGAAAATTCAAATAGTGTGTGAGAGGGACGTGTGTCATAATACGCAGAAGATACTATATTGCACTCGATTCTAATTGTAACGACCTTTATAATCTGTACTGGAAGGTCAGATTCGTAGATCCTTTTAGCATGCAATTTGCTTTTGCTGAATCCTAACATGCGACCGATTGAGTCTTCCTTAGTAAAATCTATAGAAAAAATACTATATATCTCACACCTCAACGTGTTGTTGTTAGGTTTTATAGTTAGTAAACCGCTTTTATCTAATATGTTTTTGTTTGTAGACGGCAATCGGTTTTGTATATAAGTCTCTAAATCACTTATTTCATATGAGCCAGTGGGTATTTCTAACACCTCGTTATCATAATAGAATTTGTTATGTCCCTCATAAACATTTGGTATAGTATTGTAAGTGTGTAGACCTATAAGTCCCAATCCATATTCATATCGATCATCTAATTCAATCGGAGGATAGTAATCTGCAGTAAGCACGTGGTTAGTGCTTTTGAGTGTGAACGTGTTCGACATGGTACTGAACTCACTATGTACTCTACATATAGCTATATAGAAATTCTAAACATAAATGTCCACAATTCTTTTCGTTAAACTTCTGATATCGGCAGTGGTTATATTTGATTTCACATTTTTTTAGATATTGAACGAGTTCAAGCGGAGGTGGTAAATTTCCATATGAGTCGAAATATTGAACTTTCAGTTTTCTCTTGGAATATGCAACCCAGTGTGTGCCTGGCCCTTCTTTTGAATCAAGATTAACGACTGCACACTCATTGCTTTTTGGTATATTCGGTAAGCTATTTCTCATAAAGACACCTCGGAAGTAGGGTAAATAATCTCCATACTTTAAAATGTCTACGTCTGAGAGAGCTCTGCGTGGCAGTCGATTTAAAAGTTTTTTGCTTCCTTATTTGAATTAAGATATAGTCCCATTCCTCTTTTATATGGCTTCAAAAACATTCCTTCGCCTTTTTTCCCCAAAGCAACTTCTTCCATAACCTTATTATGACGTTGCGTCTCTTCTAACACTTTTTGAGATGCTCTAGCTTTATTGATCGCTTGCACAATTCCGGTTACGCCCCCGGTAAGACCACCTAAAGCACTTAAGCCAGCAAATAGAGGTATGAGAGGAATGATACCCCCTGATTTCGGTAGAGGAATAACTCTGGGTGTATTAATATTTGTTTTACCCCCATTCTTCTTTATCGCGATTTTAGCAGAAGCGAGCGCTATTTTAGCTCCATCAACAATATCCTTCAGTTTAGTCTTTTTTAGGGCTACCTTAGCATGATAGACAACTCCTTTTCTAAACGGGATTTTTCTAACGAAGCCTCCTTCTATTCTATTCCGTGTTTTCGCTATAGATGATCTACGCTTAGTCTTAATTCGATTTAACCCCATACCTAATTTTCTTTTAACTTTCATACTGTTTGTGACCAGCCAAGCAGCTGCTTTTTCACCAAAACTTGCGTCCTTGGATTTGACTCGAGTCCACGCTCTTTCTTGCAGTATGTGATCGGCTTGATGGCGTTTTATAGTATCGCTATCCCTCGAATAAGCGATATCGTGTTCTTTACATGCAGCGTCAAGCGGATTAATTCCTTGGTCGCCTCGGGCCATACGCTGTTTCAGTTTCGTACCTGGACCACAGTATTGATATCCGGGTAGATGTAATTCTACAGGTAACTTATTAATGAGTGAATTTAATATACCTCTACCCTCTTTGAATGTAGACATTTGAATGAAACATATATTAATGTATGATCACATTATATAGATTCATTCTTGCGAAATGCGTGTCGTTAAACAGAAGGTAACCTTAAAGGTTCGAAATTTGGACGGTGGTTTGATAGACAATAAATTTAAACGAAGACATGGAGAAATATTACCAAATACTATCAGAGGTATAATATGTGGGCCATCTAACTGCGGAAAAACAAATGCTCTTTTGAGTTTGATTACCGAAGAGAATGGTTTAAAATTTAACAATATCTATGTTTATTCCAAGTCACTTTACCAGTCTAAATATCGATTTCTAGAGGCAGTGATGAATAACGTGAAGGATGTTAAATATTTTAAGTATTCGGAAAACGATAACATCATAGATCCCTGTAAAGCTTTAGAAAACTCTGTTTTTATTTTCGATGATGTTGCTTGCGAGACACAAGATAAAATTAGAACATATTTTTGCATGGGTCGACATAAGTCGATTGATTGTTTCTACTTATGTCAGACGTATACTCGAATACCAAAACATTTAATACGTGATAATGCTAATTTTATTATTTTATTTAAACAGGATGATTTAAATCTTCGACATATATATGCCGATCATGTTAACACTGATATGACTTTTGATAAGTTTAAAGAAGTTTGTGCTGAGTGTTGGAAAAATAATTATGGTTTTCTAACGATAGA
Source organism: Melolontha melolontha (assembly GCA_935421215.2). Classification (NCBI taxonomy): domain Eukaryota; kingdom Metazoa; phylum Arthropoda; class Insecta; order Coleoptera; family Scarabaeidae; genus Melolontha; species Melolontha melolontha. The sequence goes on from OW285236.1 coordinate 15,689,542, forward strand.
TAAAGATAGTAATATCGATGAGGGTCGCTATAGAAAAATGTTCGATTGTTATATATATTTGTGAACACAAGCATATTAGTCAATCAGCTAACGATATGCGTATGGTTAAGAAGCATAACAATGGGGGAAGAGCAATCGTCAACCGATATCAGAGATATATGTTGTGATATATATTGGACACTCTGCGAATGTATTTCCTCATTTTTTATAAAGCTTTTCCGCTAGCTATGATCACACTTAATAGTATTAAAGTATGAAAACAGCCTATCTGCCTCAATAGCTGTTTAATATCCGTTCGGACCTGTTCATTCCTGTTCCAGAGCTATCCAATATCTAATATCTTAAAACAGCTCATCTGCTTCAATAACCGTTTAATGCCCGTTCAGATTTGTTCATTCCTGTTCTAGAGCTGTATAATATCTGTTTTATATCTATACAGACTTGATCATTATCCGTTCAGACCTGTTCCATATCTGTTTCGGAAGCTGTTCGTTCTCTGTTCAGACCTGTTTAGAAGCTGTTCAAACCTGTTCACTATCTGTTTCGGAGCTGCTTGCTATCTGTTTGCGGGACAGTCCTGAGGATGTCGCCGAAGAAAAGGAGCAAACGAAATGATAAAGATGAAATCACCTCTGAAATCATACGCGCTAGTGCTTCAATTAGAAAAAAATATTTAGCATTGAAATTAGGTCGTTCTGAATTTGACGCATTACTAACACACCATTTCAAACCAGTCACTGAACCCCTTAAAAAAGTTTTAGAAAAAACATCAGCACAGACTGAAATAGATCTGAAGAGTAAGATGAAGTCAGAGGATGAAGAGTCTAAACAAAATATAAGAATTCCGAAGATGATATCAAACACAAAGTCACATAGTGTCTATATGGAGAGTTCCGATAGCCCTTATGAGGGACTTAATATAACTGATCGTAACATTGAAAATTCCGACCTGTATTATTTTCCTAGAATCTACTTGGAAGGATTATTGTCCGATGCTAGCAGAGAATATGATTTAACGTTTGGTGTCCACGTTGATCCTATGTCGGATAACTTTAAAATGGGTAAATCAAGTTTTACTTCCGATGGTCGTGATTTTGTAATCGATAACGTGCGATATAAGGGGACGCGAGGATTATGCGAGTTGATATTTAAGGTACATCCTAGCGAGTTTACGAGAGATGACAAAGAGCAGTATAGACGAATCTTAAAACAAACTAGTGTACATCATCGTGACTTTGATCCCGAAAAGCAAGTCAAAGGAAGCAGAAGCTATAAATATTCATACATCATTAAACCTTTATTGAATCTAAGCACTTCATCGATGAATCTGGACACATCGTCTACGAGTGGATATATACAGGGGAGTGGCCATGTTGGTGAAGAATTAGTAGTGAGGAATGCTCCCTATCAGTATGTGTACTGGGATGATATAAACGAACTAGTTGATCGACTACGTTTACTCCTAGCATCGAAAACGGCCGGGCACTCTGGACATATAAATGAAATTGCCTCCATTGTTGAAGAGCTCAAGGAATCCGGCGTAATTGTATAATTAATCGAGGTCGAGTATTAATATAGTAGTACGCTATTACTGTTCGTAAAAGCCGGTCAGTCATGAAGAGTATTGATAAATTCGGGCGGCATTTAAACAAAAGTGAAATAAAAAAATCACTCGCACCATATAACCTTCAGTCTATTTTATCTAAAGATATCGAGGGACATTATGATTTTAAAAATAAACGAATACGCAATATTCAGTCGCCTGTAGAAGATAATGATTCTGTGAATATGGCTTATGTTAATAAAAAGATACAAGTTCTTAATGATTATATTAAAAAGATTGAATCTTCATGTGCGAGCAAAACCTTTGTAGATACACAGATCGCAGCGGTTGATGAGATTATCAAAAAGAGTGTATCTGTATGTGCTAACAAAACTTATGTAGATAAAAAGTTTACATCGGTTGATGAGCATATTAGAAAGACTATATCTGCATGCGCAAACAAAACCAATGTAGATAAAAAGTTTATCGCAGTTGAAGATAATTTTAGAAGGAGGTTATCGGTATGTGCAAACAAAACTAATGTAGATAAAAAGTTTACAGCGGTTGATGAGCTACTTAAAAAGATTATATCCTTAGGCGTAAATAAAAGCTATGTGGATAGTAAGTTTAAAGAACTTTTGGAAATTCTAAAATAGAAAACATCACCACTTGCTTGCGCTGTAGATCTATAAAAATTTTGAATCTACGTTGACGCATTAAAACATTTAATGATAGTAATTCTATATGAGCTGTCGAGCTGCGACTTCATTTACACAGATAAAGTTCAGCTGTAAACATCTAAGCTGTATCGATATTAAATATTCTAATAGAGAAATGAGTGAAATTAAACGTGACGTTGTAAACGAACTGCATAAACCTGCTCGTAGATTGTTTACTAGACGACATATTATTATTAAGGGTTTTGACGATTTGTGGCATGCGGATCTCATGGAATTTATCCCCTATGCTAGAGAGAATAGTGGCTATAAATATATTCTTACGGTAGTAGACTGCTTCTCGAAATATCTTTGGACGCAGCCTGTTAAAACTAAGACTGGTCAAGATGTGAGAAACGCAATGGAAATAATCCTTAAAGGGTTGCGACAGCCTAAAAATTTACAGACTGATGCTGGAAAAGAGTTTTATAACAATAAATTCCAAAATCTAATAAAAAATTACGGTATAAATCATTATTCTACATATAGTATAATGAAAGCGTCTATTGCCGAGCGTGTAATTAGAACTATTAAGGAGAAATTGTATAAAGAATTCAGTATGCGAGGTAAATATAAATGGCTAGATATATTACAGACAGTTACCGAAAAGTATAATCATACTATACATAGAAAGATTAAAATGCGACCGTGCGATGTTACCAAGAAGATAGAAAAACGTCTGTTAAAAAGTGTTTATAATAATATAAAAATTAGTGGACTTCGGAAATTTAATGTGGGTGACATCGTTCGTATAAGTAAATATAAAGGAGCATTTGCTAAAGGATTCACCGTGAGCTGGTCTACGGAATTGTTCCGAATAGTTAAAGCAAATATTACAAATCCTTCGACATATATGCTTGAGGATATGTCCGGTCGACCAATACTAGGTAGCTTCTATGAACTGGAATTACAGAAGACTATTCATAGGAACGTGTACCTCGTTGAAAGGATTTTGCGACGGAAGCGTAATAAAGTATATGTGAAGTGGTTGGGATTGAACAGCTCACACAATTCTTGGATAGACAATAAAAATATATTATGATTTTATTATCATTACCTATATATTATACTTTATATTATACTTTATAAATAAAACATAAATGACTTTATATCTTTTTTATTTTAAATTTACATATTTATATACATCTCAATGTGATATTAAGCGGAACCAACACTTAATTTTTTTGCTGACGGAAATCCATCTATATGATCGCCCTGCTCCAGTCGATTATAATGTCTATCACAGAGTAAATAAATTAAACGGAGTAATTAATACTAATTATATGTAAATTAAACGTAAATTTATCGATTATTAAGACCCGATCGATATATCTACCTATAATAGTAATTCTAATTTAACTTGGAAAAATAATTTATAATAATTTGGGATAAGTCAGACAATATAGGTAAGTTATAAAAAATTAAATTCTGGAGGGCCGTATGGTCTAGCGCCTAAGAAGCCGACTTATGTGAAGCATGGCCCACGTTCGATTCCCGACACTCCGACATTAAAAATATAAAAATTTTTAAATATGTTGAACTACAACCGATATCCTGCACACAAAACTATGGTTGTCAAATATATTGAGTATTATATGCAATTATATGCAAATTAAACGTAAATTTAACGATTATTAAGACTCGATCGATATATCTACCTATGATAGTAATTCTAATTTAACTTGGAAAAATAATTTATAGTAATAGGTTAGATAATATATATAACTTATAAAATATCCTATTCATATTACCCAGCGTGGTCTCGTGATAGAATCCCGGCGTCTCACTCTAAAGAATCCGAGTTCGATTCCCCGACGTCCCGACATTAAAAATATAAATGTGATATTTTTAAAAATAGAAAAAATCGAATAATTACAATCAATTCATCATCGTCTCTCTTAAAATGAGGGAAGATACTATCTTTCATGAAAAGCAGTTTATCGAACAATCCACATATCTACTCAATGACCTGTGTCGATATATTTACCTCTAATTCTAATATTACACACAAAATTACGGTTGATATCTGCTGAAAAATGTAAAATATATCGAGTATTAAACGGGGATAATTAATACTAATTATATGTAAATTAGACGCGAATTTAATGAATAATATCTCTAAGTTATTTAAAGTTGAGTTTCCACATTTTGTAATAGACTACTTATGCGTTTTACAATATCCAATTTACATCTCAGGTGTGACCGAACGGTTAAGGTGTCTGTCTTACACCTAGAAGAATCCGAGTTCGATTCCCCGACGTCCCGACATTAAAAATATAAATGTGATATTTTTAAAAATAGAAAAAATCGAATAATTACAATCAATTCATCATCGTCTCTCTTAAAATGAGGGAAGATACTATCTTTCATGAAAAGCAGTTTATCGAACAATCCACATATCTACTCAATGACCTGTGTCGATATATTTACCTCTAATTCTAATATTACACACAAAATTACGGTTGATATCTGCTGAAAAATGTAAAATATATCGAGTATTAAACGGGGATAATTAATACTAATTATATGTAAATTAGACGCGAATTTAATGAATAATATCTCTAAGTTATTTAAAGTTGAGTTTCCACATTTTGTAATAGACTACTTATGCGTTTTACAATATCCAATTTACATCTCGGGTGTGACCGAACGGTTAAGGTGTCTGTCTTACACCTAGAAGGACCCGAGTTCGATTCCTCGACGTTCCCGACATTAAAAATATAAAAAAATTTTAAATGTGATATTTTTAAAAATAAAAAAAATCAAATAATTCTAAATATGTGACGTCATCTCTCTTCTAAATATCTCTGAACTAATAATGATTAAGTCTGAATAGATATGAAACAGGAATGAACAGGTCCGAAGAAAAGGAGCAAACGAACTAATAAAGATGAAATCACCTCTGAAATCATACGCGCTAGCGCCGATAACCGCCTTGCAAGCTTCTCACCCCTATGTAAAACCCACCCCCCACATAAATTATAATAATAACCGCCTTGCAAGCTTCTCACCCCTATGTGAAACTCACCCCCCCGAACATTCAGTGGGACACCCTCTATATACATTCGTAGATCTGTAAACAGATCTACGAGTGTATATAGAGGTGTCCCGGATTAATATGTCCAAATTGAAAAAGTGCAAAATGAACCTCCATAAGAAAATACATGGGATTTTGAGCTAGAACCCCCATACCTTATCTACTCGAGTCGATTATAAAATCCCTGCAAAAAGTGTGTTAAAAAATCCAGTTTGGTTCGCAATTCGTCGCAGGCTGTACTTATGAGTGCTTTTTAATTTTCTTTCTGTTTGTATTTATTATGCACCCATCAGAATCAAATTTCCTAGTAATCGCCTGAATTGTTCCGACAGATGATATGGGCCTATCAAGATATTTGATAGAAAACAGATGCCGCACTTTCCTTAAACAAATGTTAAATACTAAAATATTTAAAATGTCATTTCATTTATGCACATTACTGACATTGATTTTGACATTTGTCGAAACACATAATCGAGCTATGTTGATTGCATAACATTCCAATGCATTGAGGCGTTTTTTTTAAACTGAACATAGGCTATGTATAGAGATAAAAAAACTCACAGTATAATATTATTGATATAATAAATGAATGATTGATTCTTGTTACTAAGTGAAACAATTATAAGTTGTTTATTAATGTATGCTAGTAACTAAAAATAATAATCGTTTTTGAATAATTTCATATTTTGAGTTTTAATCTGGATTTTCAAGAAAGTGAAATGGGCTTTGTTATTCCGTTGGATGTAAAAGAAGCCGCAAAAAGAGTTTAGATCTATTGCCCCAGAAATCGCGGCAGCAATATGATATTGCTTGCAATAGATTTATTAATTGATGCGAAATAAAGAAAGTTGCATACAAGTTCATTGAAAATATATTTTTGTCTTATTTCGACGAAAAATCTAGTCTATCGAAGGCGTCAACCCTGTGGTCCAATTTCTTTATGATAAAAGGTAATTTGCCAATTAAGAACGATATAGATATAAGCAAGTATTACAAAGTAATAGCTTTTGACTCAAGACCAAATTGATACATTTTTTAATGAAGACATATTAAAAAAAAAAAAAGGAAAGTATAAAAGTAACAAAGAAAGAAGAAAAATACGGGGACACACGCTTCACGCCAAGGGGGCCTTTCCTGGTGACCAACCAAGCACATCAAATAGGGCCGCGAAACATTGAAGTTCATGTAAGGCTAACAAAAGCACAGAATACACTTATCACGAACAGACTGTATATTAACTGTTAAGGTATAAAACGACACAATAAGCAAAAAAAAACGAGAGAGAAAAAGATCGTGTTAACAAAATGTAGAAAGAAAAAAAAAGAGAAAAAAATGTCTGGTTCAATCAAAAAACACACCAAGTAATGCGAGTAGCTAAATAAAAATATCGTTAAAGGAAAGAGTATAAAGTAAGGATTCCGCAGATATAAGATATAATAGACAATACACAAATAAGACTTGCAAAAAAGGCCAATTAAAGCACGGACATATAGGAAAGCACTGGATTAAGACTTTTGAATTATTCTCGAGCAATAATTACTTGGCGCTCATATTAATCGTATCTATATTCTATATTATATTTAACACAACTTTTTAATTAAGGTCTGCCAATCGATTCTTTCATTACAATTTAGAGAATATGAGCTTACTAAATTATTAAAGTTTTGTATTCTCTAATGAATACAATAAAAATTAGACTATTTTAAAAAGAATAATAAATCTATAAAACATAATAATATAAAACATGCTACCTAGTTAAAGCTAGTAAGCCAACCAAAATAAAAATCCTAACCTTTAAATCAACAAAATAAAAAACAAATTAAACAATTAGTAAGATTTAATTTACAATATAAACTAATTGAAATGTGGAAGATGTGGAGAAATTTTAATACTTACTTTTTACTTACTCGACAAGCACAATAATCACTAAATAATAAAGAAACGATTCCTAAAAAATATATTTAAAACATTTTTTAAACATAGACATGAAAACAATAGCAAAACGTTAAAAAAGTCCTATATTTTAATTTCATTACAATAGCACCAATCAACTGTCTCACTAGCCTAGTAGATAATTTGAAAAATTAATTACAGGATCCTATAATTTTCCTGGAAATTACAGAATTCTGTAATTTTATAATTCAACATATTGATAGTTATCTATAAACATATTGATTATAGATGCCTGTAACATATATTTCTCTTTAATAACTTGCTTCTTTGGATTTTTATTCTCCTGATACAAAATTAAAATTGTTGTGAATACTGGCACGAAAAACTCATTTTAGACACCAAGTAGTATGGTTTTAAATTCCTATTTCTCTTGCCCTGGTATGATAAAACTACAAATTTAATTCTAATACAAAATTTACCGGCAATTTTTGTATTTGTTATTATTATAGATATTTGTAATTTTTTATTTTTCAAATGAATTAAAAAAGGTATGTTGAAACGCATTGATAAGTATAAGTAGAGAGATTCCTCGTGGACGCGCGTATTTTTTGTCGCTGACGGACACTTCATTCGTGGGATGTTACTCGAATAGTACTCTCTATTGATAAATACCACAAAATATGCCTAAGGGTCAATATTATAAACAGCGAATAAATCTCTGAATAACAACTTGACGAATAAATATATTCAAAGAATAAATTGAAAATATAAAAAATGCATGCAAGTAAAATAAGTATTTGTAGAATAACTCTTAATAGTTGTGTATTTTGCAGTTTAGCGTTTCGATAAACGATTGCGACACTAAATAAAATAAAGAAGTACAAAATATCCTAATTCTTTACTATTTCTTTTTGTTTATATTTGTAAAATACAAACCGATAAATCTGGCATTATCAAAATTCAAGTTTACAAAAAGGTTTTAAATATATATATTACGTTTATGCACGTATAACGCTTTTGTTACAATTGAAACAGACATGTAATATACATATCTGTAACTGTACACATGGACAATACACCTCGTATTTTCAGCATTTACTTCTGCTTAAGACACGTGCTTCTGCCATTACCATTAGGCGTCATCGGTTAAGCTAGTGAAACAATGTAATACAAATGATACAATATATGAATAGATTTGTAACTGTATATAACATTAAGTTCGTCATGTGTCTTGAATTTTGACTTGTGGTCGAAGATAACTCCATTTCCACACCGTTGTTATGTATGTCCCAGGGTTGTGAGTGTTTGTGTCTGATTTAATCGTCCGTTGTTGTGTTTTTTTGCGCGGTCCTGTGTGTATTGTGTGTGTAAAGCCTGTGTGTCAGTCGCTTTTTTGCGTTTAAGTCACGTGTGTACGTTTGTTGGTCATAATCACATTTTTGTTTGCGTTTCAGTTGTGTGTGTGTTTAATGTGTTTTGTTGTATAGTGTTATTATTGTCTGTGTCTGTGTAACGAAGTGTTGTATTTGTTCGTTTGTTGCGTTTGTCGAATGTAGAGTTATTAGCATGTTGCCTAAGGCAAGTGCTAATTCGTCAACTGTGTTAAGTTTTGTCTTGCTCTGTCTTTGTGTCCATGGATTGCTTGTTGGGGGTGGTGCTGGTACGTATTTAGGTTGAGGTGTGGTTTTGATTGAAGGATTGTTTGGGTTATTGGGACAGTTTATGAAGGTGGATAGATGAGCACCACCGCAGTTTGCACACTTTGGTGGGGTTGTCTTGGTCTTTGTACATAGGTGAGTCGAATGTCCGTCTCCGCATTTCATACATTTGTAATTCACGTTACAGTTCCGTTGGTGATGTCCGAAAGTCTGGCACTTGTGGCATTGTATAATGTCAGTCTGTTTGTTTAATTGTTCTATTTTAATCGTCAGTCCGCAGCAGTCGCGTAAGTTGTAGATTGACTTGTATTGTCTCGTCAGTTCGATTAATACAAGTGGTGCTGGTATTCCGTGTTTGCCGTTCATCCGTTTGATTTTTAAAGTCGGGTATCCTTGGTCCGTTAAGTCGTCTGTGATGTCAGTTTCGGTGATAAAGGTGGGAATGCCACGCATCACCACCTTTAATGTCTTTTCACTTCTCAATTGAAAAGTGTAGTACTGTATATGTTCATTGTCTAGAGTGTGTTTTAGTTTTCTGAGTCTTCGTCAGTTGTCGGTTCTATGTGAATTCCCGGTTTCACCATTTTGTTTTCTGTCGTGTTGATGTTATTAGTTTTGAGTAATTGTCGTATGTAAGTCCATTTGTCTTTTTCGATTATTATTATGGGTGCAATTTTGTGTGTCTTTTGTGTTTTAGTGTTGTGTGTGGTGGTTTTGTCACTTACCCTGGGCGAGGTGGCTGATGTTGATGGCTGTGGAGTAGATTCGGCAGTTTCTTCTTCCATCTTTTCGTCGGCGTTTTTCTCAAGTGCGCTGTATGAATTTTTGGTTGAGATTGGTGCACTTTCGTGCTCGATTTTTTGTTTTTTGGTCGTCTTTTTTGGATTTATAAACGCGTTTTCTAGTGTAAAGGTGTAGCTGGGCGGGTTTACCGGGCTTGTTTCTTTTGTCGATTCTGTCATTTCTATTGTTGCAAATGGATTGTCGGGATCTACGACGAATATTTGAGGTTGCTTTTTTAGAAGATTACGTATTTCTTCTTCTTCGATGGTTTCGCTGATTATGGTTTCCGCGTCCAGTCGTTGTTGCGGAGTGCATCTTCTTTTAAATGTGGGGTTAAGAGCTATGTTCGTAATAACCGTAGTGGTATGTCTTCCGGCCATTTCTTCCGGGATCGTGTGACGATTTATAGTCGTAGGTGTACTCAACTGCGATGTAGCAAGAGCGGATATCGCAGTGAGAATGAATGACATTAAGTTGAAATCGCCTACAAGATAAAGCAAATTTCATCCTGTAAGGTGGCAGTTATTTAATAAGTGACATCTGACGGACGAAAGAGACTTTGTCGAAAAAGGCGACCTTTTCGTTCGACCAGCTATGCTGGTACGAAGAACGAAAAAAATACGGGTAGTCCTTTAACAACGAGCCAGATGGCAGTAAATATACAAAAAGGTTTTAAATATATCTATACGTTTATGCACGTATAACGCTTTTGTTACAATTGAAACAGACATGTAATATACATATCTGTAACTGTACACATGGACAATACACCTCGTATTTTCAGCATTTACTTTTGCTTAAGACACGTGTTTCTGCCATTACTATTAGGCGTCATCAGTTAAGCTAGTGAAGCAATGTAATACAAATGATACAAATCTTTATGAATAGATTTGTATCTGTATATAACATTAAGTTGTATGAGCCGTTGAATTTTATTTCGTGGTCGAAGATTGCCTCCATTTCCACTCCATTGTTTCGTATCTCCCAGGGTTGTGATGTGTTTGAGTCTGATTAATAATCGTGCGTTGTTGTGTTTTTTTGTGCGGTCATGTGTTTTGTATGTGCAGTCTGTGCGTCAGTCGCGTTTTTGCGTTTAAGTCATGTGTGTTCGTTTGTTGGTCATCATCACATTTTTTTTGCGTTTCAGTTCTGTGTGTGTTTAATGTGTTTTATTGTAAAGTGTTATTATTGTCTGTGTTTGTGTTACGAAGTATTGTATTTGTTCGTTTGTTACGTTTGTCGAGTGTAGTGTTATTAGCATATTGCCTAAGGCAAGTGCTAATTCGTCAACTGTGTTAAGTGTTGTTTTGTTTTGTCTTTGAGTTCAGGAATTAGTTGTTGGGGGTGGTGCTGGTATGTATTTAGGTTTGGGTGTGGTTTTGTTTGTTGGGTTGTTTGGATTATTTGGACTGTTGATGAATGTGGATAAGTGTGGACCACCGCAGTTTGCACACTTTGGTGGGGTTGTTTTAGTCTTGGTACATAAGTGTGTCGAATGTCCGTCTCCGCATTTCATGCATTTGTAGTTAACGTTGCAGTTTCTTTGGTGATGTCCGAAAGTCTGGCATTTGTTGCATTGTATAATGTCTGTCCGTTTGTTTAATTGTTCGATTTTTATTGCGAGTCCGCAGCAGTCGTGTATGTTGTATATAGATTTGTACTGTATCGTTAGTTCGATTAATACTAGTGGTGCCGGTATGCCGTGTTTGCCGTTCATCCTTTTAATTTTTATTGTCGGGTAGCCTTTGTCAGTCAAGTCGTCTGTAATGTCAGTTTCGGTGATAAAGGTAGGAATGCCACGCATAACTACCTTTAATGTCTTCGCTTCTCAATTGAAAAGTGTAAAATTGAATTTGTTCGTTGTCGAGTATGTGTTTAAATTTTCGGTAGTCTTCGTCAGTTGTCGGTTCGATATGTATTCCTGGTTTCACGAGTTTGCTTTGTACGGTGTTAATGCTGTGTGTTTTGAGTATGTGTCGTATGTGTGTCCATTGCTCTTTTTCGGTTATAATAATTGGTGCGATTTTGTGTGTTTTTTTTGTTTCAGTTTTTGTGTTTTGTGTAATGTATGTCTTATCACTTACCCTGGGAGTGCTGTTGTATGAAGTTGACGGTTGTGGAGTGTGTTCGGTTTCTTCTTCCATCTTTTCCTCGGCGTTTGTTTTTTCGAGTGCGCTGAATGAGTTTTTTGTTTCAATTGGTGTATTTTCGTGCTCGGTTTTTTGTTTTTTGGACGTTTTCTTCGGAATTGTAAAAGCGTTTAGGAGTTCGACGGTGAACGGGTTTACCGGTCTTGCTTCTTCTTTTGGCGATTCTAATATTTTTAATGTTGCCGTCGGATTGTCGGGATCTACGACGAATATTTGCGGTTGTTTTTTTAGAAGCTTTTGAATGTCTTCCTCTTCCGTGGTTTGGCTAATGATGGTTTTCGCGTCCTGTCGTTGCTGCGGAGTGCATCTTCTTCTAAAGCTAGGGTTAAGAGCTAGGTTCGTTATAGTAGTAGTGATATATCGTCCGGCCATTGCTTCCGGGTTCGTATGACGTTGTATCGTCGTCGTTGTTCTCAACTGCGATGCTGCTGTAACAGAGGTCGCAGTGAGAATGAACATTAAGTTGAAATCACCTACAAGATAAAGCAAATTTCATCTTGTAAGGTGGCACTTATTTAATAAGTGACATCTGACGGACGAAAGAGACTTTGCCGAAAAAGGCGACCTTTTCGTTCTTCCAGCTATGCTGGTACGAAGAACGAAAAAAATACCATTAACTGTTCCGCCTGGTGAGAGAAATTCTTTGTGCACGATGTCATCAGCGTCAAAGAAGAAAATCATACAGAAGGTATACTTAGAGAAGAGTAAATTTGCACCAAATTTGATAAAGATATCTCGAAAAAAGCATTCAAATCGAAAGTCACATAAGGAATTTTCCATTGCTTTAGCCTAAAGAATATAAGGTTAATAGATCGACATACTTTTTTGTAGCACCCTATATAATGCTTTATTTACATATTTTTTTTTTTAATTATATTATGAAATAGGTATATGTTACCCGAATATCCATACAAATGTATGCCAAATTTAAACAATACATTAAGTAATGATTATGTTTAATTAGTGTCAGAGTTGGCTAAAGCAATCGCTTTTTAGAGAACACTATTAAATCACACAAGTTACTATAAAACAAAGTCACATTTTGGCGGCATTTTTTTCTAGGTAACATGTGTCTGTAGTTAAACGGTTCAAGGTTTATAACGACCCAAGTTCATTCTTATACCACAGTATATTAAACATATTAATATATGTACTGTGCTTATTAGGGCTGGGCGAAGTATCGATACATCGTCCAATACCCGATACCTCATATAACGAAGGTATCGATTCTAAGGTATCGATTCCAAAGCATCGATACCTATCGATACTTTACCGATTCCAGTACTCGCTAAGTATCGATGTATCGGGTAGCGATGTTTCGGGTAGCGAGGTATCGATTCCAAAGCATCGATACCTATCGATACTTTACCGATTCCAGTACTCGCTAAGTAACGATCTATCGGGTAGCGATGTATCGGGTAGCCATGTATCGGGTAGCTTACCTTTTTGCATTTTTTTAAATGTACATAAAAGATGCAATAACTTTTTAAGTAAAGAATTTTTACTGACTGAAGTTTCATTTTGTTTTTTTGGAGGGATATATTCTAAAAAATATAACAAATAAAATAGTAAAAATTTTTTCTAATAAAAGTTGTCTAGAAGCGCCAAAAAGAATTTTTTAATTTTTAATTTTTAATTTTTTTTTGGCGTTTCTAGACAACTTTTATTAGAAAAAAATTTTACTATTTTATTTGTTATATTTTTTAGAATATATCCCCCAAAAAAACAAAATGAAACTTCAGTCATACTGTATATTATATAGTATATATTTCAAAGGATGTTGTTGAATTTTATATTATGCGTAGCAAATATCCATATTATAACATAAACATAATAGCAATAATTATTACAAAAAAAAATATCACAATATTGCAAATTTCATACCATAGATATGGTAGAATCGATAAATTAATTTTATATCTCTTGAAACCGATATCAAACAAACGATACCTTGAAAATGGGTTATGAATACCGATTCCTAGGTATCGAATCAAGGTATCGATTCCAAGGTATCGATTCCAAAGTATCGATTCCAAGGCATCGATTCAAGGTATCGATTCCAAAGCATCGATACCTATCGATACCTTACCGATTCCCGTACTCGCTAAGTATCGATGTATCGGGTTAGCGATGTATCGGGTAGCGATGTATCGGGTATTAAGTATATATAGCATTATATATATTAGGTATATAGTATATATTTCAAAGGATGTTGTTGAATTTTATATTATGCGTAGCAAATATCCATATTATAACATAAACATAATAACTATAATTATTACAAACAAAAATCACAATATTGCAAATTTCATACTGTAGATATGGTAGAATCGATAAATTAATTTTATATCTCTTGAAACCGATATCAAATAAACGATACCTAGAAAACGGGTTATGAATACTGATTCCTAGGTATCGAATCAAGGTATCGATTCCAAGGTATCGATTCCAAAGTATCGATTCCAAGTTATCGATTCAAGGAATCGATTCCAAAGCATCGATACCTTACCGATTCCAGTACTCGCTAAGTATCGATGTATCGGGTTAGCGATGTATCGGGTAGCGATGTATCGGGTAGCCATGTATCGGATAGCTTACCTTCGTGCATTTTTTTAAATGTACATAAAGGATGCAATAACTTTTTAAGTAAAGAATTTTTAAGTATATATATTATATAATATATATTTAAAAAGATGTTATTATTGTGTGTAGGAAATATCCTTATTATGACATAACTATAATTATTACAAAAAAAAATCTCACGATATTGCAAATTTCATACCGTAGTTATGGTAGAATCGGTAAATTAATTTTATATCTCTTGAAACCGATATCAAACAATCAACACCTAGAAAACGGGTTATGAATATTGATTTCTAGGTATCGAATTAAGGTATCGATTCCAAAGTATCGATTCCAAGGTATCGATTCCAAGGTATCGGTTCCAAGGTATCGATTGCAAGGTATCGATTCCAAGGTATCGATTCCAAAGCATCGATACTTTACCGATTCCGGTACTCAGAATCGATACCGTGCACAGACCCGATACATCGGTAAGTATTGATACCGCGATTGGTATCGGTACCCGATACCGAAAACGTCGGTATCGCCCAGCCCTAGTTATTAGGGTACACTGCGCGTCGTATAAAACCCGTACACTAACATAACGAGCCATCGAAAAAATTCATAATTGGAGTAGACTGTGAAATTGGGTTGGTATTTTAGCCACTTCCACATAATGACATTTATTATTTGACCTTGAAACTATAAGTTTGTGTCAAATTTTTCAAAACTCTTATTAAGAAAATTTAATTTATTTAAAAAATGGTATTCAACATAGAACAAAAAGCAAAAATTATCGAATGTTACTTTCGTACAGGAGTGAAAGTAAATGGCGAGTGGCAGTATTCAATTACGGAATGCATGGCTGATTTTAGCGAAGAACATCCTGAATTAGTGTTTGACTACAATGATTTTTACAATGTTTTGACAAATTGATGCTCTCTGCTTCATCCATATAAGTGTGCCAAGCGCTTTGCAAATTAAAGGGAAGTGATTCGTCCCAATTTAACGTTAACTGCCAGATTTGTTGCATTAAAATCTTCGCCTTTATTATAACAGGACTAACAAGACCTAAAGAATCCAGTATTTTTGAAATGTGCGATAATACCGTTCTTTTTGTCATTAACTTTCGATTTGATACATGAAATGAATATTGTAAAGTATCCGCATTGGGTTTCCACTGCAAACCTAGCGTCCCTATGCCGTCATTTTTGTTGAAATCAAGAACCATATTCTCACAAGCGTTGTTTGGTATGTTACTTAATATTTCAGGTGCGTTCGATGCCCACTTGCGTAGTTCAAATTTACCTTTTGACAAAATACTTATAACCTCATCCCTAATTTCTAAAAGTTCCTTTATACTGTCTGCCCCAGTTAACAAATCGTCCATATAAAAATCTCTTAAAATGATTCTCACCATATTCTCACAAGCGTTGTTTGGTATGTTACTTAATATTTCAGGTGCGTTCGATGCCCACTTGCGTAGTTCAAATTTACCTTTTGACAAAATACTTATAACCTCATCCCTAATTTCTAAAAGTTCCTTTATACTGTCTGCCCCAGTTAACAAATCGTCCATATAAAAATCTCTTAAAATGATTTCTGCACCTAACTGTTTGTTAGAAAATTCCTCGTTTGCCAGTTGCTGTAAGCACCTAACTGCTAAATAAGAAGCCGGCCCCGTACCATATGTAACTGTTGTTAATTCAAATGTTTGAATTTGACTATCCTCGTTTTCACGCCATAAAATTCGATGGTACGGCATGCACTCTTCTTTTAAACAAACCTGCCTGTACATTTTTGCAATGTCTGCAGTACAAATATCTATGCATACGAAATCTGCATACAATGTCAAATAAATCTTGTTGTAGCTTAGGACCTACCATAAGTTTGTCGTTAAGCGACACTCCAGTATCTGATGGCGCCGACGCGTCAAAAACAACTCTTAACTAAGGCCCATATTTATAGTCCGTGCTAATACTTACTTAAGTTGCGTACTAACATAAGCACGCCTTACTTCGAAGTTTGTGTCAAGTACGCGTTCTATTTTATAAACAATACATCGGAAATTCTCGGGATAGATTCGCTCCAAGCACGGAACGTTAGGGAATTTTGTTATCGGAATGACATTTTGGCGCGAAATTGTTCTTTGTGGATCTCTTTAAGTTGCATTTGGTTCGCACGTTTTTTATTGAAAACCAAAGATTTCACAGTTTATAGTGTAATTTGTTAAATTTAATAAATACTTATTAAAGGTAAATATAAAATAAATAGATTTTGTTGAATTGATGAAATAGAAATACAAAATATCATGAACAATAAAAAAATTATCCATAAATTTGCAGATGAATAAATCGGCAACATTTACAACGAAGGAAAAAATGCTTCTGGCACAGCTCATCAAAGACCATAACATAAGACCATAAAAAGATGGTAGGGTTCTCCATTAGCCATCAGCAGGAGCTTCATCAACTTAGGAAAATGGTTATCGAAGAGGACCTGGGAAGGGCTAAATATTATTCAAGGGTTGCTGAACTAGAGGTATCCAGGATTGAGGGAGAAAAGAGGAGGATTAAATTAGCAGTGGAGACAGCTGAGCTAGATCGACAAAGGGCTGAGATAGATCGACAGAGAGCTGAGCTAGATCGACAGAGAGCTGCTGATGGAGCTGAATTGGCAAAGCTAAAACTTCAGCAATTTAAAAGAAAGGTGAGTATGGTTAGCAATTTTGTTACATTACTTTCATCTTTTGTAATTCATTGTTTTTACAGTTCTCTGAAGATCAATAGACTTGACTATATAACATGTAAGGTATATATACACATAGGTATTAAATGGTAAGAAGTGTTTTTATTATTGTGTATATTTAAGTTAATTTATAGTTTCTCTGTGTAAAGGTTGTGAGTTATGAACTAGCTCTCTGAAGAACGATAGACTTTAGTTGGTGTAGGTATATATAGACATAGGTATTATATGGTGAGAAGTGCTTTTATTATTGTGTGTATTGTAGTTAATTTATAGTTGTTCTGTGCAAAGGCTATGAGCTGCTCTTGATTTATATTGCTAATTTAAAAGGTGATTGGAAAGTTTTAGTTTTTTTGTGTATTTTTTATCGGCAAGCTTTACTGTTGCATTTGTCTATATATTTTCAAATCATAATACTCTAAAGAATTAAATTAATTTGTTAATTTTAAACACTGATGCACATTATTAACTCAAATATTTTAATAATAAAACTAAATGAACTAAATTTCTTTAAATACTTTTATGTTTTGAAAATTTGAATTCATTTTCATATAGTTACTATATTTCTGCATGTTTATGGGATATATTAAAAGTCATAGGTGTTTTATTTGCCTTTGGAATTGGACAGAGGTACTTTTGCAATGTAAATTTGTTTTTCAGTTGTAAATTTGAAAGCTTAGTTTTAAGGTGCTTTTTGCTATGTATTAAACAACTTAAGAGGTGCTTTCCTGCTGTATACATTACATTAGTATATGTTGTCATTTTTGTGTTTGTTGATTTTCAGATATTAATTGAAAAGGTGTTACTTTATTGTACTTTTTCCTATATAAATTAATTATGTGTAATCACTTGCTTAATTTGAACTGTTCTCTGTTCTTCAGACCAGATTTTTAATAATATTTCATATTATTAAAAATACCTTTGTAATTTAAACTTTTTTAAACGAAATAAAACATATCTACTTGACATGTATACTTTTTTTTAAACGTATTCCTATATTCACTTAAATGGGAGAAGGTAACCATTAATAAAAATCTACTTTAATATTAAAAGGAAACTCTGTGTGTGTTCAGTAAATACATATTCTTTTCTAAACACAATGAGAGAAAAACCCATGTTTATTAAATAATATATACATTAGAATATTTTGATAACAACATACAGAAATATTTAATACCTACTAGTGTCCAAAATGTTGAATGAATTGTCTCCGAAAATCTAACCCTCTTTCTCCACCGTTGACATTCCTAACAGCTGGTACTTCATCAACATCTTCAAAATCTTCATTATCTCTTAAACCAATATTATATAATACCGCAGTTGCACATATAATTGCAATTGACGTTTCCAATTTAGTTTTAAGACCTAGTTGAAGGCAAGGAAATCGTCTTTTCCAGGTACCAAACAATCTTTCTACAATATTTCGTGTTGTTCTGTGTGCTCTGTTATATCTTTCTTCTTGTTCATTTCCTATTTACATAAAATGTTGTGAATTATTAGCCATAAATATTTGGTTTATTATAAATACCTGCTTGTATTACCGGAGTAAGCAGATAATGTCTACATGCATACCCAGTGTTCCCAATTAATAAACCTGGAATGTCTCTTCTGTCCATTCTCACTCTTAAAGCACTACGGTCAAATATAACACTGTCATGACTTGAGCCTGGATGCCTAACAACTATATCCATTATTTCTCTATTAGGACCTGAAACGACCTACAATAGATAATAGTACAGTGTAGTTGACTATTATTTCAGTTCTACAATACCTGAACATTTAAAGAAAAGAAACTCATTCTATTACGGAATACCTCAGCATTATTACCTCCTGGGCTTGATATTTTTATATGGGTGCAATCAATACATCCTATGACATTTAGAAAAGGAGCAACTTCATAAAACCTTATAATATTTGTGTGTCTTCCTTCTACAGTTCAAGGAAAATGAATAACATTTCCTAATTGTTCCGCTATCAATACTGATACTCTTTTAATAATTACGCTTATGGTAGGTTGACTTATACCTCGCAAATCACCAGATACAACATGAAAATTACAAGTGGCATAAAAACATAAGCAAACAAGCAACTGCAATATTGAAGGTATTGGTAAACCACGATTATTAGGTTTTTGTAGGCTCTCCAAAACTAATGGTAAGAAAGTATTTGCCACAGTATTCTTGTGAAATCAATAACGGGCACGAAATTCGTTCCCGTTAAAAAATTCCATTGGATTTTCGGCATCTCGTATGTATCTTTTTCGGACACGTTCAACATGCTTTTCTTCTTCTAGAACATCTATATATTCCAAAAATTCATCTAATTCTAATTCTTGGTACACATCCATATCGCTCAAAAAATAAATGTTAAAGTTCAAAATATTAAGAGGTTATATTTTTATGCTCGAACTGTCAAAACAACTACTTAAGGTAGCTCCAACACAACCTTAAGAAATTATTAGATAATCGCCGCCTTAAGCATCAGCTGGTGCTTAAGGTTGGTTTATAAATCACAAATGCGTCACAATCACATACTTAAGCATAGACGCCGCCTTAAGGTCTGACTATAAATATGGACAGTTAGTTGTTGCGCTATTTTCTTTTCTGACCGCGTGATGTGGCATATAAAAATGGTTAATCGTCGGACCTTGTATATCTAACTTGTTAATACGTCTCATATGACCTAATTCTATGTATTCTTTTATAAAATTCGCGTAATCTACCTTAAGATCGGGGTTTTTTGCGAACCTTCTTTCTAATGAATGAAATCGTTTGAGAGAGAGATCCCGTGAATTACGTTGTTGCGCTATTTTCTTTTCTGACCGCGTGATGTGGCATATAAAAATGGTTAATCGTCGGACCTTGTATATCTAACTTGTTAATACGTCTCATATGACCTAATTCTATGTATTCTTTTATAAAATTCGCGTAATCTACCTTAAGATCGGGGTTTTTTGCGAACCTTCTTTCTAATGAATGAAATCGTTTGAGAGAGAGATCCCGTGAATTACGGCCCATATTTATAGTCAGACCTTAAGGCGGCGTCTATGCTTAAGTATGTGATTGTGATGCATTTGCGTTTTATAAACCAACCTTAAGCACCAGCTGATACTTAAGGCGGCGATTATCTAATAATTTCTTAAGGTTGTGTTGGCGCTACCTTAAGTAGTTGTTTGACAGTTCGAGTATAGAAATATAACCTCTTAATATTTTGAACTTTAACATTTATTTTTTGAGCGATATGGATGTGTACCAAGAATTAGAATTAGATGAATTTTTGGAATATATAGATGTTCTAGAAGAAGAAATGCATGTAGAACGTGTCCGAAAAAGATACATACGAGATGCCGAAAATCCAATGGAATTTTTTAACGGGAACGAATTTCGTGCCCGTTATCGATTTCACAAGAATACTGTGGCAAATACTTTATTACCATTAGTTTTGGAGGGCCTACAAAAACCTACTAATCGTGGTTTACCAATACCTCCAATATTGCGGTTGCTTGTTTGCTTACGTTTTTATGCCACTTGTAATTTTCAGGTTGTATCCGGTGATTTGCGAGGTATAAGTCAACCTACCATAAGCGTTATTATTAAAAGAGTATCAGTATTGATAGCGGAACAATTAGGAAATTTTATTCATTTTCCTCGAACTGTAGAAGGAAGACGCACAAATATTATAAGGATTTATGAAGTTGCTCGTTTTCCAAATGTTGTAGGATGTATTGATTGCACCCATATAAAAATATCAAGCCCAGGAGGTAATAATGCTGAGGTATTCCGTAATAGCAAGGGTTTCTTTTCTTTAAATGTTCAGGTATTGCAGAACTGAAATAATAGTCAACTACACTGTACTATTATCTATTATAGGTCTTTTCAGGTCCTAATAGAAATAATGGATATAGTTGTTAGGCATCCAGACTCAAGTCATGACAGTGTTATATTTGACCGTAGTGCTTTAAGAGTGAGAATGGAAAGAGGAGACATTCCAGGTTTATTAATTGGGGACAATGGGTATGCATGTAGATATTATCTGCTTACTCCGGTAATACAAGCAGGTATTTATAATAAACACCAAATATTTATGGCAAATAATTCACAACATTTTATGTAAATAGGAAATGAACACGAAGAAAGATATAACAGAGCACACAGAACAACACGAAATATTGTTGAAAGATTGTTTGGTACCTGGAAAAGACGATTTCCTTGCCTTCAACTAGGTCTTAAAAACTAAATTGGAAACATCAATTGCAATTATATGTGCAACTGCAGTATTATATAATATTGGTTTAAGAGATAACGAAGATTTTGAAGAAAATGTTGATGAAGTACCAGCTGTTAGGAATGCCAACGATGGAGGAAGAGGGTTAGATTTTTGGAGACACTTCATTCAACATTTTGGACACTAGTAGGTATTAAATATTTCTGTATGTTGTTATCAAAATATTCTAATGTATATATTATTTAATAAACATGGGTTTTTCTCCCATTGTGTTTAGACAATTCCAAAGAATATGTATTTACTGAACACACGGAGTTTCCTTTTAATCTTAAAGTAGATTTTTATTAATGGTTACCTTCTCCCATTTAAGTGAATATAGGAATACGTTCAAAAGAAAGTATACATGTCAAGTAGATATATTTTATTTCGTTTAAAAAAGTTTAAATTACAAAGGTATTTTTAATAATATAAAATATTATTAAAAATCTGGTCTGAAGAACAGAGAACAGTTCAAATTAAACAAGTGATTACACATAATTAATTTATATAGGAAAAAGTACATTAAAGTAACACCTTTTCAATTAATATCTGAAAATCAACAAACAACACAAAAATGACAACATATACTAATGTAATGTATGCAGCAGGAAAGCACCTCTTAAGTTGTTTAATACATAGCAAAAAGCACCTTAAAACTAAGCTTTCAAATTTACAACTGAAAAACAAATTTACATTGCAAAAGTACCTCTGTCCAATTCCAAAGGCAAATAAAACACCTATGACTTTTAATATATCCCATAAACATGCAGAAATATAGTAACTATATGAAAATGAATTCAAATTTTCAAAACATAAAAGTATTTAAAGAAATTTAGTTCATTTAGTTTTATTATTAAAATATTTGAGTTAATAATGCTCATCAGTGTTTAAAATTAACAAATTAATTTAATTCTTTAGAGTATTATGATTTGAAAATATATAGACAAATGCAACAGTAAAGCTTGCCGATAAAAAATACACAAAAAAACTAAAACTTTCCAATCACCTTTTAAATTAGCAATATAAATCAAGAGCAGCTCATAGCCTTTGCACAGAACAACTATAAATTAACTACAATACACACAATAATAAAAGCACTTCTCACCATATAAATACCTATGTCTATATATACCTACACCAACTAAAGTCTATCGATCTTCAGAGAGCTAGTTCATAACTCACAACCTTTACACAGAGAAACTATAAATTAACTTAAATATACACAATAATAAAAACACTTCTTACCATTTAATACCTATGTGTATATATACCTTACATGTTATATAGTCAAGTCTATTGATCTTCAGAGAACTGTAAAAACAATGAATTACAAAAGATGAAAGTAATGAAACAAAATTGCTAGCCATACTCACCTTTGTTTTAAATTGCTGAAGTTTGAGCTTTGCCAATTCAGCTTCATTAGCAGCTCTCTGTCGATCTAGCTCAGCTCTCTGTCGATCTAGCTCAGCTCTGTGGATCTATCTCAGCCCTTTGTCGATTTAGCTCAGCTGTCTTCACTGCTAATTTAATCCTCCTCTTTTCTCCCTCAATCCTGGATACCTCTAGTTCAGAAACCCTTGAATAATATTTAGCCCTCCCCAGGTCCTCTTCGATAACCATTTTCCTAAGTTGATGAAGCTCCTGCTGATGGCTAATGGAGTTATTAAGTTTTTGAACCCTACCATATTTTTCCTTTATTGCTTTTACTGCACTATGAACATGTTATGGTCTTTGATGAGCTGTGCCAGAAGCATGTGGCCTTCGTGATAAATCTTGCCGATTTATTCATCTGCAAATTTAATGGATAATTTTTTTATTGTTCATGATATTTTGTATTTCTATTTCATCAATTCAACAAAATCTATTTATTTTATATTTACCTTTAATAAGTATTTATTAAATTTAACAAATTACACTATAAACTGTGAAATCTTTGGTTTTCATTAAAAAACGTGCGAACCAAATGCAACTTAAAAAGATCCACAAAGAAGAATTTCGCGCCAAAATGTCATTCCGATAACAAAATTCCCTAACGTTCCGAGCTTGGAGCGAATCTATCCCGAGAATTTCCGAAGTATTGTTTATAAAAGAGAACGCGTACTTGACACAAACTTCGAAGTAAGGCGTGCTTATGTTAGTACGCAACTTAAGTAAGTATTAGCACGGACTATAAATATGGACACTAATGACAAGTTATTTCGAAATGGCAATGATACAACAAAGCGACTATCGTCATTTCGTGTAGTTGTATTAATAAAATGAGTTTCACACAGCTTTTCTTCAGGTGAATATACCTGAGACTTGTGTGTGTTTTCCAATTCCCAAAATTTCTTTATGTTTTCGTTTAAATCATTTAAAGTTGAAGTGTTACAAATTGATGTTGATTCTGAGGATGAATTTGAAGCAGATCTGCCCACGACAGTATGTTATTTGACACTTATAGGTTATTTGAATTTGAATATTTAGATTCGACGCACCCTGTTGGGTAAAAGCAAAACAATCACAGACCTATATATTAAAAAAGAAGAAATAATTTTATGTTAGTGCACTACTCCACAATTTATTATTCAGTCAGCTTTCCTTAGTCCTAACTTAGTATTAGTCTTAGTCTCGATCATAGAAAATGGTCTCGATTCGATATTAGTATTAGTCCCGATAAAATAGGTATCGTTCATACGAAAATTAGTACGTTCATAAAGTATAAGTTTTCAGTTCGTACTGCCCAAGTGTGAACCGCAAATTGTACTTTATCTCTTTCTAACACACATGAATACGCGCTGTAATACTACACACGTTTGTCATTTTAAGTTAAGACGTACGTCTTTGAAATATTATATTAAATAAAAAGGGATAGGTTGTCTAGGAGATAGTCTTATGATATTCGGATTGCTGTGAAATTATTTTAATACTGTTGTTTATTGACTTTGTTTCCGGTATTTTGACTTCTTGGTTAAGTAATCTAATTTCAATATCTCGTTTGTCATCAAAAAATTACAAAATCTGTTCTTTTGAGAACAATACTGTTAATAAATAATAATATCAATTAGTGGCAATAAGTACGAAATTGTTTGATTATCACTTTGACATTTCTAACCTATTTATTTGACAGAATATTTCTTAGATGCCTGGTAAGCCTCTTGGTTCTCAAGCTCAACAGCTTGTATTAAATCTTACAGCCTATTTTGAACGAGAAAAAGAGAATGGTGGGCTAGTTATATCCATCGATCGTGTTCATGAGGTAATTCACATAATCACATAAGGCAGTTATAAAATTAGTTTTATTTTAGAGGGTAGCACAAGCCCTTAATATTTCTAGTAGAACGGTCTACACTATTTAACATCGTAGCGTTCAGAATCCAGTCTTATCATCTGGCAAAAACAGGTCTTGTAGGAAGCCAAAAACTAAGGATTTACCAGAAACAACGAAAATGGAAGTTCGAAATACTGTTTATGACATGTATAAAGAAAGTATGTGTTTAATATATTGTAAACATTTATTACATGTTCAAATTTTTCAGAAAAACATCTTACCTTAAGAACTCTAAGAAATGTTTTGGTAACGAAAGAATTTATTCATACGAGTACAACTTTTTTAGCAATATTGCTTAAAGATATTGGTTTTAAATACAAGAAGGAATATAACAGAAGAGCACTCACAGAGAAATTAAATATAGTCTGCATGAGAAATGTGTTTTTAAGGGAATATATGAATAACTTAAATTCAACTTTACGTCAGGTCGTGTTCCTTGATGAAACTTGGATTTTTTTAAAAGGGAATAGAATGAAAACCTGGCAAAATGATAATATAAAAAGTGTTAGGAAACCCCAAGGCTATGATGGTAAACGGTTTATAATTATTCATGCTGGCACAGAAAATGGCTTCATTAAAGGAGCTAGTCTGATTTTTCCATCAAAAGCAATCACTGGTGATTACCATGGAGAAATGAATGGTGATTCCTTTAAGCAATGGGTAAATCATCACCTTATACCAAATCTTGAAGTACCATCACTAATAATAATGGATAATGCTCCTTATCATAGTGCTATTCAAAATAAACAACCGAATACCTCCTCAAAAAAAACAAATTATGGAATGGTTGAGGAAAAAAGATATAGGCTATTCACCTGCAATGTCTAAAAACAAGTTAATTCAATTAGTAAAATATCATAAAGAAGATAAAATATTTATTATAGATGAAATAATAAGAGAAAGTGGACATGAATTTTTAAGATTACCCCCGTACCATTGTGACTTGAACGCAATTGAAATGATTTGGACTAAGGTTAAAGATTATTATAATTCAAATATTGGAAGAAATGGTTATTCAAATGAAAGAATTAAAGAAATGTGGAATGAAGCTTTGCAACAATGATGAAATTGATTGATTGATGAAATTACTTGGTATAACAGGGCAGAGATTGCTCCAATAATAATTAATGTTAAGTTCTGAGTCAGATTCTGACTAGTTTTCATTCATTTTTGTAATATATACTTCATTCACATTAAAAATAACATATTGCAAATAATACAAGTAATATTTTTGAAGTTTTATTTGGTTGAAACAAGGAAGTTTACTTCTATAAGTTCACTAAACATTAATAACCAGGTAACTATCTTATTTTGACAAAGTATTTTTGTATAAGTTTAATTGGTAACATTAATACTGCCATAAAAACCATCAATGTGCATCATTTTGCATGCACATAATATGAAGCAGCGAAGAAATTACTGCCACTGGTTCAACGAAACATTACATGATAAAGATCTCGTGACAATGTTTTATTTGAATTAAGTTTGTTTTTTTCTTATTGGTGGTGTACCAACTTGCAAAATTATCAAATGTAGTTTTCAGAAAATCCTCATGTGTTTGTTAAATATCTCCATCTAATAAGAATAATATGGATTTGGATTGTATTATATGCAAGACGAATTATTATACCATTATTTTCTAAAGAAATAATAAAATATTAAATGTAGGCTATATAAATGTTTTCTTTTATGTATAATTCTATAAATGTAATTTGACAACTCTCAAAAGGTAATTCTTTTTTAAAGAGTTATGAACATAACTTCACATTCTTTTCCAATATATTTAAATTTATTTAAAATATAAACAATATATAAGTTAAGTAGAAATCAAAATTATTCATCAAATTAATACATTCCCAATCTTCTTAACCCAGATATAGTGCAAGAAAATGATTTCGGTAGGTATGTCATTCTTAATAATGCAAACAATTTTAAAACACCTCTATATTCAATAAGGCTCGTAATATGATATAACGTACCATTATGCTATAAGGAAGACTTATATACACGTTTTTGTATTCATAATACTTCGTTACGTTAAATCGCCTGTTAAATGCATCGTGAAGTTTTTGGCCAATTAAACGACTCTTTATATTTGTTGTAGATAATAGTGATTTCTGTTTACTGTTTGTTTAATTTATATAAAGATAAAAGTATAACATATATTCATAACATAATATACCAATTTCATAGTTCAGCATGTCATCTTCTGAAGATTCAGATATAGAATTTGTGGAGGAAATTCTAGTTGCTATGCCAAGGCCCAGACTTATAAGAGAGCAAACAATCCCATGGATATGTTTGATAACATGCTAAAATGCGATATCGTTTTGATAAAGCTACAATTAACGAGTTAATTAATATTATTGGCCCACAACTGGAAAGAATGACAAAGAAATAAAGCTATTAGTGCAACAAATCAAATTTTAATTGCACTGAGGTTTTATGCATCCGGAAGTTTCCAGCAAATTTTAGGTGATCATTTAAATATCAGCCAACCCACTGTGAGCAGAATAGTAACCAGAGTATCACAGGTAATTGCACAAAAGCGACCGTTTTACATCAAAATGCCACAAACCAGAAAAAAGAGATATCCAAAATGTTTTTTATCAGATTCGAGGCTTTCCTTGTGTAATTGGAGCTATGGCTTTTACACATATTCGAATACAATCAATAGGAGGAGAATATGCTGAACTGTATCGAAACCGTAAGGGATGGTTTTCATATAATGTATGTTTTATATTTATATTTATTTTACTCTTTTATATTTAAGAACTAATAATAACACACACATCATACTGGTATCATATTTTTATTCTAGACACGCCTACAGACAGACTACCAACTTAATACATACCTAAACCTGTTTTACATCAAACACTATTATAGCCTTTATTACGTTGAACACCTTCCCATCAAAGATCTATTCGTTGGGGTGGTAACACTTGGCGTCCATATCGAGTGATCTTATTACTAATAACATTTATTTTCCATACAAGTTTTGAAGGTATTTCAACATTATGATTTGAGACCAAAGTTGGTTCATCTCTCTCTTGGTTGTTATGGTTATTATTATCACTATGTGTACCTTGTGATTTTATTTTTTCATTTACCTGTTCTTCTTCCGGGTGTTGGTCTATTTCTAGTTCTGGTAATAATATCAAGTCACCTGGCTGGGGTTTTGTTATTGATAGTTTTATTTGACTTGAGTGTTTTATTTTCGTATTCCTGAAACATGCAACATCCCAGTCCATTTTTGGATGCATCACATTGTAAAATTGTCTTTTTATCAGGATCGAATGGTACCAAGGCTGGTGTACTACATATTATTTTCTTTAAATTCTCGAAGGCTTCCTGGTGTTTTAGCATCCATATCCATTCTATATTAGATTTTAATAATTCACACAGAGGATGCAAACAATCTGCCATATTTGGTATATATCGTCTAATATAATTAAAGGAGCCTATAATTCATTGTAATTCTACTTTGCTTTTTGGGCTTTCTAACTTTTTCAATGCCTCTATTCTATCAGGATCTATTTGCATTCCATCCCTTGAAAATATCTGACCCATAAACTTAACTTGTTGTTGTTTGTATTGGAATTTTTCTTTATTAAATTTCGCATTTACTTTATTGGCACGGTCGACTACTTGTCTTATTATTTCATCATGCTCTTCTTCCGTTTTACCTGCTATTACCATGTCATCGTGGCAGATTAGAACATTTTCAATATTACTGAATTTTGAAGCAACTGCTTCTTGAAATAAATCTTGTGAATTTGACAAACCATATGGCAATACAGTATATCTATATATGCCAAATGGTGTCGCAAAACAACACTTCCAAGAGGATTCCTCTACCAATTCCAAATGATGATAGCCCTCTGATAAGTCAAAAACTGAAAAAAAACTCTTGTTTCTTAAATTTGAACATACTTCCTCAATATTGTGAATAAATCCTGGTTTTCGAACTATTTGTTTATAGTGCATCAATTTCATTAACTTTAACAATCGCATTCCTTTTTACTAATCTGTCTAATTCGTTTTTTAGTGCAGGACGTATCGCGAGAGGAATTCTTGTTGGTGGATGACTTACTGTTTCAAATTTCTCAATAGTAGTAATTTTATATTTTTCTGAAAATTTTCCCGACTTATAAGAGAGCGAAACAATCGCATGTATATGTTTGATAACATAGAATTTAAAATGCGATATCGTTTTGATAAAGCTACAATTAACGAGTTAATTAATATTATTGGCCCACAACTGGAAAGAATGACAAAGAAATAAAGCTATTAGTGCAACAAATCAAATTTTAATTGCACTGAGGTTTTATGCATCCGGAAGTTTCCAGCAAATTTTAGGTGATCATTTAAATATTAGGCAACCCACTGTGAGCAGAATAGTAACCAGAGTATCACAGGTAATTGCACAAATGCGACCGTTTTACATCAAAATGCCACAAACCAGAAAAAAGAGATATCCAAAATGTTTTTTATCAGATTCGAGGCTTTCCTGGTGTAATTGGAGCTATGGCTTTTACACATATTCGAATACAATCAATAGGAGGAGAATATGCTGAATTGTATCGAAACCGTAAGGGATGGTTTTCATATAATGTACAATGTATCTGTAGCGCAAACTAAAAATTTATGCATATTATAGCACGATGGCCAGGATCGGTCCATGATTGTACAATCTTTTATAATTCATTATTAAGTGTGGAATTTGAAAATGGAAATTTCCCTGATTCATATTTGCTAGGAGATGGAGGGTATGCTTGCAAACCTTATTTACCGACTCCTTTACAAAACCCTGCAAATGAGAGAGAAAATAGGTACAATGAAGCACATATTTAAACAAGATATTGTATAGAACGTGCATTTGGCATCTGGAAACGCAGATTTCCTTGTTTATCTGGAGGAATACGTTTGAAGAAAAAAAATATATTACCTGTTATAGTAGCGTGCGCGATATTACATAATATTGCTATTGGTTTAAATGATGATGTACCAGACATGGATCTTGCCGTTGAAATACCCCAAGAAGCATATGAAATGGTTCCCATACCTAATCACCATAATGACAACACAAGAGTTCGTCAAGCTGTGATAAATGAAGTTTTTACTGTATAATTTTGTTAATAAATATTTTTAAATAAAAAAAAAACAGTAATTTCTTTAGTAGCACTAATATAAGTTTCAAAAAAGGAACATATAAAATAAATAAATTCATATTCATGATGACAATTTACGCAGTTCTATTTCTTGAAGTTTTAATTTGTTGGCTTGCATCTTTTCTTCTATAATGGCACACCTTAATTTTGTTTGAAGAATATTTTCATCCAATTGTGCATTTCGAAGTTGTTGTTCTTGAACTTCAATGGCCAATTTGTACTTTCTTTTTAAATAAATTTGTTCTTCATTTGATTTTTTTTTTCTATTATGAACAATGTCATTTAAATTTGCATATACGTCACTTGCACTTGTTCTATTTTGAAGATACTGTCTTTTTCTGTTTACAGGTAGCTTTGTGGTATTGTTTATATTTTCATATGCACCACTTTATATTAACAATGCTTGTTTATTAGTTTTGTTACTTGAAATGGATGTACTAGGTACATTATTTTGGGTTTCAAGTGAACTACTTTGTAGTAGTTCCGACTCTTTTATATTGGCAAATATATATTCACTATTAACACAATTTGGATTATTTTCTTTACTAATACTGGTTAATTCGCTTAACTCAATGATAGCATCGTTGTCAGCTTCTACTACAATATATAGAGGATCTACAATGACAACTAGTTGAATACACCGTAAATATAAACATATAACTTTACCAGACTCTATATTTTTGTGATAGCATGATTCACTGTCAAAGTTATTGGCATCACATTCGAAATGCTTCTTCAACATGCTTTGGAGACGTTCTCCATTTTCTCCTAGAGTCTTTCTAAACGTCCCTCTACCTGTGAGGTACAGATTAGCCTACATTAAATTTATTAAGTAATGAACTTATATTATGTAATTTACAAAAATTCACCTTATCATCCGCCTGTTCTTTCCTACTTTTTCGTTTAAAATTATTATAGAACACTTTCAATTGTTGTATTGTCCTATGCTGATATGTGATTCTACAATATCCAGCAAGAGACAAATTTCTCTGTCCGAAAAGTGTTTACCTTTTACACGTTTTGACATCTCCATTTTTGCGATTTGCTTACAGTGAAGTATGTTTTTCCCAAATAATTTCGTTAAAATTCCCTAGATAATTTCGTAATGATCTGTTAAAAAATTCTTTCTAACGTTTATGAATGTGCTATTTCATTTAATGACCATTATAATTAAAACTACCATTTCATAATGAACCATTATTCCGTTTTCTGTGAATACGGGCCTAAAGATCTTTTCAATACCTATGCATTTCACTATTGATACTGACTTGAAATATTTCTTTTTAAATAAATTTTTCCACGGTCGGGAGTAGAAATCAGTTTCTATGACATCAAAATTAAAACAGAAGTAGTCGATTATTCCCAAGGGAGTATAATGCTCCCAAGGGAGTTTACATTATGGAGAACGTTTATGATTCATGCAAAAAAAAGATAACGTTGAAATTATTTATTGACATTTAAATTAAATGTTACATTTGTACAATTTTCAAAATTAATATTAGAAGGAATATTACTTTCGCTTACATTTACAGTTTTTGTGATTGCCCTAGTAGTGGTACCTACTAAAACCTGATTAGCAATTTTGGTCTTATTTTCAATGGAGTTCTCGACATAACCCTCAGCGACTGTCGTTTATTTCCAACCAGCATGACGCTTTATTGTCGTGATATCGAAGCTACTACACTCGGAATTTTTCCCATGGTATTCTTGCCAACTGGCTGCGAACTACATTTTCCTGCTTTGTAGTACAAAAAAAGGCGCTTATGCTTGACGTGGGGAGGACGAAGGGACAGGTATTTTCGAAACAACTCAAGCATATTTTCCACATCGGTAACCACAAAGGTTCGTGGAATCTTTGTCTTAGTGTTTGGAATTTTTACAATCAAGGAAGAGCCTACATCCTCAATATCATCTACAGTTAAATTGACTAGTTCATCAGTTCGACAAGCTCCGGCAATCCCCAGAATTAATCCAACCTATAAAAAATCAAAATACTTAATAATTGAAATACCTAACAACAAAAGTAATCTTACCTTAATCATTAAGAATTCTTTGTCATCTGCACTTGATAGAAAACGGTCGATTTCACCCTTTCTCAATATTTTCGATTTTTTCGCTTGATATCCGTCACCGGTTCTTTTCAAAAATGCGATCAGCTTGGGGAATTTGATTATATCTATGTTGTCGTAAATTATCAAGCATGACTTAACCATAGAATATTGCGCCCATAATATGGAAGACTTGCAATTCTTTGCATTTTCACTGAAGTATGCCAACAAAACATTCTCGCTGTATACTTGAAAATTTTTCTCGGCGCACCACTTTTTGAACCGATTGTAGATTGTAGGCTATATCGTATAAAGGATCTTGACTTCGTAGGCAGCAAATTGCTTATTGCAATATATGCAGCCTCCACAATCTCTTCCGACTCACAATTATTCATTATGCACAAAACAAACTTTAAACTAAACCAAACTAGCACCTTAATTTGACAATTCTTTTTGTTTGTTTATTTTGTAGTTATGACAATAACTCAACGACTACTAAATAAATGCTCAAATCCGAATACAATAATTCTGGTGCTACTTACTTCATAATGACAAAATATGTGTTTTTAAGTTAATGAGACCGTGGAAAAAATAGTATATACCATTCGGGAGAGATGCTATTTTGTCCTCGGTGCATTGTAGCCATCGGGCTTCAAATTGCACCTCTGCCAAAATAACGCATTTCTCTCCCTTATAGTATAATATACTATTTTTATCGAATATTATCGTGAGTTTATAATTATAAATAACATTTAAAAAAATTTGTTCGAATATTGAAGTAATAATTTCCGCACAGTTTTCTTGTGTTGAAAATATTTATATAAAACTAGAAAAGAAACAACACTTTTGAACTATTCATGTTCCCACTTTACTCATTATTTTGACATGTAGGTTATGTATTTGCTTTCTTTGGTTATATTGCAAGTAAAACTGAAATTTTGACAATGTTTGTGTATGAGTCGTTGAATTTTGTTTTGTGGTCGAAGTTGCCTCCATTTCCACTCCGTTGTTTCGTATCTCCCAGGGTTGTGGCATGTTTGAGTCTGATTTAATCGTGCGTTGTTGTGTTTTTTGTGCGGTCCTGTGTGTATTGTGTGTGTAAAGTCTGTGTGTCAGTCGCTTTTTTGCGTTTAAGTCATATGTGTTCGTTTGCTGGTCATCATCGCATTTTTTTTGCGTTTCAGTTAAGTGTGTATTTAATGTTTATTGTTGTAAAGTGTTATTATTGTCTGTGTTTGTGTTACGAAGTATTGTATCTGTTCTTTTGTTGCGTTTGTCGAGTGTAATGTTATTAGCATATTGCCTAAGGCAAGTGCTAATTCGTCAACTGTGTTAAGTGTTGTTTTGTTTTGTCTTTGAGTCTAAGGATTAGTTGTTGGGGGTGGTGCTGGTATGTATTTAGGTTTGGGTGTGGTTTTGTTTGCTGGGTTGTTTGGATTGTTAGGACAGTTGATGAATGTGGATAGGTGAGGACCACCGCAGTTTGCACACTTTGGTGGGGTTGTTTTAGTCTTGGTACATAAGTGTGTCGAGTGTTCGTCGCCGCATTTCATGCATTTGTAGTTTATATTGCAGTTTTTTTGGTGATGTCCGAAAGTCTGGCATTTGTGACATTGTATTATGTCTGTCCGTTTATTTAAAGGTTCTATTTTGATTGAAAGTCCGCAGCAGTCGCGTAAGTTGTAAATTGACTTGTACTGTCTCGTTAGTTCGATTAGTGCCAGTGGTGCAGGTATGTCGTGTTTACCGTTCATTCTTTTAATTTTTAATCTCGGGTAACCTTGGTCCGTTAAGTCGTCGGTGATGTCAGTGTCTGTATAAAGGTAGGAATGCCACGCATAACTACCTTTAGTGTCTTTTCGCTTCTCAATTGAAAAGTGTAAAATTGTATTTGTTCATTGTCGAGTATGTGTTTAAGTTTTCGGTAGTCTTCGTCAGTTGTCGGTTCGATGTGTATGCCTGGTTTCACCAGTTTGTTTTCTACAGTGTTAATGTTGTTTGATTTAAGTATGTCGTATGTGTGTCCATTTGTCTTTTTCGGTTACTATTATTGGTGCAATTTTGTGTGGTTTTCGTGTTTCAGTTTTTGTGTTATGTGTGATGTTGGTTTTGTCACTTACCCTGGGTGTACTGTTTGATGTTGACGGTTGTGGAGTGAATTTGGAGGTTTCTTCTTCCATTTTTTCCTCGGTTTTGGTGTCGAGGGCGTCGTATGAATTTTTTATTTCTATTGGTGTACCTGCGTGTTCTGTTTTCTGTTTCTTCGCTGTTTTTTTTTTTTGTTTGTGAATGCGTCGGTGATTGTGTTTTCATTTTCCTGTTCCGGTTGGCTTTTTGTCGGTTTTATTGGGCTTGTTTCTTCTATGTGAAATTCAATTTTTGCTGTCGGATTGTCGCGATCTACCATAAATATTTGGGATTGATTACGCAAAAGTCGTTGGATGTCTTCTTCCTCAGTGGTATCTTGAATTATTGTTTCAGCGTCTATTAGTTGCTGATCGGTACATCTTCTTCTGACGTTGGGTCTCAGCGACAAGTTAGTAATGTAAATAGTATTTTTATCTGCTTCTCCGGCCATTTCTTCCGGGTTCGTTTGACGAATGTCGTCGTAGGTTCTCTCAGCTGGTATACTGCTCGATCAGAAGACGCAGTGAGAATGTCGTCAATGACAATGTTTGCGAAACATGACATTTATATTTTATGATGACAGACGGTTGTTTCCGCGACTGAATACATGACTTCATTTGACTCCGCAGTACTGATTTGAATCATATCCTTCGAATTTGACCTTGAACTGAAAACTTATACTTTATGAACTATATATTTAATTATAAGTAGAGACTTATATACAAAGTGTATGTATTTTATTTTTTGCATATCTTTAAGTACAGTATTATATACGTATTACACTGATTAATAAAGACTATACGTATATCTTACATGTCAACCATAACTTTCTTTGACCAAGATAATTATTGATATCGTGATATTTTATCGACATAAATGACAATTACAATTAAAAAAGGATCATCAATAATTCTACAAGATAAATCAAAATGATTTTTGATGAAATTAATATACATTTTAATAATTTAGAAAATAAAATATTAAATATGACAAAATTAGGATTAATAAAGGTGCAAAAGAATCTTAGAATATTATTTCAATAATGAATAAATTTAACAATTTTGAATAAGTATAAATATTTCTAAAATTTATAGCTTGGAGTAATCACACTATCACAATAAAGTGTGTAATCGACAATCATTTCCTCCCATGAACCACGTGCTCTAACAATTCTAACATCATCTTCATCATCACTTTTGTTTATTTTTGGTAATTCATCTAAATCTTTCCTTTTATTTTGTATTCCTTGGTTTCTTTGTCTTTGTTCCTGAATTATATCATCATCAAAATTAAATTCATCACGAAACGTTTGCTTGAACAAATCTTTTATATTTTTTTCTAATTCATGTTTTCGTAAACCTTGATATGGTATTTTGTTTTTAATGCAGTATTTTCGTAATTCTGCAAACTTCATTTATTATACAAAAAAAAATATGGTACAAACTAACTTTGTATCTTAAAGAAATTTACACAACATGATTTATTTATATACTTATTTATACAAGATAACAGATTTTATTATTGAAAAAATTAATAATGGATTAAGTAGACATGACTAACGCTAAGAAATAAGTAATTAAACTTCTAAACTGACCGGCAAAAAAAAACCGCCCACCTTAAATTTTAAGCACAATGAACGCTCCAATCATTTTATCAGTTTCTATTGAAATTGAATCCAAGAACTAACATTGTATGTGCAACATATGCAAATTTTCTTTAAGTAATAAGGCAGGTAAGGCAGTAATAAGTAAATTTAATTTTAGAAAATAATAACAGTTTAAACGAAATTTTCTCTTAACTTCTAAAAATAAAATTGGTGTTAATTCCAATCCAGAACCTCATCAATAGCGTGTATGTCCTCCACGACTATCAATTACATCGCGTAATCGTCGCGGCATTGAATTAATTAAATTTCTTATGTATTCTTGTGGAATTGCTTCAAATTCTTCTTGAAGCGCAAATCTCAGCTCTTGCAAAGTATGTGGTACGACTGCGTGTCGGCGAATACGCCTCTGTAGTTGATCCCAAAGATGCTCAATAGGATTGAGATCTGGGCTACATGCAGGCCAGTTGAATGTGCGAATGCCGACCTCGTTTAAATACTCGGTTACGATTCGTGCAATATGAGGCCTTGCGTTATCATGCATTAAAATGAAGCCTTCTCCAATAAAATGGGAAAATGGAATTACAGCCTCTTCAAGAACTTCTTCCAAATTATCTATGCGCATTTAAAGCACCATTTTCTATGAATATAAGGTCGGTACGTGATTCTGTAGAAATACCAGCCCATACCATAACAGAACCTCCCCGGAAAGGCACCCGTTCCGAAATGGTACAGTTTGCATAGCGTTCGTTCTGTCTTCTCCACACTCTTTCTCTGCCATCTGGAGATCGTAAACAGAAGCGCGACTCATCTGTGAACAGAACTTCACTCCATTATTGAACATTCCAATTCGCATGCAAAAGCGCGAACTGAAGACGCGCTCTTCGATGCCTGAGTAACAACTGCGTTCCAGTTGCCGGTCTCCGTGAATTCAGGCCACTCTCTCTAAGTCTTCGTCTTACCGTTCTTTCACTTATATCAACTCCTCTTACAGCTAGCAAACGATGTTGAAGTTGAACCGCAGTTGACCTACGGCCCCTTAGCGTGTTGAGGACAATAAAGCGATCATCAACTCTAGTTGTTGCTCTTCTTCTTCCGGAACCTACTCGTATAACAAATGTGCCAGTCTCTAAAAATCTATTCCAGGCATCCCGAACGGTAGTGCGTGGTATTCCCAAATGTTGGGACACATAACGTTGACTACGTCCATCTTCAATTAATGCAACAATTTGAGAAACGTCTACCACCGTTAACGGCATTGCTATTGTTACAAAACTTGTGTATTAACTGTCAAGTTTGACATTGATTTTAGATAGTAACGAACTAAGCCTACTTGCAATTTTTCATTTTAAGGATATGTCCTAAAAATGTTGTGCATTATTAAAATCAGTTAATATTGTCTAGTTGGGAATTTCATCACCAAAAAATAAAATCCATCGCGTTTTATAATGAAATAAATAATATGAAGCATTTATTAATGAAGTATAATCGGATAAACTAAGCAAGTGTAAACAGAAAACATATTAGACGGGTGGGCGGTTTTTTTTGCCGGTCAGTTTAGTTTCAAAAATTCATTTATTGTAAATACACTTACAATATTGTTTCGCTATACAATGGCTTCATCAGGTGGATGAATACTGTATTTACAATAAAAGAATTTTTGAAACTAGAAGTTTAATTACTTATTTCTTAGAGTTATAATGAAGTTTCAACAAGTATCTCCTTCGTCAATTAACTATTTAGACATAACTATATGAAGAATTTTTAAATGCCTCTATTAATATATACAAAGTACGAGATAATAGAGTCGATTTATTTATATTAAGTGATAAAATTGGAAAAACTGAAAAACATGTAAACATTTTTGAATATGATGAACACTGCGTTGGAATTAAAAATTTAAGTGCATTATTAAATGGGCAAATTCATAAAAGAGACAAACACATGAATATATGTTTAAAATGTCATGATAAATTTGAAAATAAGCAAAAGTTTGAAGAACATATTGATGAATGTATAAAAGGGAAAACTAATATTGAAATGCCTGGAATTAATAACATTAGATTATATAAATTTTGTGGGGCTGAATTATATCATCCATATACAATTACACTTGATTTTGAGTGTTTATTAAAAAAAATTTAAAAAAGAAGTTAAATAACATCAAAGTTTAACTCCTGGCAAAGCGGGAGAAATCTTCTCTCGATCTCACGTTTATTTTAATTAATTTACTTAACTAACAAGCAATATGAATAAAGAATAAATTCTTTTTTTTGCAAGTCAGATGTAATCGAAATAAAAACCTCTATTTGCGAAAGTAAGGAGATATTGG
Organism: Melolontha melolontha; assembly: GCA_935421215.2. Classification (NCBI taxonomy): domain Eukaryota; kingdom Metazoa; phylum Arthropoda; class Insecta; order Coleoptera; family Scarabaeidae; genus Melolontha; species Melolontha melolontha. Next base: position 15,727,489 of record OW285236.1, read on the forward strand.
AAAATGAATCTAATGCAGATTGAAAAATTATAAATGAACTACAATATCAAAAAAATATATTTTCTTCGTAATTACATGGACATATCGTTTAGAAGGAAGCTAGGAAAATTATTCTCGGAGTTTACGTTCATCTTAATTGAATGATATGCTACAGAGAATCGAACAGAAATGCATGGAAATTAATAACAATCCAGTAATGTTGCAGAATATCATCAGAAATTTTGAACGGAGGATTTTAAAGTGCATTGATCTTGAAGGACAACATTTTCAACATTTGTTATAGTTTTCAATAAATACCTATTATTTGTTATTTATTTGTACGAGTACCTATGTATGAAACTGTCAAAATATACGACTTCGTAGGTTAAGTAGTAAATTTTAATTTACGACATACTTCAAAATGTTCTTAGTAATCACATTCTACTAGATTGACTTTTCAAATTAACACTTGTTACTTTGCATTGGTGTATTGTACAGCCATGGTAAATCACGAAAATTTTAGTTTTTCAAATTATTAGAGCAGATAAGAAACTTTTAAATTTTAATAAGAATCTTGAAGCTTTAAATTTGACAGTTGTTTTATTTAAAAACTATTGAAACAAATAACAAAAATTATTCGTGTTTAGTGTATAATAAAAAAGACATTTCAAAATTGTAACTTCAGCGCCGCATAGCGCCCAAGCTATGCAACTTTATACTAAGATAAATTTTCTTAAATTGGCTTATTTGGGTTTGAGGAATATGTAATAAATTTTAATAAATCGGTTACAAAAATATAAATCAATAATTAGTCACTCAGTACCTAGTTTCCCTTCAAATATTTATTTTGTATTTAATTTTGCAAAACATAGGTATAAAATTAAAGTAAAAATTATAACCTAAATAAAGTAAAATAAAATATATTTTTTATTTAAAAAAAAATAGCAATAAATGTATCTATAAAAAACTATTGTCATCCTATTTGTTCTTTTTTTTTTTAACAAATCCTTATAACGAGTGTTCAGAAACATTGGAAGTCAAGTGGGCTCTGAACAAAAAATCGTATATCTTTACTTAAGTAATCTAATATCGAAGATACTAATTTGATAACCTATAAAATTGTATTAAGTAAATGTATCAATCTATCTCAGACATGACTTCATATTTTCAAGGACTACTTTGACTTCGAATGTTTCTGAACACCCGTTATAATATTATTTTAATTTAAAAAAAAAACCGTTATGGATTAGTCAAAAAAATTGACACTTGAAGCGTTATATTACAGAATACTGTTTTATCATCTAATATAATAAAAGTACAAATTCTATGTTAAATACATTTTAATGGATTTAAATTGAGTTGAAATTACATATGTAAATCAATGTTCTTACGTACAAGTAAACAAAATTGCATGAAAGTAGGCGTGAAAGATTACAGAACGTTTATAGACGTGGTTCGTAAAATAGATAACTGAAGAAGTAGTGGGGAGAAGGTCGAAGTTGTCAAACGGGGTACGTCACGTCAGCTGTTTACTGGTTTTGTGCGGAACAGGAGTGTTGCTCAGCTGTTCTCTGTTTTGATTGAAACGCAATAAGCAATAAATTATGTCAGAAACAGAGGCAGCAACGTCCAGCACCGAAACAATACCTGAAACGTCAGAAAGTGTAGAAAAAATGGACGAAATCCCCGAACCCGAGGCAAAACGTCGAAAATTAACTACAAAAAACGAAATAGACGAGAAAAAGAACAGACTCGAGGACAGGCTGGGTGGTATTTTATGCTGCGCAGTATGTTTGGACCTACCCAGAGCCGCAGTGTACCAGGTAAGTCACCATTTATATGTTTACAATCATCAACCATTTTGTTTCAATGTCGAGTCAGTTTCGTGTCTTCTTAACACGTTCATTAACCTGAATGGCCTTGATGCCCGTTACGTAATATATTTCTTTGTTACTGCAGTGTATCTGCAGACATTATTGATTTTTCACAGCTGGAAGAATGTTCTAAATATAATACGAAGTGTATCCTGTATGGAACGATGAAAATGCTTTTCTTTGTTCCATATCAGATATCACTAGTAGTTAGAACATGTTTAATTTTAAACATGAAGTATATAATATAGAGGAATATTGTAATTTAAGATGAAAAAGTATATTTGATATGCTCTAATAATTATATAGTATTGCGCAGATAAAATTGATTTAACTCATTTAGCAAATGGCGATGAATTTTTAAAAAATGTAGCATAAATATTAATTTAGTTGTTTTCTTCTTAAATAAGCCTTATTTTAATAATGTGATTTCATTCATCTTTTGTATTATTCGAAATGTTATTGTTAATGTATTTTATTACAAAATGTAATTGTGTAATACTATATATTATATGCATTGTATTTTCACATTTATTTAAATAATTTTATGTGTTTATTAATGGATATTTTATGGACTACCTGAAATATTTTCAATAAATGTTTTAAATTTATATTTTAGTCATTAATTATTTAACTATGATAAATACACACACACCCCAATTTCCCCTCCCTATTTTTGTACCATATAAATCAGCATTAACGAATTCCAAAAATGTATGTAAGTAGTTTAAATACGATTGAAATATACGCTTAAATTATCAAAACAAAAAAGAAATGACGTCGATACAATATCTGTCTCAAGGTAGGTGTTTTGTTTTTTCATAAAGCAAACGCAGAGAAAAAGGTTCATTTGCAATCATTCTTACATATATTTACGTCTTTTTAAGTAATTTTGATTTATAATAAAGGTAAGGTTTCATTTTGGTATTATTGGATTTCTTTCTGATTTTTGTTTACATTATTTTTTAACGTGTTATTGATATTTACAGGGTTTAAAGAAGATCGGTGAGTATTTAAACGTTTTTATTTTATACCAATGCTGGAAACTTATCTGATTTGTGTTCTTTAATGACAATTCCTCGTCACCGACTAATAAAATGCAGATATTTTTGGTTTTTCGACTATATCCGATACGTACTTAAGAGAAATACATAAAAATTCCTTATTTATATATAGAATTCAGTTATTTTTGTCCATAGACTCAAGGATTTTGCTCCGAAAATGTAATCACAATCAAGATTAGATTATAAATATGCTTACTATAGTAATTTATTTGTCATTAATGCAACATACTTAATACCCGATCAACGATTGGCAAATCAATGAGCATACGTCTGTCCGTATTTTACTGAGTCATTCAGTATCGATTTCAAGCGTTTAAAATGAGTTAAATCCAAAACAAATAAGAATATAATATCACTTAACATTGTGATGAGGAAAAAATTGGATTTTTTTTTAATAATTGTGAAACTTCACCCCAAAACCAAACTAAATACGATTAATTTACGACCATAGGAATTGTAACAGTTCCAAACCAAATATCTTTGGTAGAATTGACCGTTTATATTTTAAAATATAATTTCGACGTTTTTAAAATAGTAGAATTTGCTATAGAGACGTCAGCCTTGACCGAAACAAAATTTTTCTTATTTTAAATAGATTCCACCAAAGGACTACAGGCCTTTCGAAATTCCACAGTTCAACCGAGAAGACGAAGACCTGTACTCATTTCTTTGACATTTTAGACATGCCATTTTCAATTCCAAATTCGGGCCATTTTCACGATGTTGATGGCCTGCAGTTAATTTCGAATTTTTCCTTTCAAAACCGTTTTATTTTTGGAAATTACGTTCACAGATCATATTTGTATTTTGTTTTTTCTTATGCTGTACTACCGTCTGTCTAGACAATAGCTATTAAATCTTTGTGTGCGTGTCTTTCAGTGCGACAATGGCCACTTGATGTGTGCCGGATGTTTTACACACCTGCTGGCTGACGCCCGTCTGAGAGACGAGACAGCGACTTGTCCGAGCTGTCGTGTAGAAATTAGCAAGACGGCAGCGACTAGGAATTTGGCAGTTGAAAATGCAGTCTCCGAATTGCCTTCGGAGTGCCAGTTTTGCGGCAAAGAGTTTCCGCGGAACACTTTGGAGAGACACGAGGAACAATTATGTGAAGAAAGGTAAGAGAAATTTTTCTGGCTAATATTAACCAACAACAAGCCATCAAGTGTTGTTACAAGATTAAATAATCAAAATAAGCGGAAACAATGAACACAAAACTAGGCTTATTTGACAGATATGTTATCTTTCAACACCGCAAGTAACTATTACCCTGTTAAAAATATATACAAGAAACATTTAGTATTCAAATGAAATGATGTGTTTATTTGTCATGAATTTCTATATTATCATCAATTTATAACATTTTGTATTTAAATTAATGAAGTAAAAGCTTTAAAATATAGTTTAACAAACTAAATTTTTTGTTCCTCTAATTACAGTTACGACAACATCAATGATTACAATTGGACTTGACGCGTTTCTTCTATAGAATCTAATATTATTTTACTACAGCATTTTCGTTTGTTTAAGGACCTCTTTCATCTAACTAAATAGCAGACGCGGCTCGTACTGTAGGGGCACGTACAATGATGCGAGTGCCTCGAATGTTTTCGATGTTTACTAATAAAACGCTACAGTTAGTACACGAAGCACTCACATCATTGTGCGTGCCCCAACAGTACGTCATTACGAGCCGCGCCTGCTAAATAGTGTATCAAATGCTGTAGTGTTAAAGTCAAAGGGAAATTCCTTTGATCACCAGTTAATAGTCGTGAAATTCATTCAACAGAAACTTTGCGTTAGCAACATAGATTGAATAATGGAATGATCAGTTTCCGCAGTGATACTTAACTTGAGAAAGTTCGATTATAATGCGTCTATTTGTTCGTAATTTCACGCCTGTATTAAGTTTTCATTTACTGCTGCAACATAAGTGTATCCTGGACGAAATTGCGACAGGGTGCCCTAAAGTTTTAATAACTAAAAAATAATCGAGATAAAATCTGTGTTTCTATTAGACTTCTTCACTAGAGTTATGTATTCCTCCCAGCATTTCTTGACCTTTCGAAGGCCGTCATTGTAGAACTTAGCAGACTGAGTTGAAAACCTCTTGAATTCTCATTTGTGTTGTCAAATCTCTGCCCCCGCAATGGTTTTTTGAGTTCTGAAAATAAGAAAACTTCGTTTGGAGCGAGATCAGAAGAATAGAGCGGCTGCGTCAAAATTTTAAAACCACATCGCTTTGATTCCTCAACCGCGCTTCGAAAATAGTGAACATGTGTTGTCGAAATCAAGACGATCGCCTGTGGTGGTCATACTGCGCCGTTGCTTGATCAGAGCATCAAGCAATTTGTTCAACAGTGTGCAGTAATAAGCACCTATGATTCTCCAAATAATCTGTTTAGATAACTCCACAGCAATTCCAGACAACAGACAGTAAAACCTTTGCTGCAGACTTCTGCATCTTGGCCTTCTTGGGGCGAGGTAAGTCGCTGTGCTTCCACTCTTTGCTCATCTCTGGTCTCTGGATCATGTTGATAGATCCAAGATTCCTTTATAATTACCAGGCGATCAAAAAAGTCCTCTTCAAAATATTGAACATCTCTCTTGACAGGTGCGCCGTGTTTGCATCTGTAAAGGACTCAGTAATCGTGGAACCCAGCTATCTTTAACATGTGCAGTTCTTCGTGAATAATTTTCCACGCAGTGCCGTAACTAGGATCAATCAATTGCTGTTCGCTATAATAGGTTAAAGTCTTCCACTTTCTTCACTGGCAGCATCGTCCGTGGGTGATGGTTTCCACTTCGTGGACCGTTTGTAAGGGACATGTGGCCAGTTCGAAAATTCCTTTTCCACTACACAGTGTCATATGGCGGGTAAACAGCCATCATTTCACTTAAACACACTGTGAGCCACTATTTTTTCCATACTGCGAGTTACTTCAATCTACAGCTTCCTGAAACCTAACAAGTCACCATTAATAAGATGTAATTTATAATAGTATGTACATAAGGATGTAATAATATGCAGAATTAATTTTAACCGGATATCTCAGTTAAAATTAATTTAAATATAATTACCAACTTTACGGTACCTCCATGTGCGAATTTTCTTGTCATAATTTATTACACTGTTCGACCATTGCCGCAAGAAAAAACCTATATAGCGCCATCTTAAATTACAGCACTTAGCAAGAAATAAATGGTTGTATTTTGTGACGACGAAGAAGTCGCTATTTCTTAGTGGTGTTTCTTTTAAACAATCAATCTCAATACTGTATACATAGTTCTATTAGAAGTCTATAGGATCTAAGAATAAAAACATGTGAAAAAACACATTTTCTTTTATTTCTAAAATAAGAATGGAGTCTTTCCAATAGAATTAAGAATGAGTTTTATGTTTAATTTAGCAAATGCATATTGTTACCTTGGTATCTCGAGGTAAGTGCCATATGTTCTCGGTCATACATAGAAATAACAGTTTCTTGACAAGTTTTGAAAATTTTATTATTTTCAATAGTAATATCACAAGAGAGTGAGAATATATTGAAAATAATTCGACAGATTTTCGAAAACTTGTTGCTAGGGAATAGACACGAGAGCCCGTAGAGACTTGGAAATGGCACATCACACTAAAAATTTTGTCCTCAAATTTGAATTTACCTTTGAATTTGACATTGTCTGGCGTGTTTTTTAAGTCATCGGTATTGTGATGACTCATCCAACAACGCGTAGCGCGTCATATCCTCTAGCATTTTCTCAATCGTTCTGCCTGCGTCTAGAAGAGTATTCACCACGATATAAAAGCCGCGTCGATGGGAAGAAGGGATTCATTGAATCCTAAAGTCTCGCGCAGTACACATAAATATAGATACATAAATGTGCTTATTGTTAATAGTTAGTTTTATATTGTTATACGTTTTAATATTAATATAGTGTGTGTCTAAAGTTATTGTTAGTTTTATTTAAGAACCCGAAAAGACAAACTTTACAGTGGTGCAGGTGTGTGGTTTTATAAATAATAAACTAAGTAGACAATTAAGTGTTAATTAAGTATTCGATTAAATAAATATACAGTGCGGAAAGACGTTATTTTAAATATCGTGATGGCCAACAGAATGAAACTGACGGAATTAAAAGTATCCGAGTTAAAACGAGAATTAGAAGAGGATACAACTGGTAAAAAGTCAATCCCCCAGCAACGGCTTCGCAATGTGTTGATCCAAGAAGGCGAGGATCCAGAGAATTATGTCTTTCAAGTTCCAGGCGGAGATGCTGACGTGAATTCGCTGTTGATGAAAATGGAACAGCGTCTAATAGATTCACAAACTAAAATGGAGCAGAAAAGCCTGGAAACTTCTGGAAATTTAGCAAAAACTCTAGAACAAATGGAACAGAAGAATCTGGATAGTGCGAAAAATATGGAACAGCGTCTAATAGATTCACAAATTCAGATGCAACAAATGGAACAGAAGAATCTGGATAGTGCGAAAAATATGGAACAACGATTAATAGAGAATGCGCAAATTCAAATGCAACAAATTGGGCAGAAGAATCTGGACAGTGTGAAAAGTTTGGAACAACGATTAATAGACAATTCGCAAACTTTGGAACAGCGTCTAATAGATTCACAAGCGCAGATGGAAGAAAGAAACCTGGAAACTTCTAGAATTCTCGAGAAAAATCTAGAAAAGAAATTACTGGAAAATTCTAAAACTTTCGAGAAAAGTCTGGAACAAATGGAGCAAACTTTGGAAATGATGGAAAAGAAGAATTCTGAAAATTCGAGAGCCATGGAGAAAGTTCTAGAACAACGACTAGCGGAAAACTCAGAAGCGTTAAAGGAAGAGGTTTTCATAGCTGTAGAAGAGAAAATTGGAGAACATTCTAGACTTTTAGAGGCAATAATGACTCAGATGAAATTACCCGTTACCACGAGTCATTCTAATCCCAAGCAGGTCAACGAAGAAGTTATACCACGGCCCATCGAAATAAAAGAAGAACTTGTGGCTATTTCAAAGACCAGAATCAAGCCACCAACCTTTGATGGAAAGACGTCATGGGCAACTTACCTGACGCAATTCGAAGCGGCCGCAGAAGCAAACGCATGGTCTTCTGTCGAGAAGGCGACTGCTTTAGTCATAGCACTGAGGGGTGATGCTAGTGATATTTTGCAGACATTGCCTCCTGAGGAACGTAAAGATTATTCTCAACTCATTAAACGCTTGGAGATGAGATATGGCCATGCGCATTTGGAGCAAGTATACCATACCCAACTGAAGAATCGATCACAGAAGAAAGGCGAGAATCTTCAGGAATTTGAGGCAGATATTGCTCGTCTAGTTCGACTTGCATATCCGATGGCGCCAGATAATTTCATGGAACACCTAGCTGTCCAGACGGTCATAGATGGTCTACGGGATATTGATACGCAGCAAGCATTGAGGTTGGCACGACCGAAAACCTCAATCGATGCTTTGGCATACGCACTTGAGGTTGAGACTGCAAGACAAGCCTCTCGGAACCATGCTCGTGGCTGTTCTGTCGACGAACAGGAAAATGAGTTCATGGAGCAGGTGGTTAGTCAAGTCCTAAATCAGATCAAATCAAATAAAAGTGCGCGGCCATGCGGGAATTGTAAAAGAAACGGTCACATTCAGAATAAATGTGGTAAAAGGACCAAGAAAGAATCCGCTGAGAATCCGAAAGTCTCAAGGACTGCCCAAATCGCATCCTTACAACATCAAACCAATGGCCTGTATGTGGATGCTATTATGGAAAGAAGGACCTATGCTTGCTTGCTAGATACTGGATCGACGAAAACCATTGTACGACCCGATTTAATATCCAGGAATAAAGAATTACTTTCTAGCAAAGGGAGACTTAGGACAGCTACTGGAGAAGCAGCTTCTGTGGAAGGTGAAGTAGATGTCAATTTTATCATAGGACCAACATCAATCCGACATCGCGTTATCGTAGCCGACATAGAAGAACAAATAATCTTGGGATTAGACATCATGAACACCTACGACTTCCAGTTAAACATGAAAGAAGGCACTTTAAAAATAAATAATGAGGAATTGTTTCTTCATGGGAAAAATTGTGGGAGTGTACAAGTAATTACAGCAGAGAATGTTGTTCTGGATGCAAGAAGTGAGACATTTTTGACGGCGTGTACGGAAGGTGATTATTTGGACGGAAATGTTACAATGTTGGAACCAAAGGCTGATGATGACAAGGTGGGTCGAGGAATAGTAGTTGCCAAAATGCTGGTTAAGACTCAGAAGACTGTACCGATAAGGGTAATGAATGTGAACCATTACCCTGTTTCATTGAAGAAGGGTACTATTTAGGGGTGGTGTTCACCAGTGTCGGCCGTCGTTCATCGTGTAGAGGCGAAGAAGAATGGATTCGTGCAGGTTCCTGAAAAATTGTCCAAGATAACCGACTCCGCATGTCAAGGATTGAGCAAGAAGGAACAAAGCCAAGTTATGGATTTAATCAAAGATTATGAAGACGTCTTTGAAACTGAGACTGGTACGAAAGGAAAAACCAATATTGTAATGCACAAAATAAACACTGGCGATGCAAGTCCAATTCGACAAGGACCAAGAAGGTTACCACTGGCAAAACGTGAGGAAGCCGAGCATATTATACAAGATATGGAATGCCAATGAGTAATTGAACCATCGAATAGTCCATGGGCTTCACAAGTGTTCCTTGTCAGGAAGAAGGATGGATCTACCAGATTCTGTGTGGACTATCGTCGTTTGAATAGTGTGACCAAAAAGGACAGCTATCCTCTCCCAAGAATAGACGATACGCTAGACACCTTGGCAGGAGCAAAATGGTTCTCCACTCTCGACTTAAAGAGCGGTTATTGGCAAGTGGGAATGGATCCCAATGACAAAGAGAAGACTGCCTTCAGTTTAGGTACAGGACTCTGGCAATTTACAGTCATGCCATTTGGACTGTGTAACGCCCCAGCTACTTTTGAGCGACTCATGGACACTGTACTGAGAGGACTGTCTTGGAATACCTGCTTGGTATATCTCGATGATGTGATTGTGGTAGGGAAGACCTTTGAAGATCACATGAAAAATTTGGAAGTAGTATTCCAGAGGTTGAGAGGTGCCAACCTGAGATTAAGTCCAAGGAAGTGTCACCTTTTCCGCAAGGAGGTAAATTACCTTGGACATGTGGTTTCCAGAAAAGGAGTTGCTGTGGATCCAGAAACAGTAAAAGCTGTGGAAAAATGGCCGGTGCCCAAAGACAAACATCAGCTAAGAAGCTTTTTGGGATTATGCACATATTATCGACGCTACGTTCCTGGATTTTCCAACATTGCAAAACCACTTACTCGCCTAACAAAAAATCGAGCATTCATTTGGAACAACGAATGCCAAGCGGCCTTTGAGTTGTTAAAAGGTACGTTGATCAGTGCACCTGTTTTAAACTATCCACTGCCATCTGGGAGGTTTGTTTTGGATACGGATGCCAGTAATGTCGGGATTGGTGGCGTGCTCTCTCAAATCCAAGATGGACAAGAAAAGGTCATTGGATACTTCAGCAAGACCCTGTCCAAACCGGAGAGGAACTACTGGGTAACCAGGAGAGAACTATTGGCAGTAGTTAAGACCATTGAGCATTTTTACAAGTACCTGTATGGGCAGAAGTTCCTGATTCGCACTGATCACGCCGCCTTAAAGTGGCTCTTGCAATTTAAGAATCCAGAGGGTCAAGTAGCCAGATGGATTGAGAGGCTACAGGAGTATGACTTTGTCATTGAACAGTGAGCAGGCCTCAAACATCAAAATGCAGATGCCCTTTCCAGAAGACTGTCGATATTGCAACAGAATCGAAGACAAATCGGCCAACGCTCTTCGAACCACTGTGGTTGATGACCAATGGCAACCTGACAATTTGCGCGCAGATCAAGAAGTTGATCCGGATCTTGCAGTCCTCAGAGCTTGGAAGAGAAATGGGCAAAGACCGACCTGGCAAGAAATTGCTCCCCATTCACGAGAATTGAAGTCATACTGGGCCCAATGGGATTCCTTAACCATAGAAGACGATCTCCTGAGACGTGAGGTCGAAAATATCGATGGAAGCGAGCGGAAGATGCAAATGGTGGTTCCCAAGAAAAGAATACCAGAGGTATTGCGAGAACTCCATAATGGTGCTTCTGGGGACATTTTGGAGTCCATAAAACACTGGAGAAGGTGCGCCAGAGATTTTACTGGGTGAATTGTTCACGAGATGTGAAAGAATGGTGCCGAAAGTGTGCTAATTGCGCCGGAAGCAATGGTCCCCAGAGACGTCGACGTGCACCCATGCGCCAATACAATGTAGGAAGCCCATTTGAAAGGATAGCCATAGATGCCGCCGGCCTTTTCCAGAAAGCGACAATGGAAATAAATACATAATAGTGGTCATTGATTACTTTACTAAATGGATTGAAGCTTATGCTCTACCAAATCAAGAGGCTGGAACTGTAGCAGACGTGATTGTGAAGGAGTTCGTCAGCCGTTTTGGTGTACCCTTGGAACTTCATTCCGATCAAGGGCGAAATTTTGAGTCCAGTCTATTCGAAAAGATGTGGACTTTTGGGCATACGGAAGACGAGAACAACTCCCTTGCATCCACAATCAGATGGGATGGTAGAGCGAATGAACAAGACCATGATCAGACACTTATCCAAAGTGGTCTCCGAACACCAGAGAGATTGGGACGAACATTTACCATTATTTCTAATGGCGTGTAGGGCCTCCGTTCAAGAGGCAACTGGCCAATCACTAGCAAACGTGCTATTCGGGAGGGAACGCCGATTGCCCTGTGATTTAAAGTTCGGGAGCAAGCCTGGTGAAGATCTTGCCGGAGAAGATTATGTCAGCACGCTCAGACGACGACTAGATAATATACATGAACAAGTCAGACACAATATCCAAGATGCTAGTGACAGAATGAAGGAGAGCTATGACATCAACGCCGAGAAGAGTGGTTACCATGAAGGCGATCGGGTTTGGTTATATAATCCACAACGCCGACGGGGCCTATCTCCAAAACTTCAAAAGAATTGGGTGGAGCCGTACGAAGTGTTGAAGCGGATCAACGATGTAATATACCGCATCAGGCGAACACCTCACACTAAGCCAAGAGTCGTACATTTTAATCGATTAGCTCCATACTCTGGAGACAATAATGACGGAACCGCTGACTCGCGTCGGTTGGGTAGCCAATACCAGGAACCAACCTTCGGAGACTTTATGGAAGAGTATTCTGGTTCGAAGAAAGCTCGATTTGGGGTAACCATCGAGAAACAGCAAGATTTGTTTACGGTGCCGCCAGGCTACGCGCTTGCTCATTGCGTAGCCCGAGATCTGCGAATGGCCAAGGGAATTGCCAGGGAATTTAAAGAGAGATTTGGCAGAATCGAAAAATTAAGGCAGCAGGGACCAGCAATTGGGAACAGTCTCCAAATACTAAATGAAGGACAGCCCATATTTTATTTGGTCACGAAAGAACTGTCGAGCCTGAAGCCAACCTATCGTGCCTTATGGGAGGCCCTGGCCCACTTACGCGAACAAATGTTACAGCAAGACATTCTGAAATTAGCAGTTCCAAAATTGGGTTGTGGATTGGACCGCCTGGACTGGAGAATTGTAAGGAGCATGTTGGATGTAATCTTCCGACATACTGGATGGAAATTCTGGTATGCAGTTACCGGCTTGAATACTCCTGTCCATCCAGACAAGATAAGACCGTGGACTGTTATTTCGCTATGACGTCATAATGTAACAAAGGCACTACCTGTCGATTTCGCCATCGGTTGAGGGAACCAAAACATGACATGTTCCGGGACGAAACTTCATTCTTAAGAAGGGGGCAATGTGATGACTCATCCAACAACGCGTAGCGCGTCATACCCTCTAGCATTTTCTCAATCGTTCTGCCTGCGTCTAGAAGAGTATTCACCACGATATAAAAGCCGCGTCGAAGAAGGGATGGGGCATTCATTGAATCCTAGAGTCTCGCGCAGTACACATAAATATTGATACATAAATATAAATACATAAATGTGCTTATTGTTAATAGTTAGTTTTATATTGTTATACGTTTTATTATGAATATAGTGTGTGTCTAAAGTTATTGTTAGTTTTATTTAAGAACCCGAAAAGACAAACTTTTACAGTATAAAAACCGTCGTTTGCCTTTATCTCTGAATGGGTCAAGGTGAAATATTTCTTATCATCCATTACAATCAGTTTATTGACAAAATGGATGCACCTTACCGCACGATAACACCAGGGTATTCTTTCTAACTGGGCCGCAGTATATTTTGGTGCTTTCCTTTGTTTTCGAAACACCACGTTATTTCGGGAAATTGTTCGAAAAACAGTGGTCTTTGAAACGCCGAATCTTCGATCTATTTTTCGCTGTGAAGCTCCAATTCTGTCCTTAACGGCTTCAAGCATACTTTGTTCCCTCATTTGACTCAAAATTCTTGGTCGACCACTTTTCGGCAAATATTCCCTCTTCACATTCCTTTATGGTTTGATAAATTACACAGGCCTGCGTTTTTTAACTTTCTAAAAATTGTTTTAAATTTGATAGCTGATTCTTATGTGTTTTTGGGCGCTGAATCCAAATTTGAACTCTATTTTTCTCCATCGCGTAAGGATTTTTCTCAGAAAGGCTTCAAATTATATTTTTTAAAAATTAAAAATAATTTTTAGTTACATTTTGAATTTATTTACAAAGGATATAAAAAACAAAATTACTTACAAATATCATTAAATCTAATGAAAAGAAACAGTAAAATACTATGTCTTTACAAGTCCTTATAATATCTTTTTCTTTGTCTTGCCATACTCCTTTTTGTGTTTTTTCTTCTGTAATCTCGTAGTGGACCATCCCTTTTTAACATCCAACAATAATCAGCTATCATGCTTATATTCCATCTTCCTTGGTATCTTCTCTCCATCTCTTTTAGGTCTTGGTGGAACCTTTCCCCCTGCTCCTCACTTACTGCACCAAGATTTTCAGGGAAGTAGTCGAGATGCGAATCTAGAAAATGCACCTTCAAACTCATGTTACAGCCTAAGGTTTTAAATTTTTCTAACATATTTTGCACAATATTTTTATAATCTTCATGTTTTTTGTTGCCAAGAAAATTTGTAACCACATTTTTGAAGGCTATGCATGCTTGTTTTTCTGCTTCCTTCATTTTAGATTCAAAATTTTCGTCTTTCATAAGCTTTCTTATATCCGGCCCAACAAAAACACCCTCCTTTATCTTTGCTTCTGACAAGCGAGGAAACTGGCTGCAAAGATATTTGAAACACTCTCATTTCATTTCATTAACCCTAGTTTTGTATGTAATGGAGGAAGCAAAACTTTGCTCGGGTCTACTAAACTTTTTCTTTCAATGTTTTTCATTCCAGGTTGTAAGGTTTGTCTTGGTGGCCACATCTTTTTACAATAGTGCTGCTTTCTATCACGACTATCCCACTCACACAAAAAAACAAGGATATTTAGTATAACCGCTTTGTAGTCCAAGTAACAAACAAAGAACTTTCAAATCACCACAAATTGTCCAGCCTTGATCCTTGTAACGAATTTTAATTAAAAGTAGCTCAAGATTTTCATAACACTCTTTTAAATGAACTGAATGTCCCACTGGTACAGAAGCATATTTACTTCCATTGTGTAGAAGAACGGCCTTAAGGCTCCTTTTTGAAGAGTCAATAAAGAGTCTCCATTCAGAAACATTATATTCTACGTGGAATTGTTCCATGAGCCCAGGTACATCATTACAGAAAACTAGTGCATCTTCTTCGGAATAATATCGAGCAAACTCTTTTCCTCTGTTCCTAAACCAGTAAAATGTTCTGATAGGTGCTAACAAATTTTTTTCTTTCAACCTTGAGCCTAAATGCTCAGCTGAGCCCTTAGGAAGGTTTAAGTCTCTCACCAAATCATTTAATTCAGATTGGCCAAACAGTTTTGGCTCATCACTTCCAGTATCATAGTAATCACTTCCCTCATCCAGTTCACTTGCGCATGTACGTGAAACCATTTTGTCATCAGATACATCATCTAATGTATCTGGAAGTGAAGGAACAGGTACTTCTCGTCCATGAGGTATAGGACGTGTTGCGGATCGAAGGTTTGGGTAAACGATGTCTTTTTGTTTTTTAAATTGAATCCGTGTACTACACACGAACAAAAATAACAATCATCGCTATGATTGATCGGTTCTCTCCAAACCATAGGCACTCCAAAGCGAAAAGACTGTTTTTTTTCCTTGTGACCACTGGCGAATCTCTTCAACACACACTGAACAACCCTTATAAGGAGCCCAAGGTTTGTCTTGGTCTCCTAATTTCACACCAAAATATGCAAAATATACTTTTTTCCACAAATATAGCAGAAGGAGTTGAGTACATTGACACAGCTACAGTTAAATTAACTCAGCAACTAATCACAAATGTCAACTAATTACACAAATTCACACCACAGTTGCAAAGAAGATATTGATTGAATGAACTAACTGTTTTGTCTAGAATAGCAATATGTTTGTAGTGGAGGTGGGGAGGTAGACATGCAGTACCAGGAAGATAATGAGTCATGTCTTGCGACATGCTCAATTATTTCTATTTGTAACTTCTTTATCATAAATCTAGTGTATGTTTATTCAGAATATCAACTTCTTGCATCATCATAAGTAAAAAAATTATAATAGTTTATTTAAACAACGGTTTAACAAAATTGTCCTTTACAAAAAGACTAATACATGCAGATAGGTCAAAAAACCCTAGATTGTAAAATACCTTACGTGATGGAATTTTTTAAATAATTTCCCCATTTTCAGCACCAAAAAATCTATTGACATCACTGTATAAAATCCAGACAATTTTACCATCGCAGGCCTGTGTTATTGATGAAGAAATATCTTATTCACGATAAATGGCAAAAATATCACGTTTGGGCATTCGCCCAACTAGATTATAAATTCCTTTACGAATTTCTAACTTATAAAACATTTTGCTGAACCAGATCACAAAAACTCAACTGTCATAATTAAAATAAGCTAATTGTGACATATAACTTCCAGCGACAACTTAAGCAAACGTCATTTAGTACAACTACGAATCATCTAAAATTTTTCCGAAAATTTTGGGACCATACGTTGTTCAACAAACAAGCATAACACTAGGGTTGCGATTTAGGTATCCGGAATAACAAACAACAAAAAACATTTATCATTTTATTGTTTTTCAAAATATTCTTCGTGATGATCGATGCATATGTTTGAACAAATTTTCACAGCACTTTTGTCATTCAGATTGAGGCATCTCCAAAACATGCATGTTGTGAATTTGGGCGTCTTACAGCGAAGCAATTAGACGTAATTAGGCATAAACTTTCTATGTCCGATAAACGGGATGTACGCATCAACCGCTTCTTGAAAATCCTTGACCACGTAGTTTATTGTTCGCGTACGGCAACAAAAAATAAATCATTTGGTGCAATTAAGGGCGCTAGGCGGCGGATTACCCATCAAGTCGATGTTTGGATCGGTAAAATATTGAGTTGTTTGTATCGATGTGCGAAGGCTCACACTGCAATAGTGAAGATGATCCTGTGTCACTAGTTTTTTCCTATTTCTCCAAATACTTCAGGGAAACAAATGGTTGTATACCATACAGAATTAACTGCTCTACGATCCTCTAGTGACACTGTAGCTATACGTCCATTTTTCCCCATAAAACAGGCAAGCATTTGCTTCGAAGTGTTACTTGCGCGAACAAGTTTTGTAGGATTTGACTCATCTTGAAACACTTCCCACACCGTCGACTGCTGTTTGCTTTCTTGTCCATGCGTATAGATCCAAGATTCGGCACTTGTTTAGATATTACACACGGCACCACGATTGTATTGTTTTAGCATTTTTTTGCACCAATTGACACAAGCCTTTCTCTGAGCGATTGTCAAATTATGCGGGATTGAACGCGAACAAATCTTTTTCACGCCTAAATATTGTTGCAGTATTTGATGCGTACTTGTCATACTAATGCCCAGGGATGCCTCAATTTCATAATATGTCACAGAACGATCTTATTAGTTCACACATCAATGTTCTGCCACAACAACCGATTTTAGACGACGATTAAATTTATCGTTGAGCAAACGATGGCCACGATTGAATTCACTAAACCAGTGATATACAGTGATTTTAGATGGTCATTCTTCGCTAAAAGTCAATGAGAGTTCATCGATGCACTGTTGTTGGGTTAATCAACATTGAAAGTCGCAGTAAATCATCGTAAATCAATAAATCATCAAAAATTTTCACTAGTTAATTCCATTATCTGACTGAGCTGAAATTTTATTGTCATTGAAAATTTCTGTCAAAACCGTCAAAAATGTACAACTTAACATTGGATATATCAGATGGCATCTTAGTATCACTGTTGCCAGTTGTATTGCGATCTTTAAAATCTATGAGTAATATGTCCTTACAATTCCAAAACATTGTGACTATCGTCTTTCTCATTACCTTTATGGCACAAGGTTCATCTTATCGACACCATTCCGTCTATTCCTTCTTTAATAGAGGATCAGAAGGTTGAGCACTGAATTACATGTGACGCAGTATAGCACAGAACAGATTTTTGTTGCGTGTGTAATTCCTAGTTCCCGCGCATATTGACGAGATAGGCACCCGCAGAGAGTAAAGTGGCTGTCTCGACATGTGCGAGTTTGTAAACGAGACACAGTTTCCTGCTTGCATTTTTGTAACTTATGGTAGTCTGATACCGACGTAAATATTATGATGAAAGAACTAATTTATCGTAATGGCAAGAGACAATTTTATACGATACAAGTAGGCTAGAATACTCGCGTTTATAAATAACTGCCAAATGGAATGTTTTCGTTTGATTAGGTTAGAAAGTAATTTTCGTGTTCAAAAGTCAAATTTTAGTCAAATTCAGATGACATTTTCCTGTCTAATATAAATAGCAAATAATCTATCGTAAGTATGTCTACATGATATCAACTGAAAACAACGTTTTTCTTTCCAGGCAGACATAAATTGTGCTACCTTTATGTGTCCTCTGTTGAACTACTTTGTACTGTTCTGAACTGTCTTGCGTGTAATTATACGGCCTGGCTAATATCATTGTTTCATCTCCTCTGACAATAGACTACAGAATCGGTTTTGGGTCGTTTCCACGCATCAAAAGGTACGCGCACATTCAACATGATATTAACGTTGAGCAGCAGAAAAAACTGGTCAACAAGAAATGGTCATGCAGAATTCAGACACTTACAAACACCGATCTTCTAATACCAATTCTTCAATATATGAAATATTTTGTGGCAGTATCACTTCAACTGGCTTCGTTATTTTCAAGGAATTCTTAGCCCACACGGAAATATTTTGCCCACATTTTCCACAGAAGAATATGAAGGAGATAAATTATCCTAAACTCCTTTTAAGCGTTGCTTAATTTGATTAAGCCTTTTCATTTTCTTTGCTAAAAATTTAATGACAGACCAGTATTCAATATGCTCTAGTGAGATTACCAAATTGCAGATTGATAGCTTCTATCATACAACTTTACTATTTATAGCGTACGCTTAGCATATGTGCAACTATAACAGAACACACTTTGAAATACATTCGAACATGTATAAACTTGTCAGGCCAAGAACATATGGCGCTTACCTTGTGCATATTAAAAATATTTTAATATATTTACAATATTTGACGATAAATATCGTATTAACTAGAGTTTCTTACAGGATATCTGGTTGTAAATATAGTCGAATCGGTTGTCCATGGAGAGGTCCTATGCATGAAAGCAAACAGCATGAACTAGAGTGTCCTCATCCGCACAGATCTGGTGCCGAAGTAATGGAAGCCTTACAGATTATCGATCAACAAGATGCAGACGAACGTAGGCTCTACGAAAACATTTTTGAACTTCTCGGATATGAAAAGATTACTTTCAATGGTAATTTATATTTAAATTAAAATCGTTTGTAGTTTGGAAACGGGAAAAAATGCAACATTAATGCGTTCATCGTTTAAAATAGCCATAAATTCCTCCGTTTATTTTTGATATTACCTTTCACATCTATACATTTATTAAATCAAAAATCCTGGTTTTTAAATTGCCCGTTAGAACTCGCCTCACTTTAATAATAACAATATTTTATTTAGCAACAGGTATCTATACAACAATTTACATCACATTCTTAACATAACTTACAAATACGTCCGTAAAGCTACGTAAATTTTCACATTGTTTTACATGATGGGGTAAGTTCACTAAACCTTATCAGACCATTTATAAAAACATTTTTTGTGATTTGCACTTTATTGCAAGTCTCTACATAAAAATCATCAGGATTCGAACCCACGTGCATGGCTTGCCAGACCATCGCTTTAACCACTAAGCTATCAAAAGCACCATTATGATCTAATACCAATTGTAGTCGTCTCCTCATTGTTTGAATTAAGCTTCTTGTGTCATAATTTTCAGTAGCATCTCGCCAAGTACCTTGAGCATTTTGCCAAAGCTCGCTTCTATTCATCGGTCTAAAATTATTTCTATATAGCTTTTGACGATATATCCTCAAAACATTCTCAAATGGGTTCAAATCTGGATTGTCCGCAGGCCACCTCAAAACTTGAATATTCTACCAACCATTCCCTAACAGTTATGACGGTATGACATGGACAATTATCATGCTGAAATGTAAAGTTACCATTTGGAAAACTCTCCAAGACCGAAGGTATAATTACATTTTCCAATAAATTTCCATATATAAGTCCCGTTAATCTTTCTTCAATTTGATGGCAAATTCCTAATCTTTCAGAAGTTATCCATGCCCACACGTTAACGGAGAATCTGCCGCTCGATCGATCTTGCTGACCATATCTTTGGAGGACTGTAAACACGTAATTTCCCATTATAACTGGAACTAAAAACCTTTTCATCGCTGAAAACAAGAGTACTCCAAAAATCTTCGTCACGATTTCAATTAGCGAAATTTAAACGTGCCTCTTCATTTATGCCACTCAAAAGTGGTTTCTTGGCGGCAATTTTATATCTTAATGCTCCTTTATTTTTCTCTGAACAGTCCACTTAAATCCAGTAAATTGTTTTAGGGATTTCGCTTCAATAACTATCTGAAAAGGATGTTTTCCCATATGGATAATTAAAGCCAGGTCTTCGCCTACATTAGTAACACGTTGACCACCAGAACCTGGAGCTCTTTGAACCGTGTGGTAATGTTCCCATCGTTTTTTTATGTGATCTACACAAGACTTACTCACATTAAGGTGTGAGGCCACAGCTCTTAATCATCCTTCCTCAAGTTTTGCTATTTATTTTTTGCGCATCGTTAAGAGAAACTCTAGACATATTTTTAAATGTCAATGAAACATTAATGAATATCTAATGTCAATGAAATTCTATATAAAAGGCATATTTACAGTAGCCAATTATTTATGTCTGGAATTCCATGCTCCTAGTTGTACGTAATGGTATTGAGGTTATTGAATCCTAAGTATATAAAGCTGCTCCATTGCCGATGTCTTATAACAGCGATAGCTGTTTAAACAATGTTATCCTTTAGAATTTTTATAAATATAAACATTCAGCGTTATATTAGCGTGTAAATTCCATAGAGGTACATTTTTATCCATAGGCGGCAGATTATTTTATTTTCAGAGGGTTTTTAATTTTGAAATTCGCGTCGTAATTTACAATATTTTGGATTCATAATTACGTCTTTCCATTTTTCATACGTTGTCTTTTTACTTCAAGGACAACCCCTGTATATTTCTTACTTTCTTTCTTCACTTACGGTCTCAAGTTCTCTTGAGTTGATTCCCATTATTTACCCCTTATTCGTTATAATCGTTTTCAATGAGTAATTCCAGGTTCTTCTGAATCTCTATTTTCTGTTTCTCATAACGGCTTTACATTTTCTACATTTATAACCTGCCTGTGATCCTCTATCTTTACAAATGTCCAAATCATCCATCCAAGTTTGCTATCTGCGGAATTAATCGTGTACTTGGCACTGCTTCCATTTGCTTTTTGTAAAAGTTGATAAGACGTCGGCAAAAGAAGAAGCAGTGCCAAGAATACGGAACCAGTCCGTAAAAAATATGAACAACAATCGTGGAATTCTACAAGCCAGATTACGTTAATGCACATTCAAATTTCAGACTTACAATTGAAGCCCTATCGCACGGAAGAATTCGTACATCGTCTCTTCTATGAAACGTCCCGGTTTACCGCCTTTAACCATCACTGGGTTGTTAAAGCAAGGATAAACAATAGTCAGAAAGATCCTACGCAAAGTTCCGAACGAGACATAACTTATCAGGTAAGTAAAATTTAGAGAAATTTCTTAAAAACATATCTGTATCTGTACATACACTTATGGAAAAAAGTGACGAGCACACCCTGTATAATCTGAACGTGTCAAGCTAAATGAGTAGATTTACCGGAGCATTAAGGTTTCCTCTAGACGAGTTTGCGCAGCGAGTTTTGACTTTTTCTATAGCTGCCTTTTTTACTGAGTACCTCCGACAGCTGTAATATGTTGTCTCCATGGAGACCGATGCGGGGAGGGAGAAACCGGTTATTGCTATGTGGTGGAAGCGGGTAGTTGTAGTGGTACTATGTGCGTGGTGGAAGGCCGTTCGCGTTATCTGAGTAAGTTTGAGCAAGGAATGGTTGTGGGCAACCAATATCATAGCCGTTCTTTTCATGTAATTCTACGTCATTTTGATGTATCGGTCGCTTCGTTGCGTGAAAGCGCGACCGACTTCTCTCTTAGCACGGGACCGATTTTCGAGGAATGATTGGCTTTATTGGCGAAGTGTGCAACAGCACCACGTCTTCCAAAATATCATAGCCGTTCTTTTCATGTCATTCTACGTCATTTTGATGTATCGGTCGCTTCGTTGCGTGAAAGCGCGACCGACTTCTCTCTTAGCACGGGACCGATTTTCGGCAACTTGGAGCCGTTTGGCCAGCAAGAAGGGAGGGCGTACTCACTACGCGAACTGTACGGGGGCGTTTGCTAGAAAGTTGAAGCGGATTCCACTGATTGGTAAGCATCGGTCAGTGGAGGCAGATTTTGTTTTCCGACGAATCAAGATTCGAATTGAGCACCGGTGACGCGCGAATTTTGGTTCATCGGAGACGTGGTGAGCGTCACCTCGAGGAGTGCATCCAACCACGCCCTATTCACCGCCAGCAGGGCATTATGGTATGGGGGCTATTACACATGGTGGACGTACACGTCTGCTGCGTATACAGCATACGATGAATGCACGACAACGCCCGACCGCACACTGCACGTGTTGCCCAGACCTTTGTAGAAGAGAACCATATACGGATGCTTCCATGGCCGCCACGTTCTCTGGATCTCAATCGAACATGTCTGGGATATGATCGGTCGGAGACTTCAACGTTATCCGGCACCCCCGGGTAACCCGTTAAGGAGCTATGGACGCGAGTTGAAGCAGCATGGTTGGACATCCCTCCTGCTACCATACAACGACTTATTGACTCCATGCCTCGTCGTGTAGCGATGGTACGCGCCGCTCGCTGGGGATACTCCCACTATTAATGCATTCCTTCCCAGCAGGCCTGCGCCGCTCTCCAGGTGACGGTAAGTTATGATACATTAGTACTACTTCCATACCGAATTTCATTGCGTTAGAACCACTTCTTCAGATTATACAGGCTGTGCTTGTCACTTTTTTCCAACAGTGTATATATATATATATATATATACACTATTATTATTAATATATATATATATATATATATATATATATATATATATATATAGTAAAACCTCTAATTATGGACACCTCCGACAATCGGACACCTCTAAAAAATGGACATCTTTTGTGGTACGAAATTTTATAATGGGTTTTCTTAACAATAGTCACTCCTAATATTGGACCCTCCATAAATCGGACGCGGACACCCTTTATTTCACCGAAGCAATAAAACATCTGTAAATATATCTCTTAATTAAGGACAGACAAGACGGGCGGCGCCGAATAAAATTTTGCAATTATGTATGTATGTATGTATGTACTTTTATTGCTGCACACGTGGAAGTATATCTACTCGGGTTTTTCCCATAATACATACATATGTATGTACAAAGTGCACACGTGGAAGTATATCTACTCGGGTTTTTCCCATAATACAAAGGAACGACGGTTTACCACTGGCCTACTCGTCAGGTGATAAGTGGAGTGATATTTTGAATCAGTTTGAACTAGCCTTTGATAGTGTCAACATGGATTCTAGTAAAAGAAAGCGGTTAACAATCCAAGATAAAATTGATATTATTGCGGTTAGTGAACAGCAAAGCTTAAATGTCCGAAAGCTCGCGGAAAAGTTTGGTGTCGGAAAGTCGCAAATTAGTGATATAGTGAAAAACAAAAGTGAAATAAAAGAACTTTTCGAGAAAAATGGAAACCTAGCTCAAAAAAGGAAGTTTCCAAAAACTAGTGGTTTGGCAATCGACGGAGCAGTGTTCAACTGGTTCTGTAAGGTGCGAAACAAAAATATTCCCATGTCAGGACCCCTACTCAAAGAAAAGGCGCTGGAAGTAGCACAAAGTTTACAACTCACCGAATTCAAAGCGTCTAATGGTTGGTTGGAGAAATTTTGTCAAAGACATAAAATATCATTTAAAAGTGTGTGTGGTGAATCTGCCTATGTAAACATGCAAAATGTAGACGATTGGAAAGTCAAGTTGCAATCAATATGCAAAGATTACTCTCCGAAAGATATTTTTAATGCTGATGAAATCGGTTTATTTTTCCGCGCCCTTCCGACAAAAACATTTGCGTTCAGAAGTGATAAATGTGCCGGAGGAAAATCTGCAAAAGAACGACTAACTATATTGTTGTGTTCAAATATAGAGTGATAAGGAAGGGCCGTTAGTCATCGGTAAAAGTAAGAATCCTAGATGTTTTAAAGGAGCTCATGTGGATAAGTTGCCGATAGGATGGATATCTAACAAAAAAGCGTGGATGACTGGATATTATATCAGCTTGGTTAAAGAACTTTGATAACAAGATGAAGAAAGAAAAAAGGCATGTAATTTTGTTTCATGATAATGCCACTTCTCATCCGAAGATTTCATTGGAAAACGTAAAATTGGTTTTCCTGCCTCCAAATACTACTCGCATTGTCAACCTATGGACCAGGGTGTGATTCAAAACTTTAAGGTAATTTACCGGAGCATGCTTGTAAAAAGGCTTTTGGCGTTAATGGATACTGAAAATTCACTAGAAATGGCAGAAAAAAACATTACGGTAGTCACTGCATTAATATGGATATCAGCTGCTTGGAAAAAACTCTCGCCTGTGACCGTAAGAAACTGTTTTCAAAAATGCGGATTCAATCAAAGTGACAGTGATCTAAGTGCAGAGTGCGATATAGAAGATAATATACCATTAGCATTTTTATTTCCCAATTTTAACATCACTAATTTAGATTTAAGCACATACGCATTAATTGATAATGAGTTATTTACTGAAAATCCTAATGTTTCCATTATAGATTGTATCGATGAAATTACTGATATCAGTGATGACATGGAAAATGAGATTGAAGAGGAATTTGTAACTAGTATATCAAATATTTCAGAAGCCCATCAAAAATTAAAAGATCTTGAGAACTATTTCTTAAGCACTAACAGTTTTAACATTGCTAACAATATTTCTCAAGCTCTTCTTGAATGTGAATCTGAGATATTTAATCGTAAAATGAAAAAAGCAAGACAAACAACAATTAATGATTATTTCAAGTAAAATCTAGCATAAAATATGTATGTATGTATGTGTATTAAGTATTGTAAATTTTTTTCGACTTTCGTCTTATTATGTGTGATTAAATTGATATGAGAATGAATATTTTTTTTGGTTTTTTTTTCACCTCCACATTTTGGACACCTCCATATATTGGACATTTTAGGATTCCCCGTCAGTGTCCATTATAAGGAGGTTATACTGTATATATATATATAACATAAGCTTTACAAAATTTTTGCAGCTAATTCTGAAAACGAGGACAGCAACTCCCCTGAACATCCATTACGTAATTTTACGTGGACCATTCGGTGACATGAAAATCCAACCCCGCATTTATCGTTTCGACTTCACTGACGAAGAAAACGAAAGTCAATACACACCTCTATCATTACCCGACACAGCTGAATGTAATCGTCTCTTGGCAGCAAAAACTATTAACTTTAGGTAGGTAGATCTATTTATCCCAAGTTTTTTTTTTATTTTCCTATCCCTTTTAATTATTTTTTGTTGTAAATTAATTTTCTAAATTTCAGATTGATAATGTTTCTGGCGTCAAAGTAAAAAATGTATAAAAAAATTAATGTAATAATGTTAGACTTCCTAAAAATTACATATAATGCTTTTCAAGACAGTATTTTATCATATAATTTCGGTAATTATTCTGTACAATTTTCCATAGTAGATTTTTTTTTATTTACAATAAATTTTACTTATCTCTATAATTTTTTTTTCTTGATATTATCTCAGTACAAGTTAGACGGTAATGTTGTGTGGTATAACGATCTCTTTTTGTTTTTAATTTAAAACCTTGAATCATGTTAATTAAGTACATAAATTATATATTTATATTTATAAAGTTTTATTTATGTTTTTTTTTTTGTTAGAATTGATTTTTTTTTATTTAAAAAAGAATATCTTTCCATACTTAAGAATGATTTTCTTCGGAGATTTTTTATTATGTATGAATTCGAATAGTAAATAACGAAATATGTTGTAAATTTTCAATTTTCAACGTTTGCTTTTACCACTTAAAATTATTTGACATTTTAAAATATTCATTGAGAATTGAAAATATATTTTCATTGTATTTAAATATAATGTTTATGCTATAATTTCTAAATTAATTTAAGGTTATAAAATTTGTGTGTACGTCTTGATCGATTTTTATAGCTAAAAATATATATTATTAACAAGCTATATTTGATTTTTTATTCCAACCGATCCAGAAAAACCATTATCTTAAGGAATGCTCGCTGTTTGATATATTTCTTCCAAATTACACAAAAACTACACACGATAGAAAGTTGAAATTTCCAGTATACTCCTAAAATTAAATTTATAATATGATTACAGAGGCGGTTTTCCTTTTTTTTAAAATTTATTTATAGTTTTATACGCCGTTCAGGATTCGAATACGTGCACGTCATCAACGATGTCAAAGCAATGTCGCAAAATCATTTGCCAAATCCGTTGGCAAAATCTATTTGTTACATTTTAGGTTAGGGTAGTAAGCGCTTATGTCAATCTTGCAATATTTAGGTTATAACTTCCAAAAGCCAAAATTTTCGATTAAAAATACTGCATTATAATCAAAGTTAGGACTATAAAGTAATTTTTTTATTGGTAAAAGCAACAACAGTTCATCATTATCGCATTATGCTTCACAGTTTGCAATCGCTGATGCATATTGGCTGCAAAACTCTTTCGGCATTACAAACCAAGAGTAAACAAACAGACCAAAAATATGACAGAACGATATGTGTCGACACTGAACATTAGCACCAACATAAATATGCATTCGCAATGATGTTGATATAATACTACAGTATACTTCGTTTATTATTTTGTGTTGGTGATTCCGAAAATTCTGTTGATGACGTGCACGTCTTCGAATCGTGAACGGCGTATAAACATATGACAAACGCTTAGAAATACGCAAGAAAAGAAAAAAATTAATAAACGCAAACAATAAGTTATAATTTGGAAGCAAAAATTGTAATTAATAAAAATTTTATAAAACTAAATAGTGGAATGGTATAACGATCAGTAGTAGAGGCAGGACCAAAGCACGGTCGGATAAAGTATTCCTTGAACCCGAAAAAATATAAAGACATTGTTTATAATTTTATACATAACACTTACGATATATTAATAATCGACGAAGGAGATACTTGTTGAAACTTCATTATATAGATATAATAAATCACAGTTGTATAGTTTCAAAATAATATATATGCACTACATATGTTTCACCACACTGTGGCTTCATCAGGTGGATGAATATACTAATTCGAAATATCAATTAGATCTTATATATATCAATACAAAGTACAGAACTAATCTTATTCTAAGAGGGGGTGGACATGTATGAGTTTTAAGTTTAGTAGGGGGGAGTTATTTATGTCTAGTTGGTCATTTAAAATTATACCTAATTTATTATATTTGTTAATTTCTAAACTTTCTAACATATTAAGTTTTTTACTTTTATCTAGAACATGCAAAGTTTTAAAATTAGTGTTGAATTTGTGATTATGTTCTAGGCAATGATTGGCAAAAGTTGAGTCTGTCTTCTTGTCTCTGTGGCTTCTTTCATGTTCTTTCATTCTAATATCAAATGTCCGTCTTGTTTGTCCGACATACACTTTTTTACAATCTTCGCATGTCAACTTGTAAACCCCTGAGTTTAATCTATTGTCTGTTTTATCTTTGTTGTTTTTTATAGCGTTTTGTAAGGAATTGTTGGTTTTGAATGAAATGATCTCTTCTTTACTTGTTTTTATTAAGTTTCCTACTTTGTTTGAAATTGTACCGATGTATGTGATAACGGTTTCACCATAAAACTACAGAAATCTAAAACGATATCTTCAATTTACCCCACAGTAAAAAACAATAAAACATTCAGTTATAATTCTATCACATACATCGGTACAATTTCAAACAAAGTAGGAAACTTAATAAAAACAAGTAAAGAAGAGACCATTTCATTCAAAACCAACAATTCCTTACAAAACGCTATAAAAAACAACAAAGATAAAACGGACAATAGATTAAACTCAGGGGTTTACAAGTTGACATGCGAAGATTGTAAAAAAGTGTATGTCGGACAAACAGGACGGACATTTGATATTAGAATGAAGGAACATGAAAGAAGCCACAGAGACAAGAAGACAGACTCAACTTTTGCCAATCATTGCCTAGAACATAATCACAAATTCAATACTAATTTTAAAACTTTGCATGTTCTAGATAAAAGTAAAAAACTTAATATGTTAGAAAGTTTAGAAATTAACAAATATAATAAATTAGGTATAATTTGAAATGACCAACTAGACATAAATAACTCCCCCCTACTAAACTTAAAACTCATACATGTCCACCCCCTCTTAGAATAAGATTAGTTCTGTACTTTGTATTGATATATATAAGATCTAATTGATATTTCGAATTAGTATAGTCATCCACCTGATGAAGCCACAGTGTGGTGAAACATATGTAGTGCATATATATTATTTTGAAACTATACAACTGTGTTTTATTATATCTACTTACGATATATTATATATATTATTATTGCTTCCATCCAGTGGCGGAGCTAGAGGCGTCGGCGACCGCCGACGACCTCGCGCCTGATGGGGCCTCGCAAAAAAGTTTTGAACCGTGTTGAACAAATATCAATAATATTAAGATTTTGCCATTCCTCAACTGGAGCGATAAAGAAACATTTTGTTGGATTTATTAGCGTCACAGAAACAACAGGACAGTATTTAACAAATACTCTCAAACAATCGTTGAGATCTTGTAAAAACTAAATTAAAATTGACTTTAAAATCTCTGTCTGAAACACGATGGGAGAGTAGAATCGGAGCAGTAAAAGCGATATTTTTACATTTTGATGATGTTATCGAATGCGTTAATGCAGCGATGCACATACCGCGGGCCGCATGCGGCCCACCAACGAATTTTAAAAATTGTTCGAAAAACTACAAAAGTAGGTAAAAATCCATTCAAATCAATATTCCTTAACTTTTTATTTTATTCTAACTTTTGTAATTGTTAGTAAGATATGTATCTTTAAGCACCTACTACTTTCTTGTTCAGGTTTACTACGTAGGACAGGTATGCTCCTCGTCGTTCCAAGCATATTGTTACGAGAGTAGAAATCTGTCGAACCAACTAGATTACTCGAATATTCGAATACTCGAATTTAGGTAACTCGTATAAATACAACGCATCGCCCGCTATCGGGGCAGTTAAGTTTTAACTACGGACAAGCGAACGTTATATTGTTTGAATTGTAATCTGTGAAGAATAAATATTTCCTCGTTCGAACTTGGCATCTACCTACGTAACAATATAATATCAATTTTGATATGGATAAACCAGGCCCTAGTAAAAAACGTAGTCATGAAAATCGACAGCTTCAAGATATTTGGACCGAAAAATACTTTTTTATTTCATCGCATAACAAAAGTGTCTGTTTAATATGCAAGAGTAGTTTCTATTCCGAAGAAATATAATGTGAAAAGGTATTATGAAACCCAGCATCACCAAATTAACCGGCGAAAATCGAACGCAAAAAATTTCCACTTTACAAAGGGAACTAATAGGCCAGCAAGCTATGTTTACAAAACCAATTCAAGATGCTGAAACAGCTACTGAAGTTAGCTTTGAAATATCTCGAATAATATCGAAAACTTATTGGCCTTTTAAAGATGGTGAGTTTGTTAAGCAGTGTTTAGATATCGCCGCAAAAAAATGTGTCCGAAAGATGCAAAGAGGTTTGAGAAAAATCATCTAAATCGGATGACTGTTCAAAGAAGACTTACCATATTAGCAGCTAATATAGAAGAGCAATTAGCTACGAAATCGAAAAGTTTTGAGTATTTTTCTATAGCACTTGACGAATTTACAGATATAAGTTCCACTGCTCAACTCTTAATATTTTTACGAGGTGTAACGCAAAATTTTGAAGTGAATGAAGAACTGATTGGTATGAGTTCTTTGACAAGTCAAACCAAGGGGAGTGACATGCTGAAAGCTCTTCTAGAAAAATGTTCTATAATGGATTTGGATTTAACAAAATTATCTAGAATTACGACTGACGGAGCACCTTCAATGGTTGGAAGTAAATCTGAGATAATAACTATGTTAAGAGTATTTACAAACTAAAAACAAAAATACCATAGAATTAATGCATTTTCATTACATTATACATCAAGAGGCCCTGTGTTCAAAATTATTGGGATATGAAAATGTGATGAAAGTTGTAGTACCTACTGTAAGCTTTATAAAATCACGAGGTCTCAATCACCAACAATTCACACAATTTCTCGAAAATATTGAAAGCGAATATGGTCTCCTGTTTTACACTGAAGTAAGGTGGCTAAGTCGTAGGTTGTCACTAGAGCGGTTTCTTAACTTGCTTGAAGAAATCAAAATATTTCTGGCGGAAAAGAAAAAAGACGTCTCCGAACTCGACAACCCTGATTGGCTGTGTGACTTAGCGTTTTTGTAGACATCACAAATCACTTTAATGTCTTAATACGCGACTCCAAGGCAAAGATCAATTGATTTCGCAGTATACTCTCATGTTTGAAATTGAGTCTTTTCAGGACACAAATCAATTCAGCCAATTACAGCCATTTTCCGAACTACAAAAAAATTATAGAGAAATTCAATAAAACTGATGTCAATTTCGATTATGTTGAAACAATTGATATTTTAATACAAGCTTTTCATGATCGTTTTCTAGACTTCAAAAAAGTTAAATCTCTATTAGACATTTTCAGCAATCCTTTCAACATTTCACCCGAAAATGCACCGGAATCAATACAGCTGGAATTGATAGACATGCAAAATGACGATAATTTACGAAACAAGTTTAATGAAGGTAATTTACTCAACTTTTACCGTTGCGTTGACAAAACCGCTTATAAAGAGTTGCGAATAAATGCATTGAAATGCGCAAGCTTATTTGGATCGACGTATATTTGTCAGCAAACGTTTTCAGTGATGAAACTTAACAAAACAAAAAATCGAAACCGCCTGGCAAATGAAAATCTGGAAGCAATTTTACGTGTAGCGACAAGTAATGTGGAGCCAAACATAAACAAAATTGTTAGGTCAATGCAATGTCATGCATCAAAATAATAAAACATGAAATATTACATTGTAATGATTAGATTACATTACGATTACATAATTACAACAAACATTTTTGAATGTTCATTTGTAGTAATTCATACTATTTAAAAATAAAAATATTTGTGTTAATAAGTATTATACAAAGGTATTTTTAATAATATAAAATATTATTAAAAATCTGGTGTGAAGAACTTTTAATAATATTTTATATTATTAAAAATACCTTTGTATTATACAAAACTGGTGGGGTTTACCTACTCATGTATGTTTCAATTATTCTGTTAATAAGTATTCTTTGTAGTGGCCCGTCCTTGGCTTATAATTTTCCCGAGTGGCCCCTGTTCCCTATAAGTCTGTGCATCCCTGCGTTAATGGTTTGAAAAATAAAACTGATGATTCCGGAACTCTAAGAGACTGTGAAGCAGTCTTAAACGAAATGTTAACTTTTGAGTTTATTGTTGCGATACACGTGTGGTATGAGATTTTACGTGTGAACAATATAAGCAAACTATGGTAATCGGTTCAAGTGAACTTAAAAGTTACTATTGACTAGAGAATACAATCCCGGCCGAGTTTTGATCCCGTACATCCCGGGACTGTACTTGGCTAATCTCGGGATTGCCAGTTTGCATTCCGTAATCCGTTGCGCCTTGACAACGACCTTACCTAGATTATATTAAGGGCACTTATTACATAAAGACAAAACATCAACCTTAGGTAGGCAAGAAGAAGATCCAGAACAAATCAGGGAAATGTACGGAATATAAGTACATATTTGGGAAGTGTTTTGGCGGAAGAGGGAACGTCAAAAAAGGCCATACAAGATCGAATACAGTAAGCCAAGAAATGTATTCGTATGTTGAACTCCATATTATCGTCGAACTGTTTGCAATGTTTAACCAGTTTCGACCTAGCAATTGGGTTCACAATGACCTTAATACTCGCCTGACTATCAGTCATAGTGTTGATTTTTCCATTTATACAGCCGACTTCTCGAATAGACTCGATGTTAGGTTTTAAATTTATTTTTGAACTAGGAGGGAGTGATCTTTATCTTTATTGCTTTTACTACTCCAAACACTTGTACTATAATTGATTTAATTTTTGAATCGAAGTTATGTTGTAACTTTGAACAAAATTACAAACGAAGTCATGAAATTATGCTAGAGTAAAATTACTTTCGGATGAGACTAGCGCAGAAACACATTTTAGTAATTAGAAAGAGAGCCACCTCATAAATGAGAGAAACAGCTGGTAGTATAAATTCGTGTACTATACGAGCCACAAACGTTTATCGATTATTTGTCAGTCGCTAACAGGCATTTGATCTGTGCGTTTCGTAGTGGTCTTGTACGTACATTGCTCCCGCTGCCGACTGCTGCGACTGCTCAATGTTTTTAAGGTGTTCAGTATTTTTGTAATGTCATCGCTCGCGCATCTTCAGTCTCATCCGAAAGTAATTTTACTCTACCATGTCAAGGAGTTTATCATAAAATTGCCTTAATTACTTGGGACAGATGTAGTAAGTAAGAAAACTTAGGATATACATGAAAATAAAATTTATTGACTTTAACATTTACATATTACTTTGTTATATTTCTTTTCTTTCTGGCAGTTGTTCCAAAGTTTGCTTCTACATTCCAAATATTTATTATTCCATTTTCGCCGCCAGTCACCATTATATCTCCCTAAAAATAAATATTCATCAACACAGTTCATTACAAAAAGTACACTAAAGTATTATTTTATTATATAATTTCAATATAACTATGGACCAAGGTTACTAGCCTGAGGAACGCCAAAAATGGGTAATAAATTGATGGTCCATGTAAGGAAAAAATGAAATCATATTTGAAACAAATTCAATATCGCGAAGTTTAAATAGGATAAGATTGGGATATGTGAAATCGAGAACTTTTAGGAAAATCAATATGCAAGGTGTCTGTAAAAGGTCTTTGCAAACATCTACTAGATTCCTTACACCAAAATAAGCCCGATTTAAAGGCGGCTTTACACGGTCAAAGAAATCGTGAGTTTTGGGACCTTGAATTTACTGAAACGTGTAATACACAAAATTGTCTAATAATCTAGTTTCTTGACGTCAATAAATTCATGAAGAAATTCACGAATTAGAACTAGCTTTGCTTTTTCGTCAATTTTTTGTGAAATTATGGTTACATTTTGGTTTAAACTTTAAAATTTATAACTGTTGTAGATTACACAGGCCTGCATAAAATTTGTGATGACGTGATTTTTGTTTGTTAAGCTCAGTTTTTATATAGCAATAACTAATTAAAATACAGTTGGTCTCTACCACCCACAGATTTTTTTTTGCACAAAAGAAAAAAAAATATAAAAAAATCTTATAATAGGCGTTTTAATACATTTTAAAATGAACGTACTGCTTCAAATTCTAGGTATTAACCCAAAAATGATTTTCTGTTGTGGGTTTTAAAGAAATTTGTTAAATAGGCTCTCATTACCTGATGTAAATCTTTTATTACATGTATTAATTTTGGACAAGGTTTCCGGGAATTTTTACCTGCTAAATCCTATTTATTATGCTTTCACTTTATTAGTACTGCAAAGAAGGATTTCAAGTTTATCACTCCAAACAAAATGTATATTTTAATGTCATTTACTTCATTATAGCTCTGTGTCGATCAGTAAACAAGTAAAATTAATTTGTCTTTAGTGTTGTGCGTGGTATTTGATAAATAAACATTGCTTAAAAATATGTCTAGCCGGTGTTGCAAAAACAAACCAGATGATTTCTGTTATATTTGTGGATATTTCGTCTTGAAAAAGTTTAAGAGACCAATTGGTGAATTTGTGAAAAATGCATATTATGCTTATTTTAAAATCAAATTAGGAGATCAAGATAAAGATTGGGCACCGCACGTTGTTTGTAAGGTATGTGAAGAAGGTTTAAGACATTGGACCAAAGGGAATAGAAAAAGCCTTCCTTTTGGAATACTGATGGTTTGGAGAGAACCGCAAAATCATCATGAAGATTGCTACTTTTGTCTTTGTGATATTAAGGGGCATAATAGAAAAACTTTGAAACATATTTTGTACCCAAACAATATTAAATCAGCTATCAGACCAGTTCCTCACAGTGATCATGTACCTACCTATACCTATACCCCCCAAAGTACTACAAGAAGATATTGAAACCTCTTCAACTTCCGGCTCCGTACAGATGGATAGTGATTTTGAACCATCAACCTCAGGTCAAAACCAATCTCAGCTATTTTCACAAGCCGAACTGAATGATTTAGTAAGAGATTTTGGACTTTCAAAAGATCTTTCTGAAGTACTGGGGTCTAGGTTGAAACAAAAAAATTTGCTTGCCCCAGAAACTACCTTCAGATCTTCCTTTAGCTGAATATGACAGAAAAACAACCAAACGAAGCTTTTCTGAAAAACGAAAACTTTTTTTAAGAAGCATAAAGAATAAATAACTATTTCTAATAGTTTCTATGAGTATATTTTTGTATTTTTTTTAATATAATATAAAACTAGCTTATAAATGAAATAAATCGTGTTTTTTCAATATTTTTTTATTTTACTGGTTCGAAAAATAACCTTACGTGATACAAAAAAAATTAAAAGCAGATTTGAAATCAGCGCTACCCAATTACTAGAAAACAGTTAAAATTTTTAAATCAACATTCAAAGAGTTGAAAAATGCAGGCCTGTGTTATTGGAGGTTATCGTTTTCATAGATCTAGTGAATAATTGTGAACATTTGTAAGCAAATACGCTTAAAAACACTGTCATACGTTTGACGTAACCTCCTATATTTATGAATACAAACAGGTTAGTAGTAAATAAAAGTCACTATTTTATGGTTGACATTAACTAATGTCCATTCCAAATAAGAATAAACCGTTGGGAAAGATAGGGCTTAAAATAAGAGCTTGTGATTGGCTAAAATAGAGGCCGCTTTTATGCAGGCAAAATTATGTTTATTTAGTTCTGTCAAATTAGCGTTTTGCTGTCAGTACTGACCGGTATTTCTGTCCGTGCTAGTCTATTGCATGTTTTACTAGTTGTTTATTGTGCTATTTATTATTAATATTCGTTAAAGATAGTTCTTTATAGAGATTATCAAGTGAAAACATCATTTTCTACAAATATTTTATCACCCATTAATTTATTTCATTTATTTAATCGCAATCGTTTTAGAGCATGGATGACGCAGCTTTACCAGGTCCATAAAAAAATCGTAAAGGAAAATATGTAAAACATTTGGACAGAGGCAGATGGCTTATAATGTATTTTAAGAACAAAGCTAATATGTCCAAAACATCTGCTGTTCGTCAAACTTGAAGGGAAGTAGGGATTGGTAGCAATACTATGTTTGACATTATTAAGGAAATTGAAATGTCTGGAGTTACACATTCTCCTTTAAGAAAACGAAGTTGCCGAGATGCTTACAATAAATTAGATGAAGTATCAAAAAGTACGATTAGAAGGCACGTGCATTAATTTTTCTTTAAAAATGAGTTTCCAACTTGCACAAAAATATGTGAAGCTATTAAAGGAGATGCCAGTTTACCTCCTTTAAAACGAACATCACTTTGGAGAATCCTAAAGAAACTAGGATTCAAGTGGGAAAAACGCACACGAAATAACATATTAATTGAACGAAATGATATTATCTTATGGAGACGTCGTTATTTGACAAGTATAAGAAATTTTCGTGCAGAAGAGAGAAAAATCTATTATTTAGATGAAACATGGGTGAATGCAGGTTACACAAAAGCAAAAATATGGAAAGATACAACGGTACTTAATCCAAGGCAAGCATTTGTTGAAGGTCTTTCTACTGGTTTAAAAGATCCATCTGGCAAAGGGAAGCGACTAATTGTGTTTCACATTGGCAGCGAAACTGGTTTTATGAATGGGGGTTTGTTATTATTTGAATCCAAGAAAACTGCAGATTACCATGAAGATATGAATAGTGAGGTGTTTATCGCATGGATGCAAAATATCTTACCTTCTCTTGAGCCCGATAGTGTTATAGTAATGGATAATGAGCCTTATCATTCTACTAAAACAGAAGTCACCTACTTTATCATGGAAAAAGGAGGCACTCATTGAATGGTTTTTAACCAAAGGAATTTTAGCTGATAATTCTATGCTAAAGATTGAATTGTTTGAGCCTGCAAAAAATTACACATCCTGTCATCGAGTTTCATACGTGGTCGATGAAATAGCTAGAGAAAGTGGCCGTACAGTTTTACGTTTACCTCCATATCACTGTAATCTTAACCCCATTGAACTTATATGGGCTCAAGTCAAGCATCATGTTGCGACTAATAATAAGACATTTAAATTGAACGAAAGTAAGAAATTTATTATTAGAAGGATTAGAAATGGTTGGTGCTGATGCATAGAAAAATAGCATTCATCACGTTATACCAGAAGAAAACAAGATGCATGATTTAGATAATGTTGAAAATGTATTAGAAAATGTGACTTTTACTGCAAATACTGGGTCATCCTCAGAATTGTCATTAGATTCAGGGTCTGATCTTGAAGATGAGTAGTTTTCAATATATACAGGGTGGGGCATAGGAACCAAGTGTTTTTGGTTTGGGTAGTACTCGGCCATTAGAAAAGGGAGGGGCGCGCGGTTTATTACAATCCATTCCTCGACTCAAAGCATTTCACTTTCTCAGTTGCCACTTGCCATCATGGAGAGGTGGACGCTAGAGCAACGCGTGTTCGCGTATGATTGTTTTGTTCGAAGTGGCGAGTCTGTGACTGCAGTACAGCGTGAATTTCGCAGAAGATTTAATATCCATCGTAATGACTCTGTTCCTGCCCGAGACACCATCTTACGCTGGGTCAATAACCTTCGAACAGTAGGTTCAATAATGAAAAGAAAGCCGCCCGGTCGTCAACGTACTGTGCGTACTCCTGAGAATATTGAAAGGGCGAGACAAGCATTACTGCGAAGTCCACACCGCTCTGCACGTCGACATTCAGCTGCACTTCAAATCAGCAATCGCACTGTACGGCGGATTTTGCATGGTGACTTACATTTTCACCCATACAAAATACTGGTTGCCCAACAATTAAATGTAAGAGATTACGCCCAACGCTTGAGTTTCGCACAACAAATGCTTGAACTTGTTCAGGAGAATGAAAACATGTTGTTACTCATGAGTAGAGCTGAGGATGTTTGCGGTATAACCATGGTTATATCATGTAACCATAGTAATTTACTATGGTTACATGATATAACCATGGTTATACCGCAAACATCCACAGCTCTACTCATGAGTGATGAAGCTCATTTCCATCTTACGGGGGCCGTCAATAAACAAAATTGCCGGTACTGGGCTGACGAGAATCCACGACAGTTACATGAGATGCCATTGCATAGTCCTAAGGTAACAGTTTGGTGTGCGGTGGGAAAATTTGGCATCATTGGCCCATATTTTTTTTAAGAAAATGGGGTAACCGCTACAGTAACATCTGCGCGTTACATTCATATGGTGAATAACTTTTTCATACCTGAATTGTTAAGAAGAGGTGTGGATATTCAAGATTTGTGGTTACAGCAAGATGGGGCCACGGCACACACCGCCAGAGCATCTATGGCTGTTCTTCGCCACCTGTTTCCAAATCGCCTAATTTCGAGATTTGGTGACGTTTTGTGGCCTCCTCGGTCTCCCGACTTATCGATTTGTGATTTTTATCATTGGGGGTACCTCAAGTCACGTGTTTACGAGGCCAAACCCCGTACGTTAGACTCATTAAAGGAATCGATTCGTTATGAAATCTCCCTAATCGACAGAGACATGCTGGAAAGAGTGGAGGCCAATTTTCGTCAACGGCTGCAACAGTGTATCAATGAAAACGGACATCATATGCCAGATGTAATTTTCCGTACTTGAATATTTCAAAATGCTTTATTATTAGCTATGTTGTACTACCAATAAATTTTTTTTAGAGTAAAAACTAATAATTTTATTATCATTTCAAAAACACTTGATTCCTATGCCCCACCCTATATATTCGTGAACAATATGCAATATAATGAACTATAGTGTGTTAAATTTAGTTGTTTGTGTGTGATGTTCTTGATTTAGATTCGTGTATGTGTGTTAGATATATTTTTTTTATACTTACAAATTGTATAGTTTGGTAAATATAGTGAATAAAATGTAAACCAAATATAATTATATAATAATGTTTACCATATACATTCATGAGATTGTAAGTTGTTTCAGGTCCTCAGAAATTGTTCGACGTCCTGGGGTCTCAAGTAACTACCAGATATTGTGATAATCGCGGGATATTAATGAAATTTCTAAGTAGAAAATGATTATATAATTTGTTTAATGTAATTATGTAAGTGTAGGTAAAAGATTTAATCTATTTTATGCTAATGAAAGAGGGTTTTACACTCATTGTGTTCAGACATTTACGAAAAAAATTGTTTTTACTGAACACACGGAGTTTCCCACCAAAGCAATTTCTCTTTTTATTTATTTATTTTTTTTTTCAATAACATTGAAATCTGAAACTGTAATCAAACCATATTTCTGCTAAAAGCAAATTAAAATGTTTATTCAAATTATGTGAAATGATGTGCAGGTAAATGAATTTCCTTATTGCTCTCTCATTATAGATACTATTAAAATAACTGTATTTTGTAAAATGCTATATTTTTTAAGCTAAACGATACACAAATATGATAATTATAATACACTGTCACCAGCAATCCTTTAAATTTATTAGTTTCACATTTACACAAAAGTTTTGTTCTCTAATAAAATCAAATAAAGATGTAAATATTTCTCCTGTAGTAATTTTAACACATTCTCACTGTATTTCCGCACAAATTTATTGTAGATGAAACACCTTCAAACAATAAATAACAGATTATAAGATATTGATTGAAATATTTTATATAAGTCTAATACCTGCATTGGTATATATTTGCCGCTTCTTGCTTGAATACAACTATTAAAGTCTAAGCTTTCTTAATAATAAATATGTTAATAAACAAACGTCAAAAATAATCTTTGATATAAGTTAGTAGGTAGGTATATAACCTCACATACAAATTATCACAGGCCTGCATAAAATTTGTGATGACGTGATTTTTGTTTGTTAAGCTCAGTTTTCATATACCAATAACTAATTAAACTACAGTTGGTCTCTACCACCCACAGATTTTTTTTGCACAAAAAAAAAGAAAAAAATATAAAAAAAAACTTATAATAGGCGTTTTAATACATTTAAAATGAATGTACTACTTCAAATTCTAGGTATTAACCCAAAAATGATTTTCTGTTGTGGTTTTAAAGAAATTTGTTAAATAGGCTCTCATTACCTGATGTAAATCTTTTATTACATGTATTAATTTTGGACAAGATTTCCGGGAATTTTTACCTGCTAAATCCTATTTATTATGCTTTCACTTTATTAGTACTGCGAAGAAGGATTTCAAGTTTATCACTCCAAACAAAATGTATATTTTAATGTCATTTACTTCATTATAGCTCTGAGTGTCGATCAGTAAACAAGTAAAATTAATTTGTCTTTAGTGTTGTGCGTGGTATTTGATAAATAAACATTGCTTAAAAATATGCCTAGCCGGTGTTGCAAAAACAAACCAGATGATTTCTGTTATATTTGTGGATATTTCGTCTTGAAAAAGTTTAAGATACCAACTGGTGAATTTGTGATAAATGCATATTATGCTTATTTCAAAATCAAATTAGGAGATCAAGATAAAGATT
This sequence comes from Melolontha melolontha, assembly GCA_935421215.2. Taxonomy (NCBI): domain Eukaryota; kingdom Metazoa; phylum Arthropoda; class Insecta; order Coleoptera; family Scarabaeidae; genus Melolontha; species Melolontha melolontha. The sequence continues at coordinate 15,767,195 of OW285236.1, forward strand.
GGGCACCGCACGTTGTTTGTAAGGTATGTAAAGAAGGTTTAAGACATTGGACCAAAGGGAATAGAAAAAGCCTTCCTTTTGGAATATCGATGGTTTGGAGAGAACCGCAAAATCATCATGACGATTGCTACTTTTGTCTTTGTGATATTAAGGGGCATAATAGAAAAACTTTGAAACATATTTTGTACCCAAACAATATTAAATCAGCTATCAGACCAGTTCCTCACAGTGATCATGTACGTATACCCCCCAAAGTACTACAGGATGTTGAAACCTCTTCAACTTCCGGCTCCGTACAGATGGATAGTGATTTTGAACCATCAACCTCAGGTCAAAACCAACCTCAGCTATTTTCACAAGCCGAACTGAATGATTTAGTAAGAGATTTGGGACTTTCAAAAGATCTTTCTGAAGTACTGGGGTCTAGGTTGAAACAAAAAAATTTGCTTGCCCCAGAAACTACCTTCAGATCTTCCTTTAGCTGAATATGACAGAAAAACAACCAAACGAAGCTTTTCTGAAAAACGAAAAGGTTTTTTTAAGAAGCATAAAGAATAAATAAATATTTCTAATAGTTTCTATGTGTATATTTTTGTATTTTTTTAAATATAATATAAAACTAGCTTATAAATGAAATAAATCGTGTTTTTTCTATTTTTTTTTATTTTACTGGTTTGAAAAATAACCTTACGTGATACAAAAAAAATAAAAACAGATTTGAAATCAGCGCTACCCAATTACTAGAAAACAGTTAAAATTTTTAAATCAACATTCAAAGAGTTGAAAAATGCAGGCCTGTTTTATCTATTTTTTCTGAAATTCCTGTGTAAATTATACTCAAATTGCCGCGCCATCTGGTCCTTTCTTAATTGGAATGCATAGTAAATAACTTCAATAAAATATTTGATCGTGTAATACAAGTATGACTTTTCAATAAATTCATGAACTTATTTATGAATTTCTTTGACCGTGTAAAGCCGCCTTAAGACAACTTACCTTAATACAAAGTTGTTTAGTTTGGGCGTTATACGGCAACTGAAATTCTGAAATCGTTTTTTTATTATAAATATGAAACGGCTAATGCGATTTCACTAAAATTTGGTGGGTTGATCTAGTTTTATGAGACAAAAAACCCACATCCAAATTTTGAGTAACATAATTGCACAATTAAAATTTCTACGTCAATGGAAGAAAAAGAAGCAGTTTAAGTATAAAATTTAGATTATGTATCTTATTTACTACTGAAAAGGTACTCTTTGCAAGACTAATTACTCTCATTTTTTTTGTGAAATTTGTATTTTAATAATTCAAAGTAACAGTTAACAGAAAAAGTATGTTACTGAAACATGCGAAAAAATAATAACGATGTCATATAAATTTTACGTATACAAAGATCCACACGATGAAAAAACTTAAAACATACTCTTTGCATAACTTCTTGATCAGCTTTAACGTTATTTGTTGCATCTTAAATCGTTTTCTCTTTGTCTATTAACTAACCGATAAAAACCCAGGCGCATTTCAAAATCACATAAGAGATCTTGAACTGGCATCTTATGGTATGGATGTAGCAACTGTTCTTTAATTACTTTATAGACGACATGTTTACATACTCCTAGTTCTCTACCTGTTCGTTTGGTACTTAGTTCTCAGTCTTTTTCTTTACTTTCTAAAATTTCTTCAATTTTGAGAACCCTTACAAAATGCTGCCTTCCATAATCAGCGGTTTCAGGAGCAAAGTGACGGTCTCCTGAAGACGTCTCTCAACGGCTGCAAACGTTGAATGGGTTAGTATACGACGATTTGGAAACCTTTCGGTGTACACCCCGACACTCTCTCACCCATTTCCCTGACAATATTCGTACACCAATAACATATCGGTATACTCTGCATTGGTATATTGTACAACCATGATAAATTAGAAAAACTTAAGTTCTACTACTTTTAGGTTTAGGTTGGGCGCCAGCACGTTCAGGCACTTGAGCATAGTGCTCTTTGTGTCACCCCAAATAGATCTCTCAGTTCCACTCTGTTAGTCTTGTGTCCTTGATAAAAGCCACTATCCTTCTCAGAGGAAATTTGAGTACCCTGGTAGGATCCAATATATCTCTTCAAAAATATTTCTGTCTGAGTCCTTTTAGTTCCTCACAAGTGCATATTACATGAAGGTTAGTTTCCTTCTATTTTTCACATTTCCTACACCAATACTTCTGGTATGTTATTAACCCGGTAATCATTTTAGTTTCTTTTTTGTTACTGCGATTTGGGGTGGCTTAACACCTAGCATCCATCTTCCTTAATAGAGTTTTAGTGTGGAATTGACCTTCCATTAGCCTCCTTTTCTTTTTATGTTCTCTTTCTAGCCGTAACCAGATCTCCCTTCTAGCAGAATCCTTAGCGATTCCACATACAGGTTCTGGTCCTATGATGTTCCTTTTAGTACGCCAGTTCGTCAGCTAACTCATTGCCTTTAACTCCCTCATTTCCTGGCACCCACATTAGGGATACAGTATTGTCTTGTGCCAGTCTATCGAGGACATGTTTACAATGTTGCACCAGTTTAGACCTGATTAATGGATTCGTAATAACTTTAATAGCTGCCTGACTATCAGTCATTATGTTGATTTTTTTGTTCGCGCAGTCGGCTTCCCGAATTTTTTTTCAGAATTATTAAAATACATATTTTACAAAAATCATAACAGTACACGAGTTTTTCAAAGGGATCCATTTCTGTAGTAAATAAGTTACACAATTTTATACTTAAGCCCGTCTGCTTCCATTGGCGTAGAAATCTCAAATGTGCAATTATAAAAAAAGTTCTACGCCTATGGAATGACGTTACTCGATATTTGGATATGGATTTTTGTATCATGAATCTATGTCAACCTACAAAATTTTAGCAAAATCGCACGGGCCGTTTCATATTCATGACAAAAAAATATTTTCAAAATTGTAACTTCAGCGCAGTATGGCGCCCAAACTAAGCAACTTTGTACTAAGGTAAGTTATCTTAAATCGGCTTATTTTGGTGTATGGAATATGTAGCAAGTTTTTGTAAAGACCTCTTACAGATACCTTGTGTAACGACTGAGACACGACTATGAACGCGAAACCAGCTTTAATTTGATAGACAAGCTAATTTTTTTGCAAAATTCAACTTGCCCTAATTTGATACCTCAATGACGTAACACCTCGCCGAACTTTTCAACTACTGTTATGATTAGGTTTGTGATGCGACAGTTCAGATTCGGTTGTAGTAAGTACGTAACGGGTTGGCCATTTAATGTTGCGGTTTTAAAAATCGCGCTATTCCCTTGTATATATAGAAATTAATATAATATATATTTTTTACACTAGAGGGTCAAGCGCGGTTTACAATAAATATATGAAAAATTTGCCTTGTTAGTTTTCAAGATGGCGTCGTATCCAACGGAAGTGCGTATGGAATTAATAAAATATTATTATAGAAATGGGGAATCTTTTGCAGCTACGGCAAGACACTTGCGTACTCTATTCGGGAGAAATAACGCACCAACGGAAAACACTATAAAAAGGTAAGGAAAAAAAGATAAATTTAGAAAAGTAACAAAGTATTCGTTATCGTGTTTCCATGTCTACTAATCCGACAATATCTTAGGATTGTAGTGAAATTTGAAGCAACAGCATCTGCGGCAGACGAAAGATCGACTGTTAGAGAACGTCAAAAGACCATCCGGGTACCGGAAACCATAGAACGAGTACGGGAGCACTTTACAGCTCAACCTTCAACATCGACCTCAAGAGCATCTCAAGAACTTGAAATACCCCGTACAACACTAAGGCGGATCCTAAAGCAAGATCTAAAGATGAAAACATACAAAATCCAGATCGATCAGCCGTTGAGACCGTTTGATATGGAGCGACGCTACAATTTTGCGAACGAAATCATCGAACGCATTGAAAATGGCAACATGTCATTGGAACGTGTGGTGGTCGGATGAGTCACATTTCGATGTATCCGGTTATGTGAATAAGCAAAATTGGAGACATTGGGGGACAGAAAATCCACATCTAGCAATTGTTCGTCCTCTTCACCCTCGACGGTTGACTGTATGGTGTACTATCTCGTCGGCAGGAATTATCGGTCCCGTGATTGTCAATGGAACCGTTACTTCGCAAAAATATTGTGAAATGCTTAATGAGTCTTTTATTCCCGTGGCGCATGGATTAAATATGGTGGAGAATGCATGGTTTATGCAAGACGGGGCTCGTCTGCATCGCACGGAAGAAGTTTTCAACATTCTTGAAGAACATTTCGGTAACAGAACCATTGGTCTTGACGCTCAACAGTTTACAGGCGGAGGGATAACATGGCCACCATATAGTCCAGACCTCAATCCTTGCGATTTCTACCTGTGGGGATCATTAAAAGATACGGTATATCGCGATGGTATAGACACCCTGGATGACCTTGAAATGGCAATACGGCAGCGAATAGAAGCGATACCGTACGCCACACTTAAGGCAGTTTGTGGAGAATTTGAGAAGAGGCTGCGAAATGTTATCGTTGCTCGAGGCTCTCACTTCGAAAACCTGATTTATTAAACCGCAGATCTTGTTGTTTAATTGCACAAATAACTCATTTTTTTAAATTAATGTTTTGTATGTTTAATATGACTTCAAAAACCGCAACCTTAAATGGCCAACCCTGTATCTACATCAGCGGTTTATCGCAAACTTTACATATTATCTTTGAACCGTTATAAAATAAATCAGGAAATTCACTAATACATTTCTTGATTGTGGAAACCAACAATCGCTTTTTCCCTTTCCACACGTTCGACATATTTATATAAAACTTGAAACAAATAACATCGCCAAGCCAAGTACCGATGCTAACTTATAGCACAATATGTATTCAAACTGCTCAGGACGACCGACAATTGACAGAAATGTTCGCTTCACTCTTTGGCTTAATTTTCATCATGACATGATACATACAATCTTTGAGCAATTTCAAAAAAATTAAGTTTTCCTACTACCGACTTCGTAAGTTTAATTTTATGACTCTGTTTGAAGGGAAGTAACAGCTACTTATGATTTATATGCGTTTGTAACCCTTGACAGCGGCATTTACCTCCCTAGGTAGGAAGTAATTTGACATTAGATTTGGCAGTGACAGATAAAGTAAAAACCGTTTGAAATTTTCATGCATGCGATAATTTCAATATAACTATGTAGTAACAAAGACCTACAAGCAGTATTTGCAGCCTCTTTGACTTTGCAACTACTTGCATATTCAAACATCATTTATGGCTATTGATGTCGATTAACATTAATATTTAACATGTGATTTGTTTATGAATTTATTTATATCACTTTGCTTCCATAGTTATAGTTATACGACGCTGGTTAACATAAGTACATACACTCAAAATCACCAAAGATGATTCCTGAGTCACTAACGTATAATTCTACTAACGACATTCAAAGAATAGTGTGTAATTTGAAACTTCGCCTGGCAGACATACGGCTCAGGCAATTTGCTTGAGTAAGACAAAGACCTACTCCGCGATAAATACACACATTTCCGCTTAGTAGTCGACACTCGTTGACATTTGACAGTACATTTTCGTTGATATTTGATCGAATTATTTATTTTCTTTTTATAAATACTTATTTTTGAAATTTTTTTTTTTTTAACTTTTCTAGCAAATCAAGCCTGTAGTAGGAAAAATAATGTATGAAATTCGGGATGTAAGTGCTTTTGCGGTGTTGGATATACACAATACAATATATCCAGTCTACAAACATACCCTCGACTGCAAAATTGTACTTACATCTCTTGTGACATAAATAACTATTACCAGTACTTACATTCACATTTAACCAACTACATCGAACTTTTTGTGTCTCTTTTACATCAAATAAAGGAATTATATTTGTTCTATCAATTCCAAGTCCTCGTAAACATTCATTATTTTCATACTTGGACCCTATTAGTGTTACTAATTGGCCATATTTATTAATTTGCGTACTTGCTATATAACAGTAATCTCCTAATGTGCGCTAAAACAAACACTATTACTTCAAAATAAAAAATTATAAAATAAACACTTACCCTAATCTCTTTAGCAAGTCTTTCTCTTTTAAAATGGGCAAATGGTTCTGCACCATCTAATCTCCATATTTGCAACTCTTTGGTGTGGGTTGTGCAACTTATCATGTCAATATTATCTTCAAAATACCAACACAATTGATCGACCGATGAATCTGTGTTTAAAGAATCGATTAGGGCATCATCTTCAGCAGTTTGTGATAAATCATATACATTTATTAATCCATCTGTTGAACCTGATATTAATTTATTAGCATCAGTTGAATGAAATTTTACCTAAAAATTTTAAAAAGCTATTTTTTAGTAAAGTATATAATTATTAATTTATGTCATTGCAAATTAGGAATTTTGGTAAAACAGCTTTTTAATATTTACATATTTCTGTACGAAAATATTATGTCAAATATATGTACCTGTGTTATATCATCGGTATGAGAATCCCAATATGCCCCAAGAAGTTTTGTGTAACGGATATCCCAAAATAATATATAAGCATCCCCTGCAAATAAATCTGTTCCACCACATATCAATAAGTTATTGGATGCTATATCAAAACAATTTAAGGGTTTATAATTTATTTGATCTTCTACTGTCGTATCTAAAATTAATAACTATAAAGATGCAACTATATATTATGTACAGAGTACCAGTTACCTTTAAAGTATTGCTTGCTTTTGGGATCTCTTATATCGATTAATTCAATTTCACAATTCTTACTTCCAACAAATACAAGGTTTTCATTATCGCGGCAGGTTTTTACGCCAATTACATTTTCAGATGTTTTGACAGAGAGTATTTTTGCCAAGTTATTATTGCTTAAATTGTAAACTTCAGCAGTATTGTCAGATAAACCTATTGCAATATTTGGAGTGGATGTTCTAGAAACAAATAATATATAGGACACATAATTTATAATACAAACAGACTTACGAAGTGCCATCAATATACAATATATATTCTTTCTCGTTCACGTTCTTATTTGTAACTTCTTCACATTTTAAACTAAATGTTGACATTAACTCGGTTGCATCACAAGTATCATCATCCGGCAAATCGTCTTCTTTTAGTTCGATAATTTTCATATTTACAAACAACAAATTTATTCAAAAAGATTTATAAAACAACAATAAGAATAAATATAACCTACAAAACACAAACGTATACATACATAACCTAAACCATTCTCATTATTTCTCATCTACATCCTAAACTGTGATATTATAACTGCTCCTAGCTTTAAAAAATGACTAAAATCACTGTATTATTATCATTCTATAACAGTTTAAAGTATTGGGGAAATACCAAATTGTGTCTTTCTAATTGTTATGTTCCCGTCATCCAACAAATGGTATATCAGCAGTGGTGCCAGCTCTACCGATTTTCGGTAGATCTACCGATTTCGGATGACTTCTACCGATCTACCAATTTTCAACACAATTCTACAGGAAAAATCAGAACCGCTAAGCTATTTAAATAAATTGTATAAATATTAAATAAAACAATATATAAATGTCTTGTTTTTATTGGGAATATATGTGTATGCACATATCAGAATAAAAAGTTGCAAGTATGCTATACTCGCTGCGTTCGTCCATATAAACAGCATCAATTATATTATATTTAATAGTCAGCATATGGTCAAAACGAAACATAGTTTTTTGTTGATTGAAGGTTTTTTATAATACGAAGGCGTCTTATATTTATATTAGTATTTAGTTTAACCAGAGCTTAATATTCAATATTAAAAACAGTCTACAGTTCTCGACAAATAAAAAAAAGGACACTTTTTTAAATTATTGTAAGTCAGGATTACAGCCATAGAAAATTAATTACATCTATTGATATGATTTGAAGTTAGCTTTAGATGAAAAATTTTATTATCAGTTTAACAGTACCCAAATTGCGAAACCACATTTAAATTGTTTTTATTTAATTGACGAAAAGTTAAAAAACCTTTTATTGAAAATTTTAACATAAACGTGTTATCAAAATCGTAATAAGACGTGTCTCGTTTTATTTATCGAGAACTGCAATTCTTTTAAATATTGACGGGGTTCTCCTAGATGTGGAGGCAATATAGATAATGTATTAACCTTTTTTTTCGATATTTTTGCTTTGAGAAACAGTTGTAGCCTCCGATAACATGCCGACAAAGAGGATAATATGAATTATACTCTATTTTTAAAGTAGAGAGACGAATTTCTGAACAGACCACTTTGACAGTGAAATCTCATTGGTTGAAAGCAAGGCCAAATTGCTTTCAACCAATGAGATTTCACTGTCAAAGTGGTCTGTTCAGAAATCCGTCTCTCTACTTTAAAATAGAGTATAGTAAATATACAACGAGACTATAAATGATTGTAAATTTTCGACTTAAGTTGGAAACACTTCTGTAATTTTATGTTAGCACACCTGATTTTTAACGCATCCATATGATACAAATGACATAACCTACAAAGTTGTACCTATATACGAATAACCAGGCTAGCCAATTTTTCAGTGTTGCCAAAGTAAATATTTGTTACAAACATTTATAGTCCCGTAGTACTACGTTACTATAAATGTTTGTAACAAATATTTACTTTGGCAACACTGAAAAATTGGCTAGCCTGGTTATTCGTATATAGGTACAACTTTGTAGGTTATGTCATTTGTATCATATGGTTGCGTTAAAAATCAGGTGTGCTAACATAAAATTACAGAAGTGTTGCCAACTTAAGTCGAAAATTTAAAATCATTTATAGTCTCGTTGTATATGTACCACGAGACTATAAATGATTTTAAATTTTCGACTTAAGCTGGCAACACTTCTGTAATTTAATGTTAGCACACCTGATTTTTAAATTTAAATTTGTCATATTTGTCAAAGTAAAAGTCATACAAACATGCATAACGCATCCATATGATACAAATGACATAACCTACAAAGTTGTACCTATATACGAATAATCAGGAAAGCTAATTTTTTAGTGTTGCCAAAGTAAATATTTGTTACAAACATTTATAGTCACGTAGTATACATATAGAAACCTATAAGTAATTATTTATATTATTATTTAATAAAGCTTATACTGTCGTGAGCAAAAAAATCGGGACAGTGTCAAAATCGTAATGTCAATTTCCCTTATTTTTTAGCATTGTAATTTTGACATTTGATTAATTTTCAAAGTGTACGTCAGATTATCTATCATAAGTGACTAATTAAAAATTGAAAATACCGCATTTTTCGAAAACTGATAAAGTCAGACCTGTTACTAGTTTGGAAAATCATTAAGAACTGTATCGGATCGGTTCAATTTAATAATGGTAAAAGCCGCAAGAATATATAAAAAAATGGAGGAAACAGGATAATTTAAATCGGAAAATAGGTCCCGAACGTGACGTAACAAAATTTCAAATCCGCAGGAAGACGAAACAGTAGTTACTGAGATTAGTCACAACACAACCCTTTCAAAACATTAAAGGAATTATCTTAATAATTAAAGGAAGCTATAAGAACAATACAATTTCCTGTCTCATCTTAACACAATGGTTACAAGAGAATGAAATTTAAACTTGATATTTCCCGCCCTACAGTCTTTATCTAAATCTCAATGTATGGGGATTAATGAGATATAGCTGTTACCCAGGAAGAATTTTGGGAGATTGTTCAAAATGCTTGGCATCAAATTCCTATAAATGTTGTACAAAATATCGTCGCTTCAATGTCTACAAGATTAGATGAAGTTATAAATAATAACGGTGGAATGACAAAATACTAATTATTTTAATTATATTCTTTCTCTATCGTTTTTAGTAATTTGTATTAGTATATATTGTAAAAATATTTAATAAATGACAATGAAACATACATTTTGACAATTCCTGACTTACTATTATGAGTAAAGATAGCCACTTAAGTAGTCACACTTTAAACCCACGCAAAAACAGTGTCCCGTTTTTTTTGATAGATACATCTACCTCTATATTACTCATTGGTCATAGTCAGTAGCATGCTTAGGTAATAATATTATAAACAATTATAAAAACTTTAATCTATCGATTTTTTACGGAATCTACCAAAATTTGTCAACAAATCTACCAATCTAACGTTAACACTGGTGGCAACACTGAGTATGTGTACTGTCTTCAGTGTCATCTAACAATAATTAGAAAAACCAAATTTCTATCAAGCAGTGTTGCCAGAGCTAGGGAAATTTCCCTAGACCTAGGGAATTTAGGTGGGTGCTAGGGAAAAAGGGAATTTTTACGAAATAAGGCTATAATCTAGGGAATTATGCTATGTCACAATATTTCCAGTATATATGTTGGGGATTCCCTTAACGTAGAAACTTTAAATATTGTGAATCATGTAAGGAAACCTCGATATACAAAGATCCCAAAATTTCGCATAGTAGTTGTTAATTGCAACTCAATAGCGAGTGGTTTTTATTTTAAAAAGCACCATTCCAAATTTATACGTTCATCTTATACCTACAAACCCATCTAATTAATACCGAATTACGATGTGGTTACTTTTATTAACTAATCAATAGATTTTTATGACCCGTAATAATGACACACATACTCATATTTTATGTGTTAAAACTTGAACAAGAAGTAACTTAGGAAAATTAAATAATTAAGATTGAAATTCTTATTTCTAGAAGTGTATGTATATTATTGTTTATGAAGCACGACTATTCTACAAATTTAGTATGTAAATGTTCAAGAAATAAATAAACGTATTGTTATATTAAATATATTAAGCGAAAGAAAATAGCCTTTGTGAACTACATTTTTAAAGTAACACGTGGGAATTACAATATATACAAAAGAGGATTTTATAGTAATAAAAACTATAAATTTTGGGTAATATAGGAATCACTTCAGAGTAATAAATTCCTATATGTACATATTTACATATATTTGTAAATATTATTTTATGGTACGGGGCGGGGCTATTTATGAATTTATAGATAATGTATATTGTTCTAATAAAAATACTGTAATGACTCATTCGATGACGCGAGGCGCGTCATCGCTCTGGACGTTTTCTCGACAGATTTGGTGCATTCTAGACAAAACGTTCCCATTGATATATAAGCCGTCGAGGAAGGGATGTGGAGACATTCATTGAATCCTACAGTCTCGCGAAGTACATAAATATAGTTACATAAATATAGAATACATAAATGTACTTATTGTTGTTAATAGTTAGTTTTAGATTATTATACGTTTTAATATTAATATAGTGTGTGTGTCTAAAGTTATTGTTAGTTTTATTTAAGAACCCTAAAAGACAAACATTACAGTGGTATTCAGGTGTGGACTAATTAATAAATAATAAACTAAGTAGACAATTAAGTGTTAATTAAGTATTCGTTTAAATAAATATACAGTGCGGAAAGACGTTATTTTAAATATCGTGATGGCTAATAGAATGAAACTGACAGAATTAAAAGTGTCCGATTTGAAACGAGAATTAGAAGAGAGGGATGAGGATACAACTGGCAAAAAGTCAATCCTCCAGCAACGGCTTCGCAATGTGTTGATCCAAGAAGGCGAGGATCCAGAGGATTATGTCTTTCAAGTTCCAGGCGGAGATGCTGACGTGAATTCGCTGTTGACGAAAATGGAACAACGATTAATAGAGAATGCGCAAATTCAAATGCAACAAATGGAGCAGAAGAACCTGGAAACTTCTGGAAACTTAGCGAAAACTCTAGAACAAATGGAACAAAAGAATCTGGATAGTGCGAAAAATATGGAACAGCGTCTAATAGATTCACAAACTCAAATGCAACAAATGGAACAGAAGAATCTGGATAGCGCGAAAAATATGGAACAACGATTAATAGAAAATGCGCAAATACAAATGCAACAAATGGAACAAAGAAACCTAGAAACCGCTAGAATCCTCGAGAAAAATCTGGAAAAGAAATTACTAGAAAATTCTAGAAACTTCGAAAAAAGTCTGGAACAAGTGGAGAAAGTTCTAGAACAGCGATTAGCGGAAAAATCAGAAGCGTTAAAAGAAGAGGTTTTCATAGCTGTAGAAGAGAAAATTGGAGAACATTCTAGACTTTTAGAGGCAATAATGATTGAGATGAAATTACCCGCTACCACGAGTCATTCTGATCCCAAGCAGGTCAACGAAGAAGTCATACCGCGGCCCATCGAAATAAAAGAAGAATTTGTGGCTATTTCAAAGACCAGAATCAAGCCACCAACCTTTGATGGAAAGACGTCATGGGCAACTTACCTGACGCAATTCGAAGCGGCCGCAGAAGCAAACGCATGGTCTTCTGCCGAGAAGGCGACTGCTTTAATCATAGCATTGAGGGGTGATGCTAGTGATATTTTGCAGACATTGCCTCCTGAAGAACGTAAAGATTATTCTCAACTCATTAAACGCTTGGAGATGAGATATGGCCATGCGCATTTGGAACAAGTATACCATACCCAACTGAAGAATCGATCACAGAAGAAAGGCGAGAATCTTCAGGAATTTGAGGCAGATATTGCTCGCCTAGTTCGACTTGCATATCCGATGGCGCCAGATAATTTCATGGAACACCTAGCGGTCCAGACGTTCATAGATGGTCTCCGGGATATTGATACGCAGCAAGCATTAAGGTTGGCAAGACCGAAAACCTTGATCGATGCTTTGGCGCACGCGCTTGAGTTTGAGACTGCAAAGCAAGCCTCTCGGAACCATGCTCGTGTCTGCACTGTTGACAAGCAGGAAAATGAGGAGTTCATGGAGCAGGTGGTTAGTAGAGTTCTAAACCAGATCAAATCAAATAAAAGAGTACTGCGATGCTGGAATTGTGGAGAGATTGGTCACGTTCGGAGTAAATGTGGTAAGGTGGCCAAGAAAGCATCGTCTGAGCAGCAGGAAAACTAAAGCGGGTCGATGAGCGAGGGCAATCATCGATCCAGCATCAGGAAGCCCCAAAGACGCCTGGCCAAGTCGCATCCCTGCAACATCAAACCAACGGCCTGTATGTGGACGCTGTTATGGAAAGAAAGACCTATGCTTGCTTGCTAGATACTGGATCGACGAAAACCATCGTGCGACCCGATTTAATTCCCAGAAATAAAAAGTTATTTTCTAGCAAATGGAGACTTAGGACAGCAACTGGAGGAGCAGCTTCTGTGGCAGGTGAAGTGGATGTCAACTTTATCATAGGACCAACATCAGTCCGACATCGTGTTCTCGTAGCCGACATAGAAGAACAAATAATATTGGGATTAGACATCATGAACACCTACGGCTTCCAGTTAAACATGAAAGAAGGCACTTTAAAAATAAATAATGAGGAATTGTTTCTTCATGGAAAAAATTGTGGGAATGTACAAGTAATTACTGCAGAGAATGTTGTTCTGGATGCAAGAAGTGAGACATTTTTGACGGCGTGTATGGAAGGTGATTATTTGGACGGAAATGTTACAATGTTGGAACCAAAGGCTGATGATGACGAGGTGGGCCGAGGAATAGTAGTTGCCAAAATGCTGGTTAAGACTCAGAAGACTGTACCGATAAGGGTAATGAATGTGAACCATTACCCTGTTTCATTGAAGAAGGGTACTATTCTGGGGTGGTGTTCGCCAGTGTCGGCCGTCGTTCATCGCATAGAGGCGAAGAAGAATGGATTCGTGCAGGTTCCTGAGAAATTGTCCAAGATAATCGACTCCGCCTGTCAAGGATTGAGCAAGAAGGAACAAAATCAAGTTAAGGACCTAATCAAACATTATGAAGACGTCTTCGAAACTGAGACTGGTACGAAAGGTAAAACCAATATTGTAATGCACAAAATAAATACCGGCGATGCAAGTCCAATTCGACAAGGACCAAGAAGGTTACCACTGGCAAAACGTGAAGAAGCGAAGCAAATTATACAAGATATGGAAGGCCAAGGAGTAATTGAACCATCGAATAGTCCATGGGCTTCACCGGTGGTCCTTGTCAGGAAGAAGGATGGATCCACCAGATTCTGTGTGGACTATCGTCGTTTGAATAGTGTGACCAAAAAGGACAGCTATCCTCTCCCAAGAATAGACGATACGCTAGACACCTTGGCAGGAGCAAAATGGTTCTCCACTCTCGACTTAAAGAGCGGTTATTGGCAAGTGGGAATGGATCCCAATGACAAAGAGAAGACTGCCTTCAGTTTAGGTACAGGACTCTGGCAATTTACAGTCATGCCATTTGGACTGTGTAACGCCCCAGCTACTTTTGAACGACTCATGGACACTGTACTGAGGGGATTGTCTTGGAATACCTGCCTGGTATATCTCGATGATGTGATTGTGGTAGGGAAGACCTTTGAAGATCACACGAAAAATTTGGAAGTAGTATTCCAGAGGTTGCGAGATGCCAACCTGAGATTAAGTCCAAAGAAGTGTCACCTTTTCCGCAAGGAGGTAAATTACCTTGGACATGTGGTTTCCGGAAAAGGAATTGCTGTGGATCCAGAAAAAGTAAAAGCTGTGGAAAAATGGCCGGTACCCAAAGACAAACATCAGCTAAGAAGCTTTTTGGGATTATGCACATATTATCGACGCTACGTTCCTGGATTCTCCAACATTGCAAAATCACTTACTCGCCTAACAGAAAATCGAGCATTCATTTGGAACAACGAATGCCAAGCGGCCTTTGAGTTGTTAAAAGGTACGTTGATCAGTGCACCCGTTTTGAACTATCCGCTGCCATCTGGGAGGTTTGTTTTGGATACGGATGCCAGTAACGTCGGGATTGGTGGCGTGCTCTCTCAAATCCAAGATGGACAAGAAAAGGTCATTGGATACTTCAGCAAGACCCTGTCCAAACCAGAGAGGAACTACTGCGTAACCAGGAGAGAACTATTGGCAGTAGTTAAGACCATTGAGCACTTTTACAAGTACCTGTATGGGCAGAAGTTCCTGATCCGCACTGATCATGCCGCCTTAAAGTGGCTCTTGCAATTTAAGAATCCAGAGGGTCAAGTAGCTAGATGGATTGAGAGGCTACAGGAGTACGACTTTGTCATTGAACACAGAGCAGGCCTCAAACATCAAAATGCAGATGCCCTTTCCAGAAGGCCCTGCCCAGAAGACTGTCGACATTGCAACAGAATCGAAGACAAATCGGCCAACGCTCTTCGAACCACCGTTGTTGATGACCAATGGCAACCTGACAATTTGCGCGCGGATCAAGAAGCTGATCCGGATCTTGCAGTCCTCAGGGCTTGGAAAAGAAATGGGCAAAGACCGACCTGGCAAGAAATTGCTCCCCATTCACGAGAATTAAAGTCATACTGGGCACAATGGGATTCCTTAACCATGGAAGACGATCTCCTGAGACGTGAGGTCGAAAATCACGATGGAAGCGAGCGGAAGATGCAAATGGTGGTTCCCAAGAAAAGAATACCAGAGGTATTGCGAGAACTCCATAATGGTGCTTCTGGGGGACATTTTGGAGTCCATAAAACACTAGAGAAGGTGCGCCAGAGATTTTACTGGGTGAATTGTTCACGAGATGTGAAAGAATGGTGCCGAAAGTGTGCTAATTGCGCCGGAAGCAATGGTCCCCAGAGGCGTCGACGTGCACCCATGCGCCAATACAATGTAGGAAGCCCATTTGAAAGGATCGCCATAGATGCCGCCGGCCCTTTTCCAGAAAGCGACAAAGGAAATAAATACATAATAGTGGTCATGGATTACTTTACCAAATGGGTTGAAGCATATGCTCTTCCAAATCAAGAAGCTGGAACTGTAGCTGACGTGATTGTGAAGGAGTTCGTCAGCCGTTTTGGTGTACCCTTGGAACTTCATTCCGATCAAGGGCGAAATTTTGAGTCCAATCTATTCGAAAAGATGTGTGGACTTTTGGGCATACGGAAAACGAGAACAACTCCCTTGCATCCACAATCAGATGGGATGGTAGAGCGAATGAACAAGACCATGATCAGACACTTATCCAAAGTGGTCTCCGAACACCAGAGAGATTGGGACGAACATTTACCATTATTTCTAATGGCGTATCGGGCCTCCGTTCAAGAGACAACAGGCCAATCACCAGCAAACGTGCTATTCGGGAGGGAACTCCGATTGCCCTGTGATTTAAAGTTTGGGAGCAAGCCTGGTGAAGATCTTGCCGGAGAAGATTATGTCAGCACGCTCAGACGACGACTAGATAATATCCATGAACAAGTCAGACATAATATCCAAGATGCTAGTGACAGAATGAAGGAGAGCTATGACATCAACGCCGAGAAGAGTGGTTACCATGAAGGCGATCGGGTTTGGTTATATTATCCACAACGCCGACGGGGCCTATCTCCAAAACTTCAAAAGAATTGGGAGGGGCCATACGAGGTGTTGAAGCGGATCAACGATGTAATATACCGCATCAGGCGAACACCTCACACTAAGCCAAGAGTTGTACATTTTAATCGATTAGCCCCATACTCTGGAGACAATAATGACGAAACCGTTGACTTGCGCCGATTGGATAGCCAATACCATGAACTAACCTTCGAAGACTTTATGGAAAAATATTCTGGTTCGAGAAAAGCTCGATTTGGGGTAACCATCGAGAAACAGCAAGATTTGTTTACGGTGACGCCAGACTACGCGCTTGCTCATTGCGTAGCCCGAGATCTACGAATGGCCAAAGGAATTGCCTGCGAATTTAAAGAGAGATTTGGCAGAATCGGAAAACTAAGGCAGCAGGGACCAGCAATTGGGAAGAGTCTCCAAATAATAAATGAAGGACAGCCCATATTTTATTTGGTCACGAAAGAACTGTCGAGCCTGAAGCCAACCTATCGTGCCTTATGGGAGGCCCTGGCCCACTTACGTGAACAAATGTTACAACAGGACATTCTGAAATTGGCAGTTCCAAAATTGGGTTGTGGATTGGACCGCATGGACTGGAGAATTGTAAGGAGCATGTTGGAGGTAATCTTCCGACATACTGGTGTGGAAATTCTGGTATGCAGTTACCAGCTTGAATATTTCTGTCCATCCAGGCAAGATAAGACCGTTGACTGTTATTTCGATATGACGTCGCAATGTAACAAAGGCCCTACCTGTCGATTTCGTCATCGTTCGAGGAGACCAAAGCATGACATGTTTCGGGACGAAACTTCATTTTTAAGAAGGGGGCAATGTAATGACTCATTCGATGACGCGAGGCGCGTCATCGCTCTGGACGTTTTCTCGACAGATTTGGTGCATTCTAGACAAAACGTTCCCATTGATATATAAGCCGTCGAGGAAGGGATGTGGAGACATTCATTGAATCCTACAGTCTCGCGAAGTACATAAATATAGTTACATAAATATAGAATACATAAATGTACTTATTGTTGTTAATAGTTAGTTTTAGATTATTATACGTTTTAATATTAATATAGTGTGTGTGTCTAAAGTTATTGTTAGTTTTATTTAAGAACCCTAAAAGACAAACATTACAATACAATAGACAAAATAATATATCATTATTACGTTCTAGAAGTATATGTTAGCACTTTAAAGTAACACGTGCGAATTCTATACACAAAAGAGGATTATTGATAGTAATAATATAAAACTCCGAATTATTGTACATTTTTTATTTATGAGTATGACATAAAAGATAACCAGCTGATGGCAATAAAACTAAAATAGGTATATTATGTACTTACCCCCAAATTTTACCCAATATTTTTATATATTCAATCCAAGAATTTTATTTGAATTTTTAATTAGCGGTCAGTATCAAAAATACATTGACTAGTTTCAGTTCAGCCTCAAAAAGCAGTTTTAGTATTTTAAAGAATACACTTATTACTATCTCTTAAATAAAAAGTTTTTTTATAAAGCAGTGAATCAAAAGTGCGTTTCCATTCAAAAAGGTGAATATTTCAGATTTTGCTTTTATTTTAACAATTAATAAAAATATATTTGTAATTATTTTTATGCAGTAAGTAAAGGATCAATATGTCATCAGAGACCGGGCCATCTTCTGTGAAGGATATATCTGAATTTTCATCAGCCTCTTCGTCCGAGGAGGCACAGAATATATCGAAGAAAAGAAAAAGAAAATCCTATGCACAGAAATACAATATTCGGTGGGAGAAGAACCCGCAGTTTAAAAACTGGTTGCGAAGCAGTGAAAAAGGACAAAATTATGCATACTGTAAGGCATGTAAAAAGCATTTTATTTGTGGCAAATCAGAAATATTGAAACACGCGCACGGAAAAGCACATACAAAATTAGTAACTTCTGTAACTAAACAACAGTCTTTGACTGATATATCTTCTTTTTTACAAACAGTCGATCTTCAAAAGAAAATTAAAACGGCCGAAGTAAGATTCGCCGCTTTTGCAGCCGAGCATAATATTGCGTTAAATGCATTAGATCATTTATCGGAAATTATAAGAACCACATTTACCGACTCTGAGATCTCAAAAAATTACAGTAATAACCGCACAAAAGCAACTGCAATTGTTAATAATGTTATCGGTTCTTATAGTTTTGATAAAACTATAAATTTATTAATTTGTAATAAATTTTCACTGATTGTCGATGAATCTACCGATAAAGGATCCATTAAATATTTAGCGCTAGTAGCGCGAGTGCTTGATGGCACTAGCATCAAAGACTTATTTTTCGGTTTGTTGAAAGTGCCTAGTGGTACAGCAGAATCTTTATATAATAGCAATGATGATAATAGCAATGATAATAGCAATGAAGTGCAATGATGGGCAAACACAATTCACTATCTACTAAGTTAAAAGCAGATATCCCAGATTTATTTATATTTAATTGTGTTTGCCACTCTTTTAATCTTTGCGCTAATTATGCTTGTGAAAAGCTACCTTCTTCTCTTGAGGAACTAGTCAGAGATATATACAGCTATTTGCAATAAAGTTACAAAGGACAGAGTGAATTCAAAGAATTTCAAGAGTTTTTAGCTTTAAAACCCCATAAAATACTACAACTCTCTCAGACTAGGTGGTTATCTTTATTATCAGTTGTTAGACGATTTTTAGAGCAATACGATGCTTTAAAATTGTATTTCACAAATGCACAATTAAGTGATAAAGATATAACAGCGAAAAATATTTTCAATGGTCTCAACAATCCCACTATAAAATTATATTTTCATTTTCTAGAATATATTTTACCTTTTTTCACAAATTTAAACACAGAGATGCAGCCTGAGGGCGTTAAAATTCACATATTATATAGAAATGTAGAAACTGCATTACAATCTTTACTAGATTGTTACTTAAAAAGGACTTATCTCGATAGAACGCCAACTGAAAATGTAGAATATAAAAATCCAGACAATTTTGTTAACCTGGAGAAAATTTATTTAGGTGCCTTTGTTATGGGTAAAATAGCTAATAATGGGGCCATGGGCTAAATATAAATGAGCTAGCGAACTTTAGACGGCGATGTTTAGATTTTTTAATAGAAGGGTGCCATCAAATATATCAGAGGTTCGACCAAAAGAATAGATCAATTATTATTTTAAAGCAAATCGAAATGATTTCACCCATCGATGTAATATCAAAAAAATATGAATCAATAGCACCTATGGCCATTAATTTCCAGAATTTAGTTGGCAATGATTTAAATGAGATAGACAGGGAATGGCGAATATTACGAAATACAGATTTGTCTCAATTTGGAGACTTGAATGTTGAACAATTCTGGAAAAAAATTGCCAGTCTTAAATCCGGCGACGACATGCTTATGTATCCAAAGCTGTGCACATTTATATTTAATATATTTAGTTTGCCACACTCTAGTGCGACTGCAGAGCGTGTATTTTCGCAAATTAACTTAAATAAAACCAAAACCCGTAACCGGTTATCCACCGAAACGTAGTGTGGCATTTTACATTGCAAAACATTAATGAAGGGCAACAGTTGTTTTAATTTCGAATTCAACAATGATTTATTTAAAAAATTTGATATATTGTATGATAGTATTTAGTATGATAGAATTTATTTTAAAAAATTGTTTGTCTTTGTTATATGTATATTTAATATTATGTTACCTAGATTAGTTATTGTTATATTAAAATATATAAATATATATTTTGTTTTTATGATTTGTGTAATCGTTTTTTTAAAAATTTTTCTGTATTATATAACCTGCAATCTCCAATCCGCTTTTAAGTACGTCTTGAAAATTGTTTAAAAATTCTAGGGAAATCTAGGGAAATTTTCTGCAAATGTCTAGGGAATTAAAAAAATTTCGCCTGGCAACACTGCTATCAAGTCCATTAAGGTTTATCTATGATCAAGTCGATCAAGTGTTTTTGTTATGAAGGATAAAAAGTGTAATTTATTTACGGATATTAAATGAAAAATATTTTTATATTAATTAATAAATCCTACACATTAAATTGTATGTGAAGTAGTAATAACTTTGATGTGAAGTTTATGAAAGTGAAAAATTTAACCTGAAATATTTAAAAATGGCTCAAAGTATGGCTTTAGCATCTTTAACTGCAACTTATACTGATTCCGAAGGAGAAGATGAACTTAACGAAGATAACGGTCTGAATACAGGATCTGTTACAATAAATACTCCTAATACTTCACCAGATAAGTCAACACCGACTTCACGTCCTGGATCTCCTGTACCATCAAAAATAACATCTAGAGTTAAGAAATTGGTTTCATATCAGGACGACACGATTGTCTCTGATGATGAAGGAGAACATGACATGACAAATGAACCAGTAACCATGGTCGTTATAACCGAAAATGAAAATTCAAATGTCACAGAACCCGATCATTCTGAGGAAGATGGTGTACAAATTCCGCCAGAACCGCCGGGATTTTGTTCTGCAGATATACAAGAGAAAATTTCTAGATTATATGAAAAAATGCAAACAGAAGGACTTGATATGAATGCATTAATACAACAAAAAAAAAATTTCCGTAATCCCAGTATATATGAAAAACTCATACAATTTTGTAGTATAAATGAATTAGGTATGCAGAAATTATAAAAAAATATATTGTATTTTTAAAATTAAAATTGAACTTTTTAATTTTTACTTGTATGTAAATATAATCTGAAATTAACAATAAAAAATATATTTTAGGTACGAATTATCCCCCAGCAATTTACGATCCTCTAAAATGGAGTAAAGAATCATACTATGAAGACTTAGCCAAAGTTCAAAAGGTAGAAATGGATAAACGGGAGAAAGAAAGGAAGTCTAAAGTAGAAGTTGTATCGGGAACAAAAAAACAGGAGGAAGAAGCAAAGAAAAGGAAAAGCAAATGGGATCAACCGGGTGGAAATTCATTAAGCTCACATAATCTAAAACCTGCAGGATTAGTACAACCTTCATTGACAAATAGTGCTACGGGAACAAAAGCTACAGTTATATCTGCCTTTGGATCTTTACCTAAGAAACCGAGACCATAAAACTCTTTTTGTCTGCGACATGTGTATATATTTTATAATTTTTTATGTGTACGTTATTTATATAGTTAGAAATACATTTACTTTTAGTTTTGAATGTTTAATTTGGTTTAGTTTTGTTTATAAAATTATAAATTATTTGCTTTATAAATTTTAAATTTTTGAATTGTAAATATGAAGAATTAGTTCCTAAAAATTTCGATGATATTTCATTAAAAAAGTAACTGCTAGTTAGGCAATGATTACCTATGATTCAAATTATAAAGAATTTCTATAATATTACTAGATTCAAAAGTATGATCCCATATTTTCATCGCAGTTATGATTGCAGGTTCTATAGTCTATTTTCTAAAATAAACAGCTACTAAACATCTGCATAAATCTGGGACTGGTCTTATTCTGTAAAAATTAATATAAAATAACCCCTACCATAATATAAGTTTATATCATAGATATGTATTTCACCAACTAAACAGTAGAAAGAGAATTACACTCAGAGCCCTAGCACATACTTTATACAAGCAAAGAACATCATTATATCACCGACATTTTAATAGGTCAGTCATAAAAGTATTTACTAAAACTAAAGGGCTTGTAAAGTTTTAAATGCTAAATTTACTATTAAAAAGATACATTTTTTAAATTATAATTCCTTATTTTGGATTAAACCAATTTAATATTATCAGAAAGCTTTTCAGTCTTCATTAGTGTAAACCTGATGAACAAATACTTCAAAATATCTTTTCAAGATAATAGGTAGGTTATAATCGTTTTGTTTACAAAATAGATATTTCATTTCATTGCGCTTGATACCAAAACTATGTCATAAATCAGAGATTGTAGAAAATAATCCAATTGAAAAACCTATGAACTCAATTTTTGAAAAGCTTGTAAAGGTTTCTATGCGATCTTCAACAGTAGTTACAGCAGACCGATTTTCATGTGGCCGGTGGGAGAATTCGTACGTGCGTCAAGTAAGGGTCAGTGTTAGATAGAGACAGTATTCGGAAAAATGAAATGCAACTCTTTGTGCGAGTCGTGCATTGGGACGTAGTAAGGGATAAATTCAGAAAATCACATTGTTGAACATGTTTATAATGGTTTGTATTTCACTAAATTAAGGCAAATAGAAGTAAAATAAATCGCATAGTTTCATGTAACATGTTTAATTAAAATGTCTTACCTTACCTACTAGCTAATAGCGTACTAACATCACATTAAGGGGATGACTGAATAAGATTGTTAGCTACACTTAACGGTAGAAAGGCTTAGGATTAAGTAAAACTAATTTGGATAATTAACTGAATTATTGGCAAATAACGTTTATGCTAATCTCTTTCTCATTATAATCACATTGTAAACTTTCTATATGTACAAAAGAACAGTATATTCTTCTACGAGCGTAGGCGAGTGTTGTAATAACATTATTTAATAGTCGTGGAGAAAAGAATATTATTAATACTAATATTATTGGAAATAACAATGAAAATAATAATTACAATAAGAAATAATACATAAATACTCAAAAATAATTATAGGAGAAAACAATAATGAACAATAACTAAGTTTCAAAAAATTACGGTAAATTATACATATAATTATATAAAAAGTTATGCAGAATCACTATCACTGACTTCCTCTTCGCTCTCCGATTCAGAGTCTTCACCCAAATTAATAATGAACTGGTCTGTAACTTCGTCTATGAGAGGTTCCGCTTCCAAAAACTTTTGCTCCCACTTTATCGCGTGGTCACAACATTTATTCCATTCATCAGCACTAAATTCATCAAAAAAGTTATCACATAACTGTTGAACATATCTAATAGTGAATGATACATTTTTTGTGCCACATATTGTTTAAGAGATGCCCATACTAACTCAATCGGATTTCAATCTGGGTGGTATGGCGGTAATCGCAAAACACTATGACCACGTTGTGTTAATATTTCATCTATTTCGAACGTTTTAAATGTTGGCTTATGTACTTTAATAATATTATATAAATCGGGCTTGAGCATGTTATTGTCGAAGTACCTAAATATTTTTAGACCTTAACCAGTCTATCATAACTGATTTCCTGCTATTAGAATTCGGTGGTTTATCTTTTTGGACATTATGATAAGGTACATTGTCAATTACTAGGACAGACTTTGGAGGCAGGTTTGGAATTAATTTTTCTAACAACCATTCTTTGTAATTTTCATAATTCATCTCGTGATGATAATCTCCCGTTGTGGTATTAGACTTAAAAATCAATTTAGCATTCGGAATGAATCCCGTCTCGCAGCCAGCGTGAACAATAATTAGTCTTAGACCTTTTGATATAGACCTTGCTAATCCTTCATTGGAATTGTCACTCCAACAAATAGCCACGGTATGAGAACTGTGGATGTAAGTTTCATCCTTATATATAATCGGTCTTTTTTCATTTCTGTAGCTTTGAATGGCACGCAAATAAGACACTCTTAACTTACGAATGTCGTGCTGTCCCATTAACAACTTTCTGTTGGTTTTTGTTTTTCTCCAACGAAAGCCCATATCATTTACTACTTTCCGAAGAGAATCTATTCCTCCAGTGTATCCTGTTTCTTTAAATTTTCTTAGAATGTTTGGCATTGTAGGCACAATTTTGTCAACAGTAAAGGTATTTAAAATTGTTCTACGCAGCACCCCTTTATCTGCATCGTCTAAGTCGGTTTTGGGCTTGGTTTTTTTTATTTTTCTTTGGCGATGTAAAAGATGAACCGGCACCTGCGTTTATTTCACTTTTTTCTTTAACAATCCGTCTAATACTTTTCTCAGAAACACCCGTTGCGGCAATAACGCGTTCATATAACTGATCCAGTGGAATTTTGAGTACCCCTGAAGTTTTTTTTTCTTGCATATATTTAAATCCATTTGAGATCACTTCACGAGTTTGACTGTGTAAAACACATTTATTTAATTTACTTTTAAACTCCATTACTCACTACCTTAATACGGCACTGCACTACTGTGTTTATCGCTTAAACCGATGTAAAACACTGAATGCCAGAGGTTCCCCTACCTATGAATTTCGTGCGCATCTCGAGGGCGGTACTTCTAACCGGCCACATGAAAATCGGTCTACTGTACAAAAGTGGTGATAATTTTAACTAGATTCACGAATCTTTGTTGCTATGAAAATCTCACGAGTAGACGAAGTCCACGAATGCGATTTCTTAATAAGTGCTAATCTTATTAAAATTATTAAAAAAAAAATTTTTAAACTATGTTGCAAAATGTTAAACAAGTATAGCAAGCGCCAATTAAGTTGGCGCGAGGAGCGGGTGCGCAGAAGCCGTTTTTAAAAACGTCCACCCCCACTACTCAAGTAATTGTCAGAATACATTTGTCATTGACGTTTGACAGAATATAATGTGTTTGTTAGGGGATCATAAATTGATACACGCTCAAAGGTTAGAATTATCTGACATTTGATGTAAAATCAAATACAAATCTCCCCACTACTTCTAATTCTGCGCGAACTTACCCCTTCTCGCGCCAACTTAATTGGCGTTTGCTATATGTAAGTATCTTTATTAGCCAATCATTACGATTGGCTGACAGGACTTTTTAAAAAATAATCATTATTTATGTAGCGTGCTAACATGGATTGAAAGTATACATCTAAAAGTTAAATTTTAAAATCTAGGCCATTGGTCTAGTCCAACGTGGAGTCAGTGGCTTCAAAGAAGTCACTCATATCACTCTCCATTTGCTGTAAGGGGGCACCGAGTTGTAATATGGTGGGTACTCAGGCGAGGTTAACCACATTAGCAAGTTGGGATCTCAGTCAGTCCCCATTTATAGAATAGACACGATAAATTCCGTGCAACGTTCTTTTTCTATTGAGTTTTCCATTCATGGTGAGCCAGTTCAATTCCTGGTGAGGGTACGGTAGCAGCGATGATATGGGCCGCTTCAACGGGTTTCAAGGCTTCGCAATACTATCTCCATCTATCATTTGGGTTGAAATCTGCTATAAGTTCTGCCAGCAGTAGTGGAGAAGATCTAGACTTCAGCCTCGACAGGTCGGCATCAGACAGTTCATTGTGTACTGGAAGGTGGGAATTCGATATTATTTTATTATATTCTCTTAACAGGATTTTCTGTCCCCGAATGGTGGGAGGTGCAATATGGCGTAGAACCGGAAGCCAGGGTAAAGGTGTTATTTTAAACAACCGCTAATTATTCTCATTCTTTACTGCATTATTTAACTTAGTCTTGGAAAAAGTTATTAGACGGAGTGGGGTGAATTATTCTGGGACGGTAATAAATAAGTCATCAATGTCTGGCATATACGGACGGCATCGTTATATTGGCGCAAATACAGAAAGAACTGCAAAAAGCATTGGAAGCAGCAGCAGGAGAAGTAGGTTTACAAATAAATGAGGAAAAGACGAAGTATATGTGTATGCGAGGGCCGGGTGCGGCCAGGTGGCACAAAGAGAGTTGGTAATAGATATAGAAGGAGGAAAGAGAATTAATATCGAAAGAGGTGGAAGGATTTGTCTGTCTGGGGGCGTGGCTGACTGATAATGGTAATGGCACCGACGAAATCGCAGCGATAATAGTGAAGGGAGATAGATGTGCGTTGTCATTATGCAAGCTATTAAAATCAAAAAATGTGTCTAGAAAAGCGAAAATACGTTTGTATAAGATGATTCTACTTTCAACAGTAGTACATGCATGCGAAACGAGGGTGATGAATAGCGCAGATAGTGAAAAACTGGAGGCGTGGGAAAGGAAGATGCTGAGGAGAATTTTTGGTGGAAAAAAAGACGGAAGATGGGTGGGAAAGACGAAATAACAGCGAGCTACTGCAGCTGTACCAAGAACCAAAAATAAGGGATTTTGTAAAAGCCCAACGGATAAGATGGCTGGGACACATCGAGAGGAGAGTAGAAGAGCTCTTGGTGAAACGAATAATACAAATAAGCGCTATCCTCAATAGACGAAAATTGCGACCAAGGACTAGGTGGCTGCAAGCTGTCGAAAAGGACTTACGGGAAAAGAATATACAGGATTGGAGGACGAAGGCCAGAAGTCGAGAGGAATGGAGAGGAATTTCTAAGCTATGGGCCTAATGGCCTGTTAACGCTTTTTATATACACATATAATTATTCTCATAGTTTCATTGAGTTTGATGTTGATCTTCTTTGCGTAGAAGCTGTTTAGCCAGACTGGGGCGTAGTATTCAGGTGCCGAGTAAACAAGGCTAAGAGCTGATGTTTTAAGGGTGGATGCGTTCACACCCCAAGCATTACTGGAGAGCTTGTGGATTATGTCATTTCTAGTGTTTATTTTAGCTGCGTTGTTCTCTAGATGTTTTTTTATATGAGTGTTCGATCCATTGTTACTTCTAGATATTTTCAGTAAGGATTATAACGTAGCAAGTTGTTACTGAAATACAGTTGCGGCTCTAGACGAGCTTGTTTATTATTAAGGTGAAAGCACGACTTGTTTTTCCAGCACGGACAGGCCCTCTGAAAGTATATTATTAGTTCCCTCTATGGCTTTACTCCGGCGTCCAAGAGCCAGGTCATCGGCATATCCAAACTTTTTTGACTTTGTGCGAGGCATGTCAAAAATATATAGATTAAACAAGACAGGTGCAAGTACCGATCCTTGAGGCAATCCATTATTAAGATGTCTCATTTTACTCTTGCTTTCTCCTGTTATTATTTAAAAGGGCCTGTCGCAAAGCATGTTTAATAAGGAAGCTATTGGGCTGCACAGTACTACGTTGAGAAATTTGTAGAGAATGTCTTCTTTCCAGACCGTACCATATGCCGCTGTCAGGTCACCATACACCACAGCGATTTTAATGATGAACGTAGATAAATTGCTTTTCCATAGAGTTAATCTCTTTTTACCACGCAAATTTTATTTACAACCATAGTGGAAACGTAACCGATACCTTCACATTGTACAAAATATTGTAAAAACGTGCTGATCACATTAGGACGTATTTTTGGCTATCGTACTTTGAAATAAGCTTGTTATTTTGGCGACAAATTAATGATGTGCTTATTAAACGTAGTTAGGTTTAATTTATCAAACACATTAACCTACTTAGGAACTAAAATTTAAGTAGTTAAGAACCTAACAAAGGGTCAGGCTAATATGAGATACTTATATTATCTCACATCGAAATCTGAATATCATATTGTTTATAATGGGAAGATATAACTTACTCACACCTCAAAATAATCTAGGGGACAAGCAAGGAAATGCATTTCTGCTCCACATAGGTGAATGATTGTTTGTTATATGTGAAGGTATAAGTCGACCATCATTAGTTGTTTACTTTGAGAAACAGTTAAGAATACTTAATGAGAAATGTCTGATTATTTAGAAATAATTTTCAAAATGAATAAATTTTTACAAAACTTATTAAAAAAAAACAATAACAATCAACAAGATGTGACAATGTGTGCAATGTCAGTACCCTGTAGGGCCTCCACGAGTGCTGACTAACTTTCTGAGTTTCTGCACATGTTGGGCATACTCATAATCAAGTGGTCTAGTTCCAGTAGGTCGATGGCAATCCACTGTTGTACAAGACAGTGATACAATTGTTGTGTTGTTCCAAAGACTAGATTTTGACGCAGTATGCTTCCTTGCAGCAAATCCCATACGTCTTCTATGGGATTTAAATCAGGTGATTGCACTGGCCATGGCAAAACATTAATTTAGTGGTTTTGAAGAAATACACGAATACCTGTAGTATGCGGATGCATGAGTTGAAAATTTTCACCAATTCTTGCAGCGTATGGTAGCACAAAAGGATAATGTCCTGATAGTCAATGGCGTTTAAATACCGATCCAAGAGAACGAGGTCAGTTCTTCCACCAAAAGATATGCCACCCCATAGAGGAAAGGCGCCTAATATTAGGATAGTGCCTAATATTGGATACCTATGTATTTTTAAGGGAAAACTATATGTGTGCGTCATCTATTAACCATATACTGGATTATATCTTAATACGCCATTAATAAGTTTGCAGGGTTCTACAACTGACTGTGACGACATAAATAATTTTTAACTGAAATGTGTGCGTCCGAGTGTATTTTGCTCCGTCTTTAAACTGGTGATTTATTGGTTACAAGTTAAAAATTTTAAATATTTTTGAATGTAATGAGTAGTGCATGTTATAAAGTAAATATCCTAGAGATTTTTTATACCCAAAATTTGTTTTTATTTACTAAAATATTGCTAATCTAAAATTTTTATGAGGTACCTAATGTCGGACAGCTATAGGTTCCCAATATTGGATATCCAATTTTACGTCACAGTTTAAGGTTAATTGAGATAATATATTTTTTTATAGTCATGGCTACTAAAAAGAGAAAACAGTGGGATAAAGCAGACATGACCAGTGCTATTCATGCAATATTAAATAAAGAGATGGGATATTCGAAAGCTGTCAAGTCGTACAATGTTCCGAAAGCTACTTTGGAGTATTATTGTAAATTACAGAATCCCCTAGAACATGTAGAGAAATCGACGCTTGGTCGTAAACCAGTGCTACCTGAAGCTTTAGAAAAGGAGTTGGCGCTACACTGTCTGGAATTAGAGAAAAGATTCTATGATTTAACGTCGTCAGATGTTCATCGTTTAGCTTATCAGTTGGCTCTAGCTAATAATTTGCCACATCCATTTTCACGAACCAATGCTATTGCTGGGAAAAAATGGCTACGAAATTTCTTAAGACGAAACAAAAATATTTCATTTAGAACTCCTCAAGGTGTTTCGGCAGCTAGAATCAAAGGATTTACTAAAGAAAATCTTAGAAAATTCTATGATATTTTGGAACCAGAACTAGACAAAATTAAATTTAATCCAAGTAAAATTTATAATGTAGACGAGACGGGGATAAGTGCAGTTCAACACAATCACGCTTAAGTTATAAGCCTAAAGGGAAAGAAGCAGCTAGGCGCTTTGACAACATCAGAACGAGGTTCGCTTGTCACTGTTGTGTTATGTATGAATGCTAATGGACATTTTATACCTCCTATGATGATTTTCCCACGAAAAAATTTTAAAGCTGAAATTATGGATGGAGCACCTCCAGGATCAGTTGGGAAATGCCACCCTTCCGGCTGGATTCAGTCATATTTATTTACGCAATGGATGGATCACTTCATTATGCATGCCAAGCCATCCCGCGCAGATCCTGTTATTTTAATACTGGACGGGCATTATACACACACGCGCAATTTGGATATCATTAACAAAGCTCGAGAAAATCATATAATCTTAATATGCCTCCCTCCACACTCAACCCATAAGCTTCCACCATTGGATGGTGGACCCTTAAAAACATATTATTCTCAAGAAATTGAGAACTGGTTCAAAGCTAATCAAGGAATAATAGTTTCACCCTACCAGATTGCAGGTTTGTTGGGAAAAGCTTATTTAAGGACTGCATCACTGGAAATATCCATAAACGGATTTCGGAAATGTGGCATTATGCCTTTTGATAGCAATAAATTCCGAGACCATGATTTTTCAATTCATAATAAATTAGAAACATCCCTTGAGATTGAAAATATTATCCAAGGAGGAAGTCCTGCAAATGTTATGGACAAAGCAACAATGGAAACAGAACCTCTTGCTCCAACACCTGGACCTAAAGTTCTTATTTTGCAAAATATTTCTTTAAAACCTAATGTGAAATTCTCTGTAAAACCTGCCATTAATAAAGAAAATCAAAAACAAATTGTAAAACCAGTTGACATCCATCCATTACCAGTGTTACATGGTTCTTCAGGAGTAAAGAGAAAAAATTCTGGTGCCGCTGCCTTAGTTAGTGGTTCTCCCTACAAAACAGCCCTTGAAGAATCACAAAAAAGTTTAAGAAAAATTTAAACATTCAACCAAAACCTTTGAATTCAGTTAAGATTAAGAAAAACAACACATCTAAAAAGAAAAAACAAAAAGTTGTTTCCTCGGATTCGTCAGAATCTCATGTAAATTCGGAAAATGATATGGATAGCGAAGAAGATGTTGAATGCCTCTTCTGCTTAGAATCATTTTCTTCAGATAAAGCAGGGGAAAAATGGGTAAAGTGTTGTAAATGCTACAGATGGGTCCATGAAGCATGTGCCGGTACTGAAGACAAAAAAAATTTTATCTGCGATTTTTGTGTGGATGGATGATCTTGCGTTTCCTATATTAGTCTGTTAATTGATCTTTTTCATTTTGTATTTTAGTCAATAAAATAGATATTAAAATTATGAGTAGTGTTTGTTTAAAAACATGGTTTCCTAGTATATAGATATAATATAATATCCAATATTAGGTTACTACTAATCTGAATTGACAAAATTGACAATTTAAAAAAAAAATTAATAATTTCTCAAATAAGACTTTTATTCTTTTGCTGCACACCTCAAGTGATAATACATGGATATGCTATAACTTCACTAAACTAGCACAAATGTAGAGTTCTTTTTTAATAAAAAGTTAACATTTAACAAAAATGTATCCAATATTAGGCTCCTTTCTCTACCATTACATTACCTCCTTGGAAGCTGTGAACAGTTTGCGATGTAGCTAATCGTTCTGCATTCCTGGAACGTGTCCACACTCTCGTGATTCTTGTATCTGGCCGCAAACCAAATCGGGATTCGTCAGAAAACAAAACAGATGCCTAGTTTTGTTGATCCCAATTTAAATGTTGCTTACTCTCAGAGAACGACGCATTAAGATCGCTTATTAACACATCATGAATGTCGTAAAGTCAATCACTAATTCTGTCGAGTTGCTCTTGTGCGCCCTGTATTACGTCCACGCACATCATTGGTTTGTTGATATCTCAACCACAAACGATTGAAGACACTTTTTGACGTGTTAAGAGCTTCTGAAACGGCCCTTTGAGTTAAACCACTTTCAAGCATTCCAAAAGCTTATAATTGCATATCACGGTCTAAATGATGTCTCTCCATCCTCAATTAATGCTAAGGAAACTTGAAAAGAAAATTGATCGCAACATATACACAAAAATTTCAAGTTGATAAATCAACAAATCTTACATTTTTCTAAATTTCCACTGATTTTTCAGTTAATGAGACCTTATTGTCACTTAAACTGCCGAAACACCAGCAGCAAACTCTATTGACGTTTAAAATGACATTACAAATCATTTGATATGCCTATACGGCTGGCAAAATACATACTAGCAAATAAAGCCTTCTCCCCTAGATTATTTTGATGTGTGTGTGATATATAGAGAACGGACACGCTTACCACCCAGTGCAGTACTGGCGAAAGGCTGTATTTCTAAAATATTTAATTTTATTTATATAATTGGAAAACGAACGGGTGGTGATCTATAAAATTACGAAATACATATTTATTTGTTGAAAAGTTGTATTTATAAAGTTTTTAATTTTATTTATATAATTGGAAAACAAACGGGTGGTGATCTATAAAATTACGAAATACATATGTATTTGTTGAAAAGTTGTATTTTTAAAGTTTTTAATTTTATTTCTATAATTGGAACATTTTTATTCGTTCATTTTGTCGTTCAAGTTGAGTAAAGGAGTATTAATATTGACTAGCAATAGTTTCTCAAGGTTTTCTTCTGTCAATTTTGTTCTCTTTGAATTAAGTACATCCTTATAAATAGAAAACGTCCTTTCTACATCGCAACTGGTTATAGGTGCATACTGGAAATATTCTTTTATTTCTTCATATTTAGCCGTTAGATTTTGTGGAATTGTCTCCATACATAATTGCTGCAATGTAATTAAATCTGGATTTCTATTAAGAATTGTTTCAAACTTTTGCCGAAGGCCACATCCGAAGTCACTTGGAATACTTTTCGAATTATTAACAGCCACATCTAATGTGGTTAATCCGTCATTTAATCTGAGATTTCGATTTTCAAAATAAGTGATTAGTTTTGGCAATTTTCCAAAGTGTTCGTGAAGAAAGTACAACTGATTTTTTAAATTTGGGATTTGTGTGAGCTCCTTGCTCTCACCAATACTTCTAGCATCCTCCTTTAGCAGTGTTACGAAATGTTTTAGACTATCGAAATTCTCAACATAATAACTAGTAGCTTCCAGCCATGTTCCCCATCTAGTTATTACTGGAGTGAGAGGCAGTGACAGAGATGGAAATATTTCCCTGAAAAGAGCTACTCTCAATGGTGCTTTTCTGAAAACTTTTTTAAAAGCTGATACAAGTCTATCAACTTTCGGAAAAATGTCTCTGATATATTCACAGATTCTGTGGAGAGCATGTGCTACACAAGTAATATGCAGCATATTAGGATATGTTTTCTTCAATAGTCTGCCTGTTTTTAACATATACGCAGCACTATCACTGACAAATAAAAGTATTTTTTCTTTGTACGTGGCGCCCGAATCAAGCATTTTTTGCATATTCTCCTTAATGGTTTCAGCAACTGTTTCCGCATCAACTCTATTTATAACACTTGTTGCTATTACATATGAGTTATAGGGAATAGTTGGATGCAGTACACCAGCTACAACATTTACCACACAGCGTCCTAGCATATCCACCGTTTCGTCGGCGCTTATCCATATGTATTGATTTAAAAGATGGCTTCTAATGCGTTCTACTGTTCTCGTATAGCACCTAGAAACATAATATTTGCGTAAAGTTGATTCATCAGGAACATTTCGACCAGTATATTTTTTCAGAAATATTTTTAAAGTGGGATTGCTAAGTTTATTTAATGGAATATTAGCCGCCATAAAAGTTTTACAGAGTTCAGATGTGTTTGCGATCCTAAGTGACGAATTTTTGACGATATTTTACGGATTTTGTAATAAATTTCGGAATCACTGACAATGGACATACAATCAGTATGACCGTCAATCCAACTCGCTATTGTTTTACAATGCCGTTCTCGACATTCTTCCATATCATGTCTGAAAAAGTAACTTAAACAATGCTCTAGATCTAAATAAATGAAAACTAAAAATGTGTGCGTAAGTTATTGAAACTGAACGAAATTCAATGCACACTCTTACGTCGAAATAATTGGTAGAAATAGATTCAATCAAACGATATTAAACAGGATCTATCACAAAAATTACGATGTAATTAACAGTTAAAACTATGAAAACAAGAAACTTACTCACAGCACTTTATTTATCTTACGAAATATAAACTAATAAATAAAATACATTATAAAAACCCCGCTTCTATCTACGCCCATGAAAACACTTTAAAAAGCACTATATTCTCGGAATACAATAGCTGGCTTGTCCATTGTTATCGCGGCGAGACCAGGTGTCCGAGTAAGTCAAACAAATACTTCATTGAATTACGCCGGGATGTACAGTCGTGGCCAGATAAATGTAGTACAAGCTTTTCTTAATAAATTTTTATGGTGTAAGTTAGTATTTTGACAATTATATGTCAAATCATTTTAAATTTTATTAAACGTCAAACATATTTTTACCATGGCACGAAAGCTAACCGCAACTGATAAAGTTCGTATATTAAGAAGGGTACAGTATTAGGGAAATTGCGCAGCAAATGCAGTTAAATAAAACCACCGTGATGAAGGTTAAGAAAAGATGGGAGACTGATGAGAGCATAGACAGAAAGCCGGGTACTGGGCTTAAAAGAATTTCGACTGAACAGCAGAACCATAATCTAGTTCAACATCTCCGAGAACATCCTTTCGATTCAGTGAAAGTAGCAGTTGCGGAGACCATTTTTCCTGGTTCACGTAGAACTGCAAGCAGGAGAATAAGAGATAGCGACATAAGGTCGCGTGTTGCAGCCAAAAAAATTCAGGTTAGTGAAGAAAGGAAGCAAGCCAGGCTTTTGTTCGCATTAAATCATTTCAATCCACAAGTAATGGTTCTGTTCGTGTCTAGAGACCTGGCGGTACAAGATACGACGAGCAATATATAGATAATTCAGATCGGCAAGGAAGATTCTCTATAAATA
Organism: Melolontha melolontha; assembly: GCA_935421215.2. Lineage (NCBI taxonomy): Eukaryota > Metazoa > Arthropoda > Insecta > Coleoptera > Scarabaeidae > Melolontha > Melolontha melolontha. The sequence continues at coordinate 15,801,664 of OW285236.1, forward strand.
TTTGGGGATGGATAAGTTACCACAATGTTGGAATGTGTCATAGAATAAATGGGAGATTTAATTCCTAGAATTATATTCATATTTTGGAAAATCTTATGTTACCATCAGTCCAACATGTGTATCCTGAAAACATTTTTATATATCAGCATGACAATTGTCCAGTTCATAGTGCAAACATAGTGTCGCGATGGATGGAATTTAGTTATTTTTCGTATTCCTTAATTCAATTTTAAATTTAAATTTAACTTATTATTATACTTTTAACTTATATTTCTTAACTCAAACAATAATAAAGTAAATATATTCCAGTATGATCTGACATTTTATTTTATTATGACAAGTAGCTTAAGCTGAAGCTCGTCTTACAATAATAATATATCAAATTTATGACATATATGAAATTTAAGGTTGTACTACATTTATCTGGCCATGACTGTACTGAGCGACGTTATACACAATTCCAATTGCCGATTGCGTTTTATGGAAATTGCGTCCGTTCTCTAGTGATATAGAATAGTCGAACAAATCGAAACCAATTAACAATAATTTTTGCTAAAACCGTTATTAAAATGACAAAATTGTTTTAAGCCAATGTTGAATTAATTAGTCGAATTAGTAGAACATCGAATGGATTTATACTACGTTTTTAAAATATTAAATCAACACCTACCTATTGGATGGATTGATGAGTTTGGAAGCCGAAAATAACTAATCATTAAATAACGTTATAAATTTGTCCTTAAAGTAACGATTATAATTATAATACAAAGGTATTTTTAATAATATAAAATATTATTAAAAATCTGGTGTGAAGAACACAAATGCAGGTTCACTATTAATATTTTCTGTGAACGTGTCCGAATATATCCTATCCCCAGAGACGTAGATACGTATTTCGCTTTTCTACAAGCTCATCGGTACGCCCCTGCTGGAGAAAGGATATTTCCAGACACATTCACAGAAAAAAACCACCTCGCCCTATCACCGTAATTATCCAGACCGAGCGCAGAAGTAAATTCGGCGCTACCTGTTGTCAGACAGCCGAAGTACCTCGCATACCGTCCACATAATTAATGTGAAGTAACGACGCCCTTCCAAAGAGGTTAGCACAGCCAACTCTCTAGAAAACTGCATTTTGTTTGTGTCTTCACTCATACTACGGCTTAACCGCATGTGTAATGTATCAGAATAATTGAAACATACATGAGTAGGTAAACCCCACCAGTTTTGTATAATACAAAGGTATTTTTAATAATATAAAATATTATTAAAAATCTGGTGTGAAGAACACTAATGCAGGTTCACTATTAATATTTTCTGTGAACGTGTCCGAATATATCCTATCCCCAGAGACGTAGATACGTATTTCGCTTTTCTACAAGCTCATCGGTACGCCCCTGCTGGAGAAAGGATATTTCCAGACACATTCACAGAAAAAAACCACCTCGCCCTATCACCGTAATTATCCAGACCGAGCGCAGAAGTAAATTCGGCGCTACCTGTTGTCAGACAGCCGAAGTACCTCGCATACCGTCCACATAATTAATATGAAGTAACGACGCCCTTCCAAAGAGGTTAGCACAGCCAACTCTCTAGAAAACTGCATTTTGTTTGTGTCTTCACTCATACTACGGCTTAACCGCATGTGTAATGTATGTGTATGTGTAATGTATCAGAATAATTGAAACATACATGAGTAGGTAAACCCCACCAGTTTTGTATAATACAAAGGTATTTTTAATAATATAAAATATTATTAAAAATCTGGTGTGAAGAACACAAATGCAGGTTCACTATTAATATTTTCTGTGAACGTGTCCGAATATATCCTATCCCCAGAGACGTAGATACGTATTTCGCTTTTCTACAAGCTCATCGGTACGCCCCTGCTGGAGAAAGGATATTTCCAGACACATTCACAGAAAAAAACCACCTCGCCCTATCACCGTAATTATCCAGACCGAGCGCAGAAGTAAATTCGGCGCTACCTGTTGTCAGACAGCCGAAGTACCTCGCATACCGTCCACATAATTAATGTGAAGTAACGACGCCCTTCCAAAGAGGTTAGCACAGCCAACTCTCTAGAAAACTGCATTTTGTTTGTGTCTTCACTCATACTACGGCTTAACCGCATGTGTAATGTATCAGAATAATTGAAACATACATGAGTAGGTAAACCCCACCAGTTTTGTATAATACAAAGGTATTTTTAATAATATAAAATATTATTAAAAATCTGGTGTGAAGAACACAAATGCAGGTTCACTATTAATATTTTCTGTGAACGTGTCCGAATATATCCTATCCCCAGAGACGTAGATACGTATTTCGCTTTTCTACAAGCTCATCGGTACGCCCCTGCTGGAGAAAGGATATTTCCAGACACATTCACAGAAAAAAACCACCTCGCCCTTCACATTAATTATGTGGACGGTATGCGAGGTACTTCGGCTGTCTGACAACAGGTAGCGCCGAATTTACTTCTGCGCTCGGTCTGGATAATTACGGTGATAGGGCGAGGTGGTTTTTTTCTGTGAATGTGTCTGGAAATATCCTTTCTCCAGCAGGGGCGTACCGATGAGCTTGTAGAAAAGCGAAATACGTATCTACGTCTCTGGGGATAGGATATATTCGGACACGTTCACAGAAAATATTAATAGTGAACCTGCATTTGTGTTCTTCACACCAGATTTTTAATAATATTTTATATTATTAAAAATACCTTTGTATTATACAAAACTGGTGGGGTTTACCTACTCATGTATGTTTCAATTATTCTGATACATTACACATGCGGTTAAGCCGTAGTATGAGTGAAGACACAAACAAAATGCAGTTTTCTAGAGAGTTGGCTGTGCTAACCTCTTTGGAAGGGCGTCGTTACTTCACATTAATTATGTGGACGGTATGCGAGGTACTTCGGCTGTCTGACAACAGGTAGCGCCGAATTTACTTCTGCGCTCGGTCTGGATAATTACGGTGATAGGGCGAGGTGGTTTTTTCTGTGAATGTGTCTGGAAATATCCTTTCTCCAGCAGGGGCGTACCGATGAGCTTGTAGAAAAGCGAAATACGTATCTACGTCTCTGGGGATAGGATATATTCGGACACGTTCACAGAAAATATTAATAGTGAACCTGCATTAGTGTTCTTCACACCAGATTTTTAATAATATTTTATATTATTAAAAATACCTTTGTATTATACAAAACTGGTGGGGTTTACCTACTCATGTATGTTTCAATTATTCTGATTATAATTATAATCAAACTACTACTAAAAGTACAGCTCTCCTGAAATATATGTATATATATATATTCGACTAAAAATAGTTAGTCGAACACATTTTTCTTCTAAGAGGTTAAGATTACATAAACTGTTCCCTCTCAACATATCGAAGAGATTGGCTTTTACCTCAATGGCATAACGTCATTTTTATGGATGAAACAAGGTTTAAGTGAATGACAGAAGAGGTCAAAGGACTTGGGGGGGGGGGGGGGGGGGGGGCTCGATGACAAGAGAAACTTGCATCTGTCACAAGAGTTGTTCCTTACCAGCGAGGAACAGTAATGTTTTAGGTGATATAATGAATAGTTATCGACCTCACTTGTTCCTATATTACAAATAACGTAGCAGGGAGCAGACATATCCATTGCTTAACAAAATTCGTGAAAAGTATAATTTTATGGAAGAATGCGTTGTACCCTTCCCATTCGAAGAGAATATTGGGAGAGTGAACTACCTTGCAAACTGATTAGATACACACCTAATTGAATAAACATCGATTTGGGTTGTATGAGGCATTTTGAACAGAAATAATAATAATCTAAAAGACAACAATTGTTATTCTATATAAATCGGACGTCCACGTTTCAAATCGTTCAAATGTAAAACAGATCTTTACATTACTATTTTTTTAAATTTTAAATGTTTGAATAACATTTTTATTAGACACTCTTTCTTAATAAATGTTTAAATGAAGTCTAAGATTCAATTAGCACATTCATTTAAAATACTTTAATTCTTGGAGAAAACGAAGGGACATCGCCATACATGTATAGCAATTAGTGTATAGCGCCAATTAAGTTGGCGCGAGGAGGGGGTGCGCAGAAGCCGTTTCTAAAAATGTCCACCCCCACTACTCAAACAATTGTCAGAATACGTTTGTCATTGGCGTTTGACTGAACATAATGTCTTTGCTAGGGGATCATAAAGTGATACACGCTCATAGGTTAGAATTATCTGACATTTGATGTAAAATCAAATACAAATCTCCCCACTACTTCTAATCCTGCGCGAACTTACCCCTCCTCGCGCCAACTTAATTAGCGTTTGCTATATGTATTCACGTCATTGGAGGAAATGGCAAAGGTGTAAACAAAGGCCGTACCTACTTAATACGTACTTAATATGTACTTAATACGTACTTAATAAATAATACGTACTTAATAAAAATTGATCACATCTATCAGCTTGCTCTGTTGTGTTAATAATACCTAAATAAGAATGAACGGTAAATAGGTACCTATATCTAATAACATAATATCCAAACTCAATAATATCTAAGATGCTAAATATAACGACCTCACTGAAACATGTAATTGTTAAAAACATAAACAAGTCTGAAAAAAATATATTCTTAATTAATTGCTGTTAGAAAATTCACGTGAGATGATAATTAAAATATCAATATAATTTGTGGAATATTTACAATACAATACAATAATTAAATTGAAAATGTCAGCTTGTTCTTATTCACATGATAAAGGATTAAAATAGGTCTAAAATAGGTATACATTGTATGTGCATTTTGATAAATTTCAAATTATAAATTTTATTAGAATAATTTCAAATTAAATTTATCATCGCTGATAAAATATTAAAAAAGGAATGCCCTTAATTAATAATTTTAATCAATGTAACTGATTTATCATTGATTTTTAATGAACATTTACTTAAATAATTTAATAAACATTCGATTTATATTATTCACGTCACTTCCGATATGTTTTTCAAAGCTTTTTCATGTTTTTTAACGTCTTTACACCAGAAAACTTAAAATACGCGAGAAAAGCTTTATTAATGTAATTAGGCAATGCAGACATTGATTTTGTATTAGATTTGTAAAATGTAAACGACAAATCATATGTACGCACACGTGTTTTAATGTCATACAATTTTTGTTACTATGGCAACATATTTATAAAACAACTAAAAACCGTTCCTAAACACATCACTTTGAAAGATCTGACATCTATCAGCTGATCCAGTAACTTACCGAGAAGAGAGTTTGCGCGTTCGTTATATTTAGTGAAGGGAAAGGGAGTTTAGAAATGGCCGCTGTGAGTAGTGGTCGGAGTGCAATGGATCCACCAGGGGAAATGCAAAATGGTAGAGTAGATCGTTTCAAGTTTCTATACCCAGCAGTGAACGAAGAAAGGACGCCACTACCGAAAAGCTGGAGCCCCAAGGATAAATACAGCTATATTGGCTTATCCCAGAACAATTTACGTGTTCACTACAAAGGTAAGAGATAATTCAAGGTTTGGGATAAGAATTAAAAACGGATTGTTACGCAGCTGTCCCTATCCTGTTTGTTCTATCTTTAACTTTATAGTATTGCCTATCATTCGTACCTCTTTCGTTTCAAAATCGAATGTAGTACATTAATAAGATTCGTGATAGAAATTTTACAAACAAAGAAATCAGCTGATCAAAACACGGGGTGAACGAAAAATCTTCGTCGAGTGCACAGTTAGTTCTAAAGATAAGTAACAGCGTTGACTATATCAATGCATGTTTTATTTACAATGATCAAACGTACTTTATAAATGCACATTCTTGACTTCCTGATATATCAAAAATTTTCTTTGCGCATTATCTGTCAGCCCTGCAAAATCGAAATATCGTTGCATGACATCATTTAATTTATAATTTCCAACTTTCATGCAATTTTCAAGTTAATTGTTTGAAGAAAAGTACAAAGGCACGGTTGTCAAATATTCATCAATACAGTTATGACGTTATAATGTAAAAATATGTTTATCATTATTCAAAATAAGGTTATGTTTTTTTTTCAACGTTTCCTTAAAATAATAACTGACGTGCGTAACACAAAGTTAATTTTAATTCTTATTGTTAACGTTGTTTTCTTTTATTCTTAATTTTATATTCATAATCGTCTTTTTTTTACATTAACACTTTCCCCATTTTAATTTCCTACTTCTGAGGATCTTGTTTTATAAATATACGTTATAACTTTTTTATTTTACCTTGAAGTCTAGAATTTATTCAAATTAACATTGTATGCTAACATGCTTACAGAATAAATTCTTTCAAGATCATATGTACGTAATAAAAGTTATCACCAATAATAATAATAATATTCTCTCTTAAGTAATTCGAAATAAAAAATAAGAAAGCAATCCCACTGTAATCTTTATTGCAAAACGAATGTATGCGCGTTAAAAAAATTCACTTTCATTATTTATATTTTTTCATGTGTTAGATTTTATGTTTTATATACATGCATAAATATATAATTACGAAATTTCATGTGAGAAAATAATTTTCTCTGCGCACAATTCTATTGGGATATAGAGAAAAATTAATCTCCGTTTTGTGTTGCCAATGACCTTTAATTATACATCTGTTGTTTTTTTTTATTGGACGTCATTTTTACCAAAGCATATTTCTATGGATACTCGTGTGGATGGTTCGCTCTTTCGTAATTGTCACGCATTTTCATGGCCGCCGTCGACTTTTAAAGCAATCGTAAACAAACGAAAGTCCGTTTATATAAACTAACGCGTATAACCCACACAATGGTTTCATTTTAGTTTTGTACTTGAGTTTGTGGACGCTAATAGAAAATTCGTCTATTAACGATTCGGTAACAAAGCCATTACCATTTTGTATCGTTTGTTTATGATTAGATTTTGGACTTTAAAGAGTCTTCTAAACTATAAACTGACTTTCTTTAAACATAATTTCGTTCAGCTATTATGATTAGATTTATTTTATAATCATCCATTTGTAGACAGCTTGTCTCTCTACATCTGATTGTTACAGCTGTTTTACATAATTTGTGAATGAAAATGAAATATAGTGTGGTTTTAGAATATTTTCACGATATTTTCTTTTGTGTAAATAATAGTTATTAACCCATTTAGGACCACTATTAGACAAATCAAGGAAAACGCAAATTCTTTAAGGAATAAACTTTTATTTAGGTTGAATCGATTCTGCCTTTACTTGATGTAAATCCATATCAAATGATAAAAACACACAATGTTGTATTAGATTTACACTTTATTTAATAATATTTAATAATGACTATATAACAGCTGAACAAAAATTTTCAAATAAATTATTAAATGACAAAACAGAGCTTAATTCCTCCCCTCTGTTGGCATGCATAGTTATATAATATAAGTTATATTATATAACTATGCATGCCTTGTGTTCACAATAAATCCCCATTTGTTTTCGAATGTATTTATTATTTATGAATGTATTTGAATCTTCGGCCGTGGCCTATAAAATAACAACAGTGTATACATGTATATACATGCACATGTGTATGTATACTTCCCGATGTTTTATATGGACAAGCGTAAGCAGACTAGTAAATCTACATTTAGATGACGTACAAATCCACACAACAATTGTTGACCTGACGAGTGCCGGCTGGTAATTCATATGATATTATATAAATATATACTGCTTCCAAGTTCTTAAAAAGCAAAATCTATTGCAATCTCATTTATATTTTCATGAGTATCTATTTTTAACCATATAATTGGTCACTACATACGGTCCTGCCGTACCGCAAACATCCTCAGCTCTAGTTATATCTGAAGAAACCGTTGTACGGTGAAACAGCTGTTATATAGTCATTATTAAATATTATTAAATAAAGTGTAAATCTAATACAACATTGTGTGTTTTTATTTTTTTATTTAGGTATTTATAAACATTCTTTAAAGTAAAAAAAAGACAAACCATTGATTCTTATATTTTTTTTGCGTCGAGTTAACGCAACAATGGGACTATATGCACAAAAAAATATTACAATTATTAATTATGGTAGTCTTTGAAGCGGTGTGAATGTAATGGAACTCCACATTTATTACACATACCAATTTTCACGATTTCTTTCAATTAGGTGATCCACATTATCTAAACGTGCACTGGAGATGATAGAGACGCATTGGAACCACGTCCTCGAACAGATTGTGTTTTACATTTGTTAGCACTAATGGGGCTTCGTACAAGTTCAGACCTGAAATCCAGCTGCGAAATGGGTTTCTCTGTGTATACAAGTCTGTGCAGTTTCCAAGCATTCACCACAGTAGAATCTAACATATTTATAAATAACGGCCACCACCATTTTTTCCAAGAATATTTATTCGGTAATTTGCAACTGCGTTATCGTGTAGATCAACGCCTCCCATATATTTGTTATATGTATTTGGCAATCATATTTGGTTGTGGTATAGAGATGTCTTTCTTTCTCTACGATTGTATCGCTTCACAAACACATTAGGCAGTGCAGACTCACAAGTGGTTGCTACTGTAACCACAGAATTGTCATTCCAACGGACCACGCTTATTTCATTTACGTGATCGTAACGAGAACCCATTGTACCACGAGGTTTTTTTCCTATAGACTTACAAGTCTCTAAAGGGCATTTCAGCATTCTGTTCTCACGTACAGTTCCAGTAGCAAACTATCCTTGACGTTTCAGATGAGCTAATAGCTTGTAGCTCGTAAAAAAGTTATCGAAGTATACCTTATGAGTCGACTTATTTTCTAATACGTTCAAAAGATTGATGACCACTGATTCACCTAAACCAAATTCTCTTTTGGCATTTTTACTAATTTTTCCAGCATAAGGTATAAATTGATATACATACCCATCGCTAGATGCCAGACACCACATTTTGAACCCGAAACGTACCGGCTTCCCTTTCAAAAACATTTTCACCGAATGGCGGCCGAAGTAGGGTACCATTTGCTCCTCAATTGATAAGTGATCTCTAAATACACCATAATTCAAGAAATTGCTGTTTAAGAGATCAACCAGCGGTCTTACTTCCGCAAATTTGTCTGCCTTGTCTAATTGATTGTTATCTGCAAGATGAATGTTCTGCTTTATGTCGAGAAATCTGTTTCGAGACATCGCATTTTTCACAAATTGAACACCTTTATCTTCATCAGATGACCAGTAAAGTTTTACCTGCGGAAGAATGTGATACCCACTCAAAATCGATATTCCCAAAAAAATTTCTAGATCATTTTGATCTAAGGCGAATTGAGTACGGTTATTATCTCTCGCATATTTTATGGAGTTTGAAATAATAAGCTGGACAACATTTTTATCAAACATTTGCATAAAGAAATCAAGCACAGACTTTCCATGTAGCGCCTCAACAATATTCTGTACATTCCCTTCCTCATTTGACGTAGCATCTTCCTCGTAGTCAACGGGCGTTTTACACCAAATAATGTCTTCAATTCTTGCCATTTTGCTTGGTGTAGATAAAGCTGCCTCATGATGTATACCATCCTCTATCTCAATTTCGTTATTCGGACACACTATCTCAAAAGTTCCCGCTATATCTACATGCAAATTTTCTACTCCACCTGTAACATTATCATCAATGTCCTCCTCGTCCGTTATATCATCAACGTCGGGTGGTGTATAACAAACATCAATTTCCTCATTCAGATCAAGATCTTCAACAATTGCCTCAAGTTCTTTCAAAGTCAACGGTCTGGTAGGATCATCGCGATATTTCACGTGATTCTAAAATAATTTTATTATCAACATCAACGACCAACACATACTTCAGAAATTGTTGTACTTACCATTGTATAATATTTCTGTAATCCTCAAGATAACACTATTATGAACTCTAACTTCTTCAACTTCTCTATCCCACAGCGTAAATGAACTGAATAAACTAGCATCACACAACGGATACCCAATAAACTTCCCCCAGACGCGAAAAAGCATGTTCAGACAGGAATATTACTCATGACTAGAGAACGGACATTCTTACCACATGACTAAGTTCTCCCAATACAATAGCCCTTGTCCATTGTTAACGCTGGCGAAATCAGGTGGCCGAGAAAATCAAACACAAATACTTCATTGTATTACGCCGAAATGTACTCAGCGATGTTTATAAACATTTCCAATTGCCGATTGCGTTTAATGGAATATATCCTCCGAATACAATAGGTGTGTTGTTCATTGTAATCGCTGTCGACCAGATGGCCAGATGGTCTAACAAATACTTCATTGAATTACGCCGAGTCATTTGGTAAGAATGTCCGTTCTCTACTCATGACTACAATTACACCATTTGTCCCAATGTTGCGTTTTCGCAACGCTATGTTTAAAATCCGTTTGAGAAATATTTCCGGAAAAAAGAGGAGTGATTTTTTCCAAAATAATGTTACGTGAAGTATCTTTTATATGAAACCTCTTAATGATAAATGAAAAAGTAAGCTGTATGTTATTTAATTTAAACTTAGATACACAGGTTTTTTCTTGAAAATTCCATAGTTTTATTTTATTTTTATTAAAAATTGAACATACAATTACCCGTTCCCAAAATGTTTATTAGGTTGTTTAAATATTTATTAACGCAATGCTACTGACAGTACATCCAAAATTATTACTTTTTAGTACGAAAAACAAATTTTTTTTTGGTGTTGCGTTAACGCAACTATGAGAATAAATGGGTTAATGTATGCCTGTGTTATTTACCAAAAGTCTTACAATCACACACTTAGACTAAATATATTGCGCATGTGAGACGACCGACCTGGGTAATAACAGAGGCCGACATTTTGATGCATTAATTGTCATTAACTTTAAAAATCGGCTGCAAAGATAGCCGTACACCACTTGACTTAGCTGTTTTGCAGGTTTATTAGCTCATTTCTAACGTTTCAAAACTAAAAAAAAATAACTAGAAAAACCATTGTGATTATTAGCTTAATATAATCATTAGCCTAATATAGCAAGCGCCAAATAAGATGGCGAGCGGTGGCAGTAAATTCTCGCAGCATTAGAAATAGTGGAAAACTTTGTATTTGGTTTTACATAAAGTTGCAAGTGGGTAAGTGGGCGTGCCCGTTTTTATTCGCGCTCGCCATTTTATTTGGCGCTTGCTATACATTCCGAGAGTGCATTTTGACACTTTAGAGTTGCCCTGCGAAATATTACTAAATTTTAATAATTTTATTTTCGTTTCCAATTCAATCTGATAGGACGCGACATCTGTGGTATATTCCAACAAGAGAGACAAAATTCTGAACAGATCCCTAGTCCTAATTATAACCTATACATTAATTTTACGCGGTAAATTTAAATTTGAAAATCTGTCTGAAATATTAAATCTGTAGCAAATTAAATTGTATATGGATTGTTCAGAGATAAATCCATTGTTAACACAGCAGAATGGTAGAAGTAGTAATTACAGCATATGAAAATAAATAAATTTGTCTAAAAAAACACATGTTATTTCAAAAATTTGTTGAAAAAAAAGATCAAATAATACATGTCCGTACTGATAAACTTTATACAGGGTTAGTTAAAAGTATGGAGACGGCGATTTATTGTCGTTAATATTCATTTTAGGGAGTTTTGTTCAATATAAAAGTTTGTTAAGATAATTTGATCTACATTTGAGAATATTTGAATTTTTTTTCTTCAATTGTTTTTTTTAGATAGTGCATTTTTTTAAAAATGGGAACTGGTAAATTTTGCTCTACCATTCGATAGATAATTTTTTTCTCTTTACAATAATATTTTTGTATTTTTAAAATTCATTTTAATAACTTTTTTACAAGAAAAATTAAACAAATTATTAACAAAGTAAATTAAAGTAAGTGTTCAAATTGTCGTCCATTAGTAATTTGACAATGACCCAATCGATTTACAAAACCCCGAACAGAGTTCTGTAAAAAATCTCGGGGAATTTCTTGTATCGTTCTGGTAATTCGGATTTGTAAATCTTCGACGTTATCGGGCTTATCTTTGTAAACTTTGTTTTTTTACGTATCCCCAAAGAAAAAAATCTAAAGGACTTAAACCTGGCGAACGGGCTGGCCATTCAATGGTTCCTCGTCTTCCAATCCATCTGTGGGGAAAAACGTTGTCCAGATATTGACGAACATTTACACCATAATGTGGTGGGGCGCCATCTTGCTGGAACCAGATACTGTCATTGGGCAGGTGTTCATTGTTTTCATGATGATAGAGCGTAGCACAAGCAGGTATTATTTCATTTTGCAATAACTGCAAATACAGAGCCGAAGTTAAATTGCCATTGATGAAAAAGGGACCGATAATATGACCGCCTAGAATGCCAACCCAAACATTAACCTTTTGGGGGTACTGCGTATGGTGCTCCAAAAACCAAGAGGGATTTTCCGATGACCAGTATCTGCAGTTATGTCTGTTTACTTCACCGGTAAGGCAAAAAGTAGCTTCGTCAGAGAAAAGAATATTGTTGACAAAATTTTCATTATTATTGCAAATATTTAACATTTCTTCAGAAAATTGTAATCTCCTATCAAAATCATCTTCCGTTAACTCGTGTACAAGGTGTACCTTATAAGGTTTATACTTTTTACTTTTAAAAAATGACACGATCGATGACTGTGAAATATTGAAATTGGCCGCTAATTGATTGGTTGATAAATGGAGATATGCAGATACAGCCAATAAAATATCCAGTTTGTTATCATCGCTTTTTGCTGTTCTAGGTCTACCACTCCTTGGCAAATCTTTAACGCTACCCGTTTGTTCAAAGCGTCTTAAAGTTTTACCAACAACGGATTTAGAAATTGGATTTCTATTTGGATGCGTGTCATTAAATAAATTACAAACGTCTTGTAAACTTCTGCGTCTATCTCCATAACCCAACATCATAAGTATTTCAATTCGTTCATGTTCACTTACACCCGCCACTGTAAATATTAACAGCAACAAATTGCACAAATGAATTATTTCTGTCAAAGATTTGACGTACACAATAACCACTGATAAAATTATGTCGCTCAAGTTTGTTTATCGCTACGCTTGTGTCTATCTGCGATGTACCGAACATCTGTTAAACACATGAATCGGCATTTTTTTAAAAAAAATTTATTAAAATGAAATTTAAAAAAACAAAAATATTATTGTAAAGAGAAGAAAATTCTCTATCGAATGGTAGAGTAAAATTTACTAGTTCCCATTTAAAAAAACTGCGCGGACAGGCGTAACTAAAAAACAATTGAAGAAAAAAATATTCAAATATTCTCAAATGTAGATCAAAATATCCTAACAAACTTTTATATTGAACATAATTCCCTAAAATGAATATTAACGACAATAAATCGCCGTCTCCATACTTTTAACTAACCCTGTATGTAATACATAATATGCAATACAGTAGGAAATAGCTGAAATTCTACAACTGTAACAGTGTATGACAATTCCATTTAAAAAAAATTAACAAGTTAATAACAAAAATATCTTATTTTATAAACTATTCGAAGAAACTATTCGAAGATTGTTGAATTCAGTCTGACGGTGTAGCAATGGAATAATCACTATCACTGTCGTCTCCAAGAGAAATTATGAATGGTTCTATAACTTCATCGGTAATTCCATCAATGTCTTTCATCCGAGCTTCTTCTTTAATAACATGATTTATGCATTTTTGCCAAGTTGTTGCAGTTACATTATTGATAGCATTATGTAAAAGTTGCTTAACTTCATTTAATTTAAAAGTTCTATTTTCTGCAGCTACCTCATTTTTTATTTGTGCCCACATAAGTTCACTCGGATTCAGCTGGCAGTGGTATGAAAGTAAACGAAGTTTTTTGACTTCGCAATTTCATCGATTACATATGAATTGTATTTACTTTTGACCATATTTACTAAGTTCAATAATTCTGCTCGAATCATATCCTCCTCATACTCTATCCCCTTATTTCATAACCAATTTTGTATGTCTGCTTTTCTCCACAATGTTGTTGGTGTCTTTTCAGCCTTGCGACTATGATACGGTGCATTATCCATCACTACGACAGCATTCTCTGGTAGATAAGATAATATACAGGCTGGCCCAAAATGACCGAAGGGGTTTGAGTTCATTATAACTTCTTATTTAAGACATAATTATTAAATTTTTTTAAATTTTAAAAACAGTATATTAATGGAGAATATTTTTAATTTAATTATGGAAAATTATATCTCGCAAGTGGTGGCCATTTTCTGCTTCGCATATTCGTGCTCTTTCCAAAACATTTTCCATAACCTTTCGCAAAACTTCAGGTGTTATGTTGTTGATTTCGTCGCGTATATTATTTTTTAATTACTGTATGGTTCGAGGCTTATGAATATAGACTTTTCCTTTCAAATAACCCCAAAGGAAACAGTCTGAAGCGGTTAAATCAGGTGAACGCGGAGGCCAATTAAAATCGCTTGTACGGGAAATAATTCGTTCACCAAAGATGTCGCGTAAAAGAGCCATTGTGTCCCTCGCAGTGTGCGCTGTGGCTCCATCCTGTTGGAACCATACTTGCGGATGGTTTTCCACGGCTGGCCTTAAAAAATTTTCCAACATTGTCCGATATCTAACACCAGTGATGGAAACGGCGACACCGTGTTCATTTTCAAAAAAATATGGGCCAATTATCCTTTCCGACGAAACACCGCACCAAACGGTACACTTAAGTGGGTGTAATTCTCGCTGTTGAACTACTCCGTAGCCCATATCCTACAGTTTTGCCTATTAACGAACCCATTTAATTGGAAATGGACTTCGTCGCTTATAATTAAATTATGAATAAAATCATGATTTTCTTCTGCTTTTTGACGAAAATAAATTGCATAATCAAGTCGTTGCTGGTAATCTGTCGGTTTCAATTGTTGGACAAGCTGAATTTTGTATGGAAACATTCTTATTGTATGCAAAATTCTCTGCAGTGACCCTCTTGAGAGGCCAAGTTGTGTCGAACGTCTCCTGATTGATGTTTCCCATCTTCCCGAATACTCTCCTGTACCCATTCAATATTCAATATTGTCATCCGTGTGCACCGTTCGTCGTCTGCCGGCACCAGGAAGGTTCCTTACTGCCCCTTGTTCTCGAAAATTTGCAACCAGACGGTTTATTGTTGACTCTGAGGGTCCAACCCGCACATTAAAATAACGACGATATGCACGCTGAGTCAAAACAATGGATCGTTGATTTGAGAAATAAAGTTCAACGATTTTGGCACGTTGTTCAATTGTGTACTGTTCCATTTTAAATTCCCCAAGTCTTCTTTACAAAATACTGAAAACAAAAAAAACAAAAAAATTATAATAAAAAAGTTATAAGGAATTAAAACCCCTTCGGTCATTTTGGGCCACCCTGTATTAGTGAACCTATCCTCAAACATTGTAGCATTCATTTCCTCATGATAATCAGAGGTTTTCTTCTTCTTTCACCATTAGAAAGCTGCATTTTCACTGAGTGACAGGCTATATTACATTTTCAAAAAAAAGGGATCCCCAATAAAAATGCATTAATGTAACCCAAGGTTTGAAAAAATTAGTCACAAAAAATCTGTCATCGCGTACGCTGCGGAAACTATTGTTGATAGAACAAAAAAATGTTCTACAGTATTATAGAACGTATTAATATCTACAAAAAAGTCCGCAAAACCATATGTCCAACTACTGTAGTTATGCCACTATAACTACTTTTTTACATTTTAAAAGTTAATAAAAGTGCCGACGATAATCAAACCATATTATCCATACCTCTGTATTATTCCTTATCCTATTAAATGATATTTTATTAAAGACCATTTCAATACCAGTAAAATACTTTTTAAATTATTAAAATCGGACATTCCATTCAAAAGATATAACGAATTTAAAAATGTCAATCTAAAGAAAATAATGTTATAATATAATGTAGTAGTATAGCGATGGCCATATTCATTTTGTTTGTAATAAATTGACAATCGAAAAATTATAACTGGAATAAGAATAGTATTGTCAGAAGGAATTTAATAACAAGTTCAATGAGAATGAAAAGTAATAGGAAACAGGCACAGAGAAGCTGTTATAGAAGGAAGTTAAACATAAAGTGATATAAAATCCAAAAATTAAGGATCACAAGAAAGGAAGATTAAATATTTAAGAGAATACACTCGCTATTGTATTTATTCAAGGTAGGATCGAAGAAAAGAGAACATATACGATACAAATTTTATTAAAAGAATTTAAATAACACTGAGATATTTGAAAGGTGACGTTTTTGAAGTAATTTCAACAATGTGTCAAAAGCCAAGTGACAGGAACATTATTAAAATAGCGGGTTACATTGTTTATAAGTTATGTTAAATAACTAAATGGACTAAACAAAAAATGTAATCAATTCATCAGCTTTACAATTAAAAAAATTATTTTTTTGTCAAAAACATTTTTTTTCCTTTAACTTCACATAGCCACAGCAACGCAATTGGATGATTTGTTTTCCAAGTGAATTTATATTTACTATAATACATTTATCTCTTTTCTCATTCATTTCATTTCAGATTAAGTCACAGCGAAGCGTCTTCCACAAAGGCCTCTCTATGTCTTAACACACTTGTCTCCAGCCATACCTTCTGTACCGTATGGCCCTCATTCAACCAGGTTCCATCTAAATAGAAAATTGATCTTTTCTAGGATTTGTATAATAAAATATCTTTCAGTCGTCTCCATCTTATGATAGCATCTCCCTCAGTAAGAACACTGTTTCTGCCACGTTTAAGGTGTCTACCGCCTGATTCTGAGCAAACGCAACGATCCGAACGTATGAATATTTCTCCCGCTTCGAATACAATTCCCCTGAACGCGTTAAGCCAATCACAAAACAGTCTGTTGCTAAACCCCCTCCGCGCGCCAACTTAATTGGCGCTGCTATATGTATGACATCGATGTTAAGCCAATCACAAAACAGTCTGTTGCTAAACCCCCTCCTCGCGCCAACTTAATTGGCGCTTGCTATATGTATATGTATCGATGTTGACGCGCCTACAGCATTCAGGGGAATTGTATTCGAAGCGGGAGAAATATTCATACATTCGGGTCGTTGCGTTTGCTCAGAATTAGGCGGTATAATATTTAGCACGGTTATATTTAGGTATATAAATATATTGTAGTGATACAAGCTTCAGGAGCTTGTAAAGAAACAAGAAATGCACAGCGATTTTATTTATTTTAAGAATTTGAATTAGTTATGTTAATTTACTTATATTCTTTAAACTGTTATGAATATAGTATTTCAAAATTATAATTTAGAAATGAAACGAAGCCATGTAAAGAATAATTGACATGGAGACGAGAAATATAAACAGTTTGGAAAAAAGTTATTATATAAATTGGTGTCAATTATAAAAGAAGAAATTAAAAATAACATCGATAAAAGTTGGTTCAAATGCCAAGGTTAAGTAATCTTGGAAGAAGAGACCATTGCTGAGGCGGTGTCCTTTGGTTTGAGTGTCGGGATCGTGCCACCTGACTTTTTCCAGCAAATTGTTTACTTGAACTACCAATAATACAGTTGTTGAGTCCTGTATACTCAAGCTGCGAATACATGTAGAACAAGAAGTATTAATACAATACTGGAAAGTCACAGTGAGTGTTCCTTTTTCAAAGTGTTGTTCTCAGTCAAGCAAAATTATTTGTTATAGCGAGAAATCTATGCTTGCTTGAATTGATTTAGTTATAATAATTAATACCGTCAATTAAAACTTCAGAGTGACAAACCTATATTAACTTTTTTGTAGTATCACCAATTGGTTGACTGCATGTACATATAAAGTATTATCGTAATGTTTAGCCACTGTTATTGCGATTAAATTTATATTTTCTATTTAAAAACTCGTTAAAGTACAGGGTGACTTACCGGAAACTGACGTTTTTAAAATAGATAATATAAAGGCGTTAGTGGCGGGAGGAAGAAGGTGGAGGGGTCATACGCGTCGGCATGACTTACCGTTTCAGTTATCATAACAAACGAATTTTGGTGTTATTGGACCGTATTTTTTTGATGAGAATGGCGTTACGGTGACCGTGAATTCGGAGCGTTACATTCACATGTTAAATACGTTTTTTCTACCTGAACTACGAAGAAGACAGATAAACCTCAGAAATGTTTATTTTCAGCAGGATGGTGCCACAGCACACACTGCAAATGCATCAATGGAAGTTTTGAGAAACATGTTTCCTGGGCGCCTCATTTCTCGTTTCGGTGACGTGCCGTGGCCCCCAAGATCGCCAGACTTGTCGTCTTGTGACTTTTTCTTGTGGGGGTACTTGAAAGAACGTGTTTATGTTCACAAACTCCGCACTTTAATTGCGTTGCAAGATGTCATTACAGAAGAGGTGCATGCGATTGACCAAGAGCTATTGGCACGAGTTGTGAATGAATTTTGGCAGAGACTTGAAATCTGTATTCAAGCGGACGGCCGTCACTTGAGTGATATAATTTTCCATAAATGACAATGTTACATTAAATGGTAAATATTAATCTTTCGTTTAGTAAAAATAAACTTCTTCTTTATTGAAAAACAATTGAGTAATGTTCATTTGAAAACCGTCAGTTTCCCGTAAGTCACCCTGTATTTATACAGAACCGACACCAATAAATTATATAACTATCCTGAGCTAGTACATTTTCATTTACAAACTAAAGTGGTTGGGTGTTATATATCAATACCTACAATAAATATCCTCACTTAAAATTTAGTTGCTTCACTAAGCGGTACAATGTTGAGCGACTCATATTTGGCAGTTCGCTGCTATTATTTATTTGAGCCAGGCCATTTTCCATCTCTTTAATATCCTGGTGAAATCTTTCTCCTTGCTCTTCACTCACGTCCCCAAGGTTTTCTGGGAAATAGTCCAAATGAGAATGTAAAAAGTGAATTTTTGTGCTCATATTGCAACCAAGAATCCTGATTTTTTCCAGGATATTTTCAACGATCTCAACATAGTTTGTGTCTTTATAATTCCCTAGAAATTTATGTACAACTTCGTTAAAAGCATGCCACGCATGTTTTTCCTTATCTTCCATCACATTTTAAAATTCTTGATCTTTCACCAAGCTCCTAATCTGCGGGCCTACAAAGATTCCCTCCTTTAATTTTGCCTCTGACAGAGTCGGAAATGTTTTACACAAATATTTAAAACAATTTCCTTCTTTGTTTAATGCCTTAACAAATTGTTTCATAAGTCCAAGTTTTATGTGAAGCGGTGGAAGTAACACTTTTTGAGGGTCAATAAGACTTTCGCGAATTACATTTTTGGTTCCAGGTGTTAAAGTCACCCTTTGTGGCCAGTCTCTTTTTATCCAATGCTGTTCTCGATTTCTGCTATCCCACTCGCACAGGAAACATGGAAATTTAGTATATCCAGACTGCTGACCCAAGAGAAGGCCTAAAATTTTTAAATCCCCACACACTTCCCAGTTGTGATTTTCATATTGTATTCTTAAAAGTAATTCCTGTAAATTTTCATAGTTTTCCTTTAAATGAACAGAATGGCCGACCGGAACAGAAGCAAAAACATTGCCATTATGTAAAAGAACAGCTTTAAGGCTCCTTTTTGAAGAGTCGATGAAAAGTCTCCAGTCAGAAGGTGTTTACTCAGGAGCTCCGAGGAAAGTAAGTAGATCAGCAATTGCTTGGCAGTACACGAGTGGTCCGTTTTGTGCAAAATATTTTACAAATCCAGCCTCACGATTTCTATACCAAGAGAAGGTAGTTTCTGGGGCAAGCAAATTTTTTTGTTTCAACCTAGACCCCAGTACTTCAAAAAGATCTTTTGAAAGTCCCCAATCTCTTACTAAATCATTCAGTTCGGCTTGTGAAAATAGCTGAGGTTGGTTTTGACCTGAAGTTGATGGTTCAAAATCACTATCCATCTGTACGGAGCCGGAAGTTGAAGAGGTTTCAATATCTTCTTGTAGTACTTTGGGGGGTATAGGTATAGGTACATGATCACTGTGAGGAACTGGTCTGATAGCTGATTTAATATTGTTTGGGTACAAAATATGTTTCAAAGTTTTTCTATTATGCCCCTTAATATCACAAAGACAAAAGTAGCAATCTTCATAATGATTTTGCGGTTCTCTCCAAACCATCGGTATTCCAAAAGTAAGGCTTTTTCTATTCACTTTGGTCCAATGTCTTAAACCTTCTTCACATACCTTACAAACAACGTGCGGTGCCCAATCTTTATCTTGATCTCCTAATTTGATTTTGAAATAAGCAAAATATGCATTTTTCACAAATTCACCAATTGGTCTCTTAAACTTTTTCAAGACGAAATATCCACAAATATAACAGAAATCATCTGGTTTGTTTTTGCAACACCGGCTAGACATATTTTTAAGCAATGTTTATTTATCAAATACCACGCACAACACTAAAGACAAATTAATTTTACTTGTTTACTGATCGACACTCGGAGGCTATAATGAAGTAAATGACATTAAAATATACATTTTGTTTGGAGTGATAAACTTGAAATCCTTCTTCGCAGTACTAATAAAGTGAAAGCATAATAAATAGGATTTAGCAGGTAAAAATTCCCGGAAATCTTGTCCAAAATTAATACATGTAATAATGAGAGCCTATTTAACAAATATCTTTAAAACCACAACAGAAAATCATTTTTGGGTTAATACCTAGAATTTGAAGTAGTACATTCATTTTAAAATGTATTAAAATGCCTATTATAAGATTTTTTTTATATTTTTTTCTTTTTCTTTCGTGCAAAAAAAATCTGTGGGTGGTAGAGACCAACTGTATTTTAATTAGTTATTGCTATATAAAAACTGAGCTTAACAAACAAAAATCACGTCATCACAAATTTTATGCAGGCCTGTGTAATCTATCACTGTAGATGGAATGCACCCAATATTCTCGGTTTCTCTTCTTAATCCTTCTTCTTCGCTGTATAAGAGCAATAATAACAGTTCTGGACAACATTTTTATTAATTATCAGTTCGCATGGCTCTCTTCAAGAGCACCGTACCAATTAGCAAATTGTTTGAGAGTAATCGGGCGACTATTGGCAGGTCTGCGCACTCACCACCAACCAGACTATTTAGTTGGCTCAGTGTGCGCGCTAGTTTAGCCTAACCCGACTAAACTCTTGGCCGATAAAAAATCTGTAGTCTGCGGGGGCCCTTAATCTTCTCTTGCAGTTGCAGGAGAGTTCATAATAGGCATTGTCTATTCTACCAAATGCACATCATTTTCTTCTTTCGAAACAAATCCGATATTTCAATTGTTGGGGCAGATTATCCGGTATGTAATCTCTCTTTCTTACAGGATTATTGTAGTTAATCTATTTTTCATTTCCTGTAATTAAACTATTCAAAAATAGATCATTTTCATTCCATACTAATTTGAATCTGGTTCAAATTATGTTCTGTTAATTCATGCGACGTCCTCTTGGTAAAATGATCAAATACGAAAACTTAAATAATTAGTATTTATTTAGTACTTACTGTCAAAGCTTATTATATAAGTGCTTTATTTCTCTCGGTAGTACGTGCAATTGCCTTAAAAACACGTTTTTTCACTTAAAAAAACAGTCAGTGTATGGTCCTTACTTGTTTACTACACGTATGTTAATAAAAGAACTGGATTTCAAATGCATTTGCTTCTTGTTAGATAATAGGATAACTGATTCATCGGTTCGATACCCATATTATGTGTCTGTTAGCATCTACAAATTCGAATAAAGTAACAATTATAAATCCGGCTTAATCTTGCAGAAAACTTTTTTTTTTATAATACTGAGTAGGATAGGGTACGTTCCGCCGGCAACGTTTCGCCGGTAACGTTTCGTCGGGAATTTTTCGCCGGTAACGTTTCGCTAGCAGTGCATTTATGAAATAACTCATTTCCACACAAGTATTTTATTTGAAAATATCTTAGAAAATATATTATGTACAAAAGTGTTATTAAAAAACTGTATTTTAGATCATTTCAAAATTGTGAGCTAACCCTCGCAAAAAATCTAATATATTTCTGTTATTAAAATCTTCTACAATTGTGAGAATCTGTCGGTCTGTCCTAATATAAACGGCCCTTTTTTTATTGGGTTCATTTCCAGCAACTAACTTTTCGTAGAAAATGTCCCTATTTTTTTGAATCTTCTTCAGTTCCGAAATGAATTTCCAAATTGTGGGGTGCTGCGAGCCCAGTTGTGCTTGAATTCTTCTGTGCGCAGCCTCTACTATATTGTTAGTTTTCTAAAAAACACATCTTTTATTATTTTTAATAATTTTGGTTACATTATTTTACCTCTATTGCATTCAAAACCCGATTATGCAAGTTCCAAGTTTCTGGTGGAAAATTTGGAATACGTCTACCATTTTCCCACCTATTGCGAACTCCCAAATAATTTGTTTCAAACCAGTTTGCAACAGGCAATAACGCTTCTTCCAGGTGATCATAAAGTAAGTCGAATGGATCACTTAGATTTGGAACAGGCACAAAAGCCAATGCAGTGATCATTCTAGCTTGGTAACGCAAAATCTCCATTATTTCGATATTCTCTAAAAATAAAAAAGTTAAATTTTTTTTTTGTTTTTGTAAAGTTACTACAAACCTTGTTAAGTGTTCTTGTCCAATAACTTTTTTCAAATTTTTCACAAGGTGGAAAAAGCATCCATCAATAGACATTCCTGGAAATATTGCACGGAAAGCATTGTGTATTGCAAGCTCAAAATCGACTGACACTCTTGATGGATTTAATAAAGGCTCTAACTCGATCAGCATTTGGAGCATTTTTTCATAAGTTCTCTGTCTTTTATCTGGTAAAAGTATATACACGCAAGGATGGATGCCTCCATACTTTTCACCCATTATAACAAACACCTGGGCAAATAACGTCGGTGCAACGCTAAAGGTGCCATCAACATACCACCTTGATGATGTTTTTCAAATGTCAATTCCTCGGCGTCTCCCAAATATTAATAAGCGTGGTAATTCTGGGTAATTGTCTGCTAGTAAAAAACGTTCTGTTGTGTTGCCACCGTCTGTGGAGTACTCTTTATATTCTTCAGGAATTTCTAGTTCTTCCAAAGAATTAGGTGCAACGGGGGGATTGATTACCTTCCATGCTCTTTTTATTTGCATCTTTAAACTTCGATCAGATGGACAAATTTCAGTTGCAGAAATGGTAAGTGTTTGTTGACAGTTATTTATGATCACATTAGCAGTTTTTTGGCTTTCAACTGCTCTCTTTTTAAGGGATGTAACCATTTTGGACACCTAAATTTATAAAATAAAGATGAATTAAATTATCTATTTAAGATTTCATGATAAATCATTTATTTAAAAATGAAAGGATTTTACAAGTAACTAATAAATTAAAACATATTATATTTACCTCTACTTTGGCGGCTGAAGCATCATGTACGTGATGTCCAACTTTTTTAATTATTTCATTATTTAATGATAAGTGCACTCTCGCTTTACATTGTATATCTCTTCGTCGGCAACGAAAATATTGTTTTTCACCAGTTGCACTCAAAGAATCAAAAATATACATAAAACCGTCTTCGCTAAAAATTCGGCCACTTCTTTTAGTCTCCATGACTGGTACTGCACTAAACTTGATGCAAAAGGTAACTAATAATTTTAGAAAAATTCTGCACTTAATGTAGGCGTTAGTAGGCGTGACTTACATTATATGCCCTCTAATACCATTTGTTGGATATCCCCATTTGTTGGATATCCCCATTTGTTTATCGGTTAATCCGACAACCCTTCAAAGTAGAATAGAAAGTTTCTCAACTTTAATCTGATTTTGGGTTTGCAATTCGTTCTACCTATGTACCCACGACCAAAACCTCGTGATAGTTGCGCGGTAGCAAAACGTATAGAGCTGCTCGCATCGTATTGGCGCGCTGATAAAAGGGGCGGGCCGGTCTGATATTGCATAACTGATATTGCATAACGGCTATCGCATAACTCCACCCACTCTAATACAATATGCGCAGACTGGCCCATCGCTATCACGAGGTTTTGGTCGTACTAGTAAGATTACTGGGAAAAAGACATTAACATTGTTATACAAGCTTAATTATACCTATTTATCCATCTTAACTCTGCTTGATGGTTTTTTTTCTGTTGTTTCTTTCTGTTGTCTTAATTTGTGGGCACAATATCTGTGGAAGAGATAACTAAAGGAACCCACCGGCGTGAGGTCGGCGAATCGTGCTACTGGCGAAACATTCCCGGCGAAACATTACAGGCGAAACGTTACCGGCGAAACGTACCGTTTCCTACTGAGTATATCAATTGTAGATTTATAATCTTAAAACCCTAGAAATTGTTTTGATAGTGTAATTGAGTGAATTAATGTTGACGTAAAAATTTCGCTAAGGTTGGTGATTTTTCTAAATAAAACAATCGAGACAAATACCTAAAGTAATACAGTAGACTTCTTTAAACCCGAACTAGTAATTACACTGATTGATCCGAATTTTAGAAATGTTCGGATTATCGAAAATTAATAAAAAATACGTATATACCCTATTATCTATGAATTTTATCATTCTTGCATGGAAACGCCTTTTATTTTCAAATAAAAAAGTAATTACACTACTACCGCATATGTATTTTCTTAGATATTAGAAGTAAATACATTTATATGTACCGGTTGCGGCAATAGTGTGTCGGCGGAGCTTAGCATGAAAACTAATAAAGTTGTAGCAATGAAATTTTACGTACACATGTAGTATGCTACAGTACATTTTCTATTTTGATTTATATTTACAGGGTGTTTCAAATTTCCGCAACCACTTTCAATTTTTTTTTTTTTTAAGATTGCTATACTTTCTTGTTATTATGATGATAGCCACCCAAATTATCTTTGCAATGATATATGACAATGTGCACTTACAACTGTTAGTTTTGGTTTTATTGCAAATTTTGTTAAATTCGACAGTTGCAGCGTCTAACATTTTAAGTCTTTGCCTGAAAATGGGTGCAGTGTCCCACGTAACTCTTTTGTTACCAATTTATGAACTAACACGTTGTATGTTTTGAGGGTGAACAACGTGACAACATACAGGGTGTTAAATATGTCGTGCCAAAGTTATCGAAGTTTAAAGGGTATTTTCTCTTTTTTTTTTTGAAATTGAACCTATAATTTTTTATTAGTCAGCGAATTCCTTGTAAAATTTCCGTTAAAATGGTACCAATAACATAGTATTTATTTCTAGTATTTTCGAAGTTATAACCCTTTAATGGGACATACCTATGTTTATAATATTTAATATGCGGTGCTGCATCTAATAGTTGGTTGGTTGGCCATGAAATTATATTAAGCAAAAATTGCTGTATAACCAAACGTCAAATATCTACTTAAAAAATTCCGTATCTGTAGTTCCTCTTTGCTGTAATCGCGTTTAATTGATATAATTTATGTTCGGCTAGTTAATTATCAATTTCCGTTTGTTCGTTATTAGTTGTTATCTTGTTGTCAATTATATCGTTTTGTTCTCATTATTTTTTATTTACATGCCGTTATAGTTTATAGTTGTGTTTCTTTGGAATGAATTTTTCGAAAGAAGAGCTAATAGACATGGTATTTCTTCTTAGCGCTAGCAATTGAAATCCACTTTTAGCATCAAGAACATATGCTATGGAGTATTCTCACCGAAGAGCACCAGATATTAAGACGTTTGAAAATTTATTGACAAGGTTTCTTCGGATAGGTTCAGTGAATTACGTCAAACAGGAAAGAACTAAGACTATGGTTATAGAAGATAATGAAGTGATAGTCGTCCAGTCCGTGGTGGAAAATCCGCTCGTATCTACAAGAATAGTTTCGAAAGAACACGGGATAGAAGTCACTGCTGTAAGAAGGATTTTAAAAAACATAAATTTCACCCTTACAAAATTCAAAATCATCAAGGCTTATTACAACGGATTTTGAAAGGAGACTTGTTTACTGTGAATGGCTACTTTTCCAATTACGAGAAGATCTAACTTTTCTAGATCATGTGCTTTTCACAGATGAAGCAACATTTGCTAAGTGTGGAATAACAAACAGAAAAATTCTCATTATTATAACACTAGAAACACCCTCATTTTGTGCAACCCATTTTATACCAATAAAAATGGAGTGGTAACACCTGGGGAGGCATCATAGGAAACACTATTATAGGTCCATTCTTTTTTAATACTACTTTAAATTGGGAAGTCTACACAAATTTCCTACAAATATTTTACCATTGCTGTTAGAAGGCCTACCAGATAACGTCATAAGGAGATTGTGGTACCAACATGATGGTGCACCTGCACATTACGGTGCTGCTGCAAGAGTACATTTAGATAGGGTATTCACCAATAGGTGGATTGGTAGAGGAAGCTTTATAAGCTGGTCACCGCGATCACCAGGGTTAGACCCCTTGTGATTTCTTTCTGTGGCCTACTGTAAAAAATATTGTTTACGAAACACCTACAACGGCAGAGAACATGTAGCAACGAATCAGAAACGCTTTTCTTCAATTAAGTGAAAACAGTATGGCTCAAAATGTAAGTCTGTCGATGCAGAGGCGACTAAGAGCATGTGTAGAGCAGAATTGACATATATTTGAACACATTTTAAATTAATTTTGTTTTATTATGGAAAAATTACAAAATGTAATTCTAAAACTAATAATAAAGAATTAAAATACAGGTGTTTGTAAAAGTTACTTTGTTTGATGTCATTTCATGGCCAACCAACTATTAGATGCAGCACCGCATATTGAATATTATAAACATAGGTATATCCCATTAAAGGGCTATAACTTCGAAAATACTAGAAATAAGTACTATGTTATTGGTACCATTTTAACGGCAATTTTACAAGAAATTTGCTGACTAATAAAAACATTATAGGTTCAATTAAAAAAAAAAAGAGAGAAAATAGCCTTTAAACTTCGATAACTTTGGCACAACACCCTGTATATGTGTCAGTTGTTCATCCTCAAAACATAACGTGTTAGTCCCTAAATTGGTAACAAAAGAGTTGCACCCATTTTCAGGCTAAGACTTAAAATGTTAGACGCTGCAACTGTCAAGATTTGAACAAAATTTGCAATAAAGCCAAAACTAACAGTTGTAAGTGCACATTGTCATATATCATTGCAAAGATAATTTGGGTGTCTATCATCATAATAACAAGAAAGTATAGCAATCTATCTAAAAAAAAAATTAAAAAAAAAAGTGAGTTCTACAACTTTATTAGTTTTCATACTAAGCTCCACCGACACTCTATTGCCGCAGCCGGTATAACATAGTATATACATAAATCTAAACACGTAAATGCTAATGCTAAGAATGAGAAAAATTCAGTAATTTTGCTCCGTTTAATGCTTGCTTCTTCTGCCTTTTGAGCTCTTTTTTTCATTTCAGATAGAATTAGAATGTGATGTTCTGATTCAGTATTTTCCGTAGCCCACTTTCAACACATTTCGAAACTTTTGGCGGCTTCTCAGTGCTTTACAGATCTTGGTATCGTTTATTCTTCATCAGAGCTCGATTCATCTTGAACATGCTCCAGAATATCCATATCGTTCATAGATTCAGATGATTCTGTTTGTCCGACGGCCCAGTCAACAAATTCTAGTCTAGTTACATTGCCAGAAATGTGGTTCATCAGCGCGGTAACTTCCTCTATTTGTTCGGTCCATACTTTTTTAGAAATAATTTAAATTCAGGAAGATATTTGGAATTTTTACAAAATAAATTTTTCAACGATATTGAAAATTCTCCTCTGGAATTAAGAAGAAAAATGTATTTGCAACAAGTTGGTTGTCCAGCTCACAGTACCATGAAGTTAGAAATTACCTAAATGAGTTTTTTTCGGCAAAATAAATAGCTTGCTGTTCTGAGAATCCGTGGCCACCACGATCCCCGGATCTGACACCTTGTGATTTTTTTCTTAGGGGATATTTGAAAAGTAAAGTATACAAATATCGCCCATTTAGAAATATTGACCACCTAGAAGAGACCATCAGAAACTGTGTTTTTCAGATACCACCTGTATACTTAAGAAATGTGTCAAATGAATTGTACAACAAAACTATTATTATACAGGGCAATCCAAATTAAGTGTTCACCATTGGTAACTTTGTTATTATTAAAGATACAAGATTGTTTAAATTAGCAAACTAGTAGTACTTTTAACGCTCTTTAAGATGGAAGAACTAAAAAAAAACAAATGAGCAGCGCGTTTTCGAGTTTTCTCGAAAAATATGTTTTTTTCAAATGGAAACCCCTGTATATTATATCATTTTCTGTTAGAAATTCAATTTTTAAACAAAAAATCTTATAAGAAATTTTTTACTGGGATTAAAAATACTTGAGTTATAGTGAATAAACAAAAACAGCTAAGTCAAGTGCATTTCTATGTTTCTATGATAACGACGTTAATTCTTTCTAGTAAACGTCAAATATTAGTACAGTTTTATTAGTCTTTCACTCATAAATTTCATTTTGCTAGTTATTAATTTGACAAAAAAATGATTTTTACCCATGCAGAAAAGTGTGATATGTTAGAATCTTATTTAGTGTGCAGAAAATCCTCTAGGAGGGCAAAAAAACACTACGCTCAATTATATCCACTCCGAACACAACCAAATGAGCAATTTTTTCTGAGACTGTACCGAAAATTTAGAGGCAATGAGAGTGTTTTTGCCAAAACAAGAACAAGAAGGACTTTTATAATAAGCGAGGCCACGGAAATTCTAGTTCTTGCATATTTTGAGGCCAACCGTGAGAATTCCATACTAGATATTATCAAGGAATCTGATTTGAGTCACGGTACTGTGCATAGGATTCTGAAGAAACACAAATTCATTCCTTATAAGTACAAACCAGTTCAAGTTTTCTTGCTAGGGGATTCAGAGAGAAGAATGTTTTTTTGCCACTGGTATCTTAACTTTTGTCGCCAAAATGTAAACAACTTTCGTTATATTTTATGGACCGATGAATCAAATTTCTCAAATTCTGGAATGTACAATACAAAAGATCATCATTACTGGTCAAAGGAAAATCTTCTTTTAGTACATCCAAGACGCCCGCAAGTCCGTTACAGTTTTAATGTTTGGTGCGGTTTAATTGGTTCAAGGATTGTTGGTCCTTTCTTTTATGAGGGCACTCTAACTGGTGAAAGGTACATAGAATTTTTGACTGAAATTTTGAATAATTTCTTAGACGATATTGATCTCATAAGTAGACAGAATCTGCATTTTCAGCAAGATGGCGCACCTGCGCACAACTACAGAGGTACTCATTTTACTAATTTTAAATACTATTTTTAACAATTCATGGATAGGAACAAATGGTCCTATTCAGTGGCCTCCCCGATCGCCAGATTTAACACAGCTTGATTTTTTTTTACGGGGTTATTTAAAGACAGAGATTTATAAGCAAAGGTACGAAAACGTAAACGCCCTAAAAATTGCAGTTAGTGAAAAGATAAACCAAATAGATGGTAGGACCATACTAAAAGCAGTTCGACAAGTTCAGAAACGTGTTCAAAAATGTATTGAACAACAAGGTGGTATTTTTGAACATCTTCTATGAAAAAATCAGTGATTTTTATTTTCTTTTAATGATATGTTTATGTATAAAATAAAGCTTATAAAAATTATTTAGCTGTTTTTGTTTATACATTATAACTCAAGTGTTTTTAATCCCAGTAAAAAAGTTCTTATAAGATTTTTTGTTTAAAAATTGAATTTCTAACAGAAAATGATATAATATACAGGGGTTTCCATTTGAAAAAAACATATTTTTCGGGAAAACTCGAAAACGCGCTGCTCATTTGTTTTTTTTTAATTCTTCCATCTTAAGGAGCGCTAAAAGTACTTCTAGTTTGCTAATTTAAACAATCTTGTATCTTTAATAATAACAAAGTTACCAATGGTGAACACTTAATTTGGATTGCCCTGTATACTATTATACATATCTGAGACTGATGTAATCAATAGTATGTTAAAATTAAACAACTCAGGCACAGCTGGGGATGATCGAAGGTACCTGATCATCTCCAGCTGTGCCTGAGTTGTTTAATTTTAACATACTATTGATTACATCAGTCTCAGATATGTGTAATAGTATATAATAACTGATGTAATCAATAGTATGTTAAAATTAAATAACTCAGGCATAGCTGGGGATGATCAGGTACCTTCATTTGTGATAAGGGATTGCAGAATTTCCTACTCATATTGTATTTAATTTATCGATTCGAAAGAATACCTTCCCAACATATTGGAAGCGAACTATTTAAGAGTGGCGACATTACTGAGATGTGCGTAATTATAGGCAATATCAATACTTTGTAATTTTGCTAAGGTTTTCGAGCATATTCTCCTATTGAATCGGTCCACAACATTGCTGCGAAAGTCGTTTGCGCATTTGCTTTTAATCGGCATTCAGCAAATGCGGCACCCATCTTGCTCAGAGCTTTCGCAGCCCTAATTCTTCGTGCAAGATGTTTCGCACCCATTCTTCCGATATCTCCACGACCTTAGCTATCTCACTCACCTTCACACGCCTATCGTCCAACACGATATCGTGCGCCTTTTCGATGGTTTCCGGCGTGGTTGCTGTTTTTGGCCGCCCTTCACGTGGGTCATCTTCGAGGGACGTGCAACCATGTTTAAAGTCAACTGCCCACATTTTAACGGTTCACATTGAAGGAGCAGAGTCCCCGTAAACTTTTGGCAACTGATGATGATTGATGAATTTCTTTAGGGATTAATCCATACAAAACGAAGAATTTTATGACCGCACGATATTCAAGTTTATCCATTTTAACGAAAAACACGCAAGACGTCTACTGCGAAAATTCGTGTAAACAAACTACTTGACAGAACAAGTTGAAACTTGTCATTCGAACTAATGACAGATGCACTCTGGCAGGAATTTTAAATTTTCGCTGATTGGAGCGCCATCTCTGCGCCAGGCCGAGAATTTTTCACCTTATCTTCGTAAGTTCAGGATCTTGGTTGCTGTATAAATCATACCCAGTTTACACGTGACTGTACTCGTGTTTTTCGCAGTATATTATGAGTCCAAAAGGTTGTGTCATTTCTCCTAACAATCTTTATTTTATTTGTTGTGTATACTGTTAAAAGTCTCCAAAAAAAATTGTGATTTCGTGATGAAAGTGTATTTTAATTACTTCAAGTTGAGACTTGGGGATCAAGACAAAGCCTAGGCTCCCCATAAGGTGTGCAGAAGCTGCGAGGAAGGTCTTCGTTTGTGGTGTAAGGGAAAAAACACTAATTTCGTTTTGGCATTCTTAGAAAGCACATTACCGACTAGTACGAGGGATGCCTTTTATATTTCGGGACAGAAACTACAATTAATCATCGTGCATGTCTTTATTGTCTTTCAAAATATTCTCCATTAAGATCAATACACGTTTGGACGCGCTTGAATCAATTTTCAAAGTACTTTTTCCACTTCGATTGAGGTCCCTCCAAAACATGCATTTTGAAAGCATCAACCACTTTTTCAGGCGTTGAAAAACGTTGATCTCGTAATTTATTTTTGATTCGCGGGAACAGAAAGTAGTCATTGGGTGCTAAATCAGGGGTGTACGGTGGATGACCCATTAATTTCATTTTTCAGGTGTCAAAAATTCTCTCGTTTGAGCCGATGTGTGCGAGGTCGCATTGTCCGGGTGAAGAACGATCCTTCTTCTGCGATTGGTTTCCCTTATTTATCCGAATAATTCTGGCAAGTAATTGCTTGCGCGCCAATCAGAATTGACCGTCCGACGTTACACTAATGGTACAGTTGTCTCATGCTTCATTTGGTTCGAAGTGCATCGTGCGCGAACAACTTTTGTTGGATTTGGCTCATCTAAAAAGACCCATACAGTCGACTGCTGGTTACTGTCGGGCTCTTACGCGTAGATCCACGATTTCGTCACCTGTTACGATGTCATAGACGTGTTATGAAGCACTCCGATCGTACTTCTTTAGCATTTCTTTCGACCAATCGACACGAGGCTATTTTGAGCGATTGTCAAATTATGTGGGATCCAATGCGAACAATTTTTTTACGGCAAAATGTTCATACAAAATCGTATGTATGCTGGTCCCACTAACGCCCAAGGATACCTCTATCTCACGATAATTTACATGACTAGAGATGGCATATTGTTTATGCATACATAGCCGGAGATATTTCGTTATTGGGTTTGATATCCGCAGCTAGCCGTGCGAGTGAAAGGAACCTTGAATTGCAAATTAGTACGCGTGTCGTGTATAAATATACCAGATAATGAATTCACTGATGATTAATAATGCGGTAAGTGCTTGTGCACCATAGTAATATTAATTTTTTTCTTATAATTTAAATTAAATGCAAAATTGCATGCGTACACCGCTGGCATGTGTGTCGAATTTGCCATCTCTACATATGATGATCTTGCAATATCAGTTCAATGTTTTTCGGAACAGCAACCGATTTTGAATGGCTTTCACAATATTCGTCAGAGAGCGAAGCACGACCACGATTGAATTCAGTATATTACCGATGTACGCTGGGGTTTTTTATAGTACTTCATCGCCAAAAGTCGAATTAAGTTCATCGATGCACTGTTGTGATAATCCACGTCGAAAGTTGTAAAAAATAATCGCGTGGAAATGTTAATTTCCATTTTTAGGCTGAGATAAATTTTTTAATTCACTCTAAACACAAATAGCACATGTACATCAAAACATTCTGAGTAAAGATTCTGTCAAAAATATCGAACTTTACGATAGTGACATCGATTGTCAGATAGCAGCACCAGGATCGCCTATTCCCGAAATATAATAGGCATCCGTCGTATTTCTGTTCGGTAGATGTGAAAGGTTTCAATATACAAAATAAGTAGAAAATACCTTACCAAAACTAATTAATAAATAATAGATCTATTCCCCCAGTGCCTCATAGCTTTGAAATACCTCTTCCACACCCACTTTCCAGTTTGGATGATTTCCTGGGTGATTCTTAGGATGGAAACAAATTACTTCCTCAGGACGAATCTAAACTACTCAAAAATGAATAGGGAATTAGATCTTTTTTTAACAGATCTAATTAATTCGATTAAATTTAACGTATTTTCTCAAACTATAGATAAATTAGAAGGCCCACAGTCGTTTGTGGACATTTTATTTGGTAAATGTCTTTTCTGTGTGATAAAATATTGAATCTTGTATTTTAACCTTAAATTAATTTAGAATACAAAATTATAAAAATCGCATTTTTTGACAAGTATTATTCATTTTAAACGTCATTTCACATTTTCACGATGCCAAGACGTCATTTAAATAAAGAAACTTTTGATTTAATTGCGTTATTGCATCAGCGAGGGCAATCTGGAGCAGAAATTGCCGCAATTTTTAATGTGTCTCCAAGTGTTGTTAGTAGGGCTCTAACAAGATTCCAACAGGTAGGATCTGCAAGGAGAAGACCCGGTAGTGGATCTGAGAGGAAAACAAATCAGAGACAAGACCGCTACATACGAATTCAGACAAGGATGAATCCGTTTAGAAGTGCTGTATGGTTGCAAACACAGTTACGTGCCGCCACTGGAGTTAGAGTTTCGGATCAAACCATCAGAAACCGTCTGAGGGAAATGGATAGCTGCAGGCCTGTGAGACGCCCAAAATGAACTAATGCCAATAGAATGGCTAGAAGAACTTGGGTTAACCAACGACTAGCAGAAAATTTTCAATGGGAGCATGGTTTATACACCGATGAATCCAGATTCTGCTTATTTAGTGATAATCGTAGAGTAATGGTCTGGAGAACTCGAGGAGACCGTTATAGACGCGAGTTTACAAAAGCTGTGGTGCCTTTTGGCGGCGGTGGTATCATGGTGTGGGCGGGCATTAATTTAAATGGACGTACGAACCTCCATCTCTTTGAAAACAATGTCAATGGACAAATATACAGAGATGACATTATTCAGCAATATGTGGCCGACTTTCGTGAGGTGTGGATGAAAACATGGTTTTTATTGATGATAATGCAAGACCTCATCGTGCACAAATTGTAATGCAAGCAATAAATGACCTCCATATTAACCATCTACCTTTACCACCAACGTTTCCCGACTTGAATCCAATTGAGCACATTTGGGACAGACTTCAAGAACATCTGAACGAACATAATCCACCCCCAGTTAACGTGCAACACTTGCGGGAAATTTTACCGCTGTGTTGGAGAAGAGTGCCACAAGAACACATTAATAATTGCATTATGAGTATGCCCCGAAGAAGAAGCTGTGAGAGATGTCCGTGGCCATTATACACGATTTTAGAATTAATTGTTACAGAAAAATGTTTATTTTAGCTATTGTTAAAAATGCTGCTTATTTTATTTTTGATAGTTTCTTAGTAATCTAACGATTTTTCTGAATAAATATACTTGAAAATTTTAAATTGTTGTGTACAATTATGTATCGAATATAATACACTACAAAAATTTACCCATACATGCATACATGCAAAATCCAGCAAAGACGCCACCAAACATGTTAAAATCAATCGTCCAAATTCAAAACATTAAATATGATTTAATGTTTTGAATTTGGACGATTGATTTTAACATGTTTGGTGGCGTCTTTGCTGGATTTTGGCTCTTGGTTGAACACCTGAAGAGGTAGCAAGTTCGTTATGGGGTGTGGGGTGGAATGGATGAGTTTTTTTATTTGACATATATTTGACTATATTAGTAAATAAACTATCTAAAAAATACAAAAAAGTAAAAATTCCTTATTCATTTTTGAGTAGTTTAGTTCAGATTTTATTGTCAACTTCTTTTCTCAGAAACAAATTAGCATATCGATGCGACAACTCACATCAAGCTTTGATACAAAATAATACAAATCTGTATAAAAACAAATTTGTATCAGATACAGATTTGTATTATTTTGTATTGTTTTCTCAGAGCGTGCTCAATGACCTGGTTAGAGATTTAGGCCTTTGAAAAGATGCTGCTGAATTGCGGGTGTCAAGGCACTTAGTTTCCGATACACCTAGTAAACCTGCTAATTGTCGCTTCTTTTTTAATCTTGCATCTTCAATATCTGAAGTGATTGCATCATTGGGGCAATCTGGACGTGGATCATCCTTCAATTCTCGAACATGTCTAAACAATTTTGACTACTAAGTAGTTAAAATTAGAAGTAGTACTTTATAACGGCTCAGTGTTCGATTTTGTTTGTTTAGATATAAAATCAATGCACACCAACATAAACTGACAGATAATAAAATTAATAATGTTGCAAATGTGTTGTAAATTGGCACACAGGTTACCAAGGAGCATGCGATTTTAAAAAAGCACAATTGGAAAAGGCCATTTTTATCTTCGCGGACTAGGCAGTTTTAAATTTTAATAATTTAAAACTACCTAGTTCAGGAAGATAAAAATGATCCTTCGTGGTTTATGTTCTACATTTTGCATACACGTGTACTATCTCATTGAAATTTATATTTAAATGGATTACTTAAATTTAAATTTTTCTTTCGTATTGTGATTACATTTCATTATAATTCAAAGAAATTTTTCCTGTAATTTGTAACGGTACAACTGTCAAAGTAATAAATGAAATTTAAACACCGACCCAACAATACCAACAATTTATTTTAGCACGTTAATTAGTAAATTGTCTGTTCGGAACGGTGTTGTATGTACATTTAATTAAATTCAAGCTTTATTGTACTGTAGTTGCAATTCATGCAAATAACAGATGTTTACAAGCAGGGGTACACATACGTAGGTTAACATTTAAAATAAAATTGGGTGTTTTATTGACCATTTTTTTATTACTTTCTTTTAAGTTTCTATTGTTCAAGTTATACAGCCTGCCCCAAAATGACCGAAGGGGTTTGAGTTCATTATAACTTCTTATTTAAGACATAATTATTAAATTTTTTTTATTTCAAATACAGTATATTAATGGAGAATATTTTTAATTTAATTATGAAAAATTATATCTCGCAAGTGGTGGCCATTTTCTGCTTCGCATATTCGTGCTCTTTCCAAAACATTTTCCATAACCTTTCGCAAAACTTCAGGTGTTATGTTGTTGATTTCGTCGCGTATATTTTTTTTTTAATTGCTGTATGGTTCGAGGCTTATTAATATAGACTTTTCCTTTCAAATAACCCCAAAGGAAACAGTCTGAAGCGGTTAAATCCGGTGAACGCGGAGGCCAATTAAAATCGCTTGTACGGGAAATAATTCGTTCACAAAGATGTCGCGTAAAAGAGCCATTGTGCCCCTCGCAGTGTGCGCTGTGGCTCCATCCTGTTGGAACCATACTTGCGAATGGTTTTCCACGGCTGGCCTTAAAAAATTTTCCAACATTGTCCGATATCTAACACCAGTGATGGAAACGGCGACACTGTTCATTTTCAAAAAAATATGGGCCAATTATCCTTTCCGACAAAACACCGCACCAAACGGTACACTTAAGTGGGTGTAATTCTCGCTGTTGAACTACTCTTGGATTTTCCGTAGCCCATATCTTGCAGTTTTGCCTATTAACGAACCCATTTAATTGGAAATGGGCTTCGTCGCTCATAATTAAATTATGAATAAAATCATGATTTTCTTCTGCTTTTTGACGAAAATAAATTGCATAATCAAGTCGTTGCTGGTGAATCTGTCGGTTTCAATTGTTGGACAAGCTGAATTTTGTATGGAAACATTCTTATTGTATGCAAAATTCTCTGCAGCGACCCTCTTGAGAGGCCAAGTTGTGTCGAACGTCTCCTGGTTAATGTTTCTCCATCTTCCCGAATACTCTCCTGTACCCGTTCAATATTGTCATCCGTGTGCACCGTTCGTCGTCTGCCGGCACCAGGAAGGTTCCTTACTGCCCCTTGTTCTCGAAAATTTGCAACCAGACGGTTTATTGTTGACTCTGAGGGTCCAACCCGCACATTAAAATAACGACGATATGCACGCTGAGTCAAAACAATGGATCGTTGATTTGAGAAATAAAGTTCAACGATTTTGGCACTTGTTTAATTGTGTACTGTTCCATTTTAAATTCCCCAAGTCTTCTTTACAAAATACTGAAAACAAAAAAAAACAAAAAATTATAATAAAAAAGTTATAAGGAATTAAAACCCCTTCGGTCATTTTGGGCCACCCTGTAGAATGTCCTATTGAGTTGGAAATCGAAGAAGGATAATAATCTTTTTTTTTTGTTTTAAATAACTGTTGTATTACGAGTTCCAAAATGTATGATTTATTAAAGTTTGTCAAAACGGAATTTTATTGTATTGATATTGGATAATGTGTGTGATAAACTTTATTACTCATGGACTACGTGTATTGACGTAATGAAGCCGTGTAATAAGTGTGTAATAAATCATAGAAGTATATGATGTAAAAAGTAAAAAAACATACTTATGGATGTACAGGGTGTTACGAAATTCGAAGCACGAACTATGGGGTGATGTTAATCATCAAAAACTGAGAAAATAAATTACGCGTTCTTCGGCGCATGCGCATACAAACTACTCAAATCTCACGCATTTACTTACTAGAGTAAAATTACTTTCGGATGAGACTTAAGATGCGCGAGCGATGACGTTACGAAAATACTGAACACCTTAAAAACATTAAGCAGTCTTGACAATATAGGCGGCAGTTTTAAATTTAAATAAGATTTAGTTATATTAAACCATAATAATTATGTTTTGTTGTCGATTTTAAATAAACTTATTACTTCGCGAAGAATAAAATAATTATTAAATCAATAGGTATGATGTAACAAATTTTTTGTAAATTGTATTTTACAATGAAATATTTCTTTTTATAGTGCTTTCACATTTAGGTCTTTGTATTTACAAATTATTATTATATTAATCCATATTTTGTAATGTGGTTTTCATTAACCTTAATTTTGGTTTTTCTCATTATAATTTTACTCCTAACCAAAATCTCACTTTAGAGACATTAAAAGAAGATAAATACACAAGCATGTGCCTAGAAAAATTTTTGTATTTATTAAAACAAATATACATACATACAATGTATAATCAAATATTTATTTTCGCTGATGACAAAATTAATATAATATATTTTGAAACATTTAAAATCTTCAGTCTTCATCGCTTGAAAAATCGTAGAAATCATCTTCAGAGTCATTATTGACATTAATAATAAATTCTTCACAAAAATCATCCATTATGTGCTCCTTCATAATGTAATCTTTTTCTACACCTTCTACATGTCGACAAGTTTCTGACCATTCCTCTACCTTGATGTTTGAAAATTCTTCTCTCGCCAATTTTTCAACATCATTTATATGAAATGTAACATTTCTTGATGCAACCCGATTCTTTACAATGCCCCAGATTTTTTCAATCGGGTTTAGTTCTGGGTGGTATGGTGGCAATCTCAGGACGGTGTGGCCTTTTTTTGCAAATATACCATCTATGC
The DNA here is from genome assembly GCA_935421215.2 of Melolontha melolontha. NCBI lineage: Eukaryota > Metazoa > Arthropoda > Insecta > Coleoptera > Scarabaeidae > Melolontha > Melolontha melolontha. The sequence continues at coordinate 15,840,202 of OW285236.1, forward strand.
TGTACGGTATATGTTTTGGCTTGTGAAGTTTTACTAAATTGTACAACTCCGGTTTAGTACAATTTGCATCGTAAGTTATGCCCCTTTCCTTTAGCCACTGTATCATATCACACTTTCTACTGGCTGATGTTGGATGTTTATATGACATAACATTATGGTAGCTGGCATTATCCACAACAATCACAGAATTATCAGGCAAATTAGGAATTAAAGATGTTTCTAACCATTTTTTATAATTTATGAAGTTTATGTCGTCATGGTAGTCGCCACTTTTTTGACCTGATTTGAAAATTAATAACGCATCATTAACATAACCCTCTGCAGAACCAGCATGAACAATTATTAAACGCTTCCCTTTTGAAATTGGACACTTTAATCCTTCATTAGATTGATCGACCCATCCAAGAGGAGATGTATGCCCTGCATGTATGTAAGTTTCATCTAAAAATTACTTATGTACTTAAAATATGTACTAAATTAATTTTCTAAATGCTTTTTATACCGGTATATATTATTGGACGTCCTTGGGTACGATAATTTGTTATTTTGCGGATGTAAGAACACCTCAGCTCTCTTATGTCAAACCGCTCCATTAAAATCTTACGGTTATCAGTAGTTTTTTTCCATCTAGCAAATAAAAAGTTTAGAGTGATATTACTAAAAATAATAAAAAAAGTACCTGAATCCTATTCGCAGCAATAATTTCCTAAAAGATGATAGCCCTCCTGCAAAACCGATTCCTTCATCATCGTGAATTTTATTATAAACGGCTTTTATTGTGGGTCTTCTCTTTTCAGTCACATGAAAATTATGTATAATTCTGCGAATAATTTCTTCCCCACAGTTATCGACAGTAGATTTTGGTGATGGTTTTGGTGGTTTTATTTTTGTCGATAAGAATGAATTTACTTTTCTTGTTTCAACAGCATGACCTTCTTTAATTATTCGACCTATAGTGCTCCTAGAAATACCTGTTGCTTCTGCAACTGTATCTAGCAGCTGACCTATAAATGATGAACAACATAAATTTTAATTTTGAATTTGATTTAAAAAAAGTAATATTATTACAGGTTAAATATTATGTATCCACCTAATTTGTAAATATATTTACCTGTCACACCTTGTTTTTTAAAATAGTTATATACATTATAAATTATTTTACGAGATTGTTCAAGAATAACTTTTCTCTTTTTCGAACAAGGGCTCACTTCCTTCAGGACAGAGTTTGTTGCCATATCAGACATTTTACCCTGTGTAAATAAATACAACTAAATTTTCAGGAATTTTTTGATAAGTATATTTCTACTTACAAGAGAATGCATTCTTACTCTTAAATAGCTTTGAAAAAAATTAATTAATAGATAAAACACAACAATAATATTACAAATAGGAAAACTCAATGTACGTACAACACCACTACGAAACACACCGATCAAATGCCTGGTACCGACTGACAAATAATCGATAAACGTTTGTGGCTCGTATAGTACACGGATTTATACTACTAGCTGTTTCTCTCATTTATGAGGTGACTCTCTTTCTAATTACTAAAATGTGTTTCTGCACCAGTCTCATCCGAAAATGATTTTACTCTACGAATTATTACCAAAGTGCTGTACAATACACCTCGTATTTTCCAGCATTTACTTCTGCTTAAGACACGTGTTTCTGCCATCTACTATTAGGCGTCATCAGTTAAGCTAGTGAAGTAAATAAAGCTTAAATCGCCTCATAAGGTATTGCAAATTTTGTCCTATCAGGTGGCACCATATAATCTAGTGACATCTGACGGACGAAAGAGACTATGCCGAAAGTGGCAACCATGTCCATGTGTACAGTTACAGACGTGTACATTGCATGTCTGTTTCATTTGTAACAAATGCGTAATACGTGCTTAACGTATTGATATAGTTAAACTTTTTTTCGTATATTTGCTGCCATCTGGCTTCGTGTTAATGGGCTTACACCTATATACGTAATTTGTTCTCGTCTGTACCGGCATAGCCGGTCAAGGAAAGGTTTGCCACTTTCGGCATAGTCTCTTTCGTCCGTCAGATGTCACTAGATTATATGGTGCCATCTGATAGGACAAAATTTGCTATACCTTATAAGGCGATTTAAGCTTTATATACTTCACTAGCTTAACTGATGACGCCTAATAGTAGATGGCAGAAACACGTGTTTTAAGCAGAAGTAAATGCTGTAAAATACGAGGTGTATTGTCCATGTGTACAGTTACAGACGTGTATATTGCATGTCTGTTTCATTTGTAACAAACGCGTAATACGAGCTTAACATATTGATATACTTATACCTTTTTTCGTACATAAGTAAAGAAATCAAAATATTGGGTTTATTAACAATTTGATTCGTTTACCTTTCGGCTAAATGCGCCTCGACAGACCAAGCGTTTAGTATACGGTCACTACAAAGATTTATTCACGTATACATTTCATACTGCTTTTTTATGGTAATGGTTTGCGTCGTGGGCTCTTAGACTAGAAATTGTTGTAGAAAATCTAAATAGTTTTCTGCCATGCTGTTTGAGAAAATATGAATAAACTAAAAATAATGAAAAAAATATATAAATATCAAACATTAGTTTTGACGTAACTTTACCAGTCGTTGACCCAATAAGCCACCCAAAATATTTAAACCAAAACGACCTTGATGATTTCCAGATATAATGAAATGTGGATTCTTATAACTCCAGTGATGTGGATTATAAATATTGAAAATGCCATCTTGGGCAAATAAACATAGATCTGTCCACAGAATGGAATTTTGGATGTGCAGATCGATATTTAAATACCATTTACACAACGCTTGCCGAAATGAAAATGATATGGATGCGAAACACGTTTGATTTGAAGAGCTGCTCACAACCAAGTAATTGACAGATGACTGTCAATTGTCAGCATTGCCAACTAAAGGATAAAGCTTGAAAAATACGAGAGAAGTCCAGAAAGCAGTTCCTGTTTAAGATATAATTAAAGAGAAAATTAAGATTTTATTAAATGAAAGGAATACATTTACTAATTTTTCTATGTAGTTGCTGCCGTTGTTGAGACATTTGTCGTATCTTGAAACCAGTTTGTTGATGCCTTCCTCGTAAACCTCTACCGCCAAATTATCCAGCCAATGCTGTACACCTTCTTTTAAGTCATGATCACTTACTCGTTTCATTAAGTTTTACGCGCCGATATTCCCTGATGCAATTATCGACACGATTCCTCAGATCGTCGGTGATAAGGGAAGGGCGACCTGACCGCTCTTCATCGTGCAAATTATTTCTTTCATCTTTGGAATTTCGAACCCAGCGCCTGACAGATGACTCATCCATTGTTCCCGTACCGTACACTTCAGCAATACTACGATTAATTTTGCTGGGATGGACGTTTTTTGCATTCAAAAAACGGATTACGGATCGCACTTCGCACTAGGCGGGCGGGATTTTCTATCATATGCGCCATCGTAAACAGTCACAAAACTCACCACGCACCAGAAGAACTCGAACTCTTTCTCTCCGCAAAGCTACAATGACACTGTGTGGCACCTGAGGAGCTTTGCTTTTAACTGGATCGGTAGCGCCATCTGTATGGGTAAACGGGTACTACTTTCTGGATTTTCCTCTTATAATTAAATTATTTGCCTAGCAGCGCTATCTATGTGGAGATTACCTAATTATCATTCCGTCGTCGTACGTAGCCTACAAAGCTTTCGTAAATGAGATTTCTGATAATTAAGACCATTATTATATTGAATAGAATTATTTCGTACTTAAAACTTTTCTTCTTTAACAAAAAAAATTAGGAAAAATGTAAACAGACTTCCAAAAAAAGGCGGCAAATAAAAAGGCAGCAAACACTAATTTCGGCGCCAAATTAAAAGTAAAAAAAAGATGAATATAAAATGAACTAACACGCTAAATAGTTAAACACCAGAATCAACTAAGTTTTTAAATAAATAATAATAATTAATAATGAAAAGAAAAAACATTTTTTAAATTAAATCTTTCCTAAGTAAATAATAATTAGAGTTGTGAGATTTTCCCCACATTCCAGAGTCCTACTCAGTATAAGTTAATATATAACAAGTGTTCATTTGAAAAGTCAATCTAGTAGCATGTGATTTACTGAGAACATTTTGAAGTATGTCGTAAATTAAAATTTACTACTCAACCTACAAAGTCGTATATTTTGACAGTTTCATACATACAAATAAATAACAAATATTAGGTATTTGTTGGAAACTATAACAAATGTTGAAAATGTTGTCCTTCAAGATCAATGCACTTTAAAATCCTCCGTTCAAAATTTCTGATGATATTCTGCAACATTACTGGATTGTTATTAATTTCCATGCATTTCTGTTCGATTCTCTGTAGCATATCATTCAAATTCAATACAGGTGTTCGAAATATGCTATTTTTTAGATAAGGCAACAAAAGAAGTCGCAACGAGTTAAATCCTATGAACGCGCAGGCCAGGCAATTTCAGTATTTCGACTAATTATACGCTCATCAAAAAATTCTCTTAAATAATCCAAAGATTCTGCAGTACAGTGACAAGGTGCTCCGTCTTGTTGGAAATATGCATTTTGAAGTTCATCATCATGCAACTGATTGACAAATGGTTGTAAAATTTCCGTACGTTACCTTTGAGCAGTTAATGTTCCCTGAAATAATATTGGTCCAATGATTCGCCTTTGGCTTATCGCTGCCCAAACACCAATTTTCTCTGGATGTAGCGATTGTTCATTAATTACATGTGGATTTTCTCTACTCCAAATTCTTGTATTTTGTGAATTTAGGTATCCCGTTTTATAAAACCATGCTTCATCAGTAAAGATGACTCTTTGCGAAAGTTCTCCATTATTGTTCATATTTACAAACCAATTACAAAACTGTATTCTACGTGGGTAATCAATTTCTAACAATTCTTGTACTGCTGTGACACGGTATTGATAAAGTTGCACATCTTTTTTTAATAACTTGTGAGTTGTACCAACAGAAAGGTTTATTTGTTGACACAAATGTCGAACAGATGTTTGTGGTTCATTTTCCATTATTTCTTCAACACGATTGACAACTTGAGGTGTACGTTTCTTAACTGCTCCGCTGCCTGATTTTCATGTTTGTGGTTCATTTTCCATTATTTCTTCAACACGATTGACAACTTGAGGTGTACGTTTCTTAACTGCTCCGCTGCCTGATTTTCTTATGAGACTACCAGTTTCAGAAAAAAGTTTTAAAAGTTCTATCCGAAGTATTCTTAAAGTGTATATAATCTATTAAAAAATGTGGAAATGTGGAAGCAATTTATTTAAACCAGAATCGACACATGATTATTTTATGCACTAACTGATATTTGTGATTGACATTATCAAATGTCATTTGGATTTACGTTTACGGAACAACAAACACATACTAATATATATGCGTCTTATTCTATCAAAATTTCAAAGTAACCTAGATTGACTTTTCAAATGAACACTTGTTACGTACGGACGTTTTCACAACATCCGGTTTTATAAAAAACACGTGTTCGTATGAAATTACAACTCAACATTTTTATATACAGTCCGAAAAGATTTAAGGATTAACACTCAGTTAGAAAAGAAAGATTGGAAATTTGAAGAGAAGCAGATTCAGATGTTTATATTTTAATTAAGCGTGAGGCGGTTGAAGTTGTGATGTTATAAACACATATATCAGTATGTCGATATTCAGGGTGTAAATTAAATATCCCGACGTATGCTAATATAATGGGTGTTCATTTGAAAAGTCAATCTAGTAGCATGTGATTTACTGAGAACATTTTGAAGTATGTCGCAAATTAAAATTTACTACTTAACCTACGAAGTCGTATATTTTGACAGTTTCATACATACAAATAAATAACAAATGTGATTGACATTATCAAATGTCATTTGGATTTACGTTTACGGAGCAACAAACAGATACTAATACATATATATGCGTCTTCTATCAAAATTTCAAAGTAACCTAGATTGACTTTTCAAATGAACCCACACGTTATAAGAGATACGCAGGACATAATTCATATCTACAAAAAATTTTATTCTATCGAAACTTTAATTTTTGCGGAAATTTAGAACACATACGGTCCTGTATTCAAATTGAATCTAAATAAATAGAAATTATATCTTTATGTGTTGTCCATTCAACAAATAAATAAGTATAGCAAGCGCCAATTAAGTTGGCGCGAGGAGGGGGTGCGCAGAAGCCGTTTTTAAAAACGTCCACCCCCACCACTCAAGTAATTGTCAGAATACATTTGTCATTGACGTTTGTCGGCACATAATGTCTTTGCTAGGGGATCATAAAGTGATACACGCTCAGAGGTTAGAATTATCTGACATTTGATTTAAAACCAAATACAAATCTACCCACTACTTTTAATCCTGCGCGAACTTACCCCTCCTCGCGCCAACTTAATTGGCGTTTGCTATATTTATTTGTTCAAGTTCACCAAAAATTTCCCTTCACATTTCGGCAATGTAATCAATACGTCTTTATGTGAAAAGTTTTATAGACATGTAATCACATGTATTTATTCATACATTTTCCTATGAATCAGCTGTTCGGTTGTTATTTATAAATAGATCAATGGCCTGACTTTTGTAATACCTCGAAAGAAATACAATATCGAGTTCTTTAAAAATTTTAAAAGGTATAAGAGTTTTTGGGTGATTGGAATTTGTAATTTTTATTTTTGTCTTAATATTAATTAAATTCATGTTGACAAATAAATTACATTTGTAATTTTAATTGAATGTTCATATTTTCTTGTGTTCTATTTGCCTTTTTTTAATGACAATTTCTTTGCCCTAAAAAGGGAAAATTTGCGTGAAAAAGGTGGATTGCATAAAGGAGATGTGCAATCGGTAAACTTTCGAAGTATGTACACGCTTTAACACGGTTCGGTCTTCACGGATATGGGCCACAGCTTGAAAAATACGTTGCCGAAAATCGTCTTTTACGGCCACGGCCTTCATAACTTGGACGCAATGTACCACGATCTCTCACTCTGTACACGGTTTGTAAAAACAAATCATTTGATGGAAATCTTCTGTTCGGAAACCGCCCTTTATAAATACACCTAGTACCTCTAACATTTCCACTTGTTTCACCGTACATATAGTAGGACGATATCTGTTAATTCGTGATTTGAATAAGCCATACTTCACGGAAGTTCACAACAGACTGACTTCTGACTTACAGTATACATCATCGCATCTACAACTCCTACAAATACGCTTCAGTAGGGGTAGCGCTGCAATTATAAAGGAATACTAAATTTACCAGAGTTGGATCGAGCCACGCGCATTTATTAAATTTTTTTTTCTTTGATCTCGATTGAGATAGAGTTTTCGTGTATTAGCATTTTATGTTTAATATTATTACATCTATTACATATTAAGGTATGCAGACATATTTCGTTTACACCCTGTATATCAGTACGCGATGTATATCGAAAGCATTTGTATATATTGACTTGTACTGAGTAGGACTTTAGAACGTGCGGAAAAATATCAATTCTAATAATAATATATCATGCATGACGATTGTCATTATTAGAGAGGTTCATTCGAGTAACATCTCACCGGCGGCTCGTTCCTATTGTGTACATATATTTTGTCAGTCGCCGTCCGAACTCCGTTCAGAGCATTTCGCTGGTTTATAGTGATAAATAAAAATTTTATGTCACAAATAACCAGAAAGAGACTGTTTTACGAAGTGCGAAGTTTGCTCAACGTGTTTGACAGCGACTGACGAAATTAATATAGGCGCGAGGACGAACCGCCGGCGCGATGTTAGTCGAATGACCTCTGTAGTGATTACGTTATTTTTGTAATAACTGGAAGTCATTTTATTTCGTCATTAACAAAATTTTGATTTTTGCTGTTTCTAATCATATTAAGAATGCTCTTTAGTGATTTTTGCCCTGAATATTTTGGTATTAAAACTAAAAATGTAAAACTGTCTGTCTGCATTACTTTGTTTTTTTAAACTAGTTTTTTGCATATTTTGTCCTCGCCATCTGTGTTTTAGTATTTGTTTAGTTTGACCTATGTATGTTTTGTTGCACATACCGCATGCGACACTGTTATACTAATGTTATTAACTTTGTCTGATAGGCCTTTCAATACAATCTGGGTTTGCATTTGAAAGTATTTCATACTTTAGTTGATTTAATACGTTTTTGACACTCGTCAAAGACACCTGCTTCTGAGGCTTAAGAGTTTGACACCAGTAAATCCAGGCACTTGAGCAAAATGCTATTTGTAATGTGAGAGCAAAATGAATTGAGGTAGTAGGAGGTTGCGGTTCATGGAACGTATTTCGTGAATTTTTAATTAAATTATACTGGCAACATTTAAATGTCTCGTTTATACAAGTTGAATTGACAACTTGAAATATTTACAAAATCACGAAATACGGTTCACGAATCGCAACCTCTTACAACCTCAATTCATTTTGCTCTTACCGTTACCGTTCCCAGTAGATCTCTCAATTCCACTTGGTTAGTCTTGCATCCTCAATAAAAAGCTATCCTCAGGGAAAATTTTAGTATCATTGGATCCCAGAGATCTGTCCCGAAATGTTTTTGCCTGAGTCTCTTTAGTTCCTCTCAAGTACGTATTACATGAAGACTAGTTCCCTCCTGTTTTTCACATCTCCGACACCACGGCTCGCTAACCAACCCCATGTTGTATAGGTGTTTTCTTAAAAGATAATGTCCGGTTATCAAACCGGTGATAGTTTTTATTTCTATTTTGTTACTTCTAATTAATTTGACTGAAAACAAAGCATCCAGTTCTCCTAGTAATCTCTTAGTATGGAGTTGAGCTCCCGTTGCCTTCACTTCATTGTTCAGATATTCTTTCTAGCGGAATCCTTAGTAATTCCACATACATGTTTGGTCCTGTGAAGTTCCCCTTTAAGCTTTCCTTGGCCAATTCATCGGTTATCTCATTGCCTTTAATCTCCTCATGCCCTGACACTCATCAATGACACTCTATAGTCTTGTGCCAGTCTGTTGAGAACTTGCTTGCAATATCGAACCAGTTTCGACATGTAATTGGGTTCAGAAATTCCTTAATAGTGGCCTAACTATCAGTCATTATGTTGATCTTTCTATTTGTACAGTTGACTTCCCGAATTTTCCCGACGCAGGCTGCGACTGCAAACAAGTCTGGAAAACTGTCATGAATTTTCCCAGGCTCAGTGATCTCTTTCTTCTAGGACACATTTCACAGATACCTGCACCTGTGCCATGATTGGATTGCGATCCAGGTACTTCCGCCCCAATCCTTGTTCTCTGATTGTTATAGATACATCTAGCTTAAATAATAATCGCAGGTGCCATACTGTCCGCCGGTCAGGAACGCCTTTCTAACAGCTGAATCGCGCAAATTACTTTCTTGTAATCTTCTACAAAGCCCACGTGCACTGATACTCAGATGCAATTCGGTGTTTCTTTGATTAGATAATTTGAATAATAAATAATTCTTCCATTTGTTCATATAGCAATTTTTCTTTTTGAAATTCAATTTTGTTTACTAACTTTAAGTTTTAATGCATTCTCTTCCATTTAAATTTATAATTTTCGTATCTTATAGCCAGTCGCTTGACCAGTCTGAATTATCTGACAACTATTTTCTTGTAGTTTTGGAAGTATCTTTCAGATTATAATCTTGAACATACTTCCAAGCATACGGCATCATCAAATTTGTAAGAACATCAACTGATTCATTATGCAATTAATTTTGTACATACAATCACACGCACACGCTTTAACATTACCCTTAACAGCTTTAACGGTTAATACATAATAATTTTCTAAGTTAAATTCTTCACTTTTAACACGTCATACATATCTTTTGCAATCTGATTTTAATCTGTTATATTTAAAATGCATCACTAGACAGTATAACGTTTCATTGAATTTCAGTTTAATGCTAGTGTTTTCATACAAACTGAATCCTCTTATTCTGTTTTCCTTTGAAATGAAACGTTTTAACCGTGCAATGTATACCAGCCTCTATTAATTGTTTTTACAATTATTTAATATTTGATTCCTAATATTTTAACAAATATCCTCTGCAGTTAGCAAAATTATTAGATTTTGATAATCGGGTCATTCTCTTGTCAAGTTGTTCAGTCGTTTTTCTGGTATCGAATAAAAATACTTTCGTGGGTTCTGTAGTATCTAAAATACTTAATTGCACTTAGCACTAACGTTTTTGATACACTCAATGGCTTTGCAATTTCTCTTACAGACTTATCTTCGCGTAATACACCAGAACAATGTCTTCCTCTGCCCATCTTAATATGTATGTATAAGCTTATACTTTTTACTAGCTATTAAAAATTCAGATTTCGAACTTAACACAGAAAAATACTTAAAAATCTTGAAAACGCTAATTAATTTGCCCACAAGCAAACACTATGTCAAATGTATTGGTTTATATATCCGGTAAAACACCATTTTAACTACAAGGAATATACTTGTGTAGAGTCCGTAATCTTATACAGGCTTATTCATTATAAATAAAACTTATTTTGTATTTATATTTAAAACTTTTTCGTTTATGAATAACTATACAGGGTTAGTTAAAAGTATGGAGACGGCGATTTATTGTCGTTAATATTCATTTTAGGGAATTATGTTCAATATAAAAGTTTGTTAAGATATTTTAATCTACATTTGAGAATATTTGAATTTTTTTTCTTCAATTGTTTTTTTAGATACGCCTGTCCGCGCATTTTTTTTTAAATGGGAACTGGTAAATTTTGCTCTACCATTCGATAGAGAATTTTTTCCTCTTTACAATAATAATTTTGTATTTTTAAAATTCATTTTAATAACTTTTTTACAAGAAAAATTAAACAAATTAATAACAAAGTAAATTAAAGTAAGTGTTCAAATTGTCGTCCATTAGTAATTTGACAATGACCCAATCGATTTACAAAACCCCGAACAGAGTTCTGTAAAAAATCTCGGGGAATTCCTTGTATCGTTCTGGTAATTCGGATTTGTAAATCTTCGACGTTATCGGGCTTATCTTTGTAAACTTTGTTTTTTACGTATCCCCAAAGAAAAAAATCTAAAGGACTTAAATCTGGCGAACGGGCTGGCCATTCAATGGTTCCTCGTCTTCCAATCCATCTGTGGGTAAAAACGTTGTCCAGATATTGATGAACATTTACACCATAATGTGGTGGGGCGCCATCTTGCTGGAACTAGATACTGTCATTGAGCAGGTGTTCATTGTTTTCATGAGGAAAGAGCGTAGCACAAGCAGGTATTATTTCATTTTGCAATAACTGCAAATACAGAGCCGAAGTTAAATTACCATTGATGAAAAAAGGACCGATAATATGACCGCCTAGAATGCCAACCCAAACATTAACCTTTTGGGGGTACTGCGTATGGTGCTCCAAAAACCAAGAGGGATTTTCCGATGACCAGTATCAGCAGTTATGTCTGTTTACTTCACCGGTAAGGCAAAAAGTAGCTTCGTCAGTGAAAAGAATATTGTTGACAAAATTTTCATTATTATTGCAAATATTTAACATTTCTTCAGAAAATTGTAATCTCCTATCAAAATCATCTTCCGTTAACTCGTGTACAAGGTGTACCTTATAAGGTTTATACTTTTCACTTTTTAAAAATGACACGATCGATGACTGAAATATTGAAATTGGCCGCTAATTGATTGGTTGATAAATGGGGATATTCAGATACAGCCAATAAAATATCCAGTTTGTTATCATCGCTTTTTGCTGTTCTAGGTCTACCACTCCTTGGCAAATCTTTAACGCTACCCGTTTGTTCAAAGCGTCTTAAAGTTTTACCAACAACGGATTTAGAAATTGGATTTCTATTTGGATGCCTATCATTAAATAAATTACTAACGTCTTGTAAACTTCTGCGTCTATCTCCATAACCCAACATCATAAGTATTTCAATTCGTTCATGTTCACTTACACCCGCCACTGTAAATATTAACAGCAACAAATTGCACAAATGAATTATTTCTGTCAAAGATTTGACGTACACAATAACCACTGATAAAATTATGTCGCTCAAGTTTGTTTATCGCTACGCTTCTGTCTATCTGCGATGTACCGAACATCTGTTAAACACATGAACCGGCTTTTTCTCATAAAAAAGTTATTAAAATGAATTTTAAAAAAACCAAAAAAATTTTGTAAAGAGAAAAAAAATCTCTATCGAATGGTAGATTAAATTTACTAGTTCCCATTTAAAAAAAATGCGCAAAAAACAATTCAAGAAAAAAAAACTCAAATATTCTCAAATGTATACCAAAATATCCTAACAAACTTTTATATTGAACATAAATCCCTAAAATGAATATTTACGACAATAAATCGCCGTCTCCATACTTTTAACTAACCCTGTATATTGAGAATGTATCTATTAAATATAACTCACCTGTGAATCCTACCTTCGAGATTATATTAAAGAAAGTATTTTTCTTCGATTGCCACTATCTTTAATAACGATATAAGTATTGATTTGTGGGTATTGTAACATTTATACGCTTAATTGCTTAGGCGCGATTCAATCAACACTAGTAAATATCTATTATTTAATTTAGCTTTTGTATATTGCTTCATTATAATATGTTCGTTCTCATTTACTTCAACTAAATGTTTTTTTCTACTAAAATTGAAGGTATTAGTTAGCTTTCGGTAAATATTTGTAAATGCGTTCTCTAACGGTGACGGTGTTGGACGATTTGGATATAACATCCTATATGCTCTTTTTCTTCCACGTTTATTTTTATTATTTCGTATAAAATAGGTAAATATTTACACTTTTTCATCTTCATTGTAAACCATTTCGACTATTTTATTCAGGAAATGTCACTTATCAAACATAATAGTTGTCATTTTCATAGCTTACTTTAATAGTGTTAACTTTTCCATAATTACACTAACTGCGATATTCGACATTTAATAACTCGAAAACGGTTTAATATACGAGTATTATATGTACATTTTTGAAATCAGAAAAAAAGATCGTTATAAAATTTTAATAATATATTATTTGTAAATGGGATTTAAGTAAAACACTTATACTAATTTCCAGTATATATTACACTTTATTATATATTAATAAATAGATGACATGTTTCGCTACGATGTAGCTTCTTCGGATCTTATATTACTACTGAACACGCTCTTCACAAATGTATGGCTTTTTTCTAAACTATTTCAATGGGTTGCACTTGTCTACATTAGAATCGTCTCTTACCGATATATCGTCTAAAATTATTGTTATTTTAATATTTAATGAAACCAGTTTAAAAGTGGGGAATTATTAAGGTCTAATTGGTCATTTAACAATATATCTGCATATTTAAGTTTATTTATTTCTAAGGATTCCAGTAAATTTAACTTTAATCCTTTTTGTTGTGACTGTAAAATTTCGAAATCTTTATTGAAACTATGATTGTTTTCCAACAAATGAATTGCATAATTGGAATCTGTCTTTTTGTTAATAAAACTTTTAAAATGTTCCTGTATTCTTTTCTCAAAGCTCCTACCAGTTTGGCCTATGTATGTTTTAGGGCACTCTTTACATGTTAGTTTGTATACTCCGGATTTATTACTTTTGCTTGTCTTGGATTTATTATTTTTTATGAATTTCCCTAAAGAATTATTAGTTTTATAAGCTACATTTATATCTGTTTTTCGTAAAATTTTTCCTATTTTTTCACTTATCGGTCCTATGTATGTTAATAATTTATAATTGCTTGGTTTATCTTTTATTATTGGGTACACATTTTCTATTGCTTTCCTATATTTCTTTTTTCTTAAAATTGTATCTACTATATTTGGGTTATATCCATTATTTTGCGCTATTTGTTTAATGATATTTAATTCTTTAAAGAAGTTTTCATTATTTAAAGGTACTGATATTAATCTGTGTATCATACAATGGAATGATGCTAGTTTTTGACTTACCGGGTGACAGGAACTATTGTGAATGATAACATCTGTGTGTGAGGGTTTGTGATATATTGAAAAGACATGTTTATTATTTTGTCTAGAAATTGTAAGGTCCAAGAAGTTTATACTTTGATCTGATTCTTTTTCTATGGTGAACTTAATGTTTTGGTGTAGATTATTTATGTGTTCAAAAATTGGTTTAATTGTCTATCTGTGCCTCTGAAACAAGCTAATACGTCATCTACATATCTGTGCCAGTATATAAAATATTTAAAATTGGGATGTTCTTTAATTTGACTTTCTAAATTATCCATAAAAGCTCTGATAATAGCGGACTCAATGGGTTGCCCATTATTAGGCCATCATTACATGAATATATCTTACTGTCAAATTCAAAATAGTTTTGATCTAAACAGATACTTTTAAGAGAACTTATGATATCTAATTTTTTAACTATATTAACATTTTGAATTGTTAACAAATTCTCCACCAAATTAATGGTGTCTTTTATCGGGATACTAGGGAATAAATTAGTAATGTCGAATGATATTAGCTTGGCATTGTCTGAAAGCCTATATCGTCTGCCAATATTGTCTGCCAAGCTAATATCATTCGACATTACTAATTTATTCCCTAGTATCCCGATAAAAGACACCATTAATTTGGTGGAGAATTTGTTAACAATTCAAAATGTTAATATAGTTAAAAAATTAGATATCATAAGTTCTCTTAAAAGTATCTGTTTAGATCAAAACTATTTTGAATTTGACAGTAAGATATATTCATGTAATGATGGCCTAATAATGGGCAACCCATTGAGTCCGCTATTATCAGAGATTTTTATGGATAATTTAGAAAGTCAAATTAAAGAACATCCCAATTTTAAATATTTTATATACTGGCACAGATATGTAGATGACGTATTAGCTTGTTTCAGAGGCACAGATAGACAATTAAACCAATTTTTGAACACATAAATAATCTACACCAAAACATTAAGTTCACCATAGAAAAAGAATCAGATCAAAGTATAAACTTCTTGGACCTTACAATTTCTAGACAAAATAATAAACATGTCTTTTCAATATATCACAAACCCTCACACACAGATGTTATCATTCACAATAGTTCCTGTCACCCGGTAAGTCAAAAACTAGCATCATTCCATTGTATGATACACAGATTAATATCAGTACCTTTAAATAATGAAAACTTCTTTAAAGAATTAAATATCATTAAACAAATAGCGCAAAATAATGGATATAACCCAAATATAGTAGATACAATTTTAAGAAAAAAGAAATATAGGAAAGCAATAGAAAATGTGTACCCAATAATAAAAGATAAACCAAGCAATTATAAATTATTAACATACATAGGACCGATAAGTGAAAAAATAGGAAAAAAAAAAATTTTACGAAAAACAGATATAAATGTAGCTTATAAAACTAATCATTCTTTAGGGAAATTCATAAAAAATAATAAATCGAAGACAAGCAAAAGTAATAAATCCGGAGTATACAAACTAACATGTAAAGAGTGCTCTAAAACATACATAGGCCAAACTGGTAGGAGCTTTGAGAAAAGAATACAGGAACATTTTAAAAGTTTTATTAACAAAAAGACAGATTCCAATTATGAAATTCATTTGTTGGAAAATAATCATAGTTTCAATAAAGATTTCTAAATTTTACAGTCACAACAAAAAGGATTAAAGTTAAATTTACTGGAATCCTTAGAAATAAATAAACTTAAATATGCAGATATATTGTTAAATGACCAATTAGACCTTAATAATTCCCCACTTTTAAACTGGTTTCATTAAATATTAAAATAACAATAATTTTAGACGATATATCGGTAAGAGACGATTCTAATGTAGACAAGTGCAACCCATTGAAATAGTTTAGAAAAAAGCCATACATTTGTGAAGAGCGTGTTCAGTAGTAATATAAGATCCGAAGAAGCTACATCGTAGCGAAACATGTCATCTATTTATTAATATATAATAAAGTGTAATATATACTGGAAATTAGTATAAGTGTTTTACTTAAATCCCATTTACATATAATGGATTTCCAGCAAGTATCGGCCGATTCAATTAAATTTAATATATTATTATTATTATATTATAAAAAAAATTGTATCCCATTGAATCTGCACGTTACTGTGTTTTTGATGCCATGTAAAAAACACAGTCACAGCCACACAACTTTTGTTTGAAACCTTTTTATTTATATACAATAATAACGATGATAAAGAGGGTGGGTAATTTATAATGAATAACCCTATACACATTAAACTTATCATATCGTTTACCAACTTTAATTACACACTTCATAAATGTAAATACAAATAAGAATCATTATTATACAACACGTTTCAAAAAGAATTAGATCTAGTTATCCAGGAATTTCTTCTATAAATTATGATGTTCTATATTCTTGAAATGCGAATATAGATTAAATGTTATCTACCTGGCAAAATTTATCATTGAGAGATATGGTGATGAAATTAATAACAAATACAATTAGATTATTAATTTATTTAATAAAAAAACTTTAAGGATAGGATATTAATGAAACAACCAAAGTAAATATGTAATTAATTTGTAGATATTTTAATTTTAATTTTAATTTTTATATACATACTTGACTTTTTAGTATTCCGAAAACAGAAAAATCTTGCGGAGTAAGATCTGGTGACCTTGCTGGCCAAACACCTTTGCTTATAACTTGACGAGAGAGTATTATAAAAGCGCTAAATTTTCACGAGTTCTATGTGCAATAGCCCCATCTTGCTAGAAGTAACTCCCATTGAATTCGTATCGTTCCACTTGAGTTAAAGATGGTGTTAATAACTGTTCTCGGTATCGTTGTCGCTTACATTCCGCGTAGGAATATTGCCATTCTCCGTTAAGAAAGAAGAAAACTTCAATGCTTCAACAATAAAAATATTTTCTTGCAATGTGTACATTATTTAGTAGTATTGTTTATTAAGTAAAAAACAATATTTGTAAGAAAAAATTATAAAATGACATTAGATAAATAGTTAGTTATAAATAAAAGGCAAGTGGCTTATAATAATTTGCAAGTACTAGTTACTCAGTGCCTACTGTGATGAAGTTCCTTTTGAAACATGTTGTATATTAATTGAATAATTTTTTCTCTTTTTGTACAATTATACCATAAAAAGGTATAACATGGGTGCAGTAGTTCTGAAGGGTCACAATTCTTTAACATATCTTTAGTGTAATACAGGGATGCATAGACTTATAGGGAACAGGGGCCACTCGGGAAAATTATAAGCCAGGACGGGCCACTACAAAGAATACTTATTAACACAAATATTTGTATTTTTAAATAGTATGAATTACTACAAATGATAAAAATAAAAGAACATTCAAATATGTTTGTTGTAATTATGTAATCGTAATGTAATCTAATCATTACAATGTAATATTTCATGTTTTATTATTTTGATGCATGACATTGCATTGACCTAACAATTTTGTTTATGTTTGGCTCCACATTACTTGTCGCCACACGTAAAATTGCTTCCAGATTTTCATTTGCCAGACGGTTTCGATTTTTTGTTTTGTTAAGTTTCATCACTAACGTTTGCTCACAAATATACGTCGATCCAAATAAGCTTGCGCATTTCAATGCATTTATTCCCAACTCTTTATAAGCGGTTTTGTCAACGCAACGGTAAAAGTTGAGTAAATTACCTTCATTAAACTCGTTTCGTAAATTATCATGATTTTGCATGTCTATCAATTCCAGCTGTATTGATTCCGGTGCATTTTAGGGTGAAATGTTGAAAGTATTGCTGAAAATGTCTAATAGAGATTTAACTTTTTTGAAGTCTAGAAAACGATCATGAAAAGCTTGTATTAAAATATCAATTTTTTCAACATAAGCGAAATTGACATCAGTTTTATTGAATTTCTCTATAATTTTTTTGTAGTTCGGGAAATGGCTGTAATTGGCTGAATTGACTCAATTTGCATTGAAAGGACGAAACATGAGAGTATAACTGCGAAATCAATTGATCTTTGCCTTGGAGTCGCGTATTTAAGACATTCAAGTGATTTGTGATGTCTACAAGAAACGCTAAGTCACACAGCCAATCAGGGTTGTCGAGTTCGGAGACATCCTTTTTCTTTTCCGCCAGAAATATTTTGATTTCTTCAATCAAGTTAAGAAACCGCTCTAGTGACAACCCACGACTTAGCCACCTTACTTCAGTGTAAAACAGGAAATCACCATATTCGCTTTCAATATCCTCGAGAAATTGTGTGAATTGTCGGTGATTGAGACCTCGTGATTTTATAGAGTTTACAATAGGTACTACAACTTTCATCACATTTTCAAATCCCAATAATTTTGAACAGAGGGCCTCTTGATGTATAATGCAATGAAACTGCATTAATTCCTTGGTATCTATGTTTTTAGTTTGTAAATACTCTTTTAACATAGTTATTATTCCAGATTTACTTCCAACCATTGAAGGTACTCCGTCAGTCGTAATTCCAGATAATTTCGTTAAATCCAAATCCAGAAGAGCTTTGAGCATGTCACTCCCCTTGGTTTGACTTGTCAAAGAACTCATACCAATCAGTTCTTCACTCACTTCAAAATTTTGCGTTACACCTCGTAAAAATATTAAGAGTTGAGCAGTGGAACTTATACCTGTAGAATCGTCGAGTGCTATAGAAAAATACTCTAAACTTTTCGATTTTGTAGCTAATTGCTCTTCTATAGTAGCTGCTAATGTGGTAAGTCTTCTTTGAGCAGTCATCCGATTTAGTTGAATTTTCTCAAACCTCTTTGCATCTTTCGGACACATTTTTTTGCGGCGATATCTAAACACTGCTTAACAAACTCACCATCTTTAAAAGGCCGACAAGTTTTCGCTTTTATTCGAGATATTTCAAAGCTAACTTCAGTAGCTGTTTCAGAATCTTGAATTGGTTTTGTAAACATAGCTTGCTGGCCTATTAGTTCCCTTCGTAAAGTGGAAATTTTTGCATTCGATTTTCGCCGGTTAATTTGGTAAAAGTATGATGCTGGTTTTCATAATGCCTTTTCACATTATATTCCTTCGGAATAGAAACACTACTCTTGCATATTAAACAGACACTTTTGTTATGCGATGAAATAAAAAAGTATTTTTCGGTCCAAATATCTTGAAACTGTCAATTTTCACCTTCAACCTTAAGACTACGTTTTTTTACTGGGGCCTGGTTTATCCATGTCAAAATTGATATTATATTGTTACGTAGGTAGATGCCAAGTTTGAACGATAAAATATTTATTCTTCACATATTACAATTCAAACAATATAACGTTCGCTTGTCCGTAGTTAAAATTTAACTGCCCCGATAGCGGGCGATTCGTTGTATTTATACGAGTTACCGAGAACCTACCACATTGTTCGGGGATAATACCGACGTGTTTCGCGAATAATACCGACGTGTTTCGCGAATCTTCGAGTAATCTAGTTGGTTCGACAGATTTCTAGTCTCGTAACCATATGCTTAGAACGACGAGGAGCATACCTGTCCTACGTAGTAAACCTGAACAAGAAAGTAGTAGGTACTTAAATATACATATCTTACTAACAATTACAAAAGTTAGAATAAAATAAAAAGTTAAGAAATATTGATTTGAATCTATTTTTACCTACTTTTGTAGTTTTTCGAACAATTTTTAAAATTTGTTGGCGGCCAGCATAAATATCGACAGTGCCGCGGTATGTGCATCGCTGGTGTAATAGAATAACTTTTGCTAGTGTATAATTCTAAATTTTCAGACGGAACTATTATTTAATACAAGATATAAAATTTCATTTTTACGGTTTTCTTTGAATTTAAAATTTGTTTTTATCATACACCATATTCTAGAATATTCAAGAATTCTAGCAATTTAACCATACTGTCGCTATAATCAGTCTGTACCGTAAGATGTAGTATGGGATTGAACGGTTTTGCATCTTTTATTATCCTTAATAATTTTATTTTTCATTTAAGTATTATTTGTTCATTTCACCTTGGATGCGGTTACCATAAACACGGTCATATTGCCCGTGGGCGTTATGACCGGCCGATATGGCCCATAACGCCCGCTAATTTATTCACAGTTTTTAATGTTGTGTGAGTATAAATAGGGCCCGAGAAGAATGGATATACATTTTACAGAACTAATAATTTGAATTTTGAAGAAAGTCTAAAGAAAGAAACAAAACTTTGGCATTCTTTATTAAAATTAAGAGTATCTAAACATTGACAACTTGAAAACCTCAAATTGTCAACAACTGTCATTCAAAATAAAATTAAGGTTAAATAGTTGATTCAAGGATTCAAGGTTGATGTGTAACGACTGTCAAGGACATGACGACAGTTGACAAAAATCTCGGAACTTTTCCAATGTAATTTGAATTTTCTGCTTAAGAAATTAATTCTTCGTGAAAAATAAAATCTTATATGAACCACTGGCGTTATGGCAATTATATTGCCCTCGGGCCAGAGGCCCTCGGGAAGAATTAACGTCGAATTCTGAGCAATTTAATACCCATATCGCCCTTGATGCATAAATAACTATATTGATAACGCCTTTTTTATACCCAGTAACTGTGTTTCGGTTGTATTGAACAATACTTCTATACGAAGTGTGTAAATTAAGTAATGAGACTGATTTTTTCAATTTTTTTATTTGAATGTAATTACAATTCAATATTGTCTTCTTCAAAATAATTTTCTTGGGAAGCCACAGGGCGTTGGAGACGGTTCTTCCAATCCTCATAGCAGTGCGTGAACTCGGATATTGTAATGGCCTTCAACGGTTACCGCCGTTTTTCCGAGTGTCGTAAAATGCCGTCCTCCGAGGTGATTTTTCAATATCGAGAAGAAGAAAAAAATCACAAGGACTCAAGTCAAGCGAATAAGGAGGCTGAGGAACCACAGAAATATTTTATCTGGCCAAAAACTCGTTTATTTAAATTTCTGTTCGCCAAAGCGTGTTATCGTGATGAACATTCGTTCTTAATGTTTGGTCTCACAAGCATGAGCCTTTTTCGAAGTTTTTCAAGAACTTCTCGGTGAAAGTGTTGATTGATCGTTTGGCCTTGAGGCACAAACTCTTTGTGGGCGATTCATTTTTGCTTTTTTTTTGGGCCTTGGTGTGGTTGAAGTGAGCATTTCCGTCTTCTGGCGCTTGGTTTCCGGGTAGTACTCGAATACCCAAGACACAGATGCGTTTTGTTAACACGATCTATATTGTTGCATTTTTGAACCTATTACAGATAATAACGAGAAACTCTACATATAAACAAACGTGAGATTTATTCTATCGATGTTCATACAGGGTGCATTCAGAAATTACCCGTTTTAAACTTTTCAACTGTTGTTTTCAGCTCTGTCTAATTTTTCAATTTGACTCGTTTAGATAGAAACACAGCAAATGAAAATACTAATGCTAATGCTATAATTACAGTTACAAATAAATTGTATTATGTTAATCTTGTTAGATAGAAAGACATGCAAGGATGCAAGTATTCGAGGGATATTCTAAATTTCCGGAAATGACCACTAGATGGCACTTGCGGTATATTTCAATATGATTGTCTAAAACTTACATAGACCATTGACAGAAAAAGAGTCGACGGCGTAGTTTTGTGTTAATAGCATTTCAAAGAAATCCATTCAGTGAAAAAATGGACATTTCACATATACATTGGTCCGCACATTAACAGTTTACTAGATAATAGCGATGTTATTGGAATTGCAGAAAAATTTTTCCCCCATGGTTATTACGGTGTTTTTACTGCCTTTTTGAATAAGAAAATAATTGTATTAATAAATTATATGATTTATAAAGAGTCTGTTGTTTGTACAGGGTGTTATATATACTTATATACAGTTGTCCTTGAAATAAAAGAACAACATATGAAAACTGAAAAGATATAATTATCTAGAATATGAATCCAAAATATTGTGTAAATCTAATATGTGCCGCGTATGAATTCAAAATATTCATAATGTAAATATGTACCTCTATTGAAGTTACATTCAAGTAAATAATTAAAAGATGTGTATTAGATATATTTACAAACTCATTTTAAAAATAATACTAAAATTTGTGTATTACAATCTTTTTTTTTGTTTGATGTAAGAAATATAAAATATTAATATCGGATTCAGAATATTCAAAGGCGGCAATGTTTATATTTATAAAACTGTTAAGTTTTGTTATGGTAAGGGTTTGATAACCTGAGTCAGCTGTTAAAAGTTTATACATACTTGTACGTTTTTAAAGCTAATATATTAAAGGAGTATGCAACGTGTGTGCTTTGCGTGCATAAAAATTGTATCTAACGTACGTAACGATCGACAACAGAACGATACTTAAAGCGAGATTAACAATAACAAAGTTATATTGTGGGACAGCTTTGAAATATCGTCTCCGATAGTATTTATGATATATTCAGTCGCACAGTGGCGTAATAAAATTTTTTCAAATATATTTGTCATTTTTTTTCTCGCTTATGAGAGGGAACTTTGGGAAAATATTTTGGGTATGTATTCTATATAATTTAATCTTTCAATTTTTCATACGTTGTCTTTTTATTTCAAGGACACCCGGTATATACAGGGTCCGGCAACGAAGCGGGGACGGAAGATTACACGCGTATTTGAAAGTTAGTCAAATATTTAGTCATCGGATATCCTTCCGTACCATCAAGCGCACGTTTTAAAAATTTTTGTTTTATACAAGGTGTTCCATATGGAAATGCCAGATTTTTTTAAATGGAACACCTGTATATCAATAGATAAAATGATCCGCGATTTAAAGCTGGTTACATCGATATAATGTTGTATGGGTCTAAAGTTGATAGTTTCTGTGTAAATAATTATTTTACTTGATAAATTGATACATTTCAGTAGGCTATTCTGCATAAGGAAAATCAAAAGATCCGAAACCAATAGAATAGAATATTTTCTACTAGTATGCACTTTCGTTGCTACGTGAAATAAATTCTGCAACTGCTCGCGTTATACAGGCTGTTCACAATTTCGCAAGATCGAAAAAATCTCGTAATTTTTAAATGGAACAGCCTGTATATTTTTAGCTCATTGAAAAGCCATTTTACTACGCTTTCTATTGATACCTCATTTGATGCACCTAGGATGGATCATTTGCTAATTATTTCTTTTTAGAGTTGAATTAATGAAAAATGCTTGTAATTTTAGTAGCTAATTTGCGCTTTTAAACCTTCTGTAAGATCGGATATTCAACAAATTATCAATAAATGGTCTATAACAAGAAGAAACCCCATCAAGTACGAGAAACAGTTGATTTTCACTCAGCGGTGAAAGCAAACATTAAATTAATATAAAGTAATATAGCATTTTCAATAGATTCACTGCTGATCAAGTTATCTGGTGTCAGTTTTAAGCTTGTATACTTAATAACCAAGTTGTCAAAAATTTCGTTCCATCTTACACTGCATTTCGTTCAATCTTTAAAAGAAATTGCTATAGTGACTAATTTTAGTATTCAAGAAATGGTGAATATGATATTTATTCTTGGGGAGTGTAGAAGAAATTGTCTCCTAGCAAGTAGAGTATATGCAGAGAGATTTCCAAACCTTGAAAGAAAGCCAAGACCGGAAGCATTTGAAAGGTTATTAGAGAGATTTACAGAAACTGGTAGTGTAACCTACAAGAAGAGAGAAATAAATAAGCCGGTAATCAATGAAAAAAGCGAATTGGCCGTATTATTAACAATGCAGGAAAATCCACATATAAGTATAGACGGTATTTCAAAGGTAACAGCTATTGAAGATAGGAGCGTACGAAGAATTTTAAGAAGTCATAAGTATCATCCGTACCATATGGAATTAAATCAGGAATTGCATGGTGATGATTTCATTAAAGGAACAGACTTTTGTGGTTGGTTGTTAAATAAAATGCGAGAAATGCCAAATATTTTAACAAAGATTTTGTTTAGCGATGAGGCTACTTTCAAAAGTAATGGGGCGGTAAATAAACATAACATGCATTATTATGCAACAGAAAACCCGCATTGGATACGTCATGTAGACAATCAGAATAGATGGTCTCTTAACGTCTGGGGAGGTATACTTGGTCCATATATCATTGGGCCGTACTTTTTCGATGGAACCGTTACAGGCGATACGTATTTGGAATTTTGCCAGAACGAACAGCCTAATTTACTTGAGCATGTGGATGCTGACACCCGACAAATTTTCTGGTTGCAACACGATGGTGCACTTGCTCATTACAGCCTTAACGTTGGGGAGTTTCAACGGCGATGGAAGGAAGACAAATGGATAGGACGAGGTGGTCCAATCGCTTGGCCTCCACGAAGTCCAGATCTTACTGTCTTGGACTTCTACTTTTGGGGATATGTCAAGGCTCTAGTTTATGTGGAAGTTCCTACAACAAGGGAAAATATGATGGAACGCATAAGAGAAGCATGTTCGCCAAGAAACATTACAGCATGTTCAACAGAATTTCACCAGGCGGCTTCATTTATGTATTGAGAGACATGGAAGGACATTTGAAAGTTTTCTTTGATTTATTTGCATTTACTATTTACATTTACTTTATTTTTATTTACTGTGCTACTACTTTTGTTAATTAAATTTGATGTTGTGGTTAATAATTAGTATTTATTTAAAATAGTGCAAACTTTTAATACTACTCGTACTTGATTCTTTCCTACATGATTTCGATTTATGTTAAGCTAATTAGGTATGTATTGTTTCATATTAGGTATTCGTAAAATAGTTGGTTTTACAAAATTCTTTAAAATACAAATTAATTAGTGCAAATTTTTTTTTAAACTAACACCAGATAACTTAATCGACAGTGAATCTATTGAAAATGCTATGTTACTTTATATTCATTTAATGTTTGCTTTCACCGCTGAGTGAAAATCAACTGTTTCTCATACTTAATGGGGTTTCTTCTTGTTATAGACCATTTATGGATAATTTGTTGAATATCCAATCTTACAAAAGGTTTAAAACCGCAAATTAGCTACTAAAAATACAAGCATTTTTCAATAATTCAACTCTAAAAATAAATAATTCGCAAATCATCCATCATAGGTGCATCAAATGAGGTATCAATAGAAAGCGTAGTAAATGGGCTTTTCAATGAGCTAAAAATATACAGGTATTCCATTTAAAAAATTACGAGATTTCTTCGATTTCGCGAAATTGTGAACAGCCTGTATAACGCGAGCAGTTGCAGAATTTATTTCACGTAGCAACAAAAGTGCATACTAGTAGAAAATATTCTATTCTATTGGTTTCGGATCTTTTGATTTTCCTTATGCAGAATAGCCAACTGAAATGTATCAATTTATCAAGTAAAATAATTATTTACACAAAAACTATCAACTTTAGACCCATACAACATTAATATCGATGTAACCAGCTTTCAATCGCTGATCATTTTATCTATTAATATACAGGATGTTCCATTTCAAAAAATACAACTTTAGTCTGGCATTTCCATCTGGAACAGCCTGTATAAAACAAAATATTTTTAAAACGTGCGCTTGATGGTACGGAAGGATATCCGATGACTAAATATTTGACTAACTTTCAAATGCGCGTGTAATCTTCCGTCCCCGCTTCGTTGCTGGACCCTGTATACTCAAATCTAGCACTATTATCAGGATAAAATAAAACAAATTTTAATGAATTTCACTTTTTAATTGACACTGCAACGATCGTTTCGCTCCAACCTGAGCTTCATCAGACATATAACGTTATATGTCTGATGAAGCTCAGGTTGTAGCGAAACGATCGTTGCAGTGTCAATTAAAAAGTGAAATTCATTAAAATTTGTTTTATTTTATCCTGATAATAGTTATAATGGAATTTCATCAAGTAAAGGCTGAAACAATTACATATTTCAAATCTAGCAATTTATAATTTATATATGTTTTTAAATTATTTCAATCACTACTTATGGTTAAGCACTTCGCCCGCTGGTGTTATTATACAACAATGAAAGTTAAGATTAATTAGAAGTTAGCGTAATTTAACATTTCTCCACAGGAAAATCAATTTCTTTGTTTTCAAAATGGAATTTATTTACTGTATTTCGGAATAAACCTCTTGCTCATGGGCTGTGAAGAAACCCTAGCATCTGCATTATTAAAATAATATAGAAAGGTTTCTTTCTCTACCTATATCGTAATCGTCGTCATAGTAATCCGGTGCAAAAAGTGAAATTCATTAAAATTTGTTTTATTTTATCCTGATAATAGTTATAATGGAATTTCATCAAGTAAAGGTTGAAACAATTACATATTTCAAATCTAGCAATTTATAATTTATATATGTTTTTAAATTATTTCAATCACTACTTATGGTTAAGCACTTCGCCCGCTGGTGTTATTATACAACAATGAAAGTTAAGATTAATTAGAAGTTAGCGTAATTTAACATTTCTCCACAGGAAAATCAATTTCTTTGTTTTCAAAATGGAATTTATTTACTGTATTTCGGAATAAACCTCTTGCTCATGGGCTGTGAAGAAACCCTAGCATCTGCATTATTAAAATAATATAGAAAGGTTTCTTTCTCTACCTATATCGTAATCGTCGTCATAGTAATCCGGTGCACCGATATTTAATTACTCAGTAGGCACAATTATCCTACGGACAAGTGAATACAAACGAGCCGTTGACCTTTTAATTAGCGCAAACGAATTTGCTAGTATATCCTCGGTTCATTGGTTCGAACGGGATAAGTAGGAAAAAAAGAGGCTAGTGAAGAGACAAATCATGATTGACTACATGTTGATCATAAGCATTAGTTTGGTAAGGAATAACGTGCTGGTAAAGGGAGTTGTACTGCCTACTTTATTGTACTATTCGGTGTTTTAGAAACAAAACGGGTCAAGGTTGAGAAAGGCACATCTCGTAGAATGCCGTTACGTGAGTCCTATCTGTGCAATATACACTCGAATTGGAGTTTGTGACCTTTATTAGTCCGTTTGCTATGTATTTTTGCACGGACGAGCAGAAATAAGTTTGTGAAAGGCGAGGAACGGTATTGAAAATTGTGTACTTAATTTAATTCGTTGTTAAGTTTAGATTAACGTAATGATATTTTAAAGTACGGAAAAATGTAAATTACAAGAGATTTTGTGTATTTTTCTACGCCCACTTTATAATTAAAATCTTGTGAACAATTTGTATGAATGCATTCTACCATTTAAATTTGAGAGAACGTATTTATACCGGGTGCGGCAATAGTGTGTCGGCGGAGCTTAGCATGAAAACTAATAAAGTTGTAGCAATGAAATTTTACGTACACATGTAGTATGCTACAGTGAATTTTCTATTTTTATTTATATATTTACAGGGTGTTCAAACTTTAAATTTTTTTTTTAAATAGATACTTCCTTGTTATTATGGTGATAGCCACCCAAATTATCTTTGCAATGATATATGACAATGTGCACTTGCAACTGTTAGTTTTGGTTTTATTGCAAATTTTGTTAAAATCTTGACAGTTGCAGCGTCTAACATTTTAAGTCTTAGCCTGAAAATGGGTGCAGTGCCTCACGTAACTCTTTTGTTACTAATTTATGGACTAACACGTTATATGTTTTGAAGGTGAACAACGTGAACAACAATACAGGGTGTTAAATATGTCGTGCCAAAGTTATCGAAGTTTAAAGGCTATTTTCTCTTTTTTTAAAAATTTAACCTATAATTTTTTTATTAGTCAGCAAATTCGTTGTAAAATTGCCGTTAAAATGGTACCAATACCATAGTACTTATTTCTAGTATTTTCGAAGTTATAACTATAACCCTTTAATGGTATATACCTATGTTTATAATATTCCATAATTGACGTAGCAGATACTTCTTGGTGAAACATTTTGTAATTAACAAATTTAGTATAAAAAACACACTTGGCTATTTCACAATTTTTTATTAGATATATTTCTAACATATGTTTCGGCTGTTATGCCATTGTCAAAGAGGATCTTAAAACTAACTTACAATACGTGCCCCTTGTAACTTTTATACCTATTTTTTAGTGCTGGGGTGATGGTTAAGACATATTTACAATCGTGTCTATTATGGGGGTGTTAATAAATTCTAACTGTGTATTTGTAATTATTATATTTTGTTTTTGTGCTTTTTTAATTTCTAGTATTTCTAATAAGTCTAGTCTTCTACTTTTTATTACGTTATGTAACACGGTGGTGCTATTAATATCGAACAAAGCCATTTGCCTGATATTAATAGCTCCACCGTGTTACATAACGTAATAGAAAGTAGAAGACTAGACTTATTAGAAATACTAGAAATTAAAAAAGCACAAAAACAAAATATAATAATTACAAATACACAGTTAGAATTTATTAACACCCCCATAATAGACACGATTGTAAATATGTCTTAACCATCACCCCAGCACTAAAAAATAGGTATAAAAGTTACAAGGGGCACGTATTGTAAGTTAGTTTTAAGATCCTCTTTGACAATGGCATAACAGCCGAAACATATGTTAGAAATATATCTAATAAAAAATCGTGAAATAGCCAAGTGTGTTTTTTATACTAAATTTGTTAATTATAATATTCAATATGCGGTGCATCTAATAGTTGGTTGGCCATGAAATGATATCAAAGAAAGTAACTTTTACAAACACCTGTTTTTTAATTCTTTATTATTAGTATTAGAATAACATTTTGTAATTTTTCCATAATAAAACAAAATTAATTTAAAATGTGTTCAAATATATGTACATTCTGTTCTACACATGCTCTTAATCGCCTCTGCATCGACAGACTTAGATTTTGAGCCATGTTGTTTCCACTTAATTGAAGAAAAGCGTTTCTGATTCGTTGCTGCACGTTCTCTGCCGTTGTAGGAGGTGTTTCGTAAACAATATTTTTTACAGTAGGCCACAGAAAGAAATCACAAGGGGTTAGATGATCGCGGTGGCCAGCTTATAAAGCTTCCTCTCCCAATCCACCTGTTGGTGAATACCCTATCTAAATGTGCTCTTGCAGCAGCACAATCTTCTTATGACGTTATCTGGTAGGCCTTCTAACAGCAATGGTAAATTATTCTGTAGGAAAATTGTGTAGATTTCACAATTTAAAGTAGTATTAAAAAAGAGTGGACCTATAATAGTGTTTCCTATGATTCCTCCCCAGGTGTTAACACTCCATTTTTGTTGGTATAAAATGGGTTGCACAAAATGAGGGATTCTAGTGTCATAATAATGAGAATTTTTTCTGTTTGTTATTCCACAATTAGCAAATGTTGCTTCATCTGTGAAAAGCACATGATCTAGAAAAGTTAGATCTTGTTGTAATTGGAAAAGTAGCCATTCACAGTAAACAAGTCTCCTTTCAAACTCCGTTTGTAATAAGCCTTGATGATTTTGAATTTTGTAAGGGTAAAATTTATGTTTTTTTTTTTAATCCTTCTTACAGCAGTGACTTCTATCCCGTGTTCTTTCGAAATTATCCTTGTAGATACGCGCGGATTTTCCACAGCGGACTGGACGACTGTCACTTCATTATCTTCTGTAACCATAGTCTTAGTTCTTTCATGTTTGACGTAAGTCACTGAACCCGTCCGAAGAAACCTCGTCCACAAATTTTCAAACGTCTTAATATCTGGTGCTCTTCGGTGAGGATACTCCATAGCATATGTTCTTGATGCTAAAAGTGGATTTCTATTGCTAGCGCCAAGAACAAATACCATGTCTATTAGCTCCTCTTTCGAAAAATTCATTCTAAAGAAACACAACTATAAACCTTTACGGCATGTAAATAAAAAATAATGACAACAAAACGATATAATTGACAACAAGATAACAACTAATAACGAACAAACGGAAATTGATAATTAACTACCTGAACTTAAATTATAACAATTAATCGCGATTACAGCAAAGAGGAACTATAGAAAAACACTTTATACAAAGATGACAACACTGGCAACGGAAAATTAAGTTTAGTTCGCAAAAATATATTTCTTGCTGAGGTAACGAATAGTAAAAGCAACTGCAATCTCTTCAGTAGTCCAATTAACGCGTTTCTTTTTGTTTAGAAGGATAGAAATTTGATTTTCTGTTAAGAGTTTTCTCAGTATTTTTACCGTTTCCTGTTTTTGTGCAGGTTTATCTTGCTTGTTCTTTCTTCTATAGTATAAAAGTTGTTTTCTCTGCAAATTCAATTTGCGTTTCATAATTTCCATCTCTGTAGATAATTTAGTGTGACTTTCACGAAGCTCCGCATATTGTTTAGATAATATATTTTCTGCTGGGACAGTTAAAGGCTTATCGGTTTTAAATTCTGCTGTTGACAGCTCACTTGCCGCTAAACATGAAGCTATCGATTGTTCGGCAATCAATCTATTTACTTCTTCTTTCCTTTCATTTTCCTTTTTTCTTTTTAAATATGCTTCCCCTCTTGTCGCAACTTTCTTTATATCTTTGGACATTTGTGGAAGATTTACACTAGGCACAGCAGTGTATTTAAGCTGTTTTCGTACAGGTAACCCTAGCAATAATTACTATGTATTAGAATAATTTATCTCATAACGTATAAATACATTTATTACCTAATAATTCGTTCCGCATATCACGTTTATAATCGTTTGCATTAAAGTGGATTGAGCAAATTTGGCTAGTATTTGGATTCCACTTATCTGCTCGTTTGCAGCGCCTTATCCATTCTTTACGGACAGTATCGGATACGAAGTTTGTCGCCTTTGGAAAGTTGTGATAAACGATTTTTCTATTGGCAATTTTCGTAGAAATACGACTGTTATTACATCCAACTACCGCAGAACGACGTCCCGGCATTTCAGTCGCTAATTTACAAAGGGTAACGGCGAAAACTAAATTAAAACACTTTACTTTAACTCAAGCAACCCAAGACCTCAACTATTTATCGGTGCGACTGGTCCGTTTGTGACGTCACAGGAGGCGGAGTCACGGCTCGATGCGAACAACACTGCCGGTATAGGGATCTGGCTATCCTATGTTCTTATACAATCCTTGGGTATATCCCATTAAAGGGTTATAACTTCGAAAATACTAGAAATAAGTACTATGTTATTGGTACCTTTTAACGGCAGTTTACAAGGAATTTGCTGACTAATAAAAAAATTATAGGTGCAATTAAAAAAAAAAGAGAATAGCCTTTAAACTTCGATAACTTTGGCACTACATATTTAACACCCTGTATATGTTGTCACGTTGTTCACCCTCAAAACATATAACGTGCTAGTCCATAAATTGGTAAAAAAAGAGTTACGTGAGGCCCTGCACCCATTTTCAGGCTAAGACTTAACATGTTAGACATTGCAACTGTCAAGATTTTAACAAAATTTGCAATAAAGCCAAAACTAACAGTTGTAAGTGCACATTATCATATATCATTGCAAAGATAATTTGGGTGGCTATCATCATAATAACAAGAAACTATAGCAATCTATTAAAAAAAAAAAAATCGAAAGTGGTTGCGGAAATTTGGAACACCCTGTAAATATATAAATAAAAATGGAAAATGCACTGTAGCATACTACATGTGTACGTAAAATTTCATTGCTACAACTTTATTAGTTTTCAAGCTAAGCTCCGCCGACACACTATTGCCGCACCCGGTATATCCATAGTAACATACCATAACATAAGTAGTATTTATCATGGAATATGTTTTGTTTCTTTTTAAACTGCTGACCAATTGAAGCGGCCCACTCTAATTTTTTTCATATTGCTGTACAGCAAACGACAGGTTACAGTTTATATGTACATATTTAATGAAAGACAGTAAGCAGTTTTTAAGTCGACTTTATTAGGTTCCTCCTGGTTCGGCAGCTGATCCTGACCATTGCCTTTCTTCCCTGTGTTTCTTTTTTTTTGAAAGTCTGCGACGGGCAGCGCTAGGGTGAAGTGTGTATTCTTGTTTTATCCTGTTAATCATTGTGTCTGTCTTTTTCTTTCTCTTTCTTTACTTATTACTATTGTTATTTTTCATACTGAGCAGTTTATTATTATGGCTCCTACTGCTTTTATACTTGTCACTGCTGCAAAGTCTCTGTTGAGGACCATAAAACGTTGACATGCGACATATGTAAGAAAGTATTTAAATACCAATGCGTCGATGTTACCATTTCTGAGGTGCGGGTTATTCGTTCAAAGCGGGGCGTTTCCTGGACATGCGTCCAGTGTACTAGCATTGGAAACGATATGATAAAAATTAAAGGACGAAATTAATATATTAAGAAAGCATTCTTTAACTCCACAAAACCATTCACTTGGCGCTCAGAATTTTGAGGAGGTAATTCAGGAAATCCGGGAGCGCGAGAGGAGAAATTGCAATATAATATTGTACGGCTTGTCTGAGGACGCATCCCTGCCAGTTGCTGATTGTCGAAAGAGGGGATGATACATGTCGTGACATCTTAAGCCAGCTCTCTGCTGGCGCTGGCGCTCCACCAGTGCGTTTGGGGAAAGTGGTTCAGAACAAATCCAATCCTAGTTCCATCAAAATAACTTTGAAAGGTGAGCAACAGGTTCATGATGTTATCCGTAGAGCTAGGGGATGTCTTCGGGATGGCAGTTTCTAAAATGTTCGTATTGCTTTCGACCGAACTCCTCGTCAGCAGCAACATTTCAATTCCTTGAGGACTGAATTGCGACAGCGTGTGGAAAACGGTGAATCCCTGCAAATTAAGTACATCAGGGGTGTTACTAAACTGGTGTCGTTAAACTAATTTCGCCCAACAGAAATAATCTTACCTGTTACTATCAGAACGTGCGTGGATTGAGAACAAAGACCATTTAGTTTTCGTGATATTTATAGTATTTCTTTGTCTATTTGATTTTTGTATCCTTGTTAGCCGAAATTTTCATGTACGATTTAAAAATTAAAATAAGTACACATCCCTTGTTTAGTAATTGTGTATGTTGGTTTAGGTATGTTGCCAACATATTCATTTGCTTTAGTGGTTCAGATAGACAATTAAAAACTTTGCATAATTATGTCAACACTATTCACACCAAAATATGTTTTACAATAGAAGCAAAACAAATAAAATAAAAGCATTAACTTTCTAGACTTCACCATAACGCACAAAACTAATAAGCACGAGTTGGCTATATACCATAATCCAACACATACAGACACCACAATACACGCTAATTCATTTCATCCTATATCACAAAAATTATCGGCATACCAACCAATGGTGTATATATTAATTAACGTACCTATGAGTAAAACTAATTTCGACCTCGAACTAAATAGGATATACACAATAGCATTAAACAATGGTTACTTTATAAATATTATCAATAATATCCTGAATAGTCAACAAAAATCTAAAACCGATTCTTTAGTTCACCCAAAATTAAAAAGCAATATAACTAATTCCTAGGATTCAATCACTTACTGGAAAAATTGGTACTTTCACTAAAAAACTTAATAACGAATATATATCATTCAAAACAGACAATACTATACAACTATACCGAACATTATTAAAAACAACAAAGATAAAATAGACAAAGAATTAAACTCTGGTGTATATAAGTTAACATGTGAAGATTGTAATAAGGTGTACATAGGACAAACGGGGAGAACGTTCAAAATTAGGATGAAAGAACACGAGAGAAGTCATAAAGAAAAGAAAATTATTCATAGATTTAATAGAGATTTCGAAATTTTACATATTCAAGATAAAAGCAAAAATAGATAATAATAATAATAATAAAATAAATAATAGATATAATAATTTAGGATTAGCTTTAAATAACCAATTAGATTTAAACAACTCCCTTCTACTAAATTTAAGATTGTAGAAATTTTTCCATCACCATTTTTTCTCAATAATTTGTACATAAATTTTCAAACTTTTATTTTAAATATTCAGTTCATCTAAAGAAGCAATTGTATGGCTAAACAATATTGTAGTGAATTTACAATAAAAATTTTTAAACTAGAACTTTAGTACATGCTTATTTGTTATCGTTAATATATTTTTTATTTATTGCTAGTTACTATAAGCAATACATTCATAGGAAAATATTTTTCTAATATTAAATATTCATAATGAGGACGATCGCAATCGAATTACATGTAATGACACACCATAAATCTTAATGAAGGGAATCTATATTTGTAATACTTCCATGAATAAATTGAAACTGATTACTGCGTGTATATTAGTCATATTGTCGAGCTCAGTAGATACATTATTAACACTTCTCGATAAGTTTAGTGTAATAATACCTAATGTACATTAGATTGCCCATATGTGCAAAGTTATGATTTTTTTTTGCTCCCCGTCCATTTTTACGACTACGTTTTTTACTGGGGCCTGGTTTATCCATATCGGAATTGATATTATATTGTTACGTAGGTAGATGCCAATTTCGAACGACGAAATATTTATTCTTCACAGATTACAATTCAAACAATATAACGTTCGCTTGTTCGTAGTTAAAACTTAACTGCCCCGATAGCGGGCGTTGCGTTGTATTTATACGAGTTACCTAACATCGAGAACCTACCACATTGTTCGAGGATAATACCGACGTGTTTCGCGAATCTTCGAGTAATCTAGTTGGTTCGACAGATTTCTAGTCTCGTAACAATATGCTTGGAACGACGAGGAGCATACCTGTCCTACGTAGTAAACCTGAACAAGAAAGTAGTAGGTACTTAAAGATACATATCTTACTAACAACTATAAAAGTTAGAATAAAATAAAAAGTTAAGAAACATTAATTTGAATGGATTTTTACCTACTTTTGTAGTTTTTCGAACAATTTTTAAAATTCGTTGGCGGGCCGCATAAATATCGACAGTGGGCCGCATGCGGCCCGCGGGCCGCGGTATGTGCATCGCTAATCTAGAGACAACTTTTATTCAGCATAACTAGACGAACATTTCGCTCTCTGAAAATTTTGGGATACGGATAAAATTAATAAAACTGCATGTTTTTAAAAAAAATTGTATGACTTTTCTTTAAATTAATTTTTTTGCAAATTCTAAAGACCGGAAAATTTATTCTGGAAAGCCTATTTTGTAGAAAATTGAATACATATTTATTTAAAAAAAAATTATTTAAAAACATTAATTTCAAAATTTATTGATTAAAATTATTAAGATTTTTTTTAAATTTTGACTTTATTGCTAGATAAACATAATTTTAAATCGTATACCGGTAGGTCCAGTTCGCAACGGGCCATATAGCAATGTGTGGCAACAGCGAATCGAATCCCCTCCATGCGCAGCTCCTTCGATTGCAGCACATTGCATATTGCATTGCAGTTAAGAATTTAGTAAGACTTAAACCGCGCGAGGATATAGTCGTTTGCATATTCGTTCTGTATACGTAATTTGCCCATTTGTTGTATTATTGTATTCTTAGCTGCTACGGAAAAGTAATTTTAAGTAATAAAAAAACAATAACGTTTTCTAAAAGATAAAAGTAAAAAAATCAATAATTCTGCAAAATAAATTTAAACTTTAAGAAAGTCACTCAATATAGGCATCGTACACACGTTGCCACATCGCATTACGTTCCATACGTATATTGTTGCCTATGGCCCGTTGCGAGTTGGACCTATCGGTATATTTTTTTTCTTCTTTCTTTCTTTTTATATTTTGTTCCTAACGATACAGTTACAGAATTGTTGGTCAAATTTTGAATGCAGTTGGCGACCTGTTCTTGCGTAATGTTTTTCCATTTCTCACGAAGAGCTATTCCAAGATCCCGAATGTGTACCGGTATGGGTTGTCGGTGCCGAACACGTCGTTGTAATAAATCCCTGAGATTTTCGATAGGATTTAAGTCCGGGCTTCGAGATAGTCACTGCAAATGGTGAAAGTTAACCGCGCGCTAGTTATCGTGCGTTAGAGTACAGAATGAAGCGAATGATACGACGTGATGTACCTAACAGTCGCCATGGTATCATTTTCAATGAGAACAAGCTCAGTTTTCGCGTACAGTTAAATTCCAGCACAAGCCATTATCGCACCTCTCCCAAATTCCATTCTTGGAGATTACAACACGCTGCGTTCACCAGGCCTTCTCCGCACACTTCGCGTCCATCTGGTGAACGCAAACAAAAACGAGACTCATCCGTGAACAATGCGCAGCTCAATTGATCCATTGTTCAAAATCTTTGTTCACGGACAAATCGTTGTCGTTGAACACGATGAGCTGGGAGCAAAGTAGACAAGCAACAGGTTTCCTTAACATCAATCCGTACTCCTTCAATCTTCGGCGAACGGTTCGTGCAGAAACTGCATTACCGCAAACGTCTTCGACATGGCGAGACATAATTAATGGTTGGTTGATGGGAGAGTGACTTTTCAATGAAAAAGTTGTTTGGGGGTAAAAATATATTTTATTTTTCAACATAGTTCCCTTGCAATTCCACACACTTAATCCAGCGGCTTTCCAATTTTTTTAAACCACCAAAAAAGTAATCTTTTGGATACTCGTCAAAATATGCATTCGTTTCGGCTATCACATCCTCATTTGTGCCGAATCTTTTTCCACCAAGCCATTTTTTCAAATTTGGGAACAAGAAGAAGTCCGACGGAGCCAGATCTGGTGAATATGGTGGATGCGGCAGCAATTCGTAACCCAATTCTTTGAATTTAGCGGATGCAATCGCGGACGAATGAGAGGGTGCGTTATCTTGATGGAACAAAATTTTCTTTTTAAATAAACGAGGTCGTTTTTTCTTTAGTTCCGTATCGAAAAGCGCCAGTAAATTAGCATAATATTGGCCAGTTATTGTGCTTCCCTTCTGTAAGTAATCAATAAAAATTACGCCTTGGCAATCCCAAAAAATGGTAGCCATAACCTTATTGGCTGAAAAAAACGTTTTTGCCTTTTTTGGAGCACGTTCTTCGGGAGAAGTCCATTGTTTTGATTGTATTTTGGCCTCTGGCGTATAGTGATGTATCCAGGTTTCATCTACGGTGACATACCGGCGAAAAAATTCTGTTGGATTACGTTTTAACAAAAGTAAACAGTCACTGGAAATTGATGCACGAGTGCGCATTTGCTCTGCAGTTAGCAAACGCGGCACCCACCTTGCGGTTAATTTTTTTAAATGTAAATGTTCGTATATAATATTGTGGACCCGTTCGGTTGAAATGTTTACAGCATTAGCTATCTCGCGCACTTTCACCCGGCGGTCATTTTTTACAATAGCACGGACCTTAGCTATCATTTCTTCAGTAGTTACGGTTTCTGAAAGCCCAGGACGTTCAGCATCATCCGTGGTCATATGACCAGTTTTAAAGGCAGCAAACCACTTGCAAATCATTCCATGCGAAGGAGCAGATTTACCATAATACTTATGTAACTTTTCTTCAGTGTCTTTAATGTTCTTTCCGCGTAAAAAGTAATGTTTTATTAACACACGAAATTCCTTTTTATCCATTTTTAAATAATATAATAACTTGTTTACTTTAAACGTTTGCCAAATGTAAACTAACTGACAGATCTGCATGAAATTTTGACAGTAGAGGTCTAAAAGATAGCAGAAGTTAGCAATACAGTCATTATTGTGACAGTGGTGCCAACTTATGAAAAGTCACTCTCCCATCAAACCACCCTCGTAGATAACACCATAAAACGATCTTCTCGCCGGTTTGTAGTGCGAGGTCTGCCTAACCCTGACCTTCTTGTGTATTCTCCAGTTTGACGATATTGCTGTATTGCATCTTGGATGGTACTCCTAGAAATATTTTCTTTCTTGTATTTTGCCAACCAATATGTATCAGTATTGGCAGTTCAAATGACATTTCAACACAACAGATAAAAGCTGACTAAAAAGAACACACCAAGATTTTTTGAGTTGGATTGGATTTTTTGGGTTCGTCATTATTTTTTCTTTTTTCTTTTGGCTGTTTTGATAAATTAAATGTTTTCTATTTTATAATTTCCAATTCTTGTAATCATAGGTAATATTTCATGGCTTGTGAACAAAAAAAAAAAAAAAAAAGTAATTTTAATTATGAAAACAGACATTTACTTCAATGTCCGAATTTTTTTGTCCACGAGTGTTTATCTATTTTACCTTGAATTTACCAATTTCATACGTCTTAGCTATACCATGAGCTTAACATAACGCTGCACATACTCCAACCGACGTTGTTATGGAGACCATTCAATAGATGTGCATCTTACAGGTGTATGGTATGTTACACGAAGTTACTGAATAATTTAAAATCGTACATTGTCAATTTAGTGAATGTTGTTATGGTTACTTACAGAAAAAAATATTTTTTGAGCACAGTGAATAATTTAAAATTGTACATACGAAAAACACGCTAGTTTAACTTATTTTGTGTTTTAATTTATAATACATTTAGTAGGTACATCTTATAATACATTTCTTCAAAGAAAACCTTAAAATAAAACTTTTACTAATTCTACGCAAGATGTTCAAAAATATTGCCGTTAACAGCCAAACAGTAGCCTATAATCTATTATAAAATTCATTTAAAACGTTGCTTATTTGTTGAGGGGTAATTTCCCGAGAAGCCCCCTGAATTCTATTTTTGAGCTCTTCAATGCTGCCTAGAGGAACATTGTTGTACACTGAAGATTTCACCCTTCCCCAGTAAAAGAAATCCAACGGATTTAAGTCTGGAGACCTTGGTGGCCAACTAGTTGGTCCCCCTCTTCCGATCCATCGATTAGGAAATCTTTCACTTAAAATTTGGATAACATTTCTCGA
Organism: Melolontha melolontha; assembly: GCA_935421215.2. Lineage (NCBI taxonomy): Eukaryota > Metazoa > Arthropoda > Insecta > Coleoptera > Scarabaeidae > Melolontha > Melolontha melolontha. Next base: position 15,879,011 of record OW285236.1, read on the forward strand.
ATAATGAGGCGGTGCGCCATCGCATTGGTACCAGATTTGCTCTAAATTTTGATCATTTAATGCTGGAATAATTATATTCCGTAGTAATTGACAATATTTTTCTGCATTTAGGTTACCATCGATAAAAATGGGCCTATAATACTATTATTAATGATTCCTGCCCAAACATTTACTTTTTCAGGATATTGCGTTCTCGTTACGTTGTACAAATGTAAATTTTCCTTCGACCAGTACCTACAGTTTTGGCGATTAGGTTCCCCGTGTCGCCTCATCAGTGAAGAGAATTCTTTTGAGAAAATCGTTGTCAGTATTTATTTTGTCAAATAAATTTTCGCAAAAGCGTATTCGTCCTTCATAATCATGTGGCCTTAATTCTTGATGCATTTGGTACTTAAATGACTTATACTTGTGCTTCTTCAAAATCTTTAAAACGGTCCCTTGGCTTATGCCCATTTCCGAAGCAATTTTTCTAGATGTTGCGCACTTGTCGTGTTCCACATAAGCCACAACATTTAATTCCAAATCTTCTGTTATTACTCTTGTTCTTGTTGATCGTTTTTGATTGTGGATAGTATTGATACAACCAGAAGTTTTCAATTTATTAATTGCATTTGCTATCGTTGAGACTAGGAATAGGTCTATTTGGATACTGGCCACTAAACAGAGCTGCAACTTCGCGTAACGATGATCCTTCTAAATACCACGTATAAAATTGAATTTGTTCCTCTTTTGTGTACATTGTGAGTAATTAAAAGACTCTACAAACAAATTTAACGTTTTTATACTGACAGAAGTTACACAAATTATGTTTATGAAACTGACGTAAGTATGGTTTTCAGAAAAAGTTAGCTGTAATTATCTAAAGCATGTACAGCGTTGTATTAAGCTCATGGTATAATGGAATGTACGGACCGGACCCGCTTTAGAAGGTTATATTGATAGCTAGCTATAACGACAGGCGAGACATTATTTTTTCCACGAACTGTACTAATAAATGTAGGTAATAACTAATAACATTCCTTTTAAAATAGCGGTAGGCAACATTAGAAACTACAGAGTCAGCGCTAGCTATTACATAAAAATTAAACAAGTTTATTATTATGTAGTGAATACGTTAAACACAGTTAATTCGCCTATCGTGCGTGGATATGCAAATTTTCTTAAAGAAAGTGTTACAACATCCTCTCCAAAGCACAAAGTGTCATCATATTATAGTACTTCTAAATATACACTATTGCTCAATAGTTAAGATATCCAGACTGTAATATGTTTATGTATAGTCCGTCCGTAATGTAATACACATCGAAAATAATTTCTTAGCTGGATGTATTTGAAGTAAATGCTTGAAAACGTTAATTTTATGTTTCAAAGGAGAATCTTCTTTGTATTTTTAATACTATATTGAAGTGTAATGGATAACAACGTCAGTAAAACACGCGCGATTTTTCTGCTTGAAATATTACAAGTGTTTTAATGATGGTTATTGTAACAACCAGTCAACCATTCGCACTTTTTGCAATTTTCTTTTTGAAAATGTCTTACATACAATTTAGTTTCTCAAAAAAGGTATAAAACCCTTTGCCACAATTAGTAATCGTATCTTAAATATACGTATTTCGACAACTAAGTTGTCATCAGCAGTAGCTAAAACCACTAATAAAAGTGTCGAACATGGAGCGCAGCAAAGCTAACGCAAACAACTTTACACGGCGTTTACGTAAACACACTGTGTATACAGTGTATGCGTGGACGCCGTGGTGGTACTTCTTCTGTTGGCTTCTGTTCTTCTGTTGGGTTACGGGTGCAAGCTTGCATTCAACAAGGATGTGAACATTTCGAAAATATTATTAATTGAACTTTTTTAAATAAAATCAATTTGTATTAACTTTAGGATTACATTTTTTTTCATGATCTGACAATCACATTCATAGATCTGTAACTTTGAAACAAATAAAAATGGATATACAAGTTTTGCGTTTTTGTTACTTGAAATAAAGTCTACTTTACACTCCTAAAATTTGAACCAAACGGTACGGGACACTTGTATAATATTAAACTTTTTTATTTATAACTGTATTTTACTTAGTTCATGTAAGGGAAGCTGTGCTTCCCTAGTTTCCACGGTATATACGCCGCTGTTGTATACTAAATAAACATGGCCGATATCTAGAGCTGGGGATGTTTGCGGTGTGCCAGGATAGTATTCAGTTAAACGCACGAATATAATGACCTTGTTTCGATCGGTGATGCATGCGTGATTTTATTGCTTTACATGCATTCGCTATTTATATCACTTAGGTATGTCAGTTATGTGTACTGTATATAAATAACACACTTACCTTATTTACGATTATTATAGCATAGCGCCAAGTGGATAAGACTTGCAGTAAGTTTGTAGCATTAGATACGTTTCCATATTTGTAGCGGTGAGCGATGTACGCCGTAATGAATAAATTTTTTTATATTTTGAGAAAGACCGCTCGACATCTACGGATGTAACACACGCACAATTAAAATAATCTTTATAGATAGAAACCGAATCTACACTTTCACCATTACTAATTTGTTTTAATCTGGTAAAATCAAAATCATTGTTTATCACACTCTCGAACTTTTCTATTACATTAACATTTTTGTTGTCATTTACTGCGCATAGCTGGGCGTGTACATCGTCCAGTATTTGCAGTGACTCCGCTAACGATAATGCAGTATTTTGAAATTTCTCGATTGCGTTAAACAATCCTATATGATTGTTATAAATAGTTTGTAAATCTGCATCAAGGGAAGGGTTTTGAAAGAGTCTCTGGCTTTCCTTAATGGCTACAGCTTCGGCAGGATTGAATTGTAGAACCACAGATTTTATTTGTTGGAAATACTTGGCATAATAAAATGCCGCCTTTAACCAACTTCCCCAACGTGTAAGGATTGGCTCTGGTGGTTCGGGAATACCAGGGCACCGACTGTGAAACTCTCGAATTCGTTTGGGAGATTTTAGAAACACTTTTTTTGTGGTTGCTATTAATGCATCCACCTCTGGATAACATTGCCGAATAGTTTGTGCCACAAGGTGTAAAGCATGAACTTTACATGTCACATGCAAAAGTCTCTCACAATCTGCTTTAAAAGAACGGCCTACAGAACGCATTGTCGCAGCACCATCGCTCATAAACATCAGGAGTTGATTAGTTGAAACTTGAAATTTTTGTAGCGTATCGAGCACTACCTTCGTAATTACTTCGCTAGTGCACTTTTCCAATCTTTTGCTGGCTAATAAAATGGGAAATGTTGATTTGACAGGATCTAGTACACGCACTATAATATTCACAATAGAATGTTTTTTTCGATCTGTCGTTTCGTCGACACATACCCATAACTGTTTATCATTTACTACTGCTTTCATTCTGTTTTCAATGTCCTCACGCACAATTGGTAAATAGGTGAGTAACGTTCTCCGTGACGGTAGCTTTTTGTTGGAATTGTATTTATTCCAAAAGTCGTGAAAGGCTTTTTTATCTAGCAGGTGAACTGGCACATCGCAGACGAGTAGCATTGTCAATAAATCGAAAATGAATTGCGTTTTAGACAGCACATTATTTTTTTTGTCTTTGTGGTGTACACTTTCAACATGTCTTTTACAGTCGTATTTGTCCCAGCAAAGTAACTGTTTATCGCATAATTTACAAACCACTTTTGCTCCATTATAATACAAATCGGGAAAGTCTCGGATAAATTTCTTCACGTCGTTATACAATGGGCGCTTTCTTGGCTCGGGCACGTCCGTCATACTTATTAAATAGAGCTCAAGACAACACACGATCACGTTGCCAGTTCACGACTAACTAAAGTGTTTCGCTGCATCGTGTTTATACGCTGGTGGGGATGCACTACATACGGTCCTGCCGTACCGCAAACATCCTCAGCTCTACCGATATCTCTAGATTATTTTCTATATTGAACTTGTCTAATGAAATTCTTAAAAAATAAGAGTTGCTTTTGGTGTGATATTTGAATCACTCCTTCTTCTGAGACATATCAATAATTCTGTGTAATCCTTATTTCAGTGTTCGCTTGAATTTGTCTCTGCTGGGCTATAAATAAAATGTGATTATTATTATTTATCCTAATTGTATACAGTGAAAGTCATTTATAACGACGTCGCTTATAACAACAAGTTGCCTATAACGACCGACCTGTAGAGAATTGGTTGAATTTCTATATGCAACAATGTCTACCGTAGTCATGTATAACGTCGTCGCTTGTAACGTCTTTCGTGAGCTCTAAGTCAGGCCGGATGTAAGCCCCGTGCCGAGTGTTGTTGTTCCGATTGGTCCTGTTTCTGTGATTCCCCTAATTCCCAACAGTTTTGATGCAGCAATACATACCAATTATTATATACATACATATTTGTAAGCGACCGGTGTTGTTCAAATTACGTTATTTGTTACATGTATGTATGTGTGTCAAAACAGAATGACACCTGCAAAAAAGAGAAAAGCCTTATCAATAAGTGACAAATTTGCAATAATTACATGCATAAAAAATGGTGAGGCTAATGTGGAGGTTGCAAAAAGCTTTGGTCTATCGCATTCCACTGTATCTACGATTTGGAAAAATCGAACAAAATTTGAAGACGCCTTCAAAAATAATGTTCAAACGAATAAGAAGTTAAGATGCTCTCAATATGATGACATAGATAAGACACTCTTGAGATGGTTCAAAGAGAAACGAAGCCAGGGTATTCCAATAACAGGGCCCATCTTACAAGCCAAAGCCAATGATTTCGGCAAACTTTTAGGCCTGGAAAACTTTGAATGCTCAGAAATTTGGATCAAACGATTCCGAAATCGTCACAATATTGTGGGTGGCACTGTCTCTGGTGAATCTGCATTTGTATCCGAAAGTACAACTGATGAATAGTTGAAAAATGTTTTTGCAGAGATACGTAAAAACTACACGGATGAACAGATATTTAACGTGGATGAAACCGGATTATTCTTCAAAATGACTCCTAACAAGACCCTAAAATTTAAAGCAGAGAAATGCTCTGGGGGTAAAATGTCAAAAGACAGGGTCACGGTATTGGTGGTCGCCAATATGACCGTCACCAATAAAAGAAAAGCTGCTTGTGATTGGAAAATCAAACAATCCCAGGTGTTTTAAAAGCATGAAGAGACTTCCTGTCGATTACAGATCCAACAGACGTGCCTGGATGGTGTCCGAAATATTCGAGAAGTTTTTACGAGACTGGGATAAGGAGCTATGTGCGGCAAAGAAGAAAATTTTGTTGTTGGTGGATAATTGCAGTGCTCATCCTAATGTTCAGAATTTGAAGGCCATAAATTTGTGTTTTCTCCCACTAAATACAACTTCCGTTCTGCAGCCTCTTGATCAAGGCATAATAAGGAACCTCAAAGTGCATTTCCGAAAGGCTTTAGTCATGAAAATGATAGAGAATGCAGATGAAAACAATGAACTAAAAATTAATATTCTAGATACCCTCATGATGATATCCACAGCATGGGATGCAGTTTCACAAAATACAATTGTTAATTGTTTTCGACATGCTGGATTTCTCCCCTCAGTGGCTATTCAAGAAGAGGATCATTTTGAAGACGAGGATAACATTCCCTTGGCACAACTGATTCGAGAAGCGTACGTCGTGGACACTGATTCAAATGTTACATTTGATGACTTTGTTGACTTTGATAAAGACTTGGCAACATGGGGAGAGCTAAATGATGAAGATTTAGTTATTAATTTAAAAGGTTTACAAACAGAAGAAGAAGCATACGAGATCGATGAAGATCAAGATGACCCTGGGATGGAATTCGAACCACCATCAACATTGGAGGCCGTTAAAGCTTTGAAAATAGTGCGAAACCACATTTCATTTAATGACAAGTTGAATGAAGTTTACATTAAGAATGTCATAATATTGGAAAGGGCCTTAGAAGTGAACTATTTTTTGCAATCCAGTAATCAAACAAAAATTACTGACTTTTTTGGAAAATAATTTGTTCATGTGTATGTAATTGTTTTTTGTTATTTATAACTATGTGCTATAATACAATTATCTTCATTTATAATAAAATGCATTCAGATACTTGTGTGTTGTACCTTATTACATATTAGAAAAAAATGCATATAACGACGAAAATTGTGGGTCCCTTGGTCGTCGTTATAATCGACTTTTACTGTATTGCATAGATGATAAATACATGAGAATAACATGAGATTTGTCATATATTATTTAAAAATATTTGCTCTTGTATTCCAGTGTAAAATTGTCTAGACATTGAGTAGATTACATTTTATTACTATAGCGCGCAAAAGTTAAAATACTAAACAATATATGTGATACGCCTGTTTTATTAGAGCTCAAACGACCGGATATAAACATGAAAAATAACGTGTACCTGTTCGTTTTCTCATTGAATTTGTGGAAAATATACAGACAGTCATTGACATTGAACGAAATCAGTTGCAGGGGACATTGTAACGTTACGACCAACCAGACTCGCTCACACCACAACTTACAGCCACCGTTTCGCGTGGAGGCTGTGTCTTGAACGGGTGACGACCGTCGAAGCTTCGCAGCGCGTGTGGTTTGTTTTTAGCCGGTCAGCGGCTGCTGCGAGGCGAACTGGAAGTCAATGCCCCATTTCAGGATAATCTACGCGATCCTATGTATGGTGTTTTGTGTTGGTAAATTCGAGGTTAATGCGATTTTTGTAGTATCGATGCTAATTTTTTCCCGTGCGTTCTACTTTTTAATATAGAAAATGACTAGGCGATTATTGTATTTCATTTAATTATCTGAGACAATGATTTCTACCGTGAAATTAGAAAAAGAATTATGAAGCGCGTTTTGTTGTTTAAATGAATTTGGTAACTGCAAAGAAGAAGAAAAAACAAAACAAAGAAATCGCCTTCCTTCTAAAAATAATCGACAAAATATGCTAAGATAGTGAACATATTGAAAATTTACGAGTTAAATTAGTGTAAAATATTTGTTTTTCCGGGTTCTTAAATAAAACTAACAGTAATTTAAACACACACTATATTAACAATAAAAACGAAATACACTTAATAACAATTTAAATACTAATAACAGAGCAGACCAATTTCCGTGCGCGCCATGAGCGCCGGTATGGGAGTACAATTCGTAATAACGAGCCATCGAAAAAATTCATAATTGGAGTAGACTGTGAAATTGGGTTGGTACTTTAGCCACTTCCACATTATGACATTTATTATTTGACATTGAAACTACAAGTTTGTGTCAAATTTTTCAAAGTTTAAAAGTTAGAGTTGGTTTGTGTTTAGATGTAAATGGACAACATTTTCAACAACTTCTGTAGCTATATGTTAATTTTGATTATGATTTCGATATTAAATAAATTATTTGTTTTCTTTTTTGTTGTAGTATCATTTCAATGCCATTACCTTTTTTTACAATGAAACCAAATGAAACTGTCAAGCATCAAGTAATGTGTCATTATGTGGAAGTGGCTAAAGTACCAACCCAATTTCACAGTCTACTCCAATTATGAATTTTTTCGATGGCTCGTTATATTATAATATGCGATAGAATAGGGACGCAACATGAGCTTGTTACCGATATAAGTATAGGAGTAGAGACATTTATTTTATCAGAAATAATTAAATATACATTTGGTTTTCTGCTATTAAAGTAAACAGTGCATAAACACACGAAAAATAAGAATAGTACATAGTATAGCAGCGTTGTATGTACCTATAAATAAAATGGAAAATGTATGAAATCAGTGATTTTGTGCACGACAGAGGATTTAAAAAAACACTTACCGTTTTAAGCGTATTCCAAGTATTGACAAACTGGAGAAACTCGATTGTATATTTTCAACACCAGGTGCGTTTCTAAGGTTATTTCTGAAAAACATGTCCGCCGTTAGGAAAAAATGTGTTTATATTCGGAAAACAAGCGTTCTACATCTAGTGATGTTATATTCGCATAATCAAAATACTTTTTTAAGCAACTTAACGCATCTGTAGAAATGTCTGTTATCTGTCAAAATCTGCATTTCTGTCTAAAACACTTTCAAATTTAATTAGAACACTTTCACTTTTTGCGTCTTCTACAGCACAGTTGTGCGTGAACATCTTTAACGATTTGCAGTGATTCCTCTAACGACAGCGACGAATTTTCTAATTTTGTTATTGCTTCTTCTAGTCCCAAGTAATTCTCACGAATACTTTGCAAATCAATTTTAATCTGGGCATCTTGAAATTTTTTGTGGCTTGTATTGATAGCTACACTTTCTTTTGGGTCGAATGATAAAACCACGTCCTTAATTTTTTCAAAATGTTCATGATAGTAAAACCCCGCCCGTAACCACGTACCCCAACGTGTCAGAAACGGCTGTGGTGCCTCAGGGGTATGGGGACAAAATTCTTGAAATTTCCGAATACGTTTTGGAGATTTCAGGAATACTGCCTTTGTACTCGATATTAAAGCATCTACCTCTGGATAACATCTACGAACCTGTTCTGCCACAAGGTGTAGAGCATGAAATTTACAAGTAATATGTAACAAGTTAGGACAATATTTTCTAAGAGACCGGCCTACAGAACACATGGTTGCGGCACCATCGGTCATAAATAGAGCTGAGGATGTTTGCGGTATAACCATGGTTATATCATGTAACCATAGTAATTTACTATGGTTACATGATATAACCATGGTTATACCGCAAACATCCTCAGCTCTAGTCATAAACATTAATACTTGGTCTTTCGAAAGTTTAAATTTTTCCAAAGTATCTAATAGCAACTCTGAAATTTTTTCGGCATTACATTGTTCTAGTCGTCTGGATGCTAATAAAATTGAAGACGTTGGTTGATGTGGTTCCATATTACGCGCTATCACATGAACTACAGATTGTTTTTTGCTGTCAGTTGTTTCGTCCACACATAACCACAGTTTTTTTATTTTTCAGTTCGGCTTTGATTTTATTTTCAACCTGTTTACGCACCGATGGTAAATTCCTTCGTAACGTGGTCGTGCTCGGTAATGTTTGATTCGCGTATTTATTCCAAAATGAAATAAATGAATCATTACTTAACAAGGTAAACGGCAGTGTACACACAATCATAGTTACACATAGTTCATGTATAAACTGTTGTCGATTAATTTTGTTATTATTGTGCTTCGAACTGCTTACGTGTTCTTTACAATGTGTTTTTGACCAACACATTAGATATGTATTGCACACTAGACATTTAATTTTTGAGCTATCGTATATTAAGTCCGGGAAATCTATAATAAACTTATTCACTTCGTCTGACAACGGTCATTTTATAACGTATGCCTACACTTACATGGAGTCTAAGTAATTACCTAACACATACTGAATGCTTTTTATTAGTTCTGATGCAATACAATCATCCTCACATCGGCGCAGGTGGCGCGCACGGAAATTGGTCTGCTCTAGTTATTAGTAAACAGCCGACGCGAGACATTCTGACATAGTTCGCTAATAAACCTCAACGTATAACTTAGTTAAGATCTAATCTTGTACTAAATATAGTGGCCTCACGAACAAATAATTTTTTTAAAGTATCCTCGACTATCGAAACTTAACTTATGAATAATATGCCAGAAAGTGTCTTACGAATTTTTTTAATATTTTTAAACTTGATTTATTTCTAAATATGAGGGGGTATTGATATCTAGTTAGCCTAGGCCATTTTCCGTTAGCAAAAGAAAATCTTGTTGTAATGGTAGGAAATAATGACATTTTAAAGGTATCACCGTAAAATCTTTCTTCAAGAAGTTTAATTACTCAGGCATGCATAAAATTTGTGATGACGTGATTTTTGTTTGTTAAGCTCAGTTTTTATATAGCAATAACTAATTAAAATACAGTTGGTCTCTACCACCCACAGATTTTTTTTTTGCACAAAAGAAAAAGAAAAAAATATAAAAAAAATCTTATAATAGGCGTTTTAATACATTATAAAATGAATGTACTACTTCAAATTCTAGGTATTAACCCACAAATGATTTTCTGTTGTGGTTTTAAAGAAATTTGTTAAATAGGCTCTCGTGTCACAACACGTGTCTTAAGCAGAAGTAAATGCTGAAAATACGAGGTGTATTGTCCATGTGTACAGTTGCAGATATGTATATTACATGTCTGTTTCAATTGTAACAAAAGCGTTATACGTGCATAAACGTATAGATATACTTAAAACCTTTTTGTATAGGAGATCAAGATAAAGATTGGGCACCGCACGTTGTTTGTAAGGTATGTGAAGAAGGTTTAAGACATTGGACCAAAGGGAATAGAAAAAGCCTTCCTTTTGGAATACCGATGGTTCGGAGAGAACCGCAAAATCATGAAGATTTAGCAATCTTCATGATGATTTTTCGGTTTTTTTTTGTCTTTTGTCTTTGTGATATTAAAGGGCATAATAGAAAAACTTTGAAACATATTTTTGTACCCAAACAATATTAAATCAGCTATCAGACCAGTTCCTCATAGTGATCATGTACCTATACCTATACCCCCAAAGTACTACAAGAAGATATTGAAACCTCTTCAACTTCCGGCTCCGTACAGATGGATAGTGATTTTGAACGATCAACCTCAGGTCAAAACCAACCTCAGCTATTTTCACAAGCCGAACTGAATGATTTAGTAAGAGATTTGGGACTCTCAAAAGATCTTTTTCTATTTTGCTTTCGAAATGAACTCATTATGAAACCCAAAACAGTATCGAAATGAGCTTCATTTCGATACACTTTTTTTCATTTTTCAATGTTGGCGTTGTTCGAATACAGAAATAAATATCATTGCTGTCATTTGATTTTAAGAATTTATGTACATTTGACAGATATGATATATGTCCGTATTTTTCACAAACAACGTATGTTGTATACAATTGACAACATATATATGTTTCTATGTCACTCATGTTTATATTTTTAAATGAAATATCAAGTAATGTTAACGAAAATTAATAAATAATATGTAATATAATATACTTCGCGGATAGCAAGATTTAAATTTGAAAATGTCAAGTATCAATGTGACCAACTGCATGCTTTATATAAAAATTAAACTCTAAACTTTCAAATTAAATAATTCCAATTTAAGCAATTTATTAATGTAAAAAACGCAAAATAGAAAAAAATAGTATAAAAAACTCGTTTCATAAGGCCTTTTGCCGCACTCGCTTTTTAGAAAACTCGCCGCTATCGCGGCTCGTTTTCTAAACTGATCTCGTTCGGCAAGATGGTGCCTTATGAAACTTGTTTTTTAATATACTATTCTGAAGTACTGGGGTCTTGGTTGAAACAAAAAAATTTGCTTGCCCCAGAAACTACCTTCAGATCTTCCTTTAGCTGAATATGACAGAAAAACAACCAAACGAAGCTTTTCTGAAAAATGAAAACGTTTTTTAAGAAGCATAAAGAATAAATAACTATTTCTAATAGTTTCTATGTGTATATTTTTGTATTTTTTTTAATATAATATAAAACTAGCTTATAAATGAATTAAATCGTGTTTTTTCTATATTTTTTGATTTTACTGGTTTGAAAAATAACCTTACGTGATACAAAAAAAATAAAAGCAGATTTGAAATCAGCGCTACCCAATTACTAGAAAACAGTTAAAATTTTTAAATCAACATTCAAAGAGTTGAAAAATGCAGGCATGTGTTATTTATGTGCAGTAAATTTTGAAAGAAAGCATGTCCAATGCGAACGTGAAAATCGATAAATTGGAGTATCGAGGTATCATCATATACTTGTATTTGAAGAGGTTAAGTGGAAAGGAAATTTACGATATGCTAGATAATGCCCATGATATGCGACTGTCAAAAATTGGATTGCGTTATTCAAAAGAGGAAAATTTTCCGTTGAAGATGAGAAGCGACCGGGAGGACTGAATTGGGCTGAAACATATAGTTGAGGCACTAAAGATTTCATAAAGATTTAGATATGAAAAAAATTTCTGCAAAATGGATTCGTAAATGCTTGAACGCCGAACAAGCAAGAGTGAAAACATCACAGTCTATCTGCGCGTTTTGAAGGAGATCCAGATTTTCCAGATTCCAGACCGTCTTGTGCCTATGGTTGAAACATGGGTCCATTTTTACGACCCAGAAAGAAAACAGCAATCGATAGAGTGCCAAGCATCATGGTTTTCCAAGACTTAAGAAGTTTCGAGTTGAAAAATCCGCTGGAAAAGTTCTTGCTTCAGTTTTTTGGGATATCCGTGGAATAATTATGATCGATTGCCTAAAAAAGGGTCAAACCATCACTGGAGATTCTTATTCTAAATTACGAACCACCCTGAGAGAGAAAATTAAGGAAACAAGACTTGGCATGTTAGCGAAAGGTGTGTTGTTTTTGCAGGACAATGCCCCTGCACACAAATTGCTCATTACCATGTATACAATTCGGGATCTAGGGTTCGAATTACTGGATCGCCCGTCCCATTCCGCAGACTTAGCACCCTCAGACTATTATCTGATCCCTCGATTGAAAAAAAGTTTAAAAGGACGTCAATTTTTGTGTAACGAAGAGGTAATAGAAGTTGTGGAGTCTGGTTTGCAGATCAAGAAGAATCTTTTTTTTTTTAGAAGGGTTAAAGGCGGTACAGGATGGCTGTATTAAGTGTGTTAATTTAAGAAGAGACTATGTTGAATAATAAAATATTCTAAGTCTCAACTTGAAATTGTTTTAAATAGTAGGCTAAGAATATATTATACCCCCTCGTACGTAACACAATTTAAGACGGAATTAAAAATGTTCTTGATATATGCGAAATCCAACGAAACTAATTCATGATTTTATGTATTAAAAGCCAAGTAAGTATAACCTTTTTTGGTTTAATTCGTCATTTTGAAAACGCGAAGATAACTTTTTGATTTGCTTAACTCAATTTCCTTGATTTTTTTATTTTAATTAGCTCGATTTAATCTAATTAATTATGAATTCGATCCCCTTATTAAAATTAATAAAAATTCTTCCGATTTTGGCAGTCTGGGTCACTTCCGTCATTCATCTTTTCAATTGAACCTAATTAATGTCGAGATCGCTGAAACAGGTTTTTCATTAATGGCCAACATCGACGTACACGCAAGATACGCCCATACATCACTCTAGATGCAAGGAGAGCGATTCTTGCACTAGCCGATTTTAGAATCTGGTTTCTAAATATATTTGGTTTAAAAATAAATGTTATTTTGGAGAAATGTTGGTCGCAAAACTTGCGTAATTTCTCTTTTATTTTGTCCAGGTTTTTCACGACACGACTAATATAAAATGCGTAGATGAAACCGAAAATGCAACTAAAAATGTTTGGCGTTCAGGATCTAATTATGTTTTGTTCAAGCAAGGGTATATAACTTTATTTTTCGATTCTCAAAATGGGATTAAGTTGTAAAATATTTGTCTTTCTGGACTCGTTTAAATAAAACTAACGATAATTTAAAATACACTATATTAAACGCACTAAATAACAATTTTAATCTAATAACTAATAATTATTTATTTACATTTTTATATCACTCGACGGCGATTACTCGTTGAATGAATGGTCTCCCTTGCGAACGGTCCCTATATAGTTGTATAGCTTATTCGAGGGCCTTCCAGAAGCTCTTTTTTAGGAGATACGCGAGGCTTGATGACGTATTTGGCGCGTGATCCGCTCGCCTGACGTGTCGGATGACTCACATCACTTTATGTTGAAACTCCATTATACAGGCTGATTCATTTTCGGCACTCACCATGGGGATATCTCTTATTATTGGAGATAGAGTATAGGTTTAAATTTGGCGAAGTTGTTAAATTTTGTGTTTGTTATAAATCCGTAAAGAAAATAGACCTGTGACAAATGACCTTCGTTATTAAATAAAAAACGCGAAAACCCCATTTTCTTCTTTTACCTGTAGCACCGACATTTGGCCTTGTAGATAAAATATAAAAACACGTCCTTGTGGCCATTTCTAAGCCTCTATCCAGTGGTGTACTCTAAATTCATCATCATCAACTATCTAATTTCTTATAGGCGCCATATTGGATTTAGACATCTTCAGAAAGAGTTTTTTTTTCTGATTTCAACCATGTACCACATGCTGACTATAGTTTTTGACATTAGGTTTTATTTGAAAGAATAAATTATAAGATTAAATAAGGTAGCCTTTGGAATTTCAATCTGTCAAACATTTCATTTATTGTTCATTAATAATACAAAAATGTCATACACTAACGAAGAGAAACGAGATATGATAAGTATTTTTTATTCTTCGAAACGAAATTCAACAGTAGTGAGTACAAGATAACAAAAACATTAATAAAAATACATAGAAAAGTAAACAATAAACAATTACAGTAAATGTTCAATTATCTGGCCATCTTCGGTAATGCACAATTGGGCACGCCTTCTGGCATTTTGTACTGCCATTTATATAGTTCTTCTAGGAACTACATCGAAGGCATTCTGAAGTCTGTCTCGTAATTATTCAATGTTTTGTGGCGCATCTACTTTATAAATATTATTTTTAACATATCCCCATAAAAAAAAATCTAGCGGACTTAAATCAGGTGATCTCGCAGGCCATTCAACAACTCCCCTATTTCCAATCCAACGGTTTGCAAACTCTTGATTTAAGAAATTTCTAACAACAGGTGCATGGTGTGCTGGTGCACCATCTTGTTGCCACCGTAAATATTGTAATTGATTTAATGGGATATTGTCGTCAAGATAGTCAGATACGTATGTACGTAAAATGTTTAAATATCTTTGTCCATTTAAATGTTCTTCATACATAACTGATCCTAAGAAACGATTTGCCAAAATACCCATCCAAACGTTTATTCCAAAACGATGTTGTAGTCTTCTAGCCCTGTTTTGTCGGGGATTTTGTACTGCCTAATAGTGCTCCGTATTTCTGTTGAACATTCCAGAATTTGTAAATTTTGTTTCATCTGACCAGATGATTTTGCTTAAAAATTTTTCGTGATTTTCTATCCTTCCCATTAACCAATTACAATATTCTAGCCTTCTCAAATTATCTCCAGGCAGTAAAGAGTGACTAACATGGATCCTGTATGGTTTAAACCTACTTTTATGTAAAGTTCTCCAAACTCTGGACTGGCACAAATTTAATTCTGACGCTACTTCGCGTGTAGAAATTGATGGATTATTATTTATCTATAAAAATACAAGATTAACATGAAATTTGAAAACACGCTTTTAATTTACCATTTGTAAAATATGTTGTCGATTTTCATTTAAATTCCTGTTGTCTTGACCATTACGCGGCTTAGTAAACGATCCATTCTCGACCAAATTTCTGTCGAGATCTAGAAAAATGGTACGATGAGGCTGTTGTCGTTCTGGATTTAATTGTAGATATCTTGTACTCGCTACTGTTGAATTTCGGTTCGAAGAATAAAAAATACTTATCATATCTCGTTTCTCTTCGTTAGTGTATGACATTTTTGTATTATTAATGAACAATAAATGAAATGTTTGACAGATTGAAATTCCATGGCTACCTTATTTAATATTATAATTTATTCTTTCAAATAAAACCTAATGTCAAAAACTTTAGTCGGCATGTGGTACATGGTTGAAATCAGAAAAAAAAACTCTTTCTGAAGATATCTAAATCAAATATGGCGCCTATAAGAAATTAGATAGTTGATGAAGGCCAGAAAGAAACGAAACGTCGTATAAAAATTTAGAGTACACCACTGGATAGAGGTTTAGAAATGGCCACAAGGATGTGTTTTTATTTTTTCTCTACAAGGCCAAATGTCGGTGCTACAGGTAAAAGAAGAAAATGGGGTTTTCGCGTTTTTTTTTTTTTAATAAAGAAGGTCATTTGTCACAGGTCTATTTTCTTTACGGATTTATAACAAACACAAAATTTAACAACTCTGCCAAATTTAAAACTATACTCTATCTCCAATAATAAGCGAGATCCCCATGGTGAGGGCCGAAAATGAATCAGCCTGTATATACAAGGTGCTACACAGAAATGATCGGAACGTGAAAACAAACACAATAAATCGTTCTTACAACTTCTTTACTACCATCCCCATCAAAGTACTATCCTTCCACATGAAAACACTGATCCCAGCAACTTGTCCATTACTGAAAGCAGTGCTGGAAGTCTTCACATAGTAACATGTCCAACACTGCTTGCCATTCCGTCTGAATCTCTTGAATCGTCTCAAAATGGCGCCCCTCGAGCTTCAGTTTCAACTTCGGAAACAGGAAGAAGTCACAAGGGGCAAGATCTGGGGAATAGGAAGGAAGGGGTAGTAGCGCCTGCTTCGTTGAGACTAGAAACTGATGCATAACAAGTGACGTGTATGTTAGTGCATTGTCGTTGTGTAGGATCCACGAATTGTTGCGCCACTTGCGCCGAGTTTTTTCTCTTAGTCGCCGGAGAACCTCGCAATAAAATCTCTATTAACTGTTTTACCTGGTGGGAGAAATTCTTTGTGGTCGATACCATCAACGTCAAAGAAGCAAATCAACATCGACTTGACGTTGTTTCGCACTTGTCGTGCTTTCTCGTGGTACTTACACTGAGGAGTCCATAGTAAGACGCAACACGTGTCCGCATTTCTCAATGGCAATTTCCACATAAATATCTGCTTGTATTGTGTTCCGTACACTCGATTTTTAATAATACGAGGGTAGTCCACAAAGTAACCTCCGTTTATGTGTAGCACGATAAGTAGTACGATAAGGGCTGCCGTAATAAATTTTTCAAATGTACTAAACAAAAGTATGAAAATATGTACTAAATTTTACTAAACTTTAGCTATTTTTTTTTGCTGTCAACTGTAGGAATTGTAAATCTTGTCTTTCTTAAGAAAGAGGAATTGGGAAACCATCATATTTTAATATAATTTTTCAATTATTCTATGAAGAGTGGTCATGCAAATTCGTAGAAATAATCTATTTTCATATTTAACAAAAAACGATAATAAACTGAATTATAATTTTTACATTTTACATAAGTAACTATATACACTTGAATACACCAAATAAATGAAATCTAAACATTTTATAAAATTGTTGAAGATATTTTTTTAATTTTTAACATGTCGGAAGATGGTTCCCATTCACAAAGTTCTAATACCCATCATTTCCTTGGTTAGCAGTAAATTGTGGCATGCGCTCATTTCTAAACAGTTCCTCTTTTTCTTTGAATTAAATTTGACGATGAAAATACACGTTCAGCGCTTGCACTACCGTGAGATAAATATGATATATTTTGTAGAAATACATACAAAGTTAGAAATAGCTTTTTCACCAAGAACATTTTTGTAATTACATACACTAATTCTTCCAGGCCTAAATCTTTGTTAAAAGTATATTTTGGCAATCCAGATAACTTTCTCTATTCTCGATTAATATTTTCAAGAGTCATGGACTCATGAGTTAATGCTTAATAGTTAAACATATAAATTAGTTTAGGAGTTTACCCTTATGAAATTATATTCAATTATATGTACTCTTAACCCATTATGACCGGAATTAATTTTTTCTGTTATCAACACAAAATTTCATACTTTTTGGACTAAACACTGATTAAAACAATGAAAAAAAATATCATCTACAAAAAATTGTTTATTGCAATTAAAAAAAATGTGTTACATATATGTAACGGTAGGCTAATAAGAGGCAAACTCAATCTTAATGAGTGTTAGTGTGAAATATCACATTACATTCTAAACAAATGCCGATATCGCACTTTGTGCACATCGTTCTTGTACTGGAGGAACAACCTTCTCCGGCACAACGTCGTCTCTTCTTATTCGGAATAACAGTAAGGAGATGACCTTCCATCATAACGAACTTCATCTGATATTCTATTCATAGAAATGCTAGACTTTGAAATAGGTGGTCGTCCTGCTCTTTTGGATGGATTTTCATACATTTTTAAATAACTTTGATTTATGGCCCTTCGAAAATTTAACTGGGATATATTTCTATTTTGTTTGAACAAAATCCAGGAATTATTTACTGCAGCATCCAATAACCAGGTAAATATGCTCCACCACCACTTTTTTTATCTAATTCCAATCTGATAACATGTGATGTTCTCATCCATTAGGTCAGTTCCGCCCATGTAATTATTATATGCTCCTACTAAACTAGGACGAGTAACTTGAACATACTTTTTTTCTGCTTGGCTATATCTCCTTACATTCGCAATTGGAGCAACACCGTGACATGTAGATCCCACAGTGACCACGTTATTGTCCGTCCACTTTACAAAAAGTATTCCGTGTGGTTTTTCAAACGCGGAAACGGATGATCCTCTCCCACCCTTTTTTTTCAAATCCGTTTTAGATGCTAAAGGACAACTTACTGGTTTACGGTCTTCTCTAAAAGTGCCGGTACCCCTATAACCATTGATTCTTAAAAAATTAAACAGAGTGACACTTGTAAATAAATTGCCCAAATAAAATTTATAAGGCAATCTTGAATTAGGCAAGTTCTCGAGCATTGAAACAAATGGAGCTGCGTTTTTACCAAATCTTTCTTCAAATTCAGGTACAGCATTTGGATTTTTACCCTGGTACACGTCAAGATCGACTAGATATCCATCGGATGTATTCAGGCACCACACCTTGTAGCCAAAACGAATTAGCATTCCTCTAATACACTGCTTACATCCATGTCTTCCATAATATTTTATCATTGACTCATCGAAGTCAAGATGTTCAACAGGCACGAAATGTTTATGGAATTTGCCTCTAAGTTTATTCATAAAAAGTTTGTACATCTTGTCAGATACATCAATATTGTTATTATCAGAGCAGTGCAAAAATCTCAAATTTTGCATGAATCGGTTCCTTCTCATGGCTTCACTAACGAGAGAGTTTTTCATATCTGCACGTGAATTCCAGTAATGACGTTTTGGGGGCTTCACATCGTAACCGCTAACAAGTAAGATTCCAATGAAACACCTCAATTCTTCAGTTGTTATTTCAGGATTAGGACAGTTTTTGAATGCAGCATATTTGATTGTTTCGGTCAGCAATAGATTTATAATATGATCAATAAATTTTTCAAAAATTTGCACGCAAGACATTTCATTATACTGTTTGTAATTTGGAGATGAAAAAGATTGGTTATGAGCTACAAGATCTCCGTTTGTTGTCCACTCTATATCATCTTGACGGTTTATTTTGTCTGGCAGTATAAATCGTGATACTCTTTCAACTAATTGATTAGTGGTTGGATCTTCAACGCAACTGGCCTCTTCTAGTGAAGATATTCTTATAGAATTCGACAACTTTATCTCCACGTTCGCTCTCAATTGACGACCTGTTAAATTATCCAGCGTACCTCCAGAATCTTCGTCGGCAGAGTCTTCATCTGTTAACTCGTGGCTATCAGGTGGCTGTATGAAAATTTCTTCAGCAGTTTCAATATATGCCAATTCCAGTGCATCCTGTAGAGTCAAACCTCTTCTGAAATTAACATATACACATTTAATAAAACTTGAAAACACATACACCGCCCGTCTATCAATTCGTCCATTTTGACCTCATAAAAACCTAGCGTTACATATATGTAACGCTAACGAAACAACGCTCTAGTTATGCCTCAACAAGCGAATTCTACAAAACTCCTAACCTATAACATTATCTAAACCTTTAGCTAATGATATACAACGGCATATACACCCAAATTAAGGTCTGAAAGATTTTATAATACTTACTCGAATTGTATACCGGTTTCCAGATAATTACTCATCCTCACGCTACTTGCAATTTGAGAACCGTTATATAGATTCAAAATAATAACACTTGGTTTACTACTATTGCAAGAATATGCTTTCCTTTAGTTACCTACAGTGCCATCTAATGGATATAATCGCAATTATAGACATACACGACTATATTGTAGATCACTACAATCGTTACATATATGTAACGCCAGGTCATAATGGGTTAAGCGGCAGATGGCGAGTTCTTGTACATATTTCTTCAATAAAATTAAAAAAATATATTTTTGTTGTCAAAATCTTAGAGATGTACTATATTGGGGTAAATTGACACCAAAATGTACTTATATATTACAATAGCTAAAATGTACTAAATTTCGTACAATTGTACTAAAACGGCAGCCCTGGTGTGCGCAGTGATTCAGTACGCTTCTAGCTGTGCAAGAGGGAATATCGTAAGGTCGCGCGTTCTTAATTTGTGCACGATGAGGTCTTGCATTATCATCAATAAAAACCATGTTTTCATCCACAGCCTCACGAAAGTCGGCCACATATTGCTGAATAATGTCATCTCTGTATATGTGTCCATTGACATTGTTTTCAAAGAGATGGAGGTTCGTACGTCCATTCAAACTAATGCCCGCCCACACCATGATACCACCGCCGCCAAAGGCACCACAGCTTTTGTAAACTCGCGTCTATAACGGTCTCCTCGAGTTCACCAGACCCTTACTCTACGATTATCGCTAAATAAGCAGAATCTGGATTCATCGGTGTATAAACCATGCTCCCATTGAACATTTTCTGCTAGTCGTTGGTTAATCCAAGTTCTTCTAGCCATTCTATTGGCATTAGTTAATTTTGGGCGTCTCACAGGCCTGCAGCTATGAAGATCCATTTCCCTCAGACGGTTTCTGATGGTTTGATCCGAAACTCTAACTCCAGTGGCGGCACGTAACTGTGTTTGCAACCATACAGCACTTCTAAACGGATTCATCCTTGTCTGAATTCGTATGTAGCGGTCTTGTCTCTGATTTGTTTTCCTCTCAGATCCACTACCGGGTCTTCTCCTTGCAGATCTTACCTGTTGGAATCTTGTTAGAGCCCTACTAACAACATTTGGTGACACATTAAAAATTGCTGATGCAATAATGCAATTAAATCAAAAGTTTCTTTATTTAAATGACGTCTTGGCATCATGAAAATGTGAAATGACGTTTAAAATGAATAATACTTGTCAAAAAATGCGATTTTTATAATTTTGTATTCTAAATTAATTTAATGTTAAAATATACAAGATTCAATATTTTATCACACAGAAAATACATTTACCAAATAAAATGTCCACAAACGACTGTGGGCCTTCTAATTTATCTATAGTTTGAGAAAATACGTTAAATTTAATCGAATTAATTAGATCTGTTAAAAAAAGATCTAATTCCCTATTCATTTTTGAGTAGTTTATATATCTATATGTATATTAATTGATAAATTATTGGAGTTTTTCGGATTTTATATGAAATATTTACCAATATCGCTCCGGATTGGTCCACTCTAATGATAATCAATTCAAGGAGTACTTGATTCCGCGAATTTTAGCCAGTATCTTTCGTATAATAAAATTTTAGTATCTCAATTGGTTTCATTTTTATTTCAAACAGGAGGTTACTTTGTGGACTACTCCCGTATTTTTTATATTGAAAATTCTTTTGTTTTTCTTTTTTTAATACAAATAATGATTAAAATAAATAATACATTCATTAAAAATTGAATTAGGTGATTGCCAATAACTAAAAATAATATTAATAAAATATACTTTTATCTTAGACGGACTGTTGGCATTAAAAAAATATATAATAAAGCAATCCACAGCATATACGATCAATACAAAATAATTTAGTAGATGACCTGAATATGGAATTGTGCGGTAACCTACCACCTATGCTAACCTATTGTTCTTATTTGTATGTATGCTACGTATGGATGAGTGCCCTTTAATAGTCACGCAATGCAAACTTTTCGATGCGATTATACAAGGGCACGTGATGGATACACTTCCCGCTGGGGACATTAGCAAATTCAGCTATTTTCATCTTCACCGAGCAACACAGGTGAAAGTAATATAAGTTTGTGGCATTTCGTAAAACGTAACGAGCAAATTATTAAATGAATCGTGTTAGTTTCCCTTGACATTATCAAATTTTATTGCTTGTTAATAAGGATATCAGTGATTTGCTACTATCTATAGGAGAGCTTATCAATAAGTCTGCCATTAATGTCAGAAGTTCTATGAAACATTTTTAATGAAATTGTGAATTTAATGTTTATCTTGTTACGCACTCGCTGTCTAGAGTATTCTTTGGTATCAGAAAAACGTTAATCCTTTAGTATAAGATTAAAACTATAATAGCATTGGTATAAATGATTATTATGTTTTAAAAATAAAAATGGCTTAATTTTTGTTTAACATGATTTATTAGTATACTACCTCGGTTTGATATATAAGGTCTAGTGATGTACCGGGTCCTAAAAAATGCCGGGTACCGGGTATTAAGAAAGAAAAAAAACTCGGCCGGGTAACCGGGTACCCGGATGTTATGTGAAAGTGTGCATCCTACGCCATCTAACGGAAAGGCTGCGTATGTAAACAAAATCGGGAAAGCCCCTGAGTTTACACTGGAGCTGCCGCTGTTTTGTATATAATATACTCTCAGTTCGCATTTAATTTCAATTGCATATGGGTCGAATTACATTTTTTTTTAATTTCTCACGTATGTACCCTTTCAATAATGAGTTCAGTTTGGAGTTATTTTAAAGTGTTTTCTGAAGACGAAACGAAAGCAGTGTGCAGTTTATGTAATGCAGTTTTATCCTCAGGTGGCACAAATACAAAATCCTACAGAACGTCAACGTTATTGAAACATTTATGTTTAAAACATTCTTAGTGATTGTGACATTGTTAATATTAAGAAAAAGAAATTAGACGATCCGACACCGGGACCTTCGCGCCCCATTAAACAACAAACATTGGTACAGTGTTTAGACAAAATTTTCACATGGGACATTAATAATATCAATGCAAAGAAAATCCATAATAAAATTGGCGAATTGATAGCTGTGGATAACCAACCCATTGCAATAGTCGAGAATGTTGGATTTATTAATCTTTTGAAAACATTAGAGCCCCGATATCAAATACCTTCACGAAAATATTTCTCAGAAATTATTATTCCTACTACATACGATAAATGTTGTTCGAAAATTTGTGATCTAATCGATATTGAAAAATCACAACTGAATTTGATCTCCTTAACGTCAGATATATGGACCTGTTCTGAGAATAACGAAATCTTTATAAGCCTCAGTGGACATTGGCTTAATGAAAAATTTGAAAAAAAGTGCGGGGTTCTAAATGCTCGCAATTTTCCTGAAACCCATACAGGTACTGCCATTAGTGATTCATTAAGAGAAATGCTACAATTCTGGAAATTAGACGCTGAAAACCACATACACGTATTACTACGAGATGGTGCTCGTAATATGATCAGTGGATCAAATATTGCCCATTTGAGAAATGAGTATTTTATTCATAGCATCCAATTGGTAATTCATGATTGCATATATTCTTCAAAATATATTTCCGACATAATTGCAGAGTGTCGCAATATAGTAACCCATTTTAATCACAAGTAGCTAGTACTAGGTTGAAAGAAATACAAAAGAAATTATCGCTTCCACTACACAAATTAGTACAAGACGAAGTCGCGAGATGGAATTCGACGTACCATATGCTCAAGAGGATATTAGAAACAAAAAGATGCCATCGCACTATATTAATCTGATCATGATATATCAAACTGAATTCAGCAAATTTGCAGTTAATTGAAAATATAGTTATCTTATTGGAACAATTTTACATCGCTACAGTTGAAGCCAGTTCAGAAGGAACACTAACCATGAAAAATGAAATACTCAAATCTTTAAAGGCTCGATTTGAAAATGTCGACATAAATAAGTTGTATGTAATAGCTACGGTATTAGATCCCCGTTACAAACTAAAATTTTTAAAACCCGATACACAAGTTATTTCTTAAAAATTGGATTATAGAAGAAATGAAAAGTATTTCTCCAATAAGTATTGATAAAAACAATGACAATAAACAAAAAGAACCTGCAAAACATGGAAAAAATAATCATGATAAAAATGAAGATGTGTGGGCTTGCATAGATGAAATTTTATTTGAAAATAAATCCATTGAAGAAGAATCCTATACTGTGGGAAATTCAAAGATAATACTCAACTTTTAAATTTTCTTAAACATCCTAACATTTCTCGTACCGAAAATCCTTTGGTTTGGTGGGCAAAAATTGGCTAGACAATAACTAACAGCGCCTCCTAGCAGCATACCCAGTGAAAGAATGTTCAGCGAGGCGGGTATTATTTACGAAGAGAGTAGAAATGGACTTCTTCCGCGAAACGCAGAGAAACCATTATTTCCGCATTATAATCTCTCATTATTGAGATTTAATTATTAAATTTAATTTTTTGTTTTGTATTTTTTAATAAAATGTCTAGTTAAAATAAATTTCGTGTGATTTATTTTCATTCACTTATTATCTTATCTTCTTTTCAAATTTCAGATAAGGAACCCATTACCCGGCAATATTTGCTGGATGCGGGTAATTTGCGGGTACTGAAAATTTTGCCGGGTATGCCGGGTACCCGGTACATCACTAATCTCCAACTCTAGCTCTGTAAAGTAAGGATAAGAAAAGACAAAATAATGAAACCAATCTCAAAACGAAGTAAATTTAACTGTACTAATGTACATAATTATTTTTCCTCATAATCACATAATCCATATGTTCATTCCGTCCACTGAAAAGCTTTTTTGTTTACTGTTGATCCAATTACGAACAGCCCGAATTTCAGTATCAGATGAAAAATGTGTGACCTATCAATATCTCCTGCAACTTTTGAGAACAACTAGAAATGTGAAGGTACCAAAATCAGGAATGTACGGAGGATTACGAAGCAATCGTGTATGTGGGACACCTTTTATATTTTTACAATCGACCACTAGATTGTGCTTTTGACATATTGCTATGAATTGTGATTTTATATACTGCTTATTCACAATTCATTACCAATGTGTCCAGCTTCGATATTCAGTCGGTCTAATTTCCAGAATGAGACTGCTTTCCCTCAGGGTTCCAATCGGAAAAGTGGAAAACACAATTTAATTAGTAATTAGTTGAGCGCCACTCAAAATTTATTTGAGAAAAGTTATGAAAATGTTTTTAAGTTACTTGTAAACTTCTTGAAGTAAGGTTAATTTCAATGACACACACACAGTATAAAATAAATGAAACAATAATACAAGAAAAAAAAATTAAAAAAATATCTTTATGAAGTATAAAGATAAATATTGCGTCATTAAACAATATTATTAAGGTAAAATTATTATACGAAAATGACCGTAACGTATAATTAAACTTCCTTAGTGATAACTAGAGCTGGGGATGTTTGCGGTGTGCCAGGATAGTATTCAGTTAAACGCACGAATATAATGACCTTGTTTCGATCGGTGATGCATGCGTGATTTTATTGCTTTACATGCATTCGCTATTTATATCACTTAGGTATGTCAGTTATGTGTACTGTATATAAATAACACACTTACCTTATTTACGATTATTATAGCATAGCGCCAAGTGGATAAGACTTGCAGTAAGTTTGTAGCATTAGATACGTTTCCATATTTGTAGCGGTGAGCGATGTACGCCGTGATGAATATTTTTTTTTTATTTTGAGAAAGACCGCTCGACATCTACGGATGTAACACACGCACAATTAAAATAATCTTTATAGATAGAAACCGAATCTACACTTGCACCATTCTCAGCATGCACACTCTCGAACTTTTCTATTACATTAACATTTTTGTTGTCATTTACTGCGCATAGCTGGGCGTGTACATCGTCCAGTATTTGCAGTGACTCCGCTAACGATAATGCAGTATTTTGAAATTTCTCGATTGCATTAAACAATCCTATATGATTGTTATAAATAGTTTGTAAATCTGCATCAAGGGAAGGGTTTTGAAATAGTCTCAAACCACTTTTGCTCCATTATAATACAAATCGGGAAAGTCTCGGATAAATTTCTTCACGTCGTTATACAATGGGCGCTTTCTTGGCTTGGGCACGTCCGTCATATTTATTAAATAGAGCTCAAGACAACACACGATCACGTTGCCAGTTCACGACTAACTAAAGTGTTTCGCTGCATCGTGTTTATACGCTGGTGGGGATGCACTACATACGGTCCTGCCGTACCGCAAACATCCTCAGCTCTAGTGATAACCGAGCAAAATTAAATCTAATAAATCACAAAGAAGTGTTTCAATTTCTCCCAAACAAACTATATGACAGACCGAACAAACTCTAAACGCATGTGCAAGCCACATGAAAAAATGCCCTTGATACCAAGTGAACAAAATTTATAGTTACAGAAATTTTTTACTTTAGAAATTTTAAAATACGTTCTTTATCATCTAATTCATATAACTAAGCATATAATATAAATCAATACATACAAGATAAAAATATTAATGATAATAAGAATGAATCTTTACTTACGTAGTATAAAAAAATATTTTTTCAGAGACACCTGAGTTAGAAAAACGTATAAAATTCACTACGAGATCAACAAACTCGTATAAATATAACGGTATTGAAATCAAGCACAACCACTAATTAATAAAAATCACGAAGCTACTAAACTAAGATAAGAAAAAATATATCTTATAAAACACGTCTTCTCAACTCAGATAACATTTAGTGTCTGCCGGAAATATCAAAGGAACCGGCGTATTACAACTACGCAAGTCAAAAATAAAAATTGAATCAAAATAAAAATTACATTCATAGATAATAAATTTCAAAATTGTACACTGGCATCCAAAATAAATGTACAACAATAAATAATCAAATTTTCAAAAAGTTTGCGGGGAAAAAACCACAGCAATATGTAATCACTATATTCTTAAAGTTTGACATTGTCAATGAGATATCCGCGATAGCTTAGAAATTGAGTCAGTAGTTTGTTGACAGTGAGTTTGTTAAATAATGGAAATTACTCGTGAAGGTTTTCGGTGGGTGATTTTTTAGGATTATAAAAAAGGCCCAACTCCACAAGAATGCATTATATCGCTTCGGTCAACTTTTGGTAATGAAGCACGATCAGAGAAGGCAGTTTACAATTGGTTTACAGAATTTCGTCGTGGTCGTGCCTCAGTGAGTGATGAATCACGTAAAGGTCGACCAAAAACTGTTGTGATTCCAAAAAACATCGATGCTGTGCGGAAAATGATAGAACACGATCGTCATGTGACTTACAGTGAGGTAGAGGCGTCTCTTGGCATAGCGCAAACTGCAATTTATTCGATTTTACATGAACTTTTATTTGTAAAAAAAAATATGTTCCAAATGGATTCCACATAATTTGACCGAAGCAATTAGTGTAAAGAGATGCGTAAAAAATTCGACGTAGGTACCGCAAAATCCATATACAACATCGTTACAGGTGACGAAACATGGATATATGCGTATGAGCCAGAAACCAAGCAACACTCTACTGTATGGGTGTTCCAAAAAAACCGAACCCCACAAAAGTTGTTCGTGCAAGGAGCATTTCCAAGAAAATGATCGCTTGTTTCTTCGGCTGTACAGGACACGTCGCAACAATTCCCTTAGAGGACCGAAAAACTGAGAACGCTGAATGGTATACAGTAATTTGTTTGCCAAAAGTTATAGACGAAATCAGGAAGAACAACCGACAACGTCGCATTATTCTTCATCGCGACAATGTGAGTTCCCAAACAGCACGTCTAACAGTTGACTATTTGAAGGAGAAAAGTGTTTAAATAATGTCTCATTGTCCATATCCACCTGACTTGTCGCCGAATTATTTGTTTTTATTCCCAACTGTGAAACAAAAAATGCGTGGACAGCGATTTTCAACACCTCAAGAAGCAGTCGAAGTCTTTGAAAACCATGTTTCTGAGATACAACCTTCAGAGTGGAAAAAATGTTTTGAGAACTGGTTCGTACGCATGCAAAAGTGTATAGACCATAAAGGCGAATATTACAATAAAATAGTTTGTTCCCAAAAATTTTGTTTTCTTCCCAGATTTTGTAAAAATATAAAAGGTGACCCTCGTATTGCACATCCTTTGGATATTCTAATTCGTGTTCAATTAATGTGAGAAGATTCTTTATATAAACGAAATCGTCGAAAAAAGTATAATCATCTAGTAACTCTATAGTTCTGGGAAATTCAAAATCTATTATTTCAAGAATATCTATGTCATCTTCGTCTTCGAATTCTATTTCAAAAATTAACTTGCAAACAAACGTCAAGAATTTGATAAACTACTGTTAAGTTTCTTAAACCGACAAAATTCACCGCTTAATTTATGTCGCGATTAAGAATAGGTAATGCCTGTTTAGGCAACCGTGCAAATCAAAAGATCTTAACAAGATGTTAATCCTAAACTCTAGTTAAATACATCGGTGCAACTGGCCATAACTTACGTATATCCGAGTTTTACGTCGTGTATATTATGAACTTGCTGTTAGTAGAAAATGAATCTATTTATGTTGTCTTCTTAGAAACTTTTATCTTAATTAAAGTGTCTTCCGAAGAAATATAATTGAAATTTACGTCGACATGCGTTCTTGTTTTCCCGGGTTTTGAACAAATAAATATTACAGAACGATAAGATAAAGTCTTTCTCTGCATAGTGTGTCAAATACACAGGAAATTAAAACAAATCCAATTTTGAATAGTATAATTAGACCAGATATAATTATTACTGCTATCGTTACCTTGGAATGAGTAATATGCATTTCCGTCAAGAAGCCTTTGGTGTAGCTTTTAAATAATTTAATAGGCTTGTTCCTGTTACAAATTCGAACTAGTTCAGATCATTCAAAATAGTTAAAACCAAAAGCCCAGTGTCCCACTAACATTAGAATTAATAGTTTCATGTTCTAATTCAGTTGGTTCGAACTGGTTTAGGCAATTCACAAATTGTGTAGTTGATATTTTATCGCACATGTACATTGTACACATATAAAAAGAGATTCGATAAGTATGGACAAATCTCGCATATATCTTTGTGTGGATATTTAAAACTCAATTGATATTTCGAATAAGTAAATGTGACTTAATTTATAATAAAAACAAGTTAAAACTCTTTAGCTTCTACTTATATGAGTGTAATACAGTATAACCTCCTAATAACGAACACTCACTAGGAATCATTATATGTATATATATATATATATATAATATATATAATATATATATATATATATATATATATATATATATATATATATATATATGGGAAGGATAATTGTTTTTTGGGAAACCCAGCTAAATTAAACTCTATTACTTAAGTCAGTTCTTTATTTTTTTTTCATCCCAATATTTCGCATCGTATTCGTATGCTTCATCAGGGGTCACTTTAAGAGCAGATGGACATAAATTAAGTACTTATTAACAAAAGAAAGTGGTTAATACTTACAAATGTGAACTGTTTTTTTTTTTTTTTTGAGAAATTACTCGTCTTAATATTTATAATGTTTGCAATATTCTAAATTTATACAACTAATATCAACATTATTTATTCCGAAATTACATTTTAAAAAACAGGACAAACACATTTAAAAGAGAGCCACAACACATGTTATTGTCACAAAATTCATACATATAATGTTAGAGGATGACAGTGTAAAAGATCCGGTAATGTTTTTTTTGGATTCACAGGTGTGTAACATCGAATTGGAAAAGTTACTATCTATAATCAAGATCACAAATTTTATACACTGGTGTGCGAAAGTCAAGGTGGCTATTCTTCAAAATGTGTCGTCTCACAGAATTTTACATTTAGAAAAGAGTAAACGCGTTATATAATTAATAAGTGATGTAAAAGATTGAGAAGGACCAATGTGTTAAACGGTAACAGATAAGTTAGTATTTTGTGCGGTTTGTTGTTTAGAATTTATGTTTATTGAGATGGTTAGCAAATAAGCATATATTGCACTTAGGTTGTTCGTATCAGATCTGAAATTCATCAAATATAAATTATTATATATTTTGTATTCCTTGAGAAAGGCATCATTAGCCGAAACATGTACATGTAGGATTGTTTTAAATATATAGTTTTTGAAGTAAAACCAGACCTTAAATCGCCTACAAATTGAATTTACCATAACATACTAAGGTCACGAAATAATTATCTTTATATATATATATATATATATATATATATATATATATATATGGTAAACCTAATCAGTAGGCGATTAAAGGTCTGTATATTACTTCAAAATATATGTATTTAAAAAACTCTACATGTTTCGGCTGTATACGCCTTTTTCAAGAGAATACAAAATATGAATGACAGGATATAAATGTCAAGTAATTAAGTTGCTTAATTACTTGACATTTATATCCTGTCATTCATATTTTGTATTCTCTTGAAAAAGGCGTATACAGCCGAAACATGTAGAGTTTTTTAAATACATATATTTTGAAGTAATATACAGACCTTTAATCGCCTACTGATTAGGTTTACCATATCATACCAAGGTCACGAAGTTATTATATTTATATATATATATATATAATATATATGTATATTTATATATCATTTGATAAATTCTTGGAATTTTCGGCTTTTATATTAAATATTTTCAAACTATAGTTCTGTTTCACCCAAACTTCGAAGTATTGGGTCTTATGGAGAATAGCCTCTCTTATTAACTTATAACGATGCTCATATAACTACCTTTTTTTAACAGTACGACGATGCAATTATTTTGGCGCACTTTGTCTCTAGGGGAAAATTTTTATTTTGTGTTTGTTATATACTCCCTCCCTGTCACTTGAAATTTTCGATCTGTCATCTTTTGTGTATATTTCGTTTTGTTTGATTTTCTTTGATCCAAATCCAAAATAAAATTACATTATTGAATTAAAAAAAAATGTCGAAACGATTTTGTTTAATTTATGCACATCTACCTATTTTTGCATTAATGATTTTAACTAAATTAAACGTCTTGTAAATACAGATTTAAGACGAGAGTTTTCTAACCTAAAAGGTAAACAACATGCATTTTGAATGTCAAATCGATAAATCAATATCCTACGTATAGCCAATCTATAAATGAAATAACCCTATTGTTAGAAATTAGGCAACAACAAATGCAATCTCCATAAGAGCAATACTTCGAAGTTTGGGTGACATAGACTATAGTATGTTATGTAATTGTGAATATAAATATTGCTGTCTACAAATTACAAGGCAAATTATACGAAATTTGATTTGAAAAATTTTAGTCCACGTTTAGACTCAAGTCAACCCAAGTCTACGGTTTGCCGGACTGTCGCTCTAACCAACTGAGCCACGAGAACCTTGGTTTAAAATTTACTGGAAACTGGAAAAAATATATATATATATATATATATATATATATATATATATATATATATATATATATATATATATATATATATATATATATATATATATATATATATATATATTCATTTATTTATTGAAGGTATTTAAATTGGATATTTCTTTAACGCGTCTTTTGTGTCATTAATCATTTTCGGTACCTATTCCAGAGACTATGAAATATTTAGAAAGCTTGCTCCATAAGAATAACATTGAACCTAAAAAAAAAAAGAATACATGAGATTGACAACTCTGTGCATGACGCAAAATTGTTTCCCAAGTAGGAGAAAAATTTTATGAACAGAAACAAGGCACAGCAATGGGTAACTGCCTATCTCTTTTCATAGCTAATTTATTCATGAGTCAATTTGAAATAGAATTTAAAAATAACGCTAAATATTTCCCAGGAGTATGGAACAGGTATGTGGATGACATTCTCGCGATTTTTGATACACGGAAATGCGAATTAGACATGTTCGTTAATCAGTTAAATTTGAAATTTCCGGCTATTAAATTCACGGTGGAAAATGAAAACAGTGATAGGATACCATTTTTAGATACAAAACTTATTAGAAATAAACATAAAATAGAAATCGATATTTTCCGGAAAGAAACCAATGTTAATAGATTCATCATCGCTGATTAAAATCATAGTTTTCAAGATAAGACAGCTTCTTTTAATTTATTAGTCAATCGGTTACTAAATTTTCCGTTAACAAAAGAGAGATATGAAATAGAACTGGATTTCATTAAAAACATCGCGAAGTATAATGGCTTTGGCATAGAAATAATCAATAAATTATTAGAATTATTAGAAAAACGAAATTAAAAAAGACAATCCGCGAATTCACAAGTTTGGTATCTCAAAGTAACCAGGTGAAAAAGTACATATTGCTATGAATAGTGGTGTTGAATTTGATGATACCACTATTCACAACCAATCTGTCCAGCTTGGATATTCAGTCGGTTAATTTTCAAAATGAGACTGCTTTTCCCTCAGGGTTCCAATCGGAAAACGTGGTTTTTCTCTTCTACAAATTTATAATGCGCCAGTAAAGAGTATTGACAAATGTTATAATTATAATGTCTTTGAGTTACTTATAAGCACAAATGAAAAAAGGCAAAATTCAAAAACACACACAGCAAACTTTAAATGAAACTTTAATACAAAAATAAAAAAAATAAAAAAAAATATCTTTATGAAGCATAAAGATAAATATTGCGTCATCTAACAATATTATTAAGGTAAAAATATCGTGCGGAAATAACCGCAGCGCACGATATAAAACTTCCTTAATGACAACCGATCAAAATTAAAACTAATAAAGTACAAAGAAGCTTTTTAATTTCTCCCACAAGAAACAAAAATAAACAAACTGATATGACAGCCCGAAAACAACTTTAACGCATGCGCAAACCACATGAAAAAAATATGCCCTTGATATCCCAAGCGTACAAAATTTTATAGTTATAGAAAAGTTTTTTATATTAGAAATTTTAAAATACGTTCTTTGTCATTTAAATCAAATAACCAAAAATAAAATATATATATCAAAATTAACACAAAGGAAAAATACAAAATCCAATACATTCAAAATAATGATAATAGTAATAATATTAAGATATTTAATATAATTTACTTACTTATAAAAAAAAATATATATATATTTTCTCGAGACACGAGCTAGAAAGCGTGCTAAAAAAAATCAATTACGAGATTCACAAACGCGTAAATAAAACGGTAATGAATTCAAACACCAACCAGAAATAAAACAACCAACAAAAACAGAAATTACTTAAAACAAAGAAAAAGATTTATCTTATAATAAACACGTCTTTCTAAACTCAGAGTACACTAGCGTCTCTCGAGGTCAAATCAAACGCGCAGCCTTAAAATATAAAACCAATTTTTTTCAAAACACGAATATAACAAATAATATACACTAGCGTTCAATATAATTATACACTCAAAATAATTAAACTTTTCAAAATATTTGTGGGGAAAAGTTTATAGCAATATGTTTATCATACCATCCTATCACGAAAAACATTAATAGAGTTGTTAAAGAACGAGGTCTCCAAATTGCCTTTCGGTCCGAAAATACCATCAAAAGTCTCCTAGGGAATACCAAAGATAAATTTACTTTGAATTTGAAATCAGGTATATACGAAATTCATTGCGATGATTGTAATTTGAAATATATGGGCCAAACGAAACGATCAATAATAAGTAGGTTTAAAGAACGCATCACATATTAAATTCAATAGACCACAAAAATCTAACGTTGCCAATCATTCTTTAAATACACAACACAATATGTCGATTAAAGGGTTAAAACTTGTCAAAGCCATTAATAATCCTCGAGATCTTGACGCATTCATATCGTTAAAAATAAAGAAAACACCATTAATATAGATAAGGGCACCGATTCGATGTAGTTGTCTCTTTTCGTTTTTAGAAAAGAGTTATAGACGCGCAGAGATAGAATAAACACATGTTGTTGCAGTTTTCTTAAGAGAGGTAATTTTGTCGTAATTTTTAGTCGATATATTTGTATTTTTAAGTCAGTGTATACGTGGACGCCGTGTAAAGTTGTTGCGTAATCAGATGTGCTAGCTTTACTGTGCTCCATGTGTGACACATTGATTAGTGGTTTTACCTACTGACGATGGCAACTTAGTTGTCGAAATGCGTATTTAGGATACGATTAGTAATTGTGGTAAGGGGTTATATACCTTTTTTTAAGTAAAAAATATGATCATATTGAAGGTGCAGATACTTTTCCAACCACTGTAGTTAATCTCTTTCTCTATACTGAGCGATTGCATTAAATTGTAGCTAAACAGTTTTTTTAACGTTTAATGCCGCTAATATATAAGGTTTGTTCCAACTCTGCAGAAAAAGCTTCACAACTTCATTTCTAACCGTACATTAAACGATACCAAAAGTGTTCCAACTAAATTTTGACCGTACACAAACCATTCACGAGACGGTCGAGACAGTTCACAGACTAAAGCATGTACCGTTTGTACAGACATGCGCATTACATACTTCATCTTGTGTGAGCTACAGTTGGCAATAGCAATATCACAGAATATCATAGGACAGAACAAAGTTGATTATTATAATTATTACTGTTGGTAATACTACAAAATAAATTGATTACCAAACGATCAGAAATACGTTCCAACTTCTTTATAATTATCACCGGTCCAAAAGCAGTGCAAAATTGACGCTTGCGCACAAAACAATACGCGTACCGTAACGAAACTGGTAGTTGGAACAAACCTATTATATTTTAAATTTTTTAAATAAGTATAGAATAAAGTTACGATTATCGTAGTATCGTATTATTGTTCATAATTAACATCTTTGCAAATTTACATTAAAAACATTCAAATTTCAAACGTTATTAACTAACATAATCATTCCAATAATAAATAGATGCATATAAAATATGTACATATTTTAAATTTGCATCGTTGCCCGCCAACTCTAATTATAACATCATTATTTTCATTATACGACTATTTAGATACAATTTAATAACAATCTGTAATCGCGTTATAGTAATAGCTTTGTTTTTATTTTTCAATCGATAATATCCGGTTATTTTACTATGTCAGGCCATTAACTCTCGGCTATCTTGAATTTTCTTATATTGCTCACTGCCTATTTATGGCTTCAACTCCCGGAACCCTTGAGTCATCGTCCTGTATAAATTCCGTTGTTCCGGGACGTTGCAATTTCTCGCTTTCTTCTATCACTCAAAGTAAATGGCTAATAATAACATTTTGTACAATGAAATTTAGGTTCCTGAAAGATTTTTATCTTTTTAAACACACTTCCGTAGCACGACTTTATTTATCGATGTTAAAACTTTTTTTTTGTTGCGCGTAGGTGATACATTGTCGATCGTGTGTTGATATTTTTAGTTAATTATGTTTGGTACATACAGTGTTATTAGTACTTTATTTTTTTGCCGTAGCCAATTTATTTAGAAGAAACTGTTAATCGCTACAGCTCATTCTAAATTCAGTTCTTATATTCATTATAATAGGTCTGTCAAATTAAACGCCTTATTTTAAAAATAAATAAAATATAGATGGCGCACTGAATTTGACTGGGTATTTTGACCAGTGGCGGCTCGTGAGTTATGAAGGAGGGTGGGCACAAAAAAAAACTTACCTATTTTTTGTACATAAAATACATTCTCCTATTTTTCATGCTGGAAAAGACGTGTATAAATTTGTTGTCAAAATCCGGGATAGACTGGATGAATTTATTTTCTATTGATAGGACCGTCAATGCATTCAGTCGATCTTCTGACATTGTGCTTCTCAGAAAAGTTCTAATGCGTTTAAGGGTGGAAAAACATCGTTCACATTCTGCTGTCGACATGGGCGTTGTACAAATAATAACCAGCAGTTTGTATGTTTCCGTCAAAACCTTTTTTAGGTTGTTGTCTGTTATGAACACTAAAAGTGTAAAAACACCACCTACGTCACACATGTCATCGCGCTCATAAATTACTACAAGTTCACTTTTCAATTTTACACTGTCCGACATCCTATGTTGGACAGTTTTATCCAATTTTTTTTTTTTGTGGAAATGAATGACTATAAATTTTAAAATTTTGAGAATCAAATAATTTCGCTGTACTTAAGTCATCCCTAAAATCAAATCGGTCGCTAATTTGGCTTAAAATAGTGCCACATACTTCCTTTACAATAACAGCTCTGTTATCTCCAGCTGTCGTTTTTTGTCTTTTCCTCGCAGGTTCTTCATTATTGCGTTCTTGATTGTCATTGCCAGTAGAATTTCTTAAATTTCTAATGTGAATAATTTGCTGTTGGAATTGTTCAATTGCCTTTTGCAGTTGAGCACTGTCAATCGCGCGCATTTGTGTCTGATTAAATAATATTTCAACATGTGGCATGATGAAATGAAATATTTTCAACCAGTAGAGAAATTCCGGGCAATTCAAATATTTCAGTATACCACTTGCTTCACTAATAGTAACTGAATCCATCCCATCTTCGTCAATAATTTTGTCTAAAGAAAGAAATCCTGGTGTTTAAATAATGTGTTCACAGTTCGACTTTTGAAAATCCAACGTGTAGGAGTAGCGCGTGATAATCTACGTTTGACTATTTCATCGAGAATTACCGTTCGTTTTGGCGATCGAGAAAAAAAAACTTGTAAATGACTGCAAATTTGCAAAGAAAATTTTTACATTTTTATTGCACTGTGCTGCTCGTTCAATAATTAAATTAAATTGATGCGCGTAACAGTGAATATAATGTGCATTTTTGATAGTAGCTTGGACACCATTTGTCTTACCACTCATCACGGACGCCCCATCGTAACTTTGAGCGATTAGTTTATTGTTATCAGACCCAGAAGGAGAATTTAAAATAGTTTGCAATTCATTCAGCAATGTTTTTGCTAATACGTCAACATTATGTCCATCCGGCTTAAAAAAGACCAAAAACGTTCAAAAATTTGTCCATTAAACACGCATCGATTAATAACAACCATTTGCTGATTATTAGAGGTGTCTGTAGTTTTATCGGCCTCCAAAGCAATTAAATTTGCAGATTTAATTTCTTTTAACATTTCCTGTTTGTAAATTTGCCACAATGCATCTAGCAATTCAATTTCATATGTATTGTAAGTACAGCGTCTAATTCAGCTGCAAAGTTGATTAAGTCTACATAAATACCTGGATTTTTCGACGTCAATGTCTCATGGCGCCTATTGAAAAGCTCCGCAAAATTTTATACATATAATTAACCCGCGCAAAATATGACGATTTTTTTCTACGTTGTAGTTAATTTTATGTCGAAAAACACACTGTCTAACTATTCACATATGTCCATTTTGCCTAGGACACTAAAATCCACACATGCATTCATGTGAGAAACGGAATTTTCGTGTTTCTTTGCCCTGTCGACGATATGCTAAAATCATTCAAGCACTGTTTATTCCACGCACTAACCTCTTTCTTAAAAATTAAGCAGATAAAAAACAAAATAGTTTATTTGTTAGTGAACATCCGCAAATCCACTCATATTTTTCATATATACTACTGAACTACAGAAACTACTGGAGATAGAAAAACGCTTAAATGGGGAAAGATGCGCAGTTTTACGAGTTTGATTTAAAACTGCTTTTGTTTCTCCGATAACTTTCATGGCTTATTAGATATTCAAAGAAAACTAAATTTTACGATTTTCTTTAAACATGCTTAGCATCGTTAATAGTAATTTTAGAGAAAAAGTGTTGAGACAAAAGTTTTAGATAATTTTACGCCAAATAAAACTATGTAGCTAATTTTTTTTTTCGTTCACCATTATCGAGTTATGACATGACACAAACTTGTGTTTTTTTAAACGGAAACCATAGTTGGTTTTGACATCATTGAAAAGCTTATTTTTTGCTGATTACAATGATATAAGGTTTGATATGGTTATTTTAAAAAATAAAGAGGATATAGACATTTTTATGGTTTTTATGGAAAACAATTGAATTTCGAACTGATAAAATACAAACCAAACGAAAACTTATTTTGAAATATTATGTAGTAATAAAATGAAAACTATAAGAACTTTTATTAAGGGCACACAACATTATTAATGTTCAAAGATACCTCCATTATTATTAATACACAAATTGCATCTCTTCACAACAGAATTTGTAGCATTGCGGACTTTACGCCTATCGATGTTATTAAAAGCAACTAAGACAGCTTCTCTTAAATCGTCGATTGTTTCATATGTTCTTTTGTATACTGTGTCCTTTAGTACACCCCACAAGAAAAAATCCAAAACTTATAAATCAGGGGATCTAGCCGGCCATTCAATGGGTGCATTTCGTCCTATCCATTGATTAGGGAAGTTCAAATTTAAATAATTTTTAACATTCAGTTGATTGTGCGGAGGCGCTCCGTCATGTTGAAACCATTGCAGCATTGCTCGGGTTCTTAAATTTAAATTATCTAACATTTCCTCGAAATCTTGTTGTAAAAAATTAAGATAACGATTGCCAGTTAGTGATCCATCAAAAATAAAAGGAGGAAGAATAGTTGATCCTATAACACCACACCAAACATTAAACCCAAATTTAATTTGTGGTCTCCTATGTTCAACGTGAAGTGGATTTGTTTTAGACCATATGTGCTCATTGTGCCTATTAAACATTCCACAATTTGTGAAACGAGATTCATCAGTCCATAATATTTTCATTGAAAAGTGTGGATCGTTTTGACACTGATCTTTAAACCATCTACAAAAAGCTATTCGTCTGATGTTATCACCTTCATGTAAAGTTTGTGATACTGATAATTTGTAGGGACGAAATTTATGCTTCTTCAACACTCTGACAATAGTGCGTTGAGAGGAGCCCATTTCTGTTGAAATTTGTCGGGTCGATGTAGATGGATTCTGAGCGACACTTGCTAATATGTTTATTTCTCTATCTTCATCCATCCCTTTTTTTTTTATTTTGGTTTAACGAACGAACCATAATCTGCTAAATTATCCCATAATCTCTTAAAAGTAGGTAGCGACGGCTGACGTCGATCAAAATAATTTTCAAAATAAACTTCAGCAGCTCTAGTAGAATTTTTCTGGCACTGAATGTAACATTCAAACATATCACGCTTTTCTACGTTAGAAAATTCCATAGCCAATGCAAACTTATGATTAACGGCCGTTTGCACCGCTTATAGTTAAGTTACAATTAAATTAATTAATAGTTAATTGTCAATGTTTGACAATTAACTTGACTTAAAAGTAAAAATTAACAACTCTCACTTCTGTGACTCAACGTGGAAGCAATGTTAGTATATTTATCTCGACTGCTCCAACGAACACTATTGTAACTCAGATTTTTCGTTTTTTGAATTACAAAACACCAAACATTTTTTTTTTAAGTTTTTATCTTATAAAGTGAACAATCATAGAAATATCTATATCCTCTCTATTTTTTAAAATAACCATATCAAACCTTATATCATTGTAATCAGCAAAAAATAAGCTTTTTAATGATGTCAAAACCACCATAGTTGGTGATTTATCAGTTTTGGATTTTTTCTTGTGGGGTGTACTAAAGGACACAGTATACAAAAGAACATATGAAACAATCGACGATTTAAGAGAAGCTGTCTTAGTTGCTTTTAATAACATCGATAGGCGTAAAGTCCGCAATGCTACAAATTCTGTTGTGAAGAGATGCAATTTGTGTATTAATAATAATGGAGGTATCTTTGAACATTAATAATGTTGTGTGGCCTTAATAAAAGTTCTTATAGTTTTCATTTTATTACTACATAAGATTTCAAAATAAGTTTTCATTTGGTTTGTATTTTATCAGTTTTCCATAAAAACCATAAAAATGTCTATATCCTCTTTATTTTTTAAAATAACCATATCAAACCTTATATCATTGTAATCAGCAAAAAATAAGCTTTTCAATTATGTCAAAACCAACTATGGTTTCCATTTAAAAAAACACAAGTTTGTGTCATAACTCGATAATGGTGAACGAAAAAAAATATTAGCTACATAGTTTTATGTGGCGTAAAATTATCTAAAACTTTTGTCTCAACACTTTTTCTCTAAAATTACTATTAACGATGCTAAGGATGTTTAAAGAAAATCGTAAAATTTAGTTTTCTTTGAATATCTAATAAGCCATGAAAGTTATCGGAGAAACAAAAGCAGTTTTAAATCAAACTCGTAAAACTGCGCATCTTTCCCCATTTAAGCGTTTTTCTATCTCCAGTAGTTTCTGAGATCCCAATGCTAAACATTCAAAAAAACTCACCCTGTATATTTTTTATTGAATACTCTATTGTAAGTTTGAATTTTACTTGTGGAAGTGTAGTTTATTTGAAGATCAGGGATAGGCCTTCCTTTCTTCTTAATTAAAAGTTTTTCCTCAAATGATAGCGGGGTTTTTAAAAGATTTTGCACAGAGTTAACTTCCATCATTAATCATAAACGTCATTTCAAGCCTTTGAAATCTTACACGTGCGGTACGCGCCGAAAACAATATATCACAATGCACGCAAGACGTTAACTGGAGTCGAACTATTTTGTGCCCCAAACCGACGGCATAAGCGCATATGGCGAAGATAAGCGGAGCCGGCCGATTCATACTCGGTGTAGGTACATTGAAATTGTGCCCCGGAACATAGTTTTGAGCATTGGCATAGTGTGCACCACAAACACGTTTGACACGGCATACATTTTGTTATAAAGTTACAATAAAAAATATTATAAAATACTATGCAATTTGACCTTCAAAATTGTAAAATATAATTGTAAGAAAAAAATAAAACTGTTTGACAGGATTTGAAAAATTTGTGAGTAAGCATGCGCATTTTAAGTTCCGTGACATATACGTGTCCGAACATATCCCTCCCCAGAGACGTAGATACGTATTTCGCCTTTCGTCGGTACGCCTCTGCTGGAGAAAGGATATTCTCAGACACATTCACAAAAAAGAACCACATCACCGAAATTTATTTTCGATAATATTATTTATTTGATGTTCTGATGCCAACTTCCCACGTGATAACTAACCTAACCTCGTCACGCCTTGGTCACGCCGCCGGCATCGCTCGTACGCGCGATTTTACTGTGCACTTTTTATTCTTTATTTTATAATTTATAGAACCAATCCTATAAATTTTCTAATAATATTTTATATAAAATTTTACATAAAATAATTTTGTGTGACACGCTATTAATTTTACAAATAAATTTTATATTTTTTGTTGTAAACTTTATAACAAAATTTATGCCGTGTCAAACGGCCTTAAAATTAAAAAAAAATAGTTGGCCTTGCATTAAAATAGTGGACTCAAAAAAGAACGAATGCTACCATACCAAGTGATGCCAAATGTTATATGAACCAAGAAGTTTTTTAATTAAATTGCTCATTCAAAAATTGCAAGCGTATATACAGGCTGATTCATTTTCGGCCCTCACCATGGGGATCTCTCATATTATTGGAGATAGAGTATAGGTTTAAATTTGGCAAAGTTGTTAAATTTTGTGTTTGTTATAAATCCGTAAAGAAAATAGACCTGGGACAAATGACCTTCGTTATTTTAAAAAAAACGCGAAAACCCCATTTTCTTCTTTTACCTGTAGCACCGACATTTGGCCTTGTAGAGAAAAAATAAAAACACATCCTTGTGGCCATTTCTAAACCTCTATCCAGTGGTGTACTCTAAATTTTTATACGACGTTTCGTTTCTTTCTGGCCATCATCAACTATCTAATTTCTTATAGGCGCCATATTGAATTTAGACATCTTCAGAAAGAGTTTTTTTTTCTGATTTCAACCATGTACCACATGCTGACTAAAGTTTTTGACATTAGGTTTTATTTGAAAGAATAAATTATAAGATTAAATAAGGTAGCGTTTGGAATTTCAATCTGTCAAACATTTCATTTATTGTTCATTAATAATACAAAAATGTCATACACTAACGAAGAGAAACGAGATATGATAAGTATTTTGTATTCTTCGAACCGAAATTCAACAGTAGCGAGTACAAGATAACAAAAACATTAATAAAAATACATAGAAAAGTAAACAATAAACAATTACAGTAAATGTTCAATTATCTCGCTATCTTCGGTAATGCACAATTGGGCACGCCTTCTGGCATTTTGTACTGCCCTTTGTGTAGTTCTTCTAGGAACTGCATCGAAGGCATTCTGAAGTCTGTCTCGTAATTCTTCAATGTTTTGTGGCGCATCTACTTTATAAATATTATTTTTAACATATCCCCATAAAAAAAAAATCTAGCGGACTTAAATCAGGTGATCTCGCAGGCCATTCAACAACTCCCCTATTTCCAATCCAACGGTTTGCAAACTCTTGATTTAAGAAATTTTCTAACAACAGCTGCATTGTGTGCTGGTGCGCCATCTTGTTGCCACCATAAATATTGTAATTGATTTAATGGGATATTGTCGTCAAGATAGTCAGATACGTATGTACGTAAAATGTTTAAATATCTTTCTCCATTTAAATGTTCTTCATACATAACTGGTCCTAAGAGACGATTTGCTAAAATACCCATCCAAACGTTTATTCCAAAATGATGTTGTGGTCTTCTAGCCCTGTTTTGTCGGGGATTTTGTACTGCCCAATAGTGCTCCGTATTTCTGTTGAACATTCCAGAATTTGTAAATTTTGTTTCATCTGACCAGATGATTTTGCTTAAAAAAATTTCGTCATTTTCTATCCTTCCCATTAACCAATTACAATATTCTAGCCTTCTCAAATTATCTCCAGGCAGTAAAGAGTGACTAACATGGATCCTGTATGGTTTAAACCTACTTTTATGTAAAGTTCTCCAAACTCTGGACTGGCACAAATTTAATTCTGACGCTACTTCGCGTGTAGAAATTGATGGATTATTATTTATCTATAAAAATACAAGATTAACATGAAATTTGAAAACACGCTTTTAATTTACCATTTGTAAAATATCTTGTCGATTTTCATTTAAATTCCTGTTGTCTTGACCATTACGCGGCTTAGTAAACAATCCATTCTCGACCAAATTTCTGTCGAGATCTAGAAAAATAGTACGATGAGGCTGTTGTCGTTCTGGATATAATTGTAGATATCTTGTACTCGCTACTGTTGAATTTCGGTTGGAAGAATAAAAAATACTTATCATATCTCGTTTCTCTTCGTTAGTGTATGACATTTTTGTATTATTAATGAACAATAAATGAAATGTTTGACAGATTGAAATTCCATGGCTACCTTATTTAATCTTATAATTTATTCTTTCAAATAAAACCTAATGTCAAAAACTTTAGTCAGCATGTGGTACATGGTTGAAATCAGAAAAAAAACTCTTTCTGAAGATGTCTAAATCCAATATGGCGCCTATAAGAAATTAGATAGTTGATGATGGCCAGAAAGAAACGAAACGTCGTATAAAAATTTAGAGTACACCACTGGATAGAGGTTTAGAAATGGCCACATGGATGTGTTTTTATATTTTCTCTACAAGGCCAAATGTCGGTGCTACAGGTAAAAGAAGAAAATGGGGTTTTCGCGTTTTTTTTTTTTAATAACGAAGGTCATTTGTCCCAGGTCTATTTTCTTTACGGATTTATAATAAACACAAAATTTAACAACGTTGCCAAATTTAACCCTATACACTATCTCCAATAATAAGCGAGATCCCCATGGTGAGGGCCGAAAATGAATCAGCCTGTATAGAGTAAATGAACACAATTGTAAGTTTGATATCAGTTATTGTATTTAGTTAAAATTATATTTACATATTACGGAATTTCACAAAACTTAACCCTCCTCACTTTATAAAAGTGAGAATGTAAATAAATTCAATTGTCAAAACAACAGCATTTGAACGTAATTATACGCATGCACGACAGCATTTCTTACCTCGCGAACTTCAATATGGAGAATGCTCTATCTCGTGGCGCCATCTACATTTAAATAATAGTATTGCTGCTATTGATATTATATTATTAAGTCGTTCACTTTCTTTCTACTGGTCAGATCGAGGATTGCGAACATGCCCAGAAGTACAACAATTCTTTATTTTCTATAAATGCTTCGATACTTCGTATTCTTCAACTTTAAATAGAGTTAAACGGGGTAACTTTTGCTTGAAAACACCAGAAAAAACAGGTGCAAAGGCATCAGCAATTTGTTGAGGATAATTAAAATCTGTTAACCATCATAAACCTTTCCTGGAATTCTAGACTTGTTGCATTTGGATTTTACAAAAATACCAGATTGATCTAGAATTATCTGCCAGGGCATGCTGAACCCTTCCGACATAAGTTTGGTAAGTCAGGAAGATCTGAAAGTTGACACACCGATGAATACGTTGAAACTGAAGCTTGACTAATTGTTTCTGTTTATTCTCTACTTGCGATGGTAATATGATTGTAACTACAACAACCTTTTTATAGAAGGTGCGAACCATGGAGGGTAGAAGCGCTTTGAACTCTTGACTGGTATAAGGAACACATGAATCAAAATAAAATAAATTTAGTAATAGAACATACAAGAAATTAAGAGTAAAGAAGCCTTCTCGAAATTATAACGTTTGCTATTATTAGTAGGGAACATGGTCGGTACAGTAGGAAGATGAAGAAGCAATTCAGTGGATGATTAGGAAATTCAGACACAAGTGGTAATGATTCACTTGAATTTCAATAACATAGCTAAAATTAGACAGTACTAAATCTAGGGCCCTATAGTTCACATTCGTGATAGTATTATAATGTGATAGGTTGAGAGACTTAGTAAATATGATAAAGTGAAATAAATAAAAGAGAGAGATGCAACATTGAATTAGTTAATCTAGTTACAAACGAAAATATGAATAAAAATTTCGATCAAATACTATTAAAACAGAATAAAATAAATAGTTAAATATCACTTTATCAGTATATAATTGAGTAACTACTCTGATAGGTATAGTTTATTTCAAATTATAAGAATATAACTTTGAACGGCTCTAATGCTTTTATTTCACCACCTGCGGCAATAACTACCTGGCTGCTCAATACGATTATCTTTTACGCAA
Source organism: Melolontha melolontha (assembly GCA_935421215.2). Lineage (NCBI taxonomy): Eukaryota > Metazoa > Arthropoda > Insecta > Coleoptera > Scarabaeidae > Melolontha > Melolontha melolontha. Next base: position 15,923,910 of record OW285236.1, read on the forward strand.
ACAAACTGCTGAGGTCCGTAATGACAAAATTTAAATAAATTGTAATTACGCAATTTAGATGTAATAAAATTAATAATAATATAAGTACCAACAGTTGTTAATTTGAATATATAGTTATTATATATAGTTAAATAGTAATTAAATTACAATTTAGATGAAATAAGTGCTTATATTTACAAAATTTAAGTAAATATAGTTACGAGAGTTGGTATATATTACATCTAATATTGAGTTTATTTATCATTTATTGTTAATCTTTACTGCTGTATACATATTTGATTTTTCTCTCTTTACTTAACGAACATGTGGCGACCTTTTGCTGAAAGTGTTAGTGATTATGATGTGGATAGTGATAATACTGTTGGAGCACGACAGAGAAAGCATATATCAGAAGATGCAAAACAGATCATTTTCAATGTCTATCATGCCCTGATAGAAGAAAATACGAACTACAAACCCAGAACATTCAACGAACGTCGCAATTAACCAAGGTGCCTTTTGGAACAATATATAAAATAATTAAGAATAACGCAGGGCCTCGAAAGCAAAGAAGTGACAAAGGAGCACCGAGAAAAATTGAAGAGTATGAAATTGATGCTATTAGGCAGCAAGTATACTCCTACAGAGGAAATGTTGTATCTACACTTGACTGCTTAGATAAAAGAATCAGTGATGAGCCTATAAATATTCAGTGTTCTAAAGCAACTTTGTGGCGGATGCTAAAGAAAGCGGGTTTTAAGTTTGGCACTATAGACAAACGTCGCACAATTATGGAAAGCCCGAGGTTACAGAAACTTCGATATGAATACTTAACGGCAATTAGAAGGTATAGACAGGAAGGACGATTCATATGTTATTTAGACGAGACGTGGTATGACACCCATGACACAATTTGCAAAGGTTGGGTGGATAGTTCAAGTATGTGTCAGCTGGACGCGCCGGTTTCGAGAGGGAAGAGAATAATCATTCTTCATGCTGGGTCAGAAAAAGGATAGATCGGACAGCCGCTATTATCTGCTAAAAATGTTAAATCCTCAAGTTTACATTACCATGAAGATATGACCTCATCTTTATTTGAAGAATGGTTTTGTGACACTTTGCTGCCAAATTTACCAAAAGATAGTGTATTAGTGATGGGCAACGCTCCGTATCATTCTCGACAGCAAACCGAAGTTCCTTCAAAAATGTAATAATAAGAAAGATATTAAAACATTTTTAGAAGCAAATGATTTATATTTTGAGGATCATTATACAAAAAACCAATTAATAGAGGTGATGAAGACAAAAGAATATTTAAAGGATTATTATGTGGATAACAGAGCCAAAAAGCAGGACATACAATTTTGCGTTTACCACCATACCATTGCATTTTCAATCCCAATATTGATATGGGCCCAACTGAAAAATACCATAAGACGAACAAATCAAACACCGAAATTTAGTGAAAGCAGTGTAACACACATAAGAAATGCTATGGAACATATAACTGCAGTAAATTGGAAAAATGCTGTTAAACACGCAATAGCAAAAGAGGACGAATATATGCGCATGTACAAAATAGTAGCACCTTTTATTATAAATTTGCAATACGATTCAGACACAGACACCGATATGCAAGACGACTTAATCACAGATGATTTATGAAATGCGGTAACACATAAAAATTTTATTGTGTATTACAAATAAATTAGCTTTATGTATCTATATGTATCCCCTACACATGTTGCCACACGATTTGTAATTTTTTCTTTGTATATAAACCCAATGTACATATATTTTTTATTATATACTTTAAATTAACAGCGTTTTATTATTATATTATAGGGCCCTAATTTAAAGTCGATACGGCCCTAGATTCATACGTTGCAAATAGGTAAACCGTACCCGTTCAATAAGGAGACCAGGTATAATAATTATCATCACAGGAGGTGGTGCAATAAAAGCATGAGAGCCGTTCAAAGTTATATTCTTATAATTTGAAATAAACTATAAATACATACCTGACGAATCCACTGTGTTGGTGAAACAATTATCGTTTCACGATCATATATTAGTAATGTGATTTTTACTGTTGGTTTTATATTTTAAATTATGGATTTTCAAAAAATAAAGTCGAATTAAGCCAATCAAATACTATTTATGTCAGACAAATCACCACAGAGTTTGGTTATTTGTCTGATGTTCAAATAACAAAAGGGCCAACTAAGAAAACAGAATTGGATGGAAAAACCGTTATACTGCCGACTGAGGAAAAATCAAATAATGCTTACAAAGAATGAAATTACCGGCTCGGTACAGGAAAAGGTTTAATGTTGGTTTAAAGTTAAAAGATAATAAACGTAAATTTAGAAAAGTCGACGTTATTTAAGGCAATAATAAAACTATAGCCATAAAAGGGTTTCATCAAATTTAGTCATCTTGTGCATAGGGTGGATCCGGTAATGACGTCTTGTTAATTATGTGAAATCTAAGAGTTAGTGACGTTAAGTGTGAGAAACTAAATAGCAAATTTCCGGAAATTTATTCATTGTTGAAAGTGTTTGTTCTATGTAAATATTACGGCTTTATATGTGACCGGAAGATGTCTCTGTTAATCGTTTTTTAATGCGTCTCGGAAAAAAGAGATGGAGCAAGAGTTGTGTTCGCATCCTTCGTCAAAATATTCAGGGTGTAAGCTTTAAGATAGGGTTTCTGAAACTACAATAGTCCGAAATTCAAAGCTACGAGGTACGTTCAGTAATAATGAGTCCAGGCAAGAAGGCACAAATTTTTCGGCAAAAATTATTTTATTTTTTAACATTTTCTCCTTGTAATTCATTACATTCCACCAATATTCAAAACATTTTCATTTCTTCAGAAAAGTAAACTTTATCAAACTGTTCGAAATATGTGTTAGTTTCAGTGATTACCTCCTCATTGGACCCAAAACTTGCCACTGAGACGAGTTTTCTGGTTGGGAAAATGGAAAAAACCTGAGAGGGACAAATCTGGTGAATAAGCTGGATGAGGAAGCAGTTCGAAATGCAATTCAAGAATTTTTGTCATTGAAGCAGTACCCAAGCTGAAAGGTGAAGACGTGTTTCTTTATCCTGAAGAGAAAACAATAGTTTCTTCTTTAAATGGGGCCTTTTGCATTGTATTATATCGTACAGTTGATCTAAAAAGGATACATAGAATTCGCTTGTTGTCGTTTGACCTTTTTGAAGATAACCGATAAGAAGAATCATTTTGCACTCCCAAAACATAGTAGCCATTATCTTTCCAGCCATATATGGTCTTTGCCTTCTTTGGGGCACTTTACCGGGTTACCAGGTTTAGTCGATTGTTTCGATTGTTGCTTCATTTTAGGTGTATAATGATGTATCCAAGTTTTGTTAGACCTCTGGACGCACCTGCAGTCTGCGCCGAGGAAATTCGGGTAGCCGGATGCGCAAAAGAAGAAATAACATAAAGACTGACAGTCGGATCACTATTAAAGAAATTACGAACCCATCTACCAGGTCTACACATTGTAAACAGGTCATCGACAGACTGAAACAAGACAATATTGTCACTAATATGAAATGCCAGAATATGAGGAAATTAAAGGCAATGAGATGGCTGATGAAGTAATCAAAGAAGGCTCTAAGTGAAGCTTCCATGTGAAATCGCCAAGGATACCGCTAAAAGGGAGATCTGATTATGGTTAGAAAGAGAACATAAAAAGAAATGGAGGCTAACAAAAGGTCAACTCCATATTAAGGTACTACTAGAGGAAGCTGGATGCTAGACTTTCAGCCAACCTAATTCGTACTAATAACAAAGAAATTAAACTATTACCGGCTTGATAACTGGACAGTGTCCTTTAAGGAAGTATCTGTACAACATGGGCTTGGTTAGCGAACCCTGGTGTAGGAGATGTAATAAGCAGAAGGAAACTAGTCTTCATGTGAGGAACTGAAGGGGCTCAGGCGGAAACATTTCGGAAGAGACCTATTGGATTTTACGAGGGTACTCAAATTTCCCTTGGAGGATAGTGCCTTTCATCGAGGACACAAGACTAACAGAGTGGAACTGAGAGATCTATTGGGGTTGGTAGAAAAAGCACTGTTCTTAAGTGCCCAGACTTACTGGCGTCCAACTCCAAAGATTTAGAATAGAATAGAGCACCAGAAGTTCTTCGGATTATGCCTTAACTTCGCTAAATTGGGAGCTGAAATACGTACCTCATTCGCGTTTATGGCCCACAAGCAACGAATACGATATCCATCTTGCATATAATTTTTTCATACTCAATTTGTTATGCAAAATCGAAAGCATTCATCTAGATATAGCCTTATACTACGAGGTGCATTCAAGTTCTAAGGCCTCCGTTTTTTTTTCTCCAGACTGGAAAGAGATAGAAGCATGTGCATTATTTTAAAATGAGCGTTCGTTCGTTGTTAATACATCACAAAGATGCCAGCACTGTACGGCAGATGGAATTGTAGCGGCAGCGTCGAAAATGAGAACTGTTTTAGATACTTAAAATGGCTACGTTTTCCTTACTTGAACAGCGTGCAATCATTCGTTTTCTGAATTTGCGTGGTGTGACACCAATTGAAATTCATCGACGGTTGAAAGAGACATGTGGTGATGGAGTTATGGATGTGTCGAAAGTGCGTTCGTGGATGCGACAGTTTAATGAAGGCAGAACATCGTGTGACAACAAACCGTAACAACCTCGGGCTCGCACAAGCCGGTCTGACGACATGATCGAGAAAGTGGAGAGACTTGCTTTGGGGGATCGCCGAATGACAGTTGAACAGATCGCCTCCAGTGCTAGCATTTCCGTGGGTTCTGTGCACACAATCCTGCATGACGACCTGAAAATGCGAAAAGTGTCCTCCAGGTGAGTGCCACGAATGCTGACGGACGACCACAAGGCTGCTCGTGTGGCATGTTGCCAAGCAATGTTGACGCGCAACCAAGGCATGAATGGGACTTTCTTTTCGTCGATTGTGACAATGGATGAGACGTGGATGCCATTTTTCAATCCAGAAACAAAGCGCCAGTCAGCTCAATGGGAGCACACAGATTCACCGCCACCAAAAAAATTTCGGGTAACCGCCAGTGCTGAAAAAATGACGGTGTCCATGTTCTGGGACAGTGAGGGCGTAATCCTTACCCATTGTGTTCCAAAGGGCACTACGGTGACAGGTGCATCCTACGAAAATGTTTTGAAGAACAAGTTCCTTCCTGCACTGCAACAAAAACGTCCGGGAAAGGCTGCGCGTGTGCTGTTTCACCAAGACAACGCACCCACACATCGGGCTAACGTTACGCAACAGTTTCTTCGTGAAAACAACTTTGAAGTGATTTCTCATGCTCACTACTCACCTGACCTGGCTCCTAGTGACTTTTGGCTGTTTCCAACAACGAAAGACACTGTCCGTGGCCGCACATTCACCAGCCGTGCTGCTATTGCTTCAGCGATTTTCCAGTGGTCGAAACAGACTCCTAAAGAAGCCTTCGCCGCGGCCATGGAATCATGGCGTCGACGTTGTGAAAAATGTGTTCGTCTACAGGGGGATTACGCCGAGAAGTTACACCAGTTTCATAGTTTTCGGGTGAGTAGTTAGAAAAAAAATCGGAGGCCTTAGAACTTGAATGCACCTCGTATTTCGTGAACTTTTACTCGACTCTGAGGAACACGTCTTTTGGTCGTCCATTGTGTCGTTCATCGAATACACTGGTTTGGCCACATTTAAACACATTGGTCCCTGTACACAGACTATAGGACTACTTTGGTTTCATAGTTTCTGCTCTTTAAAAATAAGAACTTAAATCATTGATCACGTACTCCACATTCAAAACAAACTCTGAAGGAATCCTTCAAAGATAATAAGCTTTGAAGAACTCCCGGCTTGAAAAAACAAATATGATTTTTTCGGGTGCTGCCCTCTTTTGTCAGGCTTACTAATTATTGATCTACCTCCGTATTGCATCAGTACACAGCTGACGTTGTTAAGCGTGATTTGTTAAAAATGTCGAAAGAACAATCTATAAATATAGAAAAGCGATCAGCTATACTCATATTCTAGGAAAGTATTCAACATTACCGCAAAATTAAATTAAACTAAATAAACTGTTAATTATACAATAGGGTGACCGCAGTAAACTGGAAGATTGTGATCGGCCGAGCTCTTCAGATGACGCACGAATTATATTAACAGGCAAAAGAAATTGCAAATTAACAGCGCCGAAAGTAGCTACTGCAATCATTTACGATCGCGAAAGAAAAATCTTGTTGACCAATGAAATAAAAACGCCGGGTATGCGGAACTAATTTGCATTATCATGTGGTTCATAAAGTACGGTTACGCAGAGATAATAGGCAGAAAAGACTTGAATGAGCCCCAATCCATGAAAACTGGAGCGAAGAATTGGTATTTGAAAAACAAGCGATGCCTTTTTGTGTGACCATCAAAATGTGAAAAATGACTTCGAGGAATTGTGTATCCACTGTCAAGTAGGAGAAGAGTTTGGTTTTGGTGTAATGTCACCTGGTCCCGGAGGTAACATTGTTGCCAAGGCAGATCCATTTATACAGCAGGTTTATCAGTAACACAAATAATAAGCATCGGAACGGTTAAACAATAACATTTGATGCAATAACGAATACAAAACAGTAAATAATACATAGTAAATATGATGCACTAGACGGGTACTCACTCTGGCTTTTACAGTAACTCTGCTTGTGGAGACTTCTTAGTCTTTCGTTATATACCATCTGAGTGTGTCCTCCTAGCTTAGTGACCTGGTTACAAGATGTTAACAATGTGGTGTAAGATCGTAACTAACAAGGTCATATTGATGAAATGAATAAGTCGGGTATTGTATGTTTATGAATACATGACCTGGTTTAGTTATTACTAGAGCTGAGGATGTTTGCGGTATAACCATGGTTATATCATATAACCATAGTAATTTACTATGGTTACATGATATAACCATGGTTATACCGCAACATCCTCAGCTCTAGTTATTACAATAGTTTAGGGTTGTATTTTGCTGCGAGGATACATGCGACTTAAGGATTATCAAAAAAGTGCATTACAGACACATTTTAGAAGAAAATGCAGTTTCATCAGGTTTTAGATTATTATAATGAAAAAAATATAAGTATACTCAGAAGGATGGTTCATTAATAGGCACTTTATATTCAAGATGTAAATTAAATCTATTATTAAACCATCCTTCTAGGTATAGTTATATTTTTTTCATTATAATAATTTATTTGAGTTTAAATTTGTCAACATCCTTTAGGTTTAGTCTGCAATACTACTCCATCTGAGGAAGACACTGTGTGTCGAAACAATTGTAATGGGATTTTACCCCAATAAAGTGTAAATTAAGTAATATTGTTTTTTCATTTTTATTTGATTAATTATGAATTTCCATCAAGTAAAGGCTACTTCAATTCAAAATAATGACTTGGTCTCTGCAAAGCCCGGACTTGAATCCAATAGAATTACTATAGGATAAACTCGACAAAACAATAAAACAGCAATATCCACGAATATGGAATAACTATAAAATATATTGGAGGCAAATTGACGAAACTTTTCGCCAGAGATCATAACAAGTGTTCATTTGAAAAGTCAATCTAGTAGCATGTGATTTACTGAGAACATTTTGAAGTATGTCGTAAATTAAAATTTACTACTTAACCTACGAAGTCGTATATTTTGACAGTTTCATACATACAAATAAATAACAAATAATAGGTATTTATTGAAAGCTATAACAAATGTTGAAAATGTTGTCCTTCAAGATCAATGCACTTTAAAATCCTCCGTTCAAAATTTCTGATGATATTCTGCAACATTACTGGATTGTTATTAATTTCCATGCATTTCTGTTCGATTCTTTGTAGCATATCATTCAAATTCAATATAGGTGTTCGAAATATGTTATTTTTTAGATAAGGCCACAAAAAGAAGTCGCAAGGTGTTAACTCGCATGAACGTGCAGGCCAGGCAATTTAAGTATTTCGACTAATTATACGCTAATCAAAAAATTTTCTTAAATAATCTAAAGATTCTGCAGTACAGTGACAAGGTGCTCCGTCTTGTTGGAAATATGCATTTTGAAGTAAAATTTCCGTACGATACCTTTGAGCAGTTAACGTTCCCTGAAAAAATATTCGTCCAATGATTCGCCTTTGGCTTATCGCTGCCCAAACACCAATTTTCTCTGGATGTAGCAATTCTTCATTAATTACATTACTTCAATTCAATTACTTCATTAATTACAAATTCTTGTATTTTGTGAATTTAGGTATCCCGTTCTATAAAACCATGCTTCATCAGTAAATATGACTCTTTGCGAAAGTTCTCCATTATTGTTCATATTTACAAACCAATTACAAAACTGTATTCTACGTGGGTAATCAATTTCTAACAATTCTTGTACTGCTGTGACACGGTATGGATAAAGTTGCATATCATTTTTTAATAACTTATGAGTTGTACCAACAGAAAGGTTTATTTGTTGACTCAAATGTCGAACAGATGTTTGTGGTTCATTTTCCATTATTTCTTCAACACGATTGACAACTTAGGTGTACGTTTCTTAACTGCTCCGCTGCCTGCTTTTCTTAAGAGACTACCAGTTTCAGAAAAAAGTTTTAAAGTTCTATCCAAAGTATTCTTAAATTGTATATAATCGATTACAAAATGTGGAAACTCAACTTGAAATTCTACCATGCAATCTTGAACTGAATAAACCCATAAACCATCAATTTTAATACCACTTCGAAAATAAGCCTGGACTAAAAAAATTTTATGTTCTAAAATGAAAGCCATTTTAAAACTGATAAGCAATTTATTTAAACCAGAATCGACGCACGATTATTTTATGCACTAATATTTGTGATTGACATTATCAAAAGTCATTTGGATTTACGTTTACGGAACAACAAACACATACTAATATATATGCGTCTTATTCTATCAAAATTTCAAAGTAACCTAGATTTACTTTTCAAATGAACACTTGTTATCAAAATTAATTTATGAAATGCCTTGCGATGTTCGGGACAGCTATTTAGATAAAAGAAACAGATATTTGAATGTAAATTTCGCATAGAATTTATTATTTGTTCGTTTATTTCTTTTCTATATTATTAATTTGTGTTTATAATTATTTAAGATCAATAAATCTCTTTTCGTATTAATTTTATTTCAATTTTTTAAATTTTACTGTTTTTTCGCATAATATCCGAACTCTAATAATAGGTCGTGAAAATTCAAAACCCTGTATACAATTCCATTCGTTGTCATATGTTTGTAAACATATAGAAATCAAAAACACAAAATTTCAAAAATTAAAATAAATTAAGATAAATTACGAGGGTCACATTTTATATTTTTATAAGATCTGGGAAGAAAACTATTTTATTGTTTTTAAAAATATTCGCCTTATGGTCTACACACTTTTGCATGCGTACGAACCAGTTTTCAAAACATTTTTTCCACTCTGAAGGTTGTACCTCAGAAACTTGGTTTTCAAAGGCTTCGACTGCTTCTTGAGGTGTTGAAAATCGCTGTCCACGCATTTTTCACAGTTGGGAACAAAAAGAAATTATTCGGTTAGGTGAATATGGGCAATGAGACATTATTTTTTTCTTTAAATAGATGAAGAATAATGCCACGTTTTTGGTTCTTTCTGAATTCGCCTATTCCTTTTGGCAAACAAATTACTGTATACCATTCAGCGTTAACAATTTTTCGATCCTCTAAAGGAATTGCTGCGATGTATCCTGTACAGCCGGAGAAACAAGCGATCATTTTCTTGGAAGTGCTCCTTGCACGAACAACTTTTGTGAGGTTCGGTTCGTCTTGGAACACCCATACAGTAGATCGTTGCTTGGTTTCCGGCTCATACGCATATATCCATGTTTCGTCACCTGTGACGATGTTGTATGCGGATTTTGCGGTTCCTACGTCGAATTTTTTGCCCATCTCTTTACACCAATTGACACGAGCTGCTTTCTGTGCTTCGGTCAAGTTATGCGAAATCCATCTGGAACATATTTTTTTTAAATACGCTGTAAGTCACATGTCAATCGTGTTCTATCATTTTCTGCGCAGCATCGATGTTTTTTTGAAATCACAACAGTTTTTGGTCGACCTTTACGTGATTCATCACTCACTGAGGCACGACCATGACGAAATTCTGCAAAGCAATTGTAAACTGCCTTCTCTGATGATGCTTCATTACCAAAAGTTGACCGAAGCGATATAATGCATTCTTGTGGAGTTGGGCCTTTTTTATAATCGTAAAAATCATCCACCGAAAACCGTCACGAGTAATTTCCATTATTTTACAAACTCACTGTCAACAAACTACTGACTCAATTTCTAAGCTATCGCGGATTTCTCATTGACAATGTCAAACTTTAAGAATATAGTGATTAGTGTGATTACATATGTCAAAAGCACCATCTAGTGGTCGATTGTAAAAATATAAATATTCGTACTCGTATAAATATTTTTGGTAACATGCGCGATTCACATGACTTAATAGTCTTAATTAATTGGCACACCACTTTCTATCGTGTGATGACTAATTCAGCAATTACATATTAGTTAAAAGGTGATCTAACCTGCTAACACGTTAGATCAAATTCTATTCCCGAATATAACGAGCCATAGAAAAAATACATAATTGGAGTAGACTGTGAAATTGGGTTGGTACTTTAGCCACTTCCACATAATGACACATTACTTGATGCTTGACAGTTTCATTTGGTTTCATTGTAATAAAAGGTTATGGCATTGAAATGATACTACAACAAAAAATAAAACAAATAATTTATTTAATATCGAAATCATAATCAAAATTTACATATAGCTACAGAAGTTGTTGAAAATGTTGTCCGTTTGCATCTAAACACAAACCAACTCTTCCCCGCAATCCAGCAAAAACTTTATGCAGCATTTGCCGTGAGTTGTTGATCTCTTCACGCTTTTCTGTTATGCGAATTCTCAGTTGTTCCAGATTATGAATTGGCGTTGAATAAATCGAATTTTTGATGTATGGCCATACGAAAAAATCACATATGTTTAAATCGTAAGACCTAGTTGGATATGGGATTTCAGTGTTCCTGCTTATTATTCTGTTATCAAAAAATAGATATATTGAAGTGTTTCTCTGGTCGTATGTGCTGTTGCACCATCTTGTTGGAAATACCCATTTTGTAATTCCTCATCATCCAGTTGATTTATGAATGAGCCGAGTATCTCATTGCGATATCGTGCAGCAGTAAGTGTACCTTCAAAAAAAATGGGACCCACCAATCTTCTTCGACATATTCCAACCCAAACACCAACTTTTTGGGGATGCAATGTTTTTTCAACAAAAAAATGAGGATTTTCGGAGAACCAACACGTCATATTCTGTGAATTAACATATCCAGAAAGATAAAACCAGGCCTCATCCGTGAAAAAAACTGTGTTAAGGATATCCTGATTGTGTAGATTATTTTGAAACCATTGACAAAATTCCACTCGTCTTAAATAATCCACTGGATAAAGTTCATGAAAACATTGCAGCTTGTATGGATAACAATGTAAGACTTTTTTTAAGAATGAATTGGCACGCACCATGAGATAAATGCGTTTGTTGGGTCATTACTGAAATGGATGTTTTTGGATTTTCATCAATAATATGCTGAAAGGCTTCAATATTATCAGCTGTACGTTTAGATTGCCGTCCACTTCCAGTTTTTCGACCGACGCTACCAGTCTCTCTGAATAACTTTACACAATTTGCCAAAACATTGTAAAAATAATTGTAGTCAAACACTAATTCAGGATGTTTTTCACTAAAATCAGCCATGCATTCCGTAATTGAATACTGCCACTCGCCATTTACTTTCACACCTGTACGGAAGTAACATTCGATAATTTTTGCTTTTTGTTCTATGTTGAATACCATTTTTTAAATAAATTTAATTTTCTTAATAAGAGTTTTAAAAAATTTGATACAAACTTATAGTTTCAGTATCAAATAATAAATGTCATTATGTGGAAGTGGCTAAAGTACCAACCCAATTTCACAGTCTACTCCAATTATGAATTTTTTCGATAAAACTTCAAATCGGAACTGACATTTCATTCATGTCAAATAAAAATTCAAATCGGAACTGACATCCAACCAACAACAAACTGAATCTATCGAAGACAGTGATCCTCCCAACCATGGCCATCCCTTATCTAAAGAATTTTTGCTCATATGGTATTTACAAGTACTATTTGACGGAAACGTGATTTTTAAAAGAAAAACTGTTGTTGGTACAAAACGCTTTATTATTCTAGATAATCGCCTTTCAACTCTATACACTTTGACCGGCAATTACAACTTTTTCATGTCCTCCAAGAAATAAGATTTTCGAGACTCTTCAAAATAGGCTTCTATTGCAAGAACGACCTCCTCGATGCAAATCTTCGTCTAGAATAAGTGAATGTTGGAGATGAGATAATAACTCAAAATATAATTCGACCAATTTAGGGATTACAATAGCATACCAATGAAATGACGCCAAATGACGTCGTATTTTTCTTTAATTAAGCATTAAAACGGTCCAATAAATTAGCATAACACTGTCTTATGATCATTTTTCCTTTTTCACCAAATATTCCATCCAGATTATGCTGTACGAATCCCAAAGCAACATAACCACTACCTTCCCAGCAAATTGAACCACTTTTGCCTTGGATGTTTGTTACTACGAAAACTTAGTGAAAACAATATTGTCCGTTATTTAAAGGCATCCCTATACAGACTTAGTTAAAAGTATGGAGACGGCGATTTATTGTCGTTAATATTCATTTTAGGGATTTATGTTCAATATAAAAGTTTGTTAGGATATTTTGATCTACATTTGAGAATATTTGAATTTTTTTTTTCTTCAATTGTTTTTTACTTACGCCTGTCTGCGCATTTTTTTTTTAAATGGGAACTAGTAAATTTTACTCTACCATTCGATAGAGATTTTTTTTCTCTTTACAAAATTTTTTTGTTTTTTTAAAATTCACTTTAATAACTTTTTTATAAGAAAAAGCCGGTTGATGTGTTTAACAGATGTTCGGTACGTCGCAGATAGACAGAAGCGTAGCGATAAACAAACTTGAGCGACATAATTTTATCAGTGGTTATTGTGTACGTCAAATCTTTGACAGAAATAATTCATTTGTGCAATTTGTTGCTGTTAATACATATTAACAATGGCGAGTTTAAGTGAACATGAACGAATTGAAATACTTATGATGTTGGGTTATGGAGATAGACGCAGAAGTTTACAAGACGTTAGTAATTTATTTAATGATACGCATCCAAATAGAAATCCAATTTCTAAATCCGTTGTTGGTAAAACTTTAAGACGCTTTGAACAAACGGGTAGCGTTCAAGATTTGCCAAGGAGTGGTAGACCTAGAACAGCAAAAAGCGATGATAACAAACTGGATATTTTATTGGCTGTATCTGAATATCCCCATTTATCAACCAATATTAGCGGCCAATTTCAATATTGCACAGTCATCGATCGTGTCGTTTTTAAGAAGTGAAAAGTATAAACCTTACAAGGTACACCTTGTACACGAGTTAACGGAAGATGATTTTGATAGGAGATTAAAATTTTCTGAAGAAATGTTAAATATTTGCAATAATAATGAAAATTTTGTCAACAATATTCTTTTCTCTGACGAAGCTACTTTTTGCCTTACCGGTGAAGTAAACAGACATAACTGCAGATACTGGTCATCGGAAAATCCCTCTTGGTTTTTGGAGCACCATACGCAATACCCCCAAAAGGTGAATGTTTGGGTTGGCATTCTAGGCGGTCATATTATCGGTCCCTTTTTCATCAATGGCAATTTAACTTCGGCTCTGTATTTGCAGTTATTGCAAAATGAAATAATACCTGCTTGTGCTACGCTCTATCTTCATGAAAACAATGAACACCTGCCCAATGACAGTATCTGGTTCCAGCAAGATGGCGCCCCACCACATTATGGTGTAAATGTTCGTCAATATCTGGACAACGTTTTTCCCCACAGATGGATTGGAAGACGAGGAACCATTGAATGGCCAGCCCGTTCGCCAGATTTAAGTCCTTTAGATTTTTTTCTTTGGGGATACGTAAAAAACAAAGTTTACAAAGAAAAGCCCGATAACGTCGAAGATTTACAAATCCGAATTACCAGAACGATACAAGAAATTCCCCGAGATTTTTTACAGAACTCTGTTCGGGGTTTTGTAAATCGATTGGGTCATTGTCAAATTACTAATGGACGACAATTTGAACACTTACTTTAATTTACTTTGTTATTAATTTGTTTAATTTTTCTTGTAAAAAAGTTATTAAAATGAATTTAAAAAAAGAACAAAAATATTATTGTTAAGAGAAAAAACCTCTATCGAATGGAAGAGGAAAATTTACCAGCTCCCATTTAAAAAAAAATGCGCGAACAAGCGTATCTAAAAAAAAAATTGAAGAAAAAAATAAATAAATATGTAATCAAAAATGTAGGTCAAAATATCTTAACAAACTTTTATATTGAACATAAATCCCTAAAATTAACGACAATAAATCGCCGTCTCCATACTTTTAACTAACCCAATGATCTCCAAAGCTTGTTTGCATCGCAATAGTGCACATTTTGAACATGTAAATTCTGCAAACTAAAATATTATATTTAAAAACAAGTTTCATAAGGCACCATTTTGCCGCACGAGATCAGTTTAGAAAACGAGCCGCGATAGCGGCGAGTTTTCTAAAGAGCGAGTGCGGCAAAAGGCCTTATGAAACGAGTTTTTTATACTGTTTTTTCCTTTTTGCGTTTTTTACATTAATAAATTGCTTAAATTGGTATTATTTAATTTGAAAGTTCAGAGTTGAATTTTTATATAAAGCCTGCAGTTGGTCACATTGATACTTGACATTTTCAAATTTAAATCTTGCTATCCGCGAAGTATATTATATTAGATATTATTTATTAATTTTCGTTAACATTACTTGATACTTCATTTAAAAATATAAACATGAGTGACATAGAAATATATATGTATATGTTGTCAATTGTATACAGCATACGTTGTTTGTGTAAAATACGGACATATATCATATCTGTCAAATGTACATAAATTCTTAAAATCAAATGACAGCAATGATATTTATTTCTGTATTCGAACAACGCCAACATTGAAAAATGAAAAAAAGCGTATCGAAATGAAGCTCATTTCGATACTGTTTTGGGTTTCATAATGAGTTCATTTCGAACGCAAAATAGAAAAAATAAATACAGTTGCTGTGTTTATTTTAATCTTATACATGGGACTTATTTTTCACGAAATTGTAGATAAGAAATCGTGCTTGAAGAAAACAACCTGATATTAAACTAGTTACTTGCAAACGCAAAACACCGTGATATTTTTTGTGTGTGTGTTTGTTACCGCACCATAATAATAACTGCCTTAATACCTTTTATGAGTAATACATACGGTTATTTCAATTTCTTTCTGCCTGCCCGTTCAATATCTTTATCGTTTATACAAAAGTATTTAATTGAAATTGCACAAGCATGTCGGAGAAAGTTTATTTTTGGGAACATACAAATGCAAATGTCTTTAACCCGAGGCTGTTCTATGTAATGATTCTACATTTACTATCAAATACTTTTTATTTCATTGTCGTTAAGAGGAGCGTTGTAATTATTAGATTTCAACGGAAATTGTACTGGCTTATTTACGTTGGATATTGTAGTTAGTAGTGCGTCTGCTTGTGAATGTGTATATATATATATATATATATATATATATATATATATATAAACGCGATTTAGTTACGTATGTTTTACATTAGAATACGCTTTCCCCTGTTATACAGGATATTCGGATGAAGGCTATCTTTTTTTATTTAGAGGAAATGAGCTTAGGAGATTAATATTACATTAGATATTATGATGTATTGGCTTTTAATTTCTTTATTAGTAGCTGATATTTTTATATACACAGACCGCAAAAAAAGCCGGTCACATTAACAATTTCACCTACACGTTTTGAAAAAGTTTCTCTGGAGACTGGTTAAGTAAAAACTCAAAAAAAAGGTATCAAACCCCTTACCACAATTAATAACACAGGCCTGCAAAAAATTTGTGATGACGTGATTTTTGTTTGTTAAGCTCAGTTTTTATATAGCAAAAACTAATTAAAATACAGTTGGTCTCTACCACCCACAGATTTTTTTTTTGCACAAAAGAAAAAGAAAAAAATAAAAAAAAAAAATCTTATAGGCGTTTTAATACATTTTAAAATGAATGTACTAGGTGGCGCAAAATAAATCACCCTGTCGGAAGATGTTATAACTTTTGCAAATGGCGTCGTACGTCAATCATATTTGACATTTGTGAACTAGACAGCTGCAGAATACAAACAGGCAAATAATGGAGCGCTATACTCCGCAAGAGCGTGGAATAATTGTGTCGATTTTTTTTTTACCAATAATCGGTCGGTGGTGTTAGCGCTGCGTGAATTTCGTCGTCGATTTCCTAATCGTGTCGCGCCAACTGGACAAACATTACGCCGCTTAGCTGCTCGAATCGAACAGACTGGAACCACAAGAGATCTTCCAGGGCGTGGCCGCCACCGGACTGGTCGTTCTGTCGAGAATATCGCGGCTGTGGCTGCTGATGTTGCTGAGAACGAAGAAACATCAACCAGACGACGTGCCACGCAATTGGGCGTCAGCAGACGGACCCTACAGCGAATTTTAGTGAAAGACTTACACATGTTCCCATACAAAGTGCAAACAGTGCATCAGTTAGTGCCTGCTGACCTTCAGTCGCGTGTGAATTACTGTAGAGCCATCCTCAATCTCAACAACGAAGTGAACGATTTTCAGTCGAAAATCATCATGAGCGACGAGGCGCATTTTCATTTAAGCGGTTACGTCGTTTCTGGGGCACTGAAAATCCGCGTGTGATGCACGAAAAGCCGTTACATCCACTCAAGGCTACTGTGTGGTGCGGTGTTCACGCGGGAGGAGTGATTGGACCGTATTTTTTTGAGGACGCCATCAGCAATACGGTTACTGTTAATGGCGAACGCTACAGGGCCATGATAAACGACTTCTTACTGCCAGAATTGAATGAGCGGGGCTTGGTGAACATGTGGTTTCAACAAGACGGTGCAACCGCACACACAGCAGGAGCCACAATGGATATTGTGACGGAAGCATTTCCTGGTCGCGTAATCTCCCGTTTTGGCGATTTGGCATGGCCAGCAAGATCGCCCGATTTAACCATCCCAGACTTCTTTCTTTGGGGCTTCTTGAAGTCGCGGGTTTATGCCAACAAGCCTCAGACAATCGATGCCCTTAAGGAGAATATTCGACAGGAATGCGAACAGTATATCACCAGAAATCGTGCGGAAAGTTATGGTAGATGCGATAAAACGGGCACAAATGTGTATCAATACTGGCGGCAGCCACTTGGCGGATATCATATTTTCCTATTAACAGAAAAAATTGTAAAGGTCCAAATAAAGATTTTCACCACTCAAAAATTTTTTTTTAAATTTACTAAAAAAGTTATTCAAAAACAAAATTGGATGATTAATTTTGCGCCACCTGTTACTACTTCAAATTCTAGGTATTAACCCAAAAATGATTTTCTGTTGTGGTTTTAAAGAAATTTGTTAAATAGGCTCTCATTACCTGATGTAAATCTTTTATTACATGTATTAATTTTGGACAAGATTTCCGGGAATTTTTACCTGCTAAATCCTATTTATTATGCTTTCACTTTATTAGTACTGCGAAGAAGGATTTCAAGTTTATCACTCCAAACAAAATGTATATTTTAATGTCATTTACTTACTCACTTACATTTACTCATTATAGCTCTGAGTGTCGATCAGTAAACAAGTAAAATTAATTTGTCTTTAGTGTTGTGCGTGGTATTTGATAAATAAACATTGCTTAAAAATATGTCTAGCCGGTGTTGCAAAAACAAACCAGATGATTTCTGTTATATTTGTGGATATTTCGTCTTGAAAAAGTTTAAGAGACCAATTGGTGAATTTGTGAAAAATGCATATTATGCTTATTTTAAAATCAAATTAGGAGATCAAGATAAAGATTGGGCACCGCACGTTGTTTGTAAGGTATGTGAAGAAGGTTTAAGACATTGGACCCAAGGGAATAGAAAAAGCCTTCCTTTGGAATACCGATGGTTTGGAGAGAACCGCAAAATCATCATGAAGATTGCTACTTTTGTCTTTGTGATACTAAGGGGCATAATAGAAAAACTTTGAAACATATTTTGTACCCAAACAATATTAAATCAGCTATCAAACCAGTTCCTCACAGTGATCATGTACCTATACCTATACCCCCCAAAGTACTACAAGAAGATATTGAAACCTCTTCAACTTCCTCTTCAACAGATGGATAGTGATTTTGAACCATCAACCTCAGGTCAAAACCAACCTCAGCTATTTTCACAAGCCGAACTGAATGATTTAGTAAGAGATTTGGGACTTTCAAAAGATCTTTCTGAACTACTGGGGTCTAGGTTGAAACAAAAAAAATTGCTTGTCCCAGAAACTACCTTCTCTTGGTATAGAAATCGTGAGTCTGGATTTGTAACATATTTTGCACAAAACGGACCACTCGTGTACTGCCAAGCAATTGCTGATCTACTTACTTTCCTCGGAGCTCCTGAGTACACACCTTCTGACTGGAGACTTTTCATCGACTCTTCAAAAAGGAGCCTTAAAGCTGTTCTTTTACATAATGGCAATGTTTTTGTTTGTGTTCCGGTCGGCCATTCTGTTCATTTAAAGGAAAACTATGAAAATTTACTGGAATTACTTTTAAGAATACAATATGAAAAAATCACAACTGGGAAGTATGTGGAGATTTAAAAAATTTAGGCCTTCTCTTGGGTCAGCAGTCTGGATATACTAAATTTCCATGTTTCCTGTGCGAGTGGGATAGCAGAAATCGAGAACAGCATTGGATAAAAAGAGACTGGCCACAAAGGGTGACTTTAACACCTGGAACCAAAAATGTAATTCGCGAAAGTCTTATTGACCCTCAAAAAGTGTTACTTCCACCGCTTCACATAAAACTTGGACTTGGAACAATTTGTTAAGGCATTAAACAAAGAAGGAAATTGTTTTAAATATTTGTGTAAAACATTTCCGACTCTGTCAGAGGCAAAATTAAAGGAGGGAATCTGTGTAGGGCCGCAGATTAGGAGCTTTGTGAAAGATCAAGAATTTGAAAATGTGATGGAAGATAAGGAAAAACATGCATGGCATGCTTTTAACGAAGTTGTACATAAATTTCTAGGAAATTATAAAGACAAACTATGTTGAGATCATTGAAAATATGCTGGAAAAATTCAGGATTCTTGGTTGCAATATGAGCATAAAAATTCACTTTTTACATTCCCATTTGGACTATTTCCCAGAAAACCTTGGGGACGTGAGTGAAGAGCAAGGAGAAAGATTTCACCAGGATATTAAAGAGGAAAAATGATACCAAGGGCGCTGGGACACAAAAATGATGGCCGATTACTGTTGGACATTCAGAAGAGATCTTCCTTTAGCTGAATATGACAGAAAAACAACCAAGCGAAGCTTTTCTGAAAAACGAAAAATTTTTTTTAAGAAGCATAAAGAATAAATAACTATTTCTAATAGTTTCTTTCTATGTGTATATATGTGTATTTTTTTTAATATAATATAAAACTAGCTTATAAATGAAATAAATCGTGTTTTTTCTATATTTTTTGATTTTACTGGTTTGAAAGATAACCTTACGTGATACAAAAAAAATCAAAGCAGATTTGAAATCAGCGCTACCCAATTACTAGAAAACAGTTAAAATTTTTAAATCAACTTTCAAAGTGTTGAAAAATGCAGGCCTGTGTAATCGTATCATAAATACGTACTTCGACAACTAACTTGTTATCATCAGTAGGTAAAACCACTAATCAAGGTGTTGCACATGAGGCACAGTAAAGCTAACACACAGAATCGCACACAACTTTACACGGCGTCCACGTCTACACTTACTTAAAGTCAATAACATAAACTAAAATTATATCAACTTACCCTTATTAAGAAAACGGCAACACCCTATGTTTATTCTCAATGCCCTCAACCTTTTCTACCTCTTTTCTAAGTATGAAAAGAGATAACTGTGTGGAATAGGACCGTTGTCCGAGTTAAACGTATTAAATTTGATTTTAACGATATGAATGCTTTCGTATGCGTCGAGAACTTTGGGGTTGTTGATGCTTTTTACAAGTCTTATCCCTTTAACCGATACGTGGTCCGTGGTCAATGCATGGTTAGCGACTTTCCATTCTTCCAGTCTATTAGCGTGGTCATATGAGCACAAATGATGAACGCCGTAGTGGACGTCCAAAAACTGTTACTGTTCCGCATATGATTGAAAAATTCCACCGTATCGTTTTGGATGACCGTCGAGTAAAAATGTGCGAGATAGCAGACATTGTAGGTATCACAAATAACAGTTTGCACAAAATTTTAACTGAAAAAATATTCGAAAAAATTCTCGACACCGAATGGGAAAAGAAGAATATAAATAAAGAAAGAAAGCCAGATTATTATACATAGTACTATTTTGTACATCACCAACTCCAGCGATTCCTACGCTGTATAGTATCTGTTTGCCATTATTTGGTTGTATTTTACGATACTGTTTTACGGTAATTGCATTCAAGTAATCTTTTTTAAGAAACTATTATAATGTTGCATTTTTTATTACATCTTGATTAGTTGTCTCAGTGCAGGAATGAAAAAATAGTAACTAAAAGTAACGAAAACACAGTCTCTATCTAAAATGGAGTGTTCGCGGTTAAAATTGCCAACTCTGATCGTTTTTTCGTCGATTTCTGTTACTCATTAGCTAAACTTATCAACAATTGACTAGTGTAGTAACGCGCCACAGACCTTGACGCAATAAATTTTCCAATTCAGCTGTTCCTGAAGGATTTTTGTACATAAATAGAGCCGAAACGTCACGAAGTATAAACATTTTTTTCTATGACCTATATAATGTTAGGTCATAGAAAAAATTTTTACATATTGTAGCATATCATACAGACAGGGAAATCCCCGATGACTTAAAAATTAAAACTATTAATATTCACGTTTTCGAGTATGTTCGTTGTTCATACTATAGAGTATGCAATAGAAAATATTTTGTGTTCACGGTAGAGATATTCACATAAACGAATTTTCACGTTAACGACATCTTACTGTACTTTCAATTTTGATAAAGTTGAAATAACTGAAATAGAAACCAAGTACAATAAAGGATTAATAAAAGAGATGTTTAACATAAAAAGGCACCCAAATACATAAAATCATACAATCCATTCAATATGCAATCTCAGTAATCTCAGAAAAGAATAATTAAAAAAAAAATCATTATTTAAAAATGAAAACAAAAATATTTTTAATAATATCGAAATATTATTAGAATTACGCGTTTCAGTTGTAGTTACGTGTTTCGTCTTGCTATAGACTCGTCAGATCATGATGCTGGGAATGACAAATTATGTCAGACACATGTCGGCCTCTGGACCTTCTGCAACAGCTGATTCGTTCGAGGTAATTTTCGGTGACTTTTTAGTAAGTTTCGGGGACTATCTCAGGTATTACTTGACGGATGTTAGTTTTTAGGTGTTCCAACTTTGTTGGAATAGACGCGACTCTTCAGAAAATTTCACAAAGAAAAATCCAAGCAACACGCTCCAAGTCACTTAAGGTTTCTTCAAATTTTTTATCTTGTTGAAGAAGTTTCTTTAGGGTCCTACAAAAATTCCATCTTCAAGTTTTACATCTGAGATTTTAGCAATTTTTTTTAAGGTATGCGAATCCACAACCATCTTTATCCATTGCTCTCACGAAATTTTTCATCAAACCTAATTTTACATGTAATGGCGATAGAAGTGAGGTTCAACTCGTGACTTATGAAGTATGTGTATTCTTTTGTCCGGCAATATACTGAGCCCTGACTGGCCGGTCTTTAACAATGTAGTGGAGATTTTTTAATCGATTGTCCCACTCACAAACGAAAACAGCAATTATTTGTAAAACGAGTAGAATTCCTACAACTTTGAGGCCTGCGCTTACAAATCATTTGTACATTTTGTGATTAATTCCTTATAGAAGAAAAGTCATATTTTCATTCGTATATGAATGTGAAGAAGGACAGTTTTCAAACTCAATTTCGAAGCGTCGATAACAAAACGCCATTCTTCGGGATGGTGTTGATTGTCAACATCAAATCGTCGACATTATTGCAGCGTGAAAAACCCTCGTCGATCGAAAAATACTGTGATAGGTCTTTCTGACGATTTCGATACACAGAAGTATGTGTTCCTGGAGTTAACAGTTTCCATCTTTGGAGTGCAGATCCTGGTATTTCTGCAGGTCTCGAATAAGATCATTTAATTCTAAATGATTTATTAGATATGCTCCGTCCTCTTCAGATGGCAAATATTCATCAGCGCTGGTTTGATTCTTCTTGTTCGGTAACATAATATTCTTCACTCGAAACACCAATGGGTCTTGGTACTGGCAAGGTTTCCGAATTGGGTACTGGACGTGTAGCAGAGGGCAGACTAGCATAACTAATATTTTTCTTATTTTTGTTGGAAACCCGAAAGTTTTCGTACAGCAAACGTAGCAATCAGTCGAATCATAGGTGTTGCAAATGGCAAAGCGCTTTTCTTACTGTTTGACTAGCTCTTCAGAGTAACAGCATAGCGTGCGCAGCAAATGCTGGGAGCCCATGGCTTGTCTTGACGTTCAATGGTTAAGCTAAAGTAGTGAAAATATAACTTTTCTATTAAAGGTAAAATATTCCGCTTATACTTGTGGATAGTGACATAACGGAAGAAACTGTTTGGATTATTTGTTCACGTACGCGACATAATAAAAAGACGTTCAGATATTATAAACCGACTTACAGTGAATCGAAAGAGCCGTCTATAGCTCTTTATATTCCCACATAGCTAAATATCTACCAATTCTTAATTTGATTGGTTCCAAGAGCAAAAATGGACGTGGTTTAAGTGCTCTGACATAGGAAAGGTTCAGACATGTCCACTCAATGTTCGACAGAACAATATTTTTAGTAATAACTTTCTTATATAAAAGTAACTTTGAAATTTTGAAAAATCTCAAAATTCTGACATGATGGAGCAAATTTTAAATCAAATTCAGAATCAGAATGACATACAAGTGTAGCGTATGGTTATGTTCAAATTTTAGGAGTGTAAATTAGACTTCATTTCAAGTAACAAAAACGCAAAACTTGTATAACCATTTTTATTTGTATCAAAGTTACAAATCTATGAATGTGATTGTCAGATCATGAAAAAAAATGTAATCCTAAAGTCAATACAAACTGATTTTATTTAAAAAAGTTCAATTAATAATATTTTCGAAATGTCCACCTCCTTGTTGAATGCAGGTTTGTGCCCGTAAGTCAACAAAAGAAGTACTTATCCTAATTTCATACTTGTTTTGTCGGATTTGCTCGGCAGCCAGGTGAATACGATCCAACAACTCTTCTCTTGTGTTCGAAACTTGCGCGTAGACTAAATTTTTCATGTACCCCCATAAATAAAAGTCAAGGGGATTATGATCGGGTGATCTTGGTAGCCATGCAACAGGACCACCTCGACCAATCCATCTTGGATAATTGACGTTAACCCAATTTCGGACAGCAATTCCGAAATGTGGTGATGCCCCATCCATGTGAAACCACATGTCTCGTCGAACATTAAGTGCGACATCCTCTAAAATACCTGGCAGTTTGTCAATAAGAAATTGAAGGTAATTGTCCGCATTTAACCTCCCAGGAAGAATGACAGGACCAATCAACAAGTCATCGATTAGGGCCGCCCTAACGTTAATAGAAAATTCATGTTGAAATTTAGATGGGCGTATAGCTTTGGGATTTTCTGATGACCACCTGTTCAGGTTTCTCAGATTTGTAACACCACTTCTCGTGAACGTAGATTCATCCATCCAGAGGTCTGTTCTGCAGAAATTAAAGTGAAGTCGTGACTGTCTTAATATCCAAGTAGAATAAACTAGACGAGCGTAGTGGTCTGCCTCTAGCAAACCGTGTCCCCTGCGATAGTGATATGGATATAAGCCCTTACGTTTTAAAATTCGCCAAACTGTCGTTCGTGGCACTCCTAGTTGTCTAGCGATTCGACGTACACTGAGAATTGGATCCCTTGTAACAATATCTACTGCTTCTTCCTCTAAGTCTGCTGGAAAATTTACTCCTCGGTCGAAAAGATAATCACGCAGTCCGCGTTCCCGAAATTGTCTGTGTACTTCCAGAAACGTTCTGTAATGGGGAATGCGCCTATCGGGAAACCAAAGTCGGTATTCAATAACTGCTTGAAGTGCACTGCCGTTACAGTAGCCATACACAAAATGCATGTCCGCATACTCGTAGAAGAAAATCGGTGAGGCATTTTGAATAAAGGAAACGTGTCCATTCATTAATAAGGTGTTGTATGAACTGAAACGCAATGTAATCCTTTATTAAAAAATGCAACGTTAACAGTCATCTGAACATTTGTTTATTGTATGATATTCATGGTTCAGCACTTGCGAAATAAGTAAGAACCTTCTTTATCATAAATCAATTTCCAGTACTCTTTTTTGTAGATCTCCAAGAAATTACTGTATGCACTACGACACGTGTTTATTTATTTTAGGATAACATTTTATTATGCGACGTTAACAATCACAGGCCTGTTTGAATCGAATAACTTTTTTTTAAATTAAATCAGTTTGTATTGACTTTAGCATTACATTTTTTTTTCATGATCTGACTAACAATCACAGGCATAGATCTGTAACTTCGAAACAAATAAAAATGGATACACAAGGTTTGCGTTTTTGTTACTTGAATGAAGTCTACTTTACACTCCTAAAATTTGAACATAACTATACGGGACGATAAAAAATTAATTAATGCAGGTTGATAGAGGGTCGTTTACCTGGATCACCCCAAAGACGAGCTTCCCAGTGTTTTTGTGCATTACAAGCAGTAAACCCGGTGGGTTTCATTACTTTTGAAGCGTCTCTTGAAGTAATTTTAGTATTTGTTGAATAACCTGTTTTATTTAACCCAAAAGCAGACATTCCAAAAATTGTTTGTGTAGAATTAGTCCATCGAGCATTTTGTTCATTAGTAGAAAAACATATTTTACTTCCGACAGGTGTAACTGTCACATTTACTTCTTGAACTCTTGAACCTACAGGTTGGTATATAAAAAAAACGACACTGTGTTGACCAATATAATAGAATCTTTGTGTAAATTCGAAAACTATTTTTTATCCTAGAAATAAAAAATCGTACCAACTTTCTGAAATTAGAAATTTGCAATTAAACTCTCAAATGAGAGAAAAGAACAAGTTTACTGTTATCATCAAAAATACTTTTAAAATATCGGATATGTGTGTTTAGCATATAGACTCCTGTAACTAACAACAACCATTTAAACAGAGTAGGACACAGGTGGACATAAGTAACTGCATAGGGTAGCTTATAAATAAAATTAATACTTCCACCGCGGATTATATCGAGTAAGAAATTACCACTAACTTATATTTTCGTCTGTCAGTATATTACCACCGTTCAATACAAATGTACGCTACACAACGACACCGCCCCTATTAGTCACGGTTAATACAGGTAAGTATTAGTCATACTGTAGGAACAATAAGTTATCCAATAATGTAAATGCATATTTATGTGTAAGGGTGTTTTTGGTTTAGATCAAAATCACTTTTTACTAGGGGAGGAAAGAATTGAATGTTTAGGTTTCCGCTTGTTAATAGGATAAATTGTTTGGAAAGAAAATCACATACGGGGTGTGGCAATTTAATTTCAGAATTGAGGCTGATGTATTGAAGTCACTTGAAATAGAACCGAAAATAAAACAGCATGCAATAGTTCACAGTCTCACCAATAGATGCCGGTCAAACGAAGATAAACCAGCTGTTATGCTCTGTTCCCCGATAAGATCACGACACAGGCACGTGTCAAACCGGTTTTAAACGAGCGAATGAAAATAATCGTTGATTTCGTAGGCGATAGATGTCGCTGTACCGTTGTTATTTTTTGACAGTTAAAAAAAGCAATTTTATTAAAATATTTTTCATAAGCCATAATGAAAAATTTCTTGTAATTTCTGGTTGTTTCAATTATTATGAATGGTGAAATTTCTGTAAATTTAGGAGATAGTTTTGTAATTCTCTGCTCAAGTAGTACTAAAAGCGGCATGTTAATGTTTAAAATTGTTGTGTTGTCCGCTTTAATGTTGGGAAATTAACATCCTCATTTACACGTGTTAAAGTTTTATTTAAAGTAGGAATTTCATTTTGATAAAAAATGAATGGATAATTCTTTTGACTCGATTTCTCATACTATCAATATTATCCAACATAGCCTTTCTCCTTTTATAAGGCTTTGGTGAGTGGAAAGTGCTTATGCTGTGCTCTTTTAAAATACTATAAATACTATAAACAGTTGTTTGTGATATCTCTGCTGCTTCTGCTGTGTGTTCAACAATTCTTGTTTTCTGTTCATCTGGCTGTTGCAATTTGCGTATTTTGTATACAAGTGTCCCGTATCGTTATGTTCAAATTTTAGGAGTGTAAAGTAGACTTCATTTCAAGTAACAAAAACGCGAACTTGTTTATCCATTTTTATTTGTTTCAAAGTTACAGATCTATGAATGTGATTGTCAGATCATGAAAAAAAATGTAATCCTAAAGTCAATACACACTGATTTTATTTAAAAAAGTTATACGATTCGATGACAGGCCTGTGATAGTTAACGTCGCATAATAAAATGTTATCCTAAAATAAATAAACACGTGTCGTAGTGCATACAGTAATTTCTTGGAGATCTACAAAAAGAGTACCGGAAATTGATTTATGATAAAGAAGATTCTTACTTATTTCGTAAGTGTTGAACCATGAATATCATACATTAAACAAATGTTCAGATGACTGTTAACGTTGCATTTTTTTAATAAAGGATTACATTACGTTTCAGTTCATACAACAGCTTATTAGTGACTGGACACGTTTTCTTTATTGAAAATGCCTTACCGATTTTCTTCTCCAGAGTATGCGGACATGCATTTTGTGTATGGCTACTGTAACGGCAGTGCACGTCAACCAGTTATTGAATACCGACATCGGTTTCCCGATAGGCGCATTCATCATTACAGAACATTTCTGGAAGTACACAGACAATTTCGGGAATGGGGACTGCGTGATTATTTTTTCGACCGAGGAGTAAATTTGCCAGCAGCCTTAGAGGAAGAAGCAGTAGCTATTGTTACAAGGGATTCAATTCTCAGTGTACGTCGAATCGCTAGACAACTAGGAGTGCCACGAACGACAGTTTGGCGAATTTTAAAACGTGAGGGCTTATATCCATACCACTATCGCAGGGGACACAGTTTGCTAGACGCAGACCACTATGCTCGTCTAGTTTATCCTACCTGGATATTAAGACAGTCACGGCTTCATTTTAATTTCTGCAGAACAGTCCTCTGGACAGATGAATCTACGTTCACGAGAAGTGGTGTTACAAATCTGAGAAACCTGAACAGGTGGTCATCAGAAAATCCCAAAGCTATACGCCCATCTAAATTTCAACATGAATTTTCTATTAACGTTTGGGCGGCCCTAATCGATGACTTGTTGATTGGTCCTGTCGTTCATCCTGGGAGGTTAAATGCGGACAATTACCTTCAATTTTTTATTGACGAACTGCCAGGTCTTTTAGAGGATGTCCCACTGAATGTTCGACGAGACATGTGGTTTCACATGGATGGGGCACCACCACATTTCGGAATTGCTGTCCGAAATTGGGTTAACGTCAATTATTCAAGATGGATTGGTCGAGGTGGTACTGTTGCATGGCCACCCAGATCACCCGATCTTAATTCCCTTGACTTTTATTTATGCGGGTGCATGAAAAATTTAGTCTACGCGCAAGTTTTGAACACAAGAGAAGAGTTGGATCGTATTCAAATCCGAGCAAATCCGACAAGACAAGTATGAAATTAGGATAAGTACTTCTTTTGTTGGCTTACGGGCACAAGCCTGCATTCAACAAGGAGGTGGACATTTCGAAAATATTATTAATTGAACTTTTTTAAATAAAATCAGTTTTTATTGACTTTAGGATTACATTTTTTTTCATCTGACAATCACATTCATAGATCTGTATCTGTGAAACAAATAAAAATGAATATACAAGTTTTGCAAGTCTACTTTACACTCCTAAAATTTGAACATAGCGATATGGGACACTTGTAGAAACAGTCATTACCTTTGATCTCCGAGTTGGACAACGTGAAATATTTTTCATCGTCCATAATGATAACTTTATGAATGCGTCTCAAAGCACGGCAACACCTGGGAATTCTTTCCAACTGAGCGGCGGTGTATCTTGGAGCCTTTTTTCTTTTACGAAAATTTAGATTATTTCGGGCTAATGTTCGACTAACAGGCGAGCGTGAAATATGGTTTCGTCGAGATAACTTACGCGTTGACATTCCCACTGTGTTTATTATTTCAATCAACCTTCGCTTATTAAGTCGGCTTAAAACTTTGGGTCGTCCACTTTTAGGTAAATTGATACAAGGCATATATTCCTGGCAATCTTATTATGTGATAGATTGTCAAAACCGGAATATCTTGCTCTTTATAGATCCTAACAATATCGCGTTTAGATACTTGTCCAACCAACTAATAAATACCTCTACGAATATCAAGATTGTACGACATTGTTGACATTAGCTATTTACAAAAATGATATGTCATATTAAACTTCATACAATTTACTAAGTTTTGTTTCCAACGGCAACTGAATCAGATCATGTTTGTTACAAATAAATTTGAAGTTGAAATTTTTTTGAGACGTAAACTAACAGTATATTTGATACCAGATTGATAACATAACTATTCGCTAGCCTGCTAGGTCATTCGATTTAGCTTCAAACGTTTTTTTTCTTTGGGGTTACATGGTCTATTTACGGTTTTCAGAACAGCATATTTATGTAAGTAAATTTAGATAATAAAGAAAACTGAAAACTTGTTTAATAATAACATTATTTCTTTGTTAAATTTGCTGTAAATTTTAACGAACAAAGGGGGCGAATTAGTAGAGTTAAAATGTGTTTATACATCTGAGACATCCGTATTAATGGAACTTTAACAATAGGCCTTTCTTAGCAAGAGGATAATACATATTTCGAGTTTGCTTTTAATTTGTATGAAGCCATTTTCAGCATTTACTTCTATAAACGTATGTATAACATCACTCTTTCTTAATGACTTTCTTTTGTAGATTATTTTAGAAATATTCGCAATTTCAATATCGTCGCTCGCATTGCATTGTTCTAATTATAGACGCTTTTTAAGCTTGTACAAACATATATGTATGTATATGTGTAAGTACCTAAACTTCTTTTGCGTTTCATTTCGTCCGAAAGCCGCGAAGAACATCACGAAATTAAAATAGTAGGTTTTCCGTTTGTTACTAGTTTTTCGTCTTTCTATTAATATCACGGTTCTTTCGTTTGACGTTGAAATGTTGCCGCATAACCTTTATGAGTGTCGCAGAACTCTGTGCCTTCATTTCAATTGAACTTGAACTGGGTCACATGAGGAACGAAAAAATAAAATTGAAATAGTACACCTTAAACTGCTTTTCATTTATTCGGAGCTTTGAACTGCGTATTTACCGAGGGTTTAATTTTTTATTTTTACAAAATTCATTGTTTGATTTAACTTGACGATTAGTACTTTTTGATTAAATAAAACATAATTTGTTTGCCATGTTTTCACTCTTATACAGCGTGGCCCAAAATGACCGAAGAGGTTTGAGTTCATTATAACTTCTTATTTAAGACATAATTATTATTTTTTTTAAATTTTAAATACAGTATATTAATGGAGAATATTTTTAATTTAATTATGAAAAATTATATCTCGCAAGTGGTGGCCATTTTCTGCTTCGCATATTCGTGCTCTTTCCAAAACATTTTCCATAACCTTTCGCAAAACTTCAGGTGTTATATTGTTGATTTCGTCGCGTATATTATTTTTTAATTGCTGTATGGTTCGAGGCTTATTAATATAGACTTTTCCTTTCAAATAACCCCAAAGGAAACAGTCTGAAGCGGTTAAATCCGGTGAACGCGGAGGCCAATTAAAATCGCTTGTACGGGAAATAATTTGTTCACCAAAGATGTCGCGTAAAAGAGCCATTGTGTCCCTCGCAGTGTGCGCTGTGGCTCCATCCTGTTGGAACCATACTTGCGGATGGTTTTCCACGGCTGGCCTTAAAAAATTTTCCAACATTGTCCGATATCTAACACCAGTGATGGAAACGGCGACACGTGTTCATTTTCAAAAAAATATGGGCCAATTATCCTTTCCGACGAAACACCGCACCAAACGGTACACTTAAGTGGGTATAATTCTCGCTGTTGAACTACTCTTGGATTTTCCGTAGCCCATATCCTGCAGTTTTGCCTATTAACGAACCCATTTAATTGGAAATGGGCTTCGTCGCTCATAATTAAATTATGAATAAAATCATGATTTTCTTCTGCTTTTTGACGAAAATAAATTGCATAATCAAGTCGTTGCTAGTAATCTGTCGGTTTCAATTGTTGGACAAGCTGAATTTTGTATGGAAACATTCTTATTGTATGCAAAATTCTCTGCAGCGACCCTCTTGAGAGGCCAAGTTGTGTCGAACGTCTCCTGGTTGATGTTTCTCCATCTTCCCGAATACTCTCCTGTACCCGTTCAATATTGTCATCCGTGTGCACCGTTCGTCGTCTGCCGGCACCAGGAAGGTTCCTTACTGCCCCTTGTTCTCGAAAATTTGCAACCAGACGGTTTATTGTTGACTCTGAGGGTCCAACCCGCATTAAAATAACGATGATATGCACGCTGAGTCAAAACAATGGATCGTTGATTTGAGAAATAAAGTTAAATTCCCCAAGTCTTCTTTACAAAATACTGAAAACAAAAAAAACAAAAAAATTATAATAAAAAAGTTATAAGGAATTAAAACCCCTTCGGTCATTTTGGGCCACCCTGTACTTCTTAATTTGTAAAATAAGCAATCTACAATCACTCACTTCTTTTATCTATATTTTTTGCGTGTATGTCGAATAAGTAAGGTCTATCTTTCGTAATCAATCGGATTGGTACAGATTATTCATTATTAAAGGCAAAAAAATACGAGGAATATTAGAAAATGGAATACTGTAGAAAAAATATTCTATTATGTTTACTACAAGTTTATTTAGAACATTTTACAACATAATTAACTATGAAAACAATTTACAAACACATATTTCTCAAAGTTTTCAACAGAAAAATTGTGACGCTTGTCTGAAAACATGTATTTATATATTGAAAAGGTGCGTTCTACGTCGACGCTTGTTATAGGAGCATATTTCAAATTAGAAATATCATCTATTGTCAACTCAATATTTTCTACTGAATCACCACACAAGATTTTAGCAATGCCCTTAGGTTTTTAAAACCCTCATTTTTTCCTATTATACTTAAAAATTTTTCATACACGGACTGTCCCACTCTTCCTTTAACATCAAAACATGACTTTTCGAATTTGTTTATTATTTCAACGCTCTCGATTAGCGGTAAAAATTGTTTTTCCAACTGCAGTATAGAAGTGGAAATAAAACTGTAATTGGCTTTAATAAACGCCAACTGTTGAGGTATTTCTTTACACGAATACACCTTTTGGGCGTCTATCACAGATTGTGCATCCCTATCAAGATCCATAATAATTGTCTTTATTCCTTCATAATGATTTGCATGAAAAATAGCAGCCTCCAACCACGTTCCCCATCGTGTGCTTACTGGTTGAGGAGGGAGTGGAACACCGGGTAGATGTTGTTTGTAAAACTGAACTCGTAATGGGGCCTTTAAAAATACTTTCTTAACACTACTAATTAAAGTATTTACTAAGGGAAAATGGTTTCTGACTTCTTCTGCAACACGATTTAGTCCGTGTGCCTAGCAAGTTGTGTGAATTAAATTTGGGTAAAAGATTTTCAAGTTGAAAGCTGCCTTCGCCATGTATGGTGCAGCATCCGTCAAAAACAATAGAATTTTCTGTGTCTGAATCGATTCCGGTAAGAAGAAAGTTGCCATTTCTTCCTGTATAAACTGATTGAATGAAATTAAATCAGATTTTGCTGGAACCTATACGTTAAGGATACCAATCATTAAATGAACTATGTATCGGCCCACACTATCAGTAGTTTCATCAACGCATATATAAAGATAATTGTTTACAACAATCTTCTTAACGCTATTCAATGTTTCTGCATAGATACAGCGAATATAATTTTATCTTAACGTGCTCTCGTCGGGAATGTTATATTTGCTGATGTACTTTTGCAAAAATAACTCGACATTTAAATTGTTTAATTTATGTAGTGGAATATCTGCCGACACAAACATTTGACACAAATCTTCATTAAATTGTTCTTGTTTCGATTTTTGGAAGTTGATGGCAAACATTGCGGTAATGTTTACTGACTCTTCTTCGCCAATTTCATCTATGTTAGTTTTGCAGCATGAGATGGAGTTTTCATATGTTGGTCGACTTGGAACTTTTCCTCACTAATCTTAAAAAAAAAATCACTTCATCGGTTGTTTTCTTATATAATAAATGTTAGTAAAAGATAAAGGAATAATTAAAGACTGAATTAGTTAATTAATAAGAGGAAATAAACTTAAAATTTTACTCACAATCTTGCAGCATGCTACGCAAAACACTTTTTATCCATCCATACGCAATTCTGAATAAGGTGCAATCCATCCAGGCACAGTCGCTATTTTCGGCATTTTTGCTATTATACAAGGTGTGTATAAATTGGCGGACCCACTACACGTAGCGACATTTTTGGTCAAATTTTGAGTTAAAAGTCCTAATCCTAAAACGATGTATCAGGCTTCCTTTGTCTTCAGAATGAATTTGAAAGAAACATACACTTGGCAACATTGAACACGCATGTGCTAGTTATAATCTTCGGAACATTTTTACACGTCGTCATGTGAACCTTACATTTTAAATTTAAAAAAGAAACAAACGAAGTAAAATTGGTTTCTTAGATTACATATTTATTACGAAAATATTAATCAATATAATTATTACCTACATAATTGTTCGAATTGAAATCCATCACTTTGTAGACATAGCTGCAATCTTTGTGGTATCGTTTGTACTATTCGCTCAAGTCTTTCTGGTGTGATTTCTAATACTGCGGCGTCAATTCGGGCTCTAACTTCGTCAGCGTCTTGAGGAGCTGTAGCATAAACTTTACCTTTAATGAAACCCCAAACAAAAAAAATCTAATGGATTGAGATCGGGGGATCTCGCAGGCCACAAAAGGGGACCGCCGCGACCAATCCATCTGTCTGGGAAGTGTTCAGTCAATCAGTCTCTTATATTACGAGCAAAGTGCGCAGGAGCTCCATCATGCATGTAAATCATATTACGGCGTACATTCAGCGGTATCTCATCAATAACTTGTTCTAAAACATTTAAATATTCACCGGCATCTAGGCGATTTGGTAAGTAAATTGGTCCAACTATCCTGTGGTTTATTATACCCAGCCAAACGTTAACAGAAAACCTTCTTTGGTGACCGTATTCGCTAAATTCATGTGGATTTTCATCTGCCCAATGATGAAAATTAAGAGTATTAAACACACCATCTCTGGTAAACATGCACTCATCACTCCAAAGAATACGACTTAAAAAGTCACCTTCTTCCTGAATTCTATTTAAGATTGTATTGCAATAATTGTTTTGATTCGAAATAAGTTATCATTTCCGTAGAGAGGCTGAACTTTAGTTTTCTCGTAGAACCAAATGAACAGTCTTATTACTGGGAATATTTAGTGTAGAAGCTAATTGACGGGTACTCGCAGAGGGATTTTCCTGTATTGTGGCTAGAACTTGCTCTTTTAGTTGCACGGTACGCCTTTGCCTTAGTCGACCTGCGTTCGCATTTCTTGGAATAAACGAACCTGTTTCACGAAGTCGTTGGTCCAGCCTTCGAAATACATTTTTACTTGGATGCCTCCGATTTGGAAAACGCACTCGATATTCCTGCCCTGCCATGCTGCATTTCCACGACAGAAACCGTATATCATGTACATATCGGCATATTCGTTGAACGTAAAATTCATAATAAACAAACAGAACAACTAGTAAACACGAAAACCCGAAAACTGATTAAAACTATACAAATAAATACGAAAACTAAACAAAATTATACAAATAATCACGAAAAATAAGCAAGTCGAATGAAATAGGTAGATTACATAAGTGTCAAAATTTGACAGTAGTAATGTATTTGACTAGAACAACATTAGGCTGCCTACTTATTGTTTTACAACGTTGTCAGATGTGTTTTTCGTCAAAATAAGTTAATAAACAAATATTAAAAACAAACTTTAAAATCAAAAAGAAAACTTTAACGAAAGGATAATAACAACAATTCTTCTTTCTTCTAAATTGTAGCTCTTTCTGTCAACAAATATCGAGTAATAATGCTTATTTCAAGACTGAAAGTCCGAAGTTTAGGAACCTCGTGCAAAGATATGGAGCATGGTACAACATTTTCGTATTAGAATTTTGGACTCCGAATTTAACGAAGAACATCGCCGCGTGTAGTGGGTCCGCCAATTTATACACACCTTGTATATCACAACTCACAAGTTTACACTTCGAAAAGCCAACGTAAAATAACGTTTAAAATAAAATTACTTTCGAATATGGGAATAAATTTCTCCGAATAGCAAAGAAACACATATACTCCTAATTTTCTGGTAAAATGTATTTTTATATTTATTTAGAAGTTTTAAGGTATTAGCTTTTCCTGGAATTTTCACTCGACCAGGATGTATGGGAAGAGCATTAATAAATTCTTGGAGACGCTTATCGGAAAAGTAACGGGGAGAGGCTTAATAAAATGCTATTTTTAATTTAAAGAGGGCTGTTTAATTATTGTTTGTTTGTTACATCTACGACAAATTGTTAGTAATGCCTATAATAAATTTGATTTAGTAAATAAATAAAACTCGAATACTTAAAATATGCAAAAATGTTGAATTACTACAAAATATGCAAGTAATATACAAAATGCATATATTATGCAAATTTATGCAAACTGCATAAAATCCGGCCTTTAGTTATATCTAATACGCAATAAGCAATAATTAACTAAATAAAGATAAAATATAGTAACACTAATTTAAAAATAGCAACCAATTAAAGAAACAGTAATAAAAAATTATTTTTTAATTTTTTGGATAATGACTTTTTCTCTTATTCTCTTTATAACTATAACATCTGTGATATCAATATCATTTTGCTCTGCCTACTGAGTTAATATATTTAAAGCGTTTATAGCGCTATCTACTGAAACTTTATTCAAGGTTTCAGAACTTTTCCCGATCGCCTCCTCACATTTCTCAACATCGTTTTCGATTTCTATTGTTTCTTTCAATTCAGTGTCACACTGATTCCACTCCAAAAGTTTCACATCAGTTTCTTCAAATGCAGCCTATTGTACATACAATTAGGACAAATTTGCATACATATACATATTGTCATGAAAGTTCCCTTAGGTACAAATAAAAATAAGGTAAAATAGAAATTAGTTTTAAATATTAGTTAGATATAAAGAAAGAATATAAATCAACAGGAAACGAGGGGTTGTGATTCAGTTTTGAGCTG
The DNA here is from genome assembly GCA_935421215.2 of Melolontha melolontha. NCBI lineage: Eukaryota > Metazoa > Arthropoda > Insecta > Coleoptera > Scarabaeidae > Melolontha > Melolontha melolontha. Next base: position 15,959,837 of record OW285236.1, read on the forward strand.
AAGACGAGACAAGCCTTCAACTGAGGAAAGTGTCCCTGGATGAGGTTGGGATATCAACCAGGACGGAAGGGGGGAACAACCGAAAATTCAGCGTGATGTTGAAGGATAAAACGGCCATTAGGACTAGGCTATACTCAGCGCAGAAACAAAACCTGATCAAGCCATGTACAAAAGAACAAGTGTACATAAAAGAATCATTTAGAATCAATTTTTTTTTAATTTAAGACACGCTTAGTTTAGTATTTATTTTCAATAGGTTAAGGAATTCGATTTTATTCAAATTTAATAGATAATATTACTTCCAAATGAAACAGACATGCAATATACATATCTGTAACTGTACACATGGACAATACACCTCGTATTTTCAGCATTTACTTCTGCTTAAGACACGTGTTTCTGCCATTTACTATTAGGCGTCATCAGTTAAGCTAGTGAAGTAATTTTAAAGCTTAAATCGCGTATATGGTATAGCAAATTTTGTCGTGTCAGGTAGCACCATATAATATAGTGACATCTGACGGACGAAAGAGACTATGCCGAAAATGGCAACCCTTCCCTTGCCCGACTATGCCGATACAGAAGGGAAGAAAATACGTATATAGGTGTAAGTCCATTAACACGATGCCAGATGGCAGTAAATATACAAAAAAGGTTTAAGTATATCAATACGTTAAGCTCGTATTACGCATTTGTTACAAATGAAACAGACATGCAATATACATGTCTGTAACTGTACGCATGGACAATACACCTCGTATTTTCAGCATTTACTTCTGCTTAAGACATGTGCTTCTGCCATTTACTATTAGGCGTCATCAGTTAAGCTAGTGATGTAATTAATTAAAGCTTAAATCGCCTATAAGGTATAGCAAATTTTGTCCTGTCAGGTAGCACTGCGGTAACTAAACCAGGTCATGTATTGCAAACGCATCTCTTTCGTCAAACACGACCTCGGTGTGTTTCGATCTTTCCAAATACGACCTCGGTGTGTTATGAGCTTTCGTCAAACACGACCTCGGTGTGTTACGATCGTTCACCACCTTGTTTATCTTATCACCAGGTCACTAGGCTAAAGGGGGACACGCTCGAATATATAATGAGACCCTGCGAGATCTCAAGACAGAGTCAGACAGAGACATAGTCCGAGCGAGTGTATTAGTATCCCTGCTAGACTAGTGGCTCTTGACACAATGTAATATCTGTTATTGTTAATCGTTGCTATGCCGTTATAAATTATATATTGTTATTTTACCGTTGTCTCGTCTATCATTTATTATGTTGGTGAACCTCCGGTGTTAAAGCATCGATGTGACCTCCGGGACCGGGTGACATTTATTATGTTGGTGAGCCTCCGGTATTAAAGCATCGATGTGACCTCCGGGACCGGGTGACATCACAGCACCATATAATATAGTGACATCTGACGGACGAAAGAGACTATGCCGAAAAAAGCAACCCTTCCCTTGACCGGCTATGCCGGTAGAGAAGGGAAGAAAATACGTAACGGGTGTTCAGAAACATTCGAAGTCAAAGTAGTCATTGAAAATATGAAGTCATGTCTGAGATAGATTGATACATTTACTTAACACAATTTTATAGGTTATCAAATTAGTATATTAATACTTAAGTAAAGATATACGATTTTTTGTTCAGAGCCCACTTGACTTCGAATGTTTCTGAACACCCGTTATATAGGTGTAAGTCCATTAACACGATGCCAGATGGCAGTAAATATACAAAAAAAGGTTTAAGTATATCAATACGTTAAGCACGTATTACGCATTTGTTACAAATGAAACAGACATGCAATATACATATCTGTAACTGTACACATGGACAATACACCTCGTATTTTCAGCATTTACTTCTGCTTAAGACACGTGTTTCTGCCATTTACTATTAGTACTGTACAGTTACAGATATGTATATTGCATGTCTGTTTCATTTGTAACAAATGCGTAATACGTGCTTAACGTATTGATATACTTAAACCTTTTTTGAATATTACTTCATTTAATTTTTTACACATAAAACCTGTCATGCATGCAACAAAAAATAAAATCAACTGCTCATAGATCCATGTGTCCGAGGAAATGCTAAAATGGATACTAGACATAGAAATGGAACTCTGTCCGCGAAAATGTGGCAGAAATATCAACGTCATCGTAGACATTTTCACAATAGGTGAAAGGTTAGAAACGCAAAACTAAACAAGAAGAATCATATTGCGAAATGGGAAAAGAAAAAGAGTACGTGAAAAAGATATGACAAAAACTATTGATGAAACATGCCAGTTTGCATTAAACTCTTTTATCTAAATAATTAAGCGATATGTAAGTACTTTAAAGGTTATCGTAATTTTCAACAATAATTAAAATATAATTAGTTAGGAAAGCTTTACGTATCAAAACAGTAGAAAAAGGATACAAAATAAATTTTTCTTTATGTATTAGTCACATTAATAAGCCACATTAAGACATATTTATCTCAGATTGTTAGAGTAGCAGGTTGTTAGAGTAACGAATCAAAAGTATGAGAATAAGATTGCTAAATTAAATAATAAATATATGAAACTTTGTCCGCGTACAAAAGATAACAAGAACAGCCCTCCTATGAAAGAGATATTAGTTGTCAATGAATCGTCTGAGATTTTTAGTCGCGATGAGTTAGATTTATTGAACAAAGGGTTAAAATATTGTTTGACAAGCAAAAAGATGCCTACAGAGGAGATTGTTGCAAGCATCGAGACCTCTATTAGGAATTTTGAATATACATCAAAATCCTATGTCAGAGAGACATGCAAGCAACAGATCCAGGAATCTTTACAGCAGCACAAACAATTTTCATGTAAGAAAGACTGGAACACTATTAAAACTCAGATTGAAAGATTTTTTATATTTAAAAGCAGATAAAGGGAATAAGTTAGTCATTTTGGACAAAATCGATTATTCTGAGAGTTAATAATTAAATTTCTGAAGGGCCTTATGTAGAACTGAATAAGAACCCATTACCCAAAATGATAAGTAAAACTAAAGCCGCGTTAAAAAATTGTCCAAACTTAATAACTAATTCCAACCTTTATAAATTACAATGTGCAAATCCGTTAGTGCCTAGGTTATATTGCTTACCTAAAATCCACAACCCAGGTAAGTCGATGAGACCTATTGTTGCTGGTATTGACTCACCGACTTATTTGATTTCAAAATGGTTAGTGAATGAATTCAGAAAATTACCAGAAAAACCAGTTAGTTTAACGGTCAATAATTCTTTAGAATTTATTCAGAAAGTTAAAGATTGTCGACTGGAAGATGGTGCCATTTTGGTTTCATTCGATGTAACGTCCTTGTTTCCTTCAGTACCTATCCCAGAAACGTTAAAATATTTGTCTGAATTACTTCATAGCAATCACGTTGAAAAGGAAAAAATAAATGAATATTTGCAGTTAACAAGCCTTTGTATGGCCCAAAATTGTTTCCAATTCGAAGGCAAGTTCTTTGAACAGCAACAGGGTACAGCCATGGGTAATTGCTTATCTCCATTTATTGCGAATTTATTTATGAGTCACTTTGAGATTGAGTTTAAAAAGTCAGCCAAATATTTTCCAAACATATGGGTCAGGTATGTAGACGATGTGTTTGCAATTTTTGATAACAACAAATGTGACTTAGATCATTTTGTAACAGAATTAAATTCAAAATTTCCTAGTATTAAATTCACGGTTGAAAAGGAAAACAACGGACGTTTACCATTTTTAGATAACTTAGTAATTAGGAATGACAAAAACTTAGAGTTTGATATTTACCGAAAAGAAACCAACGTCAACAGATTTATAACCGCAGATTCAAACCATACTTTTCAGCACAAGAGTGCCTCTTTCAATTTTCTTATCAATCGTTTGTTAAGCATGCCATTGACAAAGGATAGATATGAAAAGGAATTAACTTTAATTAAGAGTTACAGCGGTTTCGATTCAGAAATAATAAACAAGCTAGTTAGAAAACATAAAGTAAGAAAAACAATTCAGGATTCCACATGTTTGCCCTCAAATTGATTCGAGCAAAAAATTTATTAGTTTACCGTTTCACGAAACTACGAAAAATTTAAGTAAAACCTTTAAACAGTATAATGTTCAAGTAGCATTTCGGTCGAATAACTCCCTGAAATCTCTCTTAGGCAACGCGAAAGACAAAGTTGAGGTAAACAACAAATCTGGAATCTATGAAATAAATTGTAAGGATTGTGATAAAAAATATGTCGGCCAAACAAAACGTTCGATTCTAACTCGTTATAAAGAACATGATTCGCATATTAGATTCAATAGACCGGAAAAATCAAGTGTTGCCCGACATATTCTTGAATCAGATCACAACGTAACATATGACTGTCTGAGATTAATAAAAAACGTCACAGGCCCCCGCGAATTAGATAGTTTTGAGAGCATTTTTATCTTTAAAAATAGGAATAACGTAATTAACGCAGATTTGGGTCCTATACCAGGTTCTTCTTTATTTGAGTTAATTGACAGTTAGATAATTCTTTCAATGGAGACTGTGGTTAAATAAAAATTTAAAAAAAGGTATATAACCCCTTACCACAATTATTAGTCGTATCCTAAATACGTATTTCGACAACTAAGTTGTCATCATCTGTAGGTAAAAACTACTAATTAAAAGTCGCACATGGGGCACAGTTAAAACAAGAGAAACGCCTCCGCACAACTATTATACACTGCAACCCTGTATAGACTCTATCCTAAATACGTATTTCGACAACTAAGTTGTCATCATCAGTAGGTAAAAACTACTAATTAAAAGTCGCACATGGGGCACAGTTAAAACAAGAGAAACGCTTCCGCACAACTATTATACACTGCAACCCTGTATAGACTGGTTAGACTGTATAGTCTACTGGTATAGACTGTATAGTCTATACAGGGTTGCAGTGTATAATAGTTGTGCGGAAGCGTTTCTCTTGTTTTAACTGTGCCCCATGTGCGACTTTTAATTAGGAGTTTTTACCTACTGATGATGACAACTTAGTTGTCGAAATACGTATTTAGGATACGACTAATAATTGTGGTAAGGGGTTATATACCTTTTTTTAAATTTTTTTTTGACAGTTAGATGTCATTAAAGCAAGAGAAATAGGAAAACCATTAAAAAATATCGAATTCATGGAATATATTTTTAAATTCGTTTCATTACAATATTTGCCATTAAAATATTCTGACTCAACATTAATTTACAAATTTATATTTCAACATAATTTAAGGATTAGTTTCATAATTGGATCTTTAATGTATGTTAAATTACGGCTTTTATAATATTTCTAAACGATTTTTCTATAGAATTTACAAATAATGGGTTAATGCTCTTGCATGAATAGGTGGGGTTTACCAAAATGTAGGTATTTTTTGTAGCATTTAAGATTGAAGATTTTAGTGTTAAACTAGAAGACGTTCAGAACAATCCTTCTATGAGTGTTTTTGTGCGTTCAAGTGTTACACTGTTTTTTCTACTGAAGATGACAACGTGGTTGTAGAAATACTTATTTAGAATCATTAAATTCTATTGTGGTAAGGGTTTTTTAATTTTATTATATTTATCTCAGATTTGTTCACATTTTATGAACAATATTCATAATGGACATGTATACATTAGGTATCAAATGCATTTAGAAATAAGAGTAAACCACTAAGAAAACAATTCAATATCAATAATAGAAGCAGTATAATCTGAAAACAATAAATAAAAATAGCCATAACAAATAGAACAATATTTTGTTATATTAAGAATAAGAATCATACATTCTTAAGTTCAAAACAAAACAAACAAAATGTTAAGAGCAAAAATACATTAAAATGCGCATTCCCACAACGTTCGAACTAAAGCGGTTATACCAAATTTAAAAAAATTGGTCGTGAAAGGGTAATTAATACAAATGGACTACGGAAAGAACAAGGATAAGCACGAAAAACATCTAATCAAAACACGCACTAAATACGAGCAATTCCTTGCTCGCTGGAACCCGAAAAATAGGAAATTCTCGGAAGTAAAAAAAATAAATTTTATTCTTGTGATTAAAAATACACATAAATTACAAAAAATTGGAATGTATATAGGCAAAATAACTGCAGACAATGAAAGAAAAGTCAAACTTGCATATAATAAACGAATAGATACAGGGGTCAAGACGAAAGACGGCAAGAGAAAAATCAACGTTTGAAATAAATTAAACGTAGTGGGAAAGCAGTTCCGAGAAACAGGAACTGCGAGATATAAAAGCGCTGGACGCCGCAGAAGACCTTCTTTGATTCATTCTGTCAACGTTAGCATTTTATTTAATTTGAAACAGTGTAAGAATAAATAATATATTTATTGTAATTATTATTGTTATCATCATAAATATTACTGCGTAATTTTCACAGATTTTTTAAAATATATTTATTGCGGACGCAACATGTACAAAAAGGAATTTGATAACATGTACGCGGAACTCAGCTTCGAGTAAGTAAAAACTTTCACACACGTTAGTAATTAGAGTCTATAAAATTTAAATAAATTATTTTAAAACGCATATGGATTATTGATTTGAATTAATTAATAATAAATATACTACTGAAGTGTAAACTTATGCCAGATATGCCACGAATGATCTCAAGATATCTGTGCTATTAATATTTTTCAATCAAATATTCATTGATAGACATAAAATACAATTTTATATACAATGTGAAGATAGACGTGCTACTCTGTAGTAACTAGACTTCCACTTAAATCGACGTCGAATAGTACACTCAATTTAGAAACAAAGTATCAGTAGAAACCAGATATCCATATTTGAAAAAGTCAGATATACACCTTAACTAAGCTTAACGTTAGGAGGCCAAATACGCCCTTTGGTGAGTGAAATATTCAAGTGTGAGTTTGAGAGATTCAATAGAATCCAAGACAAAGACTCCACCATCATACGCGTGTTTTTCATAAATAAATGTATATAAAAATCTCTGATATAGTTTTAGTTTAAAAAATGAGATATTTTAAGTTGCAAATACATGATTTGTGAAAATACTAATTAACAATAAAAGAATTTTTAACAATTTACATCTTGTATTATTTCTTTACATTTACATTGGATGCTAAGCCTAGTTAAGTAGAACCCAAAAAGATAACCCTAAGATACCCAAACATTATAGAGAGTCAAAAGAAAAATATGCTTTAGTAACTGCTCATACAAAATTATTTATTTTATATCCTTCAACAAGCGAAACTCGCAGCAATATTATTATTATGTAAATTCGTAATCATTATTTGAAACTTAATCTAAAATATTCCTTCAACACTTTTTTTTATAATTTCGGGATTAAGATGATTCCAAGCTGCCACTAAGTTGATTACTGAAGAAAATTAACATATTGCTATGAATAGTGGTTTGTAGAGTTATTTTGCCACCACCCACAACTAATCTTCCCAACTAGGATACTCAGCCGGTTGATTTTCAAAAATGAGACTTCTTACTTCTCAGGGTTCCAAAAGGAAATACGTGATCTTCTACAAATTTTTTAAGGCGCCAGTAAAAGTTCTTAATAATGTATATTTATATTTTCTGAGTTAATTATTTTTAAGAAAACATCAGTAAAGGTATAAGAAATAAAATGAGCACAAGATAAAATTTAAATGAATATTTAATACAAAAAACTCAAAAAAGAAAAAAAAACTATATTTATAAAGTATAACGATAAAGTATTTACAATATACTTGAGGTAAAATATATCCACTGTAAATTGACAGCTAAGTGGATTAAAAACTTCCTCTAATGACTTCCGATCAAACTTATTTAAAAAATAATAAAGTTTATTTTTAATTTCTCCCCAGAGAACAACACTCTATAATCAAATTTGAAAACACGAACAAAATCTAACACATGCGCGATAACATGTAACAAAAAAATACCCTTGACTTCCAAACGAGCAAAATTTTACAATTATAATTATTATGATAGAAATGTTAATAATACTCTTTATTATTTTTCTTTCTAATAATAAATCTCTGAAATAACTATATTAAATATAATATAAATATTCTTATAATTTTAACTTACGTTTTATGAATTCATAAAAAAAAAACTTGGAGACTTACAAGACACGTTGTTTTATCTTAAAACCAACAAATTACGAGAAACCAACTATCCACAATATACGGGAATTGATTATCAAATACCATAAACTAATTAACACAATCAAATCATCCAGAATTAAATTGAATATATATATATATATATATATATATATAATAACTTCGTGACCTTGGTATGATATGGTAAACCTAATCAGTAGGCGATTAAAGGTCTGTATATTACTTCAAAATATATGTATTTAAAAAACTCTACATGTTTCGGCAGTACGCCTTTATCAAGAGAATACAAAATATAAATGTATTGAGGATGGGGCACTGCCGAAACATGTAGAGTTTTTTAAATACATATATTTTGAAGTAATATACAGACCTTTAATCACCTACTGATTAGGTTTACTATATATATATATATATATATATATATATATATATATATATATACATATATAATTGAAAAGAAATGATCGACCGTGATATATTATCAAAAATTTATTTAAATTCGGGTATGCGGTCAATTAAAAAACTCCTTTATTAAATTACCCTATATTTCGCAACACTTTGTCGCTTCTTCTGGGGTAAAAAATGTCGAGTTAAAAAATAATAAAATTGACGTACAAAATATAAAAATGATTAATCATTTTTATATTTTGTACGTCAATTTTATTATTTTTTAACTCTACATTTTTTACCCCAGAAGAAGCGACAAAGTGTTGCGAAATATAGGGTAATTTAATAAAGGAGTTTTTTAATTGACCGCTTACTCGAATTTAAATAAATTTTTGATATACATATATATATATATACATATATATATATATATATATATATATATATATATATATATATATATATATATATATATATATATGTATATATATATATGTATATATATATATATATATATATATATATATATATATATGTATATATATATATATATATATATATATATATATATGTATATATATATATATATATATATATATATATATATATATATATACATATATATATATTTCAAAGAAATACAACGTTCTTGTCTAAGGGAAAAACTACGTCCCCCTCTCAATATCTCAACTTTCACATAAAGACGACCTCGGCCTCGGAAAAACAAGTTTTTGCATACGCACATTTTATCTAAATATATCGGATATACACAGATATCCAAAATTTATGTACATTTATTTTTAATTAAATTTTATATATTATTTTGGGAAAAATCCATAGCAATATGTTGTTGATTTGCTTTGCCAGTGTTTATATCGGAGTAACAGCGCGACAACGAAATTCATGTGAATTTTGCGAATGAAATTCGTTTCCATAAACATAGGTGCAGTTTATTCACGGAATACGATAATCTAGCGTGATATGTTGTTCACGTTTTGTGAAGATTTCAATACGCGATGTTCACACTATAGAGTGTCTACTGTATCTACAATAAAATATAACTTAATATTTTATAACATTGCCTTCCAATCTAATTATTTCTAGTGTTCGGGCATTAAGCAATTTTGAAATTATTTGATTTTCTGTCATTGTGAACTGTGGCTAAGTAGAAACTTAGAAAAAGGTATAAAACTCTTTACCACATTATTATGCGTATCTAAAATACGTATTTTGACAACAAAGTTGTCATTCTCGGTAGGTAAAAATAATAGTGTTGAGGATGGGGCACAGTAAAGCTAACACAAACATCCTTTACAAGATACGTGGTTGTCTTGAAAAGTGTTTCGCGATTTTTGTGTTAGCTTTATTATACCCCACGTTCAACACTGTTATTTTTAACTACTGAAAATGACAACATAGTTGCCGAAAACGTATACAGGACACGGATATTAACGTACTAAGGTGTTTTATACCTTTTTTTAATTTGCCTGATTATTGGAAAGGTCCAATAGTCCGCCATTTTTGTCAAAGAAGACGTTCTAATTCATACTTTGATCAAATGTAATGTGCTTTTTATTCACAATTTAAATCTTTCCAAATACTTGGATCACAGGCCTGCGATGGTAAAATTGTCTGGATTTTATACAGTGATTTCAATAGATTTTTTGGTGCTGAAAATGGGAAAATTATTTAAAAAATTCCATCACGTAAGGTTTTTTTACAATCTGGGGTTTTTTGACCTATCTGCATGTATTAGTCTTTTTGAAAAGGACAATTTTGTTAAACCGTTGTTTAAATAAACTATTATAATTTTTTTACTTATGATGATGCAAGAAGTTGATATTCTGAATAAACATACACTAGATTTATGATAAAGAAGTTACAAATAGAAATAATTGAGCATGTCGCAAGACATGACTCATCATCTTCCTGTTACTGCATGTCTACCTCCCCACCTCCACTACAAACATATTGCTATTCTAGACAAAACAGTTAGTTCATTCAATATCTTTACAACTGTGGTGTGAATTTGTGTAATTAGTTGACATTTGTGATTAGTTGCTGAGTTAATTTAATTTTTATTTTACGAGTTTTTTAAAATTAAATTCCAATGGCATCAAGAGGCTGTGTCAATGTACCCAACTCCTTCTGCTATATTTGTGGAAAGTTTACAGTAAAAAAACAACAAAGAAACATTACAGATTTTGCAAAAAAAGTATATTTTGCATATTTTGGTGTGAAATTAGGAGACCAAGACAAACCTTGGGCTCCTCATAAGGTTTGTTCAGTGTGTGTTGAAGAGCTTCGCCAGTGGTCACAAAGAAAAAAACAGTCTTTTCGCTTTGGAGTGCCTATGGTTTGGAGAGAACCGATCAATCATAGCGATGATTGTTATTTTTGTTCGTGTGTAGTACACGGATTCAATTTAAAAAACAAAAAGGACATCGTTTATCCAAACCTTCGATCCGCAACACCTCCTATACCTCATGGACCAGAAGTATCTGTTCCTTCACTACCAGATACATTAGATGATGTATCTGATGACGAAATGGTTTCACGTACATGCGCAAGTGAACTGGATGAGGGAAGTGATTACTATGATACTGGAAGTGATGAGCCAAAACTGTTTGACCAATCTGAATTAAATGATTTGGTGAGGGACTTAAACCTTCCTAAGGACTCAGCTGAGCTTTTAGGCTCAAGGTTGAAAGAAGAAAATTTGTTAGCACCTAGCACAACATTTTACTGGTTTAGGAACAGAGAAAAAGAGTTTGCTCGATATTATTCCGAAGAAGATGCACTAGTTTTCTGTAATAATGTACCCGGGCTCATGGAACAATTCCACGTAGAATATAATGTTTCTGAATGGAGACTCTTTATTGACTCTTCAAAAAGGAGCCTTAAGGCCGTTCTTCTACACAATGGAAGTAAATATGCTTCTGTACCAATGGGACATTCAGTTCATTTAAAAGAGTGTTATGAAAATCTTAAGCTACTTTTAATTAAAATTCGTTACAAGGATCAAGGCTGGACAATTTGTGGTGGTTTGAAAGTTCTTTGTTTGTTACTTGGACAACAAAGCGGTTATACTAAATATTCTTGTTTTTTGTGTGAGTGGGATAGTCGTGATAGAAAGAGCACTATTGTAAGAAGATGTGGCTACCAAGACAAACCTTACAACCTGGAATGAAAAACATTGAAAGAAAAAGTTTAGTAGACCCGAGCAAAGTTTTGCTTCCCCCATTACATATAAAACTAGGGTTAATGAAACAATTTGTGAAGACATTAAAAAAGATGGAGAGTGCTTCAAGTATCTTTGCAGCTAGTTTCCTCGCTTGTCAGAAGCAAAGATAAAGGAGGGTGTTTTTGTTGGGCCGGATATAAGAAAGCTTATGAAATATGAAAATTTTGAATCTAAAATGGAGGAAGCAGAAAAACAAGCATAGATAGCCTTCAAAAATGTGGTGACAAATTTTCTTGGCAACAAAAAACATGAAGATTATAAAAATATTGTTCAAAATATGTTAGAAAAATTTAAAACCTTAGGCTGTAACATGAGTTTGAAGGTGCATTTTCTAGATTCGCATCTCGACTACTTCCCTGAAAATCTTGGTGCAGTAAGTGAGGAGCAGGGGAAAAGGTTCCACCAAGACCTGAAAGAGATGGAGAGAAGATACCAAGGAAGATGGAATATAAGCATGATAGCTGATTATTGTTGGATGTTAAAAAGGGATGGTCCACTACGAGATTACAGAAGAAAAAGCACAAAAAGGAGTATGGAAAGGCAAAGAAAAAGATATTATAAGGACTTGTAAAGACATAAATAGTATTTTACTGTTTATTTTCATTAGATTTAATGATATTTGTAAGTAATTTTGTTTTTTATATCCTTTGTAAATAAATTCAAAATGTAACTAAAAATTATTTTAATTTTTAAAAAATATAATTTGAAGCCTTTTTGTGAAAAATCCTTACGTGATGGAGAAAAATAGAGTTCATATTTGGATTCAGCGTCCAAAAACAAATAAGAATCAGCTATAAAATTTAAAACAATTTTTAGAAAGTTAAAAAACGCAGGCCTGTGTAATTTGGCAGTGAAAGTGACATTTCAATGAACTTCGTATTTTAGGGTGAAAAATATTATTTATTTTACAACATAATTCCCATCCAATCTTATACACTTAGCGACTTTCCATTTTTTTAGGCTGTTTAAAAAGTAATCTTTCGGAAACTTGCCAAAATGGGTATTTGTTTCGACTATCCTCATTTTTTCCCGAATCAGTTTCCAACAAGCCACATTTTTGGTTTGAAAACTAGAAAGAATCACTCTCTAAACTAGATCTGGTGAATATAATGGATAAAGAAGCAAATGGGATTTTAATTTAGCAGTTGCTATAGCGGGTGAACGAGTGAGCGCTTTATTCTGTTAGAACAAAACTTTTTTAAATAATTTGCAAAATTTGAATGTTTCTGTAAAAGCATTTATTTTAATCAGAACAAGTTTATGAAAGTTTAATTTTTTTACAGGTCATGGAAAAACCCATAGAGACGCGGCCAGTGTACAAGCTACAAATCCGATACCACCCACATGTGGTCTCTACTACTTCGAGGTAAAGATAGTGAGTAAGGGCCGTGATGGGTACATGGGTATTGGACTATCCGCTCACGGAATTAACATGAACAGGTTACCAGGTACGTTACACTTTTGAAACGAACTGATCTCATATTTTAGGATGCGTACATCTTAGGTTAACAATTAATTAACTTTAATCCTTCTATAGCGCGCTACTCCTCTCTTCGACACACACACTATCCACTCATCTGTCTCAATTTAAAAGGGATGTCGATGTGCCCATGCTGGAAAATGTAAAATCCACATAAAAGATTTAATCATTGTTTAAATGGACCCGCCGTGGAAATGTAAAACTAATGCTCAAGTTTGTTTTTGAAGGTTGGGACAAACACTCGTATGGTTATCATGGTGACGACGGACACACGTTTTGTTCCTCTGGTACTGGACAACCGTATGGACCGACGTTTACTACCGGCGATGTCATTGGATGTGGAGTTAATCTAATCGATAATACCTGTTTTTATACCAAAAACGGCCACCATCTTGGTACAGCCTTCACTGATCTACCTGTAAGTTAATTGAAATTTTCACAGGGAAAACACTCATGAAAAAAAATCATAAATTGTCGGCATAATATACGGTGGTGGTCACCAAAATAGACCTAACCACTTTTTAGTAGATTTGCAATCACATTTAGTAATTAAAATTACCGTTAGCAACGTAAAAATACTCTTTTGTTAACAAGTAACTAAGAATTTGGCAATTTTTTGAAATATGCTCAGTCTAGCTATAATACTCTCAATATTGTGCAATTTTAGGCAAAATTATGGATCAGAATTTCAAAGCATAAACGTACCAAGGAACGTTTTTATCTTCACAAACTAGGGATGAAAACGAAAGACTAGAACATCAATGAAAATTTATTTTTTCATATAAACTACTCAAAAATGAATAGGGAATTAGATCTTTTTTTAACAGATCTAATTAATTCGATTAAATTTAACGTATTTTCTCAAACTATAGATAAATTAGAAGGCCCACAGTCGTTTGTGGACATTTTATTTGGTAAATGTCTTTTCTGTGTGATAAAATATTGAATATTGTATTTTAACCTTAAATTAATTTAGAATACAAAATTATAAAAATCGCATTTTTTGACAAGTATTATTCATTTTAAACGTCATTTCACATTTTCACGATGCCAAGACGTCATTTAAATAAAGAAACTTTTGATTTAATTGCGTTATTGCATCAGCGAGGGCAATCTGGAGCAGAAATTGCCGCAATTTTTAATGTGTCTCCAAGTGTTGTTAGTAGGGCTCTAACAAGATTCCAACAAATAGGATCTGCATGGAGAAGACCCGGTAGTGAATCTGAGAGGAAAACAAATCAGAGACAAGACCGCTACATACGAATTCAGACAAGGATGATCCGTTTAGAAGTGCTGTATGGTTGCAAACACAGTTACGTGCCGCCACTGGAGTTAGAGTTTCGGATCAAACCATCAGAAACCGTCTGAGGGAAATGGATCTTCATAGCTGCAGGCCTGTGAGACGCCCAAAATTAACTAATGCCAATAGAATGGCTAGAAGAACTTGGGTTAACCAACGACTAGCAGAAAATTTTCAATGGGAGCATGGTTTATACACCGATGAATCCAGATTCTGCTTATTTAGTGATAATCGTAGAGTAAGGGTCTGGAGAACTCGAGGAGACCGTTATAGACGCGAGTTTACAAAAGCTGTGGTGCCTTTTGGCGGCGGTGGTATCATGGTGTGGGCGGGCATTAGTTTGAATGGACGTACGAACCTCCATCTCTTTGAAAACAATGTCAATGGACACATATACAGAGATGACATTATTCAGCAATATGTGGCCGACTTTCGTGAGGCTGTGGATGAAAACATGGTTTTTATTGATGATAATGTAAGAACTCATCGTGCACAAATTGTAATGCAAGCAATAAATGACCTCCATATTAACCATCTACCTTTACCACCAACGTCTCCCGACTTGAATCCAATTGAGCAAATTTGGGACAGACTTCAAGAACAGCTCAACGAACATAATCCACCCCCAGTTAACGTGCAACACTTGCGGGAAATTTTACCGCTGTGTTGGAGAAGAGTGTCACAAAAACACATTAATAATTGCATTATGAGTATGCCCCGAAGATGTACAGCTGTGAGAGATGTCCGTGGCCATTATACACGATTTTAGAATTAATTGTTACAGAAAAATGTTTATTTTAGCTATTGTTAAAAATGTTGCTTATTTCATTTTTGATCATTTCTTAGTAATCTAACGATTTTTCTGAATAAATATACTTGAAAATTTTAAATTGTTGTGTACAATTATGTATCTAATATAATACACTACAAAAATTTACCCATACTATCTAAAAAATACAAAAAAGTAAAAATTCCTTATTCATTTTTGAGTAGTTTAGTTTCCTTGCTTTTGAATACAGGTATTACACACTTTCAATAATATCTTTAATTCATCGTAAATCTTTTTGCTTCTGTGCAAAATGGTTCTCTACAACTGATGTCATCGTTCCTAAATTTTGTACAAGTGGTTTTTTTTTTGAGATTCGGAAACAAGTAGTCAGTAAGTGTTAAATCTGTTTAAATCGAATCTTTAAGACGATCCATCAAGCTTGGGTAATACTCTCCATTTACAGTGCTACCATTACTCAGATAATCAATCAGCAAAACTCATTGACAGTCCAAAAAAACCAATCACGTGTTAACAAAACACATGACGCTGAATATCCTGTGTTATGTAAGAGAACGGTCTGTAGGATCCCTTTTAGTTGTAGCCAGGCATTTTGGAGTATCGTACAGTTTGATGCTCAAAACCCTGAAAGAATTCAAATATAAGCTATACAAGATATCAAACCATCAAAAACTTTTCGAAGAAGATAAAGTAAAGCGAACTTATTTTTGTGCTATAATGTTTAATTTGTTAAATAAAAACGAAATTTTTAAAATAAAATAATTTTTACTGATAAAGCAAACAGTTCCGTAATAGATTGAAAGAGTTTCATGTATATTCTGTATGGCAATCTAAATAATTTCCCTATGAATTGTTTAAACATGCATATCTTTAATAGTTATTAAGCATAGTAAGATGAAACCCGTTAAGTTATTTCTTTAGCGAATAGTAAAAGGTTGGGGGTAATTTTAATAAAATAAATACTTGGTTACTTATTAATATTTTTAAAATTTTTATACAAAGTGTCCCGTATCGTTATGTTCAAATTTTAGGAGTGTAAAGTAGACTCCATTTCAAATAACAAAAACGCAAAACTTGTATATCCATTTTTATTTGTTTCAAAGTTACAAATCTATGAATGTGATTGTCAGATCATGAAAAAAAATGTAATCCTAAAGTCAATAAAAACTGATTTTATTTAAAAAAGTTCAATTAATAATATTTTCGAAATGTCCACCTCCTTGTTGAATGCAGGCTTGTGCCCGTAAGCCAACAGAAGAAGTACTTATCCGAATTTCATTCTTGTTTTGTTGGATTTGCTCGGCAGCCAGGTGAATATAATCCAACAGCTCTTCTCTTGTGTTCGACACTTGCGCGTAGACTAAATTTTTCTTGTACCCGCATAAATAAAAGTCAAGGGGATTAAGATCGGGTGATCTGGGTATCCATGCAACAGGACCACCTCGACCAAGCCATCTTGGATAATTGACGTTAACCCAATTTCGGACAGCAATTCCGAAATGTGGTGGTGCCCCAACCATATGAAACCACATGTCTCGTCGAACGTTCAGTGGGACATCCTCTAAAAGACCTGGCAGTTCGTCAATAAGAAATTGAAGGTAATTGTCCGCATTTAACCTCCCAGGAAGAACGACAGGACTAATCAACAAGTCATCGATTAGGGTCGCCCAAACGTTAATAGAAAATTCATGTTATAAATTTAGATGGACGTATAGCTTTGGGATTTTCTGATGACCACCTGTGCAGGTTTTTCAGATTTGTAACACCACTTCTCGTGAACGTAGATTCATCTGTCCAGAGAACCGTTCTGCAGAAATTAAAATGAAGCCGTGACTGTCTTAATATCCAGGTAGAATAAACTAGACGAGCATAATGGTCTGCCTCAAGCAAACAGTGTCCCCTGCGATAGTGATATGGATATAAGCCCTCACGTTTTAAAATTCGCCAAACTGTCGTTCGTGGCACTCCTAGTTGTCTAGCGATTCGACGTACACTGAGAGTTGGATCTCTTGTAACAATAGCTACTACTTCTTCCTCTAAGTCTGCTGGCAAATTTACTCCTCGGTCGAAAAGATAATCACGCAGTCCGCATTCCCGAAATTGTCTGTGTATTTCCAGAAACGTTCTGTAATGAGGAATGCGCCTATCGGGAAACCGATGTCGGTATTCAATAACTGCTTGACGTGCACTGCCGTTACAGTAGCCATACACAAAATGCATGTCCGCATACTCTTGAGAAGAAAATCGGTAAGGCATTTTGAATAAAGAAAACGTGTCCACTCACTAATAAGCTGTTGTATGAACTGAAACGTAATGTAATCCTTTATTAAAAAATGCAACGTTAACAGTCATCTGAACATTTGTTTATTGTATGATATTCATGATTCAGCACTTACGAAATAAGTAAGAACCTTCTTTATCATAAATCAATTTCCAGTACTCTTTTTTGTAGATCTCCAAGAAATTACTGTATGCACTACGACACGTGTTTATTTATTTTAGGATAACATTTTATTATGCGACGTTAACAATCACAGGCCTGTTTGAATCGTATAACTTTTTTTTAAATAAAATCAGTTTGTATTGACTTTAGCATTACATTTTTTTTTCATGATCTGACTAACAATCACATTCATAGATCTGTAACTTTAAAACAAATAAAAATGGATATACAAATTTTGCGTTTTTGTTACTTGAAATGAAATCTACTTTACACTCCTAAAATTTGCACATACGATACGGGACACTTGTATGTGGTTGAGTTATGTACGATTACTGCTCTATTTATGACTACACTGTGTATAAGCGAGGATGATTTGACGTGAAAGTGATTTTTCAATTAATTACTTTTATTTTATTTTTCAATGTAATTCAACACGCTTAGCCCAGAATTTTTTTAAATCCTCCAGAAAGTAATCTTTCAGAAGTTCATCGAAATAGGGCCTCACCTCATTTGTCCTGAATTTCTTTCCATAAGGCCATGATTTTAAGTTTGTGAAGTACAAAAAATCACTGACAGATTGATGAATATGGTGGATGAGGCAACAATTCGTATTTTAATTTGACAAATTTAGAGTGATATTCTCTGATGGAACATTTTTTTTTCTCAATTAATACGGTCAATGTTTTATTAAGTTTGGCATCACATTAGCGTACTATTGACCAAATAACATTGCCACAACCAGTTAATTTAGTATCAGTTCCAAAAACATTGCACAGCTAAAACTTATTTTCGATTGTTCAAAATTTATCTCGGCTAATTTGTTAACGAAACAGACAACAAATTTGAAGTTTTCTTCATTGAACAGATGCTATTCTTTAAGAAACATTCGGCTACAACTGTATTTTTCAAACCATCAAACCGTTTTTGCATTATAATATTTTCACCAGCATCGACCCGTTGTGTGCCTCACCATCTACGTAAGCAGTGTACAAAATTGAAAAAAAAAATTGGTGTTTTTTTATATACCGTGCGAGGTAACTAAACGTCTACTCAAAAAAAACATACTTAAAGAATATAAAAGAACGCTAAATCCGGTAATAAAAACAAAATTAAACGCGATAACAAATGAAATAAAATCTGACATGATCGAACACTTTAATAAAAACTGGAATAACAAAATTGAATCCCTTAACACGCAAGATCAAACACTCTGGCAGATGACAAAAGCCCTAACAAACAAAAAAAACAAAATTCCACCGCTAAAAACAGCAAACGGACCGGCAATAACTGATAAAGAAAAAGCAGACGAATTCGCGAACGCGTTAAAGAAACAATTCGAAACGAACCCAACAATACCGAAGCATAACACATTTACAAACCAAATTGAACGGCAACGAAATACAAAAATCGATATAACAGATGGAGAAATCGACGCCACAAATACCGACGAAGTGGAAAAAATAATTAAAAACCTTAAAAACCGAAAAGCCCCGGGAGCGGACGGGATAACTAACATTGCAATAAAAAACCTACCAAAAACCGGTATACAAATTATAACCGACATAATAAACGGAATAATAAAACACGGACACTATCCCGCGATTTGGAAAAACACGCGCAGATAATAATGATCCACAAACCTGGAAAAACAACAAAAACAACCGCAGATTACCGGCCAATAAGCTTACTTCCGTCAATAAGTAAGCTGGCAGAACGCGTAATACAGACAAGACTTGAAAACGAAGTCGAAAACAAAAACATAATCCCAAATTTTCAATACGGTTTCCGGAAAAACCACTCTACCACACAACAGGCACTAAGACTAACAGAACACATAACCGAAAAAATGAACATATCGACATCAACGGGCGCAATCTTTCTCGACATTGAAAAGGCCTTCGACCGGGTTTGGCACGCCGGCCTCCGTCACAAAATATCAAACACATTAATAAAAATAACCGACAACTACCTAAAGAACCGTACATTTAATGTCACAATCGGAAACGAAAAATCGACAATCGAACACATAGCAGCAGGAGTACCACAAGGATCCGTTCTCAGACCGCTCCTGTATAACATATACACTTCGGATATTCCCACAATAGAAAAATGTAATATCGCACAATACGCAGACGACACCGCTATATACATAAGCAGCAGACGAACATCGTACATACACAAGCAGTTACAAAACAATCTAGTCCTCCTAAAGGACTGGTACGACAAATGGAAAATTAAAATTAACCCACTAAAAACCGCGGCAATTTACTTCCAACACAGAAAACGACACAAAAGGCCGGACGAAGTCAAACTCGAAGGCCACACAATACACTGGCAGGAAAAAGTTAAATACCTCGGGGTCACAATGGACTCACAACTAACATACACGGCACATATTAAAGAATTAAAACGAAAAATAGGGTTCACAACACACGCACTGTATCCGATACTAAACGGCAAAAGCAAACTAACACTGGAAAAAAAAATATTAATAATAAAAACGATAATACTCGCGGGCGCAACATATGCCGGAGAAATATGGCATCAAGCCAGCGAAAAGCAAAGACAATCGGTACAAGGTAAAATAAACAAGGTAATTAGACTCGCGATAAATGCACCGCGATACATGACCAACGCGCAGATACATAAAGAGACGAAACTCGAAACACTGGAAACAATAATATGCAAACGAACACTAAAAACAATAGAAACAATAAAGTCACACGAAAACCCCACAATAAGAAAAATAATAAATCCAAAACGGAGACTAATTAAAAAAGACGGACTTAAGCAAATTAAAAGACGCGCAGAGGATAACGATATCCAAATAGCTGCGAAAAAAATCAAAAATTAACAGATAAACAGAGGTCAACACAAACACACAAAAATGTAGCAAAACACACAGCATTCCATATAGGATAAACAAACGTAACACACTAACACACAACTACACATAATAACACAAAACATACACAACCCCGGGTAATGAAATTGGAGTGGAAATGGAGGCAACTCCGACCACCGAACAAAATCAAAATCAAGAGGACTCATATACTAAACGCTGGTACGGCGCAGATACAATTCTCCATAATCGTATATACCCCTATCACGTCTTATTTGACAGTGGACGTACTACACACCGTAAATTCATAAGAAACAATCAGACAGAAAGTTAAGAAATAACGATAGCAGATAAGTAATTAAAGTAAAATGGCATTTTAATTTCATTAATTGAAATGCCAAAAATACAGAGAATGATAGATTTTTAAAGAAATTTCGGTAGTTTTAGTACGACGAAAACCGTTATGCGAAACCACGTTCTGTTACGAACTGTAACGACCGTGGGAGCATAGAAACTCAATGTCGTCGGCCTTCAAACCGCTCCCTTGGTGGTTACAACGGGTGTTCAGAAACATTCGAAGTCAAGTGGGCTCTGAACAAAAAATCGTATATCTTTACTTAAGTATCTGATTTGTAATAATTATTAAATGTCAACTGTTGTCTGTCAAAAATTGTCAGAATCTAAAATCGAAGATACTAATTTATATTTTTTAATTTTGAAAATGGTATTTACTAACGTACACAAAGCATTCATGGTTGAAGCATATGTATTTTCGAAATGGTCAAACGATCGATGGCCAGTGGAAGTATTCAATTCAAGCTTGTTGGAAGAATTTCGACATGAATTTCGCAACCTTGCTTTTGATTATAATACTTTTCAGTGTACACTAATCAGAATTGTTCCAGTTTTTCGACAAACTGGTAGTGTGGGACGGCCAAGAGGGTGTGGTGGGCGACCAAAAGTCCGGACAGAAGAAGTGATTGGGAATGTTAGAGAAATAATGACTGATGCCCCTAAAACTTCAGTAAGAACTCTTGCTCAACAAACCGGGGTTGTCAGTTGGTTCTTGCCATAAAGTTTTAAAAGAAGATTTACAGTTATTCACATATCGTATAACTTGTTTGCAAGAAATCCTCGATATTGATTATCCGCGACGAGTAGTATTTTGCGAATGGTTTACAAATAATTTTAATGATGATGTCCTAGACAAAACTTTCTTTTCAGGCGAAGCATGGTTTCATGTTAGTGGATATGTTAACTCGCAAAACATGAGAATGTGGAGTGATACAAAGCCCAATAATTTTTATGTTGAAGCTCCTTTACATCCTCAGAAAGTTGGTGTTTGGTGCGCTATAAGTAGAAGAAGGATTATTGGTCCAATTTTTTTTAATGGTACCTTGACTGCAGAAAGATATCGACAGGAAATAGTATTGCCTTTCTTTAATCAACTTCGCAATGCTGAACTAGCTTTGGGATACTTTCAACAAGATGGTGCTAGAGCTCACACAGCGGGGGAAACAATGAATACGTTACAAGAAGTGTTTGGAAATCGTTTAATTAGTTTGAACAGCGATCATGAATTTCCTCCAAGATCTTGTGATCTTACACCGTGGGATTACTATTTATGGCCTTTTTTAATAAATTCAATTTATCAAGTACCAGTGCAAGATTATATAGATCTCCAAGACAGAATTATAAATAAAATTAGTGAAATTAGAAATAGTCCCATACTGCAAAATGTATTTAGTAGCATTCGGAGGTGCGTAAAATGCTTGGAAGAAGGTGGTGGACATTTTCAACATCTTTTATAATTATGGTCATTATTGTTGGTAATTTATACAACTACCATTTATGATATTTATTATAAGGTTGTAATCTAAGGACTCTACAAACAATTTATTTGTTTCAAATTTATTTTAAGCCATTTCTTACAATAATTTATTGAATGTATATATATTAAACTAGTACGATAACTAGATACTATTGTCACTATAAGATGAATAAAACCTTTACTTGTAAAGTTATTTCCTCTTAATTATGCATTGTCTTTTTACATGTTACTACAGATGAGCTTTATTACACAAGAATGAATAGCATTTTAATTGGATTATGTAATTTTTCCAGTTATCGCATGAAGAGGTGCTATTGTTCAGCAAGAATTCTCTAAAATATCAAAATACTTAATTTGAAATTTGCAAATTAATTACTGTTACCTTCTAAAATCCTTATTTGACTAGTTTATATTAATTAATATGGCATATTAAAGTAATATATTTCGACATAAACTGACATTTGCGTGTATGATATTGATAACCTATAAAATTGTATTAAGTAAATGTATCAATCTAACAGGTGTTCAGAAACATTCGAAGTCAAAGTAGTCCTTGAAAATATGAAGTCATGTCTGAGATAGATTGATACATTTACTTAATACAATTTTATAGGTTATCAAATTAGTATCTTCGATATTAGATTCTGACCATTTTTGACAGACAACAGTTGACATTTAATAATTATTACAAATCAGATACTTAAGTAAAGATATACGATTTTTTGTTCAGAGCCCACTTGACTTCGAATGTTTCTGAACACCCGTTGTATCAGACATGACTTCATATTTTGAAGGACGACTTTGACTTCGAATGTTTCTGAACACCCGTTAGTACCTATGGGACTTTGTAAGAAACAAAATATATTTGTGGCGCCACCCCGTTGCTGATCGGCGAACTTTAAAAATTTCGTTCCTATTTAATTCCTACAGATAGTGCGTTTGAAAATTTTGTTTTTATTTATTTTCTACAGATAGCGCTGCACCTTTGTGTTTTGATATAGCGTTAATGAGCGTTCATATCTTTAATCTTTCACTTCTTTTCGTTTAATGGTGAGGATTGATTGGTTTTGTATTTTTGTCTTTTATATTAATTTAAGGACTCTTTATTTTAAGTATACAAGTGAATAGGTTTTGAATTCCGTGAAGGGCAATTATACATGTGAGTCTTAAATAATATTATTTTATATTAATTATATTTTGTTGTGTTAATACAAATGAAAAGGTTTTGAATTCTGTGAAGGGCAAACATACATGTGAATCTTATAAATAATATTGTATTTATTTCACAATTATCT
Source organism: Melolontha melolontha (assembly GCA_935421215.2). NCBI lineage: Eukaryota > Metazoa > Arthropoda > Insecta > Coleoptera > Scarabaeidae > Melolontha > Melolontha melolontha. Next base: position 15,983,584 of record OW285236.1, read on the forward strand.
TTACTTTTCTAGAATGAATATTGGTTATATGGTTAAGGCATGTTTATTTCCATGATTTAAGCACAATCTCCTGTGTGGCAAAACGTCTAAAATTATTCAAAAGACCAAAACATATATCATCTTCACAGTTAAAGTAAATAGACTTGTCACTTATGAACTTTCTCAACGTTAAAGATTTAAAAGAAGCTACAAATGGCTTTCCAAGAATACCATTTAATGATTATTTATTATTGCAAGATGTATACAAGGAAATATTTGCTGTTACCATCAACAAAGTCTATGTTGTTTAAGGAAGATAGTGTTGTTATCTCTCAGTTAGTGATAAAATTCTGTTTGTGTTAAGATATTAGGAAAGAAATTGTTGGTAATGTACTCACATTGATAAATTTCTAAGATATCCATACCAACCCATACTGACAGACAAAATGTTTGTGGAGGAGTTAACGACATTAATATTTTTATCCTGGATTAAATTTGTTAATAAAGTTATTCGAGAAGTTGAATCACGATTTAATCCACACACAATTAATTAAATTTTGTTATTGGCGCACAAAAAAAATTACTAAGGGAGAAAATTGGCAGTTCGAGGAGCTCCAGTCTGCAACGGATTTTCCCAAAAATAATTGTTGGGGCGTTTCGAGGAGCCTTGGGGAACAATTTATCCTAATAAAATTTTAGGAGCAAAGGGACTGTTAAGCCAAAAAAAAATACTTTCAAAATGAACACTAACCTTTTATGTTACTTTTATGTTTAAATACACACCAAAACATCTATTTTCTGGCCATTGTATGGTATTCTTGATTTATACTAATGTCATTGGCGATTATATTTTTTGTAAATTCGTTTTCATTATTCGTAAATTTTGCAAATAAACGCAATTAAAAATTTGGCTGTTAATAGATATGATGTATTAAGAATTTGCTTGAGATCTGCCAACTTTTGCGGAAGAAAAACTTACTGTTCGTATATATTTCAAAGTTATTTTCCATAACATCATTTCTTAACAGAAATTTATGTATATTGTTCACAATTAATAGGTGTGAATTTATTGCTTGAAAATTGGTTAAAAATGTAATGGTGTAAATAATTTTTTTAAAAAGCAACTCGACCAAAAAAAGGTTTAAATATATTTTTCTTTGTAAAGTGACGTTTAAAACTTTAGAATTTGAACAAAAATATTTATAACAAAATAATTTGAAACATACATGAGTGGGTAAAACCACACCAATTTGTATAATACAAAAGCATTTTTAATAATATAAAATAATATTAAAAATGGGGTGTGAAGAACACAATACAAGTTATATATTTGTGAATGTATCTCCTCTCCAGAGACGTATCTGCGTCTCTGGAGAGGAGATACATTCACAAATATATAACTTGTATTGTGTTCTTCACACCCCATTTTTAATAATATTTTATATTATTAAAAATACTTTTGTAAAAATATTTATATTTGTTACACACAATTTCGCAGTTCTGCAGCAAATTTTGGTTAACATGTCGTTCCATTTTAGAGTCAAATTTTCAGTTGCCGATAGCTACAAAATTTTCGATTGATTAAAACGATTTTACACGAAATATTAATGGTGCCTTTACGCCAAAAACGTTATTAGAATAAATTGATTCCCCAAAGGTCCTCTAAATGTCCCAATAATTATTTTTGAGAAAATCGGATGCAGGTTTTATCTCCACTATATCCCACAATTGCAATATATATTTCATGTTTTAATTTATTATTTTAAATGAAATTGTCACCTTTGATTGTTGTCGAAAGGCTGTTTGTGTTAATAACTGTTCTTTAATGTGTTTTGTTCATAATACTAATTATATATAGATATATATTTATATTGCTTTAATTATTAAAACTGGTTTTTATTACACCTCAAGGAATGGGGAACATCACCACTTTTTATTTTTTGTTAAAAACTATATTATCTTTAACTACATATCAAAATATAATTATACACAAAATTTTACGGTTTAAAACCTATTAGTTTTTAAAAAATTAAACAAATAAAATCTCGTGACGTCACAAGGCTCTCGTACGCTAAAATCACTGTCGTCATACTTATGAATGGAATCGATCGGTGTTTCCGCTTATTATTTGTTTACTAAATTAGTGAGGTTAAGTTGTAATAAATATTTATTTCTAATTTGCAACATGAATCCTGGGTTTGAAGATGCAAATTCGAATAATTTACCCGTTGTAGATTATTCTATGATTGATGAATATTACAATAATACATTAAGTTTTATTAGTATAGTCCTTTTACGATAACAGACGAGGCACGTCATCAACATACGTCATGTTTGCGTCACGCACTCTTGCCAAATCTTTTGTTTACATCTATCACAGAGGTTATGTATTAAAAATAATTTGACATGTAATCCGCGTTGACAGTTACGTAGGTCTTGTTCATACTTAGGAAATAACGATAATTTACATACTTTTAAAACAATTAGATAAACCTAACGCCTCTCATTCTAATTATAGTTTTATGTACGTGGTAAATTATAACTGACAATTAGCATAATTGAGACATGTTATTAACAGCAATTAAGCTATCGAAATAAAATAGAAATACGTTTATTTCAATAAATATTATTATCAGTATACACAATAAATTGACATTATAATAAAGAAAAGCAAATTTAATATAACATGATATAAATGACAAACATAATTTTTATTCAAAATCGCTGTCATCGGTTGAGCTTTCTTCTGGGCCTATATTAATAATTAAAGGCCTTACATCTTCTCGTTCAAAGCCAATTTCTCTATCCCACCATTTTTTAATTTCTGTTTCGGTGTGTTTGATGCTGTTTGCCCAACATGTTGGGGTTACTTCACTGAGCGCTTCCTTCCATAATTTGATGCAGCCTTCTTCTGTTCTGCCGTATTTGCCAATATGGTTATTATAATAGCGTTTGCTAATACCCCATATCAGTTCAATAGGATTAAAAATGCAATGATATGGAGGTAGACGGAGCACAACGTGACCATATTTATTAGCCAACTCATCAGCCTCATAAATGGGTGGTGGTTTCAAACTATAAATAATAATAGCCAGTAATTATTAAAAAAAAGAATAATTATACTAACCGCTCAACTAAATCTAGCAACTGTAGCTTTAACGCTGATGCATCATAATCAATAGAGTTTGCATTTAACCAGTTCGTAATTTCTAATTTTGTTGTGGAAGATGTTGGAGGCTTATTCTTAATTGTACTGTGATAACTTGCATTATCCATTACAATCACAGGATTTTCTAAATTACGTAGTAGTTGATTTTCTAACCAAAACAGAAAATTGTCACGGTTCATATCACCATGATAATCAGAGTTTTTGTTATTGGATGTAAATATTAATTCAGCACCAGGAATAAAGCCATCTTCGTTTCCAGCATGTAATATTATATACCTATTAGAACAGAACATAATAAAATTTATGCAACAAAGAAAAAGAAAAACGATTACCTTTTGCCACCTATTTGTTTCGCTTTCACAGTTTTGACATGTTCATCTTGCCAGGTTCATGAAGTGCTTCCATCTTGAAAGATCCAGGTTTCATCAAGAAATATAAACTGATATATATGTTCTTGTTTTATGCGTATATACTGCTGTAGAAATGAGATCCGCTTTAAAGCAATATGAGGCAGTTCCATCAACGCTCGTTTAGGATCATCTTTCGTGAAGTGAAAACCAATGTTTCGTAGCAATTTCCATAGGGAAGTAGTACAACCATTAAAAATATCGCTTCTTTTAAGTACGTTGTTTAAAGTACATAAGGTGATATGTTCTTCTAAAATGTGTTTAAGGGAAACTTAATGTTACAGTTCGAAATAAGATAATAAATACTTACTGTCTCTATACATGTTATAAACTTTGTTTCTAATGGCACACTGATTAAAATCATCAATGTTCACTACTGGTTTCTTTTTTACCCTTTTCTTCTTTGGACTAGATGGAATAATCCCTTGTTTAGTCATTGAAGAAATCTTATTAACCGTAGAAATGTGGATATTTAAAGCATCGGCTACTCTCTATAAAATACGCAAGGTTTAATACTCTAAAAATATATTAATTATTAGAATTACCTCTCTTACTGCTTTCAACGGCAATAGCGTGGCATTGTTATCGCGTTCTTTCTCGAAATACGAGATTAAAGACGCAATGAGCGCTTTTGGTTGCCTGCTTAGTGGCTTAGGCATGTTTTATTGGTTATTAAAGGAACCGTTGTTTTAATACAATACGAATAATACGACGAAACTGGATAAAAGGGACACGAAAACTAAAGAACAAACTGCGAACTAATGAAATGCAAATAATACCACAAAACTGAATAAAAGGGACACGAAAAATACAGAACAACAAATGGCGCAAAAGTGACAGATACGAATGACAGTACCGAAAATAGAAGTTGGCAACGTTACGCAGGATAGGAACGTTTGCAAAGAAGAAATCTCTAGATATACGATAGTGAAAGACAGTTATTTTTGGGTATAGTATTGTATAGGTAGGTAATTCTGAAGTTTCCGGTTATGACGTGCCTCGTCTGTTATCGTAAAAGGACTATAGTGAAACTCGTGGAGCAAAAAACACAAAGTAATAATTTTTTCTGTAGACTAATTGGATGTTCTGTATTAAAAAAGCGTATTTTAAGGTCAAGTAGAGAAGTATATGGGGATAATGCGGTAGGTTTTGTACAATTGAAAAGAGAAAATAATGTATGTAAGATACAAGCCAAAATTACACCCGAACATAAAGTTACATCTAAACCTTATACAGTTATGGCCGAAATTGATGAAACTGAACAAACTATTGTGAAATCTGAATGTCAGGACTGTGCTGCCCCTGCAGGTAAGATATAATGATATTTAAATATTAAAATAAAATATCACAATAAATAAAATATATCAGTATATAACAGTAATAATTTATATTTACTGTTTTCCAGGTGGTTGTAAATACAGATTAGCTTTATTATTTTGGTTGCTAAGACGATCAGAAGAGCCTTCAACAACTGGATATGGAACCTGCTGTCGAAGTGCCTATTATAACCAATAACTTTTTGCAAAATGTAATTAGTGAAGGACAGATATTGAATGCAGATAGTGTTCTACTACAATGTTATAAAGAAGTAGACAATGAACATTTGTTATCTATTCATCAAATGTATATCAATTATTTTAAGGAATTAAATAATTTGGTGGCAAATGCAGACACTTTTCTGCAATATTGTATACATAGTACACAAGCTCATATATGTGCAAAGGCAGAAAAATTTACTCGTCAACAGTCTGATGAGCCTTTGTGGTATGAGCTGAGGTATGCTCGTATTACTGCTTCTAAAATATATGAAGCATCAAAATGTATTACTATGGATGGAACATTAACAGAATTGATATTGGGAGGCACTAAATTGCCAGCAACAGCAGCTATGGAAAGAGGTAGAAAACTGGATTCAGAAGTTTTTAAGGAAGTGTGTAGACGTTTCGAAATAAAATTTGAAAAAAGTGGCTTGCACATAGATTTAAGAAATCCGATTATTGCAGCATCCCCAGATGGAATTAGCATGGTATACTGTTTAGAGATTAAATGTCCATCCAAAGAAAAAATATTGAAAATTACTTACTTGATGAAAAGACCATTGCACCAAAATATTTTGCTCAGCTTCAAATTCAACTTCATGTTACTAAAAGGGATTATGGGCTGTTTGTTGTAGCTTGCCCAAAATTTGAAACAAGACAATTTAAATATTTAAGTTGTAAGTATGATCCAAATTATTGCAATAAAATAATTAAAGAGGCAATAGAATTTTGGAAAAAGGCAATCTTTCCACATATTCAAAACATAAAATTTTAATTAAAATGTTATTTTGTATTTTAAAAGAATTATTTAGTTTAATATATAAATAAAAACATGATTATTATTTTATTTGAGCATTTATATTTATCTACTGACTTTTCTAACAGCATATTTTGTGCAGTTGCATTGTTTTCTTCCATTTATGTTTATCTTTTAATTAATAAAATTTTATTCTGTATAATAATACAAGTTATTTAATTATATTTCTGTATTGCTTTGTATCAAAAACTTAATACTTACACCTACCTATTTATCTATCTTATGAATGTATTGTTATACAATAAATAAAAAAATAGTTAAAGTATATTTGTCTTAATGTTTTATTAGTGTACCTTGCATATTTATAACAGCACAAGCAATTACAGCTATAAAATCAAGTAAGTTAATAAGATTTTTATCTACGGTTGCATGAGGAGTTAGCATTGTAAACTCTCTAATCCGACTTATGACTCTCTCTATATGAACGCGAACAGCAGCAACTCGCTTGCTCATTCTGACATCTTCTTTGGTTAGCCCTGTTCCTTGAATAACGCTTGGTGGCCGGACCAAATATCATTTCTTTTTTGATAGATCAGCTGCAATGTTTTTAAAACCTCGGTCAGCTAATACACCACATTCTGCTGGCAATATATCCAAGTAACCACAATCAGAAACAATAACTGCATCTGTTGCACGGCCTCAATAACCATGTGATATAAGATTGACACAGCCATGTGGTGTACAAGAAATTAAATATTTAATTGTATTGCATGATTTGTATGCTGACCATGTCAATGCTTGATGTTCTGGGTTTGAGGGCTTCTCTATTTCTATTTCAAAACAGTCTATAATTGACTGCACATTGCTAAATCTTTTTCTAAATGCAATTGGCAATAGTTTTATAAAAGGCTGTTTGAACATATGATGGACTCACACCAAAATCTATTCACAATCAAAGAAATGGGTCATTCAATCTTATTTTTTTCAATGACAATAAAACATCTAAATATTTTAGCGCAATATGTTGTTTACATAATAATTTGACAAGAAAATAAATTTCCTGTGGTAAACCTAAATAAAATCTTGAGTTACTTTCTATTATTACAAAAATCCTCTTTTTGCTCAACTCCTTAATGTAATCAGTTTGATCAAGTTCATCAGTGGAAGTAGTTTCAGACAAATAATCTGATGACTTTTCTTTTGAGGATGACGATTCCACAGAAGTTGAGGATTCAGTTTTATGTATAGGAATGTAACTTGTTAACCCTTCTCCACCATCAAATCGCAACTTTTTCTTTGTACCTGTTGGTATATCTTTTTGTGATTTGAATTCTTATTGTCTTTTCTTTCCAGAATCTGATAATTGTGAGGAGGTGACCATTTTCAGAAATATATGTGGGACAACATCAGGTTTTAAAATTATTCTACATCCTGTAAGCTTGTGTTTCATCCAATTTTCACAATCAATGGGAAGCTACATAGACATTAACTTTTAATAATTTTTTACTATATTATTTTATGTGGCTACTCACATTGAAATTATCTTCGCAGCAATACAGTTGTGACTTTGTTATGGTTAATTCATTGTTTGCTGCCTCAAACCACTTTGCCCTGATGTATCTTGCTTTCGGGACATATAAATATATTTTATTTGGTGCAAATTCTGTGTTGTTATCACAAGTGCGCACAAAACACTTTTTATATATTTGTGTATCCATAATTTACAAATACGTTTATTAGAACTTGCAACGAATTAAAATACACTAACCTCAAAACCAAACAAATGTCAACGTGTTTATGACACGATCGCTGACAGGAAACACAACGACGTGAATTCTGGGTGAACCCAAGGATTGTATAAGAACATAGGATTGCTCGATCCCGCAATATTTTCGCCGCGTAGTGGGGAGCCATGACGTCACAAACGGACCAGGTTGAACGCGTTCACTACTGTAAAGCACATAAAATGTGTTTAGCTACTACAACAATTAATTATCGAGTTATATTAGTGCTATTATTATGGTATATAATATTTCATTTGATAATAACATATCCGTCAGTGTACTGTTATAAATATAATACACGTTTTTATTGCCATAAGGTTATACTTTGGTTTATAATTTAAAAAAAAACTTTTCCAACTTCAAATAAACACATTTATTAGGTACATAAACATAAATAAAGAAAGCCGATGAGCATGTATTCTCTATACAAAGCAAAAAATATATATTTTTCAATTAAAAGAGTCAGTATATAGCAATGTTTTATTACGCAGTGATTAAATAAAAACGAATCAAGTAGTGGTTTTTCGCATTTTTTTAGCTAGTGTTCGTTGAGTGTCTGACGGTGTACTAGTAGAAAGCTTACGTTTACTCGATTTTTTAGCATTGTCAAGGGTTCTTTTTGTATTTAAATAATTCATACGGATAACAGTTCTTAATTTACAAAATAATTTTATAATAACAAAGCACAAATTTTCTCGCTTTTTAATTTTTAAAGCTAGTCTTTTAACAACCAGTGTTTCTTTCCGCAGTTTATTATCGCCATGATATATCTCAAAATATTTGTTCCACTGTTTAATGGTACTTAAGAAATCTGTTGAGGGCTTAATAAGACCACCAAAAGAGAGCTGTTGTACCCATGAGGGTAAATTGTAGGCGTGATCGGCTTTAATTTTATAAGTATAATCGCCGAGTTGGGGATGACTGTTTTTAAATTTCTTCGCTATAAAACCAGCAATGTACTCAAATGCATCGTCCGTTGTTTCTGGTGATTTTGCATCAGATATTTCTGAAATCCCTGATGATGAAAACGAGCTTCCATTGCTACTTTGAGTTGCATTGCTGTCAAACTTCTCTTCCGGTAATTCAAGTGAAACTTTCGCTTGTTCCAAAACTGTGGCCACTATATATTCTTCAGGAACAGCTTCTTGTGTGTTCACCTTTAAAAAAAAGTATAGCTATGTAGATAGGTACCTATATAATACTAGGAATATGTAAAGAATTAATAAACACATTTTATGTACCTGTGCTTCTAAAATACCAGGATTCTTCCCAAGAATAATCATTCTTATTCTTTTGATGGCTTCCAATGGAGATGGATGTTCATTCGGCCCTCGACATCTAAGCTGGAAGAAAAAATTCTCCAAACAATCCTGATTAAGTTTATGAGTACATATATAATGTACATCTTCAAATTCGGTCTTCATATCTCGTAAAAGTAGTTTCAACGATTCTATAGAAATTATTATTCCTTTCTGAAAAATTTGCAAAGTGTTTTTTCCTTCAGCTCTCATGTCAAATATTAAATCTCTAACTTTATTTAAGTGTTGTTCTTGGTCCTGTAAATAAATTCCAAAAGGGGCTTTCATAGGGTCAGGGCCAGGAGATCTATTCACATGGCTATTAAAAATATCAAACCAAGAATTAATATTGTCTATGAACATTCCGACATCTTCAGCAAGTTTTTTTATCAGGGCCTGGTTTGTATCGTAATAATGCCTGGGCGGTCTTATGTGATAACAATTCAGCCGCTAGTCTTACATTTTGTCTTTTACTCTTTTCAACTGTAATATGCTTTTCAGAAATTTTATAACAGGAATTTACTTCTACATTGGTTAATTCTATCAAACTTTCTAAAGGTTCTTTTCTTATCTCTTTCTTTCCAGCACTTCTCAATATAAATCCTGTGTCCAAAAACCAATTACGGAGAAGTTTCAGTAAATGGGGAGCATCTGCGAAAACATAAACATTTTTCTTGGTTTGCGGATGCTCGAAATAGGTCTTATTTATGTCAACGGACAACGCTTTCCAGAGACCAACATTACTGCTTCCGCAATCACTTACAATTGCAACACAGTTATATGATATTTTATGCAATTGGGTGATCAGATCCATTAACACATCCTTTGTCATCTTTTTGTCAAAGTCTAGATAGATAGGCTGTTTCCAAGTAGAAAATAAGCTTCTAACCATACAGACTTGCATTAAATTCTAAGAACCTAGCACCTGATCTTCACCAACACAATACTCTAAAGTGGTTTTAACTTTGACTTCATCAAAAGAAATTACTACAGTTTTCTCTCTTGCAGACATATTTTCTCCTGCTACCTTTAGAAAAGTTAGTACATCTTCTAAAACTCCCGGCGTTATTCTGATTTTTGATGCCCACTTTCTCAAAGATGACAACGCTGGCAACGGAAAATTAAGTTTAGTTCGCAAAAATATATAGCATTTCTTGCTGAGGTAACGAATAGTAAAAGCAACTGGAATCTCTTCAGTAGTCCAATTAACGGGTTTCTTTTTGTTTAGAAGAATAGAAATTTGATTTTGTGTTAAGAGTTTTCTCAGTATTTTTACCGTTTCCTGTTTTTGTGCAGGTTTATCTTGCTTGTTCTTTCTTCTATAGTATAAAAGTTGTTTTCTCTGCAAATTCAATTTGCGTTTCATAATTTCCATCTCTGTAGATAATTTAGTGTGACTTTCACGAAGCTCCGCATATTGTTTAGATAATATATTTTCTGCTGGGACAGTTAAAGGCTTATCGGTTTTAAATTCTGCTGTTGAAGACGCTGTTGACAGCTCACTTGCCGCTAAACATGAAGCTATCGATTGTTCGGCAATCAATCTATTTACTTCTTCTTTCCTTTCATTTTCCTTTTTTCTTTTTAAATATGCTTCCCCTCTCGTCGCAACTTTCTTTATATCTTTGGACATTTGTGGAAGATTTACACTAGGCACAGCAGTGTATTTAAGCTGTTTTCGTACAGGTAACCCTAGCAATAATTACTATGTATTAGAATAATTTATCTCATAACGTATAAATACATTTATTACCTAATAATTCGTTCCGCATAACACGTTCATAATCGTTTGCATTAAAGTGGATTGAGCAAATTCGGCTAGTATTTGGATTCCACTTATCTGCTCGTTTGCAGCGCCTTATCCATTCTTTACGGACAGTATCGGATACGAAGTTTGTCGCCTTTAGAAAGTTGTGATAAACGATTTCTCTATTGGTAATTTTCGTAGAAATACGACTGTTATTACAGCCAACTACCGCACAACGACGTCCCGGCATTTCAGTCGCTAATTTACAAAGGGTAACGGCGAAAACTAAATTAAAACACTTTACTTTAACTCAAGCAACCCAAGACCTCAACTATTTATCGGTGCGACTGGTCCGTTTGTGACGTCACAGGAGGCGGAGTCACGGCTCGATGCGAACAACACTGCCGGTGTAGGGATCTGGCTATCCTATGTTCTTATACAATCCTTGGGTTTAACCCCCATTTTTGACACAAGCAGAGAGCGGGAGTAATGGCTCCTTAACTATTATCGCGTTCTATTTCGAAATATTAATGATCGAATGATTTTTTTCGCTTGTTTTCCTAACGGTCAAGGAATGATTTAGTTGCGAAAATAACTGATCTTATATATAATTCGATTTATAAATAAAATGAAATAGGTAGGAACTTCTAAATATGAAATTGTAAACAACCTATTTGAATGACATTTGACGGAGTTCAAGCCGGCAACCATGCCCAGTTACGGTAACATAATATATTCACTTAATAGAGAGAAATACTAGGATTATTATGTATTATTGTAATTTGAATGTTACTTGTTCCGAAGTAACTGTTTATCACGTGTCTCGTCTGTTATCGTGAAAGACCTATACCTAGGGTTATAGCCTTGTTAACGTCCCTGAATACGTAAATAACTAAAAAATACTTTTTTATATTACTTATTTCTAATAGATGCGCCAACAAAAGGAAAAACAGCTGTTTGAAAATATTTTAAAGCTTCCAATGACAGAAAACTGGCTAAATGTATAGAATACAAGACTAATAGAAATACAAATAACTTGTCTGATCATTTAAAACGTTTCCTTTCTATCTTAGATAGATATGTGTAATGATGAAAAAGAACCTTGTATATGTTGAGTATGACAATAATTGTCTCTCATCGGGACTAAGAAATCTTAATGTTGAACTTTATGTAATTAAAATCTTTAATTGTAGACTTATCCGAATTTATTGTTTACTAAATACCGTATATTTTTTCGCAGCCAAATCTATATCCCACAGTTGGTCTTCAGACTCCCGGCGAAGTAGTTGACGCAAATTTCGGGCAGGAACCGTTCGTTTTCGACATCGAGGACATGATGAAGGAATTACGATCTCGGACGCGTGTGTCAATATTAGATTTTCAAGTTCAGGAAAGTCAAGCCGAATGGCAGGCTCTGTTAAATAGGTAACACTTTATTTTTAAGATTAAAAAAAATACATCTTAATCATACATTGAGGGTCGGTACTATAATGAACAAACCGATCTCGTAATAGTAATTCGTCGTAAGCGATGAAAAAGTTAAAATTTCGCGCATATAATCTTCGTGGTGTTCAGGAATTGAAAGCGCGTAGTGTACTGTAGACAACCATGGAATTGAGGAGCTTGTCTATGCTTTACTGATGAGGCGTGGTTCCACCTTAGTGGATGCGTGAATAGTGAAAACAAGAATTTCAAAATTGAAAATTTGAAGAATCATGAAAACCCTTTACACTATGAGAAAATTGAAGTGCGGTGTACCATAATACGTCGTCGAATAGTGGGCCCTTTTTTCTTTGAAACTACAGTGAATAGTGTTGTGATCAAGACATCATTTCACAGTTTATTTCGTTGCATAAAATCGATGAACGTGATTGTTGGTTGCAGCAGGACGAAGTCACATACATATCCAATCAAACAGTGCATTATCCCAGTTGTTGGGCAGGTGTATCATCTCTAAAGGTTTATGGCCCTCACGTTCTTCCGATTTAACGTCTCTAGATTATTTCCTTTGGGAATGCCTTAAGGGAAACGTTTACAAAAACAGACCGTAGACACTGGATGAACTGAAGATGAACATAACAACGGAAATTACCATGAATGTAAAAGTGCTGCATAGAGTGGCCTCAAAACATAGTAAAACGAGTTCGTGCTTGCATTATGGAACAAGACAACCATGTAGTTAATACGATATAAGGTCTTAAAAAAAGGTATATAACCCCTTACCACAATTATTAATCGTATCCTAAATACGTATTTCGACAACTAAGTTGCCATCATCAGTAGGTAAAACCACTAATCAAGGTGTCACACATGGGGCACAGTAAAGCTAGAACACCGCTTACGCAACAACTACTTTACACGGCGTCCACGTATAGACTAATTTAAACATGCAAATATATCCAACGAAAAGATCGACAAACTTACCTCTCTTAGGGAAACGGCATTCACATATGTTTATACTCCAATTTGAAATATATCGAACGAAAGATCGACAAAAATTACCTCTCTTAAGGAAACGGCACTCAACATGTGTTAATACTTCAATTTAAAACGTCGACGACCCTTTTATGGTTCTAACAATGAAAAGAGACAAGTGAAGGGGATCGGTCCTTTATCACCGTTCATGGAGTGTTGTATGTTTTTAGCGATATGTATACTTTCGTAGGCGTCAAGATCGCGGGGGTTATTAATGCCCTTGACCAGCTTTAACCCTTTAATCGACACCACATTGTGTAGTGTACTTAAAGCATGGTTGTCAACGTTAGATTTATCCGGTCTATTGTATTTAATATGTGATATGTGTTCTTTAAACCGGGTTATTATTGTTCGTTTATATATATATACCTGATTTCGAATTAAAATTAACTCTATCTTTAGTATTCCCTAGGAGACTTTTGATAGTATTTTCGGACCGAAAGGCAACTTGGAGACCTCTTTCTTTCACAACTTTATTAATATTTTTCGTGATGGGGTGGTATGGTAAACACATGTACTTTTTCTCCTGGTTACTTTGAGATATCAAACTTGTGGATTCGCGCATTGTATTTTTTATTTTTGTTTTTCTAATTAATTTATTGATTATTTCTATGTCAAAGCCATTATATGTCGCGATATTTTTAATGAAATCCAGTTCTATTTCATATCTCTCTTTTACTAAATTTTTTACTAAATCGGTTACTAAATTTTCCGTTAATAAAACATTAAAAATATCGCGACATATAATGACTTTGACATAGAAATAATCAATAAATTAATTAGAAAAACAAAAATAAAGAATGCAATCCGCAAATCCACAAGTTTGATATCTCAAAGTAACCAGGAGAAAAAGTACATGTGTTTACCATACCACCCCATCACGAAAAATATTAATAAAGTTGTGAAAGAAAGAGGTCTCCAAGTTGCCTTTCGGTCCGAAAATACTATCAAAAGTCTCCTAGGGAATACTAAAGATAGAGTTAATTTTAATTCGAAACCAGGTATATATAGGCCAAACAAAACGACCAATAATAACCCGGTTTAAAGAACACATATCACATATTAAATAGAATAGACCGAATAAATCTAACGTTGCCAACCATGCTTTAAGTACACTACACAATGTGTCGATTAAAGGGTTAAAGCTGATCAAGGGCATTAATAACCCCCGCGATCTTGACGCCTACGAAAGTATACATATCGCTAAAAACATACAACACTCCATGAACGGTGATAAAGGACCGATCCCCTTCACTTGTCTCTTTTCATTGTTAGAACCATAAAAGGGTCGTCGACGTTTTAAATTGAAGTATTAAACACATGTTGAGTGCCGTTTCCTTAAGAGAGGTAATTTTTGTCGATCTTTCGTTCGATATATTTCAAATTGGAGTATAAACATATGTGAATGCCGTTTCCCTAAGAGAGGTAAGTTTGTCGATCTTTTCGTTGGATATATTTGCATGTTTAAATTAGTCTATACGTGGACGCCGTGTAAAGTAGTTGTTGCGTAAGCGGTGTTCTAGCTTTACTGTGCCCCATGTGCGACACCTTGATTAGTGGTTTTACCTACTGATGATGACAACTTAATTGTCGAAATACGTATTTAGGATACGATTAATAATTGTGGTAAGGGGTTATATACCTTTTTTTAAGTTTTTACTTAACCACAGTCTCCAAAGAAAGACTTTTTTACGATATAAGGTTATGAAAAATTATAAAATACATGTGTACATTTATTTTGATATGCGCGACTTTTCGATCGCACTGTACTCCTTTGTATAGTTTTACGAGTGTGTGCTAATGGATATTTCAAACGTATTGTCGCATTTTTAAGGAAATTTTAGCATATTTTTAATATATCCGGTGCAAATATGCAAACAAACCTCTGCTTTAACGATTATTGTCTTTTACTATGTCTCATTTATTTTGAAATCAATACGCCTTATTTAAACGTTAATGTATAATTTTTATATATTGATTTTTAGAATGGTAACAACATACTTAATTCACCACGGCTATACTTCTACGGCAGAGGCATTTGCTCATATCACAGACCAGCCTTTTACCGAAGACCTTCCATCTTTAAAAAATAGACAAAGTAAGTATTCTACATACATATAACGTGAGAATAGAGTATTCTGTGCTTGTCCGTATTTTATATTATCAGTTGAGGCATTTCAAATTTTAGAACTACTATATAACCCTAATATCTACTTTTACATAAACCGCACCTCGCATGCCCGCCTATTAAAACTCATTATAAAATGCGACAGCACAAATTTATTGAAATAAAGCTATATTCAAGACATCATTTCACAACAAACAAACATAGTTATTATCTAACAAAAATTGTTTATATACAAGTGGTTGGTATCATCGCGGAATATAACGGATGGCAGATGGAAATGGATTCTAATGCAAATGGCGATTATACATGTGTCCCGTATCGTTATGTTCAAATTTTAGGAGTGTAAAGTAGACTTCATTTCAAGTAACAAAAACGCAAAACTTGTATATCCATTTTTATTTGTTTCAAAGTTACAGATCTATGAATGTGATTGTCAGATCATGAAAGAATGTAATCCTAACGTCAATACAAACTGATTTTATTTAAAAAAGTTCAATTAATAATATTTTCGAAATGTCCACCTCCTTGTTGAATGCAGGTTTGTGCCCGTAAGCCAACAGAAGAAGTACTTATCCGAATTGCATACTTGTTTTGTCGGATTTGCTCGGCAGTCAGTTGAATGCGATCCAACAACTCTTCTCTTGTGTTCGAAACTTGCGCGTAGACTAAATTTTTCATGTACCCCCATAAATAAAAGTCAAGGGGATTAAGATCGGGTGAGCTATTGTTACAAGTGATCCAACTCTCAGTGTACATCGAATCGCTAGACCACTAGGAGTGCCACGAACGACAGTTTGGCGAATTTTAAAACGTCTTATATCCATATCACTATAGCAAGGGACACGGTTTGCTTGAGGCAGACCACAATGCTCGTCTAGTTTATTCTACTTGGATATTAAGACAGTCCGGGCTTGATCTTAATTTCTGCAGAACAGTCCACTGGACAGATGAATCTACGTTCACGAGAAGTGGTGTTAGAAATCTGAGAAACCTACACAGGTGGTCATCAGAAAATTCCAAAGCTTTACGCCCATCTAAATTGCAACATGAATTTTCTATTAACGTTTGGGCGGCCCTAAACGATGTCTTGTTGATTGGTCCTGTCATTCTTCCTGGGAGGTTAATGCGGACAATTATCTTCAATTTCTTATTGACGAACTGCCAGGCCTTTTAGAGGATGTCCCACTGAATGTTCGACGAGATATGTGGTTTCACATGGATGGGGCACCACAACATTTCGGAATTACTGTCCGAAATTGGGTTAACGTCAATTATCAAAGATGGATTGTATAATGAAACAGATATGCAAAATACATATCCGTCACTGTAAACATGGACAAACACCTCGTATTTTTAGCATTTACTTCTGTTCAATACATATGTTTCAGCCATCTAGGCCTCATCGGTTGAACTAGTGAAGCAATGTGTATACAAATTAATATAGATCTGTTAAACAACGGATCTGTATCTACATTTACGCTAAAATCGTCTCCAAGCTGTAACCAGTTTCGTTCTATCAGGCGACACCAATTTAATCAGTGACATCTGACGGAAGAAAGCGACTAGGCCAGAAAAGGCGTTCTTCCGCTCGAATAGCAAGGCTATTACGAAAAAAAGCGGAAAAATACGTATATTGGTGCTGTCCATTAACACGCGCCAGATGGCGGTAAATATACAAAAAAGGGATATTTATCAATACGTTTTTGCCGTATTACGCAGTTGTTATATAATGAAACAGATATGCAAAATACATATCCGTCACTGTAAACATGGACAAACACCTGAAACAAATGTATTCACTAGTTCAACCGATGAGGCCTAGATGGCTGAAACATATGTATTGAACAGAAGTAAATGCTAAAAATACGAGGTGTTTGTCCATGTTTACAGTGACGGATATGTATTTTGCATATCTGTTTCATTATATAACAACTGCGTAATACGGCAAAAACGTATTGATAAATATCCCTTTTTTGTATAAAGATTGATTGGTCGAGGTGGTCCTGTTGCATGGCCACCCAGATCTGCTTCTTCCTAAGTCTGCTGGCAAATTTACTCCTCGGTCGAAAAGATAATCACGCAGTTCGCATTCCCGAAATTGTCTGTGTACTTCCAGAAACGTTCTGTAATGAGGAATGCGCCTATCGGGAAACCATGTCGGTATTACAGTTACAGTAGCCATACACAAAAAGGCATTTTGAATAAAGAAAACGTGTCCACTCACTAATAAGCTGTTGTATGAACTGAAACGTAACGTAATCCTTTATTAAAAAATGCAACGTTAACAGTTATCTGAACATTTGTTTATTGTATGATATTCATGGTTCAGCACTTACGAAATAAGTAAGAACCTTCTTTATCATAAATCAATTTCCAGTTTTTTTTTTGTAGATCTCCAAGAAATTACTGTATGCACTACGACACGTGTTTATTTATTTTAGAATAACATTTTATTATGCGACGTTAACAATCACAGGCCTGTTATTGAATCGTATAATTTTTTTTTTAATAAAATCAGTTTTTATTGACTTTAGGATTACATTTTATTTCATCTGTAACTTTGAAACAAATAAAAATAGATATACAAGTTTTGCGTTTTTGTTACTTGAAATGAAGTTTACTTTACACTCCTAAAATTTGAACATAACGATACGGGACACTTCTACTAGAATAACAGGTAGTGCACATTCTTACTCTGTGTTCATTCCGTATATTATTGCAATCTATTTTTGAATCGTTTCATAGCTGTAAGTGAATCAGAGTTATCAATATATTTTTTTAATATGCTCGATATATGTTAGGGTTAATCGATCTTCTTGCCATTATGGTATCATCAGTTCTTTTGCTAAATCTTTTAGTAAGATTCTGCGTTTATGAGTGACACCAGTGTAATAATTTGAATATTCTTTGGTAAAAACATTCAACGCATTTAGTGTTGCCGCGTTAATTATATTGAAAAATGTCATAGGTCATCTTTTATACCTGTATGTGGATACCATTTGATCCATAACATCGACACCGCCTTTTGTTTTATTATCCTAGGAGATAATTTCAATTTACAATCACATATTTCTCAAAGTTTTCAACAGAAAAATTGTGACGCTTGTCTGAAAACATGTATTTATATATTGAAAAGGTTCGTTCTACGTCGACGCTTGTTAAAGGAGCATATTTCAATTTAGAAATATCGTCTATTGTTAACTCAATATTTTCTACTGAATCATCACAGAATATTTTAGCAATGTCCTTTATATTTTTAAAACCCTCATTTTTTCCTATTACACTTAAAAATTTTTCATACACGGACTGTCCCACTCCTCCTTTAACATCAAAACATAACATTTCAAATTTGTTTATTATTTCAACGCTCTCGATTAGCGACATAAATTGTTTTTTCCAACTGCAGTATAGAAGTGGAAGTAAAACTTGTCATTGGCTTTATTAAACACCAACTGTTGAGGTATTTCTTTACTCGAATACACATTTTGGGCGTCTATCACAGATTGTGCGTCCCTATCAAGATCCATAATAATTGTCTTTATTCCTTCGTAATGATTTGCATGAAAAATAGCAGCCTCCAACCACGTTCCCCATCGTGTGATTACTGGTTGAGGAGGAAGCGGAACACCGAATAGATGTTGTTTGTAAAACTGAACTCGTAGTAGGGAAAATGGTTTCTAACTTCTTCTTCTGCAACACGATTTAGTCCATGCGCCAAACAAGTTGTGTGAATTGAATTTGGGTAAGAGATTTTCAAGTTGATAGCTGCCTTCACCATGTATATCGATATTTAAGCATGAAAATTTCACTGAGGCGTTTTCTTTGCTATGATGTACTGCAAAGTTTATTTCCTGTGTCTTATTAAGGTTAAATTTCAACTCGGTAGCGGTATACCAATTTTCTGCTTCTCTGTTGACAATTTCTTTATTTCTTGCTATCTTTTCTGTTGAGATATCAGTAATCAGAATGGTAGTATCATCGGCATGAGTAAGTTCCTGTAGCCGACAGATTTACTTCCAGATCATTCACATAGATCACGAATAATAGCGGACGAAGTATTGACCCCTGTGGTACACCTCGAATTATTGCTGACTTTTGATTTCAGACCATTTAGCTCAATATATTGTGTTCTCTGGTTTGGATAAGACCAATAGATTTATGGCAATTCCATGGACGCCGCAATAATGCAATTTACTCGGCAGAATGTCATGTTCAACAGTTTCGAATGCATGAGAGATCGTAGCAATTCATAATTACATTCGTACGCTAGTCCAGGGCCTCTAGAATTGTATTTATTATATCTGCAAAACCAGTCAGTATATCTCTCCTTTCTATACCCATGCTGGGAATAAAAAGTCAATTAGCCTGCCTGATATTATTCGTTCAAATATCTTCGATATTGCAGGTAAAATTGTAATTACTTGCCACATTTACATCTCCTTTTTAGTAAACTATAAATACAGACTTAATTTTAAAAGAACGAATATATTGCTTAATTTATGATACAATTTAGAATAAAAAATAAACAAGATGAATATCTTAACCTTTATGTGACTGGAAGGGTACCCGGGTGCCTTTTTCAGATTTAAATATTAATATTTTTGTGTTTGAACTTACTGAGCTTGAAAATTCTGTGACATCTCTAAACTTGTTTTATATTACATTCTATTATATATATGTACTTCGTTATTTAGATTTAATTTTTAACGAAAAAATGGCATCCGAAATTATTACAACCTCTAAGACCGGTATGGGTACCCGAGTACCTCCATTTGAAATTACATATGAATGGATGTGAAAGAACAAAAGTAGCATTTTTACATTTTTTATTTATATATGTTATAAAAAAGATGTATAAAAAGAACGAAAATAAATAATAATAGGATTAAACTGCCTGTTGGTTACAGGTATCGCATACGGCCTTAGTAACAGAATGCTCATTACAAACTGGTTTTGAACAAGAATTACATGCTTTTCGCGTTTTTCTTTGTTTGTGATTCAATTCCCGGCAAATGTAACATTTTCCAACTACCAAAATACGCCCAGAAGTATCTCGAGATGATTGATCTCTGACTGCTGTAACGACTGGTTGTGTTATTTGGCGTCCTAGAACCATTTCTAGTGATGTACGTGTAAAATGATTGCCCAAAACTCTTGGAATACTGCTTCGAGTTAGTACAGCAGACATGCATAACTCGTTTGCAAGATCTTTCAAAAATCTCCGTCGTCGGTCGGTTGATGTAAGCCTAGGATTGTGCTCCGTGTAAATTATGTATGCACTCAGTGCAGCAAGGTCGACCATATTGTAAAAAAATGCTAGCGGCCAACGATTTGTTCTACGCTTTACTGTATACTCTGATAACATTTTATCCATCGTGTCGACGCCGCCTTTGGCTTTATTATAATATTTAATAATTTCGGGTTTTGCAGTACCAGTATGTTCTACTTTGCCTGTTGTATGCATTGATGATAATAGGATGACAGATTTGTTCTTTTTGGGAACATACGAACATATAGTTGCTCTTTTAGTAAATGCAAAATTAGTGGAATTTATAACTCTACTTTTATTGGATTGCATATTGGAAGGAGGAAAAGTTTTATTTTTTCGAACGGTTCCTACTAAAGTTAAGTTCCAAGAATTTAGGTTATGAGCCAACTGTAAACTTGTGAAAAAGTTGTCTGCCGTTATATTTCTTCCAGAACCTTTATATTTAGTAACTAAATCTAGAACTGTACGCTCTCCTATATTCACTTGCCGTTCACCGTCTGGTGGTTTTCCAGTATAAATTTTACCTTGTAAAGGATAAGCATTTGCCGCATCACAAGCCCAAAAAAAATTTATCCCATACTTTGCCGGTTTTGAAGGAATGTATTGGGTAAATTTTGTATGTCCTCTATAAGGAAATAAATGCTCATCGACCGTTATGCATTCAGACGGCTTATAATTGTTTTCTAAATTACTATTTAGCATTATCCATATATCACGAATTGGAGCAGCTTTGTCACTTTTAGATCGTTCAGCACGTGTATTCTGATTATCAAAACAAATAAATCGTGAAAACATTTTCAAGCGATCACGAGACGAATAAGAGGTAAGGATTCAAGTTTCCACATTTCAGATATATGTTCCTTATTAGATTTATGTACACCAGCTGCAATTAGGATTCCTAAAAATGCATCGAATTCCTCTTCAGTAAATGCCTTGAAAACCTTTCGTGGTGGTGGTTGCCGCTTAGAATCTTTGTACTTTTGAGCTTGTTTTTCATTATAATCTCCAGTTACTTGTGTGCCTTTTCTGTTAATTTCCCTTAAAATTATGGTACAAATTTCATTGGACATGATAGATTTAAAAGTTTCTTTAGCAGTATATAATGCACTAAAACTTGGTGCGCCACATTTTTAGCGCAAGATATTTCGGTTAATTGTCTGCGCTTGTGGTAATGGAGTATTAGTCCAATGAGTTCCATCTTTAGCTACTAAAACAGTAGGCTGTGCAGGCGTTTCTTCTTCATCACTAATTTCATCTGAATAAGGTTCCTCTTGTTCGATTACAGGTTCTATTTCTGCATCAGATTCTTCAGATTCGATTTCCGGAATGTATTCGTCTTCATCCGAAGGAATAAATGGCTCTTCTTCTAATGCTTCTTCCGCTGCTGCTAGTAATTCTACTGATGTCAGTCTGGAAACCATAAAATATCACATTACGTTCTTATTATTACTATTACTTTTACTCTTACAGGATTTGTAATTATATTAACTTCTATATCATACCAGGTTCTCCCCCACTTTGGTTTTGTAAATGAACCTGAACTAGGACCAGGCGTATTATCACACATTCCGATAAAGATAATAAAATTTGCACTTGTTATTACCAAAAACACTAAAAATATTTAGTATGTACTGTAGCGAACAAATTATATACGAGCACTTCGAAAAATGGACGGTTACTGATTTTCAGACATGTCTAATCTTGTTCATAACAGCGCAGTTTATGTCTCCCCACCACTGTCTCCCGTATATGTATAGCGGCAACGTATATACAACGTGGGGTGTCCGGGTACCTACGTCGTCATTAGAAGGTGTTATTTTTCCCAGTCACATAAAGGTTAAACAAATATATGTTAGCTGTAATACCTATTAGTTAGAACAAAAGGAATAATCCATAAATTCTGTATTATTTTCTTAGGTGTGAATAGTCCGTATAACAAGTTTGTAATATATTTTTGCAATTCATCTTTGTTGGTCATATTTTTTCTCTGTTCCAGGAATTCTGAAACTAGTTTTAGCAGGAAGAATGGGCGAAGCAATCGATAGAACTAGTAGACTTTATCCAGGTCTCCTGGAACACAATCAAAATCTCTTATTCACGCTCAAGTGCCGTCAATTTGTCGAAATGGTCAACGGTTCGGATGTCGAAATTTGCCCCAGGAAGAACCTGGTCTATTCGCCGTCGTACAGCACCTCACCTAGGCCAAATAGTCCCATACAAACGTCTGTGATTCAATCGACGAAAAGCTATAGCAATAATAAAATATCTAAAGGCGGCGTGTCCGTTGAAGAACTGAACACACAGAACAGCGCCCCAGTGGCGATGAACGGTAACAGTGATACAGCACCACCTGTGATCAGACCAGATGACAGCAGTGATGTGGAAATGGACACTGCAGACGACATCCAGAATGGACATGGAGATGCATGTAATGGTAAAATGACAGTGTCGAGTAATAACGTCAGTCCTAGTAATGGTTATCAGAATGGGGATACACATACTAGTAACAGTGGATGTCTCGAAACTAATTTCGATGACGAAGATGAGGATATGGGTACGTATCGTGTTATTTATTATACGAAGATAAGTTAAATTTTGACAAGACTTTTTATTCCAAGAACAATTAACCCATTAACCGCCGCATATAAAAATAATTAAAAAATTGAATTTTTTTTTGTTAAACTAACTAATGAGGGTAAAATAAGGCCACTTACAAAATTTTATTGATATATTTACACAGTAACATATAAAAAAATGCTGTTGCGAAAACGCAACGTTGGCGAGATACATAGCCTTTTTTATTTTCGGTGGTACCGATTAAAACATTTGGTATGTAGATGTACGTTACACTTGATACACATAAAAACTGTAGTACTATGGCAAATTCGGCATCTTCTTCTTTGTTCTGTAGCAGATTTTTCAATTACGTGCCCTACATTGTCGTAACGGGCATCAGAAGTTGACGTGGATGAGTGTCCTAGTAAAACATTTGATGGTTTTTCATTTTTCAATAAATATATAACTACATTACTACGAAAGTTTATTTGTGTCATTTTGGACTCATTACAAAGTCTATGTAATTTCCATGCATTTACCAATGCACACCCTATTAGGTTCATAAATAGTGGCCACCACCACCACTTCTTACCTCTTATTCGAATTCTATAATTTGCTATTGCATTATCATGCCAGTCGACTCCCCCCATGTGGCTATTATATTTTTCAATTATGTTTGGTTGTTTTACTTGTACTTCCCTCTATTCTTTACGGCTATATCGTTTGATATTTCCAATTGGCTCTATTTCTTCTATATTAGACGCTACGGAAACAAGAGCATTGTCGTTCCAACGCACCATTCTGGTTGAAGAATTTTTGTCATATGCAGCATCAAACCATCCTCGATCTCTTTTAGCGATTTGCTTTGTCGTTTCCAATAAACATTTGGCGGTTCTATTTTCTCGTATCGTACCTGTTGCATAAAACCCTTTTTCATCCAGTAATGAAAGCAGAGAGTAGCTCGTAAAAAAATTATCTAAATACACTTTATGATTATTTTAAGGTTTTACTACCTGCAACAAATCAATAACCGTCTGAGCTCCTAAACCTAGTTGTGGATTTTCTTTTAATTTTCCACCGCAAGGAAAGCATTTATATAGGTATCCGGCAGAAGATGTAAGACACCAAATTTTAAATCCAAATCGAACAGGTTTGCCTCTTATAAACATCTTTGCCGAATGTCTTCCAAAGTAGGGGATCATTTGTTCATCTATTGATAAATTATGTGAAAAAATTCCAAATTGTAAAAATCGCTCATTCAAAAGGTCGAATAAAGGCCGTACTTTCGCAAATTTATCTTCTTTTTGTAAATTTGTATTATCTGACAAATGAATATTTTGTTTGATGCCTCGAAAACGATTTCGGGACATTGTTTTTCTTACCAATGGCACTCCTTTGTCCTCATCTAGAGACCAGTATAAATCCATTTGTGGCAAAGAATGGTACCCTGACAAAATTACAATACCTAACCATTTACGTAAGTCATTCATATCGATGTGAAAATTGTGTCGGTTTTTGCTGCATGCATATTTCTTTGAATAATTTATTATTGCATTGAGGACAGTGTCATCAAAGAACAAGGAAAACAATTCGAAAGGGCTATAATTACCAAACTGTTCTTGTAATTCTCTTACGGCCTTGATAGGGTAAAATTCCTTACTAGACCAGAGAGCGAACTATAGTCGTTACTTCCTTCGTAATCTTATCTTCATAAAACTAAATTTTTCGAAGAGTTTCGGCTTCTTATACCCGGGAATGTATTTTCAGGAATACCAGTAAACATTTTTTATAAAAAAAAGTTGTCCATTTTGATCGACACTGGGTCTTACCCGAAATAACAATAAAAAAAGAAATAGTATATCTAAAGTGAACTTTTATTTTGAAATTGCACATTTTACACACTTAATGTTTTGTGTACATATTGGCTGGGCGATACCGACGTTTTCGGTATCGGGTACCGATACCAATCGAGGTATCGATGTATCGGGTCTGTGCACGGTATCGATTCTGAGTACCGGAAAGGATAAAGTATCGATAGGTATCGATACTTTGGATTCGATACCTAAAAATCAATATTCATAACCCGTTTTCTAGGTGTTGATTGTTTGATATCGGTTTCAAGAGATATAAAATTAATTTACCGATTCTACCATAGCTACGGTATGAAATTTGCAATATTGTGGGATTTTTTTTTGGAATAATTATAGTTATGTCATAATAAGGATATTTGCTACACACAATAATAACATCCTTTTAAATATATATTATATAATATATATAATGCATATATACTTAAAAATTCTTTACTTAAAAAGTTATTGCATCCTTTATGTACATTTAAAAAAATGCACGAAGGTAAGCTATCCGATACATGGCTACCCGATACATCGCTAACCCGATACATCGATACTTAGCGAGTACTGGAATCGGTAAGGTATCGATGCTTTGGAATCAATACCTTGGAATCGATACCTTTATTCGGTACCTAGGAATCAGTATTCATAACCCGTTTTCTAGGTATCGTTTGTTTAATATCGGTTTCAAGAGATATAAAATTAATTTATCGATTCTACCATATCTACGGTATGAAATTTGCAATACAGTGATATTTTTTTTTTGTAATAATTATAATTATGTTTATGTTATAATATGGATATTTGCTACGCATAATATAAAATTCAACAACATCCTTTGAAATATATACTATATATATAATATACATATATAATGCTATACATACTTAAAAATTCTTTGCTTAAAAAGTTATTGCATCTTTTATGTACATTTAAAAAAATGCATAAAGGTAAGCTACCCGATAGATCGATACTTAGCTAGTACTGGAATCGGTAAAGTATCGATGCTTTGGAATCGATACCTTCGTTATATGAGGTATCGGGTATTGGACGATGTATTGATACTTCGCCCAGCCCTAGTGTACATATTGCTATGAATAGTGGGTTCGTAGTTGGATGTACCACTATTCACACCAACTCTGTCCAGCTTAGACACCACAGTCGGTTACTTTTTGGAAACGTGGAAACGCCACACAAAATTTATTTGTGAATATAATTAGTTTTACTGAAGTTACTGTTATGCACTCAAATCGAAAGGTCAAAAAAATAATATGCACAGCTGTACTCAAATGAATCTTTAATTTTAAAAAAAGAAAAAACTTCTTTATAAAATATATAGAATTGTGTAATACAAACTTACACTTAGAGGTAAAGGAATTTGTTGAAAATGACCGCAAACTAAATCCAAACGTCCTCTGTTTACTTCCGAACTAAATTAAATCTAATTAAATTGCAAAGATGTTTTTTAAATTTCACCCCTAATAAACAACTTCAAAAGGTAAACAACCAGAACTGACAGACCAGAATCAAATCTCTAACACATGCGCAGTAACATGTAATAAAAACTCTGCCCTTGAACACCAACGTGCAAAAGTTTAAAGTTATAGAAAATTTTTACAAGAAACTTTAAAAAACTTTCTTTGTCATTTATATTAACTACGATTAAAATATATATATATATCAAAATTCACAATAGAAAATACAATATTAAATGCATACAAATTATAATAATACAATATAAATTAGTAATAATATTTTTAACTTACTTATATGAAAAAATATTTTTTCACGAGACACTTTAAGCTAGAAGAACGTATAAAATTATCTACGAGATCAGCAAACTCGTATTAAAATAACGATAATGAATTCAAACACATCAACTAATTAATAAAAATCACGAAGCTAATAAACTAAGATATAATATAAAGATTTATATCTTATAAAAATACGTCTTGTCAACTCAGATAACAGTTAGTGTCTGAAGCGGATATCAAATCCGGCGTGCTACCACACAAATCAAAATATATCAGTTCAAAATAAAATCTGCATTCATAAATAATAAATTATACACTGGCATCCAAAATATTAGTTCAATCAAAAATAATTAAATTTTTCAAAATGTTGCGGGGAAAAATCTACAGCAATATGATATAAAAAAAAACAGGTACGTTCTGCTGTTATGCATAGATAGATTTCACATCGTGAGCAATAAAATTGAGTTCTCTTACTACATTTTTCATATTTACACCTAGCAGATTTCTTCAAATTAATCAATGCAGTCAGATGATAACGACCTTCCCTAGATGAAATACACATTTAAAATAGTACGCCCGTGGGCGATGAGTCATCGGTCTCTGGTGTCAGGTCCCTAGTTATTTTATACAAATATACAAAGTGGAACTATATATTTAACCTGAAATGAAGAAACACTGGAAGTTAAACGTATATAGAAATAAAACATGAAAGAGGTAGTAAAACAAGTGATCTGCAAATTTATAGCAGTAATTACAGACATATATAACGTCAATACTTATATTTGAATTAACTTAACTAATTACGTTTATAGCAAAATTCCGTTAGTCTCTCTTGCTTTGCCGTATTTATCGAATATTGGCCGAAAAAAATTATCTAATTTATTGATTGCATCAAACATGTTGTCAGGTACATTTTCGCGACACTGAAGGGCATTTCTTAATAATTTTATAGCATCATAAAGGTCATATTTTGTAGGATTCACAATAATCTAATTATCATCACTACTTTCTCTCGATTCTTGGTTATTTTCTTTTATCACGTGAATTGTAATTTCTACTGTAATAGGAAATTCCGCGACGGGGATGATTTAATTACGAAAATCCGGGGAAATCCAAACAAAAATTAAATGAATAAACGGCTAACACCGCTTCTACAAGAGCATTTGATATACCTAACGAACGAACACGCTTTTGGTAATTACCCGTTTTAACTGAAACGTTTACGGGTGTTCGTGATACAAGTGTTTTTATCAATCAATAAAAAAATGGGGAATATACACGGAAATAGTATGGCAACGTAAAAAACTCAAATTGTCCCCCTATTTTGTTCTGAACCAAAACTTGTTAGAAACACTAATTCTGTAACTAATCCATTTCGTTCATTCTTAATTTGTTTCAGATGTAGACGTTCCAGTAGCGAGAAAATGTTGTAAGCCAGCTGTAGAGCGAATTTTAGAATTTGGTAAAGAACTCTACAGCATGAGTCAACGTCTAGACGGTGATTACGATAAACACCAAAAGATGTTAGAGGTAAGAGATTTTTTGAAACTTCGTAAATTGCCACGGATCGAAAATATAATTACACAATTCTCGTTTCAGAACGCATTTAGTTTATTAGCTTATTCAAATCCATGGGCCAGTCCTGTCGGTTGGCAACTAGATCCTGAACAAAGGGAGCCCGTATGCGATTCCCTTAATTCCGCTATATTAGGTAAGCATTTGGTTGACCTTTCAATTTTAAAATTATTTTTGCTAATGGTTCATATAAAATACGTGAAATAATCCGAATTAAATTTAACGTGCAAGTCGAGAATATGCAGGTTCAACAACTTAATTATAATATTAATCTCGAGTTCTCCAAAAAAGGCTGTTTTTAATCTAAGAATAATTATCCCTAAAAACCCATGTCAGAAGTAAACCAAGCCAAGTAATTCAACAATTACAAGTCAACGAGGCAAATTATAAAGACGCATAGGAACTACAAAGAGAAGATATCAGAATACCAGAGTGATTGTAGGGAAATTAATACATAAAATATTGGATCTACCGTAAATACGCCAATAATCCGACTCGAAGGACCACGAATATTGATTAAGGAATGTTCTGTTCTTTAATGATTTATTTAACAAAAAATTACAGTATATATACAAATTATATTTACAACTTAATTCTAGTGGTTCTAAAAATGTTATTTTCATGTACCTTAACTAAGTGTATTTAAAATCTAGGACATGTATTTGTTGCGGTGGTCACTGATATATCACCGAGTTTTAATAAAGAGTTCAAACAGACGCTTATAATGCATTTTTACGTTATAGTATGACTTGGATTTCAATTTGGATTTTGTTATTGAAGATATTGAATAGCACTATTCATTCGGTTAACCGCACACAAAAATTAGATGTGCAGTTAACCGAATGAATAGTGCTATTCAACAACTGCTTGATGTACTTACAGATGTTGTAGACTATTTATATCGTCCGTCATAATGACGTCCATTTCAGCCCGATGTGTCCGGTCTCTATTGATTACCCAATCATACTTAATTCTTTTCGACATTTTATAAACAATTATAATTTAAACCTTTCCAGAAGTTTACTGAACGCGACGTTTTCCAGGTTGCAAAAATGACTCAAAACTTACTTTAATGCGTAATGTATGCTTATAAATAACCTAAGAAATAAATATGGACAGTTAAATGTCTATATAATGAAGTCGGTAAATCCTGGGAAAGAATTCGCTATAGTGAACACTGTACCTTGTTTTAGAAATATTTTTATTTTAGGATCGCACACACATGTATGCCTATACATTCAAACAACTTCTCAATTCATTTCATAAAATGATGATTTGTGTTAGAATCTTCTATTGCTGCAAAAAAATAAATAAATACTGACGCTTAGATACATATTATGTATGGCATTGTTTTTATGAATGATGTAATACACATAACGACGTGTGTTCATTTGAAAAGTCAATCTAGGTTACTTTGAAATTTTGATAGAATAAGACGCAAATATATTAGTAAGTGTTTGTTGTTCCGTAAACGTAAATCCAAATGACATTTGATAATAGCAATCACAAATATTAGTTAGTGCATAAAATAATCGTGCGGCGATTCTGGTTTAAATAAATTGCTTCTCAGTTTTGATCATTTTAGCTTTCGCTTTAGATCATACAATTTTTTTAGTCCAGGCTTATTTTCAAGGTGGTAATAAAATTGATGGTTTATGGCTTTATTCAGTTCAAGATTGCATGGTAGAATTTCAAGTTGAGTTTCCATATTTTGTAATAGATTTTATACAATATATAATTGTTTCAGCCTTTACTTGATGAAATTCCATTATAACTATTATCAGGATAAAATAAAACAAATTTTAATGAATTTCACTTTTTAATTGACACTGCAGCGATCGTTTCGCTCCAACCTGAGCTTCATCAGACATATAACTAACTTATTTACAAATTTTTTAACACAAGTATACGGTAGCAAACACCTTTTATTTTAAATAGTTGAAGGAATGGTGTTGGGGTTTAATGAATACTGGTTCTTGTTTCATTTCAATAAAACACACTTTGTAACCTTTTAACTTTTTACTTAACTCAAGAGTAAATTTTGATATATATATATATATATATATATATATATATATATATATATATATATATATGCATTAATATA
Organism: Melolontha melolontha; assembly: GCA_935421215.2. Lineage (NCBI taxonomy): Eukaryota > Metazoa > Arthropoda > Insecta > Coleoptera > Scarabaeidae > Melolontha > Melolontha melolontha. The sequence continues at coordinate 16,013,980 of OW285236.1, forward strand.
CATTTGGCGTTACATGCTTGGTGCCGTCTTACACCCAACTCACCCTTACTTCTAGTCAAAAAAAGAACTATATACATTTTCTACCCCTACTCTAGCGCGGTAAAATATTTAAATTTAAAATACATAATTGTCATAACATGCCCCCGGCCTTAAAAGAAATAAGTCTTTTAACAAATATAGCTATGGTTTGTCTTCCACTGGTAAAGGACACAATTTTGTAAAAGCTCGTTTAATAATGCCGGATGCGGTTTTCACATTTACCACTCTATTAATGTTATCCTTTCCTGGAAACACTTCTGTGATACGGCCTAATTTCCATTGCATAGGTGGTAAATTATCATCTTTCACCAGTACAAGGGATCCTTCTAAGTAGCTAATGTTGGACTTCCACTTCGTACGTTGTTGAAGTTCACTGATGTACTCCTTTCTCCATCTCGTCCAAAAATGCTGCCGAAGTTGCTCTAATCGTTGAAATCGCGAAAGTTGCGTTTCTGGGACAATTTGGATGTCTGGTTCATATGTTGCAGTCAGAACTGCACTCGGAAGGATAGGTTGACAGAGGGGTTATGGGTCGAGAGTTTAAAATAGCCTCTATTTGCGTCAATAAACTGTTAAATTCTTCGTAAGTAACATGAGAGTTTTTTAAAACTCTTTTCAAATGGTATTTGGTGGATTTGACGCCTGCCTCCCAAAGACCTCGAAATGTGGGCGCGTATGCTGGACCAAAATGCCAGTTTATGCCCTGATTGTTAAAAGCGCTTTCTAGATTGCATTGATTTGTACAAAGAAATCGGCTCAATTCACGGTTGGCTCTAACGAAAGTTCTGCCATTATCTGAGTAGTGGTTTACCGCGACGCGCAATAAAACGTTTCATAGCCAACAAGAAAATATCTGTTGAAAGGTCACTTACCAACTCTAAATGAATGGCCTTTGTGGACATGCAAACAAACAGACATATATAACATTTTTCTAATTTGCAGCCACGTCCTCTTTTATTTTTAATATAAACTGGACCCGCATAGTCTAACCCATCGGATTGAAAAGGAAAACCAGTGCAAAACCGCGTAGCAGTTAAATTACCCATTAATGGTTGACTAGGTTTTACTTTGTATCGTTGGCATTTTACGCATTGACGCACAGTTAGCTTGGCTAAACCTTTGCCTGATACAGGCCAAAATTTAGCGCGAATGCTCGCTATTAGGTGCTGCGGACCAGCATGGAAAAGCTCTTCATGATATGCACGAAATAATAATTTTGTTAAATGATGTTTAGTTGATAATATAATTGGATGTTTTTTCTCGAAATCAAAGTTTGAATTATCTAAACGACCACCGACTCTGATTACACCATTTTCGTCTATGTACCGATTTAAACTTAATAATTTGCTTCCTTTGTCAACCTGACCGCGTAGTGTTAAGTTGTTTAAATCATCAAAAAATGAAGTTCTTTGTGAAACCTTTACTAAGACTATGAAGGCATTATGAATTTCTGTTGCAGTTAGTGGACCGCTTAGCTTAGATGCACCTTTACGCAAACAGTTATTTTGAAATCTGAAAATATACGCGCAACAAGGTTTCAACCGGTTTAAATTTGAAAATTTGTCAAAGCAAAAGTTCAGTTCGATACTAACAAATGAAATTGGAATTTGCGCTTTAACTTCTGGTATTATATCCGAACTATAATATGCATGACATTCTAAGACTTTCTAATGATCGCAAATGTTTACAAACGGTATCTATTAAATTATGAATTTTACTTGAAGTGGCTTTACTAATTTTTTCAATATTAAATAATGCATCTAAATGATTATGGATTAAAACATGCTTATTATCAAATCGTTTACACAAGAGCTCCCACGCGGCGTTATAATTTTCGGCGGAAAATTCAAATGATTTTATAACTTGCGCAGCAACACCTTCTAGTGACGCGCGAAGATAATGGTATTTTTGAATTTCGGTAATGTCGTTACTTTCATGTATTAAAGACCTAAAAATGTCCCTATACTCGATCCAATAATCATGAAGTCCCGAAAAACTAGGCAACTTTATATCCGGTAACTTAACCGCTCTTGTTAACTGTATATTACCTGATCTACTAGAAGAAACCGACTCGTTGTCACGTACGTTTACGTTAGGTACGCTTTCTTTCGACAGACACTTTGCATCGCTTATGATACCGTAATAAATTTGTTCGAATTCATCCCTTTCTTTGTACTGATCATCCGCGTCGTCTACATTTAGTTCTAATTGCGTTTGAATTTCATCATACTCGCTATATACCGATTCTAATTTTGATAATCTTTCCTCAAGTTCAACAATGTCTTTATCTAGAGGCTTTGTAATGCCTTTGAATTTATTTAGAAAGTTATTAAAGATTGTGACTTTACTTTTTAAGCTACCGCGCTTTTTTAGTAACGTTTTTTCTATGTTATCCATATTTTGGTAAAACAAGGCGAATAGGGTCAAATCCAACATATACCAAGTAGTAAAATAAAAATAGAAAACTATTATTCGCAAATAGACCACAAATAGGAAATAATTGTAAAGGAAAGACTCACGTTACACGTTGTTTGTCGCTTTTCAATGGCGGCCAGCTTCTTCAACTTTCTTTTTTCTCATGCGGGTCGAAGGACCATTTTATGTTGGGGTTTAATGAATGCTGGTTCTTGTTTCATTTCAATAAAACACACTTTGTAACCTTGCAATTTTAACTTTTTACTTAACTCAAGAGTAAATTTTGATATATATATATATATATATATATATATATATACATTAATATACATTTGGCGTTACATGATTGGTGCCGTCTTACAGCCCACTCACCCTTACTTCTAGTCAAAAAAAGAACTATATACATTTATTACCCCTACTCTAGCGCGGTAAAATATTTAAATTTAAAATACATAATTGTCATAACAAATGGGTACTTTTTATTACTAAAATGTCTATTCGCAAAACTTTCACTACGGTTTATACAATACTGTTCTTAAGTAATAAAACTAGGGGTTTACATTATATTACAGGGAGGTAAAGAAATTCTATGGAAAAATACAATATGTGGCTGTCTGAATATCAAATAAATAAATTAAGTAAGGGTGAATTATTTGTTTCTAATTGATCATTTAAGATCTTGTCGGTTTTCTTTAATTTGCTAATTTCAAGTGACTCTAATAAATTAAGTTTTTTGCCCTTATTTTGTACGTGTAATATTTTAAATTCTTTGTTAAAATTGTGGTTAGTTGAATTAATATGAGACGCATATAAAGAGTCACTTTTATTATTTCTAAATGAAGAAAAATGTTCTTTGATGCGTATTTCAAACGATCTGCCTGTCTGTCCGATATACGTCATAGGGCAACCACCGCAGGTTAACTCATAGACTCCTAACTTTTTATTGTTGTTTGTTAAATCTTTATTGTTTTTTATAAATTTGGATAAATTGTTATATCTGTAGTTTAAACCTAAATTAAGCGTAAAAAACTCATATGTACTAATAAACAAAATCAAAGACTTTACTTTAACGTCTAACACAAAACTCATTTCCTTTGACGTTCAAAATTTATTCCCTAGTATCCCTCCAGAAAAATACGGTTATTTTAGTAAAAGAGCTTCTCCATAAAAATAATGTAAATCCAATAATTATTAATGAAATTCTTGATTTATTAAACATATGCATAGAACAAAATTACTTTCAATTTAATGATAACATATACACTTGCAAAGAAGGTTTAATCATGGGTAATCCCCTAAGTCCGTTATTAGCTGAGATTTTTATGGATCATCTTGAAAATTCTATTTCAAAAAATCCTCTTTTTCAAAATGTATTATTTTGGTACAGATACGTAGATGATATATTACTAGGTTTCATAGAAACAAAGAGACAATTAAATTTATTATTTGATTATATTAATACATTGCATCACAATATTAAGTTTGCAATGGAACAGGAAACAAATAATAGTATTAACTTTCTCGATTTAACGATTACTAGAACCAACAATAAATGTAACTTTGCAATTTACCACAAACCGTCAACTACAGATATAACTATTCATAACACTTCTTGCCATCCGATACAACACAAATTAGCGGCTTATCACAGTCCTATACATAGATTAATCAATACTCCGTTGAACCAAACAAATTTCGAGAAAGAGTTAAATTTAATTAAACAAATAGCTATCAACAATGGATATAAAAGTAATATAATAGATAACATTTTAAATAAAAAACTCCTTACAAAAGCCATATCACAAGTTTACCCAATATTAAATAATAACACCCAAAAATTTAAAATGATCACGTTTATAGGCTCTTCAAGCACAAAAATTCGTAAATATTTAAGAAAGTTTGACATTAATACAGCGTATAGAACTAACAACAATTTATCCAAATTTATAAAAAACAATAAAGATTTAACAAACAACAATAAAAAGTCAGGGGTCTATGGGTTAACCTGCGGTAGTTGCCCTATGACGTATATCGGACAGACAGGCAGATCGTTTGAAATACGCATCAAAGAACATTTTTCTTCATTTAGAAATAATAAAAGTGACTCTTCATATGCGTCTCATATTAATTCAACTAACCACAATTTTAACAAAGAATTTAAAATATTACACGTAGAAAATAAGGGCAAAAAACTTAATTTATTAGAGTCACTTGAAATTAACAAATTAAAGAAAACCGACAAGATCTTAAATGATCAATTAGAAACAAATAATTCACCCTTACTTAATTTATTTATTTGATATTCAGACAGCCACATATTGTATTTTTCCATAGAATTTCTTTACCTCCCTGTAATATAATGTAAACCCCTAGTTTTATTACTTAAGAACAGTATTGTATAAACCGTAGTGAAAGTTTTGTGAATAGACATTTTGGTAATAAAAAGTACCCATTCCTTCAACTATTTAAAATAAAACATGTGTTTGCTACCGTATACTTGTGTTAAAAAATTTGTAAATAAGTTAGTTATATGTCTGATGAAGCTCAGGTTGGAGCGAAACGATCGTTGCAGTGTCAATTAGAAAGTGAAATTCATTAAAATTTGTTTTATTTTATCCTGATAATAGATTATATACAATTTAAGAATACTTTGGATAGAACTTTAAAACTTTTTTCTGAAACTGGTAGTCTCTTAAGAAAATCAGGCAGCGGAGCAGTTAAGAAACGTACACCTCAAGTTGTCAATCGTCTTGAAGAAATAATGGAAAATGAACCACAAACATCTGTTCGACATTTGAGTCAACAAATAAACCTTTCTGTTGGTACAACTCACAAGTTATCAAAAAAAGATATGCAACTTTATCCATACCGTGTCACAGCAGTACAAGAATTGTTAGAAATTGATTACCCACGTAGACTACAGTTTTGTAATTGGTTTGTAAATATGAACAATAATGGAGAATTTTCGCAAAGAGTCATCGTTACTGATGAAGCATGGTTTTATGAAACGGGATACCTAAATTCACAAAATACAAGAATTTGGAGTAGTGAAAATCCACATGTAATTAATGAAGAATCGCTACATCCAGAGAAAATTGGTGTTTGGGCAGCGATAAGCCAAAGGCGAATCATTGGACGAATATTTTTTCAGGGAACGTTAACTGCTCAAAGGTACCGTACGGAAATTTTACAACCATTTGTCAATCAGTTGCATGATGATGAACTTCAAAATGCATATTTCCAACAAGACGGAGCACCTTGTCACTGTACTGCAGAATCTTTGGATTATTTAAGAGAATTTTTTGATAAGCGTATAATTAGTCGAAATACTGAAATTGCCTGGCCTGCACGTTCATGCGATTTAACACCTTGCGACTTCTTTTTGTGGCCTTATCTAAAAAATAACATATTTCGAACACCTATATTGAATTTGAATGATATGCTACAGAGAATCGAACAAAAATGCATGGAAATTAATAACAATCCAGTAATGTTGCAGAATATCATCAGAAATTTTGAACGGAGGATTTTAAAGTGCATTGATCTTGAAGGACAACATTTTCAACATTTGTTATAGTTTTCAATAAATACCTATTATTTGTTATTTATTTGTATATAATGTATAGAATTCACGGTTGGCTCTTGGTGAAACATGATTAATAATTTACTAAATAAAACACTTGGTATATTTGTTTCACAAAATGTATTTAAAATATCTCTGACATATGTTTCGACTTATACAGTCATTCTCAAAGAGTCATGTAAACTAAGTGAAAAGAATACTCCTACCAATATTTATGGGTTATTTTTTAAAAGGTTTATCACAGCATCTATTGTGGGGGTATTTGAAAAATCCAACTGGTCACAAACACGCAGTTGGGTTTTTCAAATACCGCCACAATAGATGCTGTGATAAACCTTTTAAAAAATAACCCATAAATATTGGTAGGAGTATTCTTTTCACTTAGTTTACATGTCTCTTTGAGAATGACTGTATAAGTCGAAACATATGTCAGAGATATTTTAAATACATTTTGTGAAACAAATATACCAAGTGTTTTATTTAGTAAATTATTTATTTGTATGTATGAAACTGTCAAAATATACGACTTCGTAGGTTAAGTAGTAAATTTTAATTTACCACATACTTCAAAATGTTCTCAGTAAATCACATGCTAATAGATTGACTTTTCAAATGAACACTTGTTATATTGTATAAAAAAATATAATAATTTGTATAATAGTAAAATATGTTCCCAAAAATGAATCGTATGTGCGTGCGCCTATGTCCTTCACTCATTTTATTCACTGTCAAGCTAAATTTTGATCTAAAGTCCGATCTCTAATCATCACCTAATGAAGTCTGGCTTCATCAAGTGATGAATCCAAACTATTGAAGTTGATGAAGTCAACAATATTGTAGTGTGTTGGTGTACAATAAATTATTTGAAACAAAACTTTTACGAAATTATTGAATTTTAACATCGCGTTCAATCAATTAATTATATGAAAGATAGCGAAACATAACCTACGAAAAATTTAATAATTATGGATTAATTTGTCAATAATTTAACCTTATGAACCATAGTTATAAGTATAATTAATATTTTGAATAAATTATATACACATTCTTACATATTATGTTTCAGAATCATCTAACAAACCAAGAAAATCACCTCTTGAAGTGGCCATGTCACACGCCCACGAACTCGTGCGTCTAATGTCGACGGCAGGGGTCGGCTCATGTGCCTTCGCCTCCGTTTCCGATCTCTTAGAACACTGACCTCTCTCATTATTACCAGTACTGACGCACTGACTGCCATCCTAACATTGTAAAACAACAACAGCAAAAATCACACCACTTGTCATATGTCTGCCGATCAAGCGAATCGTCAAGAAATACACAGCCGGATTTACACCTGAAAAAGAAGAAAAAAAAGCAAATAAAAGTGTGGGAAAGGAAACAAAAATGTCAATAAATTAACAACTACAAGACGAACGAAATTTTATAGACAAACAAGGAGGAAAAAATAAGGAAAGATCGTATTTGTATTTAATGTTTTTTTTTTTTTTTTTACGGAAAGATGCAGTACTTAAACGTCGGGGGGTAAACCAAAGATATATCTTATAATACTTCATTAACCGTAAATTATTTTTTAACGTGTAGGCAAACTTTTAACCGATATTTTTAAACGTTTAAATTATTAAAACGACCGATTTTGCTGTCGCGTTGTTTCCCTTTTTTTTTTTTTTAATAAATAAATTATAATTAATGTAACTATTTCGTTGTTGTAATATTAATGTATGTATTTTTATGTTCTTAAAGAAAAAAAAAGAAGTTTTTCCTACTAAATAACGTTTGCGATATTTTTATTTTTGTACTCTGTATTTCAATATTGTATTTACTATATTATAGACGCATATTTTACTACATTTTGCAGTTGAATGTGTAAAACGCATATCCGTAATATTAAATTTAATTCAGAGAGAAAAAATTGGGCATGTGACATTCATTAAATAATAAAAAATAACAATAAATAATCATTTAAAATGAGAGGAAGTCGTGTTCTGTCAGATTTTTGATTTGTCCTGTTTGTTCTTTTTTTTTTTTAAAAACGTGAAAAACCCAAATATTACTATCAATAACCACCCAAACAAAATACAATCACAAACACACATATATCTTGTGCGATATATTGATGATACTAAACAATATATATTTTCTAGGACTAGACGTTTATTTTGTCTTGTTTATTCTTGTTTTATTTGTGCGATTGTTTCATCGAAAGTGTTTAATTACCTACAGGAGGAAACATTTATACGAGGATATTCTCAATAAACATATACATTAAGAGAGGAAAAAAAAGAAAACAGACAAGTCAGCTAATCTGTATAGTTAGTAATAATTTTTTTGATCTTAGTTTATTTCTTTGTTTCTTTTTGGGCTTTGTAATAACAAATTTTATATAATTTAATTTTATTTGAAGTGTTATTTAAGTATACCAACAATAGTTTAGTATTTGACTTGTACATATGAACAATATTATATACATATGTTAAAAAGATTTAATTTTCAAAATAAGTGAAATAAAACTAACAAAGATATGTTTTTCTTTTTTTTCCCTGACCTCAAAAAAGGTATAAAACTCCTTACCACAATTAATAATCGTATCCTAAATACATATTTCGAACAACTAAGTTGTCATCATCAATAGGTAAAGTTACTAATAAAAATGTAGAACATGAGGCACAGTAATAATAATTATTTATTTGTTCAAAATTATACCGCGATATCATAAAGTTTCTGGGTCCAAGATGGCATTGAAATAGAAAATATATGTCTGAACTTTATCCATATTATCATACTGGTAACTTAACCTTAATTTTTGAAAATTATTTTGATAGTGTCATCGTGACATCAATAAATATGTCATTTGATTTAATAAAGATACAATAAAACAACAAGCTCAGCTTGTATTCAAAATTTTATTAATAAAAAAAAGGCAAAATTAAAGCAAATGTTGAAATTGTTGTCCGTTATTTTCAATTCCCAATGTGACACGCCTTTTCATGCTGTTAAAGGCATTTTGCAGCATTGCGGGCGTTATTAATGCACATTCGTCAATAATTCTTTGTTGCATATCTTGCAAATTAGCAACAGGAGTTTTAAATATTCTATTCTTTAGGTGAGGAAACACGAAAAAGTCCATAATTGTCAAACAAGGTGATGGTGGTGGAAACTCAACTTCCGTATGTAAACTTATGATCCGATCGTCAAAAAACTCACGAAGAAAAGCAATATTTTCTCGTGTTGTGTGTGCCGTTGCACCATCTTGTTGAAAGTATCCATATTGCAATTCATCATCATGCAACTGTTCAATAAATTCATTCAGAATGTTTCTATACCTCTCAGCATTAATTGTGAAATTAAAAAAAATAGGGCCAACAACTCTGCGGCGAGAAACTGCTAGCCAAACACCAAGTTTCGCATTATGGAGAAACGATTCAATAAAAATATGAGGATTTTCACTACTCCACATTCGAGTATTTTGGGAATTGACATACCCCGAAAGATGAAACCATGCTTCATCAGAGAAAAATGACAAATTTAGCAGGTCATCATCTTCTATTAAGTTATTTGCAAACCACAGGCAAAATAGCCTGATGTGATTGCATCTTATACGGATGCATGTGTAAGTTTTTCTTTACAATTTTCTGACATGTTCCATAAGAAAGTCCAATCTCTTGAGAAAGGCGTTTCAAAGGTTTTGTTGGTTCATTTACCATACGTTGACGAACATCATTTATAACTTGTTCCGAACGAACAGTTGGTCTACCAGTACGTGATTTATGACCCACAGAACCAGTCTCACGAAACACACCAACACAATTGGAAAGGCAATTATAAAAATCTGGGAATTACAGCTAACTCTGGAAAGTGCTCTCTAAAATCATCCAAACATGCACGTTGACTGTACACCCAAATTCCATCAATTCGCACTCCACTCCGAAAATAGGCTTCAATCATGTACGCTTTTTGCACTATATTGTCAACCATATTTGAATTTACTCGAATGTGCTATGTTTCAAACTCGACGTTCAAACTTGCTTTCAGCAATTCTAACACATTAATGGATGACAGATAATGTCACTCAAAATAATTTACAAAACGGAGTTATAGTTCCTAACTTAAGTTCAGACATACAATTTATATTACAAAGCCATCTTCGTCCTAGAAACTTTATGATATCAGTGTATAGAACTCGTCAAGTATATGTATACAAGTACATGTAACAATATAAAAACAAAATAAAACGTGACACAGACACCACATTAAAATTTTTTTGAATAAAATTCACCCAAAGAATAAAAAGATTGTATATATAAAAAATTTTCTAATGTTTTCTTGAAGCACTTTCCCCTGCTCAAGACCTTAATGTAGTTTGGGGTATGATTATAAATATTTAAGACCTGACTAGTTGCGTTCTTTTGTACCCTGGTCAGAGTATAGACACTTTCCGTCCCGCGAGTACTGTACTTATGATTAGAGAACGGACGCAATTTCCATAAAACGCAATCGGCAATTGGAATTGTGTATAACGTCGCTCAGTACATCCCGGCGTAATTCAATGAAGTATTTGTTTGACTTACTCAGCCACCTGGTCTCGCACGATAACAATGGACAACTGAGCTATTGTATTCGGAGAATATAGTGCTTTTTAAAGTGTTTTCATGAGCGTAGATAGAAGCGGGGTTTTTATAATGTATTTTATTTATTAGTTTATATTTCGTAAGATAAATAAAGTGCTGTGAATAAATTTCTTGTTTTCATAGTTTTAACTGTTAATTCCATCGTAATTTTTGTGATAGATCCTGTTTAATATCGTTTGATCGAATCTATTTCTACCAATTATTTCGACGTAAGTGTGCATTGAATTTCGTTCAGTTTCAATAACTTACGCACACATTTTTAGTTTTCATTTATTTAGATCTAGAGCATTGTTTAAGTTACTTTTTCAGACATGATATGGAAGAATGTCGAGAACGGCATTGTAAAACAATGGCGAGTTGGATTGACGGTCATACTGATTGTATGTCCATTGTCAGTGATTCCGAAATTTATTACAAAATCCGTAAAATATCGTCAAAAATTCGTCACTTAGGATCGCAAACTCATCTGAACTCTGTAAAACTTTTATGGTGGCTAATATTCCATTAAATAAACTTAGCAATCCCACTTTAAAAATATACTGGTCGAAATGTTCCTGATGAATCAACTTTACGCAAATATTATGTTTCTAGGTGCTATACGAGAACAGTAGAACGCATTAGAAGCCATCTTTTTAATCAATACATATGGATAAGCGTCGACGAAACGGTGGATATGTTAGGACGCTGTGTGGTAAATGTTGTAGCTGGTGTACTACATCCAACTATTCCCTAAAACTCATATGTAATAGCAACAAGTGTTATAAATAGAGTTGATGCGGAAACAGTTGCTGAAACCATTAAGGAGAATATGCAAAAAATGCTTCATTCGGACGCCACGTACAAAGAAAAAATACTTTTATTTGTCAGTGATAGTGCTGCGTATATGTTAAAAACAGGCAGACTATTGAAGAAAACATATCCTAATATGCTGCATATTACTTGTGTAGCACATGCTCTCCACAGAATCTGTGAATATATCAGAGACACTTTTCCGGAAGTTGATAGACTTGTATCAGCTTTTAAAAAAGTTTTCAGAAAAGCACCATTGAGAGTAGCTCTTTTCAGGGAAAAATTTCCATCTCTGTCACTGCCTCCCACTCCAGTAATAACTAGATGGGGAACATGGCTGGAAGCTACTAGTTATTATGCTGAGAATTTCGATAGTCTAAAACATTTCGTAACACTGCTAAAGGAGGATGCTAGAAGTATTGGTGAGTGCAAGGAGCTCACACAAATCCCAAATTTAAAAAATCAGTTGTACTTTCTTCACAAACACTTTGGAAAATTGCCAAAACTAATCACTTATTTTGAAAATCGAAATCTCAAATTAAATGACGGATTAACCACATTAGATGTGGCTGTTAATAATATAATTAGAAAAGTATTCCAAGTGACTTCGGATGTGGCATTCGGCAAAAGTTTGAAGCAATTCTTAATAGAAATCCAGATTTAATTACATTGCAGCAATTATGTATGGAGACAATTCCACAAAATCTAAGGCTAAATATGAAGAAATAAAAGAATATTTCCAGTATGCACCTATAACCAGTTGCGAGGTAGAAAGGACGTTTTCTATTTATAAGGATGTACTTAATTCAAAGAGAACAAAATTGACAGAAGAAAACCTTGAGAAACTATTGCTGGTCAATATTAATAGTCCTTTACTCAACTTGAACGACAAAATTAACAAATAAAAATGTTCCAATTATAGAAATAAAAATAAAAACTTTAAAAATACAACTTTTCAACAAATACATATTGCTATGTATTGTTGGATCACGTTGAAGATAGTGAACAATGCACCACTATGAGTCCAGATCGCCTTACGGAGAGCTTATTTCTTTAAACAGAGTCCTCTAACGACTCAGGTTCATTTAAGAACGTGGACAGAAAAACAAAAATACACAAGCATTAAAACAAGCACTTTGCTAGAAACGTTTATTTAAAAAAAAAAAAGAAAAAAAAATTATCTTAATTAAATATTAAGATCGCTAATTGCATTCAATCACAAAAAGCAGGAGGAAAAAGATTACGAGATAAATGACACGCTCGTAATGAAAACCTCCAATTATTCGCGAACAAAATAACCTAATTAAATAGCATGGAAAACTTTCGTGCTTAATTGTTTACGTTAACCCCCAAAATCAAACGTCAAACAGATACAAACTGCTATTACGCGTGTCTGAAAACCAATCATGCGCACTTCAACATGAATATGAATCTTCCCTCCAAAACCTTATTTCAATAAATGTCTTATACCTGAATAAAAAAAAAACCCTTCATAAAAACTATGAAAATTTTCCTTGCTCTTCATCTACTAAATATATATCTATTCACTTAACTAACGAGCTCAAAATCATGAAATTTGTCATTAAGAATAATATAAATGAATTCAGTTTACAAAAATCTACTTACATTAATTAATGTAACCGTAGCACACAAAAAAAACTTACTGAGAGATTTTTCAGATGAATTGCATATTTCAACAAAAATTACAAGTTAAAATACTCGTAATTACTCGATAATTAATTTAAACACATCAATAATCAAACTAAAACATAAACCGAAACTATAAACTTTTTAAATAAAGAAAAAGTCCTTATTTAATATTAACACGTGCAACTCATCTGAATGAACATCAATCTCTAGTGGGAAAATAACCTTCGTCCCCAAATCATAAAATAAATCAAGCTACATACTTCGAACGATATCACGTCCGGTAAAACACCACGACGTAAATCAATTCAATCTACGAACAATATACAGTCTTAATACAAAATATACGCCAATATAATTTTTAAATAAAATATTGCAAATCACAAGATATAACCCTAAAAATAAATTATACATAAATAATAATTGTTTTTAAAATTATTCTTCGGAGAAAAAACCACTACAATATGTATTTCGTAATTTTATAGATCACCACCCGTTTGTTTTCCAATTATATAAATAAAATTAATTAATAAATATGTATTTCGTAATTTTAGATAGATAGATCACCACCCGTATGTTTTCCAATTATATAAATAAAATTAAAAACTTTATAAATACAACTTTTCAACAAATAAATATGTATTTCGTAATTTTATAGATCACCACCCGTTCGTTTTCCAATTATATAAATAAAATTAAATATTTTAGAAATACAGCCTTTCGCCAGTACTGCACTGGGCTTTGCGTCATGTGGTAAGCGTGTCCGTTCTCTACTTATGATTTAAGACACCTGCCAAACGCAGTGCTCATACCCCTTCTCGCACACAAAGTACACTCCAGAATGTAGAGACCAGTAAGTGTATGTATTTTTCTTGTTCTAAATATTTCCCGGCACGAGTCAGTAAGTCCCAATTTAACACTTTCGCGGCCGAGGTAATTTTGAAAAAAAGTTCCAGTTATAATTTTTCTTTTAAATTGTATTTATAATAAATTAGTTCACATACATTGACATATGCACCTATTTTTGTTTTATATGTCTTTTATAAAGTGGAAAATCGCAGCGGTCACTAATGACCGCTGCGAATTTTTTTTTGTTTCTTTGAAACCAAATTTTGCAGATTCTAGCGATGAATCTAGTTTAGAAAATAATGAGATACCATCTAGTGATATAGAACCCTTTGTAAATTCAGGCTCAGACGATGAAGATCCTACATATATTCCAGAAAGTGACTCAGAATTATCTGAGCCTTCTCCATCGATTAAAACACAGTGCGGTCCTTCACATTCAGGAAACAATTACACAAATTTAGAAAATAATGAAGATGAAATGAATAATTCCGAAAATAATCCAAATCTTTTTAATCAAACAGAAATAGAGGGGGCAAATTTGGTTGAAGGTCAAAGCACTGAATCAAAAGATTATTCTCTAGAAAATGTTGTGTGGAGTGAACCTAGAGGAAATCATATGGATTTTCCTTATGAACAAGAATCCGGGATCAAGCCCGAATATGCGGCAGCACTGGTAGATGCCGATCCACTAGCTGTCTATTTATTATTTATAGATGAAGAGATATTGGAGACCATGGTAACACAAACTAATTTGTATGCCAGTCAATTACTTCTCGCTTCCGAAGACGTAGCACCAAATTCCCGACTTCGAGATTGGTCTCCAACCTGTCAAATCGAAATGAAACATTTTTTGGGACTACAAGGTTATATGGGCCTGGTTAAAATGCCAACTATGCGACATTATTGGAGCAAACATCCACTTTTCAAGAATGCCCTTATATCCAAAATAATGAGTAGAAATAGGTTCGAGCTTTTGTTAAAAATGTGGCATTTTAGTAATAATGATGATTGTCCAGTAGGAGACAGAGTTTATAAAATTGAACCACTTATCAACTTGTTTTTGACAAAATGTCAGGATGTTTATCTACCGGGAAAAGTAGTTTGTATCGATGAATCACTTATACCATTTCGTGGTCGTTTGCTGATCAAACAGTATATATCTAATAAAACCCATAAGTATGGGCTAAAGATGTTCAAACTTTGCAGTGATAATGGTTTCACATGGAATATGAAGTTATATTCAGGGAAAGAGAAAGACCCATCCGTATCTGTTCCCACAAAAACTGTCCTCTTTCTAGCTAAGAATTTTCTAAATACTGGAAGGACTATAATTACTGACAACTACTATACAAGTATTGAACTAGCAAATCAGTTGTTGGACAAAAATACACATCTGTTAGGAACTCTTAGGGCCAATCGCAGAGGTAATCCAAAAGAAGTAGTTAATAAAAAATTAAAAGTAGGAGAAGTCATCGTGAAAGAAAATAGTAGAGGTATTTGTGTAGGAAAATGGCGTGATAAGCGTGACGTGAATTTTCTCTCGACCCTACATTGTAGTGAAATGGTAGAAGTTAGACAACGATCTGGAGGAACTGTTCAAAAACCGCAGGCTATTTTAGAATATAATTCTGGAAAATCTTCAATAGATGTTTCGGATCAGATGGCTAGTTATAATACTGCACTTCGTAAATCAATCAAATGGTATCGAAAAATAGCCCTCGAAGTCTTACTGGGTACCGCAGTAGTAAACGCATATATTTTGTACAAGAAAATCAATAATCAAAATAGTACAATATCCGAGTTCAGAACAAAAATTATAATGGGTTTGTTGGAAACTACCGATAATATTGAAGAGGAAGAAGAAAATGAATACGCCTACAACATCAAGAAAAAGATATATGAAAATGAACACACACACTTTTGCAAACAGAGATGGACCAGCAGCTAAATCTAGGAAATACTGTAGAGGCTGTTATGACAGAAAAAGATTACTAAATTTGGATAAAAGTAAGGTGAAAAACGTTACGACTTATTGCGTGCCGTGCGACGATCAACCTCACTATTGTTTAAACTGCTTCACAGCAAAACATAAGTAAATTACAAATAACATTAATAACTAAACAGAAAATATTTTATTTTATTTTTAATATTTTCCTTTGAAATATATAATAAGAAATAAAGTGTTATTTAGATAGATATGTGTCTCATATGTCTCACATACTTCGCAAAAATATGTTTCCACCCTATACCTATTTGCCCAAAACTGTAGCGCAAAATTTAAGAACTCGACTAACTGTAGTATCCAGGAAGGCCACAGCGGTCATGTGCACACTACAGAATCAATGTACTCTAGGTCACAAGTGCCAGAAAAACCGTATGTATTGAGAGATACGAAGCGGTCCCAGGTGACCGCCCTGGCCTAATGGGAACATTACCCATCGGTCATTAATGACCGCTCTGGCCGCGAAAGTGTTAAAAACTGCACGAAGACATTTCTTCTGCAGAATAAAAAGTCTTCCCACATCCACACCGTTCCCCCAAAAGACTAAACCATACCGCAACCGCGATTCTACGTAAGCTCGATACGCACACAAACTGGCTTCATTGTTTACTGAGCCAGCGATAACCCTCAGGGCATAGTGAGATGGAGAAATCCTCTGAAATAAATAGTGCATATGAGACTTCCAATTCAGTTGTGAATCGACCTTTATGCCGAGAAACATTTACTTCGGACGACGAGGCTAGTACACCGTCTCCAAAGTTTACAACAAGATCTTTTCGCTGAGAAACAGCGAAATGGATGATTTGGGTCTTGTCCACATTCAATTTAAGTTCGTTCGCTCTGAACCATGCGCTCACAGAGGACAATGCCTGTGTAATGGTTTCCCTCAAGACCTTTGTTTCCGTTGATCTTATTGCCAATGAAACATCATCCGCAAATAAGGCCATAGGATAATTAAATACTAGTGGTAACCCATTTATGTAAATTAAAAATAAAAGACGCCCCAGCACGGATCGCTGTGGTACACCCCTGGTAACCGTGAGCCACCCAGACCAAATTCTGGTTCCCTCCCCATTCACTGCCACGACACTTTGTCTTCTGTTTTCTAGATAGGATTTAATAAGGCTCCAACAATTTCCCCTAAATCCCAATCTCTCCAAAAGGATTTTGTGATTAACGCTATCAAAAGCCTTGGACTAGTCCATAAAAATTCCTGCTACTTGCTCTTTGTTCGACCAGGCATCAAGTATTTCACAAATCACCTGAAACATGGCTGAACATGTCGATTTTCCTGTTTGATAACCATTCTGTCTATCTGTGATAAGTTTATGTTTGTCGAGAAACCCATACATTCTTTTCTATATATCAGTTTTTCAAACACCTTGGCCACATTCGAAATTAGTGCTATAGGTCTATAATTTGTGATGTCATGAACATCTTTCTTGTACGCCGGACACACAACAGCCGTTTTCAAAGCATCCGGAAAGGTGGACGTCTCGAAACATCTATTGACAATATGACACAGTAGGTCAGCCAGATGCTCTGCGACGGCCTTAAGTACGGGAACGGATATTTCGTCCTGTCCCGCAGACGTGGTGTTCTTCAGTTCCATTATGGTGTTGAAGACCTCTGACGGTGTCGTCGGTTCCATAAAACACGTCTCCTTAGAGGACATTTCTTCAAAATGTGCTGGCTGTCTATCATCAATATTAGCAACTATACCCAGGAAATATCTGTTGGTATAGTCCAAGAGCTCTTTTTGGTCTGTTATTCCAGCAACTATTCCAGCAGTTAACAGTAGCCAGAAAATTCCGTTGCTTCTTCTTTCTGTCTGCCATGTTATTCACCAATGCCCATGTTGCCTTACTTTTATTATGCGATAACATAATGTAATTGGAATTATATATCGTTTTAGCCTTATTGTTTTCACTTTTGACATAATCTGCGTAATTTTTATAGAATTCTTTAGGTAACCTGTTTTCGATATAACCCTCGTATAATTGCCTTTTAATTCCACAATTTTTCCTGAGTTCGTCAGTTAGCCATGGATTCGTTTTTCTTCTTGTTTGTTTGAACGTAGATGGGCAGATTTCATTGACAATACCCAAAAGCACAGTACATACTCGTACACTTTCGTAGTACGTTTTCTATCGTTAAGTAATTGATCCAATTTACACTACTAACTTTTTCCGCTATTAAATTTAACTTATATCTGGTATAATGTCTCATCCTGGTCCTGACCGGCTCTGGACTACAAAGATTCAGATATGTAAAACTAATTTCCTGACACTTATGATCCGACCACGCCGTGTCCACAACACGACAGTTATAATGCCCATAACTCTTAGAATTGGTCATAATATTATCTGGCAGACTTTCAGACCTACTTGTGATACTCAGATTAAAGTCACCAATAATAACTAATGTATAAGATCCATATTTGGAAATTATGAATTCCAATATTTCTTCAAAGGTATGTCTAAATATATCCATATTCCCCTTTGGTGGTCTATATACCGGGTGTATTATGAAAAACCTATCGTGCTGTAACTTTTTTATTTTTAATCCGAATGTAGTAAATTAGACGTCGAACTAAATCGTTTTAAAAAGACTGTAACGTGATCCGCTTTGAATTTTTTTTTTACACTTTGTTTTTGACAGACAGCTGCAAACTGTGTTTTTTTAAATTGCACTTTACTTTTTTTTTCCTTATTCAAATATATTACTTTTTCTGAATATGAAACTGTAAACAACGATATCCTTGTATGAAAAAAAATCGAGAAATTGAAGGTTTCTTTTTAGTTCGATTTATTCTGGTTTTTCCGAACACAGAGATTTCTTAAATGCATTTTAAATACTCTATTTCATTTTATTACCAGCAAATGTGTGTACCATTTAAAATCACTTACATTCAATACTATATACCTCATAAAGCTATATAGATAATATATATCTATAGGATAATGGCGAATGTGTGGATGCGATTCAAGCATATTTTGAATGCGGAACAAATTCTGCAGCTGCTTTGCGACTTTATGGAAATCGTTTTCCTGACAGACTGCGTCCAAGTGCCGATAAGTTTGGGCTCGTGCGAAATTTACGAAATTTTGGATCATTCAAAAAACCGAAAATAAACGCACGTGTAATTCAAGATCAAAATTTAGAATTAAGTGTCTTGCTCTATGTGGAAGAAAACCCTAATACGTCTACGCGAGAAATTGCTCACTACATGCGGGTATCATATTCTACAGTTCAGTACATTCTGAAGAAGCACAAGTTCTTTCCTTATAAACCACGGAAGGTGCATGCTCTCGGTGAAAACGACCCTCAACGAAGGGTTCAATTCTGCACGGTTTTCATGAATAAACTAAGGGAAGATCCAATTTTTTATCGTCGTGTGTTGTGGTCAGATGAATGCACTTTTGGGAAAAATGGTGTATTCAACAGAAATAATCATCGCCATTGGAGCACTGAAAATAACCATGTTGTGATGCAACACAATTTTCAAAATCGGTTCGGTGTAAATGTATGGTGTGGCATTTTAGGCGATAGAGTAGTAGGGCCTTTTTTTGTGGAGGGTAATCTAAACCAAGAAAAGTGTAATAATTTGTTACGCAATGAATTAGGCGATTATTTAGATGAGTTGCCACTTGCTGAGTTAAACAGGGTGGTGTTCCAACAGGACGGTGCCACACCCCATAATGCACGAATGAATACTGATTTTCTAAATAATTATTTTGGCGTCAGATGGATGGGCACTTACGGACCTATTCGATGGCCTGCTAGATCGCCAGATCTGAATCCACTGGATTTCTTTCTGTGGTCTTACATTCAAGATCATGTCTATTTGACTCCACCTGATACCAGAGATGATTTAGTAAGAAGGATAGTACAAGTATGTCATGAAATACCACCAAATCTTATATTAAACGCAGCAGTTGGAGTTAATAGAAGGTGTCAAATGTGTCTGGAACAAAATGGGGCCAATTTCGAACATTTGATTCATTAAAATATATGATAGCTTGATTTCTGTAAATTTCGTAGTTTTTTTTTTATAATAAAAAATTTGTCACTCAATTTAATGGAGGTGTCTTCAGGAAATAAATGTTTATTAGAATAAGTAAAAAAAAATATGTAGTACAATTAAAAAAAAAAATTTACTACTGTCTGTCAAAATTTTTTTTTTTTAAACAGGTTACAGTGCTTTGAAAACGATTTAGTTTGACATATCATTCATTAAAATCAGATAAAATATAAGGAAGCTACAGCCACAAAGGTTTTTCATAATACACCCGGTATATTTACAATAATTAATTTTAATGTATGTGATAGTACCGAGCTACACTCAAGCGTCATTTCTATGCTTTTATTTTCTAAATATTCCACTGCGTCAAGCTAACACAGAATCGCGTACAACTTTACACGACGTCCACGTATACACTAACTTTGAAATAAAAATCCATAGACTAAAAATTACGACAAACTTACCTCTCTTAAGGAATTGGGATCACAAGTGTTTATTATCTATTCCCTCAACATTTTTTACCTCTTTTCTAAGAATGGAAAAAAACAACTGTATGGGATAGGACCGTTCGAGTTAAACGTATTAAATTTGTTTTAACAATATTAATGCTTTCTCATACACGTCGAGATCTCTGGGTTTTTTTTTTACAAGTTTTAACCCTTTAACCGATACGTTATGATTCGTGGCGAATGCATGGTTTGCGACGTTCGATTTTTCTGGTCTATTAAATTTAATATGTGTTCTTTAAAGCGGGTTATTATTGAGGGTTTCGTTTGACCTATATATTTCAAATTACAATCACTTCAATTAATTTCGTATATACCTGATTTCAAATTCAAATTAACTTTTTCTTTGATATTCCCTAGGAGACTTTTGATGGTGTTTTCGGACCGAAACACATGTACTTTTTCTCCTGGTTACGTTGAGATATCAAACTTGTGGATTCACGGTTTATTTCTATGCCAAGGCCATTATACCTGGCGATGTTTTTAATGAAATCTAGTTCTGTTTCGTATCTCTCTTTTGATAACAGAGAGTTTAGTAACCAATTGACTAAAAGAAGCTGTCTTATGTGAAAACTATGATTTGAATCCGCGGTGACGCTTCTATTGAGATTGGTTTCTTTCCAGAAAATATCGATTTCTATTTTATGCTTATTATTTCTAATTACTAATGTATCTAAAAATAGTATCCTATCATTGTTTTCCTTTTCCACCGTGAATTTAATAGTCGGAAATTTCAAATTTAACCGTTTAACGAACATGTCTAATTCACATTTCCGTGTAAAATCATGAAAATGTCATCTCCATAGAGTTCACGTATTTTCTGTTGACACCAACCTGCGCGAAAATATAAACGTCATGTGCTACAGATAGTCCAAAAGTATATCGGCGTAGGATACGTTCACAAGTAATTTAAATATATTCTTAATTAGAATAATATTATATACAAGTGCCCCGTATCGTTATGTTCAAACGTAAAAACGTAAAACTCGTATATCCATTTTTATTTGTTTCAAAGTTAGATCTATGCATGTGATTGTAATCCTAAAGTCAATAAAAACTGATTTTATTTAAAAAAGTTCAATTAATAATATTTTCGAAATGTCCACCTCCTTGTTGAATGCAGGCTTGTGCCCGTAAGCCAACAGAAGAAGTACTTATCCGAATTTCATACTTGTCTTGTCGGATTTGCTCGGCAGCCAGGTGAATACGATCCAACAACTCTTCCCTTGTGTTCGAAACTTGCGCGTAGACTAAATTTTTCATGTACCCCCATAAATAAAAGTCAAGGGGACTAAGATCGGGTGACCTGGGTGGCCATGCAACAGGACCACCTCGACCTTTGATAAATCTTGGATAATTAACGTTAACCCAATTTCGGACAGCAATTCCGATATGTGGTGGTGCCCCATCCATGTGAAGCCACATATCTCGTTGAACATTTAGTGGGACATCCTCTAAAAGACCTGGCAGTTCGTCAATAAGAAATTGAAGGTAATTCTCCGCATTTAACCTCCCAGGAAGAACGACAGGATCAATCAACAAGTCATCGATTAGGGCCGCCCAAATGTTAATAGAAATTCATGTTGAAATTTAGATGGGCGTATATCTTTGGGATTTTCTGATGATCACCTGTGCAGGTTTCTCAGATTTGTAACACCACTTTTCGTGAACGTAGATTCATCTGTCCAGAGAACTGTTCTGCAGAAATTAAAATGAAGCCGTGACTGTCTTAATATCCAGGTAGAATAAACTAGACGAGCATAGTGGACTGCCTCAAACAAACCGTGTCCCCTGGGATAGTGATATGGATATAAGCCCTCACGTTTTAAAATTCGCCAAACTGTCGATCGTGGCACTCCTAGTTGTCTAGCGATTGGACGTACACTGAGAGTTGGCTCCCTTGTAACAATAGCTACTGCTTCTTCCTCTAAGCTGCTGACAAATTTACTCCTGGGTCGAAAAGATAATCACGCAGTCCGCATTCCCGAAATTATCTGTGTACTTCCAGAAACGTTCTGTAATGATGAATGCGCCTATCGGGAAACAGATATCGGTATTCAATAACTGCTTGTCGTGCACGGCCGTTACAGTAGCCATACACAAAATGCATGTCCGCATACTCTTGAGAAGAAAATCGGTAAGGCATTTTGAATAAAGAAAACGTGTCCACTCACTAATAAGCTGTTATATGAACTGAAACGTAATGTAATCCTTTATTAAAAAATGCAACGTTAACAGTCATCTGAACATTTGGTTATTGTAAGATATTCACGGTTCAGCACTTACGAAATAAGTAAGAACATGCTTTAGCATAAATCAATTTCCAGTACTCTTTTTTGTAGATCTCCAAGAAATTACTGTATGCACTACGACACGTGTTTATTTATTTTAGGATAACATTTTATTATGCGACGTTAACAATCACAGGCATGTTATTGAATCGTATAACTTTTTTTAAATAAATTCATTTTGTATTGACTTTAGAATTACATTTTTTTTCATGATCTGACAATTACATTCATAGATCTGTAACTTTGAAACAAATAAAAATGGATATACAAGTTTTGTGTTTTTGTTACTTGAAACGAAGTCTACTTTACACTCCTAAAATTTTAACATAATGATATGGGACACATTGTATTTCAAATTACAATCGTTGCAATTAATTTCGTATATATAGCAAACGCCAATTAAGTTGGCGCGAGAAGGGGTAAGTTCGCGCAGAATTAGAAGTAGTGGGGAGATTTGTATTTGGTATTTGGTTTTACATCAAATGTCAGATAATTCTAACCTCTGAGCGTGTATGATCCCCTAGCAAAGACATTACAAAATATGTTCTGTCAAACGTCAATCACAAATGTGTTCTGACAATTACTTGAGTAGTGGGGGTGGACGTTTTTAAAAACGTCTTCTGCGCACCCCCTCCTCGCGCCAACTTAATTGGCGTTTGCTATACCTGATTTCAAATTAAAATTAACTTTATCTTTAGTATTACCTAGGAGGCTTTTGATGGTGTTTTCGGATCGAAACGCAACTTGGAGATCTTGTTCTTTAACAACTCCATTAATGTTTTTCGTTATTGGGTGGTATGGTAAACACATGTACTTTTTCTCCTAGTTACGTTGAGATATCAAACTCGACAAGTCGAAGTGTTTTAAGACCTTTAAGTACTTTTAACCTCAAAAGTAATAAGGAATAATTTTTAAAAAAACAACGTATTTAATGCATCTTGATAAACTATATTTGATTAAAATAATAACTGATTATCATAACATCATATCCAATAAAATAAAGCATTTCTTAAAATACAATTTCCTCGTTTAAATACCTTCGCCGGCGATGAACTTTTCAATTTCTTCAACACTAAAATGAAAAATTTACAGTAACAAATGAAGAACAAAAACAATTTAATACAATACGTTCTAGGTAAGTTTGCGGTTAGATTTTCGACACCATCGTCTGTAACGACAACGACATCTTCAATTCGTACACCTCCAAAACCACGGAATCTACTGAGGACTTCTGGTACCAAGAATCTAGCCCTGTTTGAATCAGCTAGAGCTTCATCTAATAACTGAAATTATTATTTTTATTATTAAATATATTGCAAAAATATTTTTTAATAATATCGAATATTATCGGAATATTATTAAAAATCTGGTGTGGATAACACAAGTTAATAATATTTGTGTAAAAATTGGAACAGTGCATGATGTTAGGAAAGACAAATGTTGGAAAGACAAATTTCACAACAAAAACACCCTTCCTTGCTACATATCAAGCGAGACACAAAATTTATAGTTAAATTTAACATATTACTAATACTACGTTAAAGTACTTTATGTAGGTTAGATCACTTAATCAATCTAAGACATAACTGATTTAATCCATGGCATACTCTGAAAACTTTTTTTGTGGTTCACTCCTTGTAAAAAAGGTCAGAAAAAATATCACAGCAGAACACTGAACTCCGGTCATTGACTTATGAATGCCGATTTTTAATAATATTTGAATATTATTAAAAATGTTTTTGCTTTAGGTAGGTATTTAAAAAAAATCAAGGTTTTTACTCACTCAAGTATGCTCAAAATAGTGTTTGTAAATATTATATTACTGAAGTGTTAATGGTAGAAATTAATTTTTTAGTTTACAAAATATAAAATAAATAACAAATTATGTTAGTTAGTAAAGGATAACTGCTAGACATTGGAAATTCAAAATTAGTGCAGGTTTAACATGTCTTTGTTTTTATTTCTTCAATAAATAGTGAACAATAATAATATCACATTTAATATACAGGAATAGCACTTTGCTTATTAAAAAAATATTAACCAACGACTGGATTCTTTTATACTTTGTTCGATCTATTCCATATTGCCAGTGAATTTACAACCAACTTACAAGCTAAGTCACAACAAAAATATTCCCGATTCACTACGAAAATAATCGATTTAAAAGAACAACAAAATCTCTATAATTGTAGTTTATCACGCTATTCTTCAACTTAGATATTATTTCGTCTACAATCAGGAAATATCGGCAATCTATTTCATCGGATTGGCTTCTATTTTTTAAAAAATTTTAAACAATGTTTACCATTGCATTATGGGACCAAACGAACAAAATTTAAGTGTTAGAGGGGTTATATTAGATTGTGTATTCTCATTTTAACAAGAATGTGTTTGAAAGTGATTATTAGATTAATTTCTTAATATCAAATAAGTATTTCAGGGTATTACTAACTAAAAATAAGGATAATATTGACATAAGCTGGTCAATTCTAATCGGGAAACGTTTTGTAATCTGCACTATTTAATTATTTTAGGTTAATCAAAGAATAATCTACCTAGCATCTACAATTATGGGAGTATATGATTATTATTTATGTTTACATTCCAGCGGCAAGAATTTGTAATGCACTAACTCGTTTTGCCAAGAATATGTTTTGAATTTGAATTGAATTGAATTTGTAATTCAGTTTTAATATCAAACAAAGTATAAAACCAATGAATTTTAAATTATGTTAATCCACAAAAAGATTTAACAAGCAGGAAAAGTTAGATTCCCTGGTAATATTGTTGGCTAGATATACAACACTAACAACAATTTTGATTATCGCATATACCATGCTGGGCATGCTGGCCACAATTTAAAGTTTATTATTAGTTTCCGTGGTACAACTTTAAATTAAATTGATTATGTATATATTATATAAGGTAAGTAAAGATACATAGAGCAAATATTGACTTTCAATACCTATTGCGATTGCTACGCCACATTGATTTATTGATGTTTTGTATTAATCCTAGCTTAAATAATTTTCATCAGTACGTTACAAACGCCATAGATGGAGTTAATTCGACATCGCGCATTTAGCTATAGGGATAAGTATGTTTACTAATTGCAAAAGTTAGTTAAATGTAATGTTATGTAATACAGTTTGTAACCTTAATTTTAATTTAGTTTTTAAAAACACAGTTCTTGTATGATTTAAATTTTAAAATTAGCTGCTATATTGCAAGTACTCAAGTCTAGATTTCTGTGATAGTGGAATATCTCTACAAATGAGAATTCTTTATTAAAACTACAAACATAACCACATAAGGGATTAATTGTACACTGTATAGTGTGCAGTGTAATTTATGATTTGAAAATAATCATTTGGCAATCTGATCAAAATAGTCAGGTTATGCCAGCACAACCGCGGAGGTCATTTGGCCTACATTCTACATCATATCCACAATTAATTTCAACATGTCAACTTTAAAAATCAATAAAAATTGCCCCAATTAAATAATTAATTTATTACTGTGATTAATTTTAAAATTAAATCCGGTGTAGTATTCGATGGGCCATCATTTATGTTGACAATATGAAGAACTGAAATGAATTCACGTAATTGTGTTTAGAAATTGACTAGTCAATTGTATGAATATTCTTTAGTTTTCATTGTATTTACGGAAGAAGACCTAGTTTTACAAAACCTAAGCGTCATTGATGTTATCAAATTTTCAGGTTAAAATTACAGAATGTATGTTAATAAAGAATATTTGAATGAAAGAATACCAAGAGAAACTTTAAGAATCTAACATTTGAAATTTTTTTAACAAACCTTTTTATCGTGTGACATCTAAGCAAAATAAAAAAGCTTTTGAGGTAGGTTACATTTTGTTTACTAATTATTTTTCGGGCAATTTTGTTAATTTATGCAGTCATTCTCATTTATTTGCATCAAACTGAGCCATGTTAAGATGAAAGGTTCAAAAAAGGATTATTATCTTTTATTCAATTATAATACCCCTGCGAGTTTGTTGGTGATTTTTAGGCCGGCCCAAAATATAACATTACAAACTAAATATTCTAAAACGACTATATTTATGTTACTTCTTTAAACATTTATAGCAAACGCCAATTAAGTTGGCGCGAGGAGGTATAAGTTCACGCAGGATTAAAAGTAGTGGGGAGATTTGTATTTGGTTTTACATCAAATATCAGATAATTCTAACCTCTGCAAACGTCAATGACAAATGTATTGACAATTATAGCAAACGCCAATTAAGTTGGCGCGAGGAGGGGGTGCGCAGAAGCCGTTTTTAAAAACGTCCACCCCCACTACTCAAGTAATTGTCAGAATACATTTGTCATTGACGTTTGACAGAACATATTTTGTAATGTCTTTGCTAGGGGATCATACACGCTCAGAGGTTAGAATTATCTGACATTTGATGTAAAACCAAATACAAATCTTCCCACTATTTCTAATCCTGCGCGAACTTACCCCTTCTCACGCCAACTTAATTGGCGTTTGCTATACTTGGGTAGTGTGGGTGGACGTTTTTAAAAACGGCTTCTGCACACCCCCTCCTCGCGCCAACTTAATTGGCGCTTGCTATACGTTACATATATGTTAGAGCATATGGTAAATTTTAATTGATATTATTTAGAATCTTAAGAGACTCTAGAAATTTATTGCGCAACTCACATGATCGATAAAGTAGCAACCTGGTTCAATAGTAAATACCATTCCTTTCAGCATTGGTCGACTGAATCTTTCAACGGGTTTCCAAAACGATGGAGCTCTACCGCCAACATCATGAACATCTAGACCTAGAAAATGACTTAAACCGTGTGGCATGAAAACTCTTCCTATTCCAGCAGCCATCATATCATCGATTTCGCCAACAAGTAATCCCCCTATCTTCAATCCTTCTAATATTGTACGCAGAGACAATGTGTACATGTTGGTCACAAGCACTCCTGGTTTGCTTGCCGCTTGGACGTTTCTGTTAGCGTTTAGTACGGCGTTATACACAATTTTCTGATCTTCTGTGAAAACTCCATTAGCTGGAAAGCTGCAGGTGATATCAGCCGCGTATCCAAAGTATTGACCACCCATATCGAAGCAGCACATATCTCCGTCTTGGATTAGACGGTCGTTTGGAGAACCGGCATGGCCATAATGAAGAATTGCCGAATTAGGGCCAGTTCCGCAGATGCTGGTGTACGCTTCGTGTCTGCAACCAGCGTACGTGTAAATGTAATAGAGGAATTCGGCTTCACTTTGGTATTCGTATCTTCCAGGTTTGGTAATTCTCATGACTCTTCTATGAGCATCTGCTGAAACTTTTAGAACGTAGCGCATAACTGCTAATTCGTAATCGGTTTTGAAAGCTCTCCTAAAATTTAAAAAAATTTAGCTTTGAAAAGTGGCTGTACACAAACTAGCCCGGTGTTACAGATATGTTTTCGATGACGTAGGTAGGTAGCTCTTGTTTACGTAGTCTACATGTACACTGTCCGACATATAAAACCTGTACACTAACATATTATCAATGTAAGCCAGGCTTATCAAATTTGACATGTCTTATTTGAGTTGTCAAATTCGACTTAAAGTTATAAGGTAATAGCAATGTATGTATACCCTATTAAGTCTATTAATGACAGTATGAATATATCTGCCCCGTTTACGCAACTAAAAAACTCTGATTTTAGGCTCATAAGAATTTGCACTGGTTTTATATGTCGCGCAGTGTACTAGGTAATTAAAGTCAAGCATCAATATTTGAACTGTTAACTCGATATCAGATTGTCAAACTTTATTCGTTTTGGATGTTGATTTTATTTCTTTGTTGTACATCTGGATAAATATGATCAAAGTTGCCTAGATTTTCGATTGGTTAGATGGTATTTATAGCTAAGTAATGTTTTGAAATGAAAATTTGGAAATGTCGAAATATTTTAATCGTTAATATTAGATGGAGAATGTGAATAACATTACAATCAAACAAATCTGTGTAAGTGATGAGTATATTGCTGACATGCTCCCACGTAAAATACAAGATTAAATATCGTAACACTGGCTTCCGAAAATTTACGATAAACGGAGTTGCAGGCACTTTACTTTTTGGCAGGGTTGATAATAAAAATACAACTCAACTAGTCAGTACCCACGGTCTCAGTGAAGACGGCGTGGGGTTCGTCTCGAAACGTTAATACGTGACTGACTTTTAATTGCATATCGCTGCTTGACGCTGCACGGAACTGAGTGGACTGCACTTTTTCTAGTTGCGTCCCTGCACCTTTCATTAACATGTAGTCGTCTCCAGCCTGATGCAGTGTTACTGAGCGTTAAAAATTCTTTCTCATTACTTCTGAGATTTCTAAAGCAAGACCCAGGTTTATTTTTCTGCAATTATGTTATGATTTTCAATGTGGACTTGTCGGCAGCATATGATACCGTAAATCGAAGAATCCTCATTACTAAGATCTATAATACTACCAAGAATTACGAATAACCAAAGTAATCAAATTCTTACTACAAAACAGGAGATACTATATCAGCTTCAAGGACAGGAAAAGTAGGTGGAGAATACAAAAGAACGACCCCCTCAGGGAAGCGTCCTGTCTTCAATGCTATTCCACATATACACAACTAGTCCATCTGTAGTGATACGGAGCATTTCCTTTATGGTCGGGGAAAAAATTTTTCAATAGCTGAAGAAAAACTACAAAATGCCTTATCATAGATGTCAATCTACTACGAAACAAACCGTTTGAAGCCCAATCCATCTAAGACACAGGTGTGTATCTTCCAATCTGAACTCAAAAGCAGCCGGGAGGGTACTACATATCCAATGGGCGGTACACACTGCTTGGCCGAAATATCTTGAGGTCATCCCTACTGGATAGCGCCCTAACGTACAAATTCCTGTCAAAACACCCGGCAAAAGTTATCGACCAGGAACCACCTCCTGAAGAAACTGACGGGAATCAAATGAGGAGCTACCCCTGTGTGATCAGATCTACAGCTGAAGCACTATGTTTCTCAACAGCGGAGTACGCTTGCCCAGTATGGAATAGATCCGCACATGCTAGACATGTGAATGTTGTTCTTAACATGCTAACTTGTGACTGGCTATATAAGGGTTACACCACTGGAACATCTCTACACAGCGGTTGAATGCGAAGTTCCTGCAGATTAGCTATCGAGCACACGGAAAGATTTAGGCAAACATTCGGCAACCACCACCCCATTTATAATGCACCGGAGCCAATAAAGCGACTAAAATCATGGAAGGGTTTCCTGCGCGCAGTCCCTATGGAGCCACCGGATATCTATCCTCTACGCCAAGAACTTCCGCCGGGATGCCATTTGAATTGGAAGAGTTGGAAAACTATCAATCGCCTCAGAACGGGAGTCGCCCCCGCAAAGACAAACCTAGCGAAATGGGGGATTATCGATGGAACGGACACCAAATGCGACTGCAGGGAAGTGTAAGATATAAGTTCTAACCTGTAAGAACTACCCAAACTTCTGCTCCACAGATTTATGGCTTGTTACAGATTATGCTTTGAACGTGGCCCGATACTGGTCTGATAGAATGTGAAGTGGATTCAGACGCGAAAAAGTATATTTCCCAAATTGAAATTACTATTAAAAATTTCTTCTGTGAAAATTACGAAGACATCGAAAAGACTGTCACAACGAAATTTTGGGCCTTAACACAAAAAATCGTATTGAGGTTTGTTAACCTCAGTCTTTCAAATTGCTCGTTGACGACAATCTAAATTTTTTGAATTTTTCGTTGTCGGTTTAAGTCCTTGACGTTGATCAATTTGTGTTGATGTAAACTGGCGGCCAAAAAAACTGATCCACTCTTTTTTTACTTTATAAAACGATCTTCAATATGTCAAAAAATAATTAATATAGCTGTCATAATGTATCATGTAATAAGACTAATACTAATAAAAGTGATAATATTAATTGGGATAGTCTACTTAAATGAAGTAGGTATAACCTCCAAATTCACATCATGTAAATATACTTAAAATGTTATTAAACGTCAATATGATGGGTCAGTTTTTTGTCCGCCAGTTTACATGCTTGGTGTTGTAATATACTTAAGATTACCTTAGCAGCGATCATATTTGCATTTATTTGTCTGCAACAAATTCAATTACCGTGATATCATAACGTTTCTAGGACGAAGATGGCTTTGTAATATAAATTGTATGTCTGAACTTAAGTTAGGAACTATAACTCTGTTTTGTAAATTATTTTGACAGTGACATTATCTGTCATCCATTAATGTGTTAGAATTGCTGAAAGCAAGTTTGAACGTCGAGTTTGAAACATAGCACATTCGAGTAAATTCAAATATGGTTTACAATATAGTGCAAAAAGCGTACATGATTGAAGCCTATTTTCGGAGTGGAGTGCGAATTGATGGAATTTGGGTGTACGCAGTCAACGTGCATGTTTGGATGATTTTAGAGAACACTTTCCAGAGTTAGCTGTAATTCCCAAAGATTTTTATAATTGCCTTTCCAATTGTGTTGGTGTGTTTCGTGAGACTGGTTCTGTGGGTCATAAATCACGTACTGGTAGACCAACTGTTCGTTCGGAACAAGTTATAAATGATGTTCGTCAACGTATGGTAAATGAACCCACAAAACCTTTGAAACGCCTTTCTCAAGAGATTGGACTTTTTTATGGAACATGTCAGAAAATTGTAAAGAAAAACTTACACATGCATCCGTATAAGATGCAATCACATCAGGCTATTTTGCCGGTAGACTACCCTAGACGTCGTGCGTACTGCCAGTGGTTTGCAAATAACTTAATAGAAGATGATGACCTACTAAATTTGTCATTTTTCTCTGATGAAGCATGGTTTCATCTTTCGGGGTATGTCAATTACCAAAATACTCGAATGTGGAGTAGTGAAAATCCTCATATTTTTATTGAATCGTTTCTCCATAATGCGAAACTTGGTGTTTGGCTAGCAGTTTCTCGCCGCAGAGTTGTTGGCCCTATTTTTTTTAATTTCACAATTAATGCTGAGAGGTATAGAAACATTCTGAATGAATTTATTGAACAGTTGCATGATGATGAATTGCAATATGGATACTTTCAACAAGATGGTGCAACGGCTCACCCAACACGAGAAAATATTGCTTTTCTTTGTGAGTTTTTTGACGATCGGATCATAAGTTTACATACGGAAGTTGAGTTTCCACCACGATCACCTTGTTTGACAATTATGGACTTTTTCGTGTTTCCTCACCTAAAGAATAGAATATTTAAAACTCCTGTTGCTAATTTGCAAGATATGCAACAAAGAATTATTGACGAATGTGCATTAATAACGCCCGCAATGCTGCAAAATGCCTTTAACAGCATGAAAAGGCGTGTCACATTGGGAATTGAAAATAACGGACAACAATTTCAACATTTGCTTTAATTTTGCCTTTTTTTATTAATAAAATTTTGAATATAAGCTGAGCTTGTTGTTTTATTGTATCTTTATTAAATCAAATGACATATTTATTGATGTCACGATGACACTATCAAAATAATTTTCAAAAATTAAGGTTAAGTTACCAGTATGATAATATGGATAAAGTTCAGACATATATTTTCTATTTCAATGCCATCTTGGAACCAGAAACTTTATGATATCGCGCTATTTTTGTAACGAGCCATCGAAAAAATTCATAATTGGAGTAGACTGTGAAATTGGGTTGGTACTTTAGCCACTTCCACATAATGACATTTATTATTTGACATTCAAACCATGGGGGATAATGTTAAATTCCCAAGGTCGGACTTTGTTTTAGTTCAATACTACACCTGATTTGGCGCTAGTTGTATCATATATATATATATATATATATATATATATATATATATAGATGTAAACAATAAATATTTCATCGCATTCATAGATTGCATTTGTTTTTGCAGGTTTTGCGTAATAATTAAGTTCAGTTAAGGCTGTAATTTAACTTTAAAAAAATGGTGTTTAAGTGTTGTGTACCAAATTGTAAGAATACAAATAAAGACTATAAAATGCATCGGTTTCCTCACTTGGATGAAGAGGTTAGTAAACAATTAAATACTTGCTATCGCTTTATGAATAATTGTGTAATAACGTGTTTATTTAGTCATACACTATGTAATATACCATTTTCTTTATAGTTGTACAATTGTTGGATTGGCAGAATTGGCAATAAGAAATTGTTAAACATTGACCCAATTAATGTCAACAGGAATTACCGAATTTGCCATATTCATTTTAGTAATTTCTCCCGTGTACGCATTTCTCACAAAACTGGACGAAAAGACCTTAAGGCAAGAAGTATACCATCAGTCTTACTTCCTGGTAAATCATAAATAGCCTTATTTATATATTATATGTGCTTTACAATGAATTATTATAGGTTTTTGCGAAACTCCCACATTACAAAACTCATTAAAATATCGGACAACAATTACAACGATTGAGAATGAAAACAGTGAAGCAGGCCCTTCTAATATTGTTCAAGCACAAGAAGGTATCTACTTAAGAAATCCCCCGTTTTAACTTGTATATCAATAAATAATGTGTTACAGAATCTGCAGTATCAATTGGTACTATGTCAAACTTTCCAACTACACCCACTAAGCAAAGTATTACCTCACTGTCTTTTCGAAATGTGAAAACACCTAAATCTAGGAAAGGTAATTATTTTAATATACTTCTGATTGTTCCATGTTTTTTTTTTTTGTAAGAATAGCATCAGATATGTTTTGTCTTTAATTTTTATAATATTTAGCTCACATATGTAATCAATATTTCTTATATATTTAGATCTCAGAAACCATGGCAGCTTGTTAAAGACTGTTGGTGTGACAAGAAAACAACAACTGACACCCAAGGCTCGCAAATTATATAGAATGGCAGCATATCTCAGAAAAACAGCAAGAAGAATAGAATATGAAAACATTGATATTAAAGAAAGATTCCAAATGGCAAATACATTCTTGCAATCAGAAGAGTTTCTTAGTTTGCATGTTAATCAAACAACTTGTAATTTCATTATGTCACAGATACAATTACAAAAGAAAAAGCCCAAAGGAAGGCGTTATAATATTGATAGCAAGTTGTTAGGGTTATCAATCATGAAACAAAGCCCAAAAGCTTACAG
The DNA here is from genome assembly GCA_935421215.2 of Melolontha melolontha. NCBI lineage: Eukaryota > Metazoa > Arthropoda > Insecta > Coleoptera > Scarabaeidae > Melolontha > Melolontha melolontha. The sequence continues at coordinate 16,047,932 of OW285236.1, forward strand.
GTTTTTAGGGCGAGTATTTGCACTTCCATCTAGAAGAACCTTAATGCAATTATTAAATGAAGTGCCATTAAATTGTGGGATTAATGAATGCATTATGGAAAATTTAACTTATGCTTGTACAAAATTAAAGCAACATGATAAATTTTGTACAATAATGTTCGACGAAATGAGTTTAGAGGCCGGATTGTCATATAACACTAAAACTGACACTATTGAAGGATTCGAAAATTGTGGACACAATACGAAAGCTGTATTTGCTGACCATGTTTTAGTGTTCATGGCAAAAGGTTTATGTAAAAAGTGGAAACAGCCTCTTGCTTATTTTTTTACTGAAGGAGGGATGAAATCTCCTGACTTAGAAAGGAATTTAAAAGAAATAATCAGAGCAGTCAGATTAACTGGTCTTGAAGTAGTGGCTGTAGTTTGTGATCAACTATCGGTCAATAGATCCGTAATTAGATCACTAAAAGAGAAAACCAATGCTGAATGCATTAAAAATAATATTGAAAATCGATATGAAGGTTTTCTTGTCGATGGCATTGAAGTAGTTCCTTTGTATGATCCACCACATTTGTTGAAGGGACTACGAAATAATCTTCTGCAATATGATGCCAAATTTAAATGGAAAGAAGATCATATCCAGACAGCATCATGGAAAGATATTGTGCAGTTTTATGAGGTGAGTAAATTATGTATTATATTGTTATATAGTTTTTTTTAACTGATGTAAATATTTATTATTTAATCAAGTCAGTAATAAAAGATGCAGTTTAGCATGTTGCTGTTCATCTTTCCCTTAGACTAATATATTTTGCAATATTTGCTGTAAAAAAAATTTTTATCCAATGTTCAATTTAGTTGTCATGTGTTTATAAAACCAGGTGGCTCATATATTACTTGTTGGATAGCTGACATATTGATCAGTACTTCATTGATGTTTAATGGTAATTAATAGAGACATTTGTTTATAGATTGATGTAGGTGATTACGACACAAAGATGTGTTATAAATTAACAGATGCCCATGTGTATACTGACCATATGAAAAAAATGAAAGTTAATGTTGCAGCACAAATATTCAGCCATTCAGTTTCTGCAAGTATGAGGGCTCTTGTGAGATTAGGTAATGTAGATAAATGTTTGTAATATACAATTGAATTGTACAATTACGCCATCTTTGTCATATGTATATAAATTGCAATTGAAATTTTTTAGGACTTGGGTCTCTTCCAGCTTCATGTAGCGACACTGCAGACTTTCTTTTATTTGTGGACAAACTATTTGATAGTGTCAATGGGTCTGTCATTAAACCACAAGAAGGAAAACCATTAAGTTGTGCTATTTCTAAAGAATCACAACATTTGTATTTTTGGAATGAAGCGAAGAATGTTCTAAAGAGCATGACATTTGTTAGAAATAAAAAAGATTTTGTGCCTCCATCTGTTACAAATTTTATAGTAACTGTTCGTGGTTTACAATACATTTGGGAGAAATTGAACAGTACATTGACATATCTCTGTCCCAGAAATTTTAATCAGGACCCACTCGAAAACTTTTTTGGGTCCATTAGAAGCCATGGTGCCAGAAATATTAATCCTACACCAACTGGCTTTATGTCTTCATTCAAGTCACTTCTAGTGACAAATTTATTGAGCACCCATTCACCAGGATCCAACTGTGAAGAGGATGCGTCAGAAGGTACCTTAGACAATTTGAAAAATTTTGTAGACATTAGAGAGCAAGAGAAGGTCAGACCATCTTTTACTAATTTAGAAGGTATTAATGTTTCGCATATCAGTAAAAATATTCGAATACAAGCTGTACATTCCTACATTGCTGGCTATGTAATGCGTAGTATTCGAAAAATTACTTCAAACTGCTTAGAATGTGCAACTTTTTTAAAAAATGAAGAGGCATGTAAGCCAGAACATTTTTTGATAGAAGTCAAAGAATATAGCCGTAACAAATTATTTCGCCCAAATAGTGCTTTTTTTATTAATTTCTCGGAATGCATTGGTATTTTGCATGTTATACTTCCCAAAATATGTCACAAACGAAACATTAAAAATTATTGTATTTCAATGTTGCAAAAACATATACAAATAGATGAAAGTCTATGCAACAAGCATAATTTAAAAGATATTTTTTAATACGTATTGTAATTTTTTTTATACATACATGGATAAGAAATATAAATAAAAGTTTGAAAGGATTAGACTATAAGAAATATTACAAGAGTAATATTCTGAATCCAATTGCAAAACTGGCTCAAAAGAGGTATGTTAAATATAAAACAAAAAATAAAAAAATTAAAATGTTAAAGAGACTCGTATAACGTAAAATACAACTACTTTTTTGCTTTTATGCGACTATAGTTTTGACATTACTGCCATTATCAAGGGAATAGAAAATAGAACTATACAATATCCTAGAATATTCAGTATTACAGAATTGGTAGATTTGTATATGTTTATTATTCAAGTAAATATTATAATGTATACGTGTCTTGCAATTTTTAATCGTTTTATATTATAAATAAGATCAATTAGAATATCAATTTGTTTTTATTGTTCCCTTCAACAAATCCTTTTACCTATTTAGTTATACATACCGTTTACTGATGAAAGCATATTTTATTAAAATCTGTTCGAATTTGCAATGGTTGAACTGTAACATTTGCGTTTTAAAGAAAAAACGATGGCTTTTCGTTTGTATGGAATGATACAAATGTAACAGCTCTTCGATTGATTAGAACCACAAATTCGAACAGATAACCAAAAATTCCAACAAAAATAATGCACATTTAGAAATCAAAAAGCCCGCTGTAAATAGTAGTTACATACTACACCTGAAATGGCGCTGTTAATGCACGATAATTGAAACAGGAGTTACCAATCTATAGAAGTATATTATCTATGATTCAAACTATAAGTTTGTGTCAAATTTTTCAAAATTCTTATTAAGAAAATTAAATTTATTTAAAAAATGGTATTCAACATAGAACAAAAAGCAAAAATTCTCGAATGTTACTTCTGTACAGGTGTGAAAGTAAATGGCGAGTGGCAGTATTCAATTACGGAATGCATGGCTGATTTTAGTGAAGAACATCCTGAATTAGTGTTTGACTACAATGATTTTTACAATGTTTTGACAAATTGTGTAAAGTTATTCAGAGAGACTGGTAGTGGACGGCCATCTAAACGTACAGCTGATAATATTGAAGCCCTTCAGCATATTATTGATGAAAATCCAAAAACATCCATTTCAGTAGTTACCCAACAAACAAATTTATCTTATGGTATGTGCCAATTCATTCTTAAAAAAGTCTTACATTGTCATCCACATACAAGCTGCAATGTTTTCATGAACTTTATCCAGTGGATTATTTAAGACGAGTGGAATTTTGTCAATGGTTTCAAAATAATCTACACAATCAGGATATCCTTAACACAGTTTTTTTCACGGATGGGGCCTGGTTTTATCTTTCTGGATATGTTAATTCACAGAATATGAGGTGTTGGTCCTCCGAAAATCCTCATTTTTTTGTTGAAAAAACATTGCATCCCCAAAAAGTTAGTATTTGGGTTGGAATATATCGAAGAAGATTGGTGGCTCCCATTTTTTTGAAGCTACACATACTGGTGCCTGATATCGCAATGAGATACTCGACTCATTCATAAATCAACTGTATGATGAGGAATTTCAAAATGGGTATTTCCAACAAGATGGTGAGTAGATGCCAATTTACCAGTAGGTATTGGGCCAGTAGGTTTTGTTCCAAATAAAATTTAGTTTTGAAGGCTCGATAATTCACCAACTCAAGGAGATCCCATGTTTTGGACAATCCTAATAAAAATATAAACAAACTATATTTGTCGCAAACTATATTGTTGAATTACGATAAGGGTGGACTCAAAGGCCATCCAATTTAAAAATTATGAATGGTAAAATAGTATAGGTAGAGGCGAAACACCCTTACATAGTTTTATGCAATCTGGTTAGTAAAGTCAAATAATTATTACTTTTATCATTTATTTACTGCATTTAATATAAAGCACTCTAAATTGTGAACGTAAACATGATAATATGTAGAACGTAATTCACAACGTAAACGAGAACATTGAACGTAGTAAACGTGAACATAAAAGGTAATAATTCTAGTATTATAATGTGTAACGTCAAAAATATAAGTTTATGTTAATAATCAAATTCTAATAAACATTAATTATTCATATCAATTGTTTCCATATTTCATTTTTCTTTCGATAAAAAATATTCAACAGTAAAAAAAAAATAAGTTAGTTACATAATTATTTTAAATATAAATAAATTGGAATGGATTCTGACAAAAGTTATTTGAAGGAAATTAATTCACTTAATAATGATGCAATAGAATATTTAAAATCATATATTTCATTACCTAAGCTAGCTACCAATAAATAAAATTCTATTCATTACAAACTTATCAAAATTTGAAAACATTCTAACAAATTCATTTGACTATATACTATTTATAAAAAATATATATATAATCAGTAATTCCTTCTACCATAATATGGTGTAGGAAAGTTTCCTTTATGCTTCAACTGCGAACAAACTTCTTCCATTCCTTTCTGTTTTGTGTTAGTTGTTTCCCTTCTACCCATCCCTTGTCCTTTGTAATATTCTTGCCACTGCATTGTCCCACGTTTGTCTTAGCCTTCCCCGTTGTCTACTTCGTTGTATTTTTGCTTCCCATATCCTTCTTACTGGTTTCGATTTTTCCATCCTCATGAGATGCCCCCACCATTCCAATTGTTTTTGTTCAATAAATTCAAGAACTGATTGAATTCCTAGATCTTTCCTTATGTCCTTATTTCTCATTTTTTCTCTTTTGGTCACGCCTCGTACTCTTCTCAAATACTTCATCTCAACAGCCTGTATCTTATTTTTTTGTCTGTCGTTCAAAATCCATGACTCACATGCGAATGTCAACACAGGCCTGTATACCGATTTAAACACTTTCAGTTTTGTTTTCCGTGTTATTTCATTTTTGCTAATGAATTTGTTACTCATTGCATAATAAAGTTTCATCGTTTTTTCAACTCTTTTACTTATTTCAGCTTCTTGAGTACCTTCCTCATCTAGTAATACTCCTAGGTACTGAAATGTTTTCACCTGCTCTATGTTTACTCCTTCTATATCTATTTTTATTTTTGTGTGGTCCTTTCCTGTTACCATAACTTTTGTTTTGTTTTTTTTCATACCGTGTTCTTCTAGCTCTTTATGCCATATGCTAACATTACGTTGTAAATCCCTCTCGCTTTTGGCAACAATCACAATATCATCTGCGAAAGCTCCCTCCGATATTTCTACTCTTTGTAGGTTGTGGTAACCTACACTGAATTTCTTACTTTGTCTAGTGCATTTTTTTATAATTTCGTCCATAAATGTTATAAACAATAGTGGGCTCAGGCTTCCTCCTTGTCTCAGGCCGGATTGGAAAGTAAATGGGTCTGACATCGTATTATTAGTTATTACAGCATTAATATTATTTTCATGTATAGCAAACGCCAATTAAGTTGGCGCGAAGAGGGGTAAGTTCGCGCAAAACTAGAAGTAGTGGGGAGATTTGTATTTGGTTTTACATCAAATGTCAGATAATTCTAACCTCTGAGCGTGTATCACTTTATGCACTTTTAGCAAAGACATTATGTTCCGTCAAACGTCAATAGGTTTGTTTTGGTTCGCAATTCAGAACAGTTCCAGAACTACTGCGCAATCGTACTAGCTATTTGGTGTTTTGGTTACATGTGAACTAGTTCCGAATTTTTAATTATATGTTTTGGTTGTTGCAAGAACTAATTCAGAACGATTCTAGAACCGTTCTAGCAGTTCTTGCTCCTTAGCGAGTACCAGTTCAGAATTAACAGTTCGAGGCGTTCGCACTGTTTTACTTTTCTGGCATTTTTGAATGTTGATAAGAAGTTGGCCTACAAGTTGCTCTAAGTCTGACAAACATAATCTTTATAAGAAAGAATTTGATTTTTTATTTTATTTTATAATAATTTGAGGTCCGTGGCAATTAACTAAAACAATTTTTTCATATTCTTTACTTGATTTGTATCAACCTTTGCTTTGTATGTGGTAGAGTTTGGAAATTGTTGGAAAACAACGATGTTTAAAAAATATCGAAAAAGAAACATCGATGTATCGATATTATCGAGTCGTATTATACTAGCACCTACTGCTATTTCCATATACGATATAAATATATTCAAGTATTAAGAAACAATAATGATATCGATTAATGAATAAGAAATTAAGTTAGGTTATGTTAAGTAAAATAAGTAGTTTTTTTTCCAAATATTTAATTTAAATTTTAATTTCAAGTTTAGCAATAGGCAGTAATTTTAGTTTATTTCATTTATTATTCAAGGTTAGGTTCCACCCTGAATCTCGCCTTAGGGTTGTGGAGGTAGAACATATAATTAGTTATTTATACGACTTACAATCTATTATTTATATTTGTAACTTTTATTTCAACAAAGACATTTATTTTTGTGTCTCTTATCTGGTCCCTAAGCATTTATATGTTTTATTTAAAACTTGTCGTATAAAGAAGTATGAATAATAACAAATAATAAAAAACAATTTATTTAAATTGCTACTAGATGGCACACTAGTAAAACTTAAATGTGTTTTGGTTTTTTTGAATTCACACAAATTCAGAACAGTTCTAGAATTAACAAAGTTGTGCGCATCAGTTCTGCGCAGTTCCATTACTGTTCTGAATTGCGAACCAAAACAAACCTAATGACAAATGTATTCTGACAATTACTTGAGTAGTGGGGGTGGACGTTTTTACAAACGGCTTCTGCGCCCCCCCTCCTCGCGCCAACTTAATTGGCGCTTGCTATACATATTTGTTTAATTACCCTGATAAACTTGTCGTTTATATTTCTTTCTTTTAGTGAATTCCACACTTTTTCTCTTGGTACCTTATCAAATGCTTTTTCAAGATCCACAAATGCCATATAAACCTTTCTCTGTTCTCGTCGTGCCTTTTCTGTTATTTGTCTTATGGAGAATATATGATCATGTATACTACTTCCACGTCTGAACCCGCTTTGTGATTCTTCTAGTGTCTCGTCGATTTTGTCTTTCAATTTATTTCCCAATATTTGTTCATAAATTTTCATGGCTGTACATATTAAGGATATACCTCTATAATTATTGCAGTCCTTCCTATCTCCTTTTTTATATATTGGTACGATCAATGTCATCCTCCAGTCTTTCGGTAATTGTTCGTGGTCCCATATTACGTATATTATACATATCTAGAGCATCATTTCTTTTCCTTTTTGTCCGATATGTTTTATCATTTCTGAGCTTATTTTATCGTATCCTGGTGCTTTACCATTCTTCAACTTTTTAATTGCTTCTTCCAACTCCTGCATATCTACTTTTCCCTCGGTTTCTTTTGTTATCATTGGTTGTTCAATTCTAGTGTCTCTTTCTAATTCTTTTCCTTCCAGCAGTTTATGAAAATACTCTTTCCATCTTTTCGTTATTTCTTCCTGTTCCATTATTAAATTTCCCATATGATCTTTAATGTGGATCATTTCATGCGTTCTTTCCTTTCTAAACGTCTTTAATATTCGATAGAACAGCTTTTGATTCTCGCTGCTGTTTATTTCCATCCTCTTTCCAAATTCTTTCCAGCTGTTTTTCTTTGACTCTATTACAAGTTCCTTTACTTTCTTCCTTTCGTTTTTGTAAAGCTCATAACTATGTATTGTCTTTGCTGATAGATACTTCTTCCATGTCTCTTTCTTTCTCTTTATCTGTTCCTTAATTTCATTTGTCCACCACACAGTCTGCTTTTTATCTTTTCTTTTCTTACTCACTCCACATATTTCTGTACTTGTTTCTATCACAGTTTCTTTAAAGTACCATATGATCATATATTTCTACCCTCTAGAAGGCAATGACATTTTTCTTTTTTAAACTTAAGTTGGTACCATAATTTAAGTTAACTTATTTTGCAGAGTGTGTGTGATATAGGTTATTTTATACTGATGACAGATTAAGTTTTGTCATTTTGACAAATAATTACATACAAACGTTTCAGTTGAAAAAATAAAAAGTTTAATAATAAAAACAGCTACAATAAAGGTTCAAAGTGAGCTCCTTCATTTTCTATGCATAGCGCAACTCTTCGTCTCATATTATTAAAGGCATTCCTTAAATTATGTGGTGTAATTTCCTCACAGACATTTCGGATAGCATTAGTAAGTTCTTCAATTGTATGTGGACGATTCGTAAATACTCTATTTTTTAGATGTGGATAAATGAAATAGTCCATAATTGTTAAATCCGGAGATCGTGGTGGAAAGTCTACTATTCGATTATCAAAGAATGCATGCAATAATAGACCACGCAAGCGTGACGTCAAATCGCCATTTTCTGTACGGTAGGTCAGGGTCTACGTTCCAAACAAATTTAAAGCGCCATTTGAAACGTATAGTCACTCTTGGTAAAACGATTTTTAATTAATCTTCCTATATTAATATCATTTGTTACTTGGTAAGTATGTAAGCAAAATATCAATATACATATTATAGTTATTAAAAACAAAATATTTGGCAATGGTGTTTTTTATTTGAAAAAAAATATTAGCAATGACTGCAAAAAAGCTTTTTCCACCTCGATAATTCTGCCTTTTCTGTAGGAAAAGTAAAAATAGTGCATCCCTTTTTTTCACTTAATGCTTACAAGTAGGAGCAAAACACATCACCATTATGTATATCTATCTAACCTCACTTTTGTACTTTAGTTACTCAAGTATAACCGTGCTATAAAACAATTAATATTATTAATATCAGTTTTAAACAACGTCGTTCATACCTACATGCAATAACAATTAAAATTAACTTAAAAATAACAACTTTTCACTTCAAATTTGCAACGCGTTCCAAATACAATACGAAATACCCTATGAAAAAAATTTAAATGCCGTTTGTTTGGAACGCGATCCCTGACCTTCCGCAAAAATGACGACAGCACTTGCGTGGTCTATTCCATCGTTTCTCTTGTCTTATGGGCTGTTGCATTATCTTGCTGGAAATATCCCTCGCGGAGCTCATCATCATGTAATTGATTTACAAATGGTAGCAATAAATTATTACGATATCGTTCTGCATTTATCGTATTATTAAAGAATATTGGACCAATAATCCGTCTACGAGAAACAGCAAGCCAAACGCCTATTTTTTGTGAATGCAAGGGTGTTTCAAGAATTTCATGTGGATTTTCACTAGACCAGATGCGCATTGTTTGTTTATTTATATATCCTGATAAATGAAACCATGCTTCATCGGACCAGAAGGATCGTACCTAAGAACCACTGATAGTAATTAACTCTGGTTACATGATCGATTGGTAAAAGCTCTTGCACGCAATGAAATTTGTATGGAAATTTTTGTAAGTCTTTTTTAAGGATTCTCTCGCAGGTCCCATATGACAGTTGTGTTTGTTGTGAAAGCTTACGAATCGATTTCTTAGGTGATTGATTTATTCGTCCCTCAACATCTGCTATATTTTCAACTGTCCGCTTTAGTGGTCTACCAGCACCTGGTTTTCGAGACACAGACCCTGTTTCACGGAATTTAACCACTGACTTTTGAATTAATTGCCGCAAACTGTCATATGTTGTTGGAAAATTTGGAAATTCTGCCCGAAATTCTTCTATACAAGGCTGCAAGGAGTACGACCATTCTCCATTTTCTAATTTTACACCATTCCTAAAGTATGATTCGAACAGAAAAACTTTATGATTTATTGTAAACATTTTTAAGTGTCAATTAATAAATACATTAATGACAGATGAGTTTTATTTATCAGAACATACACATAATGACATGTATTTTATTTGTCACTACCAACACGATATTTTCAAGAAATAATTTCATGGCTTTCTAGAGGGTAAATATAAATGATCATATTGTAGTTCCATAGTTGGTCTCCATTTTTATTCACACTACTTCCCTCCATCTTTTCTATCTTATCCGTTATCGCTTTTGTATATTTTCTTGCTATGTCTGGATGTCTTAATTTATACGACTTTATTGTCTCAGCCTGGGGTTTCTTTTGTCCGTTTATATTCTTGTTCTTTGTGATATATTTTTTTTCTTCCCTGATCTTTGATACCACTAAGAAGTGGTCGCTGCCTATCTCTGGACCCCTTTTAACTTTAGTGTCCATTACTACTGTTCTATTGTTATTTTCCACCAATATATAATCTATTATAGACCTTTCATTTCTACTTTGAACTTCTCTTGTGTATTTGTGTATTTCCTTGTGTTGGAAGTAAGTGTTCGTAATAACCAAGTCGTGTATTAGACAGAATTCCAACATTCTTTTACCATTATTATTTCTCTTGTTTTCTCCATGTATTCCTATGGACCTGTTATATACTTCGTCCTTCTTACCAACCCTACTGTTAAAATCGCCGATTATAAATATCATTCCTTTAGCTTCTTCCGTCGCTCTCGTCAGATCCTTCCAAAACCTGTCCTTGGTTTCTGCTTTCTCATCTTCGTTGGGGTCATACACCACTATTACTGTTTTAATAAAAATATTCGCTTCCCTCATTTCTATTACCAATATTCTTTCTGTCCAGGCTTTCCAGTTGTACAGTTGTTTCTCTATTCTTCTATGTATTATACATCCAACACCGGCTGCGGCTCTGCATTCCTCTGGAACTCCACTGTATATCATAGTGTTTTGTTCAGCGGTTTTAAGTATTCCGGATTCCCTTCCCTTTTTTTTTACTTCAGTTATACCCAGTATATCCAAACTCATTTCTTCGAATTCTTTTTCTTTCCCTGTTATACTTTTAATGTTCCATGTACCTATTTTCCATTTCGTAAATTCAATTCGTTCCTTTTCATTTTTTTTTTTTGTGATTTTATTTTCTTGTTACCTTTTCCATAGCTGTGTCCGTCATACTTATCATCCTCCTCCACTACGTTACTTATTAATTTTTTTTTCTCTTTATCTCCTTTATATTTCACTAGTTTGCCTTGTTCAATATTCCATACCCATTTTTGTCCATTAATAATTAATTTTCGGAAGCCGATTTGAACCCTATTACCTTCCTTTTCCTCTTCTCTCGCTTGTGTTCTGATTTTTGTCTGTATTTCTCTTTGTTCCTTGGTCATATCATCATTTATAAAAAATAAGAAATATAAAATAAACAAGATCTATATAGATAAAATGGATGTTTTGTTTAATTATACAGAGAGATCGTAAATGCTTGACCGTGCCGCTTCATAGTCATGGTTTAATTGCCGCACATATCATATTCTGGATTGTATGTACATATTTCGTTCGTGCGACATCTGTTATTTTACGTATGAACTATTTTCAAGAATTTTTGTTAAATTTACTGGTTTTAATAACTCAAGAAATACATTTAGTAATTGAAAATATATTTATTAATAATAATTTAATATAAGATCGATAAACCAACGGAAAAAGAAACGACAAGAAGCTTATATGACTGACAAATATGTATTAATGACAGAATATTGGAGTGACAGCCACTTTAGCGAAGTTAGATACAAACTAAATATTCATACTACAGCAATGAACGTGTGGCAAACTCGTGCTAAAGTTGATATATCGATGAAGCGGCACGGTCAAGCATTTACGATCTCTCTGTATAATTAGTTATCAAATGATGAAAAAGGAGAAATACTTTCCTATAAAAGTAATTGTTGATAAAAATTATAATTTTATTCCCATACAATGATTATTAAGTTTTTAAATTTGTTTATGTCCCTAAATTATAAAAACCATTCAAATCCTAGACCAAATAATTAAAAAGTACATGAACAAACATGTTTCAATAAAGTATGAAAAAAATTAAAATAGTTTGGTTTTCTAGAGGACGCTGTATATGTATCTATTTATCTTACTCTGACATATACATTTCTATGATGTTTCAATGCCACTTATTAAAAAAACATAACCTAACAAAAGAACACTCATAAAACGTTATAGTAAAAAGCTACATCACTTTTTATTTTGCAAAAATATGAACAATTTAATGCAAACTTGGTTAGACATACAATCCCAACGACAACTGTCCATGATGGCAAGCAAAAAAGCAGTAAAAGGCTATCTATCAGTGAATAATTTATGTTTCGAAATATTATTAATTAATATGAAGGATCATCCTATCGAACACACAATTATTATAGAGCCTGTAGACAAAATACAACATGATACATATTTCCTTATATCAGACTCCAACGTGGAAGGAATTGATCCAAAAGATGATGAATGCAAAATTATAGTTAATAGGGGGAATCTTCCTCCATTAAATCTGTCATTCATGTCCAATGTGGCATATACAAAGGCTCTGAATATGTTGAAGGATATGATGAGGTAATAAAATGTTATAAGATGCTTTTTAATAGTTATTTCTATATAAATTAAGTTCATTCAATATTAATGTTTAGTGTAAGAATGTTAACTAATATAAAATAATGTTCGATTCTTTACAGTTTATATTATTGTGTAGTAAATGTTACTCTGTTACAGTGAGAGTTCAGGAGAGGAAGAAGGATAAGTTTGTATGTTATATTGAAATAAATTTTTATATTAACAAATTTATTATAAAAACACACTTGGCTATTTCACAATTTATTATTAGATTATTTCTAACATATGTTTCGGCTGTTATGCCATTGTCAAAGAGTATCTTAAAACTAACTTACAATACGTGCCCTTTTAACTTTTATACCTATTTTTTAGTGCTGGGGTGATGGTTAAGACACATATACAATCATGTCTATTATGGGGGTGTTAACAAATTCTAACTGTGTATTCGTAATTATTATATTTTGTTTTTGCGCTTTTTTAATTCTAGTGTTTGTAATAAATCTAGTCTTCCACTTTTTATTACGACATGGTAACCCAATTAAAACAATTAAACCAACATTAAAAAATTTAGAAAAAGTTTTAAGAAAAACATATACTGTTAAAGAATTCAATAACATAAAAAAAAGCAGATAAATGATACTCTTACAAGATTAATAGATGGTAATAAAAATTTAATATTGAAGATTACCGTAAAAGAATTAAAAAGATTAGCAAAGGGTAGAATTTCAAAATACTATAATTTAAATAAAGAATCTTTAATAGAAAGAATAAGTCAATTATATCCAGATTTATTAAATGATTATTATAAAAAAAATATAAATAAAGTTCTAAAAACAATATACATATTCTAGTGAAGATATTAAAAAAGCAAAAGAGGATGATTGGATAAATAAAATGAAAGAAATTATCAAATTAATTCAACCTAATCAAATATTTGAAGATATACCTATTGATGAACAACTAATTAGATGTGATGAATGTGGAAAAATGATTTCAGGAAAACATCTTAATTTACATAAATCAAAACATGTTAAACTGATGATGTTTTTCAACTTGAAACAAGTTTTAAATCAAGAATAGTTACTTATAGACATAATAACAATAATCCAAAAATAACTAATGAATATAGTTCTATGGAACATTTAAAAGATAGGGCTATTAGTTTAATTAATAAATGGTTAATACAACATCTTAATATAAAGATAAATCTTAATATGAATATAGAATTTAAAGATGTATCTAATCCTAATAATGTAATAGATCGAGCAATATAACTTAAAAATGTAGAGCTATATAAGAGTGATAATTTGGAAATATATTGGGATAATCAAAGAGACATATTTACACAAAAAGTAGATTTTCAAAATACTGAAGGATCATTTTGGGATTTGAATAATGTTCATAGTTTACTTATAAATATCAATAAATTTACTCCTTTAGGTGGTAGTTCATATATTGAACTACCCGGGATTAAGAATACAAAATCTTGTATAAATATAAAAAATAGACAATCAATGTTTTAAATGGAGTATATTATCAGCTTTATATCCACAGAATAATCATGGTGAAAGAGTTAGTCTATATTATAGATATAAGAATGAACTATTATTCAATGATATTGAATTTCCACCAGTTAGAATACAAGATATAAAAAAGTTTGAATCATTAAATCAAATTAATGTTTATGTGTTTACATATGATGGTAATAAAATAACGAGCGATCATTAAAATTTTCACTCGTAGCTGGCCGTGTATATAAAAATTATGTCGTAGCTTTAGTCATTAAGATGTTATTTCAAACATCTGTCAGTGTCAAATATATATTTTAAAGTTTCATCAAAAGAAAAGTAATGGCCTTTAATGATATGCATAAAGCGTTCATGGTAGAATGTTACTTCCTGACATCTCAAAAAATTGATGGTATTTGGCAGCATTCAATAGAAAATTGCCTTGCGGAGTTTGAAGAGAGATATCCAAATACTGTTCCTAGCTATAAAACTTTCCGTGATACGCTAATGCATTGTGTAAATCTTTTTCGTCAAACAGGCAGTATTTTAAGGAAAAAAGGAAGCGGTCCACCTCTCAAGAGAAGTCGCAGCGTAATTGAAAATGTCAGACAAATTATTAACGAGTCTCCTCAAACATCTATTCGCAGAGTTTCGCAACAAGTACGAGTAGGGCTTTCGTTTGGAACATGTCAAAAAATTTTAAAAAAGGACTTGCACATGTATCCATATAAATTAGCTTCTGTACAAAATCTATTACCCACGGATTATGAAAAAAGAACACAATTTTGCCAATGGTTTATTCAAACAATGACAGACAATATTTTAAATCATACTTTTTTCACCGATGAAGCTTGGTTTTATTTGAAAGGTTATGTTAATTCGCAAAATATGCGTATGTGGTCCAGTGAAAATCCTCATTTCTACAGAGAAGTTCCTCTACATCCAGAAAAAATAGGCGTATGGGTAGGTATGAGTCGTCACCGATTAATAGGACCAATATTCTTTGAGGGCACAATAACATCGGAGAAATATCGTAACGAAATTCTCAGTGTTTTTACTAATCAATTGACTAATGATGAACTCCAGGTCGGATATTTTCAACAGGATGGGGATACATCTCACGCTACACTTGAAAATATTCAGTTTTTGCAACAATTTTATGGCGATAGGATAATAAGTAGAAATACAGCGATTCCATATCCACCACGATCGTGTGATTTAACAGTCATGGATTTTTTTGTGTGGCCATATATAAAGAATATTATTTATGAAACACCAATTAATAATCTACAAGAGTTAAGACATAAAATCATAGAAAAATGTGAACACATCAATAACTCAATCAATGTTTTCAATGCTCTACGAAATAGAGTGCGATTATGCTTGGTGGAGAATGGTCAACATTTTACACATTTTTTATAATATTCTATTACTTTGTATAAAAATTATAAATATATTTAATATAAAAGTCAGCATTTCGAATTATTTTTTAACAATCATGACGTTTGAAATTATAATGTCAGATCTCCTCTAATAACTTAAGTTAGGACATACTTTTTGTGTACATGGCTTACTTGAGCGAAAATTTTAATGATCACTCGTTATATCCATTACTTACAAAAAATAAGAAACTATATGATAGGTTTGTAGATTTATTATATTTCAAAGATGGTGATAATTCACATTATTGTTGGATTAAGAATCTTAGCAGATTATTTAATAAACAAATAAATTCTGATGGACATAAGAAATTATTTTGCAGAGGATGTTTAAATTATGTTACAGATAGTGAGGAAGATTTAAATAATCATAAATTAATATGTAATACAACTGAAGTATGTTTACCAAAATTACCATGTATCAAATACAAGTACAAGTGCTCCAAATGTGAAAAATACAAAAGTAATGATATAGATGAAATAAATATACATGTAGAAACATGTGGTGGTACTGTTATAAGTATTTATCCAAAAATAAAATTTAATAATTATCAAAAAATGGTCAAACATCCATATGTCATATATTCAGATTTTGAAGCTTTATTACTTTCAATTCAAGGATGTGATCTAAATCCTGAAGAATCATATACAAGAAAGAAATAAATTCACAACCCCATTAGTTATGGATTTTATATTAAAAGCAGAAATGATGATATAGAAAACCCACAGCATATACCGATCGTTTTGAATTGTAAGATATTAAAAGCGGAGAGGAGGTCAAGGGAAGTACGTCCCCACCAATATTGTAGAGCACACCGCTTATTCAGATAACGACGAATGCGGTGTGCATATCATGCGCGTATTCATTTCTATTAGCTAGCAGCTGGGTAGCTGTTTAGCGAAGGTTTGAGAAGGTGCATTATGCGTCGTGTTGTGCTTGAAGACATTTCACAAACTATGATAATATGCAATGTAAAAACGTTTAATTTTAACAGTAGATTAACATAAGGCAACTTATTTTTTAAAACATCAAATTAAGTGGAAAAACTTCTCTAAATTAAAATGAAATAAAACTACGTACCATTTAAAACATAAAATTTATTTCGAGCTGAATATTATTATACGAAAAACTTAAATAAGACTTCTAAAAATTAAATAACAGGGCGTACTCTTTAAAATATAAATTAAACTCATTCTGAAAATATCTAAACAAATTAAAATTATAATAATAATTAATTTTATAAATTATAATTTATTAAATTAAGTGTTCGAATGCTTTCCCTTCTTGCATTAAACAGTAACCCATTCTATCGTAAAATTCTCTTCGAACGTTAGACAACAAACCGGGAGTAATATTTTGGCAAACCTCAATAATTTTTTGTCGTAATTCTGGCAAAGTTGTAGCTCGGTTATGACTATAAATTTTATTTTTAATATAACCCCAAAGGAAAAAGTCAAGAGGAGCCAAATCAGGGGATCTTGCAGGCCATCGAATGGTGCCCACTTTCGAAATTAATTTATTTGGGAATACATTTTGGAGATATTGCCGAACATCCCTATGCTCATGTGCAGGACACCCGTCATGTTGGAACCATACATTATTGATATTGTCTGAGACTTCTTCAAGACCTGGTATAACATGTTCTTGTAGCAGATTCAAATACCGTTGTCCATTCAAATTGCCGTTAATAAAAAATGGTCCTATAATGTCATTATTGTAAATACCCACCCAGATGTTTAATTTCTGTGGATATTGCGTACGAGTTTGAAGTACTCTGTGCTCATTGTCTCGAGACCAATATTGGCAAATACTTGGATTTTGTGCGCCATGAATAGTAAACGAGGACTCGTCCGTAAAACATATGTTTTCAATAAAATTATTTATCTCAATATTTTTATCGATTATAGTTTGACAGAACTCCATTCTACGAAAATAATCATCCTCAAAAATCTCTTGGTGGTTTTGATATTTATATGACCGATATTTGTTTTTTTTCAAAACCGCGTACGCAGTTGATTTACTAATATCTAATTCTTCGGCAATATCACGAAGAGATTTATTTTTATTTTCTTCCACAGAAGCACAAATTGCTACCTCCGTATCCTCATCACGTGGCGGGTTATTACGTCTGCATCGATAGCAATTAACGACACATCCGTAGGTTTTAAATTTGTTAATAACGCGGGATATAGTTGATATCGATGGCACAGGTCTGTTAGGAAAGGACAAAGGGAATAAGTTTCTAATCTCTTCATACGTGTTCCCTTGAAAATTCCAACTTATAATTTCAATTTTCTCATTTACTAAAAATAAATCCATTATGGACGTAGCGGCCTGTCCTTGTTATACACACTTCGATCCGATTGCTGTGAACTACTGACTGCAACTAACTGCGTATTGTATCGCCTACTTGCGTTACTAGACCGTGGTATCTAGACTCATAGGTACGCGTCCCCACTTCTTTGCGAATTTTCATACCCCTTACCTCTTCCCGGCTTTATTTATCCTATTTGTCAAAACGATCGGTATATAGAAGTGAGGAAGATATTTCTAAACATTATCCAGAAGATATCATTAAATGGGGTAAAAAATTACATATACATATCATTAAAGAAAAATAAAAAAATGACAGATTTTAATAAAAATGAATTTAATGATGTAGAACGCTGTTATGTGTGTGATTGTGAATTTACTGATAATAATAAAAAGGTTCAAGATCATGATCATTATACTGGCAGATACAGAGGTGCTGCATGTAATAACTGCAATTTAAAATTGAAACAGCCAATATTTATTCCTGTATTCTTCCACAACTTGAAAAATTATGACTGTCGTCTATTTATAAAAAATTTAGAATTATATAGTAAAAATATAAGAGTTATTCCAAATAATAAAGAAAAATATATTTCATTTAGTATGATGGTATTTAATGAAGATTTTGGCCAAGTTTTTGAACTTAGATTTATAGATTCATTTAGTTTTCTAAATCAGAGTATTAATGAATTGTCATCCAATCTTGAACCAGATCAATTGAGGGAAGTAAATAAATATTTTACAAAATCTGATTTAGATATACTATTTAGAAAAGAAAATAGAAAAATAATAAGGAAAGGTATTTATCCGTATGAATATATGGATTCATATGACAAATTTGATGAAACAAGACTGCCACATATTAAACATTTCTATTCATCATTAACTAAGGAACATTTATATCAAAGCATCAAAGGGATTATAAACATGCTTTGAAGGTTTGGAAATATTTTAATATACAAAATATTGGAGAATGGCATGATTTACCAGGACTTGCTTGGGATTGTATGTTGAAATATACTAAAGCAGAATTAGATTTATTACTTTATTATGAAATGTATATATTCTTTGAGAATGTTATTAGAGGTGGTATATCTCAATGTTGTAATAGATATGCTAATTCTAACGATAATAATTCACAAATCAGTTACCTTGATGCTAATAATTTATACGGTTGGGCTATGTCTCAAAAAATGCCATCCAAGAATTTTAAATGGATTTATGATATAAATCTTGATGAAATCTTAAATAGTGATAATGATACTGGATATGTATTAGAAGTTGATTTACATTTCCCAGAAGAGTTACATGATAAATTTAATGATCTACCCCTAGCTCCAGAAAATAAACCACCTCCAAATAGTAAAGTAAATAAACTTATTTGTGATTTCCATGATATGAAAAATTATATACTACATTATAAAACATTAAGACCTTATAAAGATTTAGGAATTGAAATAACCAAGGTGCATAGAGGAATTGAATTTACTCAAATAGATTTTATAAGACCATATGTTCAATTTTGTACTATACAAAGACAAAAATCAAAGAATGAATTTGAAGTTGGGTTTTGGAAATTGATGGTAAATGCAATTTTTGGTAAGAGTATGGAATCAGTTAGAAAAAGACAAGATCTTAAACTTTATTCAAATGAGTTAAAAGCTCAAAGAGCTATTAATAAACCAACATTTAGAAAATGTATAATATATGGTGAAAATCTTGTATTAATTCATAAATATAAAACAATTGTTTCATTTAATAAACCTATATATCTAGGACAAGCTATACTAGATCTATCGAAATCATATATGTATGATGTTCATTATAATGTAATTAAAAAAGAATATAATGAAAAAGTAAAATTAATGTACATGGATACAGATTCTTTAATCTATCATTTTAAAGAAGATTTTAATAAATTTATCAAAGATAATCCAGATTTATTTAATACATCTAATTATCCAAAAGATCATGAACTGTATAGTGATAAAAATAAAAAAGTATGGAAAATTTAAAGATGAACTCGGTGGAAAAAAGATACTTGAATTTGTTGGATTAAGATCTAAATCATATGCATATAGAGATAATAATGTTCATAAAAAATTAAAAGGAATTAAAAAATCTATACTTGATAAAGAAATTAAATTTCAGCATTATAAAAAATGTTTGTTTGATCAGAAGGAATATTATCATAAACAAAACGTTATTAGGAGCTATGATCATAATATATACACTGAGGAATTAAATAAGAAATCATTGTGTTGGAGAGATGATAAGAGATGTATCCAAGAAGATAGTACAGATACATTGGCTTGGGGGCATTGGAGAATTGAAACCAATTGAGATTTATTTATTAATTGTTATGGGAACAAAATTATAATTTTTATCAACAATGACTTTTATTGGAAATAACTTTTCTTTTTTCATCATTCGATAGCTAATGATATAATTAAACAACATATTCATTTTATCTATATAGTTCTTATTTATTTTATATTTCTTATTTTTTACAAATACTATACAGACTGTCCCGTAAAAAACGCCAACATTCATAATTCCGTTATTTATTGTCCGGTTTTATTTAAACAAAAAGTAAATTTAATAGCATCAAAAACACTATAAGATAGCAGTGTTTTATTTGTTTTCAATTGTTTTCATTAATGTCAAACGACAGTTAAGTTTTTTATTTTAAATGGCAACATATATATTTTTGGCTATATTCGGATTGTATTTTTTTTTCTGAATTCAACGATGTATAACATGTTTATTTTTGATAAACGTTTATTGCAAAAAAAAACTTTATAAATTTCATCTTTGTCTTCCATTATTTATAAATATTCGAATGTGTCATGTTTCATGACTCATGAAACATTTGAAATGTAAGTATTATAAATATTATTATAAGAAACAAAACACTTTACAATAAATGTTGAAATTGCCCGCCACCTTGTTTAACACATATCGCACATCTCCTAATAATAAAAAATAAAAAAAAAACTTTATAAATTTCATCTTTCATTATAGTAGACTTGTGCCTTAAGTGTCAGTTTGACTTTATTAAGTTTTCTGTATTATCCTGTTTGAACGTTTTGCCGCAACAAAAAGCGTATTTTCGTTAAAAATGAATAACAATGAATTAACGGACATGTTACAAGTGTTCTTTGAATCTAATAAAAATCGCCTTCAAGCAGTTCGTCGGTACAGTGCTCGTTTTCCGGACAGAGAAGCTCCAGGTTCGAAAATATTTCAGAGAATTGAAAAGAATTTAAGAAATTATGGATCATTTACCAAACCAAAAACACAAAAACGGAAATTCTCCGAAGATAAGGAATTAGATGTTCTTCTTGCAGTACAGCAAAATTCACGAACTTCGATTCGCGAAATTGCACATAATATTGGGGTATCAAAAACTACAGTTCATGGTATTTTAAGAAAACACAAACTTAAACCGTACATAGCTCGAAAAGTTCATGCATTAGAACAAGACCCGAATTTTTACAGAAGGATAATTTGGTCTGATGAATGCACTTTTAGCAACAACGGTATTTTTAATAGAAACATACATCGACAGTGGAGTGCAGACAATCCGAGATTTGTAATTGAAAATAATTTTCAAAGACGTTTCAACGTAAATGTTTGGTGTGGCATTTTAGGTGATCAATTAATTGGGCCATTTTTCATAGATGGTTGCTTAAATCAAGAAAAATACTACACTTTATTACACGAAAATCTCCAAAACTTTTTAGATGAATTACCTTTGGCAAACTTAAATAGAATATTTTTTCAACAAGATGGGGCTCCCGCGCACAACGCCAGAGTAAATACTGATTTGTTGAACACCCAATTTGGAAATAGGTGGATAGGAACATCCGGTCCTATCGAGTGGCCTGCGCGTTCACCGGATCTTACGCCCCTCGATTTTTGGTTGTGGGCTTATCTACAAGATCGAGTTTATTTAACAACTCCAGAAAATGTTGACATTTTAAGACAAAGAATTATTAACACTTGTCAAGAAGTACCTGCCGCTTGTCTTTTAAATGCGACCTTTGGAGTAATTAGGAGATGTGCGATATGTGTTGAACAAGGTGGCGGGCAATTTCAACATTTATTGTAAAGTGTTTTGTTTCTTATAATAATATTTATAATACTTACATTTCCAATGTTTCATGACACATTCGAATATTTATAAATAATGGAAGACAAAGATGAAATTTATAAAGTTTTTTTTTTGCAATAAACGTTTATCAAAAATAAACATGTTATACATTGTTGAATTCAGAAAAAAAAATCCAATCCGAATATAGCCAAAAATATATATGTTGCCATTTAAAATAAAAAACTTGACTGTCGTTTGACATTAATGAAAACAATTGAAAACAAATAAAACACTGCTATCTTATAGTGTTTTTGATGCTATTAAATTTACTTTTTGTTTAAATAAAACCCGACAATAAATAACGGAATTATGAATGTTGGCGTTTTTTACGGGACAGCCTGTATAGTCATATGAATTTGTTAGAACGTTTTCAAATTTTGATAAATTTGTAATTAGTAAACTTTTATTTATTGGTACTTTAGGTAACGAATTGTATGAATTTATGTACTTCATTGGATCATTATTAAGTGAATTAATTTCCTTCAAATAACTTTTGTCAGAATCCATTCCAATTTATTTATATTTAAAATAATTATGTAACTAACTTATTTTTTTTTTACTGTTGAATATTTTTTATCTAAAGAAAAAATGAAATATGGAAACAATTGATCTGAATAATTAATGTTTATTAGAATTTGATTATTAACATAAACTTATATTTTTGACGTTACACATTATAATACTAGAATTATTACCTTTTATATTCACGTTTACGTACGTTCAATGTTCTCGTTTACGTTGTGAATTACGCTCTACATATTATCATGTCTACTTTCACAATTTAGAGTGCTTTATATTAAATGCAGTAGGTAAATAAATGATAAAAGTAATAATTATTTGACTTTACTAACCAGATTGCATAAAACTATGTAAGGGTGTTTCGCCTGTACCTATACTATTTTACCATTCATAATTTTTAAATTGGATGGCCTTTGACTCCACCCTTATCGTAATTCAACAATATAGTTTGCGACAAATATAGTTTGTTTATATTTTTATTAGGATAGTCCAAAACATGGGATCTCCTTGAGTTGGTGAATTATCGAGCCTTAAAAACTAAATTTTATTTGGAACAAAACCTACTGGCCCAGTACTGGTAAATTGACATCTACTGTGGTGCACACATACGACCAGAGAAACACTTCAATATCTCAGAGAATTTTTTGATAACAGAATAATAAGCAGGAACACTGAAATCCCATATCCAACTAGGTCTTGCGGCTAAAGACAAGGACCTTACAATGCACCGGAAATTGATAAAACTTTCAGAATCATTGAAGGACCTCAAAAGAACTAATTTACGATGTAAACAAATTGGGGGTAACGTACCCTTAGGCCAAATTAAAATAAAAAAAAATAAACTAACCTCACATTTTGTATAATTTTAATACGTCCAGAACACGTCAAAATACCAGATAATCATGTTATTTTTGTGTGCTAATGTTTATCTCAAATATAACTTTTAACTATTTATGCTATACCAATCATCGTTTTGTTTAAATAATCTCCTAAAACGATGTTAAATATTGTTGTTTTTAGGGTCCATTTTCGCATAAAAATTGACATTGTCATAACGTTTGCAAATCTAGGCTGTCAACTTAAACATTCACAAATAAATATTACTGTTATGATATCTATCTATATCAATTAATTTTTTCTCTACGTCAATTAAAAAAAGAAAACCTAGGGCCAGAGGCCACGAGTGAACCAAAGCGACGCCATGAACAGTAAACCTGCTTCCAAAACGCCCAAACAGAGGGGGGGGACAGTGACTTGCGATCGCTACGCGATCGATGCTTTAAACAATTGACGTTCAGAAAAAATTAATTGATATAGATAGATAGATATCATAACAGTAATATTTATTTGTAAATGTTTACGTTGGCAGCCTGGATTTTAAAACGTTAAGACAATGTCAATTTTTATGGGAAAATGGACCCTAAAAGCAACAATATTTAACATCGTTTTACGAGATTATTTAAACAAAACGAAGATTGGTATAGCATAAATAGTTAAAAGTTATATTTGAGATAAACATTAGCACACAATAATAACACGATTATCCAGTATTTTGACGTGTTCTGGACGTATTAAAATTATACAAAATGTAAGGTTAGTTTATTTTTTTAATTTTCATTTGGCCTAAGGGTACGTTACCCCCCCCCCCATTAGTTTACATCGTAAATTAGTTCTTTTGAGGTCCTTCAATGATTCTGAAAGTTTTATCAATTTCCGGTGCATTGTAAGGTCCTTGTCTTTAGCCATAATCTGGAACAACTGAGAATTCGCATAACAGAAAAGTGTGAAGAGATCAACAACTCACCGCAAATGCTGCATAAAGTTTTTGCTGGATTGCGGAGAAGAGTTGGTTTGTGTTTAGATGTAAATGGACAACATTTTCAACTACTTCTGTAGCTATATGTAAATTTTGATTATGATTTCGATATTAAATAAATGATTTGTTTTCTTTTTTGTTGTAGTATCATTTCAATGCCATAACCTTTTTTTACAATGAAACCAAATGAAACTGTCAAGCATCAAGTAATGTGTCATTATGTGGAAGTGGCTAAAGTACCAACCCAATTTCACAGTCTACTCCAATTATGAATTTTTTCGATGGCTCGTTATTATTTAAGCACACATTTGCATATATCTAATAAAAATCTGATGAAAATTTTGGAAACGTTTAAATCTCAACACAAAAAAAATGTGTCAATTTCTGACAATATTGACGTAAAGCTGTCATCGCATGCCCTACTTGACATCAATTTTATGAATGCAATATATAATAATAATACTTACAAATCAATTATTTCTCTATATAGGACATCACGGTTAATATTGAAACTAAAAGAAAATTGCAAAAGAATCCATAAAAAATTCAGAACTTTATCAAAAACACTTACTTTTCGATGCCATTAAAGGATGCCTCAAATGTTGGAGATCCACTCATTTCATTTATACCATTCTACAACCACAATTAAATATATTTTACATTAATTAAAGAGATTTATTATTTAAAAATATATTACCAATGTTAATAGTGAATTTGGAGCTTTGCCAGTTAAATATTGTACCATCTGGAATTTTTGAAATATCAATATTTTCGTAAGAATTATATTTATACAAATTACCTCATCTACATAACGAACTTCATCTACTTGATATTTTTGTCTGAAGTCTTCGTTACTCCATACCGGTCCTTCCCAGATAGCGTGATCCATTCCAAATCTAGGCATGAACAAAATTGATTTTCCTGTTTCAACTTCGATAGCACCGTAGAAGTCCGCTTCCACAACACCGAAGCACCAAATAAAATTCGATTCCTGAAAAGACATTCAGACAGAAGAATAAGTAAGTGAAAGTACGTTTTTTCCAAAATACAAACTTGCTGGAATACGAAGTGATTGTTTTGGTCGTATTTTCGAATTTCGCTTCCGCCTTGAAGTAAAATAATAGAATTTCCCAAGTTTCTATTAGCCAATCTATCAACTAAACGTCTCCTATTCAAAGCGAATAATTCCAGAGGAATCTCCAGCGTACCTTGACCCATTGATAGTCTTCCACTGTACAGACGATATCTTTACTTATTACCATTTGCTTATAACGCGTGTTCATTTAATAACTTTCATTTAAATACAGCATCATCAATTTATGATTTTTTGGTAGAATAAGATAGAGTCGATAAGAGAAATCGGTACTTGTAATTGTACACTTGACATTTGTCAGAATAATTCCGTTTTGACAAGTAACGTAACCTGCTTTAGCATTTCAAGTGTGTTTATTTCTTTAATTTCATTTTATCTCATTTTTAAGACCTTACATAAAAAACAGCATTTTTGAAAGACCGTGATTAATTTAGCTGACTTGCAGTAAAGAATTGAATGAAAGAATTAATACACTTTTAGTGCAATAAACTGAATAATGATATTTACATTGAGTTTTGAATGTTTCTCACTTTAATCAATGCAAGGAATAAGACATATCTTAAATTATTTTACAAATGACACTTCGTCAATTCTTTAAGCTCAGACGTGACTTATATGCCTATCTCTGTCGTTCACAGCCTACCTAGGATACAAATTCTGGGGCTCGCTTGATATGTGTACAAAAAATCGCGATCCAATGTTCACGTAGTAACTATTTAATGATTTTTCTTTATTCGGGTCCGGCCCTGTTACACGTAAATATACGGGCGGCAATATACAGGCTTCCACGTTTAATTCATCAGTAATTCTTTTTACCGATTAATTATATTGTTTCATCGGTATTTATCAGTACCACCACAAATTTAAATACAAAAAAATTATATGTAGGTAAATAATAAAATAAAATAAAACAATAACTTTGTTATACCACTTTATTCACATGTAATAGTGACCGCGGTTTCGACATACAATGTCATTATCAAACTGCAAAAGTTACAGGCGTACATAGATCTTATAAATGACACAAAAATATATGGGGGTGGTTTATGATGTTATTTAAAATTACTACTATATACTTAACTATTATATACAACATTGGAAAGGAGGTGTATATATAAGATCCAACTGGTCGTTAAGAACAATATCTATTGTGTTGTTTCCGCTTTAAAAATTTCAAGTGACTAAAAGATTTAATTTACAACCTTTCTCGGCCAAATGCAATATTTTATGATGACCAAATGTATGCCTTTCTGTAATAAGATGGTTTGCGAATGTTGAATCTGTCTTCTTTAGTTTATATGACCTCATGTGTTCTTTTACCCGTATAATAAAACTTCGACCAATCTGACCTATATATACACTTTTACAATCATTACAATATAATTTGTACACTCCTGATTTATTATTGATATATGTTTTAGGTTTTGCGTTAAAAATGAAATTAGTTGTTTTTACATATGGTTTGTAAGCTATACTAACATTACTATTATTTTTTTAAATTATATTTCCAATATGCTCGCTTATTTTACCGAAGTAAGTTAACGAGACAAATTGCTTCAAATTAGCACTATCTTTAGGATATACTAAACTAAGGGCCACTTATAACTGTTTTTTCTTTAGTATACTGTCAATTACGCTACTTTTATAACTATTGCTTACCGCTATTTGTTTTATAGTATTGATTTCACGAACAAAATATTCATTACACAAAGGAATATTTAATGCTCTATGTATCATAGAATTAAAAAATGAATGTTTGTGTGTCTTAGGGTGTAGTGAATCTTTGGGAATAATGCAATCAGTGAAAGTAGGTTTACGATATATATCAAATTTTAAGCTCTGATCTAATTTGTTTAATTTTAAATCGAGGAAGTTAATACTGTTATTCTCTTCTATTTCTACTGTAAAATTGTAAAATTGATATTAGAATGGATTAAATTTATGTAGTTCAGAAATGCTTGTAGTTGTCTATGAGTACCCTTAAAGCAAGCTAGGATGTCGTCTACATACCGATACCAAAATTTAATATGTTTTTTATCTAGTTGTGATGAAAGAATTTTTTCTGTAATATGCTTCATGAAAATTTCAGCTAATAGAGGACTTAGAGGTGAGCCCATTGCCAGACCTTCTGTTTGTTTGTAGAATTTGTTGTTAAATGTAAAGTAACTTTGGTTGGTGACTAACTCCGTTAGAGATATGATTTCGTGTATAACAACCGGGTTTGTATTTTTCTTTACTAATATGTTTTCTATTAACCTTAAGCATTCCTTATGTGGTATTTTTGAAAATATGTTGGAAACATCAAATGATACCAGGATTTCTGTCTTTTGTATATTACAATCTTTTAATTTAGCTGTTAACGGTATTGCGTTTTTTATGGAAGAGCTATATGTAAATTCGGTATATTGTCTAATTATTATGGTTAATTTTTCGGCTAATTTTTTATTGGAGCAAGAAATAAACGAAACAACTGGTCTGATGGGTGCTTCCTCTTTGTGAATTTTTATTAAACCGTATAATTTAGGGGGGGAAGGATTCATATGGAAAAGTTTGTACTTATCTGTGTTTGAGATTACTGCATTACAATTTTTGACACTTTCTTTCATTTCTGTCTGATACTGTTTAGTGGGGTCCTTTTTCAATTCTATGATAGTATTGTCGTCTATATATATAAATAAATAATAAATAAATAAATAAATAAATAATAAATTTCTTAACTTTATTTTCATAATCACCTTTAGTTAATATTATATGAATCCTTCCCCCCCCCCCTAAATTATACGGTTTAGTAAAAATTCACAAAGAGGAAGCACCCATCAGACCAGTTGTTTCATTTATTTCTTGCCCCAATAAAAAATTAGCCGAAAAATTAAACATAATAATTAGACAATATACCGAATTTACAGATAGCTCTTCCATAAAAAACGCAATACAGTTAACAGCTAAATTAAAAGATTGTTATATACAAAAGACAGAAATCCTGGTATCATTTGATGTTTCCAACATGTTTTCAAAAATACCACATAAGGAATGCTTAAGGTTAGTAGAAAACATATTAGTAAAGATAAATACAAACCCGGTTGTTATACACGAAATCATATCTCTAACGGAGTTAGTCACCAACCAAAGTTACTTTACATTTAACAACAAATTCTACAAACAAACAGAAGGTCTGGCAATGGGCTCACCTCTAAGTCCTCTATTAGCTGAAATTTTCATGAAGCATATTACAGAAAAAATTCTTTCATCACAACTAGGTAAAAAATATATTAAATTTTGGTATCGGTATGTAGACGACATCCTAGCTTGCTTTAAGGGTAATCATAGACAACTACAAACATTTCTGAACTACATAAATTCAATCCATTCTAATATCAATTTTACAGTAGAAATAGAAGAGAATAACAGTATTAACTTCCTGGATTTAAAATTAAACAAATTAGATCAGAGCTTAAAATTTGATATATATCGTAAACCTACTTTCACTAATTGCATTATTCCCAAAGATTCACTACACCCTAAGACACACAAACATTCATTTTTTAATTCTATGATACACAGAGCATTAAATATTCCTTTGTCTAATGAATCTTTTGTTCGTGAAATCAATACTATAAAACAAATAGCGATAAACAATAGTTATAAAAGTAGCGTAATTGACAGTATACTAAAGAAAAAACAGTTATAAGTGGCCCTTAGTTTAGTATATCCTAAAGATAGTGCTAATTTGAAACAATTTCTCTCGTTAACTTACTTCGGTAAAATAAGCGAGCAAATTGGAAATATAATTTAAAAAAATAATAGTAATGTTAGTATAGCTTACAAACCATATGTAAAAACAACTAATTTCATTTTTAACGCAAAACCTAAAACAGATATCAATAATAAATCAGGAGTGTACAAATTATATTGTAATGATTGTAAAAGTGTATTATATAGGTCAGACTGGTCGAAGTTTTATTATACGGGTAAAAGAACACCTGAGGTCATATAAACTAAAGAAGACAGATTCAACATTCCCAAACCATTTTATTACAGAAAGGCATACATTTGGTCATCATAAAATATTGCATTTGGCCGAGAAAGGTCGTAAATTAAATCTTTTAGAGTCACTTGAAATTTTTAAAAGCGGACACAACACAATAGATATTGTTCTTAACGACCAGTTGGATCTTATATATACACCTCTTTTCCAATGTTGTATATAATAGTTAAGTATATAGTAGTAATTTTAAATAACATCATAAACCACCCCCATATATTTTTGTGTCATTTATTAGATCTATGTAGGCCTGTAACTTTTGCAGTTTGATAATGACATTGTATGTCGAAACCGCGGTCACTATTACATGTGAATAAAGTGGTATAACAAAGTTATTGTTTTATTTTATTTTATTATTTTCAAAATGAATTACCACAAAGTTGCGGCTACCAGTATTATATGTAAATATGTAATTCCATACAAATAATTAAGAATCAGGTATCTATCCCATTGGACACGCTATACAAGTTTTTTAGTTTACGACGGTTTTTATTTTATTATAAACGAAATACAGTATGACCTCTTTAATCCGAACATACCTTAACCCGAACCTCCAATAATCCGAACAACATATATTTGAAATTATAGTCCGAACAACGCCTCTTTAATCCGAACATCGAAGTAATTCCTGTTGCGTAAATAGGGGAATCACAGGTGTTAATATTTTCTTAAGATTTTCTTTGTATAGGTCTTTTATTCAGTAAAACGTTGACTGTCAGTTGCATGTTCCGTTCGCACAATGACTTCTAAACGAAAACACGTTACTTTGTCGATAAAAGAATTATTAACGATTTAAATGCGGATCATACAGTGACTGCTTTATTATTGAAGTATAAAGTGGGAAAATCAATGATTTGCGACGTCAAAAAGAACAAAGAAAAATGTTTATCATATGGGGCTACATCTTCTTTATCCAATAAGCGTAAAGCGCTAAAAGTGAGTGTTGATAAAGCGGTTTATACCTAGTTTATCCAGGAAACATCTAGAGATATGTACCAAAATGAATTACTTATATTTATGTACGTAAAACTTAAATTATTCTAGGTGTCCCAATATCGAGAGAAATTTTACGTGAAAAGGCCAGATTCTTTTATGACCAAACTCACAACAATAATAATTTTAAAGCTAGTTACGGATCGCTTGATAAATTTAAACAGAAGTATGGAATTCGACAATTGTCAATTACAGGAGAAAAATTGTCTAGTGATGAGGCAGCTGTAGAGCCATTTCAAAATTTTCTTCGAACTAAAATCGAGGGAATGCAGTTGTGTCATGACCAAAATTACAGTGCAGGCGAAAGCGGACTTTTCTATAAATTACTTCCACAAAAAACACTTGCTCACCAAGCGGAAGCATCAGCTCCAGGCAGAAAAATGAGTAAGCAACGAATTACATAATGCCTTGTTCTAATGTTTCTTTGGAAATGAATCACACCAGTGATGTACCAAGTACAGAAAAAGGCCTGGGTTACCAAAGAAATTTTTAAGAATTGGTTTTATGAAGATTTTGTTCGGGCAGTTCTAAAAAGAATGCAACAGCTGAATTTAGACGCAAAAGCACTGTTAATTTTAGACAACGGACAAGGACGCCCAGAAGATTTATGTTTAAATGATAAAAAAATTCGTGTAATGTTTTTGCCGCCAAATGTAGCACTGATAGTGCAACTAATGGACCAAAATGTAATTCAAGCAATCAAGTTGAATTATAGAGAAGAACCTTTAAAACGGATTGTTTTTCTGAAGAAGTATATCTTTCTGCAGAACTTAAAAAAGTTAACCTAAAAGATGTTGTAATTGATGTTGTAAGATGTTGTTTTGATCAATTTTCGATAATCCGACCATTTCTAAAATCCGGATCAATCAGTACAATTATTACTTCGGTTGAAAGAGGTCATATCGTAATTTAATTTTTAAAAGAAGTCTCACGTTCCAACTATTTAGTTTTAATCATGTTTTAATTAATGCAGTTTGTCGACATATTCGACGTAAAGGCTTATTATTGATATCCACAAAAAGGAACATCAACATATGTGCGACCGAATATGTTTTGGTAGAAAATAATAACATTCACTATCTATGAATAGGGCCTTGTTGTTGAAAGTAAGTATTGTCTCAAATGTTATCGACTTCTTTTGCAGGTCAATGAACTTGATTACAGCTGTATTTCGATAAATATAGAATAAAACATACTACTACTTACTAAAAGGGCATATAGTGCACTCGAAAATGAGATTAAAAGTCTTAATATAAATGATACTATAGACCATAACATGCTACGATGGAAATTGGGTGAAATAGGTTCTAATAACAACTTCATGTCGTTGTTATTGGCTTATTATATATCGGGTAGAATTAATTACGTATACTACAAAAGTTATGGATCGTTTAAATTTGTACCACCATTAGGAGTACCTCAAGGATCCAATTTGAGTCCTTAACTATTCTTAATTTTTATTAATGACATATTTGAATTATTTTCATGTTGCATTTGCACGCAATCGCGTATAGAAATGATCTTAAAATGTACAAATCTATAATTAACTTGTGTGCAATGAACCTACAGGTGCTCGAATCATAAATTATCCCTTAATATAGAAAAATGCTGTGTTATTACTAGAGCTGAGGATGTTTGCGGTATAACCATGGTTATATCATGTAACCATAGTAATTTACTATGGTTACATGATATAACCATGGTTATACCGCAAACATCCTCAGCTCTAGTTATTACTGTAGAGAACGGATGCAATTTCCATAAAACGCAATCGGCAATTGGAATTGTGTATAACGTCGCTCAGTACATCCCGGCGTAATTCAATGAAGTATTTGTTTGACTCACTCGGCCACCTGGTCTCGCAGCGATAACAATGGACAACCCAACTATTGTATTCGGAGAATATAGTGTTTTCAGTGGTGTGTACGTAGATAAAATAAATAAGTTTATCGTATTTCGTAAGAGAAATAGCACGTACATACCTTTTCTTTTCATTTAAGCAACATCTTCCAATTATTTTCACGTAAGTGTGCATAAAATTTCGTTATTTAATTTCGTTTATTTGGATCTAGAATATTCTTACTTTTTCAGACAATGGAAGAGCGTCGAGAATGGCATCGTGAAACAATTGCGAGTTGGATTGAGAGCTATACTGATTGTATGTACATTGCCAGTGATTCCGAAATTTATTGTGAAGTGTGTGAAACGTTATTGAAAAATTGCAATAAATCAACCGTAAAACGTCACGTAGGATCGTTAAAGCGTTAAAAAATTGAACCCGTTGGAATCTGACAATTTTAACGAAGAACTCTGTGAAACTTTTATGGCAGCTAATATTCCATTATGTAAATTGAACAATCCAATTTTGAAGACATTTCTGAAAAAATATACTGGTCGAAATGTTCCTGATGAATCAACTTTACGCAAATATTATGTTTCTAGGTGCTATACGAGAACAGTAGAAGGCATTAGAAGCCATCTTTTAAATCAATACATATGGATAAGCGCCGACGAAACGGTGGATATGTTAGGACGCTGTGTGGTAAATGTTGTAGCTGGTGTACTACATCCAACTAATCCCTATGACTCATATGTAATAGCAACAAGTGTTATAAATAGAGTTGATGCGGAAACAGTTGCTGAAACCATTAAGGAGAATATGCAAAAAATGCTTCATTCGGACGCCACGTACAAAGAAAAAATACTTTTATTTGTCAGTGATAGTGCTGCGTATATGTTAAAAACAGGCAGACTATTGAAGAAAACATGTCCTAATATGCTGCATATTACTTGTGTAGCACATGCTCTCCACAGAATCTGTGAATATATCAAAGACACTTTTCCGAAGGTTGATAGACTAGTTTCAGCTTTTAAAAAAGTTTTCAGAAAAGCACCATTGAGAGTAGCTCTTTTCAGGGAAAAATTTCCATCTCTGTCACTGCCTCCCACTCCAGTAATAACTAGATGGGGAACATGGCTGGAAGCTACTAGTTATTATGCTGAGAATTTCGATAGTCTAAAACATTTCGTAACACTGCTAAAGGAGGATGCTAGAAGTATTGGTGAGTGCAAGGAGCTCACACAAATCCCAAATTTAAAAAATCAGTTGTACTTTCTTCACGAACACTTTGGAAAATTGCCAAAACTAATCACTTATTTTGAAAATCGAAATCTCAAATTAAATGACGGATTAACCACATTAGATGTTGCTGTTAATAATTTGAAAAGTATTCCAAGTGACTTCGGATGTGGTCTTCGGCAAAAGTTTGAAGCAATTCTTAATAGAAATCCAGATTTAATTACATTGCAGCAATTATGTATGGAGACAATTCCACAAAATCTAACGGCTAAATATGAAGAAATAAAAGAATATTTCCAGTATGCTTCTATAACCAGTTGCGATGTAGAAAGGACGTTTTCTATTTATAAGGATGTACTTAATTCAAAGAGAACAAAATTGACAGAAGAAAACCTTGAGAAACTATTGCTAGTCAATATTAATACTCCTTTATTCAACTTGAACGACAAAATGAACAAATAAAAATGTTCCAATTATAGAAATAAAATTAAAAACTTTAAAAATACAACTTTTCAACAAATACATATGTATTTCGTAATTTTATAGATCACCACCCGTTTGTTTTCCAATTATATAAATAAAATTAATTAATAAATTTGTATTTCGTAATTTTAGATAGATTAGATCACCACCCGTATGTTTTCCAATTATATAAATAAAATTAAAAACTTTATAAATACAACTTTTCAACAAATAAATATGTATACAAAAAGGTTGTGTTTATGTATGACAATACGTTATGCACGTATAAAGCATTTGTTACAATATGAAACAGACATGTAAATAATTTACATATCTGTAACTGTACACATGGACAATACACCTCGTATTTTCAGCATTTACTTCTGCTTAATACATATGTTTCTGCCATCTAGGCGTCATCAGTCAAGCTAGTGAAGCAATGTAGACAAATTGATACAAATCTGTTAAACAACTGATTTGTATCAATTTGTCTACATTGCTTCACTAGCTTGACTGATGACGCCTAGATGGCAGAAACCTATGTATTAAGCAGAAGTAAATGCTGAAAATACGAGGTGTATTGTCCATGTGTACAGTTACAGATATGTAAATTATTTACATGTCTGTTTCATATTGAAATAAATATGTATTTGGTAATTTTATAGATCACCACCCGTTCGTTTTCCAATTATATAAATAAAATTAAATATTTTAGAAATACAGCCTTTCGTCAGTACTGCACTGGGCTTTGCGTCATGTGGTAAGCGTGTCGGTTCTCTAGTTATTAGGTACTCGCGGCCAAAGCATGTGATATCTCATGATTACAACATGAACGATCAAGAATAAGAGGCCAAGAAATCTATAAAATACCTAGGATTCTATTCGATATTCGATAGTTCCTTTAGCTTTGTTGAACATGTTGCTAGTATATGTAAATCGGTTTCAAAGTCTCTTATTGCTACAGCAAAACTGTTGTCTTGTTGATAAAATTAAACTGTTGTCTTCTGATGTTAGAAGCAGACTGTTGTCTTGAACACTGATGTGGTGATACAGACTGACCTAAAAACTATTGCAAGTAAGCAAAATTTGCTTCAAAACTACAGCAAATTATTGAACAAATAAAAAATGGACCGTCTCAGATGGCGGCCAGATGACGCACATAACTCGACAAAATTTCAAAGAAGCGCTTCTTTGTAAATTGTGCCTACTTCAAATAGCAAAAATTACGGATGTTTTTTAATTGTATACTAGCTGTAGCGCTAAGTGATACTTGCATTGTTCATACTGAGATTTATGGTACAAAATTTAGTGAAGGTGGATAACACAGGCTTGCATAAAATTTGTGATAACGTGATTTTTGTTTGTTAAGCTCAGTTTTTATATAGCAATAACTAATTAAAATACAGTTGGTCTCTACCCACAGATTTTTTTTTTGCACAAAAGAAAAAGAAAGAATATAAAAAAAATCTTATAATAGGCGTTTAAATACATTTTAAAATGGATGTACTACTTCAAATTCTAGGTATTAACCCAAAAATGATTTTCTGTTGTGGTTTTAAAGAAATTTGTTAAATAGGCTCTCATTACCTGATGTAAATCTTTTATTACATGTATTAATTTTGGACAAGATTTCCGGGAATTTTTACCTGCTAAATCCTATTTATTATGCTTTCACTTTATTAGTACTGCGAAGAAGGATTTCAAGTTTATCACTCCAAACAAAATGTATATTTTAATGTCATTTACTTCATTATAGCTTTGAGTGTCGATCAGTAAACAAGTAAAATTAATTTGTCTTTAGTGTTGTGCGTGGTATTTGATAAATAAACATTGCTTAAAAATATGTCTAGTCGGTGTTGCAAAAACAAACCAGATGATTTCTGTTATAATTGTGGATATTTCGTCTTGAAAAAGTTTAAGAGACCAATTGGTGAATTTGTGAAAAATGCATATTATGCTTATTTCAAAATCAAATTAAGAGATCAAGATAAAGATTGGGCACCGCACGTTGTTTGTAAGGTATGTGAAGAAGGTTTAAGACATTGGACCAAAGGGAATAGAAAAAGCCTTCCTTTTGGAATACCGATGGTTTGGAGAGAACCGCAAAATTATCATGAAGATTGCTACTTTTGTCTTTGTGATATTAAGGGGCATAATAGAAAAACATATTTTGCACCCAAACAATATTAAATCAGCTATCAGACCAGTTCCTCACAGTGATCATGTACCTATACCTATACCCCCCAAAAGTACTACAAGAAGATATTGAAACCACTTCAACTTCCGGCTCCGTACAGATGGATAGTGATTTTGAACCATCAACCTCAGGTCAAAACCAACCTCAGCTATTTTCACAAGCCGAACTGAATGATTTAGTAAGAGATTTGGGACTTTCAAAAGATCTTTCTGAAGTACTGGGGTCTAGGTTGAAACAAAAAAATTTGCTTGCTCGAGAAACTACCTTCAGATCTTTCTTTAGCTGAATATGACAGAAAAACAACCAAACGAAGTTTTTCAGAAAAACGAAAACGTTTTTTTAAGAAGCATAAAGAATAAATAACTATTTCTAATAGTTTCTATGTGTATATTTTTGTATTTTTTTTAATATAATATAAAACTAGCTTATAAATGAAATAAATCGTGTTTTTTCAATATTTTTTGATTTTACTGGTTTGAAAAATAACCTTACGTGATACAAAAAAAATAAAAGCAGATTTGAAATCAGCGCTACCCAATTACTAGAAAACAGTTATAATTTTTAAATCAACATTCAAAGAGTTGAAAAATGCAGGCCTGTGTAATTAGTAATGTAAATGAAGTTTGAAAAATATGAAGAGTTACACAAGGGCTTCAATTTTGTACGTGAACATTCTGTTTAAATTCTATGTTCTATGTTTACTTATATTTACTATGTACACAAATACCTTTCGTTTTAAGACGAAACGATCATAATTTTTACAAACACTTAAAAACTACGAAAGAAAATTTATTGTGCAATTCCAATAAAATCATTTGCGGACCAATGTATTAGGACTTTTAAGCTTATTTTCGACCGTATTAAGATTTTTAAACGTTGTTTTATAACACCCTGTATTTAACTAAATAAATTAATTACTTACCTCGGCGTGAATTTTACCATTTTTCTTGATTTCTTAACACGGTTCGATGTCAACAATAAGATCCACAATACTATACAAAGCAGGTACCCAATACATCCGTATTTATACAAAATGTTTATCGGTAAACCATTAAACTTTACATTCGAAGATTAAAATTACATCTTCTTTTACATGTATTATTGTTATCGATAAGAATCTGTTATTTTAATCGATTTTTCATGCTTTACACATGTTATTTTATACACAATAAAAGGACATTTTTTTGATTGAAATTATCGTTGGTTTGAAATTTTGCGACTTTGCGCGAATTTATGCATTATATAGTCAATGAAATAATTAATTGTATATTTCTAATTCAATATCTAGAAGGAGCTACCCAAAAATTCTCGGAATGTAAAAAAGGCGACAAATTACCACCATCCCCTTCAAAGTACGCGTGTTAACATGTTCAACACTGCCTGCGATTCGGTCTGAATCTTCTCAATCGTCTTAAAACGGTGCTCCTTAAGCTTCAGTTTCAAAGTAGGGACAGTGGGGACTGCTGTCTTCGTTGAAGCTAGAAACTAACGCACAACAAGTGACATGTTGGTTGGTGCATTGTCGTGGTGTAGGATCCAAGAATTGTTGCGCCACCTGGCAGACCGCTGGCTTCCAATGTTTTCTCTTAGTCGCCAAAGTAGATCGCAATAAAATCTTCATTTTGAGTATCCTCGTAAGATCCAATAGATCTCTTCCAAAATGCTTCTGTCTTTCCTTCAGTCCCTTCAGTGTATATTACATGAAGACTAGTTTCTTCCTGTTTTTCACAGCTCCTACACCAGGGTCTGCTAACCAAATCCATGCTGTACAGATACTTCCTTAGAGGACAACCGGTTATCAAACCGATAATAGTTTTAATTTTTTTTTATTACTACGAATTAGGTTGGCTCAAAGTTTAGCATTCAGCACCTTGAATCTTAGTGTGGAGTTGACCTTCTGTTAGCTCCCATTTGTTTTTATGCTCTTCTTTGAGATATAACCAAATCTACTTTCTAGTGGAATCCTTGATGATTCCACGTACAAGTTCTGATCCTCTTTGAGCCTTGGGAATATCGTGGAAAATACTGTAAATAAGTATTAAGTTATTGGTACCATTTGAAGGTAATTTTACAGGGAATTTTCTGACAATATCGAAAAATATAGGTTTCATTTAAAAAAATCGAGAGAGAAGCGTTTGAATTTCTATAAATGTGGCACGACGTATTTAACACCCTGTATATATTTTTACATTATACCATCTTGAAGCATATAAAGTGTTAGACCCAGTGGCGGCTCTTTAATGAGAGCAAGTGAGCAATTGCACCCACTGGAATTATGAAACAAAACAAACCAAGCGGCGACTAACTGTGAAAGTATTTATTTATTATGTATATTATGTATTCATAGTTATTGACGAGGAACGTGGCACGCTAACAACGTACATGCACCGATCGTCGTCACAGATATAATGAGCAAAGCCCAACTGTTGGTCCGTTAAGCCATTAACATTACATTGAAGGTGGGGAGAACTATATTTTGTCCTACTTCAATATCGTATAATACATAGCGTCTGAGCAAGTGGTCCAGTCTGCTCACGGCCGTTGTAAAATGAATTCCGTCTGCTTTAGAGAACAACGCGTTTTCGCGGTTAACGTATGATGAAAAAATCGCATTAAAAAATATTAAACTGCCGATGCCTCAATTATGTTTAGAAAATAAACAATCTGTTAAGGTAAAGACGTTATAAGAAAATTCAAAATGAATATTTATCAGAAAAATTACTGGATTTATGGGTGTGAAATTAAAAATACTTTGTTTTGTTTTCCGTGTCTTTTGTTTGGTGGTGAATCGTCTTGGTCAAAGAACGGAATAAGAGACTTAATTCATCTTAGTGCTAAAATTATTAAACATGAAAATTCCGAAGGGCATTTGAAAAAACATTCAAAATGTTTTAGATTCATCATATAGAAAAGCAATTCAACAACACAATGAAAAGGTAACAAAAAATAGGCATGTGTTAAATTTAATAATAAAT
Organism: Melolontha melolontha; assembly: GCA_935421215.2. Taxonomy (NCBI): domain Eukaryota; kingdom Metazoa; phylum Arthropoda; class Insecta; order Coleoptera; family Scarabaeidae; genus Melolontha; species Melolontha melolontha. The sequence continues at coordinate 16,086,956 of OW285236.1, forward strand.
TGCATTAGATTTTGTGGCGCGTTTGAACTGGCACTTCGGGGTCATGATGAACAGCAAACGTCGAATAACAAGGGCATTTTTCGGGAATTGATAAATTTTATAGCAGAATTGGATAAATCGCTCAGAGATCACATCGAAGCAGCACCTGTTTTTAAGGGATTATCAAAAACGATACAGAATGAGCTGCTTGATGCAATGTTGAACGTGTATCATGAACAAGTTGCCAGTGAAATTAAAGCAACCGACTTCATATCTGTGATAGCTGATGAAACCACAGATGTGTCCAATCAGTTTCCGTTGGTGGTTGTTTTAAGATATATTGTGAACGCGAGACCGGTCGAAAGATTTTGGAAATTTCTTCTGCCTAGTGGACATGATGCTAATTCTTTATCTGCCTCCATCCTTAACGAAATTAGTTTGCTTGTTGATGACCCAGAAAAACTGATTGCACTGAGCTATGATGGGGCAGCAGTCATGAGTGGTGCTATTAACGGCATGCAAAGACATGTCCAAGACCAGTATCCAAGGGCTAATTTTGTACATTGTTATGCACATCAGACAAATCTAATTATGTCACATGCTACATCGAGCAGTAGTAATTGCAGAATTTTTTTGCCAATCTGACGGGATTATGTACATTTTTCTCCACTTCACCACAACGAGCTGCAAGATTGGAAGAATTCCTTCAGAGAAAAAGCGTACCTCGTTCTTCAAAAATAAGATGGAACTTCAATTCTAGGACAGTGAATACAATATATGAGTACCGAGAAGAAATAATTGAAGCTCTAGAACAAATCGAGGGAGAAGCTAGTTTACAAACTACCGTTCATCAAGCTAGTGCCAATTTGCGAATTTTAGAGGAGGAAAATTTTATCTATTGGTTAACTTTCATTCATAAAATTATGCCACATGGAGACATATTGGTTAATAAATTACAAAATGTCAATACAGATGCATTAAAAATCAAGAATAATTTAGATAATTTTGAACGCGCTATTGGAAAAATTCGAACCGAAATCGCTGACACAGATAATCAGTTGGTTAAACAAAATAACCCAGAACTGACTCCTCGACCATCATAGCGGCGAAGAGTAACTGATGGTAGCCAAAGAAGGAGGGAAACTATTGAAGTGTGCGATATTATTTTGCTAGAAATAAAAACTAGATTTCGGTATACAGGGCACTTAATATTAGCAAACTTAATTTCTTTTAAACAGTTCTCCTCTTTTCAAAAAAAAATTCCGGAAGATTGCCTTAAAGAAGCAGTAAAATTTTATCCATGCCTCAATGAAATCAGACTACGAACTGAATTAAGCGTTCTATATTCTAGAGAAGAATTTAGGCAAAATATAGAAGTCGGTGCTGTAGGTCTGCTAGGTCTTCTGCTGGATGGATTAAGCGACACCTTTAATGAAGTTTTTACGCTTTTAAAAATTGTCATTACAATCCCAATGACAACGTCCGAAGCGGAACGCCAGTTTTCACGGCTGAAGAAAATACAAACTTTCGTGAGAAATACAATGAAAGAAGAGAGATTAAATGCCCTTACTATGTTATCTTGTGAAAAAGAATGTATAAATGATTTCCCAAACTTTAATGAAAAAGTGATAGAACTGTTCTGCAAGTCAAAGACACGTAAAATGGACTTCGTTTATCGTCAGATGTAATTAAACTGTGTAGTGTAATATTTACTATTCCCTCAAAACAAACTCTACAATGAACAGTACCTGTCTGGAACAGTACGTCGGTGAAATTTCTAAGGATTGGGTAAGCGTTTTTGTATTACACTTTTTAATTTTGAAATTATGCACTCCCTATGTGAACTACCTCGAGCCGCCACTGGTTAGACCTCAAATTGATATCCAAAGAATAATTCGATACACGATACCTATCTTCAGCCTACGTCTTACAACATCAGACGTAACTGAAAAATTTTTGAGAAAAATTCCAATATAATCAAAATTAGTTATCGGAAGTGCAAATAATCATATATAAATGCAAAGGTAATTTAGGTGGCTATCCAAATAATTTCTAAAAAAATATAGCAATCCATTTAAACTGAAAAATCTGAAGGTGTGTGCGGAAATTTGCAACACCCTGTATATTCGTAAATAATTTTACAATATCCACTGTGATATATTATATACGTACAGATAATTTCACTTTCCTATCTTTGTTAGTTCTTCATTAATTAAAAATTGTAGAATATTATATCGAACTTGTAGAGCATGAAATATCAATTTACAACAAAAAGATTTTTATCGATGAATACGATGTATAACATTTCCAAAAAGTTAATTGGAAATGTTATACCCATGTAATAAATAGATAAAATACGAGTAATTACACATGTACCTTCATATATATCGACAAACATTTTAATGATGACTAGTTTTTCAAATTTACTAATATTCGCAACAAAACTTCCTTTAAAGAAATAAATATAATTTAAAGTTATTCATAATTAGTATATTTGGAAACTTTTGGTAATAATACAAGTTATACTAGGAGACATAATAATAGGTTTTTTAACATATTATCGACTTATTAATAATAAGTCGATAATAAGTTATTATATTAGACTATGACGAAATCATAAAGCAATTAAGTTAGCTAATTGTAAACTTTAATAAATTCCAATGAACCCTAAAATCGGCTGGATAAATAGGTAAGTACCTTTTTCGTTTACTATATTTTTAGCCAAAAAATATTATGAAACAGCGTTTTTTATTTCAAAATGCCTTTTTTCTCTAAAGCAACGAGGACAAGCTCTCGGTTCGTGAAAAAAATTTATTCATCCCACGAGACTTAACCTAAAAAAAATTTATAAAGTACGAGTAGATGGATGGTAAATATTAATAAAAACAGAAATGGGAAGCAAAAAAAAAACGGATACGTGCGTCAAAGACAACCCACTTCGTTATTTTTCGTTTTGATCAAATAGCAGAATTTTCGAATATAAATGAGCCAGCAATGATTGTATATTCTTTATTTAGTTCCATATACCGGTCGTTGAAATAAAAATGCGACGTATTACCAGAGAGCGGACTGAAGCGATTGAATGACGAATTGCCCCGATAAAACGTTATGGCGGTCTCAGGTATGCATATTATTACAGCTCCACTAATTGCTTGCTTGATTGAATTCCTCGAGCAGGTGTTTTTATTTCCGTCGTTATGAATAATACATTGTATGTATTCCTTCATAAATTCAATGCAACGCTGGCGTGTAAGACGAAATATAAATTTATATATTATTTCGTTAGATGTCATTGAAATAATCGCTTAAAAAATTATATCAGCTAATTTCCAAAGTATAGTCTCGTGTTTACATGCTGCTGTACATTTACACTCTGTTCGTTTTCAGTTTGCAGTCACATGATCAATTTTCATTTATTTTTAGTAGTATGAATCTAGTCGGTACTTTTGAGTCAAAAGAGGTTTAAGTATTTTATAAATATAAAATTGTTATTTCAATACATAATGTTTTCTATTTATTTTCTAAATGTTTTTCCTGTTTAATCAATCGATGTTATTGACCAATGTAATGGTAATGATTAATGAAATTGGAACGATGCCGTATGACATAACCTAAAATTTTTGAAGTATAAACACAGTATCTTTGGAAGTTTTAAATCTCAAATACGCATATAAAATAATATTCTTTAAAGAAGACAAAGGTACATGTAGAAAATGCAGCTTCTCATGTATTGTAAACAGATGCTTCACTTCTAGCATTAATCGCATTAAATAAATTTGGAATAAGAAATAATCTGGAAATTGCAGAAATCATACGAGAAGAATTTCACTAACATAAATGAATTACAAAGCAATTCAATATAACCAAAAAGTAGAACAGAAAGGTTGGGAAATAAGAAAATAGGAAGCTAAATTTTATTGTTTCATATGTATAATCAAATTTTTTGCATTAGAAATTAAATAAATAAAAGCTCACCTTGATTATATTGGTATTATTATTTCCAAGAAAATGGTTAATAATAATTACATGAATAATTCATTTGCTTACAAAAACTATAGAGAACTATTAGTATTATGTATAAATTAATTATACAGTTCAATTATTACATTGCTACGCTAAGTAAAACCATTGAAGATATAACTTCATTTGGAATCAGTATGTTAAAAAATTATCATAACTGTTTGTTAAACTTGCTCATATAAAAACTATTCAACTTAATAAAATGCAGATACTTTAATCAATACAATAAATACAAAATAGCGAAATTGTATTATTCTATTCTAGTGTTAACAGATATGGATGTGACTGCACAAGTGAGCGCTGATATTTTTTAATGTTATTCTGTATAAGACTATTAAAACCTGATTTTAAAATGCCATACAGCATACTAAACTCAATGAACAACAGTAGTGCAGTATGTGACAAAAGCTATTTTCTTTATCTTCGCAATTTATGTTGGTTGTATCTGCAAACTCTTGAGTTGTTCATATATTAACTGAGCATATTAGAAAATAGAAGTATGTAGAAATAGCAAATAATTCATCTAATTCATAATCGGTCTAATAAGAAATATTTATTTGAATAAAACATATTTACATGGAAGCTTAAATATATAATCTTTCTAATACAATCATAAAAACACTATCATAGACAGAAAATAATGTTGTCTTGTACTAACATAAAATATGACACCTTTAGTTGCAATTACATATATTAATCTGAATCAGAGTCTGATTCTGTACTTGATTCTGTAACATTGATTATTACTGGATCTATATCCAAGTCTACCAAGCAGTTTTCTCTTTCATACCATTGTTTTATTAAATTATCAGTATGCCTTATGCAGTTACTCCATGTATTACTATAACATGTATGTAATGCCTCCTTCCACATTTCTTTCACCTTTTCGTCGGTGTAACCAGCCCTACCGATGTGCACATTGTAATATGTTTTTGCTTTTGCCCAAATTAGCTCAATAGCATTGAAGTCACAGTGGTATGGTGGCAGTCTAAGAATTTCATGTCCTGCATTTCTTAACAGTTCATCAATTTCATAAACTTTCTCTTTACGGTTTCGATCCTTTGGAAAATATCCATGTTTCATCTAAAAAGACAACTTGACGCAAACCAGAATTTGTATTCTCAATGTACTTCCTTAAAAATACACTTCGCATTACACTAACATCAAGTTTTTCCATTAATGCTCTTCTATTATCATCTTTTTTATATTTGAAACCGATATGTTTGAGTAAAATGGAAAGAGATGTTTTTCCTATTTGCACCATTTGTTTAGTTTCCAGTTCAGTCTTCAATGTTTTCAATGTAACATGTTTTTCTAAAAAAGTATATCGTTAAAAAATAAATCATTTATGAAAATAAAATTGCTTAGAATACTTTGATGAAACATGTCGTATAAAGTATTTCGGACTTCCATTTTCAAGCTTTCTGGCAAATCTTTGGTTTTTGGTTTACGTCGGGGTATTTGTTTTCCAGGTGATGATGTCCCACGTTTCTTGATATTGTAAACGGTTCGGACAGAGATCTTAAGAGCACTTGCTACTCTCTAAAAATATTTTTCAAAAAATGTAATTTGTCCGTGTCAAAGTAAAATAATTTAATTAAGAAATATTACGTTAAATACTTACGATTAATTACTCGAAACTGACTATTATTGTTGCAAGAAGAACAGATAAATAAGAAATCTTAAAATATCAACGGAAAAATACAAACAAGCACTAAACATAACCTATATATGTCGATAAATACGTATTTTCTCTTTTGACTAAAACAGTTGTCGGTATCTCATATTATACAAGACATGCTAATATTATTTTTCTTTGTCTTTGCTACGAAGAAATTTCAAAGACGTATGTCTTGTATCAAATGACATACGTTTCAATTCTGAATATTTGTAGCTCAATATATCTGAAAAACAAAGTATATAGATTCTGTGTCTGAGATAGTATGACATAGTTAGTCATGTGACTGCAAACTGAAAACGGACAAAGTGTATATACATATATGTATTTATTGTTTTTGAGATAGTATATTTTCTATTTTCTTCTATAAGAGATTGTTTCTGGTTTCGTTTCTTTCAGTGTTATTTGGTAACAACGTTTAGTATTTTAAAAAATCCGTTTTATATTGTTATATTGTATATTTATCCTATAATTTTTTATAAATATTAAGTTTAATTTAGTACTTTAGTCCATATCTTTCTGTTCTTAGTATTTCTCTTTATTTTCATTAACTATAGAGAATTGTCATGGTAGGATGGATTAGAGGCCATACAGATTGGTTGCATATTTGTAATGAACCGAGACATATTGCAGTACCTGTTCATTAAGTTTAAGGCGTCCACAAAACTGTAATGTGCAGAGACATGTTTCTTCGAAAACTCATCTAGATAACATATTGCTATGGACTTTTCCCCGCAACATTTTGAGAAATTTTAATTATTTTTGATTGAACTATTATTTTGGTTGCTAGTGTATAAATTGTGAATTTATTATTTTGACTTGCGCAGAGGGAGCATGCCGTTTGTTCGGCTGGGCAAATTTTACTTTGAAACTATATTTTTTTGATAGAGAGCCTGTGAGCTATCCGTGGACAGACACTAATTGTTATCAGAGTTGAGAAGACGTGAGTTATAAGATATTTTTATCTTAGATTTTAGTAGCTTCGTGATTTGATTTAATTAGTTTTGGTGGTTTATATCAATACCGATTTATTTTACGAGTGTGTAGTACTTGTAGTTGTTTAATTTTGTACGTTCTTCTAACTCTGGTGTCTCGTATAAAAAAAAGTACATTTTATTTACGTAAGTAAAAGAAATTATTCTTATTATTTTTATTATTATTATTTCTTGTATGTATTGATTTGTATTTTACCATTGTGGTAATTTTGATATATATTTTATCTTAGATATACAGTACAAATCTCTTCCCTATAGTCACCTACAAACGTGTATTACGTATGTGTGCGTTCAAGAAGCGAGGAGTGGGGACGCACGAAGCGATGCATAGTAATGCATACATGCCATTAGTTACAGTTTACTTGCAAAGTTGGATCGTTTGCTCAACTTTTGCGAATAGTCCGTATTCACGATGGATATTTTTACCCTTGAACAAAAAAAATATGTCGTAAAACAGTATCATCTTGGTCGCAGCATAAGAGAAATTGCACGGGTATTTCAAATTAACTTTCAACGTACCATTGCGTTTGAAACGATAAGACACATAATTAAAAATATGGCTGTTTAAATCCGTTAAAACATACGAAGGTAAAGGTACCGCAAAATGAAGAACGTGATTTTTTGATTTGTGCTTCTGTAGAGGAGCAGCCACAATCGTCTAGCACGAAAATCGCCGAACAGCTTAACATTGCCAGCTGCACCGTTCGTAGGGTTTTGAAAAAAAATAAGTATCGTTCGTATAAATTAAGGAAAACGAATGAGATTTTTCCCGATGATAAATATAAACGTATGCAATTTTGCGAACAAGTCATCGAACGATGTAATAACCGACGATAATTTTGTAAAAAACATATTGTTTACTGATGAAAGTTCATTTCCTTTATACGGTCGCCATAATCCAAGCATTGCAAGATATTGGTCAAGGGAAAATAAGCATCTTGTTTATAATGCTAGAACTTAATATCCGGAAAAATTAAATGTTTGGGCTGGCCTATTGGGCAACAATATAATTGGTCCGTTTTTTATACAAGGAAACCTAAATGCAGCCAAATATTTAAGTCTTCTGCAGGATAATATAATTCCTGCTATACGAAATGTAGCAGACATAAATCTTATTTGGTTTCAGCAAGACGGTTGTCCTGCTCATAATGCTGTAATTGTCAGAATATTTGCGCAGCATATTTGATGACAGAGTACTATCCGGCTGGAGCGATATTAAATGGCCACCTAGATCACCTGATCTATCTCCTAATGATTTTTTTCTCTGGGGTCACCTTAAGACATCAATTTATGGGTTTCCAAATAACAGACCTAATAATCTGGAGGAATTACGGGCGAAAATAGTTGAATCTATCCTAAATATTCAACCGCAAACGATTTTAAATGTTCAGAGAAACTTTTATGACAGATTAGGACATTGCTTGTTTGCATTAGGAGACCGTTTTGAGCATACAATACATTAAATAGTTTAGTTTTTATTTTTTTAATTCTAGTTTTATTTATTATGTATAGAATATAGAAGTTATTATGATTTACCGCTTTATTTATTGTTATTGTTATAGGTATATCTGACATTGTTTTAAACGTTAAAAATATTAAAATCTTCCAAAAAGTCCACACTTATTTGTGTTTATTATTACATAAAGTCCCTATTATTGACGGTAGTTCCACATTCATCGACGTTTATACTGTGTATGTGCTTACTGCTTACATCCAAACTGATCTACAGTACATATGTATGTATGTATGATAAATTATGATACATACATACATACATGCTATGTGCGTCCCCACTCCTCGCATCTCGAACGCACACATACGTAATACACGTTTGTAGGTGACTATAGGGAAGAGATTTGTACTGTATATAAATGACAAAGAAAGTTTCTTAAAATTTCTATATAAAAAATTTTCTATAACTTAAAATTTGTTCGCTTGGAATTCAAGGGCAGAGTTTTTATTACATGTGATTGCGCATGCGTTAGAGATTTGCTTCGGTCTGTCAGTTCTGTTTGTTTACTTTTTGAAGTTGTTTATTAGGGGTGAAATTTAAAAAAACATCTTTGCAATTTATTAGATTTAATTTAGTTCGGGTGTAATCAGAGGACGTTTGGATTTGTTATGCGGACATTTTCAACAAATTCTTTTACCTCTAAGTGTAAGTTTGTATTACACAATTCTTTATACTCTATAAAGAACTTTTTTATTTTTTTGTATTAAAGATTCATTTGAGTGAAGACGTGTATATCTTTTTGTTTTCCTTTCTATTTGTGTGCTTAACAGTAACTTCAGTAAAACTAACAATATTCACAAATAAATTTTGTGTGGCGCCTGATTGTGGTATTAATTAAATTATTTTTCCACGTTTTCCATTGGAAACCCGGAGAGGAAAGCAGTCCCATTTAAAGAAAGTAACCGACTGAGTATCTAAGCTGGACAGAGTTGGTGTGAATAGTGGTACATCCAACTACTTACCCACTATTCATAGCAATATGTCCATCTGCACCTGACACTTTTAACGAAGAACTGTGTGAAGCTTTCATGGCAGCCAATATCCCATTCAAAAAGCTTAACAATCCAGTCCTCAAGAGGTTTCTTACAAATCGTCATATACCAGATGAATCTACTTTACGTAAATACTATTTACCAAAATGTTATTTGAGAACCATTGAAACAATACGAACCAACCTATCAGGTCATTATCTTTGGGTAGTGCAGACGAAACAACAGATGTAATGGGACGATATGTGTTAAATGTAGTTGTTGGTATTCCTCATGCGACAACTTCATACCAACCATACTTAATTGCAACTAAAATATTGCCAGTCGTAAATGGTGAAACAGTTGCAGAAGTAATTGATCAATATATTCATAATATTCTGTCATCAGATAACAACTATAAAGACAATATGCTATTATTTTTGACTGATGTGGCAGCTTATATGTTAAAAACAGGGAAGTTATTAAAGCAATTTTATCCCAATATGCTACACGTTACCTGTGCAGCACATGCACTACACAGAATATTTTCCAAATGTTGATAAGTTAGTATCATCATTTAAAAAGACATTTCGCAAAGCAACTTCACGAGTGACATTATATAGAGAAATACTTCCAAATTTGCCTTTACCCCCAGTTCCTGTATTAACTAGGTAGAGAACATGGTTAGAAGCAGTACTTTTATATTCACAAACTTGGATGAATTAAAAAACTTTGTTTTTCATCTTCAGGATGATGATACGTAAAGCATTTCTAATTGTAAACAACTGGTACAAATTGAAAATTTACAAAACCAGCTAAACTTTATTAAAGATAATTTCCAGTGTCTTACAGACACGATTACTTACATGCAAAATCAAGGTATTAACCTAAAAGAGGCGATAATTAACTTAGAAACCGGTACCGATCGAATGAAAAGTATGCCTTCTGAATTTGGAAACAAGTTGAGACAAAAAGTTGATGCCATATTTAGCACAAATCCAGATTTGAATATATTATATCAATTCTCCACAGAGCCGATTGAAAAATCTATACATTCGAAGTATGGTGCACTTTTGCAACATTTTAATCACGCACCTAAAACCAGTTGTGATGTGGAACGGACATTTTCTATTTTTAAAGACGTTTTAACATTTAAAAGAACTTATTTAACACAGGAACACTTTGAACAAATTTTAGTTGTTCATAGTAATGTTTCACACTTTCAATGCTTCACAGAAAATATATAGTTTTGAGTTTTATTCTTTGTAAATTATTTTTATACAAAATTCAATACACAATTCGCTTGTCAGCATTACTTTTGTTTCAGCAGTATTTGCTGCAGGTTACCAAACCGTTTATTACATTCGCTCTGTTGTGCATTGACAGATACATTTTAACTGCATATGTAAATATGTAGGTATGTGCCACTTATGCGATGATCACACGTATCAAATTGTTGGAAACTCACGGATCGCTTACAGAAACAAACCTATTGCGAATACAAGGCAGACGTTTATGGGCTATGAATCATCAATCGCTCTGGCAATACAGTGATCCAAATTAAGTGTTCACCATTACCATCTTCGTTAAATTAGAAAAGGTATATTGTTTCTTCCGCTGATTACGATAGTGAAAACAGAAAAATAATTGAATGTGTGTGGATTTCCAGTTATTTTTAAAAATGTATATTTTTCTAATGGAACACCCAGTATAATATATAACAACATAATTTGAAACATACTTGAGTAGGTAAACCTACCAATTTTCTATAATACAAAAGTATTTTTAATAATATATAATATATATTATATAAATATATATAATATATATTAGTATATATATAATATATATTATATATTATTAAAAATACTTTCCAGTATAATATTATACCCATCGATGCAAAATCAATTGCTTAACAAAAGTGTTTATATGACTTTCTTCACAAAAGTTAAAAATAACCGAGGTAATTCCAACACAAAATGTTGTGAACTTTGATAAACATAACTTATTTATAAAGTAAAATTGTAGTTTACTAAAAAAAATTCTAGATCTGCCGCTAGATCACCAGATCTTACTTCGCCAGATTTCTTTTTATTGGGTTTTCTCAAATGCAAGTTCAATCAAGTACCAGCAACATGTGAAAATATGATCGAGCAAATCAGAAATGCTTGTGCCGAAATTCAAGACGATACACTTCTCAGTTGTCCACACTCATTTCAAATGAGGACCAATAAGTGCAGGGATGCACAGACTTGTCTTATAAGGAACAGAGGCCACTCGGGAAAATTATAAGCCAAGGACGGGCCACTACAAAGAATACTTATAACACAAATATTTTTATTTTTAAATAGTATGAATTACTACAAATGATAAAAATAAAAGAACATTAAAAAATGTTTGTTGTAATTATGTAATCGTAATGTAATCTAATCATTACAATGTAATATTTCATATTTTATTATTTTGATGCATGACATTGCATTGACCTAACAATTTTGTTTTTCTATTTTGCGTTCGAAATGAACTCATTATGAAACCCAAAACAGTATCGAAATGAGCTTCATTTCGATACGCTTTTTTTCATTTTTCAATGTTGGCGTTGTTCGAATACAGAAATAAATATCATTGCTGTCATTTGATTTTAAGAATTTATGTACATTTGACAGATATGATATATGTCCGTATTTTACACAAACAACGTATGTTGTATACAATTGACAACAACATATATATGTTTCTATGTCACTCATTTTTATATTTTTAAATGAAATATCAAGTAATGTTAACGAAAATTAATAAATAATATGTAATATAATATACTTCGCGGATAGCAAGATTTAAATTTGAAAATGTCAAGTATCAATGTGACCAACTGCATGCTTTATATAAAAATTAAACTCTGAACTTTCAAATTAAATAATTCCAATTTAAGCAATTTATTAATGTAAAAAAACGCAAAATAGAAAAAATAGTATAAAAAACTCGTTTCATAAGGCCTTTTGCCGCACTCGCTCTTTAGAAAACTCGCCGCAAGCGGCTCGTTTTCTAAACTGATCTCGTGCGGCAAAATGGTGCCTTATGAAACTCGTTTTTTAATATACTATTTTGTACTCGCTTATCAAAACCTGTCATTTCACGATTCGATTTGCGTGCGTAAAAAGTCATTTTAAACACGAGTGCGTAAAAGTAAAATTGGTACTTCCTGGAACTTGATTAATTTAGTGACATTTTAAAATCATAAATCCCTAACCTTAATAATATGCTAGCCAGTTCGTTGTTTTTCTATGAAAATAAAAGGAAATGAAATAGAAATTGTTATATTTGGAAGGTATGTAATTCAATGTCAGAACAGCAACAAATATTATTTTTTAAATTTATAGAAAACTAAAAAAAAATTTGTCAGAAGTGGGCTTCGAACCACGCCCTCAGAGATGACCAGAACGCTCGAGAACCCGCATAACGGGCAAGGTAAACCTTGAGCCTGGCGGCTTAGACCGTTCGGCCATCCTGACAGATAATAGTAATATTGTTAAAATACTTATAAATATAAACCTTTTGAAATTATATTTATATTTTATATAAATATTATTATTGTTTATAGTTCTCGTACAAAAAATATTGTACAAACTTCGTGCGTGAAACATTTCGCGAATTCGTGTCCATAAAGTTTAAACAAAGAATCTTCTCCAAAGACCTGTTTCTTTGGAGAAGATTCTTTGTTTAAACTTTACATATAAAGATACATTCAAAAATAGATACATATGAACTTGTATTGTGTTCTTCACACCCCATTTTTAATAATATTATATATTATTAAAAATACTTTTGTATTATACAAAATTGGTAGGTTTTACCTACTCAAGTATGTTTCAAATTATGTTGTCTTTTAACATAGTTATTATCCCAGATTTACTTCCAACCATTGAAGGTGCTCCGTCAATCGTAATTCCAGATAATTTCGTTAAATCCAAATCCATTATAGAACATTTTTCCAGAAGAGCTTTGAGCATGTCACTCCCCTTGGTTTGACTTGTCAAAGAACTCATACCAATCAGTTCTTCACTCACTTCAAAGTTTTGCGTTACACCACGTAAAAATATTAAGAGTTGAGCAGTGGAACTTATATCTGTAGATTCGTCGAGTGCTATAGAAAAATACTCAAAACTTTTCGATTACGTAGCTAATTGCTCTTCTATATTAGCTGCTAATGTGGTAAGTCTTCTTTGAACAGTCATCCGATTTAATTGAATTTTCTCAAACCTCTTTGCATCTTTCGGACACATTTTTTTTGCAGCGATATCTAAACATTGCTTAACAAACTCACCATCTTTAAAAGGCCGACAAGTTTTCGCTATTATTCGAGATATTTCAAAGCTAACTTCAGTAGCTGTTTTAGCATCTTCAATCGGTTTTGTAAACATAGATTGCTGGCCTATTAGTTCCCTTTGTAAAGTGGAATTTTTTTTGCGTTCGATTTTCGCCGGTTAATTTGGTAAAAGTATGATGCTGGGATTCATAATGCCTTTTCACATTATATTCCTTCGGAATAGAAACACTACTCTTGCATATTTAACAGACACTTTTGTTATGCGATGAAATAAAAAAGTATTTTCCGGTCCAAATATCTTGAAACTGTCGATTTTCATGTTCCACCTTACGACTACGTTTTTTACTGGGGCCTGGTTTATCCATATCAAAATTGATATTATATTGTTACGTAGGTAGATGCCAAGTTCGAACGACGAAATATTTATTCTTCACAGATTACAACTCAAACAATATAACGTTCGATTGTCCGTAGTTAAAGCTTAACTGCCCCGATAGCGGGCGATGCGTTGTATTTATACGAGTTACCTAACATCGAGAACCTACCATATTGTTCGGGGATAATACCGACGTGTTTCGCGAATCTTCGAGTAATCTAGTTGGTTCGACAGATTTCTAGTCTCGTAACAATATGCTTGGAACGACGAGGAGCATACCTGTCCTACGTAGTAAACCTGAAGAAGAAAGTAGTAGGTACTTAAAGATACATATCTTACTAACAATTACAAAAGTTAGAATAAAATAAAAAGTTAAGAAATATTGATTTGAATGGATTTTTACCTACTTTTGTAGTTTTTCAAACAATTTTTACAATTCGTTGGCGGGCCGCATAAATATCGACAGTGGGACGTATGCGGCCCGCGAGCCGCGGTATGTGCATCGCTGAATAAGTGCATTGAAGTCGAAGGCCATTATTTTGAGCACTTATGTACTTTAATTGAAAGATTTAAAAAAGGTATATAACCCCTTACCACGTATACAGTGTATACGTGGATGCCGTGTAAAGTTGTTGTGTAAGCAGATGTGCTAGTTTTACTGTGCCCCATGTGCGACACTTTGATTAGTGGTTTTACCTACTGATGATGACAAGTTAGTTGTCGAAATACTTATTTAGGAAACGATTAGTAATTGTGATAAGGGGTTATAAACCTTTTTTTAAGTTTTTACTTACATAAATGAAGCACCCTGACACCCTGTAATAGGCGAGGAGACTCAGGTTAATCAAGCACCCCAGGTGTACTACGCATGTGTTGTTGTTGTTAACTTACGCTAAAAGTAATTTATTCACCAGTGATTTACATTTCTACAGGTAACCTTTTCCCGGTTATTCGAAATTCGTAAAATGAATAAAGTTTTTCTAAGATTAATACTGATTACACAGGTCTACAAAATTAAACTTTTTGATAGATGTTTTTATTTTGAAAACTGATTTTATATAATTTTGGTAGGCTGATTTCAAAAATTCTATGCATTTATTTGTATCACGTAAGGTTTTTTTGCAAATATTAAATGAAAAAAAACGATATTTATAAAAAAAATATTTGTTTATTGAGTAAAACGGTGGAATACAAGTTAAAAAAGTGGAAAAAATACTTTACTCAGTCTTTTTTAAGTGAAATCTTTGTCTTTTTGCAAGAAAGCTGCGTTGTCCGGACATTCGGTTGTATGTTTTTAAGGGCATATCCCGTTTTAACATCCAGCAGTAGTCCGCCATCTGCCTTGGTATCGCCGTTCCATTTCCTTAATGTCTTGGTGAAACCTCTCTCCCTGTTCTTCGCTAACTGCTCCAAGATTTTCAGGAAAATAGTTCAAGTGTGAAAACAGGAAATGCACTTTCAAACTCATATTACAACCTAGACGATGAAAGTGTTGTAACATATTTTGAACAATATTTTCGTAGTTTTCGTCCTTAGAGTTCCTAAGAAACTTATCAATTACTTCTTTAAATGAAACCCAGGCGTTTTTCTCCACATTGGTCATTGTGTTTTGAAAATCCTTATCTTTGTATAATGTTCTTATCTGCGGCCCAACAAAAATACCTTCTTTTAACTTGGCATCGGATAAGGCCGGAAATGTCTCGCACAAATATTTAAAACACTGACCATTCTTGTCTAGGGCTTTAACAAACTGCTTCATCAAGCCAAGTTTGATATGGAGAGGAGGCAGTAAAACTTTTTTGGGGTCAACCAAGCTATCTCTTAATACATTTTTGCTACCAGGTGTAAGGCTTGTTCTAGAGGGCCATTCTATTTGAGTCTAATATCTATCCCTTGCTCGACTATCCCACTCACAAATAAAGCATGGAAATTTTGTATAACCTCCTTGTTGTCCTAGTAGCATGCACAGCACTTTAAGGTCACCACAAAGCATCCACTGATGTTCTTGGTAGTTTATTTTCTTTAAAAGAAGTTCAAAATTTTCATACGTTTCCATTAAATGTACCGAATGGGCAACGGGAACCGAGGCCAGCTCGTTACTATTGTGCAATAAAACGCCTTTTAAACTACGCTTACTTGAGTCAATAAACAGGCGCCATTCTTATTTTACATACGGCACATTTCCTAATTTTGAAATTAAGTCAGGAATATTGTTGCAATACACTAGCGGTCCGTCTTGAGTAAAATATTGACATAACTATTTTCGCGATCCCGGTAAAAGCTTGATGTGACGCCAGGTGCCAGTAAATGTTTCTCACGAAGTCGGGAGGCTAACAATTCGGATGCATCCTTTGGAAGGTGCAAATCTCTAATTAAATCATTTAGTTCGCTCTGGTTAAACACTTCGGGCTCTCTGAAATCTGGTGTGAAATCTGAGTCATCTGGGTCGCAATTAGATTCCTCTGATTGTGACGATATGACGTTTTCTAGTGCTTTTGGGGCGGTAGGTATCGGTACATCTGGTCCATGAGGAGCTGGTCGAATAGCAGAGTCAAGATTGGGATACACAACTATGTTTCTTATTTTTTCTGTTGAATCCTTGAACATTACACGAACAAAAATAACAATCATCACTGTGATTTCTAGGCTCTCGCCATACCATAGAAACACAAAAGCTTAAACATTTTTTCCTACCTTTTTGCCAGTTTCTTAATGCTTCAACGCAAACGGAACAAACAGTATGAGGAGCCCAGGACTTGTCTTGGTCGTCAATTTTTACACCAAAATAAGAGTGGTATACATTTTTCACAAACGAAGTTATAGTTTCCCTCTGCTTTACTACGACATAACTACCACAGATATAACAAAAGTTATTCGGATTGTTCACACAATGTCTTCTTTCCATATTTATACGTTCTAGAACACTTAAAATACGCAACAACGAAGACAACAAGCGCGCGGACACAGTAGCACGACGACTAACACAACCAAACTGCACATAAGCAGGTTTCAACGTTGTATTGACGCTTCTGCGCCGACTCTGTTGCTTTGCTGAGAAATCTAATATTAACCAGTGTGCCAAATCACATTTAATTTCATCAAAATCATTTCATTTAAAAATCATGCCTAACATGGAACAAACATATTCTTGTCATAGGTATGTAGATTAATAAATTAACATTTTTAAGATATAGAACGCGTTAAAAAAAATTACGTGATTGAGCAAAAATATGGCGTTTTTTGGAATAAGGGCCCCCAAACATATACAAATTAGCAAACAGCTTTCAAACATCAAAATCACTGTAGACCTGTGTTATTTACAAAGAAAATGTAATTTTTATTGCACACGTATTGCAGAATCGTATGCATAGGTTCTCCGTGCGAGAAATTGAAAAAAAAATGAATTTCATCGATTACAGCGCCATCTATTATAAATTGAATAAAATGTTTCAGACAAATCCTACGTGCTTTTCCACTAGAATTCGAATCTATAATAAAATATACGGATTCCTCTTTAAGATTTCAAAGAGAGGGACTAGTTCTAGCGCTAACGTACAGTAAATATCGTTTATAACGACATCTGATATAACGACATATCGGTTTTTGCGACGAAATTTCAAGGTCCTGGCCAGGAACAATGCTTTCTAGACGCGAAACCTATCGGTTATAACGACATCGGATATTATGACGAAACTAATATAACGACGAAAAATTTGGATCAAATTATCTTTTATAACGACGGACACGTCGCATAGTAAGAAAACGGTGGGGAAGTTTCGAATTGGCTAAGGGAATTACAGCGTTATGAAAAGGCAAGGCGAAATGCGACAGATAGGTAAACGTATTTATTCACTAGTTATCTAGGAATTGAAGGTACGTTGTCGACGTCGATATGGCGAAACGAAAGGCGTTTACAATTGAAGAAAAAGCATCAATTATTAGGCGCTTGGAGGCTGGAAATTCTAATATTAATATTGCTAAAGAATATAAGGTAGGTTTTGTTTGATTTCTATGAGAATAACATGCATACTAATATTATTCTTGTTTATTTAGGTGGCGCATTCAATAATCTCCACGATTTGGAAAAATCGGAATAAAATAGAGGATTTAATTAATAGATCTTCATCATTGCAAACGAAAAAGATCAGATTTTGTAACGCGTATAGAGTAGACGAGGCCCTATATGAATGGTTCAAAATTCAGAGGAGCCACAACATTCCTATTAGGTGTCCGATATTGCAAGAGAAAGCAAATGACTTTGCTCGACGATTAGGGTTAGAAGATTTTAAATGCACAGTTGGATGGATTCAACGATTCCGAAAAGACACAATATTGTTTTTGGTAAAATATGTGGCGAAGCAATAGATGTACCTAAAGGGATTTGTGACGACTGATTAAATACAGTGTGGCCAAATTTAAGAAAAGAATATACAGACGAAGAAATATCCAACGCAGATGAGACTGGTTTATTTTTCAGAATGATGCCAGAAAAAACGATGAAATTTAAAGGGGAAAAATGTATTGGTGGTAAACTGAGTAAGAATAGATTGACTGTTCTTGTAGCAGCAAATATGACTGTATCGGAAAAAATGAAACTTGTGGTTATTGGCAAAGCTAAGCATCCTCGATGCTTTAAAAATATAAAATCTTTACCTGTTGATTATGAAAATAACCAAAGAGCATGGATAACATCAGCATTATTTGAAAAAGTAATTGTACGATGGGACAATAAACTCATTCGGCAAAAAAGGAAAATCCTATTGCTTTTAGACAACTGTCCAGCTCATCCAAATATTCAAAACTTAAAAGCTATAAAACTTGCCTTCCTTCCACCAAATACCACGTCAATTCTTCAACCGATGGACCAGAGTGTAATAAAGTCCCTAAAGACACATTTTAGAAAACTTCAAATTATAAAGCTTTTAAAAGACATTGACGAGAATGGTGTTCCTCAAAAACTAGATATCCTGCAGGCTATTTTTCTACTTTCCAAAGCTTGGGATCGCGTTTCTCAACAGACAATAGCAAATTCCTTTGCACATGCTGGGTTTAATTTACACACAGCAGAAAACTCTTTTGATGACGATAATTTACCCTTAGCTGAGTGGCTTCGACTACAAAATGATACGGAAGAAGATACCTTACCTTTAACCGAATGGGTCCGCACTTTACCTGTAGTTAACCTGGCAACACAAGAGGGTTGGGATAATTTTTCAAATGTTGATGAAGAACTCGAAACGGAGGAAGATATGACAGAAGATGAAATTTTAGCTGGGTCCAGTGCAAACTTGGAGTTAGAAATAAACAACGATGAAGTGGAAATGGACGAAACTACGGAATTTCAACCACCTACTATAAAGGATGCATTTTCAGCAGTTGAAATGATTCAGCATTTTTTCACATTTAATCAAAATTTGAAAGACGCTAAAACAGATTCTACATGGCTCCATTTGGAAAAAATTATTGAAAACACTTCTTAGAAAACAAAAAATTACAACAAACCAAAATGCCAGATTTTTTTATTAAAATTTAAATATGTATGTATGTATGTACAATGCAGTCCGTGCCTATGTATTATTATATACATATGTGTTAAATTGTTAGTAAAATAAGTTGAGAAGGAAATGTTTCTTTTTATTTGTATTTTATAAAACTAGAATATTGTTTTCGTTGTTTAAGTGTATTTTCTAAGATAAATAAAATGTGTTTATATAATAATTTGGTATTTGGATATAGCGACCTACTCTTATAACTAGAGAACGGACATTCTTACCACATGACTCGGCGTAATTCAATGAAGTATTTGTTAGTCTTTCCCGGCCATCTGGTCCGCTGCGATTACAATGACAACACACCTATTGTATTTGGAGGATAAATATCCATTAAACGCAATTGGCATCTCGAAATGTTTATAAACTTCGCCGAGTACATCCCGGCGTAATACAATGAAGTATTTGTGTTTGACTTTCTCGGCCACCAGCGTTAACAATGGACAACGGCTATTGTATTCTGAGAACTTAGTGTGGTAAGAATGTCCGTTCTCTACTTATAACGACCGAATTTCGTTGGTCCCTTCAACGTCGTTATAAACGATATTTACTGTATTTTCTCCATTGCATTATTAAATTTCAAATCTGAACATTCTTTCATAAACTGCTTATTATTCGAGATATTTGAAAGTTTAAAGTTAAAAAATACACCCGGTATATAAGCCGCAATATTTACATAACACGCATTTTACATTTTCGGTGATTAAAAATTGATCTCGATTGAGCTATAAATTAATTTGGGACTCATTAAAAATAGACACGATACCGAATTCGGTAGGTATATTTCGGAATTTATTCCGCATTAATTGTTTTTTGCGCTCTTTAAAAAATACTAGAGCTTAATATACGCTCCAAATGGAAAGATTAAAGCAAAGCGAACATCGCAAATATTACGATGGCACTGATGAAATTTAATCAATTCTATTTTCGGGGTCCGTATAGTACATAAATTTTAATTTGGGGCATCTTGAAGCCCTCTCATAAGAACATAAAATTAGATTTTCGTTTTGTGAAGAGGTTCGCGTTTGCGTTGAAAAAATATATATGGACTATAGAAGTGGAGTGTGTCTAATACACTTTGACAGATAAGAAAGAAGGATTTTTATTTAAAATACGAGGGAAAGTCATTAAATAAGTCTCAAACTGCTGTAGGAAAGCTGAAAATAGGAGTGAGTTGTTTCCCTATTTGTCAATAGGTGTCACCACAATCCAGCTTTATAATTCTCAAGTGACAGATGGTGTGCGCGAACACAGGCAGTGTTAAAATGGCGACCGTGCTCGAAGATTGTACTGTGGAAGAGCAACGTGCTATTGTGCGTTTTTTCTGGGCAAAAGGACTTTCTGCAAAAGATATTCATAAGGAAATGGCTCCTGTTTACGGTGAAAAGTGTTTGTCGCGTAAAGCCGTATATAACTGGGTCGAGAAATTCTCTCAAGGACGCTCAAGAGTTGTTGACGATCAGCGAAGTGGCCGCCCCGTTCAGATTTCGACAGATGCAACACTTCGACGGGTGGAAGAGATGATTCGAACTGACAGTTCTGATGTTCAACAAGAGGTACGCATGTGGTTCAGACGCCAGCCCAAACACTTTTATGCAGCAGGCATTGGGGCATTGATAAAGCGATGGGATAACTGTATTAATGTAGATGGAGACTTTGTTGAAAAATAAAACTTGTTTTTGGCTAACTATTTCTCTAATTATTTTTATAATACCTTTTTGTGACCTAATTACTGACTTACCCTCATATAAATAACACTCTAGTCAACTCTAGTGACAAATGTTTTGTTAATCATTTCACTGCTGAGTTTACTGTTTGTGGTGTATAATATTTTTACACTTATTTAATTTTACTAACTTACAAGGGCAATTAAAAATTGACCTACATTTTAATTTTTTTTCAACATAATGACGAGACACTACAAAGCAGTTTTATATTCATCGAAGTAAAGATGTCTGGCTAACGCCATAAATAATTGCAACTTTATTTTGTGTTTTAGTGTATTTTCTATACATTATACATACTTTCTTTCTGAACACATTCTTCCCAGCGGCTAGGTAGAGTCTTTTTCCCATTTTCATAAAAAAAAGAGGGCGTGTATGAGGCCATTTTGGGTCGCCCTCCGGTGAAAATATTTGTGAAAGCGGAGGTCATGGTTGCGATCCTGAAACTGAAGGCCAATAGCGTATGGTGTCCTAATAATGTTCTAAAGGGCCATACAAATTCTACAAGAATTATATTTTACAGCTAAGCTGAACATATCTATACCGACCAGGGAACAGGCAGAAAGTTGCTCGAGCGATGGATGGGTCGCAATCCAATCGGGGCACAGGTCCAGGTGTATGCGGTATGTGCCCCAGAAGAAAGATATCGTTAAGTCTAGGGAAACATACGATAGTTTGCTAGCTGAATTGTTCGCAATCGCAGTCGGAAATTCGGGAAGCTGGTTAACAGGTCCTCAATAGACTTTCACGAGACAATACAGTGTTACTAATACGGGTGTTAGGACATGAGGGAATTAAAGGCAATGAGTTAGCCGACGAACTGGTTAAGGAAGATACTAAAAGGAACTTCATAGGCCCACAACCTGTAAATGGCATCGACAAGGATTCCGTTAGAAGAAAAATCTGTTTATGGCTAGAAAGAGTATGTAAAAAGAATAAGAAGAAGATGAAAAGGAAGAGGAGGAAGAAGAGGAAGAAGAAGAGGAAGAAGAAGAGAAAGAAGAAGAGGAAGAAGACGAGGTAGAAGAATAGGAAGAAGAAGAGAAAGAACAAGAGGAAGAAGAAGAGGATAAAGAAAAAGTCGATGAAGAAGAAGCAGAATAGTAAGAAGAAGAGGAAGACGAAGAAGAAGACGAAGAAGAAAGCGAAGAAGAAGAAGAGGAAGAAGAAGAGGAAGAAGAAGACTAAGAAGAAGAAGAAGAAGAAGAAGAAGAAGAAGAAGAAGAAGAAGAAGAAGAAGAAGAAGAAGAAGAAGAAGAAGAAGGCATGTATTTAACCACTTGAACACGAACTGTTTCATTTACTCATCGTCGTCAAAACGTGCTCCTACCAGTGCATTCTTTAGTGGGCCAAATATATGGTAATAATTGGGCAAAAGTTCTGGAGTGTATTGAGGGTGTTCAATGCATTCCCGTTAGTTTTTCTTGCGCTAAGCAATTGTATGCGGTTGGGCGTCGTGTCACGCAACTTATCATATCGGACATCCCGTCTTTTGGACCGAAAAGCGGCTCGAACACGATCCAAAAAATTTCAATAATAATCCATATTAACGGTTCGCCTTTCGTAAAGAAAATCCAACAACAAAACACCTCTATAATCCGGAAACACCGTTTGCCAAAACTTTACCCAGAGGCAAACGAGTTTCGCCTTAACCGGTCAATCTTCACCTTTTTGTCTTCACTCCTTGTTTGCTCGAATCTGGTGTGTAGTGGTGTACCTAAGTCTCTTCACAGGCCACTATACGATGTAAAAATGCTTCCCCTTTCACCCCGGAACGTCTCAGCAGCCTTTGAAAAATTTCAAACCGAACAGTTCGTTGATCTTCATTCAAGAGCCTTGGAACCCATTTTGCTGAAATTTTTCGAAACTGAAGTTTTGCCCTAATGATATACTTGTCACTATCATTGCTTGTTGAATTTCTGCTATGGTCAGTCGACGATCGGTTGCAATAAGGTCACGAATGGCATCAATGTTTTCATGAGTGGTGCCTGTTTTTGGATGCCGTTGGCAAGTTTCGTTTTGATTTTTTAAGTGAATATTTTCAAAATATTGTTTTATTTAACGAGTGATCATTAAAATTTTCGCTCAAGTAAGCCATGTACACAAAAAGTATGTCCTAACTTAAGATATTAGAGGAGATCTGTCATTATAATTTCAAACGTCATGATTGTTAAAAAATAATTTGAAATGCTGATTTTTATATTAAATATATTTTTCTATTTTGCGTTCGAAATGAACTCATTATGAAACCCAAAACAGTATCGAAATGAGCTTCATTTCGATACGCTTTTTTTCATTTTTCAATGTTGGCGTTGTTCGAATACAGAAATAAATATCATTGCTGTCATTTGATTTTAAGAATTTATGTACATTTGACAGATATGATATATGTCCGTATTTTACACAAACAACGTAGGTATGTTGTATACAATTGACAACAACATATATATGTTTCTATGTCACTCATGTTAATATTTTTAAATGAAGTATCAAGTAATGTTAACGAAAATTAGTAAATAATATGTAATATAATATTTAAGCAATTTATTAATATAAAAAACGCAAAATAGAAAAAATAATATAAAAAACTCGTTTCATAAGGCCTTTTGCCGCACTCGCTCTTTAGAAAACTCGCCGCTATCGCGGCTCGTTTTCTAAACTGATCTCGTGCGGCAAAATGGTGCCTTATGAAACTTGTTTTTTAATATACTATTATAATTTTTATACAAAGTAATAGAATATTATAAAAAATGTGTAAAATGATGACCATTCTCCACCAAGCATAATCGCACTCTATTTCGTAGAGCATTGAAAACATTGATCAGTATTTGCGGTGAGTTATTGATGTGTTCACATTTTTCAATGATTTTATGTCTTAACTTAAATAATATTCTTTATATATGGCCACACAAAAAAAATCCATGACTGTTAAATCACACGATCGTGGTGGATATGGAATCGCTGTATTTCTACTTATTATCCTATCGCCATAAAATTGTTGCAAAAACTGAATATTTTCAAGTGTAACGTGAGATGTAGCCCCATCCTGTTGAAAATATCCAACCTGGAGTTCATCATTAGTCAATTGATTAGTAAAAACACTGAGAATTTCGTTACGATATTTCTCCGATGTTATCGTGCCCTCAAAGAATATTGGTCCTATTAATCGGTGACGACTCATACCTACCCATACGCCTATTTTTTCTGGATGTAGAGGAACTTCTCTGTAGAAATGAGGATTTTCACTGGACCACATACGCATATTTTGCGAATTAACATAACCTTTCAAATAAAACCAAGCTTCATCGGTGAAAAAAGTATGATTTAAAATATTGTCTGCCATTGTTTGAATAAACCATTGGCAAAATTGTGTTCTTTTTTAATAATCCGTAGGTAATAGATTTTGTACAGAAGTTAATTTATATGGATACATGTGCAAGTCCTTTTTTAAAATTTTTTGACATGTTCCATACGAAAGCCCTACTTGTTGCGAAACTCTGCGAATAGATGTTTGAGGAGATTCGTTAATAATTTGTCTGACATTTTCAATTACGCCGCGAGTTCTCTTGAGAGGAGGACCGCTTCCTTTTTTCCTTAAAATACTGCCTGTTTGACGAAAAAGATTTACACAATGCATTAGCGTATCACGGAAAGTTTTATAGCTAGGAACAGTATTTGGATATCTCTCTTCAAACTCCGCAAGGCAATTTTCTATTGAATGCTGCCAAATACCATCAATTTTTTGAGATGTCAGGAAGTAACATTCTACCATAAACGCTTTATGCCTATCATTAAAGGCCATTACTTTTTCTTTTGATGAAACTTTAAAATATATATTTGACACTGACAGATGTTTGAAATAACATCTTAATGACTAAAGCTACGACATAATTTTTATATACACGGCCAGCTGCGAGTGAAAATTTTAATGATCGCTCGTTATATTGTTATTTCAATTATTGAGACTATTATATTCAGAAATGTTTTGAACCTGCCCATAAAAAATAGTCACGAATTTAAACACATTAGTCATACAGCACCTTACATATTTACATTAATATTGAACCCATAAATCTACAGCTCAGAGTATCTCAATCTCATTTACATATTATCATTAGCTTATCCTACTCTTAAACCAGGGGATGCTACATATTTTCTATTTAGTCGAATTCAAATAAGTGGAAACGTACTATACAACCGGTTTGTTTGCATTCAGTAATGCCGAAATGGCGTCGTGACGTATTTACTAAATTAGCGTTTTTGAAATTTGAAACTTATTTCATACTATTGTAGGTACAGTGGACGCCCCTATTCGCGCCCTTTGTGTTTGCGAATTTGCTTATTCGCGATTCTGTTTTTACTATTTCTCGTTATCCGCGCTCCCTATTCACGGTTCAGTAGGGGAAAGTTTCGGTATTTTTCTTTGTCCATTTATTTCTTAGAAAGTTCGTAAACCGTGTTTGACTCTTATACGCAATATGTTTGTATACAGTAGTACCCCGTTATCCGTCCGTATCCGCGGTTTCAGTCATCCGCGATTTACCTATGATGAGCAGAAAACGCGTTATATCAATAAATATAAAAGTTATAGGAGCATTTGTCGAGATATCGTCGTATATATGAGTCATCCCCTGAATTCGGCGCTCTCTTATGATAAGTTAAACAAGTTGGAACGTGCTTAAGGTACCACTCGCTTTTACTTGTACATATAAACGCTCCTGTTAACTATGAGTTTAGTACTATTCGAATTGTCGGACAAGACAGTGCTTGCAATAGTTTTTAAATAAAGCAAGTAAATTTGAAAATAATTTTAAAATGGCTTCTAAACCAAAAAGAAAACGTGAAATGCTCACTATTAGTGAAAAAATAAAAATCATTAATATGATTGAAATAGAAAAAAAATCTATTGCAACTGTTGCTAAAATATACAATAAAAGCGAATCTTCGATACGAGAAGTGTTAAAAACAAAGATAAGATTCGAGCTAGTTTTTCTAGTGCACCCCAAACTGCAAAAGTTGCAACCACAATACGTAATAAAGTGTTACTTAAGGTAGAAAATGCCTTAAATTTATGGGTGGAAGATATGACAAGAAAACATATTCCTATCGATGGCAAAGTGCTACAACAAAAGGCGTTGGTTTTATATGAAGATATGCAGACCCAAGATTATACTGAAGAGGAAGGAAAATCATTCACAGCAAGTAGGGGGTGGCTGCATAGATTTAAAACTCGGCTTAATCTAAAAAATATCAAAATGACAGGGGAATCTGCGTCGGCTGATCATGTAGCTGCTGCCCTGTTTCCAGAAAAATTTAAACAAATTATTGCAGAAATCATCCTAAGCAAGTTTTTAACTGCGATGAGACTGGTCTTATGTGAAAAAAAATGCCTCAACGGACTTATATTCATAAGACTGCAAAGAGTGCACCTGGCTTTAAAGCAATTAAGGATAGACTTACCTTGATATTTTGTACAAATGCAGCTGGTCATATGATTAAACCCGGACTTGTTTACCGATCACAGAATCCACGTGCTCTTAAATACAAAGATAAAGCTTGCCTGCCTGTGTTTTGGCAATCAAATCGAAAGGCGTGGGTTACGGCTGTTCTATTTACACAATGGTTTCATCAATGCTTTATTGCGGAAGTGAAAAGATATTTGGAAAAGGAAGAATTACTATTTAAAGTGCTGCTGATACTAGACAATGCTCCTGGGCATCCTGTGTCACTAGGCACAGAAGATAAAAATGTTGAAGTGCTTTTTTTACCACCTAACACGACCTCATTGCTTCAGCCCCTTGATCAAGGTGTCATTAGATGCTTTAAAGCCATATATATTCGACAGGTTTTCGAAATGCTGTATACAATGGCTAACGAATGCTCTGATATCGGGCTCATGGAATGCTGGAAGTCATTTACAATTGCTGACGCAATTCTATTTATCAAAGGAGCGATGGAGGAATTAAAGTCAGAAACGATAATAGCATGTTGGAAAAATCTGTGGAATGACATCGTTCTTAGTTCTGAAGACACACATGATATTAATTCACATCTAACAACGATATTTAACATAGCGCAGAAAATAGATGGAGAAGGATTTAACGATATAACCCAAGAGGAACTCAGTGATTACATAAACGAAGAGGATCAAGTATTCACCAACGAGGAATTGGAAGACCTTGTCTTCTCCAGAAGCGAGTGACGATGAGGATAAGGGTCAACAAGAACCGCCAGCATGGACGCTTGAAAAATTTTCAGCGATATTTCGAACTGCTCAAAC
This sequence comes from Melolontha melolontha, assembly GCA_935421215.2. NCBI lineage: Eukaryota > Metazoa > Arthropoda > Insecta > Coleoptera > Scarabaeidae > Melolontha > Melolontha melolontha. The sequence goes on from OW285236.1 coordinate 16,114,365, forward strand.
ATTAAAAGAACAGATAGTAGAATATGATCCAATAATGGAACGCAGTATAAAAATTACTCGCACTATAACAGAAGCCTTGAAACCTTTGGAGGATTTGTTTATTGAAATGAAAAGACAAAAACGACAAATACCAATAACAATGTTCTTTGAAAAAGTCTACAAAACTATCGATAATGCACAGCCATCAACATCGTTTGCTTCGGATCTAAGTAAACAATCGACTGCTAACTTGGACTTGGAGGAAGATGAATGAATATGTAGCTCACGATGATAAAGTTTTTCTTGTTGTATATTTTCTTGTTGTGTATGTAAATATGTACTATATGTACATATTGCTATAGATTTTTCCTTGGACAAGAAAGGAAAAATGATTGAATAATTTTGAACTCTATAATGAAGTACATTTATAAAAAAATTAGCTATTTCAATTGTATGTTTATTTATTTCAGACGGGGATCGTTATATATATATTTTATTTTATAAGTAAAAATTTTTATAATGTATGAAATTATGATTAGCCCTCGTATATTTAGGTTGACCAGAGGATTGAACTTGCCGCTTTTCCGGATATTGTATTTATTAAAATGTGTTGTCTGTATATATTTTGATTTTATAGATGGTAGGGATGTTCAGGCGGATGTTGAAATTTCATTTTGAGTTAGAGATATCTTGACGTTTAAAGTGATCGGTTTATTAAAGAATAAAATACTCAATTTTATTCTTTGTTTTATAAAATCGTGTTGAATGTTGTTTATGCATTTTTTGTGAGGTGCATGTAAATCTTAATTCGATTTTTGCGAGTGTTTTGATGGTTATAAAATATTTTTTTATGAATAAGATATCTCTCGTGCATTTTATAAATTGTGCATAGATCTATGTAAGTTGATAAAATATTTTGTTTATATATTTGATATCACGATTATTTTCATTATTATAATTTCATGTATTTCTTGTAATAATTTATATTTGAAAGTAGTATATGGGTATTAGAGAAAGTTGTCATGTTTTTGTAAGGGAAGTTTTTTCTTAAAATAAAATTCGAGAACATTTTTAAATTCAAGGTTGGAGTTTTCTTTAGTGGGGATTGACCTTGTTGTGTTATTTTTGCGCATGACAAAAATTCAATTTTCGTGGGTTTCGAAAACTTAGTTGTTTTTGACATTTGTTTGAAGGGGTCAAAGTAGAGGTTAAACTTGACAAATTTCACTAGTATTTATTAGTTTTATGTTTGATCGAGTGTCACAAGGGGTTTTTCTCTGTGTGCGAGTCATTATTCACAAAGAGTGTTTCCCCATTGCTACTGTTTGATGATGCTTTAGCACCCTATACACTTTGTAGAGGGATTTTTTAAAATTTTTTTTTAAATAAACTAACAAATGAACAGATAAGATTTTTATTTGTGTTTATCGTTTTATTTTCGGATAAAAACTTGGACCTGATCCGCGAGGAACGATTCATGAGATGGGAGTCCGTGGATTCTACTAGACTGAATAGCCGGCAATATAAGCTGTAGTGTGAATAAAAAAATTAATAAGCAATTTCAAAGTAAATTCCACTGCAATATGTATGAACTTATATATTTATTAAACTTAAATTCTATTTGTGCCACAGCACAAGAATATTTATTTATTTATTGTTTATTTATTTTAAATAAATATTATATAACTTTTTTTTTCTTGTTTCATTGTTTTAACTTTGCTTCATATTTCATATTGTACTCGAAAATAAAGCGTTCGCTACTATCCGCGGTTTTCAGTATCCGCGGAAGACCACAGAACCAAACCCCCGCGGATATGGGGGTACTACTGTACTCTGTGAGATTAAGCAATGGATGCACGTCATTAATGATGATTATATGACGTGTCATAGCCAATAGAACAACGCAAATTTGACGCAAAATAGAAAAATTGATGTACACAACTTTTAACATAAATTTAACAGATATAGTATGCATCCTTTTATATTTAGATCAATTTAAGCATTTGACATAAGCGTTCATTAAAAAGGACTAATGAATGACATTCTTTAGAAAAACGAAAATGTAAAATTAATTTTCTTATGTTGCATCGAAGGGTTATCAAAGTGCAATATTGTCCTATCATTCCTGTCAATTAGTTAGTTTACTTTTGATACCTGTCAAATTTGTCCTCCTATTTCTTATTAATTTATTTCATACTTTTACAGTTTGAGCTACATTTTATAATCATTTATTAGGCATGTAAAGATAAATGCAATCATAAGACTCTACCTTATTTCTTACAAATGGTCAAAATAGGATAGGTACATACGATTTTACCCAGACTCGATCTTCAATAAATTGTGTGTCCGAAATACTATTATTTAATACAAAAGACCTTTCAAAATATGACCGTAATGAAAATTTGTAGAAAGTCCGTCTGGCTTAATGGCCAACTACTATACTATATTACTACAGGGTGAGTTTTTTTGAATGTTTAGCATTGGGATCTCAGAAACTACTGGAGATAGTAAAACGCTTAAATGGGGAAAGATGCGCAGTTTTACGAGTTTGATTTAAAACTGCTTTTGTTTCTCCGATAACTTTCATGGCTTATTAGATATTCAAAGAAAACTAAATTTTACGATTTTCTTTAAACATCCTTAGCATCGTTAATAGTAGTTTTAGAGAAAAAGTGTTCAGACAAAAGTTTTAGACAATTTTACGCCAAATAACACTATGTAGCTAATATTTTTTTTTCGTTCACCATTATCGAGTTATAACACAAACTTGTGTTTTTTTTAAATAGAAACCATAGTTGATTTTGACATCATTAAAAAGCTTATTTTTTGCTGATTACAATGATATAAGATTTGATATGGTTATTTTAAAAAATAAAGAGGATATAGACATTTTTATGGTTTTTATTGAAAACAATTGAATTTCGAACTGATAAAATACAAACCAAACGAAAACTTATTTTGAAATCTTATGTAGTAATAAAATGAAAACTATAAGAACTTTTATTAAGGGCACACAACATTATTAATGTTCAAAAATACCCCCATTATTATTAATACACAAATTGCATCTCTTCACAACAGAATTTGTAGCATTGCGGACTTTACGCCTATCGATGTTATTAAAAGCAACTAAGACAGCTTCTATTAAATCGTCGATTGTTTCATATGTTCTTTTGTATACTGTGTCCTTTAGTACACCCCACAAGAAAAAATCCAAAACTGATAAATCAGGGGATCTAGCCGGCCATTCAATGGGTGCATTTCGTCCTATCCATTGATTAGGGAAGGCAAATTTAAATAATTTCTAACATTCAGTTGATTGTGCGGAGGCGCTCTGTCATGTTGAAACCATTGCAGCATTGCTCGGGTTCTTAAATTTAAATTATCTAACAATTCCTCGAAATCTTGTTGTAAAAAATTAAGATAACGATTGCCAGTTAGTGATCCATCAAAAATAAAAGGAGGAAGAACAGTTGATCCTATAACACCACACCAAACATTAAACCCAAATTTAATTTGTGGTATCCTATGTTCAACGTGAAGTGGATTTGTTTGAGACCATATGTGCTCATTGTGCCTATTAAATATTCCACAATTTGTGAAACGAGATTAAACGAGGTGTAAAGTCCGCAATGCTACAAATTCTGTTGTGAAGAGATGCAATTTGTGTATTAATAATAATGGAGGTATCTTTGAACATTAATAATGTTGTGTGCCCTTAATAAAAGTTCTTATAGTTTTTATTTTAGTACTATGTACATAAGATTTCAAAATAAGTTTTCGTTTGGTTTGTATTTTATCAGTTCGAAATTCAATTGTTTTCAATAAAAACCATAAATATGTCTATATCCTCTTTATTTTTTAAAATAACTATATCAAACCTTATATAATTGTAATCAGCAAAAAATAAGCTTTTTAATTATATCAAAACCAACTATGGTTTCCATTTAAAAAAACAAAAGTTTGTGTCATAACTCGATAATGGTGAACGAAAAAAAAATATTAGCTACACAGTTTTATTTGGCGTAAAATTATCTAAAACTTTTGTCTGAACACTTTTTCTCTAAAATTACTATTAACGATGCTAAGCATGTTTAAAGAAAATCGTAAAATTTAGTTTTCATTGAATATCTAATAAGCCATGAAAGTTATCGGAGAAACAAAAGCAGTTTTAAATCAAACTCGTAAAACTGCGCATCTTTCCCCATTTAAGCGTTTTTCTATCTCCAGTGGTTTCTGAGATTCCAATGCTAAACATTCAAATAAACTCAACCTGTATACTATACTATAGGCGGCAAGCCTTTGATTTAAACATTACAATGCCTAACTGATGTGCCTAAACATTTGATGACCATAGCGACTACACCTTAAGTAGAAACAATACAAAATAGAAAAAGGCCCGAATAAATAACTATAAACTAGATGATAAATTCGTATTTCAAAAATACATTTTCTAAGAAGGATGAATCGAAACATAATTGTGAGCTAAACGGTTAATGCGGGCCGTGCTTTGAACAATATTCCTTTGATAAAGTAAGTAAAAGTACGTCATAAAATTTTGTTTGACACTGCCATAAACATTAATAACGAGAATGCGTTACGAACGAGTGTATAAAGTTCAAATTATGTAGAAATCTCTCTTAAATGGAATTCAATTAATTAATCGAAAAAACTTATTAATTAACAACATTTTCCAGGTTTCTGGACACCCCGATATTCGCGAATTCAATGTTTGCCGCGATTTTGTGGAACGCAACCTCCACGAATAGTGGGGATACTGTATATTAGTTTTACTACAGAAATTAATCATCTGCTCTCCTTACAATATAAAAAAAATTTCCTTAGATCATTTTCCTACAAATTGGTGTCAAATTTTACTTGGAAATACAGACGTCTCCGTATATATTAACCTTTATTAACCCTTATTGACCGAAAAGTTATGGAGTAATAATCGTAACATGTAATATTCACTTTAATAAATATTACATACGACAGTTCTATTGGAATGTTTATATTTGTTGGAGACGGTATGTTTGGTAATATCATTGCATACACTAGATTATCAAATTAGGACTCTGATTACATGTATTACTTAATAAAACTGTGTGTACTTATACATATCCATACATGTATCTTTTTTATTTCCTATTTATACTTTATCGTTTGTTCAAGAAGAACAAATATTTTACTAAACGTTGTGATAATTAGAGAAAGGACGCAATTTCCATAAAACGCCATCGGCAATTGAAATTGTGTATAACGTCGCTGAGTACATCCCGGCGTAATTCAATGAAGTATTTGTTTGACTTACTCGGGCACCTGGTCTGACAGCGATAACAGTGGACAAGCTAGCTATTGTATTCCGAAAATATAGTGCTTTTGAAAGTGTTTTCATGAGCGTAGATAGAAGTGGCGTTTTTATAATGTATTTTATTTATTAGTTTATATTTCGTAAGATAAATAAAGTGCTGTGAGTAAGTTTCTTGTTTTCATAGTTTTAACTGTTAATTACATCGTAATTTTTGTGATAGATCCTGTTTAATATCGTTTGATTGAATCTATTTCTACCAATTATTTCGACGTAAGTGTGCATTGAATTTCTTTCAGTTTCAATAACTTACGCACACATTTTTAGTTTTCATTTATTTAGATCTAGAGCATTGTTTAAGTTACTTTTTCAGACATGATATGGAAGAATGTCGAGAACGGCATTGTAAAACAATGGCGAGTTGGATTGACGGTCATACTGATTGTATGTCCATTGTCAGTGATTCCGAAATTTATTACAAAATCCGTAAAATGTCGTCAAATATTCGTCACTTAGGATCGCAAACACATCTGAACTCTGTAAAACTTTATGGCGGCTAATATTCCATTAAATAAACTTAGCAATCCCACTTTAAAAATATTTCTTCAAAAATATACTGGTCGAAATGTTCCTGATGAATCAACTTTACGCAAATATTATGTTTCTAGGTGCTATACGAGAACAGTAGAACGCATTAGAAGCCAACTTTTAAATCAATACAAATGGATAAGCGCCGACGAAACGGTGGATATGTTAGGACGCTGTGTGGTAAATGTTGTAGCTGGTGTACTACATCCAACTATTCCCTGTAACTCATATGTAATAGCAACAAGTGTTATAAATAGAGTTGATGCAGAAACAGTTGCTGAAACCATTAAGGAGAATATGCAAAAAATGCTTCATTCGGACGCCACGTACAAAGAAAAAATACTTTTATTTGTCAGTGATAGTGCTGCGTATATGTTAAAAACAGGCAGACTATTGAAGAAAACATATCCTAATATGCTGCATATTACTTGTGTAGCACATGCTCTCCACAGAATCTGTGAATATATCAGAGACACTTTTCCGGAAGTTGATAGACTGTATCAGCTTTTAAAAAAGTTTTCAGAAAAGCACTATTGAGAGTAGCTCTTTTCAGGGAAAAATTTCCATCTCTGTCACTGCCTCCCACTCCAGTAATAACTAGATGGGGAACATGGCTGGAAGCTACTAGTTATTATGCTGAGAATTTCGAATTTCGATAGTCTAAAACATTTCGTAACACTGCTAAAGGAGGATGCTAGAAGTATTGGTGAGTGCAAGGAGCTCACACAAATCCCAAATTTAAAAAATCAGTTGTACTTTCTTGACGAACACTTTGGAAAATTGCCAAAACTAGTCACTTATTTTGAAAATCGAAATCTCAAATTAAATGACGGATTAACCACATTAGATGTGGATGTTATTAATTTGAAAAGTATTCCAAGTGACTTCGAATGTGGCCTTCGGCAAAAGTTTGAAGCAATTCTTAATAGAAATCCAGATTTAATTACATTGCAGCAATTATGTATGGAGACAATTCCACAAAATCTAACGGCTAAATATGAAGAAATAAAAGAATATTTCCAGTATGCACCTATAACCAGTTGCGATGTAGAAAGGACGTTTTCTATTTATAAGGATGTACTTAATTCAAAGAGAACAAAATTGCCAGAAGAAAACCTTGAGAAACTATTGCTAGTCAATATTAATACTCCTTTACTCAACTTGAACGACAAAATGAACAAATAAAAATGTTCCAATTATAGAAATAAAATTAAAAACTGTAAAAATACAACTTTTCAACAAATACATATTGCAGTGGATTTTTCTCTGCAGAAGAAATTAAAGAAGATAGGAAAATTATTGTATTTATTTGTAAAATTTTATTTCAGGGAAATTACTTTTAAAATTGAATATTTTTATAATAATTTATTGTAATATGTATTTTGTCCATGTCTGTATATTGCACGAGCCTATTTAGATATTCGAAGTCTGCGCCAAGCTGGAAGTCAAAGTGATGCAGATATATATATTATTATTATGTTGACTTATATATTTTGATGTTGGGTAGGGATGCCTTGCCGTTTGCTGGCTCTTCATCTTTAGAGATTTCGTAGCTCTTTAACAGATAGGTTGTTCTTTTTTATTAATGTTGAACAGAACTTAATTTTGTTTAATATAGTTTGGATAACTTCGTTTGCTAATTTTTATAGTGTTTTGATATCATTAAAATTCAATTGCGGGTTATTACAAGTCTTTTAAACTTGTAATTTGAATAATTCGACCTATCTGGAATCTCTGATAATAGTTTTTGTGTAACGTGACGTATACAAAACTAAATGTATGTATTTTTAATATTATATTTATATAGATATATTTGTAGTAATAATTCTATTGAAATTGAAGCTTCGTAAATTCATAAATTTAATTTGCAATATTTTTTGTAATCATTTGAAATATTAACAAAACGTATTAGAATGTTTTTTTTATGATAGTTTTTATTCATTTAAGTTATCGTAGTATATTGGGAAGGGGGAAAATTTATTTTGTTACAAGCTTGACTTGCGCTTGTTTAATTTTGGTTGCGTGCGAAAAATAGTGAAAGTTCTATTTTGACGTTTGAATTTTGAGGGGATAAAGTAATTTATGACAGCTAATAAAGTTTGTTTATATTTATTTAGATTTTGTTCGGAATTCAATTTAGATTTTTTTTTCACTCTGGTACAGTCATATTTTACAAGAGTTTATTCTCTATATTTAAGACGAAATTTAATCACAATTCTGCTTTATACTTGATAAAGTAGTTTTTTTTTTTTTTTTTTTTTTTTGAGGTAAATTATATGTTTGTGGTGTTAATGGTAGTTTTATTTCTTGAGTTTAATTTGTATTATTTCTCTTTTACACTACGATATTCGTGAGAATAACCCTGACGATTAAGAAGCTCAAGGAAGGTGCCCATCCGATTGAGTCTAGTTCGGCGAGACTACTGTGGATTGTGAACATAAGACAATAAGCAAATTTAAAACAACAACTCAAAAGCACAATTCACTGCATAATGTATTTCGTAATTTTATAGATCACCACCCGTTTGTTTTCCAATTATATAACTAAAATTAATTAATAAATATGTATTTCGTAATTTTAGATAGATAGATCACCACCCGTATGTTTTCCAATTATATAAATAAAATTAAAAACTTTATAAATACAACTTTTCAACAAATAAATATGTATTTCGTAATTTTATTTCGTTTTCCAATTATATAAATAAAATTAAATATTTTAGAAATACAGCCTTTCGCCAGTACTGCACTGAGTGGTAAGCGTGTCCGTTCTCTAGTGATAATAAGAATACTTTTTTAATGTTTTATATCATATTTCTGCAATCTGTTGTATTATGAAAATACTAAAATATTGGTCGAAGCATATTATTAAAGAAATTAAAAGAATACACTCGTAGACAAAAAATTCCGAACACCCAAGTAAATGTCTGTTAGTACAAGAAAAATTTTTTGCAAAATTAACAAATTCATTGGTCTTATCGACTTGATTTGACATCAATGGTTTCACACAATTTAAGCGATTAATATCCACGAACTCTAATGACTACTGCCATACGGCGTGGTAAACTTTGAATGCAGTTGGCACCCTCTTCTTGTGTAATGTTTCTCCATTCCTCACGAAGAGCTATTCAATGATCCCGAATGGTTACCGGTATGGATTGTCAGTGCCGAACACGTCACCCTAATGAATCCCAGAGATTCTCGATAGGATTCAAGTCCGGGCTTCAAGCTATCCATGGCAAACGGCGAAAGTTAACCGCATCCAAGTATTGCTCAATCACCCGTGCGGTGTGAGATCGCGCGTTATCGTGCATTAGACCTAACACCTAACACCCGTCATGGTACCATTTTAAATGAGAACAAGCTAGTTTTTGCGTACAGTGAAATGCTAGCCCAAACCATTATACCGCCAATGCCCCAAATGCCATTCTTGGAGATATAAAACACGTTGAAAATCGTTCACCAGGTCTTTTCCACACACGTTCTCACCCATCAAGTGAACGCAGACAAAAACGAGACTCCGTGCACAATACGGAGTGGATAAGCAGCAGGTTTCTTTGACATCAATCCATATTCCTTCAATCTTCGGCGAACGGTTCGTGTAGAAACTGCAGCACCGTGAACGTCTTCGACTTGGCGAGATACATTTGTTGATGGTAAACCACGATCGCATAATGTAGATATGCAGTGGCAGCTGGTACTAAAGGGCACAAGAGCACGTGTCCACCCAACCACCAAGATAAACACAGAAAGAAATTCGCATGTAATTCAGTGCATTATTGTATTTTATTATTTTTACGTATTTTTATAACGATGGTATCAAAGTTTCCTTCTGCACCACATACACTAGCGCATAAATGCTCAAAACTATGTTCCGGGGTACGATTTTAGATGTACCTATTCCGAATATGGATCGGCTGGTCCCGCTTATCTTCGCCAAATGTTTTTATACGTCGTTTTGGGGCACAGACTCGCTCGACTCCAGTTAACGTCTTGCCTTTGTTGTGATAGTATTGTTTTCGGCGTTTACTGCACGTGTTATTATTAATGATGGAAGTTAATAGTGTGGAAAATCTTTTAAAAAACCTGCTATCATACGAGGAAAAACTTTGAATTGAGAAGAAAGGAAGACCTATCCCTGAACTTCAAATAAACTATTTTGTTTTATCTGCTTAATTTTTAAGAAAAATGTTAGTGCGTGGAATAAACAAGGGTTAAATGATTTAAAGCATATCGCAGAAAGGGCAAAATATCGTTTCAAACCTTATCCTGGAATTTTCATAAACCAAGAAAGTTTGAAGTCGATTATTTCAAAACTATAAAAAGTATTACAAATGAAACAGATATGCATTACACACATCTGAATCTGTACGCATGGGCATACGCCTTGTATTTTCCAACATTTACTTCTGCCAAAGACACGTGTTTCTGCCACACAATAGACTTCGTCAGGTTGGTTAGTGAAGTAAAGTTTGATGGAACGCCTCATAGGTATAGCAAATCTTGTCCTATCATGTGGCGCCAGACAATATCTAGTGTCATCTGACGGACAAAAGAGACTATGCCGAAAATAGCGAGTTTCTCTCGTCCAGCTATGCGGGCACAGAAGGGAAAAAATACGTATATAGGTGTAAGTTCATTAACACGATACCAGATGGCAGCAAACGGCACGCATTACTCATTTGTTACAAATGCTATTCCCATGAGGCGTTCCATCAGAGGGTAGTCTATTAAATATAAAATTTCATGCAATATGAGCGCGCTATCTCGGTTTCATACGGCGTACTAAATATAGTATTGTTGCCAAGTCTTTGTAGTCTCTGTATCAAAAAGGATTATAATCAAACATTAAAGAAGGTTTGGGTATGAAGAATGAGATCATTTTAAGCATTATTTTCATCAAAAGTCTTCGTTGCTCACATTCTTAAGAAATCTATGAAGAAATATGGTTAACTGTAAGAATATGTTTCATGGCAACAGTGCACGGTATCGAGGACACAATGAAAACGCGTAGTGTTTACAAAATATTTTTGAAGAGGAACAAGTTTTTGGGTAAGTTTGATTATTATTAATTGTTGTAGTAATAATTAATTTTAATATTTTCATAAAAATTTGCATTTATAACTTTTCCAAGTACGCACTAATATAAATGTAAAATTCCAGGATGCGAAAATCGATATTATTCCAATATTTTTCCTGATTCGAGTTATCAAATTCACTCTCCCTTCTGATAATGGTACAAAACACGTATGGTTGAACTATGGTTGAATGGAAAGACACGTGTTTCTGCCATCTATAGTAGTAGTATATTGTAGTAAATGTATATACAGATACAAATCTGTTCTTAAAAAGATTTGTATCATTTGTATTACACTGCTTCACTAGCTTTACTGATGACGCCTATAGATGGCAGAAACACGTGTCTTAAGCAGAAGTATATGCTGAAAATACGAGGTGTATTGTCCATGTGTACAGTTACAGATATGTATATTGCATGTCTGTTTCATTTGTAACAAATGCGTAATACGTGCATAACGTATTGATATACTTAAACCTTTTTGTATATTTACCGCCAACTGGCTCGTGTTAATGGACTACACTTATAAGTATTTTTTCGCTTATGTACCAGCATAGCTGGTCAAGCGAAAGGTCGCCTTTTTCAGCATAGTCTCTTTCGTCCGTCGGATGTCACTTATTAAATAGTGCCACCTTATAGGACGAAATTTGCTATATCTTGTAGGCGATTTCAGCGTAAATGTATATACAGATACAAATCTGAAAAGGGTTTTCAAATAGGAAAATACTTGTCCTTCCTTGTCTAAGGCCTTCACAAAATTTTTAATGAGGCCAAGTTTAATGTGCAACGCTGGAAGGATTATATTTTCTTTTTTGACAAGAGGCACGTATTGTCGTTGCCCACTGTGACGTTCTCCCTTTCTGGCCAGTCTTTTCTTCTATAATGATGTTCACGAGCACGACTATCCCAGAGGCAAAGAAAGCAGCAATATTTTGTATATCCACCCTGCATTCCACACAACATGCCGACGACTTTGAGATCGGAACATATTTTCCAGTTGTGATGCTCATATTGAATGTATTTTAGCAAACTGGCCATTGTGGCGTATGATTCTTTAGTGTTGATGGCATGAGCGATGGGGATAGAAGGTTTTTCATTTCCAATATGCAGTAGGACTGATTTCAAAGTCTCCTTACTACCGTCAATGAACAAGCGCCACTCATTTGGATCATAAGGCTCTCCGAGTTGCTCAAACAATGCAGGAATATCGTTGCAGTAGCATATGTCGTTTTCCTTCTTAAAATGTTGTGCGTAAGGTTTATCACGGTTTCTGTAAAATGTTCCATATACTCCCGGAGCCAAACAGTTCCGCTGCTTCAGGCGAGATGCAAGTAACTTCGCTTTTTCCTTTGACAGCTCGAGATCTCTCATCAAATCATTCAGTTCAGGCTGCGTAAAATGTTGCAATTGCGACTCCTGTTGAAATTCATTATCACTGCTTGTGTCTGCCTGTAGTGATGAAAAATTCAATCGTTGAATCGGGGCACTTAGGATGAGGAAATTCACTTGAATGTGGAACTGGAAGCGAAACAGATGCTACTGTCGCATAAACCCATTAGGCACTCTTTCCAAAACCAGTGGATTTGCTCAGGCAAAAGTAACAATCAACCGAATGGCAAAGCGGCTCTCTCCATATCATCGGTACACCGAATTTCATGTATCGTCTAATTTGGAATAGAAATTCACTTTATTATTAATTCAATTGTATATATAAATTTAATCTTACATTATTTGGTGTCCATTGCTCATGAAAAGTTGCAGGTGCTATTCCAAAATATTGCAGATAAGTATGTTGTAATGAATCGGTGAATCTACGTCTATTTGGTTGGGGGACAAAATTGCCACACACGTAACAGAAATTATTTTGATTGCATGTCTGTTTCATTTGTAACAAATGCGTAATACGTGCATAACGTATTGATATACTTAAACCTTTTTGTATATTTACCGCCAACTGGCTCGTGTTAATGGACTACACTTATAAGCATTATACGTGCATTAACGTATAGAAATATTTAAAACCTTTTTGTATATTTACCGCCATCTGGCTTATTATGGACTAACCCGTATTGTTTCGCTTATGTACCAGCATAGCTGGTCAAGCGAAAGGTCGCCTTTTTCAGCATAGTCTCTTTCGTCCGTCGGATGTCACTTATTAAATAGTGCCACCTTATAGGACGAAATTTGCTATATCTTGTAGGCGATTTCAGCGTAAATGTATATACAGATACAAATCTGTTCTTAAAAAGATTTGTATCATTTGTATTACATTGCTTCACTAGCTTGACTGATGACGCCTATAGATGGCAGAAACACGTGTCTTAAGCAGAAGTAAATGCTGAAAATACGAGGTGTATTGTCCATGTGTACAGTTACAGATATGTATATTGCATGTCTGTTTCATTTGTAACAAATGCGTAATACGTGCATAACGTATTGATATACTTAAACCTTTTTGTACACAAGAAAATGTTGGTAACTTTGCAGAAGGTTAGTTTTTCATGGTATACTTGTGTTAAATCCGATCAACAAACTTTAATTTAAGAGCAGTTGTTAAATATATCTTTGAATTTAATTAATAGAAAATTTCATGATGACATTTGTTGGTCTTCAAATGATTGATCTCTGAATCGAAACTCAAGGAAAATTAGACAGCTGATGCTTTTGTAAAATACACTAGTTTACATCGAAAATGTACATTTGATAAGAGATAGATTTCCTTATGTATTTTCTTCCGCTGAATTCGAAAATCAAGGTTAAATTTCTTTTTATGGAACAGTTTTTGAGATATTGTAATTTTTTCGATCTTTTTTCACTTGACAAATCATATTTCGAGCTAGAAATGTCCGATTGGGTCGTTCTTGGTACCCAAATGCAAGGTATTGAGATGACGAACAAATATGTATAATCGGATCTTTGATTGGTAGAGCGGTTCAAAATATATCGATGAAAATAGGGCACATTTTCAAAAAAATCATATTTTACAGTGATTCTGTGCCGACAGAAAAGTATAAATCGTTAAAAAATCGTCTGGTTTCTGTTCATGTACGTAAAGATGATACTCTTACGTAAGAACTAAGACCAACCAGAAGAAAATCGACCGAAAAATGACAAAGTTATAAGCAATTGAGTGAATTCCCAAATCCCATATTTTCCGAATATTTTATTTTTTTCGACAATTTATTGTGTTTAAACGCTTGCAATACATTCTTGACATTTTTGTGTGTTAGAAATAGTTGTTGTGGCTCTTGCTTTGTCTTCGGTTGCTTTTGGGATCCGTTTCTCTAGTGAGAAAATACAAAATACAAAATATTGCAGATAATTATGTTGTAATGAATCGGTGAATCTACGTCTATTTGGTTGGGGGACAAAATTGCCACACACGTAACAGAAATTATTTCGATTGTTTACGCACTTAAATTCTCGTTTCCTTTTACACTACGTTTTAAAGAAGATGTCAAAACAAAATGTCAGGGTTCTAAGGTTCCTAAATGTGATGTGTTGTTGTTTTGTTTGGAATAAAATCTAAAAACTCTAGCGTCAACGTGAGAACTAATATACGTTGCCAATATACCAACAGGCTATCGATATAAAATCATGTTCCTATACCAAAGACATATAAATATCAAGATATAGCACGAGTCAGCTGTTTATTGGTACGAATAATAATTATTATTATAATAGTAATAAGAAAGTCAAAATACATAAAAATAACAAATAATAAATTCAATATATTTGCGTGTGAGCAACCGAACTTATAAATTGCCGAAAAAAATAAAATATTCGGAAAATATGGGATTTGGATATATTCACTCAATTGCTTATAACTTTGTCATTTTTCGGTCGATTTTCTTCTGGTTGGTCTTAGTTCTTACGTAAAAGTATCATCTTTACGTACATGAACAGAAACCAGACGTTTTTTTTAACGATTTGTACTTTTCTGTCGGCACAGAATCACTGTAAAATATGATTTTTTTGAAAATATGCCCTATTTTCATCGATATATTTTGAACCGCTTTACCAATCAAAGATCCGATTATACATATTTGTTCGTCATCTCAATACCTTGCATTTGGGTACCAAGAACGACCCAATCGGACATTTCTAGCTCGAGATATGATTTGTCAAGTGGAAAAAGGTCGAAAAAATGAAAAAAACTCTCAAAACCTGTTCCATAAAAAAAAATTTAACCTTGATTTTCGAATTCAGCGGAAGAAAATACATAAGGAAATCTATCTCTCATCAAATGTACATGAAAAAATGTCATTTTGTAAACTAGTGATATCAATTAGGTTCTTGGTAAGTTGGCAAGTTTAATTGTCCTTTTTTATATTGCCGTTTATTAGAATTTCTGTTTATTTATTGTTATGAGTACATATATAGTTTATTTTGTTTTATTGCAAGAATTTACATTTTTTTTTATATATTTGTTGAATTTTAAATATTTATTTTTCTTACGTAGAGCTTAAATTTATTTTTTAACAGAATTAATTTTTATTTATATGCGCGTAAATACGTGTCTGTGATTTCTATATTTATAAATACATCGCACTGATGAGATCAAAAAAGATCGAAACATGTATTTAAAGCTTATTTAGAACAAAAAAAAAACATTATAGTAACTTAAAAATGCCGCCATCGCGGTTGTTTACGAATTTAGTACTACCATATGAACATCAGAGACGCTACCGTAAGATTCTAATTTTTAACATAGAATGTGGCACTCTTATATGACATGCTCCTTGCGTTCAATCAAGCTTTACTTTACTAGCCAAACTGACGAAGTTTATTGTGTGACAGAAACACGTGTGGTTGGAAAATACAAGGTGTATGTTCATGTGTACAGATAGAAATGTGTGCATATCTGTTTCATTTGTAACAAATCTTTACATCTTATTGATGTACTCAAATTTCTTTGGTATATAAAAATTGTATTAAAACCGATTTACTTTCAACTACAGTAGCCGCTCGGAAGAGTGAACACTCTATTCAGTGAACAGCTCGTTTATATGAACAACTAAAATTTTATTAGTAAAGCTCCATAGAGTGAACAATAACACATTCGATTCAGTGAACTGGGTAAATTCCCGGCGTATGAATTATTTTGCTGCATTCGATTCAGTTTCAGTGAACTGGGTAAATTCCCGGCGTATGAATTATTTTGCTGACTCGCCGGCGTAACTTACAAGAACAGCGGACAGATGTATGTATGTATTTGATTTTAGTTGTAATTCTGAGTTCTGTTGATGTTGTAGGTGTACTGTGCTAGAATATTTTTGTGTTTACAATAAAAATGAAGCGAAAAGTGTTAAGTTTGCTCGAAAAATGTGAAATTTTAAAAAGTCTGGACAGTGGAAGCAGTGTAACGTATTTGTCTAAAAAGTACGGGATTGCCAAATCCACAGTATGTGCAATCAAAAATAAAAAACGGGACATTTTAAAAGTCACATCAAGGCGCAGTGAAATACGGAAAAGAAAAACTTTCAAATCCTGTAAGATGCCACGAATGGAAAAAAAATTATATTCATGGTTTTGTACACAAAGACTTAAAAATGTACCGGTTTCGATTGAACTTTTAAAAACAAAAGCAAAAGCTATCAATGAAACTATCGCTGAAAATCCTAATTTTAATGCTAGTGAAGGATGGAGCCAAAGATTTAAACGAAGATTTGGAATAAGACATTTAAAAATTTCGGGAGAAAAGTTATCAGCTGCTCCGGAGCATGTAGGTCCATTCATGAATTATCTTCGAAAGAAAATAGAGGAGCTACAATTAACACATGACCAATTATACAATGCCGACGAGACAGGCTTGTTTTGGAAATTACTCCCAGAAAGGACCTTGGTTACGTCTGAAGAAAGATCGGCCCCTGGTCGGAAAACGGATAAAAGTAGAGTTACTTTACTAGCATGCACCAATGCAACCGGTGAACATAAAATCAAACCGTTAGTGATTGGGCGTGCCGCAAATCCAAGATGCTTTAAGAACTTTTCACTTCCAGTGCAATACACAAGTACGAAAAATGCGTGGATGACGTCGGGGGTATTTGAAAATTGGTTTCATCATTCATTTGTCCCGCAGGTTCGAAGATTTTTGAAACAAAAGGGATTACCACAAAAAGCTCTTCTACTTTTGGATAACGCTCCAAGTCATCCACCAGCAGAAAACTTGGTTTCCGATGATGGAAAAATTCTTACTGTATACATGCCTCCGAATGTAACAGCTCTTATACAGCCCATGCAGAATGTCATTAGGTTAACAAAATTGTTTTATAGAAGAAGCCTTTTATCCACAATAGTTGCTTCTGATAGCAATGATATTTCAGCTGTCATTAAAAACTTGAGTCTAAAAGATGCTGTTACACATCTGGCATTAGCATGGATGAATGTGAAAGAAGAAATAATTGCTAAGTGTTGGAAAAATATTTTATCAGATTCTTTCAATAGCGACTCTGATTCAGAAGAAGATGTTCCATTGGCTATTCTACAGGAAAAATACAAGAACAGCGTCGAGGCAGTGACATTTCAAGAAACTGTAGCATTACTACAGAAAGTGAACGGAAACATAACATACAGCCGTAAAGACATAGAAAACTGGAATACGGATGTCATAGAAGATCTTGAAGAGGATGTAATTGAAATTGAAAGTGCGGAAGAAACAATGGATGATGAGCCAATGCCAACTACCATCCCCACTCAGGAAGCTTTACAAGGACTTAATATAGTGATTTCTTGGGCAGAATAAAACATGCTAAATTCTGAAGATCTATTAACTTTGCGAAGAATAAAAGAAATCGCAGTTCAAAGATGTTTAAAAGAAAAAAAAGGTTCAAACAAATTTAACCAGTTTTTTTAACAAACAAAACTGACTTCTTTAAATCATTACGTATTCATGTATGTATGTACTATCGTGAGCAATTGAAAGTAAACGCACTATTATAGCTGCGTAAATTTTACCAAATTGTCAAGCTATTGTCATTTATGTTATGATTAAATGCTGACACTGACACTTCAAAAGTACTGTATACATTAGATAAATTTTGAAATTTCGACATGCCAACATAATAAAGTATGCACTTTCATTTGCTCACGATAGTACGTATCTATGTAGAAAATGTATTTTTCATTTGTTAATTCTTTTTGATGTAACTGAATACATATACATATAAATAATCGTTTTAAACTGCACATTCGATTGAGTGAACATTTCGATTTTGTGAACAGGTAAGGTTTTAATTAGTTCACATAATCGAGCGGCTACTCTATATGCCATCCATATTTATACAAAATATTCTAATAAAAAAAGATCAATCTAAAGCGAATGATCGGACAAACCAATTTCCTAAATTAAATATTTGTTTCAAACATTTATATTAACTCGGTACATGCTTGAATTAATAAGAAATTGATATTGGTTTTCGTGCGTGCAAATAAAATACGCGGAACAATTTTATGAAATTAATATTTTCAAAAAACTAATCGACAAACCGAGTCGAAAAGATGTAATTTCCGTTTTTTTTTTCTTATAAATCGCGACACCAATTGGTTTTATATCAGAAACATTAGAGCATCATAACAACAGTCGATGACTGACAGAACAACGGATCAATAACAATTTCAGAGTCGACAGAGAAACCATGTAACGGACGATCCATCTGCGAGCGCGTAGCGCGTATCATCAGCTTCCCCGGCTATCCGGATTCCACTTGACGCTATCCCAGAACACATCTCGGAACATCATTTTCGACCCATTAACAACACCCTGGCATCGCCATCGTCGTCAACGTCGAAGAGCGACGGCATAGACATCGGTAGACACCTAAAACGAGTCCCTACTTCTAAAAAAGCAAGAGTGGTATAGGAAACGGAAACTATACGTCCTTGATAGCTCTGTAACGTACTCTATCACATCGTGTACTCCCAGTTCCCCCTTTTGTATTTTAATATTATCGGACTCCCTCGCTAGGGAACATGCGTAGTGTAGGAATCAACGCTTGCGCTGTGACAACGGCGCTCAACATCGAGCGAATATGCGCTTGGAACAGGCTAAACGCATATCGGTCTGTCAAATACATAGTTCTCTATCAGAGAAAAGCGGAATAAATTGAATATTTCAAATTAAAAAAATATCGTTTTTTCCATAAGATTTTTCCGCACAAAATCAATCGAAAGAATATTTTCCTTCGATAATTTCAGCGCGTTTCTTTCTCAGATAACGTTCACGCAACATTTTTTTTATTATATTACCTAGTTCGGTTGTGATGCAGTGTTTTCTCCGTTCGGATGTGTAAGAAGCTGTGTATTGCTGTGTAGCTGTTATCAGAGGGGGTATTGTTTAGTTAAGAGCCTTCGTACGGCCCAGAATTTTCCGTGTGGATTGTTTAAATTAAAACCGACGCGACGTTTTGTACGGAGGGTACGTGTAAGGCGTGCAAGATGGGTTGCACCTCTTCAGCCGAAGAAAGGGCAGCCTTGGCCAGGAGTAAGCAGATCGAAAAGAATCTGAAGGAGGATGGCATCCAGGCGGCCAAAGATATTAAGCTGCTGCTGTTGGGTAAGTTTTTGTTTGTCGGAAAAGGGGTTGAGAGGGGGTTGTCGATAAGCTGGGTGCGGACTGACGATAGAGCTGCCATCTACGCAACCCTTGGCACGATGTCCTGCTAAAACAGGATTTTCAATGTTTGCTTTTACCGAAAATTTTGTTTTCTACGTGTTTATAATTTAAAAAAAAATCGAATATTTCATTTGAATATAAAATTTTAATTAATATTTATTATATATAGGTTTTTACATAAATAAACTAAAAAAATTATTTGATATTTTCCATTAAATAAATATTAATGTGGCTTATTCTTTCATGTACATCTTGTAAAAAATGTTTAAATAAAAAATTAATACAACTTTATTTTTTATTACGTGAAAAACGATTGTACACAAAAGGTGTGGTTTATTTGTGAAATACAAGAGAACAGATGTCTATATGTAAAGCCAGCGGTTATTCAAAGTGATACGAAATGATATATTTCTACGCTACGGTTCTCCAATATTTACATTGCATTTAAAATTAGATTACTTGCATATACATTCTTAATGGATATATTAAACAATTATATATAATATGGATTAAAATAGCTGAATACGTAAAGCTTTGAATTGTATTGATTGAAAATGATGGAAATCGTTCTTTTTTTAACTTTAATTATCTTTCATTTATGCATTTGCAGACACTTGTTCATTGTGTATGGATAATAATTAATATGCGGTCGTATTTATAAACATTTATGTTAATGATTTTGATTAAAATTTCTTCAAGCGTGATTAGTGATTATAATTATCAAAATAAAATATATTTTTTTGTAAACAATCTTTATTTCTTCGTTAAAAATGCACAATGTGTTATGGTTAATTAATGGTTAGTACATATTTTTTAAAAAATAAACAATATATATAATATACAATTGTGGGTGTGGTAATGCGATTGCTAATATATTTGTATGTACAGATAAGAGTAATAAGTTAACACAGGCCAACACAATTTTTGCTGACTTCTAAGTGAAACTTGTTTTTTACTGATTCGGGTGTGTTGAATCCGAAAATTATATTAGTTTTAGCGTATCACGTCAAAACTATACTGTCTACTGTACTATGCTCTTTGAAGAATCACTAATGCGGTAATTACTTATATAAAACCTGTTACGCTATAAAGAACGTATCCAATTTAATAATTCATTTATTTATTTCAATACAATATTAGTCACGAGTATACTGCGCAATAATCATTAAAAAATTACAAGAGTATTTGCAAACGGGTAAAACAACAATCAGATAATAAATTTTCATTTGTAGCACTTTCTGTTGCATATTTTGGTTTGGCAGTCCTTTTAAACACTCCAACTATAATCGGCCATCATATGAGGTTCCCATCTTCCAAGATCCCGAGTTTCCATGATTTTTAAATCTTTATGAAATCTCTCGCCTTGTTCATCGCTTACAGCACCTAAATTTTCAGGAAACCTATCAAGATGACTATGAAGGAAATGAAGCTTTATGCTCATGTTACAACCAAGGCGGTGAATTTTTTTAAGCATTGATTACACTATATGCCGTTCCAAATAAGAATGGACCAGATGGCGCTGTAATCTAACTGTAATTTACACAGGAATTTCAAATAAGTAGAACATATGGTGCCTGTCATATGTTGAGGTTATGCAAGGTGTCCCGTATCGTTATGTTCAAATTTTTGGAGTGTAAATTGCTGGATTCCCCCAAAAAGAAACGATTATCCTTTCTATATATATATATATATATATACAGGCTGATTCATTTTCGGCCCTCACCATGGGGATCTCTCTTATTCTTGGAGATAGAGTATACATTTAAATTTGGCAAAGTTGTTAAATTTTGTGCATGTTATAAATCCGCAAAGAAAATAGACGTGTGACAAATGACCTCCGTTATTTAAAAAAAAATGCGAAAACCCCATTTTCTTCTTTTACCTGTAACACCGACATTTGGCCTTGTAGAGAAAAAATAAAAACACATCCTTGTGGCCATTTCTAAACCTCTATCCAGTGGTGTACTCTAAATTTTTATACGACGTTTCGTTTCTTTCTGGCCATCATCAACTATCTAATTTCTTATAGGCGCCATTTTGGATTTAGACATCTTCAGAAAGAGTTTTTTTTTCTGATTTCAACCATGTACCACATGCTGACAAAAGTTTTTGACATTAGGTTTTATTTGAAAGAATAAATTATAAGAGTAAATAAGGTAGCCTTTGGAATTTCAATCTGTCAATCATTTCATTTATTGTTCATTAATAATACAAAAATGTCATACACTAACGAAGAGAAACGAGATATGATAAGTATTTTTTATTCTTCGAAACGAAATTCAACAGTAGCGTGTACAAGATAACAAAAACATTAATAAAAATACATAGAAAAGTAAACAATAAACAATTACAGTAAATGTTCAATTATCTGGCCATCGTCGGTAATGCACAATTGGACACGCCTTCTGGCATTTTGTACTGCCCTTTGTATAGTTCTTCTAGGAACTGCATCGAAGGCATTCTGAAGTCTGTCTCGTAATTCTTCAATGTTTTGTGGCGCATCTACTTTATAAATATTATTTTTAACATATCCCCATAAAAAAAAATCTAGCGGACTTAAATCAGGTGATCTCGCAGGCCATTCAACAACTCTCCTATTTCCAATGCAACGGTTTGCAAACTCTTGATTTAAGAAATTTCTAACAACAGCTGCATTGTGTGCTGGTGCGCCATCTTGTTGCCACCATAAATATTGTAATTGATTTAATGGGATATTGTCGTCAAGATAGTCAGATACGTATGTACGTAAAATGTTTAAATATCTTTCTCCATTTATTATATGCATTATTAATATTACATATTGTAATATGTATTATTAATGAACAATAAATGAAATGTTTGACAGATTGAAATTCCATGGCTACCTTATTTAATCTTATAATTTATTCTTTCAAATAAAACCTAATGTCAAAAACTTTTGTCAGCATGTTGTACATGGTTGAAATCAGAAAAAAAAACTCTTTCTGAAGATGTCTAAATCCAATATGGCGCCTATAAGAATTATTATTATTAGATAGTTGATGATGGCCAGAAAGAAACGAAACGTCATATAAAAATTTAGAGTACACCACTGGATAGCGGTTTAGAAATGGCCACAATGATGTGTTTTTATTTTTTCTCTGCAAGGCCAAATGTCGGTGCTACAGGTAAAAGAAGAAAATGGGGTTTTCGCGTCTTTTTTTTAAATAACGAGGGTCATTTGTCACAGGTCTATTTTCTTTACGGATTTATAACAAACACAAAATTTAACAACTTTGCCAAATTTAAACCTATACTATATCTCCAATAATAAGCGAGATCCCCATGGTGAGGGCCGAAAATGAATCAGCCTGTATATATATATATATATATATATATATATATATATATATGTATATATATATATATATATATATATTAAAAATATATAAGTATATATATTAAAAATAATAGACTTTTATTGGTTTAGCGACCTTTAATGAATATTGATGTTTTATTCTACGACGTTTCGACTTTTATTATTATTCAGTCTTTTTCAAGTAACTAGAAACAAGAATTAGTACAATGAAAAAGTGAGAACATATTTGCCTTTGTGCGACCGAATTAACAATTAAATTAACAATTAAAATTAAAATTAGATTAAAGGCAGAGTTAACAATTAAATTAACAATTAAAATTAAAATTAAATTTAGATTAATAATGAGTAAGGAAAAATTAAAATGATTACATCTGTATATATACATCTGTATAAATGAATTGAAAATTTAGATTATACTACTAATACAGTAAAGAACATTGAATGACAATAGACTCACCGTTTTTTTTTTGTTTCAAACACTCATTCTGTGTAACATGTGTCATCGGAGCTATCCGAGATCTTTTTTAGGGGAACCGACTGCACTGGTTCGGATATTGTGAGTGTCTGTGTCTTTTGTTTAGAGAAGTGGCTTTCTGTTCTATTTTGAAATTAGCAAAACGGTCAGGAACGTGTTAAGAGGTATATAGTAAAAGTATTTACAAATGGGAACTAATAAAAATTTTTTGGTTTTGGTTATGTTTGTGTGTGTGGGTGGGTTTAATTATTTTATTGTTTTATGAGTGGGTAATAGAGTTTGGAAAGTCCATCAATTTCGTTTCTGTCGTTGATTGTTCTGCTGTTTTTGAAAATATGGATCATTTCTAAGACCTCCCCAGCTTTTGTATTCTTTTGCTGTGTTATTACTTTGGTGTTATCAAAATCAAAATTATGTTTTAGTGTCAATTGGTGTTTTTTTAAGGCAGTTTGATTTTTCGCGTATTTGTGACCTTTCAATCTTTCTTGTAGTAACTGTTTTTTTTGGCCTATGTATACTTTGTCACAGTCTTTGCAGGGTATGTTGTATATTCTGTGTGATTGTTTTAGTGTGGGTGTTGAGTCTTTTAGTTTGGTGTGTAGGAATTTTAGTTTTTTTTCCGCTTTGGTGTGCTATTTTAAAATTAAATGGTTTAAATATATTGTCTAGTTTTTCGGATAATCCAGTTATATAGGGTGTGGGGATATATGTTAATTCATTTGTTTTATTGTTTTTGTTGTGGCCGTTTGTTTTGTTATAAATTTTATTAAGTCTTTGTTTTATAATTTTTTGTATAAATTGTGGTGGATAATTGTTTTCTGTTAAAATTGCTTTTACTTTATTTAGTACTGTTGGTCTGAAAACTGGATTAGTGAGATTTAAGGCTCTGTCTACTAACGCTGTTACTACATTTTTTTTTGTGGGCTAGGGGTTGGTTTGAAAAAAAGTTTATATGTCTGCCGGATGTGGTTGGTTTAGTGTACCATTTTGTTTGTATGTTGTTGTTTGTTTTTATTAGTGTTAGGTCTAAGTAGTTCATGGAGTTGTTTTTTTCTATTTCAATGGTAAAGTTTAAATTTGGATGGAAATTGTTGAAACTATTTTGTACATTGTTTATTTCATTTCGGATTTATGAATGTGATTGTCAGATCATGAAAAAAAATGTAATCCTAAAGTCAATACAAACTGATTTTATATAAAAAAAGTTATACGATTCAATAACAGGCCTGTGATTGTTAACGTCGCATAATAAAATGTTATCCTAAAATAAATACAGTTATTTTCGTGGAGATTTACAAAAAAGAGTACTGGAAATTGATTTTATGATAAAGATGGTTCTTACTTATTTCGTAAGTGCTGAACCATGAATATCATACAATAAACAAATGTTCAGATGACTGTTAACGTTGCATTTTTTAATAAAGGATTATATTAGGTTTCAGTTCATACAACTGCTTATTAGTGAGTGGACACGTTTTCTTTATTCAAAATGCCTTACCGATTTTCTTCTCAAGAGTATGCGGACATGCATTTTGTATGTGGCTACTGTAACGGCAATGCACGTCAAGCAGTTATTGAATACCGACATAGGTTTCCCGATAGGCGCATTTCTCATTACAGAACGTTTCTGGAAGTACACAGACAATTTCGGGAATGCGGACTGCGTGATTATCTTTTCGACCGAGAAGTAAATTTGCTAGCAGACTTAGAGGAAGAAGCAGTAGCTATTGTTACAAGGGATTCAACTTTTAGTGTACGTCGAATCGCTAGACAACTAGGAGTGCCACGAACGACAGTTTAGCGAATTTTAAAATGTAAGAGCTTATATCCATATCACTATCGCAGGGGACACGGTTTGCTTGAGGCAGACTACTATGCTCGTCTATTTTATTTTACCTGGATATTAAGGCAGTCACGGCTTCATTTCAATTTCTGCAGAACAGTTCTCTGGACAGATGAATCTACGTTCACGAGAAGTGGTGTTACAAATTTCAGAAACCTGCATAGGTGGTCATCAGAAAATTCCAAAGCTATACGCGCATCTAAATTTCAACATGAATTTTCTATTAAGGTTTGGGCGGCCCTAATCGATGACTTGTTGATTGGTCCTGTCGTTCTTCCTGGGAGGTCAAATGCGGACAATTACCTTCAATTTCTCATTGACGAACTGCCAGGTCGTTTAGAGAATGTCCCACTGAATGTTCGACGAAACATGTGGTTTCACATGGATGGAGCACCACCACATTTCGGAATTCCTGTCCGGAATTTGGTTAACGTCAATTATCCAAGATAGTTTGGTCGAGGTGGTCCTGTTACATGGCCACTCAGATCACCCGATCTTAAGCCCCTTGACTTTTATTTATGGGGAACATGAAAAATTTAATCTACGCACAAGTTTCGAACACAAGAGAAGAGTTGTTGGATCGTATTCACCTGGCTGCCGAGCAAATTCGACAAAACAAGTATGAAATTCGGACAAGTACTTCTTCTGTTGGCTTACGGGCACAAGCCTGCATTCAACAAGGAGGTGGACATTTCGAAAATATTATTAATTGAACTTTTTTAAATAAAATCAGTTTTTATTGACTTTAGGATTACATTTTTTTCATGATCTGACAATCACATTCATAGATCTGTATATCTGTATATGGATATACAAGTTTTGCGTTATTGTTACTTGAAATGAAGTCTACTTTACATTCC
Source organism: Melolontha melolontha (assembly GCA_935421215.2). Classification (NCBI taxonomy): domain Eukaryota; kingdom Metazoa; phylum Arthropoda; class Insecta; order Coleoptera; family Scarabaeidae; genus Melolontha; species Melolontha melolontha. The sequence continues at coordinate 16,140,445 of OW285236.1, forward strand.
TAAAATTTGAGCATAACGATACGAGACACTTGTATACCTACATATTTAATAAAGGATAATTTTTTTATTTTTACGTTTGTTTTTATTTTATTCAAGCAAGAAGTGGCAAATATATATCAATGCAACGTACAAAATATTTCGTTCAACATCTTCTAACTTGTTATTTGTTGTTTGAAGGTGTCGAATCCACAATAAATTGGTGCCTAATTAATACATGTGATAACGTGAGAATGTGTTAAAATTACCTCGGCAGAAATATTTACGCCTTACTTTGATTTTATTAGCGAACAAATTGTAAAACTAATAAATTTTAAAGTGGTGATGTACCGGGTCCTAAAAAATGCCGGGTACCGGCTATCGGGTGTTGAGAAAGAAAAAAAAACATACCCGGCCGGGTAAGTACTCGGACGTTATGTGAAAGTGTACATCCTACGCCATCTGACGGAAAGGCTGCGTATGTAAACAAAACCGGGAAATCCCCTGAATTTACACTAGAGCTGCCGCTGTTTTGTATATAATATACTCTCATTTTGCATTTAATTTCAGTTACAAATGGGTCGAATTACAATTTTTAATTTCTTACGTATATACCCTTTCAATAATGAGTTCAGCTTGGAGTTATTTTAAAGTGTTTTCTGAAGACGAACCGAAAGCAGTATGCAGAGGTGGCACAAATACAAAATCTTACGGAACGTCAACGTTATTGAAACATTTAGGTGTACAACATTCAGAGAGTTTAGTGATTGTGACATAAGACTTCTTGCTGCAGCACATTGAAACGAAAACAAAAATAGTCCCCGTTTAAATACCGAAAATCCACAACTTTTGCGTAAACTCACTGATACTTTTACAGAAAATATTGCCGCTTTAAATAATCCTACAACATATTGGGATTTTATATTGGTCAAAATGCTTCTTAAAAGATTAGATGCCGCCACACCGCACGTTTTGAATAATCACAAGTCAGACACGTTGCCCGCCTTCAGTGATTTAGTGAACTTTTTAGATAAACAATGTTTAGCATATGAGTATATATCTTTTTCACATCCGCACTATTATAAAAATAAACAATATTTTAATAAATCTAGTACAACAAAAAATCGTTTAAATCGTTGGCAGGTGCTTCAGAGACTTCACGCAGATTTTTGGTTGCGCTGGAGTAAAGAATACCTTCACCAGAGATGTAAAATTACCGTAATATATATTTTTGGTAAATTACCGTGATAAATTACTGCTCTTTTTTTACCAGGATTTATTCTTGCGTAATTTACCATTTTTTGAGTAAATTACCATGGTATGGTAATTTACCATACTTTTTTATTGTTTAAATAAAACCCTTACAACAAAAAAAGTCTTATGCATTTTATTAAAGGAAAAAAAATAAAGAGTACAATATTAACATATTTTAAAATTAAACAATATTCTGAAAATAGAACTAAACAATGATTTTTCATTATTACCATTACGTAATATGTAATGTTATTTACATAACTATTCCAGATCACTCTCAGTCTCAGTATTGCAATTCGAATCAGAACATTCCAACTCTTCTGTTGAAGTTCTTTCAGTGCCGGATTTTCTTTCAGTTTTAAATTTAAATTCACATATACCAACTTAGCAGCTCTTTCATTAGTTAATCTATTTCGTTTTTTACTGTGTATAATACCAAACATTGAAAAACTTCTCTCCGTCGCACATGTTGTTGGTGGGCTGTTCAAAATTTCTATTGCGACTTTACTTAAAGCTGTAGTACAACAAAGTGATTTCCACCATAATACAGAATTCAATTTGCCTGTCTCTAATGCTTGCCATATAAAATCTTTTGAAAACAATTGTTCTTTCGATTTGTAATAAGGAACCTCAGTCATAATTTCTACTATATCAGATCCACTAACTAGATGCGTTGATAGTTTGTTAATATATGTTAGTGCTGTGATATATTCCTCGTTATTGAGATTTTTGCCTATAAATTTTGGATCTAGTAACTTGGCAGCCAAATGTATAGGTGTTATAGCCATTTCTCTCCGTGATTTTAAATGTGATAGGACAGCATTTAGTTCTGAAACTGGGCCTGCAGCAATCAGTTGATCTTTCAGGTCTTGAAAATATTCAACAACATGAGATATGCAAGGTTGAGAGGTTTGTAGTTCTTTAAAATTACGGAGACTGGGTGTAAAATTGTATGTAATGTACCAACTCTTTCCCAAAACAGATCATCTAAAATATTATTTTTTATTCTTTTGTCTAAAGTATTAGCTATAGTTTCTGTTATAGAATCTTGTGTGGTGATTCAGTAGAAAATATTGAGTTGACAATAGATGATATTTCTAATTTGAAATTTGCTCCTGTAACAAGCGTCGACGTAGAACGAACCTTTTCAATATATAAATACATGTTTTCAGACAAGCGTCACAATTTTTCTGTTGAAAACTTTAAGAAATATGTGATTGTAAATTGTTTTCATAGTTAATTATGTTGTAAATAGTTCTAAATAAACTTGTAATAAACATAATAGAATATTTTTTTAAAGTGTTCCATTTTCTAACATTCCTCGTATTTTTTACCTGCATATTTTTCATAAGGAAGTGCATATTTAGGCTAAAATATCTGCATATTTATGCGCATATTTTAATTTTTTTTTTGCATATAATCCGGCCATTAATTGTCACCCTTGTTTATTTTTAAATAGTCGAAAGTGATCAATACTTTCTAACAAAATCTCATTGGACCCTAAATATGTTCACTTAATGAACAGGATTAGATTATAGAATTGCATTTTTTTATAATTACTTTTTACTTAATTAGTTCATTAAGTATATATTATCAGGTATAAGTGTACATTATGCTAATGCGATAAAATATAAATGTATTTGGAATGTCTTTCAATTCGTTGAACAATTAAGAAGTTACTGCGTTTACTTTAACAGAAAGAAAACTTGACGTGATAGAGACAAATGCGTTTCATATTTGGTATTAGCGTACCAATAACACAAGTTTACAAATTCCGGTCAACTTTTGGATCAGAGCAGATGAGAACAAATATTGACGTTATTTGAGGTGCTGAATTCAAATCCGGGTTTCGTTTTTCAAAATTGGTTCTACTTTGTGAGTTCGCGCATGTTGGCAGCACTGCGCTATCATAATGACAGTCAGCTGTTGGCGTCGCTAGAAACAATATTTAATTTGTATTTTTAAAGTTTTTTTTTGAATCCAAAACGTGTGAAAATGCAAAGACAGAATTGTAAAGTTGATTCAAAGTGTTTTTGTTATGTTTGCGGATGTTATATGATCAGAAAAAGTGGCAAAGTTATTACTAATGTGATCAGAAATGCATATTTTTATTATTTTGGTTTCTCTGTATCAAACACTCACAAGCCGTGGGTACCGAAATTGTTTTGTAACGCGTGTAGCACAATATTATACAAGTGGTCACGCGGTAAAAAAGTATGTTTTTCATTTTCATTGCCAATGTTATGGAGAGAGCCGAAAAATCATGTTGATGATTGTTACTTTTGCTTGATGAATGTCGTCGGTGTAAATGCAAAAAAACTATCAAAATATAAATATCCTGAAGTATCATCAGTGTCTAAGTCAGTTCCCCGTGCGAGCAATGATCCTTTGCCAATTTGTCCAGGTACGAGTGCAAATTACATGGAAACTTGTAGTTCATCACCGACGAACAGTGGAAGCGATTTTAACATGGAGGAAAAACATTTAGTTTCGCAAAGTGAACTCAATGATTTGGTTCGTGATTTGAATTTATCGAAACAAAAATCAGAATTGCTCGCATCACGGATGCAGGAGTGGAAATATCTTGACACTCAAACAAAAGTCACTGTATATAGAACCAGAAATGAGGCGCTTTTACCGTTTTTCAAAAAAGAGGAGAATGTATGCTTCTGCTATGACATCAACGGTTTGTTTGATGCGATGAATACACCATACGATGTAAATGAATGGCGTTTGTTCATAGATGGTTCAAAATACAGCCTGAAAGCTGCTGTGATACACAATGGAAATATAAAACCATCAATTCCGATTGCTCATGCAGTACAAACGAAGGAATGCTACGATACAATATGTAAAATTTTTACCAAGATAAAATATAAAGAGCATCAATGGAAAATTTGTGGCGATTTGAAGGTTTGAAAATAAATTTCAATTCAATTTTAAAGAATAAATGATTTATATACTATTCCTACAGGTTATTGGTCTCTTGATGGGGATGCAATCTGGTTTTACCAAATTTTGCTGTTTTGTGTGTCTGTGGGATAGCCGTGCAACTGACCAACATTATGTGAAAAAAGATTGGCCAAGCCGTACTAATTATAAACCAGGGAAACAAAACGTCTCTTCTATACCACTTGTGAACCCACAGAACATTTTCTTGCCACCTCTCCACATAAAGCTTGGCCTTATCAAAAACCTTGTCGAAGCGCTCGACCGTGAAGGACCGCCTTTTGAGTACTTGACCAAGTTATTTCCCAAGTTGTCGTACGCCAAAATCAAAGAGGGAATATTTGTCGGACCTGATATTCGAAAATTAATGGCCGACAGAAACTTTACAAAATGTTTAACGCCCAATGAAGCAGCAGCATGGGTATCATTTCAAGATGTTGTTCACAACTTTCTCGGTAACCGCAAATCCCCGGATTTCAAGCAGATAATCGACAGTTTGTTGCAAAATTATTGCAAGATTGGAGCTCGAATGTCTCTCAAAATACATTTTCTGCATTCCCATCTCGAATTTTTTCCTGAAAACTTGGGAGATACAAGCGACGAGCAAGGAGAGCGACTACACCAAGATTTGGCGAAAATCGAAAAACGATACCAAGGATTTTGGGACGAGGGCATGATGAGCGACTACTGTTGGACTTTAATGCGTGAAACAGATCGCAAACAGTACAAGCGACTCAGTTCGACTGCTCTTCATTTCTAATTTAACACTTTTTAATGAATAAAATGGAGATTAATTGTCAAAAATTGTAAAAATTGTGTTTATTTAATATCTCGAAAACTAGAACCAAAATCAAAAAACGGAGTGCAGATTCGGATTCAGCCCCCCAAATAACCATAGAAACAGCTTTTGGTTGCTTAGATCCAAAATCGTGTATACTAGTGTCAGATCATAGTAAGAAGAAAAAAAATTTTAATTGTTGGCCAGTGTTATCTTTTATTTATGCATTTGCACACTTATTTATTCTGTATGGATAATAATTAATATGCGGTCGTATTTATAAACATTTATCTTAATGATTTTGATTAAAATTTATTCAAGTGTGATTATAATTATCAAAATAAAATGAATTTTTTGAAAATAATCTTTATTTATTCGTTAAAAATGCACAATGTATTAATGGTTAGTATTTTTTAAACAAACAAATAATGTATGTATACAGGGTGTTACAAAAATTTAGGGCTGGCTATACATAGACGGTTTCTACAACTAAAAATAAGCAAAAAAGTTTTTATAAATTTATGTCCTAAAATGGTTCGTTACTGAGTTACGGCCAATTGATTTTTTTTATTTTTATTTTAGAAATATTTACAGAAAACGGGAGTTTCTTATGTTTCTTATAGTAAATGTTCAAAATGACCTCCACGAGAAGCAACACAAGTTTTTCGAGAAAAATTACTGATAGGAAAAATTTTGAGTTAAAAAGAAAATTAATCGGTGAAAGAAAAGCTCGAGTGTTTTTTGGCAAGATAAATTAACGATTTAAATAAATAATAAATAATTATTTTTATTTGAAAGCAGGAGAACAGTTATTAAATGTACAATTATTATAAATTGTTTGGTTTGGTGTACTAATTTTAATATTATTTTCTTTGTAGCTTTCTACACATGCTGAATAATTGTTTTGTCTTATTTTATTGGATTCGCGTAAATGACAAGTTTTTTAGATATCATATTTGTTCCTATTGGAACATTTTTATACCAATTATTAGAATTTGTCTTGTTCCAAAAGGGATTTAGAATTAAAAAAAAAGTCGTTCAGATGTTACAAAAATTTAGGGCTGGCTATACATAGACGGTTTCTACAACTAAAAATAAGCAAAAAAGTTTAAATAAATTTGTGTCCTATAATGTTTCGTTACTGAGTTACGGCCACTTGAAGTTTTTCGTATTGCATGTCCGACACGTGTGTATCTCGTCACAAATTATCGCGCAGACGCGAAGCGTTCGTATTGCATGTTTGAACAAGTCGCCGACAAGTGAGTAACTTATGTTAATCATATTCAGTAGGCAGTCCGTGTTTTTTGCTGTCAGTCGTGAAAGTTGATTAAGTCATTTGTGATTAGTACTGTTTTCTAATTAATAGTATAAAATGGCAGATTATTCTTTCGAAGAGATGTCCGACATGCATTTAATGTATGGTTTGGCACATTGCAACAGAGCAGAAGCAAGAAGACTTTACGCAGAATATTTCCCAAACCGACGTTTACCAAATGAAAAAACTTTCGAAAGGCTTCATATTAGATTAAGAGAAACAGGATCATTCAAACCAGTAGTCCGAGATCGCGGCAGACCACGAACCACAAGAAATTTGGAATTGGAAGAACGTTTGTTGGATCGTGTTGAAGAAAATGCAGGTGCTAGTACTCGAAGAATGGCATTGGCGGAAGATGTCGATCATGTGAGTGTATGGCGTATTTTAAGAACTAATCAGCTTTTTCCTTACCACCTGCAAAGAGTACAGGGACTTAGTGAGAATGATTTCCCATCACGAGAAGCTTACTGTGTATGGTTGTTACGGACATGCGCCGCCGATCATCTCTTTCTGTCGTGTGTTCTCTTTAGTGATGAAGCTGGCTTTACAAGAGATGGTATCGTCAATTTTCATAATTTTCACCAGTGGCAAGAAGAAAACCCTCATGCTATTATTCAGTCCAGACATCAAGCGCAGTTTTCATTTAGTGTGTGGGCCGGAATTATTAACGAATTTGTGATTGGTCCTTTTGTACTTCCACCACGACTTACTGGGCAGAATTATCGTTATTTTTTAGAAAACGACTAACCAGGTTTGCTGGACGATGTTCCACTAAATGTTAGAGGACGCATGTGGTTCATGCACGACGGTGCACCGGCTCACTTCAGTCACACAGCACGCGAATTTTTAAATGCCGTATATCCTGGAAGATGGATTGGTCGCGGTGGACCTGTAGCATGGCCTGCACGGTCTCCAGATTTAAATCCAATAGATTTTTACGTATGGGGACATTTAAAGTCTATGGTATATTCTACAAAATATTGAAGATCTTCAACGTAGAGTGGAAGATGGATGCCACCAAATTCGAAATACACCAGGAATTTTTCAGCGCGTGAGGCAGTCCATGATACGACGAGCTGAAGCTTGTGTTGCTTCCCGTGGAGGTCATTTTGAACATTTACTATAAGAAACATAAGAAACTCCCGTTTTCTGTAACCTTTTCTAAAATAAAAAGAAAAAACCTCAAGTGGCCGTAACTCAGTAACGAACCATTTTAGGACATAAATTTATTTAAACTTTTTTGCTTATTTTTAGTTGTAGAAACCGTCTATGTATAGCCAGCCCTACATTTTTGTAACACCCTGTATAGTTCGTAAAGTATAAGTTTTCAGTTCAAGGTCAAATTCGAAGCATATGATTCTAATCAGTACTGCAGAGTCAAATGAAGTCATGTATGCAATCGCGGAAACAACGGTCTGTCATCATAAAATATAAACGTCATATTTTGCAAATGTTGTCAAAATTTTAGTGTTACTTGCAATATAACCAAAGAAAGCATATACATAACCTACGTGTCAAAATAAAAATAATGAGTAAAGTGGAAACATTAATAGTTCAAAAGTATTGTTTCTCTTCTAGTTATGTATAAATATATTCTATCCAAGAAAACTATGCGGAAATTATTACTTTAATATTCCAACAAATTATTTTAAATGTTATTTATAATTATAAACTGACGATAATATTCGATAAAAAATTTATTTAAAAAGAAATATTTCAAGTCAGATATCAATAGTGAAATGCATAGGTATTGAAACAGATCTTTAGTGTTAAAAAATGTTTGCATTAGTAAGAATGACATACCTACCAAAATTATTTTCTCGGCTAAGAAAATTGGGAATGTATTAATTCGATGTATAATTTAGATTTCTACTTAATTTATATAACGGGTGTTCAGAAACATTCGAAGTCAAGTGGGCTCTGAACAAAAAATCGTATATCTTTACTTAAGTATCTGATTTGTAATAATTATTAAATATCAACTGTTGTCTGTCAAAAATCAATCTATCTCGGACATGACTTCATATTTTCAAGGACTACTTTGACTTCGAATGTTTCTGAACACCCGTTATTATTTATATTTTAAATAAATTGAAATATATTGGAAAAGAATGTAAAAGTTATGTTTGCAACTCTTTGAAAAAGAATTAAAACCTTTTGAGAGTTGTCAATATGTTTTCAAATCATATTTAAAATTATACATAAAAGAAAACATCTATGTAGTCTACATTTAATATTTTATTGTTTCTTAAGAAAATAATGGTATAATAATTAGTCTTGCAGATAATACAATCCAAATCCATATTATTTTTTATTAGATGAAGATAATAATTTAACAAACACACGAGGATTTTCTGATAACTGCATTTGATAATTTTGCAAGTTAGTACACCACCAATAAGAAAAAAACAAACTTCATTCAAATAAAACATTGCCACGAGATCTTTATCATGTAATATTTCGTTGAACCAGTGGCAGTAATTTCCTCGCTGCTTCAGCAAATGATGCACATTAATGGTTTTTATGGGAATTTTAATGTTACCATATTAAACTTCTACAAAATATAAATACAAAAATATTTTGCAAAATAAGATAGTTACCTAGTTTACCAGTCAGTTTCTGATTCTGACTCAGAACATGAGCCATTTACATTAACTATTATTGGAGCAATCTCTGCCCTATCAAGAAATTGCTCCCGCTCGCGCCATTTTTTAATTAAATTTTCCGTATGCCTAACACAATTATATCAAGTAAATTCATCACACTGTTGCAAAGCTTCATTCCACAATTCTTTAAGTCTTTCATCTGAATAACCATTTCTTGCAATACTTGAATTATGATAATTTTTAACCTTAGCCCAAATCATTTCAATTGCGTTGAAGTCACAATGGTATGAGGGTAACCTTAAAACTTCATGCCCACTTTCTCTTATTATTTCATCTATAATAAATATCTTCTCTCCTTTATATTTTACTAATTGAATTAATTCATTCTTAGTCATTGCAGGTGAATAGCTTATATCTTTTTTTCTCAAACATTCCATAATTTCTCTTTTTTGGATTGTTTATTTTGAATAGCATTATGATAAGGAGCATTATCCATTATTATAAGTGATGATACCTAAGCTGATCATTTACCCATTGGACTCATTGGATTCATTTCTCCATGGTAATCTCCAGTGATTGTTTTTGATGGAAAAATCGGACTAGCTCCATTAATGAAGCCATTTTCTGTGCCAGCATGTATAATAATAAACCGTTTACCATCATAGCCTTTGGGTTTCCTAACACTTTTTATATTATTATTTTGCCAGGATTTTATTCTATTCCCATTCGAAAATATCCAAGTTTTATCACGGAACACGACCTGACATAAAGTTGAATTTAAGTTATTCATATATTCCCTTAAAAACACTTTTCTCATGCAGACTATATTTAATTTATCTGTGAGCGCTCTCCTGTTACACTCTTTCTTATATTTAAAATCAATATCTTTAAGCAATATTGCTAAAGCAGTTGTACTTGTATGAACAAATTCTTTCATAGCCAAAACATTGCTTAGAGTTTTTAAGGTAAGATGTTCTTCTGAAAAATTTGAACATGTAATAAATGTTTACAATATATTAAAAACATACTTTCTTTATACATGTCATAAACAGTATTTCGAACTTCCATTTTAGTTGCTTCTGGTAAGTCCTTAGTTTTTGACTTCTTACAAGACCTTTTTTGCCAGGAGACGATAAGACTGGATTCTGAATCCTACGATGTTTAATAGTGTAGACCGTTCTACCAAAAATATTAAGGGCTTCTGCTACCCTCGAAAATAACTTATTTTATAACACTGCCTTATCTAACTGATTATGTGAATTACCTCATGAACACGGTCGATGGACATAAATGGTCCACCATTCTCTTTTTCCCGTTCAAAATACGCTGTAAGATTTAATACAAGCTTGAGAACCCAGAGGTTTACCAGGCATCTAAGAAATATTCTGTAAAATAAATAGGTTAGAAATGTCAAAGTGATAATCAAACAATTTCGTACTTATTGCCATTAATTGATATTACTATTTATTATCAGTATTGTTCTCAAAAGAACAGATTTTGTAATTTTTGATAAACTAAATATTCAAATTAGAAGAATGCTTAACCTAGAGGTCAGAAAGCCGGAAACAAAGTCAATAAACAACAATATTGAAATAATTTGACAACTAGTCGAACATCATAAGACTATCTCCTAGACAACCTATCCTTTTTATTTTATTAATATAATATTTCAAAGACGTACGTCCTAACTTAAAATGACAAACGTCTGTAGTATTACAGCGCGTATTCATGTGTGTTAGAAAGAGATAAAGTACAATTTGCGGTTCACACTTGGGCAGTACGAACTGAAAACTTATACTTTATGAACTGTAGAATATACAATTGTGGGTTGGTAGTACTATTGCTTTGCGAACGAATATGTACCTATGTATTTATGTGTACAGATAAGAGCAATAATTCTAGTTGTGGTACTCGCAATACCATCGTTCTTACAAATCTCTCCATTAATTTATGTTATCTGCAAATGTACTTATAATTCTTTATCGTGTTATATTACTGCCAAACATATCTCTCCAAACATTTTATCTATCGATTTTGATAATTTTTTTGATTTTCTGAAAGTTTTTCGGCTAGAAAAATCTATTATTTCTATTGGAGATTTTTAATTTGTCGCAATTTTTAAACGATCCACTGTCGTGTTTTATTATATTCCACACTTAATTCTTTCCGTATCTTACTTAAAACGAAACAGTGTAATTCCGTAACTAATTGTAATACAGACTTCTCGTTTGGTTTTATTTAATGTAGATGGTAATGTTATTGTTAAGTGCGATGAATCACAGCTTATACCAGTTGATACGTATCACCTCCCTCTTTATTTACTATTATTATTATTTATTATTATATCCCGGATTATATGCAGTTTGCATAAATTTGCATTTTATACAGGGTTAGTTAAAAGTATGGGGACGGCGATTTATTGTCGTTAATATTCATTTTAGGGAATTATGTTCAATATAAAAGTTTGTTAGGATATTTTGATTTACATTTGAGAATATTTGAATTTCTTTTTTCTTCAATTGTTTCTTAGTTACGCCTGTCCGCGCAGTTTTTTTAAATGGGAACTAGTAAATTTTACTCTACCATTCGATAGAGAATCTTTTTCTCTTTACAATAATATTTTTGGTTTTTTAAAATTCATTTTAATAACTTTTTACAAGAAAAATTAAACAAATTATTAACAAAGTAAATTAAAGTAAGTGTTCAAATTGTCGTCCATTAGTAATTTGACAATGACCCAATCGATTTACAAAACCCCGAACAGAGTTCTGTAAAAAATCTCGGGGAATTTCTTGTATCGTTCTGGTAATTCGGATTTGTAAATCTTCGACGTTATCGGGCTTATCTTTGTAAACTTTGTTTTTTACGTATCCCCAATGAAAAAAATCTAAAGGACTTAAATCTGGCGAACGGGCTGGCCATTCAATGGTTCCTCGTCTTCCAATCCATCTGTGGGGAAAAGCGTTGTCCAGATATTGACGAACATTTACACCATAATGTGGTGGGGCGCCATCTTGCTGGAACCAGATACTGTCATTGGGCAGGTGTTCATTGTTTTCATGAGGATAGAGCGTAGCACAAGCAGGTATTATTTCATTTTGCAATAACTGCAAATACAGAGCCGAAGTTAAATTGCCATTGATGAAAAAGGCACCGATAATATGACCGCCTAGAATGCCAACCCAAACATTCACCTTTTGGGGGTATTGCGTATGGTGCTCCAAAAACCAAGAGGGATTTTCCGATGACCAGTATCTGCAGTTATGTCTGTTTACTTCACCGGTAAGGCAAAAAGTAGCTTCGTCTGAGAAAAGAATATTGTTGACAAAATTTTCATTATTATTGCAAATATTTAACATTTCTTCAGAAAATTTTAATCTCCTATCAAAATCATCTTCCGTTAACTCGTGTACAAGGTGTACCTTGTAAGGTTTATACTTTTCACTTCTTAAAAACGACACGATCGATGACTGTGAAATATTGAAATTGGCCGCTAATATTGGTTGATAAATGGGGATATTCAGATACAGCCAATAAAATATCCAGTTTGTTATCATCGCTTTTTGCTGTTCTAGGTCTACCACTCCTTGGCAAATCTTGAACGCTACCCGTTTGTTCAAAGCGTCTTAAAGCTTTACCAACAACGGATTTAGAAATTGGATTTCTATTTGGATGCGTATCATTAAATAAATTACAAACGTCTTGTAAACTTCTGCGTCTATCTCCATAACCCAACATCATAAGTATTTCAATTCGTTCATGTTCACTTAAACTCGCCATTGTTAATATTAGCAGCAACAAATTGCATAAATGAATTATTTCTGTCAAAGATTTGACGTACACAATAACCACTGATAAAATTATGTCGCTCAAGTTTGTTTATCGCTACGCTTCTGTCTATCTGCGATGTACCGAACATCTGTTAAACATATGAACCGGCCTTTTCTTATAAAAAAGTTATTAAAATGAATTTTAAAAAACCAAAAATATTATTGTAAAGAGAAAAAAATTCTCTATCGAATGGTAGAGTAAAATTTACTAGTTCCCATTTAAAAAAACTGCGCGGACAGGCGTAAATAAAAAAAAATTGAAGAAAAAAAAAATTCAAATATTCTCTAATGTAGATCAAAATATCCTAACAAACTTTTATATTGAACATAATTCCCTAAAATGAATATTAACGACAATAAATCGCCGTCTCCATACTTTTAACTAAGCCTGTATATTATTTGCATATTTTGTAGTAATTCAGCATTTTTGCATATTTTAAGTATCCGAGTTTTATTTATTTACTAAATCAAATTTATTATAGGCATTACTAAAAATATGCCGTGGATGTAACAAATAAACAAAAATTAAACAACCCTCTTTAAATTAAAAATAGCATTTTATTAAGCCTCTTCCCGTTACTTTTCCGATAAGCGTCTCCAAGAATTTACTAATGCTCTTCCCATTCATCCAGGCCGAGACAAAATTCCAGGAAAAGCTAATACCTTAAAACTTCTAAATAAATACAAAAATACATTTTATCAGAAAATCAAGAGTATATGTGTTTCTTTGCTATTCGGAGAAATTTATTCCCATATTCGAAAGTAATTTTATTTTAAACGTCATTTTACGTTGGCTTTTCGAAGTGTAAACTTGTGAGTTGTGATATATAATAGCAAAAATGTCGAAAATAGCGACTGTGCCTGGATGGATTGCACCTTATTCAGAATTGCGTACGGATGGAGAAAAATTGTTTTATGTAGCATGCTGCAAGATTGTGAGTAAAATTTTAATTTTATATTCCTTTATCTTTTACTAACATTTATTTTATAAGAAAACAACCGATAATGCGATATTTTTTTGCACATTACAAGTGAGAGAAAGTTCTAAGTCGACCAACATACGAAAACTCCATCTCATGCTGCAAAACTAACATAGATGAAATTGGCGAAGAAGAGTCAGCAAACATTACCGCAATGTTTGCCATCAACTTCCAAAAAATCGGAACAAGAACAATTTAATGAAGATTTGTGTCAAATGTTTGTGTCAGCAGATATTCCACTACATAAATTAAACAATTTAAATGTCAAGGTATTTTTGCAAAAAGTACATCAGCAAATGTAACTGTCCCGACGAGAGCATGTTAAGAAAAAATTATATTCGCTGTACCTATGCAGAAACATTGAATTGCAAACAATTATCTTTATATATGCGTAGATGAAACTACTGATAGTGTGGGCCGATACATAGTTCATTTAATGATTGGAATCCTTAACGTATCGATTACAACAAAATCTTACTTAATTTCATCCAAATAGTTGGAAAAGGCAAATAATTTAACAATAACAAGGTTTATAATTACAAGAAGAACTGGAAACTTTCTTCTTGCTGGAATCGATTCCAACAGAGAAAATGGTATTGTTTTTGACGGATGCTGCACCTTACATGGTAAAGGAAGCTTTCAACTTGAAAATCTTTTACCCAAATTTAATTCACACAACTTGCTTGGCCCACAGGCTAAATCGTGTTGTAGAAGAAGTCTGGTACCATTTTCCCTTAGTAAATACTTTAATTAGTAGTGTTAAGAAAGTACTTTTAAAGGCCCCATTACGAGTTCAATTTTACAAACAACATCTACCCGGTGTTCCGCTTCTTCCTCAACCAATAATCACACGATGGGGAACGTGGTTGGAGGCTGCTATTTTCCATGTAAATCGTTATGAAGGAATAAAGAAAATTATTATGGATCTTAATAAGAATGCACAATCTGTGATACGACGCCCAAAAGGTGTATTCGAGTAAAGAACTACCTCAACAGTTGGCCTTTATTAAAACCAACTACAGTTTTATTTCCACTTCTATATTGCAGTTGGAAAAACAATTTATGTCGCTAATCGAGATCGTTGAAATAATAAACAAATTTGAAAAGTCATGTTATGATGTATGAACATTTTTAAGTATAATAGGAAAAAATGAGGGTTTTAAGAAGCTAAAGGACATTGCTAAAATCTTGTGTGGCGATTCAGTAGAAAATATTGAGTTGACAATAGATGATATTTTTAATTTGAAATATGCTTCTATAACAAGCGCCGACGTAGAACGAACCTTTTCAATATATAAATACATATTTTCAGACAAGCGTCACAATTTTTCTGTTAAAAACTTTGAGAAATATGTGACTGTAAATTGTTTTCATAGTTAGTTATATTGTAAAATGTTCTAAATAAACTTATAGTAAACATAATAGAATATTTTTTTCTACAGTATTCCATTTTCTAAGATTCGTCGTATTTTTTTACCTGCATATTTTTCATAAGGATGTGCATATTTAGGCTAAAACATGTGCATATTTATTCGCATATTTCATTTCTTTTTTTTGCATATAATCCGGCCTTTATTTATTACACTTGACATTTTCTCTGGTATTTATAATACGTTTTTGGTCTTTACTATCGAGTAAACTGCATTTATTGTAATGTCCTATTTTAGAAGCGTATAACGTGGACGCCGTGTAATGTTGTTGCGTGATCAGATGTGCTAGCTTTGATTAGTGGTTTTACCTACTGATGATGACAACTTAGTTGTCGAAATGCGTATTTAAGATACGATTAGTAATTGTGGTAAATACCTTTCTTTTAATTTTTTTAAACACTATTTTTAACTCAAGTGCAATACGACGAATTCAATGGGAGTTACTTCCAGCAAGATGGAGCTACTGCACATAGAACTCGTGAAAATTTAGCGTGTTTAGAACATTACTTCCCTTATCGAGTTATAAGCAGAGGTGTTTGACCAGCGCGGTCACTAGACCTTACTCCGTTACACTTTTATATTTTCGGATTACTAAAAAATATAGTATTTAAGACAAGAATTAAAAACTTAAATGACTTTATGAATACAATTACAATTAAATGTATTGAAAGAAATATATTTGACAACTTTAAATGTCGTATTGTATTATGCATTCAACGGTGACCATTCTGAACACTTGTTATAAATTTCTACAAATTAGTTACAACCACCACCACCGAAGAAAGCACGGCAAGTTCGAAACAATATCGAGTCGATGTTGATTTGCATCTTTGACGTTGACGGCATCGTACGCAAGAATTTCTCCTACCTGGTGAAACAGTTAATGGGCGATTTTAGTGTGATGCTCTTCGGCGACTAAGAGAAAATATTCGTCGCAAACGGCGTGCCAAATCGCGCAACAATTCGTGGATCCCACACCCACGACAATGCACCAACCCACACGTCACTTATTGTGGGTCCGTTTCTAGCCTCAACTAAGATGGCAGTATTACTCTAATAACTAAAGTAGGATACCCATTCCTACATATTCAATGTAACTTATTTGACGAACACGTCCTCATTAATTGTTGCACTTTCGCATTCTAGTTTAAGCGAGTAACTAGGTTATATAACATTAAGTAAGTTAATAGGTTAAGACATGATATATAAACTAAGGATAGAAGAAAACGCATGTAATCTAATCTAATCAATTTTGTAGATGTGAACACCGTAAGATGTAATAATAATAATAATAATATTTATTTATTTGCCCAACAGGTAATCCCAATTACAGAGCAATAAGTACACAAATTAGATGTATGAATACACATACTATATTAAATTATTACATAACTAAAATAATTTTGATATTTAACAAATAAGTAACACCGATAATTATGATGTCAAGGTTCACATATCCTTAGTGTCCACCTCTCCAATGAATATGTCACTATAATATGCCTCAGCATTCCTCATCATGTGGAATATCGGTGATCTCATCAGTAGATTCGTCCTTGGAGTCGACAGCAAGAAAGTAACAAGGTTACGGGTACTAACACTAGGCACATTGAATCTGACCCTAGACAACAGCGCGGCACAATCAATTTTATTGTGGAGAAGATTATGAAGAAACCTTGCGCTGTAGTTAACTCGACGAACAGTCAAAGACTGAACCCCATAGAGTCGAAGCAGTTCTTCATAGGAAGTGTTCCAGTCAGGATATACACGATTAGATTTGAAGAAGAGGTATTTTACAAATCGGCGCTGTATACGCTGTATATAATGTTGTTAAGCATTTATTAAATGTTGTTTTATATTGTTTCCGAGTGTATTATTTATTGCACCAATAAAATCGGCCTCTAATGAGCCCACCTCGGAGATGAAGCCGTAACGAGGACTAGGGGACATCACATTACTTCACCCTCCTTGCTCCCCAGATCTTGCCCTTTGTAACTTCCTCCTATTTTCGAAGTTTCAACTAAAGCTTAACAGGCGCCATTTTGAGACGATTAAGTAGATCCAGACCAAATTGCAAGCAGTGTTGAACACATTAACACGCGCAGCACTGGTTCCAATCATGGATAAGTCGCTGGGGTTGATATATTCATGCGGAAAGAGAGTATTTTGAAAGGGGTGGTAAGGAATATGTTGTAAAAACAAATTATTGAGTTTTTCACATTCCGGGAATCGCACTTTGAAAAGCAATAAAGTCGTTTATTCAATTTTAAGTGTGGATTTTCACATTTAACATTTCCAGAAATATGGCTAACAGTCCTCGTATGTGAGCACTTAACTTGTACATCGTAAAACTCCCGACATTCCATAATTTAAAAATTCTTTTAAATCAGACTACTGACAGGCACTTAACATGAAACGGCTTGTGATTGTATATTTTCGTGCATTCCTATATTTACGATCATTTTGGAATTCTGGAAATACATTTTTGTGAAGGCAGAAAATGTATATTTTTAGAAAATTTCGCATCGCTTCGATAATTTTTTTGAAGAATCTTCATAATTCTTTTCATGTAAAAATACAAACTGAGGTATACAAATGAAGAATATAGATAGTATTTTGGCGAACCGAGCCACACCTACACAACCCATCTGTTGCTTTCATAAATAATTTTTTTACATGCTTTTTGGACGATCAAAGTTCTGCGCCATCCTCCAGGAGAGGACGCATTAATGTATTAAGTCTACATAGGCGAATTAAGGTGAGGGTCCCACATTACGAGAAACAGTCAAGCAGTAACTGAACCGGGACCAATTTGCAGAAAATTCTTTAATGCAAGATCTTCGGAACAATTTCGAATAAACTCCGCGATTAAGAAATGATGCGTTATCCTTGGAAGTGAATACTTTATCGTCTATCGCCATTTTCAATGATTAAGTCATATTTCCAAAAGATACCAAATTACTTTTCATAAGGTTTGAATTGTATGTTATTTGATAGAAAGCGCTTTTTATACAATGAATTCGTTATGTAATGCACATCGAAAATAATTTCTTACCTCGATATATTTCCATTAAATGTTTGAACATTTTATTTTCAAAAGAGAAACCTTTTTTTTAGTTTTAATTTTTTTTAAAACTTATGACGTTTTTGCACTGTGGCGTCATCAATTTTTCTTTTAATAGTAACTCCTAGTTTTTGTTAAGACATTTGAACAAGATATTTTTTAGCACACGGGATAGTTTTGTTGACAACTATCCCAAATGTTGAAGCGGTAAGGCAATTGGTAGAAGAACGTCCTCAGGTTTCTGTGCGACATTTACACCAAGAATTAGATCTTTCTTATAGCACTTGCAGACGTATCCTTAAGTAAATATCTGCATTTACAGCCCTATCGCTTGCAAACTTGCAAAATTTTAAACAGTAGCCAAAAAATGCGTACACCTTTTAGGAATATTAAACACTGCATGTGACAGACTGGAAATCTTGATACCATTGGTAAATATGTAATCCGATGATGAATTACAGGAAGGCTACTTCCAACAAGATGTAGCTCGTGTACATACTGCCAATGAAAACATTGTTTTTCTGAGAGAATCTTTGGGAGATCGAATTATTTGTTTAACCCTAGGACTACCAGGAAAATGGCCTATCGCTACTTACCGCGCGGGTCCATTACTATATGCTGGGTTTGAGCTAATATTCGGCGATTACTTTGAATTCAATATAGCGTAAGCTTTATTATATTTGACTTTTATTTTATTCAACATAAGAAAAAACCATTAAAGTTAAACACATTTCTTACCTAGAAAATTACCGTATTACTAAGCATTTTAATATTGAAAATAAAATAATTAAATCAATTAAACAGAAAGCGACTAGTAACAATATTATATTTACAAAAGCTGATAAAGGAAATACAGTTATAGCAATTCCGGAATCAAACTACATACATAAAGTTCATGAATTCCTCGATAATAATTCATTCATAAAACTTATGTCTGATCCTACTAACAAATTTCAAAAACAGATTAAACAAACTATAGAAAAATCAGGTTCTCTTTTTAATAACACTCAAAAACGTATATTAACCACTATGAATCCCCTACCTCCCAAATTATACGGTTTAATTAAACTACATAAAGACAATACACCTATACGACCAGTAGTATCGTACGTAAAAGCACCTTGTAGAAATGTGTCCAAACACTTAATAGATTTAATTCTTACACACACTAAATTCAAATCTAAGTTCTCCTTTAAAAATTCCCAGGAATTAATTAACAACATTTCAAACTTGCAATTACCAAACAAATGTAAACTCATTTCTTTTGATGTCTCGAATTTGTTCACTAGTATCCCGCCCCAGGAGATAATAGATTTAATTACTTTACAACTAGAACGTAGAAACACGAACATTGTCACAAAGACCGAAATTTTACAGCTCTTAGAAACGTGCCTGGAACAAAATTATTTTCAATTTAAAAAGAAATTTTATAAACAAACAGAGGGTCTAGCAGTGGGAACCCACTAAGCCCCTTATTAGCGAAAATTTTCATGAATAATTTAGAAACTATAATTAGTACACATCCCTTGTTTGGTAATTGTGTATATTGGTTTAGGTATGTTGATGACATATTAATTTGCTTTAACGGTTAAGATAGACAATTAAAAACTTTACATAATTATATCAACACTATTCACCCCAAAATAAATTTTACTATAGAAACAGAAATAAATAAAAGCATTAATTTTCTAGATTTAACCATATCACACAAAACTAATAAACACGAGTTCGCTATATACCATAAACCAACACATACAGATACCACAATACACGCTAATTCTTTTCATCCTATAACACACAAATTATCAGCATACCAATCAATGGTATATAGATTA
The DNA here is from genome assembly GCA_935421215.2 of Melolontha melolontha. Taxonomy (NCBI): domain Eukaryota; kingdom Metazoa; phylum Arthropoda; class Insecta; order Coleoptera; family Scarabaeidae; genus Melolontha; species Melolontha melolontha. The sequence goes on from OW285236.1 coordinate 16,160,459, forward strand.
ATTCATGTACCTATGAGTAAAAGTAATTTCGACCTTGAACTAAATAGAATATACACAATAGCATTAAACAATGGTTACTCTATAAATATTGTCAATAACATCCTAAATAGCCAACAAAAATCTAAAACCCTTTCCTTAGTTTATCCAAAATTAAAATACAAGATAATTAATTCCTATAATTCAATCACTTACTTAGGAAAAATTTCGGAAAAAATTGGTACTTTCATTAAAAAACTTAATAACGAACATATATCATTTAAAACAGACAATACTATACAGAACATTATTAAAAACAACAAAGATAAAATAGACAAAGAATCAAACTCTGGTGTATATAACTTAACATGCGAAGATTGTAATAAGGTATACATAGGACAAACGGGGAAGACATTCAAAATTAGGACGAAAGAACACGAGAGAAGTCATAAAGAAAATAAAACAGATTCAATTTTCGCAAGTCATTGTATAGATATTAATCATAGATTTAATATAGATTTCAAAATTTTACACATTCAAGAAAAAAGTAAAAAACTTAACCTGTTAGAAAACTTAGAAATTAATAGATACAATAGTTTAGGATTAGCTTTAAATGACCAACTAGATTTAAACAACTCCCCTCTACTAAATTTCAACTTTCAAACTTGTATTGTACATATTCAGTATTTCATCCACCTGATGAAGCCATTGTATGGCGAAACAATATTGTAGTGGTATTTACAATAAAAGAATTTTTGAAACTAGAAGTTTAATTACTTATTTCTTAGCGTTATAATGTATATACACCTAATTCTATTTTTACACGATAGATACGTTCCCAAAAAATTCGTGTAGAAAAAAATCGTGTAAAAAAAGATATTGGCTAAATGGAAAAATAGTAGATTGGTTCCAGACCTAAAAAAGCAACAGAAAAATACAATAAACTATATTAAAAAATTCTTGTTAGAGTTCACTTAGGAATTTATTTTCCGCGCTTACACATTTTAATTAATTAAATATGTACATATATTATAAAATATAAATGATATAAACATAACAAAATTTTATGCATTGTCAGTTTCTGACAAAAAACGCATACGTTTGCGTAAGACTACAATATCACTGCCATCACTAGAATTATTTCTGTACATCTTATCATCTCTAGTCTCCCGTGTTGATAATTCAGTAGTTTTTAGAAGGAAATCAGGCATTAAAGATTGCGTTTGATTTCGCGATAAACCGCTATAAAGTTCCCTGTAAGATGCCATTAATGACTTCAGTTCACGTTGAAATTTTTCAGGTCGTTCCTCATCAGGATCATGTTGTTTAAAATGATTACCTAATTTACTGGCAAGATCAAGACCTTCTTTAATTAGAATGTCATTTAAAATGGGAAGATCTTCGTCATTATCGCTATGTTCTCTGTCTCATGATGAGTCTCAAGGGTGAGGTCTATAATTTCATTTTCACTCAAGCTTTTATCAACTAATAATTCCTCTATATCGGCAAATTATAGATCATCGAATCCATCTCCACCAATTGTATGTGCCAGCGTTATGATGTCAGTAAAAGCAGCGTTATTAGGGATGACAGGATCAAGATCTTTGCTTTTGACACATTCTGGCCAAATATTTTTCCAACATGAGTTCAAGGTTGATGGCTTTAATTCAGCTAACGCTAACTCAACTTGATTAATGCGGTCCATAATAGAAAAAATTTTCCACACATCAATGATTGTTAAATCCTCATTATGGTGTAGTGTGTCTAGCATATATTGAAATTAACGTTTTATGTAGTACGTTTTAAAAGTAGCAATTATCCCTTGGTCTAGCGGTTGTATTAAGGATGTAGTATTAGGCGGAAGAAAACAAAATTGCACATTTGGGTGTTCTAAGACCGAATGGCTAGGTGCATTATCCAGAATTAAAAGAACTTTAAATTTTGCATTCATATAGCGTCGAACTTCTGGGATGAAGTATTTCTGAAACCATTCTGTAAAGATTGCACTGGTCACCCAAGCCTTTTTGTTTACTATCAAGTGAATTGGCAATTTATTGAAATCTACACCTTTCATCGAGCGTGGTCTTAAGGCACGATTTACTAACAGTGGTTTTAACATACGTTCTCCGGAGGCATTGGAACAAAATAACAATGTTACACGGTCCTTTGTTACTTTAAAACCACCGGCAGTTTTCTGCGATTTTGCAACATAAGTTCTGTTTGTTTCCAGAAAAAGGCCATTTTCATCTACATTCCAAACTTGATCTGGGGTGTATCCTCCATCTTCAATAATTTTTCTAAGTTTTTGAGGAAATTCTTTGGCAGCCAAATCATCTGCAGACGCAATTTCTCCTTTAATTTTTATATTATGGAGAGCATGTCGTTTAAGAAAACTAGTCATACAACCTATATTTGCAGAAAATTCCGGTTGTTTTGACTGAGGTGAAGTGCCTGGCTCAACTTCTTAATACGTTTGTAGATTCTTAATGCTGTTTGCTTGATTGTAATTCCGTCTATTGGTATTCTTTTTTTGTGATTTATCTTCAATCCACTTTACCAAAGCTTTTTCCATCTTCTCTTTGGCAACATCTCTTGTGTATGACGACAATTTAGCACTTATTTTTGTTCCAGAACATACAGATTTTTTGATCGCAGTTGCATTTTTCTTAATCGTTCTTATGGTAGCTTCATGAATACCAAAATGCTTTCCTGCAGCCGTTGTACCTTGTCCTGTTGCAAGTTGATCTAAAATTTTAATTTTAGTATCTAAACTGATCGTTTTTATTACAGGTGAATTATGTGACATTGTGTTAAGGCTACCAAAATATATTTCATATTAATAATACAGATTTGAAAATTATTTAAAACTTGCCTGTTATTGAGTTAATAAATCTATACGAGCACTAACTTTATTTTACTTATAACTTTTTAAATATCCACAACTAAACGTATTTTCTTTTCAACTCTCAAAACCAAACTAAACTGCCTAAAAAATACATTATGTGACCCAGTGTTGTTCCGTGACCTGTTGAGATAATCGGTAGAATGGTTCGTGAAAATTCGGTAGAATTCGGTAGATTTTTTTATCCTTAGTTTAAAATCAAACAATTATATGAAAACAATTTTAATTTCTAAAATACATATAGTAATAGTTATTAATAGTATCATATAACTAGTAAATATAATAAAAATGTAAATATATATGAAGCACACTAGCAATAACTTATATTATTATATACATGATGTTTTATAAAACTAATGACGTTAATAATAATAATAGTTAATAAACTCTACTCGTCATCAGGTATATTTTTTAATGTTTCTTCATTTATTTTCAATATGAATTTTTTGTCTATTTTAAAATCGAAACAGCTATTTTTATTTATACTCGTATATGTCTTACTATGAAGAAGTCCTGTGACTGATTCCGTGCTTAATTTAGTACGTTGTTTAGTTTTCATTAAATTGATGGAGGAAAAAATGCGTTCCACATTTGCGGAAGAATGTGGTAAACTCAACAAATTTTGAATAAAATTACATAATAATGGAAAGACATTCGATTCATCACCACGTTTTATTGCCCTGACACTAGCCCAGAATTCCAACATATCTGTGCTGAAATTTTGGCGTTCTGTGTAATTTCGTAATTGCCTCCATTCGCTATCTAAATTTTCAAGTTCGTTTTGTGGTATTAAATTCGGAAAAAGTAAAGCTATATTCTGCTATTGAACTTATAGTTCCGCTTTTTACTATCTCGGGGTCAATGAAATTAAATTTTTTAAGTGGGTTGTTTTTTAGTGGAAATCTAGTCGTGATTTGTGAACAACTTTCAACGTAAAAATCCAAACAACATAGTCGCAAATATTTTATTTGTTCTGAACTCAATTTACCTTCTTGTAGATAAATTCTAACATTTGCTCCTAAATACAGATCTTCTAATGCTTGATAACTATGTGGATTTTAAAATTCAATGTTTTCTAATGCTGTAGATAATAAATAGTTACGTTTTAGGAAACAGTCACAAATTGTTCGAAAAATATTGGATACACTATTATATAAAATTTTGGCGATTCTGATTGCATTTCACAATTTAGACTATTAAAGAGTGGCAAAACATAATCTAGAAATAATAGAAAAACTTTGGTTAGCGGATTATTTAAATGATCGAGTATGTTTTCAGCTGTTGAGACATCGCCATCTGCAATAGCAGTTGTAAAATATAATCTGAGCGGATTGTATTGTTCTAGAATTCGTTTAATAGCTGAATCAACCGATAACCATCTGGTTTGGGACGGGTGTAAAATTTTGTAGATTTTAACATTGCAAAATAATTGATACTCTTGGAATTCGCTGATTCTTTTTGGACTAGAGTTGAAGTATGTAATTAAAAATATTTCTTGTCAAGTTTTCAAGGAAATTTGGCAATTTTTCGCATGCGTATGAAGCAACTAAGTGAAATGAGTGGCAGATGCACTTCATGACAAATAAATTTGGTATATCTTTTTTTAGTAATGTTGTAACGGAATGATGTCTTCCCATCATTACATTTGCTCCATCAGAAGCAAAGCCAATCATATTATCTTTATAAGGAATAGAATTTGAGACAAATGTATTTATAACATGATTATATAAAATTTCCGCATTCGTATTATCTAATTTCACAAGAGCAAAAAAACAGTCTCTGATTAAATTGTCTTTTGCATACCTGACGACGAGACAAATATGTTTTATCGTTGAGCTATCTGTAGACTCGTCTATAATAAGGGAAAATTTATTATATTTAATGTCCTCACATATATTTTCGAAACATTCAGCACCTATGACATTTCGAACAATAGCTGTGGTTTTCTTTCTGGCACACGATATGCCTTGAGCAATCTTTGAATCGGGCTATTAATGTTAGCTATTAATTTTGGCAAATAATCCATTACCGAAAATGGCAAATTATGTTCTGCAATAAATGCAGACAAGCGTATCTCGGCTAAAACCAAGATAATTAAAATTATTGTAAACATGAAATAATTTAAATAATCATACCTTCGGCAATATTATTCTTTATTTGCGCCGATTCTGCCATACCTGCTGAAAATTCGGTTAAACGCGGCTGTTTGCGTATCATCCTTGCTGTATGTTTCTGAATTATCGAAAGACTGTGTTTCATTAGAGAATCTTTTCCGCTAGAAATATTAATGTCTTTACTGCAGATCTTACATCTTGCAAAATTTTTTCACTTTTTACTTCTAGAAAGCCATCTCTCAAAGTCTTCCAGCTTTTCCCAATCTTCCTTATAATTTTGGGAATATTTTATTTTTTTTGCTATATTACTTGGGCCAGCTTGTTCACAGTCACTGTCACTACCCATATTTTAACATTAGGTATATTAATTTAAAAAAAAATCAAGTGACACCTATGTATGTGCTCTTCTAGAACCGATATAGGATACTGATTTCAAATTTTAAATGCAAAAACAGAAACAAACCCTTCACTCAAGATGCCCCACTATTTTAAACTCATAGAAATAAGCAAATATCCAAATAGATATCGCTTTTATTCATTATTGAATGATATGTTGTATTTATTTCATTCATTCACTTGTTCGAATGAACAGGATTCATTGTTGTAGTATTTTGAAATAATTATTTTCGGCGGAATAAGTAGTTTTATTTGAAAAACAATGTTTCTTTAAGATAATTTTTAACCAGAATAGTCCCTTTATTTAGAATAAAGAGCGCTTGAGGAGCGTGCAAATAAATACCTACCGACATGCATAATTGTTGCCTTTGAATTCAAGCATTATATGAATTACACATTAAAAAAAAATACCCCTATAAATATTTACATTAACACGTATTATTTACATGAATATAAACAGTTTTAGCACAATTTTTTTTTTCATTCGTTTAAAAATCGGTAGATATGATGGCTTCATCGGTAGATCGGTAGAAGTGTAGAAAAATTGGTAGATCTACCGAAAAATCGGTAGACGGAACAACACTTATGTCTTTACTTTAATGGGAAATCCTACTCACATACATACGCATATGATCGACATAATCTAACTGAATTGTGAAAAATATAACGTGAAGAAAAATTCATAGAATATTGAAAATCGTGTATCGTGTTAAAACAAAATAATTATAGAGATAAAAAGAGATATTTTTTTAACTCGTGTTAAATCAAATTCGTGTAAAAAGAGAATTAGGTGTATTAAATATTTCGTCTGCATTACAATAAACGTAACTGTCTTTTTTAAATTTAACATATATCAAACGGAAATTTTATCAGCACGTACACACTATCAAAAATACGTTTAAATATTAAACCTTGATATTTAATTTGAAATTAATTAGTTACTATTATCAATTCAGATTTAATTAATATTTCCTCTTTGAATAAATATTTTTTTTTAAACACAAACACAAAAAATGCTAGGCTGCGGAAAACGCTAATTCAAATGATTTCTAACAATAAATGTAATGTGTGGTGGAATACCATCTTTCATCAATCACATATTTAGTCTTACGTTCAGAGACTTCAGAGGTATATCATCAAAAAGTTCAAGTAAATCGTTTTGTAAAAAATGCAAATATATATGTTCTCTATTAAGTCTCTGCGGAAGTTGAAATGGGCCAATCAAGAAATTATCGATAATACCGCATTAAATATTTATCGAGAACTTATGTTGAAAATGTCTTTCTCTGGGTAGGCATCGATTTTCCAAAACATATGCTCCAATTACTAATTCCGCGTCTTGCAAAAGTTACTTCGTCTGCAAATAATATGTTTCATTTTTTTTGTAATTTAGTACATTTTGACAAAATTCTAATCTGGCTTGCAAATTTCCTGGTAATAAATTTTGAACGGGGGTAAAATGGCAAGGAAACAAATTTTCTACATGGATGATTCCTGAGACGGTTGATGATCTTCTGACAAGATATTTGCCATATTTCAAAGGTTACTTTTTTGAAGAATAAAAAAGACTTGAATATTGGTAGTGAGTTGCAAGGAGGCTACGTTGAAAAATAAATAATTTTTGGCCAAATATTCTTCGTCTTTGAATAGGGCTTAAAATAAGAGCTTGTGATTGGCTAAAATAGAGGCCGCTTTTATGCAGGCAAAGTTATGTTTATTTAGTTCTGTCAAATTAGCGTTTTGCTGTCAGCACTGACGGGTATTTCTGTTAGTGCTAGACAATTGCTTGTTTTACTAGTTGTTTATTGTGCTATTTATTATTAATATTCGTTAAAGATTATAAAGTGATTATTTTTTAATAATTTTATTAACCAATCGTTTAGCAGTATTTGCGGACACGTGTTTAATTCTGTGCAATCACAATATTATTATAGTGAGAATAATCTTAGTACGTTATTCTCCCGAGAATATTTTCTAGTATTTTGTTTCTGTTTGTTGACAACGTATTTTCTAGTTTTGACACCTGTCACCAGTATTATTGCAAATTGGAAGCAATGAACCATAAGCGATTTAGTTCATCATCAGTGGAAGATATAAACGCACAGATTAAAGAAAATTCGTGCAAAAATACTATGGTTAGTAATAATTCAATATGGAAACAATTCCAATCATTTTGCGACGAACGGAGTTACAAATTAGAAGGAAATACACCAGTCACAAAACTGGCAAACATTTTGAAAGACTGGGGATTTAATATGAAAAGGTGCAATGGAGAAGATTACAAAGAAGCCGTTATTAAAACAATGTGGAATAAAACTGTCAAATTAATGCAAGAGTTGTACTACAACGAATTTAGTAGAAAATTAGACGCCTTTAAAGATATCGAATTTAAATCTGCGAGAGACGCCAGAAATACAAAACGTAAGATAGTACAACAGGTGCCAGAAAAAAGAAGCAAAGTTCTGCAATTCTAACTAATGAACGAATCATGGAAATAATAAAACGCTACGACGAGGAGACACCCTTCGGTTTGCAAAAATGCTTTTATCACATTGCTTCATATGAGCTAGCATGGCGTGGGGGAGAAGGTTGTCAATGTTTAGTGCATTATTTTCAAGAAGAAACAGACAATGCTGGTTTGGCCACTGGAAGAGTAGAGTATAATCCGGTTTTCTCTAAAACAGCGCAAGGTGGGGCACAAAAGTTGACTGATAGTAAATGGTTAATACCAAATACTGAAAAGCCTGATGCGTGTCCTGTCCGATTGCTCAAGAAATTGCTAAGCAAGAAGAACGAACATATAAAAACTGACAGACTTTTTTTAACAGTAAACATTGCTTGGGATAAACCGTCTTCTTCAGGATGGTACAAAAATATGCCGTTGGGGGTGAACATAATGTCGAAGTGGATGAAAGAATCGGCGGACATGATTGGGCTGGACACTAAAAAAATAAAAATTACGAACCATTCTTCAAGGTCAAGTGCAGTGTCTCATCTAGCGAAAGCAGGTGTTAACGAGCAGGAAATAATAAAAATTACGGGCCACAGCTCATCTAGTTCATTGAAACCGTACCTGCAGTTGAATAATGAACATCATTCAAGTTTGATTAATAACCTAAGAGACAAGGGAGAAGTTATAACTTTTAACACAACAGAACAGAAGAATGTTGCAAAATCCACCACTCACGGACAAAACATTTACAATAATTGTGTAACAACAAGTTTTCGAAAATCTGTCGAATTATTTTCAATATATACTCACTCTCTTGTGATATTACTATTGAAAACCTCATTTTCTAAAAATATTTTATCAGTCATTAATTTATGTCATTTATTTAATCGCAATCGTATTAAAGCATGGATGACGCAGCTTTACCAGGTTCATCAAAAAATCGTAAAGGAAAATATGTAAAAAGTGGACAGAGGCAGATGGCTTATGTGTATTTTAAGAACAAAGCTAATATGTCCAAAACAGCTGTTGTTCGTCAAACTTCAAGGGCAGTAGGGATTGGTAAAAATACTATGTTTGACATTATTAAGGAAATTGAAGTGTCTGGAGCTACACATTCTCCTTTAAGAAAACGAAGTTGCCGAGATGCTTACAATAAATTAGATGAAGTATCAAAAAGTACGATTAGAAGTGCATTCATTTTTTTTAATGAGTTACCAACTTCCACAAAAATATGTGAAGCTATTAAAGGGGATGCCAGTTTACATCTTTTAAAACGAATATCACTTTGGAGAATCCTAAAGAAAGTAGGATTCAAGTGGGAAAAACGCACACGAAATAACATATTAATTGAACGAAATAATATCTTATGGAGACGTCGTTATTTGACAAGTATAAGAAAGTTTCGCGCAGAAGGGAGAAAAATTTATTATTTAGATGAAACATGGGTGAATGCAGGTTACACAAAAGCAAAAATATGGAACGTTATAACGGTACTTAATCCAAGGCAAGCATTTGTTTAAGGTCTTTCTACTGGTTTCAAATATCCATCTGGTAAAGGAAAGCGACTAATTGTGCTTCACATTGGCAGCGAAACTGGTTCTATGAATGGGGGTTTCTTATTATTTGAATCCAAGAAAACTGGAGATTACCATGAAGATATGAATAGTGAGGTGTTCATCGCATGGATGCAAAATATATTACCTTCTCTTGAGCCCGATAGTGTTATAGTAATGAATAATGCGCCTTATCATTCTACTAAAACAGAAAGTCACCTACTTTATCATGGAAAAAGGAGGCACTCATTGAATGGCTTTTAACCAAAGGAATTTTAGCTGATAATTCTATACTAAAGATTGAATTGTTTGAGTTTGTAAAAAATTACACATCCTGTCATCCATTTCATACGTGGTCGATGAAATAGCTGGAGAAAGTGGCCGTACAGTTTTACGTTTACCTCCATATCACTGTAATCTTAACCCCATTGAACTTATATGGGCTCAAGTCAAGCATCATGTTGCGGCCAATAATAAGACATTTAAATTGGATGAAGTAAGAAATTGATTATTAAAAGGATTAGACATGGTTGATGCTAACGCGTGGAAAAATAGCATTCATCGCGTTATAACAGAAGAAAACAAGATGTATGATTTAGATAATATTGTTGAAAATGTATTAGAAAATTTAACTTTTACTGTAAATATTAGATCATCCTCAGAATTTTTATTAGATTCAGGTTATGATCTTGAAGATGAGTAGATTTCAATATATATATTCGTGAACAATATGCAACATAATAAACTGTGGTATGTTAAGTTTAGTTATGTGTGTGTGATGTTCTTGATTTAGATTCGTGTGTGTATGTGATGTGTTAGATATAATTTTATTATACTTATAAATTGTATAGTTTGGTAAATATAGTGAATATTGTGAATAAAATCTAAATCAAATATAATTATATAATAATGTTTACCATATAAATTCATGAGATTATAAGTTGTTTCAGGTCTTCAGAAATTGTTCGACGTCCTGGGTCTCAAGTAACTACCAAATATTGTCATAATTGCAGAATATTAATGAAATTTCTGATGAAAGGATTATATAATTTTTTTAATGTAATTATGTAAGTGTAGGTAAAAGATTTAATGTACATTATGCTAATCAAAGAGAGTTTTACACTCATTGTGTTCAGACTTTTATGAAATTGATTGTTTTTACTGAACACACAGAGTTTCTTATCAAAGCAATTTCTCTTTTTATTTATTCTTATTTTTTTTTTCAATTACATTGAAATCTAAAACTGTAATCAAACCATATTTCTGCTAAAAGCAAAAAAAAAATATTGTACGATAGTAGCAATTTATCCCATACATAAGCAAAAAAGTAAGTATTAATCAGCCATAACTTGGAATAAAGGAACGAACACATGTTTAACCAAATACTGAAACTGGAAAAATGCTTACGTTTTACCTACCTTTTGGCGATAAACTGCTGTTTTACCCTTTTTAATATGTACATACTTATTTTTGTAAAATGAAAATATTTTTAAATAGATATAATATAATAATAAAGATTTATAAAATTTTTTATCGAAATTATGTGAAATGATGTGGAGGTAAATGAATTTCCTTATTGCTCTCTCATTATAGATACTAAAAAATATCTGTATTTTGCAAAATGCTATACTATTTTAGCTAAACGATACACGAATATTATGGTAATTATCTAATTATAATACACTGTCACCATCAATCCTTTAAATTTATTAGTTTCACATTTACACAAAAGTTATGTTCTCTAATAAAATCAAAGAAAGATGTAAATTAATACTGGTAGCCGTAACTTTGTGGTAATTCATTTTGAAAATAATAAAATAAAATAAAACCATAACTTTGTTATACCACTTTATTCACATGTAATAGTGACCGCGGTTTCGACATACAATGTCATTTTCAAACTGCAAAAGTTACTGGCCTACATAGATCTTATAAATGACACAAAAATATATGGGGGTGGTTTATGATGTTATTTAAAATTACTACTATATACTTAACTATTATATACAACATTGGAAAAGAGGTGTATATATAAGATCCAACTGGTCGTTAAGAACAATATCTATTGTGTTGTTTCCGCTTTTAAAAATTTCAAGTGACTCTAAAAGATTTAATTTACGACCTTTCTCGGCCAAATGCAATATTTTATGATGACCAAATGTATGCCTTTCTGTAATAAGATGGTTTGCGAATATTGAATCTGTCTTCTTTAGTTTATATGACCTCATGTGTTCTTTTACCCGTATAATAAAACTTCGACCAGTCTGACCTATATATACACTTTTACAATCATTACAATATAATTTGTACACTCCTGATTTATTATTGATATCTGTTTTAGGGTTTGCGTTAAAAATGAAATTACTTGTTTTTACATAAGGTTTGTAAGCTATACTAACATTACTATTATTTTTTGAAATTATATTTCCAATTTTCTCGCTTGTTTTACCGAAGTAAGTTAACGAGACAAATTGTTTCAAATTAGCACTATCTTTAGGATGTACTAAACTATGGGCCACTTGTAACTGTTTTTTCTTTAGTATACTGTCAATTACGCTACTTTTATAACTATTGTTTACCGCTATTTGTTTTATAGTATTGATTTCACGAACAAAAGATTCATTAGACAAAGGAATATTTAATGCTCTATGTATCATAGAATTAAAAAATGAATGTTTGTGTGTCTTAGGGTGTAGTGAATCTTTGGGAATACTGCAATCAGTGAAAGTAGGTTTACGACATATATCAAATTTTAAGCTCTGATCTAATTTGTTTAATTTTAAATCCAGGAAGTTAATACTGTTATTCTCTTCTATTTCTACTGTAAAATTGATATTAGAATGGATTGAATTTATGTAGTTCAGAAATGTTTGTAGTTGTCTATGAGTACCCTTAAAGCAAGCTAGGATGTCGTCTACATACCGATACCAAAATTTAATATGTTTTTTACCTAGTTGTGATGAAAGAATTTTTTTCTGTAATATGCTTCATGAAAATTTCAGCTAAGAGAGGACTTAGAGGTGAGCCCATTGCCAGACCTTCTGTTTGTTTGTAGAATTTGTTGTTAAATGTAAAGTAACTTTGGTTGGTGACTAACTCCGTTAGAGATATGATTTCGTGTATAACAACCGGGTTTGTATTTTTCTTTACTAATATGTTTTCTATTAACCTTAAGCATTCCTTATGTGGTATTTTTGAAAATCCTGGTATCATTTGATGTTTCCAACATGTTTTCAAAAATACCACATAAGGAATGCTTAAGGTTAATAGAAAACATATTAGTAAAGAAAAATACAAACCCGGTTGTTATACACGAAATCATATCTCTAACGGAGTTAGTCACCAACCAAAGTTACTTTACATTTAACAACAAATTCTACAAACAAACAGAAGGTCTGGCAATGGGCTCAACTCTAAATCCTCTAATAGCTGAAATTTTCATGATGCATATTACAGAAAAAAATTCTTTCATCACAACTAGGTAAAAAACATATTAAGTATCGACATACTAGCTTGCTTTAAGGGTACTCATAGACAACTACAAACATTTCTGAACTACATAAATTCAATCCATTCTAATATCAATTTTACAGTAGAAATAGAAGAGAATAACAGTATTAACTTCCTGGATTTAAAATTAAACAAATTAGATCAGAGCTTAAAATTTGATATATATCGTAAACCTACTCTCACTGATTGCATTATTCCCAAAGATTCACTACACCCTAAGACACACAAACATTCATTTTTTAGTTCTATGATACATAGAGCATTAAATATTCCTTTGTCTAATGAATCTTTTGTTCGTGAAATCAATACTATAAAACAAATAGCGGTAAACAATAGTTATAAAAATAGCGTAATTGACAGTATACTAAAGAAAAAACAGTTACAAGTGGCCCTTAGTTTAGTATATCCTAAAGATAGTGCTAATTTGAAACAATTTGTCTCGTTAACTTACTTCGGTAAAACAAGCGAGCAAATTGGAAATATAATTTCAAAAAATAATAGTAATGTTAGTATAGCTTACAAACCATCTGTAAAAACAAGTAATTTAATTTTTAACGCAAAACCTAAAACAGATATCAATAATAAATCAGGAGTGTACAAATTATATTGTAATGATTGTAAAAGTGTATATATAGGTCAGACTGGTAGAAGTTTTATTATACGGGTAAAAGAACACATGAGGTCATATAAACTAAAGAAGACAGATTCAACATTCGCAAACCACTTATTACAGAAAGGCATACATTTGGTCATCATAAAATATTGCATTTGGCCGAGAAAGGTCGTAAATTAAATCTTTTGGAGTCACTTGAAATTTTTAAAAGCGGAAACAACACAATTGTTCTTAACGACCAGTTGGACCTTATATATACACCTCTTTTCCAATGTTGTATATAATAGTTGAGTATATAGTAGTAATTTTAAATAACATCATAAACCACCCCCATATATTTTTGTGTCATTTATAATATCTATGTAGGCCTGTAACTTTTGCAGTTTGATAATGACAATGTATGTCGAAATAATAAATAATGAATAAAGTGGCATAACAAAGTTATTGTTTTACTTTATTTTATTATTTTATTATTTACGCACAAATTTATTGTAGATGCAACACCTTCAAACAATAAATAACAGATTATAAGATATTGATTGAAATATTTTATATAAGTCTAATATCTTGCATTGGTATATATTTGCCGCTTCTTGCTTGAATAAAATTATTCCTTAATAATAAATATGTTAATAAACAAACGTCAAAAAATAATATTTTATATAGGTTAGTAGGTATATAACCTCACATACAGATTATCTACTTTTTTGAAATTCCTGCGTAGATTATACTCAGATTGCCGCGCCATCTGGTCCTTTCTTAATAGGAATGCATAATAGTATAATTGCCACCACTTCTTTTTTACTTATTAGATATTTATTTCAAATGTATTCATTTTAAAATTATTTCTTTTAAAGAGAAATTGTTTTGAACGTTGTGATTGTACCTATACATTATAAATAAAGTGTTTGCGTGCGCTGACGTAGTCACTAGTTCCAAGAACATTTGTTTTCAGCGCTAATATCCCAGTAATTTAACAATGTAGCAGTGGCCTTGGTAAAAGTTACTGTAATTACAAATGTTTTAATTACAACGAGTTATCAGCAAAGTGTTTAAATTTTTGTTACTATTATTCGTTCCATTGCATACGTTTATAGCTAATATTTTGCATATTCTACATCAGTTTTATAGGTTTCAAATATCACAGTACAATATTTTGACTTCATTCGATAATGTGTAAATAATATTAATTTTTTATTGCAGCTCGTATAAGATTTTTAATGCTTTATCAGTGTTTAACATTTTTTTCAGTATGTTTAAATTTGTATTGATTTGTTTAGTCATTTATTATTATGTAATTAATTTTTTAAGTAAACATTTACAACACTTATATTATATTGTTCCGAAAATAAACTTAAACTCTGCAAGTGCCTGTGTTTATATATTTTAAAAATAGTCTTCTAAGCATTAATATGTACTCTTGAATAGCCTTTTTTTATTACAGGATGTTGTGTGGTAATTTTAACAGCATGGTATACAGGTAGTGGTTGGTTTTCTTTATACAACTTATATATGCCTGTTACAATCAATCTAATAAAAAGTAAAGTAAATAAATAGAAGCTTTGGAAAGCCGTTTTGAAACAATGATTAAAATTGGCCTCAATAAATCCTATGTCCAGGCTAACTGGAATACATATATATGCAAACGCAATGAGTGCAGTTAAATTGGGAAACAGTATTTCACATCCTTTCCCTACGACAAAGGACTTAGACAGGGATCTAGCTTAAAAAAAGGTATATAACCCCTTAGCACAATCACTAAATACGTATTTCAACAACTAAGTTGTCATCATCAGTAGGTAAAACCACTAATTAAAGTGTCGCACATGGGGCACAGTACACCTAGCACATCTGATCACGCAACAATGAGTCAATTTGAAGTAGAATAACGCTAAATATTTTCCAAGAGTCTGGATCAGGTACGTAGATGACATTCTTGCGATTTTCGATTCTTAGGGAATACCAAAGATAAAGTTGATTTGAATTTGAAATCAGGTATATACGAAATTAATTGCGATGATTGTAATTTGAAATATATAGGCCAAACGAACCGATCAATATTAACTAGGTTAAAAGAATATATACATATCACATATTAAATTCAATAGACCAGAAAAATCTAACGTTGCCAATCATTCTTTAAATACACAACACAATATGTCGACTGAAGGGTTAAAACTTGTCAAAGCCATTAATAATCCTCGAGATCTTGGCGCATATGAAAGCATTAATATCGTTAAAAATAAAGAAAATACCATTAATAAAGATAGGAGTCCGATTCCATATAGTTGTCTCATTTCATTCTTAGAAAAGAGGCAGAAAGGTTGTAGATGCGCAGAGAGAGAATAAACACATGTGGTTGCCCTTTCCTTAAGAGAGGTAATTTTGTCGTAATTTTTAGTCGATATATTTGTATTTTTAAATCAGTGTATACGTGGACGCCATGTAAAGTTGTTACGTAATCAGATGTGCTAGCCTTACTGTGCCCCATGTGCGACATTTTGATTAGTGGTTTTACTTTCTGATGATGACAACTTAGTTGTCGAAATACGTATTTAGGATACGATTAGTAATTGTGGCAAGGGGTTATATACTTTTTTTAAGTTTTTACTTAAGCACAGTCTCCAAAGAAAGACTTTTCAGGGATGTAGCCTTTCACACCTACCTTGTTTAAAATAACGAACCATTGAAAAATTCATAATTGGAGTAGACTGTGAAATTGGGTTGGTACTTTAGCCACTTCCACATAATGACATTTATTATTTGAGATTGAAACTATAAGTTTGTGTCAAATTTTTCAAAGCTCTTATTAAGAAAATTAAATTTTCCCTCTTTACTTAACGAACATGTGGCGACCTTTTGCTGAAAGTGTTAGTGATTATGATGTGGATAGTGATAATACTAAATTGGAAAAATGCTGTTAAACACGCAATAGCAAAAGAGGACGAATATATGCGCATGTACAAAATAGTAGCACCTTTGATTATAAATTTGCAATACGATTCAGACACAGACACCGATTTGCAAGACGACTCAATCACAGATGATTTATGAAATGCGGTGACACATAAAAATTTTATTGTGTATTACAAATAAATTAGCTTTATATATCTATATGTATCCACTACACATGTTGCCACACGATTTGTAATTTTTTCTTTGTATATAAACTCAATGTACAGATATTTTTTATTATATACTTGAAATTAATAGCGTTTTATTATTATATTATAGGGCTCTAATTTATAGTCAATACGGCCCCTAGATTCATACGTTGCAAATAGATAAACCGTACCCGTTCAATAAGGAGACCAGGTATAATAATTATCATCACAGAAGGTGGTGCAATAAAAGCATTAGAGCCGTTCAAAATTATATTCTTATAATTTGAAATAAACTATAACTTGTTATTTATAACTAAAGACGGCAGACTATGTGCCCACACTGTCAAATTTAATAATACACGGTTAAATTTTTTAAAAATAAATATATCGAAGCCCTATACAAAACGTTAAGAAAAAACATAAATAACTTACCCAACATGTTTACATTGTTGCAAAAAATGCGGATGTGCGCGATGAAAAAACTGCACCATAATATATGTTTCTGTATTAGTCTCGGAAAGGTTCGTACGTAGCGACGTATATATATGTTTATATACTGAGAAGGATTGTTCGACGTTGAGAAATGTTATATTTGCATAGTTAAAGTGCTCTTTGTATCTGTACAATGGATCTTCAGTATTGGTAAAAAGTTGCCCTAATTTTGTAAAATCTACATTTTTATCTAATACACTGTTAAATTATATTATTAAATATTATTAAATTTGACAGTGTGGGCACATAGTCTGCCGTCTTTATTTATAACACTTTCAACCGTCGGTCATTTAGCAACGAATCTTGGACTTTATCTACCATTTCTGAACTTGTAGCCGACATCGGCCGTCCACTGCGGGAATCATCTTTTAAGCTGCTCCTGCCACGCTTAAATTAATTTCCCCATTTTTTGACGGTTGTATACGAAGGACAAACCTCTTCCAGTGTATCTCGAATTTCGGTAAGGCTCTGTTTTTCTTTAAAAGATACTAAATCACTACGCGATGTTCGAAATTATCCATTTACAGGTAATTAGTAATTTATAAACGCTGTCACAAATTTCATTTGTATTGGATTTGTTAAAATGTGATTTTTATTTTTTTATTTCACGGCCTACTCTAGGTGATCGCGCGAAAAAGTTAACACGGCCTCGTAATCTTTATAAAAAGCTAATTTCTTGTTCTGTAATGTTTATGTTGTTAAATGTTTTGAATAATTGCATTTCGCCAATTTTATACTATCTTGGAAATGAACTTAACCGTTGTCAAAAACAATGTTGTTAAAGTAAACTATCAGGCGGTCTAGCACCAGTTCTTATAAAATCTAAGCCTCCTATTCTATCTAATTATGAAAAACTATAGCCTTTTATAACTAAAAATCTATACGAAATCGGAGATGTTTGTATAAGAACATTTTTATTCAGAGTGACTTGAGAAATCGTTTTTTGACATTTCTCGCCCTTTTTCAGAAACAGTCCGTATACAGGCTGATTCATTTTCGGCCCTCACCATAGGGATCTCTCTTATTATTGGAGATAGAGTATAGGTTTAAATTTGGCAAAGTTGTTAAATTTTGTGTTTGTTATAAATCCGTAAAGAAAATAGACCTGTGACAAATGACCTTCGTTATTTTAAAGAAAATCGCGGAAACCCCATTTTCTTCTTTTACCTGTAGCACCGTCATTTGGTCTTGTAGAGAAAAAATAAAAACACATCCTTGTGGCCATTTCTAAATCTCTATCCAGTGGTGTACTCTAAATTTTTATACGACGTTTCGTTTCTTTCTGGCCATCATCAACTATCTAATTTCTTATAGGCGCCATATTGGATTTAGACATCTTCAGAAAGAGTTTGCATGCTGACTAAAGTTTTTGACATTAGGTTTTATTTGAAAGAATAAATTATAAGAGTAAATAAGGTAGGCTTTGGAATTTCAATCTGTCAAACATTTCATTTATTGTTCATTAATAATACAAAAATGTAATACACTAACGAAGAGAAACGCGATATGATAAGTATTTTCTATTCTTCGAAACGAAATTCAACAGTAGCGAGTACAAGATAACAAAAACATTAATAAAAATACATAGAAAAGTAAACAATAAACAATTACAGTAAATGTTCAATTATCTGGCCATCTTCGGTAATGCACAATTGGGCACGCCTTCTGGCATTTTGTACTGCCCTTTGTATAGTTCTTCTCGGAACTGCATCGAAGGCATTCTGAAGTCTGTCTCGTAATTCTTCAATGTTTTGTGGCGCATCTACTTTATAAATATTATTTTTAACTTATTCCCATAAAAAAAATCTAGCGAACTTAAATCAGGTGATCTCGCAGGCCATTCAACAACTCCCCTATTTCCAATCCAACGGTTTGCAAACTCTTGATTTAAGAAATTTCTAACAACAGCTGCATTGTGTGCTGGTGCGCCATCTTGTTGCCACCATAAATATTGTAATTGATTTAATGGGATATTGTCGTCAAGATAGTCAGATACGTATGTACGTAAAATGTTTAAATATCTTTCTCCATTTAAATGTTCTTCATACATAACTGGTCCTAAAAGACAATTTGCCAAAATACCCATCCAAACGTTTATTCCAAAACGATGTTGTGGTCTTCTAGCCCTGTTTTGTCGGGGATTTTGTACTGCCCAATAGTGCTCCGTATTTCTGTTGAACATTCCAGAATTTGTAAATTTTGTTTCATCAGACCAGATGATTTTGCTTAAAAAATTTTCGTCATTTTCTATCCTTCCCATTAACCAATTACAATATTCTAGCCTTCTCAAATTATCTCCAGGCAGTAAAGAGTGACTAACATGGATCCTCTATGGTTTAAACCTACTTTTATGTAAAGTTCTCCAAACTCTGGACTGGCACAAATTTAATTCTGACGCTACTTCGCGTGTAGAAATTGATAGATTATTATTTATCTATAAAAATACAAGATTAACATGAAATTTGAAAACACGCTTTTAATTTACCATTTGTAAAATATCTTGTCGATTTTCATTTAAATTCCTGTTGTCTTGACCATTACGCGGCTTAGTAAACGATCCATTCTCGACCAAATTTCTGTCGAGATCTAGAAAAATGGTACGATGAGGCTGTTGTCGTTCTGGATATAATTGTAGATATCTTGTACTCGCTGCTGTTGAATTTCGGTTCGAAGAATAAAAAATACTTATCATATCTCGTTTCTCTTCGTTAGTGTATGACATTTTTGTATTATTAATGAACAATAAATGAAATGTTTGACAGATTGAAATTCCAAAGGCTACCTTATTTAATCTTATAATTTATTCTTTCAAATAAAACCTAATGTCAAAAGCTATAGTCAGCATGTGGTACATGGTTGAAATCAGGAAAAAAAACTCTTTCTGAAAATGTCTAAATCCAATATGGCGCATATAAGAAATTAGATAGTTGATGATGGCCGGAACGAAACGAAACGTCGTATAAAAATTTAGAGTACACCACTGGATAGAGGTTTAGAAATGGCCACAAGGATGTGTTTTTATTTTTTCTCTGCAAGGCCAAATGTCGGTGCTACAGGTAAAAGAAGAAAATGGGGTTTTCGCATTTTTTTAAATAACGAAGGTCATTTGTCACAGGTCTATTTTCTTTGCGGATCTATAACAAACACAAGATTTAACAATGCCAAATTTAAACCTATACTCTATCTCCAATAATAAGCGAGATCCCCACTGTGAGGGCCGAAAATGAATCAGCCTGTATATACGGTTGACCCCGGGTCGACGCATGAATAGGTAAAAAGTTCTGAAAATTTTTTAATTGAAATTTCATCTTCTTGTGTTCAGCCCTAATTGGATCGAAAATAATTTGTGGCATAATTTTAGTTTCGAAAAATCAAACATGTCTTGAAAATGTACAAAAATATAATTTTACCCACTAATAAAGTATTTTTTTAGTAAAATGTTATGAAGAAAAGTTCCTCAGATTGACAAATTATGCAAGGACCAAGAACACCTATTTATGCGTCGATCCAAGGACACACTGTATATTGAAGAATAATATCGTGTATTGAAGTAATTTAGTATTTTTTTTATGTTTTCTTGAAACTTAAGTATATCAGTCAATTTTTCTGTTTTTTCTATGCTGTAAAATTTTAATTAATAATTATTTATTAATCAATAATACTACATTCATATCAATATCTACCTACTTTACCCGAAGACTGACGTAACATTGGTATCAAATATCTGTTATGAAATGAATGACATTTGATAAATTCTTCAATAACAATGTTATAATGTTACAAGACGATTATTAGAAGACACAGTTAATTTAAATAATTGCCGTGAATGTATACACAGAGAAGTTTTATGAGTAATTATTAGGGACCGGAGACGAGAGGACTATGACTCATTGCCCACAGGCGTACTATTGAAAATTTGTGTTTTTAAAGAGTTTTTAATTTTATTTATATAATTGGAAAACAAACGGGTGATGATTTATAAAATACGAAAAACATTTTTACTTGTTCATTTTGTAGTTCAAATTGAGTAATAGTATATTACGTAATAAGAGTTGTAAGTAACCCATTACGCACGAAATGAAAAAGTTTACGCACGAAGCCGCGCAGCGGCGAGTGCGTAAATTTCACGAGTGCGTAATGGGCTTACAACTCGTGGAACGTACCATACTTTTTCTACGCCCACTCATTTTCTTCTATTAAATAAAAGACATCGCAGTTATTTAAACTTTATTATAATAGTTGTTAATAACAATTGAACAATTATTGTAAATCGATTGTGCCTTATTACTTAATGGTGATGAACGGTTATTTATAATTGTAGTACTGCACGGTACATCAGAAGACGAAGATTGATAATTGGTAATCGCCTCCGATATTCGTAATGGGTTGTCATTTTTATTTTTAAGAGATTGATTCACATAGCCTTCCGCCACTGTAGAAGATTGCCAGCCACCAAGTCGCTTTAATGATAGCATATCACCTCCTGCATCAACTAACATAGTGGCTGATGATCTCCTAAAACAATGGCCAGTATATTGCTTTGGTTCCGGCAGTTCAAGATATTCAGCAATTTTACGTGTTGTACTACCGATTGTGTTTATCCCCACAACCTGTTTCATGCATTTTCCATTTCTGTAATTAAGAAATAAAGGAAGTTCCATTGCAGCAGGACGCAAATTCATGTATTTTTGACATGTGATATAAAACGTTTCTGGTACTACAAATGAACGTCTCGTTTTAGTTTTAGAATCTGGAATATCAATTATCGAGGATTTTCCCGTGTCCTGAATGTGTTCCATTTTTATATTTCTAAGTTCTTGTTTACGGCAAGCCCCGCTAAATCCAATAATGAGGATAACCTGAAAACAAAAAAACAAAAACTCATTTTTATGTGATGGTAACTATACAACATTTTAATTCTTTACCTTTGACAACAAATGTTTATCGTCTGGGGCATCGTTCAGAAACTTATTAATTTGTTCTGTAGAAAGAATTTTCGATTTTTTACTTCTAAATCCATCCGATTTCCGCTTCAGTAGGGCGATTAGTTTTGGATAATCTGCTATGTTAATGTTATTATTAATGTTTAGTGTAGTTCTTAGCATCGAATAAATGGCCCATAAAGAAGATGGCTTCATAATTTTTGATAATTCTTCAAAATACGCAAGTAAAACATTCTCCGAAAAGGATTTAACGTTATGCTTGTGTCGCCAATCCATAAATTTTTTATAGGTAATTTCGTACCTTTCTTTGGATTTTAGCGGTAACAAATTATGTGTGGCAGCTTGAGCTTTTTCTAAAATCTCCGGTGGAGTGCTCATAATTTCATAACTTTCACTACTATCAGACATATTCGTAGATAAAGTTGAGAAAATGTTCGGATACAATAATATTTTGTTAAAGAAATTGATAATATAAATGACATGACATTTATTTCCATAGCATATTACTTAAGAAAACGTGTCCTATTTTTAAAGAAATTGCATAATGTGCTGCCTGCATTTAGGGGCATCACTCTTTTAATCCAAAATATATCTCGCTAATGCTAAAAGTTTTTATGTTTTTCAATTGACTAATTTTGTGTAAATAGACCAAATAAAGTTTTACGTAGATAAAAAGTTGATTGCAATTTGATTAAACCAAGAAGTTTAAGTTTTCTTCTCAAAACGCACGTGTATGTTATGAGATCTCATTACGTGCATGTTATTGTTAAATGTCATTTACAAGGAATGTTGACAGCGCGATTTTTGACGTTTACAGACGTGGACGTAGAAAAAGGAGTATTAATATTAACTAGCAATACTTTCTCATGGTTCTCTTCTGTAAAATTTCTCTTTGAATGAAATACATCGTGGAAGATAGAAAACGTCCTTTCTACATCGCAACTAGTTATAGATGCATACTGGAAATATTCTTTTATTTCAGCGTATTTAGCAGTTAGATTTTGAGGCATTGTCCCCATACACAATTGTCACAATGTTATTAAATCTGGATCTTTATTAAAAACTGCGTCAAAATTTTGCCGAAGGCCACATCCGAAGTCACTTGGAATATTTTTTAAATTATTAATAGCCTCATCTAAAGTGGTTAAACCATCATTTAATTTGAGATTTTGATTTTCAAAATAAGTGATTGGTTTTGGAAAATTTGCAAAGTGTTCCTGAGGAAAGTACAACTGATTTTTTAAATTTGGAATTTGTATTAGTTCCTTGAACTCCGAAATACTTCGAGCATCGTCATTTAAACATGTAACTAAATTCTCTCCATAAAAACTAGTAGCTTCCAACTATGTTCCCCATCTAGTTATTGCTGGAGAGGGAGGCAGTGACAAAGATGGAAGTTTTTATCTGTAAAGAGCTACTCTAAATGGTGCTCTTCTGAAAACTTTTTTAAAAACGGATACAAGTCAGTTGACGTGTATCCGGAAGGGTGTTTCTAATGTATTCACAGATTCTGTGGAAAGCATGTGCTTACACAAGTAATATGCAGCATATTAGGATATATTTCTTTTAACAGTCTGTCTGTTTTAGCATATATGCAGCACTGTCACTAACAAATAAAAGAATTTTTTCTTTGCACCTGTTGTCCGGATGACGCATTTGGTGCATATTCTCGTAAATGGTTTTAGATACTGTTTCCGCATCAACTGTTTTTATACTTGCTGCTATTACATATGCGTTATGTGGAATAAATGGACGTAGTACACTAGTTATATACAGGGTTGGGCAAAAGTAACGCATCAGTCGAATAATTCCGTAAATATAAACTTTAGAACAAAATGTTGTTAACAAAAGTTTTTTGACAAGTTATTTTGTATTGGCTTCAATCATTTGTTTTTTTTTCATTATGATTACATATGACAGCCAAGAAATTTTTTTTTTTTAATGGAAACAATATTATTTTTTAGACAATTCGGAATCTTTATTAAGTTCTGAATATGAATGCTTACTATTTTCATGGGGTTAGATAGTAAAAATATTGAGAAAAAAATAAAATTTAATAAAAGTAAACAAACTACAAAATTAAATTAAATGCTCAAAGTGACGTCCTTCTCCGACCTGACAGTGTCCTAAACGTTCCCAAAAATGACGAATTGTATTTTGTAAACTATTAGGTTGTATGGCTTGTACCTCACGAGTAATTTTTGCTCTCAAATCCCCTAGGTTTCTAGGTTTCTCCTTGTATACTTGCGACTTCAAGTGTCCCCAAAGAGAGAAATCCAATGGATTTAAATCGGGAGACCCAGCGGGCCAAACAATAAAACACCGACGTCCAATCCAACGACCGGGAAAAAGTGTGTCTAAATACTGTCGAACATTAATAGCATAATGTGGTGGTGCTCCATCTTGTTGAAACCATAGATTACGGTTTGGCATGCTTGGTTGATTGTCGTTAGGAAATAAAATCAACAGATCTGGTACAATATGGTTACGTAATAAATGTAAGTAACCATCACCATTTAGGTTATGTTCCAAGAAGTACGGACCTATGATTCGTTGCCCAACAATGCCAGCCCACACATTAAGTTTGTGGCGATGCTGTGTATGATTTTCTCGCATCCAATGTGGATTCTCAGTCACCCAATAACGGCAGTTATGCCTATTTACAAATCCATTTAGGCAAAATGTAGCTTCGTCAGAAAATACGATGTTTTTTAAAAAGTTTGGATCGTTATTGGACAATTCCATTATTGTTTCACAAAATTGTAATCTTCTGTCCGGGTCATCTTCGTTAAGTTCGTGCAGTAAGTGTATCTTATAGGGCTTGTATTTGTACGCTTTTAATATTCGTCTAATAGATCTGCTACTCATATCATTTTCTAATCCTAGTTGAATGGTTGACGTAGTGAGATTTTCCGTTACAGCAAGTAAAACATGAAGAGATCGGTCTTCATTAGTGATTTCTTTTGATCGGCCAGCTTTAGGTATATCTCTAACATCGCCCGTTTCTCTAAATTTAGTAACCAATTTAGTAATCACACAAAACACGTATTAAAAAAAGCAAGTTGTACGATGGAAACTATTTCATTGTGAAACTTCAATAATTCAATAACAGTCAAAAAATCTACAATTTCAAAGCAATCTACAAAACACTGCACTAGTTCAAATGTACGTTTATTAAATTTTATTTTTTTCTCAATATTTTTATTATCTAACCCCATGAAAAAAGTACATATTCATATTCAGAAATTAATAAAGATTCCGAATTATCTAAAAGAAAATACAAAGAATTCAAATAAATTTTACCTCGAAGTAGCCCTTGGAAATTATGATTATGTCTTAGTTTGTTGGTTATGAGATGAGATATTTGATTGAAATGACAAATGTCAAAATAATAAAACGAACATTTTTAAGTGAATGAAATATGTTTATTTCCAACAAACAAGCAAAATTTTATAAAAATTGTTCAAAGTGTCCATCACCTTGTTCGAAACATTTCTCACATCTTCTTCTAATGGAGGAAAAAGTGTTTTGCAGTATCGCATTGTCAATTCCATTAATTCTTTCAGCAATTCTGATTTGAAGGCCTGCAAGATCAGGTATCTGTACTTGATAAATTGAGTTCTTTAAGAATGGCCATAAAAAGAAATCACATGGGGTAATGTCACAAGATCTTGGTGGAAATTCATGTTCAGTGTTTAAACTTATCAACCGATTTTGAAAAAATTGCTGCAGAATATTAATTGTTTCACCTGCTTTGTGTGCTCTAGCTCCGTCTTGTTGAAAGTAACCCTGTGTTATTTATTCGTCGTCAAGCTGTTCGATAAATGGCATAATAATTTCTTGTCGATACCTTTCTCCTGTTAAGGTTCCGTTAAAAAAAATAGGGCCAATAATTCTCCTTCGACTAATCGCACACCATACACCAATTTTCTGCGGATGAAGTGCGGTTTCAACAAAAAAATTATGTGGTTTCTCATTAGTCCACATCCTCATATTTTGTGAGTTCACATATCCATTCAGATAAAACCATGACTCATCAGAAAAAAAGGTTTTATCAAGAAGGTCATTATCAAAATTATTTAAGAACCACTGACTAAACGTTATTCTTTTGGGATAGTCGATTTCCTTGATTTCTTGATAACAGGTCATGTGATATGGAAATAAATGTAAGTCCTTTTTCAAAATTGTATGACATGTGCCAATTGACACACCCACGTGTTGTGATAATGCTCGTACGGAAGTTCTTGGTGCATTATTTATAATTTCTCTTACATTATTAACTAGCTCTTCTGTACGCTTTTTCGCCCGACCTGCGCCTTCTTTCTGTTTAACACTCCCTGTTTCTCTGAAAACCATAACGGAATGTGTCACTGTGTGCCGAAAACTGTCATAATCAAAGATGACGTTAGGGAACTCATTTCTAAATTCTTCTAAACAATCTTGAAGAGAATACTGCCATTGTCCGTCAATCTTACGTCCGTTTCGAAAATAAGATTCTAGCATGAATGATTTGTGTTGTATAGTAAAAACCATGTTAAATCAAATTTAAATTACAAAGCAATTTTTGTCAACTATGCATCTGTCTAATTGACAACTAATGCAAATTTAAATTATTAATAATCATACGTTTTTAAAGGAATGGCCTACTAGAGGCAAAGCTTATTTGAACGCTTATATGCAATCATCATAAAAAAAAAACGCAAATGATTGAATCCAATACAAAATAACTTGTCAAAAAACTTTTGTTGACAACATTTTGTTCTAAAGTTTATATTTACGGAATTATTAGACTGATGCGTTACTTCTGCCCAACCCCGTATAGGTGATTCATACTACGATAAAGTCGGGTACGAATTCATAAAGCTATTTTTGTGGACCTACTCTTCTCGGGGACAAGTTTATGTATATTTTTTCAGGTACGAGTTTAACTAATTACTTAATTTTATTTCTGGAGACGAGTTTATGTACGTCCGTATATTTTTGGAGAAACGTTTCGAAGGTGGGATTGTTAAGTTTATTTTATTGATCCTTAATCCAACTCGCCATTGTTTCACGATGCCATTCTTGACGTTATTCCATATCATATCTGAAAAAGTAACTTAAACAATGTTCTAGATCTAAATAAATGAAAATTAAAAATGTATGCGTAAGTTCAAACTTAACGAAATTCACTGGACACCTACGTATACCTATATCTAATTAACAGTTAAAACAATGAAAAAAAGAAACTCACCGTACTCTTACAAAATGTAAACTAATAAATAAAGCAAATTATAAAAACTCCTCCCGCTTCTATCTACGCCCATGAAGAATGGGATTTAAGTTTAATATTGAAGAAATTGCGTTACAATTAGAAAATACAGTCCCGAGCATGTTTTTCAATCCCGGGATTACGGGATTTTTGAAACGTAATCCCGGGATTCGACTATGTGGTTTCTAATTGGGCTCAAATGAAAAAAAACTTAAGTAATTTCTTAAAAATTATTTATTAATATTGTTGCACAACTTCTTCTAAATTGTCATCATCATCGCCATCGTTCATATAATCAGCACTCACAGCTGGTTCATTTATAGTATCATCTGAGTCTGAGGTAGGCCAGTCTTGCCTGTCTTGAAAATAATTCCTTATTTTATAAAGCACGTCACAGACGGCCAAATTGATACCATCTGCGAGACACAGTTGTTGTTCAGTGCAAACAAGCTGTTCCACCTTAATCATAACGTTCGGTCCATCGGTTACAGCACCCACGATATCAATTTTCAGGAAAATATCTAATTTACCTAGACGCTCTTTCAATATACGAAGACAATTTTCAGCCGTCATATACTTCCATGAATAGGAACGAGTCCTAAGCTCCAAATTTTTTTATATGAATGAACGTTGACAGCCATGTATCGTTTATTGGACGTTGATGTCCATTCATCGAAAGATAGACTGAATCTTTCACCTGCACTTCTCAAATGTTTTAATTCTGCAGTTACTTGCTTTCTGATTTTTTCACTGTAATTCATAACACGCTTTCGAATTGTGACGGCTGATTTTGATAAATCCGTGTATTTCGCTAAGAGCAATGAATGGAAATCCATCTAATGCAATCATTCTTGCCAAAACATCATCCAGGCTATCGTCGGCACTTTTAGTAAAATAATCTTCTAACTTTCGTTTAGCTGGCGACGATGCTGTGTTCAGATTTTCAGAATCTTGACTTGTTGAAGCTGTTAAACGATTAACGTCAGCTAAAATCTTAATCCCTTAGTCGATCCACCCAAAGTCTTGAGAATGGCAGGGCATCGCTTACATTTAGCATTATTCCCGTCTTTCGCAACTAAAAAATAACTCCACGCTGACGACGTATCACTGTTTTTTTATGTTGAACAAAGTCCCCCGCCATTTAAAATAACTTTTTCAGATAACTGACTTTTAAATTTAAATGGCGTAACCTGCGTAACCTTATCGCTGGTAGAATAATAAATGAAAAAAGTAAATCCTAATAAGCGTATTTATTCTTTCGTACAGGGAATCCCTCGCAACAATATTATGATATATCATATGAGGTGATCGGGTGATTCCCCTGTTAGCCCGCTGGTGAATTACTTTAACAGTATGTATTGTATTGAAGTATACCGGGCGGGGAAGTCCCTTCTAAGTTACATATTATTTGGGCTGTATCTGTATAGTTCTTTTATCGTACGGCGTACCTAAGGTTGACTTTTTATCTTTATGTAATTAGAGAACGGACACGCTTACCACAGGACGCAAAGCCCAGTGCAGTACTGGCGAAAGGCTGTATTTCTAAAATATTTAATTTTATTTATATAATTGGAAAACGAACGGGTGGTGATCTATAAAATTACGAAATACATATTTATTTGTTGAAAAGTTGTATTTATAAAGTTTTTAATTTTATTTATATAATTGGAAAACATACGGGTGGTGATCTATCTGTCTAAAATTACGAAATACATATTTATTAATTAATTTTATTTATATAATTGGAAAACAAACGGGTGGCGATCTATAAAATTACGAAATACATATGTATTTGTTGAAAAGTTGTATTTTTAAAGTTTTTAATTTTATTTCTATAATTGGAACATTTTTATTTGTTCATTTTGTCGTTCAAATTGAGTAAAGGACTATTAATATTGACTAGCAATAGTTTCTCAAGGTTTTCTTCTGTCAATTTTGTTCTCTTTGAATTAAGTACATCCTTATTAATAGAAAACGTCCTTTCTACATCGCAACTGGTTATGGGTGCATACTGGAAATATTCTTTTATTTCTTCATATTTAGCCGTTAGATTTTGTGGAATTGTCTCCATACATAATTGCTGCAATGTAATTAAATCTGGATTTCTATTAAGAAATGCCTCAAACTTTTGCCGAAGGACACATCCGAAGTCACTTGGAATACTTTTCAAATTATTAACAGCCACATCTAATGTGGTTAATCCGTCATTTAATTTGAGATTTCGATTTTCAAAATAAGTGATTAGTTTTGGCAATTTTCCAAAGTGTTCGTGAAGAAAGTACAACTGATTTTTTAAATTTGGGATTTGTGTGAGCTCCTTGCACTCACCAATACCTCTAGCATCCTCCTTTAGCAGTGTTACGAAATGTTTTAGACTATCGAAATTCTCAGCATAATAACTAGTAGCTTCCAGCCATGTTCCCCATCTAGTTATTACTGGAGTTGGAGGCAGTGACAGAGATCGAAATTTTTCCCTGAAAAGAGCTACTCTCAATGGTGCTTTTCTGAAAACTTTTTTAAAAGCTGATACAAGTCTATCAACTTCCGGAAAAGTGTCTCTGATATATTCACAGATTCTGTGGAGAGCATGTGCTACACAAGTAATATGCAGCATATTAGGATATGTTTTCTTCAATAGTCTGCCTGTCTTTAACATATACGCAGCACTATCACTGACAAATAAAAGTATTTTTTCTTTGTACGTGGCGTCCGAATGAAGCATTTTTTGCATATTCTCCTTAATAGTTTCAGCAACTGTTTCCGCATCAACTCTATTTATAACACTTGTTGCTATTACATATGAGTTATAGGGAATAGTTGGATATAGTACACCAGCTACAACATTTACCACACAGCGTCCTAACATATCCACCATTTCGTCGGCGCTTATCCATATGTATTGAGTTAAAAGATGGCTTCTAATGCGTTCTACTGTTCTCGTATAGCACCTAGAAACATAATATTTGCGTAAAGTTGATTCATCAGGAACATTTCGACCAGTATATTTTTTCAGAAATGTCTTCAAAATTGGATTGTTCAATTTAAATAATGGAATATTAGCTGCCATAAAAGTTTCACAGAGTTCTTCGTTAAAATTGTCAGATTCCAACGGGTTCAATTTTTTTTCGTGCTTTAACGATCCTACGTGACGTTTTACGGTTGACTTATTGCAATTTTTCAATAACGTTTCACACATTTCACAATAAATTTCGGAATCACTGGCAATGTACATACAACCAGTATGGCCCTCAATCTAACTCGCCATTATTTCACGATGCCATTCTCGACGCTCTTCCATTGTCTGAAAAAGTAAGAATATTCTAGATCCAAATAAACGAAATTAAATAACGAAATTTTATGCACACTTACGTGAAAATAATTGGAAGATGTTGCTTAAATGAAAAGAAAAGGAATGTACGTGCTATTTCTCTTACGAAATACGATAAACTTATTTATTTTATCTACGTACACGACACCACTGAAAACACTATATTCTCCGAATACAATAGCTGGGTTGTCCATTGTTATCGCTGCGAGACCAGGGGGCCGAGTAAGTCAAACAAATACTTCATTGAATTACGCTGGGATGTACTGAGCGACGTTATACGTGTCCGGTCCCTAGTAATTACCTATATATTCTTCAATAGCATTTATAGGTCTAAGGATATTTGAAGTTTTTGTAAACATATTGTTAATAGCTAACACAAATATTATATAATGTAACAGATCTCTTAAATGTAAAATCAAATTTTGTTTCATAGAATAGGATTTGGTTTTTTTTACATGTATATAATCAGAGCTTTAGTGATAAATATTGTAACGGTGCGGGAGGCAAAGGTCATAAAGGCCCAGAATAGGTACTCTCTTATTTTATTTAACTGATAACAATTACTTTTCTTTCGAATGTACGGGTGTATACTAAAGTTGGCATAAATATATACATAAGTATTGTATCACGCGGTATAATACTTTTAAAGCGGAAATCCGACCGAACGTGACCCATTGTTTCCATTTTTGGAAGAAACTGCATTCACATACCGCGATTCTAAACGATAACCCGACTACTTGTTACACTCCAACTTGCCAGCCGCTCAGTCATAATCTTCCCGCTCGCGAAGTATGTTCGCACATCTGAACGCACACTTTCACGTTTTTAAATCGTCTCTTCCTTGCATTTCACGAATGCACATAATTTATGCGTGTATAGAATAATCCGTATGTGGCAGCAATCGGGAATCGCTACACACTGCGGTCGATATAGTGGGGGTTTGAGGTGGATGTATATGTGAAATATATTACATACGATACGAACCATCTGCCGATGCAACCGAAACCTCTCCCATTCAAACGAAACGCGTAAACGGACGCATCGTACAATAATAGCGCTAAACATCGAAGGCTGTTCGAACCGATCTCGAAGTATCGATCGATTTCTGTTTTACCATTCCTGTTATTAAACAGAGTCAACGCCTACTTGCGTCAAACGTCACATCGGAAAAAAAAGCCACCGACAGAGTTTTGTTTTTTATCAGTTGACGCCGGATGTGATACGATCAGTTATATGTGTGTGTTCTGGGCAATAAGAGTAATTTGTACCGTTGCAATAAAACCAGTGTTTGTGTTGTATTACTTTGAACATCTTCCTTTCGTAGAAACGCGCTAATTTCTACCGGAGTAAATACACACAAAAACTACGTACCTACAATCTAACCTATCTTTTTGTGTCAGTGTACATATTTTGTGCAGTGGAAAAAAACATAACACAAACTGTGCGAATTTTTGCGACAAAATCAACGTTACAGGTATTCGTGCGTTAAATAAAACGAAATACTTAGTTTGTTTAATAAAAAAACCACCACCAAATTCGAAAAGTATAAACTGTAAATTTTCAAATATCATCACCCGTGGTATAAACACACCTACCTACAAACCGTGGAAGGTTATTTTCGTATCAAATCGTTGTATATTTAAAACATTAACATGTTTCAATGGCGCACTGTTGCTTCTGTTCTCTTGTGACGTTTCTTCCTGTTTGAATAGATAAAGTTATTTTTTTTTGGATTTCACTCGTGGATACTATACACCTGAACATTAGTCGGTTTCGATTTCTACCGCCTAGGTACGTGCGCGCGTTTGTGCGTGTTTTTGCATACGTTCTGTTCCTTAAATTTCGCAAAAATTGCTTCCACCACGTCTTGCACGGACGTTTTCACCATGGGCTGCACAGTTTCTGCAGAGGAACGTGCTGCCATAGCCAAAACAAAAAAGATCAATCAGGAGATCAAAGAAGAGGAACGGAAGAAGGAGAAAGATGTTAAATTGTTGTTGTTAGGTAGGATCATATAATTTCGTATTAATTAATGATGTTTCATTTAAGATTCTTTATTATCGCAATATTTCGGCTGCTAAATTAACAATAATTACATTTAAATTGTTGTTTTAGTACGTCGAGCTTTCTGACAGTTAAAATTAGACTTTTTCCGCATTTATAATTCATCATTTTCCATGTATTTTTGAATTATAATTCGGATATTGATAATATTAGCCTGCGATGACATTTAGTGATGCAATCAATTATTCAACACGCAATCGATAACGATTACAAGTAACTAAGATTAAATAGACTTTTTTATTGTGTTTACGCATATGCTATGCCAAGATAAGTCTCCGTAATTACTTTTTTTATCCCTGTATTACGTGTACGTCATAATAAATATATTCAGACAGAAAATTTCGAGGCAGCAATAACTTTTTTTAATGTAAAACTATAAAATATTGTTATTGTAGACCATTTTATTTCATATTTAATTAGTGTATTAAAAAAATAAAACCGAGAAATCTGCTGTTATTATAATGAACTTGAATGTTACTCAATAGGCACTGAGTAACTAGAATTTGCAAATTAATATAAGCCACTTGCCTTTTATTTATAATTATAACTATTTATCTAATGTCATTTTAACATCTGCCATTTTGGACTAGCAATATAATTTTTGCCCTTACAAATATTTTTTTACTTAATAAACAATAATACTAAATAATGTTACACATTGCAAGAAAATATTTTTTCTACTCGACATTGAAATCATTTTGAAATCGATTGCGATGGTTGAAATCGCATTTCGACCACTAGAGTTTGAAATTATCGGACTACCGGGATTTCGCTTTTCGAATTGTTTGACATTGAATTTCTGACAACAGAAATGTCACTTCATGTATATATAATTTTTTTTTTAAGTTCATTAATTTGTTAAAATAAGTCATGATATTGATGTAGAGCCAGAATAAATTATAAAAGCGGCTAATAATGCCTTTTCTAATTGAAACACATTTACGAGTTCACTTATAGAAAGTTTATAGACATCGATGAATACATATATGCAAGAAGTGATATAGCGTAGAAGTTATTTACAGGTAAACAATCAACAAGCTCAAGTTGTTATTCCTGATGGGTCTTGTCAAATGAATACAAATACATACTTCCGATAAATGTATAAATAGATTGGTGCTAATTACACAAATTGCTCTATTATTTTTCTTTATTTATTACTCAACAGAATTATAATTCCATTTACAGGATAAAATCAAAACAAAATTGTAAATCATATACATAGCAACAAGTACTATTAGAACCAAAAAAGTATTATAAAAACTTAGCTTTCTAAATTTAAAAAATATAAAGAAGCCTAAAACAATATTCAAGCTAATAATATAAATGAATATAATCAAAAGTCTGCACAAGTTATTGTATCTATATAACAAGTGTTCATTTGAAAAGTCAATATAGGTTACTTTGAAATTTTGATAGAATAAGACGCAAATATATTAGTATGTGTTTGTTGTTCCGTAAACGTAAATCCAAATGACATTTGATAATGTCAATCACAAATATCAGTTAGTGCATAAAATAATCGTGCGTCGATTCTGGTTTAAATAAATTGCTTTGAACGGAGGATTTTAAAGTGCATTGATCTTGAAGGACAACATTTTCAACATTTGTTATAGTTTAGTTCAGTAAATACCTATTGTTATTTATTTGTATGTATGAAACTGTCAAAATATACGACTTCGTAGGTTAAGTAGTAAATTTTAATTTACGACATACTTCAAAATGTTCTCAGTAAATCACATGCTACTAGATTTTTTAATTTTAATTTACGACATATATACTTCAAAATGTTCTCAGTAAATCACATGCTACTAGATTGACTTTTCAAATGAACACTTGTTATATACATAACAAGTGTTCATTTTAAAAGTCAATCTAGTAGCACCTGATTTACTGAGAACATTTTGAAGTACATATATACATAACAAGTGTTCATTTGAAAAGTCAATCTAGTAGCATGTGATTTACTGAGAACATTTTGAAGTATGTCGTAAATTAAAATTTACTACTTAACCTAAGAAGTCGTATATTTTGACAGTTTCATACATACAAATAAATAACAAATAATAGGTATTTATTGAAAATTATAACAAATGTTGAAAATGTTGTCCTTCAAGATCAATGCACTTTAAAATCCTCCGTTCAAAATTTCTGATGATATTCTGCAACATTACTGGATTGTTATTAATTTCCATGCATTTCTGTCCGATTCTCTGTAGCATATCATTCAAATTCAATATAGGTGTTCGAAATATGTTATTTTTTAGATAAGGCCACAAAAAGAAGTCGCAAGGTGTTAAATCGCATGAACGTGCAGGCCAGGCAATTTCAGAATTTCGACTAATTATACGCTCATCAAAAAATTCTCTTAAATAATCCAAATATTCTGCGGTACAGTGACAAGGTGCTCCGTCTTGTTGGAAATATGCATTTTGAAGTTCATCATCATGCAACTGATTGACAAATGGTTGTAAAATTTCCGTACGGTACCTTTGAGCAGTTAACGTTGCCTGAAAAAATATTGGTCCAATGATTTGCCTTTGGCTTATCGCTGCCCAAACACCAATTTTCTCTGGATGTAGCGATTCTTCATTAATTACATGTGGATTTTCACTACTCCAAATTCTTGTATTTTGTGAATTTAGGTATCCCGTTTTATAAAACCGTGCTTCATCAGTAAAGATGACTCTTTGCGAAAGTTCTCCATTATTGTTCATATTTACAAACCAATTACAAAACTGTAGTCTACGTGGGTAATCAATTTCTAACAATTCTTGTGCTGCTGTGACACGGTATAGATAAAGTTGCATATCTTTTTTTAATAACTTGTGAGTTGTACCAACAGAAAGGTTTATTTGTTGACTCAAATGTCGAACAGATGTTTGTGGTTAATTTTCCATTATTTCTTCAAGACGATTGACAACTTGAGGTGTACGTTTCTTAACTGCTCCGCTGCCTGATTTTCTTAAGAGACTACCAGTTTCATAAAAAAGTTTGAAAGTTCTATTCAAAGTATTCTTAAATTGTATATAATCTATTACAAAATGTGGAAACTCAACTTGAACATCAACCATGCAATCTTGAACTGAATAAACCCATAAACCATCAATTTTATTACCACTTCGAAAATAGCCTGGACTAAAAAAATTTTATGTTCTAAAGTGAAAGCCATTTTAAAACTGAGAAGCAATTTATTTAAACCAGAATCGACGCACGATTATTTTATGCACTAACTGATATTTGTGATTGACATTATCAAATGTCATTTGGATTTACGTTTACGGAACAACAAACACATACTAATATATATGCGTCTTATTCTATCAAAATTTCAAAGCAACCTAGATTGACTTTTCAAATGAGGTGGTCCTGTTGCATGGCCACCCAGATCACCCGATCTTAATGTCCTTGACTTTTATTTATGGGGGTACATGAAAAATTTAGTCTACGCGCAAGTTTCGAACACAAGAGAAGAGTTGTTGGATTGTAGTCACCTGGCTGCCGAGCAAATCCGACGAAACAAGTATGAAATTCGGATAAGTTCTTCTTCTGTTGGTTTACGGGCACAAGCCTGCATTCAACAAGGAGGTGGACATTTCGAAAATTTTATTAATTGAACTTGAATAAAATCAGTTTGTATTGACTTAGGATTACAATTTTTTTCATGATCTGACAATCACATTCATAGATCTATAACTTTGAAACAAATAAAAATGGATATACAAGTTTTGCGTTTTTGTTAGATGAAATGAAGTCTACTTTACACTCCTAAAATTTGAATATAACGATACGGGACAGCTTGTATAATATTAAACTAACACCTTTTAGCATTTTCAATATTGCTAGTCTAATTCCAATATTTTTTGTCGTTATTGAAAATAGATACGCTGCCAGCAATTAAGCCGTTCCCTTCATAATGTACATTAACAACAGATAAGAGAATGTGCTTAACTATTTTTTTTTGCCGGCAGTAGATATAATTTTTGTTGTTAAAATTAATTACTGCTATCTGTAGCGGTAACGATAAGCAATTTATAATTTTAGCTTTTCGCCACATATTTTAATATTATATTTTACTAGGATATGTTATATGTATTTTACAGTGGCGTGTCGTGGGGTTTGAGTTTGGAGGGGCACACCAGAAATCAAATACCAAATGACATACAGGCAACATTTATTTAAGTTGAATAAATACATAGGAATTAAAAAATATTAAGATGTACCTACAATAACGACAGAAACAATAATAATTGTAAATCAAAACGGAAATAATCCAAATTAAGGGGCTCATTTTAAACAAAGATCCACCTACCTTAAAATTCAAGTTTGCAAAAACGAAGAGCTGGAACAGCGGAATAGTTTTTATAATGTCATAAAAAATCACTTCACGAAGTAGGTAGCCACGGTTTATAAGCAGGGAAAAGAAAGAACAACATATTTACACAGCTTAAACTAAACTAAATGGGTGGGTAAGTCATTTTTTAAAAATTAAATCCGCTCTGCGGTCCTTCATGGAAATGAATTTTTCCATGACTTTATCATCAAAATTGTTTATTTCGTGCATTAATTTTTATTTATGGACATCATAGCTAAAGCATATAGTCTGTCATTAAGCATGGTATTTCGCAAAGATGTTTTTATGCGTTTAAGCGTCGAAAAAGTGCGTTCTGCTTCGGCTGTTGTCATTAGAGTCCCGTAGACGGCACTGAAACACTGGCCGCTAGATAACTGCGCCGTATCATATCCTAAATGTTTTTATGGAATCGTGTACTATCGGCCAATTTCGGGTCACATTCACCAGGAATCTATAATGATTATTGATTAATAATAATCAATAATCATTATAGCCAATGCCGCGGCCTGCATAATCAATGATTATGCAGGCCGCGGCGTATTTACGCCTTAGTATAATTCTGTGGG
Source organism: Melolontha melolontha (assembly GCA_935421215.2). Classification (NCBI taxonomy): domain Eukaryota; kingdom Metazoa; phylum Arthropoda; class Insecta; order Coleoptera; family Scarabaeidae; genus Melolontha; species Melolontha melolontha. The sequence continues at coordinate 16,198,074 of OW285236.1, forward strand.
TTCTAACAACGTTAGACAACGAAAACGGAGTTCAGTTTTTTGAAATTTAGAAATTTTAACTACTTATATGAATAATAATAATAAAATGAATAGTAATAATAAATATTTAAATAAACATTTAAATTGTGTTATATTAAAAATTCTAGGAGGGGCGCGCGGCTTCGCGGCCTTATACAGCTACCGCCACTGGTATTTTAGTTTCAAATACGACATTGTACATGAAGCAATCAGAATGTGCTACCGTTACATTATTAAGGCTTAGCTTAATTAGAGATAGTAAGGCAACACAAAATAATTATCGTTTCCATTACAATTTCCTGGCTTAAATGCACTTGTTATTTAATTTAATAAGCATTTCGATACTTTTTTTATAAAAAGAATCTTCGGCTTTTTAGTTTAAAAAAACATCACTTGTTTTTCTGAGATGATTTTGTTATATTTTGGAAGTAGTCTCGTGCCTCCATTGCCTTAACCCGATCCCTCATGCGGCGATCCCACACATTGCGAAGTAGTAATTCAGAGGAAGGAAAATTTATTTTTAATTGTTGAGAACATCAGATTAATGTTAGATTATAAAAATTATAGTTAACAGGTGGGTTTAAGAAACTGTTCCAAGTGTTCGAATATCAAGAAACACTTCCCTACATTGTTTCAGTTCTAATCGACTAGATTAGTGTCACAAACTACTAGACCGTGTGATAAAAGTAAGATTATAACATATTCTTGTCAATTTTTTGTTGGACAAAAAAACATTTTAATCGCCACACCAAAGGAAGAAACAAAAGAAATTGTAGTACAGTTGACTTCCTAAATCAGCCTCTCTTTAATTTGAATTTTTCTCTAAATCGAATTCGTAATATTGTATGTTCAACTGAATGGCAATTAAAAAACCCTTACCACAATAGAATTTAATGATTCTGAATACGTATTTCTACAACCACGTTGTCATCTTCAGTAGAAAACACAGTGTAACACTTGGACGCACAAAAACACTCACAGAAGGATTGTTCTGAACGTCTTCTAGTTTAACACTAAAATCTTCAATCTTAAATGCTACAAAAATTACCTACATTTTGGTAAACCCCACCTATTCATGCAAGAGCATTAACCCATTATTTGTAAATTCTAGAGAAAAACCATTTAGAAATATTATAAAAGCCGTAATTTAACATACATTAAGAATCCAATTATGAAACTAATCCTTAAATTATGTTGAAATATAAATTTGGAAATTAATGTTGAGTCAGAATATTTTAATGGCAAATATTGTAATGAAACGAATTTAAAAATAAATTCCATGAATTCGAATATTTTTTAATGGTTTTCCTATTTTTCTTACTTTAATAACATCTAACTGTCAATTAACTCAAATAAAGAAGAACCTGGTATAGGACCCAAATCTGCGTTAATTACGTTATTCCTATTTTTAAAGATAAAAATGCTCTCAAAACTATCTAATTCGCGGGGGCTAGTGACGTTTTTTATTAATCTCAGACAGTCAGATGTTACGTTGTGATCTGATTCAAGAATATGTCGGGCAACACTTGATTTTTCCGGTCTATTGAATCTAATATGCGAAAAATGTTCTTTATAACGAGTTAGAATCGAACGTTTTGTTTGGCCGACATATTTTTTATCACAATCCTTACAATTTATTTCATAAATTCCAGATTTGTTGTTTACCTCAACTTTGTCTTTCGCGTTGCCTAAGACAGATTTTAGGGAGTTATTCGACCGAAATGCTACTTGAACATTATACTGTTTAAAGGTTTTACTTAAATTTTTCGTAGTTTTGTGAAACGGTAAACTAATAAATTTTTTGCTCGAATCAATTTAAGGTAGCAAACATATGGAATCCTGAATTGTTTTTCTTACTTTATGTTTTCTAACTAGCTTGTTTATTATTTCTAAATCGAAACCGTTGTAACTCGCGATTTTCTTAATTAAAGTTAATTCCTTTTCATATCTATCCTTTGTCAATGGCATGCTTAACAAACGATTGATAAGAAAATTGAAAGAGGCACTCTTGTGCTGAAAAGTATGGTTTACCAAAATGTAGGTAATTTTTGTAGCATTTAAGATTGAAGAATTTAGTGTTAAACTAGAAGACGTTCAGAACAATCCTTATGTGAGTGTTTTTGTGCGTTCAAGTGTTACACTGGTTTTTCTACTGAAGATGACAACGTGGTTGTAGACATACGTATTTAGAATCATTAAATTCTATTGTGGTAAGGGTTTTTTAATTTTATTTTATTCACTTATAAACCACAGTCTCCGATTTGTTAGTGAATGGCAATTAATTTGTAAACGCCATTTTCTAATTCGAATTCTTTAATTTGAACTCTCCTTTAATCGAAATAAAAATTCCAACATTTCATGAACATTTTAAGCCAGTTTTCTTCTCTTCAGTAATTCCCCTAAAAATAATGTTTCTTTGTACCGCTTATTTTACTTTATAATATTTCTTGTTAGTGCAGTGTGTCTCGTTTCAAATTCCTGGGATATTTTACGCAATACATATTCAGTTTTGTTTCGTCGGTTGCTCTCGTTCGCAGTTTTAAACTGTTAAAATATTCTCACAAGCATAATAAAATATTGAATAGTGCTTTCACTGTTTTTAATAACAATGCCGAAAATAGTACATAACACACTTACTTTAGTGAAAAAACGGGAATTAATAGACGATATTGCGAAGGACGTAAAGAAAAATTATGTGTGTAAAATACAGAGTTCCCCGAAGCACCGTATCCACAATTTGAAAGAATAGAAACAAAATTCTTGAACATTTTAATAATACTTAATAAAGTTATTTTTAATAATATAAAATATTATTAAAAATCTTTAATAATATTTTATATTATTAAAAATACCTTTGTATTATACAAAACTGGTGGGGTTTACCTACTCATGTATGTTTCAATTATTCTGATGACTTAATAAAGTCCCTAAAGACACATTTTAGAAAACTTCAAATTATAAAGCTTTTAAAAGACATTGACGAGAATGGTGTTCCTCAAAAACTAGATATCCTGCAGGCTATTTTTCTACTTTCCAAAGCTTGGGATCGCGTTTCTCAACAGACAAAGCAAATTCCTTTGCACATGCTGGGTTTAATTTACACACAGCAGAAAACTCTTTTGATGACGATAATTTACCCTTAGCTGAGTGGCTTCGACTACAAAATGATACGGAAGAAGATAACTTACCTTTAACTGAATGGGTTCGCACTTTACCTGTAGTTAACCTGGCAACACAAGAGCGTTGGGATAATTTTTCAAATGTTGATGAAGAACTCGAAACGGAGGAAGATATGACAGAAGATGAAATTTTAGCTGGGTCCACTTGGAGTTAGAAATAAACAACGATGAAGTGGAAATGGACGAAACTACGGAATTTCAACCACCTACTATAAAGGATGTATTTTCAGCAGTTGAAATGATTCAGCATTTTTTCACATTTAATCAAAATTTGAAAGACGCTAAAACAGATTCTGCATTGCTCCATTTGGAAAAAATTAATGAAAAACACTTCTTAGAAAACAAAAAATTACAGCAAACCAAAATGACAGATTTTTTTATTAAAATTTAAATATGTATGTATGTACCTATGTATGTACAATGCAGTCCGTGCCTATGTATTATTATAATTTATTATAATACATATTGCTGTGAATTGTGATGTTTATTGCTTAATTTAATTGAGTTCACAATCCACGATAGCAGTTCCGAACTAGACTCAGTTGGGTCGCCTTCCTTGAGCTCTCTATCTTCAGGGCTTATCCTCACAGATATGTGGAATGGAAGTAAAATAATAGGTATAAGACAAATTATACAAACATTTCCCACTTTACATATTTAATAAAAAAAAAATAAAAAAAAACTCAATTTTACAAAGTGTAAAATTGAACTGACACAATTTCTCAGTTAAGAGGATAAAAAAAACTTTGATAACAAATGACAGTAAAAGCTCTAAAAAACCTCCAATTAATTTACCGCGAACAAAAGTTTTAAACAAAAATATAAACAAAATTTATCAGGTGTCAACAACGTTACCCCACAAATCAAACGTCAAATAGAACTTTCTCTATTTTTCGCACGCATCCAAAATTGATCATGCGCAAAAATCGAGCATGTAACAAATAAGTTTCCCGCCTTCTAACATTCTACGATAACTTATATGAACAAAAACTATACTCAACAAAAACAGACTGATAAGTTTTGTTAATATTTTCAATGATTACAAAATATTATAAACTAGAATTATCAAATTTACTGAGCTCCTTATTGTAACACACTTATTTCTAAATACGTAAATATAATATTAAAATATACATACATTCATTTTTGTATACGTCACGTCACAAAAACTATTATAAGAGAGACTCCAGATAGGTCATTTAATTCAAATTACAAGTTTTAAAGACTCGTAAGCAAACGAAAATTAATTTAACAACATCCAAACACTATCAAAAAACACACACCGTAATTATCCAAAGTTAAATTAAATAAAATTAAGTTTTATCTAATTACAACAACATACGACCTATCTGCACAAAAACCACCCAGTCTCTCCAAAAACAAAACATGAAGGTCCAGGAAACGGCTAGATACCCCTACCTAATACAAATATAAATCAAAACAGTGACAATATATATATTTCTATTATTATAACGTCCACATTGGCGCGAACTCCAAACATCCTAGAGGCCCGTACATCCTACAGTTGTGGACATAAATACACATTATAATAAATTGTTACATAAAATTTTAAATTTTTATAGTTATGTCCCTGGAATAAAATGTACATACATATAATATTTTTTATATCTTCTATTGTTTCTTTCTTCAGGGAAAAATCCACGACATCATGTGTTAAATTGTTAGTAAAATAAGTTGAGAAGGAAATGTTTTTTTTATTTGTATTTTATAAAACTAGAATATTGTTTTCGTTGTTTAAGTGTATTTTCTAAGATAAATAAAATGTGTTTATATAATAATTTGGTATTTGGATATAGCGACCTACTCTTATAAGTTAATATAACGACCGAATTTCGTTGGTCCCTTCAACGTCGTTATAAACGATATTTACTGTATAGTATACGCTATCGGTTGTGTGCGATGTAGGGTGGAGGCACGTTAATACAGTTTCCGCAAGTTGCGGCTGTGTCCGTCAGATGGAAAATCCTGGTCAAGTCTTACACTAATAAGGGTGTTATTTATGGTGAAATTATCCTCCCAGCAGCATGTACTGATGATTCTATAGCACGATGAAACACGTGTCTGCATGTCTGGAAAGATATTTTCACACAAATATGAACTGGTATTGTTCTCCACATCCGATTCTTAATAATTTTGTATTATTAAAAATTTTTGTTTTTAGAAAATATGAGGTTTTTGTCTATTCAAATATTTTTCAAATTATCCCTATTTTCCATTTAATAATATTTTTTTAATTAGGAATTAAAAATAAAACGCTAGGAGAAACTTATTTCATAACATTTCGGAATTGTATAAACTTTTATGTCTTAAGTTCAGATAAATTAGAAGTAGAAATATGAAGTAGAACCTGTGCATGAGAATTGAACAAAAAGTATTTTTCTCACAATTAAAGTATTCGTTTCAAGTATTAGAATTAAAAAATTCCCCAAATTATAATTATTGTTTTGTTATATTTACAGCAACGGTAAGTGAATATATTCATCTTCACTAATTAATTTAAAAGGATCTGGGAAATTATTCCGTCTATAATAGCATAGTTTTTATAGCGTCTCCAATTCTTTGTTATCATTTTTAATAATGAGGTGTATTAATATTATTAAAATTAACATTTATAATAGCATTTCTTCGAGAATTAAGATGAGACAGTTAGTGAGTTATTTATGTTAACCCAGATACGCCTAAAATAATTTTGGGGGGCAAATATCTGCCATAATTTTGAGAAATCTTATGTTTTACGAGAGAAATGACCAGTAAGCTATAACTGCATATATTTTGTTTATGTTTTAAACTACAAAATTTTTACTATATTATACAGGCTGATTCAAATTAAGTGCGCACCATTGCTATCTCTGTTATTATTGATTCGAGTAAGTAGGTTAAATTAGCAAAGTATTAGTGTTTTTAACATTGGTTAGCATGCAGTTCATGAAAAAAATTTGAATAACGCATTTTCGAGAAATTTTGAAATTTATAATTATATAACACCTGTATATTTTTTAAAATTCTTAATATTAATGTTCTTTGTAATATAAAAGTTTCAATACACTATTGTCCTAAAACGAATAATAAAGTATTTACGGTGGAATTTAGTTGATGTCAAAGATACTCTTTCATTCTGTAAAATCAGTGGTAGGCTTCTTTCACTTTAAACAGAACAAATAGTATGCCCTTTGTAAATGTCAATAACGTACTGAATATAAATCTTTCGCACGTTTAGTTATTACAAATATTTTTTTTTTTATTTTGTGTTGTGTTCATTAGTTCTCTATTTATTTTTCTAAACATTTTGGTTTTACTTTCGTTGCTTAGTGTTTGACAATATTTCACTATGGTATTTCCTCATTTGGAGAAATGCGATATGTTGGAAGCATACATTTTATGTCGTAAAAATTCAATAAGGACTAGCGAATATTATGCTGAACACTATCCTTTACGACAGCAGTCTGATCGACGTTACTTTCGAAAACTTTACAATCAGTTTAGACTGCATGATTGCTTATTTAGAAAGAAAAGAAAAAGAAAAATATCGTCAACGAAGAAGTAGAAATTACAGTGTTAGCATATTTTGAAGCCCATCGCGAATTTTCCATTAGGGATGCTACTAAGGAATTAGCATTAAGTTATTCATCAGTTCAAATTTTGAAAAAGCATAAGTATATCCCCTTTAAGTTCAGAATCTCTCAAACATTACAGCCAGGAGATTAGCTTTCTGTCATTGGTTTGTTAGTTTTTGTGATGAAAATTTGAATGGAGCACAGTGTATTTTATGAAGTGACGAAACAAATTTTTCAAATAGAGGCATGTTTAATAAGAAAAATAGTCACTACTGGTCTCAAGAAAATTTATTAATAGTTCGTCCACATGCTGCACAAGTTCGATTTAGTTTTAACGTTTGGTGCGGATTAATTGGTTCGATAGTTGTTGGTTCACTGTTCTACAATGGTACGTTGACAGGGAACAGATATCTGGAATTTATTCGTAACGTTCTAGAGGATTTCCTTGATAACGCCAATTACCTGATGCGCCAAAATTTATACTTTCAGCAGGACGGTGCTCCTGCACACAACTATCACCTAGTGCAAACCTACCTCGACACCATCTTTGCCGAAAAGTGGATTGGTACAAATGGTCCAATTCAATGGCCAGCACGTTCCCCTGCCCTCTCACCTTTAGACTTTTTTCTTTGGGGATACTTAAAAAATGAGGTGTACCAAACCCGATACGACAACGTACGCGAATTGCAAGACAAGGTCAGAGAAGTTTTTCACCAATTATATAGAAGGACAATCTTAAGAGCCACCCAGAGTGTACTGAAGCGGCCACGAAAATGTATTCAGCAGGAATGTGACACCTTTGAGCAGTATTTATAAATTATAAATGTACTTTCTTCTTTTTAAATTAATTTTGTAAGCTGTAATATGTTAAAATAAACATTAAACACAATATGTATCTGTTTTGTCAAAAGTTAGCGGAGCAATGCCAACATTTAGAAGGAAATATAAACTGCTATAACTACTTTATTATTCGTTTTAGGACAATAGTGTATTGAAACTTTTATATTACAAAGAACATTAGCATTCAGAATTTTAAAAAATATAAAGGCTGTTCCATTTACAAAAATTATAAATTTCAAAATTTCTCGAAAATGCGTTATTCAATTTTTTTTTTCATGAACTGCATGCTAATCAATGTTAAAAACACTAATACTTTGCTAATTTGACCTACTTTCTATACTCAATAATAACAGAGATAGCAATAGTGCGCACTTAATTTGAATCAGCCTGTATATATAGTACATTAGGCAGATACACATGTGTCAATATCAAATTAAGTAATTGTATGATATTGCATAAAATGTTTTGTATGTAGTCCTATATTACACTTAGAACATCGGGTCGTTGTTCTTGTAGCAATGTCCGCAGCGCGTTTATCATGAGTTCATGAGTTACCAGGTGCTCTAGCCAATCATAGCGTAAATCAGTTATGAAATGAGGGCCACTCTTTTTGATATACATATTTTTTCTTATTTTGAACCAGTAGAGAGATAGCAATCCTTCATCAAAAAGCAAGCTGATCTGTCTGTCAACCATTTTCCTTATATATAGAGGAAAATATCACGTTTCCCCTTGTAATGATATGCGGTTTAGGCTAATATTTTGATCGGATCTGTCGATTCCTCTCAAATTCCTGTTATACAATTTAACTAGATAAGATCGCTGTATCTAGAAAAAAGAAAAATAGAATTGTGAGAACTTACTGTACATTCTTCACAAATTACCTGAATGTTTCCATGTTCTTTTTGTTAGTTCCTTTGTACTGAATGTTGAGCATATTTATTACTTTCATATCTATCAAATCTTCATCGAAAAAGTTTGCAGTCTTTCAGACATTTTTTTTTACAGTACCTTCTGTCTTGCTGATTATTAAGGTTTATGAATTTCTGATAAAGGTACATCATCTTCAGAGGAAAAGTCGTCGCCTATATCGTTTTCAAAAACTATTTTAGTTGGTGCTCTAATTTTAGATGAAAGCATTATTTTAACTTATTAAGTTTGGAACTGTGCTAATGCAAAATTTTTAACTGAACAATTATTTTGCAAAACAAGCTTGAGCAAAGCATTTACTTACACCATACAAAGCAAAACAAGCAGATTAAATGTATGTTTTTCTAAAATAATATTTGTTTTATGTTAAAATACATTAGATATAAATAATAAAAATTGAGTTTTAAAATGTCAGACATTATTTTAATATATACTTATACAGGGTGGCCCAAAATGAACACAGGGGTTTGAGTTCATTATAACTTCTTATTTAAGACATAATTATTAATTTTTTTAAAATTTAAATACAGTATATTAATGGAGAATATTTTTAATTTAATTATGAAAAATTAAATCTCGCAAGTGGTGGCCATTTTCTGCTTCGCATATTCGTGCTCTTTCCAAAACATTTTCCATAACCTTTCGCAAAACTTCAGGTGTTATGTTGTTGATTTCGTCGCGTATATTATTTTTTAATTTCATACAGTAAATAATAAAAATAAATTAAAACACTTGGCTTGTTTCACTATGAGATTTATTTAAATTCTCTAACATTTGTTTCGGCTGTTATGCCATTCTCAAAGAGATCTATAAATCTAACTTAAAGACTATCGCACTTGTTCTTATATGTTGTCTGTTCTTGTGTGTAGTGGGGGTGGTACTATATTGTGTATTACGGTGTCTATAAAGGTGTATTGGCATATTCTATCTGTGTGTTGGTGATTAATAGATTTTGTTTTTTCGCTATTTTTATTTCTAATATTTCTAGGAGGTCCAATCTCTTGCTTTTTGTGATATTGTGTATTAAGTCGCAGTTATCTATATCGGGGAAGTGGTTGAGTTCTATACAGTGTTCGGCAAAGCCTGTGTTTTTCTCACTATATAAAATTGACTTTTTGTGTTCTTTAACTCTGTTTTTAATGGCTCGTCCACTTTGGCCGATATAGATAGCTTCACAGTCTTTACATTTTAATTTATAAACACCTGATTGGTCCATTTTATCTCTTTTATCTTTGTTGTTGCTAATCATTGTTCCCAAATTTGTTTTATTTACCCAGCTTATTTTGATATCTAATCCTTTTACTATTCTGTTTATTTTATTAGTGAGTTGGGGTATGTATGTAATTTTGTGCCATCTTTGTATATTTTCTGTTATTTTCGGGTATAGGTATTTCTCTTATTATTTTGTATTTCTTTACGTTTTAACAGTTTATCTACGATTTTAGGGTCATATCCATTATTTCTTGCGATTAATTTAATTGTGTTTATTTCTGTATTAAAATCTGTCTTGTTTAATGGTGTGTTTGTGGCTCTATGTATATAACTATTGAATGTTGGCATTTTTATTTTCATCGATTGTTTAGCGTTTGCGTGTAATATGTTGTCTGTAAAAGTGGGTTTTCTGAAGATTTCAAATGTAAGCTTATTATTCTGTCTGTTTATTGTAATGTCTAGAAAGTTTATTTTCTTGTCTTTTTCTGTTTCTTTTGTAAATTGTATCTTGTGGTTTATAGAATTTATTACTTTTAGGAACTCCGTTAATTGCCTATCTGTACCCTTCCATATGCAAATTACGTCGTCTACATATCTGGCCCAGAAATGGACTTGTTGAATTAATACCGTGTTTTTCTTGAATAGTTCTTCTTCGAATTTATTCATGTATATTTCTGCTAATAGCGGGCTTAACGGGTTTCCCATCGGTAATCCTTCTATTTGTGTGTATGTTTCATTGTTGAATTTGAAGTAATTCTGGTTTAGACATAAATTTAAAGTTTCTTTAATTTCTCGTTTATCTGTGTCATTAAGGTTATTGTTATTAATGTGTATGTCAATTATCTTTTTTATTTCATTTATTTGTATAGAGGTAAAAAGGCTTTTAATGTCAAATCAGACTAATTTAGCATTGCTAAACAACAGCCGAGAATATTTTTTAATTGCTGTATGGTTCGAGGCTTATTAATATAGACTTTTCCTTTCAAATAACCCCAAAGGAAACAGTCTCAAGCGGTTAAATCCGGTGAACGCAGAGGCCAATTAAAATCGCTTGTACGGGAAATAATTCGTTCACCAAAGATGTCGCGTAAAAGAGCCATTGTGTCCCTCGCAGTGTGCGCTGTGGCTCCATCCTGTTGGAAACATACTTGCGGATGGTTTTCCACGGCTGGCCTTAAAAAATTTTCCAAGATTGTCCGATATCTAACACCAGTGATGGAAACGGCGACACCGTGTTCATTTTCAAAAAAATATGGGCCAATTATCCTTTCCGACGAAACACCGCTCCAAACGGTACACTTAAGTGGGTGTAATTCTCGCTGTTGAACTACTCTTGGATTTTCCGTAGCCCATATCCTGCAGTTTTGCCTATTAACGAACCCATTTAATTGGAAATGGGCTTCGTCGCTCATAATTAAATTATGAATAAAATCATGATTTTCTTCTGCTTTTTGACGAATATACATTGCATAATCAAGTCGTTGCTGGTAATCTGTCGGTTTCAATTGCTGGACGAGCTGAATTTTATATGGAAACATTCTTATTGTATTCAAAATTCTCTGCAGTGACCCTCTTGAGAGGCCAAGTTGTGTCGAACGTCTCCTGGTTGATGTTTCTCCATCTTCCCGAATTCTCTCCTGTACCCGTTCAATATTGTCATCCGTGTGCACCGTTCGTCGTCTGCCGGCACCAGGAAGGTTCCTTACTGCCCCTTGTTCTCGAAAATTTGCAACCAGACGGTTTATTGTTGACTCTGAGGGTCCAACCTGCACATTAAAATAACGACGATATGCACGCTGAGTCAAAACAATGGATCGTTGATTTGAGAAATAAAGTTCAACGATTTTGGCACGTTGTTCAATTGTGTACTGTTCCATTTTAAATTCACCAAGTCTTCTTTACAAAATACTGTAAACAAAAAAAAAAATTATAATAAAAAAGTTATAAGGAATTAAAACCCCTTCGGTCATTTTGGGCCAACCTGTATAAGGTGCGTAATATGGCCACCGCCTTCATCTCTACAGCGTGAAGTTCTGTCGTCCAAAGGAAGTCGCTTGCAAGCGGTAGGCGTGTAAATGTAGATCATACTTAAGGATATCGCCTTACCGTTTCAACATTTTCCTCATTTCTAACTGTTGGCCTACCACTATCCTTTTTGCGATCAACGTTTCGTGTTTCCCTGAATAATTACACAAAACAGCGAATGCATGTGGAAAACTGATTATATGGGATAGCAATATTTGGAAATTCTTCTAAAAAATCCTAATATGCATCCCTGATAGCATAAACCCATTCATCTTTAATTTTACTGCCGTTTCTAAAATAAATTTCAACCATGTGCCGTTTCTGTTGTCCGTTAAATACAAAAGCCATTATTAAATAACTTGTCAATTTGACTTATGATTATTTACAAATGACACTTCGTCAATTCTCTAAGCTCAGACGTGACTTATATGTCTATTTCAGTCGTTCATGGCCTACCTAAAATACAAATTTTGTGGCTTGTTAGATACTATTGTTGGTTGAAAACATCGGGCGGTCTGACGATTCAGATTGGCAACTTTCAAGATGTTTTAAGTGTACATTGGTAAACAATAAATTTACTTCATTTTAAGACTCGATTTAATTATTTTCTCTGTTTTTATTCATATTGTATAGAGTTGAAGAGAAACCTTACATATCAATCCGCCCTCGTATAGAACCAAACATGTATTTTATGTTATTATTTTACCGTGCCCACGTGAAATCTACAATAGATTAATAGGACCTTTAATAAATGCAAATTTAGTATAAGTGGTGTTGACATTTTGATTCATCTAATCACGGCTGTCTTTTCTGGAGCAATAGCTTTGTTATTTTTTTTTTCTGAAAGACTAATTAAATGTAACATTTTTTTCCTTTTATATATATTTTTTTATAATGAGAGATTCTTGATGTCAATTACAGCGATATTATTATTTATTATTAAGGTTACTGCAATACGGAACACATGTTCTCTTGCCCCGATCAAATTTATGCGTTGTTTGCATGATGCACGCCAGTATATTTCTTAAATATGTCGTCATCTTAAGAGTATAGAGGCTACATTGATTAAACCTTATCTCGTGGCGCAGTTATTTTAGTGCATATCCGGCGACGTGGTTGAACTGAATTAATTATTTATTATTACGTATATATACACACATATGTACACGTATATAAGTAATTATAGCTGAAACACTTTCCATACATAATGTACATATGTATGTTAGTAAACAAACTCACAGAAGCTTCTTCAACGGCCGGATATTAAGTATGCATGCATAAATGTGCACAATAGACATTGGCTATATTTATAATCAAAGAAGACACTGTTTAATTTTTGTTGGACGTGCAGAAAATTATGAATAGAGAAATAAATTTTTATAGAATGATTTAATGAAATCATAGGATAGGAAAATACAAAAAATAGAAAATCATTTTTAAGTCTATAACGTAACCTATTGGTTAACACCTCTTGTGCAGACTTATCTAAACCGGTATCTAAACTAGTACTTTTTGAATGTCACTTTTCAGTTTAGAGGGAACGTTTTTTGTTTTTAAGTGTTTGTTCCATAATATGGTCGCGCTAATTGTATTTCAAGTGCTTGAATAAAAGAACTTCTTGGGAGATTTTACAAGTTTTTAGTTGTTTTATACAAAGAATTCAAATAAATTTTACCTCAAAGTAGCCCTTGGAAATTATGATTATGTCTTAGCTTGTTACTAATTTTAATAGGAATTTTGTTGGTTATGAGATGAGATATTTGATTGAAATGACAAATGTCAAAATAATAAAACGAACATTTTTAAGTGAATGAAATATGTTTATTTCCAACAAACAAGCAAAATTTTATAAAAATTGTTCAAAGTGGCCACCACCTTGTTCGAAACATTTCTCACATCTTCTTCTAATGGAGGAAAAAGTGTTTTGTAGTATCGCATTGTCAATTCCATTAATTCTTTCAGCAATTCTGATTTGAAGGCCTGCAAGATCAGGTATCTGTACTTGATAAATTGAGTTCTTTAAGAATGGCCATAAAAAGAAATCACATGGGGCAATGTCACAAGATCTTGATGGAAATTAATGTTCAGTGTTTAAACTTATCAACCGATTTTGAAAAAATTGCTGCAGAATATTAATTGTTTCACCTGCTGTGTGTGCTCTAGCTCCGTCTTGTTGAAAGTAACTCTGTGTTATTTCTTCGTCGTCAAGCTGTTCGATAAATGGCATAATAATTTCTTGTCGATACCTTTCACCTGTTAAGGTTCCGTTAAAAAAAATAGGGCCAATAATTCTCCTTCGACTAATCGCACACCATACACCAATTTTCTGCGGATGAAGTGCGGTTTCAACAAAAAAAATTATGTGGTTTCTCATTAGTCCACATTAGGGGTATGACTTTTTCAATTTTTTTAACAAAAAAAAATTTGCATGGCCATACATGATGAAAAAAGCCAAAAAAATAATAACTGCGTTTTTAGTTTTTCATTTTGTTGGAAAAAAGTCCCGCACCGTCCATGTAGAAAGTTTACATGTAAATTCTCAAAGACAAGCGTACGTTCTCGCTTACGTTCTCTGATTTGTTTTGTATTTTGTGTTGCTGTGTGACTGCAAAGTACGGTAAATCCCCGAAATCGAATGTAAACAAACTGATGCTGTCTACTATTGGTTTGAGCTCATAGTTTGGTGCGTGCTTTCTACAAGTGTGGTTATATTTATTAAGAAATATTTATATATTCAATCAAAGTAATGAGTTCTCGAAAAAGTGCAAGTGCTGTTTTGAAAAATTCGGCGGTATGGAAAAACAATTTGACTCATTTTGAAAAAAGTACAACTAAAAGACGAGAAATAATTAACATAGATAAAAATTTAAATGAAATGTGCAGAATACAAAAGCAGATGGTGATAATAGGACGGTACAACGCATTGGCAAAAACCGAAAAAAATAGAAAAATAAGGTGTCAGATTATAGCCAAGGAATTGCTTGATTTATGGTCGAAATTAAATTTTCCATGTATACTTGAATCTTCAATAAAAAGAAAAGTAGAAAAGCTTTTAGATCGTTTCTGTAAATATTTAAAGCGACCAAATAGAAACCCAACAATAGTGTTTGGAGAATTATTTGATGTAACAGATCCACAAGGCATTTGGCTAAGCATGGAAGATAAAAAGTTGTACGCAGTTCAAACAAGCACGAAAGGAGATGTTGGATACACAACAGCAAAGGAAATTAATATTCATCCATCAAAAGCTGCTATATTAAAAAGAAAAGTCACGACCGTCTTGGTCTCAGACATAAATGTATCTGACAGAACAATTATGTCCCTAGAAGAAGACACAGAATTATACGCATCATCAGAAGAAGACACAGAATTATACGCATCATCGGAAGAAAACACAGAATTCTATGCATCATCAGACGATGATAAATTTGAACCAAGTGTTAAAAACGTGGCCTGTTCAACTAAGGCGGCAGTGAAAATTGTTCAGACTTCCAACGTGAGCACAAAAAATGCAGCAAAAATATGTAAGGAATTGGTGAAATCGGGTATTGATATTCCAACACCCTCACAATCTGGTATTTATAAGGCCTCAATAAAAGCAGCAGAACGTTTGGAAGAAAAGTATATGGCTACATTAAAAGAAGAAAAATGGTGTATGCATTTTGATGGGAAGAAATATGGTAAAAAAGAAGTTCAGGTAGTGGTGTTGACAAACGAGCTTGAAGAAGTCAGGTTGGCGGTCATGGAGCTTAATAATGGAAAAAGTTTGACAATATTTGAAGGTGCTAATTAAATTAAAAGTTATAAATAACTAGATAGCTTACTATAATATTATATTGCAGGCATCAAAAAAATTTTAAACAAATTTCAACTATGGAATTCCATTAAAATGATTATTTGTGATACTACAAATGTCAATACAGGGAAAAAAAATGGAATTGTTCATTTACTGAAGACGTCGTTTCAGGAAAAATCCTTTTCACCTCCGCAATATATTGGTTGTCAACACCATGTGTTAGATTTGATTTTAAAGCATGTCATGAATGAAATGCTTGTTGAAAAATCTACATCACCAAATATTTCGTATGATATTTTTACAGAATTGATAACAAAGTACGAAAATCTTAAACAAAACTTCAAACAAAGCGATATAATATTGGAAATACACAATATCAAGTGGCGTGATGACATGCAGTATTTGTACGAATTGGGACAAGCATTCAAATATTTTGAGAAAAATAACTTGTTTCCATTTATCAAATTCCGTGTATTACCATCACTCAGTAATGCCCGCTGGAATTCCAGAGCCATACTGGCACTTTTAACTTTTATACTCAAACCCGAACACAGGACAGAACTTTTACCAATTTGTAAATTTATATGCTGCGCATGGTACGATATCTGGTTTTCAGATCAACGTTTTCGCCACAATAACTTTGAAAATTTGAAAACATCTGTAAAGCCCTTCAAAAATGCTCATAAATGTTTTCTTAAACACTGGGTGGAGGAAGATTCCGCTATTAGAAATTTAAAACGAACCAATATTTGTGCAGAACGAGCCATTAAAGTAACACAAGAAATCTTTAATTATTGTAAAACTGAACGCACTTTAAACTTAAAATTTATTGCATCTAATGAAAAAATTAAAAAATAAAACTTTTTGCAAGCTATTTTTGTGATTTTTAGTTTGTTTTGAAAATAAAAAACTAAAACAGAACGCTTAAATAAACAGCATATTTTTACATAACAAAAAATGTTAGGCCTTTTCAATTGAGTTGTATTCTTCATCCAGTGTAAAATCCACAATTTTTCATCTTGGTCGGTGCGGGATGTTTTTTTAATAAAATGAAAAACTAAAAACGCAATTATTATATTTTTGCCATTTCTCATCATGTACGGCCATGCACAATATATGTTACAAAAAAGTCATACCCCTAGTCCACATCCTCATATTTTGTGAGTTCACATATCCATTCAAATAAAACCATGACTCATCAGAAAAAAGGTTTTGTCAAGAAGGTCATTATCAAAATTATTTAAGAACCACTGACTAAACGTTATTCTTCTGGGATAGTCGATTTCCTTGATTTCTTGATAACAGGTCATGTGATATGGAAATAAATGTAAGTCCTTTTTCAAAATTGTATGACATGTGCCAATTGACACACCCACTTGTTGTGATAATGCTCGTACGGAAGTTCTTGGTGCATTATTTATAATTTCTCTTACATTATTAACTAGCTCTTCTGTACGCTTTTTCGCCCGACCTGCGCCTTCTTTCTGTTTAACACTCCCTGTTTCTCTGAAAACCATAACGGAATGTGTCACTGTGTGCCGAAAACTGTCATAATCAAAGATGACGTTAGGGAACTCATTTCTAAATTCTTCTAAACAATCTTGAAGAGAATACTGCCATTGTCCGTCAATCTTACGTCCGTTTCGAAAATAAGATTCTAGCATTATTACAAATAGAGGGGTGCTCGGCTATTTATATTTATAATAATAAAATTATTTGATAGATAATAAAATAATTACGGATGCTGGTGAAGTTCCTTCAAAGGTCCAGGACGTGCGTGGTATTGGTTAATTTAAAATAAATATACAACAACTTAATACATAAAATAAAACACAGCGGCGTCCTTAAATTTTGTATTTATATTTACATAATAAATTGAAACTCGATATATTTAAAGCAATTAAAACAAAGTAATATGTACACGAGGAGCGGCAATTACGTAACTAAAATTAACACATAAAAAATACTCTGAAACGAACGTTAAATGGAGTAGTAAATTAAGGGTTAATTAATTACGATGAATAAAAAATAATCTCTGTATAGGACAATACAGTTACCTTAAAGTTGGCGATGGCGTCCACGTGGTCTGAAGATATACTCGAACAAGTATATGTAGGGCGATGTTTTTCCTTAGAAGCGAAAGAACACCTGGTCGGTGTGATAGCGTCGTGACTTGGACAGTACACGAGGAGTTATGTGTTTATTCACGAAAGGTTCGAAAGCGAAGAAGGAACTCTTAGTTTGTATCGCAAAGGAAGGGGTCTAGAACAGTTGGTTTATGATGTATCGAAGAGGGGGTCGATATCTCGAATAATAGTTAATTAAACGCGCGGCCTGAAGACTTGGTCTGTCGATGTCAGAAATATTCTTAAAATAACCCTTGTGATATAAGCTGCCTAACGATATCAAACACGACACATAAAAGAAGATGTAAATAATATTAAATTTAAACAATTTAAAATTGGAATGTTCTAGACGAATTCGACATTAACGTTAGGGTTCTGAGTCAGGTAGAAAAGGGTCGTCGGTCAAGATAAGAAGGTGACAAAAGAAATAGAAATACTTTCTCTTTGGAAACGAATATACAGAAGAAATGTCTTAAGTTTAAATATAATTAATATGAGATATTTAAAAACGAATATATGTTTAATTAAGTGAATTAAACTTCTATACGCTATGTGTAACAGCATGAATGATTTGTGTTGTATAGTAAAAACCATGTTAAATCAATTTTAAATTACAAAGCAATTTTTGTCAACTATGCATCTGCCTAATTGACAACTAATGCAAATTTAAATTATTAATAATCATACGTTTTTAAAGAAATGGCCTACTAGAGGCAAAGCTTATTTGAACGCTTTTTACAAGGTCCCGTATCGTCATGCTCAAATTTTAGGAGTGTAAAGTAGAGACTTCATTTCAAGTAACAAAAACGCAAAACTTGTATGTCCATTTATATTTGTTTCAAAGTTACAGATCTATGAATGTGATTGTCAGATCATGAAAAAAAAATGTAATCCTATAGTCAATAAAAACTGATTTTATTTAAAAACATTCAATTAATAATATTTTCGAAAAGTCCACCTCCTTGTTGAATGCAGTCTTGTGCCCGTAAGCCAACAGAAGAAGTACTTATCCGAATTTCATACTTGTTTTGTCGGATTTGCTCGGCAGTCAGGTGAATACGATCCAACAACTCTTCTCTTGTGTTCGAAACTTGCGCGTAGACTAAATTTTTCATGTACCCCCATAAATAAAAGTCAAGAACATTAAGATCGGGTGATCTGGGTGGCCATGCAACAGGACCACCTCGACCAATCCATCTTGGATAATTTACGTTAACCCAATTTCGGACAGCAATTTCGAAATGTGGTGGTGCCCCATCCATGTGAAACCACATGTCTCGTCGAAAATTCAGTGGAACATCCTCTAAAAGACCTGGTAGTTCGTCAATAAGAAATTGAAGGTAATTGTCCGTATTTAACCTCCCAGGAAGAACGACACGATCAATCAACAAGTCATCGATTAGGGCCGCTCAAACGTTAATAGAAAATTCATGTTGAAATTTAAATGGGCGTATAGCTTCGGGATTTTCTGATGACCACCTGTGCAGGTTTCTCAGATTTATAACACCACTTCTCATGAACGTAGATTCATCTATCCAGTGGACTGTTCTGCAGAAATTAAAATGAAGCCGTGACTGTCTTAATATCCAGGTAGAATAAACTGGACGAGCATCAAGCAAACCGTGTCCCCTGCGATAGTGATATTGATATAAGCCCTCACGTTTTAAAATTCGCCAAACTGTCGTTCGTGGCACTCCTAGTTGTCTAGCGATTCGACGTGCACTGAGAGTTGGATCCCTTGTAGCAATAGCTACTGCTTTTTCCTCTAAGTCTGCCGGCAAATTTACTCCTCGGTCGAAAAGATAATCACGCTGTCCGCATTCTCGAAATTGTCCGTGTACTTCCAGAAACGTTCTGTAATGAGGAATGCGCCTATCGGGAAACCGATGTCGGTATTCAATATCTGCTTGACGTCCACTGCCGTTACAGTAGCCATACACAAAGTGCATGTCCGCATACTCTTGAAAAGAAAATCGGTAAGGCATTTTGAATAAAGAAAACGTGTCCACTTACTAATAAGCTTACCACACATTGTTCGAAACTTACGGATCGCTTACAGAAACAAATCTATAGCGAATACAAGGCAGATGCCTATGGGCTATGAATCATCAATTGCTCGAGGCCGCTCTCTGATTATTAGTAAAGACTGGCATTCTCGGTCGGTTCATAGAGGCGTGGATAGAAGCGAGAGGATCGGGAGACACTTTACAAAGGATCCCCGTGATATATGGATGTAGTACATGAACTCGTGAAAATCCATAGTGTAAAGTTATTTATAGGCGTACCAAAGTTTCTAAGACGAAGGTGGCATTGAAATAGAAAATATATGTCGGAACTTAAGCACCAGGTATTATAACATTTATAACTTAACGGTTTTGAAAATTATTTTGACGGTGACATTGACTATCATCAATTAATGTGCTAGAAATACTGAAAGCAAGTTTAACCCTTTGAGGCCGACATTTTAAAAAATGCCAATAAAGTCTTGTTTTTTGAAAAATATAGTTTCTAGGCTTTATTTATGGGGGAAAATGCAACAAGACTAATTATCAAAGTTTTGATTGTTTTTATAGGCCGTGGTCTCGGGGTGTAACCACAAGGAAAATGAGGCACAAAATCTCAATAAAACTAATTTATTTTAAAAATTACTTGGTATGAAATTGTGTAAAACAATTTTTGCTTTCGCTTAGACATAAGCCTACTTGGCAGACAAAACAGCTCCAAACGGTTCTGTGGGGTTTCGCACGTGTACTACATAGTGCACATCTTGATTTTCCATGAATTGGAAGATGTGCACATTTGTCATACCTAATTTCGTATGGTACTGTAATTTTAAAATTGTTTGGAGGTTGTGCAGCGCTTCGTCTACCTTTCTTTTGTTCATTTTGATCGACATCAATTAGGCCTATTATAACCGACAACCTAAACAGTTTCAAAGTTTCAACTTTCTCACTGCATCGATTTTTATAAATTGTAAATGCATTTACTAACGCCACATCAATAAAATAAAACATTATGCGATGCCACCATTTCTTGGACTTTCTATCAATGTCATAGCAACTTTTGAGCATATCCATTTTGTCCACATATCCCATACAGCTATTGTAGTCCTTCACTAATATGGGACAAGCTATTTCTTCTCGTGAACCATCTTTATTTTTTCTTGATATTGTTTCAACAACAGACGGATCATGAAAATTACTCAAGAAGAATACTGATTTTCGATCCTTCAATTTCAAGAATGTTAATCCGCAAGTTGAAACTCTCCAGTCAGAATCTCCCCTTTGCATGGCTTTGTCTTCTTTCAAGTCTTTTGGCATGTCTTTTCTACCTTTTCTAAATGTTCCACAGCCGTAAATTATATCATCGTGCAAGTCTTTTTCTAGTTCGACTGAGTTGAAAAAGTTATCAAATATAAATGATGTCCTTTTCCAACTAAACTTCGAGTTAGATCTTTTACCACTCGACCACCTAAATTTTTCTCAACTTCATTGCTGGATTTGCCTACATAAATCTGGAATTGGTGCACATAGCCGCTTTCATCTGCTCTAATCCAAATTTTATATCCGCGTTTTATCGGTTTCAACGGCATATATTGGCGAAAACTACTTCTACCTTTAAATTTGATCATAGACTCGTCAATGGCTTGATTTTTTGAGGGTTGATATGAAAGAAGAAATGTATCTGAAAGCTTGTCTAGCAGTGGCCGAACTTTGTAAAGTTTATCGTATCCTACAGTTTGTCGCTGTGGTTGTAGTGCATTATCGTTCAAATGAATGTTCGCCAGTAACCAGTCAAATCTATCTCTTAACATTATCGAAGATACAAAATTATCTCGTAGTTCCAACCTTGACGACCAATAGTCTCGATAGCTTGGCAGGCGGTTGATTCCCATAAAAAGGTTTATAGCAATAAACTTTTTTATTTCGTCAGAATTTGTTCTCTGGAAATTATGATTACCGCCGTTCTTCTGTAAAACATAAAGATTTGTCTGGAATGCAATGTGTTCTATCAAAGTGTTTGGAAATAAATGTAAAAAAATATCTGTTGGTGTTTCCACTTCTTCAGGTACACTACACCCACTGTCACTAGTGAAAGTACGTCTGGGAATATTCTGTGTATGATGTAGGTCATGAGTCCATATAGTATTTTTCCTTTGGTTTTCTCGTATCAGATCAGCTTGAATGTTGATCAATGGAATTTCATCTTCGCTATCCCACCCATCATCTTCTGCAAAACGATAATTTTCATCAGCAATTATGATATCCATTGCATTGCAGATATCAAATGGCTGATCCACGACACCTTCATCTTCATTCTTGCTTTCATCATTGATGTCCGACTCATCTCCAGAAGGGATATCTTCTACCAATGTATACAATTCGTCCTGGCCAAGCGCTTCCAATTCTTGAATAGAATATATAGAGTTTTTAGCTGAAAAAAATATTACTATAAAAAATATGAATATCTTCCTTGTGGTTTTGTGCCGCGACCACCACATTTGTGTATAAAATATAACCTTAATTACTAAGGTAAACAAATATTCTCACTAGCTATAAGTGCAAGGCATACATTTTTATTAATATTTAACATTTACTTACCAGCCATCTTCATAAATAAGCCCATAATCTATTTTATAAACAATTACTGTCACATCTGCATGCTCCACGTGGTAAAAAATAAGATATAACCGTTGCAATGATGCACTGATTCAAACGCGAAGGCAGGAGTCGATGGGTGGGAGTATGTTTTAGACTTCACCTACTGTGGCTAGTGTATAACACCACAAGGAAGATAGAAAAAAAAACTTAAAAATGTGGTTGTGCTCTGCAACCACTAGGAAGCAAAGGGTTAAACATCGAATTTGAATAAATTCAAATATGGTTTACAATACAGTGCAAAAAACGTACATGGCAGTAGCCTCTTTTCGAGCACTTCCCAATTATTTTTATAATTGCATTTCCAATTGTGTTGGTATATGTCGAGAGACTGGTTCTGTGGATCATTACATAAAGTCCCCTTTCATCAACAAATGCAACTATTAATTTTCGTCAAAAGACTAAAAAGGGTCGTGAAAAATTCATCAAAATAAATACAACCAGCTATTTACAAATGTGTAATTCTTACAATGTTATTTACGAAATTGTGCGATCTGGGCGGGCTATAAATACTTTATTGTTGATATTTTAAATTAATGCTTCTATTTTGTTGTCTGATCATTATATATGTCCCATATTTCACTGCTATTAATTTAATAAACGACTGTAACTTGTTGTTAATGATTATTTAATGCTATTTGTTTATATATTATGTGTAGAATTAGTTCAAAATTTTATCACATAATATGTGCACATAATTAATTATACAACGATAATAAAACCGAATAATAAAATAACGATCAAAGAGTTAAATTATTTAGTTTATCGCGTGTTGCATCATGGGACTAATTGTAACTATTGCATATGAAAGCTAAATTTGTTTCAGTTTTATCAGTATTTCTGAAATGTCTGTTTATGTAATAAGGAATTCCTTGTATTCACTTAATCTTTTGAATAGGCGATTTAAAAATATTTTGTTTTTTAATTCGAAAATATAGATAAGTCATCACAAATATTTGTTGTTCTATTTTAATTAGTAATTCGCTTACTAATACGGCTAATTATAATGATAAACAGAGATGGATATATACCGTGGAAGCGAGGTAACTAAACGGCGATACGGCGCAGATCCAGTTCCCCATCATCGTAAAAACTATTTCGTAAAAAACGCCAATAATCATGATTCCATTATTTATTATCCGATTTTATTGAAACAAAAAGTAAATTTAATAGCATCAAAAATACTACATATTATCAGTGTTTTATTTGTTTTCATTAATGTCGCGCACTTGATGTGTCAAACGCACGCCGTAATAGCAACTGTCTCATTTACAGTGTAGTCAGTATAGAAAACTACCCCATTACTTTACGATAACATCCACACCTATTTTATTGCACGCCGTTATATGATGACCATTTCTATAATATCAATACCAGGATCATTCGAAGATTTTCGATACATTCACGATAATTAATATAGAAGTTACAAGTTTAAATATTACAAACTGACAAATATATGATAACAGCTAGAACAAACAGTATTGATGTAAATATATGGATTCGACTAAAGAAATTTTACAACTGACGCGAAGATTAGATAAATTAAGTACATATTGATTCACGGACATACACTGCCATAAATACACGGCTATAACGTTTTTTTAATTATTATTTTTATCTTTTACTCCTCCTGTCCGAATGATATACATCCTCGTTAATTTATGGTATAATCGTGAAGGAAATTAATCATTTTCTATGTAATCGTTGTGTTGATTGTTATTAAAATTATGTCATCAAAAGAACTGGCATTTATTATTTACTTATTGGCTTGAAAGATAAAGAAAACTTTTGTGCTTTGGGACAGGGTTGAGATTATTTAGATTAACTCTAAGAAATAAGTAATTAAGCTTCTAGTTTCAAAAATTTTATTGTAAATCCACTACAATATTGTTTCGCCATACAATGGCTTCATCAGGTGTGTAATAACTCGATATAGTCATGTATATGCGTATTATGCATATTATTATTATTATTATTTTTATCTTTTACTCCTCCTGTCCGAATGATATACATCCTCGTTAATTTATGGTATAATCGTGAAGGAAATTAATCATTTTCTATGTAATCGTTGTGTTGATTGTTATTAAAATTATGTCATCAAAAGAACTGGCATTTATTATTTACTTATTGGCTTGAAAGATAAAGAAAACTTTTGTGATTTGGGACAGGGTTGAGATTATTTAGATTAACTCTAAGAAATAAGTAATTAAGCTTCTAGTTTCAAAAATTTTATTGTAAATCCACTACAATATTGTTTCGCCATACAATGGCTTCATCAGGTGTGTAATAACTCGATATAGTCATGTATATGCGTATTATGCATATTATTATTATTATTATTTTTATCTTTTACTCCTCCTGTCCGAATGATATACATCCTCGTTAATTTATGGTATAATCGTGAAGGAAATTAATCATTTTCTATGTAATCGTTGTGTTGATTGTTATTAAAATTATGTCATCAAAAGAACTGGCATTTATTATTTACTTATTGGCTTGAAAGATAAAGAAAACTTTTGTGCTTTGGGACAGGGTTGAGATTATTTAGATTAACTCTAAGAAATAAGTAATTAAGCTTCTAGTTTCAAAAATTTTATTGTAAATCCACTACAATATTGTTTCGCCATACAATGGCTTCATCAGGTGTGTAATAACTCGATATAGTCATGTATATGCGTATTATGCATATTATTATTATTATTATTTTTATCTTTTACTCCTCCTGTCCGAATGATATACATCCTCGTTAATTTATGGTATAATCGTGAAGGAAATTAATCATTTTCTATGTAATCGTTGTGTTGATTGTTATTAAAATTATGTCATCAAAAGAACTGGCATTTATTATTTACTTATTGGCTTGAAAGATAAAGAAAACTTTTGTGCTTTGGGACAGGGTTGAGATTATTTAGATTAACTCTAAGAAATAAGTAATTAAGCTTCTAGTTTCAAAAATTTTATTGTAAATCCACTACAATATTGTTTCGCCATACAATGGCTTCATCAGGTGTGTAATAACTCGATATAGTCATGTATATGCGTATTATGCATATTATTATTATTATTATTTTTATCTTTTACTCCTCCTGTCCGAATGATATACATCCTCGTTAATTTATGGTATAATCGTGAAGGAAATTAATCATTTTCTATGTAATCGTTGTGTTGATTGTTATTAAAATTATGTCATCAAAAGAACTGGCATTTATTATTTACTTATTGGCTTGAAAGATAAAGAAAACTTTTGTGCTTTGGGACAGGGTTGAGATTATTTAGATTAACTCTAAGAAATAAGTAATTAAACTTCTAGTTTCAAAAATTTTATTGTAAATCCACTACAATATTGTTTCGCCATACAATGGCTTCATCAGGTGTGTAATAACTCGATATAGTCATGTATATGCGTAACACTTTCGGCAAGGCTACAACCTCGCCTTTTTAATACAAACGGTAACGTGTTATATAAACACGACCTCACTCTGTGTTTATTGCATACACAAGACTATGTGTCAGGGTTTGTAGATATGTTCTAGAAACGCACCAAGGATCTTCTCTAAGTATATATAGACATTAGTTTAAGTAAGAGACATGCAGATTCAGTCTTATCCAGAGTGATAGTCAGAGTAACAGTACGTGTAGAGTGAACCATGTAAATACTTTGTTATCCAGTTTTGTAAGAGTTAATTAATTATAGAATGTTACCCGACTTTGTGTGTATCATTTAATACTTTATTCGCCTCGGACTTGCTACCCGATGTGGCCGCCCAAAAGGCACACATTACTCGCCGATCCTCCAGGCACATAGGACCTTATTACGTAGTGATCTCTGCCTACCTTAGGGCATAGGGCCCTACATTATTATATGGCGATCCAGACCAGCCCTTTAGGGCACAGGTTATTAGAGGTGGATGAATGAATACTGAATATGTACAATGCAAGTTAGAATATTTATGTGAAAATTATTGGGGAATTCACATAAATATTCTAACTTGCATTGTACATATTCAGTATTCATTCATCCACCTGATGAAGCCATTGTATGGCGAAACAATATTGTAGTGGATTTACAATAAAATTTTTGAAACTAGAAGTTTAATTACTTATTTCTTAGAGTTATAATGAAGTTTCAACAAGTATCTCCTTCGTCAATTAATTATTTAGATTATTTGAATCAAATGTGTTTTTTATACTAAAAAATCCTGATTTTCTTTCTTGTAATAGCTTTTTATATTTTTTGTATTATGTATTCACACACATATATATATATAATATTTTCATGACCTTGGTATGATATGGTAAACTTAATAAGTCGGCGATTAAAGATATTTCTTTGAGCTATGATAGACAGGGTACTATCACATACTCACAACCTATCACAAACTATCACATACTCAATATAGAAAAGATAACATCAAAAAAATTAAAACAATCTTAACTGATAATAATTATCCACCACAACTTATAGACCAAACTATTAAAAAAAGAGTACACCAAATATACAACACTGCAGACACCAATAAAAATTTGAACAATGACAACATATATCACGATTCCATATGTTCCACAACTATCGGAAAAAATTAAATACACTTTAAAAAAATATGATATAGCTACAACATATAAACTTAGTAATACTAATAAATACTAATAAACATTTATTTTCAAAACTTAAACCTAAAATAGAAAAAAATCGAGAAACACATGTCATATATAAAATACCATGTCGCGATTGCGATAGTTACTACATAGGCCAAACGAAACAATATTTATACAAAAGAATACAAGCCCACAAATACTCTAAAACAGACAAAACTGCTTTATCTACACACAAACTACAACGCGATCACCATTTCGGTTTTGAAAACACACAGATAATTGATAAAGAACAACACACAATGAAAAGACAAATTAAAGAAATTATTAGTATTAAACAGGAAAAAAATTCAATTAACAATAGAAATGATTTAAGAAAATTTAAGCAGTATATACTATAACTTAATTTTGTAACGATCTACAATTTACCATCATAATATATTTTTTTAAATTTTTTTGTTATATACCTTATGTTATTTAAATATCAATTACATTTAAATATCATATACTTTTGCTTATCATGCTGACTGTTCCGTATTTTGATTCCTGTCTAGTTGTCCGAGCAGGTTTTCGTGGTTTTCCTTCTCGTTTTGGGCGAATGCCGATAACTTTGCATCTTAAGACGCTCCACGGGCGCATACGTAATAATAACTCATGTCTTGCTTTTCCCTGTTTTCTGTTTTGTGCTGATGTGGTCCTCTACTGGGTTGTAGCCTAGCATATGCGCTACCAAACTCTAGGGGGGTCTGCCCGATGGGCGGTCAGGTGCCATTCCGCCTTTCCAGCAGGAGTGAGGAACCAAGCTACGCGGCGCAAACCACGGCGCCGCGCAATGCACACACCACTAGGACCGGTCCTGGGCGGCAACCTGGTTAGGCTGCCGTTAACAGCACACACACGTTCGACGTGTGTGCATTGCCCCCGCTTTTGCGGAAATCGTTACGATGGCACAAAGTGTGACCGTCGTCGACTGAGGTAGCCACTAAGAGTGTTTCCTCGGTTGGCGATGAGCAACCCCGTGCAGGGTGCGCTTAGCTGGTCTGCGCATTGCCTCCTTAAAGCGGGGGTCGGACCGTCGAAGTACTGCACGGAAAAGTAAAGAAGTTGCCGGGAAAGGGTTGGCGGCCCTACGCAACGGCTGGTTATCCGATCTCTCTAAATTTACGCGACCGGTCACTAAACACACGCACGAGCGCACCAACATACAAAACCCTACACTTACGCACTCACACAAATACAAAACCACATACCCAGAGAGAGACGCAAGCTGCCAGCAGCAACCAACACACAAGTTCATACCCAGAAAGAGACACAAGCTGCTAGCAGCGAACAACACATATTTTCACACCTTGCTATCTATTTTTTGGAATACTAAGGCATGATTTATTATTATTATTGGAATGTATCTTTGAATAATTTAAACCATAGCAACTCAATTATTTGACATTTATATTCTGTCATTGATATTTTTTATATCCTTGACAAATGCATCATTGCCGAAACATGTAGGGTTGTTTTAAATATATATACTTTGAAGTAAACCAGACCTTTAATCGCCGACTGATTGATTTTACCATATCATACCAAGGTCACGAAAATATATATATATATATATATATATATATATATATATATATTGTAATGGTTCAGCTCATCCCTACAGTATACAAAGAAATTACTTAATTTTTAGTCTAAAGAAAGTAATATCAATTAAAGATTAGTAATCAAAACGTAAAAAATTTAGTAAATTCTATGTAAATATAATGTAAGATCTAAATTAGCTTTTTAATTATAATACCGAACTTAACTGAATATTTTTATTTTCTTTTTAATTTTATTTAGTCATTTATTTATTTATTATAACTTAATATCGCGTTAAATCAAGTATTTTAAAGCTAATTATGATTAAAATATTAATGTACACAAAATTTTGAACGTTACTGTTAGTTTAACTTTTGATTAACCCCTGTTAAAGTATGCAACTTTGATCACGTGAGGGTAATATTTTAAGGTTGATCTAGGTTTATATAGAAATAACTATCATTGGAAATTGAACGAAAAGAACGTAGTAATATTCAGAAAAATAATTTGATAAGATGGATAAAATTACTTTATTTATATTATTCGGATTTATAGTAAAATTTTACAAAAATTTAAATAATTATCACTGTAGTTATGACAAAAAACAAAAGTTGTTTAAAAAGAATTTTTGCACTACTTGTAAATGAAACGACGCTTTTTCGACGCTTTAATTTAGAAATTCTTTAAAACTTAATAAATAATAATAATTTAATTACAAAAGTTGTTTCAAATAAATAATAAACATCATAACTATAATATCTGAAGATAGTGTCCGAAAGAAAAAAATATTTATATCAAGTGATAATAATCATCAAGAATTATTCCTATTCAAAGGCAGTTGATTCCAGAAATATTGGCTAAAACGAATTAAATAAACCAAATCTAGAAAACCAATTTAAAAGTGCTAAATGAATTAAAATTGGTACATTTACCCAAGAATTTATCCAGAAAGTGGACCTTCGTAAAGAAAACGTTCCTGTCATAGAGTAAAATAGAGTATATCTATAGAACAACACCAGCAATCCTACCTCTAATTATTACCCGAGCACCATAGAACCATAAATATCCTAGCAGAAAACTTAACACTCTCCATAAAACAACAGGTATTATCAGGTGGGACTATATTTGCATAAATTCTAAAATTCCATTTGTTTAACCACCTCATTTAATACACCCTTTAAAATCAGAAATCCTGAAGAAACATACCGAAATGGGATGCGAAACTACTCATAATATCATTGTTTTGCTGGAATCCCCAAGAACTTTCTCCTTGCTATATTTAATATATACAGATTTACTTAAATTAAGTTTATACATCTAAACTTAGTTGTACAATTTATTGTAATATTCAAATTAGTTATGTCAATTCTTTAATGTCATTTTTAGTTTCTTAAATTCATAAAGTAATATACTTCAAATATATTAAAAACACCTATTTTTGTAACTAATTCGAGTAATTTAATTTAGGGATGGTATTTTTATAGAATGACTGTAAATGTAGCGAGAGTAAATGAATAGGTTAGATCAATTTATTAAGCAATATATTTGAAATATTGAATATTAATTAAAATAAAGCATTTAAAAAGATACAAGCAAAACATATTATTAATTTGCATAAGTAAATATGCCGTGGAATAATAAAAGCAATCAGAAGTTGGCGTCCTTTTGCGAAAAGCGTTATCACGTATTATTTTGTATTTTAATTTTATAGATTCATAAAAACAGTATAGTACAAGTGTTACAAACCTGAATCCTGTGTTAAAACGTTTTGAAAAAATTAAGTAATATTTTCAAATAAATCTGAAACACAAAACGTTTCTGTATTTCAAGAAACCTTACCACTGTGAGCGAAATGTCGGCCAAGAAGGCATCAGTGTCAAGAATACGGTTTCAGCTCGAAATCCCAGAAGCAATCATAATATTTTGAGGATTTCATAGATGCAAAAATGCATTAAAAGTGGAGGGGATACTTATAATAATTATAGATGTCAAAAAATAGTGTATTATTCTACTAAGTTCAATAGAAAGACAGAAATATTTTGTTTTTCTCTATCTTATATTTAAATATCGCACAATGAATCATGTTAGTCGTCTTTTAGGACAAAATAGGTCTAGTTTCTGTAACAATGTCAATCGTTTTTAATCGTCTCACTCATGTGGGCTGTTTTTGTCAAGTTTATTTGCGACTGGCTCGTTAATACGCAACGCGGTTTGCAACGTTGTCGTCTCGCCGTTCGCTGCTATACGGCCTAATAAAAATACTCGCAATGTCCATATTCGTGTTGACACAGTTACATAAACAATTATTTGTGCACAGGTAGGCGGAGTATTAGGTGTGGTAAACAATCATTCAGTAGATATATAGGAAAGCGGCTATTATGTTCGCGAAACAAATTATTCGTGACAATAACGGAGAGGATGAGTCGGTTTGAATGAACTTCTGAATGGAATATTAGTTAATTAGCTTCAATTAGGTATCTACTATGACTGTTCTTGAATTACATGAGTATTTAGGACCACGTTTGTGTGTTTTTAATGTAGCGGAATTTGTTTTTTTGAGTCGGTATTTACATTAATAGGTTTTACTCTATTTAATTACTTCCTACAATTTTGAATGCCTATTTTCTCCACTTCTAGATAAAGTCCATGATAGCTACCCTTAAGATAAATATGGAGTGCATTCGTAAAGTAGCGAATAAATTCAATAAAAATTAAAAGGGAAATTTTTAAAAAAATATATAGTGTATCTCCAAAAACCCATATATATATATTTTATAATATAAACACCCATATTTTATTACAGAATTAGAAAGAGCAGATTGTTTTACAAACGACAAGGTAATTTTGGATGAAATTATCTGGGTTTTGATCCACTTTTTCATAAAAAAATAAAGTCCTTTGCCGAATTATTTCAGCAGTAACCGAAATGTTTTTTTATCATTGTTTAAGAAACCATCTGAATAGAATTTTTTCCATTTTCGGATATTCCACTCCTCTCTTTTCCTTTTTATTTTTAATTGGGCAAACTGTCGCCATATTTTTCTTTAAATTGCTCAAATCTTCCTAATGTTCTATTAGTTTACCCTTTTCAGGTAAAGTTACTTTGCTTTAAGTTCGATCATTTCACGGCAGTTAACAACAGACAAGAGCATTTACTGAACACTGGCGTATTTTTACATATTGTAGCATATCATAAAGACAGGGGAAACCCCAGATAATTTCAAAATTAAGCCTATTTAGAAAATATTTGGTGTTCACAGTACTGATACTCGTATATTCACGTTAACGCATTTTCACGTTAAGGAGATCTTACTCTATATTAAAGTAATTAGATAAAAGCTATATACAAGTACGGCGAATAAGTAGTTGAAAAATAACACTTAATAAATAATAATAATAATTCATGCCTTAACATCCCCCAACAACTTGACGCCAATTATAGGGGGCATTGGCGGCCATGAGTTACTATTACACTTGCGCCTGTGGAGCAACTTAAGATATTTAGCTGCCGGCATTCGCCTTAAACGAGAAGGAAAACCACGAAAACCTACTCGGACACCACAGCCCTGGATCCGAACTCGGGACACACTGAAAAGTAAATTAAATTACTGTGAATATAAATGTGATTAGAATAATATATGTATCGAACAATACAGAGATTACCGTAGAATACTGCCGTAATCGGACACGTAGGGACGGCACTTCCTAGGTGTATGCTTGAACAGCACCAGATGTGTAACTTACGAAAGTCTGGAACCAAGAAGATAGGGTTTTGTGTAAGACAAAACTCGTGGTTGAAAAGGGGTCGTTTTATGATACAGTTTCAAGGGTAAACCAATCATATTGAAAGCCAGCGATGTGTTAAGAATTAACGAAAGACGCGAGCCAAGGAGTTGCGATGTCTATGAAATAAATATCATTAAAATATTCCTTGCGAAAAATACTTCAAAACGATATCCTACACCATTTGATTTAGATGAAGTTCACAATAGTAATTTAATGTGGCTAAATTTTGACATATAGAAAAGATAGCTCAATAATAAAGTATATCACTAATCAACAAATAACTAGAAGATAAGTCGTATATAATATATATATTGTTATGGTTCACACTGCACTCATATATCCGCATCTGAAACGGAAAAACAGATAAAACAATGCAAATAACAATTATAAAAAGGGTGAAATTAGCGAATTAAGATTGTAAAATTAGTATCAACATGTTTATAAATTAATACAACGAGAACAGTAATTCAAATTAACTTATTTTTATTTTTTATAACTTATTTTATATTTCTATTTAAATTTCATAATTCAAATATTTCGCGCGATACTACCGGTATCTAATTTATCCACATTGAAATATTGTATTGATACTGATTAGACACGCCCTCTTTTTAAATTTAACCAAAACACGTAAGAATGCAACTTAGAACACATAATAATGACATAACCTACATTTAAAAGTAAACAAAGTGTATTTGAAAATTATTTAAAAAATTTTATAATTTGATTAGGAATGTAATATCAATTTAATTCAAAACACCAGCGATGCTATGATAATAAAGTTTCGAGGCTATTTGCCAATATAAAAATAGGCCATGAAAAATAAATGAACGTAGAGGACGCCGAAAAAGAATTTTACAATATATGGCCGCGTTTGTGCATTTATCCAAGTTAAAAATTAAATTATCATAATCAAACTTAACAGATCTCATCGAAAATATCTATATTTGAAACGCAGAAAATTAGCCAACCTTTTTAAGTAAAAACCAGCCTCTCATCATCGAAGATACGCCGAATATTGGCGATAGCATCTTTACAAGTATCCAAACTGCAACGCGTGGGCCATTTGGACGATCGGACGACGCCAAACCCATATCCAGAATTCTAACGCCGAACTTGCTGCTGCTCGACTACAACGCCTCCAGCTTGAGCCAACACGCAAAATCTTGGAACACAGGTTCTTGAATGATCCATTTATAATTTCATTGCCTATAAAATTTACATATCATTAAACAAGTTCATTATAACCTATATAAGCTTTAATAAAACTTCGGTATTTATTATCTATGTATCGTTTACCCTAGCTTAATAAACACAAGCATAATTTAACATCCATATAACACCGTAGTACTTACCATATTAGTATAAACAAGCCAATATATTCTTTAACTTAGTTTTCTTTGTTCACCAACACTATATTAGTAATATTATATTTACACATGTTTAGATCGTAATTCTCTGTATAGACACAGGTCTATGTTATGATAATTGTTACAGTTCTCTAATTTTTGTCTCAATATATTTTATTTTTATCACTTTAAACTGTTTTATTTGTTAGCATTTAGTTGTTGAGTTAAACATATTATATAGACACCTAACTACAATTAGGGAGATAATTCACAGACCGACTTTGAACCTGAGGTATTTTGCTATATAATCTATTTTATAATCATGCTTTCCGACTGCTGCTAGTGCATTTGTATGTACACAGAGGACGTAGTTATATTTGTGATTAATTTAATCACTGGCGCCCATTATTTGAAAATTCAACATTTACAACATTACATATCATCCATTATTATAAATAATTAAAAAAAAAAACGCCTCCCAAGTATTATATCATTCAACGTAGAGCATTAGTACCTCTTCAATTGGCTAGCCCAACGTAGAGGCCTTTCACAGTAATACATCATTTGGAGCTCAACGTAGAGGCCTTTCACAGTGCTATATACTATATATATATATATATATATATATATATATATATATATATATATATATA
Organism: Melolontha melolontha; assembly: GCA_935421215.2. Taxonomy (NCBI): domain Eukaryota; kingdom Metazoa; phylum Arthropoda; class Insecta; order Coleoptera; family Scarabaeidae; genus Melolontha; species Melolontha melolontha. The sequence goes on from OW285236.1 coordinate 16,232,395, forward strand.
TATGAAAAATTTTGTGAAAAACTTATCTGCGCGGAATGTGCATATATCGATATTTCACTGTTTTTTACAGATCATCAGTGCACCTTACCGAAGACAGACATGATATTCACTTCTATACTACGTGTATATATACGAACTGTAATGAACTTCATGTGTATGAGAACTAATAATTATTAAATCTCATTTTACTTGCGATTGTCGCTATAATTTGTTGCATTTAATTCTACAATTCGGCAAATCACTTTTGCCCTAGATTGTAGACGCAACAAGCCGCGACATCAACTGTACAAGTTGTCAGTACAAATGAAAAATTTTGTGAAAAACTTATCTGCGCGGAATGTGCATATATCGATATTTCACTGTTTTTTACAGATCATCAGTGCACCTTACCGAAGACAGACATGATATTCACTTCTATACTACGTGTATATATACGAACTGTAATGAACTTCATGTGTATGAGAACTAATAATTATTAAATCTCATTTTACATGCGATTGTCGCTATAATTTGTTGCATTTAATTCTACAATTCGGCAAATCACTTTTGCCCTAGATTGTAGACGCAACAAGCCGCGACATCAACTGTACAAGTTGTCAGTACAAATGAAAAATTTTGTGAAAAACTTATCTGCGCGGAATGTGCATATATCGATATTTCACTGTTTTTTACAGATCATCAGTGCACCTTACCGAAGACAGACATGATATTCACTTCTATACTACGTGTATATATACGAACTGTAATGAACTTCATGTGTATGAGAACTAATAATTATTAAATCTCATTTTACATGCGATTGTCGCTATAATTTGTTGCATTTAATTCTACAATTCGGCAAATCACTTTTGCCCTAGATTGTAGACGCAACAAGCCGCGACATCAACTGTACAAGTTGTCAGTACAAATGAAAAATTTTGTGAAAAACTTATCTGCGCGGAATGTGCATATATCGATATTTCACTGTTTTTTACAGAGCATCAGTGCACCTTACCGAAGACAGACAGTGAAATATCGATATATGCACATTCCGCGCAGATAAGTTTTTCACAAAATTTTTCATTTGTACTGACAACTTGTACAGTTGATGTCGCGGCTTGTTGCGTCTACAATCTAGGGCAAAAGTGATTTGCCGAATTGTAGAATTAAATGCAACAAATTATAGCGACAATCGCATGTAAAATGAGATTTAATAATTATTAGTTCTCATACACATGAAGTTCATTACAGTTCGTATATATACACGTAGTATAGAAGTGAATATCATGTCTGTCTTCGGTAAGGTGCACTGATGATCTTAAAGGTCTGGTTATTACTTCAAAGTGTATATATTTAAAATAATCCTACATGTTTCGGCAATGATGCCTTTGTCAAGGATATAAAAAATATAAATTTATATTTATATTTTTTATATCCTTGACAAAGGCATCATTGCCGAAACATGTAGGATTATTTTAAATATATACACTTTGAAGTAATAACCAGACCTTTAATCGCCGACTAATTAAGTTTACCTTATCATACCAAGGTCACGAAAATACTATATATATATATATATATATATATATATGAAAAATTTTGTGAAAAACCTATCTGCGCGGAATGTGCATATATCGATAATTTCACTGTTTTTTACAGATCATCAGTGCACCTTACCGAAGACAGACATGATATTCACTTCTATACAACGTGTATATATACGAACTGTAATGAACTTCATGTGTATGAGAATTAATAATTATTAAATCTCATTTTACATGCGATTGTCGCTATAGTAGTATGTAGAATTAAATGCAACAAATTATAGCGACAATCGCATGTAAAATGAGATTTAATAATTATTAATTCTCATACACATGAAGTTCATATATATATATATATATAGTGTGTCCACAGATTAATTCTCAACATAGGGATCTCGCTTATTATGAGAGATAGAGATTTGTTTAAATGGGATCAAATACTCCAGAGATAAATTTGTATCAAACCCTATACACTAGCTTTGAATATTTAACGTACTTCGAGCGCTATTACAAAGAAAGTGAATTTTTGTTTTTTCGATTTTCTTTAATAACTCATTTATTTTTAAAGTAATACAAATTTAATTTGCACTTCTTCTGGTGGTGTATTTAGATTTTTGTATACTGCTATAGTAGTTGAGCTGCAATGGTCAAGTTTCATTTTTCTTATGGAGATCATAGTTGGCTATGACACCATCGAAAAGAATTTTTTTTTCCTTTTCAAAAATGTATAATTTGTTATACCTGATACCAAAACTAATATCAAAAATTAAAAAAAAAAACAACATATTGTTACATTAACAGGTTAGAACGATTGTGACATTCGACAATAGGAAACCTTGGAAACATAAAAAGAATCTAAGATACAACTGTCATTGTTAGTGTTTGTTTATAGTTTATGTCCTGTGAAGTTTACAAATCGAATAGCAAAATAAATAATAAAATATAAAGTACCATTTAAATATTAAATTTAGTGATTATTATTAAATAATTTTGCTGTCATGGAGCCGTTTAGTAATAGTGACAAATTTGATATGTTGTCCTGTTACATTCTGTGTCACAAAAATTCGACGAGAGCTGTCCAATGTCCATTGGTCCCTGTTTTCCCATAAGTTGTTTTCCAAACCTCTCACTTTTATCTCTTTATTGATTCTTTCCCTCCAAGTCCTTCTAGGCCTCCCTCATGCGCTTTTCTTGTGGGGTCCATTCCATCACTAGCTTGGGTAGCTATTTACCTGTCATCTGTTGCACCATACCATTGAAGTTGTTTAGTTTTGATGGAGTTTACTTGATTCCCATAATTTGTCTTCTTCTCTATTTCGAACTCTGTCTCTTCTAGATCTACCTGTAGCGCTTCTCCAGAAGTGCATTTTTCTTACCAGCAAAGTTTTTACTGCGCTATCTTTAAGTGTCCAGACTTCAGAGCTATAAGTTCCTGTTGTCTTAACAATTGTTTTGTATACATATTGCTGTGAACTGTGGGTTTGCTTAATGGATAGTCCACTGTTCATCCACACAATGTTACCGAACTAGTTCAGACGAAAATTCTTCTTGCTTGAGACTGCTTTATCCAGGGCTCTCTCTCCCTCGAGCGAGAAAGTGGAAAAAATAATATGTCAATAAAGAAAAATCACAGTGGTAAATTACAATTTTATTTTAAAGAAAAATAAAAAAATACTCTTTACAAAATGTAAAGAGAGCTAATGCGTCATTAGACAAAAGCTTAGAGGAAAAAATTTGTGCGATAAAAGACACGCACACAAAGAAAAGCCTCTTGTGAATCGCGAGCAAAAATATATCTAATAGATCATTAAGAAAACTCTCAAATTCAAAAATTTAATTAATAAACCCCAACATTTCAATTCGTAAATTGACCAAATGTCAACACGTAAAATAACTTCACTCGTGCGCACTAACACAAGTATAAAATCTCCCTCCAGAACCTGACTTTCAAAAATATTCTAGAATAACGTGACAAAAAACTCCCTCATACAAAAAATATGATAATTTTCTTAACTATCTATATTTTAAAACTAATAATATTAATAATAATTCAAGATTACAAATAGGCACAAATATTATAGAATTACAGTGAAAAATTTATATAAAACTAATGTGAAAATCTTACTTACGTTAACGTAATTTTCACACACACAAAAAAACTAAATACGAGAGATATCAATAGAGCTGAGGATGTTTGCGGTACGGCAGGACCGTATGTAGTGCATCCCCACATTTAACTATTTATCTAAATATTCTCTGAAATGATTTGCTGGATCTCATAAATTAATAGAGTGATATTTTAGTATGCACTGGATATTGTTATTATACAAAATCATAATAGCCATTTGTATTTATGGATCATAAATAATAATACGCATGTATTTGTATTTGGTTGTGAATTCAATTTAAACTTAAAACGAATCGTAATATTTTAACGACAAGCCGTCCTTACAATACATGCATTCGAGACAAAGTGTGCAACTCTACGAATAACTTCCATAATTGATCGAAAATGGACATTTTGGAGCTGAAGTAAAGCCCCTATTCTTAGAAAATTTTATTACTGTCGTTAAGAACTATTATTATAAACAACAAAGGCCTTTTATTAGTGTTGAAGTTTTAGTTTCATTGAATTTCCATGTTGTAAGTAGTCAATTGTAAAGTGTTCATTCACAATATTCTAAAACAAGGTGTAAATTTAACTAAAATCCAGAAAAACACATTCTGATAATATATTACTAGATTAGAAGCTGTGTTTATTACTATTTATTATATTATTTTTATAACCAAATGCAATAAAAGCTACAAAAACAAAAGAAACCTCGATTTATTAAAATCTGTGTGACAAGATTTTAATAAATCGAGGTTTCTTTTGTTTTCGTAGCTTTTATTGCATTTGGTTATAAAAATAATATAATAAATAGTAATAAACACAGCTTCTAATCTAGTAATATATTATCAGAATGTGTTTTTCTGGATTTTAGTTAAATTTACACCTTGTTTTAGAATATTGTGAATGAACACTTTACAATTGACTACTTACAACATGGAAATTCAATGAAACTGAAACTTCAACACTAATAAAAGGCCTTTGTTGTATATAATAATAGTTCTTAACGACAGTAATAAAATTTTCTAAGAATAGGGGCTTTACTTCAGCTCCAAAATGTCCATTTTCGATCAATTATGGAAGTTATTCGTAGAGTTGCACACTTTGTCTCGAATGCATGTATTGTAAGGACGGCTTGTCGTTAAAATATTACGATTCGTTTTAAGTTTAAATTGAATTCACAACCAAATACAAATACATGCGTATTATTATTTATGATCCATAAATACAAATGGCTATTATGATTTTGTATAATAACAATATCCAGTGCATACTAAAATATCACTCTATTAATTTATGAGATCCGGCAAGTCATTTCAGAGAATATTTAGATAAATAGTTAAATGTGGGGATGCACTACATACGGTCCTGCCGTACCGCAAACATCCTCAGCTCTAGATATCAAGTAATATTCACATATTCATAAAAAATACGAGATAAGCAAAACTCGTAAATGAAACGATAATGATATTTAAATACACATCAGCGCAAAACAAGCAAATAAACCGAAATTAAATCAAATAAAGAAATAAAAAATGAGTTTTTATTTTCTAGACTATATCGTTCAACACACAAGATATCTCTGTCACCAGCCGGAAAAATAAAATCGGACATCAGGTGCATACAATTCAATAACTTGATTAATTATTAGAAAATAAAACACTTGGCTTAGTTTCACGACTTCTTTAATTAGATATACTAACAATTGTTTCGGCTATTAGGCCATTATCAAAGAGCTATCTAAAACTAAACTTACTCTACTTAAGGTTAACTTATATACCTGTGTTCATTATGGGTGGGAGAATGAGGGTAATTGATATTTAAAATTGCATCGATATAGGGGGTATTTATGAATTCTAATTGTGTGTTTGTGATAACTCGATTTTGTTTTTGGGCTTTTTTAATTTCAAAAATCTCTAATATATTTAACTTTTTACTTTTTACTACATTATGAATGAGGTTACAGCTCTTTATATCGGGTAAGTGGTTCTGGTCTATACAATGTTCTGCGAACCCTGTGTGTTTAACACTATATTTTATATCTCTAATATGTTCTGTTAACCGTTTATTAATACATCTGCCACTCTGTCCGATATAAATAGCTTCACAATTCTGGCATTTTATGGAATATACTCCTGATTTATCTAAGTTATCTATTTTATCTTTAGTATTATTCAACAATGTACCTAAATTTACTTTATTTAATTTATTAAATACTAAAGATAAAATAGATAACTTAGATAAATCAGGAGTATATTCCATAAAATGCCAGAATTGTGAAGCTATTTATATCGGACAGAGTGGCAGATGTATTAATAAACGGTTAACAGAACATATTAGAGATATAAAATATAGTGTTAAACACACAGGGTTCGCAGAACATTGTATAGACCAGAACCACTTACCCGATATAAAGAGCTGTAACCTCATTCATAATGTAGTAAAAAGTAAAAAGTTAAATATATTAGAGATTTTTGAAATTAAAAAAGTCCAAAAACAAAATCGAGTTATCACAAACACACAATTAGAATTCATAAATACCCCCTATATCGATGCAATTTTAAATATCAATTACCCTCATTCTCCCACCCATAATGAACACAGGTATATAAGTTAACCTTAAGTAGAGTAAGTTTAGTTTTAGATAGCTCTTTGATAATGGCCTAATAGCCGAAACAATTGTTAGTATATCTAATTAAAGAAGTCGTGAAACTAAGCCAAGTGTTTTATTTTCTAATAATTAATCAAGTTATTACAAGAATGTTTCACCAAGAAATATCTGCGAAGTCAACCAATGAAATATAATTCAATATAATACCCCTAGTCGAACTATTTCCTGTTCCACATAAATGTAAAAATGTACAAGCGCGGTCAACAAAACAAATCCAAATAAATATATAAACAAAATTCAAAATATACACAATAATAAATTTGAAAATAAGTTTGACATCATAAATAATTGTTTTTTTAAAATATTCTTCGGGGAAAAAATTATTACAATATGTTAATTAATAAATAAATTAAAATGAAACGTATGTAATAGAACTGAAATGAAAGCTCCAATGAGTTGAGGGTTCGGCCACAGCAGCTAGATAGTTTTTGGGGTCGTTTGTATGACCAGTGTGATACAAAAGAAAGGTTTTCACTTGTAAATACGAAGAATTATATTGTAATTATTATTTATACACTTTACGATGCTATTTTATTCGAATTTTTCATAGAAAAAATTCGCTCTCAAGTAGGTATCGAACCTACGACCTCTGGCTTGCCGGACCATTGCTCCACCACTGAGCTGTTGATATTCATCTGTTTCCTTTGATGTAACTCAAAGCATCCCCATAAAAGTTTCTAATTCACGTCTCAACAGCTCAGTGGTCGAGCTATGGTCCGGCAAGCCAGAGGTCGTGGGTTCTATTCCTACTTGACGGCGAATTTTTTCTATGAAAAATTCGAATAAAATAGCGTTGTAAAGTGTAGAAAGAATATATACAATTACATTACTTCGCGAAAACGCAATTAATTTGTACGAAGAATTAATTTTGGTACAAAATATCTGGAATTTTTAATTCGATATGTGTATATGTGCATTAATATAATAAAAAAAAAGGAATTAACAAATTCTTGATATGTACAAAGTATAACACTTAATGGGTATTTAATTGTATAAATAATTTTGGTTTCCACACCTATTTAATTTTTCCCCACCTCGGGATATTTGGAAGTATTTAAATATTTAAACAGTTAAATATATTTATCGCTTACAAATTTTTTAAACAATAAATTTTTTATCCACAGTTCCTTGTAACTCTTTAATACAGTAGAATCTCACAAATTAGAACCACTTTGTGCACCGGGCAGTTCGAATTTCTGAAAAGTTCGAATTTCTGGACATTTTTTTTTACAGAAAATGATGAATTTATAATATGTAAAACTAGTTATGTAAGCTTTATTTTAACACAAAACAGTTTTTATTTTGTATTAACATTTAATTAATTGAACATATGTATTAAATTTATAGAAAAACTTTTAAAAATTTTTTTAATTTAGGTGTTTAATTGGTTTTTAACATGAAATCAGTAATACTTGTTTGTTTTTTTGATTTATTTAAACTGGATACAACGATATCGTTACGGACGTCCAAAAGGTTAGACATGTGTTTACTGGAAAATATATCACCATTTTATAACATTATTGATGCATTCAAGGTCTTTTAAATGAGGAATAGCTGGCGTTATGTCGATAATATCGACGTCGCTGCTATCTGAAGCCTCCTCATCGCTATTCTCTGCATCAGATCCGTCAGTAAACACATCTTCATTCCATTCCTCGATTTCATTTACATTTACGGAATTGTTTGGCATAATTTCATTCAAAAGATCAAGATTTATTTGAAGAACTTCATTGCAATCCTGATTTCGTTGAGCCAATTGTGCTAGTGGCAAATCATCATCGCTGTCGTAATCGCCTGAGTCCCAATTTAGTAATTTGGACCAAGAATTTTTTAACACTGTCTGTTGTACCTCATCCCATGCTTGTTTCAACAATATTATTGCATCTCGGATTGAATGCCGTTTCAAAAAGCTTATCAATATCACCACCATCACCAATTAATTGAGATAGCAACTTACTTCTGTAAATAAGTTTTGTCATTTTAATAGGATTTTGATCCATTGGCTACACAGCTGCTGTTACATTTGGCGGCAAGAAATATGCAATTATATTACCATCCTCACTTTGAAGTTTATCAATTGGTGCATGAGCGGAACAGTTATCTACAAGCAGAAGAGCTTTTGGGGCCAAATTATTGTCTTCAGAAAATCGAATGACCTGTAGAACAAAAAAAAAAAAATTAAAAAATATGGAACTTAAAATATGCATTGGTTAAACATACTTCTTTGATAAATATCTTCTGAAACCAATCATTAAAAATCCGGGAAGTCATCCACGCATTTTTCGAAAAGTCATAATGAAGTGGGTTATCAAATCCTCTGAAGCTTCTTGGCTTTTTAGCTTTTCCAATAACCAATGGTTTTAATTTGTGTGAGCCATCAGAATTTGCGCCTAGTAAAATTGAAACGCGTTCTTTTTGAATTTTAAATCCTTGGGCACTTTTTCACAAGCAGCGACAAATGTTTTATCTGGAAGGCAACGGAAAAATAATCCGCTTTCATCAGTATTATAGATTTGTGTTTCCAATAACCCCATTTCCGCGACTTTTGCACGAAATCTGTCTAGAAATGGAGTGACCTCACCAATATCACTCGAATGTATTTCACCACCAATTTTTAAAAACCATATTCCATGACGGGTTTTAAATTTGGAAAACCATCCATCCCTTGCAGTAAATGAGTTTTCATCTTTATCGGGGTACACTTTACTAAAAATTGACTTAGCTTTTGCTTTTAATAGTGGTCCTGTCACTGTGTTCTTCTTTTCACGTTGATTTAAAAACCACTTATAGGCGCTTTTCCATTTCCTCATATTCTGCCTTATGTAAAGATTTTTTTTTTGCTTCCTGATAGGTGCTGGTAACTGCATCCATTATTTCTTGTTCTTTTGATTTTATTTAGCTGATGGAAGATTTTGTCACATTAAAATCTTGAGCTAAACGATTTCCACCCACACCTTCATCAAGTCTTTTTAATATTTTAACCTTAGTATCCAAAGATAAGGTATTTTTTTTACGTTTGTTTGGCATTTTTTTTTAACTTTCACACGTATGAATACTTCACTTTGACCTTCAGTCATCAACTGACCCAAATTTGTACAAGCATATCAAATTTGACACGCATATGACCAAATTGTACACACCACGAATAACTCTGTGATTTTTACTTTAATGAGCGAAAAAAAATAATTTGTAGTGAAAATACAAAAAAAAATAAAAAACTTCCAGAAATTAGAACCCCTATTCTAATTTTAGAGCGTTTAATTTGGTTTTTCGCCTATTTAGTTCAAAATCATAGAAAAAAAAATATTTTCTAGTGGAAATAAAAACAAAAAAAAAACACTTCCAGAAATTAGAACCACAGGTTCTAATTTCAGAGCGTCCAATACATTGAAATGGCCGGTTCTAATTTCTGGACGGTTCGAATTTGTGACGGTTCGAATTTGTGAGATTCTACTGTATTCATTTTTTTGATACACGAAACCAAATATTACATTCCGCATTACAATCAGCATAACTATCTAGTTTTTTCAACAATGCATGGATTTTTATTTCGCTTATGAATCAACATTTTTTATAAGCTTGTAATGTCGATAAAATATGTATGTGTAGGTATTATCTCGATTTGCAGTAATACTATTTGAATGATTCAATGCTTCTTACTCACGGTGCGTAGACTTTATTCAGTGTTTTTATCGCAGTAGGAAATGTGGTAGATAAGAAGGTATATTCATTCTAGTGAATGCAGTGTAATGAATTACGAATTATGTCTCCTTTATGTGCGATAATTAAGTGTATTTCGAGGAACAAACATGGATCCTAATGGATTATTAGAATGTATTTTTGTACACGTGTCGGTGTCATGCAGTTTTGTCGGTGATATTGCCTATTTATGTCACGGTGTATTGTCCTGATTGGGACGTTTTCTTTTGCGAAATTAGATCTTCTTGTCTTGATTGAATGAATAATTTAAATTAACGATAATTCTTTGTTATTTTACCATATCCTAACTAAGTAATAAAATGTTATTTATTCGTTCGATTGTTCAATTTTTTATCTATTATGACTAGAGAACGGACACGCTTACCACATGACGCAAAGCCCAGTGCAGAACTGGCGAAAGGCAGTATTTCTGTATTTCTAAAATATTTAATTTTATTTATATAATAATTGGAAAACGAACGGGTGGTGATCTATAAAATTACGAAATACATATTTATTTGTTGAAAAGTTGTATTTATAAAGTTTTTAATTTTATTTATATATGTAATTGGAAAACATACGGGTGGTGATCTATCTATCTAAAATTACGAAATACATATTTATTAATTAATTTTATTTATATAATTGGAAAACAAACGGGTGGTGATCTATAAAATTACGAAATACATATGTATTTGTTGAAAAGTTGTATTTTTAAAGTTTTTATTTTATTTCTATAATTGGAACATTTTTATTTGTTCATTTTGTCGTTCAAGTTGAGTAAAGGAGTATTAATATTGACTAGCAATAGTTTCTCAAGGTTTGCTTCTGTCAATTTTGTTCTCTTTGAATTAAGTACATCCTTATAAATAGAAAACGTCCTTTCTACATCGCAACTGGTTATAGGTGCATACTGGAAATATTCTTTTATTTCTTCATATTTAGCCGTTCGATTTTGTGGAATTGTCTCCATACATAATTGCTGCAATGTAATTAAATCTGGATTTCTATTAAGAATTGCTTCAAACTTTTGCCGAAGGCCACATCCGAAGTCACTTGGAATACTTTTCAAATTACTAACAGCCACATCTAATGTGGTTAATCCGTCATTTAATTTGAGATTTCGATTTTCAAAATAAGTGATTAGTTTTGGCAATTTTCCAAAGTGTTCGTGAAGAAAGTACAACTGATTTTTTAAATTTGGGATTTGTGTGAGCTCCTTGCACTCACCAATACCTCTAGCATCCTCCTTTAGCAGTGTTACGAAATGTTTTAGACTATCGAAATTCTCAGCATAATAACTAGTAGCTTCCAGCCATGTTCCCCATCTAGTTATTACTGGAGTGGGAGGCAGTGGCAGAGATGGAATTTTTTCCCTGAAAAGAGCTACTCTCAATGGTGCCTTTCTGAAAAATTTTAAAAGCTGATACAGGTCTATCAACTTCCGGAAAAGTGTCTCTGATATATTCACAGATTCTGTGGAGAGTATGTGCTACACAAGTAATATGCAGCATATTAGGATATGTTTTCTTCAATAGTCTGCCTGTTTTTAACATATACGCAGCACTATCACTGACAAATAAAGTATTTTTTCTTTGTACGTGGCGTCCGAATGAAGCATTTTTTGCATATTCTCCTTAATGGTTTCAGCAACTGTTTCCGCATCAACTCTATTTATAACACTTTTTGCTATTACATATGAGTTATAGGGAATAGTTGGATGTAGTACACCAGCTACAACATTTACCACACAGCGTCCTAACATATCCACCGTTTCGTCGGCGCTTATCCATATGTATTGATTTAAAAGATGGCTTCTAATGCGTTCTACTGTTCTCGTATAGCACCTAGAAACATAATATTTGCGTAAAGTTGATTCATCAGGAACATTTCGACCAGTATATTTTTTCAGAAATGTCTTCAAAATAGGATTGTTCAATTTAAATAATGGAATATTAGCTGCCATAAAAGTTTCACAGAGTTCTTCGTTAAAATTGTCAGATTCCAACGGGTTCAATTTTTTTTCGTGCTTTAAGGATCCTATGAGACGTTTTACGGTTGATTTATTGCAATTTTTCAATAACGTTTCACACACTTCACAATAAATTTCGGAATCACTGGCAATGTACATACAATCAGTATGGCCCTCAATCCAACTCGCCATTGTTTCACGATGCCATTCTCGACGCTCTTCCATTGTATGAAAAAGTAAGAATATTCTAGATCCAAATAAACGAAATTAAATAACCAAAATGTATGCACACTTACGTGAAAATAATTGGAAGAAGTTGATTAAATGAAAAGAAAAGGAATGTACGTGCTATTTCTCTTACGAAATACGATAAACTTATTTATTATATCTACGTACACGACACCACTGAAAAACACTATATTCTCCGAATACAATAGCTGGGCTGTCCATTGTTATCGCAGCGAGACCAGGTGGCCGAGTAAGTCAAACAAATACTTCATTGAATTACGCCGGGATGTACTGAGCGACGTTATACGCAATTCCAATTGCCGATTGCGTTTTATGGAAATTGCATCCGTTCTCTAGTAATAAGGCATTTAATTTGTCAGTGTCGACAAAGTGTGAAAATAATTTATTTAACATTTAACTTACACAGACAATATCAAAATGAATTTTATGATAAATTGAAGAAAAGTTTTTTTTTATTTATAATTCTTTAAGATTTTAATAAATGTTCAAAATGTCCACCATGGAATGTGAACCATACGAAAAAGTGTTAAAGCCGTCTCCATTTATCCCAACTGACGCTTTACATATCTCGTTTACACACTTAAACTTACATAATTAACATACTTGAATGATGGTTCTAATTCAATGGCAGATTAGTGTTAGGATTAGCTGCTTTTTCAATATGAGAATAGAAATAATAGCATCCTTTTAATACTGTATAAACTAATTTAACGTATCGAGTCTTCGTCTTCTAAAATCCATCTATGCAAATAGAAACTGTATTACCGCTTATTTCTTTTCAATTTATTTTTTATTCAATTTAATTTCAAAAAGATCTCTACATTAATTTCCTCCCTGCAAATCCTTATTGCAGAAATCCGATCAAGTCACGAGCAACCACTTCAGCTCGCTTCCACCATAATAGAGTTGTATAATTCCGTTGTACAAGAAAGACCCAAACAAAGTCATCAATCAAAAGCATGCACACAGGAAATTACACACTTCATCTTAATTAATTCATAAATCATGTGAACAGACTTCGATTCCCGCGAACCGCCGTGATCAATGGAAGGTCATTCCGTTTAAAGTCAATTCGAAAAGACTTTTTACACCTCTGCATTCTTCGAACGTACGCGTTGACCTCTGTCAATTAAGGGTTCACGTTTCGGAAATTATTACTGATGAATGGCGTAGGTACGTCGCATTTAATATGATACGTCTACTTGTGAAGATGATTCAAGAAATTAATTCGATGGTCGTGTGTTCGTTTTGCTCTCATTAACGTTTATGATGAATTAGATTTATTACGATTTTAATGGTCATTATGTTGAATATTAAATCTGAAAGCTCGACTGCTTAATAAATTAATTATCATGAGAATGTTACTTGGTTACTTTAAGCACTATTTTATTTTAAACCGGAATTTGGCGACACCGGCAGTGTTTGGTCTTATTAAAAATAGATCCTTTTTTGTATAATTAAGACTACAGAAAGATAAATAACTACGAGGATTATTCAATAGAAACAAGGAACTGAAACCATGAAAAAAATGGGTTCAGGTTCGGGTTCGGGTTAATCAAAATAAAAAGTTCAGGTTCGGGTTCGGTTCAGGGTTCGGGTTCAAAGTTTAAAAAAACTACATGTGTTTTATAAGTAGGAAATTTATTTTTCAAAGAAATTTTCGTTTAATTTTACAATGAATATATTTTTCAAGTTTTCTTCTTTTAAATTTGTTCCTTGTGGGGATAAAATGAATTTCAAGGCTGAAAAGGCCCTCTCGACGCTTACTTGCGTAGCAGGTACTGCGAATATAATCTGAGCCGCTTGATACAATAATTTCCGTTTTATGTTGCTCCCAAAATAGTAAAATGTTTTTTTCTTTTCCCAGTCTTGGATATTTTTCATATTATATCAAATTCATTTTTAACTAAATTATCAATCGAAGCGGTGACATTTACATTTGAAGAATTTGATTTATAAAACCTTTCCTTCTTTTTTAGAACTTGTTCGAGCATATCTTCATCATCATCTGAAGAAAAAGATATTGATTCTCTCACAAAATTATCTTTTTCTCTTTCCATTTGTAAATTTTTCAAAATTTTTATTGTTTTCAAAATATGTTTTTTAGCATTTTCAACATCTTCGGGACTTAGAATGACCTTAAATCTGCTATCTAGATATACTGCTGCAATCAAAAGTGGATTGTTAATAAAGTTGTTTTCTGTTTTTATAATATTTAAATATAATTCTTTTGAAAATGATTTTGTTTTGTCATCTTTTGTTAGCTCCAATTTAAAAGTAAGCCAGATTCTATAAAAATCGCCTAAATTCATCTGTTCTTCTTGTAGTTTCAGCGTTATTTTTTTAACAGGTGCAAAAGCTTCTACGAATTCTTCACAAATATTCCAAGTACTATCAGTCATAGTTAATTCAGCATGCAGCAATTCCGAACAAAAACTTCTGTATTCCAATAAGGCTTGAACCATGTCATAACTGGAATTCCATCTAGTTTGACAGTCTAGTACGGCTTTTTTCAGGTTTAGCTTCTTAGCTAAAGAAGAAATATTTGGTGTTCGCAATTTTTTGCAAATGGCTCTGCATTGATCAAGAATTTTCTTAAAAGGAGGACTAGATATTGTGTCGAGCACTGCCAACTGTAAACTATGAGCAACACATCTGAAATGAATACTATTTGGGTGTGAATGTGCTAATGTTTCTGCTCCTTCCAGTTCAATATAAGAAAGCGCATTTGCTTCAGCTGCATCAAATTCATCTTCCATTTCAAAGTTTTCATACTCGTCTTTTAATAATTCAACAGCTTTGATCATATTTTTTACGTTATCTGATGTAATTGAATATACTTGCTGCAGTTTTACGTCGTAACAATCAAGAACGCTGATGATAATATTTTTTATGTATGCTCCTGTCTGACGATTTTGAGCCTCATGCATGTCCAAAGTTCGTAGTTTTATTTTTCCGTCAAAAATATATTGAATATTTATCCCTACAATACATCTACCAAGACGAGAAGCAGAATCAATTTTAATTGAAATAATTTTGTTTGATATTTCCAATTTAATTTTGTTTTTTATTTCCGTTGCTTTGTTGTTAACAAGATCACTTATATTATGACTATTTACTGATACTTTTAGTGCATTCATAATCGGATCGATTATTTCTTTCATGCCAGAATCTTCGAAGATTGTGAAAGGACGGCCATTAACGGTTACTAATTTTACGCATGAATCAATGAAACTTTGTTTGCAGGTTTTTATCTTGATAATATTTAAATACTGTTCAAGGGTATTTTCCTCCGCTCTTGCTCTTTTATTGGTGATCTGACTCAATTTAGATGTTGACGATTCATTTTGAGTTTTCTTGAATAGTTCAGGATGCTTCCGTTGTATATGCCGCCCAAGATTTGCCGTATGTTTACCTTTCATTTCATATTTGCATTCTGAGCATATAGATACATCTTTTCCTTCATCATAAGAAAATAAATTTTTCGTAAATTTCGTAGACATCTCTGGGTTAGAAAAATCAAAAAATTTATATAAATTTTTAAATTTGAATGTGAGCACTCGCTTTACTAAAAACAATTTAAGAGTTGAATTTAACAACCCACGTTTACTTTAAGAAAGTTATAATATACTAATACACGATTTGCGTCACTACTATTTGCATTGGTTACAAGAAAATGTTTGCCTACTGATTTGTTTAACACAAATATTATGTTTGTACATAGCTCAAATAGAAAAAGGGGATTTCCCATTTTAGTCTAGTTTGTGTGAAGGTTACTGGTTACTTGTTCGCTACAAATAGTCGTTATTTTATTTTGATTTTGGTTTTAATTTTTTTTTGGCATGCAAGAAATGTAACGTTTTTTTATTATTCTTCTATTAAATATATCTCTATTTTTTTATATTTTTGAACCCGAACCTTGCTGAATTTTTGGGTTCAACGGGTGCGGGTTCAAAGTCTTTATAAACAGCGAACCTGAACCCGTTTGGGTTCAGGTTCGGGTTCGGTTTCAGTTCCTGGTACTAACAAATACAATGATGTTAAAAGATGAAAAGGAAAAACATATTCTTTTATCCGTCAACAGTCAACATCATTTTATTAGTTTACACTTTACCTATTGTTACATGCTGTCGCAAAACATTTATATGTAATGTATTAAAGTTTATTTCCTTGTTTGCCAATAATTTTTAATATTTCATCACGAATCATATAGGCTATATTACAATAAATATATTTACAATTTGATAAAATTTATGCTGTTTGTTTTAATATTTCTGCAAATTCACTGAAAAGCAGCTAGTACACCATTACAAATTCTGCAAGGCAAATAATACCGATTACTGATATAGAGACCCTTAATAATCCTTTTTTAATTTAATAATTACGTCATCCTCGTTTCCGGACGTGTGGAAGATGTGGCAGAGTTGTTCCAGTTTTCAAGAAGGGTGTCAGATCGAACCTTTTAAATTGTAGACCTGTTAAAATTATTAACAATTTTGCGAAGATTTTTGAAAGTTTGTTGTATCAACAAATTATCTTCAATTATCTGTACAACAACACGACTTCGTTGCAGGTAGATCCACTATTACGAATTTGGCTGAAATAACCCAATACGTTAGTGAAGCTTTAGATGCTCGAATGCAAAGGATTCCGGTGAACCCCCTGCAGCTACATTTCTACCATATTCCCAAAACTCGACAAAAAATTTGAAGATTAGATCTAACTATGGAAATTTGCGTTGCGGCAGAGTTATTGGTTACTTAATTAATTGATTGTGCTGTGAGTGGATGTCAAAAAAGTAAAGTTAGCCAATCCAAAAAGTGATTCCATCCAACTTTACTCCTTTGACATCTACTCACAGCACTAGAAACCAATCAATTCTCACATATTTTATTTAGAAAACTCCCCATTCGGAGTGGTAAAAATAAAAAGAAAAATAGTATATTTCCTTGTGTTGTATTTATTCAAATATGTAATTATTACACTATTAATTATTATTGTTATCATATTATATTGTAATATGATAACAGTCGTAATATAATTAAAATTAAATATTAATAACGTAACGTAACTTCTACAATGACAATCACAAAATAGTCATAATTTTAGTGGGAGGGATGTACTTGATGGATTGACAGCAAATTATCAATATTTGGCTTCAGTTTTGTTAGGAATAACCGCAAATCTCCCCGTTCTGTGATATTCAATCTGCTCATTTTTTTTGTTAAAAGGTTTGTAACGGCACTAAAACTTTTCTCGACAAGATATGACGAGGGAAACGCTATCAAAAGCTTTCTCGCAATTCCCCACAGTCCAGGATATTTTTCGGGTATTTCTGCCTGCAGCCAAAATGTTTGATACCCTCTTTTAAATTTCACCTTCAGTTCCTCATTAGTGCTAAGCTCGAGTAGCTCCTCTTATAATATCACATTCTCCACTTCCGTTTCGTCAAGTGGATTTATGATCCATGGTGGTATTTCCATCGTCAGAATATCTTCAAATCTGATTTTAAAGTCATCATGCAGGGCAATTAAATGTTAAACGTATGTGTGAATATCCTCATCAAGGCATTCTACCTGTGAGAAGTTTGAAAACTGGGAAAATTCGCGCCGACTAATATTTTGCTTCATAAATTTCAATTTTCCAAGAAAAGCTGAAATTACAACCTTTGTTTTTATTAAATTGAGGCTGTCCCCTTGAAATTGTAAGTTAATGTCATTAAATTTTTTGAACAAATCTGTCAAATACGCGATGTCTGCTTTCAAATTGATCAGGTTTTCTTTTAAATCTGGATCTTTACTTTCCATAAACTCTAAAACTGATTCAAAAAGTGAGAAATATCTTGTTAAGCATGCACCTTTCGACAACCAGCGTACTTTAGTATGTAAGAGCAATCGTTGGAAGTCTTCATCATTTTCACCGCACAATTGTACAAATAAACGCGTATTCAATGCATTGCAAATAAATAAAATACACATAAAACACACATCAAGCAAAGGTCGAAACAATGAAAGAATATTCAATGCATTGCTTCTTATTTTGTTAACTGCATTAATCACAAATTGAAGCGATTGATGCAATTTAGCACTCAAATTTTTCGCTACTAGGTGTTGTCGGTGGATGACACAGTGAATTGCAGTTACCTCTGGTATAATTCTTTTAAGATGGCTTATAAACCCACGACATCGCCCGGCCATGGCAGGAGCTCCATCTGTTGCCACCGAAATAACGTTTGTGAATGGAATCGATTTTTCCTTAAAAAAATCACTCAGGACATTAAATATTGATTCACCTTTAGTGTCCGTCTCCAAAGTTTTCGCTAATAGTAGCTCTTCATGAATTTTTTCTTCCATAACAAATCGAACATATGCCAATAATAATGCTTCATTACCAGGTAAAGTTGACTCGTCCAGTTGAATAGAAAATGAGTTGTTTGCAGATAATTACACAAGAAACTTTCAATATCAGAGCTCATTTCGTCAATACGTCTTTGTACAGTGTTGTTACTCAAAGGAATTCTTTTGAGTATGTCAAATGGAGATTTGTGCAGAACAGTTTTTAAAACCTCTTCAACAGCGGGTAAAATTAACTGTTCTCCAATCGTGTGCGATTTTCCAGTTCGCTATAAGTAATGAGATATTGTAAGATGCCCGCAAGCCATCATCGTTACTTTCCGACGTTGAAGCGAACATACTGTGCACGGTGGGTCTCTTTTCATATTTTTCCTTCAATGTTTGAAAATATTTGAAATCTTTACCTATTTTATCAGGCTGACACCTTCTTAGATGATCTTCGAGCTTCGATGGTTTCATAGAGTCATTGCTCAAAACTTTGTTCCATAAAAGGCATATGGGCAATCGCTTGTCTGCCTTTGATGAAAGAAAACCAAATTTTAAATAATCAACGCTGTACTGTCGACATTTCTTCTTAGATTCAGCCCTGTTTCGTATCAGTTACCTACCTGTAAATAAAAAAAAAAAACTTTGTTGTAGTAATCTTAAGGCGGTCTTACTTAACAGGATATGGCTATTTTAACAGGATTAATTGATTATTGCAATGAAATAAACAAAGTACTGGCGGCAAACTGATTCTAATTATTAAAAGCAATAAATCGCGAAGATCAATAATTGAGTTTTATGAAAACGGCTGAACCGATTTTAATGTAATGTAAAACATTTTTTCATTAATTATATTTTGATATATTTCTGTAAATTCGATAGAAAATACTTGTAAATAATATTTTGATATCAAAACTTCGCGATTTTAATTATTTATTTATTACTTTGATGCACGTTACGAGTATGTAGTATATAAAGCAACGTACAATTTATGAAAATATATTTAATTATTAGTGAACCACCACACAGTCGCGTAATAAAAAAATTACTAATAAAGTAGGAACAAGAAGTTCAACCTTTCTCGGCTTTCTGTTCTTTTATGGAAGTATCTAATAATGGCTCTGTTCAGTATTTAATTTTTAATACGTACCTACTACACGCAAACATTACAAATATACTTATTACAACATAAACATATCTCCTATCGCAGGTGGGTTGGAAGAGATTTCTTTTAGGAATAAGCCTCACCTTTTGTACCTACGTATTTTTTTGTAATTTGTTCATTTTTTGTTTACTTACGTGTTACAATAAATTGTAAAATAAATAGATAAATAATAAATAAAATAAAAGTATGTATAACAAATAGCCAGGTAAGTACTTACTTTTCCGACAGTGGCAAACACTAACATCGATTCACTTTACTTTACTTTTCTTTTCGAAATTCGGGAAACAAATGAGTAACGTTTATCCTTGGCATTCGTATTTATATTGGTGAAGAATCAAACAAGTTCATGCAAGATTGCAAGCACACACACCACAAGTCGTACTTCGTCCCTTTGCACGTCTGAACAAGCATTGCGGACGGCGGCAGCGGCAGCGCTTTGCAAGTCTCGACACGTTGTACTGAATATGGAATATGCTAGTTTTTACAAGTAACAGTCGCTGAGCTTCTTAAAATATTATCTGCCTACATTGATAGGTGAACTCAAGCCAACATTTTAGTTCTTCACTATCGAAACCAGATAAATTTTCGTGGACCCCCGCTTACGAATTGTGAACCCCCATTTTTTTGTCACGCCAACGTAGACCCCCGTCGAGTCTCCCGTGGACCCCTAGGGGTCCATCTGGACCACTTTGGGAATCAATGATCTAAAGCATTTGATTCTGTTAGCCTAGTTAGATGCTTTTGGTTTCTCATATGGTCTACTTCAACTAATATCTTCATATTTGTGTAACAGATCTAGTTACGTCTACTACAATGGTTTTCAATCCAGGCAGTATACTCCATCGTCAGGCGTTTCCCAAGGATCTACTCTAGGGCCCCCTATTATTTAATATTTTTATTAATGATCTCATTATGCCATTAGATTGTAAAGTGCTAGCTTACGCGGATGATCTTAAAATATTTTCTAGAGCCGCGTCGTTGAGCGATTGTAGGGAACTGTTACGTAATCTCCATTTGGTTAATCAGTGGTGTAGTAATAATGGAATAGCTTTGAATACCGACAAATGTGCTATTGTCTCGTATGTCCGTGTTGCGAGCCCAGTTTTGTTCCCGTATGCTCTCCACCATATTCCCATTCTCAGAATCGATGAGGTTAGCGGTCTGAGTGTGTTATTTGATTCTGCATTACGATTCAATAATCATATTCACGATATGTGTACCGCAGCTATTAAATCTTTGGGATTCGTTATAAGATCTTGTAGGCAGTATTACGCCTATGTCAGAAGTTGATTGGAATATGGCTCTCCTATATGGGATCCTCATTACCTGCATTTGCGTCTGCCTGTGGAGAGTGTTCAAAGACGATTTTTGAAGTATCTGTCTTTCAAGTGTGACGGTTTATATCCGGAAAAGGCTCTGAATATACGTCTCTCCTGGAACGCCATTCTTGAAATTCCCTGAGTGATAGAAGAGAACATCTTAGTGCCAAATGTCTCCTTAATTTACTAAATGGAAGGATTGATTGTCCGTCTCTTGTCACAATTGAATTTTTTGGTTCCAGGACATTTAACTAGAACTGGAACGGTGAAAGTGCCCGAACTTTCACCGTTCCATCGCCATATCCAATGTGTTGCTCAAAGCTCCTGTGCTGCATATGGTACACAATCTTCACATATTCTATCCTGATCCCTTCTCTCGGTGATATGAGATAATTTGGATTACTTCACATGTGTCTACGAATTGTCATTTGATATTTGTTTTGTACTTGAATTGTATTTTTTATTTTTATTATTTACTATTATTTTTTAACAGTGCCTTATACATGTAACTATTTTATGGTACACTGTATGTATTTACTTAGGTTATGTTTTGTCCTGTAAATTGGAATATTTCTTTTGGACAATAAATAATTTTATTATATTATTATTATTATTGTTATTAATAAGGCCAATAAGATGAATTAAAGTATCAAAGTAATCGAAATAATCAAAACAATCAAAGTAATCATCGAATATACATTTGAAAACCAGTATACAGGCTGATTAAAATTAAGTGCGCACTATTGCTATCTCTGTTATTATTGATTCTAGAAAGTAGGTTAAATTAGCAAAGAATTAGTGTTTTTAACATTGATTAACATGCAGTTCATGCAAAAAAAATTGAATAACGCATTTTCGAGAAATTTTGAAATTTATAATATTTTTAAATGGAACACCTGTATATTTTTAAAAATTCTGAATGCTAATGTTCTTTGTAATATAAAAGTTTCAATACACTATCTTCCTTTATTATTTTTGTTTTCTATAATGATATATCTTTAATAGATATTTAGCCTGCGAAGTCAAAATCTAAATATGTATACATATATATTTTTCATTTGCTCGGATAACCTGGACGGTTGGCGGCGCGACGCGTTGTATCTGCATTCTTAGACAAATGTGATTTTGTCATTTGTAGAAATTAATACAACAAATTTGAGCGGCAATTGCATGTAATGTGGTAATTTAATAAATATTAATTCTCATTAACATCGCGTTTTTCATCATTTGCATATATACACGAACATCGCGTTTTTCATCATTTGCATATACACGCACTATAGAAATGAAAGTCGTATCTATTTCTGGATAATGTGTACTGAAGATTAGTAAAAACTATGAAATATCGGTATCTGCACATTCCAGGTGGATATGACTTTCACACATATTTCATAAATATATATATATACAGGGTGATTCAAATTAAGTGCGCACTATTACTATCTCTGTTATTATTGATTCTAGAAACTAGGTTAAATTAGCAAAGTATTAGTGTTTTTAACATTGATTAGCATGCAGTTCATGAAAAACAAATTGAATAACGCATTTTCGAGAAATTTTGAAATTTATAATTTTTTTAAATGGAACAGCCTGTATATTTTTTAAAATTCTGAATGCTAATGTTCTTTGTAATATAAAAGTTTCAATACACTATTGTCCTAAAACGAATAATAAAGTATTTACGGTGGAATTTAGTTGATGTCAAGATACTCTTTCATTCTGTAAAATCAGTAGTAGGCTTCTTTCACTTTAAACAGAACAAATAGTATGCCCTTTGTAAATGTCAATAACGTACTGAATATAAATCTTTCGCACGTTTAGTTATTAAAAATATATATTTTTTTAATTTGTGTTGTGTCTGTTAGTTCTCTATTTATTTTTCTAAACATTTTGGTTTTACTTGCGTTGCTTAGTGTTTCACAATATTTCACTATGGTATTTCCTCATTTGGAGAAATGCGATATGTTGGAAGCATACATTTTATGTCGTAAAAGTTCAATAAGAACTAGCGAATATTATGCTGAACACATCCTTTACGACAGCAGCCAGATCGACGTTACTTTCGAAAACTTTACAATCAGTTTAGACTGCATGATTGCTTATTTAGAAAGAAAAGAACAAAGAAAAATATCTTCGTCAACGAAGAAGTAGAAATTACAGTGTTAGCATATTTTGAAGCCCATCGCGAATTTTCCATTAGGGATGCCACTAAGGAATTGGCATTAAGTTATTCATCAGTTCAAAGAATTTTGAAAAAGCATAAGTATATCCCCTTTAAGTTCAGAATCTCTCAAACATTACAGCCAGGAGATTCCGCCAGCAGATTAGCTTTCTGTCATTGGTTTGTTAGTTTTTGCGATGTTGAATGGAGCACAGTGTATTTTATGGAGTGACGAAACAAATTTTTCAAATAGAGGCATGTTTAATAAGAAAAATAGTCACTACTGGTCTCAAGAAAATTTATTAATAGTTCGTCCACATGCTGCACAAGTTCGACAATTATCACCTAGTGCAAACCTACCTCGACACCATCTTTGCCGAAAAGTGGATTGGTACAAATAGTCTAATTCAATGGCCAGCACGCTTCCCTGACCTCTCACCTTTAGACTTTTTTCTTTGGGGATACTTAAAAAATGAGGTGTACAAAACGCGATACGATAACGTGCGCGATTTGCAAGACAAGGTCAGAGAAGTTTTTCGCCAATTAGATAGAAGGACAATCTTAAGAGCCACCCAGAGTGTACTGAAGCGGGCACGAAAATGTATTGAGCAGGAAGGTGACACCTTTGACCAGTATTTATAAATTATACATGTACTTTCTTCTTTTTAATTTGATTTTGTAAGCTGTAATATGTTAAAATAAACATTAAACACAAAATATGTATTTTCTCAAAAGTTAGCGGAGCAATGACAACATTTAGAAGGAAATATAAACTGCTTTATTATTCGTTTTAAGACAATAGTGTATTGAAACTTTTGTATTACAAAGAACATTAGCATTCAGGATTTTAAAAAATATACAGGCTGTTCCATTTAAAAAAATTATAAATTTCAAAATTTCTCGAAAATGCGTTTCATGAACTGCATGCTAATCAATGTTAAAAACACTAATACTTTGCTAATTTAACCTACTTTCTAGAATCAATAATAACAGAGATAGCAATAGTGCACACTTAATTTGAAACAGCCTGTATATGCTGTGCATTCGCCCTTGAAATAATTCTAGGTATTAACTTAAAAATTATGCATTAAAAAAACTAGGAGAATTTAGAAATTAAACATTTTTATGGGAAAAGTACCTACTCTCGAAGCAATTACCTTTAAAAAAAGGCAATATCGGTCTAGCGACTGCTAGAAATATAATAAAATTAATTTACCGTAAATTTATCGGCAATGAGAGCACAACGAACATTATAATCCAATTAATTTTGCTGTGATATTCATAGGAGGATTTTATAGTAGCATTTTAAAAATAGATTTAATATTTTTCTTATATGAAGAAAGGATGAAATTCCAAAATAAAATACAATAGG
The DNA here is from genome assembly GCA_935421215.2 of Melolontha melolontha. Taxonomy (NCBI): domain Eukaryota; kingdom Metazoa; phylum Arthropoda; class Insecta; order Coleoptera; family Scarabaeidae; genus Melolontha; species Melolontha melolontha. Next base: position 16,256,974 of record OW285236.1, read on the forward strand.
TACTGTGAAAATGTGCCTTTGAAGATCAGTTATATAGACACTGTTGCAATATCTGCTTACTGTTACTGTCATATGAATTATAGGCCAAACATTATGATACCTATTACAAGCTGCAACGTTGTCCGTTAAATGTATTGAAAAGAGCAATTATATAAAAATATTTAACATTCGATAATATAGTCAATTAATTAACGTGTTTGTGGCTGTTATTAAGACACTTCCATAAACGCTCTCCTTAATAATAATGATGACGAAACCTTTTCTATAGTTAACAAAAGTTATTACACATCGTTTCGTTAAGGTTTTTTTCATTAATCTATTGGGGTGTAATTAATTAACTATTGCTATTTAGTTTATTAAATAGTAAAATTATGTAGATCTCGGTTTCCGGGTTGGAAGCGCGTCGAGTTAGGCGTAATTGCCAACGTTTCGTTCACTGTTGCAAGGGATATCTTCAGGGCTGTACGTAGATGTTCATCGTTTCGCTTGAAGAATTCTTCAAGCTACTGCGAAACGACGAACATCTACGTACAGCCCTGACGATGCCCCTTGCAACAGTAGACTATTAAATATAGCCGGTTCAGCGCTGGCAGAACACAAACTCAGCTCCGGTCATCAAATTCTATTCAAAGACGTCAAGCGTCTGTCCCGTGAATCGCATTACTTCCCTAGGAAAATCCGTGAATTTATTGAAATTCACACACATCCTCGCAATCTCAATAGTGTCTATGGATATACGTTACATCCAACGTGGCAAACTCTATAGAATTCTACTATGAAATATGACCCATCTACGTACAGCCCTGAAGATGTCCCTTGCAACAGTGGACGAAACGTTGGCAATTACGCCTACCTCGACGCGGTTCCAACCCGGAAACCGAGATCTACATCAAGAGAACGACCGCGGAAACCTACACCTATGTAATAAAATTATGTCTGCATGACATATTTATTAGTATGATGCATTCAGATGCTGAATTGAATGATTAGAATTTAAAAAGAATCGACTCAGTTTCTAGAAAACGGCCGCTGAAATACGCAAAATATTAAATCAAGCATTTGGAGATGATACTTTGGGTGAAACACCACTTTACGCCTAGTTTAAATGTTACAAAAATGACTGAATATCAGTTCATGACGATGAACATTCTGGATGACCACTATTACACCAGCACATGTTGTTGCTGTTCGGAATGCAATGTAAATAAGAGCAGAATTTAGTTCTGCTACAACTGCTAAGCGACGAACAGAAACATCGTTGCATGGGTTTCTGTGGGAAATTGAAAAGAAAAAAAACAGCTTTGAACTGAACCGTAAAGTCATCACAGAGTTTATCGGTATTATACCGAAACCGTTATAATACCGTCAAAAAGATTAAAATTTTTACCTCTTACCAGACAGGTTCTGATCTTTCGTGCTATGAGAGATTGTCACATGATGACCAACTGTAGTAGTTCCCTGTCAATTCAATTCTATCAAATTCAGAAGACATTCACGTTGCTTATTTCCCCTACGCCACTTAGCGATACTGCTTCTTCGGTCATTGTTAATTGATGAATACTATAAAACTAAAAAAAAATCATTATCTGGATAAACTAGCTTCAATATACACCTCGCTATGCTTCTCCTAATCCTCGAGCATCATGGTTTGGCAACGACTATGTGCCTTTAACAGTACGGGGGCAAAATTTACTTCCATTTCAGAAATCTGGTTTACACAATTTCTGTCTGCCAATTCCGCTGGTAACAAGCACTAAGTACAATGCACGTGATTCATTGAATGGTTATGTGCACTGTTGGAAAAAAGTGACGAGCACACCTTGTATAATCAGAAGAAGTGATTCTAACGCAATGAAATTTGGCATGGAAGAAGTACTAACGTAGCACAACTTATCCTCACCTGGAGAGTGGCGCAGCCCTGCTGGGAAGTAATGCATTAATAGCGGGAGTTTCCCCCGCAAACGGCGCGTACCTTCGCTACATGACGAGGCATGAAGTCAATAAGTCGTTGTATGGTAGCGGGAGGGATGCCCAACCATGCTGCTTCAACTCGTCTCCATAGCTCCTCAACGTTACCCAGGGGAGCCGGATAACGTTGAAGTCTCCGACCGATCATATCCTAGACATGTTCGTTCGGATTGAGATCCGGAGAACGTGCCGACAATGGTAGCATCCGTATATGGTTCTCTTCCACAAAGGTCTGGGCAACACGTGCAGTGTGCGGTCGGGCGTTGTCGTGCATGTATAGAAGACGTGGGCGCCGTCGAACGTAGGGAAGCACAACGGACCGTAGCACCTCATCTACGTAGCGGCGAGCCGTCATCGTATGCTGTATACGCAGCAGACGTGTACGACTACCATGGTTAATAAGACCCATAATGCCCTGCTGGCGGTGGATAGGGCGTGGTTGGATGCACTCCTCGAGATGACGCTCACCACGTCTCCTATGAACCAAAATTCGCGCGTCACCGGTTCTCAATTCGAATCTTGATTCGTCGGAAAACAAAATGTGCCGCCACTCGACAACCCACTGATGTCTAGCCTCCACCCACTGGCGCCGTGTACGGCGGTGCTCGCGAGTCAGTGGAATCCGCTGCAACGCACAGCGCGCTCGCTGTCCACTTTCTAGCAACGCCCCCGAGCAGTTCGCGTAGTGAGTACGCCTTCCCTTCCTGCTGGCCAAACAGCTCCAAGTTGCCTTGAGGAAGACGTACGCGGCGCTAAAGCGCTGTGCACAAGGGCGCGATCCTCGCGTGCTGTGCTCGCGCGGGGCTGTCCCGCTCGCGGCTGAAGGCGCGTACGTCCTTGATCCATCCATTCTCGCCATGCCCGCTGCACTGCCGATAATGACCGCTCGAGACGGCGCGCGATATCACGGAAGGATACTCCTCTCATGTGGATCCCTGCAACCATTCATCGCTCAAACTCACTCAGATAACGCGAACGGCCTTCTATCACGCACAAAGTACGACTACAACTACCCGCTTCCACCACCTAACAATAACCACTCAGTAAAAAATACAGCAATAGAAAAAGTTCAAACTCGCTGAGCAAACTCGTCTAGAGGAAACCTTAATGCTCCGCTAAATCTACGCATTTATCTGACGCGCTCAGATTATACAGGGTGTGCTCATCACTTTTTTCAATCAGTGTATAAACCAATACGTTACATCGTAATAATTGCAAACTATACGTTGAAATTTTCTACTAATACTATTCCAACAAGTGATATATACAGGGTGAGTCGTGAGGAATCGACCAAACTCAAGGAGTGTATTCTACTGGTGAAAGTAATGTAAAAAAATTCAAATGTTGTTACCGATTTTTATTTGTTTTCGAGTTATAGCGTAATTAAAAATGTAGATTTAGTATACCATGTTTATGTATGTATTCGTAAAAACAGTGAAACCCCGGTAGCAATTCATTATAGGGAAGTCTTCCTAGCTGAAGCGCTACCTGTTCGTGGTTTTCCGAACTAGCGGTAGTGACATTGAAAGCAGTCGAGAAATAGTGTAGAGTGGTTTGTATGCCTAATGCGTCTAATGTCACTACCTCTAGTTCATCGTTGATATAGTGAGGGCGCTGCCATCATAAAAAATGTTCCCTATACCTTGGAGTAAATTATAACATTGTGTTCGGGTATTGTGACATTGACTTGACGTTTGTACGACTATAGTGTAACAAACTAAAATGCCACACACTTATTCTAATTTAGAATATGCTAATATGGTGTTTGTTTATGGATTTTGTGATGGGAATGCTACAGCTGCTGCTAATGAATATCAGCAACGGTTTCCACATCACAGACATCCTAATAAAACTGTATTTATTAGTGTATTCCACACATTGTGCGCGACCGGAAAGCTTCCCACTGTAAACATAATATCTGAACGAGGCAGTCGACAACAATTACAAGAAGTAGAAGATATTCTGGATGTAGTAGAAGAAGACGCAACTACCAGCTCACGGAGAATTAGTATTCAATTGGGCATTCCACAAATAAGGGTGATAAAAACACTCCACGAGCATGGCTTACGTCCGTACCATGTACAAAGAGTACAGCACCTACAACGAGATGATAATCGTAGACGTATGGAATTTTGTCGATGGATAAATGATAATCCTCGTTTTGTATCGCGTATACTGTTTACGGATGAAGCGACATTCACCCGTGACGGTATTAATAATTGTCATAATCAGCATGTATGGTCAGACGAAAATCCACACGCAACAGTCGAAAGTAACCTTCAACATAAATTTTCGGTAAACGTGTGGTGTGGTATGATCGATGGTTTTTAATTGGTCCTTACATTTTTGAGAATCGCCTCACGGGAGACACCTATTTACATTTTTTAGAAAATGAACTGCACGGACTGCTAGAGGATGTTCCCATAAACATCAGAATCCAAATCTTCTACCAGCACGATGGAGCGCCTGCACATTACGCTCGTGCAGTCAGGCTACATTTGGCTGAAAGGTTTCGAGGGAGTTGGGTTGGACTTGGTAGTCACATTGGTTGGCTTCCTAGGTCTACAGACCTCACGCCACTCGATTATTGTTTATGCTGCTGACAATATCAAACATCAACCTGACGCTATCAGGAACGCAACCAGCGCCCTTGGTAGACGATGTAAAAAATGTTTTGAAATGAATGGCGGTATTTTTGAAAATATATTATAAAGAACGATAATACCAATAAAATACAAAAACTTCAATGTATGAAATTTTGTTTATTTTTAGTTGCGCTATAACTCGAAAACAAATAAAAATCGGATAGCAACATTTGAATTTTTTTACATTACTTTCACCTGTAGAATACACTCCTACAGTTTGGTGGATTCCTCACGACTCAGCCTGTATATATATAAAGATAATTATTTCGTGACCTTTGTATGTCATTTTATATTTTATTCTTTGAAAAAGGCATCATTTGCCGAAACATGCAGGATTGTTTTAAATATATACATTTTGAACAAATTGAATTTACCATATATATATATATATATATATATATATATATATGTATATATATATATATATATATATATATATATATATATATATATATATATATTGTAGCTCTGAGAAGATATTTATTTCAGTAATTGTATAGACGCCTTCAGAATGCATTTCTTCTGTGCCAGAAGCGCTGGGATCAGTGATTGCACTACAAAGAGGACTATCAAGCTATTCTGCAATTATTTATCACTACATTTTGTGGAATATGTCGTACATTCGTTTGTTGAAGTCGATTATTTTTCTATACATATGCTATCTGGGTAAGTATTCCTGAATTTCGTTGAAATAATATAAAGAACATATTTACATTTACTTCGTTGCGTGATAAAATAGATATTATCGATGAAAATATACGGAAATCGCATAAAAATCAGAGAAAATAGACTAAATTACCCATGACTTTAGTTACTGAGAAAAACTATGGGCATTAAAGAATAATGTTTCATTTACATATCTGATAAGTATGTTTGCTATAATGACGCACTGATAAAGAATTGCAAATATTAATCGCATGTAATTATAAACGTGCTAGTGGTGAACATTATTAGCAAGTTATCTATATGAATATATACGAGGGTGTATTGATATATAAGCTCTCCAACGCTATCAAATAAAAATAAGAATTATGTTTGTCTGTAGTCGGCACTTGTTGCAAATTAATTGCATTTTGTCACGAAGTAATGTGAATAATATTAACTTCTATTTCCTAAATGTAACTTAAGGCTTCCCGATGTATTCCACCACAATCCTTAATAGCTTAGTGGCAGAGTAATGGTCCGGCAAACCATAGACATGTGTTCGAATCCTGCGTCAGAAAAATTCGTATAATTACCGTCATAAAATGTAGGAAGCAATATTTAATTTAAATTCGATGATATTTGTTCGTTGTTCTCTTGTGTACCTTTTCATATTAAATTCTAAAAGTCGTGTTTACAACATTCTGAAACAAAAAATTGAAAAAAGAAAATAAAAAATTGTAAAGAATTCATCTACAAAGGTCATTTTGCGCTAGCCTGTATTTATTTAAGAACTATGTACGTTATATGAAACATGTCTCTTCATTTTTACTTGTTAATAGTGTGTTAATGTCCTGTCAATTTTTGACTAATTCATTATCACTTTTGCAATTTTCCTAAATCATCATCACGTTACTTCATACTAAATATATATCTTATCTGACATTGATGATATATTAGACCATATTAACATACACATTCTAATTGGGAATGTCGGTTAATTCCTCGAGAAGCATTAATTGACCTCAAAGAATTATTCATTGTCTGGTTACTAGATGAATAGCCTATAATAAAAGTTTAATAATCGCTACAATTTTAACTTTATACTTTGGTCGTTATTGGAAACGCAAAGTCAGCTAATCATGGAAAATCGTTAAACTTAACAATCTTCAAGAAGTGTTTATGCGTCTAGTAGTAATTGATTTTATAGAGCTGATGTTGTTTGCATTTGGCGTCGCGTCTTTATGAATTTAATGTCTTTTTGTTAATTGGGGTCATTGTCATATTTCAACTTGAAATGCGATTTTTCACTCTTTCTATTTTATTTATTTGTGGGTTTTATGTTGGAAGCTGTTTACGATACATTTTTTCTTTAGAAAAATGAGATCACTAGTTTTCGTATTGAATTATATGCATTTACAATGAATTGCGGTGACACAGAGCCTTATACAGTTAGTTGACAAATTTATGTCTCCACCTAATCACACCTAAATATCAATTCTAAAAGGTTTTTCGTTAAAAACGACGTAAATAGGTGATTGGTGAAGGAGATACTTCATTATAACTAAAGACGGCAGACTATGTGCCAGACAGACAAGAATCATTTCACCATGTGTACTAAATATTGTTTTGGATACTATAATATAAATATGTTTTGAAGGTGCATCTGTTATTGCCAATAATACCACTTTTTCTTTAGAATAAATGTTTCGTTCATTGTTAGAAATACAAAATAATGTTTTTTTTTATTTTGATTTAGAACTGTAAAATATATGTTCAAATTCTGTTATCTCTTTGATAAATGCATGTATGGAAATATTTAGGAAACTAAATATAAACTATAACTATAACTACTAAATATATGTTTTTCTGCTCCGATATGTAAACAAAGCGAGAGGAATGAAAAATAATATTTAGTACAGATGGTAAAATGATTCTTGTCACCATGCACCGGGCACATAGTCTGCCGTCTTTAATTATAACGATAAGCAATAAGTGTACTAAACTTTTAATTTCAAATTTTTTTTTATTGTAAATCCACTACAATATTGTTTTGCCATACAATGGTTTCATCAGGTGGATGAAAAACAGTATTTCATCTACCTGATGAAGCCGTTTCAATTAGTAAAGAATATGTAACGGTGCATTGTCATATAACCAGAACCAACCACCCTTGTCGTGATATTTTGGTCGCACTCAAGAAATGCGCTTCAGTAATCTCTTCATCACTTCAAGGTAACATGCATCAGTAACTGATTGTCTTTTCGGTAAAAATTCTTTATGGATTACACCCTGACTATCAACAAACGCAACCAGCATGGTCTTCTTATCTGTTTTGGGTTGGACGCCACCACGTCCAGGCACTTGAGCACACTGCTCTTTGTACTATTCCCAATAGATCTCTCAATTCCACTCTGTTAGTCTTGTGTCCTCGATAAAAGCCACTATCCTCCTAAGGGGAAGTTTTAGTACACTCGAAGGATCCAATAGATCCCTCCCGAAATATTTCTGTCTGAGTTCCTTCAGTTCCTCACACGTGCATGTTACATGAAGGCTAGTTTCCCCCTATTTTTCACATATACACCAGGGCTCGCTATCCAAGCCCATGGTGTACAAATGCTTCCTTAAAGGACAATGTCTGGTTATTAAGCCGGTAATTATTTTAATTAACCAGCATGGTTTTGATTCTAAATTTTTGCAAACGAAACTTTTTGGGTTGTGGTGATATTTTTTCCAACCTCTGTGGTCTGGCGCTTCGTCTCAGGATCGTACTGAAACACCCATGTATCATCACCAATGATAATGCAGTTAAGAAAATTTGCATCGTGATCACAATTCTGGACAAAGTCTTCCAACGATGCAACTCTTCTCTGTTTTAGCTCACCCGTCAGATTGTGCTGCACGAACTTGGCACAAATCTTCCTCTTTCCCCAATCTTCATGTAATATTTATCGAATCTTCTCCTTATTCATGCTTAACTCTTCTGCCATCATTCGAAGGCTCATTTGTCCATCTCGTGGCACAAGTTCCCGCACCTTTACGATCGTATCTGCATTAGATAGACTGACGGAAGTCCAGTTCTAGCGCTCATCTTCAAACACTGTAGTACAACTTACGGTGTTATCATTGTACACCGATTTCTCGTAAGTTTCTGTTCCATTTTTACTTAATTTATAGCAAAATTTAATATTTACACGTTGCTCCATTACGACTAACAGAAACATGATATGCGCGCTAGCGTTCTACTCAGAAACTAATAGAATAACTGCTTCATCTTTACTTGACCGGCATCTATTAGTGAGACTGTGAATTATTATATGGCGTTTTATTTTTGGCTCTATTTCAGGTGACTGCACTATAGTAGGGTCAATCTGGGAATATTTGCCACACTCGTATATAGGAATAGGCAAAGACAATACGAGCGAGGGTCAATAAGTCCCTGAAAATCGAGATAAAAAACACTCTATTCTCAAAAAAAAAACGTTTTACTTTTCAACATAATCTCCTTTCAGCTCTCGATACCCTTCATCTAATTCAGGGATGCACAGACTTATAGGGAACAGGGGCCATTCGGGAAAATTATAAGCCAAGGACGGGCCACTACAAAGAATACTTATTAACACAAATATTTTTATTATTAAATAGTATGAATTACTACAAATGATAAAAATAAAAGAACATCAAAAATGTTTGTTGTAATTATGTAATCGTAATGTAATCTAATCATTACAATGTAATATTTCACGTTTTATTATTTTGATGCCTGACATTGCAGTGACCTAACAATTTTGTTTATGTTTGGCTCCACATTACTTGTCGCCACACGTAAAATTGCTTCCAGATTTTCATTTGCCAGACGGTTTCGATTTTTTGTTTTGTTAAGTTTCATCACTGAAAACGTTTGCTCACATATATACGTCGATCCAAATAAGCTTGCGCATTTCAATGCATTTATTCGCAACTCTTTGTAAGCGGTTTTGTCAACAGAACGGTAAAAGTTGAGTAAATTACCTTCATTAAACTTGTTTCGTAAATTATTATTCCAGCTGTATTGATTCCGGTGCATTTTCGGGTGAAATGTTGAAAGGATTGCTGAAAATGTCTAATAGAGGTTTAACTTTTTTGAAGTCTAGAAAACGATCATGAAAAGCTTGTACTAAAATATCAATTTTTTCAACATAAGCGAAATTGACATCAGTTTTATTGAATTTCTCCATAATTTTTTTATAGTTCGGAATTGAATAGCTGTAATTGGCTGAATTGATTTGTGTCCTGAAAAGACTCAATTTGCATTGAAAGGACGAAACATGAGAGTATAACTGCGAAATCAATTGATCTTTGCCTTGGAGTCGCGTATTTAAGACATTCAAGTGATTTGTGATGTCTACAAGAAACGCTAAGTCACACAGCCAATCAGGGTTGATGGCGAGAGACTTTGTTCAACATAAAAAAACAGTGATACGTCGTCAGCGTGGAGTTATATTTTAGTTGCGAAAGACGGGAATAGTGCTAAATGTAAGCGATGCCCTGCCATTCTCAAGACTTTGGGTGGATCGACCAAGGGATTACATACACATTTGTCATCAAAACATAACATTAAGATTTTAGCTGACGTTAATCGTTTAACAGCTTCAACAAGTCAAGATTCTGAAAATCTGAACACAGCACCGCCACCAGCTAAACGAAAGTTAAAAGATTATTTTACTAAAAGTGCCGACGATAGCCTGGATGATGTTTTGGCAAGAATGATTGCATTAGATGGATTTCCATTCAGTGTATTCATAACTTCAGACGATTTGAGAAAATTGCTCTTAGCGAAATACACGGATTTACCAAAATCAGCCGTCACAATTCGAAAGCGAAAATTGTCTTCGTATATTGAAAGAGCGTCTAAGTAAATTTGATATTTCCCTGGAAATTGATATCGTGGCGACTGTAACCAATGGACCGAACGTTCTGATAAAGGTGAGACAGCTTGTTTGCACTGAACAACAACTGTGTATCAATTTGGCCGTCTGTGATGTGCTTTATCAAATAAAGAATTATTTTTAAGAGAAGCAAGACATCCTTACCTCAGACTCAGATGATACTATCAATGAACCAGCTGTGACTGCTGATTATATGAACGATAGCGGTGATGATGACAATTTAGAAGACTTAGACTGTCCAGAATCAGGTTTAATCTTAATGTCACAAAATGAACTTGCGCGAGAACACATACCAGAGTTAACGAAAGATGAAAGCATTAATGAGCTGATAAAGAAAATCCGCAAAGTTGTAGTGTATTTCAAAAGATCACCATTAAAAAATGAAACAGTACTTCAAAAATATGTGAAGATTGAACATGAAAAAGAACTGTCACTTCTTTTGGACTGTAAAACCAGGTGGAATAGTTTTTAACCATGCTGGAAGGATTTTCTCTTTTAAAAACATGCATTCTAAAAGCTCTTATAGATCTCAATAATCCAATCCGTTTAGAAGATGCTGATTTTGACTTGGTAAATAAAATTATTGATGTGCTGACCCCAGTTAAATTAACAGTAGAAGCAATCTGTCGACTAGATGCTAATTTATGCACAGCTGATGCCGCTTTGAAATTTCTTATAAAACAATTGTCTAGCAAAAGCTCAGCACTCGCCAATAAAATGAAAACATCCTTAGTGGAACGTATAAAGCAACGACGAAATGATGATTAACTGGTGTGTTGAATTATTTACAAAATCCACGAAAAGATGATGAAAATCAGTTATTATCGGATTTGGAATGGCTTGACTTATTTCCAGTTCCCACACAGGCTTTAGTGAGGGCGCAAATAAAGAATATTGTTAAAAGACTAAATCGAGATGACACGGAAGAGGAAGAAAGGTCAGGATCACAAACAGATGATGAGCCAAGGCAACAAACCTCTCAACCCCAATTGCCATTAAAGGAAAAGTTACAGCTGGAAATTAATAAGAGCATGGAATCCCCAGATCCTGAAGTACAAAATGAATCGGGGTTGGTAAATAGTATTATAAGCGAAATGAGCCTGTTCGAAAATGGAGGAGTTCGTGGATATCACTTAGAATTAGCTTATAAATATCTATTGTCTATTCCTCCAACCAGTGTAGAACCTGAGCGAGCGTTTTCAGCTGCTGCATATGTTGGCAATAAACTAGGAAGCAGGCTTGGATGTCATGCTTTGATACTTCTGCGATTGTATTTTCGAAATTCTAAATAGTTTTTTGTATTGTCTTTTTTGTTCCTTATTTTAGTATATTGTGTATTGTGTTGTGCAACAATATTAATAAATAATTTTTAAGAAATTACTTAATTTTTTTTTCATTTGATCCCAATTAGAAACCACATAGTCTAATCCCGGGATTACGCTTCAAAAATCCCGTGATCTCTATATTGAAAAACATGCATCGGGTGTAAGAACATTTAGAAACGTTCAATGAAGTTTTATTATAGGTACGCCATTCTTCAATTATAGAGGGATTAATTTGCCATCTGAGAGGTACAATCGGAGGGTCTACAGATGATATAGTAGATTTTAAGATTATCAGCATGCCCCAGATATTCACAGTTCAATTTATCTTGGAGATCATTGATAAAGATAACAAGTGTTCATTTGAAAAGTCGAATCTAGTACCATGTGATTTACTGAGAACATTTTGAAGTATGTCGTAAATTAAAATTTACTACTTAACCTACGAAGTCGCATATTTTAACAGTTTCATACATACAAATAAATAACAAATAATTGGTAATTATTGAAAACTATAACAAATGTTGAAAATGTTGTCCTTCACGATCAATGCACTTTAAAATCCTCCGTTCAAAATTTCTGATGATATTCTGCAACATTACTGAATTGTTATTAATTTCCATGCATTTCTGTTCGATTCTCTGTAGCATATCATTCAAATTCAATATAGGTGTTCGAAATATGTTATTTTTTAGATAAGGCCACAAAAAGAAGTCGCAAGGTGTTAAATCGCATGAACGTGCAGGCCGGCAATTTCACTATTTCGACTAATTATACGCTTATCAAAAAATTCCCTTAAATAATCCAAAGATTCTGCAGTACAGTGACAAGGTGCTCCGTCTTGTTGGAAATATACATTTTCAAGTTCATCATCATGCAACTGATTGACAAATGGTTGTAAAAATTCCGACGGTACCTTTGAGCATTTAACGTTCCCTGAAAAAAATATTGGTCCAATGATTCGCCTTTGGCTTATTGCTGCCCAAACACCAATTTTCTCTGGATGTAGCGATTCTTCATTAATTACATGTGGATTTTCACTACTCCAAATTCTTGTATTTTGTGAATTTAGGTATCCCGTTTTATAAAACCATGCTTCATCAGTAAAGATGACTCTTTGCGAAAGTTCTCCATTATTGTTCATATTTTACAAACCAATTACAAAACTGTAGTCTACGTTCTTTTAACGAATTTCTAACAATTCTTGTACTGCTGTGACACGGTATGGATAAAGTTGCATATCTTTTTTTAATAACTTGTGAGTTGTACCAACAGAAAGGTTTATTTGTTGACTCAAATGTCGAACAGATGTTGTGGTTCATTTTCCATTACTTCTTCAACACGATTGACAACTTGAGGTGTACGTTTCTTAACTGCTCCGCTGCCTGATTTTCTTAAGAGACTACCAGTTTCAGAAAAAAGTTTTAAAGTTCTATCCAAAATATTCTTAAATTTTATATAATCTATTACAAAATGTGGAAACTCAACTTGAAATTCTACCATGCAATCTTGAACTGAATAAACCCATAAACATCAATTTTATTACCACTTCGAAAATAAGCCTGGACTAAAAAAATTTTATGTTCTAAAGTGAAAGCCATTTTAAAACTGAGAAGCAATTTATTTAAACCAGAATCGACGCACGATTATTTTATGAACCAACTGATATTTGTGATTGACATTATCAAATGTCATTTGGATTTACGTTTACGGAACAACAAACACATACTAATATATTTGCGTCTTATTCTATCAAAATTTCAAAGTAACCTAGATTGACTTTTCAAATGAACACACGTTATAAGTGCAATAGTCTGAAAATAAAGGAAAAATTTTAGACGAAAATCCGTTGTAAAATACTTTTAAAAGTAACTGAAGGGGCCAGTCCCCGGATTCGAACTCTCGACCTAACGCCCTTTGTGCGACGCTTTTACAATTTGCCTCGTTCAGCCGTTAAATGCATGGAAATAAAAATATGTATGTTTATTTTAGCCGAGTCGAATACGAGTCGAATTTATGAATAGTCCTGTTCATTTTTTTATAGTACATAAAAACGATTATCTTCACACTTATATTATTTTTGGAAACGTTTTTAAAAGCAAAAATGTATGGCTTCGCCTTGGAAGGTAGGATTAATATTTGGTCGTGACTGTAATTTCTTAACAAACTACTTAATACGACATTTTTATTAAAACAACAGTAAAGATTTGAACCGTCGCGTATTGAAGTGCAAAACAAACGATACATTAAACATTATAACGTTATTGAATAAGTTTTAAATGCATACAGGCGAATGCAATAAATAATAACATAGAATTACCGCGACAAAGAAAATAGGGCAATTTACATTGCTAAATGTATTAGTCGAGAAGTTATTCTTAGGAATTACCATCGGAATTTGTGTATTTTGCGTAGATGTATGTAGTAAATAAAGCACATAATCACTAAAATTCTGTTGAACGTTTAAAAGTATGAATCAGCGGTGGATAGAATTATTTTAACGAAAGTTAAAACTGAATATATTAAATTAGAACTTCTTCAAAGAATTCCTAAAATACATATTGCTATGAATAGTGGTTTGAAAATTTACCACGCCACTATCCACAACTAGTTTTCCCAACTAGGTTTGTTAGCCGGTGAATTTTCAAATGTGAGACTTCTAACTTCTCGGGTTCCAATAAGGAAAATCGTGTCTGTGAATTATTTTAGGCGCCAGTGAAATGTTGACACAAATTTATTTACTTAAATTATATAAGTTACTAAGCAATATGGGATTTAACACAATAAATGAAACACAGGATAAAATTTAAACTGAATATTTAATACAAAAATAAAAAAAGAAAACAAAATCTATCTTTACTAAGTATAAAGATGCTGTATTATACAACAATACATGAGGTAAAAACATTCATTGTAAAATTTACAGCTAAATGAATTGAAAAACTTCCTCTTAATGACTCCGATCAAACTTATCTAAAAATAATAAAGTTCAATATTTAATTTCTCCCCAGAGAACCACGCTGTATAAACAAATTCTGAAACACGTTCTAAATTTACACATGCGCAACTAACATGTACAAAAAAACCCTGAATCCTCTCGAACAAATTATAATTACTATAATTTTAACATAGAAATTTTAATAGTAAGCTTTATTATTTATATTTCTAATAATAAATCTTTTAATTAACAAACTTGGATACAATAGAAATGTTCTTAGAATTTTAATTTATGTTTTATGATATCATAAAAAATCTACTTACAAAAGTTACTGGAGACGAACAAAGAAGGTGCTTATTCTATATTAATCATCAAATAACATACGCGAATTTAACTCTACAACACTCTAAAACATCAATTAATCACATTTCAAACAAATAACCGAATTAATTCAATATAATAAATTATATCACACCAAGCTACCTTCTAATTCAAACTATAAAATTGGTCTCCCAGAATTACGTCAACTTTCACATCAAATCGGCCTCGGATAAAACCAGTTTTTATCTTCGCACATTTAAAATAACATTTTCAATATACATACAGTCTGGTTTTAACAAAATATTTACATTTTTAAATAAATTATTTTTAATTAAAAATCCATAGCAATATGTTTTAGGCAATAATGACTTAATTTGATACCCTAAAGCAGCGATTCTCGTTCTTCTTAGCTCCGTGTTCCCCCATATAGTAAATGTAAATAATAAATTATACATTGGACAAAATATATTGCAGCATGCAGTGATGGTGCAAAGGCGATAAAGGAAAGAATAGTAGATTAATGGAAATATTAAAAGATCGTCTTATACCAAGGGCGGAATGGACGCACTGTTTCTTTCACAAACATGCTCGTGTCGCAAAAAACATGCCGGAAAATCGCAATCAAATTCTTTGTGAAGCTATAAAAGTGGTTAATTTTACTAAAAGCCGACCGTTACAGAACAAGCTGTTTGCTGAACTATGTAATGAAATGCGCGAAAATAAAAAATCTCTTCTTTTCCGTACAGAAGTTAGATGATTATCGCGAGGGAAACCTGGGTATTGGAATTGCGAGATGAATTATAGTATATTACATACCGAGCGGGGCAGTGCTCTATTACAGCCGAGCGTCAAGGTAGCTTACCGAGGTGCAAAGCACCGAGGTAAGCTGCAGACGCGAGGCTGGAATGAGTTCTCCCGAGGTATGTATACGATTTTACTCACAATCTACTATTAGTAATTCTATATAAGTTTTATTTTAAATAATAATAATAATAATACATGAGTATCGGTATTTATTTTTATGATAATTTGATAAACTATTTTAAGGAAGATACTTGTAAAATCGTTGCTAGGCAATGTAATAAGTTTGTTGAATCTGACAGTTAGGTAATTATTTTGCCAGTTACAAAATATAGTACGGCATTTTTAATAATAAAAAATCTTTATACGTGTATACTAAGAAATATGTCCGACAGTGAACTTGAATGCACCCCACCAGAGCTGCGAGTAGCTGCAGAAAAAGCTACTGAAGGCATGATTCCGGAAAAAAAGCAGGGAGAGGTACGAGAAGACTTACGAAGCATATAGTAAATGGTGCGTGATTAAGGGTGTGCAGCATACCTCTAAAACGGTACTCCTTGCTTATTTTGCTGAATTAAGTAAACAAAATAAAGTTTCCACATTATGGTCAAGGTATTCGATGTTGCGAGCAGTTCTTAATATTAGGCAAAATGTTGATATCAGTAATTATGCAAAATTGCGAGCATACCTAAAAAGGCAGAATGTGGGATACAAAGCTAAAAAGTCAAGCGTTCTGTCCAAAGCAGACATTGATAATTTTCTCAACAACGCTCCGATAGAATATCTTCCTCAAAAGATAACATTCTAATTTCTTCAGTGCATATTAAATTTATGTTAAATTACATATTTCTTTTAGGTTTCTTTAATTATTGGCATCTCTGGAGCCTGTAGATGCGATGAACTTTTAAAAATGAAAATAAGTGATCTGGATATTTTAGAAAACCGAATTATAATAGTAATTCCAGTAACGAAAACCAACTCCTCCCGTACATTCGTAATCACAAAACCGGAATGGATGAAAGTAATAAAGCAATACTACGACCTTCGCAACAACATTGAATCTGAAAGATTTTTTTACAAATGAGGAATGGCAAAGTTACACGACAGCCTTTTGGGCATAACTCTATCGGAAATTTTCCCAAAAAAATAGCAACTTACTTAAAACTGGATAGCATTAATGGGTTTACAGGACATTGTCTCAGACGTACTTCAGCGACATTACTGGCAAATGCAGGTGGAGACATTCTACAGTTGAAAAGATTAGGGGGGTGGAAATCCAGTACCGTTGCTGAAGAATATGTGGAGAACTCATTACATGGACAAGTAAAAATTGCTAATATGTTGTCAAATGTAGAACAATCAAGATCGTCGATTTCTAAAAATGAACAGTATAATTTTAAGCAACAACATGGTCTTTCTTTAACAGTCAACAGCAGGGGCGGCTCGTGACGACGTATTTTGGTTTGCAGTACAATGATCCGAGTGCTTCGTGTATTCTCGTGTACTAACTGTAACGTTTGCTTAGTAAACACCGAAAACACACGAGGCACTCGTATCATTGTACTGCAAACCAAAATACGTCATCACGAGCCGCCCCTGGTCAACAGTAATGATAATTCTAATGTAACCATTAATATTTACAACTCTAAATAGGTTTATTATTGTTTCTTTACTAAATAAATACAGAGTTTGATTCCAATTTAATCTTAAAAACATGTTTTAATGCCAAAATGACAATGATGTCATATTTGTGACTAATGAACTGACACTTGCTAGCTGGGAAAACACTTTTCCGGTTATAGCTGGGAATGTGAAGTAGGTAAGCAATAAGTCGCTTCCCGACTGTTTCGAAGGGTACAAATCTACAGATTACTAACCGATTGTGAGTAAATAATATTAATAATATGTTGTTGGCTTACTTAGCTGATGTATTTGCACCTTTAACCCTAGGACCCGAAACGATTTCTAACCACTGTTTTATCATACTTATGGTTGGGCTAATTTACTGGTATTAATAGACTTTTTAAGTACGAGTTATAGCTTTAAAATTTTGACAAAAATATTATTTTAGAAGGAATGGTTTTGGCAGTATAAAAATACTTTCACGATTTACCAACCGGTCCCATATGTTGTTTACTGTATAAATGTAGGTAAAGTGAGTGTGTTTTACAATGATAGTGGTTCGCTTATAAATTCCGGACTTCTCCGCTGCTGATAAACCTTTCTTGGCATTCCCCGATGTATACAGAAAGGGGAAATCCCTTTATCCTAACGTTAAGCTTAGGTTAAGGTGTATATCTGGCTTTTTCAAATATGAATATCTGGCTTCTACTCATACCTTGTTTCTAAATTGAGTGGGCTATTCGACGTCGATTTAAGTGGAAGTCTAGTTCCTACAGAGTAGCACGTCTCTCTTCACATTGTATATAAAATTGTATTTTACGTCTATCAATGAATATTTGATTGAAAAATATTAATAGCACAGATATCTTGAGATCATTCGTGGTATATCTGGCATAAGTTTACACTTCAGTAGTATATTTATTATTAATTAATTCAAATCAATAATCCATATGCGTTTTAAAATAATTTATTTAAATTTTATAGACTCTAATTACTAACGTGTGTGAAAGTTTTTACTTACTCGTAATAAATATTGTTATGGGACAAACAGCACCCTAATTCCAGCATCTATAATAGGAAAAACGACATAAACAATTATTAAATTCATTGAAAAAGGGTTAAATAAGCGGTTTTAATATGTTAAATTACTATCGAAATGTATATAAATTAATATGACGACTACTTTGTATACTTTTAATTAACCTATTTAATTTTTAAACTTACTTTTATATTTTTTATTTCTATTTCATAATTCAAATCTTTAGCGCGAAATTACAGATATCTAATTTATCTACATCAATATTTTGTACCGATACTAGTTAAACACGCCCACTTATTTAAAAGGAAATTAACCCGCGAAAGCGATATTTGCTATGCGCATTACAACATAACCTAGCATTAGAAAACATGTTTAATATACTTGAAAATTATTCTATAAATTTAATTATTATGTCTAAATTATTAAATGGTTTATTTTATTCTTGTCAATAGAATTAGTAAAAGTAAAACTTCGAGGCTATTTCATATAGTTAACTAGGCTTTGAAAATAAAGAAACGCTATCGGCGCCTTTTCCAAAAACGCTTTAAAACGTATGGCCGTATTTTCGATCTCCTCCAAAGAAAATTATTAAAAAAGTGAATATACCAGTGAAATTAATATAAATATATGTTGAATCGAGAGATAAATAATTGATTTAACATTTAAAAACACACCTGAAGCCCAACACTTGGTAATTTTCCAAATCAAGACGAGCATCATAAGAATTGGAGTACCGACGAAAAGGCAGAACTGAAGCTGTGTACGCTACATACTACTACATACATATATCTAAACCTATCATATTATATATATTTTATAACATAGTAGTACTTACCTGATTTAATTTGTTTACTGTAGTAATTTAGTATAAGATCGCATTTATTTATCACACATAACCTTATAAGTATAATAACTAATAACTAGAGAACGGATGCAATTTCGATAAAACGCAATCGGCAATTGGAATTGTGTATAGCGTCGCTCAGTACATCCCGGCGTAATTCAATGAAGTATTTGTTTGACTTACTCGGACACCTGGTCTCGCCACGATAACAATGGACAAGCCAGCTATTGTATTCGGAGAATATAGTGTTTTTTAAAGTGTTTTCATGAGCGTAGATAGAAGCGGGGTTTTTATAATGTATTTTATTTATTAGTTCATATTTCGTAAGATAAATAAAGTGCTGTGAGTAAGTTTCTTGTTTTCATAGTTTTAACTGTTAATTACATCGTAATTTTTGTGATAGATCCTGTTTAATATCGTTTGATTGAATCTATTTCTACCAATTCTTCCGACGTAAGAGCGTGCATTGAATTTCGTTCAGTTTCAATAACTTACGCACACATTTTTAGTTTTCATTTATTTAGATCTAGAGCATTGTTTAAGTTACTTTTTCAGACATGATATGGAAGAATGATCGAGAGCGGCATTATAAAACAATGGCGAGTTGGATTAACGGTCATACTGATTGTATGTCCATTGTCAGTGATTCCGAAATTTATTACAAAATCCGTAAAATATCGTCAAAAATTCGTCACTTAGGATCGCAAACACATCTGAACTCTGTAAAACTTTTATGGCGGCTAATATTCCATTAAATAAACTTAGCAATCCCACTTTAAAAATATTTCTGAAAAAATATACTGGTCGAAAGGTTCCTGATGAATCAACTTTACGCAAATATTATGTTTCTAGGTGCTATACGAGAACAGTAGAACGCATTAGAAGCCATCTTTTAAATCAATACATATGGATAAGCGCCGACGAAACGGTGGATATGTTAGGACGCTGTGTGGTAAATGTTGTAGCTGGTGTACTACATCCAACTATTCCCTATAACTCATATGTAATAGCAACAAGTGTTATAAATAGAGTTGATGCGGAAACAGTTGCTGAAACCATTAAGGAGAATATGCAAAAAATGCTTCATTCGGACGCCACGTACAAAGAAAAAATACTTTTATTTGTCAGTGATAGTGCTGCGCATATGTTAAAAACAGGCAGACTATTGAAGAAAACATATCCTAATATGCTGCATATTACTTGTGTAGCACATGCTCTCCACAGAATCTGTGAATATATCAGAGACACTTTTCCGGAAGTTGATAGACTTGTATCAGCTTTTAAAAAAGTTTTCAGAAAAGCACCATTGAGAGTAGCTCTTTTCAGGGAAAAATTTCCATCTCTGTCACTGCCTCCCACTCCAGTAATAACTAGATGGAGAACATGGCTGGAAGTTACTAGTTATTATTCTGAGAATTTCGACAGTCTAAAACATTTCGTAACACTGCTAAAGGAGGATGCTAGAAGTATTGGTGAGTGCAAGGAGCTCACGCAAATCCCAAATTTAAAAAATCAGTTGTACTTTCTTCACGAACACTTTGGAAAATTGCCAAAACTAATCACTTATTTTGAAAATCGAAATCTCAAATTAAATGACGGATTAACCACATTAGATGTGGCTGTTAATAATTTGAAAAGTATTCCAAGTGACTTCGGATATGGCCTTCGGCAAAAGTTTGAAGCAATTCTTAATAGAAATCCAGATTTAATTACATTGCAGCAATTATGTATGGAGACAATTCCACGAAATCTAACGGCTAAATATGAAGAAAGATAAGAATATTTCAAGTATGCACCTATAACCAGTTGCGATGTAGAAAGGACGTTTTCTATTTATAAGGATGTACTTAATTCAAAGAGAACAAAATTGACAGAAGAAAACCTTGAGAAACTATTGCTAGTCAATATTAATACTCCTTTACTCAACTTGAACGACAAAATGAACAAATAAAAATGTTCCAATTATAGAAATAAAATTAAAAACTTTAAAAATACAACTTTTCAACAAATAAATATGTATTTCGTAATTTTATAGATCACCACCCGTTCGTTTTCCAATTATATAAATAAAATTAAATATTTTAGAAATACAGCCTTTCGCCAGTACTGCACTGGGTGAGCGTGTCCGTTCTCTACTAATAACACACGTGCAAATATTTAATAGTTAAATTGATTTATCGCTTGATACAGTTATTTACAGTTTCCTTTTTATTTCAATAAATTATTTTATTTTTATTAACAAAGTCACTCTTTTATTTGTTAGTGTTAAGTTGTAGGAGTTATTTAAAATAAGATTTATTTATTTATACACATCACAAAGGAATAAACAACCATTCTACCAGCGAAGATCCAGAGAGAGTCACATTCTAACTATTTCATGCTTCCGACGACTAGTTGGCACATAAAACATATAGATAGCGTTGATCTAAATATATTTATGATATTAAAAGGCGCCCAATTAAAAATTCAAATTTATTCACTTAAACTTGCATTACACTTATCATTCATTTACATTCTTATTTAGATCTTCATTCGCTTTGTCTCAATATATTTAAAAAAAATCTGTGAAAATTACACAGTAATATTTATGATGATAATAATAATTACAATAAATATATTATTTATTCTTACACTGTTTCGAATTATATAAAATGTTAACGTCGAGAGAATAAATCAAAGAACGTCTTCTGCGGCGTCCAGCGCTTTTATATCTCGCAGTTCCTGTTTCTCGGAACTGCCCTCCCACTACGTTTAATTTATTTCAAACTTTGATTTTTCTCTTGTTTTCTTTCGTTTTAACCCCTGTATCTATCCGTTTATTATATGCAAGTTTGCCTTTTCTTTCATTGTCTGCAGTTATTTTGCCTATATACATTCTAATTTTTTGTATTTTATGTGCTTTACATTTTTAATCACGAGAATAAAATTTACTTTTTTTTTACTTCCGAGAATTTCCTATTTTTCGTGTTCCAGCGAGCAAGGAATTACTCGTATTTGGTGTGTGTTTTGATTAGATGTTTTTGGTGCTTATCCTTGTTCTTTCCGTAGTCCTTTTGTATTAATTACCCTTTCATGACCAATTCTTTTTAATTTGGTGTAACCGCATTAGTTCGAGCGTTGTGGGAATGCGCATTCTAATTAATGTATTTTTGCTTTTGATATTTTGTTTGTTTTGTTTATGTTTTGAACGTAAGAATTTATGATTGTTGTTCTTAATATAACAAAATATTGTTTACAGTAATAGTGGTTCGCTTATAAATTCCGGACTTCCTCGCTGCTGATAAACCTTTCTTGGCATTCCCCGATGTATACAGAAAGGGGAAATCGCTTTATCATGCGGATTTTGGGGACTTCACGTGTTTCAGCATATTTGTAGGTGCACGTCGTGAACAGTGTGGCCAGATTGGGCGATTTATCACAATTTGGGCTACTATTAAAAGATAAATGCGACTGAATTTTTGAAAAAATCGCAAGTCGCAAATTGGGCGATTTTATATAATTGTAATTTTCGAATTCATTTATTTCAGTTTCAATAGCGAAAATAGGTAAAATTGAGGAGTAAAATCAATATATTTTTCTCGCTTTTGTACATGTTATTTTAATTACTCCTACTCGCTTTAATTTATCAATGTTTTAGTTTTTAGGCTTGTTCACAAGTTCACACAATTCACACTATAAACTTGAAGTGTGACCACTTACACCAGTTTGTATGTAACTGTTTCAGGATTCTGATTATTTTTTATCAATGAGATATTTTAAGGTTTATTTGTAGTTTATAGGCACTGAATACTTCCTTGATAATGGCATTACTGGCTAAATAAACGAATTGTGACAAGTGACATTCCGCTAAAATCTCTTAAATAGGTATAAATATCGAAGTGAGAACGAATATAACCTAATAGTTGTCAGAACTTCAGTTTCAGTTTTTCTTATATTGTTATTAGTTTATTTTATTTACGGTTTGCTATTATAAAATCGAAAATAAAAATGGGCAAATGAGCCAAATATAAAAAAAATACAGAAAGGAATGGGAACTCGAACCTTTATTTAAATTTAAAATTAAATTATTTTGGCGGGGAATTTAAATTTTAAAATTTAAGTTGGCTGCGATTCTGGGCGATATTTGATGCTAGAGTCTGCGCCAAGAATTTTTGAAATATGGCCACACTGGTCGTGAACAATGCATTAGTGCTTGTCGAATCTGTGTAGTGTTACTTTGTTACTGTGAATAAGACAAAATTTATATTTTGTTCAGTTGTGATGTGCGATTTGACATTTTAGCATAATTTTTTATCAATTATCAGGTAGTTATTTCTGAATCTTTTATTGCGGCTATTTTCTACTTTGCGTTTTACTCATTACTGGAAATGGATCGTAGAAATAAGGAATACCTTACACAACAACAGCTAGAGGTGATAGTAGCCGAAATGAGTGACGTTGAATACAATAGCGCATATGAAGTTTCAGACGACGATGGAGAGGTGGATGCAGTCAAAGGCCTCATCAATGGAGGTGATACAAGCATAGCAGAAGAATTAGATAGCGGAGAATCTGCTGAGAGCAGCGATGATGACCACAACAGAAATCCGGCTGGAGCTAATTCTTTTATATCAAAGAACAAACAAGTTGTTTGTTACCAAGATCCTACTTTACCTCATCACGAAAGACAACGACGACACAACATTTTACGAGAACGTTCAGAACACGGTCGATACACCTACATCTTTTTTTATTTATTTTGGTAAACCTCTTCTTGAAATTATCCTAAAGTGGACGTATGAAGAAGGGGAGATTGTTTTCGGCAAAAATTGGATAAAAATGGATGTCCAAGAATTGAAGAAATTTATTGGAGTTTTGATACTAATAGGTGTATACAAATCTTACAACGAGGACGTAACACAACTTTGGAGCAAAAACAATGGTCGAAAAATCTGTGGTACTATTATCGCTCGAAATAGATTTCAAAATATACTTCGTGGACATAGATTCGACGATGCAGCGGATAGACGAAGAAAAAGGAGTGGCAATAAAATAGCAGCAATACGGGAATGCTTTGAGTTATGGAATACTTATTTGCGAGATGCGCTGGTGTGTGATGGTGTATGACGGTTGATGAACAGCTTATAACTTTCAGAGACAGATGTCCCTTTAGACAATATATTCCATCAAAACCTGGACGATATGGAATAAAATTTTGGACCATTTGTGATAGTGCAATAACCTATGCATGGAAACTGGAAATTTATCCTGGCAAGTAGGGAGGGGAAAGAGACAATAATCAAGGCGAAAATAAAACGTTTATTAGAAGAAATTGAAAACTCTGGAAGGAATGTCACCTGCGACAATTTCTTTACTTCGTACAGTTTTGCAAAGCATTTGTTATCAAAAAAACCTAACATTAGTTGGTACGATCCGTAAAAATAAGCTTGAATTGCCATCTTCATTTGTTGATCCAAAAAATCGGTTAAGTGTTTTTCACACAGTTTGGTTTTACAGACGATGCGATGATTATTTCGCATTGCCCAAAGAAACGCAAGCTTGTACCGTTT
The DNA here is from genome assembly GCA_935421215.2 of Melolontha melolontha. NCBI lineage: Eukaryota > Metazoa > Arthropoda > Insecta > Coleoptera > Scarabaeidae > Melolontha > Melolontha melolontha. The sequence goes on from OW285236.1 coordinate 16,281,594, forward strand.
CTGAGTACTCTGCACAGTGAGAAAAATGTTTATAATGGCCAAAAAAAGAAATCTCAGGTAATCCTGGACTATAATAAAACAAAAGATAGCGTAGACAACATGGACAAAATGACACGATCATACACCGTGAAAAGGATGACGAAGAAATGGCCTCTTGTAGTTTTTTATAACATGATTAGACATCAGCGCCATGAACGCATACATACTATGGAAGCTCTTGAAACCTAATTCAGCTTTTGATTTGAAAAAGAGAAGAAACTTTCTAATTGAGCTAGGAAAGGAGCTAGCAGAATACAAGGACCACGAAAAACCAGAAGCAGAAGAAGAAACTGAAGCATCTACTAGTTCTGAGATTCCAAGAAAGAAGAAATGTGATATACAAAAAAAGTTTAGGTATATCAATACGTTAAGCACGTATTACGCATTTGTTACAAATGAAACAGACATGCAATATACATATCTGTAATTGTACACCTGGACAATACACCTCGTATTTTCAGCATTTACATCTGCTTAAGACACGTGTTTCTGCCATTTACTATTAGGCGTCATCAGTTAAGCTAGTGAAGTAATTAAAGCTTAAATCGCCTATAAGGTATAGCAAATTTTGTCCTATCAGGTAGCACCATATAATATAGTGACATCTGAGGGACGAAAGAGATTATGCCGAAAATGGCAACCCTTCCCTTGACCGGCTATGCCGATACAGAAGGGAAGAAAATACGTATATAGGTGTAAGTCCATTAACACGATGCCAGATGGCGGTAAATATACAAAAAAGGTTTAGGTATATCAATACGTTAAGCACGAATTACGCATTTGTTACAAATGAAACAGACATGCAATATACATATCTGTAACGTACACATGGACAATACACTTCGTATTTTCAGCATTTTTCAGCATTAATTGTCCATGTGTACAGTTACAGATATATATATTGCATGTCTGTTTCATTTGTAAGAAATGTGATGTTTGTCCATCTTCAAAAGACAGAAAAACAAGAACAACTTGTGCACGTTGTAAAACCAATGTATGCGGTGAACACTCAGTAGTTATATGTAAGAAATGTGTTTAACCCACTTTTACTTTTATGTAAGTCATTTATATACTTTATTTTACAATATTTATGTCTTATTATTACTATTGCTACGGTTTATTCTAATGGTCTTTTCTTATGTTGAATAAAATAAAAGTCAAATATAATAATGCTTACGCTATATTGAATTCAAAATAATCGCCGAATATTAGCTCAAACCCAGCATATAGTAATACGGGTCCAATGCACCCGCGCGGTAAGTAGCGATAGGCCGTTTTCCTGGTAGTCCTAGGGTTAAACGACTTGAGTGTGAATTTACAAGGACGCGATGAAAACATTTTATTAATGACAGACAAAGTTCATGCTTTAATTAAGAGACTTGTCCCCACTTCGGATTATATTGAGAAAAATTGGAATGAAGAACACACCGTTTTTCACCACAATTTGGATTGCATGAAGATGCATTTGCGCGAGCTCAAAACTTAGTTGACGGAGTATTCCACGTGAAATAGAAATGATTTCTCGAAGAGATGGGTACTGAATCCGTTTAGTGAATACGTTATCGCTGCTAAGTTGCCAGTTGAGATTCACGACTAGCTCTGCAGAAATATGGAAATTTAGTCACAGAAGCATTGAACATATTAATCCCTTTTGCCACGTCTTATCTCTGTGAGTTTTTCATCAATGGGGTTGCGTTAAAAACTAAATACAGGAATCGGCTCTTATCACTCGAAAACAATTTGCTTTGGTGTGTTTCTAACATAGATCCACATATGGAGAAACTTTTAAATGAAAAAGAAATGTAACTATTGCATTAATTTCTGTTCTTTACATTTGTAATTATTGTAAAATGATTATAATAAATGATTTTTTCACATGAAATGATTTTTCATTATTGTTTAGGCTATTTCGAGACCCCCTTTTAATATCATCTTGACGCACCTGGGATCGCTACCCCCAGGTTGAGAAACGATGACTTAGTGCATTACATTTTAAAAGATTTCAATGTCTTATTACAAACGGCGGCTTGTGCTGGATATCGGGATGTGGATGTGCCATGCTAATAATAATGAAATTATTCTAAGATAAATAAAATAATTAGTGGTGCTGGTGAAGTTTCTTCAAAGGTCCAGGACGTGCGTGGTATTGGTTGTTAATTAAAATATATATATATATATATATATATATATATATATATATATATATATATATATAGTAAACCTAATCAGTAGGCGATTAAAGGTCTGTACATTACTTCAAAATATATGTATTTAAAAAACTCTACATGTTTCGGCTGTATACGCCTTTATCAAGAGAATACAAAATATGAATGACAGGATGTATTCTCTTGATAAAGGCGTATACAGCCGAAACATGTAGAGTTTTTTAAATACATATATTTTGAAGTAATGTACAGACCTTTAATCGCCTACTGATTAGGTTTACCATATCATACCAAGGTCACGAAGTTATTATATATATATATATATATATATATATAACTTACTTACTAAATAAAACACATGTTGTCCTTAAAGTTTGTATGTATTTATATTTACATAAGAAGAAATTGAAATTGATATATTTAAAAGTAATTAATCAAAGTAATATGTACACGAGGAGCGGTAATTAAGTAACTGAAAATTAACACAAAAATACTCTGAAGCGAACGTTTAATTGAGCAGTAAATTAAGGGTTAATTGAATACGATTAATATAAAATAATCTCTGTATCGAACAATACAGAGTTACCTTTGATTTGCGGCGATGGGCGGCCACGTGGTGCGTCGTATACCTGGACAGATATGCAGAGCGATGTTTGGCCGGAGGAACAAGAAATTAATTAGTTTAGTTAATATGGATTCGCTTAAAAGAATAATATATATAGAACAATACAGGATTACCTTTTAACTGCGGTGAGATGCAGGGCACGTGGGTCATGCCACCGGTACTTGACCAGTACGGCAGGTGATGTTGCACTTTCGAGGGTTCTAACGAGAAGATATCTGATAGTTTTTTTTGTGTCGAAAGAACACTGGTTTTGAAAACGGTCTGTTTTATGACCTGTCGAAGAGAGGGGTCGATATCTTGAATTCTAATTAATTAAGAAGCGGGACCTGAAGAGGTGTTCTATCGATGGCATAAATATTATTAAAATAAGGCTTGTGACTTAAGCTTTCTAATGATATGAAACACCATATATAAAGGAAGATGTATGTAATTTAAAACAACTTAATGAAATGTAAATAGAAGCTCCACAGTAACGGTTGTTGGGTCAGGTAGAAAACTAAGGGTTACTGACGGTCAGGATATAACAAAAGAAATACTTTCTCTTTGGACACGTATACACAGAAAATGTCTTAAGTTTAAATATTTTAAAACGAGATATTTTAAAGAAGAAATAGGATTTAAAAAATAAATTAAAATATTCTATATGCGGAGCGTAACAGTCTATTATCTTTGTTACGTAAATATAATAATTCCAAGAGAACTTTAAATCGAAACTTGTGCTCATTAAAAGGAATTTATCAAAACTAATTCCTAAATGCCTAAATCAATGTTACCATCCGCGATAATAAATAGACTACCATTTCGGGGAAGCTTATTTCTTAATTTTCGCCGAAATGCTTTTATTTCCAGCGAACTGCCTAGCTGCCCTTTATTCCCTTACAAAGATCAATACTTGTTGAATGTTTCCCGGGCTCAAGTTAGGACACCTGTAGGTATTCATACCAACACCCCAGTACTGATTGATTTGGAATTAAATGTATTTATGTACGCTGAAACCTAATTTATGCACAAACTGTAGTTGTTTTCTATTTAAATTTTATTTCCAATAGGATAACATGAACAATATTGTCACCTTCACGTAATTAAAAAATTATATTTTAAAGAAATAATAAGTTTGTTCAAAATATACGAGAAAGGATCGCAAAATAAGAGGACAAGGATATCCCTAGGGATAGGGTATATTTTATGATTAATAAAGGTCGGATTATATGCAAAAAAAAACTGAAAATATGCAGATGTTTTAGTCTAAATATGCACTTCCTTATGAAAAATATGCAGGTAAAAAAATACGAGGAATGTTAGAAAATGGAATACTGTAGAAAAAATATGTTTACTACAAATTTATTTAGAACATTTTACAACATAATTAACTATGAAAACAATCTACAAACATATTGCTATGAATAGTGAGTTCGTAGTTGACTGAACCACTATTCACCACAATACTGTCCAACTTTAATGCTCAATCGGTTAATTTTCTTTTATGAGACAGCTTTCTTCTCCGGGTTTCCATTAGGAAAAACGTGGTACTTCTCTTCTACAATAGTATATTAGAGAACTAGTGTCATAAGACGATGTTTTGTTGTACGAGGCCAAGTTTGGAAAACGAGCCGAAGGCGAGTTTTCCAAAGGACGAGGACAACAAAACGTCTTATGAAACGAGTTTTCTATACCATTTTTTCTATTTCGCATTTCCATAACTTTTAAAATTTGTATTTTTCATAGTATGCAATTTGTATAAAATAAGTGACATTTACTTTTTTGAAATGTAAACGTTGGTCAAACTGATATTCCTTATTTTTAAATAGCGAATGTCATTTAAAATTTATTATTATTCTAATTCAAACAGAAACTATAATTATATTTTTATATTGAGTTTTGTGCTTCATTATTACCTTGTTCAAGTACTAAAATATAATAATAAATAGTTGTTATTCTACATACATGTATTATCTTTTGTATTCTGGTAGGTACATAACCTATATTAAGCAGCGTGTCAAATATTATTCCAAATTGAACAGGAAACCAACACTGAATAATGAAAGGTTGCGTTTCGAAATAAGGTTCATTTCGAGCCGCGAATGCGTATCAAAATGAGATCATTGTGTGTGCGAAATAGAAAAAAGTTAATGTGGGCGCCAGAATTAATAGTTCAAACAAAGGTAAAGAGAAAGTCACAGCTTCCAAATTACAGTTTATTTTAAAAAAAGAAATAAAAAAATGAATCTTTATGAAGTATAAAGACCTGTGTATAACAATAACACATAGAGGTAAACTTAATTTGCTGGAGTTGACAGCTAAGCAAATTTAAACATCCTGATATGACTCGCGAACAAAATTAATACTAATAAATTCCAAAAATATTTTTTTCTATCTCCCCAGAATAACAAACTCAAATATAACCACAATAAATCTGTCAAACCGAAATATCTAAGACTTGCGCGATACCGCAAGTATAAAAACCAACCTTGAAAATAACACGTTCTAGAATGTAACGTTTAAAAAATTTACTAGACCCAAAAAAAAACTATCTTTGTCATCTATATTTCAATTACTATTAAAATATATATAAATTCATACAAAAAATAATACAATAAAATGCATACAGTAAAGAAATAATATTATAAATGTAAAATAAAACTTACGTAGGTTTTTATTTTATAACCTTGAGAACACGTGCAAGTAAGAGATTAAATTAAATCAAAATTGCGAGTTTTCAAACTCGTATAAATTCGATAATGAATTAAAGCAATCACAAACACTATGAATTCAACAATAAAAACCGAATTTAATTGAAATAAAAGATAAAAAAGTTTTATCTCCCAATATACAACTCTCTTACTTCGATATCAAGACGTGTCTAAAGAATATCGTGGCAAATCGACAAACTACCACAGAAATCAAAAACAACTCAAAATAAACTCAGTGTTCATACAATAAAATCATACACTGTAATAGCAAATAGTATACTATAAAAATAATATTTTTCAAAAATGTTCACTAAATGTTGCAGGGACAAATCCACTGCAATATATTTCTCAGTTTTCAACAGAAAAATTGTGACGTTTGTCTGAAAACATGTATTTATATATTGAAAAGGTTCGTTCTAGGTCGACGCTTGTTATCGGAGCATATTTCAAATTAGAAATATCTATTGTCATAGAATTAAATGTGTAAAGTGCGACTACTATTTAACATGTACCAGCAGGTGGAAGTGTGAATGCCACCTAAAAAGTATAAAACACTGTTCTGCAATCCGTGGCAAAGATTTTAGCAGTGTCCTGAAGCTTTTTAAAACCCTCATTTTTTTCCTATTACACTTAAAAATTTTTCATACACGGACTGTCCCACTCCTCCTTTAACATCAAAACATGACTTTTCAAATTTATTTATTATTTCAACGCTCTCGATTAGCGACATAATTGTTTTTCCAACTGCAATATAGAAGTGGAAATAAAATTGTAATTGGCTTTAATAAATGCCAACTGTTGAGATATTTTTTTACTCGAATATACCTTTTGGGCGTCTATCACAGATTGTGCATCCATATCAAGATCCATAATAATTGTCTTTATTCCTTCATAAAGTATTGCATGAAAAATAGCAGCCTCCAACCACGTTCCCCATCGTGTGATTACTGTTTGAGGTGGAAGCGGAACACCGGGTAGATGTTGTTTGTAAAACTGAACTCGTAATGGGGCCTTTAAAAATAATTTGTTAACACTACTAATTAGAGCATTTACTAAGGGAGAATGGTTTCTGACTTCTTCTGCAACACGATTTAGTCCGTGCGCCAAGCAAGTTGTGTGAATTATAAATTTGAGTAAAAGATATTCAAGTTGAAAGCTGCCTTCACCATGTATGGTGCTGGATCCGTAAAAAACAATAGAATTTTATCGGTTGGAATCGATTCCGGTAAGAAGAAAGTTACCAGTTCTTCCTGTATAAACCTTGTTATTGTCAAATTATTTGCCTTTTCCAACTGTTAGAATGAAATTAAATAAGATTTTCCTAGAACCGATACGTTAAGAATATCAATCATTAAATGAACTATGTATCGGCCCACACTATCAGTAGTTTCATCTACGCATAATTGTTTGCAACAACCTTCTTAATGCTATTCATTGTTTCTGCATAGATACAGCGAATATCATTTTTTCTTAACGTGCTCTCGTAGGGAATGTTATATTTGCTGATGTATTTTTGCAAAAATACCTTGACATTTAAATTGTTTAGTTTATGTAGTGGAATATCTGCCGACACAAACACTTGAAAACAAATCTTCTTTAAATTGTTCTTGTTCCGATTTTTTTAGAAGTTGATGGCAAACATTGCGGTAATGTTTGTTGACTTTTCTTCGCCAATTACATCTTTGTTAGTTTTGCAGCATGAGATGGAGTTTTCATATGTTGGTCGACTTGGAACTTTCACTTGTAATCTGCAAAAAAGAATATCAGATCATCGGTTGTTTTCTTATAAAATAAATGTTAGTAAAAGATATATACATAGTACTCGTATAGTATAAACTTGTATAAGAAATATTGTATAGTATATCTCACTAATGTATAATATATTAAGCACCTACACATAGTATGTAAGGAAATGTAATTATATGCATGTAACACGGACAAGAAAAGCCAAACGGCTTCGAAGCCCTTTTCTTTTCTTTTTCGCCGGGTGGAACATGCGATAACTAAACAAGGTCATGTATTTACAAAACATCTCTTTCAACAATACGGCCTCGGTGAGTTATGATCTTTCACCACATTGTGTTTATCTTGTAACCAGGTCACTAAGCTAAGGAGACACACTCTAATATATAACGAGACACTCTGAGGTCTCGAGAGAGACAGAGTCACAGTCAGAGTCAGAGAGTTAGAGTCCCTGCAAGACTAGTGCCTATTTATTACAATGTAGTTTTTGTTATTGTTATCATTGTTATTATCTTTATTAAATTATATGTCGTTATTTAATCGTTGTCCCGTCTATTATTTATCATGCTGGTAAACCTCCGGTGTAAAGGCAACAATGTGACCTCCGGGGCCAGGTGACATTACAAAAAGAATAATTAAAAATTTAATGAATGAATTAATAAGAGGAAATAAATTTAAAATTTTACTCACTATCTTGCAGCATGCTACGCAAAACACTTTTTCTCCATCCATAGGCAATTCTGAATAAGGTGCAATCCATTCAGGCACATTTGCTATTTTCGGCATTTTTGCTATTATACATCACAACTCACAAGTTTACATTTCGAAAAGCCAACGTAAAATGACGTTTAAAATAAAATTACTTTCGAATATGGGAATAAATTTTTCCGAATAGCAAAGAAACACGTATACTCCTAATTTTCTGGTAAAATGTATTTTTGTATTTATTTCGAAATTTTAAGGTATTAGCTTTTCCTGGAATTTTGTCACGGAAACTCAAGCGTCCGTATCAAAGCACACTTGTTCAGTATTATTCCACTGGCCGTTGTGAGTGCATGTTAGTCCTCACATACTTAGAAAATGTCGCATTTAGGTACGTTTCGGAAACGGCGTATTTCGAAGGAACTAGAAAACGTAATTGCGAGTATGCCGGATTTAGAATACGAGGGCCATAGAATTAAATGTGTAAGGTGCGACGACTATTTGACGTGTACCAGCAGGTGGAAGTGTGAATGCCACCTAAAAAGTATAAAACACTGTTCTGCAATCCGTGGCAAACTTTACAGCGAACATTTAACATTTGATATAGGTGTTTGTTTTATTCTATGTAATCTACCGTTCACTTTATTCGACCAGAAAGCATTTGTCTCCTTCTGGAGCAAGTATTCGGATTATACATTACCAAGTCGAACATCGATAAGAAACGTTATGCCATCTGCTCGTAATTATGTTGAAAGGAGAATTAAAGCAGAATTGAAAAATAAAAAATTGTGCTTATGTGTGGGCGAAATAATCGATCGGCAAAAAAATTCTGTGGTGAATGTGATGGTACGTACAATGGAAGAATTTGAACCTTTATCTTACTTACTTCTAAAAGAGTTGCAAAATGTACTAGCAATAAAATTTTAAAAGTGGTGTTGAGCGTATTGAGCAAATTTCAAGTTTCAACAAACCAACTTTTAATGTTTGTAGTGACGGTGCCTCTAACATGCTTTACTTAGGCCGATCTCTTAAAGAAGAGAGTGTCAATCTGTTACATGAAACATGTTAAATCCATGCTTTAAACCTTGTGGTGCAATTGATACCGAAATGTTATCAACGAGTAAATACTTTAATAGCTCATACGAAGGCGGTGTTTCTAAAGTCCCCAAAAAAATTCACGAACTGTGTCCCAAAGTGCCTGAACCACCACAGCCGAATACTACGCATTGGGGAACGTGGTTAGAGGCTGCGTTTTACTACTGCGAACATTTTGTAAAGAAGGTAGTTTTACAATTCGATCCGACACACGCCGAAGCTATCCAGAAAATCCAGGAAATGTTTCAAGATTGTCAGGTAAAAAGTGATCTAGAAACTATTTGCAAGAACTACGAGGTATTTGAAAAATTATAAAATGTTTCCATGTCGTTTGTGGATTCTGTTCAAATTGTGGATTATGTTCACTCACATCTATGTACGGCGGAAGGCGAATGTGTAATACGAAAATTTGAAAGTGTTATTGACAAGGATTCAGATTTTCTCATACTAAGACAAATTTGTGAAGTGCGTCGAAAGATTCATTAAATTGTCACAAGGATTACTTTAAATTTGCAAATATAACATCACTCGATGTGGAACGGTAGTTTTCATCATTAAAAAATATTTATTCCGCACGCCGTACTCATTTGACTGAAACACGTATGGAAACATATTTAATGATTGAAATATTTAATAGATGCCACCATGTTTGTGATTTCATGGAAGCTTTTTAAAACAGTAAGTGATTCAGTACGTTATATAATATATTTTTTATCCTTATTTTATGTGTAAACATTCATGCGTCCGCCTCGCCTATGCTCACTCGTGAAAGTCACTAACATAAATGATGCGAGTACGTAAACGTTACTGAACGCTTGCCTTGATACGGCCGCTAGGCCTCTCCGCGTTGTTCTCCGCACTGCATTGAAACTTGCCCCTCTTTGCCGATTACCTATTACTATAGTTATTTTTCATACTGGGTAGTTCATTATTATGTCTTCTACTGCGTTATCAATTTGTCACTACTGTAAAGTCTCCGTTGAGACGCATAAAACGTTGACTAGAAAGTATTTAATTATTAATGTGTTGATGTTACCATTTCTGAGGTCCGGTTTATACCTCTTTTCAACTTTTTACTCAATCTTCAACGAAAGACCTTTTTTGAGACCACAAAACTTCTAAAGAATTTTAAATGTGGAATAGAAATTTAACAATCAAACGATCAAAAGAGAAAAAACAAGTAACCAGAACAGCAATCAATACAATTCATTTTTAATAAACATTTAGAACTAAATATTTCTAAGAAATATTCATTCGATGTTTCGTCTAACTTCGACATTCTAGAGATCGAACAAAACAAAAAGCACCAACCGAATTGGAATGAATGGAGACTTTCCGATCGAACAAATTACGATTTCCAAATTGGTAAAAGGTTAGCTCACTAACATCTTCGATTTTAGCGGTAGTTGGCATTATAAATCATTCTGTAAACGAATTACGAACTGAAGGAAACGATGCTCTTTCATTTATTGAGGAAATTGCACAGTGGAGGTGTCAAGCGGCGGTTCTCTGTCAATAAACAGACGCCAAAGAGAGAGGAAACGTTAGGAAGGTGTCGGTAAATAAATTGTCCTTAATTCTTCTTTCTAAGTAGCTATCTGCTATTGTCTAAAACGTAATTTCCACGCGAAAACCTTGAATTACCTGTCACCTAAATTGGATGCATAACAAAATAGGTTTGATTAGGGAATACTAATTTGTTTCGTAAATAATTTATACTGATGGTAATAGTATTGGCTTAGTAATTATTGGATTGAGTAATTACTAAGTAATTACTTATTTCACTGATGGCTTCTGATTGAATATTTAAGTATGTTTATGAATTAGAAATATCAACCTCATATTTTTGATGCTTCGATTGTCATTCAAAACTTTATCGTAGTAGTGATTGCAAAATCGAACCAAAAATACAATCTCGGTTTCGGCTTCTTTTTAAACGTTGTACCGGAACACCGGTGTTAATACCGGTATTATAAATTTTTCAAAAGGGTACAAAAAAAGTTATCCCATTTATTCCCATAGTTGCGTTAACGCAACACCAAAAAAAAATTTTTTTTTTCGTACTAAAAAGTAATAATTTTGGATGTACTGTTAGTAAGCATTGCGTTAACAAATATTTAAACAACCTAATAAACATTTTTGGAACGGGTAATCGCATTTTCAATTTTGAATAAGAATAAAATAAAACTATGGAATTTTCAAGAAAAAAACTTGTGTATCTAAGTTTAAATTAAATAACATACAGCTTACTTTTTCATTTATCATTAAGAGGTTTCATATAAAAGATACTTCACGTAACATTATTTTGGAAAAAAATCAATCCCCTTTTTCCGGAAATATTTCTCAAACGGATTTGAAACATAGCGTTGCGAAAACGCAACATTGGGACAAATGGTGTAATTGTAGTCATGAGTAATATTCCTGTCTGAACATGCTTTTTCACGTCTGGGGGAAGTTTATTGGGTATCCGTTGTGTGATGCGAGTTTATTCAGTTCATTTACGCTGTGGGATAGAGAAGTTGAAGAAGTTAGAGTTCATAATAGTGTTATCTTGAGGATTACAGAAATATTATACAATAGTAAGTACAACAATTTCTGAAGTATGTGTTGGTCGTTGATGTTGATAATAAAATTATTTTAGAGTAGCGTGAAATATCGCGATGATCCTACCAGACCGTTGACTTTGAAAGAACTTGAGGCAATTGTTGAAGATCTTGATCTGAATGAGGAAATTGATGTTTGTTATATACCACACGACGTCGATGATATAACGGACGAGGAGGACATTGATGATAATGTTATAGGTGGAGTAGAAAATTTGCATGTAGATATAGCGGGAACTTTGGAGATAGTGTGTCCGAATAACGAAATTGAGATAGAGGATGGTATACATCATGAGGCAGCTTTATCTACACCAAGCAAAACGGCAAGAATTGAAGACATTATTTGGTGTAAAACGCCCGTTGACTACGAGGAAGATGCTACGTCACATGAGGAAGGGAATGTACAGAATATTGCTGAGGCGCTACATGGAAAGTCTGTGCTTGATTGCTTTATGCAAATGTTTGATAAACATGTTGGCCAGCTTATTATTTCAAACTCCATAAAATATGCGAGAGATAATAAGCGTACTCAATTCGCCTTAGATCAAAATGATCTAAATTTTTTTGGGAATATTGATTTTGAGTGGGTATCACACTCTTCCACAGGTAAAACTTTACTGGTCATCTGATGAAGATAAAGGTGTTCAATTTGTGAAAAATTCGATGTCTCGAAACAGATTTCTCGACATAAAGCAGAACATTCATCTTGCAGATAACAATCAGTTAGACAAGGCGGACAAATTGGCGAAAGTAAGACCGCTGGTTGATCTCTTGAACAGCAATTTCTTGAAGTATGGTGTTTTTAGACATCACTTATCAATTGAGGAGCAAGTGGTACCCTATTTCGGCCGCCATTCAGCGAAAATGTTTTTGAAAGGGAAGCCGGTACGTTTCGGGTTCAAAATGTGGTGTCTGGCATCTAGCGATGAGTATTTATATCAATTTATACCTTATGCTGGAAAAACTGGTGAAAATGCCAAAAGAGAATTTGGTTTAGGTGAAACAGTAGTCATCAATCTTTTGAACGTATTAGAAAATAAGTCGACTCGTAAGGTATACTTTGATTAACTTGTTTACGAGCTACAAGTTATTAGTTCATCTGAAACGTCAAGGATACTTTGCTACTGGAACTGTACGTGAGAACAGAATGCTGAAATGCCCTTTAGAGACTTGTAAGTCTATAGGAAAAAAACCTCGTAGTACATAGATTCTCGTTACGATCACGTAAATGAAATAAGCGTGGTCCGTTGGAATGACAATTCTGTGGTTACAGTAGCAACCAATTGTGAGTCTGCACTGCCTAATGTGTTTGTGAAGCGGTACAATCGTAGAGAAAAAAAAGACATCTCTATACCACAACCAAATATGATTGCCAAATATAACAAATATATGGGAGGCGTTGATCTACACGATAACGCAGTTCCAAATTACCGAATAAATATTCGTGGAAAAAAATGGTGGTGGTCGTTATTTATAAATATGTTAGATTCTACTGTGGCGAATGCTTGGAAACTGCACAGACTTGTATACACAAAGAAACCCATTTCGTAGCTGGATTTCAGGTCTGAACTTGTACGAAGCCTCATTAGTGCTAACAAATGTAAAACACTATCTGTTCGAGGACGTGGTTCCAGTGCGTCTCTATCATCTAGTGCACGTTTAGATAATGTAGGTCACCTAATTGAAAGAAATCGTCAAAATTGGAGGAGACGTTGTAGAGTATGCAAAAGTACAACCGTATTTATGTGTAATAAATGTGGAATTCCATTACATTGACACAGCTTCAAAGACTACCATAATTAACTTTTTTACTTTAAAAGATGTTTATAAATACCTAAATAAAAGCTTATTCTTTAAAGAATTTGCGTTTTCCTTGATATATCTAATAGTGGTCCTAAATGGGTTGAGTTACTTTTTCAGATATGATATGGAACAACGTGGAGAATGGCATCGTGAAGCAATGGCGAGTTGGATTAAGGGTCATACTGATTGTATGTCCATTGCCAGTGATCCCGAAATGTATTGCAAAGTCTGTAAAATTTCGATAAAAAATTCCAAGAAATAGCACGTAAAACGTCACTTAACATCGCAAACACATACAAAGAAATTAGACCCGTTGGAATCTGGCAATTTTAACGAAGTAATGGCAGCAAATATTGCATTCAATAAACTTAAGAATCCCACCTTCAAAACATTTCTCCAAAAATATACTTGTCGAGATGTTCCTGTTGAATCCACTTTACGCAAATATTATGTTCCTAAGTGCTACACGAAAGCAGTAGAACGTATTAGAAGTCATCTTTCAAATCAGTACTTATGGATAAGTGCCGATGAAACTGTCGATGTAATAATATGCTGTGTGGTAAATGTTGTAGCTGGTGTACTACATCCAACTATTCCGTATAACACATAGTGTCATGTTTTTTTCCCCGAAGAAAAATGAAGAAACATTAAAAGACAATTTATAATTATGTACATTTTATTCCAGGATAATAATTAGAGATTTTGTATATTTAATTTAAAATTTGATTATAATGTGTATTTTTGTCCACGCCTGTAGGTTATCCGAACGTTGTCTTGAACTGGGTACTTCGACTGTTGCCGGTTGGAGATTTATCGTAATCGATCTTTTGATTTATGTTCTAGGCATGGAGATATTTCATTTCCGAGTAGGAGACAGAGATTTCTTATCCTTTAGATAAATAGGTCGAGTTGAATTTTTTTGAATAAGAACTTCCTTTTTATTCAAAGTATTAGAGTTAATTTCGGTTTGTGTTTTTAGTTGTGATTCTTTGATGTGTTTAATGTAATGTTCGATTAATTACGAGTTTTGGATACTTGTAAATTTTGATTTTGTGCGACCTATCTGAAATCTCTCTTTAAGTATAATTTTTTAGTGATGTGCGACGACCACATTAATTAATGTACGTGTGCATTTGCAAGTATATTTATATTTATTTCTTTAAGATATTTGTATATGAAATGAGCTCATAAATTCATTAAATTTTATTTAAAATATATATTTATAGTCAGGAAAATTTTCAATATTTTAGTTTTTCTGTAGGTTTTTGCTTTCGTTGGCGGTAGTAGTATGAAGGTCAGGGTATTTGGTGGGAAAGTTGATCATGTTATAAAGCGCATGATCCGGTCATTTTGAGTTGCGCGCTCACAGATAATTTTCTGTTTGACGTTTGAAGTTTTTGGTTAACGTAATTAATTAATTTGAAAGTTTTGCTAACTATTTAATTAGGATAGGTTTATTCGCGGTCAAATTGAGGTTTTTTCCTTGTATACCAGTCAATATTTATACAAGTTTTCCTCAGTCTTATGCATTTGTGTTGCATAAGACACTCTTAATGCTTTATTAAGAGAGTTTTTTTTTTATTTAGTTTTTTTTTATGAGTAAATGTTTGTGTTGTTAATGTGACTTTCATTTTCTAATACCTTTTTATTTAACCCATACCCCTTCGTAGGTAACCTGAAGATACAAGAGCTCCTGGAAGGCTGAACCGACTAGAGTTAAACCGAACAAGCTGTTGTGTATTGTGGACCAATTCAAATCTTTGATCAACACCACAGTTCATAGCAATATGTAATAGCAACAAAAGTTATCAATACAGTTCGTGCGGAAACAGTAGCTAAAACCATTTACAAGAATATGCACCAAATGCTTCATTCGGACGACACGTACAAAAAAAATTACTTTTATTTGTCAGTGACAGTGCTGCATATATGTTGAAAACAGGCAGACTATTAAAGGAAAGATATCCTAATATGCTGTATATTACTTGTGTAGCACATGCTCTCCATAGAATCTGTGAATATATCAGAGACACCTTTCTGGAAGTTGATAGACTTGTATCCGTTTTTAAAAAAGTTTTCAGAAAAGCACCATTGAGAGTAGCTCTTTACAGGGAGAAAATTCCATTTTTGTCACTGCCTTCTTCTCCAGTAATAATTAGATGGGGAACATGGTTGGAAGCTACTAGTTTTAGTAGCTAGTTTTTATGCAATTTCGATAGTTTACAAAATTTCGTTAATGTTTAAATGACGATGCTCGAAGTATTTCTGAGGGCAAATTCTAAATTTAAAACATCAGTACTTTCTTCAGGAACACTTTGGAAATTTGCCAAAACTAATCACTTATTTTGAAAATCAAAATCTCAAATTAAATGATGGATTAACCACATTAGATGTGACTATTAATAATTTGAAAAATATTCCAAGTGACTTCGAATGTGGCCTTCGGCAAAAGATAGACGCAGTTTTTAATAGAAATCCAGATTTAATAACATTGCTGCAATTGTGTATGGGGACAATGCCTCAAAATCTAACTGCTAAATACGCTGAAATAAAGTATGTACCTATAACCAGTTGCAATGTAGAAAGGACGTTTTCTATCTACAAGTATGTATTTCATTCAAAGAGAAATTTTACAGAAGAGAACCTTGAGAAAGTATTGCTAGTTAATATTAATACTCCTTTACTCAACTTGAACTACAAAATGAACAAATAAAAATGTATTTCGCATTTTATAGATCACCACCCGTTTGTTTTCCAATTATATAAATAAAATTAAAAACTCTTTAAAATACAAATTTTCAGTAGTATGCCTGTGGGTGATTAGTCATCGGCCTCTCGTGTGCGGTCCCTTCAAAACTATTTTGAATTTGACAGTAAGATATATTCGTGTAATGATGGCCTAATAATGGGCAACCCATTGAGTCCGTTATTATCAGAGAGATTTTTATGGATAATTTAGAAAGTCAAATTAAAGAACATCCCAATTTCAAATATTTTATATACTGGCGCAGATATGTAGATGACGTATTAGCTTGTTTCAGAGGCACAGATAGACAATTAAACCAATTTTTTGAACACATAAATAATCTACACCAAAACATTAAGTTCACCATAGAAAAAGAATTAGATCAAGTATAAACATCTTGGACCTTACAATTTCTAGACAAAATAATAAACATGTCTTTTCAATATATCACAAACCCTCACACACAGATGTTATCATTCACAATAGTTCCTGTCACCCGGTTAGTCATAAACTAGCATCATTCCATTGTATGATACACAGATTAATATCAGTACCTTTAAATAATGAAAACTTCTTTAAAGAATTAAATATCATTAACAAATAGCGCAAAATAATGGATATAACCCAAATATAGTAGATACAATTTTAAGAAAAAAGAAATATAGGAAAGCAATAGAAAATGTGTACCCAATAATAAAAGATAAACTAAGCAATTATAAATTAGTAACATACATAGGACCGATAAGTGAAAAAATAGGAAAAATTTTACGAAAAACAGATATAAATGTAGCTTATAAAACTAATAATTCTTTAGGGAAATTCATAAAAAAATAATAAATCCAACACAAGCAAAAGTAATAAATCCGGAGTATACAAACTAACATGTAAAGAGTGCCCTAAAACATACATAGGCCAAACTGGTAGGAGGTTTGAGAAAAGAATACAGGAACATTTTAAAAGTTTTATTAACAAAAAGACAGATTCCAATTATGCACTTCATTTGTTGGAAAATAATCATAGTTTCAATACAGATTTTGAAATTTTACAGTCACAACAAAAAGGATTAAAGTTAAACTTACTGGAATCCTTAGAAATAAATAAACTTAAATATGCAGATATATTGTTAAATGACCAATTAGACCTTAATAATTCCCCACTTTTAAACTGGTTTCATTAAATATTAAAATAACAATAACTTTAGACGATATATCGGTAAGAGACGATTCTAATGTAGACAAGTGCAACCCATTAAAATAGTTTAGAAAAAAGCCATACATTTGTACAGCGTATTCAGTAGTAATATAAGATCTGAAGAAGCTACATCGTAGCGAAACATGTCGTCAATTTATTAATACATATAATAAAGTGTAATATATACTGGGTATTAGTATAAGTGTTTTGCTTAAATCCCATTTACATATTATGGATTTCCAGCAAATATCGGCCGATTCAATTAAATAAAAAAAAAAAAATTACCATAATTGTCGTTTTCGATTAGCCTGAAAAAAATCGCAAAAAAAATACGTTCTGGTAGAAAAAAATATTGTTAATAATTTTAAGAAAATTACAACAGTCTTTCGTGATTTATTAATAATTAATATTGCTCTTTACATCGTAATTATTATCGTCAAAAGTTTGCGTGATAACCACCACGTTGGTAGTTGAACGCGAGCTATCCTGAAAGTTTTCCGAAAATTAGTGTTTCAGTTAGGCCTGTGGAAAGCTCGACAAGCACTGATGGAAATGTTACATGTTCGTTTCATTCTAATAGTGAATAAAAGAACGAAAATTGTTGGAAATAGAAGCACGGTACCTTAATAAGTATTTCCTTGATACAAGAGAGATAGTTTAGAAGGACTTGAAAATAATGAAATATCAGCTTGAATATTAATGAGATCTAATAGTATTCGTTCGTTGTAAAAGGAATTGTTCCATATCTAAGTTTTCAAACACGTCACAAAGCAACTATAAATAATATTTGAGTTTCCGAATGTTTCAACGATATGTTCTGACATGAGTAAATAGTAATTTTTTTAAGTTACATAAATTTTAGCGGTTGCCTTGTTTATCGTGAGCGCATCCTTATGCATATTTTGTTTCAGAAAGAGAAATAAAATAATAATAACAATAGCACAAAATGTAAGATTTACAATGTCTAAAGTTTTGCTGATTTGTGAACGAAATTTTAACCTCTGTGTCTACACCCATATACCTGGGTGTTTTTTTCATTTTCAAATTGATATATTTTGAGTTCTAGGTGCCGTATCGACTTGTGCTTTAGGGATAGCCTCCTATATTATTGTTTTCTATCATATTCCAAAAGAGAAAAAAAACATTTTTTGGAGGAACCAAATTTACAAGTAGTTTTTGCAATTTACTCTTTTTAATTACAGCCAACACACCCGGATGTGCATAGAAAAATATATGTAAATTGTCAGTTATAAATGAAGAAAAACATTTTTGTTTCATTATAAATTATAACTAGAGCAGACCAATTTCCGTGCGCGCCATGAGCGCCGGTATGAGAGTGTATTTCGTAATATAACGGGTCTTTCATTAAGCGCTTCCTATCTTTAAATTTAAATAACACAAAGTGTGTGTGAGATATCATCGAAATTCTTTATTCGTTTGAAAGACCTATTGATGCCATTATGTGTGGAATATAACATCGTTCAAATGTCCGCCACGGCTTCTCTGAGTGGAGCGCATCCGAAATGTCCAATTTTCCATGACTCTGGCGCATAAATCAGGCTGAATTTGACTGATGGCATGGGTTATGTTGGCTCTAAGGACCGCTGTGGTTTGTGGCTTATTCGCATACACCTGCGACTTAAGAAAACCCCACAAGAAAAAGTCTAACGGAGTCAAATCGCACGATCTCGGTGGCCAGTTCACATCAACTCCACGTGAGATGGCCATGCCCTCAAATCGCTCGTGCAGAATATCCAATGTGGCATGAGCTGTGTGGCACGTAGCGCCGTCCTGTTGAAACCACATGTCGTTGGTGTCTAGATCATCCAATTCAGGCCAAAAGAAGTTGGTAATCATCGACCTATAGCACTCGCCGTTGACAGTGATGGCCTGGCCAACGTCGTTCTCAAAGAAATATGGACCGATGACGCCGCCAGCCCTAAATCCTCACCAAACAGTGACTTTTTCGGGATGCATTGGACGCTCTTGGATCTCATGTGGATTGGTATCGTCCCAAATTCGACAATTTTGTTTGTTCACGTACCCATTCATCCAGAAATGGATCTCATCGCTGAAGATGATTTTTCGATGAAAATTAGGGTCAGTTGCCAACTGCTCCAGAGCCTATTCAGCGAACACACGTCGTTGTTTATGGTCGTTTACCTTCAGTTCCTGGGTCAGTTGAATTTTGTACGGGTGCAGGCCCTAGTCACGACGCAAAATTCGCCAAATTGTAGTCTGCGAAAGGCCGAGTTCTTGTGAGCGACGCGAAATCGACTGCCTCGGATTCTCCTGCACACTCTCACGGACAGCGGCTATGTTTTCGGCAGATCTTACGTTTCGTCGACGTAAGGGTGTTGGTTGATCGTTTACTGAACCAGTGGACTCAAATTTATCCACCACATTGCGAATGGTCCTCTCGGTAGGACGATTATGGCGACCGTAAAATGGGCGAAGCGCGCGGTACGTTGCCCGAACAGAACACCCATTTTGATAAAACAATTTTATTATTTGCACGTGTTGTTGAATGCTATATCCGTCCATGGTGATTTGGCAAAACAGACTGAATAAATGACAACTAATTTGACAGATGTAGCTGTCAACTGTCAAATTTCGGAAGTCCCTGTTGGAAGACACTTTATTAGAATATGCGATAGAATAGGGACGCAACATGAGCTTGTTACCGATATAAGTATAGAAGTAGAGACATTTATTCTATCAGAAATAATTAAATACAGGGTCCGGCAACGAAGCGGGGACGGAAGATTACACGCGTATTTGAAAGTTAGTCAAATATTTAGTCATCGGATATCCTTCCATACCATCAAGCGCACGTTTTAAAAATATTTTGTTTTATACAGGGTGTTCCAGATGGAAATGCCAGACTAAAGTTGCATTTTTTTAAATGGAACACCCTGTATATTAATAGATAAAATGATCCGCGCTTGAAAGCTGGTTACATTGATATAATGTTGTATGGGTCTAAAGTTGATAGTTTCTGTGTAAATAATTATTTTACTTGATAAATTGATACATTTCAGTAGGCTATTCTGCATAAGGAAAATCAAAAGATCCGAAACCATTAGAATAGAATATTTTCTACTAGTATGCACTTTCGTTGCTACGTGAAATAAATTCTGCAACTGCTCGCGTTATACAGGGTGTTCACAATTTCGCAAAATCGAAGAAATCTCGTAATTTTTAAATGGAACAGCCTGTATATTTTTAGCTCATTGAAAAGCCCTTTTACTACGCTTTCTATTGATACCTCACTTGATGCACCTAGGATGGATCATTTGCTAATTATTTCTTTTTAGAGTTGAATTAATGAAAAATGCTTGTATTTTTAGTAGCTAATTTGCGCTTTTAAACCTTCTGTAAGATCGGGTATTCAACAAATTATCCATAAATGGTCTATAACAAGAAGAAACCCCATTAAGTACGAGAACCAGTTGATTTTCACTCAGCGGTGAAAGCAAACATTAAATTAATATAAAGTAATATAGCATTTTCAAAAGATTCATGCTGATCAAGTTATCTGGTGTCAGTTTTAAGCTTGTATACTTAATAACCAAGTTGTCAAAAATTTCGTTCCATCTTACACAGTATTTCGTTCAATCTTTAAAAGAAATTGCTATAATGACTAATTTTAGTATTCAAGAAATAGTGAATATGATATTTATTCTTGGGGAGTGTACAAGAAATTGTCTCCTAGCAAGTAGAGTATATACAGAGAGATTTCCAAACCTTGAAAGAAAGCCAAGACCGGAAGCATTTGAAAGGTTATTAGAGAGATTTACAGAAACTGGTAGTGTAATATACAAGAAGAGAGAAATAAATAAGCCGGTAATCAATGAAAAAAGCATTGGCTACTTTCAAAAGTAATGGGGCGGTAAATAAACATAACATGCATTATTATGCAACAGAAAACCCGCATTGGATACGTCATGTAGACAATCAGAATAGATGGTCTCCTAACGTCTGGGGAGGCATACTTGGTCCATATATCATTGGGCCGTACTTTTTCGATGGAACCGTTACAGGCGATACGTATTTGGCATTTTTGCAGAACGAACTGCCTAATTTACTTGAGCATGTGGATGCTGACACCCGACAAATTTTCTGGTCGCAACACGATGGTGCACCTGCTCATTCCAGCCTTAACTTTAGGGAGTTTCTAGGGCGATGGAAGGAAGACAAATGGATAGGACGAGGTGGTCCAATCGCTTGACCTCCACGAAGTCCAGAACTTACTGTCTTGGACTTCTACTTTTGGGGATATGTCAAAGCTCTAGTTTATGTGGAAGTTCCTACAACAATGGAAAATATGATGGAACGCATAAGAGAGGCATTTAGAAATGTTCGCCAAGAAACATTACAGCATGTTCAACAGAATTTCACCAGGCGGCTTCATTTATGTATTGAGAGACATGGAAGGACATTTGAAAGTTTTCTTTGATTTATTTGCATTTACTATTTACATTTACTTTATTTTTATTTACTGTGCTACTACTTTTGTTAATTAAATTTGATGTTGTGGTTAATAATTAGTATTTATTTAAAATAGTGCAAACTTTTAATACTACTCGTACTTGATTCTTTCCTACATGATTTCGATTTATGTTAAGCTAATTAGATATGTATTGTGTCATATTAGGTATTCGTAAAATAGTTGGTTTTACAAAATTCTTTAAAATACAAATTAATTAATGTAAATTTTTTATTGAATCTATTGAAAATGCTATATTACTTTATATTAATTTAATAATAATAATTTAATTAATGTTTGCTTTCACCGCTGAGTGAAAATCAACTGTTTCTCGTACTTAATGGGGTTTCTTCTTGTTAAAGACCATCTATGGATAATTTGTTGAATATCCGATCTTACAGAAGGTTTAAAAGCGCAAATTAGCTACTAAAAATACAAGCATTTTTCATTAATTCAATTCTAAAAAGAAATAATTAGCAAATGATCCATCCTAGGTGCATCAAATGAGGTATCAATAGAAAGCGTAGTAAAAGGGCTTTTCAATGAGCTAAAAATATACAGGGTGTTCCATTTAAAAATTACGAGATTACTTCGATTTTGCGAAATTGTGAACACCCTGTATAACGCGAGCAGTTGCAGAATTTATTTCACGTAGCAACGAAAGTGCATACTAGTAGAAAATATTCTATTCTATTGGTTTCGGATCTTTTGATTTTCCTTATGCAGAATAGCCTACTGAAATGTATCAATTTATCAAGTAAAATAATTATTTACACAGAAACTATCAACTTTAGACCCATACAACATTATATCAATGTAACCAGCTTTCAAGCGCGGATCATTTTATCTACTAATATACAGGGTGTTCCATTTAAAAACATGCAACTTTAGTCTGGCATTTCCATCTGGAACACCCTGTATAAAACAAAATATTTTTAAAACGTGCGCTTGATGGTACGGAAGGATATCCGATGACTAAATATTTGACTAACTTTCAAATACGCGTGTAATCTTCCGTCCCCGCTTCGTTGCCGGACCCTGTATACATTTGGTTTTCTGCTATTATTATATAATATGCATAAACACACGAAAAATAAGAATAGTACAACATATTATAGCAGCGTTGTATGTACCTATAAATAAAATGTAAAATATATGAAAAGTATTTAAAAAAGCACTTACCGTTTTAAGCGTCTTCCAAGGATTGACAAACTGGAGAAACTCGATTGTATATTTTCAGGTGCGTTTCTAAGGTTATTTCTGAAAAACATGTCCGCCGTGAGGAAAAAATATGTTTATATTCGGAAAACGAGCGTTCTACATCAAGTTATGTTATATTCGTATAATCAAAATACTTTTTTAAGCAACTTAACGCATCTGTAGACGTGCCCTCACAAATACGTGTTAAGGTGTCAAAATCTGCATTTCTGTCTAAAACATTTTCAAATTTAATTAGAACACTTTCACTTTTTACGTCTTCTACAGCACACAGTTGTGCGTGAACATCTTTAACGATTTGCAGTGATTCCTCTAACGACAGCGACGAATTTTCTAATTTTGTTATTGCCTCTTCTAGTCCCAAGTAATTCTCACGAATACTTTGTAAATCCATTTTAATCTGGGCATCTTGAAATTTTTTCTGGCTTGTATTGATAGCTGCACTTTCCTTCGGATCGAATGATAAAACCACGTCCTTAATTTTTTCAAAATGTTCATGATAGTAAAACCCCGCCCGTAACCATGTACCCCAACGTGTCAGAATCGGCCGTGGTGGCTCAGGGGTATGGGGACACAATTCGTGAAATTTCCGAATACGTTTTGGAGATTTCAGGAATACTGCCTTTGTACTCGATATTAAAGCATTTACCTTTGGATAACATCTACGAACCTGTTCTGCCACAAGCCGTAGAGCATGGAGTGTACAAGTAATATGTAACAAGTTAGGACAATATTTTCTAAGAGACCGGCCTACAGAACACATGGTTGCGGCACCATCGGTCATAAACATAATACTTGGTCTTTCGAAAGTTTTAATTTTTCCAAAGTATCTAATAGCACCTCTGAAATTTATTCGGCATTACATTGTTCTAGTCGTCTGGATACTAATAAAATTGAAGACGTCGGATGATGTGGTTCCATATTAGGCGCCATCACATTAACTACAGATTGTTTTTTGCTATCAGTTATTTCGTCCACACATAACAACAGTTTTTTATTTTTCAGTTCGGCTTTGATTTTATTTTCAACCTGTTTACGTACCGATGGTAAATTCCTTCGTAACGTTGTCGTGCTCGGTAATGTTTGATTCGCGTATTTATTCCAAAATGAAATAAATGAATCATTACTTAACAAGGTAAACGGTAGTGTACACACAATCATAGTTACACATAGTTCATGTATAAACTGTTGTCGATTAATTTTGTTATTATTGCCCTTCGAACTGCTCACGTGTTCTTTACAATGTGTTTTGTACATTAGATATGTATTGCACACTAAACATTTAATTTTTGAGCCATCGTATATTAAATCCGGGAAATCCATAATAAACTTATTCACTTCGTCTGACAACGGTCGTTTTCTCGATTTATGTGTCGTCGACATTTTATTACGTATGCTTACACTGACATGTAGTCTAAGCAAGTACCAAACACATACTGAATGCTTTTTATTAGTTCTGATGCAATACAATCATCCTCACATCGGCGCACATGACGCGCACGGAAATTGGTCTGCTCTAGTTATGATACATAAATAAATTAGAGATATTTGTTTACTTTTTGTGCATTTTAAAATCGAATCATTTCTTCATCATTATTTCCATCACCAATCTTATATTTTCACTTACATAATTAAATTTACATTCCTTTATCGTATGTAAGGTATAAAAAATTTAAATATGATTCTTGTGGATGAGAGAATAATTTTAAATCCGATTCTTATAACTAACCTTAAAATATATACTCATGAGTTTTATTCAAATACATAAAAAGTAATGAAATTAGATTTGAATTTCCTTTATTTTTGTGAACAGTTCCGAATAATATATACCTAATTAATAAGATAAAGTTAAAAGTTAATTGACGAAGGAGATACTTGTTGAAACTTCTTCATATCGCTAAGAAATAAGTAATTAAACTTTTAGTTTCAAAAATTCTTTTATTGTAAATACACTTCAATATTGTTTCGCCATACAATGGCTTCATCAGGTGGATGAAATACTGAATATGCACAATACAAGTTTGAATATTTATGTAAATAATTTTTACATAAATATTCACCAAACTTTAATTTCATACTTCACCGTTTTTGGAATAAATCCAAGTAAAAACAAATATACAAAATGTAAGGATATTTTTTTGGCTGTAGACAAAAAGGTTAAAGCAAAATTTACTTGTGAAACCCAACATTACATATATTTACAAGATTTGTTTCTAATAATTCTTTTTTTATTGCAGGTGCTGGGGAGTCTGGCAAAAGCACGATAGTAAAACAAATGAAGTAAGTGTTACTATTTTTATAAACTATTTTTTTTTGTGAAATTGTGTTTTTATAAAGTGTTTCTCAAAAGTAACGGATAAATGCTATAAAATGGTTGAAAAAAATGTTTTAGAAAAATGGTTGGACATGTGATCTTTATTTTAAAATCTTCATATAATGATGTAATTTACTACCCCCCCCCCTTAATTCCTAAGCGCTAGCAACCCCCAACTTTAAAAATTTAAATAGCAAAGTACTCCTTGTGATACCTCAATAGATATAATTTTTTATGCTAAAAACAATAAAAAAAATCTTTTAAAATTACAGTGAAAGCTCTCATAACCGGGCAGTCACCGTTCCAGGATTTTTGCCCGCTTATGGGAGGTGCCCGCTTAAAAGAAAACTCTGAGAAATCAAACAGAACTCGTATAATGTAACATGTAACTACTATATAGGTACATATATGTATGTACATAATATGTAATGACAGACACAAACAAGTTATTTAGGAACAGCTGGAAAATATCTTAAAATGGATGACTGCTTCATTTTACTTTGCTGTTCTTCCATACGGCACTTCTGAAAATGACATTCCAGATTTTAGATATTTTCAAAAGCCACATAGTCATCTGTAGAAAACTTTTTCAGTTCCCTGATGCAATTTAAAGCTTCATCAAAGCACTTTATTTTATTTTCTTCTTCTTTTTGTTCTTGAACGTCTTCTATTTCGTCATTGGTCTCGTTCGCTTCACTAACTCGACTGGATGTAGTAGCCTGGTTTTCAAAATCATCATCTTCTGTTGGTGTCTTATCATCAATTTTTATAAATTCGTCTAGGTTCTGGTCACTGGTAATATTTAAATCTTCTGCAGCTCTCCTCATCATCTCCATTGTCGCAAAAACAGACAACGGTAAGCCATCCTCATCCTCAGAGTCAAACTGAGGAACCGTCGCATCCGTTTTTCTGAACCCAGCCTTTCGGAAACAATTTTGTATTGTTGATGGAGTGACCTTTTCCCATGCCTTTTGATAAAATATAATGCCTCTAAAATATTAATTTTTTTTGATAATTCAGATGATGATTTAGAAGAATCTATGTTTGATAAAATATGTTGTATAATCTGGTTGCGGTAATAAAGCTTGAAATTCTGAATGATGCCTTGGTCTAGTGGCTGGCAAACAGAGGTTGTATTGGGTGGCAAAAAAATTAATTTCACATTTTTGAGGTGTAATTCTCGAGGATGTGAAGCAGCGTTATCTAAAAACAGTAAAATTTTTCTCTTTTCAATTCCCATTTTTCGATCAAGGTCGATTAACCATTCACCCATTATATCGCCTGTCATCCAGGCTTTCCGGTTTGACATCCACTTGATAGGTAAATCCTTAATGCTTATGTTTTTCAGTGCTCTAGGACGAGCCGATTTTCCAATCACTAGTAGTTTTTCTTTCTGCCCTGTCATACTTGCACAAAACAACACTGTAAGTCATTCTTTGGCCAATTTCCCACCTACACACTTTTCAGATTTTAAGGAAAGGGTCTTATTGGGAAGCGCGCGAAAAAAAAGGCCACTTTCGTCGGCGTTGTAAATGTCTTCGCATTGGTATCCGAGTAATAGTGAAGAAAGTTTTTCTATGAATGCGTCAACTGTCTCTTGGTTTACATCAGCTACTTCACCAGAAATGCATTTAAAGCTTACATTATGTCTTTTACGCCACTTTTGTAGCCACCCATCAGATGCACTGAAACTGGTGTAGCCGAATTTTTCTGCAATTTGTTTTGCTTTTTCTTTTAGAAGCCCTCCAGAAATGGGTATCTTCCGATTTCTAGCATTCACGAACCACTGATAACATTCTTTATCGATGTTGGAACCTTCAGTTCTGAAAAAACTTTTTCTTTATGCACATTTACACCAGACTGCCATAAACGTCTAATGTTCTCTTTATTTTTTGCTATCATCGTAGCTTGCGTCTTTCCTATCGAAAATCGCGCTGCTATAGCCCGAGTAGATAGTTTTTCTTTATCAATTATATTCACTATTTCCATTTTTTCTTTTAGTGATAACATTCTTTTTTGTGGAGGCATTGTTAAAAATGCACACACCCGATTCTCTATCACAACTAAAGCACAAAGAACCAACGACCAGCTGTTTCTTAAACGGTAAATCCCCTAAGAGAATCACCGAGTCTAGAAATGTGTAATGCGTGTTAAAATCTTAATTCGCCCGGTTGTTGGAGCTTCGTGGTCGCTTATGGGAGATATTTTCTGGCTTTGGCAAAAAAAAAAAATGTTGCCCGCGCCTGTTTATAGGAGCGCTCGCTTATGGGAAGGTGTCTTATGTATTAAAAGATAGGGCGAAAATCGGTTCCGAACAATTTGGTCGTTTAAGGGAGATGGTCGCTTAATAGAGCTGCCCGTTAAGGGAGATTTCACTGTATATCTGTTTGTACAAAACTGGCTGTTACATCACGTCAGTGCACCAGCTCACACATCAATGAAAACAACAAAGTATTTGATCAAGAACAAGATACACCCTTCATTTTCGCCTGATTTAGCCCTCTGTGCCTTTTCTTTGTTCCCGAAAATGAAAATTCATATGAAAGGTCACCGTTTTTACAACGTAAAAGACGGAAGAAATACTATACCTTATTCGGAAACATTCTGATACCACCTCGTATAGCTATTACCCCGAATCTGCACAAACGTAACATTACAAGAATTACAGTCCATAAATTGTAACATATTTTATGACAATTCATCGAGTGTCCGAATATATATCTAGTAATTAAGGTTTATAGTTATCACAATATAAAATTAACGACAATTACAGGCAAATATAATTTACAATTCCATTGACACGCATAAATTAAATTAAATTAAGTCGTTAAAAGTATTTAACTGCATTTTCATGCACAATTATACAATTATATCAATGGCATTATACGAAGACGTAAATATCCACAATGATCTTACCACTGAAAAATTTAATCAACTAAGCATTCATCAACGCGCATAAATTACATATATGGATGTAGATTACCAAGCATGTGCATGCATACCATTAAAAATATGTGAATAATGAATTTCATTGATAGCGGATTGATGATTGGATTATTGCCACATTGTGGAGTCTACTTGTGACAGTTAACATCTAATTAATGCGGTTAATGTGAACTGGCAGTGTGTTGCCAAAGTCTTCAGAGCGTGTAAAAAATGTAAATAATATGCAAACTGTAAACGAAGCGACAATTAATAAATGATATAAAGGACTGTTACTAATAATGATGGGTGTAAAGTTGGCAAATTTACAGTTTTAAAATCGCATTTGTTCAACGGAACTGTTTCATTATTCTCCAATTTATTAGAATTTAAACTTATAGTTTATTTCAAATTATAAGAATATAACTTTGAGCGGCTCTAATGCTTTTATTGCACCACCTTCTGTGATGATAATTATTATACCTGGTCTCCTTATTGAACGGGTACGGTTTAACTATTTGCAACGTATGAATCTAGGGGCCGTATTGACTATAAATTAGGGCCCTATAATATAATAATAAAACGCTGTTAATTTCATGTATATAATAGAAAATATCTGTACATTGGGTTTATATACAAAGAAAAAATTACAAATCGTGTGGCAACATGTATAGTGGATACATATAGATATATAAAGCTAATTTATTTTTAATATACAAATTTTTATGTGTCACCGCATTTCATAAATCATCTGTGATTGAGTCGTCTTGCAAATCGGTGTCTGTGTCTGAATCGTATTGCAAATTTACAATCAAGGGTGCTACTATTTTGTACATGCGCATATATTCGTCCTCTTTTGCTATTGCGTGTTTAACAGCATTTTTTCAATTTACAGCAGTTATATGTTCCATAGCATTTTTTATGTGTGTTACACTGCTTTCACTAAATTTCGGTGTTTGATTTGGTTGTCTTATGGTATTTTTCAATTGGGCCCATATCAATTCAATGGGATTGAAAATGCAATGGTATGGTGGTAAATGCAAGATTGTATGTCCTGCTTCTTTGGCTTTGTTATCCACATAATAATCCTTTAAATATTCTTTTGTCTTCATCACCTCTATTAATTGGTTTTTTGTATAATGATCCTCAAAATATAAATCATTTGCTTCTAAAAATGTTTTAATATCTTTCTTGTTATTACATTTTGTAGGAACTTTGGTTTGCTGTCGAGAATGATACGGAGCGTTGTCCATCACTATCACACTATCTTTTGGTAAATTTGGCAGCAAAGTGTCACAAAACCATTCTTCAAATAAAGATGAGGTCATATCTTCATGGTAATCTAAACTTGAGGATTTAACATTTTTAGCAGATAATAGCGGCTGTCCGATCCATCCTTTTTCTGACCCAGCATGAAGAATGATTATTCTCTTCCTTCTCGAAACAGGCGCGTCCAACTGACACATACTTGAACTATCCATCCAACCTTTGCAAATTGTGTCATGGGTGTCATACCACGTCTCGTCTAAATAACATATTAATCGTCCTTCCTGTCTATACCTTCTAATTGCCGTTAAGTATTCATATCGAGCTTTCTGTAACCTCGGGCTTTCCATAATTGTGCGACGTTTGTCTATAGTGCCAAACTTAAAACCAGCTATCTTTAGCGTCCGCCACAAAGTTGCTTTAGAACACTGAATATTTATAGCCTCATCACTGATTCTTTTATGTAAGCAGTCAAGTGTAGATACAACATTTCCTCTGTAGAAGGAGTATACTTGCTGCCTAATAGTATCAATTTCATACTTTTCAATTTTTCTCGGTGCTCCTTTGTCACTTCTTTGCTTTCGAGGCCCTGCGTTATTCTTAATTATTTTATATATTGTTCCAAAAGGCACCTTGATTAATTGCGACGTTCGTTGAATGTTCTGGGTTTGTAGTTCGTTACTTTCTTCCATCAGGCTATGATAGACATTGAAAATTATCTGTTTTGCATCTTCTGATATATGCTTTCTCTGTCGTGCTCCAACAGTATTATCACTATCCACATCATAATCACTAACACTTTCAGCAAAAAGTCGCCACATGTTCGTTAAGTAAAGAGAGAAAAATCAAATATGTATGCAGCAGTAAAGATTAACAATAAATAGACTCAATATTAGATGTAATATATGTATAACCAACTCTCCTAACTATATTTACTTAAATTTTGTTTAATAAATATAAGCACTTATTTCATATAAATTGCAATTTAATGACTATTTAACTATATATAACTATTACTATGCATATTACTGTGAGTCCATGGATTCACAGTAATATGCGTATTTTTTCTTTTCCTGTAATAGCGTAGCTATTCGAGAAGAAACACTTTGCATCGGCGTGGTCGCTTTTGCCCGTCAGATGTCATGAGGTTATCTGGTGTCATCTGATAGGACAGAATTTGCTACATGACCGCGAAGTGTACCTACAGTCGTTTGTCTTCATAAACCCGCCATTGACAAAGTCGTGAGACAGAAACGCATGCGTCTGGTGGTTGAAGCAAACGCTGGTAAATACGTGCTGTGTGTCCATGTATATACAGATACATATTTGTTTTTATACAGATTTGTATTATTTTGTATCAAAGCTTGATGTGTATTGTCGCATCGATATGCTAATTTGTTTTTGCAAGACTATCAACGTTTAACTCTCCTGACGAAGTTATTAGTAAATGACGAAATATTGAGAGAATAATGGGTTTTAATGTAAACCGACTGATAACCCAAATATTAATGAATTTTTATTAGTACGGTCAAGAAATTTTCTATAATTATACAAGGTGTCCCGTATCGTTTGTAATTAAAATTTTTCAGAACAGTTTTCGCATATACAAGCTGTCCTGTATCGTTATGTTAAAATTTTAGGAGTGTAAAGTAGACTTCATTTCAAGTAACAAAAATGCAAAACTTGTATATCCGTTTTTATTTGTTTCAAAGTTACAGATCTATGAATGTGATTGTCAGATCATAAAAAAAAATGTAATCCCAAAGTCAATAAAAACTGATTTTATTTAAAATAGTTCAATTAATAATATTTTCGAACTGTCCATTTCCTTGTTGAATCCGGCTTACGGATACAACAAGGAAGAAGAAGTACTTATCCGGATTTCATACTTGTTTTGTCGGATTTGCTCAGCAGCCAGGTGAATACGATCCAACAACTCTTCTCTTGTGTTCGAAACTTGCGCGTAGACTAAATTTTTCATGTACCCCCATAAATAAAAGTCAAGGGGATTAAGATCGGGTGATTTGGGTGGCCATGCAACAGAACCACCTCGACCAATCCATCTTGGATAATTGACGTTAACCCAATTTCGGACAGCAATTCCGAAATGTGGTGATGCCCCATCCATGTGAAACCACATGTCTCCTCGAACATTCAGTGGGACATCCTCTAAAAGACCTGGCAGTTCGTCAATAAGAAATTGAAGGTAATTGTCCGCATTTAACCTCCCAGGAAAAACGACAGGACCAATCAACAAGTCATCGATTTGGCCAGTGCAAACGTTAACTGAAAATTCATGTTGAATTCATGTTGAAATTCATGTTGAATTCATGTTGAATTCATGTTGAATTCATGTTGAAAATTCATGTTGAAATTTAGATGGGCGTGTAGCTTTGGGATTTTCTGACGAACACCTGTGCAGGTTTCTCAGATTTGTAACACCACTTCTCGTGAACGTAGATTCATCTGCCCAGAGAATTGTTCTGCAGAAATTAAAATGAAGCCGTGACTGTCTTAATATCCAGGTAGAATAAACTAGACGAGCATAGTGGTCTGCCTCAAGCAAACCGTGTCCCCTGCGATAGTGATATGGATATAACCCCTCACGTTTTAAAATTCGCCAAACTGTCGTCGTGGCACCATTGTCGGTGTACTTCCAGAAACGTTCTGTAATGAGGAATGTGCCTATCGGGAAACCGATGTCGGTATTCAATAACTGCTTGACGTGCACTGCCGTTACAGTAGCCATACACAAAATGCATATCCATATACTCTTGAGAAGAAAATCGGTAAGGCATTTTGAATAAAGAAAACGTGTCCACTCACTAATAAGCTGTTGTATGAGCTGAAACGTAATGTAATCCTTTATTAAAAAATGCAACGTTAACAGTCATGTGAACATTTGTTTATTGTATGATATTCATGGTGCAGCACATACGAAATAAGTAAGAACTTTCTTTATCATAAATCAATTTCCAGTAATCTATTTTGTAGATCTCCAAGAAATTACTGTATGCACTACGACACACGTTTATTTATTTTAGGATAACATTTTATTATGCGACGTTAACAATCACAGGTCTGTTATTGAATCGTATAACTGTTTTTAAATAAAATCAGCTTGTATTGATTTTAGGATTACATTTTTTTTCATGATCTGACAATCACATTCATAGATCTGTAACTTTGAAACAAATAAAAATGGATATATGTACATACAAGTTTTGCGTTTTTGTTACTTGAAATGAAGTTTACTTTACACGCCTAAAATTTGAACATAACGATACGATAATTGAGTCTGCGTATATTCGCGCTTGCAAAATCAGAAACGTAGTCGATCGATTGACTTGAAATTTTGACATAATTTGCGTTCGAATACGCGAGTGTTTCTAGGGAAGATGTTATTTTAAAAAAAAATATAGATAATCGTCAAATTTGAAAGGCGCAAATATTAATGATATTGACGTTTACTAATCATATACTCTACTTACATATTGTTATGAAATCATAATGATAGAAAAGAAAATAACTTTGATTTAATCTTGAATAAATTGTCTTATATTATATGGAAAATTAAAATAATGTGTATAGGTTAGATGTAAATGTCAGGAAGATAAATAAATAAAATATGGCAAACAATTGTCTAATTTGAAACGTGAAAATATTAATGATATTGAATGTCAAGGGAGATCAAGCTGCACTGATCAAAAACTTTTCAACGAAGATGAAAGTGCTAATAGTCAGAACTTCTCAAAGGCGAACAGAAGAATTGGCAGATCAATGGGAAGAAAGACTTGAAGTCTTACGAATTTAATCGAGAAAAGAAAGAGCAGCCCAGCAAACTCGTCTCAACAACGCCAAGAACAATTAAATCATCAGCGAAGACGTAAGCTTTTGCAATATCTAGATGATCGAGTCATATCACCGAATTGCTTTTTCATACGAACCGGATGTTTTCGTTATTGTCGCCCACTTTTAAGCATCGTTTTATGATATAGTAGGCCGCACAGTGGCGTGACAAATATTTTTTAAATATCTATGTCCTTTATTTTTTGGCTTATGACTAGGAATTTTGAAAAACTATTTTAGATTTATATTGTATATAATTACATCTATCCATTTTTCATACTTTGTCTCTTTATTTCAAGGACACCCTGTATATAATTTTAATTTGTAATTTGTATCGACCGGAAATAAAATGCAGGTCAAATTCGAATCACTCTCGTATATACTGTTCCATGAGTATATTTGAAAATATATACAGTTGCTCACGTAAGTATTATGTCTTATAAACTATTGATTCGATGTGATGTTTTTTATTATCTAAATATTTATCTGCACTTTTCAATTTTAATAAGAAATGAATACTCGTCTGCGAATAACCAATTATTAATTATAATCTTCGGAGATGGTGGAGATCGTAGAAACGCTAAAGAAATAACTCATTTAAGCACTTTAAGCAAGACATCTGTTCCGCCTATTCCTTTTCTTTTAAAAATAGAGATGAATCTGCGAGTGTATTTTTTTCTCCAAGTTGGTATCTAGATTAATTTTTATAGGTACTGTAATAGAATTCGCGTCAGCTTTGACGTCAATGCATAAAGCGAATTCTTTTATCGCTCTCTTCAGCTCTTTCATCAATAGGCGACTGTGTATGCGTTGAAACGAACGATAGCCTGTTCAAACAGAAACCTTTATGTATATACATATATACACATACATATATGTATATATAGAAGAATAACATCACGGGCATATCACAGGATTGATAAGTTATTGATTGAGTGTCCGGATGGTGTTTTGTCACCATTTTCGAAATAATCCGGGCACGAGATAACAAAAACACATCATGTCAGGATGGCCACG
The DNA here is from genome assembly GCA_935421215.2 of Melolontha melolontha. NCBI lineage: Eukaryota > Metazoa > Arthropoda > Insecta > Coleoptera > Scarabaeidae > Melolontha > Melolontha melolontha. The sequence continues at coordinate 16,316,071 of OW285236.1, forward strand.
GCATAAGTGGAAATTTATGTATTACTTGTACTGTTAGTGTGTATTTTTTGTTCATAATTTTGTACAACATTAACTTGTAATTATTACAGATATAGTAATAATGAAAAAAGCAAGATTAATTTTGATCTAACGCTTACGTAATATTATAATTTACAGTGGATGGTCAAATTACACAGGTCTACAAAATTAAACTTTTTGACAGATGTTTTTATTTTGAAAACTGATTTTATATAATTTTGATAGGCTGACTTCAAAAATTCTATGCATTTATTTGTATCACGTAAGGTTATTTTGCAAATATTACATGAAAAAAAAACGATATTTCTAAAAAGAATTATTTGTTTATTGAGTAAAAAGGTGGAATACAAGTTAAAAAAGTCGAAAAAATACTTTACTCAGTCTTTTTTAAGTGAAATCTTTGTCTTTTTACCAGAAAGCTGCGTTGTCCGGACATTCGGTTGTATGTTTTTAAGGGCATATCCCGTTTTAACATCCAGCAGTAGTCCGCCATCATCGTTATGCTCCATCTGCCTTGGTATCGCCGTTCCATTTCCTTAATGTCTTGGTGAAACCTCTCTCCCTGTTCTTCGCTAACTGCTCCAAGATTTTCAGGAAAATAGTTCAAGTGTGAAAACAGGAAATGCACTTTCAAACTCATATTACAACCTAGACGATGAAAGTGTTGTAACATATTTTGAACAATATTTTCGTAATTTTCGTCCTTAGAGTTCCCAAGAAACTTATCAATTAGTTCTTTAAATGAAACCCAGGCGTTTTTCTCGACATTGGTCATTGTGTTTTGAAAATCCTTGTCTTTGCATAATGTTCTTATCTGCGGCCCAACAAAAATACCTTCTTTTAACTTGGCATCGGATAAGGCTGGAAATGTCTCGCACAAATATTTAAAACACTGTCCATTTTTGTCTAGGGCTTTAACAAACTGCTTCATCAAGCCAAGTTTGATATGGAGAGGATGCAGTAAATCTTTTTTGGGGTCAACCAAGCTATCTCTTAATACATTTTTGCTACCAGGTGTAAGGCTTGTTCTAGAGGGCCATTCTATTTGAGTCCAATGTCTATCCCTTGCTTGACTATCCCACTCACAAATAAAGCATGGAAATTTTGTATAACCTCGTTGTTGTCCTAGTAGCATGCACAGCACTTTAAGGTCACCACAAAGCATCCACTGATGTTCTTGGTAGTTTATTTTCTTTAAAAGAAGTTCAAAATTTTCATACGTTTCCATTAAATGTACCGAATGGGCAACGGGAACCGAACATCAAAATCACTGTAGACCTGTGTTATTAGGGCGAGTACTCAGTTTCTTGTATTTTATAGTTTGAACAAATAATAGATTCTAGATCTCGCAGGTATTTTTTATTCATAATAGTATATTATTGAGATCATGAAAGCAGCAGATAACTTAGGCGAAACTATTAATTTTTTATGTAAAAATAATATGTGCATTGATAGTGTTGGGGTTTCGGTTCGTGAAACCAAATGTTACGTCTCGTGGAACCAAATGTTTTGCGATGAATCCGGTTTTTGGTGGTGACGCTTCAACCCCAGTTATTATAATCATGACCCTGATGTTTGCTTCACCGTGTTCAGGCTGTAAGGCTGTACACACTTCACTTTTTAAATCTTCGGTGACTGTTAAATGAATAAATGTACTTTCATCTAAATACAGTCGAACCTCCATATAACGAAGTCGATGATTCCATAAGAAAAATTCGATATATAGAAATTTCGATATATGGAAACATGAGTTTTTCTGTTTATTACTTGCAGTACAACTCATAGTACAGCTAAGTGTACATGCACATATTGCAATGGAATGTGATATTGATTGCTTATTTAATTTTTTTATTCACTAATGCACAGTAGATTCCCTGCTATACTCAGTCGGGTACGCCTTCCTCGAGCTCCTTAATCTTCAGAGTTTGTCCTCATGGATACGTGTAATAGAAGTAAAACAATAGGTATTGGGAATTGAAACAAACTTTTCCCCCCCCCCAAATTATTTAATTCATAAAAAAAAGAAAAAAAAAATTTGAACTTTACAAAGTATAAAGTTATATTGAAACATTTATCATATGAGGAAAAACTTTGATACTATATGATAGTAAAAGTATAAAAACCTCATCAAATTGACCGCGAGCAAAATTTTAAATTAAATATAAAAAAAAACTATCAGCTATAAACAATTACGTTATCCCAATATCAAACGTCAAAATAGAAAACTATCTATTTTTCGCACGCAACCAGAAAAACTAAATTCATGCGCACAAATAACATGAAGCAAAAACTTTTCCCACCTTCTATCGTTCTAGAACAATTTATTTGAAAAAAAATACACTTCCAAAAATCTGATAACTTTTCTTAATATTCCTATGATTATAAAAATATTATAAAGTAAAATCTAATGATTTTACTAAGCTCATCAATGTTATAGCATTATGTCTAAATAGATAAATATAATATTAACAGAAATATACATACATTAATTAATGTAGCCACCTCACAAAAAACGAGAGATTTACAGATAGGTCAAATTGAATTAAATTACAAGTTTAAAAGACTCGTAATACTCGAGAATGAATTTAAACACATCAAATCACTTCATAAAACACAAACCGAAATTATCCAAAGTTTAATTGAATAAAATTAAGTTCTATCCAATAGTAATTAAAAAACACGACCTATCTGCTCAAGAACTATCAAATCTCTCCAATCTCCTTCCTCCCGGAAACAGCATGAAGGCCCCACCTAACATAAAATAAATCAAAACAGTTACAATATCCAAATACTATAACTTCCAAAATAGCGGGAACTGCAAACCTCCGACCGTCACGAACGATGTACAATCGTGGACAAAAATACACATTATAATAAATTTTTACATAAAATATGAAATCTTTATAATTATCTTTCTGAAAAAAACTGTACATAAATATATAGTCTTTTATAGTTTCTTTAAATTCATGACAATATGTATATTGCATATTAAAAAACAAGTATGGATAAGCTTATATAAATAGGTATATAGGTATGTAGTACCTAAACGAAAGTAGTACAACAGTATTTTAGTGCCCGAATGTAAAATAACTTCGAATAACTTCAAAGACTGCTTAACAGTCTTTGATGCAGATCTTTCATATAAATGCTCGCATCTATTGAGTAACTCAAAAATAGTATCGGGTACATTTTCTGCAAATCGAAGACCCTGACGAATTGTTTCAAATGCAGCAATCAGTTTCCTCTTGGTAGGCTTAAAAACTTCTATTTTTTCCGCCTCATTGTCTTCCTCTCGATTATCACTTTCTTTCAATGAATTTAAGATATCGTCCTCTGTTGCGTATTCTGCTACAATAACGTCTTTATCCACGTGCAAAATTCATTCAGAGAAGCTTTGTAATTTATTGCATTTGTTGATTGTAACTGGTTTCAGCATTCCTCCATATGTGATAATGGACTAACTTCTTCCGTTACATTATTTTACCACACCTTTGCTAATTCTGATATGCATATTCTGAGATTAATCGTATTGTCAATAGGAAGATTGTTTTCAAAAGCAAAAATGAGTCTCCTTAGAATCTGTTTTCGGTAATGCATTTTGAGATTTTTTATTATGCTTTGGTCCTTCGGTTGTAATTTTGGAGCTGCATTTGGAGGAAAAAATATCAGCTACACATTTGTTACCTTATCTGCTATAAAAGAAGGATGTGCAGGGCAATTGTCTATAAAAAGAACAACTTTTTTTTGGTCAAACTTTATTATCCACTGATTCAAAATCTCACTCGTCGTCCATTATTTCTTATTGTATTTATAGTCGACTTCTAAGGACTTCACTCCTTTGAAACAGTTTGGCTACTTGCTTTTTCCAATTACTAAAATTTTTCTTTTCCAGACATATTTGCGCAAACGGCAACAGTTATTCATTCCTTACTGTTTTTGCCTCCAAAACATTTATCATCTTTGAAAGCTAGCGTTTTGTTTGGTAAACATTTAAGGAAAAGTCCAGTTTCATCCATGTTAAACACATTATCTGGCTCATACTCTCCTAAAATTGTTTTTAAAATCGTAGTTTTCCACTGGTTACAATCTGCCTCAGATACACTTCCACTTTCTCCTGAAATAGCCTTTTCTTTAATGGCCGTGACACCTCTTAAATTTGTCTAACCAGGCAGAACTTGCTTGGAACTCTTCGTGTCCTAACATTTGTGCTTATTCCACTGCCCTTTCTTTTATGAATGATTCTGAGATAGGCATGTTTTTATCTCTTACCATCTTCAGCTATTTGAGAACTGCTTCATCCACATCATCATACTTGCATGTTTTTGCCTTTTTTCTATCAGGTTCTTCAGATTCATTATTTTTTAAAACCGATTCCAGATTTTTTATTGTTGTTTACACTGTACTGGCTGGAATTCCAATTTTTTGCGCGATGTCCCTTTTTCGCACTCCGCTAGCCACATCTGTTTATCAATGCTACTTTTTCTGCTACATTCAACTACTTTTTTTTGACATAGCTAACGTTCGGTGCATGTAAAGGTCACGTACATAGACAATGCTAAAAGATAGCGGAGCTCTACTACTGAGTAGATGATTCACGGAATTGAAGATTGCAGACAAACTCGACTTGCCTAACGGTTTTTCTATTTTTAGTGCTACTTCATACGTGAGTGCTCTTTCAGAAACTTCGCGATTGTGTCGTCTTTTCCATAATGTATGTATGTGTTTTTAGATATATATGTCTAAAAACTTCGATATACAGAAATTTTTTTCGATATATAGAAACATTTTTATACAGAAATTTCATGGGACTAGAACAAACTTCGATATATGGAGAATTTCGCTAGGAAGAAGTTCGATATATGGAGGTTCGACTGTATATTTATTTACACTATATACAGTTATATTGGGATCTACAACGATTTATACTAACATCAAATTGCTGTTGAGGCGGGTGTCCCTTGTTAAAGTATGATTGTTCTGTTGTTGAGTTGATACTGTGTTTGAGAATGTTGCTTGTTATGAATGAGACTGTTGTGTTAAGACTGTGTTGCAAGTAGGTAAGAATCACTACCCCTACAACTATTACGTAATTAAATGCGCGTATTCGTTGAACATTGTATTGTTTGAGGTCATAACGAGAATTTTTTTGGATTATTAATTCGTGCAAATTGTACGAACTGGCAACAATACCAGGTTTACAATGGGGTCTTAAACCTTACTAATAAATAATAAAATATCGTTACTAACTAACAGAGAGCGGAATGAAGCGATTTAATGACCAATTTACCCGATAAAACGTTGTGGCGGTCTCAAGCATAGTATGCATGTTTTAACAGCTCCACTATTTGCTTGCTCGATTGCATTCCTCGTGCAGGTGTTATTATTCATTCATAAATTCTATTTTACAATGGCGTGTAAGACAGAATATACATTTATATATTATTTCGTTAGACTTAGTTTAAATAATCGCTTAAAAAATTATATCCGCTAATTTCCAAAGTGTATTCTCGTGTTTACATGCTGTTATGCATGCATACCGATAGGTCCAACTCGCAACGGGCCATAGGCAACAATATACGTATGGAACGTAATGCGATGTGGCAACGTGTGTACGATGCCTATATTGAGTGACTTTCTTAAAATTTAAATTTATTTTGCAGAATTATTGATTTTTTTACTTTTATCTTTTAGAAAACGTTATTGTTTTTTTATTACTTAAAATTACTTTATATGAAAAATAGTATACCATAAAAGTGTAAACAAAGACAGTATACATTGAAACGAATATTCATTCAATTGTATTGTCATGAAATTGAATTTGTCAATCGTTGTTAAATTTGTTAGAATGAATAGATATTTATATTTATCGGAAAATACTAATACTTAAAGCAAACAAATAAGGTGTAGTGTTTTGTTATAGGAATGAGGAATGTATAATATCCATTTCTTCCTGCATATTGATTATGCAGCTGATGCTTTCGTAATATGCTCATATTTGTATTATTTCAACTTATACTTCGGTCGATACATACCGACTTCCTTCAAACCAGGAGGAAGCTACAGTTGTAATTAAACTATACTTCCCTTTTTTTTATTACCTACGGATATTCACAATTCCAAAATACGTTACAATGTTGCTTATTTTAGATTGTAATTAGCTGAATGCTGTCGCAAAACTGATCTCTGCATTTTTAAAAATTCCAGAATAAAATTAACCCCTGCCCTTATTATAATTTTACAAAGGAACAGACACGTACTTCAATTTCTACGAAAAACTAAGCCTACAGTTCATGTATAATATAGTGATAATGAAGACTGGAGCGTTTGTCGACCTACGAAGTTGTACTTTACTTGTTTATTGTTAATAAAAGGCTGATGGAAATATTACGTGAGATTTTGGTATCTGTATTATAATAACATCACGATAATAGTAGAAATACAAATATGAGCATATTGCGAAAGCAGCAGCTGCATAATCAATATGCAGGAAGAAATGGATATTATACATTCCTATAACAAAACACTAAACCTTATTTGTTTGCTTTAAGTATTAGTATTTTCCGATAAATATAAATATCTATTCATTCTAACAAATTTAACAACGATTGACAAATTCAATTTCATGACAATACAATTGAATGAATATTCGTTTCAATGTACACTGTCTTTGTTTACACTTTTATGGTATACCATTTTTCATATAAAGTAATTTTAAGTAATAAAAAAACAATAACGTTTTCTAAAAGATAAAAGTAAAAAAATCAATAATTCTGCAAAATAAATTTAAATTTTAAGAAAGTCACTCAATATTAGGCATCGTACACACGTTGCCACATCGCATTACGTTCCATACGTATATTGTTGCCTATGGCCCGTTGCGAGTTGGACCTATCGGTATACATATATGTATTTATTGTTCTTGAGGTAGTATATTTTCTATTCTCTTCTATAAGGGATTGTTTCTGGTTTCGTTTCTTTCAGTGTTATTTAGTTACAACATTTGGTATTTTCAAAAATCCGTTTTATATTGTTTTATTTATCCTATAATTTTTTACGAATATCAAGTTTCATTTACTACCAGAATGGTTTGACAATTAACTTGGTTCACACACTAATAGAGGGCGCAAATGTAATCTGTATATGTAGTCATAAAGTGTCATTCCTATGAGTTAATATTCTCTGGTCTTAACTCATTCTGACAGTAACTCGTTGGTTGACAGTTACTTAAACAGAAGTGTTTCGAGCAATAGCGAAAGATGCATAAAGTTGGAATTCGTGGTGTGATTCAATTCTTTTATCTGGAAGGGAAAACAGCGAAGGGGATTCATGAGAGAATTTCACCTACATTTGGTGACTCATGTCCTTCTTATGAGTGTGTTCGACTTTGGGTAAATGAGTTTAAGCGTGGCAGAACAAGCATTAAAGATGCACCACGTCCTGGAGCCCCGAAATCAGCTGTGACACCCGAAATCATCGATAAAGTAAATGATTTGATTTTAGCCGATAGACGAGTGAAAGTGCGCGAGTTAGCGGAAGCCACAGGCATCTCAACTGAGCGAGTTCACTTCGTTTTGCATAAAGAATTGCATATGCAAAAACTGTGCGCAAGATGGTTGCCGCGTTTACTCACTCAAGAGCAAAAGCGAATTCGCATGCGAATATCTGCCGACAATTTGCAAGTATTTCAGAAGAATGTAGTTGAGTTTTTTCGCCGTTTTGTGACAATGGACGAAACTTGGATACACCACTATATCCCGGAAACTAAACAGCAGTCGAATCAATAGATTGCCCGTGGCGAATCGGCTCCGAAAAAAGCGAAATGCGTTCCATCCGCTGGAAAGGTCATGGCGTCAGTTTTTTGGGACGCAAAGGGAATTCTCCTAATTGACTACCTTGAAAAGGGAAGAACCATTACCGGAGAATACTATGCATCACTTTTGGACCGATTAAAGGCGGCAATAACAGAGAAACGCCCGGGAATGGCCAAGAAAAAGGTGTTGTTTCACCATGACAATGCCCCCGTGCATTCAAGTCGTGTCGCTCAGCAAAAATTGCCCGAGCTACGATTTCAACTGCTTCCGCGTCCTGCGTATTCGCCAGATCTAGCTCCTTCGGACTACCATCTATTCCCGAAACTAAAAACTTTTCTGGCAGGGCGAAAGTTTGAGTCTAATGAAGATGTCATACAGAAAGTAAACCAGTATTTTGAAAGCATCGAAGCAATTCATTTCCGTGAAGGAATCGCGAAGCTGGAGAAACGTTGGGGCAAGTGCGTTGATCTTCGAGGGGACTATATCGAAAAATAAAGTACGTTGCAAAACTCAAATTGTTTTCTTTCATAGCAAACCAAGTTAATTGACAAACCACCCTCGTATCCCATTTTAGGAGTAGTTTTCGTTTCTTCTTTTTAGTCCATTTCTTTCTGTTAGTATTTCTCTTTATTTTCATTAACTATGGGAATTCTCGTAAGGCAACTATGGTAGGATGGATTAGAGGCCATCTAGATTGGTTGCATATTCGTAATGATACCAAGACACATTGCAGTGCCTGTTCCGTCCACAAAAGTGTAATGTGCAGAGACATGTTTCTTCGAAAACTCATCTAGATAATATATTGCTATGAATAGTGGTTTTGAATTTGGTAATACTTGGTGGTGAATAGTGATTCACCACCAATCTGTCCAGCTTGGATATTCAGTCGGTTAATTTTCAAGATGAGACTGCTTTTCCCTCAGAGTTCCAATCGGAAAAGTGGAAAACACAATTGTATTAGTAAAATGTTTGAGCGCCACTCAAAACTTATTTGAGAAATAGTAATTATGTCTTTAAGTTACTTATGAGCACAAACAAAAAAAAAGGTCAAATGTAAAAAATACACACAGTAAACTTTAAATGAAACTTTAATACCAAAATAAAAAAAAATATCTTTATGAAGTATAAAGATTAATATTGACCGTCATTAAACAATATTATTAAGGTAAAAATATCGCACGGAAATGACCGCAGCGTGCGATAAAAAATATCCTTTATGACAGCCGATCAAAATTAAAACTAATAAATTACAAAGATGCTTTTTAATTTCTCCCACAAGAAACAAAAATCAAAATAAACAAAATGGACAGCTCGACACAAACTCTAAAACATGTGCAACCACATGAAAAAAATATGCCCTTGATATCCCAAGCGTACAAAATTTTAAAGTTATAGAAAAATTTTTTTATATTAGAAATTTTAAAAAACGTTCTTTGTCTTTTAAATCAAATAACTAAGAATAAAATATAAATATCAAAATTAACACAATGGAAAAATACAAAATTCAATACATTCAAAATAATGATAATAATAATAATATTAAGATATCTTTAAATATAATTTACATACGTAAATAAAAAAATATATATATATTGTTATGGTTCAACCAGCACACTTATTCCAGCACTGCAATAAGAAACACAGATAACAACATACAATAAACCCATGTATAAATATTGAATTAGTGGACGTAATTTGTGAAATTAGTTTCGAGATGTGTATAAATTAATACGACGATAACTTTAAAATTGATTATTAACTTATTTTGATTTTTAAACTTACTTTTTATATTTATATTTTTCCATTTCAAATTCAAATCATACGCGCCATATTACAGGTATTTAATTTATCCACATCAAGATTTATATCGAAGCGAGTTAACCACGCCCACTAATTTAAAATTGTCTCGAACCCCGCGAATGCGATTTTTACGGTGCATTTTTGAACTAATCTAACATTGAAAACCACATTATAAACTTTTGTAAATTCTTTAATTAATTTTTCTATTATTTTAAAATTATAACATTATGAAAGTTCATATTATATTAGATGCAAATAAAGCATAAACTTCGAGGCTTTTGCCGATATTTAACACAGGCTTTGGAAAACAAATGCCGAAGAAAGCGTCTGATACAAAAATTTTACAACGAATGGCCGCATTTTCTCTATCACAAGAAGTTTAATTAAAATTACTATTTAAAAATCAAGTAAATCCTACGAAAACCGTATACATTTAATACCTTGAAATCAGGCCGAACTTTTGAGAGAAGAATTGGACCCGCATCACGTCGAATATAATAAATATCGAACGAAGCATTTTTTTTCGGAACTGGAACTACATCGTAGCGACAACGCCAACATTGAACCGCTTCCGACGCAGGGACTTCCACAGGAGCAGACGAACTCTGATCTATTCATACAATTGCGAGCCCAGAAAATATATCCAAACCTAGACACAGGAAAAATACCAGGTTCCTTTCCAGTTATTTCCCATAAAACCTAGAACATCATTTAAAAGTTAATATTAAATTTATATCACATCACAATATCAAACATTGTTTGCATCAAAATATAATACATGAATTTCAACATTTCGAAACATCTATTTAAATATATGTAATTATTCATTCATTCTTAATCTTTTATAAAACTTGTATATGTAACTTACCTTTGTGTGTTTATTTTTAAGTAACTTTCAATATCTATTTGCACTGTTGTATTATACATAACCTTAACTATAGTTATTAAACACATGTGCAAGATTGCATAATACCGTTTTTTACCGTATAGTCCAGATAATACGAGCATATGTACAGATTTCTTATTCGCACGTAATAATTGTTACAGTTTTCTATTTTTATTCTAATAAATTTTTCTTTACTTTGATTTAGATTCGATCTTTTATTTGAATTGTTTGAATGTTGAGTTTGTGTTTAATTAATATACCATTTACATTGCACTTACGGGATATACAAACAACCGACTTTGAGACCTGAGATAGAAAATAAAGCATAAGTACTCAAGCTCTTCCGAAACTAGTGGGGTATTTAACAGATAGCGTTGGATCAATTAAGTACGTTAAAACTTTGCGCCCAATTTTCAAATTCAAATCTGTTAAGTTACTTATTTCATAGTTTTAACGCTCACATTATTCTTATATTTATTTTACTTAGTACTTCAACGTACCGTTTTATTTGCCAGCCCAACGTGAGGCTTAGTACTTCTACATTTGACGAACCAACGTGGGGCCAATTGTACATTACAGCTTCATTGTAATTTATCACTTATATTTACTCATTATTCTACATTATTATTCTTTGTAGTCCACTTTGGCAACTCCTTAGTACTTCTACATTTGACGCATCAACGTGGGGCCTATTTTAAAATACAGCTTCACTGCATTTTATATTTTATATTTATTTGAATGCCTCAGCTTCAGCATATCGTTTCATTTTGGCCCAACGTAGAAGCAGTTTTACTTAGTACCGCTACAATATATATATATATTTTCTCGAGACACCTGAGGTAGAAAGCTTAGAAAATTAACAATAACGAGATCAACAAACTCGTATAAAAATATCGGTAATGAAATCAAAAACCAACCACTAATTAAACAAAAATCACGAAGTTACTTAACAAAGATAAAGATTTATCTTATAATAAACACGTCTTTCTACACCCAGAGTACATTTGCGTCTGGCTACAGCAAAGCAAACGGCTTGCTCAAACTGCGCAAGTCAAATATGTTTAATATTCAAAATAATAATACACTCATAAATAATTAAATAACTTTTCATAATATTTGTGGGGAAAAGTTCATAAGCATTATGTCAATCATCACCTGACACTTTTAACGAAGAACTGTGTGAAGCTTTCATGGCTGCCAATAAAGCTTAACAATCCAGACCTCAACAGGTTTCTGACTTGCAAGATGATGATACACAAAGCATTTCTAATTGTAAACACCTGATACAAATTGAAAATTTACAAAACCAGCTAAACTTTATTAAAGCTAATTTCTAGCGTCTTACACATACGATTGCTTATATGCAAAATCAAGATATTAACCTAATAGATCGAATGAAAAGTATGCCTTCTGAATTTGGCAAGAAGCTGAGACAAAAAGTTGATGCCATATTTAGCAGAAATTCAGATTTGAATATATTCTATTAATTCTGCACAGAGCCGATTGAAATATCTATACATTCGAAGTATGGTGCACTTTTGCAACATCTAAAAAAACTAATTTAACACAGGAACACCTTGAACAAATTTTAGTTGTTCATAGTAATGTTTTACACTTACATTATTTCACAGAAAATACATAGTTTTGAGCTTTGTTCTTTGTAAATTATTTTTATTCAAAATTCGATACGCAATTCGCTTGTCAGCATTACTTTTGTTTCTGCAGTAGTTGCTGCCGATTATCAAACCGTTTATTACATTCGCTCTGTTGTGCATTGACAGATACATATTAACTGCATATATAGGTATGTGCCACTTATGCAGGTGGCCACACGTATCAAATTGTTCGAAACTCACATATCGCTTACAGAAACAAACCTATTGCGAATACAACGCAGACAGCTATGGGCTATGAATCATCAATCGCTCTAGTCCGCTCTCTGTTAATTAAATATTGTTATAAATCTAAGTAAGTCGTTCCGTACACACTTCCATTGTTCTGAGTTAAAACTCACTATACATATCCAGAAAACGCGAACTTATGGATGGATATCCAGATTAAACACTTTGTCCTCTATGACCCTAGGTAATAAAACAGCGGACTAATGTATATAGCAATAAATTCGCAAATGTAAAAATAGCGCTTTCTTAGAACCTAAAGAAAGTTTTATAAATTGAATGTGATAATAAAATTGTTATACAGTGGCTTAAATTCGAAAATGAACGATAAATATTTACTAAAATTGGAAATCTTATGTTCGAATTCTATATCCTAGGTTTACTTATATTTAACAATCAAAAATGTTTAAATTTAAAATATTACAATAGGATGTTAAATATATCCTTAACAGATAAAAAAAAATTAATTGAGGGATTTCTTTTTAAGTGTTGCATATAGCCTCATAGCGAGCGCTAATAATAAAACGTGTTACGTGTCGAAATTAGTCTCAATCTTTCGTTAACATAAATCTAAAATGTCGTTATTCCCGCTATTTAAATTAGTTGAACTTGTCCGACTCCAGTCTGTCACAGTCATTGGGGTGTCGTCCGCCCAATTGCAGTAACTTCTTCTTTATGGCCTCGGTCAGGCATGGTATCTTTAATAGGTCGACGAGCGATCAGGTTCTCTTCAGCTAACTCCTTATGGACTGTTCTTTTAGAAACGTCAATTCCAAACGTATCATCGTTTATTTACGTGTCTTACGCAGTAAAATTTGAATACATTAGCGCCATATCACACACTTTACACTTTATTATACTGTCATTGTACATTAAATCCGAAAATCCCTTTCTCGATTGATAAGCTACATCGTAAAACAGTCTCTTTCTGTCTATTTGTAACGTAAAATTATTATTTATCATTGTAACGGTGTTCGGACGGTCACTGACAAAAGATATATACACGTTAGGACGCGCCGCCGTTAGGTTGTTACTATAATATAACCTCTACTTATACGAGCCCCGTCCTGTTTCAATTGGCACACCTCTAAAATTTTTAGTAAGTAACATTTTAGAAGAAGAAATCCTGTTCATAAATATGTTAAAAGTTTTTTATTTTTCATCGAGCCTTTTTGCCAACAATTACAAACTAGTTTACAACTTATTTCGAAAAAAAAAATCAATAATAATAATAATTATATATAAATAAACTTCAGACGAACAACCTTTGACAAACATTAACGAAACTTTACCATTGCGTTACATCGCCTTTAGCTTTGATAACGGCATGGATTCTCCTGGGCATTGTATTTACAAGTTCTTGGCAATCTTGTGCCGTGAATCCATGCCATATTTCTCGAAGCCTGGTTTTCAATTCTCCCACTGATCTTGCAGGAGCTGCGCGCAAGGCCTTTTTCATTTGATGTCATAGAGTCTCTATGGGCGATAGGTCAGGGCTGCTTGAGACCCATTTTAACAATGGAATATTATTGTCCTTAAACCATTTTAATGCTGTTTTTGTCGTATGACACGCAGCCCCGTCCTGCTGGAATATAAAATCATCCCCCGAATTCAAAGTTTCTTCCATCGTGGGTAACAAACATTCCTTAAGAATGGTTAAATATTTATCGGTATTGACAATACCATCTATAAAATATAACCGCCCGACACCTTTTGCCGACATCGACCCCCACACCATAACGGATGCCGAAAATTTTACTTTTCGTTTCATACAATCTGGATGTAATGTCTCATGTCTTTCACGGAGGACTCGACTCCGACTGTCACCTATACAGACTTCAAATCGAGACTCATCACTCCAATGTATTTTGTTCCACTGTTTCAAGTCCCAATTACTATTGTCTCTGGCCCATTTCAATCTATTTTTCTTTTGTGTTGAGGTCAATAAAGGTTTTTCTGTGGCCTAGAGAAAAAGATATTTAACAAAACAAAATTAGTATTTCAAAAGTGTCACCTTGTACGACCCAAATCCAAGTTTCTTAGCTTCTCTGTGACATGTGGATCTTGATACACGTCTTCCTACAGCATCACTCCAGAGTACACTCAACTGGCCATAATTAGCACGCCTATTTTGTTTTATTATTCGTTTCAAAGTTCTTCTGTCGTTATCAGTGAGTTTGCTTTTCTTTGTATTACGGGGTTTTGGGGTCACTGAACTGTTTTTCTTGTAAAATTTTATTACATTTCTAACAATGTACCTTGATATATCCAACAATTTTCCAATTTCAGAATATGAATTCCCTTCATTCGATAGTTTTACAATTATTGACCTAATTTCTTCATCAATTGCTTTACCTCTTGCCATTGTTTATTTAATTACAATAACTACAGCGTATAATAATAATATTTACTGCCCACAATATAACCTAACGATGAATTAATGGAAGTTTTGACATATCTTTCATAGCTACCTCGATTTTTACCAATTTTTATGTGTTAAGAATACATGAACAAATCAGACACAAATGGTTAACTGGTGAATTTTGTTTTTATCTAATATATTTTATTTGAAGTACATATTTAACATATATTGTCCAACGTTTAAGAGTGTTATCCTTTTATTTTTCAGTTAAAAAAATTGATAGTAACCGTTTTTCAAACATGTTTTGAGTAAAATTTAAAATTTTAGTAGGTGTGCCAATTGAAACGGGACGGGGTTCGTAACTAGAGCAGACCAATTTCCGTGCGCGCCATGTGCGCCGATGTGAGGATGATTGTATTGCATCAGAACTAATAAAAAGCATGTGCGCCGATGTGAGGATGATTGTATTGCATCAGAACTAATAAAAAGCATTCAGTATGTGTTTCGTACTTGCTTAGACTGCATGTAAGTGTAAGCATACGTAATAAAATGTCGTCGACACATAAATCGAGAAAACGACCGTTGTCAGACGAAGTGAATAAGTTTATTATGGACTTCCCGGACTTAATATACGATGGCTCAAAAATTATATGTTTAGTTTGCAATACATATCTAATGTGTTGGTCAAAAACACATTGTAAAGAACACGTAAGCAGTTCAAAGTACAATAATAACAAAATTAATCGACAACAGTTTATACATGAACTATGTGTAACTATGTTTGTGTGTACACTGCCGTTTACCTTGTTAAGTAATGATTCATTTATTTCATTTTGGAATAAATACGCGAATCAAACATTACCGAGCACGACAACGTTACGAAGGAATTTACCATCGGTGCGTAAACAGGTTGAAAATAAAATCAAAGCCGAACTGAAAAATAAAAAACTGCGGTTATGTGTGGACGAAACAATTGACAGCAAAAAACAATCTGTAGTTAATGTGCTGGCGCGTAATATGGAACCACATCAACCAACGTTTTCAATTTTATTAACATCCAGACGACTAGAACAATGTAATGCAGAGGTGCTATTAGATACTTTGGAAAAATTAAAACTTTCAAAAGACCAAGTATTAATGTTTATGACCAATGATGCCGCAACCATGTGTTCTGTAGGCCAGTCTCTTGGAAAATATTGTCCTAACGTGTTACATATTACTTGTAAACTCCATGCTTTACACCTTGTGGCAGAACAGGTTCGTAGATGTTATCCAGAAGTAGATGCTTTAATATCGAGTACAAAGGCAGTATTCCTGAAATCTCCAAAACGTATTCGGAAATTTCACAAATTGTGTCCCCATACCCCTGAGCCATCACAGCCGATTCTGACACAAAATTCAAGATGCCCAGATTAAAATGGATTTACAAAGTATTCGTGAGAATTACTTGGGATTAGAAGAAGCAATAACAAAATTAGAAAATTCGTCGCTGTCGTTAGAGGAATCACTGCAAATCGTAAAGATGTTCACGCACAACTGTGTGCTGTAGAAGACGCAAAAAGTGAAAGTGTTCTAATTAAATTTGAAAGTGTTTTAGACAGAAATGCAGATTTTGACACCTTAACACGTATTTGTGAGGGCACGTCTACAGATGCGTTAAGTTGCTTAAACAAGTATTTTGATTATGCGAATATAACATCACTAGACGTAGAACGCTCGTTTTCCGAATATAAGCATATTTTTTCCTCACGGCGGACATGTTTTTCAGAAATAACCTTATAAACGCACCTGATGTTGAAAATATACAATCGAGTTTCTCCAGTTTGTCAATCTTTGGAAGACGCTTAAAACGGTAAGTGTTTTTTAAATCCTCTGTCGTGCACACAATCACTGATTTCATACATTTTATTTATAGGTACATACAACGCTGCTATAATATCTACTATTCTTATTTTTCGTGTGTTTATGCATATTATATAATAATAGCAGAAAACCAAATGTATATTTAATTATTTCTGATAGAATAAATGTCTCTACTTCTATACTTATATCGGTAACAAGCTCATGTTGCGTCTTTATTCTATCGCGTATTCTAATATATTACGAATTACACTCCCATACCGGCGCTCATGGCACGCACGGAAATTGGTCTGCTCTATACAAGGTGTGTATAAATTGGCGAACCCACTACACGCGGCGATGTTCTTCGTTAAATTCGGAGTCCAAAATCATAATACGAAAATGTTGTACCATGCTCCATATCTTTGCACGATGTTCCTAAAGTTCGGACTTTCAGTCTTGAAATAAGCATTATTACTCGATATTTGTTGACAGAAAGAGCTACAATTTAGAAGAAAGAAGAATTGTTGTTATTATCCTTTCGTTAAAGTTTTCTTTTTGATTTTAAAGTTTGTTTTTAATATTTGTTTATTAACTTATTTTGACGAAAAACACATCTGACAACGTTGTAAAACAATAAGTAGGCAGCCTAATGTTGTTCTAGTCAAATACATTACTACTGTCAAATTCATTCTGAAGACAAAGGAAGCCTGATACATCGTTTTAGGATTAGGACTTTTAACTCAAAATTTGACCAAGAATGTCGCCACGTGTAGTGGGTCCGCCAATTTATACACACCCTGTATATATAAACAACTTGTGTGCATTGTAGTAATTTATCTAAAACTTCTTTGTTACATATAAAATAAATTACGTAACCTAAATAAATGCAAACAAAGTTCTATCTTCCTATGTAATTTTCGTAATTGGTATTGTAATGTGTACGTGCGTGTTGGTTATGTATTTCGACATTCAGTCAAAATCGACCAAACACCGCACATTGATTCCGACTATTTCCAGTAACTGCTCATTACAAGTTCAAATCCTCGTCTATGGTTGTTCGTTTTTCTGGTCAAATGTAATAACTATAAAAACTTTTGCAATTTTATTATAAATTTCTTTATAATCTCGCATTTTTTTTTGGGAAGATCTATATTTGGGATTTTTTTTTGTGCAAGTTGGTACTAATATGAAATACAGTAAAACCTGTCATTAACGGCCACCAAAAGAAAAACAATATTAGCCGTTATATAAAGGTGGTCGTAAATATACATTTGGTTTTCTGCTATTAAAGTAATATGCATAAACACACGAAAAATAAGAATAGTGCATATTATAGCGGCGTTGTATGTACCTATAAATAAAATGAAAAATGTATGAAATCAGTGATTGTGTGCACGACAGAGGATTTAAAAAAACACTTACCGTTTTAAGCGTCTTCCAAGGATTGACAAACTAGAGAAACTCGATTGTATATTTTCAACATAATCGCATAATTCGCATAATCAAAATACTTTTTTAAGCAACTTAACGCATCTGTAGACGTGCCCTCACAAATACGTGTTAAGGTGTCAAAATCTGCATTTCTGTCTAAAACACATTGAAATTTAATTAGAACACTTTCACTTTTTGCGTCTTCTACTGCACACAGTTGTGCGTGAACATCTTTAACGATTTGCAGTGATTCCTCTAACGACAGCGACGAATTTTCTAATTTTGTTATTGCTTCTTCTAGTCCCAAGTAATTCTCACGAATGCTTTGTAAATCCATTTTAATTTGGGCATCTTGAAATTTTTTCTGGCATGTATTGATAGCTGCACTTTCTTTCGAATCGAATGATAAAACCGTCGTTCATTTTTTCAAAATGTTCACGATAGTAAAACTCCGCCCGTAACCATGCACCCCAACGTCTCAGAATCGGCTATGGTGGCTCAGGGGTATGGGGACACAATTCGTGAAATTTCCGAATACGTTTCGGAGATTTCAGGAATACTGCCTTTGTACTCGATATTAAAGCATCTACTTCTGGATAACATCTACGAACCTGTTCTGCCACAAGGTGTAGAGCATGGAGTTTACAAGTAATATGTAACAAGTTAGGACAATATTTTCTAAGAGACCGGTCTACAGAACACATGGTCGCGGCACCATCGGTCATAAACATTAATACTTGGTCTTTCGAAAGTTTAAATTTTTCCAAAGTATCTAATAGCACCTCTGAAATTTTTTCGGCATTACATTGTTCTAGTCGTCTGGATGCTAATAAAATTGAAGACGTTGGTTGATGTGGTTCCATATTACGCGCCATCACATTAACTACAGATTGTTTTTTGCTGTCAGTTGTTTCGTCCACACATAGCCACAGTTTTTATTTTTCAATTCGGCTTTGATTTTATTTTCAACCTGTTTACGCACCGATGGTAAATTCCTTCGTAACGTTGTCGTGCTCGGTAATGTTTGATTCGCTTATTTATTCCAAAATGAAATAAATGAATCATTACTTAACAAGGTAAACGGCAGTGTACACACAATCATAGTTACACATAGTTAATGTATAAACTGTCGTCGATTAATTTTGTTATTATTGTGCATCGAACTGCTTACGTGTTCTTTACAATGTGTTTTTGACCAACACACGGTTGTTTTCTCGATTTATGTGTCGACGACATTTTATTACGTATGCTTACACTTACATGCAGTCTAAGCAAGTACCAAACACATACGGAATGCTTTTTATTAGTTCTGATGCAATACAATCATCCTCACATCGTCGCAGATGGCGCCCACGGAAATTGGTCTGCTCTAGTAATAAGTACGATATATCGACTACTCCCACAAAGCATCGCAGTGTCAAGATATTCATTTACGTATCCTGGTATACAGGTGTTGCTGTCGTCCTCTCTTGGTATGTGAACTTAGTCAATTGTCAAAACACCCTGGTAGTATAGCAGAGACTATACTATGCGTTAAGAATATTTGAATAAATTTTGTAACAAATATGGCACCGTGCTTCTTTTAATTGGTGTAATATAATTGTAACAAATACGCATACCTAACGTTCAGTTGTTTATTACATTCCATAGCTTATCATATAAGATTTTTATCTATCTTTCAGTATAAGGTGATGCTTTGTTATATTCTCTTCGACAGGAGTTGGCACTCAAATAACAACAAAGCTTTAATGAAATTACAAGCATCAATTATGAAATTATCGTACCCTTGTAAGTCCTTATTTAGCTGATTAAGTTTTCTGTTATATCCACTAAAAAATATAGCTCCATCAACATTACTTAATTCAGAAACAGATTCTTGTTTCTCCTTCTGAAACATCTATTTCCTCCCGTAAATTAAAAAATCTTTTTAACACATTTTCCACGACTTAGCCATCTAATATTGGTAATTTTTCGATAATGTAATTGAGTTTTCTATAATACAATCAATTTAAAAAAATAAAATCGACTCATTTCTGAGTGGCAGCGGTTTCTCGAAAACCGATTTAGCTGGAGACGTTTTGACACCGGATTTTACATTTCGGAGGGCCCCAGGAGAACATGAAAATAGAGAGGGGTGGCCCCGAAAAGTCTCATAAAGTAAAAGTGTGTGTGTTTGACGCTTTCTAGAGAAGCAGTTTGTTGTACCCCGCTAACAAGTAAAACCGTTTCGATGTCATTCCCCCACCCAACATATCATGATGTATTCCAAGGTAACCCATGTAAATAGTCCCATGTTGACAACCGCTTACGTTCCTTGGCGTTTGAATTTCACGCGAGTTGTGGGCGTGGTCACTTGATGATATCACTTATAATTAGAGAACGGACATTCTTACCACATGACTCGGCGTAATTCAATTTGTTCTATTTGTTAGTCTTTCCCGACCATCTGGTCCGCTGCGATTACAATGACAACACACCTATTTGAGTCGGAGGATAAATATCCATTAAACGCAATCGGCATCTCGAAATGTTTATAAACTTTGCTGAGTACATCCCGACGTAATACAATGAAGTATTTGTGTTTGACTTTCTCGGCCACCAGCGTTAACAATGGACAACGGCTATTGTATTCTGAGAACTTAGTCATGTGGTAAGAATGCCCGTTCTCTACTTATAATAGACGGATGACAGGTTGTAAACAACAACAGAGAAATATATAAAGATTTACAGAATCTAATGTTATTTGATATGGAGAACGTTGAAGACTTTCTTGTATTTAACACTACAATATGAATACAAAGTATTCCAATCGTACATGACAGATGGCATGTGCATCATAAGAATTAAATTCTGATTGGCTCCGTTATTTCTGTAAATTAGTGTAATTTCATACTCTATACGGTATAAATTTTACCAAAGAGTAACCTTATAAACATACTTATAATAAATCAGGGCTCACTAGAAGCAGTTTTTTTTTGAACGTACGATATAAGCGTACAACAAACAAGCGTCTCGGATAATATTTATCAGCCTAGGCTTCGCCTCGGTTTTCAAACAATTATCCTCGATTGTTATACGCTTACTATCGGTTTAATGCCGATACAAATTATCTGTCAAATAATGACAATGTGATTTTGACAGTAATAACTATAATTTCATAACATTAACATTAAATATATATCTTTTTATGTAGTATAAAAAATATCGTGTTCACCACGGCAAGAAAATGGTTTACCAAGTTTCAAGAAGTGGCCAGCCTCGCCTGTCCATACCTTCTCTCGAGCCGACAAATATCAATTTTCTCCCCTAGATACACTGTATATTATTGTATACATACAACTAGAAACAAAAATTTCAATAGAAATACAAAATTGTCTGGCGGGCCACACAATTTACGTGGCGGGCCACACAATTTACGTGGCGGGCCACACAATTTACGTGGCGGGCCGTGTGTTGGCCAGGCCTGAGTTAGACTGACCTATCCAAGGCTTTCGATTCAATTGATCATGAGATTTTATTTCATAAGTTGCGATCTTTTGGTCTCCTTCCAACTTCTATCAGTCTTCTTCGGTCCTATCTGTTTCAAAGAAAATGCTACGTGACATAGAATGGGTTGTGCTCCAATAATTTTGTTCTTCCTTTTAGCGTTCCTCAGGGATTAAATTTGGTTCCTTTCCTATTTGTTTTGTTTATGAATGATCTCCTTTTCCAAGTGAAGTGTCCCATTCTCGCCTATGCAGATGATATAAGAATATATTCTGAGATTTCCACAACTGACGATATCGTTAAACTACAGCAAAATCTGGACGTATTAGTTGCATGGTGTGACCGTTTCAAACTTACATTAAATATTGACAAATGCTGCGTGGCCATTTATACTCGATCTGCTACGTCTCACGAATCCTAGTATTTTATTAAAAACAATATCTTAATTAGTAAGACGGAAGTAAAGGATCTTGGAGCCTTATTTGACTCTAAGCTTACGCTCAGATCCCATATAATCCATATGTGTTCCGATGTCTGCAAAGCTCTGGGATTTATTATGCGTGTGTCAAAATACTTTAAAGCTCTCACTTTGCGTAAATCAGTACCATGCTTATGTTTTGAGCAAAATGGAATATACCTCATTAATTTGGTATCCCATCTATGCTTGCGATTCTATTCCTTTGGACCGTGTTTACCGTAAGTTTTTTAAGTACCTCACATTCAAGACTGATGGTATCTACCCGGAACGTGGTGCATCCCAGGACGATTTGCTTTTACACCATGGCATGGGGTAACAAGGGAGAATATTTGTAGGAAATTTCTAATTAAGCTAATGAAAAACATTATTGTTTGCCCGTTCATATTGGAGCGAATGTCGTTTTTGGTTCCTCGTATGAACTCTAGGTATAAAGTTACATTTATGGTTCCCTTCGCGAAGAGACGAACGTCTGTAAACGGACTCTTACCTATATTCTCTCCAACGTGGCCAACGGAATGCTGAATGAATGTTTGTTTGAGGATGGCTGGCGGATGGACAGCACTATTTAAGTCCAAAGTTCATTTAATTGCACTACAATGTCATGTTATTATAATTATAATGTACCTTGTAATTGAGCCATAGCCTGTTGGGTATTAAAGTATATTATTATTATTATACAAGATCATTTTATACACCAGATATCTAAAGATATAGAAGAAGGGCATAGTGGCCTCCGCTCTGCAAAGGTGTCCGTAAATAAAAATTTTACCGTATTTACATTAGTTATTCGACAATAGCAATATTAGTAAGTAATTTCTATTATGGTATTCCGTCCAGATGTTATATCTAGAGACTTGTAGGTTAGGGTGGAGTGAAAATGAATAAAAATTTTTTTTTTAAATTTTGAAAACTCCTGTATTGTTAATTGATGACCCTATTAGAAAGCACTATTTATGCAAAATAACAAGACTCTGCGACTTTATTTCGAGGTGGCGCATGAAGGGTGAAGTTTGAAAAATAACCTAATTTACGTAAAGGCAGAAAAGTACAATTTAAAAATCTTTTTTATCTACCATTAAATAAAACTGTTGGCAACACTTAAGTTTATTGCTCAAAAACAAAGTTAGGGGATTCCCATGCATAAAATAAAGTATCATTTTAAACAGTTTCTTTCAGTTTCTTCATAGTATTTAGAAGTGTAAGGTGTTAAAAAAGTTTATAAAACTTAATCAAACGTAAAATTTTCCTTACCAAAAGTTAAAACGTGATTGCTGAGGAAAGATTTAAAATGACTAAAACTAGGAAAGATTTGTGTTGCTCTGTATTTGGAAAACCAATTACATTAAGTGCTAATGTGTTGCCTACGCATTGTGATATTAAATATTACCTGTGGCTAAAAAATGATATGCTTGAATTGAACAACCGAAAAGATCCTTCAATTAAGTACATATGTGAAATAATTGCTACTGATATTGAACAAATATGGAAAAAGGCATCGATTCCTATAATAAGTCATCAACAAATCTTAGCAAGATTGATTTCCTATTACAACAAATACAAAAATATGAAGAAACTGCGCAGTGAAGTAAAAAAACAAAATTTCTTAAAGGAATCTCAAAAACAATTATTTGACATCGCAACCTGTAAGTGCGCGTCCAGAAACATATGTAAATGTGTGACAAAAATACCTCCAGCAGAGGAAAAGTTTTTAAAGGACCAACGAAATGAGCGTAGAATGTATATTGGCTGTGTGGATAGGTTGACAACAAAATCTATACGACGCAATGAAGTTCGAAAGAGAAAATATGATCAATTCGTTCAAAAAAACATGACTTCAAGTACTTCTTCGTCTATGTCAGAATTACATCGGTCATGCAGTAGCACTTCAAGTGAAACAACAGAATCAGAGCAAGATGATTTTTGCTTTAATGAAGAAAAAAGAAAAGTTCACAAAAGAGAAAATCAAAAGGGAAATAAGCAGATGAGACAAAAGTTGCAAACCCTTGCTACAGCTTGTGACAGGACTGGAGTTTCAAATCGATCTGCAGCATTTGTTGTAAACCCTGTAAAGGTTGATTTAAACATTATAGATGCGGAAAACCCATCAAGCGTAATAGATCGTACTAAAATACGTCGAGAAAGGAAAAAAGTTCGAAAGCAGTTGAGCTCTATTAGCAATGAAAAATTTCTGACTTCTATTTATTTTGATGGTCGTAAAGACAAAACTTTAATTATAACTTCAAAAGAAAATAAGTCACAGCGTAAGACTATTACCGAAGAACATATTTCAATGGTATCTTAGCCAAATTCTGAATATACTGGACATTTCACAATAGATTCAGGAAAAGCAGCTAATATTATGAGGAATATTGTCGCCTTATTAGATAAAAAGTATAAATGTAATTCATCTTTGGTGGCAATCGGATGTGATGGAACGGCTGTCAACACAGGGTATAAAAATGGAGTCATTGCCTTATTGGAAACACATTTAAAAAGACCATTGCAATGGTTTGTGTGCTTATTACACGCAAATAAATTGCCACTGCGCCATTTGTCTTTAAGTCTTGATGGAAACACAGCAGGTCCTAATAGCTTTTCTGGAGCTATAGGTAAAAACCTCCTCAAGTGCCTTGATTTTAAGTTACAAGCTTTTGAAGCGATTCCTGCAGAATTGCCCTATATTGATATAAAGTTGCTAAGCACTGATCAAAAATATCTTTACGAGATTTGTTCTTCCATTTCGTCTGGTTTAGTTTCACCAAGTTTAGCTGAAAGAGACCCTGGGAAATTAGCACACTCTCGCTGGCTAACTTGCGCCAATAGGATTCTTCGCTTATACATTGGAATGGCTACACCACCAGAAAACCTTAAGCAACTAGCACTTTTCATTATGAAAGTATACGCGCCAACATTGTTTGACATAAAGTCAAAGCCATCTTGTAACCATGGTCCAGTTCATGTTTTCAACATGGTCAAGAGAAGTTTATATTTAAGAGATGACCTTAAGAGTATTGTTTTAAAAACTATAAACAGAAATTCATTCTTCGCACACCCAGAAAATATGCTGTTGGCCATGCTTCAAGATGATACTTCAAAAGTTAGAGAATTGGCTCTCCGAAGAGTATTAGAAGCAAGAAAAGAAAATGTGTGTATTAAAAGCAAGAAAGTTCGCGAGTTCCGCTTTCCACAACTTCAAGTAAATGCGACGAATTACTATGAGTTAATAAATTGGTCGAATGTGAGAATAACTGAACCACCAATGACTATGAAATATTCTAATACAGAAATTTCAAACCTGATTCGTTCGGGAAATAATTTCAGTCAATTTGGGATGTTTCCTTGTCATACCCAAGCAGTAGAGAGGTGTGTCAAGCTCGTCACTGAAGCTTCAATATCTGTTTGTGGATCAGAAGCAAGAGACGGTTTCATTCGCTCTAGAATTAAAGCAAGGCAAGACATATACCACTGTTTGAGTCGAAATCTCAATTTTTTCAACAACGAGATCCTTTACAATTTGCTAACGAATGATTTTTATTTTTGTATTAAATATGCTTTATGTGAGTAAATAAAAGACTGTAACTGTTTGAATTTATTGAATAAAAACAAATTTAAACCACACTGTTTACTTTTTTATAAATGATAAAGTTCCACAAATTAAAGTCTTGTGCGCCACCTCAAGACGTTGACCTAGGAAGATAAGATTTTTTCTCTGCACTTTTAAGTACTTAGAGCATCGATGTTTAATACAGGAAAAAGTAAATTAAAAAAAAAAAAATTTCGCTCCACCCTATTAGGTACTCGTGCTATTCATTATTAACATTCATTTACTAAGTTTTCAATTGAATAGAAACGATAATTTAATTAGAAGTGAGAACGGTGTATTTTTAATCTAGAAGTCATTTCTGATGAAGACATAAATTTCTTAAGAAAGATTCCTATCAAATTCGTAAAAATATATTTCGCATTCTAACTGCCGTACATATCTCGTATAAATTACAGAAAATACACTTCTATTCGTGTACCGTGAATATATATATATATATATATACATATATATATATATATATATATATATATATATATACGTATCTATAGACCGTGAACGGCGACGGCAACCTGTGAATCTGACACAGGGAAAAAAACTTTCCCTCGACGCCACACGGCAACCTCGTGTATTGATCGTCTCGCGGAACGCAAACGGCCCGGCGCGCAAGCCCGGT
Source organism: Melolontha melolontha (assembly GCA_935421215.2). NCBI lineage: Eukaryota > Metazoa > Arthropoda > Insecta > Coleoptera > Scarabaeidae > Melolontha > Melolontha melolontha. The sequence continues at coordinate 16,342,303 of OW285236.1, forward strand.
AACACTTCTGTTTTAATAATAGACTTACGTTACGGAGTTACGCCCCATTCTGGATCTCGACGCTTATTTTTTCCTAAGCGCAATACACAGTTGAGCTCTGTCGACCGCCTCTAACGCTAAGGACACGACGACCTGCACCGACAACAAAAAGAATTCATTTGCCCTAAGGCTAAAAGATTTATGTTTTAAATGAAGGTGCAGGTGCCTTGTGTTGCCTTCAATAAGCTTTTCATATCAAGAGAAGGTTGAATTATTTATTTTTGTATTTGCATGGTTCGTCCATATTTTTTTCTTTTAATTAACGGAAAATATGTAGAGGGCTGATTAGGAAAACAAAATATATTAAACATAATTTGTTTTGTTCCGGAAAATGATATTTAATTTTAATTTTGGAAGCGTCAATTCAGTAGTACATGTTGAGGTGATAGAATTGTCTCACTTTCAAAAGTCTAAATATTATTTTAAAACTAGCGAAACCCCGGCCACGCTTCGCCATGGCTCAGTCTGATATGAAATGAATGGAAAACTTCAAAAAAAGGTATTGTACTATTACTAACAAGCGCTCTGGTTCGGCTGTGATTGCTAATAATAACGAAATTAATCTATAATAAATAATGGTGGTGGAGGTGATATTACATCAAAGGTTCAGGACGTGTGTACCTCTGTATAGAACAATAAAGAGTTACCTGTTGAAGCGTATGTTTGTCGGCTATGCGGTGTGCGAAGATATACTTGGACAAGTATGGAGAGTGATGCTTGGCCGATGGACGAAGAAATTAATTAGTTAAATCAATTAGATTAATGTGGATTAGATTAAAAGAATAATATATATAGAACGATACAGATTACCTTAAGAGCGAAGGATGCCTCGATCGGGCATGTTGAACGACGCTTGAGTGCTGGAACAGCACGTGTAGAGTTTGCACGATGTGTAACTTACAAGAGTTCAAAATAGAAGGAATTTTTCTAGAAGAAAGCACTAGCTTTTCGGAAAAGGTTTTTATTGCTCAAGTTGAGAGAGAGTAAATCGAGGTTGTCGATGTCTTGACTAATGAATTCATCACGAGCGCGAGCTAAGAGGTCGTGATGTCAATGATATAAATATCATTAAAATATCCCTTGTGAGACAAGCTTTCAAATGATATGATATACAATATATAAAAGAAAACGAAATGTATAAAGAACTCAAAGTGACCGTTAAGATGCCTTGGTGATAAGTCAGGTAGATCTCGAAGAGTCTATCGGCTAGCGAGAACAAAAGAAAGACTTTCTCTTTGCAAACGAATATGTACACAGAAAAATGTCTCAGTGAAGTTTAATATTTTAAATTGCGGAATATTTAATGAAAGTTGCTGTGGCTATGTGAAAAGAAGGGAAGGGAAGAAAAATTAAGTTTTTGAAAAAAATATTTTTTATTATAAAGCTTGTGAATTGACTACATTTTTGTTTGTTTGTTTTCTGGAAAAACATAGAGATCAGACGGTTTACCGACTCTGGAGCATGCGACCCGTGAGAGAAGCAATCGTTTTCTAAATTCAAACCGCACACTTGCAAAGATTGCCCTTGCGCCTTATTAATAGTCATAGCAAACGCCGTGAGTGGTATTCGTGAAAGTAATAGGTCTTCACCTTTATGAGGTCGAATCAGAATTCTTGCTTCAATTAGATTGTTCGTCAATTTTTTAACTACTAATCGTGGGCTATTTCATAACTTTGGCTGATTGATGTTTTAGAGTAATATATTTGTCACTCCAATTTTAAAATTCAGAATGTGTGATGGTAATCCGGGAACATCGAGAATTCCTTTGAAAAATTCACTACTTCGCTTAGATTCTTCATGAAGTCAATGGATTTGTATGTCACTGTTTCAACTGCGATTCTGTTTAGAATAATTTTGTTGATATCGTGTACAACATTTTTTTTCACAAATCCAGCTACTTGTTTAACTATTTTTCAAATATCAATTTCATTAATATTTTACCCTTTCAAATCTGACTATTGTCTGTCATAACTTTTTAAACAATAACATCTTCCTGACATTTACATCTAACCTGTACAAATTACTTTAAGTTTTCATATAAGACAATTCATTCAAGATTAAATCAAAGTTATTCTCCTTTTTAACAATATGTTAGCGTAAATAGAGTATATGATTAGCAAACGTCAACTTGTAATAAAAAAGAATTTCAGAAATTTTTGCGCTACTTACGCCGAAGTGCGCCGTAGGGAGTACTTTTCTCGCGCCTTGTAAAAAAAAATGGTTTTATTAGAAAAACAATCGCGTATTCGAATCCAACATTATGTCAAAATTTCAAATCAATCGATCGATTCCTTTTCGAGTTTTGCGAACTCAAACATACTGGCTGAATTTTTATTTACATATACGTATAGAGAAAATATAAAACCTCTTATACGTAACCCAAATAGAGAAGTACTTATTACGTCGCATGCGCAGATCATTTATTTTCGTCGGTCGAGTCCATTATTGCGCGGCAAGGCGTAATTTGATATCAGCTGCGACGTCAATAGCGTGCCAAACTGTGAATGGGTTGTAAACGTTATATTCAGTTTATATTTTGTTTTTTTTTCGGTATTCTCCGTAGTCAACAAAATAAGTGTTGTCTTTTACACGTTTATAACATCAAACTTGACTTTATTTTTCTACACCATAAAATGCCTTAAATTGTTCAAAATATTTACGCCACTGGCAACTTTTGTTCGCGAAGCTATAAGTGACGTAAAACTTACTTCTCTATTTGGTTTATGTCTACCACAATTAATAATCGTATCCGAAATACATATTTCGACAATTAAGTTGTCATCATCAGTAGGTAAAACCACTAATAATGTGTCTTATTTAAGAAAAAAAAACATGTCTTATTTTTTAATACAAAGGACACCTTTTATATTTTTACAATCGATCACTAGATGGTGCTTTTGACATATGTAATCACTATATTCTTAAAATTTGTCAATGAGAAATCCGCTATAGCTTGGAAATTGAGTCAGTAGTTTGTTGACAGTGACAGTTTTAAGGCAGCGAGTTTATAAAATAATGGAGATTACTCGGGAAAGTTTTCGTTGCATGATTTTTTACGATTATAGAAAAGGCTTAACTCCACAAGAATGCATTATATCACTTCAGTCAACGTTTGGCAATGAAGCACCATCAGAGAAGAGAGTTTAGAATTGGTTCGCAGAATTTCGTCATGGGCGTGCCTCAGTCAGTGATGAATCACGGAAAGGTCGACCAAAAACTGTTATGATTCCAAAGAAACATAGATGCTGTGGAAAATAAAAGAACACGATCGACATGTGACTTACAGTGAGGTAGAGGCATCTCTTAGCATATCCCAGACTGCAATTCATTAGATTTTACATGAATATTTATTAAGAAAAAAAAATAGATTCCAGATGGATTCCACATAACTTGACCGAAGCACAGAAAGCAGCTCGTGTCAATTGGTGTAAAGAGACGCGCAAAAAATTCGACGTAGGAACCGCAAAATCCGTATACAACATCGGCACAGGTGACGAAACATGGATATATGCGTATGAGCCGGAAACCAAGCAACAATCTACTGTATGGGTGTTTCAAGACGAACCGAACTCCACAAAAGCTGTCCGTGAAAGGAGCACTTCCAAGAAAATGATCGCTTGTTTCTTCGGCTGTACAGAACACATCGCAACAATTCCTTTAGATGATCGAAAAATTGTTAACGCTGAATGGTATACAGTAATTTGTTTGCCAAAAATTATAGACGAAATCAGGTAGAACAACCGAAAACGTCGAATTATTCTTCATCACGACAATGCGAGTTCCCATACAGCACGTCTAACAGTTGACTATTCGAAGGATAAAAGTGTTGAAATAATGTCTCATTGTCAATATTCACCTGACTTGTCGCCGAATGATTTCTTTTTGTTCCCAACTGCGAAACAACAAATGCGTGGACAGCGATTTTCAACACCTCAAGAAGCAGTCGAAGCCTTTGAAAACCACGTTTCTGAGATACAACCTTCAAAGTGGAAAAATGTTTTGAGAACTGGTTCGTACGCATGTAAAAGTGTATAGACCATAAAGGCGAATATTTTGAAAAACAATAAAGTAGTTTGTTCCCAAAAATTTTGTTTCCTTCCAAGATTTTGTAAAAAAATAAAAGGTGACCCTCGTAATTCACTTGAATGTATAAGTTGCAGATTTTGTACGAGTTTATTGACCTTAATACGAGATGACAAGTTTATATTTTTTATAACATCGATAGCTGTTACGTATGTAAACATACGCTGTCTCATATGTGTGTATGTGTAACTTCAATAGAGGTATTTATTATTTATACACGTTCTGAATATTTTCAATTCATAGGCGGAACATGACACAATGACACAATTTTCAGAAGGTTTTAAATTTTGGGGTTCGCATCGTAATTTACCAACAATATTTTGAATTTATAATCTATATAATTACGTCTTTCCATTGTTCATACGTTGTCTCATTATTTCAAGGACACCTGTATACAGGCTGATTCATTTTCGGCCCTCACCATGGGGATCTCTCTTATTATTGGAGATAGAGTATAGGTTTAAATTTGGCAAAGTTGTTAAATTTTGTGTTTGTTATAAATCCGTAAAGAAAATAGACCTGTGACAAATGACCTTCGTTATTTAAAAAAAAAACGCGAAAACCCCATTTTCTTCTTTTACCTGTAGCACCGACATTTGGCCTTGTAGAGAAAAAATAAAAACACATCCTTGTGGCCATTTCTAAACCTCTATCCAGTGGTGTACTCTAATTTTTTATACGACGTTTCGTTTCTTTCTGGCCATCATCAACTATCTAATTTCTTGTACGCGCCATATTGGATTTAGACATCTTCAGAAAGAGTTTTCTTTTCTGATTTCAACCATGTACCACATGCTGACTATAGTTTTTGACATTAGGTTTTATTTGAAAGAATAAATTATAAGATTAAATAAGATAGCCTTTGGAATTTCAATCTGTCAAACATTTCATTTATTGTTCATTAATAATACAAAAATGTCATACACTAACGAAGAGAAACGAGATATGATAAGTATTTTTTATTCTTCGAAACAAAATTCAACAGTAGCGAGTACAAGATAACAAAAACATTAATAAAAATACATAGAAAAGTAAACAATAAACAATTACAGTAAATGTACAATTATCTGGCCATCTTCGGTAATGCACAATTGGGCACCCCTTCTGGCATTTTGTACTGCCCTTGTATAGTTCTTCTAGGAACTGCATCGAAGGCATTCTGAAGTCTGTCTCGTAATTCTTTGTTTTGTGGCGCATCTGCTTTATAAATATTATTTTTAACATATCCCCATAAAAAAAAATCTAGCGGACTTAAATCAGGTGATCTCGCAGGCCATTCAACAACTCCCCTATTTCCAATCCAACGGTTTGCAAACCCTTGATTTAAGAAATTTCTAACAACAGCTGCATTGTGTGCTGGTGCGCCATCTTGTTGCCACCATAAATATTGTAATTGATTTAATGGGATATTGTCGTCAAGATAGTCAGATACGTATGTACGTAGAATGTTTAAATATATTTCTCCATTTAAATGTTCTTCATACATAACTGGTCCTAAGAGACGATTTGCCAAAATACCCATCCAAACGTTTATTCCAAAACGATGTTGTGGTCTTCTAGCCCTGTTTTTGTCGGGGATTTTGTACTGCCCAATAGTGCTCCGTATTTCTGTTGAACATTCCAGAATTTGTAAATTTTCTTTCATCTGACCAGATGATTTTGCTTAAAAAATTTTCGTCATTTTCTATCCTTCCATTAACCAATTACAATATTCTAGCCTTCTCAAATTATCTCCAGGCAGTAAAGAGTGACTAACATGGTTCCTGTATGGTTTAAACCTACTTTTATGTGAAGTTCTCCAAACTCTGGACTGGCACAAATTTAATTCTGACGTTACTTCGCGTGTAGAAATTGATGGAAGATGCAAGATTAACATGAAATTTGAAAACACGCTTTTAATTTACCATTTGTAAAATATCTTGTCGATTTTCATTTAGATTCCTGTTGTCTTGACCATTACGCGGCGATCCATTCTCGACCAAATTTCTGTCGAGATCTAGAAAAATGGCGTTTTTTTTTTAAATAACGAAGGTCATTTGTCACAGGTCTATTTTCTTTACGGATTTATAACAAACACAAAATTTAACAACTTTGCCAAATTTAAACCTATACTCTATCTCCAATAATAAGCGAGATCCCCATGGTGATGGCCGAAAATGAATCAGCCTGTATATACATATATAAATAAATAATTATTTCTTGACCTTTGTATTTTATAGTAGATTTAGATAGTCGGTGATTTATTAAGGTCTGTTTTACTTTAATATGTATATATTTAAAATAATCTCTTACATGTTTCGGCAATTACTGCCTTTTCCAAAGAATTTTAAGTTAATATACTGTTATTTATAATTTAAAATATATATATTTATATCCAATCGCTTTTTCAATTGTATTTATTCTTATGTTCATTCAGTTTTTCAAATTAATGATTCTTTATTGATTTAGATTGGCTTCTTATATTTGCTTTGTTTTTTTTTCAAAAAGGAAGCATTTTAGACCAATACTTTATAGGAGCCTTTCGTGTTAGAATTAGACGAGGAATCTCTCTGTGCAATATCTCCCCGACATTAATTTACACCCTGTATATGTAGTTTTATTTTTATGGAATTTTTTTAAATTTGTTTGCTTGGTCAAACTTCCGTGAACGGTAGTGTATGTTGAAAAGGTCTGGATAAGCTATATCCTCTTATTTATGGAAATATTGTTACAATTACTTATAAATTTTTCCATGCCATTACTAATAATATCGAAAAAAATTCCGATGTCTTCTTTTATAAGTAAAAAATCTTAAATCTCATTTTGTACGTAATCCGTATCATCCAAAAATAGAATAGCAACCATAAAATAATCTCCGACACTGAAAAAAGTTCAAACTTGAATGGTACATCTCTTATTGGAGCTGACTTGGATCTCCGGGATCATATTAATCAAGTCGGATTCACGACGTTTTTCTTTTCTTTTCCGCCTCTCGTGACAGTTCACTAAAACTCATCATAATGGGTTGCTTCGCGGAAAAATCCGAAGTGAAATAAAGAAAAAGAAAATGTGACGACATCGCCTGTGTGTTCGCTCACAGATAAAGTTAAATAATCATCCATTATTCGAACAGAGTCCATTTAACACCACGCATCATTTAACTAATGTTCGTATAATTAATAGGTTTTTAAAAATATTATCACTACATGGTTATAAATAAGGAAAATGTGATATTTTATTATGTAGAAAAAATTCTCGCTTAAAATATTCGTATCAAAGTGTTAAGGTTTTGAATGTTAAGTCAGACAATATTTGTCAATTATGCTGCATCTGTTGACTTTAAAATAATAATAATAATTGTTAATGGAGTTTATGAAAACTCATATTTACATAAAAATGTAAATAGTATATCAGTATGTAATTGATGAATTGGCATGGATTACTATGTAATTTGTGTATATTGTACTTATAAAGACACAACTGAACTAAATTATATTAAAAAATATTAGGTTTTGTTAATAAAAACGTTATAACAAAATATTATTAACGAAACATAACAGTGGAAAAATATAAATTGTGAATTTAAAACATCGAAGGTTACTGGAATGAATAATGATTGAAAACTAGCACCAGATATTTCCTTTTAAGAATAGATTACATGTTAAAGTGATGTATAAATTATATGATTAGAGACCGGACACATCGGGTTGAAATGACGGACGATATAAATAATAAATATAAATTATTGAATGCACTATTGATCTGGCTAGCGCGCACATCTGTTTTCATCGAGAATTGCGACGTTTTTTGTTGGATATTTACAGTTAAATTTCTGTTTTCATGAGCGTAGATAGAAGCGTGTGGAGTTTGAATAATTGAATCTCGCAATTTTAACGAAAAACTGTGAATATATAGTGGTCGAAATGTTCCTGATGAATCCACCTTACGCAAATATTATGTTTCTAAGTGCTACACGAACGCAGTAGAACGCATTAGAAGCCATCTTTCAAATCAGTACCTCTGGATAAGTTCCGACGAAACTGTCGATATATTAGGACGCTGTGTGGTAAATGTTGTAGCTGGTGTACTACATCCAACTATTCCATATAACGCATATGTAACAGCAACAAAAGTTATAAATACAGTTGATGCGGAAACAGTTGCTAAAACAATTAACGATAATATTCAAAACATATTTCATTCGGACGACAGGTACAAAGAAAAAAGTACTTTTGTTTGTAAGTGACAGTGCTGCATATAAGTTAAAAACAGGCAGACTATTAAAGGAAGTATATCCTAATATGCTGCATATTACTTGTGTAGCACATGCTCTCCACAGAATCTCTAAATGTATCAGAGACACCTTTCCGGAAGTTGATAGACTTGTATCCGCTTTTAAAACAGTTTTCAGAAAAGCACCATTGAGAGTAGCTCTTTAAAGGGAAAAACTGCCATCTTTGTCACTGTCTCCCTCTCCAGTAATAACTAGATGGGGATCATGGTTGGAAGCTACTAGTTTTTATGTAGAGAATTTCGATAGTTTACAAAATTTCGTTGCATGTTTAAATGACTATGCTCGTAGTATTTCTGAGTGCAAGGAACGAACACAAATTCCTCATTTAAAAAATCAGATGTACTTTCTTCAGGAACACTTTGGAAATTTGCCAAAACTAATCACTTATTTGAAAATCGAAATCTCAAATTACGAGTTTCATTTCTCATGTTGAGTGCGATATTGTCAAGGAGATTGAAGAAATTCAAGATACAATTGCCCGTTGGGTCTTCTTGGCAGGAAAAATGGCCATATCAAAACATCTCCCATTATCACACCTCACACATTCACAGAAAATTGTTCTTGGTAGTTTTGTTCACTTATTGCGTGTGGATTTTCTTCAGTCTACAAATGGTTATTGTGGAAATTCCGGATAGAATTTCTGGAAAAATTTGCTTCGTTAGAAAATAATACTTGTTGATCGAATAAGGGATTTTCAAGCAACATTTGTAAAAACCACTGACAATAGTTTACACGTAATTGAAAATCACGGGGAAGAAGAGTCTGTACGCTTTGAATATTGTACGGATATAATAAATAATCTGTTAAGATTTTCCATACAAGAACATGCGTGATTGCCAATACTGACCCTATTTTTCTACTACTTGTACTAGGATCATTTTCAACAGCATTCAAAACTGCTTCCTCAATTCCCGGAGTCCGGATATCTTCAGGTGCTTCTGTTAGATGGTTCGCTCGGTTACAATTTCCAGTTTCACATAGACGATGGTGAACTAGTTAAAATGTCTTACGCTAAGAAATAAGTAATTAAACTTCTAGTTTCAAAAATTATTTTATTGTAAATACCACTACAATATTGTTTCGCCATACAATGGCTTCATCAGGTGGATGAAATACTGAATATGTACAATACAAGTTTGAATATTTATGTGAAAATTATTGGGGAAATGGTGGTGGGAAACTTTTTACAATCTTAAATTTAATAGAGGGGAGTTGTTTAAATCTAGTTGGTCATTTAAAGCTAATCCTAAACTATTGTATCTATTAATTTCTAAGTTTTCTAACAGGTTAAGTTTTTTACTTTTTTCTTGAATGTGTAAAATTTTGAAATCTATATTAAATCTATGATTGATATCTATACAATGACTTGCGAAAGTTGAATCTGTTTTCTTAGAAACAGATTTGGCCTTAAATAAGCAAAAGGATAACCAGGGAAATAAATATGCAGCTAAACATATTAGAGCAAATTACCGTACTACTAAGCATTTTAATATTGAAAATAAAATAATTAAATCAACAGAAAGCGACTAGTAACAATATTATATTTACAAAAGCTGATAAAGGAAATACAGTTATATCAATTCCTGAATCAAACTACATACATAAAGTTCATGAATTCCTCGATAATAATTCATTCATAAAACTTAAATCTGATCCTACTAACAAATTTCAAAAACAGATTAAACAAAGTATAGAAAAATCAGGTTCTCTTTTTAATAACACTCAAAAACGTATATTAACCACTATGAATGCCCTACCTCCCAAATTATACGGTTTAATTAAACTACATAAAGACAATACACCTATACGACCAGTAGTATCGTACGTAAAAGCACCTTGTTGAAATGTGTCCAAACACTTTTAATTCTTACACACACTAAATTCAAATCTAAGTTCTCCTTTAAAAATTCCCAGGAATTAATTAACAACATTTCAAACTTGCAATTACCAAACAAATGTAAACTCATTTCTTTTGATGTCTCGTTCACTAGTATCCCACCCCAGGAGGTAATAGATCTAATTACTTTACAACTAGAACGTAGAAACACGAACTTTGTCACAAAGACCGAAATTTTACAGCTCCTAGAAACGTGCCTGGAACAAAATTATTTTCAATTTAAAAAGAAATTTTATAAACAAACAGAGGGTCTAGTAATGGGAAACCCACTAAGCCCCTTATTAGCGGAAATTTTCATGAATAATTTAGAAACTATAATTAGTACACATCCCTTGTTTGGTAATTGTGTATATTGGTTTAGGTATGTTGATGACATATTAATTTGCTTTAACGGTTCAGATAGACAATTAAAAACTTTACATAATTATATCAACACTATTCACCCCAAAATAAATTTTACTATAGAAACAGAAATAAATAAACGCATTAATTTTCTAGATTTAACCATATCACAAAACTAATAAACACGAGTTCGCTATATACCATAAACCAACACATACAGATACCACAATACACACTAATTCTTTTCATCCTATAACACATAAATTATCAGCATACCAATCAATGGTATATTAATTCATGTACCTATGAGTAAAAGTAATTTCGACCTTGAACTAAATAGAATATACACAATAGCATTAAACAATGGTTACTCTATAAATATTGTCAATAACATCCTAAATAGCCAACAAAAATCTAAAACCCTTTCCTTAGTTTATCCAAAATTAAAATACAAGATAATTAATTCCTATAATTCAATCACTTACTTAGGAAAAATTTCGGAAAAAATTGGTACTTTCATTAAAAAAAAAAACTTAATAACGAACATATATCATTTAAAACAGACAATACTATACAGAACATTATTAAAAACAACAAAGATAAAATAGACAAAGAATCAAACTCTGGTGTATATAAGTTAACATGCGAAGATTGTAATAAGGTATACATAGGACAAACGGGGAGGACATTCAAAATTAGGATGAAAGAACACGAGAGAAGCCATAAAGAAAAGATAACAGATTCAACTTTCGCAAGTCATTGTATAGATATCAATCATAGATTTAATATAGATTTCAAAATTTTACACATTCAAGAAAAAAGTAAAAAACTTAACCTGTTAGAAAACTTAGAAATTAATAGATACAATAATTTAGGATTAGCTTTAAATGACCAACTAGGTTTAAACAACTCCCCTCTATTAAATTTAAGATTGTAAAAATTTTTCCACCACCATTTCCCCAATAATTTTCACATAAATATTCAAACTTGTATTGTACATATTCAGTATTTCATCCACCTGATGAAGCCGTTGTATGGCGAAACAATATCGTAGTGGTATTTACAATAAAAGAATTTTTGAAACTAGAAGTTTAATTACTTATTTCTTAGCGTTATAATGAAGTTTCAACAAGTATCTCCTTCGTCAATTAACTATTTAAAATGTCTTACTATTAGGTATCACACGATTGGGATAATGCTGTTGATACAACCTTCTGGCTTCGTAAGATTTGCCGTTTGCAAGCCCATACATAAAATGTATGTCTGCATTTTCTTCATTTGTAAAATTGACAATAATAACTCCAACTGAAAACCAATTCAAATCAAATGCCAAAACAATATGTCAAACCTCATCAAAGATACAATCAAAACCATTTTGATACTGTAATTTTAAAATTATTGTGTACTTTATAGGAACTTGTTATACAGCGCGTTAAATGTTTATCCTGCAATTTGAAAATTGTTGGTTAAAAATAATACTGTATTTCAAAAGGGTAGCATTTTAGACCATAACTTTATAGGAACATTTCGTGTTAGAATCAGACGAGGAATCTATCTTGTGTATCTTCCCGACATTAATTAACAGTATTATAATGAGTAGAAAATCCTAACATTCCTAAACGACTGCGAAGATTACAGATTCAAAGAGTTTGTAATAAAAAGTTTCTTTGCAAATTTGCAGTCATTTTCAAGTTTTTTTTTCTCGATCGCCAAAACGAACGGCAATTCGTGATGAAATAATCAACATAGATTACCATGCGTTGCTCCTACACGCTGGATTTTCAAAAGTCAAACTGTGAACATATTATTTGAACACCAGGATTCTTTCAAAGAATGTTTAGACAAAATTATTTACGAAGATGGGATGGATTCAGTGAAGCAAGTGGTTTATTGAAACATTTGAATTGCCCGAAATGTCTCTACTGGTTGAAAATATTTCATTTCATCATGCCACATGTTGAAATATTATTTAATCAGACTCAAATGCGCGGGATTGACAGTGCTCAACTGCAAAAGGCAATTGAACAATGCCAGCAGCAAATTATTCATATTAGAAATTTAAGAAATTCTACTGACAAGTAGAATTAAGAACGCAATAATGAAGAATCTGCAAGGAAACGACAAAAAACGACAGCTGGAGATAACAGGTGGTGTTAACAGAGGTGTTATTGCAAAGGAACTATGTGACATTATTTTAAGCCAAATTAGCGACCGATTTGATTTTAGAGATCACTTAATTGCAGCAAAATTATTTGATTCTCAAAATTTAATTTACAGAAAAAAATTTTGATGAAACTGAAATCTTATCCTATATAGGAGAGTGTAAAATTGAAAAGTGAACATTCAGTAATTTATGAGCGCGATGACATGTGTGACATAGGTGGTGTTTTGCCACTTTTAGTGTTCGAAACAAACAGCAACCTAGAAAGGGTTTTGACGGAAATATACAAACTGTTGGATATTATTTGTACAACAGCAGAATGAACGATATTTTTCCACACTCAAACGCACCTTAAAACTTTTCTGAGAAGCACAATGTCAGTAGATCGACTGAACGCATTGGCGGTCCTATCAATAGAAAAGAAAGAAGTTCATCCAGTCTATCCCGTATTTTGGCAACAAAGTCATAGACATCTTTTCCAACATAAAAAATAAGATAATGGATTTTATGTACAAAAAAAAGGTAAGTTTTTTTGTGCCCATCCTCTTTCATAACTCACGAGCCGCTACTGGTATTCATTGTTGGTGCGATGGACCATTTTTACTTCCCTTATTAATATTTATTCACAAGAATTTATGTCAAACCAGCAGTGCAGTGACAATTGATGAAACAGCTTGACAGATGGGATAAGTTACTCTTAGTAAAAAATTCACTGATAGCCTATCGTTTGAATTTACATTTACTTTGCACAAGTTGTTGATCAATCGTTTTAGCGTTAATAACCTTTATCCAACACCTCCTAATAATAGACCTATAACTATAGCGATTTTAAATCAATTATGTAGCTTATAACTCAGTAGTGAGTTAAAAACATAATTTATCTCACTAGTGAGATAAAACAAGGTGAAATTTAGATTGCATAGAGACATTCAAACTGCTATAGTTTTAACACATTTATATTAATTCTAAAGGGTAAACAATAGCAACTAATTAACATTTACATTAATATTAAAGTTGAAGGAAATCCTCTTTGTATCTGACTCTGCATTCAGGTTATTCGAATTTAGAGTTATACTAGAAGACGTATTTGAAGTATCCTGAACAGAAATTTGATGACCAGAAGTCAAGGACGTTAGACTGTCTGGAGCTTGTATCTTTCTGGCTATATCAATCTTGTTGGATACTGAATCTTGTATATAACCTTCTGCCACAGTGGACGATTTCCACCCACCATGTCGTTTAAGTGTTGTAATATCAGCTCCGGCGTTTGCCAGAAGAGATGCTGACGAACGTCTCAGACTATGTCCTGTATATAATTGAGCTTCTGGTAGGTTCAGGAAAGATGCAACTTTCTGAGGTATCTTAGAAATGGTGTTAATTCCAACAGGCTGGATAGTGCATTTTTCTTTCTTGTAATTTAGGAAGAATCTGCCATGTGGAATACCTTTTGGTCTCATACAGACATATTTTCTGTAGAGGTCAAGAATATCTGTTGTAAATCCTTCTGCCGTAACAGTGAAACTTCTAGATACGTTTGTCTTTGTGTCAGGTATCGAAACATACAAGTATCCTCCTTTTATCTTCTATATCGTCAACTTTCAGCTTAGTTATTTCATCACAACGACACGCTAAGGCAACCTGCATAGAATACACGAACGAATAATGAATAAATACTTTGAATTAAATATAAGAAAATAAATAATACCTTCATTATCAAATATTTATTGTTAGGAGCCTCATTCAGAAACTTCTCTATATGTAGCCTCTCCAAGATTTTCGCCTTTTTGGACTTGTGGGTTCATGCCTCACTCTTCAAATAGGAAATCAGTTTTCCGTATTTCGATATGTCACTATTCATATACACTTTCAAAGTACTTCTTAACATGGAATACTTCGTCCACAATGAAGAAGGTGCTATTTTCCTACTATAAATATGGAAATAGCCAGCATAACTTCTTCGTTAATTCCAGTGATACTTTGCTGTTTTCTCCATTCTTCAAAATGACGAAATTCTTTGTCGTAATTATCCTTCGATTTTTTTGACAGTAATTTATAACATGCTGCTTGAGCTTCTTTCTTAACTTCTAGCCGAATGAAAACAGCCTCTTGCAACTCTTCCATTACCATCAACTTTTAACTGCAGTATTATTAATCAATCACTAATTTTGTTTGCTTGTTGATTTGCTTTATTTATTCTCCATAGTAACTGCATTACTGTATATGAACTTTTTGCATTAGTCGTTTATAATTTAAATTTGACATGGAACGTCAAATTTATAAAACATTAAAAGCCATTTTGAACGGATCTTAAGAGGTGTTGGATAAAGTTTTGTATTGCACACGTGTGTTAATTACAAATAAGTCACTTGAGAAAAGTAGCTCACTCGTCCTAGCGGACTCGTGAGCTAAACATTTTCTCGCGTGACTTATTTGTAACATAACACACTTGTACAATAAATAACTATTTTTTAAGGTGATTAATCACCCCTTAAAAATAAAAAAATAAGAAATTAATTTGGCAGTAATACCTCTCTTATTATGCAATTTTTGTTAATATATTTTTACGTTAATGACCTTATTTTAAGATGTTTAATCGCCCCTTGAAAATAAAATCGCAATACTGTAAACATCCTATATACATAGCCGGTATGTGTAGTTCGATTTAGTAAAGAAGTTCGTAAAATTACAAGTTTTAGATTGAATTATGCATAATTCAATCAAATCGATTTCGTATTTGGCTGACGGTACCATTTCCCATGTCGAAAACTTTGAAAGGCCAGACAGCTCGGCTCACTATCTGGCAGCAGCTTTCGCCATTCAATATTCGACGTCAAACGCCAATGGAATTCTTTAATGTCAACGTAGCATTTCAATCGAATGCCGTGTGATAATAATTGGATGTGAACAATATCACATTCACGCGAATGGCACGCAGGTAATTAAGCATTCGTCCAGACGTGTTAACTGCCAATGCTCGGACAACGAACAATAGAAGATACAATGGCGGTTTTAATCGCATTGGAGAAAGTAGAAAAGTATGCAATGCATACATGACATGATGCACATATAACTTTTATTTGTTGTATAATTTTTACGAGCTCTCGATTTACGAAAAAGAATAGATATATATTTATTATTTCGGGATTTATATCGCATATTAAATATTTACGGTTTTGTTTTATAGTAAGTCTTAAAATTAACGATGAAAATGTTAAATCTCTAAAGTTTAAAGCATATAAAGCAGCGGTTATTATTCTCCCAGCGACAAGGTTACGCAGGTTACGTCATTTAAATTTAAAAGTCAATTATCTGCAAAAGTTATTTTAAATGGCGAGAGACTTTGTTCAACATAAGAAAACAAGCTTACGTCGTCGTCAGCGTGGAGTTATTTTTTAGTTGCGGAAGACGGGAATAGTGCTAAATGTAAGCGTTGCCCTGCCATTCTCAAGACTTTCGGTGGATCAACTAAGGGATTACATACACATTTGTCATCAAAACATAACATTAAGATTTTAGCTGACGTTAATCGTTTAACAGCTTCAACAAGTCAAGATTCTGAAAATCTGAACAAAATTATCCCAACGCTCTTGTGTTGCCAGGTTAACTACAGGTAAAGTGCGGACCCATTCAGTTAAAGGTAAGTTATCTTCTTCCGTATCATTTTGCAGTCGAAGCCACTCAGCTAAGGGTAAATTATCGTCATCAAAAGAGTTTTCTGCTGTGTGTAAATTAAACCCAGCATGTGCAAAGGAATTTGCTATTGTCTGTTGAGAAACGCGATCCCAAGCTTTGGAAAGTAGAAAAATAGCCTGCAGGATATCTAGTTTTTGAGGAACACCATTCTCGTCAATGTCTTTTAAAAGCTTTATAATTTGAAGTTTTCTAAAATGTGTCTTTAGGGACTTTACTACACTCTGGTCCATCGGTTGAAGAACTGACGTGGTATTTGGTGGAAGGAAGGCAAGTTTTATAGCTTTTAAGTTTTGAATATTTGGATGAGCTGGACAGTTGTCTAAAAGCAATAGGATTTTCCTTTTTTGCCGAATGAGTTTATTGTCCCATCGTACAATAATTTTTTCAAATAATGCTGATGTCATCCATGCTCTTTGGTTATTTTCATATTCAACAGGTAAAGATTTTATATTTTTAAAGCATCGAGGATGCTTACCTTTGCCAATAACCACAAGTTTCATTTTTTCCGATCCAGTCATATTTGCTGCTACAAGAACAGTCAATCTATCATTACTCAGTTTACCACCAATACATTTTTCCCCTTTAAATTTCATCGTTTTGTCTGGCATCATTCTGAAAAATAAACCAGTCTCATCTGCGTTGAATATTTCTTCGTCTGTATATTCTTTTCTTAAATTTGGCCACACTGTATTTAACCAGTCGTCACAAATCCCTTTAGGTACATATATTGCTTCGCCACATATTTTACCAAAAACAATATTGTGTCTTTTTCGGAATCGTTGAATCCATCCAACTGTGCATTTAAAATCTTCTAACCCTAATCGTCGAGCAAAATCATTTGCTTTCTCTTGCAATATCGGACCGCTAATAGGAATGTTGTGGCTCCTCTGAATTTTGAACCATTCATATAGGGCCTCGTCTACTCTATACGCGTTACAAGATCTGATCTTTTTCGTTTGTAATGATGAAGATCTATTAATTAAATCCTTTATTTTATTCCGATTTTTCCAAATCGTGGAGATTGTTGAATGCGCCACCTAAATAAACAAGAATAATATTAGTATGCATGTTATTCTCATAGAAATCAAACAAAACTTAACCTTATATTCTTTAGCAATATTAATATTAGAATTTCTTCAATTGTAAACGCCTTTCGTTTCGCCATATCGACGTCGACAACGTACCTTCAATTCCTAGATAACTACAGAATAAATAGGTTTATCTGTCGCATTTCGCCTTGCCTTTTCATAACGCTGTAATTCCCCTAGCCAATTCGAATCTTCCCCACCGTTTTCTTACTATGCGACGTGTCGGTCGTTATAAAAGATAATTTGATCCAAATTTCAAGCTATCTTTCGTCGTTATATTAGTTTCGTCGTAATATCCGATGTCGTTATAACCGATAGGTTTCGCGTTTAGAAAGCATTATTTCTGGCCAGGACCTTGAAATTTTGTCGCAAAAACCGATATGTCGTTATATCAAATGTCGTTATAAACGATATTTACTGTATAAACTAATAAATAAAATAAATTATAAAAACTTCTCAAGCTACTATCTACGCCCATGAAGATAGGAATTTAACTGAAAAAATGAAGTAATTGCGTCACAATTCAACGACAGAAAACAGATGTGCGGTTAACCGAATGAATAGTGCTATTCAATAACTGCGTGTTGTACTTAGCGATGTTATAGACTATTTATATGGTCCATCGTAATTTCGGCCTGATGTGTCCGGTCTCTAGTAAGATGTACGCCTATGTCAAATCAATTTACAAAAATAATATTTTATCTGCCTATCGCAATGTTGGCTTACGAGTTTATTTTGAAGCAATAAATCGTTATAAGAATTACTTGGAACTTTTCAAATACATAAAATACATATTTTATGATCCAACTTGACTTCAGAAAAATGTTTTATCTCGATTATATATATATATATCTGCCATTATCCGTTATATTTTGATTGTCCACTTGAAATGCATTATACGGGAGTGAAGGACTTTTCTATTTCACTGAAGGATCTCGTATTACCTAAGAAAGTTCCAGGAGAAGTACCGTAAAAATAAATATTTTAACTCGATGGCATCGTCAATTATAATGAGAGAACGGACACGCTTACCACTCAGTGCAGTACTGGCGAAAGGCTGTATTTCTAAAATATTTAATTTTATTTATATAATTGGAAAACGAACGGGTGGTGATCTATAAAATTACGAAATACATATTTATTTGTTGAAAAGTTGTGTTTATAAAGTTTTTAATTTTATTTATATAATTGGAAAACGATCTATTAAATGATCTAGTGATCTATAAAATTACGAAATACATATGTATTTGTTGAAAAGTTGTATTTTTAAAGTTTTTAATTTTATTTCTATAATTGGAACATTTTTATTTGTTCATTTTGTCGTTCAAGTTGAGTAAAGGACTATTAATATTGACTAGCAATAGTTTCTCAAGGTTTTCTTCTCTTAATTTTGTTCTCTTTGAATTAAGTACATCCTTATAAATAGAAAACGTCCTTTCTATATCGCAACTGGTTATAGGTGCATACTGGAAATATTCTTTTATTTCTTCATATTTAGCCGTTAGATTTTGTGGAATTGTCTTCATACATAATTGCTGCAATGTAATTAAATCTGGATTTCTATTAAGAATTGCTTCAAACTTTTGCCGAAGGCCACATCCGAAGTCACTTGGAATACTTTTCAAATTATTAACAGTCACATCTAATGTGGTTAATCCGTCATTTAATTTGAGATTTCGATTTTCAAAATAAGTGATTAGTTTTGGCAATTTTCCAAAGTGTTCGTGAAGAAAGTACAACTGATTTTTTAAATTTGGGATTTGTGTGAGCTCCTTGCACTCACCAATACTTCTAGCATCCTCCTTTAGCAGTGTTCCGAAATGTTTTAGACTATCGAAATTCTCGGCATAATAACTAGTAGCTTCCAGCCATGTTCCCCATCTAGTTATTACTGGAGTGGGAGGCAGTGACAGAGATGGAAATTTTTCCCTGAAAAGAGCTACTCTCAATGGTGCTTTTCTGAAAACTTTTTAAAAGCTGATACAAGTCTATCAACTTCCGGAAAAGTGTCTCTGATATATTCACAGATTCTGTGGAGAGCATGTGCTACACAAGTAATATGCAGCATATCAGGATATGTTTTCTTCAATAGTCTGCCTGTTTTTAACATATACGCAGCACTATCACTGCCAAATAAAAGTATTTTTTCTTTGTACGTGGCGTCCGAATGAAGCATTTTTTGCATATTCTCCTTAATGGTTTCAGCAACTGTTTCCGCATCAACTCTATTTATAACACTTGTTGCTATTACATATGAGTTATAGGGAATAGTTGGATGCAGTACACCAGCTACAACATTTACCACACAACGTCCTAACATATCCACCGTTTCGTCGGCGCTTATCCATATGTATTGATTTAAAAGATGGCTTCTAATGCGTTCTACTGTTCTCGTATAGCACCTAGAAACATAATATTTGCGTAAAGTTGATTCATCAGGAACATTTCGACCAGTATATTTTTGAAGAAATATTTTTAAAGTGGGATTGCTAAATTTATTTAATGGAATATTAGCCGCCATAAAAGTTTTAGAGAGTTCAGATGTGTTTGCGATCCTAGGTGACGAATTTTTGACGATATTTTACGGATTTTGTAATAAATTTCGGAATCACTGACAATGGACATACCATAAGTATGACCGTCAATCCAACTCGCCATTGTTTTACAATGCCGTTCTCGACATTCTTCCATATCATGTCTGAAAAAGTAACTTAAACAATGCTCTAGATCTAAATACGTAAAAACTAAAAATGTGTGCGTAAGTTATTGAAACTGAACGAAATTCAATGCACACTTACGTCGAAATAATTGGTAGAAATAGATTCAATCAAACGATATTAAACAGGATCTATCACAAAAATTACGATGTAATTAACAGTTAAAACTATGAAAACAAGAAACTTACAGCACTTTATTTATCTTACGAAATATAAACTAATAAATAAAATACATTATAAAAACCCCGCTTCTATCTACGCTCATGAAAACACTTTAAAAAACACTATATTCTCCGAATACAATAGCTCAGCTGTCCATTGTTATCGTGCGAGACCAGGAGGCTGAATAAGTCAAACAAATACTTCATTGAATTACGCCGGGATGTACTCAGCGACGTTATACACAATTCCAATTGGCGATTGCGTTTTATGGAAATTGCGTCCGTTCTCTAATTATAATACATCCCACACATTTATTCCGCGGAATTGTTCTATAATGAAAATCAAATCGGACGAATAAATGTAATCAAAGTAAATTCGAAAGCATGGAGGAACCATAAATAGCAATTACCTAGTTTGATATTAAATTAGAATCATTTATGATCGACCGCAAACAAAAGTGATTATGTCTCGATGGTAATAAAAAAATAAATTGGAAAATCAGGTTATTTTGACCCACGATTTCTATTTAAAAGGGCGAGATACTAACAATAAACGACCTTCGACGACCATTGTCAATACCTTTCGTTATCTTGACGAAAACCATTAATCTATCAATAGTTTGATTGAGGCGTGCGTAAATTCGTTTATTTCTAGTGGAAAATTGTTTTTGATATTTTCGTAGGTGGCCTAATCGATTTTTCTCTAAATAAATGAACTCGTTTAGCTTGTCGAGTGAAATATAAAATATAATTTTATGAATTTTTGTTACCGTATAATAGAGTTTGATGTTAGATCATGTAAAATAGATTAATTAAAGAAAAATAATTAATTCATTAAAAATAATTTGAGCAAACAAGGAGATGAAATAAATAATAGAAGAAACATTGTGTTACGGCCTGTATTCAGAACATTGGTCAACAAATTTAAACTTTCGAAGTAACATTTGTAAAATTGGTGTATACAGGTGTCCTTGAAATAAAAAGACAACGTATCATAAATGGAAAGATGTAATTATATAGAACGCAAATCTAAAATATTGTCAGTCAATTACGATGCTAACCCCGAAATTAAAAACATCTGAAAATTGTACAGGGTGGCCCAAAATGACCGAAGGGGTTTGAGTTCATTATAACTTCTTATTTAAGACATAATTATTAAATTTCTTTTATTTTAAATACAGTATATTAATGGAGAATATTTTTAATTTAATTATGAAAAATTATATCTCGCAAGTGGTGGCCATTTTCTGCTTCGCATATTCGTGCTCTTTCCAAAACATTTTCCATAACCTTTCGCAAAACTTCAGGTGTTATGTTGTTGATTTCGTCGCGTATATTAATTTTTAATTGCTGTATGGTTCGAGGCTTATTAATATAGACTTTTCCTTTCAAATAACCACAAAGGAAACAGTCTGAAGCGGTTAAATCCGGTGAACGCGGAGGCCAATTAAAATCGCTTGTACGGGAAATAATTCGTTCACCAAAGATGTCGCGTAAAAGAGCCATTGTGCCCCTCGCAGTGTGCGCTGTGGCTCCATCCTGTTGGAACCATACTTGCCGATGGTTTTCCACGGCTGGCCTTAAAAAATTTTCCAACATTGTCCGATATGTAACACCAGTGGTGGAAACGGCGACACCGTGTTTATTTTCGAAAAAATATGGGCCAATTATCCTTTCCGACGAAACACCGCACCAAACGGTACACTTAAGTGGGTGTAATTCTCGCTGTTGAACTACTCTTGGATTTTCCGTAGCCCATATCCTGCAGTTTTGCCTATTAACGAACCCATTTAATTGGAAATGGGCTTTGTCGCTCATAATTAAATTATGAATAAAATCATGATTTTCTTCTGCTTTTTGACGAAAATAAATTGCATAATCAAGTCGTTGCTGGTAATCTGTCGGTTTCAATTGTTGGACAAGCTGAATTTTGTATGGAAACATTCTTATTGTATGCAAAATTCTCTGCAGCAACCCTCTTGAGAGGCCAAGTTGTGTCGAACGTCTCCTGGTTGATGTTTCTCCATCTTCCAGAATACTCTCCTGTACCCGTTCAATATTGTCATCCGTGTGCACCGTTCGTCGTCTGCCGGCACCAGGAAGGTTCCTTACTGCCCCTTGTTCTCGAAAATTTGCAACCAGACGGTTTATTGTTGACTCTGAGGGCCAAACCCGCACATTAAAATAACGACGATATGCACGCTGAGTCAAAACAATGGATCGTTGATTTGAGAAATAAAGTTCAACGATTTTGGCACGTTGTTCAATTGTGTACTGTTCCATTTTAAATTCCCCAAGTCTTTACAAAATACTGAAAACCAAAAAAAAAAAAAAGTATAATAAAAAAGTTATAAGGAATTAAAACCCCTTCGGTCATTTTGGGCCACCCTGTATTACGTGACGCCTATGAATTCAAAATATTCGGAATGTGTATAAACAATAAATACCTCACAACTAGAGAATACAATCCCGGAATTATGGGATTTTTGAAGCGCAATCCCGGGATTAGTTTATGTGGTTTCTAATTCGGCTCAAATGAAAAAAAAATTAGGTAATTTCTTAAAAATTATTTATTAATATTGTTGCACAACACAATACACAATTTACTAAAATAAGGAACAAAAAGACAATACAAAAAACTATTTAGAATTTCGAAAATACAATCGCAGAAATATCAAAGCATCCAATGTTTGACTTCCAAGTTAATTGCCAACATAAGCAGCATCTGAAAACGCTCGCTCAGGTTCTACACTGGTTGGAGTCATAGACAATAGATATTTATATGCTAATTCTAAGTGATATCCACGAACTCCTCCATTTTCGACAAGTTCATTTCGCGTCTAATACTATTTACCAACCCCGATTCATTTTGTACTTCAGGATTGCGATTTCATGTTCTTACTGTAACTTTCCTTTAGTGTCAATTGGGGTTGGGAGGTTTGTTGCCTTGGCTCCTCATCTGTTTGTGATCCTGACCTGTCTTCCTCTTCCGTGTCATCTCGACTATTTAGTCTTTTAACAATACTCTTTATTTGCGCGCTCATTAAAGCCTGTGTAGGAACTGGAAATAAGTCAAGCCATTCCAAATACGATAATATCTGATTTTCATAATCTTTTCGTGGATTTTGTAAATAATTCAACACACCAGTTAAAGTCGTTGCTTTATACGTTCCACTAAGGAAGTTTTCATTTTATTGGCGAGTGCTGAGTTTTTGGTAGACAATTGTTTTATAAGAAATTTCAAAGCGGCATCAGCTGTTCATAAATTAACATCTCCTCCACAGATTGCTTCTACTATTAATTTAATTGGGGTCAGTACATCAACAATTTTATTTAGCAAGTCAAAATCAGCATCTTCTAAACGGATTGGATGATTGAGATCTATAAGAGTTTTTTTAATGCAGGTTTTTAAAAGAGAAAATCGTTCCAGCATGGTTAAAAGACTATTCCACCTGGTTTCACAGTCCAAAAGAAGTGACAGCTCTTTTTCATGTTCAATCTTCACATATTTTTGAAGTACTGTTTCATTTTTAAATGGTGATCTTTTGAAATACACTATAACTTTGCGGATTTTCTTTATCAGCTCATTTAACGTTTTCATCTTTCGTTAACTCGCGTGAGTTCTCGCGCAAGATCATTTTGTGACATTAAGATTAAACCTGATTCTGGACAGTCTAAGTCTTCTAAATTGCCATCATCATCGCTATCGTTCAAATAATCAGCAGTCACAGCTGGTTCATTTATAGTATCATCTGAGTCTGAGGTAGGGCTGTCTTGAAAATAATTCTTTATTTTATAAAGCACATCACAGACGGACAAATTGAGCCATTTGCGAGACGCAGTTGTTGTTGATGCAAACAAGCTGTCCCACCTTTACCATAACTTTCGGTCCATCGGTTACAGTAGCTACGATATCAGTTTCTAGGGATATATCAAATTTACTTAGACGCTCTTTCAATATACGAAGACAATTTTGAGCCGTCATACTTCCATGAATAGGAACGAGTCCTAAGCTCCAAATTTGTTTATATGAATGACAGCCATGTACCGTTTATTGGACGTTGATGTCCACTCGTCGAAAGATAGACTGAATCTTTCACCTGCCCTTTAAAATGCTTTAATTCTGCAGTTACTTGCTTTCTGATTTTTTTCATTGTAATTCATAACACGCTTTCGAATTGTGACGGCTGATTTTGGTAAATCCGTGTATTTCGCTAAGGGCAATTTTCTCAAATCATCTGAAGTTATGAATACACTGAATGGAGATCCATCTAATGCAATAATTCTTGCCAAAACATCATCCAGGCTATCGTCGGCACTTTTAGTAAAATAATCTTCTAACTTTCGTTTAACTGGCGTCGGTGCTGTGTTCAGATTTTCCGAATCTTGACTTGTTGAAGCTGTTAAACGATTAACGTCAGCTAAAATCTTAATATTATGTTTTGATGACAAATGTGTATGTAATCCCGTAGTTGATCCACCCAAAGTCTTGAGAATAGCACCCACCCATCACCAATTGTGATGTGGAAGGGATATTTTCTATTTTTAAAGACGTTATAGCATCTAAAAGAACTAATTTAATACAGGAACACCTTGAACAAATTTTAGTTTGTTCATAGTAATAGTTTACACTTTCAATGTTTCACATAAAATACATATTTTTGAGTTTTGTTCTTTGTAAATTATTTTTATTCAAAATTTAATACACAATTCGCTTGTCAGCATTACTTTTGTTTCAGCAGTAGTTGCTGTCGGTTACCAAACCCTTTATTATATTTGCTTTGTTATGCATTGACAGATACAGATATAACTGCATATGTAGGTATGTGCCACCTATTCAGTGGCCACACGTATCAAATTGTTCGAAACTTACGGATCGCTTACAGAAACAAACCTATTGCGAATACAAGGCAGATTGCTCGAGTCCGCTCTCTGATAATTACGTTACGTACTATAATTTTGCGCATGATATACATTTTAGGTTTCTCCTCCCCAACACCATCTATTCCTGTATTGTCACAAAAACCTCATTTTGAGGCTGTTCAGTCTCCTTTTTGCCGTCCAATTTTACACGAAAACATTTGTTCTTTTTGCAATTATAATTTAACTATAATTTACGGAATTGTATTTGTAATTCTAATTAATAATTCATTTCATATAATTCATTTAAGGCAACAATGACACAATATCAAACGTACATATACAGGCTGATTCATTTTCGGCCCTCACCATGGGGATCTCTCTTATTATTGGAGATAGAGTATAGTTTTAAATTTGGCAGAGTTGTTAAATTTTGTGTGTGTTATAAATCCGTAAAGAAAATAGACCTGTGACAAATGACCTTCGTTATTAAAAAAAAAAAAACGCGAAAACCCCATTTTCTTCTTTTACCTGTAGCACCGACATTTGGCCTTGTAGAGAAAAAATAAAAACACATCCTTTTGGCCATTTCTAAACCTCTAGCCAGTGGTGTACTCTAAATTTTTATACGACGTTTCGTTTCTTTCTGGCCATCATCAACTATCTAATTTCTTATAGGCGTCATATTGGATTTAGACATCTTCAGAAAGAGTTTTTTTTCTGATTTCAACCATGTACCACATGCTGACTATAGTTTTTGATATTAGGTTTTATTTGAAAGAATAAATTATAAGATTAAATAAGGTAGCCTTTGGAATTTCAATCTGTCAAACATTTCATTTATTGTTCATTAATAATACAAAAATGTCATACACTAACGAAGAGAAACGAGATATGATAAGTATTTTTTATTCTTCGAAACGAAATTCAACAGTAGCGGGTACAAGATATCAAAAACATTAATAAAAATACATAGAAAAGTAAACAATAAACAATTACAGTAAATGTTCAATTATCTGGCCATCTTCGGTAATGCACAATTGGGCACGCCTTCTGGCATTTTGTACTGCCCTTTGTATAGTTCTTCTAGGAACTGCATCGAAGGCATTCTGAAGTCTGTCTCGCAATTCTTCAATGTTTTGTGGCGCATCTACTTTATAAATATTATTTTTAACATATCCCCATAAAAAAAATCTAGCGGACTTAAATCAGGTGATCTCGCAGGCCATTCAACAACTCCCCTATTTCCAATCCAACGGTTTGCAAACTCTTGATTTAAGAAATTTCTAACAACCGCTGCATTGTGTGCTGGTGCGCCATCTTGTTGCCACCATAAATATTGTAATTGATTTAATGGGATGTTGTCGTCAAGATAGTCACATACGTATGTACGTAAAATGTTTAAATTTCTTTCTCTATTTAAATGTTCTTCATACATAACTGGTCCTAAGAGACGATTTGCCAAAATATCCATCCAAACGTTTATTCCAAAACGATGTTGTGGTCTTCTAGCCCTGTTTTGTCGGGGATTTTGTACTGCCCAATAGTGCTCCGTATTTCTGTTGAACATTCCAGAATTTGTAAATTTTGTTTCATCTGACCAGATGATTTTGCTTAAAAAATTTTCGTCATTTTCTATCCTTCCCATTAACCAATTACAATATTCTAGCCTTCTCAAATTATCTCCAGGCAGTAAAGAGTGACTAACATGGATCCTGTATGGTTTAAACCTACTTTTATGTAAAGTTCTCCAAACTCTGGACTGGCACAAATTTAATTCTGACGTTACTTCGCGTGTAGAAATTGATGGATTATTATTTATCTATAAAAATACAATATTAACATGAAATTTGAAAACACGCTTTTAATTTACCATTTGTAAAATATCTTGTCGATTTTCATTTAAATTCCTGTTGTCTTGACCATTACGCGGCTTAGTAAACGATCCATTCTCGACCAAATTTCTGTCGAGATCTAGAAAAATGGTACAATGAGGCTGTTGTCGTTCTGGATATTATTGTAGATATCTTGTACTCGCTACTGTTGAATTTCGTTTCGAAGAATAAAAAATACTTATCATATCTTGTTTCTCTTCGTTAGTGTATGACATTTTTGTATTATTAATGAACAATAAATGAAATGTTTGACAGATTGAAATTCCATGGCTACCTTATTTGATCTTATAATTTATTCTTTCAAATAAAACCTAATGTCATAAACTTTAGTCAGCATGTGGTACATGGTTGAAATCAGAAAAAAAAACTCTTTCTGAAGATGTCTAAATCCAATATGGCGCCTATAAGAAATTAGATAGTTGATGATGGCCAGAAAGAAAGAGGTTTAGAAATGGCCACAAGGATGTGTTTTTATATTTTCTCTACAAGGCGAAATGTCGGTGCTACAGGTAAAAGAAGAAAATTGAGTTTTCGCGTTTTTTTTTAAATAACGAAGGTCATTTGTCACAGGTCTATTTTCTTTACGGATTTATAACAAACACAAAATTTAACAACTTTGCCAAATTTAAACCTACACTCTATCTCCAATAATAAGCGAGATCCCCATGGTGAGGGCCGAAAATGAATCAGCCTGTATAGATCCTTACTGACTTAATGCTTGAGATATTATTTAATGATATATGTAATGGCTCTTACGGATTGTCCATCACCACTATCAACACTAATGCGCAATTTTTTATCTCGTATAATCAATAATTAACTTGTTTTTCTCGCAAACCAGCATATTCCGATATATGGGCAACTTATCTGAATATTGTAGTTCAATAACATTAATCCTATCGCAATATCGTCATATGTTTACCATAAATTACCACTAAATTGTGGCGATATTTTCACAAGTCTATAAATGAAAGAGAGTTTATTATCGTTGGGAGTAAAAATATTCTTATGCAAACTACATTATTTAAACGTCCATTTACGTTCATTTGTTTAATTAAATTTTCAATCTAACTCGACCTTATATAAGTTAAATAAACCTTTTTATTCAGACGATTAAACACTATTTCTTAAGTTCTAATTTAACATTTTTAATTGATCGATTGATGGAAGATGTATAATAGAATTTTTTTTAAAGATACAGGCTCGCAGTTAAATAAACCGAGTCTGACTTAATTGTATGATTAAAAACGTTGAATCATCCTCACTTTAATTGCTGATTCATGGTTACTATATTGAAGTAGCGAAAAAAGAATGAAATTCGATTGTTGATAGATTCTGAATTATTTAAGAAATCCTGTTTTAAATATCATCGAAAAACTAATTTAACTCATTTATTAAGTACATACCATAACTTTAAGGGTCGATTCTTTGAGTGATTTTAAGGCGAAACTTTTATATAAACATGGGTCCGCAAATGCTTCGTTTTCAAAAGGATTTTGAAAAAGCTTAATTTCATTCGCAATGACATCAAAGTCTGAGAAACGAGTATTAAAATTTATCTTTAAAGCACTCAAGGTTTCGATTGTAAAATCGACGGGAAATTCAGTGTCTGTACTGTGGCTGAATATTTCACATGTTTTCAAATGTGTGAAACATTTTTTACGTAATTGCGATTGAAATAATATTATTTTCTGCCTGAAGGATTTGATATTGGTGTATAAATCAGGGAGAATCTTCTCCTTGCAATCTCAAATTCAGTTCGTTCATATGATTTGTCAAATCGACATAGAATGCTAACTTCCACAGTCATTCACTATTTTCTAAATCGGCAAAAGGACGATGTTTCTCATTCAAAAAAATGTCGATCTCTGCTCGAAGTTCAAAAAAGCGTTTAAGGACTTTTCCGCAACTAAGCCAGCGTGCGGCAGTATGATATGGAAAGTCATTTTCTCCAATCTCTTCAATAAACTCGCGGAATTGTCGGTGATTCAGCCCAGTGGATCTGATGAAATTAACAACTGATATGACTGGTTTTAGAACTTCAGACATATCCAAACATTTTCCGCACAAGGACTGTTGATGAATGATACTATGTAAGACTAATGGTTTTGAACCACCATCATTTTCTACAGCCTTTGACACAAGTGCAACCACTCCATTATTTTTACCACACATATTTTTGCCTCCATCAGTTGTAATAGATTTCAAGTTTTTCCATCGAAGATTCTTTTTATTAATGGCATTTTCAACTCCCTTAAAAATATCTGCCCCAGTTGTCGTGCCGTGAATACTATCAATATCAAGAAGTTCTTCATATACTTCATAGCTTTTATCTACTCCGCGAATACAACTAATGCCACCTGTTAGCTGTTAGCGGGCAGCTGAAATAGATAGTACATAGTACCACTACTCGCCATTAGATGTCGTTAAGTGTCACAATACACAATAGTACTTGAAATGCAAAAAAAAAGCGTATGTTTGCTTAGGTCGCGCACTTTGCGACTGGTCTAGAAATATAGTTAAGAGCAGAATAATTAAAACTGTTTTGGCCCTTGGAACATACTGAAAAAATCATTATGGCCCTAAGGCTTCAAAGTTTGGAGACCCCGAATAGGACAAAGATTTACATTTTCACTATTTTTAATTAACCATTTGCAATTTGTAAGTGATTTTAAACCTCCTTGGGCCGTGTTGAAGAAAACAGAACTGTATTCAATTATTCCAGTCTATTTTCCATCAACACCTATTTCATTTTTTAAGTAATAGGTTTTACAATTTACAGTTTCATTACACCTCCATGCTAGCTCAAAGGCACATAATAAAGCAATTTCTTTTAAAGACCTTCAGAATTTGCTTCGTCCCAAGCATTTGCCATGAGTTGTAACGGGTGTTCATTTGAAAGGTCAATCTAGTAGCATCTGATTTACTGAGAACATTTTGAAGTATGTCGTAAATTAAAATTTACTACTTCACCTACGAAGTCGTATATTTTGACAGTTTCATACATACAAATAAATATCAAATAATCGGTATTTATTGAAAACTATAACAAATGTTGAAAATGTTGTCCTTCAAGATCAATGCACTTTAAAATCCTCCGTTCAAAATTTCTGATGATATTCTGCAACATTACTGGATTGTTATTAATTTCCATGCATTTCTGTTCGATTCTCTGTAGCATATCATTCAAATTCAATATAGGTGTTCGAAATATGTTATTTTTTAGATAAGGTCACAAAAAGAAGTCGCAAGGTGTTAAATCGCATGAACGTGCAGGCCAGGCAATTTCAGTATTTCGACTAATTATACGTTCATCAAAAAATTCTCTTAAATAATCCAGAGATTCTGCAGGAAATATGCATTTTGATGTTCATCATCATGCAACTGATTGACAAATGGTTGTAAAATTTAACGTTCCCTGAAAAATATTGGCCCAATGATTCGCCTTTGGCTTATTGCTGCCAAAACACTAATTTTCTCTGGATGTAGCGATTCTTCATTAATTACATGTGGATTTTCACTACTCCAAATTCTTGTATTTTGTGAATTTAGGTATCCCGTTTTATAAAACCATGCTTCATCAGTAAAGATGACTCTTTGCGAAAGTTCTCCATTATTGTTCATATTTACAAACCAATTACAAAACTGTAGTCTACGTGGGTAATCAATTTCTAACAATTCTTGTACTGCTGTGACACGGTATGGATAAAGTTGCATATCTTTTTTTAATAACTTGTGAGTTGTACCAACAGAAAGGTTTATTTGTTGACTCAAATGTCGAACAGATGTTTGTGGTTCATTTTCCAGTATTTCTTCAACACGATTGACAACTTGAGGTGTACGTTTCTTAACTGCTCCGCTGCCTGATTTTCTTAAGAGACTACCAGTTTCAGAAAGAAGTTTTAAAGTTCTATCCAAAGTATTCTTAAATTGTATATAATCTATTACAAAATGTGGAAACTCAACTTGAAATTCTACTATCCAATCTTGAACTGAATAAACCCATAAACCATCAATTTTATTACCACTTCGAAAATAAGCCTGGACTAAAAAAATTGTATGTTCTAAAGTGAAAGCCATTTTAAAACTGAGAAGCAATTTATTTAAACCAGAATCGACGCACGATTATTTTATGCACTAACTGATATTTGTGATTGACACTATCAAATGTCATTTGGATTTACGTTTACGGAACAACAAACACATTCTAATATATATGCGTCTTATTCTATCAAAATTTCAAAGTAACCTAGATTGACTTTTCAAATGAACACACGTTATAACTTTGAAAGAGAGAGCTTGAGAACTAACCTTTCTCTTCTCGGTACAGTGTTGCAGATTTCTTCGTTTAGCATATTTGTTGGAGATTTCTTCGTTTAGCATATCTCGATTTTCTGGCATTTTTAAAGACGATATCAGAAAATGAATCAATTCTGCGGCCGTATTCGTTGAGAAGTGTTTCCTGTATCCTTTTGGTTGTGGAGTTCCATATTGTTTTTACACATGATTCCATATAATCCTTCCCATTCTTCCTTTTCATGTTAAATCCCCAGTCCTGAAGAATATAGAACAATCTATTGATGTATCAACCAGTAATTCGTATTTCTTTCTTGACAAAACTCGTGGAATTGAGCCCGTATAGACAACTGAATCTTAAGTGTTACTTTTGAGATTGACTTTTGTATATCTTCGATAGATGGTTGACCGAATCGATTCATTTCTAACAACGGTTACTGTCATAATACGAGGTCGTATTTTTATGTTATCTACCTAGCCATGAAACAAAAAAGTGACTATGTCAAACAAATTATTGAAAAATTGCTGTCACTGCTAGAAGTACATGTGTTAAGTTGTGTTTAGTTTGTGCTGTTTATAGAGATTTGAGACGGTCTATTTCTCGATAAAATGAGTGAAACTAAGGTTGAACATCGCAGCGTAATAAAGTTCCTGACAAAAGAAGGCAATGGTCCAAAAGCAATTCATGAAAGAATGGTTGCTGTGTATGTCTTATTTCCAAGTAAAATATTGGTCTAAACTCTTTCGATGGGGCCGAGAGTCAATCAATGATGACCCAAAGTCCGGACGACCCGTTGAAGCTCGAACTGAAGACATTGTGCGAAAAGTCGAAAATTTGGTACTGAAAGATCGGCGTGTAAAGATCTCTGTCATTGCCAATGAAGTCTGTATATCCGAAACAAGTGTCCTCAAAATTTTTCATGACGATTTGGGTATGAAGGAGGTGTCTACACGGTGGATACCCAGATTGCTTACACCTGAACAAAAACTGTACAGAAAAGAAGTTTCTCAAGAAAATTTGGTCAAGTTGGAGAGGGACAAAACATTTTTATCTAGAATTATCACCGGGGATGAGACTTGGGTATATTACTGGGACCCTCCTACTAAACAAGAATCCGTGCAGTGGGTTCATAAGGGCTCTCCACCACCAAAAAAGGACAAGACACAATTTTCTGGAAAAAAAACTGATGGCAACTGTTTTCTGGGATGCTGAAGGAGTCTTGCTTATTGAATATATGCCGAGAGTGTCTACCATAAATGGAGAGGCCTACGTAAACACAATTAAAAATTTAAAAACTGCTCTGGAGGAAAAACGCCCGCATTCTTATCCACAAAAAAACTTGTTGCTGCACGACAATTGTCGGGTTCATAAGGCAAACAAAGTTCAGCAGATAATCAATGACTGTGGGTTTATAGTGTTAAGGCATCCACCTTATAGCCCCGACCTAGCTCCGTCAGACTTCTTATTCAAAAATTTAAAAAATAATCTCAGGGGAAAGCGTTTTGCTTCTGATGAAGAACTCAAAGAAGCTGTTGAAGAATATTTTGCGGGGTTACCGAAGCAATTTTTTTCTGAGGGTATGGGACAACTGGAAAAAAGGTGGAATAAGTGTATTAGTGTTGAAGGGAGTTATGTAGAAAAATAATTTTTTTTTTGTTCTCTCATGTGCTTTTTTTCATGGCTAGGTAGATAACATAAAAATACGCCCTCGTAATATTTAAACGTCAAAATTTTTTCATTTACTAAAAACTAACATAGTAACAAAATTACGACAGTAATTATTATGTGCCGTGCCGTCTATGAATTCAGAACTTACATACTCTATTGAACTTACACACATGCGCTACACAGTGGCGTAACTAGCATGGGTGACACCCGGTGCGGATATTGAGGTGTCACCGCAAGAATGAAAACAGTTAAAATTATTAAAAATCCGATAAACCTATGATTTTTAATGAATACCAATCAGGGGAATTAATAATTAAGTTACAATATTATGATAGTAATGGTACTGTTTCATTATACATTCTTTGACATTAATGTATAAAATTGAAAATCAGGTATAACCAAAAAAGAATAAGAGTAGAATTAACATACTCTCATATATACATGTTAAACACTTAAAATCTCTTCTTTCCAGCTTTAACAGCTGCAAACTCGGAAATCACATTTTCAAAATTTATATTTTGTGTTGCCTGGTGTTCTATCGTTAATATGCCAAGATTGTTAAGCCTCATTTCGGTCATTGTAGCTCGCAAGTAATTTTTAATTAATTTTAATTTGCTGAAACTCCTCACAAGAAGCAACTGGTCATAAATAACTTTAGTACGATCATTAGATTCGGAAGAGATTCTGTAAAATCCTATTCCACGATTAATTTCAAAAAATCTAGAGACACCCAATTAGAAACTGTAACATTGGCCGCTTTTAAATGTCTTCTCAACCTAGGTATCTCTTAGAGAAGTTTTCTTTCTGATACCTCATCATAAAAACAAGTAAATTTTGAAACAATTAATTTCAACTCTTCAATGCACAATTAAGCTACATCTTGAACGGAATGCGCCGTTGCAGAGATATTAAGGGGATTCCACACTTTCTACTAACACTGTATATTAAATTATTACCTAACATTACTCATAAATTTTCTTTCAAAAACCCCGCTACAAAATTTTAAGTTAATTGACCGACTACTTTTCGGGTTTTGCGAGCGCAAACATACGCAGGCTGAATTTTTATATATACATATAGAGATTGTTCAAACTATAGTGAATGGTTATAATTGTGGTTCAAAATTAGTAGCTCAAAGTTATGATGGAGCAACAGTAATGGAAGGTGAATTAGGGGAGTGCAAGTTAAAGTAAAAGAAACTTATCCAACCGCATTTTCTGTACACTGTATGGCACATCGCCTAAATTTAGTTTTACAACAGTCTCTTAATATAATAAAGGAATGCAAGATTTTTTCAAGCTTTGAGCTGTTTGGCAGCATTTTTTTCCAAATCTTCTAAAAGAACCAGTGCTGCTGTAGATCTGGAGGTTCATAAAAGTACCCCCACCACTCAATGTAATTACAACGTTTGTACTACAAACTCTATTCAAATACAGTTTGTAGTACAAACTGTATTTGAATATTGACAACTACTTATTAATTTTTTTCAAAATATTATGGATAACCAAGAAGAATGGGATAAATGATTAGTACAGCCTACTAATCATTTTTATATTTTGTACGTCAATTTTATTATTTTTTAACTCTACATTTTTTACCCCAGAAGAAGCGACAAAGTCTGTCGCGAAATATAGGGTAATTTAATAAAGGAGTTTTTTAATTGACCGCTTACCCGAATTTTAATTAATTTTTGATTATATATATATAGTAGATTCAATTAGTTGGCGATTTAGGGTCTGCTTTACTTCAATATGTATATATTTAAAACAATCTTACATGTTTCGGCACATAATGCCATTTTCAAAGAAATTTAAAATATATAGATGACAGTATATGAATGTCCATACTTATATCTGTAGTTGTCATGGATAAAATTATTCAAAGATACGTTCAAGTTTAATAATAATAAATCATGCCTTAGCATTCTCCAAACAGTTAGACAACAAAGAAGAATGGCAAGCCATGAGTTATTATTATGTCTGCGCCCATGGAGCGACTTAAGATGTTAAGCTGTCGGCATTAGCCTTAAACGAAAACCTACTCGGACAGCCTAGTCAGGGATATAAACACGGAACTGCCAGCATGATAAGCAAATGTACAGATGATATAACATATGATAGATATTTATATAACAGCAATATATATTATGATGGTAAATTGCTTCAAAATTCGATTTAAATAATAACTTATTTCAATATAAAAATCAATATAATTTGCTTAAAATAAGGCTTTGAAATAAACAAAGGACAACTGGCGTCTTCTTCAAAATTTGATACCGTCTACACTTGAATTTTACGTGCTCTTTATAATTTCATAAAAAAAACAATATCGAAATAATTGTTATTTATAAAAGTGCCTAATTATTTTTATCATCATTTAAACATATATGAAGCTGTCAAAAAGTATTTCTCTACAAGTTATCAAGCAAAGCATCATTAGGGGATGCTTTCCCTAGTGACCATATAAACATCAATTAACCTTATCTTAAATACCGCGATATCATAAAGTTTCTGTGTCAACGGTGGCCATGGGGTGAAAAACGTCTGTCTTAATTTATATCATCCTTTTGAGAAAAATCTGATAAAATTTTCAGGTTATGTGTCATACTGACATTAAGATTAATATATTGACAAATTTTAACGTCAGCATGACACTTAACCTGAAAATTTTATCAGATTTTTCTCAAAAGGATGATATAAATTAAGACAGACGTTTTTCACCCCATGGCCACCGTTGACTCAGAAACTTTATGATATCGCGGTATTTAACGTTCACAAATTAATTTAGATCTTGATTTAAACTTAAACGTTTAAATACCGCTTAGATATAGAAAATATTTACTTAAAACACATAAAATTCAACTTACCTGCATAGTTTACATAATTGACTTTGATATAGTTCGCAGTTCAATACTGAATCTGTCAAGACATTCCAACATATCGTCTTGAAGTTCAACTCTTAATGCCAGACAGAAATGAAGAGGTAACTTCAACATTGGACGATTATTTTGCAGGGTTAGAAGAACATCCCTTTTGAGGCAGAATACAGAAGCCAGAACACAGATGGACCAAATGTATCGAATTAACTGGAGATTATGTAGAACAGAGGCTCCCAAACTTTTTTTTTCTCATAGACCACTTTGAAAGTTTTGCTGGTTCCGGTGGACCCCCTGCAGCTACATTTCTACAATATTCCCAAAACTCGACAAAAAATGTGAAGATTAGATCTAACTATGGAAATTTGCGTTGCGGCTGAGTTATTGGTTAATTAATTAATTGTTTGTGCTGTGAGTGGATGTCAAAAAAGTAAAGTTAGCCAATCAAAAAAGTGATTCCATCCAACTTTACTCCTTTGACATCAACTCACAGCACAAGCAACCAATCAATTCTCACATATTTTATTTAGAAAACGCCCCATTCGGAGTGGTAAAAATAAAAATAAAAATAGTATATTTCCTTGTGTTGTATTTATTCAAATATGTAATTATTACACTATTAATTATTATTGTTATCATATTACATTGTAATATGATAACAGTCGTAATATAATTAAAATTAAATATTAATAACGTAACGTAACTTCTAAAATGACAATCACAAAATAGTCATAATTTTAGTGGGAGGGATGTACTTGATGAATTGACAGCAAATTATCAATATTTGGCTTCAGTTTTGTTAGGAATAACCGCAAATCTCCCCGTACTGTGATATTCAACGTGCTCCTTTTTTTTGTTAAAAGGTTTATAACGACACTAAAACTTTTCTCGAAAAGATATAACGAGAGAAACGCTATCAAAAGCTTTCTCGCAATTCCCCACAGTCCAGGATATTTTTCGGGTATTTCTGCCTGCAGCCAAAATGTGTGATACCCTCATTTAAATTTCACCTTCAGTTCCTCATTAGTGCTAAACTCGAGTAGCTCCTCTTGTAATATCACATTCTTCACTTCCGTTTCATCAAGTGGATTTATGATCCATGGTGGTATTTCCATCGTCAGAATATCTTCAAATCTGATTTTAAAGTCATCATGCAGGGCAATTAAATGTTGAACGTAGGTGAGTATCCTCATCAAGGCATTCTACCTGTGACAAGTTTGAAAACTGGGAAAATTCGCGCCGACTAATATTTTGCTTCATAAATTCAATTTTCCAAGAAAAGCTGAAATTACACCCTTTGTTTTTATTAAATTAAGCTGTCCCCTTGTAATTGTAAGTTAATGTCATTAAATTTTTTGAACAAATCTGTCAAATAAGCGATGTCTGCTTTCAAATTGATCAGGTTTTCTTTTAAATCTGTATCTTTACTTTCCAGAAACTCTAAAACTGATTCAAAAAGTGAGAAAAATCTTGTTAAACATGCACCTTTCGACAACCAGCGTACTTCAGTATGTAAGAGCAATCGTTGGAAGTGTTCATCATTTTCATCGCACAATTGTGCAAATAAACGCGTATTCAATGCATTGAAATTGAAGCGACTGGTGCAATTTAGCACTCAAATTTTTCGCTACTAGGTGTTGTCGGTGGATGACACAGTGAATTGCAGTTACCTCTGGTATAATTCTTTTAAGATGGCTTATAAGCCCACGACATCGGCCGGCCATGGCAGGAGCTCCATCTGTTGCCACCGAAATAACGTTTGTGAATGGAATCGATTTTTCCTTAAAAAAATCACTCAGGACATTAAATATTGATTCACCTTTAGTGTCCGTCTCCAAAGTTTTCGCGAATAGTAGCTCTTCATGAATTTCTTCGTCCATAACAAATCGAACATATGCCAATAATAATGCTTCATTACCAGGTAAAGTTGACTCGTCCAGTTGAATAGAAAAATGAGTTGTTTGCAGATAATTACACAAGAAACTTTCAATATCAGAGCTCATTTCGTCAATACGTCTTTGTACAGTGTTGTTACTCAAAGGAATTCTTTTGAGTATGTCAAATGGAGATTTGTGCAGAACAGTTTTTAAAACCTCTTCAACAGCGGGTAAAATTAACTGTTCTCCAATGGTGTGCGATTTTCCAGATTTCGCTATAAGTAATGAGATATTGTAAGATGCCCGCAAGCCATCATCGTTACTTTCCGACGTTGAAGCGAACATACTGTGCATGGTGGGTCTCTTTTCATATTTTTCCTTCAATGTTTGAAAATATTTCAAATCTTTACCTATTTTATCAGGATGACACCTTCTTAGATGATCTTCGAGCTTCGATGGTTTCATAGAGTCATTGCTCAAAACTTTGTTGCATAAAAGGCATATGGGCAATCGCTTGTCTGCCTTTGATGGAAGAAAACCAAATTTTAAATAATCAACACTGTACTGTCGACATTTCTTCTTAGATTCAGCCATGTTTCGTATCAGTTACCTACTCGTAAATTAAAAAAAAACTTTGTTGTAGTAATCTTAAGGCGATCTTACTTAACAGGATATGGCTATTTTAACAGGATTAATTGATTATTGCAATGAAATAAACAAAGTACCGGCGGCAAACTGATTCTAATTATTAAAAGCAATAAATCGCTAAGATCAATAATTGAGTTTTATGAAAACGGCTGAACCGATTTTAATGTAATGTAAAACATTTTTTCAATAATTATATTTTGATATATTTGTGTGTTTCGATAGAAAATACTTGTAAATAATATTTTGATATCAAAACTTCGCGATTTTAATTATTTATTTATTACTTTGATGCACGTTACGAGTATGTAGTATATAAAGACACGACAATTTATGAAAATATATTTAATTATTAGTGAACCACCACACAGTCGGGTAATAAAAAAATTACTAATAAAGTACGGACAAGAAGTTCAACCTTTCTCGGCTTTCTGTTCTTTTATAGAAGTATCTAATAATGGCTCTGTTCAGTATTTAATTTTTAATACGTACCTACTACACGCAAACATTACAAATATACTTATTACAACATAAATATATCTCCTATCGCAGGTGGGTTAGAAGAAATTTCTTTTAGGAATAAGCCTCACCTTTTGTACCTACGTATTTTTTTTGTAATTTGTCCATTTTTTGTTTACTTACGTGTACAATAAATTTAAAATAAATAGATAAATAATAAATAAAATAAAAGTATGTATAACAAATAGGCAGGTAAGTACTTACTTTTCCGACAATGGCAAACACTTTACTTTACTTTTCTTTTCGAAATTCGGGAAACAAATGACTAACGTTTATCCGTGGCATTCGTATTTATATTGGTGAAGAATCAAACAAGTTCATGCAAGATTGCAAGCACACACCACAAGTCGTACTTCGTCCCTTTGCACGTCTGAACAAGCATTGGGAACGGCGGCAGCGGCATCGCTTTGCAAGTCTCGACACATTGTACTGCATATGGAATATGCAAGTTTTTACAAGTAACAGTCGCTGAGCTTCTTAAAATATTATCTGCCTACATTGATAGGTTTACATTTTAGGTAATAGGTCTAATTTTAGGTAATAGGTCTACATTTAGGTAATAGGTCTACATTTTAGTTCTTCACTATCGAAACCAGATAAATTTTCGTGGACCCCCGCTTACGAATTGTGAACCCCCATTTTTTTGTCACGCCAACGTAGACCCCGTCGAGTCTCCCGTGGACCCCTGGGGGTCCACCTGGACCACTTTGGGAATCAATGATGTAGAAGAATAAAGTTTATTTAAATTATTGCCTTGTTTCTGTACAATCGCACGAATTAATCAACTTGCCCTTGTAAGTAAGGATATATGATTTTTTTCGTCCTAAATTACTTGATTTTTCTGAA
Source organism: Melolontha melolontha (assembly GCA_935421215.2). Classification (NCBI taxonomy): domain Eukaryota; kingdom Metazoa; phylum Arthropoda; class Insecta; order Coleoptera; family Scarabaeidae; genus Melolontha; species Melolontha melolontha. The sequence goes on from OW285236.1 coordinate 16,382,239, forward strand.
CACCTGTTAATAAAAAAAAAATTGAAAATACAACAAAAATTTAATATTGCCTACATTTAAACTTTTAGACAAAAAGAACGACCTAAAATTTAATTTAAAAATCCTTCGTGTTAGTAAGATACCTGCCAAACAATTTAATTTTTTAAAAAAATTTCCTCTTCTCATTTCAACATCTGACATTTTCAATTTTCGCATTTTTATTTAATGACCAATTTAAAATAAATACAAAAACTTCCATTTTAATTCATTATTACCATCTCCCCCTCGTCTTTCATTATTTTCAATTCAACGAAGAAAAAAACTTCCAGCTCTGTAGAACTGTAATCCAAAACCAAGCGAAGCGAACGAAAGAAAGCGAGTGTCAGAGGAAGTCAAATTGAAAACAAGGGTGGCCTCTGTAACGATTTACTTATCGTGGAGAGCGTGAATTAAACTGAATGCATTTCTTTTTTTTTTAATTCAAACTCTCTCTAAATGGGATGGAGTGGCAACAGAGACGGCGAGGTCAATTTTAATTGAACTTCATAAAATATTTACATTCGAACTTCCGCTTTTGCGGTCTCACAAACAATCCATTGCTTGTGTGCTATGGTGAGTGTGTATCTGTCTGTATGCACGCGTACCGTACGGGCGTCAATCCATGGAATTCAGGAATACATTTTTCAAAACACGTACCATGATAAATAATGGAAACAGTTTTATCTGTGTATGGTGAAAAAGGTCGTGTTAAAAATACTGTTATAAGAAACCGTATGATTATAACGTTTTAATTAATATGTTGTTAGGGAGATCTTGTAATCGTATTTACATATTTTTCGTATTTATTTTTACTATAGTAATTTACACTTGTTTGTGTTTTATTGTTTGTTTTTCAGACACGAAAAGGATATAATGTAATTTACGAGGGCTTATATAAGTACAGTTGCGACATTTCACCCGTACAACAGAACTGGACTAGGTGTCTCGTTAGGGCTTCGGACTAATTAAAAGTAAAAAAATATAATACTAAAAAGTTACTTATCCTTTATATACTTTATAAATAAAGATTACATTTATACAGACACGTGTTTCGAACTCAGTCTAGTTCTAGTCGGTGTATGAGGAGAAGCACTCCAAATACTTTACGTCGCTGTTAATGTGTGTGTTGTGTATACAGTGTTATTCTGAATCTAGTGCCGGAGAATTTAATTTTAGATTGTAGATGTTATTTAATGGAAAGTCTTTCTTTGGAGATTGTGGTTAAGTATAAAACCCCTTACCACAATTAATAATCGTATCCTAAATACGTACTTCGACAACTAAGTTGTCATCATCAGTAGGTAAAACCACTAATCAAAATGTCGCACATGGGGCACGGTGAAGCTAACACATATAATCGCGCAACAACTTTGCACGGCCTCCACGTGTACACTGACTTAAAATAAAAAATACACAGACTAAAAATTACGACAACTTACCTCTTTTCTAAGAATGAAGTCTGGATCAGGTACGCAGATGACATTTTCGCGATTTTTGTTACAAGGAAATGTGAATTGGTCAAGTTCGTTAAACAGTTAAATTTGAAATTTCCGACTATTAAATTCACGGTGGAAAAGGAAAACAATGATAGGATACCATTTTTAGAACATTAGTAATTAGAAATAAACATAAAATAGAAATCGATATTTTCCGGAATGAAACCAATGTCAACAGATTCATCACCTCGGAAATCATAGTTTTCAACATAAGACAGCTTTTTTAAATTTCGTAGTCAATCGGTTACTAAACTTTCCGTTAACAAAAGAAAGATATGAAATAGAACTGGATTTCATTAGAAACATCGCGAAGTATAATGGCTTTGACATAGAAATAATTAATAAATTAATTAGAAAAACGAATTTAAAAAGACAATCCGCAAATCCACAAGATTTATATCTCAACATAGCCAGTAGAAAAAGTACATGTGTTTACCATACCATCCAATCATGAAAAACATTAATAGAGTTGTTAAAAAACGAAGTCTCCAAGTTGCTTTTCGGTCAGAAAACACTATAAAAGTCTCCTAGCTAATACCAAAGATAAAGTTAATTTGAATTTGAAATAAGGTATATACGAAATTAATTGCGACAATTGTAATTTGAAATACAGTAATACCCCGCTTTACGCGACCCCGTCATGCGCGGTTTCGCTTTAACGCGAATGTCAAATTTCGCGTTAAAATGCCTCGTATTACGCGAATTGCTTACCTAAGAATATGTTTGTACATAATGTTGTCATTGACTTCTCTTTGGTCGCGGGAATATCCGCTTTCTCTGACCATTCTGATTGAAGAATTGGGGATTTCCCATCCTACGACTTTGTTCTATGGGGATTCCCTCGTTTGTTTCGTTTGTTCCATATGTTTACCTCGGCTGGCAGTCGTGTTTTAACGTTTAGTGGAGATACATACATAATTTAACGCTACGTTAAAAATGCCGCCTATGAAGAAAAAAGAGCGTAAAAGCGTGACTTTGGAATTGAAGATGAAGGCGTTAAGAAGAATGGAAAATGGAGGCAGAGCAACAATTGTTGGCAGAGATTTTGGACTCTCAGAATCGACTGTGAGAACGATTTTTAAAAATCGGGAAAAAATTAAACTTTCCAGCGAAAGTTCAACACCTATAAGTGCAACAAAACTCTCTCGTTCGAGATCCTCTATCCTAGAAAGAATGGTGAAGTTGCTGGCAGTCTGGATCGAACCATTTAAATAAGAAGAACACACCACTGAGTCAAGATTTCATATGCACAAAAGCAAAATCTTTGTATGAGATGCTAAAGACAGAAGAAGGTGAAGAAGAGGCTGGTTTCATCGGTTTAAGCAGCGTTCCAATCTTCACAATATCCACATAACAGGTGAGGCCGCCAGCGCGGACACTCAAGCTGCAGCTGAGTTTCCAGACAAGTTTCAAGAGTTCGTAGCACGAGAAAAACTTCATGCTTGTCTCATCTTCAATGTTGATGAGACCGGGCTTTACTGAAAAAAAAATGCCATCTCGAGCATTCATTTCTAAAGAGGAACGTCAAGCCAGCGGTTTCAAAGCTGCGAAAGATCGACTAACACTTCTGCTGGGTGGTAATGCTACTGGTGATTTCAAACTGAAACCTTTACTGGTGTACCATTCAGAAACACCCCGTGCAATGCGAGGTACAGACAAGCCTACCAGTCATATGGCGGGCCAACAGAAAGGCGTGGGTTACACGAGAAGTTTTTCCAGATTGGTATTCTAATAGTTTTTCCCCCTCAGTCAAAACCTTCTGTGACAGAAATGGGCTTAAACGTAAAGTTATATTACTCTTAGACAATGCCCCAGGACACCCAACTTCACTTGATACGCCGAGAGACTTAAAAGTGTACGTAAAGTTCCTTCTACCAAACACTACGTCAATATTACAACCTATGGACCAGGGAGCACTAGCAAACTTCAAAGCTTATTACTAATTCATGAAACTGACGGGGAAGGAAGACAGTCTATGCGAGAGTGGTGGAAGTCATACAACATCATGAAGGCTATTCACAACATAGACGAGGCTTGGAACGAAGTTAAAAACAATTGTGTGAACGGGGTGTGGCTTAATCTTTGGCCAGATGTAGTGAAAGCATCTAGAAGAATTGTCCAGATGCAAGAAACAAGTGCTTGAAGACATTGCTGCAATGATTGAGGGGTCTGAACTTGAAGATGTCGCGGTAGACGATCTCGCACAACTTGTAGCAACGCACGACGAACCTCTCAGCAATGAAGATCTGATCGAGTTACAGAATAATCCCATCAACGATGAGGAAGAACAAGTAGAAGAGAGAGCTTTATCTTCAACGGAATACAAAAGGCTCTTTAAAAATTTATTCAGGTTTGGGCATATTGCAGAGATAGACTGTGATGACCGTGTTTTGACCGTGTGTCAAACAATTAAACACGTTAAAAACAGCGTTGGGTGTTATGAACGTATTTTACAAGAACGTAAAAGAAAGGCTACCCAAAAGACAATAGATGTATTTTTCCGTAAAAAAAACATGTAATACTGCATAAAGTGTTCTTAGAATTAAAGTGATTGTTTCAAATGATTTGTATTTTTTTGTATTAACTTTTGACTATGTTTAATCGTAAACCCCGATAAAGGCGAATTTCACTTAACGTGATTTTTGCGATACGTATCCCTCGCGTAAAGCGGGGTACTACTGTATATAGGTCAAACGAAACGCTCAATAATAACCCGTTTTAAAGAACACATATCACATATTAAATTTAATAGGGTGAATCTAGGGTGGCAAATAATATTAGACATAGATCACAACGTGTCGGTTCAAGGGCTAAAACTTGTTAAAGCCATCAACAACGCCGGAGATCTCGACGCATACGAAAGCATTCACATCGTTAAATTAAACGTAATACGTTTAACTCGGACAACGGTCCGATCCCATTCAGTTGTCTTTTTCCATTCTTAGAAAAGAAGTAGAAAAGGTTGAGGGCGTGAGAATAGAGAATAAACACATGGTAAGTTGTCGTAATTTTAAATCAGTGTATATGTGGACGCCGTGTAAAGTTGTTGCACGATTATGTGTTAGCTTTACTGTGCCCCATGTACGACACTTTGATTAGTGGTTTTACCTACTGATGATGACAACTTAATTGACGAAATACGTTAGGATACGTTTAGAATACGATTATTATTTTTGGTAAGGGGTTTTATACCTTTTTTGAGCACGTTATTTAATATTTAATAAAAAAAATATATAAAATCTGCTGTGTAATTTTATTTTTAATTTTAAAGTATTAAATAAAACCGTTTTGGTACCGCACGTAGTGTTGTATCGAGACTCTAATGAAACCTACTAATATCGTTGAAATCGCGCGTTCACGATTTGACAATGGATCATTCTTTCTTCCATAAATAAACATTTCTTTATTCATTCATAGAAATGTGCGTGTGTGCACACTTCTTTCTATTTATTTATGCAGGAAAACTGAAACTACTTTTCCAATTGCTTTGTAGAGGTTCATTCATTACTTATTTATGTATAAATTCATTCATTGTAAACAAACCGTATGTAAACAATTACATCTGTAAGCGACACAGAATATACATACGGCACATATCGGCTAGGCAAGCGGTACTCAAAATGTATACTGTTTAAATTGATTTCTTTCACATTTTTTTTTTAAATTAAAATTAACACAATTGGCATATATTTTAGTAATATACTAAAAAAATTAAATTAATGACCCTTATTCTGAATAACCCTGTGCATATACAGATATGTTTTGAATGTTTTGTATTACTGTATTTTACACTTAATGTTCGGGTAAACATCGACAATTTTATATAGTTGTCACGTTATGGTTAGATTACTAAGAATAATAAATGTAAAACTGCTGCATTTTGAGGTTAAGACTATAATATTGATTTTTACTTAATTTACGGAAATGCTATAAATAATATTCAGTCACAGTTTCATAAATCAAATGCAAATGGAAATAAAATACAATTACTGTGGTAAGTGTCTTAATTCTCCCGTATAATAAATACGGGAAAATGAAAGCATATTTAAACAAATGCCGTAGATCAAGATATATGCACGTTTACGTAGCAGTGGGCACGCGTTCTCTGTTCTACGGACAAGATTCGCAACTTAATATATAATAAGTGTTCATTTGAAAAGTCAATCTAGTAGCATGTGATTTACTGAGAACATTTTGAAGTATGTCGTAAATTAAAACTTACTACTTAACCTACGAAGTCGTATATTTTGACAGTTTCATACATACAAATAAATAACAAATAATAGGTATTTATTGAAAACTATAACAAATGTTGAAAATGTTGTCCTTCAAGATCAATGCACTTTAAAATCCTCCGTTCAAAATTTCTGATGATATTCTGCAACATTACTGGATTGTTATTAATTTCCATGCATTTCTGCTCGATTCTCTGTAGCATATCATTCAAATTCAATATAGGTGTTCGAAATATGTTATTTTTTAGATAAGGCCACAAAAAGAAGTCGCAAGGTGTTAAATCGCATGAACGTGCAAGCCAGGCAATTTCAGTATTTCGACTAATTATACGCTCATCAAAAAATTCTCTTAAATAATCCAAAGATTCTGCAGTACAGTGACAAGGTGCTCCGTCTTGTTGGAAATATGCATTTTGAAATTCATCATCATGCAACTGATTGAAAAATGGTTGTAAAATTTCCGTACGGTACCTTTGAGCAGTTAACGTTCCCTGAAAAAATATTGGTCCAATGATTCGCCTTTGGCTTATCGCTGCCCAAACACCAATTTTCTCTGGTTGTAGCGATTCTTCATTAATTACACGTGGATTTTCACTACTCCAAATTCTTGTATTTTGTGAATTTAGGTATCCCGTTTTATAAAACCATGCTTCATCAGTAAAGATGACTCTTTGCGAAAGTTCTCCATTATTGTTCATATTTAGAAACCAATTACAAAACTGTAGTCTACGTGGGTAATCAATTTCTAACAATTCTTGTACTGCTGTGACACGGTATGGATAAAGTTGCATATCCTTTTTTAATAACTTGTGAGTTGTACCAACAGAAAGGTTTATTTGTTGACTCAAATGTCGAACAGATGTTTGTGGTTCATTTTCCATTATTTCTTCAACACGATTGACAACTTGAGGTGTACGTTTCTTAACTGCTCCGCTGCCTGATTTTCTTAAGAGTACCAGTTTCAGAAAAAAGTTTTAAAGTTCTATCCAAAGTATTCTTAAATTGTATATAATCTATTACAAAATGTGGAAACTCAACTTGAAATTCTACTATGCAATCTTGAACTGAATAAACCCATAAACCATCAATTTTATTACCACTTCGAAAATAAGCCTGGACTTAAAAAAATTTTATGTTCTAAAGTGAAAGCCATTTTAAAACTGAGAAGCAATTTATTTAAACCAGAATCGACGCACGATTATTTTATGCACTAACTGATATTTGTGATTGACATTATCAAATGTCATTTGGATTTACGTTTACGGAACAACAAACATACTAATATATTTCCGTCTTATTCTATCAAAATTTCAAAGTAACCTAGATTGACTTTTCAAATGAACACTTATTCTAATAACCAACAACGCCATTGTGTGGGGATAGAAGCAAGTTCTAACCTGAAAATGGTAATTTTGAGTATCTTGTTTTAGCATTCAAAGTTTTATTTTCCTTTGTACCGTCGTTGAGTGACAGTGTGATTTATCATGAGCTCGATTTCTGAGATGCGCACCAAGCAACGATCCGTGATTTTTACAAGGGGAAAACTGTAAATTTTTAGAACATCAAAAAAATTACTTAAAAAAGGTATAAAACCCCTTACCACAATTAATAATCGTATCCTAAATATGTATTTCGACAACTAGGGTGTCATCATCAGTAGGTAAAAACCACTAATCAAAGTGTCGCAGATGGGGCATAATAAAGCTAACACATATAAATGCGCAACAACTTTACACGGCGTCCACGTATACACTAACTTTAAAATAAAAATCCATAGACTAAAAATTACGACAAACTTACCTGTCTTAAGAAAATGGCATCACATGTGTTTAATCTCTATTCTGCGCCCTCAACCTTTTCTACCTCTTTTCTAAAAATGAAAAAAGACAGCTGTATAGGACTGTTGTCCGAGTTCAACGTATTACTTTTATTGTTAACGATATGAATCAGTGATGGTATATGGGAGGGAAATTCCCTTTTGTTGTGAGAATTTATCACTAATATGGGAAAAAGGGATTATTTCTCAAAACGTAGGAATTGTTTAGTTTACCGCGAAATTATCCAATTACGCTAGGGATATAATAAGTCTGACACAACACAAATTGTCACATTTTTCATTGTTCTATTCTGTATTCTGCATAGGAAATAAAAAAAAGTGTATTCTGTACCACAACTATATTCTGCACTCTAAAAACATCGGGCCGAGTGCAAGCATTATAAAATATTAAAGGTATCTGGAACATGTTGGCTTTCCACTCGTCAATGTACTGAAAGAATTCTTTGTAATTGAGAAGTTTTAAAATCCTATTTTGAAATTGCTTATCTTGAAGATAAAATAAATAGTGCACAAAAAACTTAAAAAAGGTATATAACCTCTTACCACAATTACTAATCGTATCCTAAAATACATATTTCGACAACTAAGTTGTCATCATCAGTAGGTAAAATCACTAATCAAAGTGTCGTACATAGGGCACAGTAAAGCTAACACATACAGGGTGTTACAAAAATTTTGGGCTGGCTATACATAGACGGTTTCTACAACTAAAAATAAGCAAAAAAGTTTATATAAATTTATGTCCTAAAATGGTTCGTTACTGAGTTACGGCCAATTGAAGTTTTTTTATTTTTATTTTAGAAATGTTTACAGAAAACGGGAGTTTCTTATGTTTCTTATAGTAAATGTTCAAAATGACCTCCACGGGAAGCAACACAAGTTTTTCGAGAAAAATTACTGATAGGAAAAATTTTGAGTTAAAAAGAAAATTAATCGGTGAAAGAAAAGCTCGAGTGTTTTTTGGCAAGATAAATTAACGATTTAAATAAATAATAAATAATTATTTTTATTTGAAAGCAAGAGAACAGTGATTAAATGTACAATTATTATAAATTGTTTGGTTTGGTGTACTAATTTTAATATTATTTTCTTTGTTGCTTTCTACACATGCTGAATAATTGTTTTGTCTTACTTTATTGGATTCGCGTAAATGACAAGTTTTTTAGATATCATATTTGTTCCTATTGGAACATTTTTATACCAATTATTAGAATTTGTCTTGTTCCAAAAGGGATTTGGAATTAAAAAAAAAGTCGTTCAGATGTTACAAAAATTTAGGGCTGGCTATACATAGACGGTTTCTACAACTAAAAATAAGCAAAAAAGTTTAAATAAATTTGTGTCCTATAATGTTTCGTTACTGAGTTACGGCCACTTGAAGTTTTTCGTATTGCATGTCCGACACGTGTGTATCTCATCACAAATTATCGCGCAGACGCGAAGCGTTCGTATTGCATGTTTGAACAAGTCGCCGACAAGTGAGTAACTTATGTTAATCATATTCAGTAGGCAGTCCGTGTTTTTTGCTGTCAGTCGTGAAAGTTGATTAAGTCATTTGTGATTAGTACTGTTTTCTAATTAATAGTATAAAATGGCAGATTATTCTTTCGAAGAGATGTCCGACATGCATTTAATGTATGGTTTGGCACATTGCAACAGAGCAGAAGGAAGAAGACTTTACGCAGAATATTTCCCAAACCGACGTTTACCAAATGAAAAAACTTTCGAAAGGCTTCATATCAGATTAAGAGAAACAGGATCATTCAAACCAGTAGTCCGAGATCGCGGCAGATCACGAACCACAAGAAATTTGGAATTGGAAGAACGTTTGTTGGATCGTGTTGAAGAAAATGCAGGTGCTAGTACTCGAAGAATGGCATTGGCGGAAGATGTCGATCATGTGAGTGTATGGCGTATTTTAAGAACTAATCAGCTTTTTCCTTACCACCTGCAAAGAGTACAGGGACTTAGTGAGAATGATTTCCCATCACGAGAAGCTAACTGTGTATGGTTGTTACGGACATGCGCCGCCGATCATCTCTTTCTGTCGTGTGTGCTCTTTAGTGATGAAGCTGGCTTTACAAGAGATGGTATCGTCAATTTTCATAATTCACACCAGTGGCAACAAGAAAACCCTCATGCTATTATTCAGTCCAGACATCAAGCGCAGTTTTCATTTAGTGTGTGGGCCGGAATTATTAACGAATTTGTGATTGGTCCTTTTGTACTTCCACCACGACTTACTGGGCAGAATTATCGTTATTTTTTAGGAAACGACTTACCAGGTTTGCTGGACGATGTTCCACTAAATGTTAGAGGACGCATGTGGTTCATGCACGACGGTGCACCGGCTCACTTCAGTCACACAGTACGCGAATTTTTAAATGCCGTATATCCTCGAAGATGGATTGGTCGCGGTGGACCTGTAGCAGGGCCTGCACGGTCTCCAGATTTAAATCCAATAGATTTTTACGTATGGGGACATTTACAGTCTATGGTATATTATACTCCAATTCAAAATATTGAAGATCTTCAACGTAGAGTGGCAGATGGATGCCACCAAATTCGAAATACACCAGGAATTTTTCAGCGCGTGAGGCAGTCCATGATACGACGAGCTGAAGCTTGTGTTGCTTCCCGTGGAGGTCATTTTGAACATTTACTATAAGAAACATAAGAAACTCCCATTTTCTGTAACCTTTTCTAAAATAAAAAGAAAAAAACCTCAAGTGGCCGTAACTCAGTAACGAACCGTTTTAGGACATAAATTTATTTAAACTTTTTTGCTTATTTTTAGTTGTAGAAACCGTCTATGTATAGCCAGCCCTACATTTTTGTAACACCCTGTATAATAGCGCAACAACTTTACACGACGCTCACGTATACACTGACTTAACAATACAAATATATCGACTAAAAATTACGAGATAATTACCTCTCTTAAGGAAACGGCAACCACATGTGTTTATTCTCTCCGTATGCGTCTTCAACCTTTCTACCTCTTTTCTAAGAATGAAAAGAGACAACTATAAGGAATCGGACCCTTATCTACATTAATGGTGTTTCCTTTATTTTTAACGATATGAATGCTTTCATGTGCATCCCTACAACCATTCCTCGCTCAAACTCACTCAGATAACGCAAACGGCCTTCCATCACGCACAAAGTACGACTACAACTACCCGCTTCCACCACACTCACAATAACCGATTTCTCCCTCCCCGCATCGGTCTCCATGGAGACAACATATTGCAGCTGTCGGAGACACTCAGTAAAAAATGCAGCGATAAAAAAGTCAAAACTCGCTGCGCAAACTCGTTTAGAGGAAACCTTAATGCTCCGCTAAATCTACGCATTTATCTTGACACATTCAGATTATACAGGGTGTGCTCGTCACTTTTTTTTCCAGCAGTGTATTTAGACTATGTAGGATTTGATTGTGAAACAATTCTAAATACTCTAAATCTAGCTGATCAAAGAGAAGTAAGACTGAAAATATTAAGCTTTTGTATGTGTGTTTCACAAGAAATTATTAAAGGACTTCCTATAAATGATAATTTATTTTCTGAATTAGAATTTTTGTTGTCAACAGTTGCTTTTTGTAAAAACAAATGCCATTTGAATGAATTGTCATATTTGTGTAATCAATTTAATTGTATTAACGTTTCTGTTGCTATGAATGAACGGAAATGTTTACCTGTTTATTTTTCTAATGATGATATTGAAGATTTTGGACGCCTCAGAGATATGGTCAAAAATAAGTAAAAATTTTGCTCGTCAATTAAAATTTCATAATATTGGAAAATTGGCATTATTAGCACTCACACTACCTCATTCTAATGCCGAACATGAGCAGATAAAAAAAAAGGGATAAAATGGTTTGCACCAATTTAAATGCAGTGTGCGTAGTGAGGTGAGCATTCAAATAAAAAAATACTACCTGTGTGTCATTTGAACCGACTGAATCCCATCTCAGATTATTTAATACCAATATTTATCAAATCAAAGAGTAAATAAACCTTATTTACTGCTTTTTAGAAAGTATTATTAAAAAGCAAAAATTTTTGTAAATAAAATTTTAATGCTAACATTCATTATTATTTACATCCTATATACCCAGAAATAGGTAATTGCAGTACATACTACTGTACTTTAAAATTATACTGATAGGGGGAAATTTTCACAGAAAGTGAGAATATTTCTTGCTGACAGGGGTTGATAGTTTCAATCGACCTAATATACCATATATATATATATATATATATATATATATATATATATATATGCCGGTTTAGAACTTTTTCTTCGTTGTCCGACACCTAACTTCCATCCTCTTCTATCGTCACACTCCTCTGGTGTGAGGTTTCTTTCACTCATGGATCTTTGTATGCTCTTCTGCCATTCCAGTTTCGGTCTTCCCCGTTTCCTTCTCCCTCTTGGGTGCCAGTGCATTATTGTTTTGGGCCACCTGTTATTTTGCATTCGTTCTACGTGTCCGTACCAAGTAAGTTGTTTCTTTTCGATGTCTTGAACTATCGTGCCTTCTAATATACCATCACTGATATAAATGCTGTCGTATGCGTCGAGATCTCTGGTGTTATTGACGGCTTTGGCAAGTTTTAACCCTTTAATAATAATAATAATAATAAACCGTTTATGAACCCAACAGAATACATCCAATTATGGGGTTATAAATATAAATACATGTATATAAGCGTTAAACATAACGTGCCTATCAATGGAAAAATTATCCTAAACTAAATTAAATTTAAGAAGTAAAACAAATACATTCTTTCACAAAAACCAAATACCTGCAGTAATTATCGCCAAATACATCTAAATTATAATTGCATGAATTATATAAATGGCACATTCTATAAAGTGGGGAGTTTTTATATGAATTAGTTGCAGCCTGTCTGTTTATGAAAGTAATTGAGTTTCTAGTGTTGAAACGAGGAATATAAAATCGAAGCCGTGACAAAAACACCAGATCATCTATAATATTATGAACCAACTTATAAAAATGTAGTAACGCAATAATTTTCCTATTATTAGATAAACCATTAAAACCAAATTGTTCCAGCAAATTATCATATGATAAGGCAGAATATACACCATGCCTTTTGAAATACAAATATTTTAAAAATCTCTTCTGTAGTGACTCAAGCAGGTTAACATATTTCAAGTACGCTGGTGACCTAACTACACAACAATACTCAAGCCTGCTACGAACCAAGGAATTATACAAAATAGTAATGGTGTCAATTTTTACAAAGTCTCTGCAAGATCGCATTATAAAACGTGCACTGCAGCTAAATTTGCAGCAGTGAGAATAAATATGAAAGATATGTTTATTAAAGGTTAATCTACTATCAAATACTACTCCCAAATCTGTAACCTCCGTATATCCCTGAAGATTTACACTGTTAATTTCATAGTTGTATTCAACATTGACAGCTTTTCGAGAAAATGTCATTACTTTACATTTTCCAACATTAAGATTTATACAATTTCTTTGACACCAAGCACACAATTGATCCAAATCACTCTGCAGGATATCACAGTCAGCAGAAGTATTTATTATCCGATAAATTTTTAAATCGTCAGCATAAAGTAAACAGGCAGAATCAAATTTATCACACACATCATTTATAAATAGTATGAACAACAGTGGACCTAGATTCGAACCCTGTGCAACTCCACCCCGGGCAAGATAAGTTCGTGACCTGATTCCCTCATATTCAACGTATTGCTGCCTCCCAGTTAAATAACTCCTGAGTAAAAGCAGGTAGTCGGTATGGAGTCCAAACCGCTCCAACTTCCGCAGAAGTACGGTATGCGCCAAAATAAACAACACTGAAATTACTGAAGTATATTATTTATTACTTATACATTATTATGTCTATATAATACATGTTCAAAATGTGCGCCATGGCGTTGTAGGCACTGCTCATAACGGTTACGCAGATTGTCAAACATATTCGAGAACACAGGTTGCTGCATATTCCTGAAAAAGGAGACGATCTTCTCACGTAAATGATTAACAGTTCTGGGTGGGTCTGTACCGCTGAAGACTTGCTCCTTCAACATACCCCATACGTAGGCATCCGGTGGTGTAAGATCGGGGGAATGTGATGGGTAGTTGAAATTAGAATTGCGGGAAATGAAGCGTCCTTCAAAAGTTTCCTGCAGCAATGCTATCGATTGTCGAGCAGTGTGACTGGTCGCCCCATCCTGTTGAAACCACTGCTCTTCCATCCGAAGGTCCCTGGCACGACAAAACCCTCTGAGATCTTGGACAAATGGCGTTACCACAATGTTTCTATAACGTTCCTGGGTAACAGTAAGAGGTGTGCCATCATCATCCTCAATGAAATACGGACCAATCACACCGTGTGCTGACACTGCACACCATATCGTCACACGGGCACTATGTAGCGGTTTTTGGATAATCACGTCTGGCTTACCAAAACCAAGGAAGCGAGTTATTTGTTTATTGATGTAACCCTCCAAGTGAATATGACTTTCGTCTGAGAACCACACATTATTCAAGAAATCTGGATCCTCGTACAACATAGCCAAAAATTGCAACCCTGGCATTCATATCTTGGTTTGACAATCGTTGTCCAACTTGAATTCGGTACGGAAATCCACCTACATCTTTGAACAAACGCCGAATCGACGTACTGCTGATATTCAACTTAAATGCCGTTCGCCGAAGACTTCGGTTCGGTGATTGCAAAACCTGATTGAGGACACGTCCATGGTTCCCATTCGTTCTCACAGTTACTGGCCTACCAGACCTTCCCTTCCGTTGGCACAACACACTTCCAGAACGACGAAATTTCTCAACAATAGAAAGCATAACTTTGTTGGTAGGTGCCTCTTTATGAAATTGATCGCGATATGTTTCCGTCACTAACTTCAAACTCGGTCCACCTTGTTTGCCTTTTCCGTACGATCGAAAATAATGCTCGACGATAAACACTTTTTCCAAAGTCGTGAGACCCATTCTCAACTATAACATCACATAACAACGTTCTTTGCACTACTAAAAACACATAACGCTGCTAGTATCATACGTCAAAAAGCAGACGTGCGCATAACAATGGCACGCATTTCAGTGTTGTTTATTTTGGCGCATACCGTATATAATGTTGTACACAATCAAAAGCCTTACTAAAGTCTGTAAAAATGACATCAACCTGTTTTCGCTCATCAAGGGCCTCAGATACTAGCTGGGCAAAGTTGCTTAAATTGGTCGCAATTGATCGGCCCTTCAAAAATCCATGCTGATTATTACAGATATACGGCTTTACATGATTATAGATTTCAGTGTACGGTATCATCTCAAAAATCTTAGCAAAGTTGGAGATCAAGGAAATGGGCCGATAATTTCTTATATCCGCACGCGATCCAGACTTAAGCACAGGTTTAACCGACACGTTATGATCTGTGTAAAAAGCATGATAGCTACGCTAGATTTTTCTGGTCTATTAAATCTAATTTGTGATATATGTTTGAAGGAGATGTTTGTTGAAACTTCATCGTTAAAAAACATGATGAAGCCATTGTGCAAAACAATATTGTATTAGTTTACAATAAATATTTGAAACTATATCTTTATTACTTATTTCTTAACGTTACTATAAAGTTTCAACCGATATCTCCTTCGTCAACCGACGATTTAAAAAAGGAAATATTAAAACACATTAAAAAAAATTGCAATTAATACAAATTAAAACCCGTCGAGTGTATCCAAGAGTGAGTTGCATGTCATTGCATTTTACATTTGTTACGCATTACCCACACGTATGCACTAATATAGAGAATTTCTATGATTATTCTTCGTAAAATGTTATTGCAGGAATTAGATTCAAACCCGCTTATGGTAACGCATACGCCTAAAAATCTGTTAAAGTTGCCAGTCACTACAATCATTTCTATTTTATACAAATGGTCGATAATATGATTCATAGACAGCTGAAACGTTCTGCAAGAAAAATTCGCATGCGATCTAATTAGTGCTGCTTGTAATCGTGTGAATATAAATAATGTGTAAAACGTGCTTATTACTAACAAATACGAAAACAGTTAACGGTTATTTTCTGATTTGAATAATGGTAATTCGTCCGGTTCGCGGAATATAATGGAAATTAAGTAGACATATTTTTGAAATTCGCAGTAAAACTGGAAACATTTTCGTAGGAATCAAAGCAAAACATTTATAGATTGAAGTAGCTTTGAAATCTATTAAACTCGAACTATAAATATGTTTATTTTTCACTTGTCTATAATTGGTTGTTTATATCGTGCGTTCAAAAAAAAAACTGCCTCTATGAGCCATGATTAGAGAACGGATGCAATTTCCATAAAACGCAATCGGCAATTGGAATTGTGTATAACGTCGCTCAGTACATCCCGGTGTAATTCAATGAAGTATTTGTTTGACTTACTCGGCCACCTGGTCTCGCAGCGATAACAATGGACAACCCAGCTATTGTATTCGGAGAATATAGTGTTTTCAGAGGTGTCGTGTACGTAGATAAAATAAATAAATTTATCGTATTTCGTAAGAGAAATAGCACGTACATTCCTTTTCTTTTCATTTAAGCAACATCTTCTAATTATTTTCACGTAAGTGTGCATAAAATTTCGTTATTTAATTTCGTTTATTTGGATCTAGAATATCCTTACTTTTTCAGACAATGGAAGAGCGTCGAGAATAGCATCGTGAAACAATGGCGAGTTGGATTGAGGGCTATACTGATTGTATGTACATTGCCAGTGATTCCGAAATTTATTGTGAAGTGTGTGAAACGTTATTGAAAAATTGCAATAAATCAACCGTAAAACGTCACGTAGGATCGTTAAAGCACGAAAAAAAAATTGAACCCGTTGGAATCTGACAATTTTAACCAAGAACTCTGTGAAACTTTTATGGCAGCTAATATTCCATTATTTAAATTGAACAATCCGATTTTGAAGACATTTCTGAAAAAATATACTGGTCGAAATGTTCCTGATGAATCAACTTTACGCAAATATTATGTTTCTAGGTGCTATACGAGAACAGTAGAACGCATTAGAAGCCATCTTTTAAATCAATACATATGGATAAGCGCCGACGAAACGGTGGATATGTTAGGACGCTGTGTAGTAAATGTTGTGGCTGGTGTACTACATCCAACTATTCCCTATAACTCATATGTAATAGCAACAAGTGTTATAAATATAGTTGATGCGGAAACAGTTGCTGAAACCATTAAGGAGAATATGCAAAAAATGCTTCATTCGGACGCCACGTACAAAGAAAAAATACTTTTATTTGTCAGTGATAGTGCTGCGTATATGTTAAAAACAGGCAGGCTATTGAAGAAAACATATCCTAATATGCTGCATATTACTTGTGTAGCACATGCTCTCCACAGAATCTGTGAATATATCAGAGACACTTTTCCGGAAGTTGATAGACTTGTATCAGCTTTGAAAAAAGTTTTCAGAAAAGCACCATTGAGAGTAGCTCTTTTCAGGGAAAAATTTCCATCTCTGTCACTGCCTCCCACTCCAGTAATAACTAGATGGGGAACATGGCTGGAAGCTACTAGTTATTATGCTGAGAATTTCGATAGTCTAAAACATTTCGTAACACTGCTAAAGGAGGATGCTAGAAGTATTGGTGAGTGCAGGGAGCTCACACAAATCCCAAATTTAAAAAATCAGTTGTACTTTCTTCACGAACACTTTGGAAAATTGCCAAAACTAATCACTTATTTTGAAAATCGAAATCTCAAATTAAATGACGGATTAACCACATTAGATGTGGCTGTTAATAATTTGAAAAGTATTCCAAGTGACTTCGGATGTGGCCTTCGGCAAAAGTTTGAAGCAATTCTTAATAGAAATCCAGATTTAATTACATTGCAGCAATTATGTATGGAGACAATTCCACAAAATTTAACGGCTAAATATGAAGAAATAAAAGAATATTTCCAGTATGCACCTATAACCAGTTGCGATGTAGAAAGGACGTTTTCTATTTATAAGGATGTACTTAATTCAAAGAGAACAAAATTGACAGAAGAAAACCTTGAGAAACTATTGCTAGTCAATATTAATACTCCTTTACTCAACTTGAACGACAAAATGAACAAATAAAAATGTTCCAATTTTATTATAGAAATAAAATTAAAAACTTTAAAAATACAACTTTTCAACAAATACATATGTATTTCGTAATTTTATAGATCACCACCCGTTTGTTTTCCAATTATATAAATAAAATTAATTAATAAATATGTATTTCGTAATTTTAGATAGATAGATCACCACCCACCCGTATGTTTTCCAATTATATAAATAAAATTAAAAACTTTATAAATACAACTTTTCAACAAATTAATATGTATTTCGTAATTTTATAGATCACCACCCGTTCGTTTTCCAATTCTATAAATAAAATTAAATATTTTAGAAATACAGCCTTTCGCCAGTACTGCACTGGGCTTTGCGTCGTGTGGTAAGCGTGTCCGTTCTCTAGCCATGATTTCTAAGTAATATCAACGTAACTTTACTAATACCAATTTCTTAAATGACAGTTACGTCTAAATGACAGGCGGCTTTAGAAAATTGCAAAGTTAAATTGGGTTAAATATGTTACGCGTTTTATTCTCTATTTAACATTAAAGTTTTTTCAAAACTAAATTATTTCTACGTGTTCGAGTTGTTACTGCAGCGATGCCTTTTTCTGAGGAGTACAACATTTTTATGATCGAGTCTTATTTTCGAAACAGTCGTAACATTGACGGGATTTGGTCTTACTCAATGGAAGAATGCTTAGCAGAATTTCGAATTAAATTTCCAGAAATTGATCAGTTTCGAAAAACATTAAATCTTTTTATAAATTTATTTCGCGAGACAGGCAGTATTGGTAGAAAGGAAGGCAGTGGACGGCCTAGAAAACACACAGAGGAAGCAGTTAGCAACATAAGATAAATAGTTCATGATGAACCAAGAACTTCGTTCTTTAGCAGAACAAAGTCAACTTTCAGTTGGAACTTGTCATGCTGTTATGAAAAAAGATCTGCATCTGCGCTCATACAAGATAATGTCAGTTTAAAAACCAATTGACCCACCGCAAAGACTTCGTTATTGTGAATGGTTTGTCGATATTCTGGATAACTATGAGGTTTTATCAATAACGCTTTTCTCAGATGAGACATGGTTCCATGTTTCTGGTTATGTGAACTCACAGAACATGCGGATATGTTCTGCAGAAAATCCTCATCAGTTTATCGAGTCTCCAACACATTCTAAAAAAATTGGAGTTTCGACTGCTATTAAATTATATCCTCTAATTTTCAAAGTGTATTCTCGTGTCTATATACACATACACATGTACACGTGTATACACATACACATATATGTATTTATTGTTCTTGAGATAGTATATTTTCTACTCTCTTCTATAAGGGATTGTTTCTGGTTTCGTTTCTTTCAGTGTTACTTGGTTACAATGTTTAGTATTTTAAAATATGCGTTTTATATTGTTATGTTGTATATTTATCCTATAATTTTTTATAAATATTTAGTTTCATTTACTACCTTATTTTTTGAGTAGTTTTCGTTTCATCTTTTTAGTCCATTTCAATCTGTTCTTAGTATTTCTCTTTATATTCATTAACTATGGAGAATTCTCGTAGGGCAACCATGGTAAGATGGACTAGAGGCCATACAGATATTTGCATATTTGTACTGATACCGAGATATATTGCAGTGCCTGTTCATTAAGTTTAAGGCGTCCGCAAAAGTGTAATGTGCAGAGACATGTTTCTTCGAAAACTCATTAACATAACATATGACCATCTACACCTGACACTTTTAACGAAGAACTGTGCGAAGCTTTCATGGCGGCCAATATCCCATTAAAAAAGCTTAACAATCCAGTCGTCAAGAGGTTTCATACAAAATATACTGATCGTCATATACCAGATGAATCTACTTTACGTAAATACCACTTACCAAAATGTTATTTGAGAACCATTGAAACAATACGAACCAACGTATCAGGTCATTATCTTTGGGTAGTGCAGACGAAACAACAGATGTAATGGGACGATATGTATTAAATGTAGTTGTTGGTATTCCTCATCCGACAACTTCATACCAACCATACTTAATTGCAACTAAAATATTGCCAGTCGTAAATGGTCAAACAGTTGCAGAAGTAATTGATCAATATATTCATAATATTCTGTCATCAGATAACAACTATAAAGACAATATGCTATTATTTTTGACTGATGTGGCAGCTTATACAGGGTTAGTTAAAAGTATGGAGACGGCGATTTATTGTCGTTAATATTCATTTTAGGGATTTATGTTCAATATAAAAGTTTGTTAGGATATTTTGATCTACATTTGAGTATATTTGAATTTTTTTTTTCTTCAATTGTTTTTTAGTTACGCCTGTCCGCGCAGTTTTTTTAAATGGGAACTAGTAAATTTTACTCTACCATTCGATAGAGAATTTTTTTCTCTTTACAATAATATTTTTGTTTTTTTAAAATTCATTTTAATAACGTTTTTGTAAGAAAAGGCCGGTTCATGTGTTTAAAAGATGTTCGGTACATCGCAGTTAGACAGAAGCGTAGCGATAAACAAACTTGAGCGACATAATTTTATCAGTGGTTCTTGTGTACGTCAAATCTTTGACAGAAATCATTCATTTGTGCAATTTGTTGCTGTTAATATTAACAATGGCGAGTTTAAGTGAACATGAACGAATTGAAATACTTATGATGTTGGATTATGGAGATAGGCGCAGAAGTTTACAAGACGTTTGTAATTTATTTAATGATACGCATCCAAATAGAAATCCAATTTCTAAATCCGTTGTTGGTAAAACTTTAAGACGCTTTGAACAAACGGGTAGCGTTAAAGATTTGCCAAGGAGTGGTAGACCTAGAACAGCAAAAAGCGATGATATCAAACTGGATATTTTATTGGCTGTATCTGAATATCCCCATTTATCAATTAGCGGCCAATTTCAATATTTCACAGTCATCGATCGTGTCATTTTTAAAAAGTGAAAAGTACAAACCTTATGGTACACCTTGTACACGAGTTAACGGAAGATGATTTTGATAGGAGATTACAATTTTCTGAAGAAATGTTAAATATTTGCAATAATAATGAAAATTTTGTCAACAATATTTTTTCTCTGACTAAGCTACTTTTTGCCTTACCGGTGAAGTAAACAGACATAACTGCAGATACTGGTCATCGGAAAATCCCTCTTGGTTTTTGGAGCACCATACGCAGTACCCCCAAAAGGTTAATGTTTGGGTTGGCATTCTAGGCGGTCATATTATCGGTCCCTTTTTCATCAATGGCAATTTAACTTCGGCTCTGTATTTGCAGTTATTGCAAAATGAAATAATACCTGCTTGTGCTACGCTCTATCCTCATGAAAACAATGAACACTTGCCCAATGACAGTATCTGGTTCCAGCAAGATGGCGCCCCACCACATTATGGTGTAAATGTTCGTTAATATCTGGACAACGTTTTCCCCACACATGGATTGGAAGACGAGGAACCATTGAATGGCCAGCCCGTTCGCCAGATTTAAGTCCTTTAGATTTTTTTCTTTGGGGATACGTGAAAAACAAAGTTTACAAAGATAAGCCCGATAATGTCGAAGATTTACAAATCCGAATTACCAGAACGATACAAGAAATGCCCCGAGATTTTTTACAGAACTCTGTTCGGGGTTTTGTAAATCGATTGGGGTCATTGTCAAATTACTAATGGACGACAATTTGAACATAACTAAAAAAGTTATTAAAATTAATTTTAAAAATACAAAAATATTATTGTAAAGAGAAAAAAATTCTCTATCGAATGGTAGAGCAAAATTTACCAGTTCCCTTAAAAAAAAATGCGCAGACAGGCGTATCTAAAAAAACAATTAAAGAAAAAAAATTCAAATATTCTCAAATGTAGATCAAAATATCTTAACAAACTTTTATATTGAACATAATTCCCTAAAATGAATATTAACGACAATAAATCGCCGTCTCCATACTTTTAACTAACCCTGTATGTGAAAAACAGGGAAGTTATTCAAGCAATTTTAGCCCAATATGCTACACGTTACCTGTGCAGCACATGCACTACACAGAGTATGTGAATACATCAGGCACCATTTTCCAAATGTTGATAAGTTAGTTTCATCATTTAAAAAGATATTTCGCAAAGCAACTTCACGAGTGGCATTATATAGAGAAATACTTCCAAATTTGCCTTTACCCCCAGTTCCTGTAATAACTAGGTGGGGAACATGACTAGAAGCAACGCTTTTCTATTCACAACACGTGGATGAATTAAAAAACTTAGTTTTTCATCTTCAAGATGATGATTCGCATAGTATTTCTAATTGTAAACACCTGATACAAATTGAAAATTTACAAAACCAACTAAACTTTATTAAAGATAATTTCCAGTGTCTTGTAGATACGATTACTTACATGCAAAATCAAGATATTAACCTAAAAAGAGGCTATAATTAACTTAGAAACCAATATCGATCGAATGAAAAATAT
Source organism: Melolontha melolontha (assembly GCA_935421215.2). Lineage (NCBI taxonomy): Eukaryota > Metazoa > Arthropoda > Insecta > Coleoptera > Scarabaeidae > Melolontha > Melolontha melolontha. The sequence goes on from OW285236.1 coordinate 16,404,430, forward strand.
GCCTTCTAAATTTGGAAACAAGCTGAGACAAAAAGTTCATGCCGTATTTAGCAGAAATCCAGATTTGAATATATTATATCAATTCCGCACAGAACCGATTGAAGAATCTGTACATTCGAAGTATGGTGCACTTTTGCAACATTTTAATCACGCACCCATCACCAGTTGTGATGTGGAACGGACATTTTCTATTTTTAAAGACGTTTTAACATCTAAAAGTACTAATTTAACACAGGAACACCTTGAACAAATTTTAGTTACAAATAATACAAATCTGCATAAATCAAATCTGTATCTGTACACATGGACATACAGCACGTATTTACTAGTTGTATGCTGTCCGTGTGTACAGATACAGATTTGTATTATTTGTAACAGCGCTTGATGCGAGCTCTCGCATCGATATGCTAATTTGTTTTTAGCAAATTTTAGTTGCTCATAGTAATGTTTTACACATTCAATGTTTCACAGAAAATACATAGTTTTGAGTTTTGTTCTTTGTAAATTATTTTTATTCAAAATTCGATATTCAGCTTGTCAGCATTACTTTTGTTTCAGCAGTAGTTGCTGCCGGTTCTCAAATCGTTTATTATATTCGCTCTGTTGTGCATTGGCAGATACATATTAACTGCATACGTAGGTATGTGACACTTATCAGAGATGTAAAATTACCGTAATATATATTTTTGGTAAATTACCATGGTAAATTACTGCTCTTTTTTTACCAAGATTTATTCTTGCGTAATTTACCATTTTTGAGTAAATTACCATGATAATTTACCACACTTTTTTATTGTTTAAATACAACCCCTACAACAAAAAAAGTCTTATACATTTTATTAAAGGAAAAAAATAAAGAGTACAATATTAACATATTTTAAAATTAAACAATATTCTGAAAATAGAACTAAACAATGATTTTTCATTATTACCATTATGTAATATGTAATGTTATTTACATAACTATTCCAGATCACTCTCAGTCTCAGTATTGCAATTCGAATCAGAACATTCCAACTCTTCTGTTGGGAGTTCTTTCAGTGCCGGATTTTCTTTCAGTTTTAAATTTAAATTCACATATACCAACTTAGCAGCTCTTTCATTAGTTAATCTATTTCGTTTTTAACTGTGTATAATACTAAACATTGAAAAACTTCTCTCCGTCGCACATGTTGTTGGTGGGCTGTTCAAAATTTCTATTGCGCCTTTACTTAAAGCTGTGGTACAACAAAGTGATTTCCACCATAATACAGAATTCAATTTGCCTGTCTCTAATGCTTGCCATATAAAATCTTTTGAAAACAATTGTTCTTTCGATTTGTAATAAGCAACCTCAGTCATAATTTCTGCTATATCAGATCCACTAACTAGATGCGTTGTTAGTTTGTTAATATATGTCAGTGCTGTGATATATTCCATGTTATTGAGATTTTTGCCTATAAATTTTGGATCTAGTAAATTGACAGCCAAATGTATAGGTGTTATAGCCATTTCTCTCCGTGATTTTAAATGTGATAGGACAGCATTTAGTTCTGAAACTGGGCATGCAGCAATCAGTTGATCTTTCAAGTCTTGAAAATATTCAACAACATGAGATATGCAAGGTTGAGAGGTTTGTATGTTCTTTAAAATTACGGAGACTGGGTGTAAAATTGTATGTAATGTATCAACTCTTTCCCAAAACAGATCATCTAAAATATTATTTTTTATTCTTTTGTCTAAAGTATTAGCTATAGTTTTTGTTATAGACAATTCTTTTAAATTTTTTTTATTTATCCTTAAGCTTTCTCAACATAAAATATTAGAGCACCATCTAGTTTGGCCAGGTAGTTTAAGAGATTTTAGTGTGTTTGATTTTTATAATGCTCGCTGTTCATCTTGTATATTTTTAAAGGTAGCATTCAAAATATGCGATTTTTTAATAGTTTTTACTATGACTTTACAATCAGTAATTAAACATGCAAATACTTCCAATTTTATAATATCTTGTGCGAATAAATTCAAAATATGAGCACAACATCCATAACAAGAAAAATAATTAGACGGGTACATATCACTAATTAATTTCCAAGTTGATTTCATATTGCTAGCGTTATCAGTCACTATACTTATAACTTTATTAATACCTAAGTCGTCAATAACAGAACTAAGTAAAGAACAAAGATATGCAGCATCGTGGCGATTTTCCTTGCAGTCAATTACTTTAAATAAAACTGGTTCTGGACATGTAATTATTATATTTATAATGGATTCGTTTCTAATATTACTCCACCCATCAACTTGAAGTCCAATTGTTTTAGCCTTTGCTATTTTTTCATTAACTAACTGATTTATTTGAGAGTATTGCTTATCTAAAAGCGCATTGGATAACTGATATCTAGTCGGCAATCGTAAAGATGGTTTAATTTTTTTAAACAATTTTTGCCAGTAAACATTTTCCGTAAAATTTAAAGGGGTATTACTAGCAAAGCATGCTCTTGCTAAAAGATCCCAAATTTCCTCTTCTTCTGATTTATTCATTACATCCACAGAGAAATCCAAATTTTCACTGTAAGCGGATTTAGTGGTGCTTGCAGCAGATTGTGGGCGAGAATCGCTTGAAATCGTCTCTCCATCGTCGTCTTCTAAATCTGTTTGCGAAGAACTTTTTCTTTCCGGAATCTCTAAAATGTTAAATACTTTTCGATAAAACCCAATAGGAATCAATCAAAATTACTCACCTTTATTTATTGCTTTAATTTTCTTAACACTTAATGCTCTTGATTTTGATTGTATTTCATTCTTTATTTTACGAGGCCAACGAATGCACTTATTCTGTAAGTGACTGGACATTCTGGTTACATTTAAAACATAACTTTGCGAACAGAAGTTACACGAATATAATTTCGAATGTTCTGTGGATTTTGAAAATGCTGTTAAAATAACTTTTTTTATTTTATCTTTTCGCCCCTTCCCAGCGCACTGCACTACGAGTAGTATATTCACAAACTTTATATAGTTCAATTTATACACCGAAATCTTTTGAAAGACTACTTCATTCGTTATATAAACGGATGATTCACGAGCATTTACATCTGCTAGAAAGGGACTTCCCCAATCACCGAGTGTGCAATGTCATACGTGTACATAGATGATGTTTTACTTTGTTTGTAATTTATGGAAATTTTATGTGGTAATTTACCATAAATTACGGTAATTAATTCGGTAATATACGGGGTAATTTACCGACTTACATCACTAGCACTTATGCAGTTGAACACGCGTATTAAATTGTTAGAAACTCACGGATCGCTTACAGAAACAAACCTATTGAATACAAGGCAGGCGCCTACGGGCTATGAATCATGAATCGCTCGAGTCCTCTCTCTGGTCATTAGATACAAAACAACGTAAAATACAAGACAGACTTGTGGTAGACTTCCTTTGTATTAATACACTTTTTGTCAAATTATAATTGATTTTAAAGTGAAAAATAAAACTTTATGTGAACCTTTGGCAGAACTCGATGTTTATAAATCTCTCGAATATAAACATCCTCATTATATCCTTGGTACATAAATAACTATTAGGTTAGTAAATAAAAATATTACATGAGTTGCGTACAAGCAATGATCAAAAAAACATTTTAATAAAAGCCGTTTTACATTAAGACTTACTTTTTAAAGTAAATATCACTTTGGATGCAAACGCAATTCGCTAGACGTTCTGTCAATAGGGAATTCAAATCCGTACTTAAAATTCCATTAACGAAATTGAAGTATTGAAAAGAAAACTTTTTTAATCACTCAAATCGTCCTATTACGGTATTTGATCCATGTTATTTGGATTACTTTGAAAGTGCGTTTTATATTGATGTTGAATTTCAGTTAAGACATGTTTACGAAATCTTTCAGCTCTGAGTGCTCGTCTAATACTTATTGCAATTAAATTCGACTGTGAAATATAGAAAATTGTTAATTTCAATTATTTATGATTTTGAGATCGATACGTGACGTTTTTATGCTTTGTTGATTTTAAAGAAAATATTGGATTGAGTGCTTCTAGAAGATGCAAATGTAAAAAGGAAAAATACAATCTTGTTATACTAAATAAGGTGTGAAACCTCTTAAATTTAGAAGAGGGGAGATATTTAAGTCTCTTAAGTCTTTTGCTTTTATCCTGAATGTATAGTTTTGAAATTTTCGTTATATCTACGATGGATTGCAAATTAATTGCATTTTCGCGAAGTAATGTCAATGTAAATATTGCTCTCGTGGTTTTTCTTTGTTGGCATTATTTTAAAACTTTGAGGTTCATTTTTAATACTGAAACCATGAAAAAAATGGGTTCAGGTTCGGGTTCGGGTTAATCAAAATAAAAGGTTCAGGTTCGGGTTCGGTTCAGGGTTCAGGGTTCGGGTTCAAAGTTTAAAAAAACTACATGTGCTTTATTAGTAGAAAATTTATTTTTCAAAGAAATTTTCGTTTAATTTTACAATTAATATATTTTTCAAGTTTTCTTCTTTTAAATTTGTTCTTTGTGGGGATAAAATGAATTTCAAGGCTGAAAAGGCCCTCTCGACGCTTACTTGCGTAGCAGGTACTGCGAATATAATCTGAGCCGCTTGATACAATAATGGCGTTTCCGTTTTATGTTGCTCCCAAAATAGTAAAATGTTTTTTTCTTTTCCCAGTCTTGGATATTTTTCATGTATATCAAATTCATTTTTAACTAAATTATCAATCGAAGCGGTGACATTTACATTTGAAGAATTTGATTTATAAAACCTTTCCTTCTTTTTTAGAACTTGTTCGAGCATATCTTCATCATCATCTGAAGAAAAAGATATTCATTCTCTCACAAAATTCTCTTTTTCTCTTTCCATTGGTAAATTTTTCAAATTTTTTATTGTTTTCAAAATATGTTTTCGGGACTTAGACTTCGGGACTTAGAATGACCTTAAATCTGCTATCTAGATATACTGCTGCAATCAAAAGTGGATTGTTAATAAAGTTCTTTTCTGTTTTTATAATATTTAAATATAATTCTTTTGAAAATGATTTTGTTTTGTCATCTTTTGTTAGCTCCAATTTAAAAGTAAGCCAGATTCTATAAAAATCGCCTAATTTCATCTGTTCTTCAGCGTTGTAGTTTCAGCGTTATTTTTTTAACAGGTGCAAAAGCTTCTACGAATTCTTCTCAAATATTCCAAGTACTATCAGTCATAGTTAATTCAGCATCCAGCAATTCCGAACAAAAACTTCTGTATTCCAATAAGACTTGAACCATGTCATAACTGGAATTCCATCTAGTTTGGCAGTCTAGTACGGCTTTTTCAAGTTTAGCTTCTTAGCTAAAGAAGAAATATTTGGTGTTCCCAATTTTTTGCAAATGGCTCTGCATTGATCAAGAATTTTCTTAAAAGGAGGACTAGATATTGTGTCGAGCACTGCCAACTGTAAACTATGAGCAACACATCTGAAATGAATAATATTTGCGTGTGAATGTGCTAATGTTTCTGCTCCTTCCAGTTCAATATAAGAAAGCGTATTTGCTTCAGCTGCATCAAATTCATCATCCATGTCAAAGTTTTCGATTGCCAAGTCTTCAGGTAAAGAACGCGAACAACACGGTTTCTCAAAATCAGTTATCTCTCTGTTACGCGATAAACTTTTTTATTTTCTTTCTTCTTTTTTCTTATTTTTTATAGTTTCAACCACATCTACACCGCCTATGACCATTTTTCTTGTTGTTCTTTGATTGAGCAAAAAATTTATTTCTTCCTTGGGAACACGACTGCCTTTTAAACAATTACAATTTGAGAAAAGTTTACATTTGCAACTGCAAACATTACATAATCTGTGGGACTCAGTTATTGATCTTTTCTTCGTAATTTTTGTTTGTTTGACGACCTTTATAAGGTTTCATTAAGATTCTCTATTTATCATGGTAGGAACGAATAAGTTGTAGAATTCTCTTAACACTAACAGTTGGCAGCGAAGCTTTTTGCCAAATTTCTAAAACTTCTTGAGCCAATATTTCGGATATCTCATGAACAGTTGGCTCTTTTACTGTTTTATTAATTTCAATGAATAGGTAATTTTTCATAACGTCATTATAAGTTGGTAATTGAGATACTGGTAACTTCTCTGGTAATCCGAACACAGCACAGGTCATCATTTGTCGTGTTTTGACTTGAGACATTTTACTGTAATAAAGATATATAATATGTGCTAAAGTATTACAATAATATCTGAAACCTAAATAGGAAATTGAAAATACTACTTACATGAGTCTTATTTCTTGATCTCAGAGGTAAAATTCAAAGGGTATCACAAGTGAAATAGTACTCACGCGAGTTGACTATAGCGTTCGAATAACGTTTTAGGAGAGTTGCGAAATCATCTCCACGTGCTTCAACACCCACGCGTCTTAATACGCTCGTTTCGGAGTATATTTTTCTATCTTATACTAACTGCGCAACACTCAGTGTGTAATTTAGCGTTCATTAAATATTTTTGATTTTTCGACTAAATTCATGAATTTTGCCAAACTTACATCACTGGTTGTACTTAGCGATGTTACATACTATTTATATGGTCCATCGTAATTTCGGCCTGATACGTCCGGTCTCTAGTAATTACCTTAACATCGTGTAATTAAAATAACTTCACAGCTTAACATTTCTTACATTTAAGCAATCTAGTCCATATACATTTTAAATTGCTCCCTTTCGCTCTAAAAAAGGGTAATTAAATGTAAATATGAATATGTCAATGAATAGAATTATTTTAAACGAAAACTTTGGTTTTGGCTTCAAAAAGCATCTAATACCGTTGAAATATAAAACACGATATTTTTTATTTTTATACGAAACGCAGTCTCACCGATCACAACACCGTATAAAATCGAAGACGTCTTTTTTCCTTCGACCTCTACCTTATCTAGCTTGCGAAAAAATCTCCGGACGTCAACATAAAAATAAGGAGCTTTTTAGCAGAGATTCGTCCTTCCACACAATAGACGTATAGCGTGCGAGCGAGGATAACTTTGAAATCAAACTAGATATAACAGGGTGATGCCCTAGGGAAATAAAAACTTGCATGTATAGAATATCTCTCCGGTCAAAAAGGAAGAATTTTTTTCTATATGTAACAAAAGCAAATTTTATGCTTTTTTACAGCAGTGAAGTTATTCTGTCTTGGCGATGTTAGGACCGTCAAGTTGTTATCGTACGAAGTTAACAATAAGAATTTTCCTTTAATTTTGCGAATTTATTCAGTTTCATAACGGAAAAAAAATTGAATAAATATGATTCGTTTTTTATTATTGCAAGAATGGTGCCTGACTGTGTTTTTGTTAAAATATATGCTTACATTTGTGCTAATAACACTTGGTAAACACTTTGTTTTTCTTATACTTTATAAGGCCATACCCAGTTGGTGAAATGAAGAATTTAACCAAACTGTACCAGAATGATTGATGGGTGGATGTAGTCGACATACAAATAACCACATAGAACCGTATTAATAAAACCCCCACGTTGGGCGCCAAATTGTTACTAAAAAGCTAATTGAGATTAGGATGTACATATCTGTATTTGGCCATGTGGGAGCGCCAAATTGTTACAAGATGGACGCTTGTGGCTCGTATTGATTCTTTTCGGACTAGCTGTAAGCGTCCTAACAATACTGTAAATGTTTAAATAAGTATAGTGGTATTGGTAATGCATCAAAGGTCCAGGACGTGTGTAATAATGCTGAAATAAGTATAATACAATTTATTAACTAAAAACACAACAAAGTTGTCCTTAAAGTTCTTATTTAATATAATTATCAATGTTCACTTACAAGAAGAATTTGATAGAGCAGATAAAGAACTTAGTGTAGAGCAGCGATGAACATACCGCGGTCCGCGGGCCGCATGCGGCCCACTGTCCATATTTATCCGGCCCGCCAACGAATTTTAAAAATTGTTCGAAAAACTACAAAAGTAGGTAAAAATCCATTCAAATCAATATTTCTTAACTTTTCATTTTATTCTAACTTTTGTAATTGTTAGTATGATGTGTATCTTTAAGTACCTACTACTTTCTTGTTCAGGTTTACTACGTAGGACAGGTACGCTCCTCCTCGTTCCAAGCATATTGTTACGAGACTAGAAATCTGTCGAACTAACTAGATTACTCGAAGATTCGCGAAACACGTCGGTATTATCCCCGAGCAATGTGGTAGGTTCTCGATGTTAGGTAACTCGTATAAATACAACGCATCGCCCGCTATCGGGGCAGTTAAGTTTTAACTACGTACAAGCGAACGTTATATTGTTTGAATTGTAATCTGTGAAGAATAAATATTTCGTCGTTCGAGCTTGGCATCTACCTACGTAACAATATAATATCAATTTTGATATGGATAAACCAGGCCCCAGTAAAAAACGTAGTCGTAAGGTGGGAGATGAAAATCGACAGTTTCAAGATATTTGGACCGAAAAATACTTTTTTATTTCATCGCATAACAAAAGTGTCTGTTTAATATGCAAGAGTAGTGTTTCTATTCCGAAGGAATATAATGTGAAAAGGCATTATGAAACCAAGCATCATACTTTTACCAAATTAACCGGCGAAAATCGAACGCAAAAAATTTCCGCTTTACAAAGGGAACTAATAGGCCAGCAAGCAATGTTTACAAAACCAATACAAGATGCTGAAGTTAGCTTTGAAATATCTCGAATAATAGCGAAAACTTGTCGGCCTTTTAAAGATGGTGAGTTTGTTAAGTAGTGTTTAGATATCGCCGCAAAAAAAATGTGTCCGAAAGATGCAAAGAGGTTTGAGAAAATTCAACTAAATCGGATGACTGTTCAAACAAGACTTACCACATTAGCAGCTAATATAGAAGAGCAATTAGCTACGAAATCTAAAAGTTTTGAATATTTTTCCACTGCTCAACTCTTAATATTTTTACGAGGTGTAACTCAAAATTTTTAAGTGAGTGTAGAACTGATTGGTATGGGTTCTTTGACAAGTCAAACCAAGGGGAGTGACATGCTTAAAGCTCTTCTGGAAAAATGTTCTATAATGGATTTGGATTTAACAAAATTATCTGGAATTACGACTGATGGAGCACCTTCAATGGTTGGAAGTAAATCTGGGATAATAACTATGTTAAAAGAGTATTTACAAACTAAAAACATAGATACCAAAGAATTAATGCAGTTTCATTGCATTATACATCAAGAGGCCCTCTGTTCAAAATTATTGGGACTTGAAAATGTGATGAAAGTTGTAGTACCTACTGTAAACTTTATAAAATCACGAGGTCTCAATCACCGACACACAATTTCTCACACAATTTCTCGAGGATATTGAAAGCGAATATGGTGATCTCCTGTTTTACACTGAAGTAAGGTGGCTAAGTCGTGGGTTGTCACTAGATCTGATTTTAACTTGATTGAAGAAATCAAAATATTTCTGGGGGAAAAGAAAAAGGACGTCTCCGAACTCGACAACGCTGATTGGCAGTGTGACTCAGTATTTCTTGTAAACATCACAAATCACTTGAATGTCTTAAATACGCGACTCCAAGGCAAAGATCAATTGATTTCGCAATTATACTCTCATGTTTCATCCATTCGATGCAAATTGAGTCTTTTTAGGACACAAATTAATTCAGCCAATTACAGCCATTTTCCGAACTACAAAAAAATTATGGAGAAATTCAATAAAACTGGTGTCTATTTCGCTTATGTTGAAAAAATTGATATTTTAATACAAGCTTTTCATGATCGGTTTCTAGACTTCAAAAAAGTTAAACCTCTATTAGACATTTTCAGCAATCCTTTCAACATTTCACCCGAAAATGCACCGGAATCAATACAGCTGGAATTGATATACATGTAAAATGATGATAATTTACGAAACAAGTTTAATGAAGGTAATTTACTCAACTTTTACCGTTGCGTTGACAGAACCGCTTATAAAGAGTTGCGAATAAATGCATTGAAATGCGCAAGCTTATTTGGATCGACGTATATTTGTGAGCAAACGTTTTCAGTGATGAAACTTAACAAAACAAAAAATCGAAACCGTCTGGCAAATGAAAATCTGGAAGCAATTTTACGTGTGGCGACAAGTAATGTGGAGCCAAACATAAACAAAATTGTTAGGTCAATGCAATGTCATGCATCAAAATAATAAAACATGAAATATTACATTGTAATGATTAGATTACATTACTATTACATAATGACAACAAACATTTTTGAATGTCCTTTTATTTTTATCATTTGTAGTAATTCATACTATTTAAAAATAAAAATATTTATGTTGATAAGTATTCTTTGTAGTGGCCCGTCCTTGGCTTATAATTTTCCCGAGTGGCCCCTGTTCCCTATAAGTCTGTGCATCCCTGGTGTAGAGTAAGTAATATTTTACACACCATAGAATTGGAGTTCAATAAAGCTTAAACAAATAATCTTAAAACGCATATGGCTAATTAACTTGAATTAATAATTATAAATACCCGATTGAAGTGTATCTTATGCCAGATATTCAAGATAAATGACTAGGAGTCAGGTTTCCACGAGTAATTTCGAAATATCTGTGCTATTCAGATTTTAATTAAACATTCATTAATAGACGTGAAGAACAATAATATATACAGTGTGACGATAGGCGTAGTATTCTATAGGAACTAGACTTCCACTTATATAGACGCTGAGTAGCACACTCGACTTTGAAACAAATATCAGTATAAGCCAAAAATCCATATTTCAAAATAGAGGTGCACTTATGAGTACTAAGCTTAACATCAGGAGGGCAAATACCCCCTTTTGTAAGTGAAATACTTAAACGTGATAGTTTGAGAGATTCAATTGAATCCAAGACCAAAGATTCCAACTTTATACGTGTGTAGTTCATAAATAAAATTTGTACAAAACTTTTTATTGTTAAGTTATGTCTTAAGTTAATAATGAGATATTTTAAATTAAAACAAAATGACTTGTGAACATACAAACAAACAATTAAATAATTATTGATAATTTACCTCTTGTGTTATTTCTTTACGTTTACTTTGGACGATAGGCCTAGTTACGTAGAACCCAAAAGATCGCCCTGAGATACCCAAACGTTATACAAAGTCCAAATAAAAATATGCTTGAGCAACTGCACACACAATCATTTATTTTATATTAAATCATATCAAACGCAAAACTCACAACAATATGTTAAGAGTTATTCTAATAAAATTAGTGAAATATAGCCAAGTGTTTTATTCTCAATACTTAATCTTAAGTCAGTAATTTTGAATAACTATTTACAGAGGGGAATACAATAATTGACGAATATTATTCTGATGACACGTTTCAATGCTAAACTGAGGTAAAACGACCGCATTTATTCAGAAAAAACTTGGGTTCCATTAGGATAGCGCGCTCTGTTATTCATCCGCTATTACAAGTGTTACAACATCATCGAATTGGGATACGCCCTTTCGAAAAGGGCGTTCAACAATAGCAATTGTAGATAAACGTGTAAACACTTACTTTTATTTCTACAAAAGTAGCATCAGAATACAATCATTTCAATTTTAAGTTTTTGTTTGTAATTTCTTTTTGTTTCCATTTTTGTTTGCAATTTCTTTTTGTTTCAAAAGCAAATATTAATGTCGTAATAACAGTGTGCTTAAAAATATCATATTCATGTCCCATACAATGAATTTCTTTTGATCATTTCAGAATTATACACGAGAGCGGGTTTACGAGCGAAGACTTCAAACAGTATCGACCAGTTGTCTACAGTAACACAATACAATCACTTGTGGCCATACTGCGAGCGATGCCGAACCTGGGCATTTCCTATGGAAATAACGAAAGAGAGGTCAGTGTTAGTAATATCGTATCTTGTATGTAAATTTTCAAATACCTCTAATTCACTCATTTACTTGAAAAGAAAAGCATTTTGCTGAAATACTCAATTAAAATAAAAATGTGGATTAAAATCGGAATATTTTTTTGGTAAATATTTTATAATATGAAATGTTAAATATCAAGTATCAATGGATGCCTTAATTAAGATAAAAATTTCAGTATTTATATTAATTTGAACATGTTTATTTGGTAGTATGGATAAAATATAATTTAAATCAAATCTGCCAATACTGCGGTTCGTTAATATTTGTATTACGTAATGCTAAACCTGGTTAAACTATTAAGTTTTTGCTAAAGAAAATGAATCTTATTTTCTGGTAGATATCTCTTCGAAAGCGTCGTGGGTCGGGATGCAAGGGAGATAGCTAAATGAAACTCAATTAAAAACTCGTACCAAATTTTAGTTAAATCTAAATGAAACAATTATATTTACAGTCTGTTGGTTTGTTACTTAATACCTAAATCTGTATACAATTACTTATCAGAAAGGGTAGGCTGTTGCTAACAAAATCCCAAATAAAAATCAACAACTCACCGAACTTGCAGGTTTGTATGCTTTCCTTTTTTCTTTGAATTGAACTCACTATTTCAACTTGTTTTACATACGACTAAATTTCTCAAATTATTTTGAACATAAAATTAAATTCTGATGTCATATGAACACCACAATAAAATAAAATAGTAATTAAACTATAACTTTACTTTTAGTATAGAGTTATCGACGAAAAAATATCTCTATCTATATTCGAAAATATAGATGTGAAGAGAAGAACGATTCTCTTAATTCAGCTGTTTTCGTAGTACCGACGAACATACTTACTTCTGACTCTCGTCTTCTGTGTTTCAAGACTTTTTGTCATCTTGAATATTACAAAACATGCCTTTTCAAAATTTTCGTTACCAAGCCAAATACAATTATTGGTCCTGTGCATTTTCAGTCATACCCCCAATGTAACCACCCTTTTCGTTTTTTCTTATTACTGACTGTTCAGTATGTCATCCTTTAAAAGTTCTTTTCACATATGCGTCAATTTATGATCTGTAACTAAACGATGGAATTTGGAATAGTCACGATCCCACAACGACAATGAGTCTAAGAACCGATCTACTATAGTTCAAGAGCGTGGATAATACAGGGTGGGGCACGGCAATTGGATGTTTTTGAAATAACAATAAAATCGTCAGTTTATGCATTAAAAGAAATTTATTGTTAGGATTACATACGCAAGAATTTAGCATTTCATAATTTGCGGAAAATTACTTCAGGCATGTGATGTCCGTTTTCGTTTACGCATTGTTGTAGTCGTTCACGAAAATTGACTTCCACTCTTTCCAGCAGGTTTCTAGGAATTAGATTTACTTGTTGACGTATCGCTACCTTCAGTTCTTGTAACGTACGAGGTCTACCCTCGTAAACACGAGACTCGAGGAACCGCCATAGAAAGAAATCACATGTGGACAAGTCGGGAGACCGAGGAGGCCATAAAACATCACCAAATCTCGAAATGAGATTATTAGAAAACAGAGTACGAAGAACAGCAATACACGCTCTGGCGTTGTGTGCCGTGGCTCCATCTTGCTGAAACCATAATTGTAGAGGATCCAAGCCTCTTCTTTGCAATTCAGGGATAAAATAGGTGTTCACCATATTAATGTAACGCGCTGATGTTACAGTAACGGTAACATCGTTTTGTTCAAAAAAATAGGGACCGATAACGCCAAACCTCCCCACTGCGCACCAAACTGTAACCTTAGGACTGTGCAGCGGTTTTTTATGCAGCTCTTGAGGATTTTGGGCAGCCCAATACCGACAATTTTGTCTATTGACAGCCCCATTAAGGTGGAAATGGGCTTCATCACTCATTACCACCAACATGTTTTCGTTCTGCTCATAAAGTGTAAGCATTTGTTGGGCAAAATTCACTCGTTGCTGGTAATCCCTTTCATTCAATTCCTGCACAACCGCTATTTTGTATGGATGCAAATGTAATTCACCATGTAAAATCCTTCTTACAGTACGATTACTGATTCGCAGTCCGGCCGAATGAGCCTGAGCAGAGCGGCGTGGGCTTCGCAGTATCGCTTGTCTAACCCTTTCAACATTCTCTGGAGTGCGCACTGTACGTTGGGATCCGAGCGGTTTTATTTTGAGTATTCAGCCTCGTGTTCGAAGATTATGAACCCAACGTAGGATTGTGTTACGCGTGGGGACAGAGTCATTTCGATTAATATTGAATCTCCGACGAAATTCACGTTGAACCGTAGTCACTGATTCACCACTTCTAACGAAAGAATCATATGCAAATATGCGCTGTTCTAGCGTCCACGGCTCTATGACAGTAACTGACAGTAAAATGCTTTAAGTCAGGGAAGGTATCCCCACCTGTCAAATGCCCTTTCCTTTTCTAATGGTCGAATATGCATTCTAAAAACATCCGGTTCCTGTGCCCCACCCTGTATGTCAACTCTTCAGTGATGAATAAGTACGATGTACGTTCAAACAAAGGGGTTCTACCCATCTGTGCGTGTGGCATTTACACATTAGATCAGTTCTAGAGATATTGAAGTAATTGTTTCTTTACGGACACTCAGCCTCTATTTTGTTACGGTTTACACAATAGATCATATGCGACTGTCGACTTCCTGCTTGCATTTTTTGTGTGACAAGATTTAAATTTATTAGCTTTTCTACATGTTCGAAGTTAGTTACTGATATCCGATTTGTCACACTAAATTTATCAGCAATAGTTCTTTGTCATGTATTGCAGCTCTTCATTGGTCTGTGCACAAAAAGGGCTTTCCGTTTCGTGTCTATTACCTCTCACCAATAGGAATTACATATTTCAAGATATTTTTACATAAATTTGAGTGGAATATTGTATATAATAAAAAAATAAGCATAATATACAAACATGTTTGCATTACGAACACTGGGGACCCACCGCTCTTCTATATGTAACTTGAACGCTGTCATCTATAGTAAAATTTCATTCATAAGAAAATAAGGCCAGACCTAAAAATATTTGATTGATTTTGTGTTTTAAATCGTCAACCTTTTTTTTTTAATATAACTGTATCTCCACGCGCAAACGTGATAACCACTGGACCGCGTACAATTTTTGAAAAATTTTCTTGCGGTTTTCCCAAAAATTGTTAATTAGCCAGCTTCTAATAAAGATTAAAAAAAAAGTGTCATCTCCACCACATAATGTAGATTACTTTCCACAAATTTTCAGCTATTTATTTAAATTTATTTATTATAAATTATTTAAAATAGCTTAGGATTCTTCATTCGGGTGAACTTTACCTTCATATATTTGCATATATCTGCATATAGCTGCATTATTATCGCGTTATTTTTCGAAATACCCGATCAATGATAGAATGATTTCTTTCGCGTTTTTACCTAACGGTTTTTAGTTGCAAAAACAACTGATTTTATTGTATGTATAAATACAATGAAATTGGAACTTATAAATATGAATATAAACTCGTTGTATATAATATATATCTTCGAATTACATTTGACAGAATCCAAGCTGACAACCATGCTCAGTTCTGGTAACATAATATATTCACTAATTCGAGAGAATTACTAGTATTAGCATTATTCCAATTTAAATGTTAATGTGAAAAAAATATGAAGACTTAACATTATTTTCGAGCGCACTACATGCCTTTATTAAGATTTTTAAACGTTGTTTAATAATAACACCCTGTCTAAATAAAAGTAATTTTAAAAACAATTAAATTAGAAAATAGTTAATTGACGAAGGAGATACTTGTTGAAACTTCATTATAACGCTAAGAAATAAATAATTAAACTTCTAGTTTCAAAAATTCTTTTATTGTAAATACCACTACAATATCGTCCCCCCGGAGGTAATAGATTTAATTACTTTACAACTAGAACGTAGAAACACGAACATTGTCACAAAGACCGAAATTTTACAGCTCTTAGAAACGTGCCTGAAACAAAATTATTTTCAATTTAAAAAGAAATTTTATAAACAAACAGAGGTCTAGCAATGGGAAACCCACTAAGCCCCTTATTAGCGGAAATTTTCATGAATAATTTAGAAACTATAATTAGTACACATCCCTTGTTTGGTAATTGTGTATATTGGTTTAGGTATGTTGATGACATATTAATTTGCTTTAACGGTTCAGATAGACAATTAAAAACTTTACATAATTATATCAACACTATTCACCCCAAAATAAATTTTACTATAGAAACAGAAATAAATAAAAGCATTATTTTTCTAGATTTAACCATATCACACAAAACTAATAAACACGAGTTCGCTATATACCATAAACCAACACATACAGATACCACAATACACGCTAATTCTTTTCATCCTATAACACACAAATTATCAGCATACCAATCAATGGTATATAGATTAATTCATGTACCTATGAGTAAATGTAATTTCGACCTTGAAGTAAATAGAATATACACAATAGCATTAAACAATGGTTACACTATAAATATTGTCAATAACATCCTAAATAGCCAACAAAAATCTAAAACCCTTTCCTTAGTTTATCCAAAATTAAAATACAAGATAATTAATTCCTATAATTCAATCACTTACTTAGGAAAAATTTCGGAAAAACTTTCATTAAAAAACTTACTAACGAACATATATCATTTAAAACAGACAATACTATACAGAACATTATTAAAAACAACAAAGATAAAATAGACAAAGAATCAAACTCTGGTGTATATAAGTTAACATGCGAAGATTGTAATAAGGTATACATAGGACAAACGGGGAGGACATTCAAAATTAGGATGAAAGAACACGAGAGAAGCCATAAAGAAAAGAAAACAGATTCTACTCTCGCAAGTCATTGTATAGATATCAATCATAGAATTAATATAGATTTCAAAATTTTACACATTCAAGAAAAAAGTAAAAAACTTAACCTGTTAGAAAACTAAGAAATTAATAGATACAATAGTTTAGGATTAGCTTTAAATGACCAACTAGATTTAAACAACTCCCCTCTATTAAAATTAAGATTGTAAAAATTTTTCCACCACCATTTCTCCAATAATTTTCACATAAATATTCAAACTTGTATTGTACATATTCAGTATTTCATCCACCTGATGAAGTCATTGTATGGCGAAACAATATTGTAGTGGTATTTACAATAAAAGAATTTTTGAAACTAGAAGTTTAATTACTTATTTCTTAGCGTTAAATTAGAAAATTATACTCATTACAAAATTAACAAGAAAAAATATTTTAAAACGTTTTATGTCTTCAAATGTTGATTTTAACACACTAAATTCAGTTTATACCTCATTAACTTCCCGTCAGTCATTCACCGTATGTACATAAACTATGTACCTTTCAGATATACGTGAAATCAATACCGTACGCCGAGGAATAATGAAATACTCTGGTCGTCGGATACTTTTCAGCGTCACGTCGACAGCGACGTCGAAACCAATTAATTAAAGAGTACGAAGTAGAAACGAACGGAAGCAGCGATCGCTCTGTCGCAAATAAACAATATCGTTAGTGTTTCGGGTGTCACGTTTCAAGGTTCCGTATTAATCCCTAATCATGCAAAACGATCTAATTATCAGTTCGAAGGCGTTTTCCTTTAAACATTTCTCGGTCACCGTTTAAATTTAGGCGGTGCTGTTTTGATTACAAAACAAATCAAAAACCAATCTGAGGGATTTTGAAAGAATCTTTGCCTCTATATCTCACTATAGAATATGTTATATTTCGCTTTATACATGCACATGCAGACGAACACTATTTTAATGGTCCATTGAGAAAGGTTAGTGCCAATTATCCAAATAATTTTTTTAACATATTACTATGAATAGTGGGTAAGAATGAAGATGAGCCACTATTCACCACAACACTGTCCAACTTTAATGCTCAATCGGTTAACCTCTATAATGAGAAAAGCTGTCTCATTATTAATGAGACAGTTTTTCTCTCCGGGTTTCAAATGGGAAAACGTGGTACTTCTCTTCTACAAAATTTAACAGGCGCCAGTATACAAGTTCAAACAAAGGTAAAGGAAAGTCACAATAAAATGAAATGAAATTTATTACAAAAAAAAAAAATTAAAAAAAAATCTTAATAAAGTATTAAGATAAATATTGCAACAATAAACAATATCTTTAAGGCAAAAATATTATATGTAAAGTGACTAGGACATATAATAAAAAATCCTTATTGACTCCGATCAAAATTAAGAACTAATAAATTATAAAGATACCTTTTTCTTTCACCCAAGATAAACAAACTCCAAAAGTAAACAGATAAACCTGTCAGACCGAAATGTCTAACACATGCGCGATACCACACGTACAAAATCACTAATCTTGAACTCTAAAACGTTCTAGAATTTAACGTTACTAAAAAATTACTTGAAACGAAAAACTATCTTTATCATTTAAATTTTAATTAATATTAAAATATATAGAGAAATTCATACAATCAATAATACAATAATAAATGCATCCAGTAAAGAAATATGATAAAATATAAAATAAACTTACGTAATTTTATTTTTTTTTCTATACTATTCGAGACACCTCAAGTAAGAGTTAAAAATCAAAATTACGAGGTACACAAACTCGTATAAATTCGGTAATGGCTTCAGCAATCACAAACACTATTAATACATTAATACAAAAACCGAAATTACTTAAAATAAAGAAATTTTATCTTCAAATATTCGACTCTCTTACTCGAGAAACAAAACGTGTCTGCCGGATACATGCAGCACGCATCCAAACATAAAAAAAAATACAGTTATCAAGTACATTGCCCAGCAACTCCAAACGGCTTCCTCGAACTGCGCAAGTCCAAATATAAAAATTCAAATATAATACAATATACAAAAATAATTAAATCTTTTCAAAATGTTTGCGGGGAAAAATCTATAGCAATATGTTTGACCCATTTACTTAAAGGTTATTCGAGTTTGTTTAAAAACTGTTGTGATTTAAGACTTGAATCAATTGATATAAATAAATTTATACAAGTGTCCCGTATCGTTATGTTCAAATTTTAGGAGTGTAAAGTAGACTTCATTTCAAGTAACAAAAACGCAAAACTTGTATATCCATTTTTATTTGTTTCAAAGTTACAGATCTATGAATGCGATTGTCAGATCATGAAAAAAATGTAATCCTAAAGTCAATACAAACTGATTTTATTTAAAAAAAGTTATACGATTCAATAACAGGCCTGTGATTGTTAACGTCGCATAATAAAATGTTATCCTAAAACAAATAAACACGTGTCGAAGTGCATACAGTAATTTCTTGGAGATCTACGAAAAAGAGTACTGGAAATTGATTTATGATAAAGAAGATTCTTACTTATTTCGTGAGTGCTGAACCATGAATATCATACAATAAACAAATGTTCAGATGACTGCTAACGTTGCATTTTTTAAAAGGATTACATTACGTTTCAGTTCATACAACAGCTTATAATAGTGAGTGGACACGTTTTCTCTATTCAAAATACCTTACCGATTTTCTTCCCAAGAGTATGCGGACATGCATTTTGTGTATGGCTACTGTAAGGCAGTGCACGTCAAGCAGTTATTGAATACCGACATCGATTTCCCGATAGGCGCATTCCTCATTACAGAACGTTACTGGAAGTACACAGACAATTTCGGCAATGCGGACTGCGTAATTATATTTTCGACCGAGGAGTAAATTTGTCAGCAGACTTAGAGGAAGAAGCAGTAGCTATTGTTACAAGGGATCCAACTCTCAGTGTACGTCGAATCCCTAGGCAACTAGAAGTGCTACGAACGACAGTTTGGCGAATTTTAAAACGTGAGGGCTTATATCCATATCACTTATCGCAGGAGACACGGTTTGCTTAAGGCAGACCACTATGCTCGTCTAGTTTATTCTACCTGGATATTAAAACAGTCACGGCTTCATTTTAACTTCTGCAAGTCCTGCAGCCCTCTGAACAGAAGAATCTACGTTCACGAGAAGTGGTGTTACAAGTCTGAGAAACCTGCACAGGTGGTCATTAGAAAATTCCAAAGCTATACACCGATCAAAATCTCAGCATTAACGTTTGGACGGCCCTAATCGATGACTTGTTGATTGGTCTTGTCGTTCTTTCTGGGAGGTTAAATGCGGACAATTACCTTAAATTTCTTATTGACGAACTGCCAGGTCTTTTAGAAGATGTACCACTGAATGTTCGACGAGACATGTGGTTTCACATGGATGGGGCACCACCACATTTCGGAATTGCTGTCCGAAATTGGGTTAACGTCAATTATCCAAGATGGATTGGTCGAGGTGGTCCTGTCCACCAAGATCACCCGATCTTAATCCTCTTGACTTTTATTTATGGGGGTACATGAAAAATTTATTCTACTCGCAAGTTTCGAACACAAAAGAAGAGTTGTTGGATCGTATTCACCTGGCTGCCGAGCAAATCCGACAAAACAAGTATGAAATTCGGATAAGTACTTCTTCTGTTGGCTTACGGGCACAAGCCTGCATTCAACAAGTAGGTGGACATTTCGAAAATATTATTAATTGAACTTTTTTAAATAAAATCAGTTTTTATTGACTTTGAGATTACATTTTTTTTCATGATCTGTAACTTTGAAACAAATAAAAATGGATATACATACAAGTTTTGCGTTTTTGTTACTTGAAATGAAGTCTACTTTACACTCCTAAAATTTGAACATAACGATACGATAATTAAGTCTGCGTATATTCGCGCTTGCAAAATCAGAAACGTAGTCGATCGATTGACTTGAAATTTTGACATAATTTGCGTTCGAATACGCGAGTGTTTCTAGGGAAGATGTTATTTAAAAAAAAAATATAGAAAATTGTCAAATTTGAAAGGCGCAAATATTAATGATATTGACGTTTACTAATCATATACTCTACTTGCGCTAACATATTGTTATGAAATCATAATGATAAAAAGAAAATAACTTTGATTTAATCTTGAATGAATTGTCTTATATTATATGGAAAATTAAAATAATGTGTATAGGTTAGATGTAAATGTCAGGCAGATATTATTTAAAAAAAATATGGCTAACAATTACGGATGGCAGTTGGAAATGGATACTAATGCAAATGGGGATTATAGGCGTTTATATGAAGTCTACTTTACACTCCTAAAATTTGAACATAACGATACGGGACACTTGTATAATCGCCATTTGCATTAGTATCCATTTCCAACTGCCATCCGTAATATTCCGCGATGATACCAACCAACTTCTTTGGAATCAAAAAATTCGTGCCATGCTATTTGGACTTCCTGAAGTTCATTGAAATTTATGTTCCTAGTGTTCCACTGAACGAAACATATGGTAATCCGAAAGAGCAATATCAAGACTACACGCGCTGGGTACGAAAGAATAGTCCATCCAAGCTCCAACATTTTTTGGTTAGGCCTAACTACAGTATGCGGTTTGGCGTTACCTTGATAGAAGATTGTCTGGTTTCTGTTTACTAATACAGGATATCATAAACGCAAAATATCTTGTACTCTGTCAGTCATTAGGAACAAACTGAAAATGGATCACACCAAAGTTATTCCACCAAACGGAGGATTACTTTCAAAACGATCTATGTTCGCTACTGGAATCGGCGCTTACCGACGATAAGCTATTTTCTGTAGCAGTAAGGGTTATTTAAAAAGAAAATCCTTTTTTATCGTAAGTAATGATTTGCCTCAGAAATCGATCGTCGCGGGGATTTTGGGTAATTCGGTACAAATGTCTACCCGCTTCGTTTATGTCATGTGGAATTTTGGTAGATCGCTTAATAACCTTACCACACCTTTTTAAGTTACACCAAATGGTTGAATTGGATAGCCTCAATTAGGCAGACAATCGACGTGTCATAGTAAACTGGTTTCCATCAACAAATTGGAAAAGAATATCTTATGCACCTTTAAAGGGGGACCAGAGCCACGTTTCCTTCGGAGAATAGTATCACCATTTTTAAATTTTGTAAATTCACGCTGGACTTTTCAAACATTGACAACTCCTTTACCTTCTTGTTTACATATATTTCGTGTGGCTTATACTGCGTTACTGGCTTTTCTAAACTCGTTCAATATAAGGTCAAGAACTCTTCATTTTTGATTATCCATTTTATCCATTGGATTGAGAGGGCCGTAGAATATTGCTTAGGACAGCTACAAATTGCTACAGTGCAAATTAAAAAATATACAGGGTGTTCCCTGAGGTAACCTACAAACTTACACAGTGTATTCTAGAGGTGATTTTAAACAAAAAAGTCCATATACACTTTGCTTAATTTATTTTTCGTTGTTTAGATTTCAACAAGAGAAGAAAACTGTTTTAGTAATGTATTTAATTATGAAATTACATAACAAACTAATAAACTAATATTATAACAATTACTCGAAATGTTCGCCTCTTCTTTCTGAACATATTGCTAGTCATTTTCTAAAATGACAAATAACCTATAGTTACTTATGTCCTTTATCGATAAGTGATAATAATTATCAAAATATTATCGGTAACCATGCCTAGAACATACACTAATACGGAATATGCTGACATGGTGTTTGTGTATGGCTATTGTGATGGAAGCGGACGTGCTGCAGTACAAGAATATCGGCAACGTTTTCCAAATCGTGCAGTTCCTCACCATTCCACATTTTCTAATGTCTTCCAGTGTTGGAGAAAGACGGGTTCTTCTCCAAATTTACTTGTCGAAAGAGAGTTAGATTTTCATCAGCAAGCTCATGTTGTCCTAAATGAAGTTGAACAAGATCCATCCACAAGTATACGCAGGATATCTACCATGACCGGTGTTTGTCAAACCCAGGTTTCAAACAGTTTTCTTCTTTTGTTGAAATCTAAAGAACGAAAAAGAAATTAAGCAAAGTGTATATGAACTTTTTTGTTCAGAATCACTTCTAAAACACATTGTGTAAGTTTGTCGGTTATCTCAGGGAACAGCCTGTATATATAGATGCCTTGGAAACAAAGTTATTAAATTTTAAAGAAAAAACGACATTTTTTTCCGAACAACCTAATAAAATAAACGATTAAAATTTGAATGAAAACCTTAGACAAAAAAGGTAACCATAAACCAAATTAAAAAATCTAATTCACTCAACAAGAATCTAATCTGGACTCCATCTAATTTTATTTCTATTCCTCAATGTGCCGACACAACAGCCCACCACTTATTTTAAATGATAAAGAACAAGCCATATGTCAAACATTAAACAGGGAACACTACTGAAAACGTTTTTAATAAACTCCGAGCATTTCCGTCGGATTATCGATGAAAAAATACATAACACAAGGGCGCCTGTTTTATGCCAATTATTCCACTCCCTCCCATTTCTATGGAGAAAAGAGAAGGAGGGAGGTTACGGAATTATTTCGTCCTCCTCGCGGGATATCGAAAATAATCGCCCCTTTGCGTCGTCGTCGGCGCAAATTCACCAAAGTCGAAGCTTATGCAAATATCAACGGATCGCCAGCCGTACTCCCGTATGTGTTTGTTTCGTTTTTAATCCTTTTTATTGTCGTTTGTCATGAAACGTTGTCGAGTAGGACACGCGATTGTATAATTAGGTTAATTATTTAATATGGTTGGTGTACAGGTAAATACGCTTGTGACTCAGTCAATGGCGAAAATGTAGCGAATTATTGCCCATATCGCAATACTGAATTGAAAATAAACGAGTCAAGTTTCTGTTGATAATGACTGTGTCAGTAGAAACTAAATTTTCCAAGCACGAGCCTAAAAGTAATTTACTTCGAACAATAGCTTCTACATATCAAGAAGCACTCTTCTTGATATGCAGAAGAGTGGCGGCTCGGGGTGGTTCACATAGGGAGTGCATAATTTCAAAATTAAAAAGTGTAATACGAAAACGCTTATCCAATCCTTATAAATTTCACCGACGTACTGTTCCAGACAGGTACTGTTCATTGTAGAGTTTGTTTTGAGGGAATAGTAAATATTAGACTACACAGTTTAATTACATCTGACGATAAACGAAGTCCATTTTACATGTCTTTGACTTGCAGAACAGTTCTATCACTTTTTCATTAAAGTTTGGGAAATCATTTATACATTCTTTTTCACAAGATGACATAGTAAGGGCATTTAATCTCTCTTCTTTCATTGTATTTCTCAGGAAAGTTTTTATTCTCTTCAACCGTGAAAACTGGCGTTCCGCTTCGGACGTTGTCATTGGGATTGTAATAACAATTTTTAAAAGCGTAACAACTTCATTAAAGGTGTCGCTTAATCCATCCAGCAGAAGACCTAGCATACCTACAGCACCGACTTCTATATTTTCCCTAAATTCTTCTCTAGAATATAGAACGCTTAATTCAGTTCGTAGTCTGTTTTTATTGAGGCATGGATAAAATTTTACTGCTTCTTTAAGGCAATCTTCCGGAAATTTTTTTTGAAAAGAGGAGAACTGTTTTGAAAGAAATTAAGTTTGCTAATATTAAGTGCCCTGTATACCGAAATCTAGTTTTTATTTCTAGCAAAATAATATCGCACACTTCAATAGTTTCCCTCCTTCTTTGGCTACCATCAGTTACTCTTCGCCGCTTTGATGGTCGAGGAGTCAGTTCTGGGTAATTTTGTTTAACCAACTCATTATCTGTGTCAGCGATTTCGGTTCGAATTTTTCCAATAGCACGTTCAAAATTATCTAAATTATTCTTGATTTTTAATGCATCTGTATTGACATTTTGTAATTTATTAAACAATATGTCCACATGTGGCATAATTTTATGAAAGAAAGTTAACCAATAGATACAATTTTCCTCCTCTAAAATTCGCAAATTGGCACCAGCTTGATGAATGGTAGTTTGTAAACTAGCTTCTCCCTCGATTTGTTCTAGAGCTTCAATTATTTCTTCTCGGTGCTCATATATTGTATTCACTGTCCTAGAATTGAAGTTCCATCTTATTTTTTAAGAACGAGGTAAGCTTTTTCTCTGAAGGAATTCTTCCAATCTTGCAGCTCGTTGTGGTGAAGTGGAGAAAAATGTACATAATCCCGTCAGATTGGCAAAAAAAATTCTGCAATTACTACTGCTCGATGTAGCATGTGACATAATTAGATTTGTCTGATATGCATAACAATGTACATAATTAGCCCTTGGATACTGGTCTTGGACATGTCTTTGCACGCCGTTAATAGCACCACTCATGACTGCTGCCCCATCATAGCTCTGTGCAATCAGTTTTTCTGGGTCATCAACAAGCAATCTACTTTCGTTAAGGATTGAGGCAGATAAAGAATTAGCATCATGTCCACTAGGCAGAAGAAATTTCCAAAATCTTTCGACCGGTCTCGCGTTCACGACATTTCTTAAAACAACCACCAACTGAAACTGATTGGACACATCTGTGGTTTCATCAGCTATCACAGATATGAAGTCGGTTGCTTTAATTTCACTGGCAACTTGTTCATGATACACGTTCAACATTGCATCACGCAGCTCATTCTGTATAGTTTTTGATAATCCCTTAAAAACCGATGCTGCTTCGATGTGATCTCTGAGCGATTTATCCAATTCTGCCGTAAAATTGATCAATTCCCGAAAAATGTCCTTGTTATTCGACGTTTGCTGTTCATCATGACCCCGAAGTGCCAGTTCAAACGCGCCACAAAATCTAATGCAATTTATTATTAAATTTAACACATGCCTATTTTTTGTTACCTTTTCATTGTGTTGTTGAATTGCTTTTCTATATGATGAATCTAAAACATTCTGAATGTTATTTTTTCCTAACATTCTTAGACTAAATATATTTTTCAAATGCCCTTCGGAATTTTAATATTTACTAATTTTAGCACTAAGATGAATTAAGTCTCTTATTCCGTTCTTTGACCAAGACGGTTCACCACCAAACAAAAGACACGGAAAACAAAACCAAGTATTTTTAATTTCACACCCACAAATCCAGTCATTTTTCTGATAAATATTAATTTTGAATTTTCTTATAACGTCTTTAACGTTAACAGATTGTTTATTTTCTAAACATAATTGAGGCATCGGCCGTTTAAGATCTTTTACTGCGATTTTTTCATTATACGTTAAACGCGAAAACGCGTTGGTTTCTAAAAAAGACACGGAGTTCATCGCAATAACGCCCGAGAGCAGTCTGGTTTAGTTGCTCCAACGCTATGTATTATACGACATTGAAATACGGCAAAATACAGTTCTCCCCACCATCAATGTAATGTTAATGCCTTATCAGAGCAACAGTTGGGCTTTGCTCGGTATATCTGTGACGACGCTCGGTGTATGTACGTTGTTAGCGTGCCACGTTCCTCGTCAATAACTGAATACATAATATACATAATAAATAAATACTTTCACAGTTAGTCGCCGCTTGGTTTGTTTTGTTTCATAATTCCAGGGGGTGCAATTGCTCACTTGCTCTCATTAAAGAGCCGCCACTAGAAGCTATTGTTGTAGGTATGGTCAGCATAATTCTAAGAAATCGTCAAATCTAAAGAAACGGACCAAACTCCAGGAGTGTATTGCACACGTGAAAATAATGTAAGAAAACGCAAATATTGTAAAAAGTCTTTCTTTGGAGGCTGTGGTTAAGTAAAAACTTAAAAGAAGGCTTAAAACCCTTTACATCAAATAATGAACGCATTCTAAATACTTATTTCGACAACTAAGTTGTTATAATCAGTAGATAAAACCACTATTCAAAGTGTTGAACTTGGGGTACAGTAAATAACACATAGAATCGCGCACAACTTTACACGGCGTCCACGTATACACTGAATTTAAAACAGATACACCAACTAAAATTACGTTAACTTACCCCTCTTAAGAAAACGGCAATACCATGTGTCCTTTCTCACGCCCTCAACTTTTTCTACCTCTTTTCTAAAAATTAAAAAAGATAACTGTATGGGATGGGACCGTTGTCCGAGTTAAACGTATTAATTTTGTTTTTAACGATATGGATGCTTTCGTATGCGTCGAGATCTCTGGGGTTGTTCATATTTTTGACAAGTTTTAACTCTTTTACCGTGACGTTATGATCCGTGTCCAATACATGGTTTGTGTTTAGGTTAGACTTAATTTTCTTTTGATTTTTTTTTGTTTCAATACGCGCTTATTTAGTTTGTTAACAATAATAATAATAATAGTAATAAGTACTGCTGATTATCCTAATAACCTTCCTTTCCACAAAAAACCGCTTAAAAGAAAAGGGGAGAAGAAGAAGAAGGGCAGAAGTGAGGCGACACACCCACACACACACGAAGTTAAGTGCATTTGAACTTATAGCAAATGTTCCTGCCACAGATGTCCTGCGTGATAAATAGAGTGGACCAATTCGGAGCGAAAGCAGAGGCGTGACTAACGTATTGGTTCCCGCATGCGAAACATTATTAATATCTAGAGATATACTATCACGAACGGTGCTGTTATTATGTTAGATACAAAAAAAATGTAAGACGATTTTTCTAGATTATGAAACGTTCTCGATGATACAGGGTGGCGCAGGGGAACGGGAAATTTTGAAATAACGTCATGTCCACGAATAAATTCATAAAACTAGTAATTTATTAACGAAAGTGCATGTATGCAGCATGCCATTTATGTTTTTACAATCAAAATGTTCAAAAGTGTCTCTTTACTTTTTAAAGATGACATCCGATAGATGTCCTCCCATTCGGCGTTCACACTCTAACAGCCTGTTATGAAAACTCTGGAATGCGCGGTGTAGCAAATCTTGGGGAATGGCAGTGATTTCTTGTTGAATGTTCTCCTTCAGTTCATGGATTGTTGCAGGACGTGTACGGTACACTTTGCCTTTAAGATGCCCCCACAGGAAGAAGTCGCACACACTAAGATCAGGGGATCTCGCAGGCTATTCAAACTCACCGTTACGTGAAATAATGCGTCTTCCAAACAATTGACGAACTGCTGCCATCGAATGTCGAGCAGTGTGTGACGTGGCTCCGTCCTGCTGGAACCACATGTTTTCGATGTTAAGATTAAGCTCGTACAGTCTCGGTGTAAAGAATGTTTGAAGCATTTCAACATATCGAGCGGATGTTACTGTCGCTGCACTACCATTCTCAATTGTAAAAAAATAAGGGCCGATAACACCATGACATGACACAGCACACCATATTGTTACCTTGTCGCTATGTAGTGGTCGCTGGTGTAACTCACAAGGATTGTCCTGGGCCCAATAACGAAAATTCTGTTTGTTTACGATACCGTTTAGGTGGAAATGTGCTTCGTCTGATATCCATATGTTACCAATGAAATTCGCGTCCTCGTTAATTTTAGCCAATATCTGCCTACTAAACTCCATACGTGACGCTGGGTCTCGTTCATGTAATTGTTGCACAATCTTCAACTTATAGAGATGGAAATGTTATTCGTGCAGTATTCTTTGTAAGCTTCGTCGCTTAATCCCTAGCGTAGATGCATGCTGTCGAACGGAGCGGCGAGGACTTCTCTCGATTGCAGCTCTAACAGCTTCAATGTTCTCTGGGGTACGTACCGTTCAAATGCCACCCGGAGCTTTCTTTTTCAAGGCAGATCCTGTTTCTTCAAAATTACGCACCCACGTTGTAATCGCATGCGCAGATGGGACACGTCCATGACGTCCAAGCTGGTAATGCTGTCGAAATATTCTCAGCGCGGCAGTCGCACTATCACCATTTTTATAAAACGCTCTCACAGCTACTGCTCGTTCCGCACCAGTCCAACGATCCATGATTACTAAATGGCAATGCGTTCACAACAATTGTGCGACGTTACGAACAACTGCCGGCTCTACAGTGCTGACAACTGTAACGTTCAAAATTCCCCGTTCCCCTGCGCCACCCTGTACGTATAAAAAATAAAATCTAAAATGTATGTAATTAGATGATTTAAAAAAAAACTTACCGTCTTATGCGTTTTCCGTGACTTGAAAATATGGAGAAGCGCGATGAAATATTGTTAACATAAGGTGCGTCTCCAAAGTTATTTCTCGAAAACGCGTCCGTGAGGAAAATATGTGCTTGTATAAAGAAAACGATCGCTCCACATCTAGTGATGTGATGTTTGCATAATTAAAATAATCTCTGAAACAACTTAACACATCTGTAGACGAACCTTCACAAGTTTGGCAAAATCTAAATCTTTATCTAAAACACTTTCAACCCTTACTTAAAATACACTCATTTCTTGGGTCTTCTATCGAACATAGCTGTGCGTGTGTATCTTTCACAACTAGCACTGATTCCTGTAACGACAGCGAAGAATTTTGTACACCACTTTTGAAATTACCCGCGCAGTACATTCTTCTATTTGTCTGCTAGCTAATAAAATTGAGGATGGCGATTGATTTGGTTCCATTTTACGCACCATAACATTAAGTACAGATCTTTTTTTGCTATCAGTTGTTTCATCCACACTCAACCACACTTTTTTATTTTTCAGATCAGCCTTAATTTTATTTTCTAAATGTACACGAACAGATTTTAAATAACGTCGTAAGTGGGTGCAGCTCGGTAATTCAACATTGCCATATTTTTCAAGAAATGAAATAAAAGAATCATTGCGTAATAAAGTAAACGGCAAATTACACACAACCATCATTGTACACAAATCAAATAAGAACACTTCGTATTTTGTATCGGCACCAGTGTCTCTATCTTTATGTCTTGCGCTATGCACGTGGCATTGCAAATTTGATTTTGTTAAATGGTTTATATATATATTGCACACTAAACATTTTACATTTACCCCATTGTAAGATAAACGAGGATGGTTCTCAATAAACCTATTGACTAACTTTGATGATAGGGGTTTTTTTACTGTACGCTCCTTCAACATTATTAAATACACAGAATACACTTTCCTGCTGCTATTATACGTGTACACACGATGACCGTGAACAACATACTAAGTAATCGTATGTGCGATGGGGCATGCGGGAACCAATACGTTAGTCACGCCTCTGCTTTCGCTCCGAATTGGTTCACTCTAGTGATAAACCAGTAGTGAGTCCTGCAGTATTTTTTATTTTGAACCACCTTAATACAGTCCACTTAAATTTTACATGAACATTTTTTTGGTCTTTCGGCCCAAGAAGACCTTTTTCCTTTGTAATTCTTTTCTTCCTTAATTAAATTAATACATATTTTATCAGCAGTATTTTAATTTAATTTTTCGCATTTTATTCAAAATTCGTCGCTGTTTACAAGATTATAAAGAAAATCCCACTCTATCGTGCAGGAACTTAGTTTAAAAAACTTGCGCATATGTAACTTATAAATTTTTTCTTGTGATATGTGTTTTTATTTTATTCAATTTTTCGCATTGCTATTATGCCGCTCTCGTCTTTGTGAGTTCACCGCTATATCTCTCTCTGCTGCCCGCTTCTAAGAATTTGAATCTGCTTTGGTACCACATTTGGAATATCGTCGTGCTTTGTTTCTCAACATGAGTGATACTGAAAAAATTAAGAAATATCAACTACACTGATGGAAAAAAGTAACGAGCACACCCTGTATAATCTGAACGTGTCAAGACAAATGCGTAGATTTAGCGGAGCATTAAGGTTTCCTCTAGACCAGAGATGTAAAATTACCGTAATATATATTTTTGGTAAATTACCGTGGTAAATTACTGCTCTTTTTTACCAAGATTTATTCTTGCGTAATTTATCATTTTTTGAGTAAATTACCATGGTAATTTACCACACTTTTTTATTGTTTAAATAAAACCCCTACAACAAAAAAAGTCTTATACATTTTATTAAAGGAAAAAAAATAAAGAGTACAATATTAACATATTTTAAAATTAAACAATATTCTGAAAATAGAACTAAACAATAATTTTTCATTATTACCATTATGTAATATGTAATGTTATTTACATAACTATTCCAGATCACTCTCAGTCTCAGTATTGCAATTCGAATCAGAACATTCCAACTCTTCTGTTGGGAGTTCTTTCAGTGCCGGATTTTCTTTCAGTTTTAAATTTAAATTCACATATACCAACTTAGCAGCTCTTTCATTAGTTAATCTATTTCGTTTTTTACTGTATATAGTACTAAACATTGAAAAACTTCTCTCCGTCGCACATGTTGTTGGTGGGCTGTTCAAAATTTCTATTGCGACTTTACTTAAAGCTGTAGTACAACAAAGTGATTTCCACCATAATACAGAATTCAATTTGCCTGTCTCTAATGCTTGCCATATAAAATCTTTTGAAAGGAATTGTTCTTTCGATTTGTAATAAGCAACCTCAGTCATAATTTCTGCTATATCAGATCCACTAACTAGATGCGTTGATAGTTTGTTAATATATGTCAGTGCTGTGATATATTCCTCGTTATTGAGATTTTTGCCTATAAATTTTGGATCTAGTAAATTGGCAGCCAAATGTATAGGTGTTATAGCCATTTCTCTCCGTGATTTTAAATGTGATAGGACAGCATTTAGTTCTGAAACTGGGCATGCAGCAATCAGTTGATCTTTCAGGTCTTGAAAATATTCAACATAAGATATGCAAGGTTGAGAGGTTTGTATGTTCTTTAAAATTACGGAGACTGGGATGTAAAATTGTATGTAATGTATCAACTCTTTCCCAAAACAGATCATCTAAAATATTATTTTTTATTCTTTTGTCTAAAGTATTAGCTATAGTTTCTGTTATAGCCAATTCTTTTAATTTTTTTTTATTTATCATTAAGCTTTCTAAACAGAAAATATTAGAGCACCATCTAGTTTGGCTAGGTAGTTTAAGAGATTTTAGTGTGTTTAATTTTTGTAATGCTCGCTGTTCATCTTGTATATTTTTAAATGTAGCATTCAAAATATGCGATTTTTTAATAGTTTTTACTGTGACTTTACAATCAGTAATTAAACATGCAAATACTTCCAATTTTAAAATATCTTGTGCGAATAGATTCAAAATATGAGCACTACATCCATAACAAGAAAAATAATTATACGGGTACATATCACTAATTAATTTCCAAGTTGATTTCATATTGCTAGCGTTATCAGTCACTATGCTTATAATTTTATTAATACCAAAGTCGTCAATAACAGAACTAAGTAAAGAACAAAGATATGCAGCATCGTGGCGATTTTCCTTGCAGTCAATTACTTTAAATAAAACTGGTTCTGGACATGTAATTATTATATTTATAATGGATTCGTTTCTAATATTACTCCACCCATCAACTTGAATTCCAATTGTTTTAGCCTTTGCTATTTTTTCATTAACTAACTGATTTATTTGAGAGTATTGTTAATCTAAAAGCGCATTGGATAACTGATATCTAGTCGGCAATCGTAAAGATGGTTTAATTTTTTTAAACAATTTTTGCCAATGAACATTTTCCGTAAAATTTAAAGGGGTATTACTAGCAAAGCATGCTCTTGCTAAGAGATCCCAAATTTCCTCTTCTTCTGATTTATTCATTACATCCACAAAAAAGTCCAAATTTTCACTGTAAGCGGTGCTTGCAGCAGATTGTGGGCGAGAATCGCTTGAAATCGTCTCTCCATCGTCGTCTTCTAAATCTGTTTGCGAAGAACTTTTTCTTTCCGGAATCTCTAAAATGTTAAATACTTTTCGATAAAACCCAATTAAATTACTCGCCTTTATTTATTGCTTTAATTTTCTTAACACTTAATGCTCTTGATTTTGATTTTATTTCATTATTTATTTTACGAGGACAACGAATGCACTTATTCTGTAAGTGACTGGACATTCTGGTTACATTTAAAACATAACTTTGCGAACAGAAGTTACACGAATATAATTTCGAATGTTCTGTGGATTTTGAAAATGCTGTTAAAATAACTTTTTTTATTTTATCTTTTCGCCCCATCCCAGCGCACTGCACTACGAGTAGTATATTCACAAACTTAATATAGTTCAACTTATACACCGAAATCTTTTGAAAGACTACTTCATTCGTTATATAAACGGATGATTCAGGAGCATTTATATCTGCTAGAAAGGGACTTCCCCAATCACCGAGTGTGCAATGTCATACGTGTACATAGATGATGTTTTACTTTGTTTGTAATTTACGGAAATTTTATGTGGTAATTTACCGTAAATGACGGTAATTAATTCGGTAATATACGGGGTAATTTACCGACTTATATCACTGACCTTCACACACTTCAGCAGAGGAATAAATGGCTTCTGCCTGAAACTAAAATCATGCCGGGTACTATGTGCCTTATTAAAAATGAAAATTTACCCTCCTTTAATGTGGCAGTTATGCCGAATAATAGATCTTTATAGTGGTGTGGATGGTGTGGCTAGAGTAACGACGGTTCGCACCTAACCAAGGCATTCTAAAACGTCCCTTAGTTAATTATTCTCTATTCCTGAGACATAATTAGTTTTTTTAATTTTTTTTCTCTTTCCACGCTTTGTATTGAGTTACATTTTTTTAATTTCTTGTTTGCATTGTTAAAATGATGCACATGTGAGTGGGAATGTTTAGGTTAGACGTAATTTTCTTTTGTTTCAATACGCGCTCAATTAGTTTGTTAACAATAATAATAACAAGTACTGCTGAATATCCTAAAAACTTTCCTTTCCACAAAAACCGCTTAAAAGAAAAGGAGAGAAGAAGATCTAGAAACCACGTCAGGACATTAGATCGACAGAAGTGAGGCGGTACACCCAATTTGCATTTGAACTTATAGTAAACTGGCGGATACCCGGCGTGTGCTACTACGCTACAAAAAAAATGAAATACGTGTGTTTGAAAAAAGGAAAATTTTGTTTATTTATTAACTTTTTTATCTTAATGCTAGCGGATAAACAATATTGTTAGTTTTTTCGGTAGGTGTGTAAACATAAAGATTTTTTGGCGTTCCAACTCTAGAGCAAGCAACATATAATTTGCCGTGCGTTCAAGTTCAAACCAGCAACACTTAGCGATTGGCCTTGAGCCTTGTTGATGGTTATGGCGAAAGCAAGACGCACTGGAAACTGTAATCGCTTGAAATCGAAGGGTAAATCGGTTGAAATCATTGGAATTCGTGGTATCAGCACATCTTCTCCTTTAATAATTTACTAAATAAAACACTTGGTATATTTGTTTCTCCTTTACATTTGCCACTGATGATTGTGGCTTCGATTAAATTTGGAGATAGTTTTTTAACAGCAAGTCTTGTTCCGTTGCACAATTTCGGTGGATCTAAGTTGCGAATGAGCATCAATGGTGAACCAACTTTTAAAGTTAAGATGTGTGGTGGCATTCCAGAAGGTTCCAAAGAGTTAAGAAACTCTATTGGATAGTTGACAGCTTGTTCCTCATCTATAACTGTGTCAATCGATTTGTACTTCACAACTTCACCGGGTAGCTTCAATTCAATTTGATGGTTTATTTTGTTGACATCATCATTCTTCGGAGCCAAAATTGCTCGTTCGCAAAGCCAATCATGGTTTTTGAAATTATTTGAAATATCGGGAAAAACTTTCTGCACAACATCTTGAATTGATGACTGCATTTGGCAAAAGTTTGGCGGAAAAGATATTTCACTTCGGCTCTTACTATTATATAACTCTAGATATTTGATATTAAATATTTATTTTGTATGAGAGCAGCCACATTTTTGTTCTGATTACTCACATTAGTAACATATTGCTATGAATAGTGGTTTTGATTTTGGTAACACCACTATTCACAACCAATCTGTCCAGCTTAGATATTCAGTCGGTTTATCTTCAAGATGAGACTGCTTTTCCCTCAGGGTTCCAATCGGAAAAGTGGAAAACACAATTGTATTAGTAAAATATTTGAGCGCCACTCAAAATTTATTTGAGAAAAATAGTAAAAATGTCTTTGAGTTACTTATGAGAACAAAAGAAAAAAGGTCAAAATTAAAATACACAATAAACATTAAATGAAACTTTAATACAAAAATTAAAAAAAATCTTTATAAAGTATAAAGACTAATATTGCCTCATTAAACAATATTATTAAGGTAAAAATATCGCATGGAAGTTACCGCAGCATACGATAAAAACTTCCTTTATGACAGCCGATCAAAATTAAAACTAATAAATTACAAAGATGCTTTTTAATTTCTCCCACAAGAAACAAAATCAAAATAAACAAACTGATATGACAGCCCGAAACAAACTCTAACGCATGTGCAACCACATGAAAAAAAATATGCCCTTGATATCCCAAGCGAACTAAAATATTAAAGTTATAGAAATTTTTAATATTAGAAATTAAAAAAAATCTTCTTTGTCATTTATATCAAATAACTAAGATAAAATATATATATCAAAATTAAGCCAATGGAAAGATACAAAATTCAATTCATTCAAAATAATAATAATAATAATATTTATTAATGTATATATACATACATACGTCATATTGATATATTCAGTATAAAATATAAATGAGAAAAGTACAAATTACAATAAAAGAAAAAACACATTAAAATTGATGATTGAAAAAATCACTTAACGAGTAAAAACACTCCTTTAGTAGTATGTTTTTGGCTAATAATAATAATAAGATATCTTTTAATATAATTTACTTACGTAAAAAAAATATATTCATATATTTTCTCGAGACACATGAGTTAGAAAGCGTACAAAATTAACAAAAACGAGAAATCGGTAATGAATTCAAACACCAACCACTAATTAATCAAAAATCACGAAGTTACAAAAACAAAGATAAAGATTTATCTTACTATAAACACGCCTTTCTATACCCAGAGTACACTTGTGTCTCACTCCAGCAAAGCACGCCGGCTCCGTATAAAAAAATACAGTTATAATAATCGTACACAGCAAAGCAAACGGCTTGCTCCAACTGCACAAGTCAAATATATATATTAAAGTTCAAAATAAAAATACATTCATAAATAATAAAACTTTTCAAAATATTTGCGGGGAAAAGTTCATAGCAATATGTACTATTGCAATGTTTCAAAACTCTTGCTATCACAATAGTCGAGATATATGATGTTATTAAATTTATGTGGGAGGGGCCACGCCCACTTGAAATATCAAAAAGATATATAGCCGTAAACCTAATCTGGACTATTACCTTTCTAATGAAACCGGTTTGGATCACATCGGTTGGATAGTTTCAGAGTCTATAAAGGACAAACATTTGTTGTATTTTATATATATATATATATATATATATATATATACAGGGTGTTACAAAAATGTAGGGCTGGCTATACATAGACGGTTTCTACAACTAAAAATAAGCAAAAAAGTTTAAATAAATGTCCTAAAATGGTTCGTTACTGAGTTATGGCCACTTGAGGTTTTTTCTTTTTATTTTAGAAAAGATTACAGAAAACGGGAGTTTCTTATGTTTCTTATAGTAAATGTTCAAAATGACCTCCACGGGAAGCAACACAAGCTTCAGCTCGTCGTATCATGGACTGCCTCACGCGCTGAAAAATTCCTGGTGTATTTCGAATTTGGTGGCATCTATCTTCCACTCTACGTTGAAGATCTTCAATATTTTGAATTGGAGTAGAATATACCATATACTTTAAATGTCCCCATACGTAAAAATCTATTGGATTTAAATCTGGAGACCGTGCAGGCCATGCTACAGGTCCACCGCGACCAATCCATCTTCCAGGATATACGACATTTAAAAATTCGCGTGCTGTGTGACTGAAGTGAGCCGGTGCACCGTCGTGCATGAACCACATGCGTCCTCTAACATTTAGTGGAACATCGTCCAGCAAACCTGGTAAGTCGTTTTCTAAAAAATAACGATAATTCTGCCCAGTAAGTCGTGGTGGAAGTACAAAAGGACCAATCACAAATTCGTTAATAATTCCGGCCCACACACTAAATGAAAACTGCGCTTGATGTCTGGACTGAATAATAGCATGAGGGTTTTCTTGTTGCCACTGGTGTAAATTATGAAAATTGACGATACCATCTCTTGTAAAGCCAGCTTCATCACTAAAGAGCACACACGACAGAAAGAGATGATCGGCGGCGCATGTCCGTAACAACCATACACACTAAGCTTCTCGTGATGGGAAATCATTCTCACTAAGTCCCTGTACTCTTTGCAGGTGGTAAGGAAAAAGCTGATTAGTTCTTAAAATACGCCATACACTCACATGATCGACATCTTCCGCCAATGCCATTCTTCGAGTACTAGCACCTGCATTTTCTTCAACACGATCCAACAAACGTTCTTCCAATTCCAAATTTCTTGTGGTTCGTGGTCTGCCGCGATCTCGGATTACTGGTTTGAATGATCCTGTTTCTCTTAATCTAATATGAAGCGTTTCGAAAGTTTTTTCATTTGGTAAACGTCGGCTTGGGAAATATTCTGCGTAAAGTCTTCTTGCTTCTGCTCTGTTGCAATGTGCCAAACTATAGATTAAATGCATGTCGGACATCTCTTCGAAAGAATAATCTGCCATTTTATACTATTAATTAGAAAACAGTACTAATCACAAATGACTTAATCAACTTTCACGACTGACAGCAAAAAACACGGACTGCCTACTGAATATGATTAACATAAGTTACTCACTTGTCGGCGACTTGTTCAAACATGCAATACGAACGCTGCGCGTCTGCGCGATAATTTGTGACGAGATACACACGTGTCGGACATGCAATACGAAAAACTTCAAGTGGCCGTAACTCAGTAACGAAACATTATAGGACACAAATTTATTTAAACTTTTTTGCTTATTTTTAGTTGTAGAAACCGTCTATGTATAGCCAGCCCTAAATTTTTGTAACACCCTGTATATATATATAGATGTTCCTGCAGCAGATATCCTGCGTGATTAACCAGTGGTGAGTCCTGCATTCCATCCATCTTTTATTTTTTATTTTGAACCACCTTAATACAGTCTACTTAAATCTTACACGAACAGTTTGCGATGCTCGATTTTTCTGGTCTATTAAATTTAATTTCCTATATATTTCAAATTATAATCGTCGCAATTAATTTCGCAATTTACTACTTATCTGGTGGGTGGGCGGATGACCATCCCTCAAACGATAGATTTCTGCGGCTATCAAATTCAGCGGCAACTAACAACAGCCCTAAAGATATAAAGACGACTTAATACCTAGCTTTCTTGTAAGGGATGCCCGGAATTTTCTTGCTGTTCCTTTGTAAAAGATTATTAATGTCTCCATTTCATCATCTGTCTTTCCTGGATTGCGGAAGCGGGCTAGAATCGTTCCAATTTAAAAAAAAAAGCGACACGACCAATACATCGAACTATCGTCCTACTGCTTTCTTTCCAATTTTGCTAAAATATATGAACAGTGTTTATACACATACTCTCTAATATCCGCTCTTGTATCTCTTCGCGACAACATGGCTTCTTCTCTGGAAGATCTACTGTAACCAATCTGGCAAGCTTCACAATATGTTAGTGTGTAACCCTTGATTGTCAGGGTCAGGTTGATTGCATTTATTTTGACTTCCCGTGCATTTGATACTATCGATCATGTAATACTTCTAAATAAACTTTCTTGTTTTGGTTTGGAATGTTGCTGTAGAGAGAATTCAGCGTCGAGTTTTGAAGTATCTTGAGTTTCAAAACATCTGGCATTTATCCGGATCGTGGAATGGACTATCCTTTTTTGCTGGAGCAGCAAGGCGTTCAGTGACTGTCTGCTCGCAGGAAACTGCACAAATTGCCACTTTCGGCATAGTCTCTTTTGTCCGTCAGATGTCACTAGATTATATGGTGCCACCTGATAACACAAAATTTGCTATACCTTATGAGGCGATTCTTTAAGCTTTATACTTCACTAGCCTAATTGATGAAGTCTGATAGTAAACTACTCAAAAATGAATAAGGAATTTTTACTTTTTTGTATTTTTTAGATACTATGGGTAAATTTTTGTAGTGTATTATATTAGATACATAATTGTACACAACAATTTAAAATTTTCAAGTATATTTATTCAGAAAAATCGTTAGATTACTAAGAAATGATCAAAAATGAAATAAGCAACATTTTTAACAATAGCTAAAATAAACATTTTTCTGTAACAATTAATTCGAAAATCGTGTATAATGGCCACGGACATCTCTCACAGCTGTACATCTTCGGGGCATACTCATAATGCAATTATTAATGTGTTCTTGTGACACTCTTCTCCAACACAGCGGTAAAATTTCCCGCAAGTGTTGCACGTTAACTGGGGGTGGATTATGTTCGTTGAGCTTCCTGAAGTCTGTCCCAAATGTGCTCAATTGGATTCAAGTCGGGAAACGTTGGTGGTAAAGGTAGATGGTTAATATGGACGTCATTTATTGCTTGCATTACAATTTGTGCACGATGAGGTCTGGCATTATCATCAATAAAAACCATGTTTTCATCCACAGCCTCACGAAAGTCGGCCACATATTGCTGAATAATGTCATCTCTGTATATGTGTCCATTGACATTGTTTTCAAAGAGATGGAGGTTCGTACGTCCATTCATACTAATGCCCGCCCACACCATGACACCACCGCCGCCAAAAGGCACCACAGCTTGTGTAAACTCGCGTCTATAACGGTCTCCTCGAGTTCTCCAGACCCTTACTATACGACTATCACTAAATAAGCAGAATCTGGATTCATCGGTGTATAAACCATGCTCCCATTGAAAATTTTCTGCTAGTCGTTGGTTAACCCAAGTTCTTCTAGCCATTCTATTGGCATTAGTTAATTTTGGGCGTCTCACAGGCCTGCAGCTATGAAGATCCATTTCCATCAGACGGTTTCTGATTGTTTGATCCGAAACTCTAACTCCAGTGGCGGCACGTAACTGTGTTTGCAACCATACAGCACTTCTAAACGGATTCATCCTTGTCTGAATTCGTATGTAGCGGTCTTGTCTCTGATTTGTTTTCCTCTCAGATCCACTACCGGGTCTTCTCCTTGCAGATCCTAACTGTTGGAATCTTGTTAGAGCCCTACTAACAACACTTGTAGACACATTAAAAATTGCGGCAATTTCTACTCCAGATTGACCTCGCTGATGCAATAACGCAATTAAATCAAACGCAATTAAATTCTTTATTTAAATGACGTCTTGGCATGGTGAAAATGTGAAATAACGTTTAAAATGAATACTACTTGTCAAAAAATGCGATTTTTATAATTTTGTATTCTAAATTAATTTAAGGTTAAAATACAAGATTCAATATTTTATCACACAGAAAAGACATTTACCAAATAAAATGTCCACAAACGACTGTGGGTCTTCTAATTTATCTATAGTTTGAGAAAATACGTTAAATTTAATTGAATTAATTAGATCTGTTAAAAAAAAGATCTAATTCCCTATTCATTTTTGAGTAGTTTAGATGACAGAAGCACGTGACTTAGGCAGAAGTAAATGTTGGAAAATACGAGGTGTATGTCCATGTGTTACAGTTACAGATGTGTATATTGCATGTCTGTTTCATTTGTGACAAAAATGACTTTGTACAGGAGACAAGAAGCAATTGCACACTAAATGCACTTGAAGATTCTACCTTTTCTGGAACCGTAAGAAGTTTATTTACCAAATGCACTGATTGTACTTTTAATATTGTAGTTAAGAATTATTTTAAATAAAATTACAAAACTTGCATATTTGATTAACTGCCTTCGGATCGGTAAGTGACAGTTCTTACCGATCTGAGATTTGTAAACACAATCTACTATTCTTTTAATCCAACCAGTAAATACGTTAAATTGACTGATTGTGCAAAAACTCTTTTAAATGTAACTAGAACGAGTTAGTAAATATACTTCTCGTAACTGAGGTCATCCATGGTTTTCAATCTTATTTTAATTCTATTTACTGTATATTCAATTTAATTTCGTTTTTGTAATGTCATTAATCATTGTAGTTTAAAGATGTCACTGCGTTTTTATTTAAAATGCCCATTCTGATTAAATATTGTCTGTTTACAATTTTCGGCTCTGGACTTTTCATCTTCCATACTCCCGCCATATCACGAGGAACTCTAAAGTATACAGCGATGTTATAAATATTTATTTTCCAGAAATATATGCGATATATTTCTGGATTCATATTTGTTATTTTAGGCTGGCCACCGTTTCGATCGCCGGGTTATTCCTGATAGTATCGTGTTAATAATTTTTTTTCCCAATGTAACTACTTGTTAAATAAAACACACATAAGATGTTTTAGATTTACACTTTATTAATAAAATAATGACAGCTGTTTGGCTAACACAGTAGCTTCTTCAAATTCAACTTAAGACTCTTAGTCTTTAGTTGAATTTGAAGAAGCTACTGTGTTAGCGAAACAGCTGTCATTATTTTATTAATAAAGTGTAAATCTAAAACATCTTATGTGTGTTTTATTTATTTGTGATATGGATTTACATCAAGCAAAGGTCGAAACAATGAAAGAATTTAACTACTTGTTCCTGTAATGTTTTTTAATTTTAATTATAATTTGAAGAATAAAATTATGTTGTAATTTTAATTTAATGGGAAAGCTAATATTTTAAATATCAAACAAAATTGCATTTAAATAGTTAATTGACGAAGGAGATACTTGTTGAAACTGCATTATAACGCTAAGAAATAAGTAATTAAACTTCTAGTTTCAAAAAATTCTTTTATTGTAAATACCACTACAATATTGTTTCGCCATACAATGGCTTCATATCAGGTGGATGAATACTGCAAGTACAATGCAAGTTAGAATATATTCCCCAATAATTTTCCCCAATAATTCCCCAATAATTTTCACATAAATATTCTAACTTGCATTGTACATAAGCAGTATTCATCCACCTGATGAAGCCATTGCATGGCGAAACAATATTGTAGTGGTATTTACAATAAAAGAATTTTTTTAAACTAGAAGTTTAATTACTTATTTCTTAGCGTTATTCTGCATTTAACATGTCTCAAAAGTTTTCGGAAAAAAGTAATAAAAGCCAATTTTTTTAATTTTATCTTTTATTCTTTTATATTTTAACAATATTATTTTTATATAGTCTTAATTCAATTAAACATAACATGAGAGAGAAGTCATAAAGAAAAGAAAACAGATTCAACTTTCACAAATCATTGTTTAGAAATTAATCATAGATTTAATATAGATTTCAGAATTTTACATATTGAAGATAAAAGCAAAAAACTTAACTTGTTAAAAAACTTTTAAATTAGATATAAACAACTTCCCTCTACTAAATTTAAAATTGTAAAAAAAAATTTCCACCAGCATCTTTTCTCAATAATTTGTAGAGTAAAGTAGCCTAATATGGAATAGCTTCTAAATATGGAATACGGGTTTATTTTTTAAGTTTGTGATGACATCTAGTATGTATGTGCGTATACTAACGTCGTAATGCACTTTATAAGTACTGCAAGGACGAATGGTAAAGTAGATATCTAAATAATTGTATAAATGATGAGAACCCAACTTTCGCATTTCGGGAATTATTCTAGGGAGCGCGTGCAGTTTGCTTTATAAAGTGTTAGTTACTTTTAATACACTAGTAATTTATTTCCTCGTAAGTGTGAAGATAGCTTACTATAATACTAGTATTAACGCTACGTAAAGCAATAGTTTACATTGATAAATTTATTTCAAGTTAGACATGCATCAGTTGCTTAATATGGAATAGCAAACAGTTCCTAATATGGAATAGTATTCCATATTAAGAGTACCTATCCTTCTATTTTGGTAATGTTACTGTATTAGAATTGTTTAAAAATAAATTAGATGTTATGATTGATACCTAACTAATAGAAAATGCAACAAAAAATTATGAAACATATCTTGGATATTACAATTTCATGCATTTCCTTTAGAGATGCCGAGACCAAAAGGAGAAAGAAAAAATTGGGATATAAAATGGATGGCTGAGGCTATAGCAGCTGTTAGAGAGGGACGGATGGGGTATTTAAAAGCCGCTAAAGAGTTTGGGGTACCGCGCACAACATTGTTTCGACTTAGCAAGAAAAATGGCCAAACAAATCAAGTATGCCATACAAAATTAGGAAGAAAATCAGCTTTACACTTTCATATAGAGGAAGAGTTAGCCAAATACTCATTAGATATGGATAATCGTTTTTTTGGTTTAACAAGGTCAGACGTTCGTCGAATGGCCTACCAGCTAGCTGTTTCTAATAAAATTGAGCATAGTTTTTCCACTCATCTTAAAACAGCTGGAAAAAAATGGTTAAAAGGCTTCCTGAAGAGGCATCCACATTTGACCGTAAGAAAACCCACAGGAACTTCTGCAGCTAGAGCCCTAGGCTTTAGTAGGGACAGTGTTAACCACTTCTTTGATATTCTTGAGGTCGCAATGGATAAACACAACTACCCTGCGGATAGAGTGTTTAACGTTGATGAAACTGGCCTAACTGTGGTGCAATCCAAATGTAGTGAAGTTATTTCACTTAAAGGTAAGCGGCAGGTGGGGTCCATTACATCAGCAGAGCGTGGTTCTTTAATAACAGCTATATTGTGTATGAGTGCTGGTGGTACGTTTATACCTCCAATGTTGATATACCCAATGAAAAACATGAGCACACAGCTTGAAAATGGTGCACCAACTGGTAGTATATTCGCATGTCATCCATCTGGATGGATTCAGACAGCATTATTTACTAAATGGTTTGAACATTTTATCAGCAAAGTAAAGCCATCAAAAGATGATCCAGTGCTATTGATCTTAGATGGGCATAATACGCACACAAGAAATATAGAGCTCCTTAAACTAGCTAAAGAACACTCAGTAACCATTGTATGTCTTCCGCTTCATAGCACGCATAAATTACAGCCTCTAGACAAAACAATTATGGGTGCTTTAAAATTGCATTATAACGAGGAAATTCGAGTATTTCTGCGAACTAACAAACGCGCAGTTACTCAATTTGATATTGCTGAATAATTCGGTAGAGCATACTTGAAGATACAGTGTGGATCTAATGCAGTTAAAGGTTTTGAAGCTACCGGGCTATATCCTGTTCGACGAAATATTTTTCAAGAATCGGACTTTTTGGCATCTACACAAGAAAATGATGAAGACCAGGCTGAAAATGTTTCCGAAAATCGTTCATCAAACAATTGTCCTGGTGAGGAATCTCCGATTATAATTCCACAAGACATCGAGCCCATTTCAACT
This sequence comes from Melolontha melolontha, assembly GCA_935421215.2. NCBI lineage: Eukaryota > Metazoa > Arthropoda > Insecta > Coleoptera > Scarabaeidae > Melolontha > Melolontha melolontha. The sequence continues at coordinate 16,448,516 of OW285236.1, forward strand.
TTAAGAAAGAAAACTGGAACTAGGGGTAGAAGACCTGGAAAAGCTAATATAATAACATCATCTCCTTACCTTAAAGAACTGGAAAGTAGCTTAAACTATTCTAAGGAAAAACAGAAGACGGCTACAAGAAATATATTGAGTGCTGCTAAAAATAAGCAAAAGGAAAGCATTGAATCCAACAGATCTAGTACAAGCGGAAAGTGTCTACTTCATCAGAAGATGATGAATTGTTAACTCTGCAAGATTCTTCAGAAGATGAGTCATTCTGTGAGAAAGGAATACAAAATCCTGAAGAAGATGCAGTATGTATGTTCTGTGAATTTCGATTCTCAGAAGATAGGGCTGGTGAAGTGTGGATTTTGTGCGTTTTGTGCAAAAAATGGGCTCATGAAGCCTGCTCTGGAGCAGATAGCAACGTTTTTGTTTGCGATTTTTGTAAATAAATATTAAAGTTAGTTTTGTAATCAATTAAGTTTGAAATAATTAACCGCAATACATTTAATGTAATACGCATTTTCCCTATTCCATATTAGGTATATAGGTATTCAAAATTAGGCGTCCTATTTTGTATGATAGCAGAAGCACAGCTTATTGAATTTTTTATTGTTTTTAAAAATTGCATTAAAATTGATGTCCAAAACTGTGAAGCAAGTCTTCTAAATACATTGCTAATCGGCTATATTAGTTTGTTCTCTTTGTAAAGTAGAATTTGTGTCGAGTATAGTCCAAAATGAAAATGGTATTCCATATTTGGTGCCTTTCCTCTACATAAATATTCAAACTTGTATTTTAAATATTCAGTTTTGCATCCACCTGATGAAGCCATTGAATGGCGAAACAATATTGTAGTGTATTTACAATAAAAAATTTGTGAAACTAGAAGTTTAGTTTTCTTTTATTTATTATTAAAAGCCGGATTATATGCAAAAAAAAAACTGAAAATTATGCAGATAAAAAAATACGAGGAATGTTAGAAAATGGAATACTGTAGAAAAAAATATTCTATTGTTTACTACAAGTTTATTTAGAACATTTTACAACATAATTAACTATGAAAACAATTTACAATCACATATTTCTCAAAGTTTTCAACGGAAAGATTGTGACGCCTGTCTGAAAACATGTATTTATAACGGGTGTTTTTTATAACGCAAACTTTAAGTTGCCAACACTTTTTCAACTGGCGGCCATTTTATCAGCTGCCAAGTGATTTATGTTTAGTTTGGTTTGGCATTTCAACATGAATAGACTGACGCCTGAACAACGCTTCCAAATTGTGCAAATTTATTTTGAAAATCATGGTTCTGTTCGAAATACGTATCGCGCACTACGTCCATTTTACGGTCAACATAATCGTCCATCAGAGCAATTAATTCGATTAACTATGGAACGTTTTCGCACCACGTTTACTCTAAATGATAATACGCATCCACAGAAACGCCGTACAGTGCGTACAGAAGAAGTCATTGCTGCTGTAGAGCGTAGCGTAGAGGAAGACCCGAATCAGTCTATCCGCCATCGTGCACAGGAATTGGATATGTGTCCATCCACTTTATGGAAGATTTTGCGGAAAGATCTTGGTTTGCGTGCTTACAAAATTCAACTCGTGCAAGAATTGAAGCCACACGATCACCTAGCAGGGCGTAGATTCGGTGAATGGGCCCAAAACAAGATTGCCGTTGATCCCGATTTTCATAAGCGAATCATTGGTCCGTACTTCTTTAAAAACGATGCTGGTCAGAACGTTACAGTCAATGGTGACCGCTATAGAGCCATGATTACTGACTTTTTCGTTCATCAATTGAACAACCATGATGTGCAGGAGCTGTGGTTTCAACAAGACGGCGCAACATGTCACACAGCTCGTGCCACAATTGATTTATTGAAGGAAACGTTTGGTAACCGCATAGTTTCACGTTTCGGACCCGTGAATTGGCCTCCAAGATCGTGCGATTTAACGCCGCTAGACTATTTTCTGTGGGGATATATGAAGTCGCTAGTCTACGCCGATAAGCCCGAAACGATTGACCACTTGGAGGACAACATTCGCCGCGTTATTGCCGATATACGGCCACAAATGTTGGAAAAAGTAATCGAAAATTGGCCCTCCAGATTAGACTACGTCCGAGGCAGCCGTGGCGGTCATATGCCAGAAGTCATATTTAAATTATAATGCCAGAAGATTATCTTTCGAATAAAGTAAATTTCATGTCAATTTAAAACATTCATCTTTGTTTTATTCCATTTCACAGTTCTATACCTCTATAACAAACACACTTTATTTTGAAAAGGTTCGATTTACGTCGACGCTTGTTAGGAGCATATTTCAAATTAGAAATATCATCTATTGTCAACTCAATATTTTCTACTGAATCACCACACAAGATTTTAGCAATGCCCTTAGGTTTTTAAAACCCTCATTCCTATTATACTTAAAACTTTTTCATACACGGACTGTCCTACTCTTCCTTTAACATCCAAACCTGACTTTTCGAATTTGTTTATTATTTCAACGCTCTCGATTAGCGGCATAAATTGTTTTTCCAACTGCAGTATAGAAGTGGAAATAAAACTGTAATTGGCTTTAATAAACGCCAACTGTTGAGGTATTTCTTTACTCGAATACACCTTTGTGCATCCCTATCAAGATCCATAATAATTCTCTTTATTCCTTCATAATGATTTGCATGAAAAATAGCAGCCTCCAACCATGTTCCCCATCGTGTGATTACTAGTTGAGGAGATAGCGGAACACAGGGTAGATGTTGTTTGTAGAACTGAACTCGTAATGGGCCCTTCAAAAATTTCATATTAACACTACTAATTAAAGTATTTACTAAGGGAAAATGGTTTCTGACTTCTGCAACACGATTTAGTCCGTGCACCAAGCAAGTTGTGTAAATTATTTTGGAAAAAAAAGATTTTCAAGTTGAAAGGTGCCTTCACCATGTATGGTGCAGCATCCCTCAAAAACAATTGAATGTTCTCTGTTGGAATCGATTCCGGTAAGAAGAAAGTTGCCAGTTCTTCCTGTATAAACCTTGTTATTGTCAAATTATTTGCCTTTTCCAACTGTTTGGATGAAATTAAATAAGATTTTGCTGGAACCGATACGTTAAGGATACCAATCACTAAATGAACTATGTATCGGCCCACACTATCAGTAGTTTCATCTACGCATATATAAAGATAATTGTTTCACAATCTTCTTAATGCTATTCAATGTTTCTGCATAGATACAGCGAATATAATTTTTCCTTAACATGCTCTCGTCGGGAATGTTATATTTGCTAATGTTCCTTTGCAATAATAACTTGACATTTAAATTATTTAATTTATGTAGTGGAATATCTGCCGACACAAACATTTGACACAAATCTTCATTAAATTGTTCTTGTACGGATTTTTTGGAAGCTGATGGCAAACATTGCGGTAATGTTTGCTGACTCTTTTCGCCAATTTCATCTTTGTTAGTTTTGCAGCATGAGATGGAGTTTTCATATTGCAGTGAATTGTGATGTTGATTGCTTATTTTAATTGGCTCACAATACACAGTAGCTTGCCCAGCGTAACTCAAATCGGAACTGCTTTCCAGGAGCTCTTGGATCTTCAAGGTTACCCTCACAGGGTCGGTAGTAAAACAAAAGGTATTAGAAACGAAATAAAACTAACATTAACACCACAAACATATAATAAAAATAAAAAAAAAAGAAAAATTCCACTTTGTCAAATATAAAGTAGTGTTGAGACACACCTACTGTGTCACAATGTGGGGAAAACTTAAATAAAAATTGACAGTTATTATAAGAAGAACCTCACTATGAATCCCGAACAAATTTCTAATTAAATATTTAGAAAAACTGTCAGACTTTATCAAATTACGTTATCCCAATTTTAAACGTCAAACAGCACAACTCTCTGTAAGCGCACGCAACAAAATTTTAATTCATGCGCATATTTAACATGATACAAATAAAATTATCCCACCAATTCTACTTTCTAAAATATCTAACTCATAGAAAAAAACTTCAAAAGTTTTTGAAAATTTTCCTTAATATTCCTCTGATTACAATATATTTTATAAACGAAAAATTAATGACTTTATTGAGCTCAACTATCTTACTAAATTATTTCTAAATACATAAATATAATTGCAAAAATATACATACATTAATTAATGTATACGTCACTTCACAAAAACTATTACATGAGAGATTACAGATAGGTCATACGAATCAAATTTACAAGTATACAGACTCGTAATTATCGCAAATTAATTTTACACTACAAATATCACAAAACTAACAACGTAAACCGAATTTAACTAAAATATCTGAATAAAAAGAAGTTTTATTCAGCGGACAAAAATAATTAGACCTATCTGTTCAATAGCTGGTTAATCTCTGTCCTTCTTCCCTCCGGAAATGAAAAATATCAGCATGGCTAACATAAAATCAAAAGAGCAACTACAACAATAACTTCCAAAGTGGCGGGAACTGCAAACATCAATCTGTCTCGAACAATATACAGTCGTGGACTAAAATACACATTATCATAAAATTTTCGATAAATATTAAATATTGTTAAATATTTTTCTGGAATAAAATACACATAAATATATAGTCTTTTATAGTTTCTTTTAATTTTTCTTCGGGGAAAAATTCACTGCAATATGTTGGTCAACTTGGAGCTTTCTCTCACTTGTAATCTTCAAAAAAATATCACATCATCGGTTGTTTTCTTATCAAATAAATGTTAGTAAAAGATAAAGGAATAATTAAAAATTTAATTAATTAATAAGAGGAAATAAACTTAAAATTTTACTCATAATCTTGCAGCCTGCTACGCAAAACACTTTTTCTCCATCCATACGCAATTCTGAATAAGGTGCAATCCATCCAGGCACAGTCGGTATTTTCGGCATTTTTGCTATTATATATCACAACTCAGAAGTTTACACTTCGAAAAGCCAACGTAAGATGACGTTTAAAATAAAATTACTTTCGAATATGGGAATAAATTTCTCCGAATAGCAAAGAAACATATATACTCCTAATTTTCTGGTAAAATGTATTTTTATATTTACTTAGAAGTTTTAAGGTATTAGCTTTTCCTGGAATTGTGTCTCGGCCTGGATGTATGGGAAGAGCACTAATAAATTCTTGGAGACGCTTATCGGAAAAGTAACGGGAAGAGGCTTAATAAAATGCTATTTTTAATTTAAAGAGGGCTGTTTAATTTTTGTTTGTTTGTTACATCCACGACATATTTTTAGTAATGCCTATAATAAGTTTGATTTAGTAAATAAATAAAACTCGGATACTTAAAATATGCAAAAATGCTGAATTACTACAAGATATGCAAACAATATACAAAATGCATATATTATGCAAAGTGCATACAATCCAGCCTATATTTACTATCGTTTTATTTGTAATTTAAAATAACATCTTTTAAAATCCTTTATATATATTTTCTACAAGTTATTGGTAAACTTATATTTTAGATGTTGACATTAAGCAAAAGCTTACACCTAAACCAATTACTTCTCCCACATTACGATCCTGATTTTTTCAGCTCCGAACCACCTGCTTTGTTCCGTAGCCCAATCATTATTTTCGTTATTTTCTGTCTCTCTTCGGCCCACCCGTTAAGTATAAAAATAACAAAAGAGGACGCTTTAATTTTTATTCCCGTCTTCTTCTACGCGATCGATAATTACAGCTAATCGTTCTAATAATAATCCAACTAGTAATTGGATAAATAAAAAGATAGAGAGAGCTATTAATAACACATTCGTTATTTTGTCAAATTTTATTGATCGATTGGGCGAATTAGCGTAGCTTGGACGTAGACATAGATGTGATATGTGTCCGTGGAATTAAAAATGTAAATGAAGAAAATTAATGTTTGTCCTTTATACTTTGTTTATGGATGCTAAAAAAAGACTTCAAGTAAGCAATCAATCATCTTCATTTTTTTTCTTGTAGGTATGGCTATAAATTCAATTACGGAATAAGTAGATAAGTTAACGTTTTTCGTCTATTTTCCAAGTTCCGCGATAAAAAAATGTTTCGTAATTATTCTCATTATCTCGGAAATTCAATATGCGCTGTGCTTTTAACATAATCAAGTTGACGAAAATTAGTGAAATTTATAGCTTCAGAAGTACACAGTTACGGTTATGTATTTGTAGAATCAAATTAAATAAAGAAATAGTTCGTAATGATAATGAAATATAGATACGAATATTCGTCCTAAATATAGGAACAGCACCACATACTGTTTCGATATGTGGAAATGATACGTTAATAACTGTGTTACCGCATATTGCCAAATAAATTAAATAAGTCAAACTGGTGTGAAATTGGTAGATTAGATTACTTGAGGTGGCCATTGAATCTATTCCAACGCAACCTTTCTAGATTATGATCTTCATGTCTCGTTAGAGCAATTTCCCTAGCCCTGCTGTTTTAATTAAGCTTAGCAGTTTCAAGACCGGCTTCTGTAAATATAACGGGTTGGCCATTTAATGTTGCGGTTTTAAAAATCGCGCTATTCCCTTGTATATATAGAAATTAATATAATATATATTTTTTACACTAGAGGGCCAAGCGCGTTTTACAATAAATATATGAAAAATTTGCCTTGTCAGTTTTCAAGATGGCGTCGTATCCAACGGAAGTGCGTGTGGAATTAATAAAATATTATTATAGAAATGGGGAATCTTTTGCAGCTACGGCAAGACACTTGCGTACTCTATTCGGGAGAAATAATGCACCAACGGAAAACACTATAAAAAGGTAAGGAAAAAAAGATAAATTTAGAAAAGTAACAAAGTATTCGTTATCGTGTTTCCATGTCTACTAATCCGACAATATCTTAGGATTGTAGTGAAATTTGAAGCAACAGCATCTGCGGCAGACGAAAGATCAACTGTTAGAGAACGTCAAAAGACCATCCGGGTACCGGAAACCATAGAACGAGTACGGGAGCACTTTACAGCTCAATCTTCAACATCGACCTCAAGAGCATCTCAAGAACTTGAAATACCCCGTACAACACTAAGGCGGATCCTAAAGCAAGATCTAAAGATGAAAGCATACAAAATCCAGATCGATCAGCCGTTGAGACCGTTTGATATGGAACGACGCTACAATTTTGCGAACGAAATCATCGAACGCATTGAAAATGGCAGCATGTCATTGGAACGAGTGTGGTGGTCGGATGAGTCACATTTCGATGTATCCGGTTATGTGAATAAGCAAAATTGGAGACATTGGGGGACTGAAAATCCACATCTAGCAATTGTTCGTCCTTTTCACCCTCGACGATTGACTGTATGGTGTGCTATCTCGTCGGCAGGAATTATCGGTCCCGTGATTGTCAATGGAACCGTTACTTCGCAAAAATATTGTGAAATGCTTAATGAGCCTTTTATTCCCGTGGCGCATGGATTAAATATGGTGGAGAATGCATGGTTTATGCAAGACGGGGCTCGTCGGCATCGCACGGAAGAAGTTTTCAACATTCTTGAAGAACATTTCGGTAACAGAATCATTGGTCTTGACGCTCAACAGTTTACAGGCGGAGGGATAACATGGCCACCATATAGTCCAGACCTCAATCCTTGCGATTTCTACCTGTGGGGATCATTAAAAGATACGGTATATCGCGGTGGTATAGACACCCTGGATGACCTTGAAATGGCAATACGGCAGCGAATAGAAGCGATACCGTACGCCACACTTCAGGCAGTTTGTGGAGAATTTGAGAAGAGGCTGTGAAATGTTATCGTTGCTCGAGGCTCTCACTTCGAAAACCTGATTTATTAAACCGCAGCTCTTGTTGTTTAATTGCACAAATAAATCATTTTTTTAAATTAATGTTTTGTATGTTTAATATGACTTCAAAAACCGCAACCTTAAATGGCCAACCCTGTACTTACGCTTTAGGATATTGATCTCCTATTTGTAAGGACAGCGTTGTGACCTACACAACACGCAAGCAACAAAACGCGAAAAACTGGCGTTACCGAAATCCAATAGCCTTTCTTGGACTTACCTTTCGTGGACGGGTTGCTATTAACCATACAAATCAGTCAGCCAGTGCCAACGGCGTAGTCTCAGTGAAGACGAGTGGGTTTCTTGACGAAATGTTAACCTGACTGTATCTATATTTAAAAAGAGTGCTCAGTCTAGTCATTATGTACATTTGAATTGGAACGAGATCCCATCAAGCTAAATTTCTTATATGTTGTTGGGAGGGGTCAGGAGTGCCTAATTTGAAATTCTCAACCGAAATACTTGTCTATTTTCCGCTATTTAGAAAATAAGGGTGGATTTTTGTTTCCGTTGTAACTCGGCTCCTAGTCGTTCTACGAGGAAGTTGTATTGTTACGTTTTGTTCCTTTTTCTATTCTCTATACTTAAATCCCAGTGACTAACGATGAGCTGGTACAACAATTTATTGAATATAATAACACGCAGGTGATCGAATTGAATGCATCCATGTTAAACCGGTATGCATTCATTTTTGTGTATCTCGCTTATTAAGGTTTGAAGACATTACTAATGTAAAACGATAACATTGTGTCTAAGTTTTGCTATGGTATGGATTCGTTAACCTAGTACGACAGTCAGCTGTTAAAAATTTATACTTGCATTGAACTTTTAAAGTAGGTATATTAAAAGAACATATAAGATGTGTTCTCCACGTCCTATTTGGTAACACTCTATCTTAAACGAAACTTAAAGCTGACGGACGTTCTTGTTGGTCAATTGTAAGACATCGTCTCTAAATTTTGTATTATTTACTTATTTATTTAGCGTTTGGCATCTAAACACATCGGTACATACCAAAAACAAAAGTATACAACATAAATAACTAAGGATTTAATATATACGTAGGTGTAGGTTTCCGCTGTCGATTTCTAAATGTAGATCTCGGTTTCCGGGTCGGAACCGCGTTGAGTTAGGCGTAATTGCCAACGTGTCGTCCACTGTTACAAAGGACATATTCAGGACTGTACGTACGTAGATGTTCGCCGATTCGCAGTAGCTTGAAGAATAGAACAGAGACCGGCACAACTTATGTAGGGAGGACCGGGTTAGATGATGACCTGGTATTAGCTGGAGACAATGAGCCAATCGCATGCGTCGCATGGGCGTGGGATTTCGTATTTGTATTCAAGAGAGTTTGCCACGTTGGATGTATTGTATAACCATCGTCTCTATTAAGATTGCGGGGATGTTGTTATGAATTTCAATTGATTCACGGATTTTCCTAGGGAAGTAGGGAATTATAGATTTAATACAGTTTCTGCAATTTCCGTCGCATTCAAAAATTCTCCACCAAATCGCCTCAGGGGACAACCCCAACAATAAGGCGTATGGTTTGACGGGTAGCTCCGCATTCACAGCAAACCCGGATCAGCAAACCCCATCTATAGGCTGTCAGTGCACCTTCCACTGTTTGAACCCGCTTCTGTTCAAGGTTGACAATGCTTTGCGTAGTAACTCCGATCCTGGTGAGGTTGTTGAATTTTTTATAATATAGTCGGTCGCACAGTGGCGTAACAATTTTTTTAAAAATATTTTGCAATTTTTTTCTTGTTTATGAGAGGGAATTTTGAAAAAATATTTTGCATGTATATTCTATATAATTAACTCTTTCCATTTTTCATACTTTCTTTTTTTTTATTTCAAGAAAACTAGGTATATTTACCTAATATTTCGATATATAAATTTAATAATTTTCCTACAAGTTTTCCTTTAGTTCATTTAATATTTAAATTTATCTGAATTAAACATATTTAGGCTTGTATTTGCTTTATGTATATACTATAAGAGATCTCCCTAGATCAGTTATCCCACTAGGAGTGTATGACCTTTGCATATCGATTTACTTATATATCAATTGGAAACTTTGTTGAAATTAACTTTAACAAATTATAATATAATTATATCATCGTGTCTTTACTAGTGTTTATGTATATGTTTTACTTTTGTCTCTTCAATAGACATCAACACCTTGTGAGTACATTTTAATTTAAACATATGTCCTCCGTGTGACATCTGTATCTTTTTGCGATTTAACATTAATCTACAATGGCCCACTTACTACTTATTATTAGTTAGCCATTCTTAAGAATCTTGATTTGAACTCACACCGTCTCCATCTGACTCTAAAACCGGGTCTGGCTAAATTAAATCGCGTATTTAACACCAACCTCCCGCATAGGTAAGTCTCTGTACTGACTGAATTATTTTAGCATTCCATATTAAAACCTAATTAGCTAATTTTGCGATATCTCTTTTGATTTTGATATCACTTCCGGTATACGGCAATGTATACTGACTCGTTTTTATCCCGTGTTTTCTTTATTAATTGTTTAAATATATAAATAACGAGGTATAGTTTATTTCAAATTATAAGAATATAACTTTGAACGGCTCTAATGCTTTTATTTCACCACCTGCGGCAATAACTACCTGGCCGCTCAATACGATTATCTTTTACGCAAACAAACTGCTGAGATCCGTAATGACAAAATTTAAGTAAATTGTAATTACTGCAATTTAGATGGAATACAATTTAATAATAATATAAGTACCAACAGTTGTTAATTTGAATATATAGTTATTATTAGAGTGGACCAATCCGGAGCGATATTGGTAAATATTTCATATAAAAGCCGACAAACTCCAATAATTTATCAATGAATATATAGATATATATATATATATATATATATATATATATATATATATATAAATTGATAAATTATTGGAGTTTTTCGGCTTTTATATGAAATATTTACCAATATCGCTCCGGATTGGTCCACTCTAGTTATTATATATAGTTAAATAGTCATTAAATTACAATTTAGATGAAATAAAATTTAATAATAACATAAATACCAACAGTTGTTAATTTGAATATATAGTTATTATATATAGTTAAATACTCATTAAATTACAATTTATATGAAATAAGTGCTTATATTTAATAAACAAAATTTAAGTAAATATAGTTAGGAGAGTTGGTATATATTACATCTAATATTGAGTCTATTTATCATTTATTGTTAATCTTTACTGCTGTATACATATTTGATTTTTCTCTCTTTACTTAACGAACATGTGGCGACCTTTTGCTGAAAGTGTTAGTGATTATGACGTAGATAGTGATAATACTGTTGGAGCACGACAGAGAAAGCATATACGTATTAGAAGATGCAAAACAGATAATTTTCAATGTCTATCATACCCTGATGGAAGAAAATAACGAACTACAAACCCAGAACATTCAACGAACGTCGCAATTAAACAAGGTGCCTTTTGGAACAATATATAAAATAATTAAGAATAACTCAGGGCCTCGAAAGCAAAGAAGTGACAAAGGAGCACCGAGAAAAATTGAAGAGTATGAAATTGATACTATTAGGCAGCAAGTATACTCCTTCTACAGAGGAAATGTTGTATCTACACTGGACTGCTTACATAAAAGAATCAGTGATGAGCTTATAAATATTCAGTGTTCTAAAGCAACCTTGTGGCGGACGCTAAAGAAAGCTGGTTTTAAGTTTGGCACTATAGACAAACGTCGCACAATTATGGAAAGCCCGAGGTTACAGAAACTTCGATATGAATACTTAACGGCAACTAGAAGATATAGACAGGAAGGACGATTCATATGTTATTTAGACGAGACGTGGTATGACACCCATGACACAATTTGCAAAGGTTGGGTGGATAGCTCAAGTACGTGTCAGTTGGACGCGCCGGTTTCGAGAGGGAAGAGAATAATCATTCTTCATGCTGGGTCAGAAAAAGGATGGATCGGACAGCCGCTATTATCTGCTAAAAATGTTAAATCCTCAAGTTTAGATTACCATGAAGATATGACCTCATCTTTATTTGAAGAATGGTTTTGTGACACTTTGCTGCAAAATTTATCAAAAGATAGTGTGATAGTGATGGACAACGCTCCGTATCATTCTTGATGCAGCAAACCAAAGTTCCTACAAAATGTAATAATAAGAAAGATATTAAAACATTTTTAGAAGCAAATGATTTATATTTTGAGGATCATTATACAAAAAAAAAACAATTAATAGAGGTGGTGAAGGCAAAAGAATATTTAAAGGATTATTATGTGGATAACAGAGCCAAAGTAGCAGGACATACAATTTTGCGTTTACCACCATACCATTGCATTTTCAATCCCATTGAATTGATATGGGCCCAACTGAAAAATACCATAAGACGAACAAATCAAACACCGAAATTTAGTGAAAGCAGTGTAACACACATAAAAAATGCTATGGAACATATAACTGCTGTAAATTGGAAAAATGCTGTTAAACACGCAATAGCAAAAGAGGACGCATATATGCGCATGTACAAAATAGTAGCACCTTTGATTATAAATTTGCAATACGATTCAGACACAGACACCGATTTGCAAGACGACTCAATCACAGATGATTTATGAAATGCGGTGACACATAAAAATTTTATTGTGTATTACAAATAAATTAGCTTTATATATCTATATGTATCCACTACACATGTTGCCACACGATTTGTAATTTTCTCTTTGTATATAAACCCAATGTACAGAGATATTTTTTATTATAAACTTGAAATTAACAGCGTTTTATTATTATATTATAGGGCCCTAATTTATAGTCAATGCGGCCCCTAGATTCATATGTTGCAAATAGGTAAACCGTACCCGTTCAATAAGGAGACCAGGTATAATAATTATCATCACAGAAGGTGGTGCAATAAAAGCATTAGAGCCGTTCGAAGTTATATTCTTATAATTTGAAATAAACTATACAAAGACAAGCTAACACAAACAAACTAGATCAGACGGTAGTTGGCTGTCAACGTGAAAAGTGATGATGGATGGATAGGGTAAAGGAATTTATGAATTTGTTTCGTATATTTTCCCTATTTAGTCGTTCTATAAGTTACACAATTAATATTTTGGATATTGGTGCTGCTGATAACATAAGTACATAGTAAACAAAATAAAGGTTTATTTCTTTGCTCCTGCCAGATTTTAGATTTCAAACACTGCTCTGCTCTAGATAAAATAAACTTCGATCGAATCTTATTTAAATCATTAACAAATATTTGCGTAAAATTACAAGGATCAATAAATGTAATTTCGTTTTAACAAAGTGCTTTTGAAATTCGTAATCGATGAATGAAGATATCAATATTCACGCGAAAATAAGCAAATTATCTTTTTAACCAAAATGCAATTATCAAATTATTTTCATTGCTTCAAGATCGTTTAAAATATACATGATGGTAACCGCGTTAATTAAATCTAAAGGAACGTTATTAGGTGTTACGTAGCGTTTGTATACGCAAAAATCTAAATCTATCATATCTCTAAACAAATTCAACTATTTTCGTTACAAATATTTATGTTGAAATGTCTAAAAATATCACATAAACATAACTCCTTCTCCAGTGTTTATTTTTTTTTATTTCAACGGCGTTTACTTTTGTTTCGTTACTATTTGTCTGCTCGACTCGCACGCCATTTGTAAAATCACCGTATTCTCACACTCATCATGTATTTCTTCTTGCGCAAGTTCCCTCTTGAAATAGATACTAGAATTCACATAGAAGAACCGCGATTGTGTAAGCAATACTGTTAAATGGCTATGATTTATTATCGCTATTGCAAAATCAAAGTGTCTGTGTGTGGAAAAAAGGGAAAAAATTGGCTTAAGTAGCGATGGGTTTTATTGCGCCATACGTAAAGCATATAATAATATCTCATAGATTTTTACATACAAAAAAAATTAAAAAAATTTACTTACTTACCCACTTACAAGGCCGGATTTATTTATTTATTATTATTATCCAACAGTAACATACATTACTTATTACAGGATAAAGCACTACATAGTATAAATCTTTAGTACATTATTATAAATATAAACAAACCATACATAAACTAAAATTCAAAACATAGCAGACGTAATCATACGAGGTTGGATCCAGAAATAAGGTTCCCAAAGAGCTCCAACTGCACGGAAAGGTGCGAGGCGAAATCTGGCAACACAGCCGTGCGCGACCTTTCCCCCACTCTCGATTCCCCCGGCCGCGCTTCGCTGCGCCGCTCAGTCTTGGCTCAGTAGCCGTTCGAGATGGAGGTTCCCAATGTTGATCCCGCCAAGTGCGAGATTCGTTCCGTAATTCGCTTTTTGCACGCCAAAGGGACTCCACATCGTCAGTTGACATAGGTGTATGGCGACAAGTGTATGCCCGATCAAACGTCCGAAAGTGGTGCAGGGTTAGTACCGGTCGGAAGGAAATCCACGACGAAGAACGGAGTGGAAGACCATCAGTTTCGGAGACGGTTATCGAGATGGTCCAACGCGAAGTGCTTCAAAACAGGAGGATCATTGTCCGTGAACTTGTTGCTCGGTTTTCTGGGGGTTCTTATGGTATAGTGGAAAGAGCTTTGACTGAAAAATTGGGGTATCACAAGTGTTGTGCTCGATGGGTACCGCGGCTATTGACAGCAGAACTCTAGGAGAAACGTCTTGACTGTGCTCGCCAGTTTCTGCAAAAGTGTCGGATTGTTGGACTCCGTTGTTATGGGAGACGAAACGTGGGTGTATCATTTCACTCTCGAAACGAGACAAAAATTCAAACAGTGGCATCACTCAGGGTCACCAGTTTCAAAGAAGTTCAAACAAACTCCTTCTGCTGGCAAAGTTATAGTCAGTGTTTTTTGGGATCGTAAGGGGATGTTGCTGATCGATTTCATGGAACCTGGGACAACAATCAACTCTAGACAGTTATTGTGCAACACTTAGAAAACTCAGACGAGCTATCCAGAACCGCCGGCGAGGACGACTGACAGCCGGTGTAACGCTGCTTCACGACAATGCCCGACCTCACGTCTCTCGTCAAACCCAGGAACTTTTGACACACGTTTGTCATGCCCCACCCACCTTTCAGTCCTGACCTCGCGCCTAGTGATTATCACGCCCAAGTTAAAGGAACACTTGCGTGGCCAACGCTTCCGGAGCGACGATGAAGTCAAAAAAAGGGGTGAAACGCTCCCTCAACGGGTTGGCGGTGGAGTTCTACGACATTGGGATACAGAAATTGGAGTACCGTCTACAAAAATACGTAGAAAAATAGAGCAAAGTTTCTTCTTTCCAACGATGTAAATTTCTATGAGAATAAAAAATTTATGGGAACCTTATTTCTGGATCCACCCTCGTATTAATTGAAATTTCGTAAGCAGTGAGTTTTTGAGTGAAATTAATTTTATATTAAATAGACAAAGATCACTACAAAAAGAATTAACGCTCCCACACATCGACATTACGTAGTGTCGGGTACTGAATTGAGGAAGGTAAAACATTTTCTTGTTACGACTGTTCAATCTGGGAACACGAAAATCCAAGAGACCCAATAAATCTGGAGTAAATGTATCACCATTGGTTAAGTTAAATATGAAAATAATCTCAGATATAGTTCTCCTATCACGCAAAGAGACAAACCTATACTCTCTCAGGAGATTATTATAACAAAAGTTATGTGTTAAAAATATTTTTGACAAATGCATTATATGTTATACTTATTACTTAACTGTCTCGTATTTCTAGACAAAAAACTAGGGGTTTTAGATGCCTGCTCACATATACCCAGCACTTGGTCATTAAACGTTAGTTTTGAATCAAACAGCACTTCTAGACCTTTAAAATTTTCACAACGCTCAATGGGAGGCCCATGCAAATTATAGCTGTATAAAATCATATTTTGTTTCCTAGTAAAGGTCATAACCATGCATTTTGCTATGTTCAGCGATAAGTAATTCTCGTCACACCAATCGATGCAAGATCCCCTGCAAAACATCGCAATCATGAATGTCATCTATTTGGCGATAAAACTTCAAATCATCCCCACACAGTAAGCAGTCCGATGACAAAACAACCCTCGTAACATCGTCGATAAATATCTGAAACAACAAAGGCGCCAAAACAGATCTCTGAGGCACCCCGGCGATGGATCGGTAACGATGAGATCTAACCCCACGGTATTTCACATAGCTCCTACGCTGCACCAAATACGTTTCAAGGAGTTCAAGATCACTAGAGATCCCAAACCAGTGAAGCTTAATCAAGATCATTTGGTGTTGTACTCGATCAAAAGCTTTCGAGAAATCTGTGTATACTGTACCAATTTCATGACGATCATTCAGAATCCCCGATGCTTGATCACAACAAATCTGCACAAGTTTGTAGCTGTCAATCGTTCTCTAATAAATCCGTGTTGTGCTGGAGACAATGTCTTAATCACATGAGAGTACATTGGCTTAAATAACAGCA
Source organism: Melolontha melolontha (assembly GCA_935421215.2). Lineage (NCBI taxonomy): Eukaryota > Metazoa > Arthropoda > Insecta > Coleoptera > Scarabaeidae > Melolontha > Melolontha melolontha. The sequence goes on from OW285236.1 coordinate 16,464,894, forward strand.
CCTCCAATGCCTTGGAAAAATTGCAGAGTATGGATTTGTGTATAAAGTCTCCAAGAACAACATAGTGTGAGTACTGGGGGTAGAAACAAGATCTAACCTGCGAACAGTAATTTATTTCGAGTATTTCGTCTTAGCATGTAAAGTTTCATTTTTCTGTGTTCCGTGATAAAGTTTTTAACACTGGGAGGTTGCTCCCATCGAAATTTGTAGGCGTTTCAAACCACAGTTATTGTACGGATATGAAGAATGTTCGCCAGTGAGTTCGACTTGCAAAACTCGTGTCATAGTGGCGACATGGATGCGTTTGACGAAAAACGATCAGGTCGATTAGTCATCAGTGACGCACGAGAAGAATCAAAAACAAATGCAGCACTCATTTTGCCTTTCAAATATTATTTGTCGTTCAGATACTCAGTTATGACTGGCATAGTGTCGACGCGTCGCGAATTTTTAGATGAATCTGACTAATTCGAGAAGAATCGGGAAGGGCCGACGAACGTTGCGCAGTTGCATTGCCTTGGGAGTCTCGCAAATTCCAATGAGAGACAGAGACGGCCTAGAGTTGACGTTCGAGAGAACTCGAATTTGTGGAGTGATTATTTTTTATTTCTTCGCGATCGACTCCAAAAGCTCTCGCGATCGACCGATCCACCGTTTAGGCGCCCCTAATAGGGAGGTACCGCTCCTTATAACTACTATACGTCATCTTTCTTATAAAGGCGCGATATTATTACTGGTTTGTTCCATCTTTCTGGCATGGTTTCATTCTTCCAGATTTCTTTAACTAACTCGAAGATCTTATTTTTCAACGTTTCTCCCCCATACTTTAAATTTTCTGGTGTTACATCATTTTTGTTTGTTATATAGTATTTGTTAATATGTGCACTTGACTGTCCCTACAAAACCCTCTCAGGGAACTTCATTATCAGCGATATACTAGAGCCCAAATAGGAATCCGCAACAGGTTTACTATTTTATGACAATTTTATTTAAAAATCCCTGTATTTCATTTTTTAATTTACAATAACAGTTTTGTGAAAACCACAGAACGTAACTAAGAACATACAGATTTTAAAATACGAATATTACATATTTATCAACTGAAATCGTTAGTGTTTTAGAGAAAACTGAAATGAAACGTTGTGTAAACATTATACGAGTATTTAACGCCGAAACAATCGCGATCTGAAATTACTGACGTCCAAACTATTTTTATTCTTGTACATTTATGAAAGTACATACTCGTATTAAAGACAACGTAAACGGCTAACATCGTTAATAATGATGGCTGTACCGCAACGATCATCTCTGCGTATTTTCAACAAATCGGAACTGATTATATGAGTCAATATCTTACATAACGAGCGATTAACGCGTACGTATCTCGATACACCGTATTCGATAAGACATTCGATCGATATACATACAGTCTTAGTACTTAGTTTGGTGAAATAAAAGGTCAGTGCCGTTTATAGTACTTCATCGAATTTAACCCTGATGTACGAACGTCATTCGTTATTATTTTGGTCATGCTATTGTATGTTGAACTGATCGCCTTTTGCATAAAGTATTTGTTTGTTGGACCGTGCATGATGCAGAATCTAATTTTGTATACTGCCTTTCATTTGATTTCGGACGCTTTTATTTTAAACTAAAATTAATAAATTAATTCCATTCCTAGGACGGACCACATAACAAGTGTTCATTTGAAAAGTCAATCTAGGTTACTTTGAAATTTTGATAGAATAAGACGCAAATATATTAGTATGTGTTTGTTGTTCCGTAAACGTAAATCCAAATGACATTTGATAATGTCAATCATAAATATCAGTTAGTGCATAAAATAATCGTGCGTCGATTCTGGTTTAAATAATTTTAAAATGGCTTTAACTTTAGAACATAAAATTTTTTTAGTCCAGGCTTATTTTCGAAGTGGTAATAAAATTGATGGTTTATGGGTTTATTCAGTTCAAGATTGCATGGTAGAATTTCAAGTTGAGTTTCCACATTTTGTAATAGATTATATACAATTTAAGAATACTTTGGATAGAACTTTAAAACTTTTTTCTGAAACTGGTAGTCTCTTAAGAAAATCAGGCAGCGGAGCAGTTAAGAGACGTACACCTCAAGTTGTCAATCGTGTTGAATAATGGAAAATGAACCACAAACATCTGTTCGACATTTGAGTCAACAAATAAACCTTTTTGTTGGTACAACTCACAAGTTATTAAAAAAAGATATGCAACTTTATCCATACCGTGTCACAGCAGTACAAGAATTGTTAGAAATTGATTACCCACGTAGACTTCAGTTTTGTAATAAACAATAATGGAAAACTTTCGCAAAGAGTCATCTTTACTGATGTAGCATGGTTTTATAAAACGGGATACCTAAATTCACAAAATACAATAATTTGGAGTAGTGAAAATCCACATGTAATTAATGAAGAATCGCTACATCCAGAGAAAATTGGTGTTTGGGCAGCGATAAGCCAAAGGCGAATCATTGGACCAATATTTTTCAGGGAACGTTAACTGCTCAAAGGTACCGTACGGAAATTTTACAACCATTTGTCAATCAGTTGCATGATGATGAACTACAAAATGCATATTTCCAACAAGACGGAGCACCTTGTCACTGTACTGCAGAATCTTTGGATAATTATTTAAGAGAATTGTTTGATGAGCGTATAATTAGTCGAAATACTGAAATTGCCTGGCCTGCACGTTCATGCGATTTAACACCTTGCGACTTCTTTTTGTGGTCTTATCTAAAAAATAACATATTTCGAACACCTATATTGAATTTGAATGATATGCTACAGAGAATCGAACAGAAATGCATGGAAATTAATAACAATCCAGTAATGTTACAGAATATCATCAGAAATTTTGAACGGAGGATTTTAAAGTGCATTGATCTTGAAGGACAACATTTTCAACATTTGTTATAGTTTTCAATAAATACCTATTATTTGTTATTTATTTGTATGAATGAAACTGTCAAAATATACGACTTCGTAGGTTAAGTAGTAAATTTTAATTTACCACATACTTCACAATGTTCTCAGTAAATCACATGCTACTAGATTGACTTTTCAAATGAAGAATGTTAGAATTACGTTTCCGTTGCCTATTTTTTTCCCAAATCTATGACCAGAGTAGGGATGAGCGAATATATTGATCACAGTGATTATTCACAGTGAATTCTTAAACACCGTTTCGTTTATCACCCCAATTACAGTGATTACAGTTTTATAATATTCGCTTCGTGTTTCGCCATTCACCGTTTAGAATATTTCAAAATTACCATTCACCATTAGAATCGTCCACCTCAGTAAATTAATATTTCACCATTCACAGTTTAGAATCTATCTTGCGTATACAAAGACAAATAATACTGTCGTACTTTATTAATTAATTAATATTAAGTGTCGCGAGAAAGGACTTAAAAGCAATCTATGTCGCAAGATCTTATCGTGGGGCACATATAGATTCAGACCATTTTATGATTGTTGCAAAATGAAAATTTACGGTAAGCGAAAATAGAGGGAAGATAGAAGTGAAGAAGCAATGGGGCAGGGAAAAGTTGGAACAAGAGGAATGGAGGGATAAATACGGAAATGACATCGACAAAAAAATAAAACAAATAAACGAAGAACACAGCATGGAAGAGGGATGGAGCACTATAAAGGGTTGTATTGTACGGTTAGCAGAAGAAACGGTGTCCTAGAAAAAATATAATAGAATGATGTAGAATGCGAAAATATTATAAAAACCAAAAAAGTAATGCGTGGATAAAATCTATAAAACCTGAGGATAATAATACATATATAAAGAAAGCAGAAGAATGACAACGAAGATGTGTAAAAAGAAAAAAAATATATAATGGATATAAGATACAATGGATGAAATAAAGGAAGAAACAGGGAAGGAAAACATGATTGCAATTTACAAGCACATAACTAAACGGAAAGGAAAGACAGCAACAACTACAATTAAAACAGATATAGGATTGTTTCAGTCTTTACTTGATGAAATTCCATTATAACTATTATCGGGATAAAATAAAACAAATTTTAATGAATTTAACTTTTTACTTTACACCGTGACTATCGTTTGGCTCCAACCTGAGCTTTATCAGACATATATGTCTGATGAAGCTGAGGTTGGAGCGAAACGATTGTTTACCATCGCTAACCAATCACAACGGATCCAACAACATACCTGAAGAAAACAACTAAAATTAAAATTAAGGAGAGTTCCATCGACAAGGAAATCCAAACACGACCAAGTCATCGAAATGTCCCAAATTCTACGGCTTACCAAAAGTCCACAACGAAGGTGCACCATTAAGACCCATAGTCAGCTCCATTGGGTCACCTCTTTAACAGTTGGCAAGATACCTAGCCCAACAACTGCAACCACATGCCGAAGAAGCCGAGTCTTACGTCAAGAACGCAAGCCACTTCATCGAGATATTAAAGAAAGAGAAAGTGGAAACAGATTGGCTATTGGTAAGGTTCGACGTAGTGTCGCTGTTTACCATTATACCAGTAACCGAAGCTCTAGGGACCATCGAAAGAAAATACCAACCTCCACCATACATAATGAACCTGGTGAAGCACTGTCTGGCAAACACCTACTTTATCTACGGCGATCAACGGTACAAACAAATAGAAGACGCACCGATGGGCTCTCCACTGTCACCAGTAATAGCGAACCTCTTCATGGAAGACTTGGAAGACATGGAAAACAGCATTAAGGACGGCCACCCATAAACCCATACTTTGGCTACGATATGTCGACGACACGTTCGTGATTTGGACACATGGAGAAGATCACCTTAAGAGCTTCCTCGAACATCTGAATAGTATCGATCCAAAAATAAAATTTACAATGGAAGTAGAATCAAACAATCAACTACCATTCCTCGACGTTTTGGTTAAGAAAGAAAATGGAGAATTAAGCCATACAGTGTACCGGAAATCCACACATACAGATCGGTACCTCAACGCACTGTCTCACCACCACCCAGCTCAGTTGCAAGCAGTAGTGAAGAGCCTAGTAACAAGATCACAGAGATTAGCAGATGAAGACAACGTCATTCAAGAAATGGATAAACTCCACAATGCACTCCAGCAGAATGGCGTTAGCAAACGGGCAATCAACAAAACATTAAAACCTAAACAAGCCACACCACAAGAGGAAAAAGAGGAATCAATACCCAAAATCTACAGAGGTACCACCGATAGAATATCCAGAGTCCTACAAAGAAGATATATATATATATATATATATATATATATATATATATATATATATATATATATATATATATATATATAGATAATATAAATTAAAATCGGGTAAGCGGTCTGTCAATTAAAAAACTCCTTTATTAAATAACCCTATATATCGCAACAAATTTGTTGCTTCTTCTGGGGATACTAAAAGATTAATGAGAAAAATAACTTAAAATAAATAAGAGTATAAAGCAGTAGTAAAAATGCTTACAAAATGTAGAGTTGAAATATAATAAAATTGACGTACAATAAAAAATAAAAATGATTATATTTAAAACTTAAAGTAACTATAGAAATAAGCCTTTAAAACCTTTAAAAAACATGTATATGTAAAAGTTAAAACGTGAAAAATAAAAAATATAATGCAATATAAATTTAACAATATATGGACCAAATAACAAAACAATTTTAAGATGGTCAACTAACCGTCAAACCGAGTATATTAAAATAAATTATACTTAGTCCATTAGTATCAGATCTATAATTTATGTTATTTGTGTCTCTGTTAATGTGGACCATTTCTAAAAAGGTTATTTTTTTAAGGTTATTTTCAACGTCTTAAGATCTTAACGTCAACAAAATTGAAAGTATGGTCACGATCAAGTGCATGGTCCACCAATGCACAAGATCTCTTTCCAATACGGACATCACTTTTATGCTGAGTGATGCGCTGTTTTTGCCACTGTTAAATTGTTTGAAATGTGATACAATTGTATGAGTAAGACCACCAATTTAATAACATTAAAATAGCTAAATACAACACCTATACCTTGAAGAAGTTGTATAGTAAGATCAAAGACATAACACCTTTCTTTTTAAATAGTCATGTTGTCTACAGGATAGCATGTTCGGATTGTTGTGGCGTTTATATAAGTCAGACGTCACAGTGGCAAAAACAGCACATCACTCAGCATAAAAGTGATGTCCGTATTGGAAAGAGATCTTGTGCATTGGTGGACCATGCACTTGATCGTGACCATACTTTCTATTTTGTTGACGTTAAGATCTTAGACGTCGAAAATAACCTTAAAAAAAAAACCTTTTTAGAAATGGTCCACATTAACAGAGACACAAATAACATAAATTATAGATCTGATACTAATGGACTAAGTATAATTTATTTTAATATACTCGGTTTGACGGTTAGTTGACCATCTTAAAATTGTTTTGTTATTTGGTCCATATATTGTTAAATTTATATTGCATTATATTTTTTTATTTTTCATGTTTTAACTTTTACATATATGTACATGTTTTTTAAAGGTTTTAAAGGCTTGTTTCTATAGTTACTTTAAGTTTTAAATCTAATCGTTTTTATTTTTTATTGTACGTCAATTTTATTATTTTTCAACTCTACATTTTGTAAGTATTTTTACTACTGCTTTATCCTCTTATTTATTTTATGTTATTTTTCTCATTAATCTTTTAGTATCCCCAGAAGAAGCAACAAATTTGTTGCGAAATATAGGGTTATTTAATAAAGGAGATTTTTAATTGACAGACCGCTTACCCGATTTTAATTTATTTTATCAATATATTACGGTCGATAATTTCGTTTAAATTATATATATATATATATATATATATATATATACATATATATATATATATATACATATATATATATATATACATATATATATATATATATATATATATATATTTCGTCGAATGTTTTCGCGGTCGTTTGTTGAAGCGTTGTTCTTCGGGATATTTCGCCGCGTTTGGATGATTTCGTCCTGAGAAGGACAACTTTCTTCCTGACGTTTCGGTGACATCACTTTCACCTTTTTCTAGAGGATCTTTTCGTTGCGATGGTAACTTCAAGAGTGCGTCGATTTTTTTTATATGAGTCCTCTTGATTTTGTTCGGTGGTCGGAGTTGCCTCCATTTCCACTCCAATTTCATTACCCGGGGTTGTGTATGTTTTGTGTTATTATGTGTAGTTGTGTGTTTGTGTGTTACGTTTGTTTATCCTATATGGAATGCTGTGTGTTTTGCTACATTTTTGTGTGTTTGTGTTGTCCTCTGTTTATCTGTTAATTTTTGATTTTTTTCGCGGCTATTTGGATATCGATATCCTCTGCGCGTCTTTTAATTTGCTTAAGTCCGTCTTTTTTAATTAGTCTCCGTTTTGGATTTATTATTTTTCTTATTGTGGGGTTTTCGTGTGACTGTATTGTTTCTATTGTTTTTAGTGTTCGTTTGCATATTATTGTTTCCAGTGTTTCGAGTTTCGTCTCTTTATGTATCTGCGCGTTTGTCATGTATCGCGGTGGATTTATCGCGAGTCTAATTACCTTGTTTATTTTCCCTTGTACCGATTATCTTTGCTTTTCGCTGGCTTGATGCCATATTTCTCCGGCATATGTTGCGCCCGCGAGTATTATCGTTTTTATTATTAATATTTTATTTTCCAGTGTTAGTTTGCTTTTGCCGTTTAGTATCGGGTACAGTGCGTGTGTTGTGAACCCTATTTTTCGTTTTAATTCTTTAATATGTGCCGTGTATGTTAGTTGTGAGTCCATTGTGACCCCGAGGTATTTAACTTTATCCTGCCAGTGTATTGTGTGGCCTTCGAGTTTGACTTCGTCCGGCCTTTTGTGTCGTTTTCTGTGTTGGAAGTAAATTGCCGCGGTTTTTAGTGGGTTAATTTTAATTTTCCATTTGTCGTACCAGTCCTTTAGGAGGACTAGATTGGTTTGTAACTGCTTGTGTATGTACGATGTTCGTCTGCTGCTTATGTATATAGCGGTGTCGTCTGCGTATTGTGCGATATTACATTTTTCTATTGTGGGAATATCCGAAGTGTATATGTTATACAGGAGCGGTCCGAGAACGGATCCTTGTGGTACTCCTGCTGCTATGTGTTCGATTGTCGATTTTTCGTTTCCGATTGTGACATTAAATGTACGGTTCTTTAGGTAATTGTCGGTTATTTTTATTAATGTGTTTGATATTTTGTGACGTTTCATTTTGTGTATGAGGCCGGCGTGCCAAACCCGGTCGAAGGCCTTTTCAATGTCGAGAAAGATTGCGCCCGTTGATGTCGATATGTTGATGTCGATATGTTCATTTTTTCGGTTATGTGTTCTGTTAGTCTTAGGGCCTGTTGTGTGGTAGAGTGATTTTTCCGGAAACCGTATTGAAAATTTGGGATTATGTTTTTGTTTTCGACTTCGTTTTCAAGTCTTGTCTGTATTACGCGTTCTGCCAGCTTACTTATTGACGGGAGTAAGCTTATTGGCCGGTAATCTGCGGTTGTTTTTGTTGTTTTTCCAGGTTTGTGGATCATTATTATCTGCGCGTGTTTCCAAATCGCGGGATAGTGTCCGTGTTTTATTATTCCATTTATTATGTCGGTTATAATTTGTATACCGGTTTTTGGTAGGTTTTTTATTGCAATGTTAGTTATCCCGTCCGCTCCCGGAGCTTTTCGGTTTTTAAGGTTTTTAATTATTTTTTCCACTTCGTCGGTATTTGTGGCGTCGATTTCTCCATCTGTTATATCGATTTTTGTATTTCGTTGCCGTTCAATTTGGTTTGTGAATGTGTTATGCTTCGGTATTGTTGGGTTCGTTTCGAATTGTTTCTTTAACGCGTTCGCGAATTCGGCTGCTTTTTCTTTATCAGTTATTGCCGGTCCGTTTGCTGTTTTTAGCGGTGGAATTTTGTTTTGTTTGTTTGTTAGGGCTTTTGTCATCTGCCAGAGTGTTTGATCTTGCGTGTTAAGGGATTCAATTTTGTTATTCCAGTTTTTATTAAAGTGTTCGATCATGTCAGATTTTATTTCATTTGTTATCGCGTTTAATTTTGTTTTTATTACCGGATTTAGCGTTCTTTTATATTCTTTAAGTATGTTTTTTTTGAGTCGTAATTTTATTTTTAGTTCAGTCGGGATGTTAAGTTTTGTGTCGATGGTTTTAGTTTTTGTCGTTTGTGCTATTGCATTTTTTATGTCATTTTCCAGTGTGATCACTGCTTGATCGATGTCTTTCGCGTTGTGAATTTTTACTGTTCTGAGTACTAGGGATTCTTTAAATTTTTCCCAGTCTGTCTTATTAAATGTTTTTTTCGTTCTAGTTGTGTCCATGTCAAGCGTTAATATCACTGGAAAATGATCTGAGGAGAGGTCGTTTATAGTTTCTATTGTATGTGTTGTGGTTATGTTTTTAAGTATTGCTATGTCTAAAACGTCAGTAGTGCCCGTTGGTATGTGTATGTGTGTGGGTTCTACAGGCCCGATTACATTGAGGTTGTTGTCTTGTGCTATTTTCTTTAGTTTTTTACCGTTTTTATTTGCTACTTTCGAGTTCCAGTTTTGGTGTTTCGCGTTAAAATCTCCCGCAAATATTGTAGGTGTGTTTTGATTGAAGATCGTTTGTATGTCTGATTCTACTATGTCTAATCCGGAGGGAAGATAACTTGCGTAAAGGTTTATCGGTCCCCTTTTTGTGTTTATTTGTATGCCTGTGTTTTCGATTTTGTCGAGTGTTTTGTATTCAAGTTCGCTGTGTTTTATTGTTTCGTGTACGAGTATAGCGGTTCCGCCGCCTTTTTGTACCGGCCTATCGTGTCTGTATGTTTTGTATTTTTGTATTTTTAATGAGTGACTTGGTTTTAGATGTGTTTCATTTAGCAGCATTACGTCTATTTGGTGTTCGTCTAAAAATACGTGTAATTCATGTTTTTTGTGTGTTATACTTTGTGCATTCCAATAGGCTATTTTAATGTTGTGTTTGTGATTCATTGTCTGCGTGCGTGGAAAAGTTTTGTAAGTTCGTTTGTTTGTTCGAAAAAGCTTTGTGTTTGTTGGAGTGTAAGGTTTGTCGAGCTAAATGTTAGGAATAGTTTCCCAATCATGAGTGCAATTGCGTCGTCAGCTTTTTCGTGTGAGTTAAGTGTTGGTTTTGGTGTATTTTCCCGGGTTGTGGGTGTGGGTGTGGTTGCGGTGATGTTATTTGTCTGTTGTCTTTGAGTCCACGCGTTGTGTTTTGGTAGTGGTGCTTCTATGAGTTTGCGTGTTTGTATTGGTGTGTTTATTGGGTTATTTGGATTCTTTTTGCATGATAAGCTGAACGAGAGGTGAGCTCCGCCACAGTTTGCGCATTTAGGGGGGGTGGTTGACGGCTTTGTGCATTCATGCGTCGAGTGTGACTCTCCGCACTTCATGCACGCGAAATTCACGTTGCAAGTACGCTGTTGATGACCGAATTTCTGACATCTGTGACACTGTACGATGTCTGTTCTAAGTCTGAGGGACTCTACTTTTACTTCTAATCCGCAAACTGTGTGGATGTCGAAAATTGACTTGTATTCTTTGTCTATTTCTATTAAAATAAGGGGGGCTGGAAGGCGGTCTTTACCGTTCATCCTAGTGATTTTTGCGATCGGATAGTTTCTAGAATCTAGATCGGCTTTGATGTCTTCGTCGGTTAGGAATTGGGGTACGCCTCTGATGACGATTTTTAACTTTTTCTCGCTACGGAGTTGGTATGTGAAAGATTGAATGGCTTTTTCGTTGAGAATTCGGTTGAGATTGCGATAGTCTTGTTCTGTTGTTGGAGTGATTTGGACTCCGGCCGGGACGGACCTACTTTGTGTGTATTGAATGTTGTGTGTTTTCATTAGATCTCGGACTCGATACCATTGTGTTGGGTCAGTGATTGTAATTGGGGAGATAGAAGGCATTTTGGGTAATTGGATTGTGTTGTTTGCTGTTTTTGTGTTTGTTTTGTGCTGTTTGTGTGTGTTTGTGTGTTTTTTGATGTTGGTACTTACCCCGGGTTTCTCTGCGGAGGTGGAGGCTGTCGGTTCTTCTTCGCTGCTGTCCATTGGCGTCGTTTCTTCTTTCTTCGTATCTTCGTCGATCGTGCGGAGTGCTTCGTACATGTTGCTCGTCTCTATTTCCGGTGATTCTGTTTTCTGTCGTTTGTTGGATTTTCGTGGTGGTTTTTCGTTCTTCTTAAGCTCGTTCATCTTTGTTTCGAAGGCGTCGTGCATCATCTTCATAAAGTTCTCCATTGTCTTTTGCAGTTCATCGTAGGTGTCAATATTCTGCAATATATCCATTGCTATACGTTGGCCGTTGTCGTTGATGCCAGCCATTTCTTCTGGTTTCGCTGTGTTGTGGAAAATATATTATATTATAATATAATATAACGGTTGATGTATTCTATTACTACCGATGTGCTCAGAGCAATCGATAGCGTGCGAATGCGTCGATTTCCTGTGCCGCTCATATTATATGGTCCCGTCGTAGTGGGGACGCGTGTCTGACTCCTCGTGATTGGTCCGTCGGTTGTTCTGTCGCTCTCGACTACTGGTCGAACGGTTTGCATTCGGTCCGAGTTAGTATGACTGGGCTGTGGCAAGTTGTTATCATTACGTCGCTTGTGTGTAATCTGCCTGTTGAGCAAGGCCGGCTTCCATGTGTCAGGCAAACGCTTTCGGTCGTCACGTTTGTCCATACAGTTTTGCCGTTTCTCAATTTCTATAGCTTCTCTTCTCTGTACGTTAACCTCGTACTGCGTGCTATAGTTTTTGTACCGTCAAAGTCGTTGGTGTGTCCTGTATGTAACACATGCTTAGCTAGGGATGATGTTTCTTTTTTAGATACCGCATTTCTGTGGTCTTCCCTCCGTACACTGGTTTTACGGTTAGTATGCCCTATGTATGTTTGTTCGCATTCATAGCAAGGTACGACTGAGAAAATAGGTAGAATATTACGCCGACACTACATAGACACCATTTATACGACAGACAGGAAAATAAGAGACATTTTGCCTAATACAAAGAACAAGATAGAACTAGAAAACCAAGGGGCCTACGAAATACCATGCTATGAATGCGAACAAACATACATAGGGCATATTAACCGTAAAACCAGCGTACGGAGGGAAGAGCACAGAAATGCGGTATCTAAAAAAGAAACATCATTCCTAGCTAAGCATGTGCTACATACAGGACACACCATCGACTTTGACGGTACAAAAACTATAGGCACGCAGTACGAGGTTAACGTACAGGATTACAAGAGAAGCTATAGAAATCGAGAAACGGCAAAACTGTATGAACAAACGTGACGACGGACAGCGTTTGCCTGACACATGGAAGCCGGCCTTGCTCGACAGGCAGATTACACACAAGCGACGTAATGATAACAACTTGCCACAGCCCAGTCATATATATATATATATATATATTTGATAAATTATTGGAGTTTTTCGACTTTTATTATATGAAATATTTACAAATATTATATATGTTTATTACGGTCCTTAACAAATATTTCAAGAAAAAAGAATGTATTGTATGTTTCAACGTATATTTCAACTTTCAACAAAGAAGACAAGAATTAATAACAACTGCATTCAATTTATTTATTTGTTAGTTTGCGAACATTCTCTATATCAATGCAGAAAATTAAATACTTGCTCTTACCTAATTACCACAATAATATTTCCTACTTTATTATTCTAATTGTTTGTATTTTGTTACAGATGGATGGGAAAATGGTCTTCGACGTTATCCAGCGAATGGAGGATACAGAACCATTTTCAGAAGAACTCCTGGCGGCTATGAAGAGACTGTGGGCCGATTCAGGCGTCCAAGAATGTTTCGGAAGATCCAACGAGTACCAATTAAACGATTCAGCGAAATAGTAAGAGGATATTATATTATGCGTTCAAAAAAAAAAACTGCTTCAGAGTTGGCCATGAAATTTTGAAGTATGTATGTCTAAACTCAATTACAAAATGATTCTAATTGATGTTAACGTTATCAAGTAGATGCCCCACTTTTATTAATTCGTCTAATAAATAACCAAAGAATAATCTAAATTAATATTTAATATTAATTTTTAATTCTGTGAATATTTGAATTAAGATAATGATTTGAACGCGTCCAATTAAATTTTGTCAGCGTATACTCGCCTACTATAGGCAACTTCCAAATCAGTGCTGGTGAAAAGGCTATATGAAATATAATGCAGCCTTTGCTTGCTTAAAATAATAGATAGTTTTCACCATTTTAAGATAAATTATTAATCATTAATAATAATAATAATAAAATAAACACTAAACAGGCAAATGTACAGTTTGATTGTAATTTAAATATTTAGGTTTTACATTCAAAATATTGTAAAACAAGGAAATAGTACCTATAGTGTTGTAAATCATGCTTTTTTAGTACAAATTTATTTATAAAGCATGTTGAAACTAATTACCTTGCCCATTAAGTCATTTTCTGATTCGTCGAATATTATTAAAGACATTTTCAAAAATACGTGGATTATTATTAATTTCATTAAATTGTTCAAGAATTCTTTGTCCCAGTTTATTTAAATTCTGCATAAACGGCTTCAAAATTTCTTCAAAAGTACCTCTTAATAATATTAAGATTTCCTAAAATAAATAATAAAGTTTAAATTTATTGTTTTCTAATAACATTTAATGTTCATTTTACTTTAAAAAATATGGGACCAATTAACCGTCTTCTTAACATAGTTGGCCAAACATGCAAGTTGTGGATGTAGTGGCGATTCAATAAAAATATGAGAATCTTCATGATGATATTCTGCAACATTACTGGATTGTTATTAATTTCCATGCATTTCTGTTCGATTCTCTGTAGCATATCATTCAAATTCAATATAGGTGATCGAAATATGTTATTTTTTAGATAAGACCACAAAAAGAAGTCGAAAGGTGTTAAATCGCATGAACGTGCAGGCCAGGCAATTTCAGTATTTCGACTAATTATACGCTCATCAAAAAATTCTCTTAAATAATTATCCAAAGATTCTGCAGTACAGTGACAAGGTGCTCCGTCTTGTTGGAAATATGCATTTTGAAGTTCATCATCATGCAACTGATTGACAAATGGTTGTAAAATTTCCGTACGGTACCTTTGAGCAGTTAACGTTCCCTGAAAAAATATTGGTCCAATGATTTGCCTTTGGCTTATCGCTGCCCAAACACCACCAATTTTCTCTGGATGTAGTGATTCTTCATTAATTACATGTGGATTTTCACTACTCCAAATTCTTGTATTTTGTGAATTTAGGTATTTTTCCTGGGTAGAAGCTCTATCTCATTAATCCCCATACATTTTCAATGGGACTTAGATAAGGACTGTAGAGCTGGATATCTCAAGTTTAAATTTCATTCTCTTGTAACCATTGTGTTACAAGATGAGACAGGAAATTGTGTTGTTCTTATAGCTTCCTTTAATGTTTTTAAAGGGTTGTGCCTAATCTCAGTAACTAATGTTTCGTCTTCCTGCGTATTCGAAATTTTGTTGCGTGCGGAAATTATTTTCCGATTTAAATTATCCTCTTCCCGCCATTTTTTTTTTATATATTCTTGCGGCTGAACTTTTACCAATATTTAATTGAACCGATACACTTAATGATTTCCCATTTTTCAAACTAGTAACAGGTCTAACTTTATCAGGTTTCGAAAGATGCGGCATTTTCAATTTTGAATTATCAACTATGATATATAATTTGACGTAGAGTTTGAAAGTTAATCAAATGTTAAAATTACAACGCTAAAAAATGAAGGCGATTGACATAACGATTTTGACACTGTCCCGTTTTTTTTTTGCTAAAACCATCAGTAAAGATGACTCTGCGAAGGTTCTCCATTATTGTTCATATTTACAAACCAATTACAAAACTGTAGTCTACGTGGGTAATCAATTTCTAACAATTCTTGTACTGCTGTGACACGGTATGGATAAAGTTGCATATCTTTTTTTAATAACTTGTGAGTTGTACCAACAGAAAGGTTTATTTGTTGACTCAAATCGAACAGATGTTTGCGGTTCATTTTCCATTATTTATTCAACACGATTGACAACTTGAGGTGTACGTTTCTTAACCGCTGCCTGATTTTCTTAAGAGACTACCAGTTTCAGAAAAAAGTTTTAAAGTTCTATCCAAAGTATTCTTAAATTGTATATAATCTATTACAAAATTGTGGAAACTCAACTTGAAATTCTACCATGCAATCTTGAACTGAATAAACCCATAAACCATAAATTTTATTACCACTTCGAAAATAAGCCTGGACTAAAAAAATTTTATGTTCTAAAGTGAAAGCCATTTTAAAACTGAGAAGCAATTTATATAAACCAGAATCGACGCACGATTATTTTATGCACTAACTGATATTTGTGATTGACATTGTCAAATGTCATTTGAATTTACGTTTACGGAACAACAAACATACTAATATATTTACGTCTTATTCAATCAAAATTTCAAAGTAACCTATATTGACTTTTCAAATGAACACTTGTTATAGACGAGGTAAAACAGAATAAGAGGAATTAAATACTCAAATGACAGCTAAATGCAATAACATGACAGATGGCCGATTAGTTGAATTAAGTTCAGATATACCGTTTCACTTCACAGCGAAATCAAGGTTAACTAGAAGCAGGTTTTTTTTTTAAATTACGTTATGTTATATAGAAGATATAATCTATTTACGATTACAGACGAGACTGTAAAATCGGGTCACACAGTGTTGCCAAGCTTTTTTTTAAATATTTTACCATGGAATAGCTTTTAGGTTACGGTTAATAAATTTAAATGACAGTAAACAAAAGGGAACAGTATTTCTTTGGAAACTGTGGTTAAGTAAAAACTTAAAAAGGTATATAACTCCTCAAAACAATTACTAATCGTATCCTTAATACGTATTTCGACAACTAAGTTGTCGTCATCAGTAGGTAAAACCACTAATCAAAGTGTCGCACATGGGGCAGAGTAAAGCTAGCATATCTGTCGAAATATGTATTTAGGATACGATTAGTAATTGTGGTAAGGGGTTATATACCTTTTTTAAGTTTTTACTAAACCACAGTCTCCAAAGAAAGACCTTTCACAATGACTTCCCGGTCAAAGAAGGTTAATAGATTTCATAAGTTATATATTAAAGTTAAGCTCATAAGTACAGATATTAATTTCCTGAAACGGTGTAAAAGTAACAATGTTTTTCCTTAATTCATGAACGTAAATGTAACGACAAATTGTAGAAATAACGGTCATTTCATATGCAAAAATGAAATGGTTGAACCTAGAAATTAAATATCTGTACAGTTAACGTAGTAAATTAGAATTATATAATTTGCAATTAAAGTTAACTAAATATACAGGCCAAACGAAACGATCAATATTAACTAGGTTTAAAGAACACATATCCTAGAGTGGACCAATCCAGAGCGATATTGGTAAATATTTCATATAAAAGCCGAAAAACTCCAATAATTTATCAATTTATATATATATATATATATATATATATATATATATAATATTTTCGTGACCTTGGTATGATATGGTAAATTCAATCAGTCGGCGATTAAAGGTCTGGTTTACTTCAAAGTATATATATTTAAAACAACCGTACATGTTTCGGCAATGATGCCTTTATCAAGGATATAAAATATAAAAAAAATATATATATATATATATATATATATATATATATATATATATATATATATAAATTGATATTAAAATAATAAGCTTTTTTTGGTTTAGCGACCTTTATTAAAACCAAAAAAAAAGCTTATTATTTTAATATTATGCACACGGCCAATAAAATAAATAAGAAATAAATTTTAATTCTTATTAACACTAAATATAAATTGATATATATATATATATATATATATAATATTTTCGTGACCTTGGTATGATACGGTAAACTTAATAAGTCGGCGATTAAAGGTCTGGTTTATTACTTCAAAGTATATATATATTTAAAACAACCCTACATGTTTCGGCAATGATGCCTTTGTCAAGGATATATAAATATATAAATCTATAAATATATAAATTTATATATTTTTTATATCCTTGACAAAGGCATCATTGCCGAAACATGTAGGGTTGTTTTAAATATATATACTTTGAAGTAATAAACCAGACCTTTAATCGCCGACTTATTAAGTTTACCACATATATATATATATATATATATATATATATATATATATGTATATGTATGATGGAATTCAACGTGTATGTTGATGGTGAATAGCACTATGTATCTATAACTTACTACACTTGTGTAGAATTAGGGTGTCGTTTTGAAGAAAAACACTGTTTTGGTTGTGTGACGTTTCGGTCTTGGATTTAGACCTTCCTCAGACCTGTTTTTTATTAAGAAGCAAACAAAAAAGAAATGTAAACAAATTTGTCAATATGTTGTCATTGTACAAAATAAAATGTATTACAAATACTTACATAACCTAAAATATATGGGCTTTTTTTTGTAATACTACACACACGAGCCTGTTTTTATTATAATTATAATATATATATATATATATATATATATATAATTGAAAGGAAATGATATATATATATATATATATATATATATATATTAATTGATAAATTATTGGAGTTTTTCGGCTTTTATATGAAATATTTACCAATATCGCTCCGGATTGGTCCACTCTACATATCACATATTAAATTCAATAGACCAGAAAAATTTAACGTTGCCAACCATTCTTTAAATACACAACCCAATATGTTGATTACAGGGTTTAAACCTTTGTCAAAGCTATTAATAATCCTCGAGATCTTGACGCATATGAAGACATTCATATCGTTAAAAATAAAAAAAACATTAATGTAGATAAAGGTCCGATTCTATATTGTTGTCGTCTCTTTTCATTCTTAGAAAACAGGTAGAAAGGTTGAAGACGCGCAGAGAGAGAATAAACACATGTGGTTGCCGTTTCCTTAAGAGAGGTAATTTTGTCGTAATTTTTAGTCGATATATTTTTATTTTTAAGTCAGTGTATACGTGGACGCCGTGTAAAGTTGTTGTGTGATCAGATGTGCTAGCTTTACTGTGCCCCATGTGCGACACTTTGATTAGTGGTTTTACCTACTGATGATGACAACTTAGTTGTCGAAATACGTATTTAGGATACGATTAATAATTTTTTAAGATAGTAAACAACGTGAAGAAGCAGCCCGAATAATGTTGTGTTGTGACATATAACACATGATGTCAAGAGTAGGTAACGTAATATATCCTAAATGCTGCAATAACAGGGTCTATATGCTAGTAACTTGTGAGCTTTAGATTACTGCGCTTGTATTTTACCGACTATGACCTGCCTCATCTGATATCGTAAATAGATTATATTTAGTAAAATATCTTAAACATGCGTTTTTAATATAATTTAACATAAAACTTAATCAAATTAGCATATCGATGTTAGAGTTCGCATCAAGCACCTGGCGACGAGTTAATATGCATTTTTTCTTCTTCTGTAATAGTTAGCTATTTGAGAAGAAATCACTTTCATCGGCTTAGTCTGTTTTGTCCATCAGATGGCACGAGGTTATCTGGTGTCATTTGATAGGACAAAATTCACTACTTGACCAGAAAGCGAACTCATTGATAAAGTCGTTAGACAGAAACGCATATGTCTGTGTTTGAAGTTAACGCTAGTAAATACATACTGTATGTCCATGTGTACAGATACACATTTGTATTATTTATAAAACTTAATCTAATATTAATACTTACTTTCTCACATTTTAGTTTCCTCGACGATTTAGACCGATTAGGAGCCAAAGACTACCAACCAACAGAACAAGATATCCTAAGAACTCGAGTAAAAACCACCGGCATAGTAGAAGTACACTTTTCGTTCAAAAATCTTAATTTCAAGTAAGTATAAATTTCATGCATTTAACAAACACCAAGTTATTATTTTTAAATCTACATTATTTTCACAGTACAACACATGTTTTTGGGACTCAATTCTGAGAATTGCACGTGAAAGTAGCCCCAAAAAGAAGAACTTCGACATCATTCGTTTTGTCAAGTTGGCTGCATTAATAATTTAATGGCCATACGAATTTTTTTGCTCAAGGTGGATTTTGATCACTTTTCTATATTTTAACACGGTTATATCTCAGTATACCGTACGGAATATCTCTATTGTGTCTGAAGCAAAGTTGTAGATATTGAATTGGAGAAAAAAAAAGCGGAACAAACCTACTCGAAAAAAGTGCATCTAGTGCCTTAAAAATCGCAAGAATCCCCATTCTTTCCCAATTTTTCACCTTTTTTGTTCAATAACTGGATTACAAATCACAAATATGCTGTTTTTTTCCTTTATAAACTTTATTTTGCATAAAAATAAAAATTCCAGTTCATATTACAGCTATTCTTACACAGAAAATATGAGATTTTTATTTGTTATCTATGCATGGAAACAAAATTTTCAATTATTGTCAATATCCATCCTCGTTGAAGTTGACGCTTGTGGTTCTGATAATATTGTTTTCTTCGTAGGTTGTTCATATTCATGTTCTGAGTCTGCATCATCATCCGAGTTAGACATAATATTCAAGGGCATGTTTTCTTCAGTGTGTCCACCAATTTTGGTGTCATCTTCATCTACGGTGCTTTCATCTTCAAACTGCATAATTTTAGAACTCCACCAACAAACCTCCGCAAGCAATGCATCTAATTTTTTGCCTTTGAATCGCTTTTCCATTGGCATGATCACTTGGTGGAACCTCTCTCCTTGTTCGTCCGATTCCTGAGGTAATTGTGCCAAAAAGGTATCAAGGTGGAAATGCATGAAATGTAATTTTAACGTCATGGATGCATTGATTTTTTCAAAATAATACAGCAACTTGTCCACTCGTGTCTGTATGTCATCTCGCTGTACACGGTTCTTTCCTAAAACGCCTTCAATGACTTGTTTCAATGCGTCCCATGCACATAGGTGGTTATAATGGTTCGAAAGCATATTTGTGAAAGATTCGCTTTTCATTAATTTTCGTATATCCGGTCCATACAGAGTACCTGTTTGAAATTTTAAAAAAATAGTTTCGAGAAAATTATTGGTAATTATAATGCGAATATATCGAAGTGAACAAATTTAGATATGACAATATTTAAATACAGACAACGATACGTACCTTTTCTAATTTTAGCTTCACTGAGTTTTGGAAAGATGGATTTCAAACAGTCATAGGTCCTCAATATCTTTGACTACCACTTCAACGAATTTCCCAGCTATTCCTAATTTCATGTGGAGCGATGGCAACAAAATATCATCTACATCCTTTATCAAAGGTTCATTACGTAATTTTAATTGTTTCTCGAGCTCGGGAGTTCTTGCTTTCCAATCTTTACATTGATTCCCTGTGTATCGCGAATCCCAATTACAAAGAAAGCAGAAGTATTTTGGAAAACCGCCCTTTAATATAATGCCTTGTATTATGTTGACAACCTTTAGATCACAACAAATCTTCCATTTGTGTACATTGTATTTGATTTTCTCAAAAATTTCGCCCAATGTTTCATACGTTTCCTTCATAGTTGTGCTGAATCCCAATGGAATGGACGGTTTTTTGTTTGTTTTGTGCAACAGCACAGCCTTCAAACTTGAAACTGAACCGTCGATGAATAAACGCAAGTTGCCAGCGATATAATCCATTCCCATATTTTTCACTAAACCTAGGATATCATGGCAGTAAGTGAACGTATTTGCTTCGTCAACCGAATAAAATTTCTGAAAATCAGCTTGGCGTTTTCGGTATGATGTTGCGCTGACATTTTGCTCTGTCAGTTTTTTACGCTTCAAAAAAGATGTCAAAAATTCTGAATTTTTTTGTGATAGTCCCATCTTAGCCACAATGTAATCCATTTCGATTTGTGTTACCGGTTGTGGTGCATTATTTTCAATATCGGGTGTCCAATCTGCATCATTCACATTGGTCGGATTGGTGAAAACGGTTTTGGCTTGCAGGGACACAGTATCCAGACTCGGAGCTTTAGGTGGATTGGTAACAGCAGCGCGTTGTACTGGAAGTGTCGCAGTAAAAGCGGGAATGTATACTTTTGTTTTCAATTTTTTTTTGTTCAATCCATAACCGGAATTTATGCATGCGTAGCACCTGGATTCATCATGTCCAGTTAGGTCTTGCACCCAAATTACTGACTTCATAAAAGAAAACTATACACCTTTTCCATGTATCCACATTATAAGGGTATTATAACAACTTTTGCACACTGTGTTCGGCGTAAAATTTGCACCACTTAAATCTGTTTCATCAAAATAATGACAATACGCTGTTTTAAATTCCTCAGTAAACAAGTTTTTTCGATCCCGTTTGCTTATTTTTGGGACGATATGACCACAAACGTAACAAAAATAATCCAATTTTGGGCACTTGTTATTTTCCATATTGAAATATTCAATGTTCTTCTGGTTTTAAAATGTAATTCACTCTGAACAAAAGGGTTGTTTATTCCACAGCCATTAAATTATTAATGCAGCCAATTTGACAAAACGAATGATGCAGAAGTTCTTCTTTGTGGGGCTACTTTCACGTGCAATTCTCAGAATTGAGTCCCAAATCAATGACCTGAAAAATGTTGTACTGTGTTTATATTTCATTTATGTAGAGTACATATTATAAATTGCGTATATATATATATATATATATATATATATATATATATATATATATATTTCGTCGAATGTTTTCGGGGTCATAGTTGAAGCGTTGTTCTTCGGGGTATTTCGCCGCGTTTGGACGATTTCGTCCTGAGAAGGACAACTTTCTTCCTGACGTTTCGATGACATCTCTTTCACCTTTTCTTGAGGATGTTCTCGTTGCGATGATAACTTCAAGAGTGCGTCGATTTCCTGTGCCGCTCGTATTATATTGTCCCGTAGTAGTGAGGACGCGTCTTTGGCTCCTTGTGATTGGCCCGTCGGTTGTTCTGTCGCTTTCGGCTTTCGGTCAAAATTTAAAATGAAACATGAAACGGACAACACGTGGACGATGCAGACAACAGTACACAAATGATTTGTGTACTGTCGTCTGCATCGTCCACGTGTTCCGTCGCCACAACTGAAGAAAGCATGGCAAGTTCGAAGCAGTGTCAAGTCGATGTTGATTTGCTTCTTTGACGCTGATGGCATCGTGCACAAAGAATTTCTTCCACCAAGTGAAACAGTTAATGGACGATTTTAATGCGATGTTCTTCTGCTAGGAAGAGAAAACATTCGACGCAAGCGATCTTGCCAAGTGGTACAAAAATTCGTGGATCCTACACAACCACGATCATGTACCAACTCACACGTCACTTGTGCGTCAATTTCTAGCCACAACGAAGACAACACTACTACGCCACCGTCCCTACTCCCCAGATCTTGCCCCTTGTGATTTCTTCCTGTTTCCGAAGTTGAAACTGAAGCTCAAGGGGCGCCGTTTTGAGGAGATTGCGGCGATACAAACCGAATCGCAGGCAGTGTTGAACATATGAACACGCGAGGACTTCCAGTACTGCTTCCAGTCATGGACAAGTCGCTAAGATCGGTGTATTCATGCGGAAGAACAGCGTTTTAAAGAGGATGGTGGTGGATGAAGTTGTAAGAACAGTGTGTTTGTTTTTTTACATTCCGTGAATTTCTGGGTAGCACCTCGTATATATTCTTAAAATTAAACAGTCAAATTAAATGGTCCAGACTACATCTCGGGTTCTTAGACGTTAGCTCAAATCCAAAATTAAAAGTGCATCTAGTCAGAGATCGGATATACTCTTAAGAGTAGACTGATGCAATCAGCAGCTCCTACGAATTCGACACTAGAATTGCGTAGACCGTCGAGCTAGACCTATGGATTACACTCCTCCGTCATCCCTATGTTAGATGAATTTCTCGCTCCACGTTGAATGGGTGTCTAAAAGCACTAGATCCCTCTGATAAAGGGAAATCAGTAGGACAGAAGGTTAACAGCCGAACTGTGGAATCTGTTCAGCTGGCCTGAGTAGATTGTCGGAAGACGGGCATTGATCGAACCGAAGCTCTACCTCATCCACACCAGTCAGCTTAATGGCCCAGATACTTTGTAGATAAAGTCAGATACAGCCGCTCCAAAGATCTGGACCAAAAAATTGGTCAGTTTTAGAATGAACCATCGGGGATTCCCTAACCGAATAGTCACTCGAGTGAATTGGACACTACTTGGTGTCCCGTTCAGCTGTTCTACCTACAGTATGAATGCCGACGAAATCATCCATTGATCCACGCCGTAAAAGCCACATGGTATAGGGTAGATCAACGTCGACTTTAGAGAAGGATGTCAGGCAAGCCATCCGTAATTTCGTCTCGTTTTCATATTTAACCTATTTCCAGTAGTTTGTATGAAAGGTGATGAAATTTCCTTATTTCAAAAAACGACTTCTATATTCGCTGTACACAAAAGTTAATACTAACATATGAGCCACAGCAATCAAAAAATGCGTCAACATACGGAAATTGTACGAACTTACGGTTCGTTTCTAGTATAAAGCAAAGCCGATGGGACAAAACTAATTTTAAATTCATATGTGCAAGCTTGATGTATGTATTACGTGCCCCAAAGCTCGTCTGCATTTCCAAAACAATGTCCAGAATTTTCGCTTTAGATTAAATAGGTATAATTATTCCACCAATATTGAAATTTGCCGATCTGTTCCCCAAAGGAATATTGTTTTTATTGTTGATTAGTAAACCCGATTTCGATGGATTTAGCACAAACGTATACCGTGACGATAATTCTGCATTTTCATTCAAACTTTGATTAATGTCCCGAATGGCCAATAAATAATCAGTGGCTGAAAATTAGTTATTGATCTGATTGTCATCCGTATAAATATCTATCATGCATCTCCTTAATCCGAAAATTAAATGACCTTGAGAACAGAGCTTAATCATACTTTATTGCAAAAATCCGCATATATTTAAGTTTTAGAACAGGTCAAGATTTTTAACCCAATTAATCATTATTCGTATTAAATTTAATCGCATGGATTTTATATGAAATCAAGTTAAACAAATATTTCATTGAGTTTTGTTTGTGAAGATTAGTGTTTTAAGCATTAAAATTATTAAATTCGTTCATTTTCAACCTCTATTCATAAAACAATTGTCTAAATATATGACTAATCGATGTTTCGTCATAATCTTCAGCAAAACAAATCCGACAGTTCAAAATACTCTGTTTATAATGTGCAATATCAATTATCTCTTTATATTAGCATTATATACAATTATTAATAACACAACTAAAACAACACACTAATTATAACTTACCAAATTAGATAATGAATACAAAATAGTTTTTTATAGTACGTAAATATTTGCACTAATGTTGTATAAAAATCCAATTAAATATGTGATGATAAAATACATTATTTAAGATACAGTGAGGTCCTAAAGTAACGGATAAATTCATTTTCTACGTAATTATTAATACAAAAGGAAAATCCTGGAAACAGGTCAATTTTTATATATGAAACTACACTTTTTGAATAAAATTATCTATGTGCCCCTTCAACCCCCTCGAAGTAATAACTACCCCTTTAAAAAATTTAAATGAAAAGGGGTAGCGTGTGTTACTGCGTTTAAAAGGGATTTTAATTCTCTATTCAGCAGTATATGCCTTTTTGATTTTTGGACGTCGATAATCAAGAAAAGAGTAATTTTATGACATACAAACAAGTAGGCGTAGAACCAAATACCTGTCACGAGTGACTAGTCTATTAGTTACCTTTATGTCAAAAAAGTAAATTTGTTTCTTTTTATGACATTTACTTCTCAAATTTGTTTTAGTTCGTTAGACGTCGTTAACAATTGTTAGGTATTAAACGTTTTTTTAGAGATTTCTAAGCGTTAATTTAAATTGTTCAACAATGAGCCTTTCCGAGACCCAAAGAATTGACGTATTAATATTAATTGGAGTGGGTGATAAAACACGAACGCATTCTGAAGTATGCAGAATATTTAATGATAAGTATCCTGACCGTCACATTTCCCAGTCTACGGTGAGTAGAGTCGAACAAAAATTCCGTCAATTAGGAACTGTCAAAGATCTTCCAAAATCTGGTAGATCAAAACTGAATGACGAAAAAAAATTGGATGTATTATTACATGTTGAGGAAAGCCCACATAAACCTACAAGAGAAGTAGCCGGTGATTGCGATGTAAGTAAATCGTCTGTCTTGCGTGTTTTGAAAAAAGAAAAATACCATCCGTATAAAATTCAAATGGTGCAGGAATTAAATGACGATGATCCTGATCGTCGATTACAATTTTGTGAAATTGTTACAAATAGATGTCAACAGGATCCGATGTTTCCCAAAAACATTCTTTTTTCTGATGAGGCAACGTTTACCCTACATGGAACAGTCAACAAGCAAAATTGTCGGTATTAGAGTAAACAAAATCCGCACTGGATGAGGGAAGGTTATACTCAGTATCCTATTAAAGTGAACGTTTGGGCTGGCATAATAAATAACAAAATTATTGGACCATATTTTTTTGAGGGGACATTAACTGGGGCGATTTACTTGGAGTTTTTACAAACATTTTTAATACCTGAATTAAGAAGACGTTTTCCTGATACTGTTAACCCCACAGAAATTAATAGAAACATATGGTTTCAACAAGATGGAGCTACACCACATTATGCAGCAGTAGTACGAGCTTACCTTGATCAAGTTTTTCCGCATCGGTGGATCGGTAGACGTGGTGAAACTGA
This sequence comes from Melolontha melolontha, assembly GCA_935421215.2. Taxonomy (NCBI): domain Eukaryota; kingdom Metazoa; phylum Arthropoda; class Insecta; order Coleoptera; family Scarabaeidae; genus Melolontha; species Melolontha melolontha. Next base: position 16,490,792 of record OW285236.1, read on the forward strand.
AAGGCCAGCCCGTTCTCCCGATATGACTCCACTGGATTATTTTTTGTGGGGTTATTTAAAATCAAAAATTTACTCCAATAAACCAATCAACATTAATGATTTAAAAAACCGAATAATGCATGAAATTAATCAAATCAGCGCTGAAATGTTGCAAAACGTTTTGGAAGAATTCCAACATCGTCTATTTGTTTGTCAAGAAATGAACGGACTCCAGTTTGAGCATATGATTTAAACTATTTTTAGTTATTGTAAATAATGTTAAATATTTTAAAATTTATTTCGTTCTGCGACATAATTAATTATACAATTTAAACAATTTAACATTGATTTTTCCTATTATCGACGTCCAAAAATCAAAAAGGCATATACTGCTGAATAGAGAATTAAAATCCCTTTTAAACGCAGTAACACACGCTACCCCTTTTCATTTAAATTTTTTAAAGGGGTAGTTATTACTTCGAGGGGGTTGAAGGGGCCCATAGATAATTTTATTCAAAAAGTGTAGTTTCATATATAAAAATTGACCTGTTTCAGGATTTTCCTTTTGTATTAATAATTACGTAGAAAATGAATTTATCCGTTACTTTAGGACCTGACTGTATATATTAATAATTGTATAATAAAGAAAACAATTAACTTCGAATAATTTAGAATTTATAGCCCCTAATATGTAAAATATTTACTATTTAATATACAAATTGTTGGATTTTGTCAACATTAATTCAAAAATGTTTGATTAATGAATGTAAGAGTAAAACACTTTAATATCAATGAGGATTCACACCAGGAAGATCGATATAACGGGTATTTTTTATAGAGGTATAAAACTTTAAGTTGCCAAAACTTTTTTAACTGGCGGCCATTTTGTCAGCTATCAAGTGATTTATGTTTAGTTTGGTTTGGCATTTCAACATGAATAGACTGACGCCTGAAAAACGCTTTCAAATTGTGAAAATTTATTTTGAAAATCATGGTTCTGTTCGAAATACGTATCGCGCACTACGTCCATTTTACGGTCAACATAATCGTCCATCAGAGCAATTAATTCGATTAACTATGGAACGTTTTCGCACCACGTTTACTCTAAATGATAATACGCATCCACAGAGACGTCGTACAGTGCGTACAGAAGAAGTCATTGCTGCTGTAGAGCGTAGCGTAGAGGAAGACCCGAATCATTCTATCCGCCATCGTGCACAGGAATTGGATATGTGTTCATCCACGTTATGGAAGATTTTGCGGAAAGATCTTGGTTTGCGTGCTTACAAAATTCAACTCGTGCAAGAATTGAAGCCACACGATCACCTAGCAAGGCGTAGATTCGGTGAATGGGCCCAAAACAAGATTGCCGTTGATCCCGATTTTCATAAACGAATTTTGTTTAGCGATGAAGCTCACTTTTGTTTGAATGGATACGTCAATAAACAAAACTGCCGTATTTGGAGTGATGGTAATCCTCAAGTGTAAGTTGAGACACCGTTACATCCAGAAAAACTGACTGTTTGGTGTGCTTTATGGGCTGGTGGAATCATTGGTCCGTACTTCTTTAAAAACGATGCTGGTCAGAACGTTATAGTCAATGGTGACCGCTATAGAGCCATGATTACTGACTTTTTCGTTCATCAATTGAACAACCATGATGTGCAGGAGCTGTGGTTTCAACAAGACGGCGCAACATGTCACACAGCTCGTGCCACAATTGATTTATTGAAGGAAACGTTTGGTAACCGCATAGTTTCACGTTTCGGACCCGTGAATTGGCCTCCAAGATCGTGCGATTAAACGCCGCTAGACTATTTTCTGTGGGGATATGTGAAGTCTACGCCGATAAGCCCGAAACGATTGACCACTTGGAGGACAACATTCGCCGCGTTATTGCCGATATACGGCCACAAATGTTGGAAAAACTCATCGAAAATTGGACCTCCAGATTAGAGTACGTCCGAGCCAGCCGTGGCGGTCATATGCCAGAAGTCATATTTAAATTATAATGCCAGAAGATTATATTTCGAATAAAGTAAATTTCATGTCAATTTAAAACATTTATCTTTGTTTTATTCCATTTCAAAGTTCTATACCTCTATAAAAAACACCCTTTACAAGTATTTTTAATAATATAAAATATTATTAAAAATAACAAAGAACTTGTATTGTGTTCTTCACACCAAATTTTTAATAATATTTTATATTATTAAAAACACTTTTGTATTATACAAAATTGCCTATTCAAGGTTGTTTCAAATTATTCTGCCATCCATACACTCAAATATATTTTTTAATAAGAAACAAAATACTGTAAATACCACAAAAATATATTTATTTCCACATTCTTCATAGCTTCATCTACTTTATACATATTTTACTTTTTTGTTCAAACATTTGTCTCATCGCGTTCAACAAGTTTTTGAATTCTGATGTAGAAGAAATCTGCCGGTTGTGAACAAGCCCAATATTGAAAAATTTCCACAATTTATACGTATTCAGGTTTGTATGCAAGTCGAGTTATTTTATGGCAAAATGGTGTAGTATGTGCTCGTCATTAATTTAAATAATTCAAATTCTAAAAGTTATTTCGGTAATATTTCGAAATTATAGAGGTTATTTTAACAAATTAAATTGTTCGTGAAACAAATAAACACTAATTGCATATACGTTTGATAAAGATACAATCGTTTGAAAGGTTTTTCATTGGATACTGTGGCTAAGCAGAAACTTAACCCTACGACTACCAGGAAAACGGCCTATCGCTACTTACCGCGCGGGTCCATTGGACTCGTATTACTATATGCTGGGTTTGAGCTAATATTCGCCGATTATTTTGAATTCAATATAGCGTAAGCATTATTATATTTTACTTTTATTTTATTCAACATAAGAAAAGACCATTAGAATAAACCGAAGCAGTAATAATAATAAGTAGAGCAGACCAATTTCCGTGCGCGCCATGAGCGCCGGTATGGGAGTGTAATTCGTAATATATTAGAATATGCGATGGAATAGAGACGCAACATGAGCTTGTTACCGATATAAGTATAGAAGTAGAGACATTTATTCTATCAGAAATAATTAAATATACATTTGGTTTTCTGCTATTAAAGTAATACGCATAAACACACGAAAAATAAGAATAGTACATATTAGCAGCGTTGTATGTACCTATAAATAAAATGGAAAATGTATGAAATCAGTGATTGTGTGCACGACAAAGGATTTAAAAAAACACAATGTTTTAAGCGTCTTTCAAGGATTGACAAACTGGAGAAACTCGATTGTATATTTTCAACATCAGGTGCGGTTCTAAGGTTATTGCTGAAAAACATGTCCGCCGTGAGGAAAAATATGTTTATATTCGGAAAACGAGCGTTCTACATCTAGTGATGTTATATTCGCATAATCAAAATACTTTGTTAAGCAACTTAACGCATCTGTAGACGTGCCCTCACAAATACGTGTTAAGGTGTCAAAATCTGCATTTCTGTCTAAAACACTTTCAAATTTAATTAGAACACTTTCACTTTTTGCGTCTTCTACAGCATACAGTTGTGCGTGAACATCTTTAACGATTTGCAGTGATACCTCTAACGACAGCGACGAATTTTCTAATTTTGTTATTGCTTCTTCGAGTCCCAAGTAATTCTCACGAATACTTTGTAAATCCATTTTAATCTGGGCATCTTGAAATTTTTTCTGGCTTGTATTGATAGCTGGACTTTCTTTCAGATCGAATGATAAAACCACGTCCTTAATTTTTTCAAAATGTTCATGATAGTAAAACCCCACCCGTAACAATGTACCCCAACGTGTCAGAATCGGCTGTGGTGACTCAGGGGTATGGGGACACAATTCATGAAATTCCCGAATACGTTTTGTAAATTTCAGGAATACTGCCTTTGTACTCGATATTAAAGCATCTACCTCTGCATAACATCTACGAACCTGTTCTGCCACAAGGTGTAAAGCATGGAGTTTACAAGTAATATGTAACAAGTTAGGACAATATTTTCTAAGAGACCGGCCTACAGAACACATGGTTGCGGCACCATCGGTCATAAACATTAATACTTGGTCTTTCGAAAGTTTAATTTTTCCAAAGTATCTAATAGCACCTCTAAAATTTTTTCGGCATTACATTGTTCTAGTCGTCTGGATGCTAATAAAATTGAAGACGTTGGTTGATGTGGTTCCATATTACGCGCAATCACATTAACTACAGATTGTTTTTTGCTGTCAGTTGTTTCGTCCACACATAACCACAGTTTTTTATTTTTCAGTTCGGCTTTGATTTTATTTTCAACCTGTTTACGTACCGATGGTAAATTCCTTCGTAAAGTTGTCGTGCTCGGTAATGTTTGATTTGCGTATTTATTCCAAAATGAAATAAATGAATCATTACTTAACAAGGTAAACGGCAGTGTACATACAATCATAGTTACACATAGTTCATGTATAAACTGTTGTCGATTAATTTTGTTATTATTGTGCTTCAAACTGCTCACGTGTTCTTTACAATGTGTTTTTGACCAACACATGTATGTATTGCACACTAAACATTTAATTTTTGAGCCATCGTATATTAAGTCCGGGAAATCCATAATAAACTTATTCACTTCGTCTGACAACGGTCGTTTTCTCAATTTATGTGTCGACGAAATTTTATTACGTATGCTTACACTTACATGCAGTCTAAGCAAGTACCAAACACATACTGAATGCTTTTTATTAGTTCTGATGCAATACAATCATCCTCACATCGGCGCACATGGCGCGCACGGAAATTGGTCTGCTCTAATAATAAGACATAAATATTGTAAAATAATATATATAAATGACTTACATAAAAGTAAAAGTGGGTTAAACACATTTCTTACATATAACTCTTGAGTGTTCGCCGCATACATTGGTTTTACAACGTGCACAAGTTCTTGTTTTTCTGTCTTTTGAAGATGGACAAACATCACATCTCTTCTTCTTTCTTGAAATATCAGAACTAGAAGACGCTTCAGCTTCTTTTGCTTCTGGTTTTTCGTGGTCCTTGTATTCTGCTAGTTCCTTTCCTAGCTCAATTAGAAAGTTGCTTCTCTTTTTCAAATCAAAAATTGAATTATGTACGCGTTCATGGCGCTGATGTCTATCATGTCTCGAATGTCTCGAAGATGTCTATCATCATTATAAAAAACTACAAGAGGCCATCTTTTCGTCATCCTTTTCACGGTGTATGATCGTGTCATTTCGTCCAAGTTGTCCACGCCACCTTTTGTTTTATTGTAATCCAGGATTACCTGAGGTTTCGTTTTTTCGCATTATCAACATTTTTCTCACTGTGCAGAGTACTCAGCAACGTTACAAGCTTGCGTTTCTTTAGGCAATACGAAATAATCATCGCATCGTCTATAAAAACAAACTGTGTGGAAAAAACACTTGACGATTTTTTGGATCAGCAAATGAAGATGACAATTCAGGCTTATTTTTACGGATCGTACCAACTAATGTTAGGTTTTTTGATAACAAATACTTTGCAAGATTGAAGGAAGTAAAGAAATTGTCGCAGGTGACATTCCCTCCAGAGTTTTCAATTTCTTCTACTAAACGATTTACAACCTTTTGCCTTGATTCTTGTCTCTTTCCTCTCCCTGCTTTCCAGGATAAATTTCCAGTTTCCATGCATAGGTTGTTACACTATCACAAATAGCCCAAAATTGTATTCTATATCGCCCAGGTTTTGATGGAATATATTGTCTAAAGGGACATCCACCTCTGAAAGTTACAAGCTGTTCATCAACCGTCATACACCAATTTGGTACATACGCATCTCGCAAATAAGTATTCCATAACTCAAAGCATTCCCGTATTGGTGCTATTTTGTCGCCACTCCTTTTTCTTCGTCTTTCCGCTGCATCGTAGAATCTAAGTACACGAAGTATATTTTGAAATCTATTTCGAGCGATAATAGTACCGAAGATTTTTCGACCATTATTTTTGCTCCAAAGTTGTGTTACGTCCTCGTTATAAGATTTGTATACACCTATTAGTATCAAAACTCCAATAAATTTCTTCAATTCTTGGACATCCATTTTTACACTTTAGGATAATTTCAAGAAGAGGTTTACGAAAATAAATAAAAAAAAGAAGCAGGTGTATCGACCTCGCGATTTCCAAAACGTGTTGGGCCTGAACGTTCTCGTAAAATATTGTGTCGTGGTTGTCTTCCGTGATGAGGTAAAATAGGATCTTGGTTATTAGTATCTTTTATACGTATTTCGACACTTAACTTATCATCTTCAATAGGAAGAATTAACAGTGTTGGGCATGAACACAGTAAGGCTAACACACAAAGATCAGGAAACATTTTACTAGACTTGTGGTAAGGGGAGTGTTACATTTTTAAAGTAAATACAATCGATTGCTATTTAATGTTAACTAAAGGTCTTCAAGGCATAAATGCGTAAATAAATAATCGTATAAATAATATGAAGGGATGGAAGAGGAGCTAAAATCTATCGCGCATCCTTTCCCACTCGTTTAATGTTTATGCTGTTATGAAATTCTCCGACTCATAATTTCTTACAATTGTGTAACATTGACAGTACTTATGGCTAGACTATAATAATAAATACAAGAAGACTTACTGCAAAAGATTATTATTTGGCGTAAATTTTTTTACGTTATTCTACAAACAATCCCAATTTTTCATATTCTTTATTCATGGAATAAATTATTTTGTCTCTTTCAGATTGTTCGACGTTGGGGGCCAACGATCAGAAAGAAAGAAATGGATTCACTGTTTCGAAGACGTTACGGCGATAATATTTTGTGTTGCAATGAGTGAATATGACCAAGTCTTGCATGAAGACGAAACGACGGTAAGTAAATTAATTTTGCTGGTAAAAAAGATAGGGATAGACAGCGCTATTCTATAACAAAAGGGATACGCTTATCTTCTCTTGATTTCTAAACTTTTAATAATTTAAAATTGAATAGATATCATATTTTTATTTGGACTTGTTTCGCATTGGTGAGACTTGTACGTACAGACACGTGTTTCGAACTCATTCCGGTTCTTGTCAGTGTACGCGAAGAAGCACACCAAATGCTTGAGTTAGTGCTAATATAAGCAAAATTTTATTCAGTCATATGTCATGAGAAAGCAACTCAAAACATCTTGACGGGCAAGAGAGGCACACAGACAACGGTTTCCATGGGTAGCTAGGCTACTAGAAGGATATTATACGTTTGAATGTGTAACCCATTACTCCTAGCCTATCTTTTACATGTTGAAGCTACATTGTGGCAAGGATTAACTTGAGCGTAGATAGAAGCGGGGTTCTTATAATGTATTTTATTTATTAGTTTATATTTCGTAAGATAAATAAAGTGCTGTGAGTAAGTTTCTTGTTTTCATAGTTTTAACTGTTAATTACATCGTAATTTTTGTAATAGATCCTGTTTAATATCGTTTGATTGAATCTATTTCTACCAATTACTTCGACGTAAGTGTGCATTGAATTTCGTTCAGTTTCAATAACTTCGCACACATTTTTAGTTTGCATTTATTTAGATCTAGAGCATTGTTTCAAGTTACTTTTTCAGACATGATATGGAAGAATGTCGAGAACGGCATTGTAAAACAATGGCGAGTTGGATTGACGGTCATACTGATTGTATGTCCATTGTCAGTGATTCCGAAATTTATTACAAAATCCGTAAAATATCGTCAAAAATTCGTCACTTAGGAATTACAAACACATCTGAACTCTGTAAAACTTTTATGGCGGCTAATATTCCATTAAATAAACTTAGCAATCCCACTTTAAAAATATTTCTGAAAAAATATACTGGTCGAAATGTTCCTGATGAATCAACTTTACGCAAATATTATGTTTCTAGGTGCTATACGAGAACAGTAGAACGCATTAGAAGCCATCTTTTAAATCAATACATATGGATAAGCGCCGACGAAACGGTGGATATGTTAGGACGCTGTGTGGTAAATGTTGTAGCTGGTGTACTACATCCAACTATTCCCTATAACTCATATGTAATAGCAACAAGTGTTATACTTATAAATAGAGTTGATGCGGAAACAGTTGCTGAAACCATTAAGGAGAATATGCAAAAAATGCTTCATTCGGACGCCACGTACAAAGAAAAAATACTTTTATTTGTCAGTGATAGTGCTGCATATATGTTAAAAACAGGCAGACTATTGAAGAAAACATATCCTAATATGCTGCATATTACTTGTGTAGCACATGCTCTCCACAGAATCTGTGAATATATCAGAGACACTTTTCCGGAAGTTGATAGACTTGTATCAGCTTTTAAAAAAGTTTTCAGAAAGGCACCATTGAGAGTAGCTCTTTTCAGGGAAAAACTTCCATCTCTGTCACTGCCTCCCACTCCAGTAATAACTAGATGGGGAACATGGCTGGAAGCTACTAGTTATTATGCTGAGAATTTCGATAGTCTAAAACATTTCGTAACACTGCTAAAGGAGGATGCTAGAAGGATTGGTGAGTGCAAGGAGCTCACACAAATCCCAAATTTAAAAAATCAGTTGTACTTTCTTCACGAACACTTCGGAAAATTGCCAAAACTAATCACTTATTTTGAAAATCGAAATCTCAAATTAAATGACGGATTAACCACATTAGATGTGGCTGTTAATAATTTGAAAAGTATTCCAAGTGACTTCGGATGTGGCCTTCGGCAAAAGTTTGAAGCAATTCTTAATAGAAATCCAGATTTAATTACATTGCAGCAATTATGTATGGAGACAATTTCACAAAATCTAACGGCTAAATATGCTAACCAGTTGCGATGTAGAAAGGACGTTTTCTATTTATAAGGATGTACTTAATTCAAAGAGAACAAAATTGACAGAAGAAAACCTTGAGAAACTATTGCTAGTCAATATTAATACTCCTTTACTCAACTTGAACGACAAAATGAACAAATAAAAATGTTCCAATTATAGAAATAAAATTAAAAACTTTAAAAATACAACTTTTCAACAAATACATATGTATTTCGTAATTTTATAGATCACCACCCGATTGTTTTCCAATTATATAAATAAAATTAATTAATAAATAGGTATTTCGTAATTTTAGATAGATAGATCACCACCCGTATGTTTTCCTATTATATAAATAAAATTAAAAACTTTATAAATACAACTTTTCAACAAATAAATATGTATTTCGTAATTTTATAGATCACCACCTGTTCGTTTTCAGCATAAATAAAATTAAATATTTTAGAAATACAGCCTTTCGCCAGTACTGCACTGGGCTTTGCGTCATGTGGTAAGCGTGTCCGTTCTCTAGTTATAACCTTGTGCGTATGCTGGCGCCCCCTCTCTCCGCTATCCCTACAAACTGTACACTAGGTGTTTTTACGCTTTGACGACTATAATCGCTTTATTTGTGTACACGGCGTCGTCCCAAGTTTTCATTTTAATTGGAGCGTCCTTTCGAGCATAACAAAGTATTTCCAACCGAATATGTTTTAAACTTTTTATCGATTTTTAATTAACTTAAATATCAGTGATGTAAAAGTCACAGTGATAGTGACGATCTATAAAAAAGGGATATATTATTAAAAGATCTCTGTTTTATTATATTTTCTCCAGTATATTATATAACAATAAGAAAAATATATTTTTTTATAAACTGAAAATATTTCTGTTTACTTTATATTCCCTTCTTTAAATAACAATCGATTTTAATCTTTCACATTTGCCAGGCGTCCCGTGACGGTTAAATTTTTTTAGATTTTCTTTTTAATAGCATTTTATTATACTATAAGCCTGGCATCTTTATAAGATTCTTCCTCTCTTACTTTTTCTTTCCCTCTTGTTCTATCGTCTTTAATTTTTTTCTGAAACGTATACGCGTGATTGCCTATTTGCATACACTATTTCTATTATTAATTTTATTATTTATCTGGCTTATGTTCTTATTTATATAGGGTATGGAAATAAAGTAAGGAATAAATTCGGTAACTTCTTTAATATTTATTTTTCAGAAAAAACTTCAAGGAGGTATACCGATTTTAACTATAGTAAATATTTTCAGCATATCTTCAGTTTTTAGTCATTTGTTTTTCATGTTATGACATGTCATCGATGTGTTTTTTAATGATAACCTATATTTTTCTTTATTGATTTCGGTAGTACTTTCCATTCTGTTTCCAACCGTATAAAATTGTCAATATGTTATTTTTGAAAAGAAATAAAAGTTCGAATGTTAAAAATTCAATAACAAATGTGTTAAATCCTCCTGGTTTGAAAGACCATGTATATCTTATATCTGATCAAAGTACCGAATGTTGCGTTGTACTCGATTCTCGAAGGACCATGTATAATGTTGTGTTTGACCCACCCCTCACGGGGCGTAACTTCCGTATAAGCTGGTTACTTCTTTTGGTTGGTGGCAGTTAAATTGAAAGTTGGTGTGCTTTCTGAATGTTTTATTTATTTTATAAAAAACACTTAAACCTAATTTCATAACATAATTTTCACAATGTAGCACTTAATGTAAACTTAAACTTAATTCTTTACTGTTTGATTGTTGTATATTGTGTGATTGTTATGTGTTGTGTATCTGTTGTATACAGAATTATGTATATTATCTGTATGATTGTTGTAGGATGTATTGTGTTCAGTATGATTATGTTTGTTGTGTTACAAGTATATATAAAAAATATCACTACCCCCTACCCTTACATAACTAAAATATGTGTACGTGTTGTGGAATTTATCTACATTATTGCTTCTTGGAAATTTACCTAATTGTGCTAATTTTATTTTATATCTAACATAAATATATACAATATAAGATATTTCGTTTTATAACGAAACAAAATGAATAGTTACTATTGTATAAAACAAAACGGTCAAATTCAGTTGTTCAATTTGTTGTCAATAATTAAAAAGAAACTATCTAACTAAAAAAGCACACAAAAAATAGATGTGCAGTTAACCGAATGAATAGTGCTATTCAACAACTGCTGATGTACTTACAGATATTGTAGACTATTTATATCGTCCGTCGTAATGACGTCCATTTCAGCCCGATGTGTCCGGTTTCTACTCATTATAAAGAACATATATCGCATATTAAATTCAATTGACCAGAAAAATCTAGTATCGCACGTCATGTATTAGAAACCGATCATCACATCACAATAGAAGGGGTAAAACTGATAAAAATAGAACCAATCCGAGGTAACTCGGAAAGTATTCATATTAACTAACAAATCGGAGACTGTGGCTTATAAGTGAATAAAATAAAATTAAAAAACCCTTACCACAATAGAATTTAATGATTCTAAATACGTATTTCTACAACCACGTTGTCATCTTCAGTAGAAAAAACAGTGTAACACTTGAACGCACAAAAACACTCACAGAAGGATTGTTAAAACTGAGTGTTAAACTAGAAGACGTTCAGAACAATCCTTCTGTGAGTGTTTTTGTGCATTCAAGTGTTACACTGTTTTTTCTACTGAAGATGACAACGTGGTTGTAGAAATACGTATTTAGAATCATTAAATTCTATTGTGGTAAGGGTTTTTTAATTTTATTTTATTCAAGTATTCATATTGTTAAAAACAAAAATAATACTTTTAATGCGGACAACGGGTCCTGTCTCTTCTAGTTGTTTCTTTTCATTCTTATAAGAGAGAGAGAACGGAGAGCGTGTGCCATTTCTGAAGAGGGGTAGTTGGACAAAATTTTAGTTTTCTTAAAATTAATGTATAAGAGATTCTTTGTGTTAACTTTACTGCGCCCCTTGTTCAACACTGTAATATGTGGTTTTACCTACTGAGGATGACAACTTAGTTGTCGAAATACGTATTTATAATACGATTATTAATTGTGGTAATACCTGTTTTTAAATTTATTCGTTACTTTATTTCCACACTTGTATAACTGAATATACAGTACCACAGTGATCACATCGAGGTACAAAAATTCCTATTACCAACAAACACTAAATTAAATTAAAAGAAATCCAAGTTCTCTTATCACACATTATTACTTTTCCATTATATATACTAATGGAAAAGTAGTAATGTGACAGACATTAGAAAGGCTACTTCCTTACACGACATACTCGCTACTTGACATTTCGATAAGCTTTCCTATTTCCAGAACTGCATCGCGAGACATACGTGATATTATTTGTAGACCTTTCTGTTTTTCCTCTCGACATGCCGATCTTTTAAGACGATTCCACTTATCACGAAAACACATTTCTTATCTTCGCCTTCATGTTCTCGTTTCTTCTCTGAAATTCGAGAATATACGTTTCCATTGTCAAATGTTATCTCGCACAAACATACACATCTACTCCCGTGGAGTGAGATATTCTACAAAAGCAATCGAATATTTAAGAATAGAAATAGCATTATTAACGTAATTATTGCCTTTTTCCGAATGTAAACTTGGAATTATATATACACAAGTAATTGAAAAGCTTGTCTTGATATGTTTTTGTGCCACGGCAGGTGCACGCCGAATAATATTATTGAATTTTATTTTTAGCTGTTAAATAACCTATATTAATTGTATACTAATTATAAAACTAGTTAAAGTTTATAATTGTTGCATTGTTCATAATGGAATTTATTGTAGACTATCTAGTCATAGTGGATTTTAGAAAAGATATAAAGCTTCCAAACTGTGTATTAATAGTATATTAGAGAACTAGTGTCATACATAAGACGATGTTTTGTTGTACGAGGCCAAGTTTGGAAAACGAGCCGAAGGCGAGTTTTCCAAAGGACGAGGACAACAAAACATCTTATGAAACGAGTTTTCTATACTATTTTTTCTATTTCGCATTTCCATAACTTTTAAAATTTGTATTTTTCATGGTATGCAATTTGTATAAAATAAGTGAAATTTACTTTTTTGAAATGTAAACGTTGGTCAAACTGACATTCCCTATTTTTAAATAGCGAATGTCATTTAAAATTTATTATTATTCTAATTCAAACAAAAACTATAAAGAAATGATCGATAATTCTAATTACCTAAGCGGGACACCACCGAATCTCCGTGAAATAGCAAAAAATACATCTGGAAATTTATTGCCAGAAAAATCTCGTGTAGTCTATGAAAAAAATTATCAGCAATTTGAATCTTGGTGTATTGAAAATGAAGTTCACATACTATCAGAAAATGTTTTATTGGCATATTTTAAGCTACAAAGTGAAATAAAAAAGCCCTCGACACTATGGGCATTATATTCTATGTTGCGTTCTTGTTTAAATATCTATAAGAACTTAGATACATCAAAATATTCTAAACTACAAGCATTCTTAAAACGTTGTGGACAAGGATATCAGCCAAAGAAATCTAAAATATTAGATATGGAACAAATTGATCATTTTATAGAAAATGCTGATGATAAATTGTACCTTGCAATAAAGGTTTCTCTATTAAAACACAATTTGCATAGCATTTTCATTTTAGGTTGCATTATTAATAGGTTATGCTGGAGCTTCTAGACGAAATCAATTAGTAAATATGTCAATCAATGATATTGAATATAAGGATGATTTCATTGTTTTTTCGATACCTAAAACAAAAAATTATTTACCTAGAAGTTTTGCAATCACAACCCCTAAATGGATTGATTTAATAAAAAAATATATAAGTTTAAGACCAAAAAACACAACCATTGAACGTTTCTTTCTTACCTATCGCAATGGATATTGTATATCATGTCCAATTGGAATTCATATAATAGGCAAGATGCCTAAACTTATTGCGGTCTTTCTTAAATTACCAAATCTTGAATTATTTAGTGGACACTGTTTTAGACGTTCCAGTGCGTCTCATATAGCAAAGAAGGGTGGTGATTTGATTACAATTAAGCAACATGGAGGGTGGAAATCGTCAGCTATAGCTGAGGGTTATATTGATACATCCATGAAAAGAAAAATTGAGGTTGCTCAAATGTTCTCGTCTGAACAAAATACATCAAGTGGGTGTTCAAGCGTTTCACAGCCACAATCTTAAAATAAAAAATCTAAAGTTATTGTTGAAACTAATACTACAAGGAAAACGTTAGTTTCCAAACAAAACCTACCTGGCATTAGTATAAATGCTTATGATTCATCGCAAGTTAATGTACATGTTTATACTAATTACAATAACTAAAATAAAATACATTAACATAATTATATTTTTATATTGAGTTTTGTGCTTTATTATTACCTTTTTTAAGTACTAAAATATAATAATAAATAGTCGTTATTCTACATTCATGTATTATCTTTTGTATTCTGGTAGGTACATAACCTATATTAAGCAGCGTGTCAAATATTATTCCAAATTGAACAGGAAACCAACACTGAATAATGAAAGGTTGCGTCTCGAAATATGGTTCATATCGAGCCGCGAATGCGTATCAAAATGAGATCATTGTGTGTGCGAAATAGAAAAACATGTTTACTAACCTACAAATTGTCTAAGGAAAATAGTGATAAAATAAATAAAACTCGGCAAATATCGAAGGTCGCTTTTAAAAATTTGAATAGAGTTTTACAGTTCAAATATTGTAATAGAATTCAGTTTATACAACAGAACGGTTTCAACTTGTAAGTGAACATTGAATTAATTGACGAGGGATACACTTGTTGAAACTCCATAACGAAATATAAATGAAATAAACTGATTTAAAAGGTTTAAAGTTTTAATGTAGATTTCCACTACAACGTTGTTTCACCGCACTGCGGTTTCATCAGGTGAATGAATAATGGTAAATTTACAATATTAATGTTATTATATACTTAATTTAATAGATTACAAGTTTAATAACAGTGGTAGGGATAATTAATAATAATATTGGGATAATTCAGTTTGATCGTTTAAAGCTTGTATATCTTAGAAATTTCTAAGGATTCTAATAGATCAAGTTTTCTACTTTTATCTTGAATATGAAGTATTTTAAAGTTAGCATTGAAATTGCGGTAATTAAATTGGAAATTTCTTGATATACAGAATTAGGGTTAGCTTTAAACGATCAAACTGAACTTCATTTCAAGTAACAAAAACGCAAAACTTGTATATTCATTATTATTTGTTTCAAAGTTACAGATATGAATGTGATTGTCAGATCATGAAAATAATGTAATCCTAAAGTCAATACAAACTGATTTTATTTAAAAAAAGTTATACGATTCAATAACAGGCCTGTGATTGTTAAAGTCGCATAATAAAATGTTATTCTAAAATAAATAAACACGTGTCGTAGTGCATACAGTAATTTCTTGGAGACCTACAAAAAAGAGTACTCGAAATTGATTTATGATAAAGAAGGTTCTTACTTATTTCGTAAGTGCTGAACCATGAATATCATACAATAAACAAATGTTCAGATGATCGTTAACGTTGCATTTTTTAATAAAGGATTACATTACGTTTCAGTTCATACAACAGCTTATTAGTGAGTGGACACGTTTTCTTTATTCAAAATGCCTTACCGATTTTCTTTTCAAGAGTATGCGGACATGCATTTTGTGTATAGCTACTGTAACGTCAGTGCACGTCATGCCCGACATCGGTTTCCCGATAGGCGCATTCATTACAGAACGTTTCTGGAAGTACACAGACAATTTCGGGAATACGCACTGCGTGGTTATTTTTTCGACCCAGAAGTAAATTTGCCAGCAGACTTAGAGGAAGAAGCAGTAGCTATTGTTACAAGGGATCAAACTCTCAGTGTACATCGAATCGCTAGACAACTAGGAGTGCCACGAACGACAATTTGGCAAATTTTAAAACGTGCGGGCTTATATCCACATCACTATCGCAGGAGACACGGTTTGCTTGAGGCAGACCACTATGCTCGTTTAGTTTATTCTACCTGGATATTAAGACAGTTACGGCTTCATTTTAATTTCTGCAGGACAGTCCTCTGGACAGATGAATCTACGTTCAGAAAAGTGGTGTTACAAATCTGAGAAACCTGCACAGGTGGTCATCAGAAAATCTCAAAGCTATACGCCCATCTAAATTTCAACATGAATTTTCTATTAACGCTTGGGCGGCCCTAATCGATGACTTGTTGATTGGTCCTGTCGTTCTTCCTGGGAAGTTAAATGCGGACAATTACCTTCAATTTCTTATTGACGAACTGCCAGGTCTTTTACAGGATGTCCCACTGAATGTTCGACGAGCACATGTGGTTTCCCATGGATGGGGCACCACCACATTTCGGAATTGCTGTCCGAAATTGGGTTAACGTCAATTATCCAAGATGGATTGGTCTAGGTGGTCCTGTTGCATGGCCACACAGATCACCCGATCTTAATCCCCTTGACTTTTATTTATGGGGGTACATGAAAAATTGCGTCTACGCGCAAGTTTCGAACACAAGAGAAGAGTTGTTGGATCGTATTCACCTGGTTGCCGAGCAAATCCGACAAAACAAGTTCTTCTGTTGGCTTACGGGCACAAGCCTGCATTCAACAAGCACGGGGACATTTTGAAAATATTATTTATTGAGCTTTTTTGTTAATAAAACCAGCTTCTATTGACTTTTTTTCATTATCTGACAATCACATTCATAGATCTGTAACTTTGAAACAAATAAAAATGGATAGACAGGTTTTGCGTTTTTGTTACTTGCAATGAAGTCTACTTTACACTACTAAAATTTGAACATAACGATACGGGACACTTGTATATAGGCGCAATAACTAAATTTAATAACATAGTGTCAGTATTAGAAAAAACTCTTGAAGAAATTAGAAGAAACCAATATATTTTATTTATATATTTTTTTATAGTTTACAGAACTAATTTATTCAACTGTCAATAATGGATGTAAAATAAATTTTCAAATTTTGTTCTTAAATTTTTCTCAAAAAAATATATCTAGCATCATATATTTCTATAATTATGAAAGCTTCTTAGGTTTTATACTTTTTGTAAATACATAATGATCTTATTTTATAATAATCGCAACGATATGAATGCTGCATTCATATCGTTAAAAATAAAAGTAATACCTTGAACTTGGACAACGGTAATATGGCGTATAGTTGTCTTTTTTCAATCTTAGAAAAGAGGCAGAAAAGGTTCGAGGGCCGATGATGGAGAGTAAACACATGTGATGTCGTTTTTTCTTAAGAGAGGCAAGGTTTGTCGTAATTTTTAGTCTGTGAATTTTATTTTAAAGTTAGTGTATACGTGGACGCCGTGTAAAGTAGTTGCCCGTTTATGTGTTAGCTTTACTGTGCTCCATGTTCGACACTTTGATTAGTGGTTTTGCCTACTGATGATGACAACTTAGTTGTCGAAATACGTATTTAGGATACGATTAATTGTGGTAAGGGGTTTTCTACCTTTTTTTGAGTTTTTTCATAGCAAGTAGTTGCGATTGTGATTTTAAATGCTCGTTACGAAGCATTTTTTCGTTGTAGATATATAAAATAACACAATATATAAGGACTTAGATTACAGGTGACAAATGACAGTTTACGATAAATAACGAAAAATGAAAGGAATACGGCGTACGTTTTAGTAAGTCTGTATGATTAGCACAGCAGACACCTGAAATAATGTATTTTTTGCTGTTTACGAGTTATACAATGCACCGAATGATATAGAATATAGAAAACGGCGTATTCTACACTGGTATTGCGATGAGTCATACCCAATTTAATTTGATGTCTACTATAATAACTTGTACTATTACAAAATTAACGTTACTTATTCACCTGATGAAACCGCAGTTCGGTGAAACAGCGTTGAAGTGGAAATCTACAATAAAACTTTGAAACTTTTAAATCAGTATATTTCATTTATATTTAGTTTTGAACATTGAATATTGATAAAATTGAAAATATGATGTTTTAGTTCCATATCCTAGATTTAATTACATTTATGAACATACTTTGTTTTAAGACGAAACAGAAATAAATGAATAATAATAACGGGTGTTCAGAAACATTCGAAGTAAAGTGGGCTCTGAACAAGAAATCGTATATCTTTACTTAAGTATCTGATTTGTAATAACACAGTACAACACATGTTTTTGGGACTCAATTCTGAGAATTGCACGTGAAAGTAGCCCCAAAAAGAAGAACTTCTGCATCATTCGTTTTGTCAAGTTGGCTGCATTAATAATTTAATGGCCATACGATTTTTTTTGCTCAAGGTGGATTTTGATCACTTTTTCTATATTTTAACACGGTTATATCTCGGTATACCGTACGGAATGTCTCTTTTGTGTCTGAAGCAAAGTTGTAGATATTGAATTGGAGAAAACAAAAGCGGAACGAACCTACTCGAAAAAAGTGCATCCCTGGAGTGCCTTAAAAATCGCAAAAATGCCTATTCTTTCCCCATTTTTCACCTTTTTTGCTCAATAACTGGATTACAAATCCACAAATATGCTGTTTTT
The DNA here is from genome assembly GCA_935421215.2 of Melolontha melolontha. Lineage (NCBI taxonomy): Eukaryota > Metazoa > Arthropoda > Insecta > Coleoptera > Scarabaeidae > Melolontha > Melolontha melolontha. The sequence goes on from OW285236.1 coordinate 16,509,217, forward strand.
TTTTTCTTTATTAACTTTATTTTGCATGAAAATAAAAATTCCGGTTCATATTACAGCTATTCTTACACAGAAAATATGAGATTTTTATTTGTTATCTGTGCATGGAAACAAAATTTAGAACATTTTCAATTATTGTCAATATCCATCCTCGTTGAAGTTGACGCTTGTGGTTCTGATAATCTTGTTTTCTTCGTAGGTTGTTCATATTCATGTTCTGAGTCTGCATCATCAGTCCCATCTTAGCCACAATGTAATCCATTTCGATTTGTGTTACCGGTTGTGGTGCATTATTTTCAATATCCAATCTGCATCATTCACATTGGTCGGATTGGTGAAAACGGTTTCGGCTTGCAGGGACACAGTATCCAGACTCGGAGGTTTAGGTGGATCGGTAACAGCAGCGCGTTGTACTGGAAGTGTCGCAGTAAAAGTGGGAATGTATACTTTTGTTTACATTTTTTTTTGTTCAATCTATAACCGGAATTTATGCATGCGTAGCACCTGGTTTCATCAAGTCCAGTTTAGGTCTTGCACCCAAATTACTGGCTTCATAAAAGAAAACTGTACACCTTTTCCATGTACAGTAGAATCTCACAAATTAGAACCACTTTGTGCACCGGGCAGTTCGAATTTCTAAAATGTTCGAATTTCTAGACATTTTTTTTTTTTTACCGAAAATGATAAAATTATAATCAAACTAGTTATGTTAGCTTTATTTTAACACAAAACAGTTTTTATTTATTAACATTTAATTAATTGAACATATTAAATTCATAGAAAAACTTTTAAAAAGTTTTTTAATTATTAGGTATTTAATTGGTTTTTAACATAAAATCAGTAATACTTGTTTGTTTTTTTGATTTATTTAAACTTGATACAACGATATCGTTACGGACGTCCAAAAGGTTAGACATGTGTTTACTGGAAAATATATCACTGGTTTTGCACCATTTTATAACATTATTGATGCCTTCAAGGACTTTTAAATGAGGAATAGCTGGCGTTATGTCGATAATATCGACGTCGCTGCTATCTGAAGCCTCCTCATCGCTATTCTCTGCATCAGATCCGTCAGTAAACACATCTTCATTCCATTCCTCGATTTCATTTACATTTACGGAATTGTTTGGCATAATTTCATTCAAAAGATCAAGATTTATTTGAAGAACTTCATTGCAATCCTGATTTCGTTGAGCCAATTGTGCTAGTGGCAAATCATCATCGCTGTCGTAATCGCCTGAGTCCCAATTTAATAATTTGGACCAAGAATTTTTTAACACTGTCTGTTGTACCTCATCCCATGCTTGTTCCATCAAAATTTGCCGTTTCAAAAGCTTATCAATATCACCACCATCACCAATTAATTGAGATAGCAACTTACTTCTGTAAAGAAGTTTTGTCATTTTAATAGGATTTTGATCCATTGGCTGCACAGCTGCTGTTACATTTGGCGGCAAGAAATATGCAACTATATTACTATCCTCACTTTGAAGTTTATCAATTGGTGCATGAGCGGAACAGTTATCTACAAGCAGAAGAGCTTTTGGAGCCAAATTATTGTCTTCAGAAAATCGGATGACCTGTAGAACAAAAAAAAAATAAATATAAAAATATGGAACTTAAAATATGCATTGGTTAAACATACTTTTTTGATAAATATCTTGTGAAACCAATCATGAAAAATCCGGGAAGTCATCCACGCATTTTTCGAAAAGTCATAATGAAGTGGGTTATCAAATCCTCTGAAGCTTCTTGGCTTTTTAGCTTTTTCAATACCCAATGGTTTTAATTTGTGTGAGCCATCAGAATTTGCGCCTAGTAAAATTGAAACGCGTTCTTTTTGAATTTTAAATCCTTAGGCACTTTTTACACAAGCAGCGACAAATGTTTTATCTGGAAGGCAACGGAAAAATAATCCGCTTAATTATAGATTTGTGTTTCCAATAACCCTATTTCCGCAACTTTTGCACGAAATCTGTGTAGAAATGGAGTGACCTCACCAACATCACTCGAAAGTATTTCACCACCAACTTTTAAAAACCGTATTCCATGACGGGTTTTAAATTTGGAAAACCATCCATCACTTGCAGTAAATGCGTTTTCATCTTTATCGGGTACACTTCACTAAAAATTGACTTAGCTTTTGCTTTTAATACGGGTCATGTCACTGTGTTCTTCTTTTCACGTTGATTTAAAAACCACTTATAAAGGCGCTTTTCCATTTCCTCATATTCTGCCTTATGTAAAGATTTTTTTTTTGCTTCCTGATAGGTGCTGGTAACTGCATCCATTATTTCTTGTTTTTTTGATTTTATGTAGCTGATGGAAGATTTTGTCACATTAAAATCTTGAGCTAAACGATTTCCACTCACGCCTTCATTAAGTCTTTTTAATATTTTAACCTTAGTATCCAAAGATAAGGTTTTTTTTTACGTTTGTTTGGCATTTTTTTTTAACTTTCATACGTATGAACACTTCACTTTGACCTTCAGTCATCAACTGACCCAAATTTGTACAAGCCTATCAAATTTCACACGCATATGACCAATTTGTACACACCACGAATAACTCGGTGATTTCCCGTTTTATTTTTACTTTAATGAGCGAAAAAAAATAATTTGTAGTGAAAATACAAAAAAAATTAAAAAACTTCCAGAAATTAGAACTAACTTGTCTATTAGTCTATTTAGTTCTAATTTTAGAGCGTTTAGTTTGGTTTTTCGCCTATTTAGTTCAAAATCATAGAAAAAAAAAATATTTTCTAGTAGAAATAAAAACCAAAAAAAAACACTTCCAGAAATTAGAACCACAGGTTCTAATTTCATAGCATCCAATACATTGAAATGGCCGGTTCTAATTTCTGGACGGTTCGAATTTGTGACGGTTCGAATTTGTGAGATTCTACTGTATCCACATTATAAGGGTATTATAACAACTTTTGCACACTGTGTTCGGCGTAAAATTTGCACCACTTAAATCTGTTTCATCAAAATAATGACAATACGCTGTTTTAAATTCCTCAGTAAACAAGTTTTTTCGATCCTGTTTGCCTATTTTTGGGACGATATGACCACAAACGTAACAAAAATAATCCAATTTTGGGCACTTGTTATTTTCCATATTGAAATATTCAATGTTCTTCTGGTTTTAAAATGTAATTCACTCTGAACAAAAGGGTTGTTTATTCCACAGCCATTAAATTACTAATGCAGCCAACTTGACAAAACGAATGATGCAGAAGTTCTTCTTTGTGGGGCTACTTTCACGTGCAATTCTCAGAATTGAGTCCCAAATCAATGACCTGAAAAATGTTGTACTGTGTAATTATTAAATGTCAACTGTTGTCTGTCAAAAATCAATCTATCTCAGACATGACTTCATATTTTCAAGGACTACTTTGACTTCGAATGTTTCTGAACACCCGTTATAATAATAAATTTACAATTTTCATTTCGTCTCCTAAATATACATTTCATGTACTGTATGCATATCTAGAGTTGAGTATCCTCTCTCACTTCTTAAAAATAATTGTTATCATGATGATTAGGAAAATTGCAAAACATTATTTAAAGATTAAAAAGAACGTTTTTTATTTTATTTTTTTACAATTTTTATTCTGTTTCAGAACCGAATGCAAGAAAGTTTAAAACTGTTCGACTCAATCTGTAACAACAAATGGTTCACAGATACCTCCATCATTCTCTTCCTTAATAAAAAAGATCTCTTCGAAGAAAAAATTAGGAAATCTCCGTTAACGATATGTTTTCCGGAATATGCAGGTTTGTATTTTTTTATATATTAAACTTTAAATAAATACAACTGAAGGCAGTACAGTAGAACCTCGATTATCCGGGTCAGTCGGGACCGAACCTTTGCCGGATAATCGAAAACACGGATAATCCAAGAACCTCACTTTTAATTCTTTAATAATTTATTTAAACAAATACATATGGACGTATGTCAAAGGAACAAAAGAAACGTGATTGAACATGTAACAAAAAATAAAAGATTTAATATTTATACATATGTAATATGTACTACATATACATATTATATGAACTATAATAACGTGAATAAAATCACTTAAAAAAATCAGTAATTTTTTTTTGTTTTTGGGCTTCGTAAATTCTGCCTCTTATAATTTCCTTCATTTTTCTAAGTTGAAGTACATGAATATCATCAGTTTCAGGCTGTTCTTCAAAATAATTGATGATTTACTGCATCTCCTGCTTCTCGATGACTTGTTTTGATGACGAAATTATTTTCATCGTCATCACTACTTTTGTCAGAATTTTCTTCAGAGGTCTGCCTTAGATAATCTTCATCCATAATCTGATACACTTTTTCTTGGTGATCACATTCTATCCATTCATTTATTTTTTCGATGTCGATTTCTTCCAAGTCTTCGATTTATGAGGCTATAGATGCTATGTGTTCGATTGATAACTCACCTTCATTTAAGCGATTATCATCTTCAGTACCTTCTTCATCTGCTGTATCTTCTAAGGTCATTATTTTATAAAATGCTTTTTTAATGTTAGTCTCTTTCACTTCACTCCAAGCGCGAGCTACAGCATAAATTGCTTCTTTCACATTCATACGTTTCCAAAATCCCATAGGGTCACTTTCTCCCAACAATTGAAGCATAAGGTCTTTTCTATAAAGCCTTTTCATAGTCTCTATAACACCTTGGTCCATTGGCTGGGCAATAGATGTCACATTCGGAGGAAAATATACCGCGAATATGTTCCCATCTGCTGACTTTAGTTGCTCTGCATCAGGATGCGATGGAGCATTATCCAGTAACAGTACAGCCTTGAGTGGAAGATTATTTTCTTGCAGAAAAGTTTTAACTTGTGGTATAAATTTCTCGAAAAACCACTTTTTAAAAATCGCTCGATCCATCCAAGCACCCTTTTAATTATAATAATCAACTGGCAGTGTTTTTACATTTTTAAAAGCCCTCGGATTTTTTGATTTTCCAATGACAGCTAACCTAAGGTAATGGGTTCCTGATGCATTAGCACAGCATAGCACTGTTAAACGGTCTTTGCTTACCTTAAAACCTAATTAAAAAATTAAAAAATTACATATAAAAAAAACAGTACAAAAATATGTAAAGCTAACCTGGTGCACTAGTTTCTGAGTCTGCAGCAAGTGTTCTTTTCGGCATTGCTTTCCAATAAAGCCCAGTTTCGCCTGCGTTATACACTTGTTCGGGTTTTAGGTCGCGCTCCGTTATAAGATTTTCTAAATTATAGCAGAATTCCACGATAGCTACATCATCGGCACTTAGTTTCTCCCCTTGAACAGCTAATTGTCTTATTCCATGACGTTTTTTAAATCTTTGTAGCCAACCGGAAGATGCAGAGATGTTTCCTTTAATTTTCAGCTGTTCGTGAAACATTTGGGCTTGCCTAGCACACATAGATCCTGATATTGGAACCCCTTCCGATCTTTTCTGTGAGAACCACTTGGTCATAGCATCATCAAGTTCTCGATAAGTAGATCCTTTTAGAGACTTCCTCTCAGAAATAGCTTTTGCACTGCGAGCTTTATCTACAAAGCTCAATTCGGCTTTCTTCTTCACAATAATAATAATAATAATAATCTTTATTAACCTGAAGATCACAGCATTATGAAATAGGTTTCGTCGCCAAAATATGTACCTTACACAGTTAAAATTAAAATTAAATTAAAATTACATGAAAACATTCCTACGTATGATAGTACTCTTGAACACTATAAAAACATTCATTAATAAGGAAACACTTTAAGTTATATTTAAAATTCCTGGTCGTACTACTAATCCTTATAGCCCTCGCCAAACGGTTGAATATGCTAACATAGGCATAGTAAGGAGATCTTTCATATGTTGTCGTTCTGTGGAGGGGTATCCGGAAGGACTCTCCATTTCGCGTATTATAGTCATAAGTTTGGCATTAATCGGAAATAAATGCTTATTCTCATATGCAAACACAGCACACTTATATAGGTATATACTCGGCAATGTGAGGATACCATGTTCCCGAAAAACATTCTTGCATGTATTTCTATTCTTAATGTCACAAATTAATCGAATTACTCTTTTCTGCACAATGAAAAGTCTATTAAAATCGTTTGCCCTTCCCCACACTACAATATTATAAGCCAGGTGCGGGTAAACCATTGCATAATACATGCCCAACAGTCCTTCCCTATCCAAACAGCTCTTTAATTTCAGAATGGCATAGTAACCTCTATTAACTTTAGCAATCACAGTGTCAACCTGAATATTCCAATTCAGATTCGAGTCCAGATGTATTCCCAGGAATTTAACATTTTTGTCACATTTCGCAGTTATTGCTTCCGTTGGTTTATAAAAGTTCACTCTCACCGTCTTAGTCGTATTTAAGATTAAACGATTCTTACAACACCATTCCTCGAGAGCCCCCACGACGGAAGTTACATATGTTTCCAACAGTTTTAATTCGTCCGAAACCACGACGATCGACGTATCATCAGCATAATTAACAAGATGTCCAGCACTTATAAAGTCTTTCATATCATTTATAAAAAGGATAAAGAGAAGTGGCCCCAGAATGGAGCCCTGCGCCACACCCAGCCCAACATCAGCTGTATTCGAGCAAACACCGTTTACATTAACAATAATATGTCTTTGACGTAAAAATGATATAATCAAGTTCAATACATTACCCCGAATACCAACCGCGTACAACTTCTCCTCCACAAACCTACTGTCCACACAGTCAAATGCGGCCGAGAAGTCAAAAAACGACCCAACTGCAAATTTCCTCTCATCAATACTCCTTGCCAAACACTCCACAAAGTCGACACAGGCCGTCTCAGTTGATCTACGACGTCTAAAACCATGTTGAGCATCGCTGATGATGGCGAACCGATTGAGGTACTCCATGATGCGATCATATATCACTTTCTCGTAAATTTTGGAAAACGCACTTAGTACCGATATAGGACGGTAGTTATCCATTGTCATTTCACACCCCTTTTTGTAGCTTGGGACCACCCGCGCAGTCTTTAACGCAGACGGGAACACTCCAGTCTGAAAAGACACATTTATTATGTATGCAAGAGGTCCACTAATGGCATCACTAAGTTTTTTTAGTAGAGACACAGGTACATCATCCGGACCACACGAGTCTTTATTTTTCAGAACAGCCAACACATTCACCACATCTTCCCTATACACTGGACCCATGAACATACTGCCAGTTACACTTCTACTCACTGTACATTCCGTAGTTATGATATTTGTAAATCTATTAGTAATTCTTTCCAAAGTCACAGTAGAAAAATGTTGCATGAAGGCATTCGCCACATTCAATGGGTCTTTGACCTCTACATCGTTGATTTTAAGAGTCGCTGATTTTATTAGCTTGTTTTTGTTAGTTTCATACTTTACTAAATTTCAGATACATTTACTTTTATTTTCACTTGACGCTATTTTGTTTCTATAGTATGTCTTTTTTTCGTTATTTATAAGGTTTCGATGTTCTTTCTTTATTTGCTTATAAAATGCTGATGTATGGTCATCATATCCAGTTGATCTCAATATTGTGTAAGTATCTTTTAAATACCTACTGGATTCCTTTATTTTATTATTTATCCATGGTGGCTTACTATTTTCACAGCTCGTTATTTTTTTTTTCCTTCTTCGGACAATTTATATTAAAATAATACATGAAATGTCCCATATAGTCTTCAAATGCCATGTCCACGTCGCTAGTATCACTTGTATTCCAGGAGTTGTTACATAAAGCAGCTCTTAGATTTTCAATATTTGTATGGCATAAATTACGTTTATAGTACTTGTTCTCCACCCTGTCCGTGGACATATCACAATCTATCATCCGGAAAGACAGCATCTGCGCAGAATGATCAGATAACCGTTTGTTTTCCAATGTTATATGTTTTAGCCAATGCTGCAACGCTTTTGTTTTTTCAAATTGTTTTAAAATTTCCATTTTTTGTTCTATAGTTAAAACATTGCGTTTACGCTTTTCGTTAGCACCGGTACGCTGCATTTTGTGCGTTTGTTTACGATCAACTAATGAACCGGTCGATAGATGACGAAAAAAAGTACATACATACATACTAAACACATAAATTGGGGATTCCCCGAGACGTACGTCCGCACGGGTTCACGCGCCAGCCTCTGGCCGACAGCCACGGATAATCCGCGCCCCGGATAAAGCGCGCACGGATAATCGGGGTTCAACTGTATATGTAATGTTAGGAATGAATGATCAAGAATGAATACGAGGGTAACTATTTATGTAGCCGGAGTTGGTAATATTAATGTTGCTAGGCGCCACCTGACATATTCATCGTAAAGTTTTACATTTTTGAGGTTATACGAGGAAATATCAGAAAATAACGAAACTGGTGCTGTAGTAAAAAAAAATATTTATTTAGAAAACTTCAACTATCCTTCAAAGTACTGTCAATTCTGTGCAATATATTTGCCCCATCGTTTTGTCTACTTGTCATAAACATCTAAGCAACCATTTTTTGAGAGTCTATATAGTATACCCATCACCGCGTTGTTTAGCTCAAAATTCGACTCAAATTTTCGACCTCTCAATTCTTTTTTGACTTCAGGAGGATGGACGATAATTTCCACCTCCGGTTCTTCAAGTGTTCGTTGACAAATCGCTGATCTGTGGGCCAGAGCATTGTCGTGATCCGTACACACAGCATTGTGTAAATCCCTATTCGTTACATTTACATTTGTCTGAGTTATTACATTTAGTAGAATAATATAATTTAGATAACAGAACAATTAGATTAGAAATTGTGGTTTGCTGAACTGATGAGATAATTAAATGCTATCAAAATACTTCCACATAGCTTCCAAAGCGTAACCACAGGTTTTTTTTATGAAGAAACGTGCAAAAAAAATAACACTTCGGTTTTCAAACCTGTAATAATTACGTATTTAAACATAAAGCATCTACGTCATATCCTTTTAAATCACGATTGCGATTTTTATTTTTTTCCAAATCGGGTGCCAATTTCTAGGAATCAAAAGATAAAATTCGATTCTTGAAAAGATTTCATGAAAATATGGAGTATACATATTTAAAAAGTAAATATCCATAGTAATCACTAGAGAACGGACGCAATTTCCATAAAACGCAATCGGCAATTGGAATTGTGTATAACGTCGCTCAGTACATCCCGGCGTAATTCAATGAAGTATTTGTTTGACTTACTCGGACACCTGGTCTCGCCGCGATAACAATGGACAAGCCAGCTATTGTATTCCGAGAATATAGTGCTTTTTAAAGTGTTTTCATGAGCGTAGATAGAAGTGGGGTTTTTATAATGTATGTATTTTATTTATTAGTTTATATTTCGTAAGATAAATAAAGTGCTGTGAGTAAGTTTCTTGTTTTCATAGTTTTAACTGTTAATTACATCGTAATTTTTGTGATAGATCCTGTTTAATATCGTTTGATTGAATCTATTTCTACCAATTATTTCGACGTAAGAGTGTGCATTGAATTTCGTTCAGTTTCAATAACTTACGCACACATTTTTAGTTTTCATTTATTTAGATCTAGAGCATTGTTTAAGTTACTTTTTCAGACATGATATGGAAGAATGTCGAGAACGGCATTGTAAAACAATGGCGAGTTGGATTGACGGTCATACTGATTGTATGTCCATTGTCAGTGATTCCGAAATTTATTACAAAATCCGTCAAAAATGCGTCACTTAGGATCGCAAACACATCTGAACTCTGTAAAACTTTTATGGCGGCTAATATTCCATTAAATAAACTTAGCAATCCCACTTTAAAAATATTTCTGAAAAAATATACTGGTCGAAATGTTCCTGATGAATCAACTTACGCAAATATTATGTTTCTAGGTGCTATACGAGAACAGTAGAACGCATTAGAAGCCATCTTTTAAATCAATACATATGGATAAGCGCCGACGAAACGGTGGATATGTTAGGACGCTGTGTGGTAAATGTTGTAGCTGGTGTACTACATCCAACTATTCCCTATAACACATATGTAATAGCAACAAGTGTTATAAATAGAGTTGATGCGGAAACAGTTGCTGAAACCATTAAGGAGAATATGCAAAAAATGCTTCATTCGGACGCCACGTACAAAGAAAAAATACTTTTATTTGTCAGTGATAGTGCTGCGTATATGTTAAAAACAGGCAGACTATTGAAGAAAACATATCCTAATATGCTGCATATTACTTGTGTAGCACATGCTCTCCACAGAATCTGTGAATATATCAGAGACACTTTTCCGGAAGTTGATAGACTTGTATCAGCTTTTAAAAAAGTTTTCAGAAAAGCACCATTGAGAGTAGCTCTTTTCAGCGAAAAATTTCCATCTCTGTCACTGCCTCCCACTCCAGTAATAACTAGATAGGGAACATGGCTGGAAGCCACTAGTTATTATGCTGAGAATTTCGATAGTCTAAAACATTTCGTAACACTGCTAAAGGAGGATGTTAGAAGTATTGGTGAGTGCAATGAGCTCACACAAATCCCAAATTTAAAAAATCAGTTGTACTTTCTTCACGAACATTTTGGAAAATTGCCAAAACTAATCACTTATTTTGAAAATCGAAATCTCAAATTAAATGACGGATTAACCACATTAGATGTGGCTGTTAATAATTTGAAAAGTATTCCAAGTGACTTCGGATGTGGCCTTCGGCAAAAGTGCTTCAAACTTTTGCCGAAGCAATTCTTAATAGAAATCCAGATTTAATTACATTGCAGCAATTATGTATGGAGACAATTCCACAAAATCTGACGGCTAAATATGAAGAAATAAAAGAATATTTCCAGTATGCACCTATAACCAGTTGCGATGTAGAAAGGACGTTTTCTATTTATAAGGATGTACTTAATTCAAAGAGAACAAAATTGACAGAAGAAAACCTTGAGAAACTATTGCTAGTCAATATTAATACTCCTTTACTCAACTTGAACGACAAAATGAACAAATAAAAATGTTCCAATTATAGAAATAAAATTAAAAACTTTAAAAATACAACTTTTCAACAAATACATATGTATTTCGTAATTTTATAGATCACCACCCGTTCGTTTTCCAATTATATAAATAAAATTAAATATTTTAGAAATACAGCCTTTCGCCAATACTGCACTGAGTGGTAAGCGTGTCCGTTCTCTAGTAATCACTAATCACTTTTTATAATCCAGAAATCATTTTAATAGTTGTAAAAATACTTTTTTGATATTTTTCAAACCTTTTTAATTGAATGGAAACCAAACAAGTATCATCATTTAATTAATTTAATTAATTTATTGCAAAAAAAAAACGTTTTTTGCAGTCAAGTCTTAAATGTCAAGAATATATTGCTCATATAACTCTCATAGACGTACTAATTAAAAATTAAGATCACACCCAAGGTACTCAAATAAGCAGTCGTCATTGTATTTGGGATCGGATTGGTTGAGTATGAACTCTTTTTCCACAAGACAATCAAATTGATTTTGCTGTATTTAATTTACTGGTGGTCAAATGGATTCAATATTGAGCCTATTTCTTCTTACTCCTCTAGACTTTCAAAATTATTTTGCTTTTCCCCAAATGCCTTTCACAAATTTATTTTTCCTGTTTCTATAAAATACTCATATTTAACTGAATCACAGTTTTTCTATTGGTGATTGAATGAGGGTTGAGCCCATTACGTTATATTGCTGAACTATTTCATCATTGTTTTTTTTCTCTTTCTAACTGCCTTTGATACATGTGTATGGTATTTACAAAATCAGAGCCTTCCAAGCTCAAACAAAGTCTTTACCAGTCTAGTCGTGACTAAATTGGTTGAACGTCTATATTCACTTCTTATTTTTATGTTTTTCACGGTTTTATCATTTTCAAAAAATTATCGTTTCTCTACTGAAAACCAAATTGGTTTTTGATTGAACTGAATTTTCATCACACTTATAAAGAATGCTATATTTGTTGCTTTTTGCTCTACGTCTGGTTATAATTTTCGTATGGCTTTCAAAATCTCATTTTTTTCTATTCATATGGAGTGCTGAAGTAAACTTAAGGTTTTTATTTACGGTAACTAAACCAAAACATCTCAAAATAACGTCCACAAAAACTTGTTAATAGATAGCATATAGAATTTCCACGTCATTGATAGAAATTTTGGTCTAATAAATATACAATTACAAAATACCCACTTGATATAAAGATACTAATCGGGATATACATATATGGTCATTCAAAAAGCGCGCGCCGGTTTTGAATCTCTTGGTAAATTTTTGTTTGTCGGTTGGCGATATTGTTTTGAATTGTTTTGCCATGCATAAACATTCCGATTGTTGTCTCAGTCTGTGTCTAGCCATGGATCAGTTTACTATTGCACAACGTGTGCTAATTATGAAAACGTTTTACCAGAACGGAGAAAGTTATCAAGAGTTGGGCATAGGATGTTCTTCAGTACGGAAAATTCTCCAGTATGATCTCCATGACCACCCATACAAAATTCAGTTAACGCAGCAGTTGAAAGTGGACGATCACGAGAAAAGACGACAGTTTATTAATTGGTTTTTGATAAGACGACAGGCGGACGCCGGCTTTGCGAACAAAATTATCTTCAATGACGAAACAAACTTCCACTTAATGGATTTATGAATAAGCAGAACTGCCGCGTCGGGGGGTCAAAAAAGAAATGGAAATGCATCCACAATGGTGTGGCTTTTGGGCTGGAAGCATCATCGGGCCTTATTTTTTTGAAGATGAAGCAGGACAAGCTGTGAATTAATGGAAACCGATGCCGTGCAATGATAAAAGAATTTTTGTGGCATCATTTGGATGGAATTGGACATTTAAGAGTTGTGGTTTCAGCAGGATGATGCCACCTGCCACGCTTCTCGCGAAACAATTCAGTTGCTACAAGAGCTGTTCCCAGATCGCCTCATTTCGCATAATTCTGACCATCAAGGTCATGTGTCTTAACTCCCTGTGACTTTTTTCATTGGGGTGTTCTTAAATCATTGGTGTATGTCAATAAACCCCGAAGCATCCTTGCCTTGAAGGAGGAAATTCGACGGGTTGTTGGCGAGATCCAAGTGGAAACTTGTCAGGCAATCATAGCAAATTTCACGGGCAGAGGTCTTGCATGCCAGCGCAGTAGAGATCCTCATATGCCCGACATCATTTTCCATACTTGAAACGGGAAGGTGTGGTGAACACATGTTTATGTATTTTGTTAATGTGTTTTGCAAAAATATAGTTCATAATTCGATATATCAAAATGAATGACACTATACCAGGGATATCCGGTCTTCACGTTGTCTGCCTGCATAAAACTCGCGCGTCGTTGACAAATTGCGAAATTTACAAAAATTATTTTGACATTTAGATTATATCGCATCTATTGTTTTGTGTGGCCATATTTGATGACATGACATTTGTTGAACATAACCTGTAAATGACAAATACAATTGACGACACAGCATACGACATCAATGACGTGAACGCACTCACTCTTATTGTGAAAAATCTACAACTATGTTTAACCAACATCAAGTGTAAATACATAAACTGATTATTATTTTTCTCTTATTTTCGATTATTGTTTTTGTATAATAATATTAATATGCATGTATTTTTCACTAGGTGCGCAGGAATACGGTGAAGCAGCGGCGTATATCCAGGCACAGTTCGAAGCGAAAAACAAATCGACAACCAAAGAAATTTACTGCCATATGACCTGCGCAACAGACACACACAACATTCAATTCGTGTTCGATGCGGTTACCGACGTCATCATAGCCAACAATTTAAGAAACTGCGGCCTCTATTAGACGCCGCACGTACTTTCTTATACATATATATTATATATATAACACAAAAAATACAAATATATCGCCATTAAAATAAACAAATTAAAAAAAACTTAAAAAAACTATCGTCAAAAAAACTGGTGAGGAATTAGGATACACACAAAAACAAACGGAGAACAGAAACAAAACAATATCAATAGCGAAAAGGGCGGTTAATTTGAATAAAAAATTCCACAACGTTACAGTCTCTTTAGCTACTATTATAACTGCATACTACTTCAAGACAATGATCCGTTATTTCATTGACAGTTCTTCTTTTAACGACACGTTTTACCATAGTTGTAATTGCACAATATTAAACAAAAAAAAAAAGAGAGAAAACCATCAACTAATAAGTCGATTCTTTTTAAGTAAACAAAACGTATGTTAAAAAAGTGCGATAGACAGTGAGAGAAAGTCAGGTGTTTGATGAAAGAGAGTGAGAGAGAACAAGCGAAAAAATGAGAAATTGTAACGTACATATTATACATATATATATATATAATGTAAACGTAATGAAATACCAAAGTTTTGAGTGAGACAATGTCAACATGTGTTCTTTGTGTTTAGCTTTGTATCATTGGCGAACGTATGGTGGATTGTATGTAATAGTAATGACAAGACGTTGTTATTATTATTGTAATAGAACAAGTTAAACGCTTTTTGTGCTTAATCTGAATTAAAATTCAAAAGAAGGGTAAAAGAGATGCGATTTTCTAAAGACTTCTGGCAATGTTGAGTAAGTGGTGAAGATATATATACACCATACTATGAGTAATTATTTATTAATGTTGTTATTTATTTATTTTATTATTATTCTTAGGGAAACTGTGTAATATTTATTAATGTTATCTCCATTATAGGTTATGAAATATTATTAATCTTATACTATAAATTAGTCACATAACAACACGCACATATTACATCTGAATTTGAAACAAAATTATAAAATCATTTACCTCACACCCGCACAAAAATGTTTATAAAATAAATAGTAAATACTTCAGCTGATTTCAATTCAAAACTAAATTATAATTTTATTAAATATTACCATATTTTATGACAATAAAACCATAATTAATCAGCAGTTGCTTACACTAGATGTATTAACGAGATATCTATTCCTGAGTGAAACTGCTGTGTTTAAAGGCTGTGCTAAAATTTAAGCATATCAATAGTGAAAACAAGATAAAGGGTATAGTGGAGATCAAGTCTGCATCTGATTTTCCCAAAAATAATTATTGGAGCGTTTAGAGGACCTTTGCGGAATCAATTTATCATATAAAAGTTTTTGGCGCAAAGGCACCGTTAATCGATTAAAAAAATAAAATACGTTCAAAATGACTGCTAACCTATTACGATACGTTTTCGTCCAAATACACATAAAACATTAATTTTTTGACCATTGTATAGAATTCTTGATTTATACTAATGTTATTTAGGTTTATATTTTCTATATATTCGCTTTAATTAATCGAAAATTTTGCAAATAAACGCTATTAAAAATTTAACTATCAAATGGAACGATGTCTACAAAAATTTACTACGGAACTGACAAAACTTGTCTGTACCAAATATAAATATTACTGTTCGGATATTCTAAAGTTTTTTTCTTAACTCATTTTTACAACGAAAGATATGTATAGAATTTTTTTGGGTTGGGTTAGCTAGGGTTGGTAAAAAAAAACTATTACGTTTGAACCTAACTTCAAGCAATAAATCTACAGTTACTAATTGTGAACTACATATATCAATTTCTGTTAAAAAATAACGTTATCGAAAATAACGCGAACAGTAACTTTTTCTTTCGCAAAAGTTTGCAGATCTGAAGCAAATTATTGTTGACAAGTTTGACAGTGATATTTTCAATTGCAGTTTATTTACAAAATTAACGATTAATTAAAACGAATATCCTGGACATATACACGTAATATGCCATTAGTATAAATCAAGAATACCATGCGAATACCATGCAATGGTAAAAAAAATATATGTTTTATGTGTACTTGGACGAAAACGTAACGTAATAGGTTAGTGGTCATTTTAAACGTATTTATTTTTTTTGTAGATTAACGGTGCCTTTGCGCCCTAAACTTTATTGAAACAAATTAATTCCCCAAAGGTCCTCTACATGCCCCCATAATTATTTTTGGGAAAATCGGATGCAGACTGATCTCTTCGAACTCCAAAACTTGTCATATTTTTATATTTTATAAATAATGTCAATTATATCAATTGAATTATTACATCTTGAATTATATATATGACTCACATGCAAGATTCTACCTTATTAAACTCTTCTGTGTATTTCAAATAAAGAATTTTATTTAAAAAAAAATTAAAATTAGTTCCAAATTTTCAATTATTGAAATAGGTATATAGAAATAACGAAATAAAACTCATATATATCACAAGTATAATGATATAATGACAAAATCCAGTATCAACATATAATTTTAGAATAAATTAGTTTTAAAATAGTAAACAATATTTTTCTAACCTGATTTTGTTCTAAATTTAATTTCCAAATCACAATAAATTTTTGAGAGACTTGCATAAATGTATTCTGTTTATTTTCCTATTAAAGCTGTAATGCTTATATTGCTTTTAGGTTATATTACAATTCAAAATAATTTCAACATGTAGGTATTCCATAAGGTTTTTGTTCCAATATTACGATTAAGATTTGAAACTTGGAAAAAATTTCTGATCATTTTTAAAGAATTACTAAGAGTTCAATCCTATTTCAAGACAATCATTTTTGATTAAACTTTTTCCTAAATGCCCAAATAAAAACTTATAGGTACATACCCTCAGTTCTATAAAATATAACTCCAAAGTTCTTCATTTGTATTTTATAATAGACAAATATTTAATCTAATATTATCTAATAATATATAAGTAAATATTCACTTTTTCATTTGATTGTCCTCATTTATCAATAACTTTTGAGAAAAAAGTTATTTATTTCGAAATTCTCTCACAATGGAAAGTAACTACGTAATTAATATCTAAACAAATTAAATTAACTTCATTTACGATGGTATAAAACTTTTTTAATCCACATAAAATATATTAATGAACCTAAATAATTATCTACCTTCAAAGTTTTGTTGTTTGTTATTTCCCCATTTTGTATCATGTCACTCACAATTAAATCGAAATTCTCCTTAAATTTAATATGCCGGTTTTTTCATTTAAATATTTATGAAGTAAATAACTAATAAACCAAAATTAAAACAATATTTTTTACTTTTAAGATTTGATTAACAGAAACAATTTACAAGTGTTTGATATACTGCCAAATTAAGAACTTAAAAAGACACAATGTGAAGAAATGTTATGTACCTTTTTGGAGGTTATCCAGCAAAAATTTTTTTTTTGTTTTTGCTTATTTTAATTATAATTTAATATTTTAATAATATAGAATTAAATATGTACTGGATAAAACTAGACATTGATAATTGTTTCAAAAAAATTGAGAATATCTAAATTTCTGTCATAAAACTGAGAATTTCGATTAATAATAAACTTCTGCAAAGTAAGTTAAAATTACATTATAATATTTTAAGGCAAAAATATGAGTTAATATCAATTAGTTTTGTCAAATTAGCTGAAGTATAAAACTTAAAGTTCGAATACACAAAATATTCCTAAGATATCTGCCAATGTAGAATTATATATGGTAACATTGTTAAATTGATAATGCCTTCGATTTATTTGCTTGAATTTTAGAATATTAATATACAATATCTATGTGCAATATAACCACCACTTAAAATTGTAAGCACACCTTGGCTATATAAATACTGTATAAGGTAAAAGTTCAAATACTGTTTGGTTATTTGAACTCGGCTTTGAATAAAATTCCTTTTTTTAATAAGTGTTTATAGACTTATTGTTTACTTTCATTCAATATTTTAATTGCCTAGGTTAGGTTATTTAAATCAATTTACCTAAATATTCTTTCAAAAAATTTTGATAACATTTTAATACGAGAACTGGTTAATTTCGAAGCCAATTAATTGGGATATCACTGGCTACAACTTACGTTTAGTAATTTATAACAATTTTTGCACAAATAAACAAGCACAAATATTTTTCCTTAAGATAGAGAACGTATATATAAGAATAAATTCACAAACTCAACATTGCACGAAGTAATTGATGGAAAGATTACGTTGGCACATTATGCGAATACAGCTTCAATTCCCATTAGATTTTGTCGCGGTTTCCACAGAAATGTCATAGTTATTATGCGTACCGCCATCTTTCACATGTTACTTCTCGAATTCTCTGGAAGACGGCTCCAGAATCGTTTTTCTTTAGTAACATTGAGAATTGACGCTTTAATTCGCTGTAATGGGACTATAAAAGAATAAAATGCACAAAATACAATATACGTTGTGCCATAAACATATAGAGATTGCATTTATTAATTAATGTAGATTTAGAATGGATGCTTTATAAGTTATTATTTTCTGTTTTAATGTTTATTTCTCTTTTCAGTTACTATTATAAATTTTTGTTTTCATATATTTTCCTTTTTTTAAATTATATACAATATAAAATATATAAATATATATATACAAAAAATTATATATTAACGTTATTTATGTTTAGTTTGTAAGGCAAACAAGAATTTTTTTAAGCAGGAATTAAAGAAAATAATGATGATGAAATAATTAATTATAATTGAAGTAATTATGATAATATGGTAAAATTGTAGTTATATATAATATAAAATAGATTCAGTTTTATATTAAGATGATGTGTAAGTATTCTTTACTACGTGTCATTTATAAATATATAAAATTATTACGAGACAAAAAATAAATGTACCAAGAGACGTATAACTACAAAAAAAAAAAATGAAATCAATCTGGCTCAAATTAGCATTTCATTGTCGTAATTTAGTCTACGTACTTTTTATTTATTATTATTTTTTAATAATAAGATTTATAATAATGTGTATTTTAAAGAAAAAATATATATATGTAATCGTTTTGGAGGTGACGAATTTTTCTAAACAAGCCAAACGTAAATTTAGGTAATAGAAATATGATCGGTGTTTTTAGTGGTACGTGGGGAAACGTCTCCTCCAAAACGGCCTGTACCTACACTATCGGTTATAAATAAGTGTTTACCCACCCTCAAAATAACACAAAAATTAATGAAAAATAAGTATTTCATTAAAATTTTTTTGTAATCATACAATACATGGTTATCCATTTTTAGGTTTCAAAAAAAAAACGTAAGGGAAACACACAGAATTTAATTTTCAACGAAATTTTTTTTTTTATTATTATTGTAGGTACCTTGTCATTATGTGTGAAATACAATATCATTAAATGGCCGCCTCGGGATTTGCGGCAACACTCGATTCTTTCGAGGTAATTTTGCACCACTTTTCGGGACATTTCGGCCAGTATCTCGGCCATCAATTGACGAATGTTGTCTTTAAAATACTCTAAAGTTAGAGGATTGTTCACATAAACACAGTCTTTTGCGTAGTCCCCAAAAAAATCTAACGGCATCAAATCGCATGATTTCGATAACCAATTGACGTTGCCAAAACGTGAAATTAGACGGCCAGCAAATTTCTCGTGCAATAGAGCCAAAATCGGTCGTGATCTGTGGATTGTCTGGAATCACATATCGCCCAAGTCCATATCTTCAATCGCAGTCCAAAAAAATCTGTTATCATTCGACCATACCTCTCCGAATTGACAGTAGTCGCTCTTCCCTCGTCATCTTCGAAAAAATACGGCACTATGACGCCTCCAGACCATAATGCGCTCCACGCTGTGTCACTTTTTTTGGATGTAGCGGCCTCTATTTTTATTTGAGGATTTTCAGGCCCCAAATGCGACAATTTTGCTTATTTACGTACCCACCGAGTAAGAAATGCGCCTCATCGCTGAAGAGAATTTTAGTCGAAAAATCATCATTTATGGCCTGTTGCTCAAGGACCCATTTGACGTGACTCATACATTGTTAATGATCAGCAGGCTTTAATTGTTGGGTGAGCTGGACTTTATACGGATGCCGATGTAAATCCAGATGCAAAATTCGCCATAACGAGCCGTAAGACAGGCCCAATTGCTGTGCTCTTCGGCCACACTTTCACTCACGGCAGCGATATTTTTCAGCAGACCGTGCATTACGATAATGCACGTGCCTCTGAATATCTAACACGGTCCCCGTTTCTTCAAATTTTTTCACTACCTTGCCAATTGCTTGCACAGTAGGACGATTATGACGGTCAAAGTCATTTCTAATTGCGTGAAACGTGGCTACGTTTTAATCCCCACTTTTTTTAGTATGTTTTAACAATTTTAACGCGTTTTTCTGTTATTGTTTGATGCATTTTCGTAAATGGCAAACATTCAACTCAAAATTTGACGTTTTGGTTAACATAATTATTTGACAGCTGCCAAATGACAGTCCTACGGTCTTGAAACCACGAAACGGATAACCCTTTATATAGGATCGTTCTTATTAAGGCATTTTCTTACATATTGGAACAGTGGAGTTATGTGAGAAATTTGAACCGTTTGGCGTACTTTTATATTTAAAATCATGTTTCTTTCAATTCAAGTTACCTACATTTTGAAAAAGTCTTTCTTTGGAGACTGTGGTTAAGTAAAAACTCAAAAAAGGTATAAAACACCTTACTACAATTAGTAATCGTATCCTAAATACGTATTTTGACAACTAAGTTGTCAGCGTCAATAGGTAAAATCACTACTAAAACTATCGAGTATGGGGTACAGTAACGCTAACACATAGAAAGCGCGAAAAAACACGGCACTTGTTCGACACTTGATTAGTAGTTTTACCTACTGATGATGACAACTTAGTTGTCGAAAGACGTATTTAGGATACGATTATTAACTGCACATAAACATTTTTCTTACATATCGCTGTAGCGCATTGAATAGCTTAATCTTAACTATTCAATACGCACCGAAAGTTACAAATAGAATAAGCAAATGCGCAACTGCAAACCGTTTGCACTCCATGTATCCCTACTTGTGTCTAAATGTGAGGTGGAGGAGCCTACTGTGCTGGCAAGTAGGGGAATCTGTTTTATTCTGATACATTGGTATAACTTCAATGTCAAGATTTAAATCTACGTACCCTAGTATATTAAATGTGTGTTTGGGGTCTTTGTCTTTTAGAACACGAAATTTTTTGGGATTACTCATATTTAAGATGAAACGACTAATTTCTCTGTAGCATCACTCTTCTGTATGCCGCTTATTATCACCAAATCGCTCACGGATATTCCAGCGAAGCAACCCATAACCATTGTTGATTCTTCTCCATATTTTATTAGTGCAATCGTTCTTTAACATATCCAAATATTTGACGCTGTTACGAATATCATCGATAAAAAAGGGCCAACAATTACGTTGTTTAAAATGCGAGCTTATAGATTTAATTTTGCGTGCGTTTCTGTCCTGAGGTGTCTATTTTTCTTTGACCAATAACCAGTTATTTGGGAATTGTGAGACCCATACAACGGAAATGTTTCATCGGTAGAAAAAATATTGATGATAAAATTTTGATTTTCTTGTACTTTGTGCATTATTGTTTCACAAAATTCTAAATCGATTATTTTCGTCATGTGGAAATATTTCTTGAGTAGAACGAAATTTTCGCGACTTGTATCCATGTCTTCTCAAAACTCTCTGTACTGTCCGCTGTTTAACTCCACTTTCTTCCGATATCGGTTTTGCATTAAATACATTTGCTTCAGATGCCGCAAGTTAGTAGATATACTAGGAGAGTTCTGGACTAAAACCCTATAAGATTTAACACAGGGGTCCGCGCGAGCTTCACGGACAGACCTGTCTGTTTCACACATATATCTGTATGTTTAACAGACATATCTTATCTGAGGCAGGTCTGTCTGTGAAGCAGATGGATCTGCCTGTTTCACATACAGGTCACGTGACCACGCTCACAACGGACGAATTTCACGGACAGGCTTTACCTGAGAGGTGGTTACGTGAGGTAGGTAGTGGTGGGGAAAAAAGTAAACTTAGACCCAACAGGAACCCGGAACATTATCGTAAATGGACTGTCAAATTACGGTAGATTATGGTAGACGGTTAAAAATAAAATATTTAGATAAAAAGTACCGCTTACTAATTTCGCGCCATCTGGTGGCTGAAATTAATAGTATTCATTTTAGGAATATTTGAATTATTTGAATATAAATGTACTATCGTGAGCAATTGAAAGTTAACACTTTATTATGTTGGCATGTCGAAATTTCAAAATTTATCTAATGTATACAGTACTTTTGAAGTGTCAGTGTCAGCATTTAATCATAACATAAATGACATTAGCTTGACAATTTGGTAAAATTTACGCAGCTATAATAGTGCGTTTACTTTCAATTGCTCACGATAGTACATAATTGAAAATTTCCTAACAAGTTTGAAAAATGTAATAATTTATTTTCCACAAAATATAAATGTAAAATAAAATTTCAACAGTGAATAAAACAAATAAATATAATAAAGAATAAGTAATAATCAAATTATTGAACTAAATTCTACAGTTGCGGTCCTTGAAAACTAAGACATACAAAAACGTTTTCAGCGGTGCAAACTTTTTTAAACATTACTCAATCCAATCATTGATGTAGAATGCAAAATGTATTGCTAAAGTAGTAAATTTAAAAAAATTATTAGTAAAACTGGAGATAGTGGGTTGCTCTACTTAAACAACGACTAAAAGCAGGACATTTCCCCAATATTTGAACTTACGAAGAGAAAAAGAAACCTGTGTATCAAGTTCTCAATTATAATAATAAATTCAAATAGCAGTATGTATATTGAGCTTTGAATTGCAGATGTCGCTCGAAGTAAATAAAACATGATAAAAAATTAAGCATAAATACATCCATGTTTTTATTATGACAGAGTTTATAAATTATGGTAGATTTAGCTGTTATGGTAGAGTCATTATCGATTATCGTTTCTACTGCATAATTATGGTAGAATTCTGTAATTACGGTAGCATTGGCAACACTGTCCCAGCGTTAAATGTTAAATGGGATTTTGGTCCAAAGTTCTCCTAGTATATCTACTCAAGTGCTCATTACTCTTCTGATCTTCGTAAAAAATATTCTTCTTTTTGAGCCGAATATTTCAAATTTATACTTCTCGGTCTTCAACCCATTTTACGTCATTCTTCCAACTCTCTGTGTTTATTATTCTCTTATTTTATTATCTTTGCCTAACAACGGTTTGAGCATTGTAATTCTTCTCGGCTCTTAACTTTTATAACGTTAATTGGTTTAAAACGAGAAACGTTTATTTCAGCTGCAATTTTCGGCGATGTTTTTCTTCTATTTTGTTTATTCATCACTATAATTGCATGATTTGTTATATTCTAGTTGTTTGCGCGTTCTGATACGCGCGTCTTTTATTTAAATGACCTCATTAACATCTTTTAGTACTGTATTTCACTTTTTTTTTTTTCGTTTATTCATAGGGTGGCGAGGAGTCTATCAGC
Source organism: Melolontha melolontha (assembly GCA_935421215.2). NCBI lineage: Eukaryota > Metazoa > Arthropoda > Insecta > Coleoptera > Scarabaeidae > Melolontha > Melolontha melolontha. Next base: position 16,532,620 of record OW285236.1, read on the forward strand.
ATGCGTTATTTCAAAATATTGCACAAACATTTGAGAATTAAGTGCTTGGAGTACAAAATTTCAAGGAAAACTGACATTACTACAATCATAAAATACCTGTTACTTCTATTCGTAACAGTGGCGGATTTAAGCTTGTAAGGGCCCTAAGCGCTACGAAAATTTGAGGCCCCATTTTCCAGACTTTTTTACACCACTATAGGTATGACTAAAAAGAAGCGCATAAAAAAACGATGTGTTTATATTTTTCTCTAATAAACATAAATCAATAATAATTATAGATACCAAAAAAATAAAACAAAACTCTCAAAAATATATTTTAACCGGGTTAAAATCTTACATAAAAACAAAAACAAATAAACATAAAAACTTTACTACAGAGCCACTCTTCGGATTTTTGCGCGCGAAAAATTGTCAATCATCTCATCGTAATTTATTTCTTGAACTAATTCATTTTCAATAAATAATATGGCAAGACAACTTAAATTATCATTTAAAAGAGAATTCCTCAAATAATTTTTCACGCGTTTAAGCACCGAGAATGATCGCTCCGCAGTCGCATTGCACACAGGTATTGTGAGGAATATTTTTAAAATGGTTTCCACATTTGGAAATGTGGATTTCAAACTAGTTATTATTGCTTTGTACATTTCAGTGGGACTAGTAATGTTCATTTCTTTGGTAAAACGCAACCATTGTAAAACTTCATCTTTAAAAGTATTCTCTTGAATATCACTTGCGTATTTTTGACTCAAATTATTAATGCTTATTTCAATTTCTTCATCGGTTTGATCATGAAAAAAGAATTGAAAATCTTTTAAAGTTTCGTCATAGATTTGTCTTCTTCTAATAAGTTCAGAAGTTAACGCATCACAAATTGTATTGTGAACATTTACAATAAATGCTATTCTCCCAGCCAAGCGTATTTCATTACTGCGAGAGTCATCAAATTGCAATTTTCGCTTCTTATCCCTAGACCTTTCATCCTTAAAAGTTCGGTAATCATCTTCCATCACATTCAAAAGCTCAGTTGCTTCATTTTCAATACTTTCAAAATTGTTTCGAACATTATTCACAAATTCGGTTAGGGATTTCAAAAGATTTGATCCGGTAAGCAAATTGCACTTTATTTCTTGAAGAGATTTACTGGTAGAATTGATTCTGGATAACAATTTGTTCCACAAAACTGTTAATAAAACTGTTTCATATTCATCCATTTTTTTAAGTAAACCTTTAGCTTCCACCCTACTCACTGGTTGCTGGTTTGAGCTCTCACAAAACTCTTTCAACGCTTCCTTAATGTTCTGGTAATCTTCGCGAAGAGACAACACTGCATCAGCTCTTGCTGACCATCTGGTGTCACTGACACGTTTTAAGTGTTTAGAATTGGGACGAGATAAATGATCTATTACAATTTTCCAACGACTTGTAGAGGATGAAAAAAATGTAAACAGATTATTTACTAAGGAAAAGAAATCAACTGAAGCTAAAGATGATTCTGCAGCGCAATTTCCAACTAGATTGAGGGAGTGAGCAGCACATGGCACATAATACGCGGTTTCACTATGTTCTTTGATTCTTGCTTGTAAGCCGGTATATTTTCCTGCCATATTCGCAGCATTGTCGTATGACTGCCCTCTACAATTAGTAACCGAGATTCCGAAGTTCTATAGTGTATTTAAAACAACGTCTGTTAAATATGCACTGTCGTGATGCTCAATTTGGATAAATCCACAGAAACTTTCCTGAATCGCTCCATATTCTGTCACATAACGTAAAATAAAAGAGACTTGATCAACGTGGGAGACGTCTGGTGTCGGTCCACGATGATGGAATAATATATGGCATTTTTGACCTTTGATGTAATTTTATCCAAAACAGATTGGGCCATAATTTTGATAAATTCATCAAAAATATGATGCGATAGATAATTGGTTTTACCGCTGCCACAGTTTTCGTATTTCATTAAATGGTTTTTCAAAAATTCGTCATATTCGGCCAAATATTCAATGCAACTCAAAAAATTCCCTTTCCTCTGGGAATCCATTCCCTCTCTGTGACCTCTGAACACCACGCCCAATTTTGTTAATAGTTTTACAGTAGAAACAACCCTTTTCAAAACATTTCGCCAATAATCCTTTTCGGTTTCAATTTGTTGAAGAATTTGTGTATCAATTCTTCCCATTGTCGACAATCTTTTACTCAAGTTGCACATTGAAATTCTGTGTTCTGTAACATTTTAAATTAATATTACCTTACAAGCCGAAACAGGGAAATTAAAATATTATACCGGGCGAATGCTCATGTTCCTTTAAACATTTATTAACGTTCCTCCAGTCATTGAATCCCGTAGTAGCAAATTTTGAAGATCGAGAGAATAATTTACAAACATAGCAGTATATTGACTTAAATGTTTCAGTAAAAATCAACCATTCCCGCCTTTCCTTTTCACCATTTGCCTTTATGTAATAGAAATTCGATTCTTGAAAGCTTCTGCAGTATGTTCTGTTTCTATCCTCATATTCAATTTTTAAATCTGTAAGGTCGCCGATATTTTTAGGTTTATTTAACAGGTAAAAATCAATCATTTTATCTGTTATCAAACTAGGCCACAATCCAATATCACTTGGGTAGCTTACTGGAGTCATTTGTGATTTTGTCTCTAATTGAACATCAACATCCAGTATACCATTTTTATTTTGTTCAATACTTGTACATGCACTGGCGTCATTTTCTTGTACTGGTAAAGAGTCAATCTCTTGACCAACGAAAATATCTGTGTTGGTTTCAGTCTCATTGTCACAGTCAGAAATATCATTAGTTTCAGTTTGCTGTTCACTTGCCTGAGCTCCCGTAAGAAATTTACATAAGGCATTTCGTTGTCGCTTGGCATCTTCTTCCTGCAATCTTTTTCGTTTTCGTTTAGCAGCACCGGACTCGAATTGCTTCATTTTATTTGGTAGGGACACAGGACACAGAAAGTTGTTGTTGTATGTTCATGTTGTATGTTGTAAAGCTAAGATAAAGTAGGTAACAGATTTTGTTCATAAAATAGTGGAAACAGAGAACAGAGGTTACCTATTATAATGATGGAGATGGGCGCTATAATGAGTCGCGCGGGAAGACCCTAAGCACTGACTACTGGACCTGGCCTGGAGTGTATGTGCACCGACTGCTGCAGCCAGGGGAAGGGGAAGGGAAAAAATAATTGCGCGAGACTAGAAGAGCCAGAGCGGCAGTAACAGTAACCTGAATTTCCTGAACACATAGACGTGCAGAAGAGTCCCGCATCTTGTAAAATTCCATAAGGGGGATGCTTTAAAAATTTGGTTTTACCTCTTGAAATTTGGCCCCCCTCTGAGCGAGGCCCTAAGCGCGCGCTTAGTGCGCTTATGCTTAAATCCGCCACTGATTCGTAATAAACATTTCAGAAAAACTTTAAAATGTTAATTTCCGATAAATTACCTTACAGAACATTATCTATAGATTATATCTATCTTCTGTCTAAAGTTTAGTGATACATGTATTTTTATAAGAATATATGGATATTATTTATTTGAATTATGTCAAAATACGCAGGTGGATCAAGACTTATGGCCGATAGTGTATATATTTGAATCAGGAAGACGAAATCTACATGGACCTTAATAATTAACATAAAGTTAGTATACATGCTATTGTGTACATACAAATTTAAACTTATAATGGCGGTTTATATTGAATCAGGAGGTGGCAACAAAATAGCAACAAATCTAAATCTGCATTTTCACTTACAATAAATAATCTTAAATATAATGAATTATTCACTGCATTTATTACCAATTAATTAAATAAACTAGTATTTGTTTTTATTGTTCAACAATTTAATATAATTTCGTCTCATTGTTATACAGTGGTTCTCAAAAGTAACGAACTAAATTCGCAATTTTTGTTTTTGCTGCAATCGAAATATATCGGATAGATTTTGAAATCACTCTTTTCTGTACGATTTGCTATTTATTGCAAAATATTATGAGATTATGGTAATTATTTTTTAATAATAGAAACACGATTTAATTAAAATAGTCTAAATTAAAAAAGTTAATAGTCTGAAATATTAAAAGAAAACTTGTATCTTATAAATATCGGAACAAATAACAAACGATGTTTCAAACATAAGTAAACCTTTATATAGCAAACATTTCGGGTTGAACTTTAGATCTAACCTCATCTGATACCAAATTAAAACCTCTAACCAAATTTCTAAACTTATTAAAATACAAAATACACTAATGACCAAAAGGATTGCATATTTTGAATATGTTAAATAATTTATTACCCTTTCCATATTTTTTCATTCTTTGTTGAGAAAACAATATCTACAACTTATTTATTTGATTCTTTGTAACAACAGAAACTAAAGTTGATAAACAAGGGTTTTTATTAGAAATTAATAAACCTAGACAAGTTTCTTAAATAAATTCAACAGTTTGTTATTAGCTGGCTCTTTTTTAAAGTTGGATTTAATATCGCGTATTGCTTCCTCTAGCCTTCCCAGTCCAAAAATCAAATTTCTTAGATACTCTTATGGAATTTGTTGCCATTCTTCCTCAGATGCTATTCATAGGTCTTGTAGAGTTCTTGGAGGCGGATTTCGTTTCTTAATTTTTCTCTTTAAGTATGTAGTCCCAAACGTACTCTATTGGATTACAATACGGTCTCTTTGCAAGCCAGATCACTCTCAATTTCAACATCAGTAAGATACTGTTGTACAACATCAGCAATGTGCCGTGCCGGTGTGTGTTATTGTGGATCAATCTGAACCAATCAAACCCAATCAATAAAGTCGGCGAATGGGTAAACAGGGTCTTGGAGGATATGTTCCAAGTACCAAACGCTTGTCATTCTTTGAGTGACCTCCACAAGCTTAGTACGTCCTTCTGAACTGAGCCTCCTCCAAAAGCAATATTTTTCATCAAAGTACATTGTTAGTTACACCCATCTGGATGATACAATTGAATCCATGCTTCGTCACAAAAGAGCACATTACTCATTGCTTGGCAGTTCACGGTAAATATTCTTGAGCAAAGTTTCGTCTTTCTGTCCTGTGTCGAGGAAGCAATTCTGGAACTTTTGCAGGTCATTTTGCTTTTAAACAATATTCCTTTAGTCTTCTCGATACCGTAAATCTACTTACATTCGTCCCAGTAGCTTCTGCAAGATGTCCACTAAGGTCAGATGCCGCTGCGGTACGATTTCTTAGAACTGTGATTTGCAGTAAACGATTTTGTCTTACCCTTGTGCATCTCAATTGGCCTTGTACGGGACCTCTGCTGAATCTGCCGGTTTCCCTATATCATTTTAAAATACGGCAAACAGTAGATTGTGCTGTAAGCGTTCCGATATTTCCATTTGTTTCAGACCCACTTCAGATAAGGCAATAACTTGAGCAGCTATCGGCTCGTTGTAATTAGGATGTTCCATTTCAATGACAGTACTAACTAAACGCTTATGTCAACACCGTCTGAGTACGTCTGAGAGAGCTATAACCTAAGATTACCTCCGAAGAAGCAACGCAATAAACAAAATGTTACAATACCAACCTTTTTTCTGGTAACCGAGGATCCGCTTTTAACGTTTTTATTATTCAAAAAAAGTATCGTATTGTATACATGTTATGACAAAAAATGTACCATCAAATATTAAAAAGATGCAATACTTTCGCTCTTGAGTGTATATTGAAGGTTGTAAGTACATTCGAATTGGTGGAGAAATCTTCAAAGGTTTTACCTTAGCCAAAGACGTTACACTTAACACTATCTTTTTCAGATTGTCACACTGAAGATGGTAACTTAGTTGCCGAAATACGTATTTAGAGTTTATTAATTTATATAGTAGTTAGGGATTTTTCTTGTTTCTACCGGTTAAGTACATTAAAATACAGAAATACCTTTTAAAGCCAACAATTATACAATGATATCTTTAAAAAGGTATAAAACCCTTTTCCACATAGATATTCGTGCTTTAAGTAGGTATATTTCGACAACTAAGTAGTTATCCTCAGTAAGAGAAATTAACAGTGTTGAACATAGGGGACAATAAACCTAACACAAAAATCGCGAAAGACTTCACAAGACGTCCGTGTATACACTCAAATTTATGAAACATAAGCTTAGGTCACCTTTTCAAAAAATGACACGCTCTCTCCGTGTAGTTCTAGGAAGCCATACTTGCAGGTATATGAAATTGGACCTTTATTATCTATGTTGTAAATATTATTTTTGTTTTTAACGATACAAATTTCTGAACTACCTCTGTTTTATCTTTTGCCTTGCCTAGAAGAGATTTGATTAAGTTTCCAGTCCTAAAAGCAACTTGGACACCCCTTACTTAGCAATGATGTTTGTATTTATCGTAATTTGATGACATGGCAAACACATGACGATTTTGTTAAGGCGACAGACAAATAGAATCGCAGATTGTCTTTTTTAAATAAGTTTTTCTAATTAATTTATGAATTACACAGGTCTACAAAATTAAACTTTTTGACAGATGTTTTTATTTTGAAAACTGATTTTATATAATTTAGGTAGGCTGATTTCAATAATTCTATTCATTTATTTGTATCACGTAAGGTTTTTTTGCAAATATTAAATGAAAAAAAAACGATATTTCTAAAAAAAATTATTTGTTTATTGAGTAAAAAGGTGGAATACAAGTTAAAAAAGTGGAAAAAAATACTTTACTCAGTTTTTTTAAGTGAAATCTTTGTCTTTTTGCCAGAAAGCTGCGTTGTCCAGACATTCGGTTGTATGTTTTTAAGGGCATATCCCGTTTTAACATCCAGCAGTAGTCCGCCATCACCGTTATGCTCCATCTGCCTTGGTATCGCCGTTCCATTTCCTTAATGTCTTGGTGAAACCTCTCTCCCTGTTCTTCGCTAACTGCTCCAAGATTTTCAGGAAAATAGTTCAAGTGTGAAAACAGGAAATGCACTTTAAAACTCATATTACAACCTAGACGATGAAAGTGTCGTAACATATTTTGAACAATATTTTCGTAGTTTTCGTCCTTAGAGTTCCCAAGAAACTTATCAATTACTTCTTTAAATGAAACCCAGGCGTTTTTCTCGTCATTGGTCATTGTGTTTTGAAAATCCTTGTCTTTGCATAATATTCTTATCTGCGGCCCAACAAAAATACCTTCTTTTAACTTTTGGGGCGGTAGGTATCGGTACATCTGGTCCATGAGGAACTGGTCGAATAGCAGAGTCAAGATTGGGATACACAATTTGTTTCTTATTTTTTTCTGTTGAATCCTTGAACATTACACGCACAAAAATAACAATCATCACTGTGATTTCTAGGCTCTCGCCATACCATAGGAACACCAAAGCTTAAACATTTCTTCCTACCTTTTTGCCAGTTTCTTAATGCTTCAACGCAAATGGAACAAACAGTATGAGGAGCCCAGGACTTGTCTTGGTCGCCAATTTTTACACCAAAATAAGCGTGGTAAACATTTCTCACAAACGAAGTAATAGTTTGCCTCTGCTTTACTACGACATAACTACCACAGATATAACAAAAGTTATTCGGATTGTTCACACAATGCCTTCTTTCCATATTTATACGTTCTAGAACACTTAAAATACGCAACAACGAAGACAACAAGCGCGCGGACACAGTAGCGCGACGACTAACACAACCAAACTGCACATAAGCAGGTTTCAACGTTGTATTGACGCTTCTGCGCCGACTCTGTTGCATTGCGAAGAAATCTAATATTAACCAGTGTAGCGAAATCACATTTAATTTCATAATAATCAATTCATTTAAAAATCATGCCTAACATGGAACAAACATATTCTTGTCATAGGTATGTATATTAATAAATTAACATTTTTAAGATATAGAGCGCTATAAAAAAAATTTACGTGATAGAGCAAAAATATGGCGTTTTTTGGAATAAGGGCCCCCAAACATATACAAATTAGCAAACAGCTTTCAAACATCAAAATCACTGTAGACCTGTGTTATTTTTAGGCTAAAATTAATCAAATCGCTTTCTAAGTAACGCAAAAGATAAAACAGAGTTAGTTCAGAAATCCGGTATATGTGAAATTAATTGCCGCGGTCGTAAATTGAAATATATTGGTCAAACGAAACGGTTAATAGTAACCCGTTATAAAGAACTTATATCGCATATTAAATTCAATAGACTAAGATAAATTGAGTGTTGCTCGTCATGCGTTAGAAACCAATCAAAATATAACGGCAGATTGTTTAAAACTAATTAAAAATATAAACAATCTAAGGAAATTGGACAGATATGAAAGTATTCGTATTATTAAAGACAAAAATAACTTTCATTATTCACGCATTACAATTATTTAAGAAGAAATTGTCTACAAATTATTGTTTAGGTACAATGGCAGCTATGTTTTTATGTGTTTTTAATAAATTCTGCATAAATTGTTATCTAGAACGATTTTTATTGCCTTATTAATGTTATACGTGGGATCTCCATTCACATATACTAACTAGTTAAATAATTGAATATGACATCCGTAAACCGACGTTACTTTTAATTAAAAATAAGTAATATAACTTCCAAAATAATAAATGTCTTCATATTATCTATATCCGAAAAAGTACCTGGGTCAATCTTGAACATACAAAACTCCTTAAACCCAGAAATAACAGAATAAATACTATAGTGTTCTCTAAATGAGACTTTTCTAAGCACCAAATAAATAAAGCAAGTGGTATACATGGGAGTTAACCAACATCAAGTATATACAGTATACTATAATACGTAAGTAGCGTGTGTGGAATTAGACCCAGATCAGGGACCAATTCCACATACCTGTTTGTATGACATCCTAAAATAAATACAAGGTGTGTGATTTTTTTAAGAGGGGAAGTAAGTAGACGTCTTGTAAAGTGTTAAGTGATTATTGTGTTAGCTTGCATGTTCTAAGGTGTTAATTTTTCCTACTGAGGATGACAATTTAGTTGTCGAAATACATATTTAGGATACGAATACTAACGTGCTAAGGGGTTTCATACTTTTCTTTAAGGTTTCACTTAGCTATAGTCTATTAATGCAATGGTATCATCGGTATATTATTATAGCCGCCAATTTGAACGAAAAAATCCTTTCCTAAAGATTAAATTAAATTTATAATTTGTTCCTCGACAGGTCCTTTTAAATTTGGCTAATAAAACCAAGGATAAAAACAATAAATATAAACTTTAATATTGGAATAAAGTCACGTTACTCGCGTTAGTTCTGGTAAGATTCGATTGGAGTCAAAGCGTATATTAATATTTTGATAAATTATAGCGTATGGGAGAAACAACAAGAACATTGATTTTAAAACATATCAATTTTCGCTGCTTAGTGTAATTTGTAATCAATAACCAAATAATTGGGGAAAATCAGGGCAACTTTTAATAGAATAACATGAAATATTTCGCTTAACACTTAATGTAAATATATATGGTGCTGTGTAATGTATTAATTACAAAACAAAAATAAAATGTACACGACGAAAATTATGAATATCGTTCTTTACTTTTGAGATGCCCTGTATACGACATTTAACGCAAAAAATAGCTTCTTTATAAACAGAAACTGATATTCCATATTTTTATATATTTTTTTTTCTCTGTAAGCTATGCAAATTAATAACATTCCTAATATTTTTTTACAATATAATTTTAGCAAAGGCTTTTGAAATGTAATGCAAATATTATTGAAAATAATGTCGAAGCAATGTTTTTCAGCAATAGCTTAATAACAATAGAAAACACTATTTAATTGCAGAAAGCTATAATTTCCTAATGAATTAAAAAACCTCTTTGAATCTTGTAACCATCAATAAGAATATTGTTTTAATTCGCAAAATTAGGCGTTTTTTTCCGCAAAATAATAATATTAGTTATAATTATCATTATTTTAGCAAGATTTACATTTTTTCCGTAATATATATCAAAGAAAGATTTATTATAACATCTTTGATCACGAATTCCTTTAAAAATTCTAACAAGTTGTCGAATTTGAAAGATATCCTCCTGACAGGCTTGATCTATATACAATTTCCAACTCAAATAACATTTTATATAGGACATGACATTTGGTAATTAACCAAATAATGACTTTGTTCTCATTTTAAACATTAATATACTGTACCCATTGATTTACTAAAAATTAAAGGATGATAAAATAAATTTACAAGACAAAAATTTGTGACTATATCCATATATTATAATAATAAAATACGAAGCGTGATGCAGTAGGTACCCCATGAGTTCTTAAACTATGATCTCAACAGGACAGGTAGTATCCAAACTTTCAGCGCATATTTTGAGAAATTGTATATTGGATTATTATTAGGTTGATTGTCTCTTTTAAAATATCTAAAATGGATAAGTAACAACCATTAAATAGTCTTTAACTGACATAAATATAAATTAAACGTTTGGTCGTAGTGATAAGCTGATAAGTTAAAAGTAGTTGTTCAATAATCGTCACATTTCATATTTTACAATTACTCGAGCTGTGATTTCTATTGTCTTAAGTTTTATACATGTCCCAACGGTACATATAATACTTGTATATATAACTCATTCTAAATCACCAATACTGAATGACAATTCTAAGATATAGCAAACATCGATAACTTAATATCTGCATTCCATATTCAAAAGCCAATTTTACACAATAACATTCTATTTTAAAATATGACATTCATTTTAATCTGTGACACGCAATCATCTACTGTTAATATATATTACAAGTCTACATATAAGTACTGCATCTATGTGTAAAAAATTTCATTAATAGTATAGTAAAGGGGCAGAACACAGAGACTTTTAATAATGAACAAACAGAATTTACCTACCCTAACAGTTGTTAGGTTAGAAAACCCAAGACATCGACTTTGTAACGGATAACTTAGACCGGCAGACATCGTTAGAAATTCTGTTTTTATCAATTATATACTTTATATGTTACCTCATTTTACGAAAACTGCAATCAATGTATTTGAAAATACTTACATGAACTCCTTCAAATATAAACAAGTGCATATAGAGAGTATCTTAGGCAGAAATACTTTGTGTTGTGATTAATAAACTTTTCTGTCGTTATTTTGTGGATGCTAATAACATACAGAGTGAGTAGAGTGTTATGTTACTTAAATAAAACTTTAAATAGCATGTATTAGTAAAAGCTTTTGAGCAATTGTAATATATGTACGGGTATATTATTGAGTTTGATAAAAAATAGGTTATGTGTCAAAATTTTGTTTAGAAAATTTCGAATTTTAGAGTATTAGTGGAAAACGACGTTTAGAAACTAGAAAAATAGTTAATTATATATACTTACCTACTTCAAAGTTATAAAATTCATTGTTTGATATAGTCAACTTTAAGTATTGTTGCAGGCCTTATGAAGAGAAAAGAAATATTATAACTTTTAGATTACAACGTAAGGGCAAAGACAACTGGACTTGGAAACACTGAAAACTGAAAATATCGCACAATTTGGATGTGCCGTACTATGTATGGTATATATTTGATATTTGTCGTAACCAAACTATACTTTTTTAAGTTAATAGTTAAGTTAAATACACTTTTTTGTATGTGTTTATTCAACAAGTTAGTTTTATAAACGGTAAATAGACATATGTGCCGTACTATGTATGGTATATATCTGATATTTGTCGTAACCAAACTATACTTTTTTAAGTTAATAGTTAAGTTAAATACACTTTTTTTGTATGTGTTTATTCAACAAGTTAGTTTTATAAACGGTAAATAGACAAATAAAGAGAACATTCGAAAATTAACTCTAAAACAACAAAAATAGTTTCTTTCAACTGCAAAAATTAAATTTAAAAAATCCTCAACAATAAATACGTAATAAAGATTACTTATTTCAACAAATTTTTAAACAGAACACACCTTTCAGCTAAACAATAACCTAATCTGTCATAGAAACCCTGTTGAATATTTAATAATATTTCGGGTGTAATCCTATGAAGTGCTTCTATCTGTTCCCTTAGTTCTGCTAAATTTCTGGCTCTATCTTGCGGGAAATCATTGATTTCTGATTTTAGATGCTCCACAAAAAGAAATCGTTTGGTGCTAAGTCTGGGAACCTAGCTGGCTGTATTCCACTCCAATTACTTAGCATACGTCCAGGAAAGATATCGTTTAAGTAATTTCGTACATTTCAAGACTTATGTGTACGGCATCCATCTTGTTGGAACCATATTTCATCAAAATTAATGTCGTGCAAGTCACCAATGACATTCTACATTCGACATTTCTGTTCATTCAAATTCCCATCTATAAAAAAGGTCCAATAATATTATCTTCAAGTAACCTAGCCCACACATTTAGTTTTTGGGAATACTGTGTATTTGCAGCATAATGTAAATGAAGGTTTTGTCTAGACCAATATCGCGCTCTTGATGGATTGTGTTTACCGTGCAATGTAAAAAGTACTTTCATCTGTAAAAAAAATATTTTTTTATGAAATTTGCATCCGCATTGGCTTTCTCAAATAATTGATCGCAAAATTCCATTCTGTGCCCATTGATTTTTTTTAATTTATAAGATCGATTTTTATTTTTCTTTAAAACATTGGGAACTGTTTTTGCAGTAACATCGATTTGCTCTGCTATAGCTCTGCTCGATGTGGTCGGAGTTTCTTCTACACTGGCGCAAATAAGTGTAGTCTCGTTCTTCAGAATTGGCAATATTAGCTCGCCTAATCCTTTTGTGATGCCGCGGAGAAAGACAACCAGCAGTAGTCGTATCGCACAATAGTGCGGGAGCTTCTATTTATCGTGTATGCCCTTAGTCAGTGGAGACGGGTGTGGGTGGCTAAAATAAAAGATTGCAGGTAGCGCTACTCAGTTTTCTTACGGATGCTCAAGTCTGAAAACGGAGAAAAGGGACTGCGTGATCTTAGGCGCATGCGCATACAGACTACAAAATATAAACGCTAAATTCAAACGAAATGCTTCCCGAGTACCTGCAATCTGAATAGAACTTTCTAAAGGAAACCAAAGGCAAAGAAAAAGCTAGAAAAACAATTTACTCGTATATTCAGCGATAATGACATACACAAAAAAACGTTAACGATATGGGTTTAAAAAAAAACACCATGTATATAAATAAAATCAAATATCATGACTAAAAACAAAATAAAGAAATTTACACTGTATATGTTATCATACCGTATATGGAAAAATTCAGAAAGTATAAAATATTGAAAAATAACTTAACAAACAATTTCAGGAAATATATAAGTTTTGATTTACGTTAAACTTAATAGTACAGTTTTAATAAATAAAGGTTTTTCTAGGGCACCATAGAAATAACTGTACAAAATATTACAATCAAAGTATGCATTACTAAATATTTTTACCTAAAAACCAAATAAGTTCTAGAATATATCGGTCATTTATCGTACAGGTTTTTTTTAATTGTTCATACGATATTCGCAACGTCCACAAACATGCAGCTGTGCACGAAAAAAACATTGACTTTCAAATACGACGAAAGAAAAAGTATTACTAGAAAATACATGTGTATATACAAATATAAAAGGAGATTTAAACCAAATGCATTTACAGGAAAATAGTATATTTAAACACAAGTTTCATAAGGCACCATTTTGCCGCACGAGATCAGTTTAGAAAACGAGCCGCGATAGCGGCGAGTTTTCTAAAGAGCGAGTGCGGCAAAAGGCCTTATGAAATGAGTTTTTTATACTTTTTTTTACATTATTAAATTGCAATTATATAATTTGGAAGTTCAGAGTTTCATTTTTATATAAAGCATGCAGTTGGTCACATTGATACTTATGCTTGACATTGTCAAATTTAAATCTTGCTATTCGCGAAGTATATTATATTAGATATTATTTATTAATTTTCGTTAACATTACTTGATATTTTATTTAAAAATATAAACTAGAGTGACTTAGAAACTAATATATCTTGTTGTCAATTGTATACAATATACGTTGTTTGTGTAGAGTACGAACATTCTTAAAATCAAATGACAGCAATGATATTTATTTCTGTATTCGAACAACGCCAACATTGAAAAATGAAAAAAAGCGTATCGAAATGAAGCTCATTTCGATACTGTTTTGGGTTTCATAATGAGTTCATTTCGAACGCAAAGTTAATTTTACGTTAAAAGGTTTCAAATATACATAAATCTCTAAAAATGATTCTAAATTGAAATATAAAAATGAATTTAAATTGCAATGAAGCAAAGTTCTAAAATAATACGTTAACTAAATATGAAAGAATGTAAAAAATCAAAATATTAAATGTAATTAAAATAGTCCATACGAGTTACTATTCCCTTCGGCGATTATTCGTCCAATCGCGCGGACACGACCACATGAACCATTCACCTTGAGAGAAAAAAAAAACTTGCTAATTACGTAGTTTTCTGGTTTTATTAGCAACAGAAAAATCATCGTAGTTGTAGACCCAGGTTGTAAGGTGTCTATAAGGGTGACTTCGCCAGGAAAGCTTTAATATATCCGATGATCGGTTAGGAAAGTCGTTATAGATACGTACAGTTGGGTTATATTAGCTTCCCAAGCTTCTTAATCTGCTAAGACGGTATCGGCTGTTCCATATAAATATATCAACGTTCTAAGACTTGATCCGGTAAGGCGATATAATACATTACGTCATAGAAGTTGTGATTACAGCTTTCTTTATACGAAGATGTACACTACTAGAGAAAAAAAAACTGAACTTGATACGACGAAGATCGGACGCCGAATCTCAATCACATCGCTTGTAATGCTGCCGGCACCAGCTCTGAATTTACAAAAAAACGTAGTGAATCGATGATCTTCTTTTAGTCCCCAAGGAAAATAAAATACACCACTAACATGGCTAATGTATTTACATTTTATAACTTCGTAGTTATCTTCAGGGAAACAACAAATTTTCAACCAAAATGAATTACAAGAAGTCCAGTAATTAGCATTTAAAAAATCCCCAATGTCGTACTAGTCGTATGTAAACCATCCTTGAATACATATTGTGTACATTCCCAAAATGTTTTTCACCTATTTGTCAACAGAGGGTAGAGCAAATAATGCGAATAGTTACCTTTTCAAAGTATAGCAGTTTCTGTGCTTGATAGCAGATAATTTAAAACAAAGAAATACATTTTTTAGTACTTGTATTTAATTTAGTACTGAAACTTTCAAGTTTGTAATGCATTTTTTAGTCCTTGAATTTAATTTAGTACTGAAACCTTCAAGTTTGTACCGAAATTATCTCTTTTTGCAAAAATGGCGTACTGAATTTGTAAATAGTGCACTGAATTCGGTACAATTGTACTGAAACGGCAGCACTGAATTCGCTTGCATAGAAAACAGAAGAGGGTTGATATAGTTACCAAAATTAAACACAGAGAGAGATATACGTACCCGTCGAACGAAATTAAAGGACTCGCAATACAAACTACAAACTAACAGGAAATTAGAACGTAACGACAAATAATGTTTTCAATATCATGATTATGTAATGCTGGTATTACGAAGTCTTGCAACATTCGAAAATATCGCTGTCCGTTTATTGTTACTGTTTTCGGTTGTCCGTTTTCCATTTCTTCATAAAAATATTCCTATTATAAAATTTGACGTAAAACCACACCAGAAAATAACCCTGTAATAAAATCCAGTTTCCTTATGAACAAATTAGTGCTATTATTTTTGTGCATATTAAAAATTTGTCAAACTTATGGCCATTTCAAACTGGCAACTTGCGAGGGTGGTTTGACAATTAACTTGGTTTGCTATGAAAGAAAACAATTTGAGTTTTGCAACGTACTTTATTTTTCGACATAGTCCCCTCGAAGTTCAACGCACTTCAACGTTTCTCCAGCTTCGCGATTTCTTCACGGAAATGAATTGCTTCGATGCTTTCAAAATACTGGTTTACTTTCTGTATGACATCTTCATTAGACTCACACTTTCGTCCTGCCAGAAAAGTTTTTAGTTTCGGGAATAGATGGTAGTCCGAAGGAGCTAGATCTGGCGAATACGCAGGATGCGGAAGCAGTTTAAATCGTAGCTCGGTCAATTTTTGCTGAGCGACACGACTTGAATGCATTGTCATGGTGAAACAACACCTTTTTCTTAGCCATTCCCGGGCGTTTCTCTGTTATTGCCGCCTTTAATCGGTCCAAATGTGATGCATAGTATTCTCCGGTAATGGTTCTTCTCTTTTCAAGGTAGTCAATTAGGAGAATTCCCTTTGCGTCTCAAAAAACTGACGCCATGACCTTTCCAACGGATGGAACGCATTTCGCTTTTTTCGGAGCCGATTCGCCACGGGCAACCCATTGTTTCGACTGCTGTTTAGTTTCCGGGATATAGTGGTGTATCCAAGTTTCGTCCATTGTCACAAAACGGCGAAAAAACTCAACTACATTCTTCTGAAATACTTGCAAATTGTCGGCAGATATTCGCATGCGAATTCGCTTTTGCTCTTGAGTGAGTAAACACGGCACCCATCTTGCGCACAGATTTTGCATGTGCAATTCTTTATGCAAAACGAAGTGAACTCGCTCAGTTGAGATGCCTGTGGCTTCCGCTAACTCGCGCACTTTCACTCGTCTATCGACTAAAATCAAATCATGGACTTTATCGATGATTTCGGGTGTCACAGCTGATTTCGGGGCTCCGGAACGTGGTGCATCTTTAATGATTGTTCTGCCACGCTTAAACTCATTTACTCAAAGTCGAACACACTCATAAGAAGGACATGAGCCACCCAATGTAGGTGAAATTCTCTCATGAGTCTCCTTCGCTGTTTTCCCTTCCAGATAAAAGAATTGAATCACACCACGAATTCCAACTTTATCCATTTTTCGCTATTGCGCGAAACACTTCTGTTTAAGTAACTGTCAAATAACGAGTTACTGTCAGAATGACTTAAGACCAGAGAATATTAACTCATAGGAATGACACTTTATGACTACATATACAGATTACATTTGCGCCCTCTATTAGTGTGTGAACCAAGTTAATTGTCAAACCACCCTCGCACTTTAAAGTAACCCTATATATTAATGATTGATTTTGATGAAACTGCAACAATCTTGTAGGTAATGTACTGAATGAACAATGGATCTATCAGAAATATAAATGAATAATCATAAAGCTGTTTAAAATTTTGTCGTGCGACTTTTGCAGGTTATATTTTTGTGTCGAACGCCATCTATATTATTGTAATTGACATGATAATGTTCAGATGACAATAACCTATTTGTAATTAATTATAAAAATTAAAATTGTTTCTGTTCCCTGCCAACGCAAGAATCTACTTGCAAATACATTTGAAATAGTATTTATATAGAATTTAATTGAAGTTTATGTATTAATTATGACTGTGATGTATTAACACTTAATAATTTGCATTTGTATACATTATTAAGAAATATTTGTGAAGTTAAATAATAAGTTTATTATTAAGGTCGAAAGCTATGGGAATAATCGTATTTGACATTTTTTAAAGCAACTAATGTGCTAATAAATTACTAATACACTCTGTATGTTAATAGGATCACATTCTTGCCTTTCATTTCATAATAATTTTTTAATACTAACAGTATTGATGGACCATACCTTCTTATTTAAGTAAATTTAACGCTCAAATATATTTTTGGAGTTCAGCTTAGCAAATTCAATTTACAGTTAACGATTATACATACAAAACGTGAAAACGAAAAAAAATAGCATAAAGGGAATAGTTTTTAAAGTGTATTTCTTATCTACACTAGTAGAGACGTAGTCCAAAATGGACATATTTGCTAATATAGGGTACTACTATATGGATATGAGTATTTTAACGTTTTTTTTTATATCGAATTATTCAATTTCGTTCGCAAAGATTATGCTATTGATTCGTATGGATGCAGAGTAAAGCATTGAATATTAAAATTAATTTTGAATGCGACTCCACACAAACGTCTTACATACTCGTAGAATCTAACGAATACAATTTTAGCACAAACAAAATTGACTATATTCAACAGGAAATTTAGTATATACATAGTGTTTAAGATGTGAATAATCCTGTTGAAAATTAGTTGTTTTTTCGACTCATATTTTATCGTTTAGAGTTCGTAGGTTCTCGTACAGATCTTTAATGAGATACTAATAAAATTTGACACGTCTTTTCGACTGTTTGTCATCAAAAATAATAAGTAGGACGCGATAAAACTGGATATACTTAGGTTAGAGTGTATGTAGGTGGCATTATATTAGTTCACCATATAATAGATGTTCGTATTCCATATTCTTCAAACAAAATTCCATGTCCAGTTTTAAAGCGTCATATTGAAACATACTCTTTTTATTTATTTTTATCAAAATGAAAGATAAATAGATTGAAATAATGTAGTTTCAATGGATTTAATAAATTATATTTATAATATACTTGACTCTGTTCATAGAAGCAGTTCCTGACGGTTCAAAACTGTTTGTTATAGTTGATCTATATAACAAAAATTCACACACATTCATAATGTTTAGTATATTACTGGTTAACTATAATAAATCGTTGGCAATCGTTAACAATTTTTTTGTAATAAATCTCGTATAATAGCGTCCTAATGTTTTTCAAAATCGATAAATTTTTTCTGATGGCCTGATTAAAATATTTAAAGATTCTTCGGTGTCATATTTTATATCACTACTGCATTTAGATTAGTAACATTAACTCTCAAATATTTTAATTGGTACTCTGTACTTGGTAATTGGTTGAGTTGATTTCTCCATATTGTACAACACTTATGACTAGAGTGGACCAATTCGGAGCGAAAGCAGAGGCGTGACTAACGAATTGGTTCCCGCATGCGAAACATTATTAATATCTAGAGATATACTATCACGAACGGTGCTGTTATTATGTTAGATACAAAAAAAATGTAAGACGGTTTTTCTAGATTATGAAACGTTCTCGATGATACGTATAAAAAATAAAATCTAAAATGTATGTAATTAGATGATTAAAAAAAAACTTACCGTCTTATGCGTTTTCCGTGACTTGAAAATCTGGAGAAGCGCGATGAAATATTGTTAACATAAGGTGCGTCTCCAAAGTTATTTCTCATCATTGTACACAAATCAAATAAGAACACTTCGTATTTTGTATCGGCACCAGTGTCTCTATCTTTATGTCTTGCGCTATGCACGTGGCGTTGCAAATTTGATTTTGTTAAATGGTTTATATATATATATTGCACACTAAACATTTTACATTTACCCCATAGTAAGATAAACTAGGATGGTTCTCAATAAACCTATTGACTAACTTTGATGATAGCGGTTTTTTACTGTACGCTCCTTCAACATTATTAAATACACATACTAAGTAATCGTATGTGCGATATGGCACGTGGGAACTAATTCGTTAGTCACGCCTCTGCTTTCGCTCCGAATTGGTCCACTCTACTTATGACACAGAGAGATCCATCTCAAGTGAAGTTTGGTGGTAAATAAATAATAAAATTTCCTAGATTAAAGCATTTTACGTTCGTCAGATACGGATCACGGCTATTTATAGTTTGTTTGACACTCCTGTCATAATTTTGAGGTTATACATAACCCAAATAGAGAAATACATATTACGTCACATCTGTAGATCACTTATTTTCGTCGGTCAAGTCCATTATTGCGCGGAAAGGGGTAACCCGATATCAGCTGAGGCGTCAGTAGTATATTATACGAGGGCGTATTTTTATGCTATCTACCTAGCCATGAAAAAAAGCACATAAGAGAACAAAAAAAAAATATTTTTCTACATAACTCCCTTCAACACTAATACACCTATTCCATCTTTTTTTCAGTTACCCCATACCCTCAGAAAAAAATTGCTTCGGTTACCCCGCAAAATATTCTTCAACAGCTTCTTTGAGTTCTTCATCAGAAGCAAAACGCTTTCCCCTGAGATGCTTTTTTAAATTTTTGAATAAGAAGAAGTCTGACGGAGCTAGGTCGGAGCTATAAGGGGCTTAACTCTATAAACCTACAGTCATTGATTATCTGCTGAACTTTGTTTGCCTTATGAACCCGACAATTGTCGTGCAGCAACAAGTTTTTTTGTGGATAAGAATGCGGGCCTTTTTCCTCCAGAGCAGTTTTTAAATTTTTAATTGTGTTTCCGTAGGCCTCTCCATTTATGGTAGACCCTCTCGGCATATATTCAATAAGCAAGACTCCTTCAGCATCCCAGAAAACAGTTGCCATCAGTTTTTTTCCAGAAAATTGTGTCTTGGCCTTTTTTGGTGGTGGATAGCCCTTATGAACCCACTGCATGGATTCTTGTTTAGTAGGAGGGTCCCAGTAATATACCCAAGTCTCATCCCCGGTAATAATTCGAGATAAAAATGTTTTGTCCCTCTCCAACTTGACCAAATTTTCTTGAGAAACTTCTTTTCTGTACAGTTTTTGTTCAGGTGTAAGCAATCTGGGTATCCACCGTGCAGGCACCTTCTTCATCCCCAAATCGTCATGCAAAATTTTGAGGACACTTGTTTCAGATATACAGACTTCATTGGCAATAACATAGATCTTTACACGCCGATCTTTCAGTACCAAATTTTCGACTTTTCGCATCGAAAGAGTTTAGACCAATATTTTACTTGGAAATAAGATGGTGTATCTTCCCCATACACAGCAACCATTCTTTCATGAATTGCTTTTGGACCATTGCCTTCTTTTGTCAGGAACTTTATTACGCTGCGATGTTCAACCTTAGTTTCACTCATTTTATCGAGAAATAGACCGTCTCAAATCTCTATAAACAGCACAAACTAAACACAACTTAGCACATGTACTTTACTTCTAACAGTGACAGCAATTTTTCAATAATTTGTTTGACATCGTCACTCTTTTGTTTCATGGCTAGGTAGATAAAAATACGCCCTCGTATGTAATAATTTATCATAATGTTCACATTAAACAAACTAGGTGTTGGTTTTCACACTTTTATAACTTCAAACTTTGTTTAATTTTTCCACACCATAAAATGCCTTAAACCGTTCAAAATATCTACGCCACAGGCAACTTTTATTCGCGCAGTTACAAGTGACGTAATATGTACTATCGCTTCATGGAAAACTTAGACGGTCATATTTTGATTGCATTAAATTGGGCTGCACGAATGTAGATACAAAAATAGTTTGCCAAATACGCGTGTGCTATTTTGTATTATTACGTTGATGTTTAAAAGTAATATTTATACGATCATAAGTACGTACCATCGGCCCCCAAAAAAGCGAGTACAACATTGACAGATAAACTGAGGTAACTTTTAAAAAATTGTATAGTGTGTTTTGGTTTTTATGATAAGCCATGTCAAGCGATGTGCAAAGGTTATATAGAAAGACAGTAATCGTTTGCGTATTTTTACGTACTCCTTTAATAAACGCAGTAATATAATAAAAATCATGAACGCTTTATCTTTTAATACATTAGAATTTTAAGTACAATTTTAGTATTTGGTCAGTGTTCCATTACAGTCAATTACATTTTGTAAACGTCGCGGCATTGACAACACCAAATCCCAAGTAAATTCCGGCGTGATATTTTGCCATGCTTCCATAATGAATTTCTGTAGTTCAAAGCGATTATTAGGTATAAAATGGCGCTGTATATAATGTTCGTTAATCTTCCTCAAACATTTTCAATAGGGTTTAAGTCGGGACTTTTTGAGGGCTACGCTAAAACACTTACATTATATAAATTTAAAAAGTCTTCTAGTATTCGTGCTCGGCAGACTGCACAGTTATCCTGAAATGCTGAAATATTTAAGCTTTGCATTATATTATATGCTGGTATGTAAAATTTTCGCCAAAAACCGCCGCTACTGATGGTAGCATAGCTTGTTCTAAAATTCTCGTTATACACTTCACCACATAATTTTTCTTCTAATATAATACATACATCTGGACCTCTGGCACTAATCCAAGCCCAGATGTTCACGGAAAAATGACCACTTCCATTGACGGATGATACATATTTTGGATCATTTTTGGCGGTCGATAAACACCAATATTGCCATTATGAAAGGATTGGAAAGTTTTCTCGACTGAGAAAACTATATTATTCCAAATATTATGCTGGTTAAGTTATTTCTGAGCAAATGTCTGATCTTCTTTGTTTATTATCTTCCGTCAAAAATATCTTATTTGCGCTACAGCAGTATTTTAATTCCATTTCAGCAATTCTTTTTTGGTCAGCTCTGATGCTATCAGGAATATTAGTTACTTCTTTTGCTCTTATAAATGTATCGAAGGGGTGTTCTCTAATAAACTTTTCTTCATCTTTCTCCCGAGATGATATTTTTCGACGCCCTGAACCTTTTTTTCAGGGAAAGACTATTATACATTTTGCAAACGTTTTTTTTAGCTCGTTGCACTGTATTTTTACTTATGTTCAGTTCGCTCGCAATTCTTCTAACAGTCCATCCCTTCTAAAGTCGCGTTATCAAGAAAGACTTCTTAAGCTGGTACTAATTTGACATTTTCAATTACTTTATTTAACTGTTATGTTAGTTGCCAGGAGTTGTCAGATGCGTTCAGATTTACACCAAACAAAATACTCGTGTACCCGTTTTTTAGGCGCCGATGGTACATGAATATTACAATGCTAAAATTTTTAAAAACTGTCTAAACTAACTACAACTGTCTTTTGTATTTTTCACGATATTGTTCATGAACAGTATACCGATAGGTCCAGCCAGCTACGGGCCATAGACAACAATATACGTATGGAACGTAATGCGATGTGGCAACGTGTGTACGATGCCACTCCGCGTGCGCAACATAAGTCCGATGGTCGAGCGTAACAGTTTGCCCGTCATTCGTATTTAGCTGTGCATACGTAAAGGTAGTTATCATGTCAGTGTATACAACCGCAGAGAAGGTACAAATAGTTTCGTGGTATCTTGCCGGCAATTCCTGTCGAACAACCGCTGATTTATTAGCTGTAGAGTACGTAAATCGGCCTATTTCTTCGCATTCGACGATTGAAAGGATCGTAAATGCGTTTAGGAAATATGGCTGTGTAGTCGGAAATTGCCGCAAAAGCCAACAAATTGACGAACAGCCTCATATCCCTCTAATACCTGCCGATCGGGAGGAGAGAGACGTGAGGGTTTGTTCGTTAGTTGAAATGGGCGACCTTAAGTGTACCCGGCAAATTGCAGACGAAATCGGTGTTAGTAGAAGTACAGTAAAGCGGATTCTAAAACGCAACAAATATAAAAGTTACAAAGTTCGAAAGTGCCAGGAGATTTTTCCCGAGGACAATTTTGCAAGAATGGAGTTTTGTGAGTCCGTGATGGAAAAGGCTAACAGGGACGAATATTTTATAAAAAATATTCTGTTTACCGACGAGTCTTCTTTTCCACGTCATGGCAAGCATAATCCCTCAGTCGTGCGATATTGGTCTCGAGAAAATAAACATCTAGCTCGTAATTTTAAAACTCAATACCCCGAAAAACTTAACGTTTGGGCGGGTATCTTGGGTGATAACATTATAGGGCCATTTGTTATCGACGGCAATTTGAATGCAGTAAAATATTTAGATTTGCTGCGAACACGAATTATTCCTGCTGTCCGTCAACTAAACGTCGATTTTGATGCAATTTGGTTTATGCAAGACGGTTGTCCCGCGCATAACAGCAGATTAGTAAGAGGGTTTTTAAAAAACACTTTTCCTAATCGTGTTATTTCCGGGAGGGGTACGATAATATGGCCACCTCGATCACCCGACCTCAATCCCTGCGATTTTTTTCTGTGGGATTATGTCAAAGAAAATCTTTACGGTCTTCTAACAATACCGAACTTGCAACAGTTGCAAGTTCAACTGTTTAGAATTTTCGAGACAATAACCCCTAGAAATCTCGAGGGAGTGAGGCGGGAGTTTTACAATAGGCTCGGCTATTGTTTGGGAAGAGAGGGCGGTATTTTCGAATCCTATATTGAGTGACTTTCTTAAAATTAAAATTTATTTTGCAGAATTATTGATTTTTTTACTTTTATCTTTTAGAAAACGTTATTGTTTTTTTATTACTTAAAATTACTTTTCCGTAGCAGCTAAAAATACAATAATAATAATAAACTGGACCTTATTATGTCTGAAACAAATGGGCAAATTACGTATACAGAACGAATATGCAAACGACTATATCCTTGCGCGGTTTAAGTCTTACTAAATTCTTAACTGCAATGTGCAGCAATTGAAGCTGTTGCGCGTAGAGGGGATTCGCTGTTGCCACTCATTGCTGACTATGGCCCGTTCCGAGCTGGACCTATCGGTATATACTATATAAGTCATATAATTTGGTAACGTGCACGAGAGGAAGGACTATGCATCTCTCGATCTCAATAGTTTCCTAGGAAAGGTCGTTTGGCCATTTTTAGTGCTGATTTTGAATCGTTATCTTGGCAAGAATACCAATTAATTTTGCTGCCTAGGGAAATGTTTTTCAGCTATCGAACTGCATTCTTCTTCAATAAAATATATGTCAAGGTCTGTATGTAAAGTACAACGGAACACATCACAGGGGCATTTTCTATAATTTTCAGTATGTTTGATTGCATACGCCCGATAATGTTTGTAATTTACTGGAGCACCACCATAATTTGGCCCCATACGCCCATATTGGTTTTATGATACATTTATATCAAAAACTTAGTTTGCCAGTGATAAGGAGGACCTTTTTCCAAATAACTATATATCGTTTCCATATTAATTTATTATTATTCTGGTAAAAGCCTAAGTACCAAGCCTCGTTACTCTTGAGATCTCTATATCAATTATTCAGATATAATATAGATTATAAACCTGTTAAAGTTTATCTAATATAAGTGCTTTTAAACTCGTCCACTTTTATCCTCCATTTTCTTAGTCAGTATTTTAGAGTATTCGGGTGCTACTGTAGATTTGCAGTGGCTGTTTGTGGATCATCGTGTCGACATAAAATTACGCTATCAGCCATCTGTGCTTATAGGACAAAGAGCAGGATATTCTGCATAGCTTCTTTAACGTAAATAATTTTAAAATGAGAAAATCCGTGTCCATGATATAGTTGGATATATTCAACAAGACATTTGCAATGACTCACTGATTTTAGATTGTGATCTCTATGTAAGATTGGCCAACATATCTCCAGAGTTCGTTCTAATAATTTATTATTGCTTTCTTTATAAGCAGTTTAATTTTCTTATTATAAAACGCTCGTAATTAAGATCGTATAATTTTCTATAATCTATGTATATCTGTTTATTGATTGTTCCATCTTTAATAGAGGTTATAAAGAGAAAATCAAGTAATAAAATCGAATATAATTATTAAATCTTAAAATAAATATGAAACTTTATTAAACAATGAAAAGGAGTAGAAGCAAAAATAAAATAAAAATACACAATATAAAAACAGTAGTAGTATCAGCTGATTTGCATTATAATCAGCTGATACTACTCCCTCTAACTTAGACGTGGTTTAATAGAAATGAGATCTGTAATACCGATCGTACGAAATGCTACAAACTCTATTTTCCACTTACTACTATGTCCATTACTGACATATCTCTTATCCCATTTTATTTTTTAATTTTAGAACAATACCTTGTCATATGCATTATTAATATGTAAAAAAAACACCCAGTATCCAAAAGTTATGACAAATTTTTGTCCTCGTCTTTCAAAGTATATTTCTTTTCGCTTTGGAATTTCTTATTTTATATATTACTACCAACACACACCAGCATAAAGTTGTTGCTTAATTGTGAAATAAAATAATGATAAGGTTATTATACATATATATATATACATATACAGAATTAGAAGCGCATTAAATTAAAAAAAAACGATGTACATGTTTTCCAAATATCAGTAAATGTAACATTCATAACTGAGGTTGTTTCTCTCATTGTATGTTTGTTTCTCTGTGATGTGAACATGATAAATAAATTTTACCCATTTCGATTTTGCTTATTTTTCTACATCTATTAATTGCAGGGATTAAAAACGTTAAAATACGAATGAATTATTTAAATAAGGTAAGTAAGAAGAAAATTTGTACATAAGTTTTTACGGTAGGTTCAAAGTTTTATTTAATTTACTTAAACTTATTTAATTATTAAGGCAAAGCTTACCATTTGTGTTGCATAACCTGAAATTTCTTCAAAGCGCCATTCAAAATAGAATAACGGCTGGTTTCAGAATACATAGTTCCTTAACCCATTTAGGACCACTATTAGACAAATCAAGGAAAACGCAAATTCTTTAAGGAATAAACTTTTATTTAGGTATTTATAAACATCCTTTAAAGTAAAAAAAAAAAGACAAACCATTGATTCTTATATATTTTTTTTGCGTTGCGTTAACGCAACAATGGGACTATATGCACAAAAAATATTACAATTATTAATTATGGTAGTCTTTAAAGCAGTGTGAATGTAATGGAACTCCACATTTATTACACATAAATACGGTTGTACTTTTGCATACGCTACAACGTCTCCTCCAATTTTCACAATTTCTTTCAATTAGGTGACCTACATTATCTAAACGTGCACTGGATGATAGAGACGCACTGGAACCACGTCCTCGAACAGATTGTGTTTTATACTTGTTAGCACTAATGAGGCTTCGTACAAGTTCAGACCTGAAATCCAGCTGCGAAATGGGTTTCTCTGTGTATACAAGTCTGTGCAGTTTCCAAGCATTCACCACAGTAGAATCTAACATATTTATAAATAACGGCCACCACCATTTTTTTCCACGAATATTTATTCGGTAAATGCAACTGCGTTATCGTGTAGATCAACGCTTCCCACATATTTGTTATATTTGGCAATCATATTTGGTTGTGGTATAGAGATGTCTTTTTTTCTCTACGATTGTACCGCTTCACAAACACATTAGGCAGTGCAGACTCACAATTGGTTGCTACTGTAACCACAGAATTGTCATTCCAACGGACCACGCTTATTTCATTTACGTGATCGTAACGAGAATCAATTGTACCACGAGGTTTTTTTCCTATAGACTTACAAGTCTCTAAAGTGCATTTCAGAATTCTGTTCTCACGTACAGTTTCAGTAGCAAAGTGTCGTTGACGTTTCAGATGAACTAATAGCTTGTAGTTCGTAAAAAGTTATCAAAGTATACCTTATGAGTCGACTTATTTTCTAATACGTTCAAAAAATTGATGACCACTGTTTCACCTAAACCAAATTCTCTTTTGGCATTTTCACCAGTTTCTCCAGCATAAGGTATAAATACCCATCGCTAGATGCCAGACACCACATTTTGAACCCGAAACGTACCGACTTCCCTTTCAAAAACATTTTCGCTGAATGGCGGCCGAAGTAGGGTACCATTTGCTCATCAATTGATTAGTGATGTCTAAAAACACCATACTTCAAGAAATTGCTGTTCAAGAGATTAACCAGCGGTCTTACTTTCCCAAATTTGTCTGCCTTGTCTAATTGATTGTTATCTGCAAGATGAATGTTCTGCTTTATGTCGAGAAATCTGTTTCGAGACATCGCATTTTTCACAAATTGAACACCTCTATCTTCATCAGATGACCAGTAAAGTTTTAGCTGTGGAAGAGTGTGATACCCACTCAAAATCAATATTCCCAAAAAAATTTCTAGATCATTTTGATCTAAGGCGAACTGAGTACGGTTATTATCTCTCGCACATTTTATGGAGTTTGAAATAGTAAGCTGGCCAACATTTTTATCAAACATTTGCATAAAGAAATCAAGCACAGGCCTTCCATGTAGCGCCTCAACAATATTCTGTACATTCCCTTCCTCATTTGACGTAGCATCTTCCTCGTAGTCAACGGGCGTTTTACACCAAATAATGTCTGCAATTCTTGCCATTTTGCTTGGTGTAGATAAAGCCTCATGATAGTCATGATGTATACCATCCTCTATCTCAATTTCGCTATTCGGACACACTATCTCAAAAGTTCCCGCTATATCTACATGCAAATTTTTTACTCCATTATCATCAATGTCCTCCTCCGCCGTTATATCTTCGACATCGGATGGTATATAACAAACATCAATTTCCTCATTCAGATCAAGATCTTCAACAATTGCCTCAAGTTCTTTCAAAGTCAACGGTCTGGTAGGATCATCGCGATATTTCACGTGACTCTAAAATAATTTTATTATTAACATCAACGACCAACACATACTTCAGAAATTGTTGTACTTACCATTGTAAAATATTTCTATAATCCTCAAGATAACACTATTATGAACTCTAACTTCTTCAACTTCTCTATCCCACAGCGTCAATGAACTGAATAAACTCGCATCACACAACGGATACCCAATAAACTTCGCCCAGACGTGAAAAAGCATGTTCAGACAGCAATATTACTCATGACTACAATTACACCATTTGTTCCAATGTTGCGTTTTCGCAACGCTATGTTTCAAATCCGTTTGAGAAATATTTCCGGAAAAAAGAGGATTGATTTTTTTCCAAAATAATGTTACGTGAAGTATCTTTTATATGAAACCTTTTAATTTAAACTTAGATACAAAAGTTTTTATCTTGAAAATTCCATAGTCTTATTTTATTTTTATTCAAAATTGAAAATGCGATTACCCGTTCCCAAAATGTTTATTAGGTTGTTTAAATATTTATTAACGCAATGCTACTGACAGTACATATATCCAAAATTATTACTTTTTACCACGAAAAAAAATTTTTTTTTGGTGTTGCGTTAACGCAACTTTGGGAATAAATGGGTTAAACGGAATGTTATCTAGTCTGCCTAAAAGTTCTTTTAAATGCTAACTAATTTAAAGACGATCGTCTCATAATTATAATGCCAATTCTTCTTAACTAAAAGGACTTTTACCTTAAATTAGTAACGTTCGTCAAACTGAAAATTCAAATTGATGAAAGTACGGGCGTCAAATCCAATACATAACCTAATAATTTAAAAAAGGTATATAACCCCTTACCACAATTATTAGTCGTATCCTAAATACGTATTTCGACAACTAAGTTGTCATCATCAGTAGGTAAAAACTACTAATTAAAGTCACACGGGGCACAATAAAGTAAAGTAAGATAAACGCTTCCGCACAACTACTATACACTGCAACCCTGTAAAGACTGACTTTTAAATTATTATTTAACCACAGTCTCCATTGAAAGAATTTTTTTACATAACCTAATATTTTTTCATATTACATTTTGCTAATAGGTTTAGTGCTTTTCCACAAATTTGTCTAAATATTATTTTAATAATTATTACAAATATGTACTAAAGTAGTAATTTTAGCGAGAAAAATCTATGAAATCAAATTATTTCGTTGTTGAATTTCTTTATATTTTAGCATAAAGTACAATGAATAATTCTACGCATAGCAAAAGAATCTGAATTTTTCGAAAAGTCAGCTTCTTTTAATTTAGGAAATCAGTAAATTTAAGAAAATTATAGAAAATCAAGCAATTGATAAAATTTCTAAAATTGAACAGGTAAATTTATGTTAGTATTGTTTTTTTTTAATATAAATTTATGGTATAATTAAATCTATACATATTTGATATAGAAAAATATATTTATTTACATTTGCATTATAATTTTACATTTAAAACCTGCTCTGTAATTAATAACTGCTTTTCCGCTTCATTGTCAAAATTATACACATCTGCAATATTCCATTCTAAAGGAATATCTTTTTGCATGTCCAGATATTGTGAGCAACTATAGCTGTCATTCCATTAATTACAGTCTTTACATTTAAACGAATTAACGAGGAAGTATGAAATTTATTCTTATTTACTAACATTTGCGGTTACAAATTACCATGATTGCAGGCGTGTATTATTTGTAGGTTAAATGGTCATTTAAATCAGGTAAATGTCAATTTATCTTCCTTTAAAGCCGATTTAAAAAATCAAAGGCTGTTTATAATATATTATGAAACCGGCCATAACATTTAATAACACTCGTAACCGAAAGTATCTGAATATATGTATATTAGAAAAAATAATAAAACAAAAACATGTAATCAAAAAATTATAAATGAAGTTATAAGAACTTACGTGTAAGCCACTAAACCTAAACTTTTCAATAGAATAATAATTAAGGGGTTGCGTCTACAACTGTCAAAATAATTAAGTAGGTGCAGCCAACTTTTAAAATCGTCTCTAAGTGAAAATTTAATGCATGGTTTAATAATTCATCATTTTATACACTTCGTTCAATTTATTGTAGCATTTTTCTATTTAGTTTTAAAAGAGTTTCTGTTTGTTGAAGCTTAAGGTTATCTAATACCAGCAGGGTAGCAGTATTTAATATAAGAAAAGTAATTAAGATTCAACATCTCTCGCTTTCATAAACAATCTTTCTCTACGGCTATTGAATAATATATTCATTCAGCATGTTTATTCAATTGTATAATGGCATCAATTCTTCACCCTGTGTGTTTTGAATCATTATACACGACCTGTTGACCAATCACATCACTCGTATTTTTCATTATTCAACGGGCAGTACACCATTGATGCAATATAAAGTGTGCGTTACCTAGCAACCGCTAAACAAGTTAAAATTTAAAACGTCAAATAAATTAAGGCGCGGCTCGTGATGTCGTATTTTGGTTTGCAGTACAATGATCCGAGTGCTTCGTGTATTCTCGTGTACTAACTGTAACGTTTGCTTAGTAAACACCGAAAACACACGAGGCACTCGTATCATTGTACTGCAAACTAAAATACGTCATCACGAGCCGCGCAACATTTCTGAGTATCTTACGGTATTCGCATATTTTCTTCCTAAAAATTGAGCTTTGTCGCTAATGAAAGCGATAATACACAACAAACATTTTCAAACACTCATACTTTGAATGAAGTGAATTTTGATCAAAATTCAACACCATCAGTAATAAATATTAGTAATTGTTCTAATTTTAAGATAACATTTGCAAACAAATTAATTAAACTGTTATGTACCTACGTATTTTCTTTTTTATTTGTAAGCCTGTAGCCGTAGAGAAAGTAACAAGTGTTCATTTGAAAAGTCAATCTAGGTTACTTCGAAATTTTGATAGAATAAGACGCAAATATATTAGTACGTGTTTGTTGTTATAAACGTAAATCCAAATGACATTTGATAATGTCAATTATAAATATCAGTTAGTGCATAAAATAATCGTGCGTCGATTCTGGTTTAAATAAATTGCTTCTCAGTTTTAAAATGGCTTTCACTTTAGAACATAAATTTTTTTTAGTCGAGGCTTATTTTCGAAGTGGTAATAAAATTGATGGTTTATGGGTTTATTCAGTTCAAGATTGCATGGTAGAATTTCAAGTTTAGTTTCCACATTTTGTAATAGATTATATACAATTTAAGAATACTTTTGATAGAACTTTAAAACTTTTTTCTGAAACTGGTAGTCTCTTTAGAAAATCAGGCAGCGGAGCAGTTAAGAAACGTACACCTCAAGTTGTCAATTGTGTTGAAGAAATAATGGAAAATGAACCACAAACATCTGTTCGACATTTGAGTCAACAAATAAATCTTTCTGTTGGTACAACTCACAAGTTATTAAAAAAAGATATGCAACTTTATCCATACCATGTCACAGCAGTACAACAATTGTTAGAAATTGATTACCCACGTAGACTACAGTTTAGTAATTGGTTTGTAAATATGAACAATAATGGAGAACTTTCGCAAAGAGTCATCTTTACTGATGGTTTTAGCAAAAAAAAAAACGGGACAGTGTCAAAATCGTTATGTCAATTTCCTTTATTTTTTAGCGTTGTAATTTTAACATTTGATTAACTTTCAAACTCTACGTCAAATTAT
This sequence comes from Melolontha melolontha, assembly GCA_935421215.2. Taxonomy (NCBI): domain Eukaryota; kingdom Metazoa; phylum Arthropoda; class Insecta; order Coleoptera; family Scarabaeidae; genus Melolontha; species Melolontha melolontha. The sequence continues at coordinate 16,564,528 of OW285236.1, forward strand.
ATCGGGTGATAATGAACTTCTTAAGGAGCAATGAAGTATGAGTAGCCCATAGGGATGTAAATAGCATATAAAAAAATTAGAGTGCTTTATGTATACAAATTGTGCAGAAAATTTTTTTTATTTAGAGTGTGTATAACCGTTTTGAATGGCACTGTATGCACACAATGTTATTGACGCTTTCGTATGCACAATGAAATAACTGATGCACTGTTACACGTGTGCGCTATCCGATACAATGATCAATTGATGTCTTTAACCTACCTCAACGTCTGAGAATGCGAAAAGCAAACAGTCTAAGTTAGTATAAATTCAACCAGTGAAGTGAGTGCATGTGTTAAATAAAATTATTAATTTATCGGGGTGAATTTTTTTTACGAATTACTATACCGTTCTCGCTAGCGTAATATACTTTTTGTTTATGAAAATGGCTCATCGTTATACGCACCATGAATATCTAGATATGATTGTAATGTACGGAGAGTTTCATCAAAATATGGAGGCTGCTGCACGTGCTTATTATGAACGTTTTCCTCAGCGACATCGGCCGAATGCTCGAACAATTTTAGCTGCTGTGCAGCGTGTTCGAGACACTGGCAGTGTAAAGCCTCAGTTCGGACGAGATGGAGGTCGCCAGAGACCCAGACGCATAGCGAACGTCGAAGAGGAAGTGCTGGCTTTGATTGAAGAATCTCCTGATACAAGTACTCGTCAAACAGGTTTATCACAACCGATTGTGTTTATATAAATATTTTATAATTGGAAAATTCTAAACGAATACCAATACCATCCATACCACGTGCAAAGAGTACAAGCATTAACAGCAGCTGATTATCCACTACGACTTAGGTTTTGTCAATCACTTTTGAATATGCAACATGACAATCCTAATTTTCTAGCCGATATTTTATTTACCGACGAAGCCGGTTTTACGCGAAATGGAATGTTCAATATGCACAATACACATCAATGGGCCGTCTTGGACCCGAAGCATGGCCGCCCCGATCTCCAGACCTAACTCCGCTGGATTTCTTTCTGTGGGGACATTTGAAAAATATTGTTTACGCAACCCCAGTTAACGACGTAAATAAGTTGATCAATCGCATCTACGTAAGCGCACAATCAATCAGAGACAGCATCAACATGGAACGCATTCGTGAATCATTGACACGACAATTAAACCTTTGTATTGAAGAGGGAGGTGGCAACTTCGAGCATTTACTATAATAACTCCCCACTTCAGCGGTTTCCGAAATGTGGATCTGCCGTGGCGATGTGAAAAAATGTACGTATAAAAGCGTATTTATTTTAACAGCGCATTATCTATCCGTTATTTTCTTTTCGCATTCTCAGACGTTGAGGAGGTTAAAGACATCAATTGATCATTGTATCGGATAGCCCACGTGTAACAGAGCATCAGTTATTTCATTGTGCATACGAAAGCGTCAATAACATTGTGTGCATACAGTGCCATTCAAAACGGTTATACACACTCTATACACAATTTGTATACATAAAGTACCCTAATTTTTTTATGGGCTACTCATACTTCATTGCTCCTTAAGAAGTTCGTTATCACCCTGTATATCATAGTTGATAATTCAAAATTGAAAATGCGGCATCTTTCGAAAACTGATAAAGTTAGACTTGTTACTAGTTTGAAAAATGGGAAATCATTAAGAAGTGTATCGGTTCAATTTAATATTGGTAAAAGTTCAGCCGCAAGAATATATAAAAAAAAATGGAGGGAAGAGGATAATTTAAATCGGAAAATAATTTCCGATACAAACAAACTTTCGAATACGCAGGAAGACGAAACATTAGTTACTGAGATTAAGCACAACCCTTTAAAACATTAAAGGAAGCTATAAGAACAACACAATTTCCTGTCTCATCTTGTAACACAATGGTTACAAGAGAATGAAATTTAAACTTGAGATATCCAGCCCTACAGTCCTTATCTAAATCCCATTGAAAATGTATGGGGATTAATGAGATAGAGCTTCTACACAGGAAGAATTTTGGGAGATTGTTTATAATGCTTGGCATCAAATTTCTACAAATTTTGTACAAAATATTGTCGCTTCAATGTCTACAAGATTAGATGCAGTTAATAATAACGGTGGAATGACGAAATACTAATTATTTTAATGTAATAATTATTTTAATTTAATAAATAATCTTTCTCTATGGTTTTTAGTAATTTTTATTTACATTTATTTTAAAAATGTTTAATAAATGTCAATAAGACACACATTTTTGACAATTCCTGACTTACTATTATGAGTAAAGATAGCCACTTAAGAAGTCATAATTTAAACCCACGCAGAAACAGTGTCCCGTTTTTTTTGCTCACGACAGTATATTGTCTTTCTCTAAAATTTAGTCTCGTGATTACTCTATACGGTTCAATGAATAAGGGATGTTTTTGATTGATATATAAAAAGAACCCGGTATATAGGTAAAATAAATATTTCTGCATATGTATTTGAATGCAGTATTATGCATAAAAAAAAACTCGCGTACTCGAGTGATCATCTGAGTACCAAGAGGACTCGATTATTAAAATCTGATTAAAATTACTCGATTATGCTCATCCTCAGCTCATCACTATTATTTACTAAATGAGTGTATAACTTAGGTAGCATAGGCCACCAGTCGTACTTAAAAAGTTCTTACTCGACAGATACCTTTTATCAGTCTTTAGTTAACTATCTCATGAATTTTAAAATATATATATATATGTCGAGATTTATTATATTTTCCTATATTTGTGTTATTATATATCTGTAGTTTTATTATATATACAGACGTAAAATATACGTCCTATTATTAAAGAAATGATTGTATATTTTCAGATCAGGTAAATAAAAGACATTTAAGTGTTTTATATAAATATTTTATTTTAATTGTCAGAAAAATTATTATACAAAACGAAAATCTAAGTATTTCTAATGTCACCTAAAATATTGGTACTAAAAGTTATAAGTTTCTAGGTCCTTTCTCCATCAATATTTGTTTTATTTTGACATCTTTCCATGTATCTCCACTGAGCTCTGCAAGGATGTGGATTTCTTCCTTGGATGAGACTGAAATCTGTAACAATTGCTTAATATACCTATGTGGCCAATGACATTCTTTGTTTGTTTACCTAATAACAGGAAAAATAGCAAACATAACCAATATGTTACTTTCATGTTGAAAGTAAAAGCATCAGAATTAAAAGCAAACTCTATTTATTTTCTTTGTTACGCCTATCTCAGAAGTATATATGTCAAATAATTGATAACCTCCGAGATTTTATTTGTAACAAAACTAGTATTATGCACATGTCGATCAATACAATGCGGAAATGATATAACGTACATCAAAAGTTTTGTAACAATTTAGTTGGAAGAGTCCGATAATTTTAACATTTAAAGAATTGATCACTAGTTTTTTAATTTTTATCTATGTATTTCTTTTCGTTATTAATTATTAATTAAAATTTAATTTAAACAGAGCAATTCCAAATCTTGATCTTTTAACTTGTTTTTCTTTATAAGAATTATCAATTTTCATTTTTGATTTGCGTTATTTTTATAAACTTCATATGTATGTGAATTGGCGAAATCTTCCACAAAAGAAAACAATAATTATTGCTTCTGGGATTTCAGTGGAAACACGCCCTTGGCATTGCTTCTTTCTTGGCCGACGTTTCGTCCACTGTTGCAAGGTCACCTTCAACGCTTTTACAACTGTTATTGCACTGAAACTGAAAACCTGTTACTTTAGTATGGGGTTGATTTTTTGAGATAGAAGGGGTTGTCAGGTATTGTGTATAGTAATGCTTTCCAAACTTTTTTAGAGCGGGACCCACTTTTGGAAAGAATTTTGTTAGCGGCCTCTTTTCTTTACAATACCCAATTTTATTTGTAGAAAATGAAACGACAATACCACGCAATTAAATACAAAGTAGAAAAGGTGTTTGCTACTTGCGCCATCTACGATCAAATAGCGCTAGTTCTTTATTTTCCGGAACTTTCAGTCTGGTCAAGAAAGGACACTACATTATTCTGAACGTTCTTGAATGATCCATTCGCCTTTACATAATCAGCGAAACGCTTGCAGTAGCGTGATTTGCAAGTTGTGTACTATTATGAGTAGAGCAGACCAATTTCCGTGCGCGCCGATGTGAGGATGATTGTATTGCATCAGAACTAATAAAAAGCATTCAATATGTGTTTGGTACTTGCTTAGACTGCATGTAAGTGTAAGCATACGTAATAAAATGTCGTCGACACATAAATCGAGAAAACGACCGTTGTCAGACGAAGTGAATAAGTTTATTATGGATTTCCCGGACTTAATATACTATGGCTCAAAAATTAAATGTTTAGTGTGCAATACATATCTAATGTGTTGGTCAAAAACACATTGTAAAGAACACGTAAGCAGTTCGAAGCACAATAATAACAAAATTAATCGACAACAGTTTATACATGAACTATGTGTAACTATGATTGTGTGTACACTGCCGTTTACCTTGTTAAGTAATGATTCATTTATTTCATTTTGGAATAAATACGCGAATCAAACATTACCGAGCACGACAACGTTACGAAGAAATTTACCATCGGTGCGTAAACAGGTTGAAAATAAAATCAAAGCCGAACTGAAAAATAAAAAACTGTGGCTATGTGTGGACGAAACAACCGACAGCAAAAATAATCTGTAGCTAATGTGATGGCGCGTAATGTGGAACCACATCAACCAACGTCTTCAATTTTATTAGCATCCAGACGACTAGAACAATGTAATGCCGAAAAAATTTCAGAGGTGCTGTTAGATACTTTGGAAAAATTTAAACTTTTGAAAGACCAAGTATTAATGTTTATGACCGATGGTGCCGCAACCATGTGTTCTGTAGGCCGGTCTCTTAGAAAATATTGTCCTAACTTGTTACATATTACTTGTAAACTCCATACTCTACACCTTGTGGCAGAACAGGTTCGTAGATGTTATCCAGAAGTAGATGCTTTAATATCGAGTACAAAGGCAGTATTCCTGAAATTTCCAAAACGTATTCGGGAATTTCACGAATTGTGTCCCCATACCCCTGAGTCGCCACAGCCGATTCTGACACGTTGGGGTACATGGTTACGGGTGGGGTTTTACTATCATGAACATTTTGAAAAAATTAAGGACGTGGTTTTATCATTCGATCCGAAAGAAAGTGCAGCTATCAATACAAGCCAGAAAAAATTTCAAGATGCTCAGATTAAAATGGATTTACAAAGTATTCGTGAGAATTTCTTGGGACTAGAAGAAGCAATAACAAAATTAGAAAATTCGTCGCTGTCGTTAGAGGAATCACTGCAAATCGTTAAAGATGTTCACGCGCAACTGTGTGCTGTAGAAGACGCAAAAAGTGAAAGTGTTCTAATTAAATTTGAAAGTGTTTTAGACAGAAATGCAGATTTTGACACCTTAACACGTATTTGTGAGGGCACGTCTACAGATGCGTTAAGTTGCTTAAAAAAGTATTTTGATTATGCGAATATAACATCACTAACCAAATATATATTTAATTATTTCTGATAGAATAAATATCTCTACTTCTATATTTATATCGGTAACAAGCTCATGTTGCGTCCCTATTCTATCGCATATTCTAATATATTACGAATTACACTCACATACCGCCGCTCATGGCGCGCACGGAAATTGGTCTGAATATTAAATATTTAAGCTTAATTTACGCGTATTTTATTCATTCTTTAATATATATAATTTTGCTAAATATGGGCAAATTTAAAAATATCGTTAGAGCTATCTACATCCCTAAGTGGCAAGAATACAAAGAAGAACAGATTGTACAGTGATCAATAAACTACGGATAATTATACATTGCATAAGTGCATATGCAAATGCGTATTTTAGTTGTTGTTATGTATAAGTGCATATTTTGAACATTTTTCATTATAAATGCATATTTGACCTTTTTCAGCAAAGTATTATTTTAAAACAGTTTATGACATCACATAAATATTTAATGTTCTTGTTAGTATAGTTACACTTTTATAGTTACGAGAGTGGATCCCTTTGCTACACCCCTGACCTACACACAATAAAATATTGGCAAATATCTTACTTTTATTTTTCAACATGTCTCCATTAACGCTAACACATTTTTCCATTGATGATCTAGCATTTCTAATGCTGCTCGAAAAAATATTGTTCAACCTCTGCAAACCACTGATTTACATCATTATCTGACGTAAGTTGTTTACCGCCCAAGTGTTCTTTAAGTTTTGGAAACAGTCGGTAATCGCTGGGGGCCAAAACTGGCGAATATGCGGGTGCTTAACTAACTCGAAGCCTGCTTGAGCTATTACAGCTATTGCAATGGCAGACCTGTAATTGGGTGCGTTATCCTGATGTACGAAATAGTTATTTACGATACAAGTGTTAAAAGTGCGATTTTATTTCACGAGCGTTAGCGAGTGTCGCAATTTACGAGTGAAATAAAATAGTATTTTTAACATGTGTATCGTACAATATTTTTTCTACAAACACAATTTAATTATAAAATATAATGAAACTCCACTCACCAAATTTGACAGCTCATGAATACGTTTTGACACAACTGGACGCAACCGTTAAATTACGTCAAATTAATTTGTCACAATTTGTACAAAAGATGAGTTCGTGTATTAATAAAGAAAATGAAGTAATACCGAGTGCGATAATTGAAGCCGCTGATAAAGCGACATTAGATTTGTTGCCCTTAAAATCTAGGAAACAATATGAAATTGCGTACAAAAGGTTTATGGTATGGTGCAGATGCAAAAATGTGATAGGTAAATTTTGCGAAAATGTTCTACTAGCATATTTTAAAGAAAGGTCTAAAATTTGGAAATCTTATTCTCTTTGGTCACACTTTTCGATGATTAAACTTTTGCTAAATATAAAAGACAACCATGATATTAGTAAATATTATAAACTTAATGCATTTTTGAAACGGAAAGGAGAAGGTTACCGACCAAGAAAATCAAAAATATTGACAAGACAAGAAATTGATAGATTTATTTCTGAAGCATCAGATGAAAAATATATGCTGTTCAAAGTAGCTGTTGTTATGGGTATATTTGGCGCTTGTCGCCGGGAAGAGTTATGCCGTATGACTGTGGATGACATTGAAGATAGAGGAAATGTGTTAGTAGTTACTATACCAGATACTAAAACCAATACTCAAAGAATATTTACCGTTATTGGCTCATATATAAACTTGTATCGCAAATACAAAGCATTACGTCCATCTAATATAAAACATCGACGTTTATTTATTAAATACGCTAATAATAAATGCACAAGTCAAGCGGTTGGAATAAATTCGTTTGGCAAGATGCCTGCAATTATCGCAATGTTTTTGAAATTGCCGAATCCAGAATCTTATACGGGATATTGCTTCCGACGTTCATCTGCTACTTTGCTAGCAATTCTGGTGCAAGCTTATGCTCAATTAAGCGACATGGGGGCTGGAAAAGTTCCACCGTTGTTGAAGGTTACCTAGAGGATTCTCTAGAAAATAAAAACAAAATTGCTCACTCCATCTTCCCAGATCTATCTAATAATTCTATTGCAAATGATAATTTAAATCACGATATTTTAGTTCCTATGAACTATTTGTCTGCAAATAATAATTCTGCAAGTACAGTAACACATGGAATAAATATCTCCAATTGCACAAACTGTACATTTAATATTAATTATCCAAAGAATATGTAATTTTCAATAGTAATATCACAAGAGTGAGAATATATTGAAAATAATTCGACAGATTTTCGAAAACTTGTTGCTAGGGAATAGACACGAGAGCCCGTAGGGCTCGAGTGGCTATTCCCGAATGGCAACAAGTTTGAGAAAGACTGGAGAATTATTTTCTAATTATTTCTCACTCTCGAGTGGTATTCGAAAGATTATTTTTTTAATGTTTAAATAAAAAATACAGCATAAAAATACAACTTTTTAATATTATTTCTGTACATTTACAAAATTAATTAGTGTTAAAAGTTTATATGTGAAATACACAATTATTGTAAATGTTTTGTCCGTGAGTGGTGGATTTTGCAACATTCTTCTGTTCTGTTGTGTTAAAAGTTATAACTTCTCCCTTGTCTCTTAGGTTATTAATCAAACTTGAATGATGTTTGTTATTCAACTGCAGGTACGGTTTCAATGAACTAGATGAGCTGTGGCCCGTAATTTTTATTATTTCCTGCTCGTTAACACCTGCTTTCGCTAGATGAGACACTGCACTTGACCTTCAAGAATGGTTCGTAGTTTTTTTTTTTTAGTGTCCAGCCCAATCATGTCCGCCGATTCTTTCATCCACTTCGACATTATGTTCACCCCCAACGGCATATTTTTGTACCATCCTGAAGAAGACGGTTTATCCCAAGCAATGTTTACTGTTAAAAAAAAGTCTGTCAGTTTTTATGTTCGTTTCTCTTGCTTAGCAATTTCTTGAGCAATCGGACAGGACACGCATCAGGCTTTTCAGTATTTGGTATTAACCATTTACTATCAGTCAACTTTTGTGCCCCACCTTGCGCTGTTTTAGAGAAAACCGGATTATACTTTACTCTTCCAGTGGCCAAACCAGCATTGTCTGTTTCTTCTTGAAAATAATGCACTAAACATTGACAACCTTCTCCCCCACGCCATGCTAGCTCATATGAAGCAATGTGATAAAAGCATTTTTGCAAACCGAAGGGTGTCTCCTCGTCGTAGCGTTTTATTATTTCCATGATTTGTTCATTAGTTAGAATTGCAGAATTTTGCTTATTTTTTCAGGCACCTGTTGTAATATCTTACGTTTTGTATTTCTGGCTTCTCTCGCAGATTTAAATTCGATATCTTTAACGGGGTCTAATTTTCTACTAAATTCGTTGTAGTACAACTCTTGCATTAATTTGGCGGTTTTATTCCACATTGTTTTAATAACGGCTTCTTTGTAATCTCCTCCATTGCACCTTTTCATATTAAATCCCCAGTCTTTCAAAATGTTTGCCAGTTTTGTGACTGGTGTATTTCCTTCTAATGTGTAACCCCGTTCGTCGCAAAATGATTGGAATTGTTTCCATATTGAATTATTACTAACCATAGTATTTTTGCACGAATTTTCTTTAATCTGTGCGTTTATATCTTCCACTGATGATGAACTAAATCGCTTATGGTTCATTGCTTCCAATTTGCAATAATACTGGTGACAGGTGTCAAAACTAGAAAATACGTTGTCAACAAACAGAAACAAAATACTATAGTCTGTTTCACCCAAACTTCGAAGTATTGGGTCTTATGGAGAATAGCCTCTCTTATTAACTTATAGCGATGCTCATATAACTATCTTTTTTTAACAGTACGACGTTGCATTTATTTTGGCGCACTTTGTCTCTAGGGGAAAATTTTTATTTTGTGTTTGTTATATACTCCCTGTCACTTGAAATTTTCGATCTGTCATCTTTTGTGTATATTTCGTAAATGTCTCATATTTATAAAATAATCCAAAATAAAATTACATTATTGAATTAAAAAAAAATGTCGAAACGATTTTGTTTAATTTATGCACATCTACCTATTTTTGCATTAATGATTTTAACTAAATTGAACGTCTTGTAAATACAGATTTAAGACGAGAGTTTTCTAACCTAAAAGGTAAACAACATGCATTTTGAATGTCAAATCGATAAATCAATATCTTACGTATAGCCAATCTATAAATGAAATAACCCTATTGTTAGAAATTTGGCAACAACAAATGCAATCTCCATAAGAGCAATACTTCGAAGTTTGGGTGACATAGACTATAGAAAATATTCTCGGGAGAATAATGTACTAAGATTATTCTCACTATAATAATATTGTGATTGCACAGAATTAAGCACGTGTCCGCAAATACTGCTAAACGATTGGTTAATAAAATTATTAAAAAATAATCATTGTAATAAAAATCATTTTATACGTACGGAATTTTCTCTTGTCATTTTTGACAAACTGTCATTTACTTTTAACACAAGTGTTAAAAGTGGCCTTTTTAACACGCTACCCTATAAAATCGCTTTTCAAAGTGAAGTTAGCCGTTTCAAAATGTCAGCTTTTAACGGTGTTTGTAGAAAATAGTAACGAGCCATCGAAAAAATTCATAATTGGAGTAGACTGTGAAATTAGGGTGGTACTTTAACCACTTCCACATAATGACATTTATTATTTGACATTGAAACTATAAGTTTGTGTCAAATTTTTTAAAATTCTTATTAAGAAAATTGTTTGTGTTTAGATGTAAATGGACAACATTTTCAACAACTTCTGTAGCTATATGTAAATTTTGATTATGATTTCGATATTAAATAAATTATTTGTTTTCTTTTTTGTTGTAGTGTCATTTTAATGCCATAACCTTTTTTTACAATGATACCAAATGAAACTGTCAAGCATCAAGTAATGTGTCATTATGTGGAAGTGGTTAAAGTATCAACCCAATTTCACAGTCTACTCCAATTATGAATTTTTTCGATGGCTCGTTATATTAAAAAACAAGTTTCATAAGGCACCATTTTGCCGCACGAGATCAGTTTAGAAAACGCGATAGCGGCGAGTTTTCTAAAGAGCGAGTGCGGCAAAAGGCCTTATGAAACGAGTTTCTTATACTATTTTTTCTATTTTGCGTTTTTTACATTAATAAATTGCTTAAATTGGAATTATTTAATTTGAAAGTTCAGAGTTTAATTTTTATATAAAGCATGCAGTTGGTCACATTGATACTTGACATTTTCAAATTTAAATCTTGCTATCCGCGAAGTATATTATATTACATATTATTTACTAATTTTCGTTAACATTACTTGATACTTCATTTAAAAATATAAACATGAGTGACATAGAAACATATATATGTTGTTGTCAATTGTATACAACATACGTTGTTTGTGTAAAATACGGACATATATCATATCTGTCAAATGTACATAAATTCTTAAAATCAAATGACAGCAATGATATTTATTTCTGTATTCGAACAACGCCAACATTGAAAAATGAAAAAAAAGCGTATCGAAATGAAGCTCACTTCGATACTGTTTTGGGTTATTCTTTTATCAAGTCACGTTATTTGAGAATTAAATTGGTTTAATGAGCACCTGTAATTTTAGTCCTCTTCCGCAGGAAATCATCTAAAATTACGCCTTGAGTATCTCAAAATACGGATAACATGACCTTCCCTGCTGAAGGTTGTATCTTGAATTTTTGCGGCGGTGGTAAGCCTCCATATGTCCACTCCTTCTGTATTTTGGTCTCTATACGACAAACAATATTTTTTTGGTTCGTTTTTAACATGGGAGTTTCCTATTTGGTAATTTGTGAGGTTTGTCTCACAGGATACTGCCTCTCACCTACACTCTGTCTATTATAATTATATTCAAAAGACTAAACAATAATTAAAAAATTTTTATTTTAAAATTAGCAATACATGCATAATGTTAATTTATAATAATTGCGTTTACATACTTTATTAATATTTAACTAATAAACTTTTAATAAACTATTTGAACTGATTATAGTTAATTTCATCGACGTTCTGTTCCATATAATGCTGTTGAACGTTTTGTTGGTCAATTGTATCTTTGTTTTGACATCTTGCAAGGTATCTATATCGTCCTGTGCATGCATGTAATTTTCTTCCATATACGTCAACAAATCCTGGATTTTACAATAAATAATTAAAATATCTCATGCAGTATAATCATATTAATCGTTATAAAATTATTAAGTTACCTAGACTTAAGATGTAAATCAGGACACAGTTTAACAAGAATAAAATATTCATTTTTTATGTTACTCTAAACTGTATGTAGAAGTAGACTGTTAGTATACTAAGCATGATATTTTGTAGGTCAACACATAAATGATAACCTTTAAAATAAATGAAAATATTTGCGAATTGGTACAGGAATTAAGTAACATGAATTCAGTGACGACGATGTAATGTTTTTCACCAAGATTTCTTACGTATTTATGAATATTTTCACATGGTTTGTAGTTTCAAGTTTTATAATAGCAATTACTGTAAAAGATTTTCTGATCTATTAATTTTTGATTAAAATTCGTAGATACTTTATCCAACGAGAATATTCTGACACTGGAAGATTAAGGTTCTAGAAGATACAATTTCTTGAAGGTGTTCGATCGTAATGATCCGCTCATTTGGCTTATTGTTAGTTCCCTAATATTTTCTTCTGTACCCAATCCAGTGCTCTTGTTACCTGTACTAGTCTATATAGGGTCTAAATGAAATACGCCGACATACGCTAATAAGAGGGCTGATACTTTGCTCCGCCCCTGGTCCATTTATAAACCAAAACAATTGCTTATCTTCACGTCGCATTGTAACCTGTTATGTATAGACTAACGCTAGAAACTTACAAGTCTGAACCTGTTAAAGCTTGCCTACTAGACACTCGAGGTCGAGAGAGTCACATATCAGTATCAAAATGGATCGTATCGAGCAACGAGCGGTGATTAAATACGTACGTTTAAAAGAGTGGATCATTAGGGAAATCTGCAGTATGATATGAGACTGATGTTGAAAAAAGCAAACGGCTGACCGCGGAAATACATCCGGCGGAATTAGGGAGGGTTGATTTTTCGCGAGACGAGGGTGGAGAAGCGTGACGCGTGGGAATTAGTATATATACAGACGGGTCGAAGAACGATAAGGGTACCGGTGCCACATTCGTCGTATACGGGGGTGAGAGTAAAATATACCGTAGTAAATTAAATTGGGCGACATATGCGACAATTATCAGGCGGAACTGATTGCATTTAACGCGAAAACTATATACGTAAGAGAGATGCGGGTGGGTCAGGCAACGCTGTTTACGGACAGTCTGTCTGTTTTACAAGCATTGAAGAGCATGCGTAAACCGACGGACATATTGTTGGAAACCTGGAAGATGTTGCAGGAAGTGAACATTGAGCTCAAGTGGACTCGCGCGCATGTAGGAACCGTTGGTAACGAGAGGGCGGATGAAATCGCGAAAGAGGCAGCCGCAGAGGTAGACGCAGAAATCGCGTACGGACTCGCGTTGATGAAAACGGTCAGAAACGCGATAACAAGAAAGTGCGAGAGCGAATGGCAACGGCGATGGTAGGACACAATAAATGAGCGTTGGACTAAACGATTCATAGGGAACGAGAAAAATTTGGAGAAAGGAATGTTAAACTTTCATATCAGGCAGTGCAGTTGATCACAGGTCACGGGAATTTTAAGGCATTCCTACACAGAATAGGCAAGAGAGACAACCCGAACTGCCATTGTGGTGGGACAGACATCGCGGAACACGTCCTCTTTGAATGCCCCGACACGGAAGGTTGGAGGGAAACAACTGCGAGAGCAGCGACAATAGCCGGACATAGGTGGCCGCTACGCGTAGAGGATATCAGCGACGACGAGACGAGCGAGTGGTGGAAATTTTTCAGTACCGCAGCTGAAAGACTCCGCCGGTTAAAGAACGATTAGGTTAAGAATAAAGTAGGATTAGAATAGGAGCGCGCGAACGCGAGCAACGTTGCCGGGAGACGAAACGACTGAACGGGTGGGGTGCTGACGTGGTTCTCTACTGGTTGGTAGCCTAGAATATGCGCTGCCAAACTCTAGAGGGGGTCTGCCCGATGGGCGGACAGGTGCCATTCCGCCTTTCCAGCAGGGGAGAGAGGAACCGAGCCACGCGGCGCAAACTCGGCCCAATGCACACGCCACTAGGACCGGTCCTGGGTGGCAACCTGGCCATGCTGCCGTGAACAGCACACACACGCTCGACGTGTGTGCAGTGCCCTCGCAATAGCGGAAAACGTTAACGATGGCACAAAGTGTGACCGTCGTCGACCGAAGCAGCCGCTAAGAGTGTTGCATTGGTTGGCAACGAACAACCCCAACGAACAACACTTGCGCGCTCGCATAAACACAAAATTACATACCTGCCAGCAGCGAAAAATAGACAAGCCAACACCTAGAGAGACACAAGCTGCCAGCAGCAGACAGCACACAACTTCACACCCAGAAAGAGACGTAATTCGACAGAAGCGGAAGCTAAGTATTTTTTAAAATTTGCCTGAAACAATACTAACATACGAACACAGCAAACACACATATACATACACACACACAAAGCATGCGGCAAAGACGAAGCAGATCAATCCTGCAGAAGCAACCATCTCGTAGTTCTGATATTAGTGACTGCCGGTTTTTTCTCTTTGTTACAGTTACCGCCATTAGTGCGAGGCCGAATGGATCGGGATCCCGGACGGGACAGGGACGCCCCCGGACTAGAAGGGATTAAAAATGTATATAAGAAACGAAATATTTAAGGAGCAGACTACTTCTGCAGGTTAGGAGGGCAGTTGTAAATAGTTAAGCAGGTCGCGGACTAGCTTAGTTGTAAAATTAGTTAGATTAAGTTATTTAGCTAGACTAGTAAAGCACAGAATTTAGGACGTACCATGTTGTTACGCTCGAAAATTACGTAGAGACCATTCGGGAATTTTTAATGAATTTATCTCATTATTTTCTTACGTTAAGTCAACATAGGCCTTTCATAATTCAACATTTTCGGTTATTACTATTTTATTTATTTTTGTTATAAATTATCAATCTCCTTAGACATCTTTGAATTTTGTTGTTTTCATAAAATTTACTTATGTTCAAATATTTTGGTTGTTGCTATATCCGTATTCCTTTTACCGGTTATTTTCCTATACCTCGACGCAGGCCGACATATTGGTAATAATATGCTTAGTCATGGTCGTTTATTTCTACCTTTAATTCTATTTTTATTTCTCTTTTTCAATTCTTATATTGTGGTAATTTTTTTTAGAATTTTGTGAACATTTTTGGGAGCTTATTTTGTCTGATTTAGCTATTTTTAACGTAATTTTGCGTACACCTTTTGCTTTCGCTTGTGGCGCCATCTCATGACTTTTGGTGTATCTTCCGAATACAGTTCTCTTTACGTTTGATAAGATATTTATTTTGTCTTTTAAACCTTAATTGCGGTGTTTTAATTACCATTTTCGCTTGTTAGCTTCGTTGTTCACTCTTACACCTTGATAGGGTTTTTGGTAAATTAATTTCGTTTCTATCAAATCTACCGATCTACGCTCTTGTGTATGACGTATATCGGTTCCCCAACCGATATCCTCTCATTTCGATGCGCGGCACTTCGATCGTGTTCTTCGACAGTCTTAGTCGTGTTTTTTTTTTTAGCGAGTGAACTTTGTCTTTGCGGTAAGAGATATCTTTTGCTTCTGAATTTTTACTTATGCATTTCTTTCATCCTCTTTAGGATATATTTTAGTGCTACTGCCCCTTTTGTATAAAGGGAATTAAACAAGTTTATTTCGGAATCTCTTCGAGGACCACACCACGTACCACCTGGAAGGCTGTTTTTTTTTTGCATACGCAAATTTTCCCTCGCAGCGAAGCTACGTAGAATTCCGATCTTTTGGGAGGAGATTCGTGCAGAAAGCCTCATTCCACCCTCAAGGGTGTTTTTGGTATCGTCAGGGCTTCCTTATTCTGGAATTTTGTAACAATTTTACACGGCATCTCAAGATGACGGCTTCTAGCGGGATGGTGATCTCTGGCATAATGGCGGCTGATTTCCAATGAATCTTAGGAATCGACATTCCTGTTCTACCTCTGTGCAAGCTTACACGAGATAAGTTTTGGAAACTGATCATTGTGGTTGACAAGCTAAGTAGGTGCTGTTTTATTATTATTAGTTGTTGGATATTACTTAACCCGACACTATCCTTTTCAAAATTTATAATTATTGATTGAATGTTTAATCATAAGTAGGCACTAGAGAAGCTATTCACTTCTCTGTGCAACCTCTTTATTTTGCTCATAAATCTTAGATAGCAAACAAGGCTTTAACTATAAATTTTAACCGATAGGCTTTATTTGCCTGAATTCTAACAATTCCTTTTATTGTCAATATTTAACTGGTTGACTAGCTTCACCAGCAGCCAGTAGTTAGATTAGATTTTTGTACGAGGCTTAGAACCTTCAGTCGGGCCTTCATACAGAATAATAAATATCTTGGGGTTACGTCGAAGTTCTAGTTTTCTTTGTTTATATACTCTGTAAACTATTTGTAAAGAACCACTATTACGTATACTTAATTTGAGTTCTGCTTAACTTATGTTTAGATCTTAAATCGTAATTAACTTTAATAATCACAGTTTTACCACCTGAGTATACAGGGTGTTGTTGTCTTGACAAGTGAACCTGTATTTATGTGAACTCTGTATTGTGCCTGAGCGATACTAGAGTGATTTGGGGAATATTACTGGGAGATATTGGAATTATTTTCATTTTCAAACTAAGCCTTTTTTTTGCCTTGGCGCACTTAGATTGGTTTATGTATATCTCATAAATTCTAGTTGTATTGCTATCTAACTCTTTGTAACCTTTCAAGCGACTCTTGTTGCTTTTGTTTATAATTTCAATAATATTTACTTTGTCTAGATCTTTAAACTTTAAGACTTTCTTTTGTAACTTTTCATGCGACTTTTGTTAAATTTGATTTAACTTCAATCTTAAACCTTTTGGACTTGGTATTTAATCTTGTTGTAAACACTTGTTGAGCCTATTTTTACGTTATATTAAAACTTGTTATTGTTGACATCTTGTGTTTGTTTGATTCCTTTCCTACAAGTGTTGTGTAAGGCAAAGACACGTTTATTTCGTTAGCAAGTAATAAGGGGCTGACTCTCTGGATTTAATTGAAGCTACCAGGGTCCCACCCGCTTCCGTTTTCGAGGTTTCTCTGCGGGTTGAAAACGGTTGCGTCATAACCACCATCCAGTGATCTAGGGACTCGCGCCACTCTCCTGAAACTATTGAGCTAGCCGGCAGAGTTTTAGCCACGGGACAACTATCACCAGGTAGGTTCGCGCCAGGGGGGGAGAACTCGCAGTACATCGCGCAACCTCCTTATTACTTGCTCTATTTTATTTTGGTAGCGTGTTGGTAGCAATGTATTATCTTAAGTTAAGTAAATAAAGTATCATATGACATAGTTGAAAGGTGGTGTCGTGAGTTTATTAGACAAATATTTGAAGATACTGGTCTCTCATACCATGCAGTATATAATATAATTACAACTGAATTGAACATGAAAAAATTGCAGGATGTACACCACGAATGTTAACAGATACACACAAACAAATTTGAAAAGACATTTGCAGTCGTCTTTTAACGCGGTATAGACGCGACAAAGAAAATTTTCTTGCAAGATTAGTGATAATGGACCGAATCCGTATTTATACGATGACACTATATGTCGAAGAAGTGTGATATAACTCCCATTGGGATGATGTACTTTTCGTACACTTTTCAAAACGCCCTTAGTCTAAAGCGGCAGGTGTCTAATTCCACTTCTCTTGCGCGTGCTACAAGAAGACGCTAGCGGGAAGGGATGATATTGTTAAAAATTTTAATCACAGATAGCGATAAATGCATCGTACGTATTAAATACTTCTAAACAATTTAAGATACCGGGTGCTACGATCACTAGTCGTAGTTAAAAAAAAAATAAAAAAAAAGCGCTCCCGGAGCAGACACAGTCTCGATCGATTAAAACCGCCCCTGCCCGTTCTTGCCAACGTCCAACGGCCCACCCGGCTTCTGAGGCTGCCTCAGCTTAGGAGGTGGGGAGACCCAGAGGGAAGTAAAAAAAAACTAAAAGAGGTGGAAAAGGGCGCCACCGAATTTATGCCGCTGGACGTCGCAAACCCGGAAACTTGATGAAAGATACTATCCAAAAAAAAGGTAAGTTGCGTGGGCAGAGGGTCAGTTCTAAGACCGAGACTCGTCCCACTCTCGAGGATCGAGAGAC
Organism: Melolontha melolontha; assembly: GCA_935421215.2. Classification (NCBI taxonomy): domain Eukaryota; kingdom Metazoa; phylum Arthropoda; class Insecta; order Coleoptera; family Scarabaeidae; genus Melolontha; species Melolontha melolontha. The sequence goes on from OW285236.1 coordinate 16,582,464, forward strand.
GAGGGAAAGGTAACGAAAAAAAGTCGTCGTTTCAACTAAACTGTAATTATTTAATCAATGCCCGTATATAAATTATTATTTAAACAATCCCCGTATATAAATTATTATTTAAACAATCCCCGTATATAAATTAGGGAGTAAATGAAAACTGTTACAGACATATGCGGCTGAAGGCCAGTCAAAAGTAAAGAAACAGAAAAAGCAAGAGCAAAGGAATGTAATACTAATAACTCGACTAATTAAAATTTACAATGCGGCTGATGGCCTAGTACGCCCTGGAAAAAAAAACAATACGTATTCTTTCTTTATCGTAGGTTCACAATAAATACAAAGGTTCAACAATTTCGTTGAAATAAAACGATCTTTACCTAGAACGTTTTATTTTAAGTTCAAATAGGATTCCGCAAAATATGTAATTTGCGTATAAGAAAACTATTCTAATTGATTAGCAAAAATGTGAAAATTTGAACAATTAACGTGTAAAAAAAAGTATTCTAAGTGATTAGCCAAAAATGTGAAAATACAAACAATTAAAGGGTTAATGAACGTATTCTATTAATTAATAATAGTATGAAATTCAAACAATTAAAGTGTTAAAATAAATTTACGTTTAAAACGCAAGGTTAAATTGAAACGACAAAAAACAAGTTCGTAAAACGAACGCAAACGTTCAAGAAAAATGATCTACAAAAAAGAGAAGGTCAAGCAACTCAGGTTTCTCGTTGAGAAAACACCTGGGTTATTGAATGACGATATATTAATTTAAGAATAACGACGAGATATATGAAAGAAATGGGAAATTTTACGAATAATAGTTTGTAAATAAAATTAAGGTAACAAAAGCTTATCTGATGATCCAGCTGCGATCGGCCTTTTCCCTTCCAGAAAGAAAATCGTCACTGGCAGGAACAATCAGACGATGGTTCAAGATGTTTTAATTGTTTTATATTTTTTTTCTCTGCCCGTCGGCTACACCATCTAAATAAAGGGATAGCAACGACAATAAGTAAAAGAAAGGCTCAACAGAAATAGCTCTATACATACCAAATTGCGTGTGATGGCTATGAAACTCAAAACGATAATTGTTAGCGGGTTACCAGGTTTTTTCCCTCTTTTCCAACACGTAAAATCCTCCCAAGGAGATAATCGCATTAAGCGAATAATTTTTATAGCTCGATCGAATCAAAACCCTACTGGGCCGTAAATAAAGTTAATACAATACGGCTTACTTCGATCGGTATCTGTGTTGGGTAAAAGAATGCAACCTCGTTTTAAGAAGGTCGAAAGCTAACAACCAAGTGTCGAGCGAATCGTCGTACTTTCTTAACGAAAAAAAAAGCAAGCACTAAAGGTCAAGAGGAAAAAAGGAAAAAAAAACTTAAAGAAATTGAATATAAATTTAAATAGCAAATAACGATACCTATACAGGTAGGTTCGTTTTAAAAATGGAACGAAATATATTGAAGATAAAATTAGTAATAATACGAATTAAAGTAATAAAACGTTGCGCGTTACGGACACGTAACACGGGACTCGTCAATAAATGATGAAAACTATTAATAAAAATTACGAAGGGAAAATAAAGGCGTAAAAATGGTGTCGATTCAACAAACGAATAAGCATTTGTTTGTTCTAGTTCACCAAAAAAACCCCTTCACATTTAAGTAATGTAATGCCTCTCTATGTGAAATATTATATAAACATGTATTCATTCATTTCCTAGATATAAATTTTCGTATGCATCAGCTGTTCTGTTGTTATTTATAAGTAGGTCAATGTCTGACCTTTGTAATCCCCGAAAAAAACAATATCGAGTTTGTTTAAAAATTTTAAACGGTATTTAAACAGTTTTGTGGTGTTATGGAATTTTTAATTTAGTTGCCTTTATATAAAATTCACGTTGAAAAATAATAAATTATATTTCTAATGTTTAATTGAATGTTTTTTTTTTTGTGTTCTGACAATTTCTTTGCCCTAAAGAGGACAGATTTGTGTGAAACAGGTTGAATGCTTAGATGAAATTTTCATTGTGTCTGCCATTTGCGTAAATGAAAACTTCTAACCAATCGGTAAACTTTCGAAGTACACGATTTAACACGGCTTGGTTTTCACGGGTATAGGCCGCAGCTTGAGAAATACGTTGCCGAAGAGCGTCTTCGTTGACAATATCAGTGCCGTTATAAACTGAACCTTTCCTGGAGCTCCATAAGAAGAAATCCAATGTATTTAAATCGGGACGCCATAGAATACGATCACTTCGTCTTATCCATCGAGGATATGAATGATTTAAAAAGTTGCGCACTTCACGAGAATAATAGGCAGGTGGACCATCATGCATAAACCACATACAAGTTCATGTTTCTAGAGGAATATCGTTTAGATAATCTGGTAGCGAATTCTCCAGGAAATCCATGTAGCTCAGTTCTTTAAGTCGTGTAGGTAGTACGTGCGGCCCTAGCAATTTATCACCGGCAATTCCGGCCCAAAAAATTATTTGAAAATAGGTGTTGGAAAGAGTTTGATATATAATGTGGGGTCTTGCATCGGCCCAGTAATGAAAGTTATGAAAATTTAAAATACCATCCCTCGTAAAAGTACACTCATCGGTAAATAAGACTCTTGAGGCAAAGTGCGGCTTTTGTGTAAGTTTTCGACTGAACGATCTACAAAAGTTAATTCGTGATGAGCTTCCGTAAGTTCTTGTACACGTTGCACGTAGTAGGGTTGCAACAAATTTCTTCGAAGTACGTTTTGGCCTGTTGTTTGGATTTTCATTTACAATATCTAAAACTTGTTCCTCCGCATCTACTACTCTACGTGGTATTTCACGGCCACGGCCTTCATAGCTTGGATGCGTTGGATGCGATCTCTCAATCTGTACATGGTATGTAAAATTAAATAATTTGATAGACACCTCCAGTTCGGAAACTGCCCTTCATAAATAGGTCGAGTAGCTCTAACATTTCCACAACATGTTTCATTGTATAGTAAGACGATATCTGTTAATTCGCGATTTGAATAAGCCATACTTCACGGAAGTTGATAATCTTTACTGTTGATAATCTTCAAATTTAGTCATCTTTTCCGGTTAGGTAACGTTTATTTGCCCTAGTGCTTCCAAAATGAACGAAATGATTCGTTGTGTACTAACTTAAACGGTACATTATACAATATAAAAGTTACACATAATTGAAACAAAAATGACAAAATATATACAAGTGTCCCGTATCGTTATGTTCAAATTTTAGGAGTGTAAAGTAGACTTCATTTCTAGTAACAAAAACGCAAAACTTGTATATCCATTTTTATTTGTTTCAAAGTTACAGATCTATGAATGTGATTGTCAGATCATGAAAAAAATGTAATCCTAAAGTCAATAAAAAAAACTGATTTTATTTAAAAAAGTTCAATTAATAATATTTTCGAAATGTCCACCTCCTTGTTGAATGCAGGCTTGTGCCCGTAAGCCAACAGAAGAAGTACTTATCCCAATTTCATACTTGTTCTGTCGAATTTGCTAGGCAGCCAGGTGAATACGATCCAATAACTCTTCTCTTGTGTTCGAAACTTGCGCGTAGACTAAATTTTTCATGTACCCCCATAAATAAAAGTCAAGGGGATTAAGATCGGGTGATCTGGGTGGCCATGCAGCAGAACCACCTCGACCAATCCATCTTGGATAATTGACGTTAACCCAATTTCGGACAGCAATTCCGAAATGTGGTGATGCCCCATCCATGTGAAACCACATGTCTCGTCGAACATTCAGCGGGACATCCTCTAAAAGACCTGGCAGTTCGTCAATAAGAAATTAAAGGTAACTGTCCGCATTTAACCTCCCAGGAAGAACGACAGGACCAATCAACAAGTCATCGATTAGGGCCGCCTAAACGTTAATAGAAAATTCATGTTGAAATTTAAATGGGCGTATAGCTTTGGGATTTTCTGATGACCACCTGTGCAGGTTTCTCAGATTTGTAACACCACTTCTCGTGAACGTAGATTCATCTGTCCAGAGGACTGTTCTGTAGAAATTAAAATGAAGCCGTGACTGTCTTAATATCCAGGTAGAATAAACTAGACTATGCATAGTGGTCTGCCTCCAGCAAACCGTGTCCCCTGCGATAGTGATATGGATATAAGCCCTCACGTTTTAAAATTCTCCAAACTGTCGTTCGTGGCACTCCTAGTTGTCTAGCGATTCGACGTACACTGCGAGTTGGATCCCTTGAACAATAGCTACTCATTCTTCCTCTAAGTCTACTGGCAAATTTACTCCTCGGTCGAAAAGATAATCACGCTGTCCGCATTCCCGAAATTGTTTGTGTACATCCAGAAACGTTCTGTAATGAGGAATGCGCCTATCGGGAAACCGATGTCGGTATTCAATAACTGCTTGACGTGCACTGCCGTTACAGTAGCTATACATAAAATGCATGTCCGCATACTTTTGAGATGAAAATCGGTAAGGCATTTTGAATAAAGAAAACGTGTCCACTCACTAATAAGCTGTTATATGAACTGAAACGTAATGTAAACCTTTATTAAAAAATGCGACGTTAACAGTCTTCTGAACATTTGTTTATTGTATGATATTCATGGTTCAGCGCTTACGAAATAAGTAAGAACCTTCTTTATCATAAATCAATTTCCAGTACTCTTTTTTTTGTAGATCTCCAGGAAATTACTGTATGCACTACGACACGTGTTTATTTATTTTAGGATAACATTTTATTATGCGACGTTAACAATCACAGGCCTGTTATTGAATCGTATAACTTTTTTAAAATTAAATCAGTTGGTATTGACTTTAGGTTACATTTTTTTTCATGATCGGACAATCACATTCATAGATATGTAACTTTGAAACAAATAAAAATGGATATACAAGTTTTGCGTTTTTGTTACTTGAAATGAAGTCTACTTTACACTCCTAAAATTTGAACATAACGATACGGGACACTTGTATACGCGCTAGGACGAGCCGCTGGTGGGATGTTACTCGAATGAACCTATCAATTACCTTTGTTAACTTTATTAATTTTAGTAGAGTTTCCTTGGTTTCAGTAATGCTATTTTGAATATGTTATCTGTTGGACAATAAATTATTTTTATTATTATTATTATTAAATCATGTCACCAATATCCACTTCGATGTTTGTATAGAGATATTGAAAGTATAATTATGATAAAAATGTTTTTATACTCGTATCTGTATACGATAATTACAAGTACACATTATGTATTGCAAGTTTTCGCTATTTGCGAATTTTTCTAAAAATTAATTGTATTGTTAAAATCGTCTACACACTTTGTTGCTATAATTGGCATATAATACGCAAATGACTGACTTTAACTATATGTTATTTAATCTACATAATCCATTAATCGAAAATGTTAGAACACATAACAGCAAAAAAATAACACTAATATGCCAACTAACAAACGCATACAGTCCCTAACAATAGCAATTACCGCCATCTATTATAATCACATTTTTTTGTAATATTTGTATTTGCACGGTCAATTATCCGAAAATAAATATTTGAGGAGAATTTGTGGGAGTGAGATACTAATCATAAACATTATTATTGTTTATATATTTACAGTCTCATGGACTGGTCACATCAGACGCATATGAAACTTAACCAGCACTACATCAACCGATAAATCTGCCGATAAATAAGCATTGGAGATAAAAGTGTTTCGACGTTCAGAGATTATTATTATTGTTGCATTATTAATCTGCACTTATTAGAGCTGGAACGCGATTTTAAGTGTTTTCTTTCAAATTTTTTCATTCACATTTACTTTACGCGTTTTTAGATTGGTCAGGACTTCTTGTATATTGTTCATGATAAGTTTATTGTAGTGTTGGTAGTGTTGTACCTATTGTTTTGATGTTTTAAATTGTGAGAAAAGTTATGTGAAAAAGATACTCATGGAAATGACAGATCCAGAGAACCCATTCGAAGGTACGATTTTTTTTAAATATAAGTATTAAGTTTTATTGTATTTAAGCGTAAGTATGTGAAATTGTAAATATTTATTCTTTATAACAATAGATCATAAACTTTTACTATAAAGTCGAAACAATTCCACTGGTAATAACAGAATTGTTCTGGTATAACCAGAATTCTTTTTGCGTTATTATTAATCTGATCTTTAAGACAACACTGTGTCAACACTTTGCATCATTTATATATCGGGTGCGCAATAGCAACTTGTTCGCAGTTGGCAATAGAATATTTAGATTGGCATCAATGTAATTGGCTATATTATTTACTCTTCTTGATATTTGTTGTTTTTGACGGATGGTGATGACTGGTGATCGGCAGCCAGGGGTACATGACGGCAGTGCCAGAGACGGAGAGAGAACATCATGAATCCCGATTTAACATTTTTCACACGCGAATCAAAATACGTATATTGAAACAAGTACTTACCAAGTAAGAGTAAATACATCTTCTCCACAAGGAATATTGCAGGGTTTATAAAACATATTACACATCCTGGACTGTTCCCTGTTTATATCCAGAGTTCAAATCAGAGATAAGGAGGAGAAGGGAAACTTAACGTTAAAAAGTAGTACCCTGTTTATTTATAGTTCCTGTTATAACTGTAGTTAGAGCCACAGTCGATTGAAAAAAAAGCGCGGTTTTTAAATTTAGTAATATATTAATTATAGTATTTTAAAGGCTTGTTCGTAGCCTCTACAGTGTACACTATTCTACACCGTTGTAATATGTATAGCATATGTTTGACGGTAACCATACTACACCGGTGTGGAATTAATGTAGAAGCTGTAGACGTCTCGAACAAACCTTTAAACAAGTTTTTATCACTTTTAATTCATGTATACCTTAAAAAAAGAACAAAAAAGCGAAGCTCGGAAATAGACACATACAGCCGAAATTTATTTTTATACTTTGCAAATTACATCAGTTGTATGATAATTTAGAAAATAAGTTTAATGAAAAGTATATTATAGCACTTTTGTCTTTCATTGAATTTCTTAAAATACAATTAAATATGTTTATAGATTTATTGATATTTTCATAAGTACATGGATTAAACTTTGATTCGCAAAATTAAGACATTTGAAGAGATTTTAGTACAGATAGGTATTAAAAAATACTCATATACAACGTGTCCACTTAAGTATGAGACAAATGGGAAATATTTTTATTTTTGATTTCACAGAAAACTTTATAGAAAAGAAAAGTTCGTGCATCTTAAGAAACTTGATGTTTTGTATTCAGGGTTGCGTTGTATTACTTGGTTAGAGGAAAAATTAAAAAACATTGAAGTTGCAGTAAGAGTATGTTACACTTATTTTTAAAGATATCAAAAATATTCATATAAAAATGTTGTTTCAAATTTCAAAATATGCTCAAATACGAATTGTTATTTAAAATTTCGAAAAAATAAAAATTAAATTATCGAGCAATAATAATAGCAAATACGCAATAGTTTTTAACATCCATCTATGTGACAGTAGTTCTATGGTTGTCATTTGTATTGTTACTTTAATAATAAATATTATGTAATTGCACGTGAAAGCATTTACATTCGATATCAATTTTTTTTCGCTGAAATGCAATAGAATGAAACAAAAATCATTTGCATATAACTTTATGAAAATACATTTTTATATTACAAAATAAATATGAAATTATCAAAAACAACAAATTCAGAAATACAAATTAAAAAAAAAGTTATTCAAAATGATGCCCCTCTCGTTGAATGCATATGTTTGTACGCCTGTTGAAATCCTCGCATGCATGTTGTAACACAATAGGATTATTTCTTAAGAACAGTACCGCATCTCCTATTTTGTTTTTCAATTCTTCTAAATTCTGAAACGGCCTTTCTGAATATACTTTATTCTTTAGCCATCCCCAGATAAAGTAATCCATGGGGTTTAAGTCGGGCGAGCGCGCTGGCCATGGAAAAGGTCCGTTTCGTCCCATCCATCTTTCTCCAAATTTTTCATTTAAATAGTCTACAACTATTCGTGCACTATGTGCAGGTGCTCCATCATGCATAAACCAAAGGGTTCTTATAATATTTAGTGCCAATTCGTCTAATTCGTTATCGAGGTATGTTTGCAGAAATTACAAATATCGTCGTGAATTTAATGACGATTGAAAAAAATACGGACCAAAAATTTTTCTGTTTAAAATTCCACACCAAACGTTTACCTTTTGCGAATATTGATTCTTGCAGGGAATTCTAAAATGTGGGTTGTCAGACGACCACCAACGATAATTTTGTGCACACACAACACCATTAGTAGTAAAGGTTGCTTCATCAGTAAACAAAATGCTTTTGAAAAACGTTTTCTGCGTTTCTAATGTACCTTGAATATCCAAAGAAAATTCAAATCTATTGTTGTAGTCCCGTTCCTGCAAAGTTTGAATATATCTTGGCTTATAGGGGTGATATCTGTTGTTAACCAAAATGTTGCTTACTGATGATTTTTTAATATCCAAATTGCTTGCAATTTTTCTGACAGAAATTTTGGGATTTTCAATTACACTTTGCATAACACGTAAAGAATTTTCCAAATGTCTCACTTGCTTTTCCCTAATTTTTTTTGTAACGCATTTCTAAACTACCAGTTGCTTTAAACTGATTTAAAATTCTTGAGACGCTTTGGAAACTAATAAATTTGTTGGGATGTCTTTCATTAAAAATATCAGCTGCGCCTCTACATGTTTTGTAATTATCTTCGCAAATAAGAATTAATTCAGCTCGCTCTTGCATAGTTAACCGTTCAGCCATAGTTGGTAGGTAATAAGTAATAAGTAATAACTTAATGAATTGTCTTAAAATTACTTAATTATTAAAGTGACAGCGGATCTGACAATCACAAAAAATTTATTACTAAAGTGACAATACAAATGACAACCATAGAACTACTGTCACATAGATGGATGTTAAAAACTATTGCGTATTTGCTATTATTATTGCTCGATAATTTAATTTTTATTTTTTCGAAATTTTAAATAACAATTCGTATTTGAGCATATTTTGAAATTTGAAACAACATTTTTAAATTAATATTTTTGATATCTTTAAAAATAAGTGTAGCGTACTCTTACGGCAACTTCAATGTTTTTTAATTTTTCCTCTAACCAAGTAATACAACGCAACCCTGAATACAAAATATCAAGTTTCTTAGGATGCACGAATTTTTCTTTTCTATAAAGTTTTCTGTGAAATCAAAAATAAAAATATTTCCCATTTGTCTCATACTTAAGTGGACACGTTGTATAATGAACTAAAAGTTTTTATGATGATAGAAAACATCATTGCAATTAAAAAAACAATAATCTTTCTTTAAATTAAAATCAAAAATTTAAAAATTCAGGCATTGTCACAAAATATATATCACAAATAAAAATAATTTTCTTAAGTAATTGTACAATATGAGTTTTAATTTCATTAACAGATTGCTTAAGCTAATAAGAACGGAGAAAAGCCTACATTACTGTTGTAAATGAATTTTTCAACGGCTTATCAGCCCTTAACAAATTTAAAATCTAATCGAATCAAACATCTGAATACATAAATACATGGATTGAAAACAGGTAGTTTTCAATTCAATAGTATAAATATTTATTACATTAAGGACCGATTTTATAAGAAATTATCAAACATGAATGTGAAATTATTTCTTTTTTGATTTTAAATATTTATACTTACACTTTTGAAAAAATATAAAAAACGGGAAGCTCTCCCTTCAAATAATTAAATAAACTCTTTTCTTATAGAGGCACAAAGTTGCTCCTTGTGGCTATTGCACTTTATTAAGTATTCAAAACGAATTTCCTTTGAAATTGTTGCATACAATATTTTGTAAATGTCTTTTTTAAAACAAATTGCTGGCAATAATATCATATACAAATTGTACATTAATTCCATACTGCAAAAAAACTCATAATTGGAATACTGTAGCTTTCTTTGATTTGAAAATTCTAGTAATTCTGTAAAACTGTGGCGTTCTTCAAATTGCCCGATAACAATGCTTTAATGCATAATGAACAAAAGTCTCCGAAATTGGTGGAGACTGTGGCTTGAAATCTGAAACAGAAATAAGAAAAACACCCTAACCACAATATATATCAATAAATACTATATGCGTATTTCGGTAACTAAGTTGCCATCTTCAGTAGAATAACCTTAAAACTGAAAAAATCTAAGGTAAACCTTAGAAGATATGCTCTTCACCAAATCACCAGTGGGATAACACTGTTATCCCAGTGTCAGTGTTATCCCACTGGCGATTTGGTGAAGAGCATATCTTCTAAGGTTTACCTTAGCCAAAAACGCTACGTTTAACATTTTTTCAGGTTAAAGTTATTCTACTGAAGATGGCAACTTAGTTGCCGAAATACGTATATAGTATTTATTGATATATATTGTGGTTAGGGTGTTTTTCTTATTTCTGTTTCGAACAAAAGTCTGCTAAATAAAATACTCTAAATATAAAGCACACTATATATATAAAAATTATATGTTTTTCACACAAAATGGCACATTACAACACAAAAACAATTGCAATACAGGACAGGTTAATAACACAACAACAACAAAATTTGGAATTAAGGCATGTAACATACACATTTCTGCGTGAATTTCTAAAGTCTCTAGATATATATCGATACGAGCGCCACGTTGGTTTATGACAGGAACTACAAAATTTTAGGAACCATAATTCCTATCCAAGCGCGCACCTGGTGGTTCAAATGATAGTAAATCACCAATAATTGTTCCATATGCTTGTGTGTTAATAATAGTCTGTCATTGTAAATTGATTGAGAATAAGAAAATCTAGTAGACTGTGAAAAACAATTATACATTGTTTATTTAGAGCAACTCTTTATGTGTAATTTGACGTTTTGTTGTTGAAGTAACGTTCATTATACAACGTGTTTCAAAAATAATTACATCTAGTTGTCCATGAAGTTCTGCTATAAATTATGATGTTCTGCATTCTTGAAATGCGGATATAGATTAATTGATATGAAGGTTATCTACCTGCCACTGTCCAAATTTATCATCGGGAGATATGGTGATGAAATTAATAACAAGTACAATTAGATTATTAATTTATTTAATAAGAAAACTCTAAAGTTGGGTTATTAATCAGTAGTACTGCCATCTTCGTTGAGGCTAGAAACTGACGCACAATAAGTTACGTATGGGTTGGTGTATTGTCGCGATCATAGAAAAAGAATACCGTAGAACGGCAACTCCTTGAAGAGAGACGTGAGATAGACAACAGCGCCGTCTTGCGATTCTGCTAGCGTAACAAATAGAAATCTATAGTTGCATTCTTTCTAGGTTCGTAGATTTACTGTGACCACGAAATTTAAAATACTAGTTATAGCGAATTATGTAGTACTAAATTATAAGTAAACATGAAATGTATATAAAATAGCTAATTAACTTCTTTTTTATTTAGCAATCAATAGGATATGTTTTAAATAATTTGCAATTTATAATACATTCCAGGTTTACTTATAATTTAGTACATAATTCGCCAAAATATTTTATAATAAAAAACGTAGTAATAATTTGCTTCTGAATAAATTCATTTATATCAGAATATAATATGTCCTTGGACTAAAATGTATGGGTAAAGAATAATAAAATACTATAATATATTATAAAAACATTTATTAGATACATTTGTACAAAATATTTGTATTGTGCCAATTGTCATCTAAATACACCGACAAAAAAGTTTTTGGTATGAATCAATGTCAAATATAAAACAAATGAATATTACACATATATGCTATGTGAAAAGAAGTATTTATATGATTTGGTACAAAGTATATAATATATAATATATATTGTATATAAATATGCAACACAAAAAAGAAAAAAATATACACAGATTTACAAATAAATGAAAAAATATTATAACAAAAGAAAGGAAAACAATACAAAGGTTTAAAATGGATGTCGCACATTGCAACACCTGTAAGATAGGCAAAAAAAAAGTGAAAACTTGCAATACAGTCGGTATTGTTAAATTTATAAAATATTCTTTGCAAAAGTTTGTAAATCGTAATTTATTAATAATACGTTTCTTTTTTTTCATAACCCCTAATGTTAACATAGTTAAAATCCTATTAAATTATGAGTTATAGCTTATAGCTAACATTTAAATAATTGATGTACTTGGTAGGAATAACACACTTGGCTATATTTCATATATTTTTATTATATTCTCTTAGATATATGTTTCGGCTGTTTTACCTTTCTCAAAACTAACTTAATCTACGTAACAATGTAACTTATATACCTAGTTTTAGTGATGAGGTGGTGTTTACAATGGTGTCTACGATGGGGGTGTTTATAAATTCAAGCTGTGTATTAGTGACTATTACATTTTACTTTTGGGCTTTTTTAATTTTAATTTCACTTTAATAGTCACTAATACACAGCTAGAATTTATAAACACCCCCATCATAGACACCATTGTAAATATCATCTAACCACCACCTCATCACTAAAACTAGGTATATATAAGTTACATTGTTACATAGATTAACTAAGTTTTAAGAAACTCTTTGAGAATGGCATAACAGCCGAAACATATATATTAGAGAATATAATAAAAATTTGTGAAATATAGCCAAGTGTGTTATTCCTACCAAATACATCAATAACACAGTGATACAAAATCGAACTTTCCAAATGGGAATCGGATGAGACCAATTGCAATTGAAAGTTGATATTATCCATAACAAAACCTTCAAGGGTTTTTTTGAGTTCAGTGCGAGATTTTTTTTTATATGCATTTGAAGTTGGTGATTTTGGAACGCTTTCTAACAAGGAAAGATCATTGAAAATTTGATAAAATAATGCTTATTTATTTTTATTATCCTGGAAAGTTGTGGTATCTTACTGTTTTTGGGGTCGAGGAATTCATTTTTGATATTAATTTTTACCTAAAACTGACGCTAGATGGCGCTGTCATACAAATGGTGCTATTTCTTGTAGATTTTCATAGAAAAAACGGTGTATTTACTGCTTCAGACATAATATTTGAACCCTTAAAGAATTTTTATTACAAAAACAACTTTTTATTTAAAAGTATTATATCTTATTTGGATCTCATTTCGGATCCGCTTAATCATAATCACTATCACTGTCAATTTGCATGTTTAAAGTAGCAAAAGCTCCAGAAGTAGTAGGTTGTGGATCTCTGTATGTTTCTGGTTCTTGCTCTTCTTCCGTATCCTCTTCATCGGTAGTTCTCTTTAACCACCAGCATAAATCGCCTAACATAGAATCTAGTTTCTTTCCTCTGTACCTAGTTTCCATGGTTAAAGCTACTTGGTGAAAACGTTCACCTTGCTCATCAGATTCGGTGGATAGTTGGTTTTCAAACCAATCCATATGGTGATGGAGAAAATGAATTTTTAATGACATATTCACACCAAGGTCCTTAAAGGTTTTCAAGAGACGTTTAACCCTTTGTGCACTATCTGCTTCTCGTTTTTTACCAAGAACTTTTTCGATTACGTCTTTAATTGCAATCCATGCAATTAATTGATTTTGATCCAAAGAATTTTCAAAATCATTATTTTTCATCAATCTTCTAATGTCTGGACCATTAAACATACCTGTAAAATTAGAAAAAAATATTGCAAATTCATTTTTTGAAATCATTTATTTTATTTGTATACAATACCTTCTTTAACTTTGCTAGCACTGAGTCGTGGAAATATAGATCTCAAAGTAGTAAAAGCTGGTCCATCTACAGAAAACACTTTTACAAAATTTTTGAAAATACCCAATTTAATATGAAGTGGTGGTAGCAATACTTTATCTGCTGGTACAAGAGGTTCATGGATAACATTAGCTGTTCCAACACGAAAAACGTCTCTCTTTTCCCAGTCACATTTTTGATATTGATTTCCTTTGTAACGTGTGTTCCACAAGCATATAAAGCACATGTTCTTCGTATAGCCACCTTGTAAACCACAAAGTAAGGCCACCATTTTCAAATCACAGCATATACGCCATTTATGGTTTTCATAATTCACTGATTCCAGTAGATATTTTACTGATTCGTAGGTTTCTTTGGTGTTCAAATTGTATGCTATTGGAATGCTTGATTTTTTGTTATTGTAGTACAATAAAACTGCTTTCATACTGGTTTTTGAAGAATCTATAAATAATCTCCATTTATGAGGAACATACTTCATACCCATTTCTGCAATAAGTTTTTCAATATCAGTACAGTAAACGAATGTATTTTCTTCGTTGACAGAGAAATATTGTTGAAATACTGCTTGACGATTACGATAAGCAGTTATTCTTACACCAGGTTCTAGTAAATTGTTTTGTTTTAGTTTACGTGCAACATACTCTGAATCACGCTTCGACATATTAACGTGTTTTAGTACTTCATCTAACCAGTTTTGTGATATTGGTATCATACAATTGTTGAACTCAGAAGGCTCGTTAGTGGGATCGTATCCAATTGTCCCTGTAGCATTTGTAGATACTACGGAGGCTGCATCAGGACTTGGTGGCTTTGGTATTGGAATAAACTCTGTATGTTGTTTAGGTAATTCTACATATTTTGTACCAACATATACCATGCGTCCTCTATTATATCTGTTTCTTCCTTTAATACTATTTAAACACACATAACACTGCGATTTAACGTGTTCACCTGAGAAGATATGAAAATGCAAATTAAGATTAATATATTTGATATACAGGGTTCACACTTAAACCCGCACCATTGGTAACTCCGTTATTATTGGAGCTAGGAAGTCGTCCAAATTAGCAAACTAGTAGGATTTTTCCTGGCGGTTACGACGATAAAAAAAAACTATTGAACGTCGCGTTTTTCTGATATTTGACAAAATGTAATTTTTAAAATGGAACACCCTATATATTTTTATGCGGTTGAATAAAGAATTTAGTTCTGAATAAAAATGTTTCAATACATTATCTCAAAAAAATTGAAAATATAAAAGGTAACACGTGTTAAACTTAAATAATACACCTTATATTTTCACAAAACAATTTCTTAAGCATTGCATTTTGTTTAAAAAAATTGATGAAAGACGTAGCATGTTTCACATGTTTATCCATTTGAAGTCATCTTCAGATATTAAATAAAATAATATCATAAACATCCTTAAAATTTGCTTACTTTATCACTAAAACGTAAGTTTTCAAATGAGATACCGTGCATTTTTAGGGATTTAGGATTTGTTTTTAGGGATGCCTAACGAAATTTGTAATTAAATAATATGTTCCGATTATTTTAGACTATTCTCTTGTTGAAATATCAAAAATGAATTCCTCGACCCCAAAAACAGTAAGATACCACAACTTTCCAGGATAATAAAAATTAATAAGCATTATTTTATCAAATTTTCAATGATCTTTCCTTGTTAGACAGCGTTCCAAAATCACCAACTTCAAATGCGTATAAAAAAAAATCTCGCGCTGAACTAAAAAAAACCTTTGAAGGTTTTGTTATGGATAATGTCAACTTTCATTTGCAATTGGTCTCATCCCATTCCCATTTTGGTTGTTGCACAGTGTAATTACTAAAATGTTTCACTAAGAAGTATCTGCAACATCAATTGAATAACATTTAAAGAAAATAGTCCTAGAAGAAGTAATTTTTTACTTTCTCCTTTGGCAAAACTTTCGATATGCTAATCGCAACACAGGATCACAATTTTGTTGTGGATGAAAACGCGAATCCCCTTTAATAATTTTGTTTATACGACTTACCCAAGAAAATATGGATAATTTCGTAATTTCGGTAACCATAAAATACTTAACATTTTCGTGAGTTTCACAAATGATTGCATGAAACTGTATATTGTTGACAACTGTATTTGCAATTTTTTTACAAATATTACTGCATAAACAATATTTGGACAATGAGGTGTTGATTATTTTGTCGATTTCCTTAAAAATTTGTAAAAATTCCGTTGTAGGCAACAATAAACACTTAGCGGAATATCTTTTCGCTAGACTGAGGCCGCTATCGGGCAGTTGGTCGATCGCTATCTATCGTCATTGTGGCAGCTTGCTTTGAGGGCTTTAATTACCTCTTTAACAAGTATATCGTATATTTGCAGCCCTCCCGATTTTACGGGGGGATATAATTAAGTGTAACCATTAGGACTTCTTCTTCTTCTCTGTTTGGGGTGGACGCCACCACGTCCAGGCACTTGAGCACACTGCTCTTTGTACTGTCCCCAATAAATCTCTCAATTCCACTCTGTTATAGTCTTGTGTCCTCGATAAAAGCCACTATCCTCCTCAGGGGAAGTTTGAGTACACTCGAAGGATCCAATAGATCTCTCCCGAAATATTTCTGTCTGAGTTCCTTCAGTTCCTCACACGTGCATATTACATGAAGGCTAGTTTCCTTCTGTTTTTCACATCTCCTACACCAGGGCTCGCTAACCAAGCCCATGGTGTACAAATGCTTCCTTAAAGGACAATGCCCGGTTATTAACCCGGTAATTATTTTAATTTCTTTTTTGCTACTACGAATTAGCTTGGCTGAAAACTTCCCGTCCAGCCCCCTTAGTAGTGTTTTGGTATGGAGTTGACCTTCCGTTAACCTCCATTTATTTTTATGTTCTTTTTCTAGCCATAACCAAATCTCCCTTTTAGCGGAATCCTTAGTGATTCCACATACAGGTTCTGGTCCTATGAAGTTCCTATTAGTACCTTCTTTGGCCAGTTTGTCGGCTATCTCATTGCCTTTAATTCCTTCATGCTCTGGCACCCATATCAGCGACACTGTATTGTCTTGTGCCAGGTTATTGAGGAGTAGATGGTAGATGGGTTCATAATGGCTTTAATAGCCGCCTGACTATCAGTCATTATGTTAATTTTTTTGCTTGCGCAGCCGGCTTCCCGAATTTTATCGGCGCAGGCTGCGACTGCTAACAATTCGGCCTGGAAAATCGTAGCATGTTTCCCCAGACATATCGATATCTTCCTTCCAGGGCACATTCCGTATATGCCTGCACCTGCCCCCTGACTAGATTGTGATCCATCAGTGTACCAGGTGCCGGCACCACAATCGATCGAGCGACATTTTGCCTGCTCCCTGGTTGGTATAAGTATGTTCAGCTTAGCTGTAAACATAATTTCAGGTGCCATACTGTCCACCGGCATTTGAAATATCAGCTCTTCCAGTATAGTTCCTGTGATATCTGTATGGCTCCCTACAACCTTATTAGGACACCATACGTCATTGGCCTTCAGCTTCAGTATCGCAGCAATTGCCTCCGCCTTTATAAATAGTTCCAGCGGAGGGAGACCCACGATGGCCTCCATGGAAGCGGTTCCCGTGCTGTTCATAGCTCCCGTGATTCCCAACAGGGCCTGTCGCTGGAGAGTCGTGAGGAGCCCCACCGACGATGTCCGCTCCGTCCTCCTCCATCAGGCAACTGCCCCATAGGTAATCGTTGGTCTTATTGCTGCTGTACAACCAGTGAACCACATTTGGTCTTAGCCCCCAGGTCTTGCTAACAGCTCTTCTGCATCTCCAGAAGAGCTGCGCCGCCCTGTCTGCCACTTTGGCTAGGTGTCTGCGCCAATTCAGTTTCGCATCAAGTGTTATGCCTAGATACTTTACTTCATTGGTTAGTTCTAACTCTTGTCCAAACAGCTTTATGCTGCCCAGATCATTAAGTTTTCTCATGTTGGTAAAGGCTACCAACTTGGTTTTTTTAAAGGATTGATAGTTAATCCCTCCTCAAGGTATCATCTTTCTACAAGTCGCAGAGCATTTCGCATGATGCTCGCCATTGTCCCCGGGAATTTCCCCTGGGACACTATGACAATGTCATCGGCGAACCCCTGCGTCTATATTCTCTGGTCATTTAATATCCTGAGGAGATTATCCACTACTAGACTCCATAGTAGTTGTGACAATACGCCTCCTTAAGGACACCCTTTTGTTGTCCTCATGGAGATCGTTTTGTTTTGCATTTGGGCATGAACTACTCTGCTACGCAGCATGTTATGAACCCAGTTGCATGTGGTGTTTTTAATTTATCGATCTCTTAAAGATCGAATAATAGAAGACATCGAGGTGTTATCGAAAGCGCCCTCTATGTCTAAGAAAACTGCAAGTGCAATTTCCTTGTAGTGTAGGCTCCTTTCGAGCCCTCTCACCAGGCTATGCAGGGCACCCTCACCTGATTTTCCCATCTGGTATGCCCATTGCAGTGGGTGTAGAGGAGATCTATCCAGAGCCCCTTCTTTAATATTTAAATATATCATTTTTTCCATAGTCTTCAACATAAACCATTAGGACTTATTCTGGTACGTAACCACTTTTTTGCAGATAAGACCGTAAGCAGGGCACTTACAGGTGGGTTCAAAAATAAATAGAACGGAATAAAATTAAAGAAGACGCCAATTCGCGACGAAATGAGGACGTGTCTACGAACACGTAACAAATTTTAATAGGATGTAGAGGAACTTCGATGTGATTGTTTGGATTGTTTACAGAGTATGTTTTGTAATTTTGTTTATTTATTAACCCGCTTGAATGAAACCATGCCTGCATTAGTAAAAAAACTTAGATCAAGAATTTCGTCATTATCTAAATTTTCTGGAAAGAAGTTAGAATAATTAAACCTACTAGCCTGATCTCCAGGTAGATCTGTTGAACAATCGGTACTTTGTATAAAATTCTATTAACGGTATTAGAAGATATGTTCGCTTGAACTGATAAACGACGAACTGATGTATGTGGGTTTTCTCCAACAAGATTTTCTACGTGTTCAACAATATTTTGCTGTTTACGTGATCTACCAGATCTTTTGACTTTTAATCCCAGATCCTGTAGTCCGAAACTCCTCCGCGACTAGACGAATGTGATGATGTAAAGAGGTATTATCTACAACTCTATAAGGAAATTGCAAGTGAAACTGTCGCTTACCTTCCGCGTAGGAATATTACCATTCTCCGTTAAGAAATTGTGCACTTCAGAAATATGCTTCAAGAATTAAAATATTTTCTTGCAATGTGTACATTATTTAGTAGTATTAAGTAAAAAAATATATATTTGTAAGAAAGAATTATATTGCTAGTCACAAAATGACATTAGATATTAGATTAGACATTAGATTTTTGTCTGGAAAAAATATAAAAGTAATATAACATCCGCCGTACTTACTTGATTTAGCAATGTGTGACTTTTGACTATTTTTTAGGCTTGCACGCAATTTCTGGGGGAGAAAGTTGTCTGAAGAAGAGAAATTCACGCTTATTTTGAATGTATTACCAAAGAAGATTGACCTACAAGCCGTTTTTTGAACGATTCTCAAATTACGCGGGATCCAACCCGAACAAATCTTTTTCATGGATAAATGTTCATGCAAAATCTTTAATAATGTGCAATAATCTAATGTATGCTTGTTATACTAATGCGTTAATTGCACGGTATGCTTTATTTTCCTCTTCAATTATTTTTTTAACAGCAGCAATGCTTTTGTCGGCAACAGCCGTAGAAGGATGCCCTGCTCCTTTTTGATGCTGAACAGAATTCCTTTCGCGTTCCAATTCCTTATATCATCGGTAAATTATCGCCAAGGAAGGTGCTGGTTCACTAAAAACTGACTCTAAGCTCTCTTTGCACTCATAAGCGCTTAAACCTCTTTTAAGCTCATAATAAATTATGATTCAAAAGTGCTCTCTGGTTAATTCCATTTTCTTTTACTTTTAAAAAATAAGTAGCTGAGAGCGAACGTAACCTCAATAATAAAACGTCAAATGACAGATAAAGAGTTGCTTTGCTCTAAATAAACACTGTTTGATTGTTTTTCACAATCTACTAGATTTTCTTATTCTTAATAAATTCAACTTATCCCTCGTATCAAATAAATATAAAACAAACAGATGAATAGCTGCAGTCTCTACCAATTCGAAAAATATCGTATGATTAAAAAGTCTTTGGATCGCTATTGCCGTGGAATTTACGAGATATCTATGAAATTATGTATTTCAATTAGTTTTGACATTTACTTGACAACCTAAAATCTATTTTATTTGTGACTTATGTGAACTTCAGAGTAAAGAAGTAACGTGTGTTCATTTGAAAAGTCAATCTAGGTTACTTTGAAATTTTGATAGAATAAGACGCAAATATATTAGTATGTGTTTGCTGTCCCGTAAACGTAAATCCACATGACATTTGATAATGTCAATCACATTTGTTATTTATTTGTATGTATGAAACTATCAAAATATACGACTTCATAGGTTAAGCAGTAAATTTTAATTTACGACATACTTCAAAATGTCCTCAGTAAATCACATGCTACTAGATTGACTTTTCAAATGAACACGCGTTATAACAAACGCCAATTAAGTTGGCGCGAGGAGGGGTAAGTTCGCGCAGGATTAAAAGTAGTGGGGAGATTTGTATTTGGTTTTACATCAAATGTCAGATAATTCTAGCCTCTGAGCGTGTATCACTTTATGATCCCCGAGCAGACATTATGTTCCGTCAAACGTCAATGACAAATGTATTCTGACAATTACTTGCGCCCAAGGATTGTATAAGAACATAGGATAGCCAGATCCCTATACCGGCAGTGTTGTTCGCATCGAGCCGTGACTCCGCCTCCTGTGACGTCACAAACGGACCAGTCGCACCGATAAATAGTTGAGGTCTTGGGTTGCTTGAGTTAAAGTAAAGTGTTTTAATTTAGTTTTCGCCGTTACCCTTTGCAAATTAGCGACTGAAATGCCGGGACGTCGTTGTGCGGTAGTTGGCTGTAATAACAGTCGTATTTCTACGAACATTACCAATAGAGAAATCGTTTATCACAACTCTCCAAAGGCGACAAACTTCGTATCCGATACTGTCCGTAAAGAATGGATAAGGCGCTGCAAACGAGCAGATAAGTGGAATCCAAATACTAGCCAAATTTGCTCAATCCACTTTAATGCAAACGATTATGAACGTGATATGCGGAACGAATTATTAGGTAATAAATGTATTTATACGTTATGAGATAAATTATTCTAATACATAGTAATTATTGCTAGGGTTACCTGTACGAAAACAGCTTAAATACACTGCTGTGCCTAGTGTAAATCTTCCACAAATGTCCAAAGATATAAAAAAGTTGCGACAAGAGGGGAAGCATATTTAAAAAGAAAAAAGGAAAATGAAAGGAAAGAAGAAGTAAATAGATTGATTGCCGAACAATCGATAGCTTCATGTTTAGCGGAAAGTGAGCTGTCAACAGCGTCTTCAACAGCAGAATTTAAAACCGATAAGCCTTTAACTGTCCCAGCAGAAAATATATTATCTAAACAATATGCGGAGCTTCGTGAAAGTTACACTAAATTATCTACAGAGATGGAAATTATGAAACGCAAATTGAATTTGCAGAGAAAACAACTTTTATACTATAGAAGAAAGAACAAGCAAGATAAACCTGCACAAAACCAGGAAACGGTAAAAATACTGAGAAAACTCTTAACAGAAAATCAAATTTCTATTCTTCTAAACAAAAAGAAACGCGTTAATTGGACTACTGAAGAGATTGCAGTTGCTTTTACTATTCGTTACCTCAGCAAGAAATGCTATATATTTTTGCGAACTAAACTTAATTTTCCGTTGCCAGCGTTATCATCTTTGAGAAAGTGGGCATCAAAAATCAGAATAACGCCGGGAGTTTTAGAAGATGTACTAACTTTTCTAAAAGTAGCAGGGGAAAATATGTCTGCAAGAGAGAAAACTGTAGTCATTTCTTTTGATGAAGTCAAAGTTAAAACCACTTTAGAGTATTGTGTTGGTGAAGATCAGGTGCTAGGTTCTTAGAATTTAATGCAAGTCTGTATGGTTAGAAGCTTATTTTCTACTTGGAAACAGCCTATCTATCTAGACTTTGACAAAAAGATGACAAAGGATGTGTTAATGGATCTGATCACCCAATTGCATAAAATATCATATAACTGTGTTGCAATTGTAAGTGATTGCGGAAGCAGTAATGTTGGTGTCTCGAAAGCGTTGTCCGTTGACATAAATAAGACCTATTTCGAGCATCCGCAAACCAAGAAAAATGTTTATGTTTTCGCAGATGCTCCCCATTTACTGAAACTTCTCCGTAATTGGTTTCTGGACACAGGATTTATATTGAGAAGTGCTGGAAACAAAGAGATAAGAAAAGAACCTTTAGAAAGTTTGGTAGAATTAACCAATGTAGAAGTAAATTCCTGTTATAAAATTTCTGAAAAGCATATTACAGTTTAAAAGAGTAAAAGACAAAATGTAAGACTAGCGGCTGAATTGTTATCACATAAGACCGCCCAGGCATTATTACGATACAAACCAGGCCCTAATAAAAAACTTGCTGAAGATGTCAGAATGTTCATAGACAATATTAATTCTTGGTTTGATATTTTTAATAGCCATGTGAATAGATCTCCTGGCCCTGACCCTATGAAAGCCCCTTTTGGAATTTATTTACAGGACCAAGAACAACACTTAAATAAAGTTAGAGACTTAATATTTGACATAAGAGCTGAAGGAAAAAACACTTTACAAATTTTTCAGAAAGGAATAATAATTTCTATAGAATCGTTGAAACTACTTTTACGAGATATGAATACCGAATTTGAAGATGTACATTATATATGTACTCATAAACTTAATCAGGATTGTTTGAAGAATTGTTTCTTGCAGCTTAGATGTCGAGGGCCGAATGAACATCCATCTCCATTGGAAGCCATCAAAAGAATAAGAATGATTATTCTTGGGAAGAATCCTGGTATTTTAGAAGCACAGGTACATAAAATGTGTTTATTAATTCTTTACATATTCCTAGTATTATATAGGTACCTATCTACATAGCTATACTTTTTTTAAAGGTGAACGCACAAGAAGCTGTTCCTGAAGAATATATAGTGGCCACAGTTTTGGAACAAGCGAAAGTTTCACTTGAATTACCGGAAGAGAAGTTTGACAGCAATGCAACTCAAAGTAGCAATGGAAGCTCGTTTTCATGATCAGGGATTTAAGAA
The DNA here is from genome assembly GCA_935421215.2 of Melolontha melolontha. NCBI lineage: Eukaryota > Metazoa > Arthropoda > Insecta > Coleoptera > Scarabaeidae > Melolontha > Melolontha melolontha. The sequence continues at coordinate 16,605,534 of OW285236.1, forward strand.
ATATCTGATGCAAAATCACCAGAAACAACGGACGATGCATTTGAGTACATTGCTGGTTTTATAGCGAAGAAATTTAAAAACAGTCATCCCCAACTCGGCGATTATACTTATAAAATTAAAGCCGATCACGCCTACAATTTACCCTCATGGGTACAACAGCTCTCTTTTGGTGGTCTTATTAAGCCCTCAACAGATTTCTTAAGTACCATTAAACAGTGGAACAAATATTTTGAGATATATCATGGCGATAATAAACTGCGGAAAGAAACACTGGTTGTTAAAAGACTAGCTTTAAAAATTAAAAAGCGAGAAAATTTGTGCTTTGTTATTATAAAATTATTTTGTAAATTAAGAACTGTTATCCGTATGAATTATTTAAATACAAAAAGAACCCTTGACAATGCTAAAAAATCGAGTAAACGTAAGCTTTCTACTAGTACACCGTCAGACACTCAACGAACACTAGCTAAAAAAATGCGAAAAACCACTACTTGATTCGTTTTTATTTAATTACTGCGTAATAAAACATTGCTATATACTGACTCTTTTAATTGAAAAATATATATTTTTTGCTTTGTATAGAGAATACATGCTCATCGGCTTTCTTTATTTATGTTTATGTACCTAATAAATGTGTTTATTTGAAGTTGGAAAAGTTTTTTTTTAAATTATAAACCAAAGTATAACCTTATGGCAATAAAAACGTGTATTATATTTATAACAGTACACTGACGGATATGTTATTATCAAATGAAATATTATATACCATAATAATAGCACTAATATAACTCGATAATTAATTGTTGTAGTAGCTAAACACATTTTATAAGGTGCTTTACAGTAGTGAACGTGTTCAACCTGGTCCGTTTGTGACGTCATGGCTCCCCACTACGCGGCGAAAATATTGCGGGATCGAGCAATCCTATGTTCTTATACAATCCTTGACTTGCGCCAACTTAATTTGAGCTTGCTATACATAAGTAAATAATTCTATAGATGGTTTTTACACTTCATGGCTATCGCGATCCTAAGACTTTTTGATCAAATGTTATAATTTATTGGCATATAAAACATATGATTAAGTTATCTATTAGTTTCAGTGTTTCAATTCATGATATAAAATAGATATCACGTTGAAAGGTGTAATATGTATTTAATCGATTGCAAAATTTATTTAGTTAGTGAAATATTAACGTATAATGTATATGGATGTATGTACAAGATTAAGATTTCAAGTGTCATTAACATTATAGATAAGATGTCTCGGAGAAAGAAAATTATCGGTCTTTATCACAACCTTTGGAGGGTCATTTTTATTTTAAAATTATGTTTATGCTTTTCCTATTTGTTTGTTGTCGTGTTTTACAAAAAGTACCTACTTTACATAACCTTTCAACTATCTTCTCTTTATTATGTCAACATCATTTTATACGCAAAAGTAGTTTTCTAATCTGTCACCCATAATTAGTTTTCCTACATACGAGGTTAGACAATTAAATAACGGACTGGTGTGAAAAATATTATTTAGGAGCGGTATTATAAACAGCGAATAAATCTCTGAATAACAACTTGACGAATAAATTTATTCAACGAATAAATTGAAATCTGGTATTATAAAAAATGCGTGCAAGTAAAATAAGTATTTGTAGAATAACTGAATAGCTATGTATTTTGCAGTTTAGCGTTTCGATAAACGATGGAGCCACTGAATAAAATGAAAAAGTGTAAAGAAATCCTAATTCTTTACTATTTCTTTTTGTTTATATTTGTAAAATACAAACCGATAAATCTGGCATTATCAAAATTCAAGTTATTAAACACATATAAACTTTTAAAAATAAGATTGTTTATTTGAACACTGTGGAGCAAACAGCTGTTCGGATTTAACCAATGAAGAATAACATTTAATATCACGATTTTCTAGGGTGTAAATATAGGTAGATTTACATGCTTAGTTTCCTTATTCGCTCTTTATAATACCCAATCTATAGAGTAAATTAAATCTGCATATTTTATCGTTTATAATACCGGCCCTTAATTAAACGTACTAGAAACACTGAAAATTTTTTGAATATCAAACAAGGATTAGTTTAAAAAAAAATAAATATTCCTCTTCAACATCAATATATTTTTACATTCCATGAAACCAGTCCTTAACCCTGGAATAATAACGATATATTGTCCACACGTCACACGTTATTACTAACGACACGTCAAATTTACGTGCTATATGTATTAGGGTGGTCTTTAGATATATGGAAGAAAAATTTCTTGAAGTTATAGACCGTAACTCCCTCTAGAAATGTTTGTTTTTGTGTAAAAATACGGTATGCAAGAAATTATGCGTATCGAACAAAGGGAAGGCGTGGCGCACCGCCTCTCAAGGTGACCCCTGTTGGTAAAATGAACAGAAATATAATTTTTTTTATGTATTTATATTTTTAGTATACAATATACATATAACTTTATTATTATAACTTAATTAAATTTACTGCCACGAGAATTTGATTATAAAAATTTAATTGGAATCAAATTTCAAAAATTGTGGCAGCAACTAAACTATTTACATATCCTGATAATAGTTTACAAGCATAGATATTTTTTTAAGCCAACGAGTTCTAAATATAGCTTTTTATCCCTTTTTTCGAATACTCTTACGCGTTTTTGTTAAGAAAAGTTGAATCACTGTGGTGCAGCATTTAAGAAAATTAAAAAGGGACTTCTCCTATAAAATGACAATTGATAAAAATTATCAATTAGAAGAGTGTGTTACTTAACAGAAATAGTGTTAAAAATAAAAGCTTGTGTAATAAGTGTAAAAAAATGACCGCAAACCTAAGACAGAAGTTTAGAGACGCTTGGATCAAAATTGACAAAATTAACTTTATGAGTGGTGTTGAAGATCAGAAAGTGAAGGATGCAGTTGGGAGTGTATCCGAGAGTATAAAATTTGCGTCTCAAAATATTGAAGTAAAACAACCACGTGATGATTATAAAGAGTTTCTTCAATTAAGTATAGTTTTTCTTGGTGGTACAGTTCCGAAATTTACCTTCAAAAAGCCTGGAGCATTTCATCACGCCCGTTGGATGTCGAAAGGTATTTATTGCCTTAAATTATATTTATTTCAAAACGAATTTAAAATGATACAATTGGAGATAACTAGTATTCGTAACATTTGCATCTTTGTTGTAAGAGTGTAAATTCTTTCAATGGAGACTGTGGTTAAATAAAAATTTAAAAAAAGGTATATAACCCCTTACCACAATTATTAGTCGTATCCTAAATACGTATTTCGACAACTAAGTTGTCATCATCAGTAGGTAAAAACTACTAATTAAAAGTCGCACATGGGGCACAGTTAAACAAGAGAAACGCTTCCGCACAACTATTATACACTGCAACCCTGTATAGACTAAATTTAACAAGTCAATCTAAAACTACGAGACAAACGCGTACCTACTTTTGGAAAAGGTCTGAACATATTGCTATAGATTTTTCCTTGGACAAGAAAAGGAAAAATGATTGAACAATTTTGAACTCTGTAATGTAATACATTTATAAAAAATTATCTATTTCAATTGTATGTTTATTTATTTCAGACGGGGATCGTTATATATATATTTTATTTTATAAGTGAAAAATTTTATAATGTTTGAAATTATGATTAACCCTCGTATATTTAGGTTGACCAGAGGATTGAACTTGCCGCCTTTCCGGATATTGTATTTATTAAAATGTGTTGTCTGTATATATATATTTTTGATTTTATAGATGGTAGGGATGTTCAGGCGGATGTTGAAATTTCATTTTGAGTGAGATATATCTTGACGTTTGAAGTGTTCGGTTTATTAAAGAATAAAATACTCAATTTTATTCTTTGTTTTATAAAATCGGGTTGAATATTGTTTATGCATTTGTTGTGAGGTGCATGTAAATCTTAATTCGATTTTTGCGAGTGTTTTGATGGTTATATAATATTTTTTATGAATAAGATATCTCTCGTGCATTTTATAAATTGTGCATAGATCTATGTAAGTTTGATAAAATATTTTGTTTATATATTTGATATCACGATTATTTTCATTATTATAATTTCATGTATTTCTTGTAATAATTTATATTTGAAAGTAGTATATGGGTATTAGTGAAAGTTGTCATGTTTTTTGTAAGGGAAGTTTTTTTTCTTAAAATAATATTCGAGAACATTTTTGAATTCAAGGTTGGAGTTTTCTTTAGTGGGGATTGACCTTGTTGTGTTATTTTTGCGCATGACAAAAATTCAATTTTCGTGGGTTTCGAAAACTTAGTTGTTTTTGACATTTGTTTGAAGGGGTCAAAGTAGAGGTTAAACTTGACAAATTTCACTAGTATTTATTAGTTTTATGTTTGATCGAGTGTCATAAGGGGTTTTTCTCTGTGTGCGAGTCATTATTCACAAAGAGTGTTTCCCCATTGCTACTGTTTGATGATGCTTTAGCACCCTATACACTTTGTAGAGGGATTTTTTTTGAATTTTTTTTTTAAATAAACTAACAAATTAACAGATAAGATTTTTATTTGTGTTTATCGTTTTATTTTCGGATTAAAACTTGGACCTGATCCGCGAGGAACGATTCATGAGATGAGATTCCGTGGATTCTACTAGACTGAATAGCCGGCAATATAAGCTGTAGTGTGAATAAAAAAATTAATAAGCAATTTCAAAGCAAATTCCACTGCAATATGTTAAATTGTCGGACAAAGGAACGGCAGACATCCTCTCTAAGGGGGGGCGGCACTTCGATTTTAAGAACTACGATGACCCACTATTAAACTTAGATAAACCACCTTTTATTTTCACAAAACAATAGTATATTTAAACGTATTATTTCGAGTACATGTATAGTAAAAATATCTATTTTGGGTAGGGGTGTAAAAATATTTCCAATTACAAATGGTTAAAAAAATGCTAAAATCGGAAAGTATAGAACCTTTTCACGTTACTCGATTGTTTTTTAATATAAGTCAACACAGTCAGATGTCTTGTTTTTTCATATGTAACGGTTCCTTCAAAATTTTGTCCTTCTTAGAATGTTCAATAGAGTACAGTTTTTACAATATACGACCATACTTTCCGATTTTAGCATTTTTTAAACCATTTGTAATTGGAAATATTTTTACACCCCTACCCAAAATAGATATTTTTACTATACATGTACTCGAAATAATACGTTTAAATATACTATTGTTTTGTGAAAATAAAAGGTGGTTTATCTAAGTTTAATAGTGGGTCATCGTAGTTCTTAAAATCGAAGTGCCGCCCCCCTTAGAGAGGATGTCTGCCGTTCCTTTGTCCGACAATTTAACATATGTTCAGACCTTTTCCAAAAGTAGGTACGCCTTTGTCTCGTAGTTTTAGATTGACTTGTTAAATTTAGTCTATACAGGGTTGCAGTGTATAATAGTTGTGCGGAAGCGTTTCTCTTGTTTAACTGTGCCCCATGTGCGACTTTTAATTAGTAGTTTTTACCTACTGATGATGACAACTTAGTTGTCGAAATACGTATTTAGGATACGACTAATAATTGTGGTAAGGGGTTATATACCTTTTTTTAAATTTGTAAGAGTGTATAAAATTGGATACAAGCACCAGTTGCAGCAGAAGCCCTTATGCAGGATTTAAGATTGCTAAAAGATTTACATGCTTATAAAATTGTTGATGAGAAGATTAGTCGTGGGTCACTAAGCAAATTAAGTAATCATTTGTGATATTTAACCCCAGAAACAGCAGCGTTGTCTTTTTATGATCCAAATGTTACATATGAGTCGAAGAATCATGGTGCAATCTCTGGATAACCCTACTGATTCCGAATAAAAAAAATTGATCGTAACTCCTTATACTATAAGCCAATATCTTAATAAGAGAATCGAATATTTTATAACCCAAAAATCACGTAATTTTTTTAAAAGGTTTGGTATTCCAACGGACTTTTTAACAAAAGATCCAAAGGAGTGGGTAAATGAACCTAGTTTTAACGTTGGCCTTAATATCGTTGGAAATATGAATGTTGTTAATGACTCGGCAGAACGAACAGTTAAGCTAATGGAAGATTTTAATTTAATGTTATCCAAAGATGAAGAAGAAAAGCAATGGATAGTGCAAATTGTTGCGGATTATCGGAAACTCTACCCCAATATGAACAAATATTCTCTTTTGAAATAAAATAAAATACAAATAACTAAAAACAAGGCATTTTTATTTATCCCTTGTCAGACAGAGATCTTGTAACATTATCAAATCTGTAGCCACAAGGAATAAGTGAATGTTTTTCCTATTTATTAACTCTGTTTTTCCAAAAGTTTCTTCTATCTTTTTATTAATTTTCATTTATTTTCTTAAGAAATGTGTCACCATATATGTATATAAATACATAGATTTTACTTTGTATTCTAGTCCTTAAAAATTTGGCTTTAAATGAAAACCAGAGAAGCTTTAAGACGACATCGTCTCAAGGAAATTTAAAATATGTTAAAATTAAAGTCAAATATATTTTTTAGTATAAATAAATATATTTTTTACAACCAAGAAAATTTAATTTTTAATATTTTTGAACCAAATTTCAAGAGCGATGCGCCACGTCCTAACCTCGCCCAATCGTGGTAATTTTTTCCACACCGTATTTTATACTATAACGAACATTTTGAGGGGGAGTTACGGTCGAAACAACAAAGTTGAAAAATAAGGACCACCTAAATGTATACATAAATATTTTATATGGAAATAAAACTATATGTTCATAAATCTTTAGAAAACGTTTATTAAAGGAAAAAAATAAACACTAAATGATGAACTAAGTAAATATACTACATAAGTAAATATACTACATACAATCTGGGGTACAGAACTGTCGCCAAAAACAAAATAATTGCAACCAATACGTTAGCATTAGTCTCGCATTTTCTCTCGCATGTAACATATCTTTAGCATTTATTGTTTAATATTATCCTAATGTGTTCTCTTGAAATTTTAGAAATCCTTACATTTCTTTAAATATTATTACACTATGGAAATTTATTCTTTTTGAAACTAATTTACATGAATATAACAAGTGTTCATTTGAAAAGTCAATCTAGTAGCATGTGATTTACTGAGAACATTTTGAAGTATGTCGTAAATTAAAATTTACTACTTAACCTACTTGAGGTGTACGTTTCTTAACTGCTCCGCTGCCTGATTTTCTTAAGAGACTACCAGTTTCAGAAAAAAGTTTGAAAGTTCTATCCAAAGTATTCTTAAATTGTATATAATCTATTACAAAATGTGGAAACTTGAAATTCTACCATGCAATCTTGAACTGAATAAACCCATAAACCATCAATTTTATTACCACTTCGAAAATAAGCCTGGACTAAAAAAATTTTATGTTCTAAAGTGAAAGCCATTTTAAAACTGAGAAGCAATTTATTTAAACCAGAATCGACGCACGATTATTTTATGCACTAAATGATATTTGTGATTGACATTATCAAATGTCATTTGGATTTACGTTTACGGAACAACAAACACATACTAATATATATGCGTCTTATTCTATCAAAATTTCAAAGTAACCTAGATTGACTTTTCAAATGAACACACGTTATTATACTAACAAATTTATTTGTTGATTTTCTTTTTATAATAAGTATATATGTACTTCATTATTATTTAATATATGTATTACTAGCTGTCAGTATTACATGTTCTTTCTTAATTTTTGTTTAATTACTGATATTAATGTTTTATATACATTTAACCAACTCTATCTACCGTTCATGTGCAATTTTTCTTATGTTATTAAAATATAATTTATTTTCTAAATTTAAACTTGAACTTCATTATCAGTAATTTATCATGTTTATATTAACGTAATTTAAAATTTTCCACACATTACATTTTTTTCTTACTCATATAGTATTGTTTATCTATATCAGTTGATTTATACATATATGTAGTATATATACACTGTTCAAAATCGTACAGGGATATTTACAAAATTAAAAGAAAAAAGATTATTATACATTGTTAAGCAACTTTATTGACCAGATTTGTATATTTATAGCGTAATTCAACTAAAAAAGTCCAAAATTAAAAGTAAATTCAAAAAGTTCTAATAAACTTAAGTTTGGAAATACGAATTTTGTTAACAACGATGTAATCTTAAATCTTAAAGATCTTTAAACTTGAAAAAAGATCCTAAATATATCATCAAAGGCAACTTCTAGTAATCAGTATAACCTCCAGCATTGTTTATTACTGCCTTAATACAGTTACAGTTACGTATTGCTAAAATTAAATTGTCAATCTCTTCCTGTGGTATTGCTCTCAATTCTCTTTGAAGAATTCTAAAAAGGTGTCATTATTCGATTACAAAGTTATACCAGTCCATACATTCAATGCAAGTATAAATAGTATATTTTTTTGTACATAATTTATACTCCCCTACACTCAGTATATAACAATATGTATATATATATGTATATGTATATATATATATATATATATATATGTATATATATATATATATATGTATATATAGTGTTTATAAGAATTTTATTTTTCTTATTTATTTTATTGGCCGTGTCTTAATATTAAAAATAATAGACTTTTTATTGGTTTAGCGACCTTTTATTGAATTATGATGTTTTATTCTACGACGTTTCGACTTTTATTATTTTCAGTCTTTTTCAAGTATCTAGAAACAAGAATTAATACAATGAGAATATGAGAATTGTGTTTGCTTTTGTGAGATTGAATTAACAATTAAATTAACAATTAAAATTAAAATTAGATTAAAGACTGAATTACCAATTAGATTAACAATTAGAGTTAAAATTTAAAATTAGATTAATAATGAGTAAGGACAATTAAAGTGATTACATCTCTATAAATGAATAGAAAAATTTGAATTAAACTACAATACAGTAAGGTAAATAGAAACAAGAATTACTACACTGAAAACGTGAGAGTTGTGTTTGCTTTTGTGAGACTGAATTAACAATTACATTGACAATTAGAATTGAAATTAGATTAAAGACTGAATTACCGATTAAATTAACAATTAAAGTTGAAATTTAAAATTAGGTTAATAATGAGTAAGGATAAATTACAGTGGTTAAATCTGTATAAATGAATGAGATGTTAAACTTTTGATGTTAAACTACATTACATGAACAATTAATGACAAAACTCACCGTTTCTTTTGGTTTTCAAAATCACGCATTCTGTGTAACATGTGTGTCGGGTACCCGAGACCTTTTTTTGTAACGAACCGATCGCACTGGTTGGAGTATTGTAAGTGTTTGTGGCTTTGTTAAGAGAGGTTAATTTTTGTTCTGTTTTTGGAATTTAGCAAATTGATCAGGACCGTGTTTAGGGGTATGTAGTAAAAGTATTTACAAATGGGAACTGATAAAAAGTTTTTTTTTTTTTTTTTGTTTTTTTTTTTTTGTTTTTTTGGTTTGTGTTTGTGTGTGCGGGGGGGGGGGGGGGGGGGGTGATTTTATCTATTGTTTAATCAGTGGGTAATAGAGTTTAGACAGTCCATCAATTTCGTTCCTGTCGTTTATTGTTCTGCTGTTTTTGAAAATGTGGATCATTTCTAAGACCTCCCTAGCTTTTGTATTCTTTTTCTGTGTTATTACTTTGGTGTTATCAAAATCAAAATTATATGTATATATATATATATATATGTATATATATATATGTGTATATATATATATATGTATATATATATATATATATATATATATATAGTAAACTTAATCAGTCGGCGATTAAAGGTCTGGTTTATTACTTCAAAGTATATACGATATATATTTAAAAAAACCCTACATGTTTCGGCAATTATGCCTTTATCAAGGATATATATATATATATATATCCTAGATAAAGGCATAATTGCCGAAACATGTAGGGTTTTTTAAATATATATATATATATACTTTGAAGTAATAAACCAGACCTTTAATATATATATATATACTTTGAAGTAATAAACCAGACCTTTAATCGCCGACTGATTAAGTTTACCATATCATACCAAGGTCACGAAAATATTATATATATATATATATATATATATTGTGGTGGGGCATACCCATTTACATGAGAGGCCCTGGAACAAAAATACAGGATAATTATAAAACTAATTATAATTTAGAAGATAAGATTTTGTCGGAACTGTATATTTCATATGTCAAATCAATGAAGTTAATTCCGCGTATTTATTGCTTAAATTAGAATCATGTATTTTATTATTTTCTATAAGTCATTTGCTTTAGTCATTTTCATCAATATTATTGTATTACCGAAGATTTTTAACTTGATTGATTGAATATTTTATAGACATATACTTTGGATATAGCTGTACTTATTTGAATTGTTTACGGCGGGAAATATCCCAACTTAGTACAGGTATCTGGCGAAAGATTGTACATATCAAAGATAGTTTTTTGTATCACAAAATTAAATTTATAATTTTTGTAAAATATCAAAACGATTTGTCGTAGTAAATTATTTCATTTATAAAAATTTAATATTAGATTTAAAAGTACAAACAAGAATCACGAATAAGAAGCCTGGATAAAAACAAATGCGAGTTGGCGTAGTGGTTGAATTTAATTTTGCACGACATATTGTAAAAAAAGTGTTCCAAGAATTTAGTGAAAAATTATTATTAAAGTATAATTATCATACCCGAAGATATATCCTACGTATCACCAACCTATAAAGCTTCGATTGACGAAAAATCCAAAACCTAACTCCTTCCTACAAGTTTTTAAACGAAAATCCTATCCCGAGGGACGCTACCTGCATAATACCTTTACCAGAACCTTAATCCCGAGGAAAAGGATCTTGAAAACCTTACGAATATCCAGTATCCACATACAACTTAACTTGAGTACCTACTTTTTTATATCTATTTCCTATAACATTGAAATTATTTATATTAATTTTTAAACACAATCGTTGATATTATCATTTTTATGCAAAACATTTTATTTACTGATAAATTTACCTTAATATCGGAAAAATACAGTTCCTTGCGTTTTAATTAAAGTAATTTTAGTAAATTTTGTTGCATTATCTAATTACAAATAATTAACCTAACAATTATAACCTTATTTGATCACGTGACTATTTATAGGTTAATGCATCATATATTCTTGTTAACACTTACCTTTTTGAATAAGAATATTATCAATTAAACCATTTATTTATGTTCTACACTCTCTTGTTTTATTTATTATATTATTCATCCAGAATCATTCGATATATAACAACTTGTTTAATCACACACATTTATTATACTAAGTACCAGACCCGCACTATTGTTGTTATTAAAGTATAATTTCACCACAACGACTAGAACTAGCTGGCGCCCATATAGATATACATTTAAAAATTATAATAATAAGATTATGCACTTGGAAGAGACCTATTAAGTTAAGTATAAGTTATTTATTTACATATTGTTTATGTTTTGCCCTTATTCTAGCGACATCTGTAAACTCAAACCTTAGCTACATCTATAGGTCGAATATTGAACTTTGCTAGCGGATTCAATGTTATTTTAAATTACATAATCAATTTAATTCATAACTTTACATTTCTTTTAATTATAACGTGGTGGCATATTTTTAATACACCACCATACGCGTCCGGCTGTAATCTTGCATCCATATACGGACGCCAAATTACATTGCCATAAAATTTATTTTCCGACTTGCTCTCGACGTTCTCTATCATCTGGCAAATTTTTGTTCGGACGTCCAAATGATGAGATAATAAAAAAATCCATATAATTTTGGTTGACCAAAATTCCGTTAGAGGTATCCCAATCGCATGCCGTATATTGACTCTGTATATTTTACTTTTAGTCGGCGCATAATTCGGCGTCCAGCAATTTGGCAATTATGTACATAGGAAGAAGTTACCCTTCTTCCTAGCAGTTAAAATGATTTTGATCAATATGATACAATATTTACAGAGCGCTAGCAATATCTACTAGCAAATAAAAATATTGATGTTAATTTTCAATACTTTTACCTAGTTAGTAGTCACCTAATAAACTTTTTGATTTAATACAAATCAAAATATTTTGGTAAATAATGATAGGTACTTACTTATTGAAGTTATAATAATCAACATTTGTTTATAAAGAAACAGATTGTTGATGGAATTTGTCATTGGCACAATAATTTTGTTTTCTATATCGATTTTAATATTTTACGTTTTTTAATATATTACAGTATAACCTCCTTATAATGGACACTGACGGGGAATCCTATAATGTCCAATATATGGAGGTGTCCAAAATGTGGAGGTGAAAAAAAAAACGAAAAAAATATTCATTCTCATATCAATTTAATCACACATAATAAGACGAAAGTCGAAAAAAATTTACAATACTTAATACACATACATACATACATATTTTATGCTAGATTTTACTTGAAATAATCATTAATTGTTGTTTGTCTTGCTTTTTTCATTTTATGTTTAAATATCTCAGATTCACATTCAAGAAGAGAGAAATATTGTTAGCAATGTTAAAACTGTTAGTGCTTAAGAAATAGTTCTCAAGATATTTTAATTTTTGATGGGCTTCTGAAATATTTGATATACTAGTTACAAATTCCTCTTCAATCTCATTTTCCATTTCATCACTGATATCAGTAATTTCATCGATACAATCTATAATGGAAACATTAGGATTTTCAGTAAATAACTCATTATCAATTAATGCCTATGTGCTTAAATCTAAATTAGTGATGTTAAAATTGGGAAATAAAAATGCTAATGGTATATTATCTTCTATATCGCACTCTGCACTTAGATCACTGTCACTTTGATTGAATCCGCATTTTTGAAAACAGTTTCTTACGGTCACAGGCGAGAGTTTTTTCCAAGCAGCTGATATCCATATTAATGCAGTGACTACCGTAACGTTTTTTTCTACCATTTCTAGTGAATTTTCAGTATCCATTAACGCCAAAAGTCTTTTTACAAGCATGCTCCGGTAAATTACCTTAAAGTTTTGAATCACACCCTGGTCCATAGGTTGACAATGCGAGGTAGTATTTGGAGGCAGAAATACCAATTTTACGTTTTCCAATGAAATCTTCGGATGAGAAGTGGCATTATCAAGAAACAAAATTACATGCCTTTTTTCTTTCTTCATCTTGTTATCAAAGTTCTTTAATCAAGCTGACATAATATCCAAAGTCATCCACGCTTTTTTGTTAGATATCCATCCTATCGGCAACTTATCCACATGAGCTCCTTTAAAACATCTAGGTTTCTTACTTTTACCGATGACTAACGGCCTTTCCTTATCATCCTCCATATTTGAACACAACAATATAGTTAGTCGTTCTTTTGCAGATTTTCCTCCGGCACATTTATCACTTCTTAACGCAAATGTTTTTGTCGGAAGGGCGCGGAAAAATAAACCGGTTTCATCAGCATTAAAAATATCTTTCGGAGAGTAATCTTTGCATATTGATTGCAACTTGACTTTCCAATCGTCTACATTTTGCATGTTTAGATAGGCAGATTCACCACACACACTTTTAAATGATATTTTATGTCTTTGACAAAATTTCTCCAACCAACCATTAGACGCTTTGAATTCGGTGAGTTGTAAACTTTGTGCTACTTCCAGCGCCTTTTCTTTGAGTAGGGGTCCTGACATGGGAATATTTTTGTTTCGCACCTTACAGAACCAGTTGAACACTGCTCCGTCGATTGCTAAACCACTAGTTTTTGGAAACTTCCTTTTTTGAGCTAGGTTTCCATTTTTCTCGAAAAGTTCTTTTATTTCACTTTTGTTTTTCACTATATCACTAATTTGCGACTTTCCGACACCAAACTTTTCCGCGAGCTTTCGGACACTTAAGCTTTGCTGTTCACTAACCGCAATAATATCAATTTTATCTTGGATTGTTAACCGCTTTCTTTTACTAGAATCCATGTTGACACTATCAAAGGCTAGTTCAAACTCATTCAAAATATCACTCCACTTATCACCTGACGAGTAGGCCAGTGGTAAACCGTCGTTCTTTTGTATTATGGGAAAAACCCGAGTAGATATACTTCCACGTGTGCAGCAATAAAAGTACATACATACACACATAATTGCAAAATTTTATTCGGCGCCGCCCGTCTTGTCTGTCCTTAATTAAGAGATATATTTACAGATGTTTTATTGCTTCGGTGAAATAAAGGGTGTCCGCGTCCGATTTATGGAGGGTCCAATATTAGGAGTGACTATTGTTAAGAAAACCCATTATAAAATTTCGTACCACAAAAAATGTCCATTTTTTAGAGGTGTCCGATTGTCGAAGGTGTCCATAATTAGAGGTTTTACTGTACATACATTGTTACATAATTAACTGTGCATCATATTGCATCTGTATCGTTCATTTAGTTAATATATATAATATTAAAGATATACTCCTATTTATCAAAAGTAATTTAACTTTTTACAAAAAAAAACTTGCTGTTCAGCTAATTGCCATTGAATGAAAGCACTAGAAAATCATTAGAAAAGGATATAAATATATATTTTTAACGCAAGACTAATATAAATACAGTGATTTCTCTGATGGATGGTGCATATAAATATATTTTTTTAATATTTAGTGCTACTAATTTTAGTTGAAAGTCGAAAGTATCTATTGTCATTGTGTTTATTGTGTTCCTTCGATTATTTACTACTTTTTTTATTGTTTTCTCGTTTAAAAGTAAAACTAAGCAAAACTCGATGCACCCACTCATTTGTTTCAGTTAATACGAATCAGGGGATTCCTTCATTTCTTGATGCGATAAAAAATAATATCGGTATTGTACATACATATAATATGCAGGTTGTATCTCTCACCAGTTATCCGAATAGTGTAACTGTCAATGGAATAATAATAAACACCGAAATACAGGATTGGTTATATATTTGATTTAAGAAAACGTTTAGAGTGCGTCTCGAAAAAGTCGGCAATACAAAGACATTATTCCACTTTTCAATGATCGATCTAAAATTTAGGTGTTTCTTGATTCTTGCAGGAGAACACCAGCAGTTGTCAAATTCCGATTTCGTAGAAACTTTCCAGATTAGTAGAGTACCTTGGTAGAAGAACTACGCAATTTCTTTTCGGCGAAAACGCCCAATTTAAGGGTACAGACCCCTCCAAAGTTTGCACTAATTTTTAATTTTTGCAAATATCTCCGAAACTATAACAAATATTATTTTGTTTTCTTAATAAAACTTGCAACATATTACATGGTCCCAAGGATGAGGCAACTTGTCTTCGAAAAAAGTTAAGCACGGGGAACGGAATACCTCATACCCTCCATTTTTTTTAATATTTTTTTTCTTATTTATAAAAAAACGGTCGCTTTTACGTACAAAACGATGGTATATCACATAATATCACAAATAAAGAGAATTGATAATAACACAGGTCTACAGTGATTTTGATGTTTGAAAGCTGTTTGCTAATTTGTATATGTTTGGGGCCCTTATTCCAAAAAACGCCATAATTTTGCTCTACCACGTAAATTTTTTTTATAGCGCTCTATATCTTAAAAATGTTAATTTATTAATATACATACCTATGACCAGAATATGCTTGTTCCATGTTAGGCATGATGTTTAAATGAATTGATTTTTATGAAATTAAATGTGATTTGGCAACACTGGTTAATATTACATTTCTCAGCAAAGCAACAGAGTCGGCGCAGAAGCGTCAATACAACGTTGAAACCTGCTTATGTGCAGTTTGGTTGTGTTAGTCGTCGTGCTACTGTGTCCGCGCGCTTGTTGTCTTTGTTGTAGCGTATTTTAAGTGTTCTAGAACGTATAAATATGGAAAGAAGACATTGTGTCAACAATCCGAATAACTTTTGTTATATCTGTGGTAGTTATGTCGTAGTAAGGCAGAGGCAAACTATAACTTCGTTTGTGAAAAATGTATACCATGCTTATTTTGGTGTAAAAATTGGCGACCAAGACAAGTCCTGGGCTCCTCATACTGTTTATTCCGTTTGCGTTGAAGCATTAAGAAACTGGCAAAAAGATAGGAAGAATTGTTTAAGCTTTGGTGTTCCAATGGTATGGCGAGAGCCTAGAAATCACAGTGATGATTGTTATTTTTGTTCGTGTAATGTTCAAGGATTCAACAGAAAAAATAAGAAACAAATTGTGTATCCCAATCTTGACTCTGCTATTCGACCAGTTCCTCATGGACCAGATGTACCGATACCTACCGCCCCAAAAGCACTAGAAAACGTCATATCGTCACAATCAGAGGAATCTAATTGCGACCCAGATGACTCAGATTTCACACCAGATTTCAGAGAGCCCGAAGTGTTTAACCAGAGCGAACTAAATGATTTAATTAGAGATTTGCACCTTCCAAAGGATGCATCCGAATTGTTAGCCTCCCGACTTCGTGAGAAACATTTACTGGCACCTGGCGTCACATCAAGCTTTTACCGGGATCGCGAAAATGAGTTATGTCAATATTTTACTCAAGACGGACCGCTAGTGTATTGCAACAATATTCCTGACTTAATTTCAAAATTAGGAAATGTGCCGTATGTAAAAGAAGAATGGCGCCTGTTTATTGACTCAAGTAAGCGTAGTTTAAAAGGCGTTTTATTGCACAATGGTAACGAGCTGGCCTCGGTTCCCGTTGACCATTCGGTACATTTAATGGAAACGTATGAAAATATTGAACTTCTTTTAAAGAAAATAAACTATCAAGAACATCAGTGGATGCTTTGTGGTGACCTTAAAGTGCTGTGCATGCTACTAGGACAACAAGGAAGTTATACAAAATTTCTATGCTTTATTTGTGAGTGGGATAGTCGAGCAAGGGATAGACATTGGACTCAAATAGAATGGCCCTCTAGAACAAGCCTTACACCTGGTAGCAAAAATGTATTAAGATATAGCTTGGTTGACCCCAAAAAAGTTTTACTGCCTCCTCTCCATATTAAACTTGGCTTGATGAAGCAGTTTGTTAAAGCCCTAGACAAAAATGGACAGTGTTTTAAATATTTGTGCGAGACATTTCCAGCCTTATCCTATGCCAAGTTAAAAGAAGGTATTTTTGTTGGGCCGCAGATAAGAACATTATGCAAAGACAAGGATTTTCAAAACAGAATGACCAATGTCGAGAAAAACGCCTGGGTTTCATTTAAAGAAGTAATTGATAAGTTTCTTGGGAACTCTAAGGACGAAAATTACGAAAATATTGTTCAAAATATGTTACAACACTTTCATCGTCTAGGTTGTAATATGAGTTTGAAAGTGCATTTCCCAGGGAGAGAGGTTTCACCAAGACATTAAGGAAATGGAACGGCGATACCAAGGCAGATGGAGCATAACGATGATGGCGGACTACTGCTGGATGTTAAAACGGGATATGCCCTTAAAAACATACAACCGAATGTCCGGACAACGCAGCTTTCTGGCAAAAAGACAAAGACTTCACTTAAAAAAAACTGAGTAAAGTATTTTTTTCCACTTTTTTAACTTGTATTCCACCTTTTTACTCAATAAACAAATAAATTTTTTTAGAAATAGCGTTTTTTTTCATTTAATATTTGCAAGAAACCTTACGTGATACAAATAAATGCATAGAATTTTTGAAATCAGCCTACCAAAATTATATAAAATCAGTTTTCAAAATAAAAACATCTGTCAAAAAGTTTAATTTTGTAGACCTGTATAATAAAAAATGGCGAATTTTTTTTTCAGTAAAAAATTCCAATAATTAGCGTTGTATATGTAGAAAAGATTTATTTCATTCACATCACTTAGAGAAAATGCAATTGATTTGCATAAATTTGCCAACTTCGGCACAATATGTGTTCTTATGCAATTTAAGGCTTTTCCCGACGATCGAACTTCAATCTCTTAGTAGCTTAATTGTTAAGAGCGTGGTTCGACAAACCAAAGGATGTAGTTTCGAATCCTGCATAAGGGCGATTTTTTTTTTAGTAAAAAATTCGAATAATTAGCGTCGTATATGTAGAAAGCATTTATTTCAGTAATATATGTAATTATTGCAATAATGATAGTCAACGTAAAAGTAAAAAGATCAGCCGCTTGTAAATAACCCCGGTAAGAAAAGCGTTCCTTCATTTGTACTGTAATTATATCACAAACTTCTTTGGCAATAACACTTCGAAAATTATCATCCATTCGCCTTCTTTTAGATGTTGGATATTCTGATTCAACAATGTTTTTAAGAGAATCAATTTGATTTCTAATGTCGGAAACACTTTTCTCGAAAATTAGTAAGTCTTTTTGCAACTGTACGCTGTTATATTATACGATACAGTACGATAGTCCCGTAGACGGCACTGAAACACTGGCCGTTAGATAACTGCGCCGTAAAATATCCTAAATGATTTTATGGAATCGTGTACTATCGGCCAATATCGGGTCACATTCACCAGGGATCTATAACACTGGCCTACAACCATTTTGGTGCTGGAGATTTTAGACCCGATTTTAAGTATGTCTTACATGGCGATATCAAAAATGTTACCCGTTTTCTTCTGTCAGCTCTAGTTCCCGAGAAAAAAAAAACACAATTCACGAAAAAATATATATTTTATTGACATTAAACATCAAGAAATTGTCTTTTGAGTGATTTTCTAGAATGAAACTGACTCGGGCAATCTCGCATGATTCCCCAGCAATAGTCAGCCATCATATGACTGTCCCACATTCCTTGGTATCTATTCTCCATTGTTTTTAGGTCTTGGTGGAAACCGTTCCCCTTGTTCTTCGCTTAGATCTCCTAAATTGTGTTGGAAATGATGTAGATGACTATTGAGATATTGACATATTACAGCCTAAATCTTTGAATCGCACTAGCATTTCCTCTACTAGTTCTACATAGTTGTCAGCCTTATGATTTCCGAGAAAATTTTCTGCAACTGCTACAAAAGATTGCCAGGCAAGCCTCTCAACATCATACATACAAGTCTCAAAATTAGTTGTGTCTTTCATCAATTTACGTATTTGAGGTCCGTCAAAGATACCTGCTTTTAGTTTTTCAGTACTTAAACCAGGAAATTTGTGAGAAATAAACTGGAAACATTGACCATTTCTATCGAGAGCCTTAACAAATTGCTTCATTAGCCCTAATTTTATATGCAATGGCGGAAGAATGATTTTTTCTCTTGAAACTAAGGGTTCATTTATAACATTTCTTTCCCCAACAACAAGAGCATCTCTCACAGGCCAATTTTTTGCAGTCCAATGACGTGATTTAGCTCGACTTTCCCAGAGATAAATAAAACATGGGTATAAAACATTCATTGGGCTGATAGATCGTTAAACCCATGAAAGCCAGCAAACCACTCACATTACAGCAATACACAAAATTTTCATCAGATGAAAAAAACTTCAATAACTTTTCCTCTCTCGTGCGATATATAGACACTCGAACATCTGAGGAAAGACAATTTTTTTCTTTTAATCTTGACGCTAGTAACTCAGCACGTTCCTTCGAAAGATCTAAGTCTCTGATGAGGTCACTAAGCTCATTCTGCGAAAATGGCTTAGGATCTGATGTTATGCCGCAGTATTGAAAGTCATCATCTACTTGGGAAGAAATAGGTATTTCAGCTTCATCCTCCTGAGATTGCTGCACTACCTGGTGAAAAGTTGGTATTGGAACATTTTCTGAATGAGGAACAGGTCTTTGTACTGAAGAAATATTGGGGTATTTCCATTTATGGCGATTGTTTTATGGCTAGTACGTCCAGACGTTGCGTTAACGATCCTGATATATTTTGTTATGTTTGTGGTGAATACATACTGAAAAATCAACGTAAATCGATTACAAACACAGTGCGTCGTTTGTATTTTGCTTACTTCGGTATTGAAATTCTACACCAAGATAAAGTGTGGGCCTCATAGTGTTTGTAAATGCGTTGAACATTTGCGACAATGGGAGAGAGGGAAACGTAAGTCTTTGAAGCTTGGAGTGCCTATGATATGTCGAGAACAAAAAAATCATTATGACGACTGTTACTTTTGTATGATTAATATAGTGGGCATCAAATAATGAAATAGTAACACAAACTTTATCGATGATATTGTAATAATGACTAGTTGCGAACAAGACCATAACAAGACCGACAACAATTCACAATGAGGGTAGTAGGTAAACTAGAGCTGATGAGTTAAAATGACGTATGTCAATATACTGTACATTATCTACTTTATCAACAATTCAAACAAACAGAGATGCACAAAAAAAAATTTTTTTGTAGGCCTGTGTAATGATTTATGCAGGCCGCGGCGTATTTGCGCCTTAGAATAATTCTGTGGGTTCTAACAACGTTAGAAAATGAAAATGGAGTTCAGTTTTTTGAAATTTAGAAATTTTAACTACTCTTATATGAATAATAATAATAAAATGAATAGTAATAATAAATATTTAAATAAACATTTAAATTGTGTGTTATATTAAAAATTCTAGGAGGGGCGCGCGGCCTTATAAAACTACCGCCACTAATTGCACGGTTTACCGTAGTGCAATGGACTATTAAAATAGTGTTCACTTTCCAAATTGCATGTATAAAAATAAATATAGCATATTGTACATAAGCGCCCATCATGAATTTGTTCACTAGCTGTGGACAAACTCCAGGTTTTCGTTCTTTTTCTAATTGCTCGTGATTGCCAATACAATTTCGCATACATGCTTAATATGTATTTTAGTTTATTTTTGATCAAAGATGACGCCTTCCAATTTCTTTGCGATGTTCGTTCTCATAAATTTGTTTAAATAAGTTCGTCACATTAATTTTTTTTATTCCAGAACGATTATTATCAGTGCAACGCCAAATATCGCAATCCCAAAGATCATCTTCCTTTAGTGGTCCATTCAAAGTACTTAAATTTTGTATACTTGGAATTTTGGTACCATGTTTGCTGTGTGTTATCGTGTTGTATATGAGATACAAAGTATATACAGATCAAATGTACCCATTAGCTGTATCGGACATGAGGATGTTGGATAATAGAGTTTCTTCAACGTGGTGTCAGGTAAAGAAATTTTAAAATATTTATACCGTGTGCGCCATTAGAATGTCGGCGCCAAACGCCAAAATCGCGTAAAAACTAACAAAGATAGGAAAGTGAGATTTCTTGTGCGTATATAGTTTATCACAGCGGATAATTTAATTTTTTTTACGAATATACATATAAATTATTTACGAATATAAAAGTGGAAAATCGTTGAAAATACTGTAAATAAGTATTATGTTATTGGTACCATTTTGAAGCTAATTTTACAGGTAATTTGCTGGCAATATCGAAAAATATAGACCTATTTAATAAAATCGAGAGAGAAGCATTTGAATTTCGATAAATGGCTTAAATGACTTATTTAACACCCTGTATATATTTTTACATTATACCATCTTGAAATATACAGTGTACTCTCTCCTTACGGACACCTCCCATAAACGGACACTTTTTGCAGTACCAAAAGATTACTTAGGGATTTTTAAAATTTTTCTCTCTTGAGCGGACAACCCTGCCATAACCGGACGCGGACACTTTTTTCCCACACCAAAGTGATTTTAGAGTGATTTTAGTTCCCCATAACCGGACAGCTTACAACACTGTAACACTGTTTTTCCGTTTACTCTTCTTCATTTCGTACAGATGTTGCTTATTGAATAATACGTGTATGTACAAAGGGGAATTCCCTAAATGCGCACAGCTTGTTGTTTTGAATGTAGTACGTAAATACATAGTTCATTTATAGATTCTTATTGTATACATACTTGAATCGCTATGCCTAAAGCAGTGTTGACTATTAAAGACAAAGTTAATGTCATTGAAATTAAAAAAAAATGAGAAACTTAGTGTACGCGAGTTAGCAAAGAAATATACGATCAGTAAAACTCAAGCTGCTTGTATCATCAAAAACAGAGACCAAATTTTAATATTGTGGGACACTGATGTCAATCCGGATAGAAAAAGGAGTATGCTGAACGTCAAAGGCGTTAACATTGATAAATTGTGCTACGAATGGTTTGTGAAGGCTCGAAATAAATGTATTCCTCTCTCGGGCACACTTACCAGGAGCAAGGCTAAAGAAATTGCAGATAAATTGAATTACGCAGATTTTAGTGCATCATCTGGCTGGCTGGAAAGGTTCAAAAAACGGCATAACATAACCTTCCGTGCCATTTCTGGAGAAGCCGCTAGTGTAAACCATGATGATGTCAAAAGTTTTACTGAAAAAGTGCCATCTTTGATTCAAGGATATGATTCACGAGATATTTATAATGCGGATGAGACTGGATTGTTTTTTCGGGCATTACCCGATAAAACATTTGCATTAAAAGGTGAAAAATGCACTGGTGGCAAAATGGCTAAGGATAGGCTAACGATTTTGCACCGCGTCAATATAGCTGGAGAAAAGGAACTCCTTTTTGTTATTGGGAAAGCTGCAAAACCTCGGGCGTTTCGCAATATTAATTTGAACAATTTACCAGTTACGTGGCGATCAAACAAAAAGGCTTGGATGACGTCTGATTTGATGACTGATTTCCTAGCGCAGTTCGATAGAAAAATGCAACTTCAAGAACGGAACGTCCTGCTATTTTTAGACAATGCGGCCTCTCATCCTCGCGATCTTAAATTGAAAAATGTTAAAGTTATTTTCTTCCAGCAAACACAACAGCATTTTGTCAGCCCCTGGATCAAGGCGTTATAAAAAACTTTAAGTTTTTGTACAAATCGTTATTTTTAAAAAATATTTTGCTGCAGATGGAAGACGCAAATTCTGCTTTGGATTTATCAAAATCAATAGATTTGTTAGATGTCGTTTATTTCATACACAAAGCGTGGGAGCAAGTGGGTCCCCAGACAATAAAACATTGTTTCAGGAAAGCTGGTTTTGAGAAAACAGATATCCTAAATGACGATAGCGGTTGGACGGCAGAAGATGAGCTAACACTATCAGCACTTGCTCAGTTCTCCAATATTATTAATCAAGTTCAGAGCCAAATCCAAATTGACGTCGAAGACTATATTAATTTAGATAATGAAGTCTTCATTAATGATGAAGATGTGGAAAACATTAATACTGAAATGTTAATTGCTTCCCAAGAAACGCTCGCCAACTCGTCTGAAGATGAGCTAGAAAATCAAATTGAAGACAAGTTAACTTCCTATAAAGAGGTTTATTTAGCTATAAGAAAACTAAAGGCTTTTTCTTTGTATCACAGCGCCCTTAAAGGTGTTCAATTGCTTACTGATCTTCAAATACATCTCCAAAATAATGAAATTAAAGGAAAAACGCGCCAAGCTAATTTCTAACTTTTTTAAATCTATTTGAATACCTTGCAGAACAATTTTTTTTTTTACTTCTCGCAAAAATGATAATGAAATTAATAGGGTGGTTTGGTAAATTGATGTTTACAAATAAGTAACTCTATAAATTGGACATACACAACCCGTTTAAACAATTGTTACTTCAATATACAACTTTCTTCCAATAATGTGAAAACTGTTTGAAAAGCTCTTCCTAAAAATATTGAATTCAATCCTAAAACATCTTATATCTAATTACCAGTTTGGGTTCCGGCAATATCATTCGACTATCGAGCAATTCCATAAAATAACACCTAAAATTAGACAAGCCCTTGAAGATAAAACTAACTGCTCAGTACCATTCCTTGATATCGGACAACCTTCCATAAAGTTTCGCATACAGGATTATTATATAAACTAAAAATCCAATTTCCATGTAATCAATATAGAATAGTAAGATCATAGAAATTTTCTAGTAAATTTTTACCAGAGGAGAACAAACAACACTCCTTTCAATAAAATCCGGTGTCCCCAAGGGAAGTGGACTAGGGCCGGTATGCAGTTGACCTTTCAACTGGTACCAATACCACAACAGCGAAATTCACGGATGATACTGCAATACTAGTCGTAAACAAATCACCGGGATTAACAACACATATGTTACAAGAAAATCTAGATAAATCTCAAAGGTGGCGAATAAAAGCTAATGAAAACAAGTCAATGCATGTGACATTCACACTTAATAAAGAAACTTGCCCTACCATCCAATTGAATAATCAGAAGTTAGTGCAAAAGCAAGAAATTAAATACCTAGGAATGTACTTGGATCATTGACTTATCTGCTCTTACACACACAAATATAGTAAATGTCTAATAGCATCTCAATGCTCGAAAAGTATTTCAATTATCAAATTATGTCGCGTCCTATGCTATTACATTGTGATTTGCATTTTTCCAAAGTAAGGTACTACCATGAAGAGGTGTTATTGTTCAGTTAGAATTCTCTACATTTAATTTTGAATTGGCAATTTAGTTATTCTTACCTTATAAAATCATTACTTAACTAATTTCTATTAATATGGCATTTTAATGGAATATCTTTTGACTTAAACTGACATTTGCGTGTATGAACCTATAAAATTGTGTTGAGTAAATGTATTATTCTACAGTACTCTATGTCAGACATGACTTCAAATTTTCACGGACTAGTTTGACTTCGAATTTTTCTGAACACACGTTATATAAATTCGTAAATAGCACGTTTGAAATAGATACAGGTTTAATTTTAAATTTAGATTTCGTTTTATACTGAAATATGCATCACTTTATTACTAGGTATTTACGAAAATTGCACTGGTATACAGGCTGATTAATTTTCGGCCCTCACCATGGGGATCTCTCTTATTATTGGAGTTAGAGTATATGTTTAAATTTGGTGGTAAAGTTGTTAAATTTTGTGTTTGTTATAAATCCGTAAAGAAAATAGACCTGTGACAAATGACATTCGTTATTTAAAAAAAAAACGCGAAAACCCCATTTTCTTCTTTTACCTGTAGCACCGACATTTAGCCTTGTAGAGAAAAAATAAAAACACATCCTTGTGGCCATTTCTAAACCTCTATCCAGTGGTGTACTATAAATTTTCATACGGCGTTTCGTTTCTTTCTGGCCATCATCAACTATCTAATTTCTTATAGGCGCCATATTGGATTTAGACATCTTCAGAAAGAGTTTCTTTTTATGATTTCAACCATGTGCCACATGCTGACTAAAGTTTTTGACATTAGATTTTATTTGAAAGAATAAATTATAAGATTAAATAAGGTAGCCTTTGAAATTTCAATCTGTCAAACATTTCATTTATTGTTCATTGATAATACAAAAATGTCATACACTAACGAAGAGAAACGAGATATGAATGAGATAAGTATTTTTTATTCTTCGAAACGAAATTCAACATTAGCGAGTACAAGATAACAAAAACATTAATAAAAATACATAGAAAAGTAAACAATAAACAATTACAGTAAATGTTCAATTATCTGGCCATCTTCGGCAATGCACAATTGGGCACGCCTTCTGGCATTTTGTACTGCCCTTTGTATAGTTCTTCTAGGAACTGCATCGAAGGCATTCTGAAGTCTGCCTCGTAATTCTTCAATGTTTTGTGGCGCATCTACTTTATAAATATTATTTTTAACATATCCCCATAAAAAAAATCTAGCGGACTTAAATCAGATGATCTCGCAGGCCATTCAACAACTCCCCTATTTCCAATCCAACGGTTTGCAAACTCTTGATTTAAGAAATTTCTAACAACAGCTGCATTATGTGCTGGTGCGCCATCTTGTTGCCACCATAAATATTGTAATTGATTTAATGGGATATTGTCGTCAAGATAGTCAGATACGTATGTACGTAAAATGTTTAAATATCTTTCTCCATTTCAATGTTCTTCATACATAACTGGTCTTAAGAGACGATTTGCCAAAATACCCATCCAAACGTTTATTCTAAAACGATGTTGTGGTCTTCTAGCCCTGTTTTGTCGGGGATTTTGTACTGCCCAATAGTGCCCGTATTTCTGTTGAACATTCCAGAATTTGTAAATTTTGTTTCATCTGACCAGATGACTTTGCTTAAAAATTTTCATCATTTTCTATCCTTCCCATTAACCAATTACAATATTCTAGCCTTCTTAAATTATCTCCAGGCAGTAAAGAGTGACTAACATGGATCCTGTATGGTTTAAATCTACTTTTATGTAAAGTTCTCCAAACTCTGGACTGGCACAAATTTAATTCTGACGCTACTTCGCGTGTAGAAATTGATGGATTATTATTTATCTATAAAAATACAAGATTAACATGAAATTTGAAAACACGTTTTTAATTTACCATTTGTAAAATATCTTGTCGACTTTCATTTAAATTCCTGTTGTCTTGACCATTACGCGGCTTAGTAAATGATCCATTCTCGACCAAATTTCTGTCGAGATCTAGAAAAATGGTACGATGAGGCTGTTGTCGTTCTGGATATAATTGTAGATATCTTGTACTCGCTACTGTTGAATTTCGGTTCGAAGAATAAAAAATACTTATCATATCTCGTTTCTCTTCGTTAGTGTATGACATTTTTGTATTATTAATGAACAATAAATGAAATGTTTGACAGATTGAAATTCCATGGCTACCTTATTTAATCTTACAATTTATTCTTTCAAATAAAACCTAATGTCAAAAACTTTAGTCAGCATGTGGTACATGGTTGAAATCAGAAGAAAAAACTCTTTCTTAAGATGTCTAAATCCAATATGGCGCCTATAAGAAATTAGATAGTTGATGATGGCCAGAAAGAAACGAAACGCCGTATAAAAATTTAGAGTACACCACTGGATAGAGGTTTAGAAATGGCCACAAGGATGTGTTTTTATTTTTTCTCTACAAGGCCAAATGTTGGTGCTACAGGTAAAAGAAGAAAATGGGGTTTTCGCGTTTTTTTTTTTTAAATAACGAAGGTCATTTGTCACAGGTCTATTTTCTTTACGGATTTATAACAAACACAAAATTTAACAACTTTGCCAAATTTAAACCTATACTCTATCTCCAATAATAAGAGAGATCCCCATGGTGAGGGCCGAAAATTAATCAGCCTGTATTCCAGTGCAATTTTCGTAAATACCTAGTAATAAAGTGATGCATATTTCAGTATAGGGCCGAAAATGAATCACCTGTATATCGTACTCACATTTGCGTTCGAATATTGTTACCGGTGTAAGAGGTGCATGTACCCAATTTTTCTTTTTTGGATCGAAGTTGATCGGTTCATACATTCGGTAGATAAACGTAAGCTCTTACATCTCTATTCAATCGTCGTAATACAGTCACAAAATATGGAAATATCGTAAAGCAACACTCGTAACATAATTTTTTATTGAAACTTCTTTTTTTGTGTGAAAACTGGTATCTTGTAAGAAAATCAGTGATCTCATCTTCACTATATAGGTAGTAGCTCTGTCACTATAGTAAGTGGTACAGTTTCTTGGTACATTTTAATCGCGTTAGGGACTCAAAATCAAAATAACCTAGCCGCTGTAATAAAAGCGTTTTTATTTATAGGTTAGAAACTTTTGTTCAACTTCACCTTTGTAGTAAAATAATTTTTTCGATGTAGCTGTTTTCTTTCTTGTCTCGCAGCTTACACAAAAATAGGAAACAATTTTAAATATAATTACCTATAAGTACCTGAAAATGTTGTCAATAAACTACGATACGTAGTGTGTGTGTGTTGTATAACAGTTTTTTAAAATATTATTATGTTTTTTATTAATAAATATTGACATCGGAATGCTGAACTGGAACCAAGAACTAGCAGTAATATAGCAATACAAAAACAACTAATTTTTAAACATACCTACGTTAACAAAAATAATAAAGCTAATAAAATCAATATTATTTTTATTGCAGCGGCAATTAATAAAGGCAAATGCAACCTTTAATGCATTCCTATTACCTGAAACACCACAATTGGAATTAAATACCAAACATTTAACTATGGTGCGCCATCTATTATTGGAGGATGATACTAAAGAATATTGGGGATTTTATTTGTTACGAGGTTCAACCGTTACCATATCTACATGTGTTAGGTAAATATGTAATGTATATAATTTATGTATTTATGAAAATTTTGGTTTGATTTATATAAATCATTACTGAAGGTGTTTTATGTGAGCCTCTTTAGCTCAGTGGCAGAGCACTGGTCTTGTAAACCAGGGGTCGTGAGTTCAATCCTCACAGGAGGCAGCGTTGATTAAAGATTTATCAAAACGCTTTTTTGTTGTTAAAAACTTTAATTTATGGTTGTTATAAATAATAATATCATTCAAAAATATTTTTTTACCTTTAATTCAAAATATTTTAATGTCAAATCAGACATTTTAATATATTTGTGGTAAAGCATATTTTTTTTTGGAAAACGTGGAAATTTCGGGCAAGAGTCAATTGTGAGCAATGAGAAAAATTTATAGGTAAAGTCCCAGAACATACTAGGGTAAAATTAATCTCCCAGTCAATTGTGTGCCAGGCTTTTTTTTATCAGAGGACGATTGCACGCAAACTATTAAGTTTTACTTATCATGTAATACCAATAAATAAATACATTGTCTGAAATAAAACGACTTGAAGTACAATATAGTTGTATAATACTTTTGTATTATACAATATAGTTATTTACGCATCAAGTCCGGAGAGTAAGATTTTACTGGATGAATAAGCAAATATCAGGACGAATCGTAGACGATTCCCTGCTAGCTCACCAGGCCAATAACAGCACTTACCTTAGATTTTACACTTTTACTAAACAGATAATCGTTTTAAAACCTGTGGTAGGCTTTTGCAGTAATGTTTATTACCTTATCACCTTAGCAACCAGTCAACAAACAACAGTCAATTTGTAAAAATAACGTTCGTGTTTACAATTTTACAGGATTAGTCCGATAAAAAACATTCAGCGAACTAGTCCGGTAAAATGATACTTTCTAGATTGAAAATTATTTAAGTAAAGTGTTTGTCACAGAACGATTGCAAAAAAAAACATATTTATGTACGACTGCATTATAAACAGATGGTTTATGGTAGTGTTTCGCGGCTGTAAAGCGGTACTTTATTTTACTAGGAAAATAATATCGAGCCATCGAAAAAATTCATAATTGTAGTAGACTGTGAAATTGGGTTGGTACTTTAGCCACTTCCACATAATGACACATTACTTGATGCTTGACAGTTTCATTTGGTTTCATTGTAAAAAAGGGTTATGGCATTCAAATGATACTACAACAAAAAAGAAAATAAATAATTTATTTAATATCGAAATCATAATCAAAATTTACATATAGCTACAGAAGTTGTTGAAAATGTTGTCCATTTACATCTAAACACAAACCAACTCTTCTCCGCAATCCAGCAAAAACTTTATGCAGCATTTGCGGTGAGTTGTTAATCTCTTCACACTTTTCTGTTATGCGAATTCTCAGTTGTTCCAGATTATAAATTGGCGTTGAATAAATCGATTTTTATGATGTATGGCCATACGAAAAAATCACATATGTTTAAATCGCGAGACTTAGTTGGATACGGGATTTCAGTGTTCCTCCTTATTATTCTGTTATCAAAAAATTCTCTGAGATATTGAAGTGTTTCTCTGGTCGTATGTGCTGTTGCACCATCTTGTTGGAAATACCCATTTTGTAATTCCTCATCATCCAGTTGATTTATGAATGAGCCGAGTATCTCATTGCGATATCGTGCAGCAGTAAGTGTAACCTTAAAAAAAAATGGGACCCACCAATCTTCTTCGACATATTTCAACCCAAACACCAACTTTTTGGGGATGCAATGTTTTTTCAACAAAAAAATGAGGAATTTCGGATGACCAACACCTCATATTCTGCGAATTAACATATCCAGAAAGATAAAACCAGGCCTCATCCGTGAAAAAAACTGTGTTAAGGATATCCTGATTGTGTTGGATTTTCATCAATAATACGCTGAAGGGCTTCAATATTATCAGCTGTACGTTTAGATGGCCGTCCACTTCCAGTTTTTCGACCGACGCTACCAGTCTATCTGAATAACTTTACACAATTTGTCAAAACATTGTAAAAATCATTGTAGTTAAACACTAATTCAGCATATTCTTCACTAAAATCAGCCATGCATTCCGTAATTGAATACTGCCACTCGCCATTTACTTTCACACCTGTACGGAAGTAACATTCGATAATTTTTGCTTTTTGTTCTATTTTGAATACCATTTTTAAATAAATTTAATTTTCTTAATTAGTTTTGAAAAATTTGACACAAACTTATAGTTTCAATGTCAAATAATAAATGTCATTATGTGGAAGTGGCTAAAGTACCAACCCAATTTCACAGTCTACTCCAATTATGAATTTTTTCGATGGCTCGTTATAATGCAACAAATACTCTACTGTCTGTGACAAGATAAAAGGCAACTGCCAAAAATTATCGTATATATATAAGTTCAATATTAATATTATTTCATTTGATTAAAAAAAAAAACTAGAAGTAATATTTATTGATAATTTATATTAATGATACAATGTTTAGCATTCAACGCCATTTCATTTATATCGGCAGAAATTATTTCTTCGAACTCCTTCATTTTAAATTAATTTTACCAAATGTCAAAATTATTAAACTTGACATTAATATCGGTAACTAATAGCAACAGCAAAAATCATTAACCGACGCTGGAATTTTCAAAAAATGATTACCTACTGTCATTGTTCTTGCATAGATCTGGCCAAATGTGCTTCCATACCCCTTTCAAACATTTTTCTGTTACCTCATTCCAAGAAAAATGTATGTTTTCCACAGCATCGATGATATTGTACTTCTTCCAAAAATCTCTTATCGATTGTTTTTCTTCTTCGCCCGTTTTTTCTAACATCTATCTAAATGTTCGCCGCAAGTAATAAGCTTTTAAATTTGATATAATACCTTGATCCATGGCAGTTGTGTTAGGTGGAAAGAAGAGCACTTCAACTGGAATAGATGTTTCTAAGTCAGATAAATTCGTAGAATGGTTGGAGAATTATCTATTAAAAGTAGTGCATTTGGTTCAAGTTCTTTTGCACTTACAATTATGAATTATCAATTTATTTAAAATTCTTTTCTTGATTTTTTACAATTATGGTAACAAATTTTGAAAACCACATAAAAATACGAGTGTGTACCACCGCAAGGATGAAGCAAGTCTATCACATTTACATAGTTTGTATGTCGAGGAAGCCCAACGCTGCATGCAATTTTCGAGGAATACTACTATTACAATAAAACCGCGTTAAACCGAAACAGCGCTAAGCGGAACAGCGTTAAGCGAGGTCTTGGTGTACTATTACTGATACAAAAGTATTTTTAAGAACATAAAATATTATTAAAAATCTGGTGTGAAGAACACAAATATAAGTTCAATATTAATATTTTTGTTAACGTATCCTTCTCCAGAGACGCAGATATGTATTTCATCTTTCTACAGATTCCTCAGTACGCCCCTGCTGGAGAAAAATACCTTCATAAAGAAGAACGACTTCGCTATCTCACAGAAATTATTAAGACCGAGCGTAGAAGTACATTTAGCGCTGCATATTAGTAGACGACCGAAGTACTCGCTCTGTCTACATAACCAATGCAGAACTAACGAAGTGTTTTCAAAGATGGCACTGCCGTATCTCTAGAAACTGTATTTTTTCGTGTCTTCACTACTCCTTATGTGATAACAAAAATATTAATATCGAACTTGTATTTGTGTTCTTCACACCATATTTTTAATAATATTTTATATTATTAAAAATACTTTTGTGTTATACAAAACTGGTGAGGTTATTACTCACTCATGTATGTTTCAATTTATTCTGTTACTATTATAGACTCTTTTTTTTTTATTAGCCTCGCTCGACAAATAAACTTGACTCGTCAATAAAGTTCTACATTATGTACTTGTCACATAAATAGCTATTATAGCCTGGGAGCATTTATGTTAGTCTGTCCCAACAACAATGGACAACTAATTCGATTATTAATTAAGTTTTGTAAGAAGTTAGCGCTTCCCACATTTCCACGCAAATCCAAGAATACCACGTTGTGCTCCAATAGAAGTAAATCGTAATCAATACCCTTGGCGGAATAAACTTTATTCTTTTTGAAACTCAAAAGTTTCTGAATCCTTTCGTTCTGCAATTTCTAGCGTAAGTATATGGGGTCCAAACCACAGATGCGCTGGCCTGTCTCGATTGTTCGTGTGATAGTTCTGAGGATCACTTTGTGATCGAGATGTCTCCTGTTAGGAAAGCGTTGAGCAAAAACGCCTGCTGCATCTCTATCATTTCGTCCACATTTTCCGTAAATTATCAAAATTTCCATATTATCCGCGGTAGTACTATACATAATAAAAGAACACTGTTGAGCACAACGGCGGTACTAAAGCGATTTGAAAGGAAATCTGACAATGACGTTATTTAGTCGCTGTAAGCCATCCTCCTGGATGGCTTACAGGGCTCTGATTTGTAGAATTTAACATGACCTTTTCTTGAATGCCGTTCAAGATACGAAATTTTTTCTTTGACATTATTTATTTGTCATTTTATGGTAATTTCTCTTTTTCCTTTGGGGTGCGAGTTCTGGGAAACCCTATATTTGAATAATGTTTGTTCATAATATTTTACAATAAACTTTTTTTCCCAAGTATAGATGGCCGGGTGCTTCGCTTATTGTAATAAGAGGGCATAAACATTTGCACGATTGCGCTTACATTGGTGATAATTCCTCCGAAGAGTTAGAGGAAATTCTAGAAGCCATAAAGGATGGATCATACGTGCATGTGAACTATACAAAAGAGGATCAACCTTCCAATACTCCATTCCTAATGAAGAGACACCGTCCGGATGTAGAATTTCATCATCCAAACCACAAGAATTCATCAGAAAATCATACGCTGTCGGAAATTATGGATCCAACGGAAATTACGGACGCCAAACAACTTAAGAAACTGTTAGATATGCTGTATATCAAGAAAAAAGAGGATAATCCGAAACCTCACGTTCACGTTCATAGGAATTCAACCATCGGCGAAGGTGAAAATAAAAATTTCAAGTTTCAAGACGAGGCTGTGAGAGCGGCGTCGTCAGATGAAGTAATGGAGGAGGTTTTGGGTAAATTACGAAATCTTGGAGAGAGAGGCAGTTCTCTTTTGGAAAAAATTAATAAACAGTTTCAAGGTGTTGATGATGTTCAAATCAAACAGGAGAATGTCATTAACATGGGAGGAAGACATTATTCTAAACCTCCTGTACAGTATGATAATAACATAGACAAAGCTAGAAGAAAGAAAAGGGAGATTATACTTCAAAGTGCCATAGCGAAATCTTTGAATGAACATGATGAAGAGCACGATGTCGGTTTAGAAGAGGTTAGTATTCTTATTAATATCTTATAAAGTTTATACAAGAAAAATAAAATAAAACAATAACTTTGTTATGTATACCACTTTATTCACATATAATCGTGACCGCGGTTTCGACATACAATGTCATTATCAAACTGCAAAAGTTACAGGCCTACATAGAACTTATAAATGACACAAAATTATATGGGGGTGGTTTATGATGTTATTTAAAATTACTACTATATACTTAACTATTATATACAACATTGGAAAAGGGGTATATATAAGATCCAACTGGTCGTTTAAAACGATATCTATTGTGTTGTTTCGGCTTTTAAAAATTTCTAGGGCCTCTAAAAGATTTAATTTACGACCTTTCTCGGCCAAATGCAATATTTTACGGTGACCAAATATATGCCTTTCTGTAATAAGATGGTTTGCGTATGTTGAATCTGTCTTCTTTAGTTTATATGACCTCATGTGTTCTTTTATCCTAATAATAATACTTCGACCAGTCTGACCTATATATACACTTTTACAATCATTACAATATAATTTGTACACTCCTGATTTATTATTGATACCTGTTTTAGGTTTTGCGTTAAAAATGAAATTACTTGTTTTTACATATGGTTTGTAAGCTATACTAACATTACTATTATTTTTTGAAATTATATTTCCAATTTGCTCGCTTATTTTACCGAAGTAAGTTAACGAGACAAATTGTTTCAAATTAGCACTATCTTTAGGATATACTAAACTAAGGGCCACTTGTAACTGTTTTTTCTTTAGTATACTGTCAATTACGCTACTTTTATAACTATTGTTTACCGCTATTTGTTTTATAGTATTGATTTCACGAACAAAAGATTCATTAGACAAAGGAATATTTAATGCCCTATGTATAATAGAATTAAAAAATGAATGTTTGTGTGTCTTAGGGTGTAGTGAATCTTTGAGAATAATGCAATCAATGAAAGTAGGTTTCCGATATATATCAAATTTTAAGCTCTGATCTAATTTGTTTAATTTTAAATCCAGGAAGTTAATACTGTTATTCTCTTCTATTTCTACTGTAAAATTGATATTAGAATGGATTGAATTACTACCTACTTTCACTGATTGCATTATTCCCAAAGATTCACTACACCCTAAGACACACAAACATTCATTTTTTAATTCTATGATACATAGAGCATTAAATATTCCTTTGTCTAATGAGTCTTTTGTTCGTGAAATCAATACTATAAAACAAATAGCGGTAAACAATAGTTATAAAAGTAGCGTAATTGACAGTATACTAAAGAAAAAACAGTTACAAGTGGCCCTTAGTTTAGTACATCCTAAAGATAGTGCTAATTTGAAACAATTTGTCTCGTTAACTTACTTCGGTAAAATAAGCGAGCAAATTGGAAATATAATTTCAAAAAATAATAGTAATGTTAGTATAGCTTACAAACCATATGTAAAAACAAGTAATTTCATTTTTAACGCAAAACCTAAAACAGATATCAATAATAAATCAGGAGTGTACAAATTATATTGTAATGATTGTAAAAGTGTATATATAGGTCAGACTGGTCGAAGTTTTATTATAAGGGTAAAAGAACACATGAGGTCATGTAAACTAAAGAAGACAGATTCAACATTCGCAAACCATCGTATTACAGAAAGGCATACATTTGGTCACCGTAAAATATTGCATTTGGCAGAGAAAGGTCGTAAATTAAATCTTTTAGAGTCACTTGAAATTTTTAAAAGCGGAAACAACACAATAGATATTGTTCTTAACGACCAGTTGGATCTTAAATATACACCTCTTTTCCAATGTTGTATATAATAGTTAAGTATATAGTAGTAATTTTAAATAACATCATAAACCACCCCCATATATTTTTGTGTCATTTATAAGATCTATGTAGGCCTGTAACTTTTGCAGTTTGATAATGACATTGTATGTCGAAACCGCGGTCACTATTACATGTGAATAAAGTGGTATAACAAAGTTATTGTTTTATTTTATTTTATTATTTTCAAAATGAATTACCACAAAGTTACGGCTACCAGTATTAGTTTATACAAATTTTTACAAAAATGACTGTAGAATGTCTTAGTGTAAAATATAGTGTAAAAATCAAAGTAACATTGAATACAATTTTATTAAACATGAAAGATTATATCGTTTAAATCGTAGATTCCCAAAGTGGTCTATACCAATCAATTCTATTAATAAATGTATAAAACTTAAAATGTATTTTTTAAAATTTTTCACACTGTAGTTACAAATTTAAATCTTTCACAGTGAGTAGTACTATATGCCATGTTTTATAGTAGTCTACAAGAGAAATGTTATATAGTGGTCTACGAAGACAGAAAAAGTTTGGGGACCTCTGATTTAAATGTTCACCACGGTCACGTTCGCATGCGCCAATGCGAGAATGGAAGTTATCTACGATTCGTCTAAACGCGGGAGCTCCAATATCTCTTATAGCGATTCGAATGTTATTTTTTAGGGCTTGAATGTTAGCTGGCTTATTAGAGTATTCTTTCCTTTTTAATTAACCCCAAAAGCAAAAGTCCAAAGGTGTCAGGATGAAAGATCTTGGCTGCCAAGATCAGTATTCCGAGAGATTAAAGATCTAAGGAATCTTGCGCGCAATAACGCGATGTTTTCTCGTGTTGTGTGGCACATAGCACCATCTTGTTGAAAATATGCATCATCAATGTCAATTTAATTTTGTTGAGGCCATACAAAATCTCTTAACATCCCATTATAACGTTCTACATTTACCATAATAGCGTTGCCGTTATTGTACTCAATGAAAAATGGTCCGATTATCCTCCAGACTATAAACCACTCTAAACCGTACATTTTTGCGTATAAAGCGAGAATAATTCGAGGATTTTCTTCTCCCCAAGTACAACAGTTTTGTTTATTCACTGTCCCATTTAAATGTGCTTGATTGCTAAATATATTTTATCCGCTAAATGTGAATCTATTGTTCTTTTTTTCCAACATCTAACTAACAAAATTTCTGCGTTGTCGATGATCGGTCTCTTTGAGTTGTAGGGTTAACACGTTTACATAGACGTGTTCTCAAGATAATGAGGGTAAAATATAATATGTAAACATTCCCGTCATTTTTGGTGAACCTGATCTTTATGGGAAATTGGCTCCTTGGTAGTTAAATACCTATTATAGTAAAACTATCAGACAGATAATAGAACAGAATTATTATTAGCGACCGGACACGAGAGGCTCATGACTCATCGCCCACGGGCGTACTATTGAAAATATGTATTTTTAATTTTATTTATATAATTGGAAAACAAACGGGTGGTGATCTATAAAATACGAAATACATTTTTATTTGTTCATTTTGTAGTTCAAGTTGAGTAAAGGAGTATTCATATTAACTAGCAATACTTTCTCAAGGTTCTCTTCTGTAAAATTTGTTCTCTTTGAATGAAATACATCCTTGTAGATAGAAAACGTCCTTTCTACATCGCAACTTCTTAAACTTCCGGAAAGGTGTCTCTGAGGAAACATATCCTAATATGCTGCATATTACTTGTGTAGCACATGCTCTCCACATAATCTGTTAATATGTCAGAGACACCTTTCCGGAAGTTGATAGACTTGTATCCGCTTTTAAAAAAGTTTTCAGAAAGGCACCATTTAAAAGTAGCTCTTGACAGGGAAAAACTTCCATCTTTGTCACTGCCTCCCTCTCCACTGATAACTAGATGGGGAACATGGTTGGAAGCTTTTATGCCGAGAATTTTGATAGTTTACAAAATTTCGTTGCATGTTTAAATGACCATGCTCGAAGTATTTCTGGGTGCAAGGAACTAATACAAATTCCAAATTTAATAAAAAAATCAGTTGTACTTTCTTCAGGAACACTTTGGAAATTTGCCAAAACCAATCACTTATTTTTAAAATGAAAATCTCGAATTAAATGATGGATAAACGACATTAGATGTGGTTATTAATAATTTGAAATATATTCCAAATGACTTCGGATGTGGCCTTTAGCAAAAGTTAGACGCAGTTTTTAATATAAATCCAGATTTAATAACATTGCGGCAATTGTGTATGGGGACAATGCCTCAAAATCTAACTGCTAAATACGCTGAAATAAAAGAATATTTCCAGTATGCACCTATAACCAGTTGCGATGTAGAACGGACGTTTTCTATCTACGAGGATGCATTTCATTCAAAGAGAACAAATTTTACAGAAGAGAACCTTGAGAAAGTATTGCTAGTTAATATTAATACTCCTTTAATCAACTTGAACTACAAAATGAACAATCCATATATACACCGTGTTTACCGTCTTGTGATTTTATTGTCAATGCGTGATTAAACATCTTTAAGTAAGGTGATTAACGTAAAAATATCTTAACAAAAGTTTTAACAAACATTTTTATAGATGTCCGTAAATGTACTTAAAATGAACATTTTAAGTATTAACTTTGTGACAAGAACATGTGTGTGTACGATTATTTATTTTGTTCGTCAATATTGCACATGTGGCTTTCTTATTAGCTGTGGTTGTCCTGTTTTTAAAATGTAATTTCGAAATAACTAAGTGTACGTCCATTGACATTAGTTGTATTAATTTAGAATATTACAAACATATGAGTAATTTCTCCAAAAAAAAAAAAACAAGTAAACATTTTGATCCCCTGAGGAAGCATACGAATTCGATGCGAAATATTGTGCTAAAAAATGAAGAACTGACTTAAGTAATAGAGTTTAATTTTCCTGGATTCCCCAAAAAAACGACTATCCCTTCCATATAATGTCACAGTTGATGAGGGACATACAATTTTACGGCAACCTCTCTGTTATTGTGTTTTTAATCCAATTGATGTGATTTGGAGTCAGTTAAAGCAATTTTTATGACGATATAACACTAGCTCAACATTTAGTGAAATAACAAATCTTAAAATTCATGGGCGAATAATTCACTAAAAAATTGGAAAAAATGTATTACATATGTAATCGGGTTGGAACATGACTATTTGCGGAACCTAGAAAATGAATTTTGCTTTTTGATGCTAACCGAATAACCTTGGAACTAATTTCAGAATAATTTAACGAATAAAGATTCATGATAATGCTGAACTGAGTTGATCTAAAGAATTTTCTTTATATAAAGGTCTTTATTAAACGCGCAAGATATATACAATACGTACATATGCATATTATGTATTTAAGTATTTAAAATTGAAACGACTTTTCTTAATGGAAATATTTGCCCAATTCATCCAATATAAAGTTTAATAGAGCCAAATGTAAAATAAATATTTCTTTCGAACCTAAATAGATATGTTGATTTATTCAGTTTATGTTGGTCAACGTTGATTTTAAATGTAAAAATTTAAATCAACAATCTTATCAGTTGAATTCAAAAAGGGTTCAAAATATGTATAGAAAAAATAATTTTAATAAACGCTTTTATGTAATGAACTAATCAACTATAATAACGAGGCGTAGACCCGGATTTTTTAAAAATATATGCAAGTATTTATAGCTATTTATCACAGGTTATTTAAATTAAATATTTAAAAATGAAATCATTATTCGATTGTAATTGTTTGTTTTTATTTAAATCTGCGTCAGGGAAAACTAATTGCAATATTATAAATCTTTGAGTTAATTTTCTATCTATCTATATAACGTGCCTTCAAAAACTTTCCTTATTACAGTAGTCTGTTTTTTAAGTAATTAAGTAATCAAAGATTAATGCACATGTGATGCTTTAGAAAACTTCAAATTCTGACAGTTGTAATTAAAACATAAATTCAAATTATAAACGTTTATATATTTTGAAAAACTAAATTACTAATAATTACACACATTTACATGACATAACCAAACTATCACAATTTTACGTTTGTGTAATTTTTATTTAAATGAAGATGGCGCCACAAGAGATGACCAAATTGAATCTAACGGATGTTCAGAAACATTCGAAGTCAAGTGGGCTCTCAACAAAAAATCGTATATCTTTACTTAAGTACTTAAGTACTATTTATTTGTTGAAAAGTTGTATTTATAAAGTTTTTAATTTTATTTATATAATTGGAAAACAAACGGGTGGTGATCTATAAAATTACGAAATACATATGTATTTGTTGAAAAGTTGTATTTTTAAAGTTTTTAATTTTATTTCTATAATTGGAACATTTTTATTTGTTTATTTTGTCGTTCAAGTTGAGTAAAGGAGTATTAATATTGACTAGCAATAGTTTCTCAAGGTTTTCTTCTGTCAATTTTGTTCTCTTTGAATTATGTACATCCTTATAAATAGAAAACGTCCTTTCTACATCGCAACTGGTTATTGGTGCATACTGGAAATATTCTTTTATTTCTTCATATTTAGCCGTTAGATTTTGTGGAATTGTCTCCATACATAATTGCTGCAATGTAATTAAATCTGGATTTCTATTAAGAATTGCTTCAAACTTTTGCCGAAGGCCACATCCGAAGTCACTTGGAATACTTTTCAAATTATTAACAGCCACATCTAATGTGGTTAATCCGTCATTTAATTTGAGATTTCGATTTTCAAAATAAGTCATTAGTTTTCGCAATTTTCCAAAGTGTTCGTGAAGAAAGTACAACTGATTTTTTAAATTTGGGATTTGTGTGAGCTCCTTGCACTCACCACTACTTCTAGCATCCTCCTTTAGCAGTGTTATGAAATGTTTTAGACTATCGAAATTCTCAGCATAATAACTAGTAGCTTCCAGCCATGTTCCCCATCTAGTTATTACTGGAGTGGGAGACAGTGACAGAGATGGAAATTTTTCCCTGAAAAGAGCTACTCTCAATGATGCTTTTCTGAAAACTTTTTTAAAAGCTGATACAAATCTATCAACTTCCGGAAAAGTGTCTCTGATATATTCACACATTCTGTGGAGAGCATGTGCTACACAAGTAATATGCAGCATATTAGGATATGTTTTCTTCAATAGTCTGCCTGTTTTTAACATATACGCAGCACTATCACTGACAAATAAAAGTATTTTTTCTTTGTACGTGGCGTCCGAATGAAGCATTTTTTGCATATTCTCCTTAATGGTTTCAGCAATTGTTTCCGCATCAACTCTATTTATAACACTTGTTGCTATTACGTATGAGTTATAGGGAATAGTTGGATGTAGTACACCAGCTACAACATTTACCACACAGCGTCCTAACATATCCACCGTTTCGTCGGCGCTTATCCATATGTATTGATTTAAAGATGGCTTCTAATGCGTTCTACTGTTCTAGTATAGCACCTAGAAACATAATATTTGCGTAAAGTTGATTCATCAGGAACATTTCGACCAGTATATTTATATATATATATATATATATATATATATATATATATTATATATATATATATATATATATTTTTATATATATTAGCCGCCATAAAAGTTTTACAGAGTTCAGATGTGTTTGCGATCCTAAGTGACGAATTTTTGACGATATTTTACGGATTTTGTAATAAATTTCGGAATCACTGACAATGGACATACAATCAGTATGACCGTCAATCCAACTCGCCATTGTTTTACGATGCCGTTCTCGACGTTCTTCCGTATCATATCTGAAAAAGTAACTTAAACAATGCTCTAGGTCTAAATAAATGAAAACTAATGTACGCGTAAGTTATTGAAATTGAACGAAATTCAATGCACTCTTACGTCGAAATAATTGGTAGAAATAGATTAAATCAAACGATATTAAACAGGATCTATCACAAAAATTACGATGTAATTAACAGTTAAAACTATGAAAGCAAGAAACTTACTCACAGCACTTTATTTATCTTACGAAATATAAACTAATAAATAAAATACATTATAAAAACCCCGCTTCTATCTACGCTGTGTTTTCATACTTTAAAAAGCACTATATTCTCCGAATACAATAGCTGGCTTGTCCATTGTTATCGCGGCGAGACCAGGGGTCCGAGTAAGTCAAACAAATACTTCATTGAATTACGCCGGGATGTACTGAGCGACGTTATACACAATTCCAATTGCCGATTGCGTTTTATGGAAATTGCGTCCGTTCTCTAATGACAACCTATAAAATTGTATTAAGTAAATGTACCAATCTAACGGGTGTTCAGAAACATTCGAAGTCAAAGTAGGCCTTGAAAATATGAAGTCATGTCTGAGATAGATTTATACATTTACTTCATACAATTATATAGGTTATCAAATTAGTATATTAATACTTAAGTAAAGATATACGATTTTTTGTTCAAAGCCCACTTGACTTCGAATGTTTCTGAACACCCGCTATATCCGACATGACTTCATATTTTCAAGGATTACTTTGACTTCGAATGTTTCTGAACACTCGTTATAATTATGGCTACATTTACGACATATCCTTTTTTTCGCGTTCTATTGAGAGGAGTTAATACAACGGAAGCCGCCAAAACCATATGCACCGTTTACAGAGAAAACGTAATTACGGAGATTTTAGCACGGAAAGGGTTTTCTCGATTTAAACAAGGCCATTTTGATATAAGCGATTCTCAACGTCAAATTGAGTTAAATTTCACTTCTTTACATGTAACTGTTCGTATACTTGCGTGTACTTAAGAATCGTGGAAGAAAATTTACAAGAAAACATTGTAAAATGTGTAATATCTATTTGAAACTATTAACAAATTCGGTCATAAACCAAGAAGATCATTTAAATAATAAATGTAAATGTTTTTTCAACAAACTTAAATATTTAATCTTCTTATTTGAATATATAATGCAGCTGTGCAAAATAGTTTTTGAAGAAAATAATATCGCAATATGTAACGCAATAATAAGTAAATAAACGATTTAAGGCATGAAATACACAGAAAGAATTTATGAAGTGTGCTTTATAAAGCGAAATTTAAGACACGCGTGTGTATATGATTAAAATTACATAGAAAGAAGTAAGAGCGTGTATTATCGATTGCTATCAATCAAACGTTCGACGAGTGTTTGAAATTTTAAACGTGTCCGAATTTTCTTGTAACAATTTATGAAGCAAAAATATGACGCGTGCGCATTTTCGGTGTTTGGGGGTTTCAAATCTGCAACTTAACCTAGAAATTATATATTTATTGTGTTTATGTATTTATAAAAGCAAGGATATTGGGTGTAATATAAAAAAATCAAAATGTGTGACGAAGTTTGGAATGTCGACGAAATAGAAGCTTTAATATCGTAGGGGAGTGGGTGGGAATGGCGCTCATTGGGAAATGGCGCTCACCCGCATTTCTAATACGCCCGTTGAGTTTACTATGGCGCTGAAGTCATGATTCGCTCTTGGTTAATCAACGGACTAATCCCGGTCATTTCTGTGTCGATATTTAGCGTCGTTCGGCATAAGTGACAAAAAATCTTTAGTTGAGTGATTTTACTGTAATATTTGCGTTTCAAATATCTAGAGGTAAGTTGTAATAACGTTATTTTGGGGTATTGTATAATGTATTAAATCAATGGCCTGTGTCTTGGGCTTAGCTTAGTGTATATACCGTTTACTTATTCTAACCAAAAGAAATCGTGTCGACATTTTTATAAAATATTTCAGTTTGGGGCAATTCCGCTCAGAGTGAGCGTGATTACCCTTTACTGAGCGATATTGCCCCAATGGGTATCTGACTGTTAACCCTAATATTTTATGATTTTTAATTCATAATTATCTTTGGTTTAGATGGTTCGTAATAGAAAACGGACAACAACTAAAGCACAATGGTTACCAGAAGCAATGATGGCTGCCATAGAAGCTGTGAAATCTGGGAGAAAAATTAGGGAAGTGACACGTGCTTTTCAAGTGCCATATAGTTCCCTTCGAGATAGATTGAAAGATAATTATTATGACCCTCGACTAGGAAGAAAGTCCACATTTTCTGCAGAAGAAGAGAGGTTGATTCAGAGCCATGTCTTAAAATTATCAAAGCAATTTTACGGACTTACAGCTCTTGAACTAAGAAAGATTGCGTTTCAATTTGCGAAAGCCAATCATATAAAAAATATGTTTAATGAAGCCACTCAATTAGCTGGGAAAGATTGGCTACATCGGTTTTTACAAAGAAATTCACAAATAAGTCTCAGGAAGCCAGAGGCAACTAGTCTGAACAGTGTAAAGGGATTTTCTAAAGAGAACGTAGCAAGATTTTTTCGGAATTTGGAAGCTGTTATGGAGTGTTATAAATTTGACCCTTCATCCATTTATAATATGGATGAGACAGGGATTAGTACGGTGCACAAGCCAAACCGGATACTAGCACCCAAAGGTCAAAAACAGGTAGGGGTAGTAACAAGTGGAGAACGCGGCCAAACCACCACCGTCTGCTGTACTTTTAGTGCATCTGGAGTTTTTATTCCTCCCATGTTTATATTCGCACGGCAAAGAATGACTCCGCAGCTACAGAAAAATGGACCTCCGGGATCAATATTCAAATGCTCAAAATTTGGTTGGATAACGGAGGAATTATTTTGTGAGTGGTTAATTCATTTTACAAAACATTCAAAAGCTACAAAAGACAATCCTGTTCTTTTAATAGCCGATAACCACACCAGCCATATCTCTCTCGAATGTTACAATTTCTGCCGAGAAAATGGAATAGTTTTCCTTTCTATCCCTCCGCACACCTCTCATCGGCTACAGCCTTTAGATATTTGTTTTTACGGTCCTCTGAAAAAGGCTTACGATCGTGAATGTGATTTATTTTTGAAGTCGCATCCTTTAGAAAAAATTACAAATTATGAGATTGCTGAATTGTTCAACAAGGCCTACGGAAGAGTTGCGTCAATTGAAAAAGCGATTAAAGGATTTAGTTCTGCCGGCATATA
Source organism: Melolontha melolontha (assembly GCA_935421215.2). Classification (NCBI taxonomy): domain Eukaryota; kingdom Metazoa; phylum Arthropoda; class Insecta; order Coleoptera; family Scarabaeidae; genus Melolontha; species Melolontha melolontha. The sequence continues at coordinate 16,649,747 of OW285236.1, forward strand.
TCCTTTAAATTCAGCCATATTCAATGACGATTTTCCTGATTTTATTGATCCTGAAAATAACCAAAATATAGATAACAATACGAATATTATTCAAAATCAACAAAAACCTTCAACTAGTACAATGGAAACACTTTCCCATTCTACAAATAGAGAAACTAAGGGTCGTACTATTAATGAAAAAGCTAGTAGCAATAATAGTGAAGCTGCCACTGTTAGACTTCAAGACCTTAAAACATCCCTTCAAGATATCTCACCTACAGTTTCTGCAACTACTTCCAAAGTAAATAAAAGGCAAATTGTTAGAAAGAAACAACAATCTGAAATTATAACGTCAACACCAATGAAAGATATCTTAGAAGAAAAACATAAGAAAAATGGAGAAAAACTTGACAAATCAAAAGGCAATAAGATCAAAAAGGAAAAAATACGCAAAGTGGCAAGAAAGGTTAAATTTGGTGACAGTTCTAGCGAAGATTCAGATGTTAGCATGACTGGAATTACTGATGATAATGAAGTTGATGATATAGGAGATATGCAAGACACCGAAAATACTGTCTGCTTTTTCTGTGGCGAATTTGGCCGGGATCGAGAATTGTGGTACCGGTGCGTAATTTGCGGAGGCTGGGTGCACGCAGAATGTAGCGGAGTTGATAAAGCTGAAGGTTTTGTGTGTGACATTTGCCAGTAAAGGACTTTTTATTTTGTTTTCAGTGCTTTGTTAATAAATATTTCAATCTTAGGAGCTGTTTAATTTCCATTATATGTACCTAAAACTACTGATCGCTATTGCCCCACCAGTGTGGGTAATTGCGCTCAATGCAGTAATTACACTGTTTTTATTCTAAGCAACAAATAAAATTAATTTGAATAAAAATTACTTGACAAAATGCTAAAACAATAACTATCCTTTACTCAAATAAATTTCCAATATCCTCCGAATAAAATAAGTCTCACAAAAAAAAGTTTTTGCTTAAGTGAGCGCAGTTTCCCCCTACTCCCCTATGTACGGGATCATCGGGAATTATATGACCAAAGTTTGCCGGGATATTCGAACAGACATCGAATCGATATGCTGTGGCAAGAAATAAGCAAAGCAATTAAATCAAAAAATGGTAACTTTTCTTTTCGTCTTTCTCTTTTGAAGAGTATGCCTCATTAAAAACATTTCATCTGTATCAATTAGCATTCCTTCTGATCAGCTGTCAAACTTATGGGTTTTTACTCTGACAGAGGGAAAGAAGTAGGACGTTCTTTTTTTATTTTCACTTTATTTAACTCGAGCTTGTGGTATGCATCTGAAAATATTAATACTCGGCATGTATACGATTGCTAGAACTTGATCGCCAACGATTGATGCTGTGTAATTGCTGCCTATAATCGTGTTACAGATAATATTTCAGTTAGTACAATTATTTTATTAGCGAAAAATATCGATAAACACTTTCTGTTTATATTCAGTTTTAATAGTATATTAAAAAATAAGTTTCATAAGGCACCATTTTGCCGCACGAGATCAAGAGCGATTGTGGCAAAAGGCCTTATGAAACGAGTTTTTTATACTATTTTTTTTATTTTGCATTTTTTACATTAATATTGGAATTATTTAATTTGGAAGTTCAGAGTTTAATTTTTATATAAAGCATGCAGTTGGTCACATTGATACTTGACATTGTCAAATTTAAATCTTGCTATCTGCGAAGTATATTATATTACATATTATTCATTAATTTTCGTTAACATTACTTGATTTTTTATTTAAAAATATAAACATGAGTGACTTAGAAACTAATATATCTTGTTGTCAATTGTATACAATATACGTTGCTTGTGTAGAGTACGAACATATATCATATCTGTCAAATGTACTTAAATTCTTAAAATCAAATGACAGCAATGATATTTATTTCTGTGTTCGAACTACGCCAACATTGAAAAATGAAAAAAAGCGTATCGAAATGAAGCTCATTTCGATACTGTTTTGGGTTTCATAATGAATTCATTTCGAACGCAAAATAGAAAATAGTATATTAAAAAACAAGTTTCATAAGGCACCATTTTGCCGCACGAGATCAATTTAGAAAACGAGCCGCGATAGCGGCGAGTTTTCTAAAGAGCGAGTGCGGCAAAAGGCCTTATGAAACGAGTTTTTTATACTATTTTTTTATTTAGCATTTTTTACATTAATGAATTGGAATTATTTAATTTGAAAGTTCAGAGTTTAATTTTTATATAAAGCAAGCAGTTGGTCACATTGATACTTGACATTGTCAAATTTAAATCTTGCTATCCGCGAAGTATATTATATTACATATTATTTACTAATTTTCGTTAACATTACTTGATACTCCATTTAAAAATATAAACATGAGTGACATAGAAACATATATATGTTGTTGTCAATTGTATACAACATACGTTGTTTGTGTAAAATACGGACATATATCATATCTGTCAAATGTACATAAATTCTTAAAATCAAATGACAGCAATGATATTTATTTCTGTATTCGAACAACGCCAACATTGAAAAATGAAAAAAAGTGTATCGAAATGAAGCTCATTTCGATACTGTTTTGGGTTTCATAATGAGTTCATTTCGAACGCAAAATAGAAAATAGTATATTAAAAAACAAGTTTCATAAGGCACCCTTTTGCCGCACGAGATCAGTTTAGAAAACGAGCCGCGATAGCGGCTAGTTTTCTAAAGAGCGAGTGCGGCAAAAGGCCTTATGAAACGAGTTTTTTATACTATTTTTTCTATTTTGCGTTTTTACATTAATAAATTGCTTAAATTGGAATTATTTAATTTGAAAGTTCAGAGTTTAATTTTTATATAAAGCATGCAGTTGGTCACATTGATACTTGACATTTTCAAATTTAAATCTTGCTATCCGCGAAGTATATTATATTACATATTATTTACTAATTTTCGTTAACATTACTTGATACTTCATTTAAAAATATAAATAAACATGAGTGACATAGAGACATATATATGTTGTTGTCAATTGTATACAACATACGTTGTTTGTGTAAAATACGGATATATATCATATCTGTCAAATGTACATCAATTCTTAAAATCAAATGACAGCAATGATATTTATTTCTGTATTCGAACAATGCCAACATTGAAAAATGAAAAAAAGTGTATCGAAATGAAGCTCATTTCGATACTGTTTTGGGTTTCATAATGAGTTCATTTCGAACGCAAAATAGAAAAACACATTTTTTTCAGAAGAAAATGTAAACAGAGTAAACAGTAATAAGAAAGATTTTGAATTGCAATTATATAGAACAGTTTTAGCAGTGCAAAGTCAACAAAATTGCAATTTCAAATACACGTGGTTGGCAATAGAATATGTACTTACAATTAGGCCCGGTTTATTCACCTTCCAGTGAAGTATCTGATATACAAAAAGGTTTTAAATATGTCTATATTTTAAATGCACTTATAAGACTTTTGTTTCATTATGAAACAGACATGTAAATAATTTACATATCTGTAACTGTATACTTGGACAATACCTCGTATTTTCAGCATTTACTTCTGCTTAAGACATATGTTTCTGCCATTTATAGGCGTCGTCAGTTAAGCTAATGAAGCAATGTATACAAATGATACAAATCTTTATAAATAGATCTGTATCTGTATATGACATTAAGCCGAACCGCCTATCAGATATAGCAAGTTTCATCCTATAAGGTGGCAGTTATTTATAAGTGACATCTTACGGACGAAAGATACTTTACCAAAGAAAGCGATCTTTCGATTGACCAGCTATGCAAGTACGAACCGAAAGCAATACGGGTTAGTCCTTCAAAAACGAGCCAGGTGGCGGTAAATATACAAAAAGGTTTTAAATATGTCTATACGTTAAATGCACGTTTGTTTCAGTATGAAACAGACATGTAAATAATTTACATATCTGTAACTGTATACTTGGACAATACCTCGTATTTTCAGCATTTACTTCTGCTTAAGACATATGTTTCTGCCATTTATAGGCGTCGTCAGTTAAGCTAATGAAGCAATGTATACAAATGATACAAATTTTTATAAATAGATCTGTATCTGTATATGAAATTAAGCCGAACCGCCTGTCAGATATAGCTAGTTTCATCGTATAAGGTGGCAGTTATTTATAAGTGACATCTTACGGACGAAAGATACTTTACCAAAGAAAGCGATCTTTCGATTGACCAGCTATGCAAGTACGAACCGAAAGCAATACGGGTTAGTCCTTCAAAAACGAGCCAGGTGGCCGTAAATATACAAAAAGGTTTTAAATATGTCTATACGTTAAATGCACGTATAAGGCTTTTCTTTCATTATGAAACAGACATGTAAATAATTTACATATCTGTAACTGTATACTTGTTATATACGAGGTATTGTCATATATGGGATAGAGAAGGATGTACTTCTAGGGTCCAGTAATCTGTAATTCTAGTTGCCGGTATGACAAATGTGTGCGTGCGTCCATAACCTTAAATCTTAAACTTTGTTGTGTATCACGTCTTGGGCGTGTTGACATAAACAGTACCAATTAATATAGAAAAGGTATCTTATATTATTACCTAAATTATGACCTAATCCAAGGCTATCGTTTGCATTTTATTTTCAAAACTAGTTTAATTTCAAAGAAAAAGGAAAGTAAGAAACGTGATAGATCAGCAAATTTCGAGGAATAAAGAATTTTGGTCGATCTGTGATTTTAAAGTATGTATAAGCAATCTGTCATATACAAGTATATTTCATCATTTACCTATTGGAGTCTTAAATGAGTTGATTTTTGATATGTTTTTAACATAATATTTTTAACAGATTGTTTTGAAATTCTATATCGAGGAACATATTCATTATTAAATTTATTAAAATTGTTTTCTGTTTGATAAGGTATTCTTTCTCTATTCACTAAATTAATAATATTGACAAAATAATTGTCTAAAACATCGTCGATGTCTTGAAATAAATCCATTTTACTTGTCAATAATTTTCTATTACATCACAGTTCACAAACACGATTTTAGTTTTATTTGATACTTTATAGGGTAGATGAGCAACAACAAAATTTTCTGATAAGTAATTTTTCTGAGCGGTTAAATTTTACTTGACGGTGAATAAACATTTAATCTGTCAAGTAAGGCTTTATCTTACAAGTAGCGTTGCTCGATACTTTATTGGAAGATGAATAAACCGACCCTTAGATTAACATCAATATGCCATTATACCAATCTTATATCTCGTCTCAAGTTTTCTTTCTGTCCATTCTGCTATTTTCAATCTTGCCACTTTTTCAGAATTTTTAAGTGAGATTGTTGACGATCGAGATCTGGTTAATGTCGTATATACTGAATTTTCAAAAGTTCTCGATTCTATAAACATCAGATTTTGTAGAAGAATTTTCTGTTTGAATTTATGTTTTCGTATTTGAGCATTAGAAGAAACTATGTTTTCTATTATGTTTCCAGATCTTTTGATATTTGCTCAGTTTTCGATGGGTTTCAAGGCTTAAACCAGTGTCCATTACCATACTTTATCTATTAACAATCTCTTAGATTCCATACCTTGTTTTTTCTCTTGCCTATTCTGATGATATCAAAACGATGAACAAACGAAAGTATGCCTTTTAGTTTCCACGACATTATTGTTGACTTGTGTATATGTAACAATTTAGATAAATATACCAGGTGGCGCAAAATTAATCACCCTGTCGGAAGATGTTATAACTTTTGCAAATGGCGTCGTACGTCAATCATATTTGACATTTGTGAACTAGACAGCTGCAGAATACAAACAGACAAACAATGGAGCGCTATACTCCGCAAGAACGTGGAATAATTGTGTCGATTTTTTTTACCAATAATCGGTCGGTGGTGTTAGCGCAGCGTGAATTTCGTCGTCGATTTCCTAATCGTGTCGCGCCAACTGGACAAACATTACGCCGCTTAGCTGCTCGACTCGAACAGACTGGAACCACAAGAGATCTTCCAGGGCGTGGCCGCCACCGGACTGGTCGTTCTGTCGAGAATATCGCGGCTGTGGCTGCTGATGTTGCTGAGAACGAAGAAACATCAACCAGACGACGTGCCACGCAATTGGGCGTCAGCAGACGGACCCTACAGCGAATTTTAGTGAAAGACTTACACATGTTCCCATACAAAGTGCAAACAGTGCATCAGTTAATGCCTGCTGACCTTCAGTCGCGTGTGAATTACTGTAGAGCCATCCTCAATCTCAACAACGAAGTGAACGATTTTCAGTCGAAAATCATCATGAGCGACGAGGCGCATTTTCATTTAAGCGGTTACGTCAATAAGCAAAGTCTTCGTTTCTGGGGCACTGAAAATCCGCGTGTGATGCACGAAAAGCCGTTACATCCACTCAAGGCTACTGTGTGGTGCGGTGTTCACGCGGGAGGAGTGATTGGACCGTATTTTTTTGAGGACGCCATCGGCAATACGGTTACTGTTAATGGCGAACGCTACAGGGCCATGATAAACGACTTCTCACTGCCAGAATTGAATGAGCGGGGGTTGGTGAGCATGTGGTTTCAACAAGACGGTGCAACCGCACACACAACAGGAGCCACAATGGATATTGTGAAGGAAGCATTTCCTGGTCGCGTAATCTCCCGTTTTGGCGATTTGGCATGGCCAGCAAGATCGCCCGATTTAACAATCCCAGACTTCTTTCTTTGGGGCTTCTTGAAGTCGCGGGTTTATGCCAACAAGTCTCAGACAATCGCAGCCCTTAAGGAGAATATTCGACAGGAATGCGAACAGTTATCACCAGAAATCGTGCGGAAAGTTATGGAAGATGCGATAAAACGGGCACAAATGTGTACCAATACTGACGGCAGCCACTTGGCGGATATCATATTTTCCAATTAACAGAAAAAATTGTAAAGGTCCAAATAAAGATTTTCACCACTCAAAAAATTTTTTTTTAATTTACTAAAAAAGTTATTCAGAAACAAAATTGGATGATTAATTTTGCTCCATCTTGTATATTTCTTCTCACAAATAAATTTTTTTAAAATACTGCTCTATTTTGTTGCCGTATATAAATATTCCAGCTCGTAATCTAGGACATAGTAGACCCATTCAGTTCAAATCACGTGTCCGAATATTAATATATCACCACACAATTGAAGCATTCAGTTTAAAAGCAGTATTTTGCAAAAATTTAATTTGTGAGAAAAAATATATATTTAAAAATATATATTTATTTAAATTACATAATGTCGTTTTTCCATTGCTTTGTCTAGGTTTAGTCATAAGTAAAGTTGCAAATTTTGCCCGTACAACAGAATTAAATGCGCCCACCGCTTCGTGAATATGCATATAACGTGATCTACGGTATTTGTTTAAATATGCTTTCATTCTCTCGCATTTCTTATATAAATATAATCTCTATTTATAAAGTATATTAAACATAATTAACTGTTCAGTATTATATTTTTTAATTCGCAATGTTTGAATTAGTCTCGAAGCCTTAAACGAGACTGATTCTGTTGTACGGATACAATGTCGTAACTCTAGTTATAAGTTACAATTCATTCGACATAAGTCAACTTTATGTATGACTTTGAATGACGTTTTATTTAAGTTTACAGTGAATTGATTTAAGTTTTGCAATCCATGATTACCTGGGACGTAACGTAGAGAAAGGATGTCTTCAGACAGCGCTGAATGCAGGCGCGGCTCGTGATGACGTATTTGAGAGTGCAAGTACAATGTTGCGAGTGCTTCGTGTATTCTCGTGTACTAACTGTAACGTTTTCTTAGTAAACACCGAAAACACACGAGGCACTCGCATCATTGTACTTGCACTCCCAAATACGTCATCACGAGCCGCGCCTGGCTGAATGTAGTTCTACGCTTGGTCTTAATAATTTCTGTGTGATAGCGAAGTCGTACTGATGAATCTGTAGAAAGATGAAATACGTGTCTGCGTCTCTGGGGAGGGATGTGTTCGGACACGTTCACGAAAAAATATTAATTTTGAACTTGTATTTGTGTTCATCACGCCAGATTTTTAATAATATTTTATATTATTGGAAATACTTTTTTATTTGAAAGCACACCGATAAGTCATGAGCGAAGGAAATCGCGTTGATCAAGTATGGACGCCCGTTGCTGGATTATAATAATAGGACTTTCTTGATCAGTCATTTTCCGTGGTATTCTTTTTATTGAAAACGAATTGCAGAATCGCATGCATATGTTCTCGGTGCGAGAAATTTAAAAGAATCGAATTTCATCAATTACAGCGCCATCTATCAGGAATTGAAAAAAATGTTTCAGACATAGTACCATATGATCAAATAAATTTATCCTCTAGTTAGCCATGAAATTATTTATTCAAGGTATAATGTTGGTAGTAAACAAATAAAATACATTTGTCATTATGTGTACTGTATTGGTTTATTGACATTAATCTATCAACGGTAGAACGTAACCTGCACGACTTACACTTAAAACACATTTTTAAATTTATATTGCCAACTTAAGTTTAAAGAAGAAGAATTTCATGGCCTTCTAGAGGGTAGAAATATTTGATCATATTGTACTTTTCCAGCCGAATTTGAATCTGATAAAATATACGGTTTCCTATTTAAGATTTCAAAGTTACCCACCTACATATAGGGCAAGATAGGGAGTAATTTTAGCATTAATGTATTTCCTTCGTTGAATTATTAAAATTTAAATTTGGATTTTTTCATGAACTACATAGTTATTTTTCGAGATATTTGAAAGTTTCAAGTTAAAAAATACACCCGATACAACGAGCGATCAAGATAATTTGTAATCGAGACATTCATCAATCCGAAATTGTATGTCGTTACTTGGACTGCAATTATATTACAAACATTAAGTAAAATGTCAGTTGAATATATGTTACAATCGGAAAAGACATACTGACTCAAATTCATGATTGACCCGATTTCAAATTATCTTGATCGTTCGTTATATTATTTAGTTTGTCCTGCTATTTAAGTATTACCTGTAGGCTATTAAAAATATTTATTACTATTATCACTACTAAAATTATAATCTATTTATGATAACAGACGAGACACATTATAAACATGCATTGTAATCATGTCATACAAAATTGCTTAGTTTTGTTTATATTAAATTCCAATTACGAAAGAACGTAGTAAGTTAGCAAAAAACGTCACTAAAAACTGTAAAAGCAGTACCGCGGGCACTAAACGTCCCTGTTTTGATGCTTGATGAGTCCTCCCTTATTTGTAAAATAGTTAATTATGCCGTCCAAATAGGGCAATTTACATTAAACTCCCATGATCAAATACTTGTTTTTCACATATACGTGAAACCACGAATGGAACACTGAAAAAATGAGGTGTTAAGATTTATGGCTAGACTTTTCACTTCTTTTTGTCGGTTAATAAAATGCAGGTTTAAATACAAGAATTTTGATTATACCTAACGTTTAGGGCACTTGAATATTTAGTACTCCTACTAATTTTGATTGATGTTATCTGTTTGAATTCTTGCTAGTTACTGCTCTATATGTAAACGTTTTCTCTCTAGGTAAATTATGGGTTTTCTTTTCAAAATAAATAGAAAGAGTTAAAATTAAAACTAATTTTCGAAAATTCTATAATGCAAAATGATTTGTATACCGAGAATGCATCGATAAACGCAATTGAATAAGGCTTCAAACGCAAATGGAAATTCCAAGTATGTATGTTACAGTATGTACACTTTTACAATTAACTAAACTAAATGCCCACTTGGTAAATATAATATAAATAAAGACGGCTTTTTTGCTTTTTCCTTGAATATGTAAAATTTTGAAATCTATATTAAATCTATGATTAATATCTAAACAATTATTTGCGAAAGTTGAATCTGTTTTATTTTCTTTATGACTTCTCTGGTGTTCTTTCATCCTAATTTTGAACGTCCTCCTCGTTTGCCCTACGTATACCTCATTACAATCTTCACATGTTTACTTGTATACACCAGAGTTTGCTTTTTTGTCTATTTTATCTTTGTTGTTTTTAATAATGTTCTATATAGTTTTGTGTTTTAAATGATATATGTTCGTTATTAAGTTTTTTAATGAAAGTACCAATTTTTTCCGAAATTTTGCGCAAGTAAGTGATTAATAACAACTATAATGTAATAACGTAGGATATACAGAATAGCATTAAACAATGGTTACTCAATAAATATTATCAATAACATCCTGAATAGTCAATAAAAATTTAAAACCCTTTCTTTAGTTTACCCAAGATTAAAAAACAATATAACTAATTCCTACAATTATCAATCACTTACTTAGGACAAATTTCGGAAAAAACTGGCATTTTTATTAAAAAACTTAATAACGAACATACAATACGGTGCTAGGCCCCTTAATGCACGAATAAATGTTGGTTTGTTGAATAGAAATTGTAATGAACAATGGATTGGCACTAGAGAATACAATTCCGAGCATGTTTTTCAATCCCGGGATTACTAATACTATTTACCAACCCCGATCCATTTTGTACTTCAGGATCTGGGGATTGCATGCTCTTATTAATTCCCTGCTGTAACTTTTCCTGTAGTTGGGAGGTTTGTTGCCTTGGCTCATCATCTGTTTGTGATACTGACCTTCCTTCCTCTTCCGTGTCATCTCGACTATTTAGTGTTTTAATAATACTCTTTATTTGCGCCCTCACTAAAGCCTGTGTAGGAACTGGAAATAAGTCCAGCCATTCCAAATCCGATAATAACTGATTTTCATCATCTTTTCGTGGATTTTGAAAATAATTCAACACACCAGTTAAATCATCATTTCGTCGTTGCTTTATACGTTCCACTAAGGATGTTTTCATTTTATTGGCGAGTGCTGAGTTTTTGCTAGACAATTTTTTTTATAAAAAGTCTTTCTTTGGAGACTGTGGTTAAGTAAAAACTTAAAAATATATATAAAACCCCTTACCACAATTATTAATCGTATCCTAAATACGTATTTCGACAACTAAGTTGTCATCATCAGTAGGTAAAACCACTAATCAAGGTGTCGCACATGGGGCACAGTAAAGCTAGTACAACTGCTTACGCAACAACTTTACGCGGTGTCCACGTATACACTAACTCAAACATGCAAATATATTGAACGAAAGGATCGACAAAATATTACCTCTCTTAAGGAAAGCGGCACCCAGATGTGTTTTTTTTTTCTCCAATTTGAAACGTCCAGTCCACGACCTTTTTATTTACGGTTCTAAGAATGAAAAGAGACAGGTGAAGGGGATCGGTCCTTTATCTCTGTTCATAGAATTTTGTTTGTTTTTAGCCAAACAAAACGACCAATAATAACCCGGTTTAAAGAACACATATCACATATTAAATACAATAGACCGGATAAATCTAACGTTGCCTACTACGCTTTAAGTACACTGCACAATGTGTCGATTAAAGGATTGAAACTTGCCAAGGCCATTAATAACCCCCGCGATCTTGACGCCTACGAAAGTATTCTTATCCCTAAAAACAAACAAAATTCTGTGAACAGAGATAAAGGACCGATCTCCTTCACCTATCTCTTTTCATTCTTAGAACCGTAAATAAAAAGGTCGTGGACGTTTCAAATTTGAGAAAAAACACATGTGGGTGCCGTTTTCCTTAAGAGAGGTAATATTTTGTCGATCCTTTCGTTCAATATATTTGCATGTTTGAGTTAGTGTATACGTGGAAGCCGTGTAAAGTTGTTGCGTAAGCAGTTGTACTAGTTTTACTGTGCCCCATGTGCGACACCTTGATTAGTGGTTTTACCTACTGATGATGACAAGTTAGTTGTCGAAATACGTATTTAGGATACGATTAATAACTGTGGTAAGGGGTTTTATACCTTTTTTTAAAATTTTTTTTATAAGAAATTTCAAAGCGGCATCAGCTGTGCATAAATTAGCATCTCGTCGACAGATTGCTTCTACTGTTAATTTAATTGGGGTTAGCACATCAACAATTTTATTTACCAAGTCAAAATCAGCATCTTCTAAACGGATTGGATGATTGATATCTATAAGAGCTTTTTGAATGCAGGTTTTTAAAAGAGAAAATCGTTCCAGCATGGTTAAAAGACCATTCCACCTGGTTTTACAATCCAAAAGAACTGACAGATCTTTTCCTTGTTTAATCTTCACATATTTTTGAAGTACTGTTTCATTTTTCAATGGTGATCTTTTGAAATACACTACAACTTTGCGGATTTTCTTTATCAGCTCATTAATGTTTTCATCTTTCGTTAACTCTGGTATGTGTTCCCGCGCAAGTTCATTTTGTGACATTAAGATTAAATTCTTTAATTGTTTCGACCTTTGCTTGATGTAAATCCATATCACAAATAAATAAAACACGCATAAGATGTTTTAGATTTACACTTTATTAATAAAAAAATAATGACAGCTGTTTCGCTAACACAGTAGCTTCTTCAAATTCAACTTAAAACTAAAGATACATACAAGATACAGCGTTAATCAGGTAGTTGACCCAAGTTAAAATTCTAGGAACTATTAGATTTATATTTTGCTTTTTGAAAACTATACCATGTCCTACTTGTGTGAGGTTTAAGTATAAAAATATAGTATAAGCAAATAAGAAACAATATTTCAATGGGTGAACAGATTTAACAGTGGGGATGAATTCAAGTCTAATTTATCGTTTAGTAACATTTCTGAGTTTTTAAGTTTATTAATTTCTAAAAAAAAATTCTAAAAAAAATTTCTAAATTGTTTAGAGTCTTTAATTGTCATCATCATCGCTATCGTTCATATAATCAGCAGTCACAGCTGGTTCATTTATAGTATCATCTGAGTCTGAGGTAGGGCTGTCTTGCCTGTCTTGAAAATAATTCTTTATTATATAGAGCACATCACAGACGGCCAAATTAATACCATGTGCGAGACACAGTTGTCGTTCAGTGCAAACAAGCTGTCCCACCTTTATCATAACGTTCGGTCCATCGGTTACAGTAGCCACGACATCAGTTTCCAGGGAAATATCAAATTTACCTAGACGCTCTTTCAATATACGAAGACAATTTTCAGCCGTCATACTTCCATGAATAGGAACGAGTCTTAATCTCCAAATTTTTTTATATGAATGAACGTTGACAGCCATGTATTGTTTATTGGACGTTGATGTTCACTCGTCGAAAGATTGATCTTTCACCTGCATTGTGTGCAGTGTATTTCGCAATTTTCTCAAATCGTCTGAAGTTATGAATACACCGAATGGAAATCTATCTAATGCAATCATTCTTGCCAAAACATCATCCAGACTATCGTCGGCAATTTTAGTAAAATAATCTTCTAACTTTCGTTTAGCTGGCGGCGGTGCTATGTTCAGATTTTCAGAATCTTGACTTGTTGCAGCTGTTAAACGATTAACGTCAGCTAAAATCTTAATGTTATGTTTTGATAACAAATGTGTATGTAATCCCTTAGTCGATCCACCCAAAGTCTTGAGAATGGCAGGGCATCGCTTACATTTAGCACTATTCCCGTCTTTCGCAACTAAAAAATAACTCTACGCTGACGACGTAACATTGTTTTTTTTATATTGAACAAAGTCTCCCGCCATTTAAACTTTTTCAGATAATTGACTTTTAAATTTAAATGACGTAATCTGCTTAAACTTGTCGCTGGTAGAATAATAAATGACACTTTCGTACAGGGAATGCCCGACGGAGAATCCCTCCCAACAATATTATGATATATCATATGAGGTCATCGGGTGATTCCTTTGTTGGCCCGTTGGGGAATTACTTTAGCAGTATTGTATGTATGCCGGGCGGGGAAGTCCCTTCTAAGTTACTTATTATTTGGGCTGTACCTGTGTGGTTCTTTTATCGTACGGCGTGCCTAAGGTTGATTTTTTGTCTTTATGTAATAAGTGCCCTTAATATAATCTAGGTAAGGTCGTTGTCAAGACGCAATGGATTACGGAATGCAAACTGGCAATACCGAAAATCCCGAAATTAGCCAAGTACAGTCCCGGGATTTATGGGATCAAAACTCGGCCGGGATCCCGAGATCGGATTCGGGATCCCGGGATTGTATTGATGTATTCTCTAATTGGCACACATCGACCTATTCGTTGATCTGCGCGTTCACCTTATCTTACGCCTCTAGATTTTTGGTTTTGGGGATATCTCCAAGATTGAGTTTATTTAACAGTGTCACAGAACATAACCGATTTACGAAACCGAATAATCGAAACTTACGGGAAATATCTAATAATTTTGTGTTAAATGCCACCCATGGTGTTATAAGGAGATGCCAATATTGTATTGAGCGATGGTAATCAATTCGAACAATATTTACAAAATTTTTTAACTTTATTATTTGTTTTTCTTTGTGAATTAAAATTAGTTACATATGGGCAATGTTTTATTTTTTACAATTTTTTCATGGCACCTAAAGTATTACACAAGTGACTGAAAGTGTTCGAAAAGTATTTTAACTAATTTTTTCTTTCCTAAATGTACAATTAAAATTAATGTATTGTATATCAATAGATTCACAAAAAAATCTCTGTCCAATGATGCAAAAAATATATACCGTGCAATTTCAAAAAAAAATTACAATCGCTAGGAATTGAAGATGGCGCTGGTAAAAAGTAAATGTAGCCTCAAACACAGTACTCATCAAACCATTTCATTTGGTACCTGTCTCATGAAAATCGAAATATAAATAATAGAGTTACAGTTTGGTAGCAAAGATTTCGAAGGGCAGTTTCCAATGCCTGTGCAATACAAAAGAAATGCTTTCTCTTGAAAATACAGATAGGTATACACAAAATGTCTAGAAGCTTTTAAATACTTTAAATTCGATATATTTGTGTTAAAATATTATTTAATAATAGAATTAAAAACATTATTGATATATGCAAAGTGTAACGTTAACTTTGTTAAAAATAAATAAAAATACTACATCATAATAGAATATTTAGATTTAAAATTTTTGCGACTGGCTGTATTAAAATCGTGAAATCGAAGGTTCTCAATGCAATTTCTAGATTATAAATATACCTAGTCTGCTACAATTTAACATTAACAAATTTCTAATGTATATTTATTTATTCAATCAAATGAAGTGTCAATTATATATAATGCGAAACCTCAGTATTTAAGCAATTCATTTGGAAAATTTTCCTCGATGCTTGACATATTTTAACCAATCACATAGGTAAATATACTTCGCCTATTATTAACTAAAAATCTCACTACAGTAGTCTAATAAAACTTGGCAAAAAATTGAGATAAAGCAACTGAAACGTAAAGCATAACCAAATAAAAGATAATATGCGTGCTTGAGTAAAATTTTAATAAAAATGTGCACCTTTTCTACGGGTGTAAAAGCCGTGTCAGATAATATTTAAACACGTCTAATAAAATAATAACATTAATCAACATTGACCTTGAATTTGAGAGAGTAGTTGGCATGTTAATTTGTAGATAATGACAATATGCCATATGTGCTCTTATATATGATAAATTGGATGTTCTAATAATGTAAGTGCGTGTGATTTATCTATTTTTTTATGCTACATAATAATAATAATAATTTAGTAATCTCAAAGGCCTAAAACACAGGTATAAAAAAAGTCAAATTCAAAAAATATATAATAAGAAAAGGAAAGAAAAGAAGAAAAAACCCAACAAAATACAAATTGGAGCATAATATGAATAATGTATATTTTTCATCTGCGTTTTATATAACTTATTAGTTCACAAAATGATTTGTATTAACAATATTAGCACACGTCTACTAAGATACTTTTATGAAATTTATTTAGAATCATACTAATTCTTATTAATTTCTTTTATAAATATTACGTTTTATTAGCGAGTTTTATTAGTAGTTAGATGTTAGGGGCTCGATAAGCAATGCACGTAAACGTGATTTAATATTTCATTTCATATCGCCAGCTTAATGGGCGTTAACTTAACGAATATTTCCTAGAATAAAATCTTGAGAAATACTTACAGTTATTATTTTAGCCACTGAATTTCTAACAAAAAGTTTCCTACGATAACAGACGAGACACGTGATAAATAGTTAGAAATCAGGGTTGACAAATCTACATTGCTTTGAGTACAGAATAGCCAGAATGGACAACAGCTGATTTTTCTATTGTTATCGATGTAGCGTCGTTTGGGAACCTTGATTCCATTGTATTCGTATCGCCATGTTGAAAATAGCTATTGTTTAAGTTTTGAAATTTGACGTTTAACGTAATACAACTGATAGGTTAGGCAAATACAAGAAACTAGTTTTAAATTTCCAAATGCCCAAGTGGATTGTATCTTACTGCTTTTAATGAGAACATTAAGAAGAAACGAAGGAAATATTAAAAATACGAATTACTAAATTATAAAATTTACATTACAACTATATTTGTCTTCAATATACAAAATGTATACAAACAAGGTTTAGGTATATCAATACGTTAAGCACGTATTACGCATTTGTTACAAATGAAACAGACATGTAATATACACATCTGTAACTGTACACATGGACAATACACCTCGTATCTTACAGCACTTACTTCTGCTTAAGACACGTGTTTCTGCCATCTATAGGCGTCATCAGTCAAGCTAGTGAAGCAATGTAATACAAAATAATACAAATCTATTTAAAAAACAGATTTGTATCTGTATATATATTTAAGCTTAAATCGCCCACAAGACATAGCAAATTTCCTCCTATCAGGTAGCACTATATAATAAGTGACATCTGACGGACGAGACTATGCCGAAAAAAGCAACCCTTCCCTTGACCGGCCAAGTCGGTACAGAAGAGAAGAAAATACGTATATAGGTGTAGTACATTAACACGATGCCAGATGGCAGCAAATATACAAACAAGACATGTAATATACACATCTGTAACTGTACACGTGGACAATACACCTACCTACCTGATAGGACGAAATTTGCTATGTCTTGGGGGCGATTTAAGCTTAAATGTATATACAGATACAAATCTGTTTTTTAAATAGATTTCTATTATTTTGTATTACATTGCTTCACTAGCTTGACTGATGACGCCTATAGAAGGCAGAAACACGTGTCTTAAGCAGAAGTAAGTGCTGTAAAATACGAGGTGTATTGTCCATGTGTACAGTTACAGATGTGTATATTACATGTCTGTTTCATTTGTATACAAAATGTAACTTCCAAGAATTTATCGGAGGTGACCCATATCCGACGATAACATTTACCTGGTTCAAAATTAGTTTCCTGGTTATCAGAAGAAAAGAGAGCAAAACAAACAAAGCAAACACCATTACGATCCACATAAACATCTGTTAAACCTCTTCTATATGATGTTGATACGATTGATATTGTCTCAGCATATTTAATAATCCTTACACAGAAACAACTAACAATAACCAATATATATGTTTATGGAGCCAGTTTGATAGTCAGAAAGCCATGCTCAGATAAAATGTAATACTATATACATACAAATAGCTATCTCATCGACAATTTTTTTGGTATTTAGTTTTTACGTTTGGAAACATCTGGGTTATGAACATCCCTGTCATGTTTTTGTTAAATTAGTCTTTAGAATCATTTTATATAGTATATATGTTACCGTGAAAGTCCGAAAACCGGTGATAGTCGAGATATACCGGTGAATGTCAACATTCACCAAGTTACTTGGCGTATGTCCGATATATTCATCAAATATCATTATTTCTAACTTACACCGGCGAATGTCAACATTCATCTGGACTCATGGTGCATGTTTAAAAGAATTTGTTTATAAAAAGAAAACAAAATAAAACTTTATAGGTTATTATTTATTTTGATTAAAACATGGAAGAAGTTTTCAAATGAACATAAAGAAATTGTTGAACTTAAAACAAACACAACAAACATATATATATATATATAATCAGTAATTCCTTCTACCATAATATGGTGTAGGAAAATTTCCCTTATGCTTCAACTGCGAACAAACTTCTTCCATTCCTTTCTGTTTTGTGTTAGTTGTTTCGCCTCTACCCATCCCTTGTTCTTTCCTTGTAATATTCTTGCCACTGCATTGTCCCACGTTTGTCTTGGTCTTCCCCGTTGTCTACTTCGTTGTATTCTTGCTTCCCATATCCTTCTTACTGGTTTCGATTCTTCCATCCTCATGAGATGCCCCCACCATTCCAATTGTTTTTGTTCAATAAATTCAAGAACCGATTGAATTCCTAGATCTTTCCTTATGTCCTTATTTCTCATTTTTTCTCTTTTGGTCACGCCTCGTACTCTTCTCAAATACTTCATCTCTACAGCCTGTATCTTATTTTTTTGTCTATCGTTCAAAATCCATGACTCACATGCGAATGTCAACACAGGCCTGTATACCGATTTAAACACTTTCAGTTTTGTTTTCCGCGTTATTTCATTTTTGTTAATGAATTTGTTACTCATTGCATAATAAAGTTTCATCGTTTTTTCAACTCTTTTACTTATTTCAGCTTCTTGAGTACCTTCCTCATCTAGTAATACTCCTAGGTACTGAAATGTTTTCACCTGCTCTATGTTTACTCCTTCTATATCTATTTTTATTTCGGTGTGCTCCTTTCCTGTTATCATAACTTTTGTTTTGTTTTTGTTTATTTTCATACCGTGTTCTTCTAGCTCTTTATGCCATATGCTAACATTACGTTGTAAATCCCTCTCGCTTTCGGCAACAATCACAATATCATCTGCGAAAGCTCCCTCCGATATTTCTACTCTTTGTAGGTTGTGGTAACCTACATTGAATTTCTTACTTTGTCTAGTGCATTTTTTTATAATTTCGTCCATAAATGTTATAAACAATAGTGGGCTCAAGCTTCCTCCTTGTCTCAGGCCGGATTGGGAAGTAAATGGGTCTGACATCGTATTATTAGTTATTACAGCATTAATATTATTTTCATATATTTGTTTAATTACCCTGATAAACTTGTCGTTTATATTTCTTTCTTTTAGTGAATTCCACACTTTTTCTCTTGGTACCTTGTCAAATGCTTTTTCAAGATCCACAAATGCCATATAAACCTTTCTCTGTTCTCGTCGTGCCTTTTCTGTTATTTGTCTAATGGAGAATATATGATCATGTATACTACTTCCACGTCTAAACCCGCTTTGTGATTCTTCTAATGTTTCCTCGATTTTGTCTTTCAATTTATTTCCCAGTATTTGTTCATAAATTTTCATGGCTGTACTTATTAAGGATATACCTCTATAATTATTGCAGTCCTTCCTATCTCCTTTTTTATATATTGGTACTATCAATGTCATCCTCCAGTCTTTCGGTAATTGTTCTTGGTCCCATATTTTATTATACATATCTAGCATCATTTCTTTTCCTTTTTGTCCGATATGTTTTATCATTTCTGAGCTTACTTTATCGTATCCTGGTGCTTTACCATTCTTCAACTTTTTAATTGCTTCTTCCAACTCCTGCATATTTACTTCTCCCTCGGCTTCTTTGGTTATCATTTGTTGTTCAATTGTAGTGTCTCTCTCTAATTCTTTTCCTTCCAGCAGTTTTTGAAAATGTTCTTTCCATCTTTTCGTTATTTCTTCCTGTTCCATTATTAAGTTTCCCATATGATCTTTAATGTGGATCATTTCATACGTTCTTTCCTTTCTAAACGTCTTTAATATTCGATAGAACAGCTTTTGATTCTCGCTGCTGTTTATTTCCATCCTCTCTCCAAATTCTTTCCAGCTGTTTTTCTTTGACTCTATTACAAGTTCCTTTACTTTCTTCCTTTCGTTTTTGTAAAGCTCATAACTATGTATTGTCTTTGTTGATAGATACTTCTTCCATGTCTCTTTCTTTCTCTTTATTTGTTCCTTAATTTCATTTGTCCACCACACAGTCTGCTTTTTATCTTTTCTTTTCTTACTCACTCCACATATTTCTGTACTTGTTTCTATCACAGTTTCTTTAAAGTAGTTCCATAGTTGGTCTGCATTTTTATCCACACTACTTCCCTCCATCTTTTTTATCTTATCCGTTATCGCTTTTGTATATTTTCTTGCTATTTCTGGATTTCTTAATTTATACGACTTTATTGTCTCATCCTGGGGTTTCTTTTGTCCGTTTATATTCTTGTTCATTGTGATATATTTTTTTTCTTCCCTGATCTTTGATACCACTAAGAAGTGGTCGCTGCCTATCTCTGGACCCCTTTTAACTTTAGTGTCCATTACTACTGTTCTATTGTTATTTTCCACCAATACATAATCTATTATAGACCTTTCATTTCTACTTTGAACTTCTCTAGTGTATTTGTGTATTTCCTTGTGTTGGAAGTAAGTGTTCGTAATCACCAAGTCGTGCATTAGACAGAATTCCAACATTCTTTTACCATTATTATTTCTCTTGTTTTCTCCATGTATTCCTATGGACCTGTTATATACTTCGTCCTTCTTACCAACTCTACTGTTAAAATCGCCGATTATAAATATCATTCCTTTTGCTTCTTCCGTCGCTCTCGTCAGATCCTCCCAAAACCTGTCCTTGGTTTCTGCTTTCTCATCTTCGTTGGGGCCATACACCACTATTACTGTTTTAATAAAAATATTCGCTTCCCTCATTTCTATTGCCAATATTCTTTCTGTCCAGGCTTTCCAGTTGTACAGTTGTTTCTCTATTCTTCTATGTATTATACATCCAACACCGGCTGCGGCTCTGCATTCCTCTGGGACTCCGCTATATATCATAGTGTTTTGTTCAGCGGTTTTAACTATTCCCTTCCCTTTTCTTTTTACTTCAGTTATACCCAGTATATCCAAACTCATTTCTTCGAATTCTTTTTCCAATTCCTTTTCTTTCCCTGTTATACTTTTAATGTTCCATGTACCTATTTTCCATTTCGTAATTTCCAGTTCGTTCCTTTCCATTTTTTTTTTTGTGATTTTATTTTCTCGTTACCTTTTCCATATCTGTGTCCGTCATCCTTATCATCATCCTCCACTCCGCTACTTATTAGTTTTTTTTCTCTTTATCTCCTTTATATTTCACTAGTTTGCCTTGTTCATTATTCCATACCCATTTTTGTCCATTAATAATTAATTTTCGGAAGCCGATTTGAACCCTATTACCTTCCTTTTCCTCTTCTCTCGCTTGTGTTCTGATTTTTGTCTGTATTTCTCTTTGTTCCTTGGTCATATCATCATTTATATAAATTCTATACTCCTCAATTTTCCTTAGTTTACTTTTATTTCTCATAATGTCGTATTTATCTTTTGTGTTCTGTAGCTCTATTAACCAGATTCTGTCTCCCAGTTTTTTTACAGTTCGTATGTCGATATCTACTTCCAAGTTCTTTTTTAGGAAGGTGTACATTTGCTCAGATACTGTTGTGTCTTCCTTTGTTTTTAATGGAAGGCCATGGACCACTACATTATTTCTTCTTCTCTCCGATTCTATTCTATCGAGTTTATTTTTTACTTCTTGTAGTCCTTCTTTCAGTATTTTATTCTCTATTCTAAGCTCCATATTTTCTTCTCTGATTTTTTTAATTTCTTCTTTACTTTGTCTCTGTTCATTTTTTATTTCCTGTAACTCTTCTTTTAAATCTTTATTCATTTGTAGGATTATTTCCATCAAATTTTCCAATTTGTCATCTTGTTCCTGCTTGTCTCTTCTGCTTGGAACTTTCTCTTGCTTTTGTTTACCTTTCTCATCTGGGGTTCTTTGCATTTTAGCACTTTTGCTAAATATAGTGTCTAATTTACTCCTACCTTTCCTTCGTTTTCCCTCATCCGTCGTATATTCTTCGTCACTACTCATCTCTTCGGAATATTTATTCAGACCGGCCCCCTTACACACAGCTCGTCGTATCGCTCGTACGTTCGACTGCTAGGATGACCTTTGTCCGGCTTTTTGTCTCTGTCTATCGTGCGTACTGATTCCCGCTTCAACTGCTCGGAGGTCACAGCACGGTATCGGCACTAATATTGACTTTATTTAATACCGATTTAATTGTTTATATGTCTCTGTACTACTATAACAGTTATTAATCTGTGTTTAATTATTCAATCTGTAATCACTACACCATTTCACTATATTATTTGCTCGATATTGCTCGTTATTTTCGAGTTAAATATCGGAGCTGCATTAAACACGTCTCACCTCGACCGCGACACTCTCTCTACACAACAAACATAATATTAATATAACAAATAAAATGCATTTTATTTCTTGAAATGAAATTTAAAAAAACGAAGTAAATGTATGGCAACCTTATTTATTGCAACAACTTAAGCTACCATGACACTTCGAATTACACAAAAGCCTATTGTTTTTACAGCTACATTTAACCGTGGAACACTTCTTTTTGCAGTTACAGCGTGTATAGCCTTGCCCTCCACTTTTTGAATTAGCAGAAGCTGCTTCTCTTACCGAAATTTCTTGACCTGAAATCTCATCCATGGAAATTAACTTTTCTTTGCAAATTGCGAATTGATTACGAGTGAAAAGCTGCTTGAAGGTGACATTTTTGTCCGCTAATTTATAAAAGTCTGTATTCTCTATCCCAACAACAATGGCTAACACATTTCGGGGATCTGTACGACCACGATCGACGTCAGGGACTTTAATTCTTACGGTATCACCAATTTGGGCAGCAGGAAACTTTTTCTTTGAGGTTCGCAACATTTTTGTTGCTTGGAGTAGTAGATTCTCTTTTGCTGCTACTCTTTTTGAATTGATTAGCTCGTGCTGCCTAGTCAGCACTTGAGATGAAGACGTAATCGGTTGCAGATCAGTCAGTGTTTGAGTTGAAGACGTGCTGGGTTGTGGATCAGTCGGCACTTCAGATGAAGACCTGTTGGTGGCAGTGAAGGTGGATTGGCTCCAATGGTATTTTCGTCATCCATATCACTTACATCTAAAACATGGTCATCAATATGGGTACTAACCAAATTTCTATTCAGTGAAAGGTATATACAGATACAAATCTTTTTTTAAAAAGATTTGTATCAATGTGTATTACATTGCTTCACTAGCTTGACTGAAGACGCCTAGATGGCAGAAACATATGTCTTAAGCAGAAGTAAATGCTGAAAATACGAGGTGTATTGTCCATGTGTACAGTTACAGATATGTATATTAATTACATGTCTGTT
Source organism: Melolontha melolontha (assembly GCA_935421215.2). Taxonomy (NCBI): domain Eukaryota; kingdom Metazoa; phylum Arthropoda; class Insecta; order Coleoptera; family Scarabaeidae; genus Melolontha; species Melolontha melolontha. The sequence continues at coordinate 16,672,914 of OW285236.1, forward strand.
TCAATTGTATTAGCTTTTCCTGGAATTTTGTCTCGGCCTGAATGTATGGGAAGATTAACGGGAAGAGGCTTAATATTAATAAAATGCTATTTTTAATTTAAAGAGGGCTGTTTAATTTTTGTTTGTTACATCCACGACATATTTTTAGTAATGCCTATAATAAATTTGATTTAGTAAATAAATAAAACCCGGATACTTAAAATATGCAAACATACTGAATTACTACCAAAATATGCAAATAATATACAAAATGCATATATTATGCAAATTTATGCAAACTGCATGTAATCCGGCCTTTAGTCATAACCAATATTATTATTAGCCAGCCATGTGCGAATATCATTTTTATTAGAAGATGATGTGGTTATATTCGAAACAGTAATTAGCGAAAGTTGATCACTGTTTCGAATATAACGACAAATTCAATTCTAATTTCAAAACATTACGTGTAGTAGACAAAAGTAAAAAACTCAATATGTTAGCAGCTTTAGAAATTAATAAATTTCATAATTTAGGCATAATTTTAAATGACCAGGTAGAGGTAAATCACTCTCCCCTACTCAACTTAAAACTACAATAGATCTACCCCCTTTCAGATTTGAATTTTTTTTTTCACCATTATAGTTGTATCTATATAAATAGGTACCAAATGTAAGTTTACAGTATATATTCAGCTACCTGATCAAGTCACATTATGGTGAAATGTATGTAGTGTGTGTACAATACAATATATTTTTTTGAAACTAAACAATATTTGATATAATGAAGTTTCAACATGTATCTTCTATCCCGTTTATTAATTTAAACTTGTCTATGTGGCGGAACTATTAAAATTCACTAGATTTTGCTACTACAGCCGGTTCCTTAGCTGTACAGGTATACTTTTGTATAAATTTAGGAAAATCCTGTATTATGTATTTCATATAGAGATAAACTGTGTCTCTATAAAAATCGTTGTAGATAAAATAACTATCTGATATAGCTTCTTTTAATTTTTATCTTAGGGATTCGTACCAGATGACATAGCCGATCACAGAGGAACTATAAACGAGACGACGTTAAACGACAAAAGTAATAGTGAATTCTGGTCATCTTTTAGCAGTTCGGAAGAAGCTTTACTAAACTGCGCCGGGCTAATATTAAATTTACCACTGACCCCTCATATGAAATGTTCTAATGCCAGTAATCCTCAACAAATCGAAGAGGCTTATTTAGCAAATACGGTGACATACAAGTAAGTTATTATTAGAGCTGAGGATGTTTGCGGTATAACCATGGTTATATCATGTAACCATAGTAATTTACTATGGTTACATGATATAACCATGGTTATACCGCAAACATCCTCAGCTCTAGTTATTATTAAACACATACATTACATAACAAGTGTTCATTTGAAAAGTCAATCTAGTAGCATGTGATTTACTGAGAACATTTTGAAGTATGTCGTAAATTAAAATTTACTACTTAACCTACGAAGTCATATATTTTGACAGTTTCATACATACTAATAAATAACAAATAATAGGTATTTATTGAAAACTATAACAAATGTTGAAAATGTTGTCCTTCAAGATCAATGCACTTTAAAATCCTCCGTTCAAAATTCTGATGATATTCTGTAACATTACTGGATTGTTATTAATTTCCATGCATTTCTGTTCGATTCTCTGTAGCATATCATTCAAATTCAATATAGGTGTTCGAAATATGTTATTTTTTAGAAAAGGCCAGAAAAAGAAGTCGCAAGGTGTTAAATCGCATGAACGTGCAGGCCAGGCAATTTCAGTATTTCGACTAATTATACGCTCATCAAAAAATTCTCTTAAATAATCCAAAGATTCTGCAGTACAGTGACAAGGTGCTCCGTCTTGTTGGAAATATGCATTTTGAAGTTCATCATCATGCAACTGATTGACAAATGGTTGTAAAATTTCCGTACGGTACCTTTGAGCAGTTAACGTTCCCTGAAAAAATATTGGTCGAATGATTCGCCTTTGGCTTATCGCTGGCCAAACACCAATTTTCTCTGGATGTAGCGATTCTTCATTAATTACATGTGGATTTTCACTACTCCAAATTCTTGTATTTTGTGAATTTAGGTATCCCGTTTTATAAAACCATGCTTCATCAGTAAAGATGACTCTTTGCGAAAGTTCTCCATTATTGTTCATATTTACAAACCAATTACAAAACTGTAGTCTACGTGGGTAATCAATTTCTAACAATTCTTGTACTGCTGTGACACGGTATGGATAAAGTTGCATATCTTTTTTTAATAACTTGTGAGTTGTACCAACAGAAAGGTTTATTTATTGCCTCAAATGTCGAACAGATGTTTGTGGTTCATTTTCCATTATTTCTTCAACACGATTGACAACTTGAGGTGTACGTTTCTTAACTGCTCCGCTGCCTGAGACTACCAATTTCAGAAAAAAAGTTTTAAAGTTCTATCCAAAGTATTCTTAAATTGTATATAATCTATTACAAAATGTGGAAACTCAACTTGAAATTCTACCATGCAATCTTGAACTGAATAAACCCATAAACCATCAATTTTATTACCACTTCGAAAATAAGCCTGGACTAAAAAAAATTTATGTTCTAAAGTGAAAGCCATTTTAAAACTGAGAAGCAATTTATTTAAACCAGAATCGACGCTCGATTATTTTATGCACTAACTGATATTTGTGATTGACATTATCAAATGTCATTCGGATTTACGTTTACGAAACAACAAACACATACTAATATATATGCGTCTTATTCTATCAAAATTTCAAAGTAACCTAGATTGACTTTTCAAATGAACACACGTTATATACACACATCAAAATAATCTAGGACACAAGCTTTTTTGCTAGTATTTTGCGAGCCATATATATCTGGTCTTATTAACTGAAAAATCAGTGGAAATTTAGAAAAATGTAAGATTTGTTGATTTATCATCTGGAAATTTTTGTGTATATTTTGCGATCAATTTTCTTTTCCAGTTTCCTTAGCATTAATCGAGGATGGAGAGACATCATTTAGACCGTGACACGCAATTAAAAGCTATTGTAATACTTGAAAGTGGTTTAACTCAAAGGGCCGTTACTGAAGCTCTCATCAACACGTCAAAATGTGTCATCAATCGTTTGTGCGCCATCAATGATGTGCGTGAGCGTCATACAGGACGCAAAAGAGCTACTCGATTAATTCATGACAGATACTTGAGACTTTGTGCATTAAGAAACCGCAACGTTATGGCGACAGAATTACTGATTCGACTTTACAACACTTATGATGTGTTAATAAGCGATCAAACAGTGAGGAATAGACTCCATGCAGCTGGTCTTAATGCCCGTCGTCCTTTGAGAGTTCCTGCTTCGTCGAGAGGAAATCGCGGAAAATATTATGGGCACAACAACATTTAAAGTGGGATCAACAAAACTGGGCATCTATTTTGTTTTCTGACGAATCCCGGTTTGGTTTGCGGCCAGATACAAAAAGAACTAGAGTGTGGAGACGTCCCGGGAATGCAGAACGATTAGCTGCATCGCAAACTGTTGACAGCTTCGAAGGAGGTAGTGTAATGGTCAGGGGCGACTCGTGATGGCGTCCTGTTTGGGCACGTACAATGATGCGAGTGCTTCGTGTATTCTCAGGAACTAACTGTAGCGTTTTCTTAGTAAACACCAAAAACGCACGAGGCACTCGCATCATTGTACGTGCCCATACAGTACGCCATCAGGAGCCGCGCTTGGTAATGGTATTGGTTGGAATATCTCTTGATCGAAGAACTGACCTCGTTATCTTAGATCGGTATTTAAACGCCATTGACTATTGAGACATTATCCTTGAGGACGTTGTGCTATTATATGCTGCAAGAATTGGTGAAAATTTACAACTCATGCGCCATAGAAGCAAATGCAATAGAACACGAATGGAAATTACTGCAAGAAAGCGTACTGCGTCAAAATCTAGTCTTTGAAACAAAACAGCAATTGTATCAGTCAGTGTCCTATAGAACAGTGGAATGCCATCGATCAACATGTACTATACCACTTGATTATGAGCATGCCAAACAGGTGCAAAAAGGTAGTCAACACTCGTAGGGGTTCCACAGGGTACTGACATTGCACTTATTGTTTTTTAATGTGAAAATTTATTAATTTTGAAAATTATTTCTAAATAAACAGACATTTCTCATTAAGTATTCTTTACTGTTTCTCAAAGTAAACAACTAATGATCGTCGACTTATACCTTCACATATAACAAACAATTACTCACCTATGTGGAGAGAAATGCATTTTCTTGCTTGTCCCCTAGATTATTTTGATGTGTACAGCAAGCGGAGCCTTAAATAAGAACATACGCTTGATGCGAAACGCGGATCTCTCGCTACGCTATAAGCAGCAGGTATGGTTTCATTCACACCAGTATCAATCAGAAATCTGGACTCGTATGATGTCCCTGCAATGAAAATATTGCCTTGTCAGCAAATAGAATATTTGAATAAGACTTTCATTTCGATCGCATTTCTATCTCATTACTTGGCAATATTCTATACGTTTGGTCTTCGAGAAATATTTCCTTATTTTTTAAATAAACGGATAGATATGCAACATCTTACACGGTCTCCTTTTTGAACGAGTGTCACGTTGTGGGGATACAAGGAATAAAGCTTCCATCAGCGTTACACCTAAAGTTGAACCTTGGCTTCGTTGTTTCCAATACTGTTGGTCTAGAGCTGACCTTTTCCAGGCTCTAACGCCAGTCAGTTTTTGCGCATTCTTTGCCACTTCGTCTTCCCATCGTTTTCATGTTCACCCTTTTGATATTCTGTCTTGTATCCTGCTGCCCGTACCACATATTCTGAATTGTGGCCTTTTTGAATAGTTGGTAAAGTTTATGATTGTATCGTCTTCTCCATGATCTATCTTCATTTATTTATTCTATATTATTCTATCGTTTAAATAGCTTCCCAAACATCCTTCTACAAAAAAGTGCAGATTATTTGTGCACCACATCCTCATGTTTTGAGAATTTATGTAGCCAGAGAGCTAAAACCAGGATTCATCAGTAAAGACAACCGTTCCAATGCCTCCATCATTAACAACAAAATGATCAATAAATCTTTGACAAAATTCCTGTCGTTTCGGTCTGTCCACAGTATTTCATGAGTCGCTTGCAAGCGGTAGGAGTGTAAATGTAGATACTTCAGGATACGTCTGCCAGTGTTATAAGTAGAGCAGACCAATTTCCGTGCGCGCCATGAGCACCGATATGGGAGTGTAATTCGTAATATATTAGAATATGGGATAGAATAAGGATGCAACATGAGCTTGTTACCGATATAAGTGTAGAAGTAGAGACATTTATTCTATCAGAAATAATCAAATATACATTTGGTTTTCTGCTATTAAAGTAATATACATAAACACACGAAAAATAAGAATAGTACATATTATAGCAGCGTTGTATGTACCTATAAATAAAATGTATGAAATCAGTGATTGTGTGCACGACAGAGGATTTAAAAAAACACTTACCGTTTTAAGCGTCTTCCAAGGATTGACAAACTGGAGAAACTCGATTGTATATTTTCAATTTAAATTTTCAGGTGCGTTTCTAAGGATATTTCTGAAAAACATGTCCGCCGTGAGGAAAAAATATGTTTATATTCGGAAAACGAGCGTTCTACATCTAGTGATGTTATATTCGCATTATCAAAATACTTTTTTAAGCAACTTAACGCATCGGTAGACGTGCCCTCACGAATACGTGTTAAGGTGTCAAAATCTGCATTTCTGTCTAAAACACTTTCAAATTTAATTAGAACACTTTCACTTTTTGCGTCTTCTACAGCACACAGTTGTGCGTGAACATCTTTAACGATTTACAGTGATTCCTCTAACGACAGCGACTAATTTTCTAATTTTGTTATTGCTTCTTCGAGTCCCAAGTAATTCTCACGAATACTTTGTAAATCCATTTCAATCTGGGCATCTTGAAAATTTTTTCTGGCTTGTATTGATAGCTGCACTTTCTTTCGGATCGAATGATAAAACCACGTCCTTAATTTTTTCAAAATGTTCAAGATAGTGAAACCCCGCCCGTAACCGTGTACCCCAACGTGTCAGAATCGGCTGTGGTGGCTCAGGGGTATGGGGACATAGTTCGTGAAATTTCCGAATACGTTTTGGAGATTTCAGGAATACTGCCTTTGTACTCGATATTCTCTGGATAACATCTACGAACCTGTTCTGCCACAAGGTGTAGAACATGGAGTTTACAAGTAATATGTAACAAGTTAGGACAAGAGACCGGCCTACAAAACACATGGTTGCGGCACCATCGGTCATAAACATTAATACTTAGTCTTTCGAAAGTTTAATTTTTCCAAAGTATCTAATAGCACCTCTGAAATTTTTTCGGCATTACATTGTTCTAGTCGTCTGGATGCTAATAAAATTGAAGACGTTGGTTGATGTGGTTCCATATTACGCGCCATCACATTAACTACAGATTGTTTTTTGTTGTTAATTGTTTCGTCCACACATAACCACAGTTTTTTATTTTTCAGTTCGGCTTTGATTTTATTTTCAACCTGTTTACGCACCGATGGTAAATTCCTTCGTAACGTTGTCGTGCTCGGTAATGCTTTATTCGCGTATTTATTCCAAAATGAAATAAATGAATCATTACTTAACAAGGTAAACGGCACTGTACACACAATCATAGTTACACATAGTTCATGCATAAACTGTTGTCGATTAATTTTGTTATTATTGTGCTTCGAACAGCTCACGTGTTCTTTACAATGTGTTTTTGACCAACACATTAGATATGTATTGCACACTAAACATTTAGTTTTTGAGCCATCGTATATTAAGTCCGGGAAATCCATAATAAACTTATGCACTTCGTCTGACAACGGTCGTTTTCTCGATTTATGTGTCGATGACATTTTATTACGTATGCTTACACTTCCATGCAGTCCAAGCAAGTACAAACACATACTGAATGCTTTTTCTTAGTTCTGAGGCAATACAATCATCCTCACATCGGCGCACATGGTGCGCACGGAAATTGGTCTGCTCTAGTTATAAAAAACATCTAATTCTTAGTGTAAATGTCACACAGAAAGTTGAGGACGTTCTACTACCAATTGCTTTACCGCTTCAACATTTTCCTCATTTCTAACCGTTGGCCGGCCACTGCCCTTTTTGCGATCCACGTTTCCTGTTTCCTTGAATAATTGCACAAAACGGCGAATGCATGTGGAAAACTGATCGTATGGGATAGCAATATCTGTAAATTCTTCTAAAAACCCTAATATGCATCTCTGATAGAATAAACCTATTCACTATTAACTTTACTACCACTTATAAAATAAATTTCATCCATGTGCCGTTTTTGTTGTCCGTTAAATACAAAAGCCATTATTAAATAGCTAATAAATTGCAAGGATATCTTCCAACTTGTTAATTCGACTCATGATTATTTACAGGTGACATTTCGTCAATTCTCTAACCTCAAACGTGACTTATATGTCTATCTCAGTCGTTCATAACCTACCTAGGATACAAATTTTGTGGCTCGCTTGATACAATAAATATTGTTATTTTTTCTTACTCTTATTTCTCTTTCTGGTTTTTACAGAGTTCCTGTTAACGGATATTATTTCTTCGTCTACAATAGCGAAAACGAAATTCAAGCAAACTACATCCGCATACGTTTCAATCTACATAAAAAAGTGTATAACGTATCGAATCCTGTTTCGATGTGCAAAAATACAACAAATTTCTGCGCTATGGATCTGAACTTTTGGTCGGACGAGAAGGTGGTGATGGAATTGCCCGTGAGGGAGCACGAGGATCTTTGGAATCATGAGTTCGTCGTGATATCTCAGTGCGAACCTAGGACCGCAATCTACATAATTTTAGTCATATCCATACCGATATTAATAATGATCTTTGCATTTCAATAATAGTGAGATATTTACTTTCAGGGATGAGGAATTAAATGTGATATGCTCTAGTTATAATTTTTACTGTGTAAATGTGCAATATAGTTTATTTTTTTAGTAAAGAGAATCTCTTTTTTAGTGTTTTCTTTCTTCTTTCTTTTTTTGATGAGAAATCGAATAATCAAAGTATTATACAATCTTAGTTACGTATAGCGACAAATTAAAAAAAGGGTGAAAGATATAAAGTGCCTTCAAAAACTTTCCTCATTAGCAGAGAGCGGACTGAAGCGATTGAATGACCAATTGCCCCGACAAAACGTCGTGGCGGTCTCAGGTATAGTACGCATTTTATAACAGCCCCAGTATTTGCTTGCTCGATTGCATTCGTCGAGCAGATGTTATTTGCATCGTTATGAATAGCACATTGTGTGTATTCCTTCTTAAATTCTATTTTACAGTGGCGTGTAAGACGGAATATACATTTATATATTATTTCGTTAGACTTCGTTGAAATAATCGCTTAAAAAATTATATCCGCTAATTTCCAAAGTGTATTCTCGTGTTTACATGCTGTTACACATGCATGCACATACCGGGTGTATTATGAAAAACCTTTGGGGCTGTAGCTTCCTTATATTTTATCTTATTTTAATGAATAATATGTCAAACTAAATCGTTTTTAAAGCACTGTAACCTGTTTTTACAAAAAAAAAATTTTGACTTTCGTTTTTGACAGACAGTAGTAAATTTTTTTTTTAAATTGTACTACATATTTTTTTTTACTTATTCTAATAAACATTTATTTCCTGAAGACACCTCCATTAAATTGAGTGACAAATTTATTATTATTAAAAAAAAACTACGAAATTTACAGAAATCAAGCTATCATATATTTTAATGAATCAAATGTTCTAAATTGGCCCTATTTTGTTCCAGACACATTTGACACCTTCTATTAACTCCAACTGCTGCGTTTAATATAAGATTTGGTGGTATTTCATGACATACTTGTACTATCCTTCTTACTAAATCATCTCTGGTATCAGGTGGAGTCAAATAGACATGATCTTGAATGTAAGACCACAGAAAGAAATCCAGTGGATTCAGATCTTGCGATCTAGCAAGCCATCGAATAGGTCCGTAAGTGCCCATCCATCTGACGCCAAAATAATTATTTAGAAAATCAGTATTCATTCGTGCATTATGGGGTGTGGCACCGTCCTGTTGGAACACCACCCTGTTTAACTCAGCAAGTGGCAACTCATCTAAATAATCGCCTAATTCATTGCGTAACAAATTATTATACTTTTCTTGGTTTAGATTACCCTCCACAAAAAAGGCCCTACTACTCTATCGCCTAAAATGCCACACCATACATTTACACTGAACCGATTTTGAAAATTGTGTTGCATCACAACATGATTATTTTCAGTGCTCCAATGGCGATGATTATTTCTGTTGAATACACCATTTTTCCCCAAAGTGCATTTATCTGACCACAACACACGACGATAAAAAATTGGATCTTCCCTTAGTTTATTCATGAAAACCGTGCAGAATCAAACCCTTCGTTGAGGGTCGTTTTCACCGAGAGCATGCACCTTCCGTGGTTTATAAGGAAAGAACTTGTGCTTCTTCAGAATGTACTGAACTGTAGAATGTGATACCTGCATGTAGTGAGCAATTTCGCGCGTAGACGTATTAGGGTTTTCTTCCACATAGAGCAAGACACTTAATTTTCGGTTTTTTGAAAGATTCAAAATTTCGTAAATTTCGCACGAGCCTTCCAAACTTATCGGCACTTGGACGCAGTCTGTCAGGAAAACGATTTCCATAAAGTCGCAAAGCAGCTGCAGAATTTGTTCCGCATTCAAAATATGCTTGAATCGCATCCACACATTCGCCATTATCCATTTCAATAACAAAATTTAGAAATAAATCGTTGAAAATGTTATAATGAATGTGTGACTGACAGATGTCACAGCTCTCTTCGAAAATTTGGAATGCACTTTTATCGTTCAATATGACTGCTTGATTTTTAAATTTTTAAAATAAACACTGTAAATGTTGTTGTTGACCCACCGCTCACTGATAACATTGGTTTGTGATTTTAAAAGGTACACACATTTGCTGGTAATAAAATTAAATAGAGTATTTAAAATGCATTTAAGAAATCTCTGTGTTTGGAAAAACCAAAATAAATCGAACTAAAAAAAAAACCTTCAATTTCTCGATTTTTTTCATACAAGGATATCGTTGTTTACAGTTTCATATTCAGAAAAAGTAATACCTATATTTGAATAAGGAAAAAAAAGTATAGTGCAATTTAACAGAGTTTGCAGCTGTCTGTCACAAACAAAGTGTAAAAAAAAAATTCAAAGCGGATCACGGTTACAGTGTTTTTAAAACGATATAGTTCGACGTATAATTTATTACATTCGGATAAAAAATAAAAAAGTTACAGCACGAAAGGTTTTTCATAATACACCCGGTATATGTATTTATTGTTCTTGAGATAGTATATTTTCTATTCTCTTCTACAAGGGATTTTTTCTGGTTTCGTTTCTTTCAGTGTTACTTGGTTACAACGTTTAGTATTTTAAAAAATCCATTTAATATTCTTATATTGTACAATATTTATCCTATAATTTTTTAAAAATATTAAGTTTAATTTACTATCTTATTTTTAGAGTAGTTTTCGTTTCTTCTTTTTAGTCAATTTCTTCTTGTTCTTAGTATTTCCTCTTTATTTTCATCAAGAGAGAATTCTCGTAGGGCAACCATGGTAGGATGGATTAGAGGCCATGCAGATTGGTTGCATATTCGTAATGATACCGAGATATATTGCAGTGCCTGTTCATTCAGTTTAAGGTGTCCACAGAAGTGTAATGTGCAGAGACATGTTTCTTCGAAAACTCATCTAGATAACATATTGCAGTGAATTGTGATGTTTATTGCTTATTTTTAATTGGCTCACAATACACAGTAGCTTGGCCGGACTAGCTCAAATCGGGTTCTCCTACCAGGAGCTCTTGGATCTTCAAGGTTACCCTCAAAGGGTCTGCAGTAAAAAACAAAAGGTATTAGAAAAGAAATAAAACTAGCATTAACACCACAAATATGTACTTTACAAAAAAAAAAAAAAAATTCTACCTTATCAAGTATAAGGTAGTGTTGAAACACCTAATGTCCCTCAATTGTGAGGAAAACTTGAATAAATATGGCTGATTCAAGAGGAAAAACCTCACTAATGAACCCCGAACAAATTATAGAATAAATATTTAGAAAAACTGTCAGACTTATCAAATTACGTTATCCCAATTTTAAACGTCAAACAGCAAAACTATCTGTAAGCGCACGCAACCTAAATTTAATTCATGCGCACATTTTACATGATACAAATAAATTTTTCCCACCAATTCTACCTGCTAAAAATATCTTACTCATAAAAAAAACTTCAAAAAAAATCTGAAAATATACATACATTAATTAATGTAATCGTCACTTCACAAAAAATTTAGAGATTTCAGATAGGTCCCATAAATCAAAATTACAAGTTTACAGATTCGTAATAATCGCAAATTAATTTTAACACAACAAATATCACTAAGCTAACAACGCAAACAGAATTTAATTTAAAATATCTGAATAAAAAAGAAGTTTCTATTCAGCGATAAGAACTTGGACCTATCTCTTTGATAGGTGGTAAATCTCTGCCCTTCTTCCCTCCGGAAATGAAAAATATCAGCATGGCTAACATAAAATCAAAAGAGTAACAATAGCTATCACTTCCAAAGTGGCGGGAACTGCAAACATCAAACTGTCTCGAACAATATACAGTCGTGGACAAAATTACATATTATAATAAAATTTACATAAAATATAAAATATTTTCAAATATTTTTCTTGAATAAAATACACATAAATATATAGTCTTTTATAGTTTCTTTTAATTTTTTTCTTCGGGGAAAAATTCACTGCAATATGTCCATCTGCATCTGACACTTTTAACGAAGAACTGTGTGAAGGTTTCATGTCGGCCAATATCCTATTCAAAAAGCTTAACAATCCAGTCCTCAAGAGGTTTCTTACAAAATATACTGATCGTCATATACCAGATGAATCCACTTTACGTAAATAACACTTACCAAAATGTTATTTGAGAACCATTGAAAAAACACGAGCCAATCTATCTGGTCATTATCTTTGGGTAAGTGCAGACGAAACAACGGATGTAATGGAACGATGTGTGTTAAATGTAGTTGTTGGTATTCTTTATCCGACAACTTCATACCAACCATACTTAATTGCAACTAAGATATTGCCAGCCGTAAATGGTGAAACAGTTGTAGAAGTAATTGATCAATGCATTCATAATATTCTGTCATCGTATAACAACTATAAAGACAAGATACCAGTGGCGGTAGCTGTATAAGGCCGCAAAGCCGCGCGCCCCTCCTAGAATTTTTAATATAACACGCAATTTAAATGTTTATTTAAAAATTTATTATTACTATTCATTTTATTATTATTATTCATATAAGTAGTTAAAATTTCTAAATTTGAAAAGCTGAACTCCGTTTTCGTTGGCTAACATTGTTAGAACCAACAGAATTATATTAAGGCGCAAATACGCAACGGCCTGCATAAATCATTATAGATTCCTGGTGAATGTGACCCGACATTGGCCAATAGTACACGATTCCATAAAAACATTTACAGGATATTTTACGGCGCAGTTATCTAGCGGCCAGTGTTTCAGTGCTGTCTACGGGACTATCGTACCGTATCGTATAATATAATTCGGGTGTGATTAGTCATAATAAATAATGAATTTCGTAAATAATATTATTCAAATAAATTTTGATAGGCTGCATTAGCCGACAAACTTAAAATAAATAAAATTAAAAAAGAACTGGGGAGGCCGTTGCCAGATATAAAGTTGTCACAAACTTGTGAACGAAAAGCCGAAAACCGGTCTTTTACGCGTCGCTTTTCAAAAGATATTGATAAAAAAAACAACTGGATATGTGGGTGTGAAATAACAAATTTGTTGTATTGTTTTCCGTGCTTGCTTTTTATAAAGCCGACTCTAGAATGAACCCCAACTGGGCAAAAAGAGGAATCAATGATTTACACCATCTTCTTGAAAAAATGAGGAAACATGAATCGTCTCGTGACCACATCAATTTTTGTACTACCTTTGCTGTGCTCGGTAAGGTTAATATTATGTCTCACTTAAGCTCTGCATACAGAGAAAGTATGATTTCGCATAATAATAAGGTCGAGAAGAATCGCCATATTTTAAAAAGGATAATCAGTTGTGTAAAATTTTGTAGTGCTTTTGATTTAGCACTTTAGAGGTCATGATGAAAGTGAATCCTCTGAGAACCAAGGAATATTTAAAGAACTAATTAATTTCACTGCAGAGCTGGACAATATACTAAAAGAACATTTACGTACTGCAACCGTTTTTAAAGGGACCTCAAATACTATCCAGAATGAAATTCTAGACAGTATGTTACAAGTGTGTAGGGAAGAAATTTGTAAGCAAATTGAAAAGGCAGACTATTTATCAATTCAATGCGATGAAACCACTGATATCTCAAATTATTATCAAATATTAAGATATTTTTGTGAAGGCTGCATCCGTGAATATTTTTGGGGTTTTATAAGGGTGAAAGATAAAACAGCTGACGGGTTAAAAACATGCATTGAAAATGAATTTGACACCCTAGTTTCAAAAACTACCCAAAAATTAATAGGTCAAACGTATGACGGCGCAAATGTTATGAACGGTGTGAACAGAGGCGTTCAAGCTCAAATTAAAACAAAATATTCCAATGCTCATTTTATTCATTGTTATGCCCATCAATTAAACCTCATTATACAGAAATCGGCATCACAAAATGCAAAAGTACGCGTGTTTTTTAATAATCTGTCGGCCATACCTGTTTTTTTTTTCAAACTCATCTCATCGTTGTGATGTTTTGCAAGAGATAATAAATAAAAGATTACCAAGGGCGGTGACAACTAGATGGAATTATAATATTCGCACAGTTAATTTTGTTCACGAAAATCTTGAAAAGCTTGTAGAAGTGTTCGAAGAAATTGAAACCAGATGTGAGAAAAGTGTTACTTCAAATGAAGCATCCTGTCTAAGAAGGACATTGGAAGATCCCGAATTTATATTTTGGTTAAAATTCTTCCATAAAATTTTGCCACATGTTGACATACTGTATAATAAATTGCAATACAAAAATAAGGACAGCGTACAGTTGCAAAAATAGCTATTTATGGTATAAGTGAATAAGACAAATTTTATCCACGAAAAAATTGTTTAGCGCACGAGGTGCAAGCCGAGTGCGATAATGTTTTTGAGTGGATAAAATTTGCTTATTCACGTGTATCATACAAGATTTTTTCCAATTTTGCAAGAGTTTAAAAAAAATTTATTGATTAGGTAATTTATTTACATGAATATTGATTGTACCATTAATAATTTGATGAATTCTTAAACCAGGAAAGTTGACTCTATTTTCGTCAGAGTCAAGTACAGTGCAAGCTAAGTTGACTCTACTTTCGTCAGGGTCAAGTGCAGTGGAAGTTCCAGGCCTTTCATTTGAATTTACATCTGTCAAAATTTTTTTTGACGTGGACATTTTTTGAGTAATTGATTTGTCGATATACTGTTCTGCTACTGTTGTCAATAGCGGTGTGAATAAAGTGTTGCTAGAAACATTTTATTCACTGTTTTGATTAATTTTATTCACCTTTATGATTAAAATGTTGTTTTAATAATGAAATTCAATATATGTAATGATCATTTTAATAAGTAAAATTGGAAAAAACATATTTTCCACGTCGATTTTAAATATTCTGTGTGCGATAGAAACACCTTGCCAAGTCTTGCACTTGTCATGAAGACAGCAATGATTGTAATGGTGATCGTGATGTTGACCTTAGTTAATGAGTAGCGCTGAACGTTCTTCTAGGCTGTCTTGGTGACTTTTGTAATGTAGTGTTATTTCTTGTAAAATTATCTTTCCGGCAACATGTTGATACCTGGAAGATATCAAAAGAGATCTCGCCAAACTAGCTAATTAGGTTTTAATACGGAATGCGAAAATAACCTAGAGATTCACGCAGAACAATTCATGCAACAGAATTACTATGGTGTGGTGTAATTTATTAGATGTTAGATAGTTTATGTGGAAGGATATGTTGAATAAATGAAATGCCAGGATGTTTTATTCATTATTATAATTACTATTTTTCTAGCAGAGTTGCTGTCAACACACAAACAAACGTTATAATAAATATTGCATAGGAATATTCCAGCTAACTTTATTACGTAAGCAGAAATATTTTTCAAAAGTTAGTGACTGCTAAATCTGTCTGTATGGTTAATACGGTAAAATACGTACTAAGTATGGTTAATACAATAATACGGGTACAATAAAGAATACTTTTCAAAATGTGCCATATTATAGTATCTTGCTGTTCCAGAATTTTTGTCAAATTACTTCAATGCTTTGAAGGTTTATCAATTTCCTGTACGTTGTTTTGTTTCTTAAAATTTCTTTATTTCGAAGCATCAAATTGCAAGGCAACTAAAACGTACGTGAGAATACTGCTGAATATCTGAAAGAAAAAAATTATTAATTTCGTAAGTGTAGCAATTTTATGAGGCACCAGCCGAACATAACTAGCGTATCATATGTTATTTAAATATCTGTACACTGGCTTATCATGCTGGCAGTTCCGTGTTTAGATCCCTGACTAGGCTGTCCAAGTCAGTTTTCGTGGTTTAACGTCTTAAGTTGCTCCACGGGAGCAGACATAATAATAACTCATGGTTTGCCAATCGCCCGTAATTGACGTCTAGCTGTTGAGAATACTGAGGCATGAATTATTATTATTATTAAACTTGAATGTATTTTTGAAAATTTTAATTTTATCCATGACAACTACCGATATATAAATATTACATTAATATACTGTCATTTATATTATGCATTATGTGCCGAAACATGTAAGATTATTTTAAATATATACATATTAGAGTAAAACAGACCTTAAATCACCGACTAATTGAATAACATACAAAGGTCAAGAAATAATTATATATATATATACATACAGGGTGATTCCTTTTCGACCCTCACCATGGGGATCTTGCTTATTATTGGAGATGGAGGGTAGGTTGAAATTTCACAAATGTGTTAAATGACGTTCGAGATTTTTAAAAAAACAAAAGAAGCTCATTTTATTCTTTTTCATCTAGCACGTTTATTTGGGGTTGTAGAGGAAAACTAAAAACACATTCTCGAGGGCAGTTTTGATCTACTATCTAATGGTAAACTCGAAATTTCCATATTACGTTTCGGTTCTATCTGACCATCATCAACTTTCTTGTTTCTTATGGGCACTATGTCGGATTCTGACACCGCTATAAATAGTTTTTTTTCTGATTTCAACAATGTATAACATGTTGACACGAGTTTTTCATATTATGCTTTAATTCGCGAAGAATACATTTTAAGATTAAGTAAGATAGCCATGAAATTTAAAATAGCAGAAGAAATAAAATCGAACTAAATTTTGCCACGAATTTTGACTTAGTCGTAGCTTTAAACGTATTATTGGTAAGCACGAACTGCGTTAATTAAAATTCCGTAACGCCAGATTCTCAAACTGTGGTACGTGTATCACTGGTAGTACACAAAGCTTCTCATGGTGGTTTGCAATGAGGACCAATCCATAGATTTCTTCTTATAGATTTTTTTAAAGAGTATTCTTTAAAATCAAGAAATTTTGATGATCTGAAAAGGTGTATTAGCACAGAGATAAAAGCTGTGCCCCAAAAATTACTCAATAATATCATGTGCAATTTCATTTAGCGCTTAAACGAAGTAGTTGAAAATGATGGTGGTCACTCGAAGCAGACAATATTTCATAAATAAAATTCCGTTCCAAAATAATGCAAATCTGTATAAAAACAAATTTGTATCTGTATATGCATGGACACACAGTACGTATTTACCAGCTTCTGCTTCAACTACCAGACGCATGCGTTTCTGTGTAACCACTTTGTCAATGATAGGTTTACGAAGACAAAAGGCTGTAGGTACACTTGCGGTCATGAAGCAAGTTTTGTCCTATCCGAAGACATCAAGATAAACTCATGCCATCTGACGAACAAAACCGACCACGCCGGTGCAAAGTGTTTCTTCTCGAATAGCTAAGCTATTACTGGAAAAGAAGAAAAAATACGCCTATTACTGTGAGTCCATTAACTCGTCGCCAGGTGGCGTAGTATAGCAAAAACAAATTGCATGTCGATGCGACAATTCACATGAAGCTTTGATACAAAATAATGCAAATCTGTATAAAAACAAATTTGTATCTGTATATGCATGGACACACAGTACGTATTTACCAACTTCTGCTTCAACTACCAGACGCATGCGTTTCTGTGTAACCACTTTGTCAATGATAGGTTTACGAAGACAAAAGACTGTAGGTACACTTGCGGTCATGAAGCAAGTTTTGTCCTATCCGAAGACATCAAGATAACCTCATGCCATCTGACGGACAAAACCGACCCGAGAAGAAACACTTTGCACCGGCGTGGTCGGTTTTGTCCGTCAGATGGCATGAGGTTATCTTGATGTCTTCGGATAGGACAAAAAGCAAGTTTTGTCCTATCCGAAGACATCAAGATAACCTCATGCCATCTGACGGACAAAACCGACCACGCCGGTGCAAAGTGTTTCTTCTCGGGTCGGTTTTGTCCGTCAGATGGCATGAGGTTATCTTGATGTCTTCGGATAGGACAAAACTTGCTTCATGACCGCAAGTGTACCTACAGTCTTTTGTCTTCGTAAACCTATCATTGACAAAGTGGTTACACAGAAACGCAGGCGTCTGGTAATTGAAGCAAAAGCTGGTAAATACGTACTGTGTGTGCATGCATATACAGATACAAATTTGTTTTTATACAGATTTGCATTATTTTGTATCAAAGCTTGATGTGAATTGTCGCATCGACATGTAATTTGTTTTTGCAAAATTCTGTTCAATAAACAGTTTTTGTATGGTTTCTAATAATTATCACTCAGCAAATAAAATGGAAAAAGTTTTTTGACGCGCGGTGTATTTGCATATATTTACCGAAGGTATTATTCGATTATCCACGACGCAAATTCCATTAGCAGTTATATACGGTGCATGCTTAATTTTATCAATAAATATCGCTATTTGTGCTTTTTGCTTTTCATCTTCAGATCTCGCCAAATGTTCTAATAAAACATGTATCAACCCTTGGACCTGCAAAATACATTAAAATGAATTAAGGTGAAGTAGGTGATCAAGCAAACGTAAAATCTAAACATTTTATAATTAATTTATGTCTAAATATTGACGTCGTTGGTGCCAGTCTTGTATTTCAAGTAGGTTTCAAGTGAATACTTTGGCGTGGACTAATTGGATGAACATTTCTCGCAGAGCAAACTACTTTTCCACTATTCCATTTTATGAAACTATTTTTAATTGAAAACAAGATATTTAAACCAAAAAATAGCAAATGCTGCAAGCTCATGTCTTTGTGATAACGTAATGCAGTTGTGTGTATGCAATCAATCTCAATCAGGTCACAGCCTCGTTCCCGTAACGCAAGTGTAACGTGTGTTACAAATACGTCCTCGCTGACGCGAGTTGTTTGCAAACACAGCTACATGTCAGGGTCTGTATTACATTCCCTAAGTAGTCCGAGGACCTTCTCTTATGTATATATACTGTAGTGTAAGCAAGATCATTCATATACAGAGTCTTAGTCACAGAGTCAGAGATTCACATTCACATTCACACATTCAGTCTACATACTAGTTAGTAAGAATGTATATAATTGTTATGCAGTTTTAAGTGTTGTTATGTATTAAATATATGTTACCCGAGCTTTGTGTATCATTTATCGGGACAACGATATCTGCGTGAAGGCTCAACGATGTAGCCCTCAGGACCAGGCTAACATCACGTGGCGTCCTGCCACGAACGTGCACAAACGGCACTAATATCACATGCCGATCCTCCAGGCACATAGGACCTTATCACATAAGGCCCTAATATCACATGGCGATCCTACCTGTCCACACCACTAGATGGCTCTGCCAGCCATCTAAGGCCGAAAAAGACCAAGTGGAAATTCGGAACGGACCAGGAAAAAAAAAACCTACAGTTTAGCAGGTCAAAACCAAGAGGATGGCAACAAGGAACGGAGCAAACAGAAGCTCCACACGAAAGAAGAAATGCAGGTATTTCTTGTAAAGTAAATTTAAACAAAGACAAATATTACGGTGTATAAAAATAAAGTGCAAGACGTTCTGTAAATTACGTACATTTCGCGAGTGAAAATGTTTATTTGTAAGAGACAATAATATTGATTTAATGCATGCATACCATGTTATTTATGTCTACTTACGCAAGAATGCAAAAGTTGCAAAGCGCGTACCATACGTTTCTTTATGTAAAGGTCAAGTTTATTTAAAAATTAATATGTACTACGTAACTTAAGATGTTACATTTCGGCCGTACACTTCGCAATTTTGTTAATTAACGCAAAGGTTTAAATATTTTTTTTGTTTAGAAGGCGCATAGATATATATATACACATATATCGCAAAATTATGTTATATTTTTTCATAAGTTTAATTACGTGCATAAAAAATGCATGCGTTGTACTTTTTAATAAGCGCCATATATTGCATATATTACAAACAAAATTAAAAACAATAACTTGTATATTCAAACTAATCGCGAGTAAATAAACATCGAATTCAAATTAAATATGTATAGTTTAATAATACTCGAGTCAAGTTCGCTTATAAGAATGCAAACACATCATTTATTTCTAAACGACGATACTTGGCATTGAAAAGTATAGTGCCGACGCATTCAAAAGTTCGCAATAAAAGAGAATAACTTTAAATTAATAGAAGAAACCAATATACGAGGAGTGTTATATTAATTTTATATTACAAGATTCCGAAATTTTTGTAACAAATGCCTTAGAAGTTGATTCCAATGCCATAATGGTTAGTAACGGCACGATTCGATAGCATCCTAATCACGTCTGGAGCCCTATAAGACAACAGAGACCTATCGATTGTACCTTTACGACACCAACAACAGTGCAACCTACAGGACAGATCATCCTAGAGTTGTGGAACTGGCGAAAACGTTAACCAACCGAATCAGACGAACTTCAAAGTAGGAGAAAGGCAAAAAAGACTCCAATTCGCCCCTAGGTCGTGACGAAGCAAGCATGCGCTTCCAGGAAGTGATCCTACACGACAAAAAACGCTCTCAGAATTTTTTTTTTAGAGATTACAGTTATAACAAAAGTGTGTTTTGTTAACTGGTCTCAAGTTTTTCTAGATTGAAGAAAAGGCTTACAGCATAAGGGCATATCCGCTGCACGAGCTCCCTTACTGTGGTCAGAATAAGCTTCAAAAGATAGTTCTGCGCAGGAACATGACAGACACGAAATATGTGCTGTCCAGGGAAATACACGAAAGAGTGATTTCCAGAATAATTTTTTCCATGGAGAAAAATAGATAGAAAAACGGAGAGTCGATTTATTTTAAAGTATGGTTGGAAGGGGAGCATAAGAATTGGGAGCAAACAATCATGCACAAAATTGAAGACAAACAATCAAGTATAAGGAATCGAAAACGAACAATCAAAGCAAAGAGTTAAGACAAACAAGCGAACATGAAGAATTCAAGACAGAGAATCGAATGCGAAAAATTAGAAATTAGAAGCAAGAATTGCAAATACGAAGTAAGTCAACTATTAGATATATAAGAACACATGATATAGAAATAAAATACTAAAAAGCGAACAGACTAACAAGATTGAGACAGTGTACAAATTACAAAGCCCGATTATTGATTATTAATAATTATTATTTTGCAACAATGTAAAAACGTACTATGAAAATTTATTTAAAGTTTTACAATCTATGTTATATATTTATCATTACAGTTTATTCATTTATATATTTATTCGTTAAATATCTATTATTATAAATTGTATTATTGTACTGTATTATTGTATTGTATTGTATCACTGTATTGTACTATATTATTGTATTGTATTATTGTATTGTATTGTACTGTATTATCGTATTGTATTGTATTTTTGTATTGTATTATAATATCGTAGAATAGAAATAAGGAAGGTAACCGGAGAGAAAGGTCTAACGTAAGAAAAACAAACACCTCAGCGTTATTTTTCTTAAGCCCCAGGAAGGGTGGTGTGATAACGTAATGCAGTTGTGTGTATGCAATCAATCTCAATCAGGTCACAGCCTCGTTCCCGTAACGCAAGTGTAACGTGTGTTACAAATACGTCCTCGCTGACGCGGGTTGTTTGCAAACACAGCTACATGTCAGGGTCTGTATTACATTCCCTAAGTAGTCCGAGGACCTTCTCTTATGTATATATACTGTAGTGTAAGCAAGATCATTCATATACAGAGTCTTAGTCACAGAGTCAGAGATTCACATTCATATTCACACATTCAGTCTACATACTAGTTAGTAAGAATGTATATAATTGTTATGCAGTTTTAAGTGTTGTTATGTATTAAATATATGTTACCCGAGCTTTGTGTATCATTTATCGGGACAACGATATCTGCGTGAAGGCTCAACGATGTAGCCCTCAGGACCAGGCTAACATCACGTGGCGTCCTGCCACGAACGTGCACAAACGGCACTAATATCACATGCCGATCCTCCAGGCACGTAGGACCTTATCACATAAGGCCCTAATATCACATCTTGTCTTGACGTTCAATGGTTAAACTATAATAGTGAAAATATAACTTTTCTATTAGAGGTGTAATATTCCGCTTATGTCGATGGGTAAGAAATTCTCCACATACATAAGAGAAACTGTTTGGATTATTTATACACGTACGCGATATTATGAAATAAAAAGACGTTCAGCTATTACGAACCGACTTACACTGAATTGAAAGAGTCATGTGTATAGAGATTTGGGTGATTTCACTGACGGTGATTTCGTCACCAATCGCGGTCGGAACTGGAGTTGTCAGTTCCTTTAAATGTAAAGTCACGGTGATTTTGCGGAACTGTCTGCTGTCTAAATCAGGGATGCACAGACTTATAGGGAACAGGGGCCACTCGGGAAAATTATACGCCAAGGACGGACCACTACAAAGAATACTTATTAACACAAATATTTTTATTTTTAAATAGTATGAATTACTACAAATGATAAAAATAAAAGAACATTCAAACATGTTTGTTGCAATTATGTAATCGTAATGTAATCTAATCACTACAATGTAACATTTCATGTTTTATTATTTTGATGCATGACATTGCATTGACCTAACAATTTTGTTTATGTTTGGCTCCACATTACTTGTCGCCACACGTAAAATTGCTTCCAGATTTTCATTTGCCAGACGGTTTCGATTTTTTGTTTTGTTAAGTTTCACTGAAAACATTTGCTCACAAATGTACGTCGATCCAAATAAGTTTGCGCATTTCAATGCATTTATTCGCAACTCTTTATAAGCGGTTTTGTCAACGCAACGGTAAAAGTTGAGTAAATTACTTTCATTAAACTTGTTTCGTAAATTATCATTATTTTACATGTCTATCAATTCCAGCTGTATTGATTCCGGTGCATTTTCGGGTGAAATGTTGAAAGGATTTCTGAAAATGTCTAATAGAGGTTTAACTTTTTTGAAGTCTAGAAAACGATCATGAAAAGCTTGTATTAAAATATCATTTTTTTTCAACATAAGCGAAATTGACATCAGTTTTATTGAATTTCTCCATAATTTTTTTGTAGTTCGGAAAATGGCTGTAATTGGTTGAATTGATTTGTGTCCTGAAAAGACTCAATTTGCATTGAAAGGACGAAACATGAGAGTACAACTGCGAAATCAATTGATTTTTGCCTTGGAGTCGCGTATTTAAGACATTCAAGTGATTTGTGATGTTTACAAGAAACGCTAAGTCACACAGCCAATCAGGGTTGTCGAGTTCGGAGACGTCCTATTTCTTTTCCGCCAGAAATATTTTGATTTCTTCAATCAAGTTAAGAAACCGCTCTAGTGACAACCCACGACTTAGTCGCCTTACTTCAGTGTAAAACAGGAGATCACCATATTCGCTTTCAATATCCTCGAGAAATTGTGTGAATTGTCGGTGGTTGAGACCTCGTGATTTTATAAATTTTACAGTAGATACTACAACCTTCATCACATTTTCAAATCCCAATAATTTTAAACAGAGGGCCTTTTGATGTATAATGCAATGAAACTGCATTAATTCCTTGATATCTATGTTTTTAGTTTGTAAATACTCTTTTAACATAGTTATTATCCCAGATTTACTTCCAACCATTGAAGGTCTCCGTCAGTCGTAATTCCAGATAATTTCGTTAAATCCAAATCCATTATAGAACATTTTTCCAGAAGAGCTTTGAGCATGTCACTCCCCTTGGTTTGACTTGTCAAAGAACTCATACCAATCAGTTTTTCAGTCACTTCAAAATTTTGCGATGCACCTCGTAAAAATATTAGGAGTTGAGCAGTGGAACTTATATCTGTAGATTGCTATAGAAAAATACTCAACACTTTTCGATTTTGCAGCTAATTGCTCTTCTATATTAGCTGCTAATGTGGTAAGTTTTCTTTGAACAGTCATCCGATTTAGTTGAATTTTCTCAAACCTCTTTGCATCTTTCGGACACATTTTTTTTTGCGGCGATATTTAAACACTGCTTAACAAACCCAGCATCTTTAAGAGGCCGACAAGTTTTCGCTATTATTCGAGATATTTCAAAGCTAACTTCAGTAGCTGTTTCAGTATCTTGAATTGGTGTTGTAAACATAGCTTGCTGGCCTATTAGTTCCTTTTGTAAAGTGGAAATTTTTTGAGTTAGATTTTCGTCGGTTAATTTGGTAAAAGTATGATGCTGGGTTTCATAATGCTTTTTCACATTATATTCCTTCGGAATAGAAACACTACTCTTGCATATTAAACAGACACTTTTGTTATGCGATGAAATAAAAAAGTATTTTTCGGTCCAAATATCTTGAAACTGTCGATTTTCATCTTCAACCTTACGGCTGCGTTTTTTACTGGGGCCTGGTTTATCCATATCAAAATTGATATTATATTGTTACGTAGGTAGATGCCAAGTTTCGAACGACGAAATATTGATTCTCCACAGATTACAATTCAAACAATATAACGTTCGCTTGTCCGTAGTTAAAACTTAACTGCCCCGATAGCGGGCGATGCGTTGTATTTATACGAGTTACCTAACATCAAGAACCTACCACATTGTTTGGGGATAATACCGACGTGTTTCGCGAATCCTAGAGTAATCTAGTTGTTTCGACAGATTTCTAGTCTCGTAACAATATGCTTGGAACAACGAGGGGCATACCTGTCCTACATAGTAAACATAAACAAGAAGGTAGTAGGTACTTAAGGATACATATCTTACTAACAATTACAAAAGTTAGAATAAAATAAAAAGTTAAGAAATATTGATTTGAATGAATTTTTACCTATTTTTGTAGTTATTCGAACAATTTCTAAAATTCGTTGGCGGGCCGCATAAATATCGACAATGGGCTGTGCGGGGCGCGGTATGTGCATCGCTGGTCTAAATAGTATTTATTTGGTAGGAGCTGGAGTGATTATTTTGAGTTTTTGTAGTTGATCGGAGATCGGGGTTAAAAATAAATATCTATGAAATTCTAAAGTGTGGCAATTTTATGATAAAATTGAAGGAATATCAACAACTTATTTGCAAATGTTTAAATTTTGTTGTAAAATAAACTTTAAATTAACAAATAAATATAAAATTTTTGATTTGCTCTGTAATAAAAAAAACAAAAAACTATTTGCTAATAAAATAAACCAAAAATGTATAATACTGTGATGAATCATCCGACGATGCGTCAAGCCTGGTATCATCTCGAAAGATGTCGATGCATCGGGAAAAAATCTAGACAAAGGTTCACGAATATGCTAGAACTTTTTCCGTGAATATAAATAACACTCGAGAGGATTTTAAGCCATTCAACGGGTAGTCGCTGCGTCGAGTTGATATTGTAATA
This sequence comes from Melolontha melolontha, assembly GCA_935421215.2. Taxonomy (NCBI): domain Eukaryota; kingdom Metazoa; phylum Arthropoda; class Insecta; order Coleoptera; family Scarabaeidae; genus Melolontha; species Melolontha melolontha. The sequence continues at coordinate 16,698,048 of OW285236.1, forward strand.
AATAAACATTCATATAAATTCTGTGTAAATAAATATTGTTATAATTAGTTGTAGTTTTAAGTTGTTTATTTAGTGTATACCGTTTTTATTGTTAATATAGTGTGTGTTTAAATTACCGTTAGTTTTATTTAAGAACCCGAAAAGACAGATACATTACAGTACGAAAAGACGTTTATTTTAAAAATCGAAACTCACAGAATTAAAAGTGACTGATTTAAAACGAGAATTAGAGGAGAGGGATGACGATACAACCGGCAAAAAGGCAATCCTCCAGCAACGACTTCGAGACGTGTTGAGCCAAGAAGGCGAGGATCCAGAGAATTATGTCTTTCAAGTTCCAGGCGGGGATGCTGACGTGAATTCGCTGTTAATGAAAATGGAACAACGAATAGTAGATTCAGAAACTAAAATGGAGCAGAAGAGCCTGGAAGCTTCTAGAAACTTAGCAAAAAGTCTAGAACAAATGGAACGGAAGAATCTGGACGGTGTAAAAAGTTTAGAACAACGATTAATAGACAATTCGCAAACTTTAGAACAGCGTCTAATAGATTCTCAAGCGCAGATGGAAGAAAGAAACCTATAAACTTCTAGAATCCTCGAGAAAAATCTAGAAAAGAAATTACTGGAAAATTCTAGAACTTACGAGAAAAGTCTGGAACAAATGGAGCAAACTCTGGAATTAATGGAAAATAAGAATTCGAGAGCTTTGGAGAAAGTTCTAGAACAGCGACTAGCGAAAAACTCAGAAGCGTTAAAGGAAGAGGTTTTCATAGTTGTAGAGGAGAAAATTGGAGAACATTCTAGACTTTTAGAGGCGATAATGACTCAGATAAAATTGGGTCATTCTGATCCCAAGCAGGTTAACGAAGAAGTTATACCAAGGCCCATCTAAATAAAAGAAGAACTTGTGGCTATCTCGAAGAGCAGAAGTAAGCCACCAACCTTCAATGGAAAGACGTCATAGACGACTTACCTGACGCAATTCGAAGCAGCCGCAGAAACAAACGCATGGTCTTCTGTCGAGAAGGCTACTTCTTTAATCATAGCATTGAGGGGTGATGCTAGTGATATTTTGCAGACATTGCCTCCTGAGGAAGGTAATGATTATTTTCAACATATTAAACGCTTGGAGATGAGATATGGCCATGCGCATTCGGAAGAAGTATACCATACCCAACTGAAGAATCGATAACAGAAGAAAGGCGAGAATCATCAGGAATTTGAGATACTGCTCGTCTAGTTCGACTTGCATATCCGATGGCGACAGATAATTTCATGGAACACCTAGCTGTCCAGACGTTCATAGATAGTCTCCGGGATTTTGATACGCAGCAAGCATTAAGGTTGGCACCACCGAAAATCTTGATGAGGTTCCAGTCGTCAGAAGAAGCAGTCGATTGCCTTCAAAAACACAATTTTGACTGTACCAACAAACGAGTGGAATAATTGCTTCCAAAATTTGTTCGAATGCATGCAAAAGTGCATTAATCTTCGTGGAGAATACGTGGAGAAAAATAATAAAGTCTTTAAAAGCTATTTGCTCTGATTTATTTCAGCTCTATATGCTCTATATGGTCTAGTAATGAATTTTGTTCTATCAAATGACACCAGATATATGACGCCACCTGGCGACGAGTTAATGGACAGTAATATGCGTATTTTTTCTTCTTTTGTAATAGCTTAGCTATTCGAGGAGAAATCGCTTTCATTGGCGTAGTCTGTTTTGTCCGTCAGATGTCACAAGGTTATCTGGTGTCATTTGATAGGATAAAATTCATTACCAGACCAGAAAGCAAATTTGATTGAGATTTTAAAAAGACATACCTTGTTATGAAGCTGCTGAAATGCTTTACAAAGCAAAATTAATACTGCACTATATAGAAGAGCATAAAATACATTCAATACATGTATGTTCCATATTTCTTCTTCCTCGCCAAAGTCGTTGAAAAGAAACAGAATTACTGAGTAATAGTGCGTCACTAGTTTTACTATTTGAGCGAAGACGTACATTAAAAGTTCCGGATTCATAGCGTCATTATATGATCTCATTGAAGTACATAGTTCTTCATGGAAAGCTCTCAAATATTGCACTAATTCATCGCCACTGAATCTCTGAATTAGACTCGAAGCGTCATGGTCACCACTGCAAATTCTAACATCAACGACACCCATGAATTCAATTTTCTGTCTTTCTGAAATATGCGGGCAATCATGTAGGGGTTTGCAGTTTAAGCATTTGATAAGAAATTTCTCGAAACAATTAAATAAAATACACAATTGAACGCTACTGGAGACCAAAAATAAAAATAATGAGTAATCATGGGTTATTAGTAACTGCTTAGATACATGGCGTAGTATTTTTATTAAATCGAACGGATGAGACACCACGAAATTAGGAAAAGAAACAACAAAGAGAAAGGATAGAAAATACCCGATATTCATCTTCTGAATTGCCGACAAACTCTCCGGACATGCGGGTATTTTTCGCATGATGGAATAGTAAAGATTAAGGGATTTAACAAAAAGTTTCCTTCTAAAAATTGTTGCTAAAATATACTGAATTGTACACATACTGCAGAAGATGAAATTAATATCGCTCATAATAGTGAACAAGTGCTTCCCTTTCACCGTGTAAAATATAGTCAATATCTCCGCATTAAAAAACAATGCTGTTACCGCCAGAATTATTAAAAAGACCGAGTAACATATTCTATATTTTGAAATATCAAAATGACAATAGTTTTTTCTGTGGTCGGCCTTAATTGGCATTAACCCATTTAAATTAAAAATCAATCCGATTAATCTATATACTTTGCAATAGCATATATCACTGGTATTCTTAGGATCAGTCATTGTCTATTCTGAAACAGTAAATGAAGGGCATTACGGGAAATATTATACTTCTAATATTACAAGGAAAATAAGATTATAACTACTAATTTGTCTAATTTTATTTACAAACCACTATCATTACATTGTATCGTTATCTTATATGTAGATATACCGTGTGTACTATAACAATTTCCAAAGGCTATAATATCTTTATTTATTATCTGATTTTAATGATATATACAGCAAATTAAACGGTTTCGGAAAGAGGGCGCATACGAATTCAGCACCGAGGACACGAACTCGGCACCGATACTAATTACTAGAGCAGACCAATTTCCGTGCGCGCCATGTGCGCCGATGTGAGGATGATTGTATTGCGTCAAAACTAATAAAAAGCATTCAGTATGTGTTTGGTACTTGCTTAGACTGCATGTAAGTGTAAGCATACGTAATAAAATGTCGTCAACACATAAATCGAGAAAACGACCTTTGTCAGACGAAGTGAATAAGTTTATTATGTAACAAATCGGAGACTGTAACTTATAAGTGAATAATAAAATTAAAAAACCCTTACCACAATAGAACTTAATGATTCTAATTACGTATTTCTACAACCACGTTGTCATCTTCAGTAGAAAAAAAAGTGTAACACTTGAACGCACAAAAACACTCACAAAAGGATTGTTTTGAACGTCTTCTAGTTTAACACTAAAATGTTCAATCTTGAATGCTACAAAAATCACCTACATTTTGGTAAACCCCACCTATTCATGCAAGAGCATTAACCCATTATTTGTAAATTCTATAGAAAAACCGTTTAGAAATATTATAAAAGCCGTAATTTAACATACATTAAGAATCCAATTCTGAAACTAATCCTTAAATTATGTTGAAATATAAATTTGGAAATTAATGTTGAGTCAGAATATTTTAATGGCAAATATTGCAATGAAACGAATTTAAAAATAAATTCCATGAATTCGAATATTTTTTAATGGTTTTCCTATTTTTCTTGCTTTAATAACATCTAACTGTCAATTAACTCAAATAAAGAAGAACCTGGTATAGGACCCAAATCTGCGTTAATTACGTTATTCCTATTTTTAAAGATAAAAATGCTCTCAAAACTATCTAATTCGCGGGGGCGTGTGACGTTTTTTATTAATCTCAGACAGTCAGATGTTACGTTGTGATCTGATTCAAGAATATGTCGGGCAACACTTGATTTTTCCGGTCTATTGAATCTAATATGCGAAACATGTTCTTTATAACGAGTTAGAATCGAACGTTTTGTCATATTTATCATATTATATAATCGATTATTCTGATAGAGCTAATAATTTAATTTCTGAAGGGCCTTATGTAGAACTGAATAAGAACCCTTTACCCAAAATGATAAGTAAAACTAAAGCCGCGTTAAAAAATTGTCCAAACTTAAGAACTAATTCCAACCTTTATAAATTACAATGTGCAAATCTGTTAATGCCTAGGTTATATTGCTTACCTAAAATCCACAAACCAGGTAAGTCGATGAGACCTATTGTTGCTGGTATTGACTCACCGACTTATTTGATTTCAAAATGGTTAGGGAATGAATTCAGAAAATTACCAGAAAAACCAGTTAGTTTATCGGTCAATAATTCTTTAGAATTTATTCAGAAAGTTAAAGATTGTCGACTGGAAGATGGAGACATTTTGGTTTCATTCGATGTAGCGTCCTTGTTTCATTCAGTACCTATCCCAGAAACGTTAAAATATTTGTCTGAATTACTTCATAGCAATCACGTTGAAAAGGAAAAAATAAATGAATATTTGCAGTTAACAAGCCTTTGTATGGCCCAAAATTGCGTCCAATTCGAAGGCAAGTTCTTTGAACAGCAACAGGGTACAGCCATGGGTAATTGCTTATCTCCATTTATCTCGAATTTATTTATGAGTCACTTTGAGATTGAGTTTAAAAAGTCAGCCAAATATTTTCCAAACATATGGGTCAGGTATGTAGACGCTGTGTTTGCAATTTTTGATACCAATAAGTGCGATTTATTTTGTAACAGAATTAAATTCAAAATTTCCTAGTATTAAATTCACGGTTGAAAAGGAAAACAACGGAGGTTTGCCATTTTTAGATACCTTAGTAATTAGGAATGACAAAAACTTAGAGTTTGATATTTACCGAAAAGAAACCAACGTCAACAGATTTATAACCGCAGATTCAAACCATACTTTTCAGCACAAGAGTGCCTCTTTCAATTTTCTTATCAATCGTTTGTTAAGCATGCTAATGACAAAGTATAGATATGAAAAGGAATTAACTTTAATTATGAAAATCGCGAGTTACAACGGTTTCGATTGAGAAATAATAAACAAGCTAGTTAGAAAACATAAAGTAAGAAAAACAATTCAGGATTCCACATGTTTGCTACCTCAAAAAATTTATTAGTTTACCGTTTCACGAAACTACGAAAAATTTAAGTAAAACCTTTAAACAGTATAATGTTCAAGTAGCATTTCGGTCGAATAACTCCCTAAAATCTCTATTAGGCAACGCGAAAGACAAAGTTGAGGTAAACAACAAATCTGGAATCTATGAAATAAATTGTAAGGATTGTGATAAAAAATATGTCGGCCAAACAAAACGTTCGATTCTAACTCGTTATAAAGAACATGTTTCGCATATTAGATTCAATAGACCGGAAAAATCAAGTGTTGCCCGACATATTCTTGAATCAGATCACAACGTAAAATCTGACTGTCTGAGATTAATAAAAAACGTAACACGCCTCCGCGAATTAGATAGTTTTGAGAGCATTTTCATCTTTAAAAATAGGAATAAGGTAATTAACGCAGATTTGGGTCCTATACCAGGTTCTTCTTTATTTGAGTTAATTGACAGTTAGATGTTATTAAAGCAAAAAAAATAGGAAAACCATTAAAAAATATTCGAATTCATGGAATTTATTTTTAAAATCGTTTCATTACAATATTTGTCAGAATATTAAAATATTCTGACTCAACATTAATTTCCAAATTTATATTTCAACATAATTTAAGGATTAGTTTCATAATTGGATTCTTAATGTATGTTAAATTACGGCTTTTATAATATTTCTAAACGGTTTTTCTATAGAATTTACAAATAATGGGTTAATGCTCTTGCATGAATAGGTGGGGTTTGCCAAAATGTAGGTAATTTTTGTAGCATTTAAGATTGAACATTTTAGTGTTAAACTAGAAGACGTTCAGAACAATCCTTCTGTGAGTGTTTTTGTGCGTTCAAGTGTTACACTGTTTTTTCTACTGAAGATGACAACGTGGTTGTTGAAATACGTATTTAGAATCATTAAATTCTATTGTGGTAAGAGTGTTTTAATTTTATTATTCAAGTTTATTATGGATTTCCCGGACTTAATATACGATGGCTCAAAAATTAAATGTTTAGTGTGCAATACATATCTAATGTGTTGGTCAAAAACACATTGTAAAGAACACGTAAGCAGTTCGAAGCACAATAATAACAAAATTAATCGACAACAGTTTATACATGAACTATGTGTACATATTCATGTGTTCATGTGTTGAAAAAATTAAGGACGTGGTTTTATAAATATGTTTACAATAGCTGGTTGGAAAGCCTTAGCGGCAAATGAAGAACGGCAATATTTCTAAGAAATATGGTACAAATGTCTTCAAATATTAAAAAGTTAATACGTAAAAAAATGCGTAAAAATTGTGTATACACAAATAAAATAATATTTTACAGTACAACATAAATGTTTTGCCATGGTCAGCAAGAAGTCATGACTTGAACCCAGTTGAAAACGTATGAGGCTTCTTAGTCAAAAAGATATATCAAAAAGCTTCTAGGCCTGCAAACCGCGGTCAACTCTGGGAATTTATTAAAAATAATTGCCAAGCGCTCGTAAATTCCTACGACATGCGACATTTAATTTTGTCCTTGCCAAGAATATTGGAAAGTGTTGTGGCAGCCAATGGCTCTGCAATAAAATATTAATAACACTATTCCAATTTTACTATAGCCATTAGTTTTCTCTTATAATAAATGGTTTTTGTAGTTTTATATGCGTAGATGTTAATTTAATTTTGTAAAAAATAAACCGTTACTGTAACTTTATATTCTTTTAATTAGTTTATTGCACATTTAATGCAGATAATACCAATTCGACAAAAAGGCACTAATAAAAGTAATATACTTATGTTCTCAATATTATCCCCTCTCTGTAATACGACTGGCCAAAGCCACAATTAAAGTAATGAATTTCAGTAAAAAAAAACCCATGACAACCAAATGGCATTCATATTTGGATTGCGCCGCCTGTACTGTTAATGTGGTTTGAGGGACCAACGTTCCCAATAAATATTGTTGCATATTATTTTCTTGTCATTCCTTTCTTAATCTTAAGTCATTGGATATGTAGCCTGATTTTACGTGGGTACGTTAACGCATATGACGTAGATCCACCGTTACAAGCCGCCTTTAAATCGCCGTAGCAACCTTCTTCTTCTTCTTCTGTTTTGGGTTGGACGCCAGCACGTCTAAACACTTGAGGCGACCTTTTAATTATAGTCAACAGTGGGACTCTGTGTGATCTCGACGTCTACTGCTACAAAGCGAGTACTCTGTGTCACTATCGCTATGGCTTCGGACAAACTCGGATAACAATAATTGCTCATTTTAATATTGTTGTGGCAACATTCGGTGTACTTTTAGGGTTTTTCTTTAAATAACTTACATAATAGTGGCAAGTCTGTCCAGTTTGACAGAAATTAGATAAGAGTTTGTAGTACTTCCATTTAAATATAAAAATTGTAAAGCGTTATTTATTTCAAGTTTATACTGAAAAATAATAATTAGAACGTCAGTTAAATTCTATAAATTATCTGAATAGAAAGTAAAAAATTGTGTTCTAGATGGTCCCTATTCATATACATAATATTTTTGCGGTAGAACAGGAAGAATTTCTAGAAGAAATGCGTGAATATAATATTCAACGACGGTTATTACGTGATAACAGTGACCCTTTCATGATGAACGAAATTCACTTTATCAATATGTTTCGCTTGAATAAAGAAATGGCCCAATATGTCTATGAAAGAATATTACCTAGACTTATGTATCAGAAAATTTGGTTGCTGTACCACCAATTTTACGTTTTTTTTGCACCTTATATTTTTATGCAACAGGCTCTTATTAAAGAACAATCGGAGAAAGCTTTAATATATCTATATCACAACAAATGGTGTCACGAGCTATTGATGAAATAAGTGTTGCAATACAAGAAGAGCTCTAGCTGAAGAATGGATCAGTTTTCCTAATGAAGAAAATTTCGTTAGAGTTAAGGGTAGATTTATGGAAGCTATACAATTTCTTGGCGTTATCGGAGCAATAGACTGTACCCACATAGCAATTGTAGCTCCTCGTATTGAGGAACACAATTATGTAAATAGAAAAGGATATCACTCTAAAAATGTTCAAGTAGTAAGTTGCACATATATGACAAATATATATTATTAAGTAATTACTTTCAAATTGCAGATTTGTGATTATGATCTGAATATAATAAATGTTAATGCTATATATCCAGGTTCATCACATGATTCTTTCATATGGAGAATGTCAGCAGTGCAACGATTCTTGCAAAATATATATCAAAATGGTTGGTATATATACAATAATAATATTGAATGTATATCTAACATAAAAATTGTATTATAGGTAACACAAATTCATGGCTAGTTGGAGATTCGGGTTATTCGCAACAACCATGGCTAATGGTACCAATACTAAATGCAGCCGAAGGGACACCAGAATTTAAATATAATCAAAGGCATATCCAGGCAAGAAATTGCATAGAAAGATGTTTTGGTATTTTAAAAGGGCGTTTCCGTTGTTTACTCAAGGAAAGGTGTTTGCGTTATGAGCCAGATAAAGTGGGAATTATTGTAAATGTTTGTTGTATACTTCATAATATATGCAGACATGGCCAAATTGAAGAAAATTTTAATATTCCTGTTGAACGTAACAATGAAGATCCTGTAAATATTAGTATCAATGAACACGAAGGAAGAGCAGCACGAGCAAATATTATAAGAAGATACTTTAATTAATAAAGCAATTGTACTGTATAAACCATATAATGAGTAAAATAATAAAGATGAAGACATTAGTTTCATGTTATTTTATTTTTCAAATTACATATATATTATTTCTTTAATGCATTTGCAATAGCCTGCAAAGAATCTGCAATGCATGCCATAGCAGTCGCCATTTTCTCAACATTCTTGTCAATATTCTTTAGTGTATTTAATGTTGCTGTATTTGCTTCTATAAGGCGACTGCTTAGTTGCAGTTTTTGAATCTTTGTACGATTCTCTAGTTTTTCTTTTTTTGCTGTGTGCATGCTGGTTGAAGTACCTTCGAATAACCTCTTCTTACATTCTGCCTTCGGTATGCCATAGTTACATCCATCCAAAGATAGACTGTTACTTGAAGAAGGTACATCATTCCTTAATGTAAATATCTGAGGCAGTAACGCGCCAAGTATCTTCGGCGCCGTCGTGCAAAATACTGATAGGCGCCTTTACCCTATATGTATTGAGCCAAAATTACCAGCCACTCTCCCACAGTTCAACATTGAAATTTATGACTTTTTATTGCTGTCAATGCTAAAATAATTGTAATAATTGTTTTATGTAAATTTGTTGATTTGTTGTAAACTTTCAAAAAATGTTTTTAATATTTTTAAAATTTTACTTAGGCCGTAGGCGCCTTTAAGGTCTTGGCGCCGTTGTGCGCTGCACGACCTTGCCCATATGGACGGCGCGTCACTGAACTGAGGAATGTTACAGTTATCCTAATGAAGAAAGAAATAAAAATAGATATAATAATTTTATTAGTTATATATTACTTTACTTCTACTTGGATTTTGTCTAATGTATCATTAGTGTTTGGTGTTAATGACACTGATTGGCTAGTCTAAAAATTATATAGTTCTTATGACTTTCAATATATTAATTTCACAATAAAATTAACCTGTGAGAAACCTAGTTCTTGCACATTATCTTCATCTATACTTTTTCTGCCTAATATATTCAGCAGCCGCTCTTCACATTTATTTAGAGGAGGTTGCTTCTGTTCACCTCCACCAGTTTTCTCGATATCTTGTTTCACTTTTGCAGCTTTTGCCTTCACTTTGTATTTCCAGTCAGTTACAGCCTGAACAAATAAAATTAGTTAAAATATTGCAAGAAAAATTCATAAAAATATGTATTACTTTTCTCCACTCTTCTATTGTTTTAGTTCCATAGCCAAGACCGTTCAACATTCCCACTAATTTAGACCATAATTTTGAGGCCTCACTTCTCCCATTAGGGTTAGAAAATTTATTGGTCAATATGCACGGATTTATTTCAGCAAAATCCAAAAACGCACTCCAATGGTCTTGATTCACCTTCATTTTTGAATAGCTAAAAACCCAAAAATTGGAACTGGACTTTTCAATATAAATTATACGCACAAAATATTTATAAAAATTTAATAAATATTTACAAATAGTTCGTTTAATGTGTATTTATTATTAAAATAACTACAAAATAGACAAGACTAAAGTAAAATCGACTTACCTTATGTGCCAACGAACATAAAATAAAACAGTCGCCATAAAATTTCAAAAGCAGAAAATACGTGATATTTTCAAATTTGTACAGAAAATTATTATTCATGTTCTTTCTCTTTCTTACACGTGTTTAAAGTTTCATAGCATGTGTTTCTCTGTTCAACGCGACACCGTTTAACCTGTCGCTTTGAAGCGATAGTTTTGTTATAGTGGGGGAATCGAAATTTACAATAGATATACACACAGAGTATCTTTTTAGATCGTCTTGAGTCGACAATAGATATCGATAGCAGACAGAGTCCCACTACAGGTTAACAAGGTTTCGTAAGAAACCCCGCTCGTCTTCACTGAAGCTAAGTCATTGATACTGGCTGGCTGGCTTGTATGTTTAATAGCAACCTGTCCACGAAGGGTAAGTCCTTGGAAGGCTATTAAATCTTAAAAGTTATCGAAGCCAGTTTTTGCGATTTTTATTGTTTGCACGTTGCGTGTAGCAGGTTTTGCAACAAGAAAAAGAGTTAATTTTATTATTAATCAATTTTGTTTAATTTTAAGTTTTTTAACATACATTAAATAACTAACAATACATTTCAATATTGCGACCACCAAAATCAATAGAAGAATAGTAGCAAGTAAAATAACCCCATACACATCAAAATTTTCACGTTGAAACAAAGTCATATTTCGAGCATTCGTAGACAAGTGATTCAGATCCTTGTTTCTAAGAGCATATTCTACCCAGAAGACAGCCCTCTCTAATGGTGTTTCCTTTTGATCTCGGAATAATTGTGAAGTTTTCATTATGTTTTGTTTGTAACTAAAATAAATAGAATAAACAAAGTCCATCTTTGAAAAACTAGATACTTACATGGGATTATTTAGTAGTTCTTGAATTGTTTCGTATAAGATATCTTCAGTTAAGTCACTAATATATAACCTTTTTCCGAGTTCCTTCCCTACCATTTTGGCAGCTATTACTGTTTGATCTGAAAAGAATGGAAAGCCAAGCACAGGAACACCGTGGTATATAGTTTCGTGATTGCTTAAAACACCACTGTGTGTTATGAATAATTTAACATTCTTGTGCGCTGAAACATAACATGAATATGATAAATAATAAAGTAGTTTATTCATTATACAATGCTTGTATAAGGAACTTGAAACTAAAGATTACTTTTGTGAATAATAATAATAACCATAGATATGTGGGTTGAGTGCAATTTTTCCCAGCGATAGACTGAGTAAGTGCGAGGAAAATTGGCAATAATACGAGGGATACACTGAAAACTTCGGGAGCCAGCAGTATAGTTGGTACCTGACCTATGATTTATAAAAATTCGGCTAACTTCACATTTATGTGAGCGAAAACAAGTGACAGAACAAGTGGCGGCTCTTTAATGAGAGCAAGTGAGCAATTGCACCCCCTGGAATTATGAAACAAAACAAACCAAGCTAACTGTGAAATTATTTATTTATTATGTATTCATACTTTCATAGTTATTGACGAGGAACGTGGCACGCTACCAACGTACATACACCAATCGTCGTCATAGATATACTGAGCAAAGCCCAACTGTTGCTCTTTTAAGGCATTAACATTAAATTGATGGTGTGGAAAACTGTATTTTGCCGTACTTCAATGTCGTATAATACATAGCGTTGAAGCAACTGAACCAGACTGCTCTCGGGCGTTATTACAATGAATACGGTATCTTTTTTAGAGAACAACGCGTTTTCGCCGTTAACGTATAATGAAAAAATCGCAGAAAAAAATCTTAAACGGCCGATGCCTCAATTATGTTTAGAAAATAAACAATCTGTTAAAGGTAAAGACGTTATAAGAAAATTCAAAATGAATATTTATCAGAAAAATGACTGGATTTGTGGGTGTGAAATTAAAAATACTTTGTTTTGTTTTCCGTGTCTTTTGTTTGGTGGTGAACCGTCTTGGTCAAAGAACGGAATAAGAGACTTATTCATCTTAGTGCTAAAATTATTAAACATGAAAATTCCGAAGGGCATTTGAAAAATATATTTAGTCTAAGAATGTTAGGAAAAAATAACATTCAGAATGTTTTAGATTCATCATATAGAAAAGCAATTCAACAACACAATGAAAAGGTAACAAAAAATAGGCGTGTGTTAAATTTAATAATAAATTGCATTATATTTTGTGGCGCGTTTGAACTGGCACTTCGGGGTCATGATGAGCAGCAAACGTCGAATAACAAGGGCATTTTTCGGGAATTGATAAATTTTACGGCAGAATTGGATAAATCGCTCAGAGATCACATCGAAGCAGCACCGGTTTTTAAGGGATTATCAAAAACGATACAGAATGAGCTGCTTGATGCAATGTTGAACGTGTATCATGAACAAGTTGTCAGTGAAATTAAAGCAACCGACTTCATATCTGTGATAGCTGATGAAACCACAGATGTGTCCAATCAGTTTCAGTTGGTGGTTGTTTTAAGATATATTGTTAACGCGAGACCGGTCGAAAGATTTAGGAAATTTCTTCTGCCTAGTGGACATGATGCTAATTCTTTATCTGCCTCCATCCTTAACGAAATTAGTTTGCTTGTTGATGACCCAGAAAAGCTGATTGCACAGAGCTATGATGGGGCAGCAGTTATGAGTGGTGCTATTAACGGCGTGCAAAGACATGTCCAAGACCAGTATACACGGGCTAATATTGTACATTGTTATGCACATCAGACAAATCTAATTATGTCACATGCTACATCGAGCAGTAGTAATTGCAGAATTTTGTTTGCCAATCTGACGGGATTATGTACATTTTTCTCCACTTCACCACAACGAGCTGCAAGATTGGAAGAATTCCTTCAGAGAAAAAGCTTACCTCGTTCTTCAAAAATAAGATGGAACTTCAATTCTAGGACAGTGAATACAATATATGAGCACCGAGAAGAAATAATTGAAGCTCTAGAACAAATCGAGGGAGAAGCTAGTTTACAAACTACCATTCATCAAGCTGCTAGTGTCAATTTGCGAATTTTAGAGGAGGAAAATTGTATCTATTGGTTAACTTTCTTTCATCAAATTATGCCACATGTGGACATATTGTTTAATCAATTACAAAATGTCAATACAGATGCATTAAAGATCAAGAATAATTTAGATAATTTTGAACGTGCTATTGGAAAAATTCAACCGAAATCGCTGACACAGATAATTAGTTGGTTAAACAAAATGACCCAGAACTGACTCCTCGACCATCAAAGCGGCGAAGAGTAACTGATGGTAGCCAAAGAAGGAGGGAAACTATTGAAGTGTGCGATATTATTTTGCTAGAAATAAAAACTAGATTTCAGTATACAGGGCACATAATATTAGCAAAGTTAATTTCTTTTAAACAGTTCTCCTCTTTTAAAAAAAAAATTCCGGAAGATTGGCTTAAAGAAGCAGTAAAATTTTATTCATGCCTCAATGAAAGCAGACTACGAACTGAATTAAGCGTTCTATATTCCAGAGAAGGATTTAGGCAAAATATAGAAGTCGGTGCTGTAGGTCTGCTAGGTCTTCTGCTGGATGGATTAAGCGACACCTTTAATGAAGTTGTTACGCTTTTAAAAATTGTAATTACAATCCCAATGACAACGTCCGAAGCGGAACGCCAGTTTTCACGGCTAAAGAGAATAAAGACTTTCCTGAGAAATACAATGAAAGAAGAGAGATTAAATGCCCTTACTATGTTATCTTGTGAAAAAGAATGTATAAATGATTTCCCAAACTTTAATGAAAAGTGATAGAACTGTTCTGCAAGTCAAAGACACGTAAAATGGACTTCGTTTATCGTCAGATGTAATTAAACGGTGTAGTGTAATATTTACTATTCCCTCAAAACAAACTCTACAATGAACAGTACCTGTCTGGAACAGTACGTCGGTGAAATTTATAAGGATTGGGTAAGCGTTTTTGTATTACACTTTTTAATTTTGAAATTATGCACTCCCTATGTGAACCACCCCGAGCCGCCACTGCCTTCACTATTAAGAATATTGTTGTATTGCTTTACATTAAGAATGCCGAGAAAACTTTGAAAGATATTAATTTTATTGTAACATTGATGAGAAGGCGAATACAGATTTGGAAGGTTAAAATCCCCAATAAGATGAAGGAATTATTAATTAAACAGAAGAGTCTAAACTGCCTATAAACGCTACGAACACGATTTACAGGATCAATTTCATAATTTTTGTCAATAATTCCTGTTTAAACAATTTTTTTTAGAAATTTTCATATTTACTCAGTCTCTAGTCATAACTAATTTTCTTTTTTTATGCTACGTAATTTATTCATAATCTTAGTTTAAAGTTATTCAAAGCCAAATTACTTAGTTCTTTTTTTTTGTCGTTATATTTCAAAGTTAAAATTATTCCATTTATAAAGTATAACGTAAAGTTTCGTTCAAGTAAGTTTTTTTTTTTTTGTTTTCCTTTGCGGATAAATTCCACGTGTTGTTTGGCAAGTTTTTTTCTCGGTTTGCGCAAAACGTATTTCTTTCACCTAGAAGTTTTTGTCCTAGAAGGATAAAATTTGGTTTATTTTTTTCTAAAATTTACGATTTTAAATTTATAAATATATTTGCTCTATTTGTTCTGTTTAAATTAAATCTCTAATTCATTTAGTTTTAAAATATTGTAGAACTTAGTCAAACATTATTTTGTTCAATGAATGCCAATATTCGAGTTTGTAAATTTTAACTTTAGTTTATTTAAAATATAGTTAAATCTCCAGACGTATACAGGGTCTGCCCAATAGATCCGACCTATAATTTTGTATTTAGACGTGTGAACCAGATAAATACGTATGTTGACGGGGGTTAATCAATTAAATAATATCATATATTATTAATATCAATTAATTTTTGTTAATTTAATTTTTTTATATAAACAGGGTAGCAACTTAACGCCTACTATTTTGATAAAGATATTTTAATAAAGATTGGTGCTTTTTAGCCTGGTTCGAACTTTTCTTTTCTTTGTTTTATCGTTTAGGACGACTTGGATTTTCTTTTTTAAATTATCAAAACGCTATTTTCACCGTAGAAAATATTATCGGTACATTTTCAGACGCTTGTATAACTAACTATAAGAAAAATAAATATCTGAGTTTAGAAAAAAACACATGATGGCGATGTCTGATAAAACAATTTAAAAGTTGAGGTCCGATATGGGAGCCTTGCAAAAACTTAAGACAAGCCAGATTACCTAATACATCATTTTGTGGATACCATTTCCTGATAATAACATTTTTTGGGACATTTTCCAAGTCGTCCGCTGTGTACTTCCACAAAACAGTCTGATTCAATTTGGCGAAGACTTTCAAGAATATATTCTTCGTTTCCGCTGACAGCCAGGCAGGCTGAATAATTGTGCCAAAAGAGAAAAATATTATGCCTTTATTTGCGCTGTCCAATACTCGTTGGAGATCCTGCAAAATGAAGGAGACATATATTAATAAGACATATTAAGTGTTAAAAATTCATACGTTTGATAATTTTTCCGAACGTCCAACGTGCAATCCTCCTATAGGTATAATACTAGGTGGCAAAGGATGCGGATAATCCAAGACGGGATCGTAATTCGTCAATAAGATTCCCACTTTTTTCTCCACTTGTTCAAACGGGTCTATATCTTCACCGTATCTTGCTTGCGCCATTTTATACATACTTGGCATGTAATACCATTTCAAGTTATATTCCAATAAATACAAAAGAGTATTTTCAACTCTTTGAAGGAAAGTCATCTTATCCGTATAAGGTAGGTGATAAACTGGATAATTAAAATAAAAATGACTTCCCATAGTGTCCAAAATGAATGGGGGTATAGCGAACGTTGTCGTTCCAACTACGGGTGGATTACCAAAATGTTCTATTAAGGGATAAAATCCGTGCCCAGTAGTTATATCGAATATAATAAGATCGAATTTGTCCCTTGGATAGCGTAATATTGTTTTTAGTGCGTCAGATTGTAAATGGATTTTGCAAGATAGTTTTATGAATTTCCAACCAGTGACAAAGTTCGAAATTATGTTTGTGAGCTGCTGATCACCAAGTGATACATCATCGAATACGTTATCGAAACCTAAAAAATAAACGATAATGTACGCATGTTTTAAAGAAAGTCATGTATTGCTGATATTTTTTGTCGATCCTTATAGCTTCGGATCGTTTAAAATGAATAAATACATAGGTTGTTTTCTTTTTGTCGATCGCAGCTAAGTAATACACAATTTTTAACATGACGCATTTATCCTTAGTGCTTCGTTCGGGTCCTTTTTGACGAAGTTGCTGTTTTATTTATCTCCTAAACTTCTATTTCTTGTTCTGAAAGTTTGAGCTCTTAGAACCTTATTTGTAATTAATAGGGTAACCTAAATATGCAAGTGGAAAATCCAAAAATATGCGCGTAAATATGCAAATCATTTGTCAAAATATGCACAAAAATGTTGAAAATATGCAAATAAAAAAATACTTATAATTAGAGGCCGGATCATATGCAGTTTGCATAAATTTGCATATTTGCATATTATATGAATTTTGTATATTATTTGCATATTTTGCAGTATCCGAGTTTTATTTATTTACTAAATCAAATTTATTATAGGCATTACTAAAAATATGTCGTGGATGTAACAAACAAACAAAAATTAAACAGCCTTCTTTAAATTAAAAATAGCATTTTATTAAGCCTCTTCTTGTTACTCTTCCCATACATCCAGGCCGAGACAAAATTCCAGGAAAATTTAATACCTTAAAACTTCTAAATAAATACAAAAATACATTTTACCAGAAAATTAGGAGTATATGTGTTTCTTTGCTATTCGGAGAAATTTATTCCCATATTCAAAAGTAATTTTATTTTAAACGTCATTTTACGTTGGCTTTTCGAAGTGTAAACTTGTGAGTTGTGATATATAATAGCAAAAATGCCGAAAATAGCGACTGTGCCTGGATGGATTGCACATTATTAAGAATTGCGTAGGGATGGGGAAAAAGTGTTTTGCGTAGCATGCTGCAAGATTATGAGTAAAATTTTAAGTTTATTTCCTCTTATTAAGTAATTAATTAAGTTTTTAATTATTCCTTCATCTTTTACTAACATTTATTTTATAAGAAAACAACAGATGATGTGATATTTTTTTTGTAGATTATAAGTGAGAGAAAGTTCCAAGTCGACCAATATATGAAAACTCCATCTCGTGCTGCAAAACTAACAAAGATGAAATTGGCGAAGAAGAGTCAGAAAACATTACTGCAATGTTTACCATCAACTTTTAAAAAAAGATAATTTAATGAAGATTTGTGTCAAATGCTTGTGTCGGCAGATATTCCACTACATAAATTAAACAATTTAAATGGCAAGTTATTTTTGCAAAAGTTCATCAGCAAATATAATATTCCCGACGAGAGCACGTTAAGAAAAAATTATATTTGATATATCTATGCAGAAACATTGAATAGCATTAAGAAGGTTGTTGCAAACAATTATCTTTACATATGCGTAGATGAAACTACTGATAGGGTGGACCGATACATAGTTCATTTAATAATTGGTATCCTTAACGTATCGGTTCCAGAAAAATCTTATTTAATTTAATCCAAACAGTTGGAAAAGGCAAATAGTTTGACAATAACAAGGTTTATACAGGAAGAACTGTCAACTTTCTTCTTACCGGAATCGATTCCAACAGAGAAAATTCTATTATTTTTGACGGATGCTGCACCATACATGGTGAAGGCAGCTTTAAACTTGAAAATCCTTTATCCAAATTTAATTCACACAACTCGCTTGGCGCACGGACTAAATCGTGTTGCAGAAGAAGTTAGAAACGATTTTCGATTAGTAAATACTTTAATTAGTAGTAAAATTTACTAAAGAAAAAACTCGGTATATTTGTTTCACAAAATATATTTATTAAATCTCTAACACGTGTTTCGACTTTACAGTCATTGTCAAATTAACCTAGTTGAATAAATTTTTTAGACTTAAAATTAACAAGAATGGATAAACGATTTGAGTTTGATATTTTTAGAAAACCCACTACAACGGATACAGTAATCCCGGCAAATTCCAGTCAATCAGGGAATATAAAAATGGCAGCGTTTCATAGTTTTATACATAGAGTGATTAATTTCCCTTTAAATAATGAGAATTACGAAAAAGAAGTAACCACCATAAAAATAATAGCTAGAAACAACGGATATAAAACAGAATTTATAGATAAAATGATTAACAAAAAACAACGTACTATCCTTACGAAGAATTTTTACTACGGGCACATATATACAAAAACTAATAAAACGTTTCACATACTCAACTATATACCTGGGGTTAGCAATAAAGTTTCTAATAAACTGAATAAATTAGGGTTAAATGTCATCCAAGTGAATAAAGTCAATCTAGAAAATATTTTAGTAAATAATAAAGAAAAAACAGAATTGTGTGATTAGTCAGGTGTGTACGAATTAAGTTGCAGTGATTGTGATGCGATATAGATTGGCCAATCAGGACGCTCAATAAAAGAACGTATTAAAGAGCATAAAAGTTCTATTCTTTATGGTAATATGAATACGGGATTCGCGGAACATTGCATCGAAAATACACATTTGTTCAATACCAATAATTTTAAACTTTTACATACTTGTAATAAAGGAAAAAGACTTTCTCGAAATATTAGAAATTAAAAAAGCCATAAATCTTAATAGACATGTCACAAATACACAGCTGGATTTTTTCAATACCCCTACTATTGATGCCGTAATAAAGTCTTTAAAAACTCATAAATAGTGGTAGAAGTGTATTTTTAGGTCAGTTTACAAACTCTTTGACAATGACTGTAAAGTCGAAACACGTGTTAGGGATTAAATAAATATATTTTGTGGAACAAATATACCGAGTGTTTTCTTTAGTAAATTTTATTCATTATGTTTCACCAAGAGCCAACCGTGTATTTTATACATTATATTAATTAGTAGTGTTAAGAAAGTTAAGAAAGAGTTAAGAAAAAATTATATTCGCTGTATCTATGCAGAAACATTGAATAGCATTAAGAAGGTTGTTGCAAACAATTACCCAAATTTAATTCACACAACTTGCTTGGTGCACGGACTAAATCGTGTTGCAGAAGAAGTCGGAAACCACTTTTCCTTAGTAAATACTTTAATCAGTAGTGTTAAGAAAGTATTTTTAAAGGCCCCATTACGAGTTCAGTTTTACAAACAACATCTACCCGGTGATTCACTTCCTCAACCAGTAATCACACGATGGGGAACGTGGTTGGAGGCTGCTATTTTTCATGCAAATCATTATGAAGGAATAAAGACAATTATTATGGATCTTGATAGGGATGCACAATCTGTGATAGACGCCCAAAAGGTGTATTCGAGTAAAGAAATATCTCAACAGTTGGCGTTTATTAAAGCCAATTACAGTTTTATTTCCACTTCTATATTGCAGTTGGAAAAAAAAATTATGTGTCGCTAATCGAGAGCTTTGAAATAATAAACAAATTTGAAAAGTCATATTTTGATGTTAAAGGAGGAGTGGGACAGTCCGTATATGAAAAATTTTTAAGTGTAATAGGAAAAATGGGGATTTTAAAAAGCTAGAGGACATTGTTCAAATCTTGTGTGGTGATTTAGTAAAAAATATTGAGTTGACAATAGATGATATATTTAATTTGAAATATGCTCCTATAACAAGCGTCGACGTAGAACGAACCTTTTCAATATATAAATACATATTTTCAGACAAGCGTCACAATTTTTCTGTTGAAAACTTTGAGAAATATGTGATTGTAAATTGTTTTCATAGTTAATTATATTGTGAAATATTCTAAATAAACTTGTAGTAAACATAATAGAATATTTTTTCTACAGTATTCCATTTTCTAACATTACTCGTATTTTTTTACCTGCATATTTTTTTTTAAAGAAGTGCATATTTAGGCTAAAACATCTGCATATTTATGCGCATATTTTAAGTTTTTTTTTTGCATATAATCCGGCCTTTACTCATAATACATAAATTTATTAATTTACTTAAAAATAAAGAGACGTTTTAATTTTTCTACATACTGAACTTAACCTAAATATGCATTTATTACACAAAGCAGGTTGTCGTTAGTTATAAAAACAGTAAACCACTAAATGTTTCTGGAAGTTCTCAATTAAATAATTTTGTGTCCTGACTGAATATAGAAATTTATAAATAAAAAAAACTCCTTTCCTCATCAACCGATGTAATAAAATATTAGCTACTTGGCTAAGAAACCCAAAGCCACAATTTTTTTCCAGCACATTTTTTAATTTTTCAAAAATTTTGTCCCCCAATTTGCCTGCGCAAAATATTAGCACAATATAAACATAAACAACTTCGAATCACAATCTGATATCCATTGCTACACAACTAGGAACAAGTCATCTTTCCAAATTCTAAATCACAGGCTAATTTTAACGCAACAATCTGTTAAATTCCAAACCAAGAAATTTTAGAATAATTTACAACAAAAGCCAAGGAATTACCATCAAATAAATTTAAAATACAAATAAAACAGGATCTAATACATGTAGCTTTATATAAAATAGAAGATTTCTTTACTTGTAATATGTAACAACCATTTAATATAAATAATAGTATTTAAGCTACTTCGAGGAACTCTAAAGACAAAATTAAAGAAAGAACGGCCGCTTCATCAAGTCATCGGTTGGATCCTGCATCACGACAATGCTCCGGCTCACAGATCTGCGATTTGTCAATGAACACTTGAAGAATTGGGGGTAGAAATTATGGTTCATCCTCTCTACACACCTGACCTTGCGCCATGTGACTTCCATTTGTTTCCTGAAGTCACAAAAGATTTTAGAGGTCGAAAATTTAAGTCGAATTTAGAGCTCAATAACGCTGTGATGGATATACTAAATAGAATTAATAACAAAGACCTGCATAAAATTTGTGATGACGTGATTTTTGTTTGTTAAGCTCAGTTTTTATATAGCAATAACTAATTAAAATACAGTTGGTCTCTACCATCCACAGATTTTTTTTTGCACAAAAGAAAAAGAAAAAAATATTAAGAAAAACTTATAATAAGCGTTTTAATACATTTTAAAATGAATGTACTACTATTCAAATTCTAGGTATTAACCCAAAAATGATTTTCTGTTGTGGTTTTAAAAAAATTTGTTAAATAGGCTGTCATTACCTGATGTAAATCTTTTATTACATGTATTAATTTTGGACAAGATTTCCGGGAATTTTTACCTGCTAAATCCTATTTATTATGCTTTCACATTATTTGTAATGCGAAGAAGGATTTCAAGTTTATCACTCCAAACAAAATGTATATTTTAATGTCATTTACTTCATTATAGCTCTGAGTGTCGATCAGTAAACAAGTAAAATTAATTTGTCTTTAGTGTTGTGCGTGGTATTTGATAAATAAACATTGCTTAAAAATATGTCTAGCCGGTGTTGCAAAAACAAACCAGATGATTTCTGTTATATTTGTGGATATTTCGTCTTGAAAAAGTTTAAGAGACCAATTGGTGAATTTGTGAAAAATGCATATTATGCTTATTTCAAAATCAAATTAGGAGATCAAGATAAAGATTGGGCACCGCACGTTGTTTGTAAGGTATATGAAGAAGGTTTAAGACATTGGACCAAAGGGAATAGAAAAAGCCTTACATTTGGAATACCGATGGTTTGGAGAGAACCGCAAAATCATCATGGAGATTGCTACTTTTGTCTTTATGATATTAAGGGGCATAATAGAAAAACTTTGAAACATATTTTGTACCCAAACAATATTAAATCAGCTATCAGACCAGTTCCTCACAGTGATCATGTACATATACCTATACCACCCAAAGTACTACAAGAAGATATTGAAACCTCTTCAACTTCCGGCTCCGTACAGATGGATAGTGATTTTGAACCATCAACCTCAGGTCAAAACTAACCTCAGCTATTTTCACAAGCCGAACTGAATGATTTAGTAAGCGATTTGAGAGTTTCAAAAGATCTTTCTGAAGTACTGGGGTCTAGGTTGAAACAAAACAATTTGCTTGCCCCAGAAACTACCTTCTCTTGGTATAGAAATCGTGAGGCTGGATTTGTAAAATATTTTGCACAAAACGGACCACTCGTGTACTGCCAAGCAATTGCTGATCTACTTACTTTCCTCGGAGCTCCTGAGTACACACCTTCTGACTGGAGATTTTTCATCGACTCTTCAAAAAGGAGCCTTAAAGCTGTTCTTTTACATAATGGCAATGTTTTTGCTTCTGTTCCGGTCGGCCATTCTGTTCATTTAAAGGAAAATTATGAACATTTACAGGAATTACTTTTAAGAATACAATATGAAAATCACAACTGGGAAGTGTGTGGAGATTTAAAAACCTTCTCATGGGTCAGCAGTCTGGATATACTAAATTTCCATGTTTCCTGTGCGAGTGGGATAGCAGAAATCGAGAATAGCATTGGATAAAAAGAGACTGGCCACTGGTGACAAAGGGTCACTTTAACAGCTGGACCCTCAAAAAGTGTTACTTCCACCGCTTCACATAAAACTTGGACTTATGAAACAATTTGTTAAGGCATGAAACAAAGAAGGAAATTGTTTTAAATATTTGTGTAAAACATTTCCGACTCTGTCAGAGGCAAAATTAAAAGAGGGAATCTTTGTAGGCCCGCAGATTAGGAGCTTGGTGAAAGATCAAGAATTTGAAAATGTAATGGAAGATAAGAAAAAACATGCATGGCATGCTTTTAACGAAGTTGTACATAAATTTCTAGGGAATTATAAAGACACAAACTATGTTGAGCTCGTTGAAAATATGCTGGAAAAATTCAGGATTCTTGGTTGCAATATGAGCTTAAAAATTCACTTTTTACATTCCCATTTGGGCTATTTCCCAGAAAACCTTGGGGACGTGAGTGAAGAGCAAGGAGAAAGATTTCACCAGGATATTAAAGAGATGGAAAAAAGATACCAAGGGCGCTGGGACACAAAAATGATGGCCGATTACTGTTGGACATTGAGAAGAGGGGTTCATTTAGCTGAATATGACAGATTTTCAACCAAACGAAGCTTTTCTGAAAAACGAAAACGTTTTTTTAAGAAGCATAAAGAATAAATAACTATTTCTGATAGTTTCTATGTTTATATTTTTGTATTTTTTTTAATATAATATAAAACTAGCTTATAAATGAAATAAATCTTGTTTTTTCTATTTTTTTTGATTTTACTGGTTTGAAAAATAACCTTACGTGATACAAAAAAAATAAAAGCAGATTTGAAATCAGCGCTACCCAATTACTAGGAAACAGTTAAAATTTTTAAATCAACTTTCAAAGTGTTGAAAAATGCAGGCCTGTGTAATCGTCGTAGGAGATACATGTTGAAACTTCATTATATCAAATAGAAAATTCAATGTTGTTTAGTTTCAAAAAATATATTGTTTTGTACACACACTACATAATGTGTCACCACACTGTGACTTCATCAGGTGGATGAATATATACTGTAAACTTACATTTGGTACCTATTTATATAAATTCAAATATAAAAGTGGAAAACACAAAAATTCTAATCTGTGAAGGGGTGGTTATGTCCTAATGTAATATTTACCCGTTATTCTTAAAACAGTGTAGTTTTCTGATTGAATTTTGGTATCCTTATGTCCCATTAATGTTATATTATGGCCTTTTTCCAAGAGACCCCGAATTATTTCTTCGTTCCATATATGATGGCTCACTGATTCTACTGGATTTATAAACAATATATTGGCTCCAGACGTGGTCTTTGTAAATAAACTGAGTAATACAAAAAGGTACATAATGGTGTTAATAAATTACACCTGTCGAGACTCCAAGAACAACAAACCAACAATTCTGTTAAAGGAATATCACCATTGAATTTCACCTAATATAAAAATTAAGAAACATTTAGTTAATAAAAAAATACGTTTTGCATAAAATTGTTATTCAGTTCGGATTACCTACGAAAATACCACTGTTGCAATTTGTATAAGACGTGAAAAAGGTTCTTTTTTCTTCGTTATCAACGTTTTGTTTATATCAGTAACACGATACGTATTGAAAATGTCTTTTTGATAAGTGATTATAAACAAACAGGACATTGTTGTATATATATTCTTGCAGGTATTTGTCATGAAATACTTTACGTGCATGGACTAATTGCAAAGTAGGTTTCGAGGTATGCATTTGATGTATGTATAGCTTGTTTTGGAAGGAAATTTTGAGAATCGTATCGATAACAATCATCCTTTGCTTTAAGAATTAGCATTTATAATAATACACCGGGTGTCCCATAAAATGACTGGCACAGCTTAAGTATGTGTTACTGAAGCAATTTCAAAATAAAATGTGCCTGTGAGCAATGTACATCTATGTCTACGAGAAACAGATAAGTTTCCTTTGGTAAGTTTCCTACAGCTGCTTCTCAATGTTGAAGTGAAAGACTTAACACTATCTGATACAGATTTAACAGTTCCGACTATTTATACCCTGTTCAGACGTTGCTAAAGGCAGTGGCGGCTCGGGGTGGTTCACATAGGGAGTGCATAATTTCAAAATTAAAAATTGTAATACGAAAACGCTTACCCAATCCTTATAAATTTCACCGACGTACTGTTCCAGACAGGTACTGTTCATTGTAGAGTTTGTTTTGAGGGAATAGTAAATATTACACTACACAGTTTAATTACATCTGACGATAAACGAAGTCCATTTTACGTGTCTTTGACTTGCAGAACAGTTCTATCACTTTTTCATTAAAGTTTGGGAAATCACTTATACATTCTTTTTCACAAGATAACGCAGTAAGGGCATTTAATCTCACTTCTTTCATTGTATTTCTCAGGAAAGTTTTTATTCTCTTCAGCCGTGAAAACTGGCGTTCCGCTTCGGACGTTGTCATTGGGATTGTAATGACAATTTTTAAAAGCTTAACAACTTCATTAAAGGTGTCGCTTAATCCATCCAGCAGAAGACCTAGCAGACCTACAGCACCGACTTCTATATTTTGCCTAAATTCTTCTCTAGAATATAGAATGCTTAATTCAGTTCGTAGTCTGCTTTCATTGAGGCATGGATAAAATTTTACTGCTTCTTTAAGGCAATCTTCCGGAATTGTTTTTTGAAAAGAGGAGAACTGTTTAAAAGAAATTAAGTTTGCTAATATTAAGTGCCCTGTATACCGAAATCTAGTTTTTATTTCTAGCAAAATAATATCGCACACTTCAATAGTTTCCCTCCTTCTTTGGCTGCCATCAGTTACTCTTCGCCGCTTTGATGGTCGAGGAGTCAGTTCTGGGTGACTTTGTTTAACCAACTGATTATCTGTGTCAGCGATTTCGGTTCGAATTTTTCCAATAGCGCGTTCAAAATTATCTAAAGTATTCTTGATTTTTAATGCATCTGTATTGACATTTTGTAATTGATTAAACAATATGTCCAGATGTGGCATAATTTTATGAAAGAAAGTTAACCAATAGATAAAATTTTCCTCCTCTAAAATTCGCAAATTGACACTAGCAGCTTGATGAATGGTAGTTTGTAAACTAGCTTCTCCCTCGATGTGTTCTAGAGTTTCAATTATTTTTTCTCGGTGCTCATATATTGTATTCACTGTCCTAGAATTGAAGTTCCATCTTATTTTTGAAGAACGAGGTAAGCTTTTCTCTGAAGGAATTCTTCCAATCTTGCAGCTCGCTGTGGTAAAGTGGAGAAAAATGCACATAATCCCGTCAGACTGGCAAAAGAATTCTGCAATTACTACTGCTCGATGTAGCATGTGACATAATTAGATTTGTCTGATGTGCATAACAATGCACAAAATTAGCCCTTGGATACTGGTCTTGGACATGTCTTTGCACGCCGTTAATAGCACCACTCATGACTGCTGCCCCATCATAGCTCTGTTCAATCAGTTTTTCTGGGTCATCAACAAGCAAACTAATTTCGTTAAGGATGGAGGCAGATAAAGAATTAGCATCATGTCCACTAAGCAGAAGAAATTTCCAAAATCTTTCGACCGGTCTCGCGTTCACAATATATCTTAAGACAATCACCAACTGAAACTGATTGGACACATCTGTGGTTTCATCAGCTATCACAGATATGAAGTCGGTTGCTTTAATTTCACTGGCAACTTGTTCATGATACACGTTCAACATTGCATCAAACAGCTCATTCTGTATCGTTTTTGATAATCCCTTAAAAACCGGTGCTGCTTCGATGTGATCTCTGAGCGATTTATCCAATTCCGCCGTAAAATTGATCAATACTTGAAAAATGCCCTTGTTATTCTACGTTTGCTGTTCATCATGACCCCGAAGTGCCAGTTCAAACGCGCCACAAAATCTAATGCAATTTATTATTAAATTTAACACATGCCTATTTTTTGTTACCTTTTCATTGTGTTGTTGAATTGCTTTTCTATATGATGAATCTAAAACATTCTGAATGTTATTTTTTCCTAACATTCTTAGACTAAATATATTTTTCAAATGCCCTTCGGAATTTTCATGTTTAATAATTTTAGCACTAAGATGAATTAAGTATCTTATTCCGTTCTTTGACCAAGACGGTTCACCACCAAACAAAAGACACGGAAAACAAAACAAAGTATTTTTAATTTCACATCCACAAATCCAGTCATTTTTCTGATAAATATTCATTTTGAATTTTCTTATAACGTCTTTACCTTTAACAGATTGTTTATTTTCTAAGCATAATTGAGGCATCGGCCGTTTAAGATTTTTTACTGCGATTTTTTCATTATACGTTAACGCGAAAACGCGTTGTTCTCTAAAAAGACACGGAATTATTGTAACAACGCCCGAGAGCAGTCTGGTTCAGTTGCTCCAACGCTATGTATTATACGACATTGAAGTACGGCAAAATACAGTTCTCCCCACCATCAATGTAATGTTAATGCCTTAACAGAGCAAGAGTTGGGCTTTGCTCAGTATATCTGTGACGACGATCGTTGCATGTACGTTGTTAGCGTGCCACGTTCCTCGTTAATAACTATGAAAGTATGAATACATAATATACATAATAAATAAATACTTTCACAGTTAGTCGCCGCTTGGTTTGTTTTGTTTCATAATTCCAGGGGGTGCAATTGCTCACTTGCTCTCATTAAAGAGCCGCCACTGGTTAAAGGTATACCAGATGTTGTTAAAAGTGCAATTCTGAGTTAGCTCGGTTTAGGTTACCTCTACCACCGGCGGTGGCGGTGGTGTCCAGAACCGTCGCATTTCTTTGCACCAATCGACACATGCCGTTTTTTTTTTAAATTAAAGTCTTGATGCATAGTTGCCAGGTTTTAAAGTTCTCCATACTCTCATGCACTAACTCGAATTGACAGTCAATATTGATAAAATTTGTTATATTGTTGAGTTGACGCAAATTCAATTTGATAAAGAATTCTAAAGATAAAGTTACCTGTGTTGGACGCAGTTAGTTTTCCGAGACGACCCGAGTTGACAATAGTGGGGAATATACCTAATAGTGAGACTGGATTCTCCTGGAGCTCTGCGATCAAGACTGCAATAATTGGATCTGCATGCGTGTTTTGTCTCTGGACAGCAATACGCCACTGAATCTTGGTACCGATTAATAAAAACTACCAATAGGCATACAGCACGATGGTGCATCTCCAGACTTTGGTAGACAAGTAACAATTTTTTTAATAAAAATTATACGCACCGCTGGGTTGGAAGAGGTTAAGTAGTTGCTTGGCCACCAATATTAGTAGACTTAAATCCCTCGTGATTATTTTTTATGAGGAAAGTTGAAAAATTTTGTTAATGCAGAAAACCCTGAAAACACAGAACAACTTGTTGACTTGTTGCTAGGATTATGGATGTCGCAGAAACTCTTCGTGCTCATCCTAAAACTTTAGAAGAGCTGCCTCTTAAATTCTGACAAGAGCAAGACTACGTATACAGCTATTAGATTGACATTTTGAACTAAATCAAGCCATATTGATAAAAGTGTACTTGAAGCATTTAATTACGTAGCTTTAAGAGTAGCTAAAATGTCCAAATCCCATACAAGCGCCGAAAACCTCATATTTTCTGCTGCAATTGATATTGCCAGCTGCAAAAAAAAATCATGTTTCCAACGATGCCAAATTCAAGCACTGTTGCCATTTAACAAAAATCAAATTAGCCTTGGGTTTGAAAATATGGGATTAGAAAAGAAAAATGAACATATAGCCAAAATGATCCAAACATTTCCTTATGTTCGTGTAAAAGTTCCATTGAAATATCTCGAACCGTTCTCGAGTACCTGACCGTTTGTATACATAATAGCGACCCTGTATATGTTTGAATAACATGAATCAGAAACCTTGGAAATGTTAGACGTAATAGAAATAGGTATAGTAAAATCATTTTCGGATGAGACTGGCGCAGAAACACATTTTAGTAATTAGAAAGAGAGCTACCTCATGAGAGAAACAGCTAGTAGTATAAATCCGTGTACTATACGAGCCACAAACGTTTATCGATTATTTGTCAGTCGGTACCAGGCATTTGATCGGCGTGTTTCGTAGTGGTGTTGTACGTACATTGAGAGTTTTCCTATTTGTAATATTATTGTTGTGTTTTATCTATTAATTAATTTTTTTTCAAAGCTATTCAAGAGTAAGAATGCATCCTCTTGTAAGTAGAAATATACTTATCATAAAATTCCTGAAAATTTAGTTGTATTTATTTACACAGGGTAAAATGTCTGATATGACAACAAACTCTGTCCTGGAGGAAGTGAGCCCTTGTTCGAAAAAGAGAAAAGTTATTCTTGAACAATCTCGTGAAATAATTTTTAATGTATATAACTATTTTAAAAAACAAGGTGTGACAGGTAAATATACTTACAAATTTGGTGGATACATAATATTTAACCTGTAATAATATTACTTTTTTTAAATCAAATTCAAAATTAAAATTTATGTTGTTCATCATTTATAGGTCAGCTGCTAGATACAGTTGCAGAAGTAACAGGTATTTCTAGGAGCACTGTAGGTCGAATAATTAAAGAAGGTCATGCTGTTGAAACAAGAAAAGTAAATTCATTCTTATCGACAAAAATAAAACAACCAAAACCATCACCAAAATCTACTGTCGATAACTGTGGGGAAGAAATTATTCGCAGAATTATACATAATTTTCATGTGACTGAAAAGACAAGACCCACAATAAAAGCCGTTTATAATAAAATTCACGATGATGAAGGAATCGGTTTTGCAGGAGGGCTATCATCTTTTAGGAAATTATTGCTGCGAATAGGATTCAGGTACTTTTTTTATTATTTTTAGTAATATCACTCTAAACTTTTTATTTGCTAGATGGAAAAAAACTACTGATAACCGTAAGATTTTAATGGAGTGGCTTGACATAAGAGAGCTGAGGTGTTCTTACATCCGCAAAATAACAAATTTTCGTACCCAAGGACGTCCAATAATATATACCGGTATAAAAAGCATTTAGAAAATCTATTTAGTACATATTTTAAGTACATAAGTAATTTTTAGATGAAACTTACATACATGCAGGGCATACATCTCCTTTTGGATGGGTCGATCAATCTAATGAAGGATTAAAGTGTCCAATTTCAAAACGGAAGCGGTTAAGAATTGTTCATGCTGGTTCTGCAGAGGGTTTTGTTAATGATTCGTTATTAATTTTCAAATCAGGTCAAAAAAGTGGCGACTACCATGACGAATTTAATTGGAGTGAGAAATAGCAATTATTCAAATCTCCTCTCACATGCAATTGTCGCTAAACTTGTTGCGTTGATTCTACAATTTGACAAGATTACTTCTACCGAAGAACGTAGACGCAAACACGTCGCGACGTCAGCTATCCAACTGTACGGATAATTAACATTTGTATGAAAAAAAACACATCCGTCCAGAAACGTGCATATATCGATATTTCACTGTCGTTACAGATCATCAGTACACGATATTCTGACCTAGACATGATTTTATTATTATACTTTCGTGTATATGTACGAATTATATTGAATTTAATTAGAGTGACAAATAGCAATTATTCAAATCTCCTCTCACATGCAATTGTCGCTAAACTTGTTGCGTTGATTCTACAATTTGACAAGATTACTCCTGCCGAAGAACGTAGACGCAAACACGTCGCGACGTCAGCTATCCAACTGTACGGATAATTAACATTTGTATGAAAAAAACCACATCCGTCCAGAAACGTGCATATATCGATATTTCACTGTCGTTACAGATCATCAGTACACGATATTCTGACCTAGACATGATTTTATTATTATACTTTCGTGTATATGTACGAATTATATTGAATTTAATTGGAGTGAGAAATAGCAATTATTCAAATCTCCTCTCACATGCAATTGTCGCTAAACTTGTTGCGTTGATTCTACAATTTGACAAGATTACTCCTGCCGAAGAACGTAGACGCAAACACGTCGCGACGTCAGCTATCCAACTGTACGGATAATTAACATTTGTATGAAAAAAAACCACATCCGTCCAGAAACGTGCATATATCGATATTTCACTGTCGTTACAGATCATCAGTACACGATATTCTGACCTAGACATGATTTTATTATTATACTTTCGTGTATATGTACGAATTATATTGACGACATGAACTTTATAAATTATAAAAAATGGTTAGAAACATTTTAATTTCTAATTTGCCTGATAATTCTGTGATTGTTGTGGATAATGCCAGCTACCATAATGTTATGTCATATAAACATCCAACATCAGCCAGTAGAAAGTGTGATATGATACAGTGGCTAAACGAAAGGGGCATAACTTACGATGCAAATTGTACTAAACCGGAGTTGTACAATTTAGTAAAACTTCACAAGCCAAAACATATACAGTACAGCATGGATGGTATATTTGCATAAAAGGGCCACATCGTCCTGAGATTGCCACCATACCACCCAGAACTAAACCCGATTGAAAAAATCTGGGGCATTGTAAAGAATCGGGTTGCATCAAGAAATGTTACATTTCATATAAATGATGTTGAAAAATTGGCGAGAGAAGAATTTTCAAACATCAAGGTAGAGGAATGGTCAGAAACTTATCGACATGTAGAAGGTATAGAAAATGATTACATCATGAAGGAGCACATAATGGATGATTTTTGTGAAGAATTTATTATTAATGTCAATAATGACTCTGAAGATGATTTCTACGATTTTTCAAGCGATGAAGACTGAAGATTTTAAATGTTTCAAAATATATTATATTAATTTTGTCATCAGCGAAAATAAATATTTGATTATACATTGTATGTATGTATATTTGTTTTAATAAATACAAAAATTTTTCTAGGCACATGCTTGTGTATTTATCTTCTTTTAATGTCTCTAAAGTGAGATTTTGGTTAGAAGTAAAATTATAATGAGAAAAACCAAAATTAAGGTTAATGAAAACCATATTACAAAATATGGATTAATATAATAATAATTTGTAAATACAAAGACTTAAATGTGAAAGCACTATAAAAAGAAATATTTCATTGTAAAATACAATTTATAAAAAATTTGTTACATAATACCTATTGATTTAATAATTATTTTATTCTTCGCGAAGTAATAAGTTTATTTAAAATCGACAACAAAACATAATTATTATGGTTTAATATAACTAAATATTATTTAAATTTAAAACTGCCGCCTATATTGTCAAGACTGCTCAATGTTTTTAAGGTGTTCAGTATTTTTGTAACGTCATCGCTCGCGCATCTTCAGTCTCATCCGAAAGTAATTTTACTCTATGTCATTCCAATTACCTTCTTTAAACACTCGAGTGACTCGAGTAGTTTTCTAATATTTAGGATAATTTTGTTCTACTATAATTAATAGGAGGATCGGCAGTTAGAGAAAATGACGGCAGTACCAGGGACGGAGCGAAGACTAAAATCCCGATTTAACATTTTCACACGCGAATCAAAATACTGGGTGAATCAATGATCTGACAAAGTACATTTGCTCATAAATGGTGAATGTAATAAAAAAATCATATGCTGGAGTTGATAGGGTTGCTATCGCTGCACATTATAAAAATGTGTACACTTATACAGAATGCTCCGTAAATCGTTGGCACAAAAAAAGACATTTTTTTAAATTGAATAGCCTGTATACCGTGTGTCGCATTTAAGATCTTCCCCCCATATTTTCGTAGTTCTACGTTGATTTTAAAAATGTCGCAGCTACATACGTCGCGAAAACGACCAATAACGACCACTGTTAAAAACTTTATAGCAGAAATGACGAAAATCATCATGGAGTGAAAATTGTTTGTCTTAATATATATAATCTTTTTGAGATAATTCTGATAAAATTTTCAGGTTAAGTGTCATGCTGACGTTAAAATTTGTCAATATTTTAATCTTAATGTTAGTATGACACTTAGCTTGAAAATTTTATCAGAATTTTCTCAAAAAGATTATACCCTGTGTCGCATTTAAGATGAAGACCCCCCCATATTTTCATTATTTGAAGGAATACAGATTTGAATTTTTGCAAAGTCATACATTGATGGGTCACATTTTTTAAGATACTCAACTGAAATCTAAACTTTAAGTTCAGCCTACTACAAATTTACAAACAGGGTCAGTTCTTTATATTTTTCTTCGCGTTAGAGAAAAAAAAACTTATTAAAAAAAGTTGTTTAGAATACTATTCTAACCCCATATGTCGAATTTCATGACAAAATTCGCATTTTTATTTTTTTTTGGTCTATACGCAAAATTATTACGTTTATTTTTCAATTAGAGTGCCATGGATAGTAATAATTTGACACATTGTCAATTTAGTAGTGTCATATATTCAAATATTTCAGTAAAATAAAAAGCACTTACAAAGAAATCATTATTTTATTGTTCTGGGAAAACAATTTTTGGTAATTGATTAAATTTCGGAAAAAGTAAGCAATAATTTTCAAAATACAAATAATTAACTACGAATTGTGATCTCTCTCAACTAGTCGGCCGTCTATTCTATTGTTAATATTAACAGCAACAAATGGCACAAATGAATTATTTCTGTCAAAGATTTGACGTACACAATAACCACTGATAAAATTATGTCGCTCAAGTTTGTTTACAAACAAACTTTTATATTGAACATAATTCCCTAAAATGAATATTAACGACAATAAATCGCCGTCTCCATACTTTTAACTAACCCTGTATATATGGGCCGCCGAGCCTCTCGATTTTTCCTAGTCTCGGTCTTTCCGTTTCTAGATCTGCCAAGAACGCGCCAGAAATATTATACGTGACGTATTGTTGGATGAGTCATCACAATATTCTGTACGATATTAAAATAGTTTTTGAAATCAATATCCATTAAAACATCTTCATTCCCACAAGCATGGAATTTCTCTTGAATTTGTCCTGTATTTAAAAAGAGCGATAACACTGACATCTCTAATTATAGGCCAATAGCTATTATTTCTGTTTTTGCGAAAATCTTTGAATCCGTCCTGTACAAAATCATCAAATGTCTGCCATTTTCTCCTTCACAGCATGGATTTGTGAAAAATCGCTCGACCCTAACAAACTTGTGCTGCATAACCCGAGATATAGTCGAAGCTTTAGACGATGCTAGTCAATTAGATGTTATTTATACGGACTTCAGTCGCGCATTTGATACCATCGACCATATTTTACTCTTACAAAAACTGCCAGCTTTTGGGTTTAATGATTCCCTATTCAGATTTATGAAGTCATATTTCATGGATATAGCAAACTATGTTACTTACAATGGCTATAAATCAAGATTTTTTTTATCCGACTTCTGGAGTTCTTCAAGGTTCCAACTTAGGCCCGCTTATGTTTAATGTATTTATTAATGACCTAATAGCATCACTTGATTGCAATGTATTGGCTTATGCAGATAACCTTAAAATATATCATACCATTACAAACACAACTGATGTGGATTTTTTGCAAAAGAACTTGGCTAATGTCCACAGGTGGTGTCGCATGAATAAATTTAATTTAAACATTTCAAAATGCTGTGTTGTAACTTTCACAAGGAAAATAAATTGCACGAACTCTCTTTATTACGTTAATAATTCTATTTATAGAGAAACAAAGTTCTACAAGGGATCTTGGTGTTACATTCGACAGTAAGTTGACCTTGAATGATCATCTCTCAAACGTCACTAGATCTGCTGTTAAGTCTCTGGGCTTTATTATCAGAATGTCCCGAAATTTCACTAATGTTACAATGTTACACAATGTTTATTTTGCCCTTTACAAAATTAACTTAATGGAAAACATTTTTGATAATTCAGATAATTTAAGTTTTGGAATAGCGAAATTTTCAATCTTCCTGATAAATTATTAAATGTTATCAGGAGTCGTGATGTTTACATTACACTGGCCTATAACCATTTTGGTGCTGGAGATTTTAGACCCGATTTTAAGTATGTCTTACATGGCGATATCAAAAATGTTACCCGTATTCTTCTGTCAGCTCTAGTTCCCGAGAAAAAAAAAACACAATTCACGAAAAAATATATATTTTATTGACATTAAACATCAAGAAATTGTCTTTTGAGTGATTTTCTAGAATGAAACTGACTCGGGCAATCTCGCATGATTCCCCAGCAATAGTCAGCCATCATATGACTGTCCCACCTTCCTTGGTATCTATTCTCCATTGTTTTTAGGTCTTGGTGGAAACGTTCCCCTTGTTCTTCGCTTAGATCTCCTAAATTGTGTTGGAAATGATGTAGATGACTATTGAGATAGTGTAATTTTATACTCATATTACCGCCTAAATCTTTGAATCGCACCAGCATTTCCTCTACTATTTCTACACAGTTGTCAGCCTTATGATTTCCGAGGAAATTTTGTGCAACTGCTACAAAAGATTGCTAGGCAAGCCTCTCCACATCATTCATACAAGTCTCAAAATTAGTTGTGTCTTTCATCAATTTACGTATTTGGGGTCCATCAAAGATGCCTGCTTTTAGTTTTTCAGTACTTAAACCAGGAAATTTGTGAGAAATAAACTGGAAACATTGACCATTTCTATCGAGAGCCTTAACAAATTGTTTCATTAGCCCTAATTTTATATGCAATGGCGGAAGAATGATTTTTTTCTCTTGAAACTAAGGGTTTATTTATAACATTTCTTTCCCCAACAACAAGAGCATCTCTCACAGGCCAATTTTTTTGCAGTCCAATGACGTGATTTAGCTCGACTGTCCCAGAGACAAATAAAACATGGGTATTTAGTATAACCACTCTGTTGACCCAATAAAAAATTAACCATCTTCAAGTCGACGCAGATCACCCAGTTATGTTCAGTATATTTTATTTTTTGTAAAAGATTTGAAATTACCTCATATTCTTCTTTTGCACATGTTGAGTGAGCAATTGGAACGGGAGCATATTTATTTCCATTATGTAGAAGAACTGCTTTTAGACTTCGTTTACTACTGTCAATAAAGAGACGCCATTCATTGGGTTGATAGATCGTTAAACCCATGAGAGCCAGCAAACCACTCACATTACAGCAATACACAAAATTTTCATGAGATGAAAAAAACTTCAATAACTTTCCCTCTCTCGTGCAATATGTAGACACTCGAACATCTGAGGAAAGGCAATTTTTTTCTTTTAATCTTGACGCTAGTAACTCAGTACGTTCCTTCGTAAGATCTAAGTCTCTGATGAGGTCACTAAGCTCATTCTGCGAAAATGGCTTAGGATCTGATGTTTTTCCGCAGTATTGAAAGTCATCATCTACTTGGGAAGAAATAGGTATTTCAGCTTCATCCTCCTGAGATTGCTGCACTACCTGGTGAAAAGTTGGTATTGGAACATTTTCTGAATGAGGAACAGGTCTTTGTAATGAAGAAATATTGGGGCATTTCCATTTATGGCGATTGTTTTTGTTGAAGCCCACTATATTAATCATACAAAAGTAACAGTCGTCATAATGATTTTTTTGTTCTCGCCATATCATAGGCACTCAAAACTTCAAAGACTTACGTTTCCCTCTCTCCCATTATCGCAAATGTTCAACGCATATTTTACAAACACTATGAGGCACCCACACTTTATCTTGGTATAGAATTTCAATACCGAAGTAAGCAAAATACAAACGACGCACTGTGTTTGTAATCGATTTACGCTGATTTTTCAGTATGTATTCACCACAAACATAACAAAATATATTAGGATCGTTAACACAACGTCTGGACGTACTAGCCATAATGAAATAGTAGCACAAACTGTTATGACTAGTTACGAACAAGACCATAACAAGACCGACAACAATTCACAATGAGGGTAGTAGGTAAACTAGAGCTGATTAGTTAAAATGACATATGTCAATATACTGTACATTACCTACTTTATCGACAATTCAAACAAACAGAGATGCACCAAAAAAAAATTTTTTTGTAGGCCTGTGTTATCGGATTATTGTAATAATAAATAGGTAAAAACCACCACGAACTTTTCGAGCAACCTGAAATACTATGGAAATGTTTTAAATATATTTAGAAGGTTTTTTAAAATCATTTATTAGTGTAACATTTAGTAGGTACTACATTAGATCTTATTTCAGAAATTGTATTCTATAGCTCCAATTGTAAGGCAAGCAGTACGTACGTTAATGTACTGCTACATATCTGAAAAATAAACGTAATTAAACTTAGATTTTAATTCGTTTTGGTTTTTACTTACAGTTGCAAATAGTTTCAGGTCTACATCAATCACATTCCAGACGTTTAGCGGTTTAAAACCTTCTATTTTTCTAATAAACAGCTTCAATTGTAACAGAATCCTTTGATCCTCAGTTCTATTTAAGCAATTGAATAGAAAAGTATTCAATGATTTTACCTGTGACAAATAATTGTATATAAACTTAAGGAGTGGTGTAAATTTGTATGCAATTAGTGAGGCTGTTAAGGAGCGCTGTATGTCATAGCATCTTAACATCTGAACAGTTTTCATATAATGGTACCATAACGCTAAAATGATATCAGCGGACGGTCGATGAACTGCAGTGGAGGGAGATCGGCAACGTACTTCCCACGGCCGTAGTTGATATTGAGTTATCGCGGGGTATACGTATGTTAGACTCTTCGCTGTGTTAGTTGAAACGTTCTAATTTAATAATAAAGTATATGCCACGCGCGAAGGCCCAGAAAACTTTTAAATACGCGCCAAGTGAAATTAGTTTATAGGTGAATTTGTTGATTTATTCTACGATCTAGCGAAACTAATGTGTAAAATAAACGATAATCCGTTAATATGCTGGGGCAAATCCTACTGTACACGTCACGTGAATTCTGTGTAGGATCAAAATAGAAAACGGGGCATGATTTGCAAACTCAATTTAGGTATAATTTATTGTTAATGTTGATAGCCTGTAATAGCCGCTTCACATATTAAATAAACAACCATTTAGAAAGTTTTGGCACAAATACAATCCACAATTCCAGTTACCAAGTTATATTATGGAACCATATAACAAATGTACAGTCATTCCTTAACATTTGAGAGGGTTACGTTCCAGAAAAGCTTTGCCAATGTCGAATTCGTGAATGTTGAGTCCATCTTTCTGTGTAAATGGGGGGTTATGTTCCATAATAGTAAATAAAGGTACAGAACACATATGATTTGTTTTACGGTTTAATAAGAATATGTATGTATTTTTTTTTTGTTTATTACACATCGTTTTCGAACTTACATTTTAATAAAAAAATCACCGTATTTTATTTATCTTATGAAATATAAACCAATATATAAAACAAATTATAAAAACTCCTCCCGCTTCTATCTATGCCCATGAAGAAAGGAATTTAGCTGTAAAATTGAAGTAATTACGTCACAATTCAACGACAGAAAAACAGATATGCGGTTAACCGAATGAATAGTGCTATTGAATAACTGTGTGTTGTACTTAGGGATGTTACAGACTATTTATACAGGGTGTAACAGTACGAGCTTACGTTAGCCGTATCTCAGCAACTAAGCAAGTTCCATATTTGTAAGTTTGCAGTTATTTTGGGCATGGGGCAAACTTTTAGAAAATATTAGTACATATTTTCTATTTCCGGTTTCGCCGGAAGCACAATCAACTTTATTTTTTTAAATAGATTACACAATTTTTTTTCAAACAATTGAATTCAGCAACAAATTTGGCGTATAGATCATTTATTTCGACTGGTGTAAACATTACCGTTTTATAGCTAACTTGTTTTTTATGTAAATTTTATCAAATGCATCGTAGTACTTAGTGACGTATTTCTTCGGTATGCAGAAGAGTTGATGAATGATTATTGGAAGTTAGACAGCTACTAAGATGGGCTATTGAAAATGATTTTCACTTGTGTGCAAATACTATACAGGGTGTTAGTATTTACCGACTTAATATGTTAAATTTCAAACACTAATTATTTCGTAATTTTAAATGGAACACCTTGTATATTTTTGTCGCAAATGGTAGAAAATTAAATTCTTCATCAAATGGAGCATTTCGTAACGAAAAAATCAATTACCGCGTTAACTACGCAATTACATAACGCGAGACAAGGCTCTAAATCTATAAAAGAATACGGGGAAACAATCGAAGAATTGCTTTCTAATTTAACGATAGCACAAGCGGGCAGTGACGACACATTAATCGACAAATTTCGCGAAGTCAACGAAAAAATCGCGGTCAATATATTTGCGAATGGTTTACGCAACACGGACATTAGAATCCTCTTAAAGGCTCGTAACACTGACACACTATCCGCAGACATTCAAGAAGCTGCAAATGAGCAGTTAATCAATCCTAATAGTAATAACCATGTTCTTCATTTCTCAAGAAAACCGTCTCATACGAATTCACACGCTAGGGACAATCGTTATAAAAGGTATATACCTCAAAATCACGGTTATAGACAAAATAACTTCCAGTCCGGTAACAGTCGCAACTATAATAATAAAAAGAGTCCCTGCTAGACTAGTGCCTCATAAGTATAATGTAGTGTTCTTTTATTGTTAAACGTTGTTATAATCTTTATTAAATTATATGTTATTATTTAATCGTTGTTTCGTCTAGTATTTATTATACTGGTAAACCTTCGGTGTAACACAACGATGTGACCTCCGGGACCAGGTGACATCACAATAGCTCTTCATTTCACAAATATTTTCACAAAATAAAAAAATAAGATAAAGTTGCGATCGTAACTTATAAATCTAAAACCACTATTCTAATGTTACGAATTTTCAATATCGACCAGAATAGTTCTTTATCACCCCTAAGTACATTAATGAAGTATATATTTTTTTATATATCTTATTTTTATTCTTGTTTACAAGAAAAGGAATTATTTCATATGTGTAAATGTCAAAAAAGTTTTGAGTTGCTCTAATTTGTCAACAAAACTAAAGGAGACCAAAAGGGTTAATCGTTTGACATTGAAACATATCCACCTCTTCCTCGAAACTAATTATGAAAGGTGCGATATAATTTTGATTAAATTCTACTTCCCTCTCCCACCATTTTTTAATCTCAGCTTCTGTGTGGGTCATACTGTTAACCCACGCTTCAGGAGTTACTTGGCTTAGTGCTTCTTGTCACAATTACAGCCTTCATTCGCCCTACAATATTTAGCTATATTACTAGAGTAATTTTTCTTTTTGCTATTCCCCCAAATTAACTCTCTAGGTTTAAAAATACAATGATATGGAGGAAGACTAAGAAATGTGTGGCCATATTGCTCTGCTAATTTATCGGCTTCATAAATAGGTGATGGTATATATCTTAAAAAAAAAATTATTAGCTATTTGAAACTTAATTTAGTAATTATTTTATGTACTAACACTCTAACGGACTGTATTGTTAAAGCTGTCTTGTCACAATTAATTTTATTGTTTGTGAACCATTCCTGAATTTTGTATTTTGTTAAAAATTAAGTAGGAGATTTATTTATTATTGTAGTATCTCGCATTGTCCATAATAATGAGTGAAGGGCTTTCTAAATTTTTAAGCAACTGATTTTCGAATCATAATAGAAAATTTTCTCGATTTATGTCACCTTAGTAATCCATACCTTTACTATTTGTTGCGAATATTAGTTCTGCTCCAGGAATGAAACCATTATTGCTACCAGCATGTGCAACTATGTTTCTACACAACACAATTAAATCCTTTTGCTACCTACTTGTATTGCTTTTACAGATTTAATATTATCATCTTGCCATAATTTTAGGGAGCTTTCATCTTGAAAAATCCAGGTTTCATCAACAAAAACAAACTCAAATTTCAAACACTAATTATTTCGTAATTTTAACTAGAACAACTTGTATATTTTTGTCGCAAACGGTTTAAAATTAAATTCTTAATCAAATGATATTACATTTCCCTATACCTAAAATGAATATTTAAGGAGCTATTCGCAAATTATGTGAATGTATTCAGAAACTTCGTGTGAGCGCTAAAGGTGGCTATGATAATTCGTCACAGTTTTAGCGTAATGTCTAATTTTCTAATCATAGTTCGATAGCGTGTTAATAAAGAAATAAAAAACAAATATATTTTTCGAGTAAAGAAGAAACAGAATAGTAAAATTTATTTTGTAACCAAGATAACATTAAAGAAATCTATGTTAAGAATGAATAAATAAGGTATTAAAAAGTAATAAATTATTTCAAATTTTGTTCAAAATTAGCCCCGTTCTGTTCCAAACATTTATTAATTCGTTTTAGCACTTGATTACTAGTGACCTTTTGTATTTGCGCTTCTGTTAATGAATTTAGTGCTCCTCGTATTTTTTCTTTTGTTTCCTCTGCAGTTGTCACCGGAGTACTGTAAACTTGGTCCTTAACATAGCCCCATAGGAAAAAATCCATAGGAGTCAAGTCTGTTGAACGTGGAGGCCACAAGTATGGACCTGCGTTTGCAATAAACTTTCCGTCAAATAACCTCTCCAAGAATAAGTGTACATCTCTTGTGCTGTGAGCCGGTGCACCATCCATTTGATACCAAGCAGTATTTGATTCGATAATAGGCAGTGTATCAAGTTCTTCTTCCACAATATTGCGCAATATATCTAAGAACCTTTCGCCATTTAAATTTTCGTTATAAAAATGTAGACAAAGTATGCGATTATATTTAATTGCGCAAAAAACATTAAATTGCCAACTTTCCTGATATCCCCTTTCTCTCATTACATGGGGATTTTTGGCTGCCCAAAAATGACTGTTATGTTTATTAAAGAGGCAATTTTTGGTAAATTTAGCTTCGTCTGTCCAAATGATTTTCTTCGTAAAATTTTCGTCGTCCTGACAAGATATGGTGAAGAATTCACAAAAAATGACCCTATTTAAGAAATCCTGCGCATGTAAGTGCTGTACCTGCTGGTATGAAAATGGTCTCCATTTATGTCTTTTTAATACCCTTTGAATGGACATTGTTGAAATTTCCAAAGATGTCGCTGCTTCTCGAAGAGATGCAGTGGGGTTGGTATAGAAATATCCCATAACACCAATTTCAACTACTTCGTCATCAATTATTATTTTTTTTTTAATTTTGGCCTAAACTGTCCATGTTCTAAACAATTTTTAACTAACCGTCGCACTACATCTTTAGATGGAATTGGTCTGTCCGGATACCTTTGTCGAAATAAAGCACATGTTCGACTTAAAATTTTTCCGGACTCTCCATAAATCAACAATAAATTCAGGTAATCCTGATTTGTCAATCCTAAACGTGACATTTTCGTATACTAGATTAGGAACTGTGTGATATACTAGGAAGTTTATTAACACGCTATCGAACTGTCATTAGAAAATTACACATTACTCTAGAACTGTGACGAATTATCATAGCCACCTTTAGCGCTCACACGAAGTTTCTGAATACATTCACATAATTTGCGAATAGCTCCTTAAATATTCATTTTAGGTATAGGGAAATGTAATATCATTTGATGAAGAATTTAATTTTCTACCGTTTGCGGCAAAAATATACAGGGTGTTCCATTTAAAATTACGAAATAATTAGTATTTGAAATTTAACATATTCAGTCGGTAAATACTAACACCCTGTATAGTATTTGCACACAAGTGAAAATAATTTTCAATAGCCCATCTTAGTAGCTGTCTAACTTCCAATAATCATTCATCAACTCTTCTGCATACCGAAGAAATACGTCACTAAGTACTACGATGTATTTGATAAAATTTACATAAAAAACAAGTTAGCTATAAAACGGTAATGTTTACACCAGTCGAAATAAATGATCTATACGCCAAAGTTGTTGCTGAATTCAATTGTTTGAAAAAAAATTTTGTAATCTATTTAAAAAAATGAAGTTGATTGTGCTTCCGGCGAAACCGGAAATAGAAAATATGTACTAATATTTTCTAAAAGTTTACCCCCATGCCCAAAATAAATCTGCAAATTTACAAATATGGAACTTGCTTAGTTGCTAACGTAAACTCGTCCTGTTACACCCTGTATAGTCCATCGTAATTTCGGCCTCCCGTTTCCGATCCCTAACTATCACTATTTTTATTTAATGCTAAAAGTAATTACCATATCATTTATTCTATGACAGCTACGCAAAAGATATAGCAATCCAGAGAAATACCATATTATGCTCATGCCATTTAGAAGTTCCCTTGCCCTGACATCTCTCGAAAGTGTTGAATATACAAGAAGCGTCTTTATTATTTCATAAATATGTGTAATTAAGAATTGTAAATGTAGAAATACAGTTACGAAAAGTACAGGATTCAAAGCTTTATTCATGTCATAGAAAACAGTGCAAATATCTTCATGTATGGATCTTAAATATTCAATTTTTTCCTCGGTAATCGAATCATTAGTATTATGGTAGATGGTAAAACACATTTTCCTCACTTTAACAATCTCACAGCTGTTCTTCGTTTTATATTGCGCGTTGGCTTTGACTGTTAAAGTTTTTTTTATTAACTTGTTTAAACAAGAAAATAGAGTGAAGATATATAAGATTGTAGAGATAAGAAATGAATAAACCATCGGCGCCATAATTTTAAATAGTTGTATAATTGAAGATTTTAAATTGAAGGTTTCGTTTTTAAGTGCTAAAAGATATGCTAAATTTGCATAATTAACAAAAACCATACATGCTGCTATTGATATGTGATAGACGCTGTTTTTCTGAACCTTTAACAAGTCCTTATTACTCAGTAGGTTGCTGTTCATGAAGAATTGCAATCTATTGAAAGCTTTTGCGATTTTTTCTTTATTAAGCGTAACTGAAACTATTACAAATTCTGAAAATAGCATGTAAACGATGTCGTGAATATGCCATATGTTTTCCAATGCATTGTTATTCGCTAGGAATGTATGAAAACTTAGTAATTTCGTCAGAAACACGATC
The DNA here is from genome assembly GCA_935421215.2 of Melolontha melolontha. Classification (NCBI taxonomy): domain Eukaryota; kingdom Metazoa; phylum Arthropoda; class Insecta; order Coleoptera; family Scarabaeidae; genus Melolontha; species Melolontha melolontha. The sequence goes on from OW285236.1 coordinate 16,741,988, forward strand.
ACAAGAAATACTAGGACAAACGAAAAACACTGATATGCAAGCCAAGTTTTCGTTATTTTGAAATAACATCTGTAATTAACATGAGTTGACACCAATGGAAATATATTAAATAATCTATATATTGCAAAATTTATATAAATCGCCTTACAAAAACACAATCGCTTCTTTGGTAAAGATTGTGGCATTTTTTAATAAAATTATGTTCTGAATAGAGGTTAGATATACAATTGAGATACTCGCGAAGTTAGTATAAACTTAATTCATGTCCAAGAAAGTATGTATCTAATACAGAGATATTATCGGTAATATTGTCGTTGATTTATTTCATTGCTTTATTAATATCTAATAACATATTCACTTACCTCGATTTTTAAGTAAATAGAATCATCATTACGAAGGTAATATACTATAATTTACTAAAGTGCAATCATATGAAGAAGAAAAACAAATTTCCTTATACTATAATAACACTACTTTACACCGAAAATGTACATTTGATGAGAGATAGATTTCCTTATGTATTTTCTTCCGCTGAATTCGAAAATCAAGGTTAAATTTCTTTGTATGGAACAGTTTTTGAGATATTGTAATTTTTTCATTTTTTCGACCTTTTTTCACTTGACAAATCATATCTCGAGCTAGAAATGTCCGATTGGGTCGTTCTTGGTACCCAAATGCAAGGTATTGAGATGACGTTCAAATATGTATAATCGGATCTTTGATTGGTAAAGCGGATCAAAATATATCGATGAAAATAGGGCACATTTTCAAAAAAATCATATTTTACAGTGATTCTGTGCCGACAGAAAAGTACAAATCGTTAAAAAACGTCTGGTTTCTGTTCATGTGCGTAAATATGATACTTTTGCGTAAGAACTAAGACCAACCAGAAGAAAATCGACCGAAAAATGACAAAGTTATAAGCAATTGAGTGAATAAATCCAAATCCCATATTTTCCGAATATTTTATTTTTTTCGACAATTTATTGTGTTTAAACGCTTGCAATACATTCTTGACATTTTTGTGTGTTAGAAATAGTTGTGGCTCTTGCTTTGTCTTCGGTTGCTTTTGGGATCCGTTTCTCTAGTGAGAAACCATACATAGTCTCCCAACATTGCTTCATCCCAAAATCCTTGATAGCGCCGCTCAATGGTCTTAATTTGTTGGTGAAATCACTCGCCGTGTTCATCACTTACGTCACCAAGTCCGGAAAGAAATTCAAATGCGAATTACAAGAAATGGATTTTTAGAGACATATTTACACCTGTAAGAAATAAATAAAATGGTAAAAACAATACAATAGAAAACAACCAGGAATGAAATTAAATAATGGCATTCCGTACCCATCTTGTTGTAGTTCTCCAGCAAATCGGTAATAATTCCCTCGTAGTTAGGGCTTTTATTGTTCCCAAGAAAATTGGTAACAACCCGCTGAAATGAATTCCATTCCTCGTTTTCAACGGGTGTTAAATATTTTGGAAAATCTGTGCATTTCACCAATTTCTTTATGTGTGGACCATCGAAGACGCCTTCCTTGATTTTTGCTAAAGAAAGCTGCGGGAAAAGGGTTTTCAAATAGGAAAATACTTGGTCTTCCTTGTCTAAGGCCTTCACAAAATTTTTAATGAGGCCAAGTTTAATGTGCAACGTTGGAAGGATTATATTTTCTTTTTTGACAAGAGGCACGTATTTAATATTGTCTTTGCCCACTGTGACGTTCTCCCTTTCTGGCCAGTATTTTCTTCTATAATGATGTTCATGAGCACGACTATCCCAGAGGCAAAGAAAGCAGCAATATTTTGTATATCCACCCTGCATTCCACACAACATGCCGACGACTTTGAGATCGGAACATATTTTCCAGTTGTGATGCTCATATTGAATGTATTTTAGCAAACTGGCCATTGTGGCGTATGATTCTTTAGTGTTGATGGCATGAGCGATGGGGATAGAAGGTTTTTCATTTCCAGTATGCAGTAGGACTGCTTTCAAACTCTCCTTCTACCGTCAATGAACAAGCGCCACTCATTTGGATCATGAGGCTCTCCGAGTTGCTCAAATAATGCAGGAATATCGTTGCAGTAGCATATGTCGTTTTCCTTCTTAAAATGTTGTGCGTAAGGTTTATCACGGTTTCTGTAAAATGTTCCATTTACTCCCGGAGCCAAACAGTTCCGTTGCTTCAGGCGAGATGCAAGTAACTTCGCTTTTTCCTTTGACAGCTCGAGATCTCTCACCAAATCATTCAGTTCAGGCTGCGTAAAATGTTGCAATTGCGACTCCTGTTGAAATTCATTATCACTGCTTGTGTCTGTCTGTAGTAATGATTCGAAAAATTCAATCGTTGAATCGGGGCACTTAGGATGAGGAAATTCACTTGAATGTGGAACTGGAAGCGAAACAGATGCTACTGTCGCATAAACCCATTTGGCACTGTATCCAAAACCAGTGGACTTGCTCAGGCAAAAGTAACAATCAACCGATTGGCAGAGCGGCTCTCTCTATATCATCGGTACACCGAATTTCATGTATCGTCTAATTTGGGATAAAAATTCACTTTATTATTAATTCAATTGTATATATAAATTTAATCTTACTGTGATGAACCAGAAGCCCACGCGGCAAGAGTTATATGGCACGATAAACAAACATTATTTGGTGTCCATTGCTCATGAAAAGTTGCAGGTGCTGTTCCAAAATATTGCAGATAATTATGTTGTAATGAATCAGTTAATCTACGTCTATTTGGTTGGGGGACAAAATTGCCACACACCTAACAGAAATTATTTCGGTTGATTACGCACTTAAATTCTCGTTTTCATTTAGGCATTTTGGTGAATACAATGAAATATAATTTAAATCAAATTTGTGAGTTCCTATAATATACAAACAACCGACACTACGTTTTATAGAAGATGTCAAAACAAAATGTCAGGGTTCTAAGGTTCCTAAATGTGATGTGTTGTTGTTTTGTTTGGAATAAAATCTAAGAACTCTAGCGTCAACGTGAGAACTAATATACGTTGCCAATATACCAACATGCTATCGATATAAAATCATGTTCCTATACCAAAGACATATAAATATCAAGATATAGCAAGAGTCAGCTGTTTATTGGTACGAATAATAATTATTATTATAATAGTAATAAGAAAGTCAAAATACATAAAAATAACAAATAATAAATTCAATATATTTGGGTGTGAGCAACCGAACTTATAAATTGTCGAAAAAAATAAAATATTCGGAAAATATGGGATTTGGATATATTCACTCAATTGCTTATAACTTTGTAATTTTTCGGTCAATTTTCTTCTGGTTGGTCTTAGTTCTTACGTAAAAGTATCATCTTTACGTACATGAACAGAAACCAGACGTTTTTTAACGATTTGTACTTTTCTGTCGGCACAGAATCACTGTAAAATATGATTTTTTTGAAAATGTGCCCTATTTTCATCGATATATTTTGAACCGCTTTACCAATCAAAGATCCGATTATACATATTTGTTCGTCATCTCAATACCTTGCATTTGGGTACCAAGAACGACCCAATCGGACATTTCTAGCTCGAGATATGATTTGTCAAGTGAAAAAAGGTCGAAAAAATGAAAAAATTAAAATATCTCAAAAACTGTTCCATAAAAAAAAATTTAACCTTGATTTTCGGATTCAGCGGAAGAAAATACATAAGGAAATCTATCTCTCATCAAATGTACATGAAAAAAATGTCATTTTGTAAACTAGTGTAATTTTTATATTTGTACGAGTATATTGTTAGAAACCGGTGTCTTTCGGATTGATTCGGTTTATTTACTTGATGTAAATCGATTTTCATCTTGAAATGGCAAAAAAATAGGCAAATTAATTAAATTCCTGAGAAAAGAAAATATAAATATTGCTTGTAAAGCAAACAACAACCTTGCTAAATACATTAAGAGTAATAAAGAAGTACGATAAATCGGGGGTCTATAAGTTAACTTGCCGATCGTGAACTAAAGAATATATTGGACAGAGTTTATTTAATGGAATGTTTGCTTCTATTAAAGTTTCACAGAGTTCTTTGTTAAAATTGTCAGATTCCAACGGGTCTCATCAGTGAATGTGATTTTGAAAATTCTGAAAAAAACATAAATTTAGTCAATGCACTTATATGTATTACAGCTACTTGGAAAAAGGTATCTCCTGCTACAATTAAGAATTCAAAGAAATCTTTTTCCAAGGCCTAATTCTCTGATGATCTAAGAAGATACCCCTTATCCAATTCTTTCCTACAGTTCGTAACGAAATTGAGGATTTATATGAATTTGCTTCTGTTGATAGGCATGTGCCTACAGAGAGCCTTAGCTTCAGTATTATGGAAATTGTTGAGGAATTTTGTGCAATAATAATGAAAAACATAACTCTGATACTAGTGATGTGGACGAATGTGAAACTCCATAATCTACTTTATCTAGTATGAGCGACGTGTATGCAAAATTAAGAGACATACAGAATTATTTATTGTGCAATAACAATTACAAATGAAACAGACACGCAATATACATATCTGTAACTGTACACATGGACAATACACCTCGTATTTTTTGCATTTACTTCTGCTTAAGACACGTGTTTCTGCCATCTATAGGCGCCATCAGTCAAGCTAGCGAAGCAATGTAATACAAATGATACAAATCTTTTTAAGAACAGATTTGTATCTGTATATACATTTACGATGAAATCGCCTACAAGATATAGCAAATTTCGTCCTATAAGGTGGCACTATTTAATAAGTGACATCTGACGGATGAAAGAGACTATGCCGAAAAAGGCGACCTTTCGCTTGACCAGCTATGCTGGTACATAAACGAAAAAATACGTATAAGTGTAGTCCATTAACACGAGCCAGATGGCGGTAAATATACAAAAAGGTTTAAATATATCAATACGTTATGCACGTATTACGCATTTGTTACAAATGAAACAGACATGCAATATACATATCTGTAACTGTACACATGGACAATACACCTCGTATTTTTTGCATTTACTTCTGCTTAAGACACGTGTTTCTGCCATCTATAGGCGCCATCAGTCAAGCTAGCGAAGCAATGTAATACAAATGATACAAATCTTTTTAAGAACAGATTTGTATCTGTATATACATTTACGATGAAATCGCCTACAAGATATAGCAAATTTCGTCCTATAAGGTGGCACTATTTAATAAGTGACATCTGACGGATGAAAGAGACTATGCCGAAAAAGGCGACCTTTCGCTTGACCAGCTATGCTGGTACATAAACGAAAAAATACGTATAAGTGTAGTCCATTAACACGAGCCAGATGGCGGTAAATATACAAAAAGGTTTAAATATATCAATACGTTATGCACGTATTACGCATTTGTTACAAATGAAACAGACATGCAATATACATATCTGTAACTGTACACATGGACAATACACCTCGTATTTTTTGCATTTACTTCTGCTTAAGACACGTGTTTCTGCCATCTATAGGCGCCATCAGTCAAGCTAGCGAAGCAATGTAATACAAATGATACAAATCTTTTTAAGAACAGATTTGTATCTGTATATACATTTACGATGAAATCGCCTACAAGATATAGCAAATTTCGTCCTATAAGGTGGCACTATTTAATAAGTGACATCTGACGGATGAAAGAGACTATGCCGAAAAAGGCGACCTTTCGCTTGACCAGCTATGCTGGTACATAAACGAAAAAATACGTATAAGTGTAGTCCATTAACACGAGCCAGATGGCGGTAAATATACAAAAAGGTTTAAATATATCAATACGTTATGCACGTATTACGCATTTGTTACAAATGAAACAGACATGCAATATACATATCTGTAACTGTACACATGGACAATACACCTCGTATTTTTTGCATTTACTTCTGCTTAAGACACGTGTTTCTGCCATCTATAGGCGCCATCAGTCAAGCTAGCGAAGCAATGTAATACAAATGATACAAATCTTTTTAAGAACAGATTTGTATCTGTATATACATTTACGATGAAATCGCCTACAAGATATAGCAAATTTCGTCCTATAAGGTGGCACTATTTAATAAGTGACATCTGACGGATGAAAGAGACTATGCCGAAAAAGGCGACCTTTCGCTTGACCAGCTATGCTGGTACATAAACGAAAAAATACGTATAAGTGTAGTCCATTAACACGAGCCAGATGGCGGTAAATATACAAAAAGGTTTAAATATATCAATACGTTATGCACGTATTACGCATTTGTTACAAATGAAACAGACATGCAATATACATATCTGTAACTGTACACATGGACAATACACCTCGTATTTTTTGCATTTACTTCTGCTTAAGACACGTGTTTCTGCCATCTATAGGCGCCATCAGTCAAGCTAGCGAAGCAATGTAATACAAATGATACAAATCTTTTTAAGAACAGATTTGTATCTGTATATACATTTACGATGAAATCGCCTACAAGATATAGCAAATTTCGTCCTATAAGGTGGCACTATTTAATAAGTGACATCTGACGGATGAAAGAGACTATGCCGAAAAAGGCGACCTTTCGCTTGACCAGCTATGCTGGTACATAAACGAAAAAATACGTATAAGTGTAGTCCATTAACACGAGCCAGATGGCGGTAAATATACAAAAAGGTTTAAATATATCAATACGTTATGCACGTATTACGCATTTGTTACAAATGAAACAGACATGCAATATACATATCTGTAACTGTACACATGGACAATACACCTCGTATTTTTTGCATTTACTTCTGCTTAAGACACGTGTTTCTGCCATCTATAGGCGCCATCAGTCAAGCTAGCGAAGCAATGTAATACAAATGATACAAATCTTTTTAAGAACAGATTTGTATCTGTATATACATTTACGATGAAATCGCCTACAAGATATAGCAAATTTCGTCCTATAAGGTGGCACTATTTAATAAGTGACATCTGACGGATGAAAGAGACTATGCCGAAAAAGGCGACCTTTCGCTTGACCAGCTATGCTGGTACATAAACGAAAAAATACGTATAAGTGTAGTCCATTAACACGAGCCAGATGGCGGTAAATATACAAAAAGGTTTAAATATATCAATACGTTATGCACGTATTACGCATTTGTTACAAATGAAACAGACATGCAATATACATATCTGTAACTGTACACATGGACAATACACCTCGTATTTTTTGCATTTACTTCTGCTTAAGACACGTGTTTCTGCCATCTATAGGCGCCATCAGTCAAGCTAGCGAAGCAATGTAATACAAATGATACAAATCTTTTTAAGAACAGATTTGTATCTGTATATACATTTACGATGAAATCGCCTACAAGATATAGCAAATTTCGTCCTATAAGGTGGCACTATTTAATAAGTGACATCTGACGGATGAAAGAGACTATGCCGAAAAAGGCGACCTTTCGCTTGACCAGCTATGCTGGTACATAAACGAAAAAATACGTATAAGTGTAGTCCATTAACACGAGCCAGATGGCGGTAAATATACAAAAAGGTTTAAATATATCAATACGTTATGCACGTATTACGCATTTGTTACAAATGAAACAGACATGCAATATACATATCTGTAACTGTACACATGGACAATACACCTCGTATTTTTTGCATTTACTTCTGCTTAAGACACGTGTTTCTGCCATCTATAGGCGCCATCAGTCAAGCTAGCGAAGCAATGTAATACAAATGATACAAATCTTTTTAAGAACAGATTTGTATCTGTATATACATTTACGATGAAATCGCCTACAAGATATAGCAAATTTCGTCCTATAAGGTGGCACTATTTAATAAGTGACATCTGACGGATGAAAGAGACTATGCCGAAAAAGGCGACCTTTCGCTTGACCAGCTATGCTGGTACATAAACGAAAAAATACGTATAAGTGTAGTCCATTAACACGAGCCAGATGGCGGTAAATATACAAAAAGGTTTAAATATATCAATACGTTATGCACGTATTACGCATTTGTTACAAATGAAACAGACATGCAATATACATATCTGTAACTGTACACATGGACAATACACCTCGTATTTTTTGCATTTACTTCTGCTTAAGACACGTGTTTCTGCCATCTATAGGCGCCATCAGTCAAGCTAGCGAAGCAATGTAATACAAATGATACAAATCTTTTTAAGAACAGATTTGTATCTGTATATACATTTACGATGAAATCGCCTACAAGATATAGCAAATTTCGTCCTATAAGGTGGCACTATTTAATAAGTGACATCTGACGGATGAAAGAGACTATGCCGAAAAAGGCGACCTTTCGCTTGACCAGCTATGCTGGTACATAAACGAAAAAATACGTATAAGTGTAGTCCATTAACACGAGCCAGATGGCGGTAAATATACAAAAAGGTTTAAATATATCAATACGTTATGCACGTATTACGCATTTGTTACAAATGAAACAGACATGCAATATACATATCTGTAACTGTACACATGGACAATACACCTCGTATTTTTTGCATTTACTTCTGCTTAAGACACGTGTTTCTGCCATCTATAGGCGCCATCAGTCAAGCTAGCGAAGCAATGTAATACAAATGATACAAATCTTTTTAAGAACAGATTTGTATCTGTATATACATTTACGATGAAATCGCCTACAAGATATAGCAAATTTCGTCCTATAAGGTGGCACTATTTAATAAGTGACATCTGACGGATGAAAGAGACTATGCCGAAAAAGGCGACCTTTCGCTTGACCAGCTATGCTGGTACATAAACGAAAAAATACGTATAAGTGTAGTCCATTAACACGAGCCAGATGGCGGTAAATATACAAAAAGGTTTAAATATATCAATACGTTATGCACGTATTACGCATTTGTTACAAATGAAACAGACATGCAATATACATATCTGTAACTGTACACATGGACAATACACCTCGTATTTTTTGCATTTACTTCTGCTTAAGACACGTGTTTCTGCCATCTATAGGCGCCATCAGTCAAGCTAGCGAAGCAATGTAATACAAATGATACAAATCTTTTTAAGAACAGATTTGTATCTGTATATACATTTACGATGAAATCGCCTACAAGATATAGCAAATTTCGTCCTATAAGGTGGCACTATTTAATAAGTGACATCTGACGGATGAAAGAGACTATGCCGAAAAAGGCGACCTTTCGCTTGACCAGCTATGCTGGTACATAAACGAAAAAATACGTATAAGTGTAGTCCATTAACACGAGCCAGATGGCGGTAAATATACAAAAAGGTTTAAATATATCAATACGTTATGCACGTATTACGCATTTGTTACAAATGAAACAGACATGCAATATACATATCTGTAACTGTACACATGGACAATACACCTCGTATTTTTTGCATTTACTTCTGCTTAAGACACGTGTTTCTGCCATCTATAGGCGCCATCAGTCAAGCTAGCGAAGCAATGTAATACAAATGATACAAATCTTTTTAAGAACAGATTTGTATCTGTATATACATTTACGATGAAATCGCCTACAAGATATAGCAAATTTCGTCCTATAAGGTGGCACTATTTAATAAGTGACATCTGACGGATGAAAGAGACTATGCCGAAAAAGGCGACCTTTCGCTTGACCAGCTATGCTGGTACATAAACGAAAAAATACGTATAAGTGTAGTCCATTAACACGAGCCAGATGGCGGTAAATATACAAAAAGGTTTAAATATATCAATACGTTATGCACGTATTACGCATTTGTTACAAATGAAACAGACATGCAATATACATATCTGTAACTGTACACATGGACAATACACCTCGTATTTTTTGCATTTACTTCTGCTTAAGACACGTGTTTCTGCCATCTATAGGCGCCATCAGTGAAGCTAGCGAAGCAATGTAATACAAATGATACAAATCTTTTTAAGAACAGATTTGTATCTGTATATACATTTACGATGAAATCGCCTACAAGATATAGCAAATTTCGTCCTATAAGGTGGCACTATTTAATAAGTGACATCTGACGGATGAAAGAGACTATGCCGAAAAAGGCGACCTTTCGCTTGACCAGCTATGCTGGTACATAAACGAAAAAATACGTATAAGTGTAGTCCATTAACACGAGCCAGATGGCGGTAAATATACAAAAAGGTTTAAATATATCAATACGTTATGCACGTATTACGCATTTGTTACAAATGAAACAGACATGCAATATACATATCTGTAACTGTACACATGGACAATACACCTCGTATTTTTTGCATTTACTTCTGCTTAAGACACGTGTTTCTGCCATCTATAGGCGCCATCAGTCAAGCTAGCGAAGCAATGTAATACAAATGATACAAATCTTTTTAAGAACAGATTTGTATCTGTATATACATTTACGATGAAATCGCCTACAAGATATAGCAAATTTCGTCCTATAAGGTGGCACTATTTAATAAGTGACATCTGACGGATGAAAGAGACTATGCCGAAAAAGGCGACCTTTCGCTTGACCAGCTATGCTGGTACATAAACGAAAAAATACGTATAAGTGTAGTCCATTAACACGAGCCAGATGGCGGTAAATATACAAAAAGGTTTAAATATATCAATACGTTATGCACGTATTACGCATTTGTTACAAATGAAACAGACATGCAATATACATATCTGTAACTGTACACATGGACAATACACCTCGTATTTTCAGCATTTACTTCTGCTTAAGACACGTGTTAATGGACTACACTTATACGTATTTTTTTGTTCATGTACCAGCATAGCTGGTCAAGCGAAAGGTCGCCTTTTTCGGCGTAGTCTCCTTCGTCCGTCAGATGTCACTTATTAAATAGTGTCACCTTATAGGACGAAATTTGCTATATCTTGTAGGCGATTTCAGCGTAAATGTATATACAGATACAAATCTGTTCTTAAAAAGATTTGTATCATTTGTATTACATTGCTTCACTAGCTTGACTGATGACGCCTATAGATGGCAGAAACACGTGTCTTAAGCAGAAGTAAATGCTGAAAATACGAGGTGTATTGTCCAGTTACAGATATGTATATTGCATGTCTGTTTCATTTCTAACAAATGCGTAATACGTGCATAACGTATTGATATACTTAAACCTTTTTGTATATTTACCGCCATCTGGCTCGTGTTAATCCAGCAGAAGACCTAGCAGACCTACGGCACCGACTTCTATATTTTGCCTAAATTCTTCTCTAGAATATAGAACGCTTAATTCAGTTCGTAGTCTGCTTTCATTGAGGCATGGATAAAATTTTACTGCTTCTTTAAGGCAATCTTCCGGAATTTCTTTTTGAAAAGAGGAGAACTGTTTAAAAGAAATTAAGTTAGCTAATATTAAGTGCCCTGTCTACCGAAATCTAGTTTTTATTTCTAACAAAATAATATCGCACACTTCAATAGTTTCCCTCCTTCTTTGGCTACCATCAGTTACTCTTCGCCGCTTTGATGGTCGAGGAGTCAGTTCTGGGTCATTTTGTTAAACCAACTGATTATCTGTGTCAGCGATTTCGGTTCTAATTTTTCCAATAGCGCGTTCAAAATTATCTAAATTATTCTTGATTTTTAATGCATCTGTATTGACATTTTGTAATTGATTAAATAATATGTCCACATGTGGCATAATTTTATGAAAGTAAGTTAACCAATAGATAAAATTTTCCTCTTTTAAAATTCGCAAATTGGCACTAGCTTGATGAATGGTAGTTTGTAAACTAGCTTCTCCCTCGATTTGTTCTAGAGCTTCAATTATTTCTTCTAGGTGCTCATATATTGTATTCACTGTCCTAGAATTGAAGTTGCATCTTTTTTTTGAAGAACGAGGTAAGCTTTTTCTCTGAAGGAATTCTTCCAATCTTGCAGCTCGTTGTGGTGAAGTGGAGAAAAATGTTCATAATCCCGTCAGATTGGCAAAAAAAATTCTGCAATTACTACTGCTCGACGTAGCATGTGACATAATTACATTTGTCTGATGTGCATAACAATGTACAAAATTAGCCCTTGGATACTGGTCTTGGACATGTCTTTGCACGCCGTTAATAGCACCACTCATGACTGCTGCCCCATCATAGCTCTGTGCAATCAGTTTTTCTGGGTCATCAACAAGCAAACTAATTTCGTTAAGGATGGAGGCAGATAAAGAATTAGCATCATGTCCACTAGGCAGAAGAAATTTCCAAAATCTTTCGACCGGTCTCGCGTTTACAATATATCTTAAAGCAACCACCAACTGAAACTGATTGGACACATCTGTGGTTTCATCAGCTCTCACAGATATGAAGTCGGTTGCTTTAATTTCACTGGCAACCTGTTCATGATACACGTTCAACATTACATCTAGCAGCTCATTCTGTATCGTTTTTGATAATCCCTTAAAAACCGGTGCTGCTTCGATGTGATCTCTGAGCCATTTATCCAATTCTGCCGTAAAATTGATCAATTCCCGAAAAATGCCCTTGTTATTCGACGTTTGCTGTTCATCATGACCCCGAAGTGCCAGTTCAAACGCGCCACAAAATCTAATGCAATTTATTATTAAATTTAACACATGCCTATTTTTTGTTACCTTTTCATTGTGTTGTTGAATTGCTTTTCTATATGATGAATATAAAACATTCTGAATGTTATTTTTTCCTAACATTCTTAGACGAAATATATTTTTCAAATGCCCTTCGGAATATTCATGTTTAATAATTTTAGCACTAAGATGAAGAATTAAGTCTCTTATTCCGTTCTTTGACCAAGACGGTTCACCACCAAACAAAAGACACGGAAAACAAAACCAAGTATTTTTAATTTCACACCCACAAATCCAGGCATTTTTCTGATAAATATTTATTTTGAATTTTCTTATAACGTCTTTACCTTTAACAGATTGTTTATTTTCTAAACATAATGGAGGCATCGGCCGGTTAAGATTTTTTACTGCGATTTTTTCATTATACGTTAACCGCGAAAACGCGTTGTTCTCTAAAAAAGATACCGTATTCATTGTAACAACGCCCGAGAGCAGTCTGGTTCAGTTGCTCCAACGCTATGTATTATACGACATTGAAGTACGGCAAAATACAGTTCTCCCCACCATCAATGTAATGTTAATGCCTTAACAGAGCAAGAGTTGGGCTTTGCTCAGTATATCTGTGACGACGATCGGTATATGTACGTTGTTAGCGTGCCACGTTCCTCGTCAATAACTATGAATACATAATATATATAATAAATAAATACTTTCACAGTTAGTCGCCGCTTGGTTTGTTTTGTTTCATAATTCCAGGGGGTGCAATTGCTCACTTGCGCTCATTAAAGAGCCGTCACTGAATGAAAGTGACTTTTGATGTGGACTAATGTCGGTTTCAGTTGCAGGCATTTGTTCTTTATTTTCAGGATCTATTTTCTTCATAATATTAAACGTTTCTTGTTCTAGGAAAGAAGTAATCTCAGTAATATTTTTAGTACTGCGGAAACTTCTTTTAAATCGAGGGTCTAAAACAGTTGCTACTCTAGTAACTGTTTTAAGCCCTCATCCTTCTTATGAAAATGGCCTTGCTTTAACAGATTCCAAAAGTTTGTTGCATAATGTCTTCCCTTCCTCAATCATTAATTCGAGTAGTGATGTCAGATAATTGTACAGTCCAAAAGTTATTGGAATGATTAAAGAAATAGTAACATATTTATTACCTACAATAATTTCTCACTTCTGCTTTCTAAGATAAATTTCTCCAGTTTATAAAACCACTTATTTATAAGATATCACGAGGTGTTATCTGTTTTTATCGTATTACTGAAATGCCCCCAATAAGTGTGTTACGTTCGGTAATTCATTAGAAGTAATGTGAGGACGTTCTACATTTTCATAAATTGGTAAAATCTATTTGTACTTTTTTGCTATATTTTCTGCCTTTTTGATACACTTACTATCTTAGATATATTTCAATCTTAAAGAAATTCAGTCCATCTTCTTTGAATTTCTTTAAACATATTTAAAATTGTCTTAGCACAAGGTATACGCCTGTTGGGATAGTTAACTGTTTTAAATAAATTATTATCAGGATAAAATAAAACAAATTTTAATGAATTTCACTTTTTACTTTACACCGTAACGATCGTTTAACTCCAACCTGGGCTTCATCAGACATACCGTATGAACGCCGGGGAGTGATTGATCTACCACAATGTAGTAAGACGAATAGCGAGTTTATGTGGTTAGGGTTGAGATAGTATATTCAATCTGTTCTACTGTCTAACTGTACGGGCGTTCCATACGCGACATTTCTTTATCCAACACATTCTACATACGATCTAAGTACGAATCAAATAATCTCTCTCTAATACATTGAATATTCCTATCAGTCGCTCATAGTGTTCAAGCAAGGCGAATATATTGAATCGGAAAACAAGCTTGCGACTGGTGACTCAGTTGCTCCTTGTCATCCGTAGGTAGAGTACGTATAGAAATGCTAACAAATGTCCGTCGTAATTTTTATAACCGATTGGGTTACTGCTCGGCTCAAGAGGGTGGTTTATTTGAGCATTTACTAAATAATTAGTTTTTCTTTTTAGAATGTTCTTTTATTTAATAATTAATATTTATTACCAATAAAGGTATTTTAGTTAAATTTAATATTTTATAGGTAGTTTATTTAAGGAAACCATTTATTTATACTGGTAAACACTTTATTTATAGTCTTGCAAGAATCGTTATTGTTTTGAAATTCTGTGCTATTACAGAATACTTTTTATTTTAATTTTTTTCAATAAGAGTTACGGTTTTGTTTCATAATTTTATATTATTTATGTGTTTTCATTTGAATAAGAATTTTTTAAGTTCAAGCCACGAAGCTATGATGAAACTTATCATTGAATATTTAGCGATGAAAATATCTGATGCTTCGCCGGTAAGAATTATTATTATGCAGTAAACAAAAACTCTACACTTTACGGCGGATTGTATTTTATGATACTTTCAACTATATTATATCATTTTATTTAAATTTAAATGTTAAATTTAAAGTATTATGGCCGAAGAGACATAAACAAAAGTATCCGTTATTGTAGGGACGTTGACAGCCGGCATATGACTAATAGTGCGAAAAGCAACGGTGTAGTCGGATAAAATATCCAAATTCGTACTTTAACCATAAATAATATACTACAAATATTTTTGTAGTTTGTTAAACAATTAGTTATTAATTTGGAATATTTATTTTGATACATCATTTATTAATAAACAACCATAACGCTTTCTTAGTTCACCACAATTAAATACGCCCTGTAGGAGTTTAACGTATGTAGCCCCTCCCACTTGCAGTTGGCCAGTCATTACTTATATATCTATCGATCGCTCGACGTTGTGCACACGGTATAACTAACTTATGTATAAATTTTTACACAAATGTACCGTAACAAACACATGTTTTATTTTGAATAGTTGAAGGAATGGGTACTTTTTATTACTAAAATGTCTATGCACAAAACTTTCACTACGGTTTATACAATACTATTCTTAAGTGATAAAACTGAGGGTCTACATTATGTTACAGGGAGGTAAAGTAGTTCTATGGGAAAATACAATATATGACTAGCTATTTGTTTAATTAAATTTAACTCTTTCTCGAAATTTGTTTGGTTCAACGGAGTATTGATTAACCTATGTATAAGACTGTGATAAGCCGCTAATTTGTGTTGTAACGGATGGCAAGAAGTGTTATGGATAGTTATATCTGTATATCTGTATATCTGTTATATCTGTTATATCTTTTGTATAATGCGATCCATGATAAAATTAATCTTATAATTCAAAAAAAATACTTAATTCAAAATAGTAAACTAGATAAACTTATTTCCTGTAAAAAACATAGCACAATGCACATAGCACATAAATCAAAATATTTATTTTTATGAACGATTTAAAAACCTTACGGATGTAGAATTCCAAACCGAAGAAATTAATCTTTTATCTAAAGGTTTCAAATACAACTTACCCCTAACATTAATAATAAACACTTAGAAATCTTAGCAGTAGAAAAAGATTTAGCCTTAAATAAACAAAAGGATAACCAGGGAAATTAATATGCAGCTAAACATATTCTAGAAAATTACCGTATTACTAAGCATTTTAATATTGAAAATAAAATAATAATCTATTAAACAGAAAGCGACTAGTAACAATATTATATTTACAAAAGCTGATAAAGGAAATACAGTTATAGCAATTCCGGAATCAAACTACATACATAAAGTTCATGAATTCCTCGATAATAATTCATTCATAAAACTTAAATCTGATCCTACTAACAAATTTCAAAAACAGATTAAACAAACTATAGAAAATCAGGTTCTCTTTTTAATAACACTCAAAAACGTATGTTAAGCACTATGAATCCCCTACCTCCCAAATTATACAGTTTAATTAAACTACATAAAGAAAATATACCTATACGACCAGTAGTATCGTACGTAAAAGCACCTTGTAGAAATGTGTCCAAACACTTAATAGATTTAATTCTTACACACACTAAATTCAAATCTAAGTACTTCGTTCAAAATTCCCAGGAATTAATTAACAACATTTCAAACTTGCAATTACCAAACAAATGTAAACTCATTTCTTTTGATGTCTCGAATTTGTTCACTAGTATCCCACCCCAGGAGGTAATAGATTTAATTACTTTACAACTAGAACGTAGAAACACGAACATTGTCACAAAGACCGAAATTTTACAGCTCTTAGAAACGTACCTGCAACAAAATTATTTTCAATTTAAAAAGAAATTTTATAAACAAACAGAGGGTCTAGCGATGGGAAACCCACTAAGCCCCTTATTAGCGGAAATTTTCATGAATAATTTAGAAACTATAATTAGTACGCATCCCTTGTTTGGTAATTGTGTATATTGGTTTAGGTATGTTGATGACATATTAATTTTCTTTAACGGTTCAGATAGACAATTAAAAACTTTACATAATTATATCAACACAATTCACCCCAAAATAAATTTTACTATAGAAACAGAAATAAATAAAAGCATTAATTTTCTAGATTTAACCATATCACACAAAACTAATAAACACGAGTTCGCTATATACCATAAACCAACACATACAGATACCACAATACACGCTAATTCTTTTCATCCTATAACACACAAATTATCAGCATACCAATCAATGGTATATAGATTAATTCATGTACCCATGACTAAAAGGAATTTCGACCATGAATTAAATAGAATATACACAATAGCATTAAACAATGGTTACTCTATAAATATTGTCAATAACATCCTAAATAGCCAACAAAAATCTAAAACCCTTTCCTTAGTTTATCCAAAATTAAAATACAAGATAATTAATTCCTATAATTTAATCACTTACTTAGGAAAAATTTCGGAAAAAATTGGTAGTTTCATTAAAAAACTTAATAACGAACATATATCATTTAAAACAGACAATACTACTAGTATACAGAACATTATTAAAAACAACAAAGATAATATAGACAAAGAATCAAACTCTGGTGTATATAAGTTAACATGCGAAGATTGGAATAAGGTATACATAGGACAAACGGGGAGGACATTCAAAATTAGGATGAAAGAACACGAGAGAAGCCATAAAGAAAAGAAAACAGATTCAACTTTCGCAAGTCATTGTATAGATATCAATCATAGATTTAATATAGATTTCAAAATTTAACACATTCAAGAAAAAAGTAAAAAACTTAGCCTATTAGAAAACTTAGAAATTATTAGATACAATAGTTTAGGATTAGCTTTAAATGACCAACTAGATTTAAACAACCCCCTCTACTAAATTTAAGATTGTAAAAATTTTTCCACCACCATTTCCCCAATAATTTTCACATAAATATTCAAACATGTATTGTACAAATTCAGTATTTCATCCACCTAATGAAGCCATTGTATGGCGAAACAATATTGTAGTATATTTACAATAAAAGAATTTTTGAAACTAGAAGTTTAATTACTTATTTCTTAGCGTTAAAAAAAGAATCAACCAAATATGTCGTTCCTATCGTCAGTTATGATCGAGAGTGCATACAAAAATTATGATTTTTGTAGTTTGTGCGAATTTTCCGACTTTTCGTTATAATTGTCCCGAATTTTTTTGTACTGATTACTTTTCCAGGACCATAACGAACAAAACAAAAAAAAATTACGCATGTCCATCGTTCGAATCATGAGCTATGATCTTGAGTTCATATAAAAATCCCATACAAAAAAGCACTTTCACTTTTCCAATTACAACTTTTCAACAAATACATATGTATATCGTAATTTTATAGATCACCACCCGTTCGTTTTCCAATTATATAAATAAAATTAAATATTTTAGAAATACAGCCTTTCGCCAGTACTGCACTGGGCTTTGCGTCATGTGGTAAGCGTGTCCGTTCTCTAGTAATGATTAAAGAAAAACCCGGAATATGTGTATTTATATAATATCTACTTTAATTATTAAAATAAAGAAAAAAATCTTAAAAACCAATTATGTATTTTATTTGTAAAACGAGGAACCTGACAATTACGGCCAATATTGCTTCTTTTTTTTTGTGGCCGTTACTGACAGGTTTTACTGTATTTACCAAAAACATCCCATGCAGCTGAAAAAAAAATATTTTTTTGCAGATTTGTGTAATTAATAATTCCCTAGCATAATTGTGATTTTGTATTCTATTCCTTGGAATTAAAAAAAAACAGACTATAGAAAACTCAAAAAAAATGTTTGAGCAGGGTGAAATTGCGACATTCTTTACTATCTGAAAAGATTACCTCTAAGGACATCCTTGCAACAGCGTATTTTCAATTTTGCATAAAAAGTAGATGTTATCTTATCATCCAGCGTTTACAAATAAATCCAATTATGTATATCCTTAATACCAAGACTACATATTACGAAACTTCTAAAAGAAACGCAAACTATTTATTTAAATTATGCAATAATATCATCTATGAAGAACTTCGAGATCGTTGTCTTAATTTTTTCTAAAGAAATTAAAAATATCCAATCATGTATATAAACAGAGCTGTATTACTGGCAATCAGACAGAAAGTAGTGAACTAGCAAGTATGAAGCCGATTCTGATTTTGGTTCTGCTCATAACATTGGCAAAGGTAATATTAATTCAATTTTGTCAACAATTATTTCATTGAAACGTTACTAATTACTTAACTAAATATTGACAGTAAAACACTTAGCTATATTTCACTAATTTTATTAGAATAATTCTAACACATGTTTCGGCTGTTATGCTATTATCAAAGAGATAGCTTTAAATCTAACCAGAGATAAAACCAACTTTATCAGGATAGAAGGAAACCTTTCCAATATAAAATTGAAATCTTACAGACGCGCCATCTACAGAATTCAAAAACATCCTGAAGAACTGTTGGCGCCATAATTTAAAATTAAGTTAGGGTCTAAAAATGTCTTACTTTTGAAATGAAACAAATAATTAATGTTTAGATTTACACCACCAGTCGTTTTTTAAATATAGTGAAAATCTAAACATTAATTATTTGTTTCATTTCAAGATGAAAATCGATTCACCAAAACCGAGTCAATCCGAATGTTATATATAATTTTCAAATACATACACCATAACATTTGTACACATATATAAACAGAGCTTAATTTACTTACAAACCAATATTTACATAATTGCATTCCAAAATACAAGGTATCCCGTATCGTTATCTTGGGTAAAATAGACTCCATTTCAAGTAACAAAAACCCCGCAAAACTTGTATATCCATTTTCATTTGTTTCAAAGTTATAGATCTATGAATGTGATTGTCAGATCATGAAAAAAAAGTAATCCTAAAGTATATACAAACTGATTTTATTTAAAAAAAGTTATACGATTCAATAACAGGCCTGTGATTGTTAACGTCGCATAATAAAATGTTATCCTAAAATAAATAAACACGTGTCGTAGTGCATACAGTAATTTCTTGCAGATCTACAAAAAAGAGTACTGGAAATTGATTTATGATAAAGAAGCTTCTTACTTATTTCGTAAGTGCTGAACCATGAATATCATACAATAAACAAATGTTCAGATGACTGTTAACGTTGCAGTTTTTAATAAAGGATTACATTATGTTTCAGTTCATACAACAGCTTATTAGTGAGTGGACACGTTTTCTTTATTCAAAATGCCTCATCGATTTTCTGGTCAAGAGTATGCGGACATGCATTTTGTGTATGGTTACTGTAACGGCAGTGCACGTTAAGCAGTTATTGAATACCGGCATCGGTTTCCCGATAGGCACACTCCTTATTACAGAACGTTTCTGAAAGTAACAGACAATTTCGGGAATGCTAACTGCGTATTTATCTTTTCGACCGAGGAGTAAATTTGCCAGCAGACTTAGAGGAAGAAGCAGTAGCTATTGTTACAAGGATCCAACTCTTAGTGTACGTCGAATCGCTAGACAACTAGGAGTGCCACGAACGACAGTTTGGCGAATTTTAAAACGTGAGGGCTTATACTCATATCACTATCGCAGGGAACACGGTTTGCTTGAGGCAGACCACTATGCTCGTCTAGTTTATTCTACCTGGATATTAAGACAGTAACGACTTCATTTTAATTTCTGCAGAACAGTCCTCTGGACAGATTAATCTACGTTCACGAGAAGTGGTGTTACAAATCTGAGACACCTGCACAGGTGGTCAAGAGGAATCCCAAAGCTATAGGCCCATCTAAATTTCAACATGAATTTTCTATTAACGTTTGGGCGGCTCTAATCGATGACTTGTTGATTGGTACTGTCGTTCTTCCTGGGAGGTTAAATGCGGACAATTACCTTCAATTTCTTATTGACGAACTGCAAGGTCTTTTAGAGGATGTCCGACTGAATGTTCGACGAGACATATGGTTTCACATGGATGGGGCACCGCCACATTTCGGAATTGCTGTCCGAAATTGGGTTAACGTCAATTATCCAAGATGGATTGGGCGAGGTGGTCCTGTTGCATGGCCACCCAGATCACCTGATCTTAACCCCCTTGACTTCTATTTATGGGGATACATGACAAATTTAGTCTACGCAAGTTTCGAACACAAGAGAAGAGTTGTTCGTATTCACCTGGCTGCCGAGCAAATCCGATAAAACAAGTATGAAATTCGGATAAGTACTTCTCCAGTTAGCTTACGGGCACAAGCCTGCATTCAACAAGGAGGTGGACATTTCGAAAATATTATGAATTGAACTTTTTTAAATAAGATCAGTTTTTATTGACTTTAGGATTACATTTTTTTTCATGATCTGACAATCACATTCATAGATATGTAACTTTGAAACAAATGAACATGGATATACAAATTTTACGTTTTTGTTACTTGAAATGAAGTCTACTTTACACTCCTAAAATTTGAACATTACGATACGGGACAGCTTGTATAAAAATGATTGTACAATTCTTTTATCACCCTGAATAGCTTCACACTCTTTACATTTAATGGTATACACACCTTACTTATCTAATTTATCTATTTTATCTTTGTTGTTGTTCAACATTATACCTAATTTTCTTTTATTAATCCATATTATTTTAATGTCAAACTTTCTTAATATTTTATTTAATTTATCTGAGATAGGGAGAATATAGGTAATCGAATGCCATATAATTTTATTTCTGGGTATAAAAATTTTTTGATATTATTTCATTCTTTGTGTTTTAATTTATTATCAATGATTTTGGGATTATATCCATTATTTTCTGCTATCATTTTAATAATGTTTGAGTTCTTATCTAAAGGTCTCATGATTTAATGGTAATCAATTATCGAAGTGTTTTACCAAGAATTGTCTGCAGTATAAATTAATGTTGCTAATTCTAGGCCAGACTTATATTGCCGAAACCAGGTCTTCAATCAGCGGTACCAAAATTACCGAGAGCTGAACTACCGTCAAATCGTACAAGAATCGTTGGAGGCGCTGAAACTGTACCTCATTCTCGACCATTTCAGGTAAATTATTTCATTATTTTTTTTAATATGCAAACAATAACAATAACTAGCGTATACTCATGAGATTCGACATTTATGGCTATTGCTGCGAACTTCCCTTTTAAATTTAATTTATTTATATGAATGGTTGTGTGGGTAGTTAGACACGCACATCTTGTTGACACTCTGTATAATATTTGAGTATCTCAGGGCTATCTTTTTGGGTTCTACACAACTAGGCCTAGCGTCCAAAGTAAATGCAACAAAATAATACAACAAGAAGTAATTGCTTAAAAATATTTTATTGTTTGTTTGTACGTTCTCATCTCATTTTGTTGTAACATAAAATATTTCATCCTTAACTTATATCTTAACTTAGCAACGAAAATTTTATATAGAAATATTCTTTTGTGAATCATACACGTATAGACTTGGAGTCTCTGGCAAGGTTATTTATAAAAATATAATGAATTGAAATTAAAAGTGATTACTAACGTTATTAATTTACAAAGAAAATATTATTCTACATCCTTTTATTATTTTACTGGTATGTACAGCATGTTTTATTAATTTACTTACATTCTAAGTGTTTAAAGCCTGAGTTACATTACACTTTTTTCGTCTAGAAACTTGGACAAGTTTTCAAACTAGATGAACTTGTCGAAACTTCGATAGTGTAATTCAGAAGAAACACTTCAAAGTTTCTAAACTACAAAACTAGATCCTATCCCACTTTTCATCCAAGTTTCATACTAGACTTGCGCATTAAACACCATTTCGTTTGTACCAACTGTTCATTTTAAATAAAAATCATATAATAATTACAAGTTACGTAGTGTTTATTTTGTTTTGGAAATTAATAGAAATTGTGTAAGAATGTCAAGTAACAAAATATGGGGCACCGATATAATGGTTTTCGAATTCATTTTTTAAATATTTCTGTATCTATAAGAGCTAATGAGTAATCACAACCCATCTAAACGTCAAATATATAATAATAAACAAACAGAAATTTTTATTTTATGTTGGTAACGCACTCAAAGTTTGGTGCCCTCTATTCAACATAGCATAAATTAAAACTT
The DNA here is from genome assembly GCA_935421215.2 of Melolontha melolontha. Classification (NCBI taxonomy): domain Eukaryota; kingdom Metazoa; phylum Arthropoda; class Insecta; order Coleoptera; family Scarabaeidae; genus Melolontha; species Melolontha melolontha. Next base: position 16,765,075 of record OW285236.1, read on the forward strand.
GTATGAAATCTTGTACAAGAACTTGTTCAAGTTTCTAGTTCGAAAAAAAGTGTAATGTAACTAACGCTTAATAATCAAGCTAACCTAAAATTTATTGACATTACGTTAAATTATTTACTTATCAATTCTTGGAAATATACATCTAAAATTCTAATACTAAATTCGTATACTACATACGAGGTGCATTTAAAACACACAACATCGGTTGATTTCTTTTTAATTTGTTTTTGCTTATTCAGTTACGTTTAATTAATTTATACATTATTAATTCTATTCTTGTTGTCCACCCAAGGTCAATTTCATAGCAATATGTCAATTTCTTGAAATTCTTGCATTTACAAGTTCATCTACTAGACATTGATAACTTAAAAAAGGTATATAACCCCTTACTACAATTATTAATCGTATCCTAAATACGTATTTCGACAACTAAGTTGTCATCATCAGTAGGTAAAACCACTAATCAAGGTGTCGCACATGGGGCACAGTTAAGCTAGAACACCGCTCACGCAACAACTACTTTACACGGCGTCCACGTATAGTCTAATTTAAACATGCAAATATATCCAACGAAAAGATCGACAAACTTACCTCTCTTAGGGAAACGGCATTCACATATGTTTATACTCCAATTTGAAATATATCGAACGAAAAATCGACAAAAATTACCTCCCTTAAGGAAACGGCGCTCAACATGTGTTAATACTTCAATTTAAAACGTCGACGACCCTTTTATGGTTCTAAGAATGAAAAGAGACAAGTGAAGGGGATCGGTCCTTTATCACCGTTCATGGAGTGTTGTATGTTTTTAGCGATATGTATATTTTCGTAGGCGTCAAGATCGCGGGGGTTATTAATGCCCTTGACCAGCTTTAACCCTTAAATCGACACATTGTGTAGTGTACTTAAAGCATGGTTGGCAACGTTAGATTTATCCGGTCTATTGTATTTAATATGTGATATGTGTTCTTTAAACCGGTTCTTTAAATTGGTCGTTTTGTTTGGCCTATATATTTCAAATTACAATCATCGCAACTAATTTCGTATATACCTGATTTCGAATTAAATTGACTCTATCTTTAGTTTTCCCTAGGACACTTTTGATAGTATTTTCGGACCGAAAGGCAACTAGGAGACCTCTTTCTTTCACAACTTTATTAATGTTTTTCGTGATTGGGTGGTATGGTAAACACATGTACTTTTTCTCCTGGTTACTTTGAGATATCAAACTTGTGGATTCGCGGATTGTATTTTTTATTTTTGTTTTTCTAATTAAATTAATGATTATTTCTATGTCAAAGCCATTTTATTTCGCGATATTTTTAATGAAATCCAGTTCTATTTCATATCTCTCTTTTGTTAACGGAAAATTTAGTAACCGATTGATTAAGAAATTAAAGGAAGCTGTCTTATGTTGATAACTATGATTTGAATCCGCGATGATGAATCTATTAACATTGGTTTCTTTCCGGAAAATGTCGATTTCTATTTTATGATTATTCCTAATCAGTAAAGTATCTAAAAAAGGTATCCTGCCATTGTGTTCCTTTTCCACCGTCAACTTAATCGTCGGAAATTTCAAATTTAATTGATTAACGAACATGTCTAATTCGCATTTCCGTGTATCAAAAATCGCGAGAATGTCATCTGCGTACCTAATCCAGACTCTCGGGAAATATTTAGCGTTATTTTTAAATTCTACTTCAAATTGACTGATGAATAAATTGGCTATGAAAGGAGATAGGCAGTTACCCATTGTTGCGCCTTGTTTCTGTTTATAAAATTTTTCTCCTACTTGGAAACAATTTTGCGTCATGCACAGAGTTGTTAATCTCATGTATTCTTTTATTTTTGAAGGTTCAATGTTATTCTTGTGGAGCAAGCTTTCTAAATATTTCATAGTCTCTGGAATAGTTACCGAGGGGAATAAAGACGTTACATCGAATGAGACTAAAATTTCCCCGGCTTCCAGTTCACAATCTTTAATTAATTTAACAAATTCTAAGGAATTACTAACTGACAAATTTTCTGGTTTTACGGGTAAATTTTTAAATTCATTCACTAACCATTTGGAAATCAAGTAAGTCGGTGAGTTGATACCTGAAACGATAGGTCTCATCGAGTTACCTGGTTTATGTATCTTCAGCAAACAATATATTCTTGGTACTAAAGGATTACTAACATTCAATTTATACTTTTGGGTAGAAGTTATTAAAATTGGACATTTCTTTAACGCGTCTTTTGTGTCACTAATCATTTTAGGTAACGGGTTTCTCTTAATTTCTACATACGGACCTTCGCCAATTAAATTTTTGACTATTTGAAAATAGTTGATTTTGTCCATAATTACTAACTTGTTCCCTTTATCTCCTTTTAGGTAAAATCAGTCCTTCGATCTAAGAGTTTTAATGATATTCCATTCTTTATTGACCGACTTCTGTTTGTGCTGCTGTAAATTCTTATCGATTTGGGTTTTACAAGCTTCTCGAATAAAGTTTTTTGGCCCTTGTTCAAAATACTTAATCAAAGTTTCGATACTTGCAATCACCTGTTCTATAGGAATCTGACGGCTTGGCAAACAGTATTTTAAACCTTTGTTTAACAAATCTATTTCTGCATCACTAAAATTCTCTGTGCGTGACGCAAAATTGTTTCCAAGTAGGAGAAAAATTTTATGAATAGAAACAAGGCACAACAATGGGTAACTGCCTATCTCCTTTCATAGCCAATTTATTCATGAGTCAATTTGAAGTAGAATTTAAAAATAACGCTAAATATTTCCCGAGAGTCTGGATTAGGTACTTAGATGACATTCTCGCGATTTTTAATACACGGAAATGCGAATTAGACATGTTCGTTAATCAATTAAATTTGAAATTTCCGACGATTAAATTTACGGTGGAAAAGGAACACAATGGCAGGATACCTTTTTTAGATACTTTACTGATTAGGAATAAACATAAAATAGAAATCGACATTTTCCGGAAAGAAACCAATGTTAATAGATTCATCATCGCGGATTCAAATCATAGTTATCAACGTAAGACAGCTTCCTTAATTTCTTAATCAATCGGTTACTAAATTTTCCGTTAACAAAAGAGAGATATGAAATAGAACTGGATTTCGTTAAAAATATCGCGACATATAATGGCTTTGACATAGAAATAATCAATAATTTAATTAGAAAAACAAAAATAAAAAATATAATCCGCGAATCCACAAGTTTGATATCTCAAAGTAACCAGGAGAAAAAGTACATGTGTTTACCATACCACCCCATCACGAAAAATATTAATAAAGTTGTGAAAAAAAGAGGTCTCCAAGTTGCCTTTCGGTCCGAAAATACTATCAAAAGTCTCCTAGGGAATACTAAAGATAGAGTTAATTTTAATTAAATCAGGTATATACGAAATTAGTTGCGATGATTGTAATTTGAAATATATAGGTCAAACAAAACGACCAATAATAACCCGGTTTAAAGAACACATATCACATATTAAATACAATAGACCGTATAAATCTAACGTTTGCCAACCATGCTTTAAGTCCACTACACAATGTGTCGATTAAAGGGTTATAAAGCTGGTCAAGGGCATTAATAACCCCCGCGATATTGACGCCTATGAAAATATACATATCGCTAAAAACATACAACACTCCATGAACGGTGATAAAGGACCGATCCCTTCACTTGTCTCTTTTCATTCTTAGAACCATAAAAGGGTCATCGACGTTTTAATTTGAAGTATTAACACATGTTGAGTGCCGTTTCCTTAAGAGAGCTAATTTTTTGTCGATCTTTCGTTCGATATATTTGAAATTGGAGTTTAAACATATGTGAATGCCGTTTCCCTAAGAGAGGTAAATTTGTCGATCTTTTTCGTTAGATATATTCGCATGTTTAAATTAGTCTATACGTGGACGGCGTGTAAAGTAGTTGTTGCGTAAGCGGTGTTCTAGCTTTACTGTGCCCCATGTGCGACACCTTGATTAGTGGTTTTACCTACTGATGATGCCAACTTTGTTGTCGAAATACGTATTTAGGATACGATTAATAATTGTAGTAAGGGGTTATATACCTTTTTTAAGTTTTTACTTAACCACAGTCTCCAAAGAAAGACTTTTCTTTAGACATTGATAGACAAAAACTTTAGAAAATGTATAAAACCTTCACCGCATTAATATACGTATTCTAAGTATGTATTTCGGCAACTAAGTTGTAATTATTAGTAGGTAAAAATAATAACCACACTGTCGAACATGGATCACAGTAAAGTTAACACAAAAATCGCAAAACACTTTACAAGATGTCCACATACACACTAATAAGTTTTATATCTTTTTTAAGTTTAAACTTTACTACAGTCTCCAAAGAAAGACTTTTTACTGTTAGACAACTTTAAGCAAAACTCATCATTTTATAGTTAGATAATACTAACATATTTTGGTGATTTTGGTGGTGAGGCATTATACTATGACAATACAAAACTCGCTATAGATACTAGTACAACATGTAAATAGTGAAAGAAATAATTTTATGAAAGAAAACTTCAAAACAAATAAAACATTTATTTATGTGAAGCAAAGTCGTTGAAGCATTTTCGCTTGTTAGTAACTCAGAAATATACATTACATACCATACACTTTAGCCGAGAACATTGAGTTAACTTAGATGTTCTAAATTCAAATGGAAACGTAAAATTTACTGCCTCTGGTAAGTGAACTGCGCTAAATATTCTTCTTTGTCACTCCCAGTGGGCCTCTTTTTGGGAGATGAAGCCTCTTCATTTTCACTAAAATCAGTGTCAGTATCTATATTCCTCTTCATTGAATCCACAATTAAATATTCAGCATTTCTTATTTTGAATTCGACCCTGAGATAAATGCTTTGTATAACTTACTACAATACTACAAGCGATAGTAACTATAGTGACAGCTGTCGAGATGTAATAAAAAATACAACATTATTGTGTTTTTTTAAGTGGCTGCTTGTACAATGTAATTGTGGTAAAACAGTATACAAAGTTGTGGTAAAAAGGCACAATATGGCGTAGAAATTCTTAGAGTTAACGTACAACAATAACACTATGTATAAAATAATCTCTTTCTTTTTTATTTATTCAATTATCTCTCTTTTACTTTTCGATGTCGATGGGCTGAACGAAACGAGCTTTAGTATCATTTTTCACACTAGTCATCCATCCAGGAATTGAACACGATCATATCTGTTTGACTACGCCAATTGTAATTCTGTTACCTTGAGTACACAGCCGTATTGCCTGCTTCCAACTTAAGTCTGCCTTATACTATTGTATAATAACTAGATAACAATTTCCATAAAACGCAATCGGCAATTGGAATTGTGTATAACGTCGCTCAGTACATCCCGGCGTAATTCAATGAAGTATTTGTTTTACTTACTCGGCCACCTGGTCTCGCAGCGATAACAATGGACAACCCAGCTATTGTATTCGGCGAATATAGTGTTTTCAGTGGTGTCGTGTACGTAGATAAAATAAATAAGTTTATCGTATTTCGTAAGAGAAATAGCACGTACATTCCTTTTCTTTTCATTTAAGCAACATCTTCCAATTATTTTCATGTAAGTGTGCATAAAATTTCGTTATTTAATTTCGTTTATTGGGATCTAGAATATTCTGACAATTTTAACGAAGAACTCTGTGAAACTTTTATGGCAGCTAATATTCCATTATTTAAATTGAACAATCCAATTTTGAAGACATTTCTGAAAAAATATACTGGTCGAAATGTTCCTGATGAATCAACTTTACGCAAATATTATGTTTCTAGGTGCTAGGTAGAACAGTAGAACGTATTAGAAGCCATCTTTTAAATCAATACATATGGATAAGCGCCGACGAAACGGTGGATATGTTAGGACGCTGTGTGGTAAATGTTGTAGCTGGTGTACTACATCCAACTATTGCCTATAACTCATATGTAATAGCAACAAGTGTTATAAATAGAGTTGATGCGGAAACAGTTGCTGAAACCATTAAGGAGAAAATGCAAAAAATGCTTCATTCGGACGCCACGTACAAAGAAAAAATACTTTTATTTGTCAGTGATAGTGCTGCGTATATGTTAAAAACAGGCAGACTATTGAAGAAAACATATATTAATATGCTGCATATTACTTGTGTAGCACATGCTCTCCACAGAATCTATGAATATATCAGAGACACTTTTCCGGAAGTTGATAGACTTGTATCAGCTTTTAAAAAAGTTTTCAGAAAAGCACCATTGAAAGTAGCTCTTTTCAGGGAAAGATTTCCATCTCTGTCACTGCCTCCCACTCCAGTAATAACTAGATGGGGAACATGGCTGGAAGCTACTAGTTATTATGCTGATAATTTCGATAGTCTAAAACATTTCGCAACACTGCTAAAGGAGGATGCTAGAAGTATTGGTGAGTGCAAGGAGCTCACACAAATCCCAAATTTAAAAAATCAGTTGTACTTTCTTCACGAACACTGGAAAATTGCCAAAACTAATCACTTATTTTGAAAATCGAAATCTCAAACTAAATGACGGATTAACCACATTAGATGTGGCTGTTAATAATTTGAAAAGTATTCCAAGTGACTTCGGATGTGGCCTTCGGCAAAAGTTTGAAGCAATTCTTAATAGAAATCCAGATTTAATTACATTGCAGCAATTATGTATGGAGACAATTCCACAAAATCTAACGGCTAAATATGAAGAAATAAAAGAATATTTCCAGTATGCAGCTATAACCAGTTGCGATGTAGAAAGGACGTTTTCTATTTATAAGGATGTACTTAATTCAAAGAGAACTAAATTGACAGAAGAAAACCTTGAGAAACTATTGCTAGTCAATATTAATACTCCTTTACTCAACTTGAACGACAAAATGAACAAATAAAAATGTTCCAATTATAGAAATAAAATTAAAAACTTTATAAATATAACTTTTCAACAAATAAATATGTATTTCATAATTTTATAGATCACCACCCGTTTCCCAATTTTTCCAATTATATAAATAAAATTATATAAATTATTATTATATAATATATATACGTATTTCGACAACTAAGTTGTCATCATCAGTGGGTAAAACCACTAATTAAAAAGTCGCACACGGGACACAGTAAAGGTAGAAAAACCGCTCAGGCACCAACTATTTTTCACCGCGTCCACGTATAGACTAATTTTAACATATGAAAAAATAAGCTACGGAACTAAAATATGAAGAGGTCGAGAGAGAGACACTTACCTAGAAAAGGGTCTACCCAGATGTTTATTCTCCGGGTTGAAATGTCGAACGCAAAAGACGGTCAACATACTTTCCTTCAGGGAACCGGCAATAAACATGTCTTAATAAACTTTTATGTTAATAAAAATGCAAAGAGACAACTGAATAGTATCGGCGACCTATCGCTATTCATCGAATTATGTTTATTTTTCGCGATATTTATACTTTCGTAAGCATCAAGTTCGTAGGGTTTATTAATTCCTTTAAGTAACCTCAACCCTGTAATCGATACGTTGTGCAGTGTGTTCAAAGCGTGGTAGGCTACATTGGATTTATCCGGTCTATTGTATTTAATATGTGATATGTGTTCTTTAAAACGCGTTATTATTGGTCGTTTAGTTTGGCCTATATATTTCAGATTACAACAATTGGACGCGGTGAAAAATAGTTGGTGCCTGAGCGGTTTTTATACCTTTACTGTGTCCCGTGTGCGACTTTTTAATTAGTGGTTTTACCTACTGATGATGACAACTTAGTTGTCGAAATACGTATTTAGGATACGATTAATAATTGTGGTAAGGGGTTATATACCTTTTTTAAGTTTTTTACTTAACCACAGTCTCCAAAGAAAGAATTTTCTTGCATTGTTTTTCTACAAAAATTAACAAAATCAAATATAGAGCTGTTATAAAGTCCCTTACAAAACAAGGAAAAACCCCAAAAACGGTTTTTGAAAAAATGTTGACTGTATATAGGAATAATTGTCCTTCCAAGTCAACTATTTGTGAATAGCTAAAATTCTTTAAACATGATTGAAATTGTCCTAATGATATGATCACTTCAGATGTTGTTGAAAAAATAAAGTGTTTGGTACTGGAAGATCCAAGATTAAAGAAGCAACAATTAGCGGGTATGCTAGGTGTGTCAGATACCACGGCTTTTAGAATTCTAGACGAGTATCTTGGAATGACAAAAGTTAGTGCAAGATGGGTGCAACGTGTCTGGCTAGAGACGTGTGAACAATTCTCAGCGATGAGAATATTAATTCGTCTATTTTTTTTTGCAGGCAGCTCTATACGTAATATACGAAGATCTGCAGTATTTTTGCGGTGGCAGTTTAATTTCTACAAAATATGTATTAACCGCTGGTCATTGTGTTGAAGGGTAAGCAAAAATTTTAATCCTATATTTAAGTAAAGACTTTCAAAGTAACGGCTGGTATTATCCACTGATATTAAAAATAGTTTTAGTTAAAATACATTTAAATTAAGTTTCTCTTAAATTAAAAGTTCTGTATTATGCAATGTATTTAAGCTGTATTTAACTAAATGTGATATTTAGGAAGGTTGGTAATACTTTTAGGAAAAAATATACGAATTTGTACAGTTTGCGCCTAGCTTCGCTTTGGTTTGTGTTACTTTTAATTCAAAATTATGGACAGATATTCGAAATAGGACAGGTTTCGAAAAAATGCACATAAACATGTTGACATGTTGATTCAAATTATCGTCAAATATGTAAAATGTAGACCAACTATTCTATCGTAAAAAATTCCGCACCAAACATTCACTATTTTATAACGTTGACTTCGTTTTTCAATGACGTAATTTGGATTTTGAAAAGCCCAAATTTTTCAAAAAATTACGTTAATTAGCGTTGTAATTTGTAGATTGCAATATTTACATTTTCACATTACTTAGCGAAATATCATCGTATTAAATATTTAATATAGCCGAATTTCTAAGATTTATCAAATGATATATATTAATTGTACGGCTAAGAAATAGATTATTATCAAATAGCTATTGGATGAAAAATTTAGCAAAATTCCATCGACGACAGAATATTAATATATGTTCCTTAATAAGTAACTTAAGGCATTTCTGACAATACTCGAACGCAAGAGCCTTGGTAGCGCAGCGGATAGAGCGTTCGTCTAGAGAACTAAAGGTCATGGGTTCGAGTCCTATCTAAGGACGAAATTTTTCAAAAAATTTCGTTAATTAGTGTTGTAATTTGTAGATAGCAATATTTACATTTTCACATTACTTCGCGAAATAACATCCTAATTAAATGTTTAATATAGCTGAATTTCCAAGATTTATCAAATGATATATATAACAAGTGTTCATTTTAAAAGTCAATCTATTAGCATGTGATTTATTGAGAACATTTTGAAGTATGTCGTAAATTAAAATTTACTACTTAACCTACGAAGTCGTATATTTTGACAGTAAATAACAAATAAATAACAAATAATAGGTATTTATTGAAAACTATAACAAATGTTGAAAATGTTGTCCTTCAAGATCGATGCACTTTAAAATCCTCCGTTCAAAATTTCTGATGATATTCTGCAACATTACTGGATTTTTATTAATTTCCATGCATTTCTGTTCGATTATCTGTAGCATATCATTCAAATTCAATACAGGTGTTCGAAATATGTTATTTTTTAGATAAGGCCACAAAAAGAAGTCGCAAGGTGTTAAATCGCATGAACGTGCAGGCCAGGCAATTTCAGTATTTCGACTAATTATACGCTCATCAAAAATTCTCTTAAATAATCCAAAGATTCTGCAGTACAGTGACAAGGTGCTCCGTCTTGTTGGAAATATACATTTTGAAGTTCATCATCATGCAACTGATTGACAATTGGTTGTAAAATTTCCGTACGGTACCTTTGAGCAGTTAACGTTCCCTGAAAAAATATTGATCCAATGATTCGCCTTTGGCTTATCGCTGCCAAAACACCAATTTTCTCTGGATGTAGCGATTCTTCATTAATTACATGTGGATTTTCACTACTCCAAATTCTTGTATTTTGTGAATTTAGGTATCCCGTTTTATAAAACCATGCTTCATCAGTAAAGATGACTCTTTGCGAAAGTTCTCCATTATTGTTCATATTTACAAACCAATTACAAAACTGTAGTCTACGTGGGTAATCAATTTCTAACAATTCTGGTACTGCTGTGACACGGTATGGATAAAGTTGCATATCTATTTTTAATAACTTGTGAATTGTACCAACAGAAAGGTTTATTTGTTGACTCAAATGTCGAAGAGATGTTTGTGGTTCATTTTCCATTATTTCTTCAACACGATTGACAACTTGAGGTGTACGTTTCTTAACTGCTCCGCTGCCTGATTTTCTTAAGAGACTACCAGTTTCAGAAAAAAGTTTTAAAGTTCTATCCAAAGTATTCTTAAATTGTATATAATCTATTACAAAATGTTGAAACTCAACTTGAAATTCTACCATGCAATCTTGAACTGAATAAACCCATAAACCATCAATTTTACTACCACTTCGAAAATAAGCCTGGACTAAAAAAATTTTATGTTCTCAAGTGAAAGCCATTTTAAAACTGAGAAGCAATTTATTTAAACCAGAATCGACGCACGATTATTTTATGCACTAACTGATATTTGTGATTGACATTATCAAATGTAATTTGGATTGACGTTTACGGAACAACAAACACATACTAATATATATGCGTCTTATTCTATCAAAATTTCGAAGTAACCTAGATTGACTTTTCAAATGAACACACGTTTTATATATATATATATATGAAAAATTTTTGTGAAAAACTTATCTGCGCGGAATGTGCATATATCGATATTTCACTGTTTTTTACAGATCATCAGTGCACCTTACCGAAGACAGACATGATATTCACTTCTATACTACGTGTATATATACGAACTGTAATGAACTTCATGTGTATGAGAATTAATGATTATTAAATCTCATTTTACATGCGATTGTCGCTATAATTTGTTGCATTTAATTCTACAATTCGGCAAATCACTTTTGCCCTAGATTGTAGACGCAACAAGCCGCGACATCAACTGTACAAGTTGTCAGTACAAATGAAAAATTTTTTTGTGAAAAACTTATCTGCGCGGAATGTGCATATATCGATATTTCACTGTTTTTTACAGATCATCAGTGCACCTTACCGAAGACAGACATGATATTCACTTCTATACTACGTGTATATATACGAACTGTAATGAACTTCATGTGTATGAGAATTAATGATTATTAAATCTCATTTTACATGCGATTGTCGCTATAATTTGTTGCATTTAATTCTACAATTCGGCAAATCACTTTTGCCCTAGATTGTAGACGCAACAAGCCGCGACATCAACTGTACAAGTTGTCAGTACAAATGAAAAATTTTTGTGAAAAACTTATCTGCGCGGAATGTGCATATATCGATATTTCACTGTTTTTTACAGATCATCAGTGCACCTTACCGAAGACAGACATGATATTCACTTCTATACTACGTGTATATATACGAACTGTAATGAACTTCATGTGTATGAGAATTAATGATTATTAAATCTCATTTTACATGCGATTGTCGCTATAATTTGTTGCATATAATTGCATATAATTTGTTGCATTTAATTTAATAATTATAGCGACAATCGCATGTAAAATGAGATTTAATAATCATTAATTCTCATACACATGAAGTTCATTACAGTTCGTATATATACACGTAGTATAGAAGTGAATATCATGTCTGTCTTCGGTAAGGTGCACTGATGATCTGTAAAAAACAGTGAAATATCGATATATGCACATTCCGCGCAGATAAGTTTTTCACAAAAATTTTTCATTTGTACTGACAACTTGTACAGTTGATGTCGCGGCTTGTTGCGTCTACAATCTAGGGCAAAAGTGATTTGCCGAATTGTAGAATTAAATGCAACAAATTATAGCGACAATCGCATGTAAAATGAGATTTAATAATCATTAATTCTCATACACATGAAGTTCATATATATATATATATATATATATATATATATATATATATAATATCTTCGTGACCTTTGTATGATAAGGTAAACTTAATAAGTCGGCGATTAAAGGTGTGGTTTACTTCAGAGTATATATATTTAAAACAACCCTACATGTTTCGGCAATACGCCTTTGTCAAGAGAATACAAAATATAAATTTATATTTTGTATTCTCTTGACAAAGGCGTATTGCCGAAACATGTAGGGTTGTTTTAAATATATATACTCTGAAGTAAACCAGACCTTTAATCGCCGACTTATTAAGTTTACCTTATATATATATATATATATATATATATATATATATATATATATATATTAAAATAATAAGCTTTTTTTTGGTTTAACGACCTTTATTGAAATTCAATTTATTTAATTAACGACGTTTCGACTTTTTTGTATATAATTAAGTCTTTTTCAAGGGATTTTAGAATTAAAAAAATTACAAACGAACGATAAGAATTATATTTACATTATGTGAATGAATTAAAATTAAAATAATGATTAGAGTAAAGAAAGTTAAAATTTAAATTTAAAATTTAAAAATTTTTTAAGGGTATAAAACTCACCAATTATTTCATGTCAAAGAACATGTGTCCAGTGCAATATGTATGGTCGGAAACATGTCGACCCTTCACTACAGGGTCCGACCGCGTATCTCGGAATCTTAAGTGTTACTAAATCTCTTGTTTTAGAAATGAAATTTTTTTATATTATTTCGTTTTAAAATTTGTTTGGTCAGGCCATGTGTTTGGGAAAATACGGTGTGTTTGCAATGGGCCCGAAAAAGAAATTTTTTTGTTTTTTTGTGTGGGTGGGGTTGTCTTCTATTTTTTAATGAGCGGATAATACAGTTTTGAAAGTCCATGAATCTCGTTTCGGTCGTTGATTGTTTTGTTATTTTTGAAAATGTGAATCATTTCTAATACATCCCTAGCCTTTGTATTTTTTTGCTTAGTTATTATTTTTGTATTTTCAAAATCAAAATTGTGTTTTAATGTTGTCTGGTATTTTTTTAACGCTGTCTGATTTTTTGCATATTTGTGTCCTTTTAATCTTTCCTGTAGTAACTGTTTTGTTTGGTCTATGTATACTTTGTCACAGTCTTTGCAGGGTATGTTATATATTGTATGTGATTGTTTCTGTGTTGGTGTTGAGTCTTTTAGTTTTGTGTGTAGGAATTTTAGATTTTGATGTGCTATTTTAAAATTAAATGGCTTAATTATATTGTTTAGTTTTTCGGATAATCCAGTTATATAGGGTGTAGGGATATATGTTAATTCATTGGTTGTTTTATTTATATTTTGGCACTTAGTATTGTTATATATTTTATTAAGTCTCTGTTTTATAATGTTTTGTGTAAATTGTGATGGATAATTGTTTTCTGTTAAAATAGTTTTTACTTTATTTAGTACTGTTGGTCTGAAAACTGGATTGGTGAGATTTAAAGCCCTTAGAAATGATTCACACTTTCAAAAATAACAAAACAATCAACGACCGAAACGAGATTGATGGACTTTCAAAACTGTATTATCCGCTCATTAAACAATAGAAGGCAACCCCACCCACACAAAAAAACAAAAAAATTTCTTTTTCGTTCCCATTGCAAACACCGTATTTTCCCAAACATATGGCCTGACCAAACAAATTTTAAGACGAAATAATATAAAAAAATTTCATTTCTAAAACAAGAGTTAGTTACACTTAAGATTCCGAGATACGCGGTCGGACCCTGTAGTGAAGGGTCGACATGTTTCCGACCATACATATTGCACTGGACACATGTTTTTTAACACGAAATAAATTGGTGAGCTTTATATCCTTAAAAAATTTTTAAATTTTAAATTTAAATTTTAACTTTCTTTACTCTAATCATTATTTTAATTTTAATTCATTCACATAATGTAAATATAATTCTTACCTTTCGTTTGTAATTTTTTTTAAATTCTAAAATCACTTGAAAAAGACTTAATTATATACAAAAAAAGTCGAAACGTCGTTAATTAAATAAATTGAATTTCAATAAAGGTCGCTAAACCAAAAAAAAACTTATTATTTTAATATTATTCACACGGCCAATAAAATAAATAAGAAATAATTTTTAATCTTATTAACACTAAATATATATATATGTTGGAACTGGATTCCGGGTGTTCTTCCGCGTTTCCACTGTTTTGTCTACGTAAAGACCGGCGCTGGTTTCTGGACGACGTTTCGGCAAAATGTAAACTCTGCAGCAGACAGTTATCGCAGACCTGAAGATGGCAAGTGTGATGTTGCCGAAGCGTGGTCCAGAAACCAGCACCGGTCTTTACGAAGACCAAACAGTGGAAACGAGGAAGAAAACCCGGAATCCAGTTACAACACATACTACTACCCGCGGAAACCTGAAAGAAAACATATATATACTTTTGTAGCTATCTAATTCTCTATAATTATTTACCGTTTTAATTAATCCGAGATTGTTTGTAGGAATAGAGTGGCCTGTGTCCCAAATATGTCGGACAACACTAGATTTTTCGGGTCTATTAAATCTAAAATGTGAAATATGTTCTTTGTAACGAGTTGAAATTGAGCGTTTAGTTTGTCCGCTGTATTTTTGGTTACACTCGTTTCAGTTTATTTCATAGATACCAGATTTTTGTCCTACTTCAATTTTATCCTTGGTGTTACCTAAAAGTGATTTTAATGACATGGATGATTTAAACGCGATTTACAGACAATAATTTTTGAAGATAGCATTCAAGTTTCTAGAAGCTGAGTGATACGGTAAACAAACAAAATTATCACCTCGATCTTTTTGACAAAAGTCTGGTAGGGTTATCAGGTTAGGTCTTCATTTCAAGAAAATTATTTAAAACATCTTACATTATTTTTTAGTATCTCAGCAGCTATGGTTCTTCTGGGGGCTCATTCAATAAGTTATTGGGAAGATACACATCAATATATCTACAGCAAAAAGTTCCACCTCCACCCGGAATTTGACCTTTGGACTGCAAAAAATGATATTGGACTAATTGAGTTCGATTATCCAGTTGAACTTAATGGTAACTTATTAATTTCTGTTATAATAAAAAAGGCATAATTGCGCATTTACATTTTCCTTAAATGTGAGAAAAAAAATTAGTTTAAATATACAATTAACCCAAGTATTAGGCCTGTCGGAAATGTCTGCTAGAAAACAGGTATTAGATACCGGTCATTAAAATATTTCAAAAAATGTTCGTTGTTTACTTGCTTCTACACCTCCAATAAACGCAGACGTCAGTTCATGCTGTGTTTTTGCAAACCAGAAAGGTGTTTGTTGATATGTAGTGTTTTTAAAGTGGACAATTTAACCGAACGTAGTGTTAGCTTGAAACTTTCAAATATCTCGAACAATAAGCAGTTCACAAAAAATGGCCAGATTTAAAATTTAATAATTCAATGGAGTCGGTTTTGTCCATCAGATGTCATGAGGTTATCTGGTGTCATTTGATCGAACAAAATTTGCTACATAACCGCGAAGTGTACTACAGTCGGTTGTCTCTTCGTAAATCCTCTTTTGATGAAGTCGTTAGACAGAAACGCATACGTCTGGCGGTTGAAGTAAACGCCGGTAAATACGTACTGTATGTCCATGTATATACAGATACAAATTTGTTTTTATACAGATTTGTATTATTTTGTGTTAGTAATTTTGAATTAGTATTAATAAAGAATGAAGAACTTTTGAAATGTTAAAAAAATTGTAACGCAATAGGTAAATAATATTTTATTTGTTAACGGTAATTACAACTTCCAGATATAATATATATTGGCATATTACATAATTCGTATTTTACAATAACACTGGTGTTCTATGACATGATATGCATGATGCTTATGTATTGCAGTTGTCCCTCCATTGTAGTCATTACCAGATCTTTTACATCTGAAAAATTCTTCCCCTTTTAAGCTCGCTTCTATCCAATGTTGGTAATCGTTACGTTCTTGTTGAGGTAGATGATTGAGCTCTATCCGTGGTCGACAATAAAAGAGATTTATGAAATTTATGTTTTTTTAAAATCCATCTTACAGCAGTGACTTCTATCCCGTGTTTTTTCGAAATTATCCTTGTAGATACGCGCGGATTTTCCACAACGGACTGGACGACTGTCACTTCATTATCTTCTGTAACCATAGTCTTAGTTCTTTCATGTTTGACGTAATTCACTAAACCCGTCCGAAGAAATCTTGTCAACAAATTTTCAAACATCTTAATATCTGGTGCTCTTCGGTGGGGATACTCCATAGCATATGTTCTTGATGCTAAAAGTGGATTTCTATTGCTAGCGCCAAGAACAAATACCATGTCTATTAGCTCCTCTTTCGAAAAATTCATTGTAAAGAAATACAACTATAAACTATTACGGCATGTAAATAAAAAATAATGACAACAAAACGATAGAACTGACAACGAGATAAGAACTAATAACGAACAAACGGAAATTGATAATTAACTAGCCGAACTTAAATTACAACAATTAAACGCGATTACAGCAAAGAGAAACTACAGAAAAACACTTTATACGGAAATTTTAAGTAGATATTTGACGTTAGGTTACACAGTAATTTTTGCCTAATATCATTTCATGGCCAACCAACCATGCAGCACCGCATATTGAATATTATAAATATAGGTATATCCCATTAATGGGTTATAACTTTGAAAATACTAGAAATAAGTACTATGTTATTGGTACCATTTTAACGGCAATTTTACAAGGAATTTGCTGACTAATAAAAAAATTATAGGTTCAATTAAAAAAAAAGAGAAAATAGCCTTTAAACTTCGATAATTTGGCACGACATATTTAACACTCTGTATATGTTGTCACGTTGTTCACCCTCAAAACATATAAAGTGTTAGTCCGTAAATTGGTAACAAAAGAGTTACGCGAGGCACTGCACCCATTTTAAGGCTAAGACTTAAAATGTTAGACGCTGCAACAATCAAGATTTTAACAAAATTTGCAATAAAACCAAAACTAACAGTTGTAAGTGCACATTGTCATATATCATTGCAAAGATAATTTGGGTGGCTATCATCATAATAACAAGAAAGTATAGCAATCTATTTAAAAAAAAAATTGAAAGGGTTGCGGAAATTTGGAACACCCTGTAAATATATAAATAAAAATAGAAGATGCACTGTAGCATACTACATATTGCTGTGAATAGTGGGTTTAATTGAAGGGTAGTCCACTGTTCACCACAATATGTCCGAACTTGAACTCGGTCAGCTTTTCTTTTAATTGAGACTCTTCTACATCCAGGGTTTCCCGTAAAGGAACGTGAAAATGTTTAAAAATTGGTAATGATCCACACACGTCTATTTTACAATTTTATTTAAAAAAAAATAAAAAAAATCTTCACCAATGTAAAGAGAGCTAATGTATCATTTTACAAAAGCACAGAGGAAAAAGATTGTGTGATAAATAACACGCACACAATGAAACCCTCTACTGAAACACGATCAAAATTAATCCTAATAGATTGAATAGAAAACTTTCAATTTCAAAAACTAATTAACCCCAAATTCAAAAACGTAAACAGATCAACTATCAAACGCGTAAATATCATTCACTCATGCGCACTAACACGAGTAGAAATTTCTCTCCAAGCCTGAATTTCAAAATGTTCTAGAACAACGTGACAATAAAAACTCCCATATAAAAAATGATAGTTTTCATCACCATCTATCTATTAAACTAATATAACAATAAATCAATAAATATAAATCATCAAAATTACAATTAAATTATAATGAAAAGACAATCAATTAAATTAGTAAGAAAATTACTTACGCTAGCGTAAAATTTTCACACACAAAAAAACTAATTAGAGAGATTGCAAGTGAGGTATAAATATATCAAAATACGAGAAAATGAAAACTCGTATAACTACGATAATGACTTACAAATGCACACAGCACTACACAGAAGAAATCCGAAGTTATATTAAAAATAGCAGATAAAAAAAAAGTTTTTATCTCTACACAACTTTCTCACTTGAAACGAAATCAATCTCTGGCGGAAATATTCACCGCACATGAAAGGTACAAATAAATCAAAATACGATCCAGGCACTGGTAGATCCGGGAACGCCCTAATCAAAAATACACATACAAAAGTATACAGTCATCATCAACAAAAGTAGGCCAACAATAAAATTAAATAATTTTCAAAATATAACTATATAAATGGTGATCTAAAAAAATAAACATACATAAATAAATTATAAATTTAAATTTGTCTTCGGAGAAAAATTCATTACAATATGCACGTAAAATTTCATTGCTACAACTTTATTAGCTTTCATGCTAAGCTCCGCCGACACACTATTGCCGCACCCGGTATAATACCATTAAAAGAAATTATCGGCCGTACTATATTGGATAAAATAAATTGAAAGCGGGCGAGCGGTCTGTCATTATCCGTGTACGTCACTTTTATTATTTTTTTGAACTCTACATTTTTATCTCCTGAAGAAGCAACAAAGTTGTTGCGAAATATAGAGATAATTAATAAATGAGTTTTTAATTGACAGACCGATTGCCCGCTTTTAATTTATTTTTTCCTATATATATATATATATATATATATATATATATATATATATATTATATATATATATTGCTTAAAAGAGGCATTTATCCTTTATCATAATTACTTTCAAAACTGCAAATTTGAAAGTAATTTAAACGGTACTTCTCTGAGCTTATATTTGCCTTATGTATTATACCCAGCAGTTATTTAATTTTAATGCATGGAAATTGTTTCCACTACTAACATACAGATGTCACTTTACGTAGGATCTATAATATTTCATAATAAATAACGGTAAAGTAATATTTTTTGATAAATATCTGCTTTTATATAAATTACATATAGGAAACGTAAAATAACTAGATTTTACTCAAATATACAGGTTTTTCACTATATCACTAACACAGTACCAAAATCACTAGATTTAGTGAAAAATCTCTAGACCTGGCAACCCTGGACAGTAGACATTTAGCGTTGACAGTCACTGTCATCGCTAAATGCCTACTGCAGCATTGGTGGGAGTACAACCCTCTTTGCCCCGTCTCCGCTTTAAAATTCCTACTACTCGAATCTATCAGCATATTTTTTTTAATTGGTTTAAATCCGTTACGTATAGTTTCTTTACCGTTTAAGCTAACAAAAAAAGAACTCATATTAAAAACTAAGAAAATATAACCAAATTAGTACATGGATAGAATTTTATGCCAACGAGTGTATTTTTATATTTATAATATTTATAAAATGAAGTTTGCGACAGGCTTAAGGCTAATCTAAATAACAATCAATTAATATTGTAATTTTTCAGATTACATACAATTAGTAAAACTTCCTACATACTCTGATGCCAATAATGAATATTTATACAAATCAGCTATTGCAAGTGGTTGGGGCTTAGCTACTGATTATGATTTCTTTCTTAGTCCAGAACTCCGTGAGGTTAAAGTTAAAGTTATTACAAATTTGGCTTGTTATCTGCTTTACAATGTCCTTTTAAGTTTGGATCTCGTCCATAAATCCACTATATGCACTGCTGGTCATCGTGGTCGTGGAGCGTGCGATGGTGACAGTGGTGGACCATTAACTGTTGACGATACACAGGTAACAATCACCCCCATTGCTTTTAAACTTAAAAAAATACAACTGTACAACAATTGCATATTAACTTTTGTTCGTTTTTAGGTTGGTATTGTATCCATTGGACTTGCTGGATATTGCGAAAATGGTTTTCCAACTGGCTATGCCCGAGTCACATCACATCTGAAATGGATTGAAGAGAATAGTGATGTTAAGATTGCTTCTTAAATGTATAAGCGTTTGTAATAAAAATACTTACAGAAACGTAAGTTTAAATCGATAATTTGTAATGTTAGAGTGAAAATTTAACAATAAAAAAAATGCTATTAAACAAAACTGTTTTAATATTTGTAATATTGAATATAAACTTCAAATGTTTACGTACTTTAATACTTTAATAAGAAAAGAATGGCATATTGAAATGAGGCGAGACAATTGTACACCAACCGATACATCATGTTTATGTGAGGTATGTAAATATTCACTACGTAACTTACACTTATAGGTGTATAAATAAAGAATCAGATTTAACTATAACATATTTTTCTTGTCCGGTAGATTCACTTTGCTCCAGAGATGTAGGAAAAGACGCGTATGGATGGAACCCGGAAACTAAGATCTAATGCTGTACCAACACCCTTTTCCTTTACTAAGGAAGAGAAGAAACGAAAATCTCATATGCAAGGAACACATTTGCTACCATGCAAGATGGATACTAGCTCAAGTAAGTTCAATTTAGAAAATAATCTAATATGTAATTACATTTTGTAGAATCCAGTAGAAAAGATATTATATAGTTTATATTTATGTACTTATATTGGATATGTTTACTTTCAGTAATTATAAAGTAAAATTGGAAATAATCTCTTTCAAATATTGAATTAATCGTTCAACCACGACAATCAGCTTTTATCCTGGAAGTTGATATTCAACCATCACAATCAGTAAGTTCTTTAACTGTTGCAATTAGTGAACATCAAAGCATCAACATCAGAAAGGGAAGTGGCTATATCAAGATCATCAACAGATGAAAGTTATGATGATTTATACATGTAATTTACTACAATAAATTTCATTTTCTATATATTCGTTTTTATTTCCCATCCACATACCATGTCTCCTATATGTTTAAATTTTAACAATCGCAAAAAAAAAGAGAAGATATTGTCTCTGCTTTACTGCTTCCTCAATAGACATGAGCAAAACGAAATATTCGTTGATGAGACTACTCTCAAAAATATTTTGAAAAAGAAACTGATTACAAGCAATACAGACTTTCGAACAAGACCAAGGCTTTTAATTTATAAAAACATTTTATTCATAATAAATAAGAACATAATCAAATATTGAACAGATTTTAAATTTATTTTATTTAATTTTTTTTGTGTATTTGTAAGTATATTTTGTGAAGATTACAGTTTTGTAATTGATTTAAAAATAAATTATTAATGTACGTACTACGTAGAAACAATCTTAAAATTAATTATTTTCTATTGATTTTGAATTAAATTCCTTGTTTTGACATATATTTCACAAATTAAATGCGAAATTGAATAATATAACTAGAAAATGTTCCATAGTTGCTATACTCGCAGATTTGAATTTGCCTCAAGATAGCGGCTGGGCGGGACTTAACATGCAATTGTCGTCACTGTATTAAATAAAGTCACTGTAACTGAAACCTTACAGGCGCGCCATCTACAGAATTCAAAAACATCCTAAAGAACCATTGGCGCCATAATTTAAAATTTAATTGGGGTCTAAAAATGTGTTACTTTCGAAATGAAACAAATAATTCATGTTTAGATTTACACTATATTGAAAAAAACACTAGTGGTTTTTTAAATATAGTGTAAATTTAAACATTAATTATTTGTTTCGTTTCAAGATGAAAATTGATTCACCAAGTAAAGACCGAGTCAATCCGAATGTTATATATAATTTTCAAATACATAGACGACAACATTTGTACAAATATATAAATAGAGTTTAGTTTAATACAAACAAATATTTTCATAAATGTATTCGAAAATATAAAAATGATTGTACAATGTGATAAAATAAAAAATTATAAAAAAAGATTCACTTTATGCTACTATGTATTTCTAAGTATAAGATTACGTGGGAGTCTCGGCAACAAAATAATACAAGTTTATTAAATAGCTATTTTCTATATTATTTGTAAGTAGTATGTGCTTGTAATTGCAAGCTAGATATATTTTGTATATGTCTGCAACTCTTTCAATTGATAATGTTATTTATACCTTTCACATTATTGTAAATATATAATTTAGGTAAACATTCTAAAATGTTGTCTATACAGCCATCTGCATGTGGATTATTTGAAAAAATGAAAGCTGACCGAACTTTTTAAAGTTCATTTGATTTTTTTAAATAAATACAAATACTGTTGGGTAATTGTTTACAATAAACTTCACATCATAAATTTTTAGAATTCCCTATTTGTGTACATGACTTTCTTGTGGATAGCCCCATTATATTCCATTCTTCAATTTGACGATGAAGCCAGTAACATATACCAAACCATTCTCTTGCAGAGGCTGCAAGTATCAAAATTTTCAGAAACTGTGGATTCATAGTCATCACTAGAGCAGACGAATTTCCGTGCGCGCCATGTGCGCCGATGTGAGGATGATTGTGTTGCATCAGAACTAATAAAAAGCATTCAGTATGTGTTTGGTACTTGCTTAGACTGCATGTAAGTGTAAGCATACGTTATAAAATGTCGTCGACACATAAATCGAGAAAACGACCGTTGTCAGACGAAGTGACTAAGTTTATTATGGATTTCCGGGACTTAATATATGATGGCTCAAAAATTAAATGTTTAGTGTGCAATACATATTTAATGTGATGGTCAAAAACACATTGTAAAGAACACGTAAGCAGTTTGAAGCACAATAATAACAAAATTAATCGATAACAATTTATACATGAACTATGTGTAACTATGATTGTGTGTGCACTGCCGTTTACCTTGTTAAGTAATGATTCATTTATTTCATTTTGGAATAAATACGCGAATCAAACATTACCGAGCACGACAACGTTACGAAAGAATTTACCATCGGTGCGTAAACAGGTTGAAAATAAAATCAAAGCCGAACTGAAAAATAAAAACTGTAGTTATATGTGGACAAAACAACTGACAGGAAAAAACAATATGTAGTTAATGTGATGGCGCGTAATATGGAACCACATCAACCAACGTCTTCAATTTTATTAGCATCCAGACGACTAGAACAATGTAATGCCGAAAAAATTTCAGAGATGCTATTAGATACTTTGGAAAAATTTAAACTTTCGAAAGACCAAGTATTAATGCCCTCTCGTTGCTGGCGCCAAAATGATATAATACTGAAGCTATATGAAATTTAATAAAATATAACTGAATACCTAGCTCAAATTCGATAATTTTAAAGATAAACTAAAATCAGCAAAGACACTTCTTAATCTCAGGTCTCAAGGTAGGTTCTAGATCCTCAGACAGAGCACATACATACATAAAATAAAACGATATATAGAAAAGTAAATATATATATTTTGAATGATATGTTGTCGTTAATTATAATGAAATTTCAACATGCACCTAAAATGCTAAAATATACACAAGACAAAATAGGGTTGCATGTAAACCCCTTCTTTCAAGTTATATTGGGTATCCTATTCAGAACACATATAGTACATAAAGTAAATACATCGAATTAAGTTTATCCAAGAGATTAATATTAAAAATTTATAAAGACTGATATTAGAAAATGGTATTATGCCCTTTGAAATTACGTGAGCTAATATCTTTGAAATATGTATCAACAAGAGAAGTTATATCTTTTAAGAAAATACAAGAATCTATTTTCACTTGGGTACCTGTTGTGTTTGTAGAAAATGGAGATTTCATGCCCTGAGTATTTTCTAGATGATTAAAGTTCGGTGAATACCCAACAGGAACTGGATGGTTAGGTGTATGTTGCGCTTCTCGTACGGCTGGATAATACCCTCTTCGTAGAGTTGTTTACGGACCAAGTCCTTGAGGTTTTCCGCTAGGTTATGTAAATTATATTCTATTGAAATGTTTTTTGATATACAAAAAAGGATCTAGGATCTTCTTTTAAGTCGCTGCTTGATAATATAATTAACCAATTTAGATACGATGAAAAACTTATTTATGATAGTTATAATGAAAAATAGTACTTTTTCTATCGAAGACAGCCTAATAACAAGGTAAATATACTTTCCAATAATTATAACACCACTTTTGAATACTAATAGGTATTTATAATAAATTTTGAGTAATATTTTAAAGGATGAGTTCAAAAATTGTCGATTCTCTATCACCACATGCAAGAAATCTCCATTAATAATCACTTTTGTTTTTGTCGTCTTGATTACCATAGAAAGTTGTTGAAAAATTAATTATATTTTCATTCTAATAATACCCTCTCACGGGATCTCAATTGCCTATTTTAAACAAGGTTCAGCCAATAAACATATTTATAATGATGTTTACAAAAATTTGTACAAAGATATTTTAATCATAATTAGTTTTAAAATTCTTGATTTCTCGCGACATTAAGTTAAGATAAATTAATAAATGACCGAATAAAATAAATAAACAAATAAAAATATTCAAATTAGTTCGGCATCGTGATTAAAAGAACTAATTTTGATCTTACATCGATATTACATACTTTTTAATTAACTAATAGCACTTTTCAAACCATTATATTTCAGATATAACAATCTTGGGACAAATATTTTATTATGTGATGAATATACTAAGGATGCAAGCTGTACTATATCAATATATATATATATATATATATATATATATATATATATATATATATATAATAACTTCGTGACCTTGGTATGATATGATAAACCTAATCAGTAGGCGATTAGATTCATATTTTGTATTCTCTTGATAAAGGCGTACACAGCCGAAACATGTAGAGTTTTCTAAATACATATATTTTGAAGTAATATACAGACTTTTAATCGCCTACTGATTAGGTTTACTATATATATATATATATATATATATATATATATATATATATATAAGGTAAACTTAATAAGTCGGCGATTAAAGGTCTGGTTCATTACTTCAAAGTATATATATTTAAAACAACCCTACATGTTTCGGCAATGATGCCTTTGTCAAGGGAATAAAAAATATAATTACGGCCAATATTATTTCTTTTCTTCCTGGCCTCTTATTGACAGCATTTACTTTATTTACCCAAAACATCCCATGCAGCTGAAAAAAATATTTTTTTGCATATCTATGTAATTAATAATTCCCTAGCATAATTGTGATTTTGAATTCTATTCCTTGGCATTCAAAAAAAAAACAAACTATATAAAAAGTCAAAAAATATTTTGCGCAGGGTGAAATTGCGATATTCTTTACTATCTCAAAAGATTACCACTAAGGACATCCTTCAACAGCATATTTTCAATTTTGCATAAAAAGTAGATGTTATCTTATCATCAAGCAATTACAAATAAATCCAATTATGTACATCCTTAATGTTAGACTACATATTATGAAACTTCTAAAAGAAACGCAAACTATTTATTTAAATTATGCAATAATGTCATCTTTGAAGAATTTCGAGATCGTTGTCTTAACTCTTTCTAAAGAAATTAAAAATAACCAATCTTATATATAAATGGAGCTGTATTACTGACAATCAAGCAGATAGTAGTGAACTAACAAATATGAAGACGATTCTGATTTTGGTTCTGTTCATAACATTGGCAAAGGTAAGCTTAATTCAATTTTCTCAACAATTATTTCATTGAAACGTTACTAATTACTTAATTAAATATTGAGGGTAAAACACTTAGCTATATTTCACTAATTTTATTAGAATAATTTTAACACGTGTTTCGGCTGTTATGCTATTATCAAAGAGATAGCTTTAAATCTAACCATAGATAAAACCAACTTTATCAGGATAGCATGAAACCTTTCTAATATAAAATTGAAATCTTACAGGCGCGCCATCTACAGAATTCAAAAACATCCTGAAGAACTGTTGGCGCCATAATTTAAAATTTAGTTAGGGTCTAAAACTGTGTTACTTTTGAAATGAAACAAATAATTAATGTTTAGATTTACACTACCAGTCGTTTTTTAAATATAGTGTAAATCTAAACATTGATTATTTGTTTGTAAATGGGATTTAAGTAAAACACTTATACTAATTTCCAGTATATATTACACTTTATTATATATTAATAAATAGATGAGATGTTTCCTTCATATAAATTATCCAAAAAAAATCTTAGAACATAGAGAAAATACTAAATTTTCAGCGAAATTTACAATTAAAAATTCATTAGAGCTAGTTAACAAAAAAAAAGATATTAAACATCCAGACAATGCCAAGCTAATATCATTCGACATTACTAATTTATTCCCTAGTATCCCGATAAAAGACACCATTAATTTGGTGGAGAATTTGTTAACAATTCAAAATGTTAATATAGTTAAAAAATTAGATATCATAAGTTCTCTTAAAACTATCTGTTTAGATCAAAACTATTTTGAATTTGACAGTGAGATATATTCATGTAATGATGGCCTAATAATGGGCAACCCATTGAGTCCGCTATTATCAGAGATTTTTATGGATAATTTAGAAAGTCAAATTAAAGAACATCCCAATTTTAAATATTTTATATACTGGCACAGATATGTAGATGACGTATTAACTTGTTTCAGAGGCACAGATAGACAATTAAACCAATTTTTTGAACACATAAATAATCTACACCAAAACATTAATGTCACCATAGAAAAAGAATCAGATCAAAGTATAAACTTCTTGGACCTTACAATTTCTAGACAAAATAATACACATGTCTTTTCAATATATCACAAACCCTCACACACAGATGTTATCATTCACAATAGTTCCTGTCACCCGGTAAGTCAAAAACTAGCATCATTCCATTGTATGATACACAGATTAATATCAGTACCTTTAAATAATGAAAACTTTTTTAAAGAATTAAATATCATTAAACAAATAGCGCAAAATAATGGATATAACCCAAATATAGTAGATACAATTTTAAGAAAAAAGAAATATAGGAAAGCAATAGAAAATGTGTACCCAATAATAAAAGATAAACTAAGCAATTATAAATTAGTAACTTACATAGGACCGATAAGTGAAAAAATAGGAAAAATTTTACGAAAAACAGATATAAATGTAGCTTATAAAACTAATAATTCTTTAGGGAAATTCATAAAAAATAATTAATCCAAGGCAAGCAAAAGTAATAAATCCGGAGTATACAAACTAACATGTAAAGAGTGCCCTAAAACATACATAGGCCAAACTGGTAGGAGCTTTGAGAAAAGAATACAGGAACATTTTAAAAGTTTTATTAACAAAAAGACAGATTCCAATTATGCAATTCATTTGTTGGAAAATAATCATAGTTTCAATAAAGATTTCGAAATTTTACAGTCACAACAAAAAGGATTAAAGTTAAATTTACTGGAATCCTTAGAAATAAATAAACTTAAATATGCAGATATATTGTTAAATGACCAATTAGACCTTAATAATTCCCCACTTTTAAACTGGTTTCATTAAATATTAAAATAACAATAATTTTAGACGATATATCGGTAAGAGACGATTCTAATGTAGACCAGTGCAACCCATTGAAATAGTTTAGAAAAAAGCCATACATTTGTGAAGAGCGTGTTCAGTAGTAATATAAGATCCGAAGAAGCTACATCGTAGCGAAACATGTCATCTATTTATTAATATATAATAAAGTGTAATATATACTGGAAATTAGTATGTGTTTTACTTAAATCCCATTTACATATAATAGATTTCCAGCAAGTATCGGCCGATTCAATTAAAAAAAAAAAAAAAAAAAAAAAATTTGTTTCATTTCAAGATGAAAACCGATTCACCAAAACCGAGTCAATCCGAATGTTATATATAATTTTCAAATACATACACCATAACATTTTTACACATATATAAACAGAGTTTAATTTACATACAAACACATATTTACATAACTGTATTCCATAATACAAGTGTCCCGTGTCGTTATGTTCAAATTTTATTAGTGTAAAGTTGACTTCATTTCAAGTAACAAAAACGCAAAACTTGTATATCAATTTTTATTTGTTTCAAAGTTCTAGGAGTGCCACGAACGACAGTTTGGCGAATTTTAAAACGTGAGGGCTTATATCCATATCACTCTCGCAGGTGACATGCTTTGCTTGAGGCAGACCACTATGCTCGTCTAGTTTATTCTACCTGGATATTAAGACAGTCACGGCTTCATTTAAATTTCTGCAGAACAGTCCTCTGGACAGATGAATCTACGTTCACGAGAACTGGTGTTACAAATCTGAGAAACCTGCACAGGTAGTTATCAGAAAATCCCAAAGCTATACGCCAATCTAACTTCCAACATGAATTTTGCCTACTAAATGCGGACAATTACCTTCAATTTCTTATTGACGAACTGCCAGGTCTTTTAGAGGATGTCCCACTGAATGTTCGACGAGACATGTGGTTTCACATGGATGGGGCACCACCACATTTCGGAATTGCTGTCCGAAATTGGGTTAACGTCAATTATCCAAGATGAATTGGTCGAGGTGGTCCTGTTGCATGGCCACTCAGATCACCCGATCTTAATCCCCTTGACTTTTATTTATGGGGGTACATGACAAATTTAGTCTACACGCAAGTTTCGAACACAAGACAAGAGTTGTTGGATCGTATTCATCTGGCTGCCGAGCAAATCCGACAAAACAAGTATGAAATTCGGATAAGTACTTCTTCTGTTGGCTTACGGGCACAAGCCTACATTCAACAAGGAGGTGGACATTTGGAAAATATTATTAATTGAACTTTTTTAAATAAGATCAGTTTTTATTTACATTTTTTTTCATGATCTGACAATCACATTCATCGATATATAACTTTGAAACAAATGAAAATGGATACACAAGTTTTACGTTTTTGTTATTTGAAATGAAGTCTACTTTACACTAAAATTTGAGTATTACGATACGGGACAGCTTGTATAAAAATGATTGGATAATTCTTTTATCACCCTGAATAGCTTCACACTCTTTACATTTAATGGTATACACACCTGACTTATTTAATTTATCTATTTTATCTTTGTTGTTGTTCAACATTATACCTAATTTTCTTTTATTAACCCATATTATTTTAATGTCAAACTTTCTTAATATTTTATTTATCTGAGATTCGGAGAATATAGGTTAAGAATGCCATATAATTTTATTTCTGGGCATAAAAATTTTTTGATATTATTTCATTCTTTGTGTTTTAATTTATTATCAATGATTTTGAGATTATATCCATTATTTTCTGCTATCATTTTAATAATGTTATCTAAATCATTATTTAATGGTAATCAATTACCAAAGTGTTTTACCAAGAATTGTCTGCAGCATCAATTAATGTTACTAATTCCAGGCCAGACTTACATTGCCGAAACCATGTCTTCAATCAGCGGTACCAAAATTACCGAGAGCTGAACTACCATCAAATCGTACAAGAATCGTTGGTGGCCCTGAAACTGTACCTCATTCTCGACCGTTTCAGGTAAATGATTTCATTATTATTTTTTTTTAATATGCGAACATTAACAATAACTAGCATATACTCATGAGCTTCGACATTTATGTATATTGCTGTGAACTTCGCTTTTAAATTTAATTTATTTATATGAATGGTTGTGTGGGCAGTTACACACGCATATTTTGTTGAGACTCTGTATAATATTTGAGTATCTCAGTGCTATCTTTTTGTGTTTTACACAACTAGGCCTTAAATGCGAAGAAATAATACAACAAGAAGTAATTGTTTAAAAATATTTTATTGTTTGTTTGTACGTTCACGTCTCATTTTGTTGTAACTTAAAATATTTCATCCTTAACTTATACTTTAACTTATCAACGAAAATTTTATATACAAATATTCTTTTGTAAATCATACACGCATAGTCTTGGAGTTTTTGATTCTGATTTAAATGAATCCCTCAAGCATCCCTTTTGAGGATCGCACTCGCAAAAGGGGTTATTTGTCCTGCTAGTGCTGAGATTAGTACTCAAAACCTATATCTCTCTGAAATGTGGATCACTGGCTTCTATTAATATCTTTCTACAAAGCGAATGTGCTATTCAACGTCTATTTAAGTGGAAGCAAGTTTCTACAGAATAGGACGCTTATCACCACACTGTATTTTCTTATTTTTCATGCCTATTGCTGAACGTTTTGAATTTAAAATTTAAAATGGCACATATATTTCTAGAGTATTCAGGGAACACTACTTCTTCTTCATCAGTCTCTAATATCTGGCGTAAGATACACTTTAATCGTGTATATATGACTAGTTATTTATTTAAAATAACAATCCACATGCACTTTCTTGATGTAATTGACTCTATATAGTCCAATTTTATCGTGTATAAAATTTTACTTACTCAAAGCTAAATTTTGAATACAAATTTCCGAACTCCTCCTGGAATATTATTATGCTTGTATTATGATTAGAGAACGGACACGCTTACCACATGACGCAGTGCAGTACTGGCGAAAGGCTGTATTTCTAAAATATTTAATTTTATTTATATAATTGGAAAACGAACGGGTGGTGATCTATAAAATTACGAAATACATATTTATTTTTTGAAAAGTTGTATTTATAAAGTTTTTAATTTTATTTATATAATTGGAAAACATACGGGTGGTGATCTATCTATCTAAAATTATGAAATACATATTTATTAATTAATTTTATTTATATAATTGGAAAACAAACGGGTGGTGATCTATAATAAAATTATGAAATACATATGTATTTGTTGAAAAGTTGTATTTTTAAAGTTTTTAATTTTATTTCTATAATTGGAACATTTTTATTTGTTCATTTTGTCGTTCAAGTTGAGTAAAGGAGTATTAGTATTGACTAGTAATAGTTTCTCAAGGTTTTCTTCTGTCAATTTTGTTCTCTTTGAATTAAGTACATCCTTATAAATAGAAAACGTCCTTTCTACATCGCAACTGGTTATAGGTGCATACTGGAAATATTCTTTTATTTCTTCATATTTAGCCGTTAGATTTTGTGGAATTGTCTCCATACATAATTGCTGCAATGTAATTAAATCTGGATTTCTATTAAGAATTGCTTCAAACTTTTGCCGAAGGCCACATCCGAAGTCACTTGCAATACTTTTCAAATTATTAGCAGCCACATCTAATGTGGTTAATCCGTCATTTAATTTGAGATTTCGATTTTCAAAATAAGTGATTAGTTTTGGCAATTTTCCAAAGTGTTCGTGAAGAAAGTAAAACTGATTTTTTAAATTTGGGATTTGTGTGAGCTCCTTGCACTCACCAATACTTCTAACATCCTCCTTTAGCAATGTTACGAAATGTTTTATACTATCGAAATTCTCAGCATAATAACTAGTAGCTTCCAGCCATGTTCCCCATCTAGTTATTACTGGAGTGGGAGGCAGTGACAGAGATGGAAATTTTTCCCTGAAAAGAGCTACTCTCAATGGTGCTTTTCTGAAAACTTTTTTAAAAGCTGATACAAGTCTATCAACTTCCTGAAAAGTGCCTCTGATATATTCACAGATTCTGTGGAGAGCATGTGCTACACAAGTAATATGCAGCATATTAGGATATGTTTTCTTCAATAGTCTGCCTGTTTTTAACATATACGCAGCACTATCACTGACAAATAAAAGTATTTTTTCTTTGTACGTGGCGTCCGAATGAAGCATTTTTTGCATATTCTGCTTAATGGTTTCAGCAACTGTTTCCGCATCAACTCTATTTATAACACTTGTTGCTATTACATATGAGTTATAGGGAATAGTTGGATGTAGTACACCAGCTACAACATTTACCACACAGCGTCCTAACATATCCACCGTTTCGTTGGCGCTTATCCATATGTATTGATTTATTTAGATGGCTTCTAATGCGTTCAACTGTTCTCGTATAGCACCTAGAAACATAATATTTGCGTAAAGTTGATTCATCAGGAACATTTCGACCAGTATATTTTTTCAGAAAAGTCTTCAAAATTGGATTGTTCAATTTAAATAATGGAATATTAGCTGCCATAAAAGTTTCACAGAGTTCTTCGTTAAAATTGTCAGATTCCAACGGGTTCAATTCAAAAAAAGGAATGTACGTGCTATTTCTCTTACGAAATACGATAAACTTATTTATTTTATCTACGTACACGACACCACTGTAAAAACACTATATTCTCTGAATACAATAGCTGGGTTGTCCATTGTTATCGCTGCGAGACCAGGTGGCCGAGTAAGTCAAACAAATACTTCATTGAATTACGCCGGGATGTACTGAGCGACGTTGTAGACAATTCCAATTGCCGATTGCATTTTATGGAAATTGCATCCGTTCTCTAATTATGATGATGAGAATAATAACGATAACAATAATAATGATTACAATTAAATTAAACTTTTATTTACTCTCAATTAAATATATTGCCAACAGGCTTAAAATTTCAGAGATTATTGACTATGGCAAAATTAAATTTTTGAAATTTAACGCAATAAATCAGTGAATATCAGTGAATGTTGAAATTAAATCGATGAATTATATTTTTCAGTGTTTTGCTCTTTTACACCCTGCTCTTTTATACCCTTTTTTCTTAGAATTTTGTTCCTACTCCAAATCATTTATTTACGTTTTCTCTAGTTTTCATACTTAGTTAATATTTTCACCCTTGTGTGTTTTTATCTATCGTAGGTAGTTTTATTTTTACCATCTCCATACGTTGCCTCCCTGTTTATATATTTATCTTTTTCGTTGTAATTTTACTATTTGTAAATTTTGTTATGGAATAGTAAACTTTTAATCTCGTTCTTCCCGGAACGACTTCAAATGCTCGTTCGAACCTGAAAAATTTCGGGAAAAACTGTCTACGTTTCTCCTAGTATTTTCCTTCTCTTTCTTTCCCCTGGCTCATTCGTATGGTGTTGTTTTGTCCTTTGCTTTCACTCGTATGTCCCTTGTATATCCACGTTATCATCATTGAGCATGCGCCTTTGATGTGTATTCCAATTTTGACGCATGCTTTTGTTTAAATCGTAATATTACTCCATTAATTGCTTCTATTTGTATCGTATGATCAAAAAGTCTTTGTATCGCTATTGCCGTGGAATTTACGAGATATCTATGAAATTATTTATTTCAATTAGCTTTGACATTTACTTGACAACTTTCAAGTCAGC
The DNA here is from genome assembly GCA_935421215.2 of Melolontha melolontha. NCBI lineage: Eukaryota > Metazoa > Arthropoda > Insecta > Coleoptera > Scarabaeidae > Melolontha > Melolontha melolontha. The sequence goes on from OW285236.1 coordinate 16,798,119, forward strand.
TAGTTATAATTCAAAATGTTTCAATTAGAACATAAAATTTTTATTATCAAATCATACTACAGTAATGGAAATATAGGTGAAAATGGTAATTGGGTTTATTCACCTCGTTTATGTTTGAATGAGTTCCGCGAGAGATTTCCCAACTTCGCAATAATCGAACGAGTTTTTTTTCGGCAACTTCAACGAACTGTGGACAAATTTGAAGGAACTGGTAATATCAGCGATAGTGTTCGATCTGGAAGAAGACGGGCTAGAAATTATGATGTTATTGATTTGGTTAGGCAACGCATGCAGGTAGGAAGAACCTACCTTATCCTTGCGTAGATTGAAACAAGAAGTCAATTTAAGTTATGGGACGTGTCAAACCATTGTTAAACATGACTTGAACATGTTTCCTTATAAACTGCAGATGTGTCAGAAGTTACTGCCACCAGATTATCAGAAGAGAGTATCGTACTGTACCTGGTTTAATGACCATATGAATAACGATATCCTTGATTTAACATTTTTTACAGACGAATCTTATTTTTACCTATCTGGATACGTTAATAAACAAGTTATGCGTATGTGGAGTGAGAATAATCCTAATTTTCATAGTGAGGCTCCTTTACATAGTCCTAAGATTGGTGTTTGGGTTACAATGTCCCGTAGACAGGTAATAGGGTCAATATTTTTTCAAGATACCATAAACGCTGAAAGTTATATAAATCAAGTACTTGATTCTTTTATTAATCAATTGCACGATGATGAACTTCATAATGGATACTTTCAGCAAGATAACGCGAGACCGCATGTTGCTCAAGGTTAATATCAGACGGACGTTACCCACCTAGGTCTTGTGATTTGAGTCCTTTAGACTACTTCTTATTCCCATTGCTTAAGAATAGCATTTTTAAAACTCCAGTTCCCACTTTAGATGAGTTACAAGAACGTATTGTTGAAAACTGTCTCACAGTATCACCTGATCTTTTAATTAATGTTTTAAATATCATAGGCCGACGTGTTAACCGGTGTATTCAAGAACAGGGAAGACATTTTCAACATCTTTTATAATTTTTTATTGTAAAAGTGTACCTACCTGAATGTTATTGTTTCATTGTGGGAGTTCTTTTCTTAACTGTAATGAGCCTTATTTTTTTTTATTAGTTATAAGACTACGTTTATTTATAAATGCATTCTGGAATCTCTATAAATGTTATTAAATATAACATACATAAAATGTAAATAAATACCATAACCTAAAATCTATTTTATTTGTGACTTATGCGTACTTCAAGGTAATGAATCACAGAAGTAAATAATTTTATAGATAGCTTTACGTTTCATGGCTATCACGATCCAACGACTTTTTGATCATACGTTATTTAACTGGTCGTGGTTTCCTGTTTGTATGACTTATATAATTAATTTTTTATTTTAAAATGCCTTGGACGTCTTATGTTAATGCGTCCGTTTTGGCAAAGTTATTTATAAAAATATAATGAAATGAAATTAAATGTGATTACTAACGTTATTAATGTATAAAGAAAAAATTATTCTATATTCTTTTATGATCTTACTGGTATGTACAGCATGTTTTATTAATTTACTTACATTCTAAGTGTTTCATAATCAAGCTAACCTCAAATTTATTGACATTACGTTAACTTATTTACATATAAATTCTTGGAAATATACATCTAAAATTCTAATACTAAATTCGTATACTATATAGGGTGAATTTAAAACACACAACCTCGATTGATTTATTTTTAATTTTGTTTTTGCTTATTCGGTTACGTTTAATTAATTTATACATTATTAATTCTATTTTTATTTTCCACCCAAGGTCAATTTCACAGCAATATGTCAATTTCTTGAAATTCTTGCATTTACAAGTTCATCTAGACATTGATAGACAAAAACTTAAAAAAATGTATATAACCCTCCACCGCATTAATATACGTATTCTAAGTATGTATTTCGGCAACTAAGTTGTAATTCTTAGTAGGTAAAAATAATAACCACACTGTCGAACATGGGTCACAGTAAAGTTAACACAAGAATCACAAAACACTTTACAAGATGTTCACATACACACTAATAAGTTTTATATCTTTTTTAAGTTTTTACTTAACTACAGTCTCCAAAGAAAGACTTTTTACTGTTAGACAACTTTAAGCAAAACTCATAATTTTGTAGTTAGATAATACTAACATATTTTGGTGATGAGGCATTATACTATGACAATACAAAACTCGCTATGGATACGAGTACAACATGTAAATAGTGAAATAAATAATTTTATGAAAGAAAACTTGAAAACAAATAAAACATTTATTTATGTGAAATTTAACACAAGCCTATTTTTTGTTACCTGTTCATTGTGTTGTTGAATTGCTTTTCTATATGATGAATCTAAAACATTCTGAATGTTATTTTTTCCTAACATTCTTAGACTAAATATATTTTTCAAATGCCCTTTGGAATTTTCATGTTTAATAATTTAGCACTAAGATGAATTAAGTTTCTTATTCCGTTCTTTGACCAAGACGGTTCACCACCAAACAAAAAACATGGAAAACAAAACAAAGTATTTTTAATTTCACACCCACAAATCCAGTCATTTTTCTGATAAATATTCATTTTGAATTTTCTTATAACGTCTTTACCTTTAACAGATTGTTTATTTTCTAAACATAATTGAGGCATCGGCCGTTTAAGATTTTTTACTGCGATTTTTTCATTATACGTTAACCACGAAAACGCGTTGTTCTCTAAAAAAGACACGGAATTCATTGTAACAACGCCCGAGAGCAGTCTGGTTCAGTTGCTCCAACGCTATGTATTATACGACATTGAAGTACGGCAAAATACAGTTCTCCTCACCATCAATGTAATGTTAATGCCTTAATAGAGCACCAGTTGGGCTTTGCTCAGTATATCTGTGACGACGATCGCTGTGTGTACGTTATTAGCGTGCCACGTTCCTCGTCAATAACTATGAATAAGGAGAAGTCGTTGAAGCATCTTCGATTGTTAGTAACCGATAACAATGAGATAACTCAGATGTTCTAAATTGAAATGCAAACGCAAAATTTACTACCTCTGGTAAGTGAAATGCGGTAATATTCTTCTTTGTAATGGAGGCAATATCACCCCCAGTGAGCCTCTTTTGGGAGATGAAGCCTCTTAATTTTCACTAAAATCAGTGTCAGTATCTATAATCTTCTTCATTGAATCCACAGTTAAATATTCAGTAATTCTTATTTTCAATTCGACACTGAGATAACTGCATTGTATAGCTTACTACAATACTACAAACGATAGTAACTTGCTACCTGCTCTCAAAGTTGGCGCAGCGAAGGCGCCTGAAGATGGTCGAGATAAAAAAAAACTATAGTTGTATCGCACAAAGTATGGGAGCTTCTATTTGTTATATATGCCCTTAGTCAGTGAAGACGGGTGTGGGTTACTAAAATAAAAGTTCACGCAATCTATTTTCTCAGTTTTCAGTCTGAGCTTCCGTACTGAAGCTCAGACCGAAAACTGAGAAAAGAGATTGCGCGATCTTCGGCGCATGCACACAAACTACTCAAACTACGCTATATATCTAGACTTACTAAGTACGTACGTACTAACTCAAAAAATTGCTACCCAGAATACCTGAAAAGGAAATTGCTACGGCGAGTGCCAAGGCAAAGAAATAAACTTATGAACAAATAATTCGTATATTCACGATCAAAGGAAAATAAATGACTATAATATAATTAAGTAAATGGATGTATTATATTTAAGCATTGACTAAAATCAATAAAGAAATATTAATCAATTGAAATCTTCACCCTGTATAATTATACCGACTGTATGTTAAGGTAAAAAAATATTTATATAACTCTATACAAAATCCAAAACTAGATATCGCAAAAAGGTAAACATAGTACGGTAAACATAATATCTCAAAAGTTGAACGTAATAATACTGTTAATAGAAAAAGGAAAATAATTACTTAAATTAATCACATAGCTTATTCTCGCAGATTTTTTTCTAAAGGTACCATTAGAGATAAATTCACAATAATTTTATAAACAGAAATAGCGATAGTCAAAATATCCTACTCACCAGTGGCGGCTCGGGGTGGTTCACATAGGGAGTGCATAATTTCAAAATTAAGAAGTGTAATACAAAAACGCTTACCCAATCCTTATAAATTTCACCGACGTACTGATCCAGACCAGGTACTGTTCATTGTAGAGTTTGTTTTGAGGGAAGAGTAAATATTACACTACACAGTTTAATTACCATCTGACGATAAACGAAGTCCATTTTACGTGTCTTTGACTTGCAGAACAGTTCTATCACTTTTTCATTAAAGTTTGGGAAATCATTTATACATTCTTTTTCACAAGATAACATAGTAAGGGCATTTAATCTCTCTTCTTTCATTGTATTTCTCAGGAAAGTTTTTATTCTCTTCAGCCGTGAAAACTGGCGTTGCGCTTCGGACGTTGTCATTGGGATTGTAATGACAATTTTTAAAAGCGTAACAACTTCATTAAAGGTGTCGCTTAATCCATCCAGCAGAAGACCTAGCAGACCTACAGCACCGACTTCTATATTTTGCCTAAATTCTTCTCTAGAATATAGAACGCTTAATTCAGTTCGTAGTCTGCTTTCATTGAGGCATGGATAAAATTTTACTGCTTCCTTAAGGCAATCTTCCAGAATTTTTTTTTAAAAAGAGGAGAACTGTTTAAAAGAAATTAAGTTTGCTAATATTAAGTGCCCTGTATACCGAAATCTAGTTTTTATTTCTAGCAAAATAATACCGCACACTTCAATAGTTTCCCTCCTTCTTTGGCTACCATCAGTTACTCTTCGCCGCCTTGATGGTCGAGGAGTCAGTTCTGAGTCATTTTGTTTAACCAACTGATTATCTGTGTCAGTGATTTCGGTTCGAATTTTTCCAATAGCGCGTTCAAAATTATCTCAATTATTCTTGATTTTAAATGCATCTGTATTGACATTTTGTAATTGATTAAACAATATGTCCACATGTGGCATAATTTTATGAAAGAAAGTTAACCAATAGATAACATTTTCCTCCTCTAAAATTCGCAAATTGGCACTAGCTTGATGAATGGTAGTTTGTAAACTAGCTTCTCCCTCGATTTGTTCTAGAGCTTCAATTATTTCTTCTCGGTGCTCATATTTTGTATTCACTGTCCTAGAATTGAAGTTCCATCTTATTTTTGAAGAACGAGGTAAGCTTTTTCTCTGAAGGAATTCTTCCAATCTTGCAGCTCGTTGTGGTGAAGTGGAGAAAAATGTACATAATCCCGTCAGATTGGCAAACAAATTCTGCAATTACTACTGCTCGATGTAGCATGTGACATAATTAGATTTGTATGATGTGCATAACAATGTACAAAATTAGCCCTTGGATACTGGTCTTGGATATGTCTTTGCACGCCGTTAATAGCACCACTCATGACTGCTGCCCCATCATAGCTCTGTGCAATAAGTTTTTCTGGGTCATCAACAAGCAAACTAATTTCGTTAAGGATGGAGGCAGATAAAGAATTAGCATCATGTCCACTAGGCAGAAGAAATTTCCAAAATCTTTCGACCGGTCTCGCGTTCACAATATATCTTAAAACAACCACCTGATTGGAAAACTGATTGGACACATCTGTGGTTTCATCAGCTATCACAGATATAAAGTCGGTTGCTTTAATTTCAGTGGCAACTTGTTCATGATACACGTTCAACATTGCGTCAAGCAGCTCATTCTGTATCGTTTTTGATAATCCCTTAAAAACCGGTGCTGATTCGATGTGATCTCTGAGCGATTTTTCCAATTCTGCCGTAAAATTGATCAATTCCGGAAAAATGCCCTTGTTATTCGACGTTTGCTGTTCATCATGACCCCGAAGTGCCAGTTCAAACGCGCCACAAAATCTAATGCAATTTATTATTAAATTTAACACATGCCTATTTTTTGTTACCTTTTCATTGTGTTGTTGAATTGCTTTTCTATATGATGAATCTAAAACATTCTGAATGTTATTTTTTCCTAACATTCTTAGACTAAATATATTTTTCAAATGCCCTTTGGAATTTTCATGTTTAATAATTGAGCACTAAGATGAATTAAGTCTCTTATTCCGTTCTTTGACCAAGACGGTTCACCACGAAACAAAAGACACGGAAAACAAAACAAAGTATTTTTAATTTCACACCCACAAATCCAGTCATTTTTCTGATAAATATTCATTTTGAATTTTCTTATAACGTCTTTACCTTTAACAGATTGTTTATTTTCTAAACATAATTGGGGCATCGGCCGTTTAAGATTTTTTACTGCGATTTTTTCATTATACGTTAACCCCGAAAACGCGTTGTTCTCTAAAAAAGACACAGAATTCATTGTAACAACGCCAGAGAGCAGTCTGGTTCAGTTGCTCCAACGCTATGTATTATACGACATTGAAGTACGGCAAAATACAGTTCTCCACACCATCAATGTAATGTTAATGCCTTAATAGAGCACCAGTTGGGCTTTGCTCAGTATATCTGTGACGACGATCGGTGTATGTACGTTATTAGCGTTCCACGTTCCGCGTCAATAACAATGAATACATAATATACATAATAAATAAATACTTTCACAGTTAGTCGCCGCTTGGTTTGTTTTGTTTCATAATTCCGGGGGGTGCAATTGCTCACTTGCTCTCATTAAAGAGCCGCTACTGCTACTCACAAATACAAATGATTTAAATTCAAAATTCAAAATTATGTAATTACAAAAATGCGTCGTCATTTATCGACACCTGCATGTATGCAAAAAAAGAACATCTGTGGTCACGTACGACACGGCAAAAACAATTTTCACCGCAGAAGAAATTGCTATAAAATGTATCGATATCGGAATATGCTACAAAATTTAGATTTTAATTTCCAAAATACGAAAGAATAATTTGGCCTTAAATGCAAGTAAAAAAAAAACTTTAATTCACAAGAATGAATTCTTTTAAGTTATACTATACAAGATATATTGAATTTTAAATGAGTTGGGCTCTAAGCCGCTATGCAAATTGACTAATATGGCATTAAAAATGCTAATAACTATATTAATATTACGAAAATTAATTTAAGTTATGCTCAAAGAAGTTAAATTGATTACGGCAAAACATGAAAACAATATATATAAAAAATTATAAGACGAAATTTAAATTACACAAAAACTTTAATAATACGAATTACTTAATACCTTGTCCCTGTCCGTCGAAGGTGGTAATTAATTCCTCAGGTCGATCGCTGTTCGGGAAATTAGACGACCATAAATTGCTCTTGAAGTATAGGCAACCCTTCAGCACGAAGCTATTTTTTCCGTATACGAAAATGAAATGGAACGCCTCACAAAGAAAACAAGGTTGGGTTATATTCTCCCCAAACCTACGAAAGTCGCAAAGGGCAATTTGCTGTTCCAAAAATTAAAATTTACCTTTTGACATGATCCGTTTATGAACGATGAATTAACTAAAGGTCAAAGATGTGTGAATTAACTTCCATTAAGAAAATGTACACTCGTAAGCTTTTTAAACGACTTTACACTACCAAGGTCTGTCTGCTAATCCTCGAATCTCACCCGCGTGTAAGCGGAAGGGGTGATATAGTTACCAAAGTTAACCACAGACAGCGGAACAAGTATCCGAATGAACGTATTTAATATAAGATACCGTGACTCGTCAATAAATAGTGAAGACTGTTAATCGATATTAAAAAGGGAAATTAAAGCGTAACAAACTGTAGTGACAGCTATCAACATTATTGTGTTTTTTTAAGTGGTTGCTTGTACAATGTAATTGTGGTAAAACAGTATATAAAGTTGTGGTAAAAAACACAATATGACGTAGGAATTCTTACAGTTGACGTACAACATTAGTACTATGTATAAAATAATCTCTTTATTTTTTATTTATTCAATTATCTCTCTTTTACTTTTCAACGTCGATGGACTGAACGAAACGAGCTCTAGTATCATTTTTCACACAAGTCATCCATCCAGGAATTGACCACGATCATGTATGTTTGACTACGCCAATTGTAATTCTGTTACCTTGAGTACACAGCCGTATTGCCTGCTTTCAACTTAAGTCTACCTTATACTCTTGTATAATAACACATATTATATTACACATATATCGCTCCTGTTTTCTACAAAAATTAACAAAAGCAAATATAGAGCTGTTATAAAGTCCCTTACAAAACAAGGAAAAACTCCAAAAATGGTTTTTGAAGAAATGTTGACTGTATATAGGAATAATTGTCCTTCCAAGTCAACTATTTGCGAATAGCCAAAATTCTTTAAACATGGTTCAAATTGTCCTAATGATATGATCACTTCAGATGTTGTTGAAAAAATAGTGTTTGGTACTGGAAGATCCAAGATTAAAGAAGCAACAATTAGCGGGTATGCTAGGTGTGTCAGAAACCACGGCTTTTAGAATTCTAGACGAGTATCTTGGAATGACAAACTGACTTTTTTTTTTTGCAGGCAGCTGTATACGTAATGCAGGAAGAACTGACGTATTTTTGCGGTGGCAGTTTAATTTCTACAAAATATGTATTAACCGCTGGTCAATGTCTTTACCGGTAAGCAAAAGTTTTAATTATATATTTAAGTAATGGCTTTCAAACTAACGGCCGGTATAATCCACTGATATTAAAAATAGTTTTAGTTAAAAGACATTTAAATTAAGTGTCCTTTAAATTAGAGGTTCTGTATTATGAAATGTATTTCAGCTGTACTTAACTACATGTGATATTTAGGAAGGTTGGTAATCTTTTAGGACAAAATATACAAATTTAGCACAGTTTGTGCCTAGCTTCGCTTTGGTTTGTGTTACTTTTATTTCAAAATTATGGACAGATATTTAATATTGGTATATATTTCCTTAGCACTAAGTTTTACTTGTAAAATGTTTTTTAATTGATGTATAGCAAACGCCAATTGCTGCGGGGAGGGGTAAGTTCGCGCAGAATTGGAAGTAATGGAGAGATTTGTATTTGGTTTTACATCAAATGTCAGATATTTCTCACCTCTGAGCGTGAATCACTTTATGATCCCTAGCAGACATTATGTTCCGTCAAACGTCAACGACAAATGTATTCTGACAATTACTTGAGTAGTGGGGGTGGACGTTTTTAAAAACCACCTCCTCGCGCCAACTTAATTGGCGCTTGCTATACATAGTTTTGTATACTGTAATAAAAAACAGAAATAAGAAAAACACCCTAACCACAATATATATCAATAAATACTATATACGTATTTCGGCAACTAAGTTCCCATCTTCAGTAGAATAACCTTAAAACTGCAAAAAATGTTAAACGTAGCGTTTTTGGCTAAGGTAAACCTTAGAAGATATGCTCTTCATCAAATCGCCAGTGCGATAACACTAAATTCCTAACATCGAAATAACACTTATATACTACTTAAACCTAGCGTGAAATTTAGATTCAACAGACCCGAAAAATCTAGTGTTGCCCGACATATTTGGGACACAGGTCATTCTGTGCCGGCAAATAACCTTAGGTTGATTAAAACTGTTAATAATTATAGAGAATTAGATAGTTATGAAAGTATTTATATACAAGGTGTGTATAAATTGGCGGACCCACTACACGTGGCGACATTCTTGGTCAAATTTTGAGTTAAAAGTCCTAATCCTAAAACGATGTATCAGGCTTCCTTTGTCTTCAGAATTAATTTGAAAGAAACATACATTTGGCAACATTGAACACGCATGTGCTAGTTATAATCTTCGGAACATTTTTACACGTCGTCATGTGAACCTTACATTTTAAATTTAAAAAAGAAACAGACGAAATAAAATTGGTTTCTTAGATTACATATTTATTACGAAAATATTACAAAGTTTTAAAAATTTTTGATAATATTGACTAATTTTTGTACATCTTCTTGATAGAAATCAATGTAATTATTACCTACATAATTGTTCGAATTGAAATCCATCAGTTTGTAGACATAGCTGCAATCTTAGTTGTATCGAAAACTGATTAAAACTATACAAATAAATACGAAAACTAAACAAAATTATACAAATAAACACGAAAAATAAGCAAGTCGAATGAAATAGGTAGATTACATAAGTGTCAAAATTTGACAGTAGTAATGTATTTGACTAGAACAACATTAGGCTGCCTACTTATTGTTTTACAACGTTGTCAGATGTGTTTTTCGTCAAATAAGTTAATAAACAAGTATTAAAAACAAACTTTAAAATCAAAAAGAAAACTTTAGCGAAAGGATAATAACAACAATTCTTCTTTCTTCTAAATTGTAGCTCTTTCTGTCAACAAATATCGAGTAATAATGCTTATTTCAAGACTGAAAGTCCGAACCTCGTGCAAAGATATGGAGCATGGTACAACATTTTCGTATAAGGATTTTGGACTACGAATTTAACGAAGAAAACATCACCGCGTGTAGGGGGTCCGCCAATATATACACACCTTGTATATAGAAATATGAATAAATTAATGAATTCTGACAATGGACCAATCCCTCAGTCCAGTTTGTATGCCTTATTGTGACAATAGCATTATTTTTACGCTTCATGTATTCACGCTTCACGGTTCTCTAAATTTCACTCTACCCACTGGCGATTTGGTGAAGAGCATATCTTCTAAGGTTTACCTTAGGCAAAAACGCTACGTTTAACATTTTTTCAGTTTAAGGTTATTCTACTGAAGATGGCAACTTAGTTGCCGAAAGACGTATATAGTATTTATTGATATATATTGTGGTTAGGGTGTTTTTCTGTTTCAGATTTCAAGCCACAGTCTCCACCAATTTCGGATCACTGTAATAAAAAGTAAACAGTATTTTAGAGTTGTATTAATATATTAAAAATATCTGCAAGAAGTAAAAATTCATGCAACAATGAATGAAATCCTTTTTAAAAAATTACAATAAATTTTGAAGATACACTGTGTCCCTGGATGAAGTTGATTTTACGACAAAAAGTAATTCTTTATAAAAAGTTCCGCTTATTGAATAAATAAGTTTACCATCAGAAAATCTAATATTAAATGTACAGAATATCCGTAAATTGGAATGAGCTTCCACATGAGTCCTTCGATCGTCTTATTAGAAGCGAAAAATTCCTCCGTGTTCAGGCGAATAGTAAGAATAGAAATGATTAATAAATTAATTAGAAAAACGAATTTAAAAAAGACAGTCCGCGAATCCTCAAGTTTGATATCTCAACGTAACCACGAGAAAACGTATATGTGTTTATCACACCATCGAATCACGAAAAACATTTAATTAAGTTGTGAAAGAACGAGGTCTCGAAGTTGCCTTTCGGCCCGAAAATACCATCAAAAGTCTCCTAGGGAATAGCAAAGATAAAGTTAATTTTAATTTGAAATCAGGTATATGCGAAATTAATTCCGACGATTGTAATTTGAAATATATAGGTCAAACAACACGCTTAGTAATAACCCGTTTTAAAGAAAACAAAACCACATATTAAGTTTAATAGACCGGGAAAATCGAACACCGCAAACCTTGTATTGGACACGACTTCAGCGTCACGATAAAGGGTTAAAACTTTTTCAAAAATGCTTCAAGAAAGAAGTACCACTTATTTAATTTTTTTACTTTAAATACAAAATTTCAATCATTAAGAAAGTCAACAAAAATTATTATATAAGGCCACCGCCAACTTCTACACATTTCTCCATCCTTTTAATAAATTCACCGTAGAGTTTACGTATGGTTTGTGGTTCATTTATTTCAATCACCGTGTCTCATATTCGTGCTTTTAGAATTTCTCGGTCATGCGACAGGTTATCTGCGTGAACTTGTTTGTTTTAAAGTATCGCACAAAAAAAATCAAAAGGGGAAGGTCAGGCGATCTAGGAGGAAATTAATTTGGTCCAAATCTTCCCATCCATCTTTCATCGAATTGATTTGTCAACCAATACCGTACCAAAAATTGAAAAATAATAAAATTGACGTACAAAAAATACAAATGATTTTTAATCATTTGTATTTTTTGTACGTCAATTTTATTATTTTTCAACTCTACATTTTTTCCCCAGAAGAAGCAACAAATTCTGTTGCGAAATATAGGGTTATTTAATAAAGGAGTTTTTTAATTTATTGACAGACCGCTTACCCGAATTTAAATTAATTTTTTATAATATATCACGGTCGATAATTTCGTTTCAATTATATATATATATATATATATATATATATATATATATATATATATATATATTATAAGAAGAATATTAATTAAATGTTTATTGAAGACACTAGCTTTAATTCGTTACATTTCTGTTATTGGGATTTCTTAGAAGGTTGGAAGTCTATTATATTTGTATTATTTTTTTAATTTAGAGTGTCAAATCTATAATTAAATTTCAAAAGTATATGACTTTCTTACATTTACTAAAATTATAGAACTATGTAAATCTAGTTAATTTTGTGTAGTTCAAAGGTTATGTGTGAAGGAAAATTTAATTGTAAACCAATAAGTTCATAATATTAATTAAGAATCAAAATTAAATGTCAAATATTTTGGAAAATTCTATATAACTAACGTGACCAATGAGCTACAAAAACAGAAAAAGCTGTTGGGTTGCCATAGTGAGTTATTGAAACAATTGGAGAGAATAATTTTTGCACTTGAATTAAGGGAATGTGGTTTTAGATAAAACGAATTTTTTTGAAAAATATAAATAAATAAGCATAATTTATATTACCAAGATTTGAATTGTTTTCATCTTATACCCCGCTATCATTTAATGAGCCACAAAAGATGTGTACCAGCTTTAAATAAATATTGGGAAACATTACAAGGCCTTATATTACCAGGATTGTGACCGTAAATTAGAAAAGCAGAATTTAGAAAAGTTTGTTTACCTTTGAATAATCGGGGGATCCTAACCTACGAGATCTGCCAGAATTGTGACCGTTGTTCCTGAAGTTAAAATATACCAGCCGTACGTCAGTGAGGCAAGACTTAATTCCAGTGACTAGACGGATAATTGTAATAGAATATTGAGCTAAGTTTTTTTATTATTTGTATTTTTTTTTAAGTAAACAGATACATTTACTTACCGAAGGTAGATAAAGATCCCTTTAATGACCATTTTGTTTAAAACATTGTAAGTAGGGAGGTTACATACAAATTCATTTATTCAGCAATTAATTTATCAGAATCTATTTGCTTACGTAGCCTAGTATTTGTCTCCTTTCCGTAGATTCAATTTTTAACCTATAAGAAATTCCACATAACCAATAAATTTTATAATTAAATTTTCAATAAAATTAAATTGTTAACTATTGTTTATTCCGAATGTTTTGTTAAATGTACCTAATTAAATACATATCCACTTATCAAGATAAGATTTTCCTTTTAATAAACGGAATTTAAGAACCAAAACAAGTCGTTTGAATTCTATTAGTTTATCATATTAATACTGAGCTAACATACCTTTTAATTTCTTTGTCAGACAGAATCCTCACGACCCTGGAGATATTAGAGGACTCATGTTCGTTGTTTTATATTAAATTTCAAACTTTCTTTTAAGACCAAAGTTTGGTTATAGAGGTTATAATATTTAACTACAAATGTTTATATTCATTGGACCTGCGCAGAAGTGTATCAGAATGCGGGGGTAAAAATTAGAATTTTAAATTCATTTTCTGTTTTAAAGTTTAATATTTTGTCTTTAAAAACACTTTTTAGTAAACGTTGGACTTAAAGATTATTACAATATATATATATATATATATATATATATATATATATATATATAAATTTCGTCTAATGTTTTCGCGGTCGTTTGTTGAAGCGTTGTTCTTCGGGATATTTCGCCGCGTTTGGATGATTTCGTCCTGAGAAGGACAACTTTCTTCCTGACGTTTCGGTGACATCACTTTCACCTTTTTCTAGAGGATCATCCAAACGCGGCGAAATATCCCGAAGAACAACGCTTCAACAAACGACCGCGAAAACATTCGACGAAATTTAACATACCTCTACGGGGAGGAAGTATACAGACTATCGAAGAATTTCGAGAAGATACGAACCAAGAGAGCACGATTACTGTGCGACTTGACTTTTCTACGACAATGTCGGGACGAAAAACTTACACCGACGTGCTGCAAAGTGACTTTTCATACCGAAACGACAAAGATAAAGAATATTTTGGAGCGGACCGGAAAGGCAATCTTACGGAGTTTCATACGACAGACTAGACAAAAATTAGACCAAGCCGATACTAGACTAAGAACCCTGCACTTGCAACTAAGCAACAAGATTCATCCGGTTTTGTGGCAGAAAATCGAACTCTTATCTTACTACAGAGCTGAGACAGAGGAAATTACGAAAACCAAGAAACAAAAACGGAAGATTGAAAATCTGCGACGCAAACATATACCAGACAACGAAACTAAAACACTACAACGTCGAGTGGTTCACAACCTGTCGAAATACGAACTTAACGAAGCTGAAAATAGAATTCTTGAAAAAGGTTTCAATTTCGCGGTTGCTCCTAAGAACATACCAACAGAAAATATCATATGCGGCGTCGAAGCGGCAATTGAATCCCTTGACCGAGAAACAGCAGAAAGTGTCAGACAAGATATATGCCAAATAATAAGAACAACAAAACCACCAAAGCCAAATATATCGAAAGAAGAAAGAGACGCCCTACGACGACTGCAGAAAAACAAAGATATTGTCACAATGCCGGCTGACAAGGGAAACGCCACAGTAATAATGGAAAAGAGCGACTATGACCGAAAAATACGAACACTTCTAGAAGACTCGATGTATAAACCGACACATAACGACCCGACCACATACTTAGAAAAGACGACAAAAAGCAAGATCAAGAACGCACCTCTCGAAGAAGGTATTAAGAAACGACTGATTCCTAGAGAGAAATCGTCAAGATGTCCGAAATTCTACGGCCTACCAAAAATACACAAGCCGGATGTGCCGCTGAGACCGATAGTAAGTTCCGTTAGCTCACCGACTCAAGCGCTTTCGCGCTTCTTAGCACAAAAACTACAACCCCTTGCCGAAGAAATACCATCATATGTTAAAAACTCGACTCACCTAACTGAAATACTCAAGGATATCACCATGGATCAAGACGACATGTTGGTGAGCTTCGATGTAGTTTCGCTCTTCACACAGATCCCCATTAATGAGGTAATAGATTTACTAATAAAGAAACACCAACTCTCCGACTACGACATAGATCTAACGAAACACTGCCTGTCAAACACGTATTTTATATACAACGGACAATTTTTTAAGCAAACCGATGGAGCGCCGATGGGATCACCGCTGTCACCTATACTGGCAAATTTGTTTATGGCAGACTTCGAACAAAGAGCACTGGAAAACGCTACAGACAAACCAAAACTCTGGCTGCGATACGTAGACGACACCCTGGTGATTTGGCCGCATGGAAGAGAGAAACTTAGCGAGTTTTTACAACATCTGAACACCAGACATCCGAAAATAAAGTTTACTGTCGAAATGGAGGAAAGAAATCGGCTACCGTTCTTAGACTTGATGATAATCAAAAAACCGGATGGCTCGCTAGGATACACAGTGTACAGGAAACCTACACATACGAACAGATATCTCAACGCATCTTCACATCATCACCCAGCACAGTTAAACTCTGTAGTAAAAACATTAATCCACAGATCTCAAACTTTGTCAGACGCAGAACATCGAAACGAAGAAATGGGAACAATAAAAAACATATTACAAGCGAACGGATATTCACAACATACCATTAACAGAGCGACACGAATTAACAAGAATCAACCAAAAAAGAAAGAAAGATCTACACGGACAGCATTTCTCCCTTACGTGAAAGGTACGACTGAGAAAATAGGTAGAATATTACGCCGACACGACATAGACACCATTTATACGACAGACAGGAAAATAAAAGACATTTTGCCTAATACAAAGGACAAGATAGAACTAGAAAACCAAGGGGTCTACGAAATACCGTGCTATGAATGCGATCAAACATACATAGGGCATACTAACCGTAAAACCAGCGTACGGAGGGAAGAACACAGAAATGCGGTAGCTAAAAAAGAATCAACATCATCCCTAGCTAAGCATGTGCTACATACAGGACACACAATCGATTTTGACGGTACAAAAACTATAGCACGCAGTACGAGGTTAACGTACAGGATTATAAGAGAAGCAATAGAAATTGAGAAACGGCAAAACTGTATGAACAAACGTGACGACGGACAGCGTTTGCCTGACACATGGAAGTCGGCCTTGCTCAACAGGCAGATTACACACAAGCGACGTAATGAGAACAACTTGCCACAGCCCAGTCATACTAACTCGGACCGAACGCAAACCGATCGACCAATAGTCGAAAGCGACAGAACAACCGACGGACCAATCACGAGGAGTCAGACACGCGCCCCCACTACGACGGGACCATATAATACGAGCGGCACAGGAAATCAACGCACTCTTGAAGTTACCATTGCAACGAGAAGATCCTCTAGAAAAAGGTGAAAGTGATGTCACCGAAACGTCAGGAAGAAAGTTGTCCTTCTCAGGACGAAATCATCCAAACGCGGCGAAATATCCCGAAGAACAACGCTTCATATATATATATATATATCTATATACTTTCGTAACTATCTAATTCTCTATAATTATTTACCGTGTTAATTAATATGACATTATTTATAGGAATAGAGTGGCCTGTGTCCCAAATATGTCGGGCAACGCTAGATTTTTTGGGCCTATTACATCTAAAATGGGAAATATGTTCCTTGTAACGAGTTGAAATTGAGCGTTTAGTTTGTCCGCTATATTTTTGGTTACACTCGTTTCAGTTTATTTCGTAGATACCAGATTTTTGTCATACTTCAATTTTATCATTGGTGTTATCTTAAAAGTGATCAGTCGGATAATTTAAACGCGTTTTGAAGAGAACAATTTTTGAAGATAGCATTCAAATTTCTAGAAGCTGAGTGATACGGTAAACAAACAAAATTATCACCTAGATCTTTTTGACAAAAGTCTGGTAGGGTTATCAGGCTAGGTCTTCATTTCAAGAAAATTATTTAAAAACATAAATCTCTTACATTATTTTTTAGTATGTCAGCAGCTATGGTTCTTCTGGGGGCTCATACAGTATATTATTGGGAAAATACACATCAATATATCTACAGCAAACAATTACACCTTCACGAGGAATTTGACCTTTGTACTGGAACAAATGATATTGGACTAATTGAATTCGATTATCCAGTTGAACTTAATGGTAACTATACTAATTTCTGTTATAATAAAAAAAAAGGCATAATTGCGTATTTACGTTCTACTTAAATGTGAGAAAGAAATTAGTTTAAATAAATAATTAATTCAAGTATTAGGCCTGTCGGAAATGTCTGCTAGAAAACAGGTATTAGATACCGGTCATATAAATATTTCAAAAAATGTTCGTTGTTTACTTGCTTCTACACCTCCAGTAAACGCAGACGTCAGTTCATGCTGTGTTTTTGCAAACTAGAACGGTGCTTGTTGATATGTAGTGTTTTTAAAGTGGACAATTTAACCGAACGTAGTGTTGAAACTTTCATATATCTCGAACAATAAGCAGTTCGCAAAAAATGGCCAGATTTAAAATTTAATAATTCAATGGAGTCGGTTTTGCCCGTCAGATGTCATGAGGTTATCTGGTGTCATCTGATAGAACAAAATTTGCTACATGACCGCGAAGTGTACTACAGTCGTTTGTCTTCGTAAATCCTCCATTGATGAAGGCGTTAGACAGAAACACATGCGTCTGGTGGTTGAAGCAAACGCTGGTAAATACGTTCTCTGTGTCCATGTATATACAGATACAAATTTGTTTTTATACAGATTTGTATTATTTTGTATTAGTTTTTGTTAACAAAGACTGAAGAACTATTGAAATTTTAAAAAAATTGTAAAGCAATAGGTAAATAATATTTTATTTGTTAACGGTAATTACAACAACTTCCAGATATAATATATATTGGTATATTACATAAATCGTATTTTACAATAACACTGGTATTCTATGACATGATATTCATGATGCTTATGTATTGCAGCTGTCCCTCCACTGCAGTCATGACCAGATCTTTTACATCTGAAAAATTCTTCTCCTTTTAAGCTTGCTTCTATCCAATGTTGGTAATCGTTACGTTTTTCCCAATCAGTTTTGTATTTTTTTTGATAAATTTTCTTTCTTTTCGAGGTAGATGATTGAGCTCTGTCAGTGGTCGACAATAAAAGGGATTTAGGAAAACGAATAAAAATATATAAAAAGTTTTACTTACAATAAATACTTATGTGGTAATAATTCGGAAATTAATCTATTTAAAAAATTCAGTGCAAATTTTGCGGGCGTCAATAAAAAGATTCTACTATATATAATAATTTCGTGACCTGACCTTTATATGTTATGGTAGATTCAATTAGTTGGCGATTTAAGGTCTAGTTTTACTTCGAAATGTATATATTTAAAACAATCTTACATGTTTCGGCATATGATGCCTTTTTCAAAGAATTTAAAATATAAATGACAGTATATTAATGTCATACTTGTACATTTGTAGTTGTCATGGATAAAATTATTCAAAGATACTTTCTAGTTTTATAATAATAAATCATGCCTTAGTATTCAAAAATAGTTAGTCAACAAAAACGGGAAATGGCAAGACAGGAGTTATTATTATGTATGCGCCCGTGGAGCGGCATAAGATGTTAAGCTGTCAGCATTCGCCTTAAACGAGACGGAAAACCACGAAAACCTACTCGGACATCCAGTCAGGGATCCAAACACGGAACTGTCAGCATGATAAGCAAATGTACAGATATTTAAATAAAACATAAGATATATATTTATATAACAGCAACATACTATTACAAATAAGGGTTTTACCAAAAGGGTATTGGCTAGATATAATAATAAAGTTATTTTGTAATAATTAAGATAATTAGTGGTGCTGATGAAGTTCCTTCAAAGGTCCAGGACGTGCGTGGTATTGGTTAATTAAAAATTCAAATAAATACACAAAACTTAATAAATAAAATAAAACACAGCGGCGTCCTTAAATTGGTATATTTATATTTACATAATAAGGATTTGAAATTCGTATATTTAAATAAAAGAAATTGATGTATGTAACAGTCATTAAATTAGTAATATATACACAAGGGGCGATAAATTAGTAATCGAGAAATTAATGTAAAATATCTGAAATGGAAAGGTGAAGCAGTAATAAAAGAAAGTAATATATACACGTGGAGCGCTGAATAAGTAGATTAAAATTAACACAAAAAATACTCTGAAACGAACGTTAAATGGAGTAGTAAATTAAGGGTTAATTAATATGTATAAAATAACCTCTGTATAGAACAATCCAGAGTTACCTTAGAGTTGGCGATGGTCACGTGGCTTTCGAAGATATACCTTGGTCAAGTATATGCAGAGCGATGTTGGCCGGTGGGATAAGAAATTAATTAGTTTAAATTAATGTGAATTCGCTTAAAAGAATAACATATATACAACAATACAGAATTACCTTAGAAGCGGAAGAGATGCAGGGGCACGTGGCCATGCCACCTGTACTTGAGCAGTACGGCGGTGGTGTTGCACTTTCGAACGTTCGAACGAGAAGAAACTGATAGATTTTGTATCGAAAAGAACACTGGTTTTGAAAACGGTCTAGTTTATGATCTATCGAAGAGGGGGTCGATATCTTGAATTATAGTTAATTAAAAGCGCGACCTGAAGACGTCGTCTGTCAATGCCATAATTATTATTAGAGTAACCCTTGTGACATAAGCTTTCTAACGATATCAAACACGACGTATAATAGAAGATGTAAATAATATTAATATAGAATTTAAAAATTGGAATGTTCTAGAAGAAATTCGACATTAACGTTAGGGTTCTGAGAGTCAGGTAGAAAGAAGGGTCTGTCGGTCAAGATATATGACAAAAGAAATACTTTCTCTTTGGACACGAATATGAAAGTTTGTACAAATGAAAAAAAAATGTCTTAGTTAAATATAATTTAATGATATATTTAAAGACGAAATATATGTATTTAAATAACTGAATTAAACATCTATACGCTAAGCGTAACAATACATTATGGCAATAATCTTTATTTAAGAGCATGTAGCTCGTAAGTCTCAAAATATGTACAGTACAAAATACAAGATATAATATATACACTAGAGAATACAAGACATTGCAGTATATACAGTACAGAATACAAGATATCATACTATAAGTAACAAACAACAATTATAATGGTCAATGCAAAACACTGATAAAACTAAACAAAAACATAACATATGCCCCTACAGAACAGTGTATATATATACACGTCAGGGAACATAATGTAAAAATTGTCGATCAATAATGCAAAAAAGGTCACATAACAAAATAGAACAAAAAAGAACAAAAAGAAACAAAAAAGAAAGGGGATATATTATTACAAAGAATGTACAGTGCCATACCAAAGCAGGGAACAATAGATAAGTCAATGATACCATCTATATCAAAATAGTTTCTTTAATATAAATAACACACTTTCGTTTAAAGTTTATTATATTACTACTAGCTGTAATGTCATTAGGAAGTTCGTTATATAATTGTAGCCCCTTGTAAAAGAGACTATTTTGGCTGTAATTGGTCCTGACTTTATTTAAGTAAAAGTTACCCTTAGAATTACCTCGGGTATTGCGCTCGTGGACCTCACTAACAAACCTACAGTGACCCAAAAGATGACTCGGTAGTAATTGGTTAATCATTTTATATTTGAAGAGCATAGTATTAAGGGTCACAGATTGTCTTACACTCAATAAATTTGCAGTTTCTAACATATCAATTCTGCTTGTTCGTTTATGACATCCTAGAATAATTCGTAAAGCTTTATTTTGCTTTTTCTGAAGAACCCCCATTTCTGTCTTATTCATAAAAAATAGTAAGGTTGAACAAAAATGAAAATGTGGTGCTATAATTGTTTTGTATATTGTCATTCTTGTCCAAGAACTTAGATCGTTTGCGATTCGTCCTAATACGTTGATTTTTTTAGCTACTTTATTGGTGATAAAACTAAAATGTTCCGAAAAAGTAAGATTCTCATCTATTATACACCCAAGATATTTGAATTTCCTTACCCTTTCAATAGCCGTATTGTTGATATTTAAGTGGGGATTGTTTGATAATGCTTTCCTATTATATTTATTTTGTATAATCATCATTTTGGTTTTATTTGAATTTAGTCCAAGGGAATTGTTATTGAGCCATTCTAATATGTTATTAAGATCTTCGTTTAATGAATCTATGATATCCCGTACTGTATCACCCGAAACATATACCAATGTATCATCCGCAAAAAGCTGAATGTTACATTTTTTTAATTACTTTCACCATATCGTTTATATACAAAATAAAAAGTCCCAGCACAGTTCCTTGGGGCACTCCATGTTCATTCATCCTGGAACTAGAAGTATTACCATATTTTATCACCTGTATTCGCTCACTGAGGTATTCTCGAAACCAAGCCAAAACGTTGTCTCCAAACCCATACCTTGCCATTTTCAGCAATAATAGTCGTCTGTTTATGGTTTCGAAAGCACGTTTAAAATCCAGGAATACCACTCCAATTAGTTTTTCCTCTTCTAATGTTGCTTTCCAGTCAAATAGAACACTCTGTAGCGCACTCTCACATGAGTTTTTACCTCGGAAACCTGCTTGAAATTCACTTAAGATGTTGTTTGTTTCTATATAGTTTATTATTTGTTTATTTACACATAATTCCAACAATTTTTCATATGGTGGCACAATATTAATGGGCCGAAACTCTTCACTCCTTATGGTGCCATTTGTCTTCTCTATTGGAACTACGGTATTTAGTTTCCAGTTCTTTGGAAATTCCGCCTTCTCTAAACTTGTGTTGATGAGATTAAGAATCTTATCTCCTATTGTTTCGAATGCTGCTTTTAGTATTTTAACCGTAATGCCGTCTGTATTGCTGTCCTTGTTCGGCATATTGTTTATGATCGTTCGCAATTCTGACATTTCCAACCTGCGAAAACTTTCCATCCCACAATCAACTTGTATATGATCAACACTCCCTAGAAGTGCTTTACTTGGTATTATGTTTTCCACTATTTCTGTAATACTGTTTATGAAGAAATTATTAAAGGACTCACTTATTTGATCACCGGATACAATTTTATCGCTAAATACTATTTCTGCTTTGGGAAAATTTTTATTTTCCACTTTTAATAAGCTTTTTAGAGTTTT
This sequence comes from Melolontha melolontha, assembly GCA_935421215.2. Lineage (NCBI taxonomy): Eukaryota > Metazoa > Arthropoda > Insecta > Coleoptera > Scarabaeidae > Melolontha > Melolontha melolontha. Next base: position 16,820,514 of record OW285236.1, read on the forward strand.
CCACATTTCGTTGGAGTTATCCTTTGTTTTATCAATCGTTTCATTATAATAGGCAACCTTTGCCGTCCTTATCAATGTTACAACTCTGTTTCTTTTAAGTTTAAAATTTTCCCAGTCGTGACCTGTCTTGGTTAATATTGCTCTTTTGTATAAATTGTCTCGTTCCTTCATTTCAGTCATTATTTCTTCATTCCACCATAATCTGTTAGCCCATTCCACCTTAATTTTTTTATTCTGTTCCGGTGCGTATTCATCAAGTGTCCTAATCAAATTTTCAATTAAGTTATCAGCAAGACTATTTGTATTACTAGATTTTGTTAACCAAGTTATGTCTAATAGTTTCAGTTGGAATGCCGTCGTATCCAGTTTTCTATAATTTCTGAAAGTTTTCATTTTAATGGATTGGATATTTTCTTCTTTTAAATCAATTGAGATTATGTAGTGATCTGTTATTTTGGGCGTCACATGTACCTTATGTTGGACGTCCTTTTTATTAGAAATAAGAAGATCTATTTTTGTTTTCGAGCGTTCTGTAATACGAGTGTAGTCATTAATCAATTGATAGAATCCATGTTTGTTAATTATATCGTCCATTTTGGTGGACTAAAATGCGCTGCCTGCCAAGTCTATGTTGAAGTCACCCAGTAATATGAATATACCATCTAGTTTCATGTTCTCCAATAATTCATCAAGATCTTCCACAAATGCTGCGTCGCTTGCGCCGGGTGAGTGATATAAACTGAATATATAGTATTTCTGCCCTCCCATTACAATTTCAATCCCACTTACCCACATATTCATGTTATGATCAATGTTTATAGTTTCTTTGTACTTAAGATTTTGCTTTATGTATATTAGTGTACCTCCTGTATGGGCACTCTTCGAATGACTATATACTGAATTATAACCCTCCATATTTATTTCACTATCCGTAAAATCATTTGTAATGTGAGTTTCCGAGAGACATATTACTGTCGGTTTGTATTGGTTTATAGCCCACGATAGTTGTGTTTTATGTGTCTTTAGTCCTTGTATATTTAAGTACATTATTGACGCATTTGAGTGCTAGAAAGAATCTCTGGCAATGTGCATCTCAGGGTAATCTATTTTTTCCTGCAGCCTATCAACTATTCTTTGATATGCAGCGCATTTTCTGTCATACGCTTTGTGGTTACAATCTATATTGGGTATTTTCAGTACTTCTAAAGCATGTTTGCAATTTACACAGCATTCTATAGTTGCTTGACATACATTTGCTGTGTGTTCACCTGCGCATATCTGACAAGTTGGTTCTGCTTTCTGACAATCTGTTGCAATATGCCCGAATTTCTAACAGTTAAAGCACTGTTTAACATTTAGACTGTCTCTGTAAAAACACATTTTCCACCCAATAGAGATCCTTTCGTTTCGGCTTACACATTTACACGATTCTTTATCAAATTGAAATATCACATTATTTAGGCCTTTTTTATTTCGATATTTGTGTATAATCTTTATTTCTCTTTTATCGGGATTCGTATTTATTGTATTTTGTATAATTAGTTTATTCATTAGATCATCCTCATTCTCCAGTTCGTTATTATGTACGTTAAAGACTATTATTTTTCTGGTATTCCTACTTCATAGTCTGATGGTAAATTGCAGAACGTTACATAATTAGATTGTAGTATATACTGCTTAAATTTTTAATATCACTTCGGTTGTTAATTGAATTTTTTTCCTGTTTAATACTAATCATTTCTTTAATTTCCCTTTTCATTGGGTGTTGTTCTTTATCAATTATCTGTGTGTTTTCAAAATCTAAATGGTGATCGCGTTGTAGTTTGTGTGTAAATAAAGCAGTTTTGTCTATTTTAGAGTATTTGTGGGCTTGTATTCTTTTGTATTGTTTAGTTTGGCCTATGTAGTAACTATCGCAATCGCGACATGGTATTTTATAGATGACATGTTTTTCTCGATTTTTTTCTATTCAGGTTTTAGTTTTGAAAATAGATGTTTATTAGTATTACTAAGTTTATATATTGTAGCTAAATCATATTTTTTAAAGTATATTTAATTTTTTCTGATAATTGTGGAATCTATCAGTCAGATTATTTATAATCATTTCATTAAATACTATAGGTGCATTTTAGTGGTAATTCATATATCGAAAAGAAGCTCTCGGTTTATTATACCAATTTGTATAAATAGTTCCCTGTCTATCATAGCTTAAAGAAATATAAAGAATATTCATACTGTTATTAATTTCATCTTCAATAGTGAATTTTAATTTGTTGTGAAAATTATTGAATTTATTTAAAAGGTAGTTCATTTTATTTGTCGGAATATATGTTATGATGCCATCTACATATCTTTTGAAGAAAATGGGGCGGAAGTCTAATGAATTGTTGTCTAACTATTTTTGGATATTAAGGCATGATTTATTATTATAAAACTGCAATGTATCTTTGAATAATTTTATCCATGACAACTACAAATGTATAAGTATGACATTAATATACTATCATTTATATTTTAAATTTTTTGAAAAAGGCATCATATGCCGAAACATGTAAGATTGTTTTAAATATATACATTTTGAAGTAAAACCAGACCTTAAATCGCCAACTAATTGAATCTACCATATATAATACCATTAAAAGAAATTATCGGCCGTACTATATTGGATAAAATAAATTAAAAGCGGGCAAGCGGTCTGTCATTATCTGTGTACGTCACTTTTATTATTTTTTTGAAGTTTACATTTTTATCTCCTGAAGAAGCAACAAAGTTGTTGCGAAATATAGAGATAATTAATAAATGAGTTTTTAATTGACAGACCGCTTGCACGCTTTTAATTTATTTTTTCCTATATATACAGTACACAGTGTGTTTCACTTTACATGGGTACACCTAAATAACTTCTTTATTTTAAAAGCAATCAATATACAATTTTTATTAGTTGTGTAGGCCACGACAATGCACCTTTTCATATGAATAGAGTTTTTATAAAGTCAATATCTAGCCAACTATAATTAAAATAAGAAGAAGTGTTTCAAGTAAAGTCATGCTAGCGATTAAGATAGAGTAAAAAAGTATTACAAAAAGTTTTTCCAAATCACTCCAGAATTCCTAATACCAAATTTTGCTGAAAAAGTTTTATTTTTAAATTCTTCTTCATTTTTATGCTATCTGTAGATAATACTTTGTTATTGCATTAATAAGAGTGCCATGAAGCAAAAAAATAATTTGTCAGTTCAAACGTCAATTCATTAAACAGTTTACTTTAGTTGTAACTCTCGATAGACATTTAACTATTGCTCAAAAAGTAGAAATTATTGGAATTGTTGGTGGTAATGTATGTTCTACCCGAGAGGCTGCTCGTTACTCGTAAACTGTTTACGAGTAACCAGAAGCAGAAGCAGACAGTTATCGCAGACCTGAAGATGGCAAATGTGATTTTTCCGAAACGTCGTCCAGAAACCAACACCGGTCTTTACGAAGACCAAATAGTGGAAACGCGGAGGAAAACCCGGAATCAAGTTAAAACACATATATATATATATATATATATATATATATATATATATACATATATTTAATATATAATGGGTGTTTCAATAAGAGTGCAAGATTTGAATGGCCTGCCATGTGTGATAGTCATAATGACACTTGATTATGATGTGACAGATCGAAAACTGACAGACGGGAGTTAGTAAACATGGAGCATTACACGATAGAACAACGCGCACTGATTGTTAAACATTATTATCAAAATGGTGAAAGTTTGATTGCCACCACTCGTGCGTCCAATATTCGGTCGACAGAATGTTCCTAATTCAGCTACAGTGAAAAGAATAATCGAAAAATTCGAAAGGACTGGTGCGGTTAGTGATGTGAAACACACGACTCGAGCTCATAGAGGTCGTTCAGAACAAAACATCACGGCAGTTCGCGAGAGTGAGGCCGAAAGTCCAGAGACGTCGATTCGTCGTCGTGCACAAGAATTGGACATTACAACAGCCACTCTTCAGCGTATTCTGATTCAAGATTTGCTTCTCCACTCTTACAAAGTTCAATTGACTCGACAACTTCTGCCAACAGACATGCACAGCGAAGAGAGTTCACCATTTGGATACTTGATCAAACAGAAGTGAATGCCGATTTTGCGGACAAAATCATTTGCAGTGATGAGGTCCATTACCACCTCGATGGCTTCGTAAATCGGCAAAACTGCCGCATTTGGGGCTCATAAAATCCACGAATGATTCATCATAAAGCAATGCATCCGAAACATGTTACTGTTTGGTGTACATTGTGATCTGGAGGAATAATTGGCCCGTATTTCGTTGAAGATGCGGAAGGTAATGCGGTAACGGTGAATGGCGAACGTTATCGTGATATGATAACGCAGTTTTTTGTGCTTCAATTGGAAGATATTGCTCTTGACGACATGTGGTTTTAGCAGGACGGGGCCACATGTCATACCGCCTGTGAAACATTCACTGTCTACCACGAGTTTGGTCCTGGTCGTGTTATTTTCTGATTTGGTGACCAGAATTGGCCGCCACGTTCTTGCATTTTTGGATTTCTGACTGTGGGGTTATCTGAAGTCACAGGTTTATGCCGATAAGCCCACAACCACCAAGCATTCAAGGCCTAAATTAGACGCTCTATCAATGAAATACTGCCATATGTATACAATAATGTTATTGCGAATTTTGTCAAAAGATCACGCGTATTCCAGCAAAGCCATGGCGGTCATTTACAAGATATTTTGTTTCATACATAATTCCCAAATGTATACATTATAAATCAATCAATATTTCAATACTTTACTACAGAAAACCATGTTTTATTGAACCTTAAAATCTTGCGGTCTTATTGAAACACCCTATATATATATATATATATATATATATATATATATATATATATATATGTATATGTAGACAAGGAGTCTTTGCCGTTAAAACAAGTATGAAAAACAATTGTTGTTGGGGAATCCGGCAATAAAAAACCATTAATTAGTTAATGTTCTTTATTTTTTTTACCCTATATTTCGCTCTGAGGTTTAGAGCTTCTTCGGGGGTCAAAATGTGAACACTTATTATGCGAAAATTATATATTACAAAAATTAATAATAAATAATAATAAATTTGTCAATTGTCCCACGTAACACAAACAAAACGTGAAAATTAATTTAAAACTCTTTAAAAAAAAAAAAAAAACTATTATTTTTAAAAAGAGTTTTAAATTAATTATGACGTTTTGTTTGTGTTACGTGGGACAATTGACAAATTTATCGACCTATCATGTTTTGTAATATATAATTCTCGCATAATAAGTGTTCACATTTTGACCCCCGAAGAAGCTCTAAACCTCAGATCGAAATATAGGGTAAAAAAATAAAGAACATTAACTAATTAATGGTTTTTTTATTGCCGGATTCCCCAACAACAATTGTTTTTCATATATATATATATATATATATATATATACAAGGTGTGTATAAATTGTCGCAAAAGCTACACGTAGCGACATTCTTCGTTCGGTTCTGAATAAAAAATCTTAATGCTAAAATGTCGTATCATGCTTCGTAAATTCGTAAATGTCAAAATTTGACAGTAATGATTTTGATTGCACTCACTTTAAAATACAAACTTATTGTTCTACAACGTTGCCAAATGTGTTTTTCGTGGAAGTACGTTAATGAATAAATGTTTAAAACAAGCTTTTAAATCAAAAAGAAAACGTTTACGAAATAATACTAGTAAAAATTTTTTCTTTAAACTAAATTGCATCTATCTCTATTAACAGATATCGAAGAGCAAAGGTTAGTTACGCACTAAAAGTCTGAAGTTCAAGAACCCCGTGAAAACAAACGAAGCATGATACGACATTTTAACATTAAGATTTTTTATTCAGAACCAAACGAAGAACGTCGCTGCGTGTAGCTTTTGCGACAATTTATACACACGTTATATATATATATATATATATATATATATATATATATATATATATATATATATCTCTCTTAAAAGAGGCATTTACCCTTCATCATCATAATTACCTTCAAAATTGCAAATTTAAAAGTAATTTAAACGGTACTTCTCCAAGCTTATATGTGCCTTATGTATTATACCCTGCAGTTATTTAATTTTAATGCATGGAAATTGTTTCCACTACTAACATAGAGATGTTACTTTACGTAGGACCTATAATATTTCATAATAAATAACGTAAAGTAATATATTTTTATAAATATCTGCTTTTATATAAATTACATATAGGAAACGTAAAAAAAACTAGATTTTACTCAAATATATAAGTTTTTCACTATATCACTAACACAGTACCAAAATCACTAGACCTGGCAACCCTGGACAGTAGCCATTTAGCAGTGACAGTCACTGTCATCGCTAAACGCATACTGCAGCATTGGTGGGAGTACAACCCTCTTTGCCACGTCTCCGCTTTAAAATTCCTACTACTCGAATCTATCAGCATATTTTTTTTAATTGGTTTATATCCGTTACGATTATTTTCTTTGCCGTTTAAGCTAATAAAAAAAGAACTCATATTTAAAAACTAAGAAAATATAACCAAATTAATACATGGATCGAATTTTATGCCAACGAGTGAATTTTTATACATATTTATAATATTTATAAAATGAAGTTTGCGACAGGCTTAAGGCTAATGTAAATAACAATCAATTAATATTGTAATTTTTCAGATTACATACAATTAGTAAAACTTCCTACATACTCTGATGCCAATAATGAATACTTATACAAATCAGCTATTGCAAGTGGTTGGGGCGTAGCTACTGGTTATGATTACTATCCTAATCCAGAACTCCGTGAGGTTAAAGTTAAAGTTATTACAAATTTGGCTTGTTATCTGCGTTACAATGTCCTTTTAAGTTTTGATATCATCCATGATTCCACTATATGCACTGCTGGTCATCGTGGTCGTGGAGCGTGCGATGGTGACTATGGTGGACCATTAACTGTTGACGATACACAAGTAACAATCACCCCCATTGCTTTTAAACTTAAAAAAGATACAACTGTACAACAAATGCATATTAACTTTTGTTCGTTTTTAGGTTGGTATTGTATCCTTTGCACTTGTTGGATATTGCGATCGTGGTTTTCCAACTGGCTATGCCCGAGTCACATCACATCTGAAATGGATTGAGGAGAATAGTGATGTTAAGATTGCTTCTTAAATGTATAAACGTTTGTAATAAAAATACTTAAAGAAATCTAAGTTTAAATCGATAATTTGTAATGTTAGAGTGAAAATTTAACAATAAAAAAATTGCTATTGAACAAAACTGTTTTAATATTTGTTATATTGAATATAAACTTCAAATGTTTACGTAATTAAAACTAGTTTTCATTGATTAAGATATACCGTACGGGCAAGCGTGCTATAGTCACCTTTATGGCTAACACAAGCTGCTAAACACAGTTCTACATGGTGTTACACAAAATCGTAACTTTATTTAACCAACAAAACTGACTCTTAAATTTTACCAAGCTTAGTAGCGCTTCTGGGTCTTACCTTGGTGAGCGAGATGTTGTAGCCAAATACAAAACCAACGAGCCAGACCCCGACTAGCTTCTAGTGAAGACGGTCGTGCGGTATGCTACGCGTAAAGCGTGCAATAAAAATCGCGGAAACTGGTCTTCCTAAACTTTTATCACAGCCAATACCCCTCCTCGGACATACCTTTCGTGGACGGGTTGCTGTTAAAAATACCCAGTCGACCAGTACCACGGACACAGCTCAGTGAAGACGATCGTGCGATTCTTGGCGAAACTAACTGATCAATAATGATAAAGGCGCTTTGTAGGCTACTTGTATAAGCCATTATACGTTACGCGGAGGACGTACATGCGATAACGTATCCACGTAGAACCAGTTTGAACCCAAGCAAGCCAAATATATCAAAAGAAAACAAACCAAATAAGAAGTAACAATATTTATTGTAAGCGTTTACGTTGAAAATGAAAATATAAATAATTGAGAAATATATCATGTGTCAAATTATAATGAAAGGATAAATCGCTATATATATATATATATATATATATATATATATATATATATATATATATATATATATATATATATATATATTGAGGCATTGCAAGAAGGGTTTCTTTTCTCTGAAAGAAACAAAGAATACTTGTAACCATAATATTTATATCTAATATGTACTTTAATACCAAGAAGGGGAAAGGTTGATTCAAAGTATAAATACGTTATTTTGACGACAAACTTGCTTTGAAATAATTAACTTATTTTTCTATTTTTTTTATAATGTTTACTTTCAATTTTTTTATTCAAATTAATATTTAACGCGTGTTTATTCAAACAAATGTAACGTATTTATTTTCAAATGTATTTGAACAATTAAGCCCCGCCCACAATTCTAACGGTGCAATAACCCGAAAATAAACCGATATTGCCAGAGTGTTTGTAAACACATAAACATATGTTATTCAACCAAAGTTATTTTATAAATCAAATTGTAATTTTTTTTACTGTTTTACCCTGTAAAAATGTCTAAAAAAATAATATTCGAAAAGATAATGCAAGTAAAGAAGGGGGCGATTTTGCGGAAAGTTATGCAATTAAAAACAAGTGAAAAAGTAAGCGTCGGTAATTAGTCGTCACAGTGAGAGGTCACGCTTTTTGTGCTCCGAATTAATTAAAACAAATTGGTGAAATTATTAAGTTCTGGAGATTTTTGAGTCTACACAACGTTACTCACACCTACGATCTACCTGTAGACAAAGTTTACCATCTGCCGACCAATTAGTTCAAGAACTACGAATTTTTAAAGTTTCAATACGTTAATTACCCGCCATAAGTTTCACCGTGCAACGATCAGCATCTTGGTACGCTCGAAACCGGTCATCCGAGCAAGCCGCCGTCGGACTTGGAGATTTCTAAAAACTCAAGTCATCCCGAGGGACCATCGCAGAAATATTATCCAGTTTCCCGTTGTGAAAACCAGCAGAACACAGGAGCAGGAAGCAACGGAAGCTATATCCGAAGATTCAGGTTTTTGCTAACTTTAACAATATTTTACGCGCCATTTTTACTTGCTCATATACTTTTCTAGAATTTTCTTTGTTTATTCCATAACTAACTATTTACTTTACTTTCACCGATATTATATCACTGTAATTTTTATTCCACTTATTTAAATATTAGAATCCACTGTTTTTAATTTTAAAAACTTGATTCTATGTTACTTTTATAAACTCTTTTAATAAAACAACACCTAATTGCACTTGTCGTACACCATATTGTTAGACTATAAGAATACCAACCGTTGAGTGTGTCTCCCGTATTGTTATTTGTGTGTCACGAAAATTGTTAATATAAATTCTAAAACTTTGCGAGATAATGTTTTATTAATAAAGTTAATTGTCAATATTTTACTTTGGTTTTCTTTGTAATATACTTGAGATATTGTTCCGATCCCAACTAAATAAACTACGTACATAAAGTCAAAGTGGAGAGAGGTGAACCTACCTTAACCCTGAAGAAATTAAAGAAGCTAGCCGACGACGAAAATAACAAAAAAAAGATAAGTATTGAACGAGCCCGATTTGAATTGTATATCACTTTTTATAACATTTTCTTATACAACAATTCACAGATATATAACATTCATTTTTATATACACATATATATTAATACCCCGTAACATAACAAATAGAGCCCAACGTTTTGGGGCGTTCATAAATATAACCTCATATAATAAACACATTACAGATATATTAGATCACGCCAGACATAATACAATATATATATATAATGGGTGTTTCAATATGAGCGCAAGATTTGAATTGCGCGCCATGTTTGACAGTCATAATGTCACATGATTATGACGTGGCAGATCGAAAGTTGACAGATGGGAGTTAGTAAACATGGAGCATTACACGGTAGAACAACGCGTCCTGATTGTCAAAAATTATTATGAAAATGGTGAAAGTTTAATTGCCACTATTCGTAAAGTGCGTCCAATATTCGGTCGAAATAATGTGCCTAATTCATCTACGGTTGAACGAATAATCGAAAAATTTGAAAGTACCGGTTCGGTTAGTGATGTGAAACACACGATACGAGCTCGTAGAGGTCGTTCAGAACAAAACATCACGGCAGTTCGCGAGAGTGTGTCAGAAAGGCCAGAGACGTCAATTCGCCATCGGGCACAAGAATTGGACATTTCAACTGGCACTCTTCAGCGAATTCTCACTAAAGATTTACAGCTGCATGCCTACAAAATCCAACTGACTGAACAACTTCTGCCAGTAGACCATGAACAGCGAAGAGAATTCACCAATTGGATCCTTGAGCAACCTGCTGATTTTGCAAACAAAATCATTTTCAGCGATCAGGCCCATTTTTACCTAGATGGCTTCGTTAATAGGCAAAACTGTCGCATTTGGGGCCTAGAAAATCCACGAATGATTCATCAGAAAGCAATGCATCCACAACGGGTCACTGTATGGTGTGCATTATGGTCTGGAGGAATAATTGGACCGTTTTTCTTCGAAAACGAAGAAGGTAATGCAGTAACGGTGAATGGCGAACATTATCGTGCTATGATAACACAGTTTCTTGTGCCTCATTTGGAAGCTATTGATCTTGACGACATGTGGTTTCAGCAGGACGGTGCCACATGTCATACCGCCCGTGAAACATTGACGATCTTGCAGGAGTTTGCTCCTGGTCGTGTCATTTCCCGATTTGGTGACCAGAATTGGCCTCCACGCTCTTGCGATTTAACGCCTTTAGACTTCTGGCTGTGGGGTTATCTGAAGTCACAGGTTTATGCCAATAAGTCTGCAACCTTCGAAGCATTGAAAGCCGAAATTAGACGTTGTATCAATGAAATACCACCACATGTATTCAATAACGTTATTGAAAATTTCGTCAAAAGGGTACGCATATGCCAGCAAAGTCGTGGCGGCCATTTACAAGATATTTTGTTTCATACATAATTCCCAAATGCATATTTTCTAAATCAATAAATATTTCAATACTTTGCTACAAAAATCCATGTTTTATTGAACACTGAAATCTTGCGCTCTTATTGAAACACCCTTTATATATATATATATATATATATTTAAATTATGACTACTACGAGGGACACCTTCTATATTTTTACAATCGACCGTTAGATGGTGCTTTTGACATATGTAATCACTATATTCTTAAAGTTTGACATTTGTTAATGATCAATCCGCGGTAGCTTGGAAATTGAGTCAGTAGTTTGTTGACAGTGACAGTTTTAAGACAGTGAGTTTGTAAAATTAATGAAAATTACTCGTGAAGGTATCGTTGGATGGCTTTTTACAATTATAAAACAGGCCTAGCGCCACAAGTATGCATTATATCGCTTCGGTCAATTTTAGCACCATCAGAGAAGACAGTTTACAAATTGGTTTGCAGAATTCCGTCATGGTCGTGCCTAAATGAGTGATGAATCACGTAAAGGTCGACCAAAAACTATGGTGATTCCAAAAAAACAATGATGCTGTGCGAAAAATGATAGAACACGATCCACACGTGACTTACAGTGAGGTAGAGGCATCTCTTGGCATATCGCAGACTGCAATTCATTCGATTTTACATGAACATTCCAGATGGATTCCACATAACTTGACCGAAGCACAGAAAGCAGCTCGTGTCAATTGGTGTAAAAAGATGCGCAAAAAATTCGACGTAGGGACCGCAAAATCCGTATACAACATCGTCACACGTAACGTAACATGGAAATATGCGTATGAGCCGGAAACCAAGCAACAATCTACTGTATGGGTGTTCCAAGACGAACCGAACACCACAAAAGTTGTTCGCTTGTTTCTTCGGCTGTACAGGACACATCGCAACAATTCCTTTAGAGGATCGAAAAATTGTTAACGCTGAATGGTATACAGTAATTTGCCAAAAATTATAGACGAAATCAGGTAGAACAACCGAAAACGTCGCATTATTCTTCATCACGATAATGCGAGTTCCCATACAGCACGTCTAACAGTTGACTATTTGAAGGAGAAAAGTGTTGAAATAATGTCTCATTGTCCATATTCACCTGACTTGTCGCCGAATTATTTCTTTTTGTTCCCAACTGTGAAACAAAAAATGCGTGGACAGCGATTTTCAAAACCTCAAGAAGCAGCCGAAGCCTTTGAAAATCATATTTCTGAGATACAACTTTCCTATTGGAAAAAATGTTTTGAGAACTGGTTCGTGCGCATACAAAAGTGCCTAGACCATAAAAGCGAATATTTTGAAAAATAATAAAATAGTTTGTTCCCAAAAATTTTGGTTTTTTCCCAGATTTTATAAAAATATAAAAGGTGACCCTCGTATAAACAAATACAGAAATATTAAATTATACTTAAAAGTTAGAAATATTGAAACATTCAAAAACTTTTGATTACGCCGGTATATTATCATACAATATAATATATCAAAACAAAAAAATAATATATCTACGTATGAGCTCTCAACACGCTTACAAGAATATTACAAACTTAGATACAATATAACTTAATTTTCCAAGAAACGTGACGCTAACTATATTTCAAAGTACAATGGTGTACTAAATAAGAATTATAATTAAATGTTCCAAAATTAATTAACAGGTAATAAAGGTGAAATTCATCATTTAATATTGTATAATATACCAATATATGTAAAACAATTAAAAACGTTGTTACATAAATATCTCGTTGCTTGAAAACAGTATAATAAGCAGCAGAACTTAATTTTCGGAGCGTAACTCGATATCTAGTCGATGACGACGTCTATTCTCGTCTTAGTCTTTCATAGCTATCGATTCGTTTAATTTATCCCTCGGCTATCCCAGCTAACAACGAGATTAGTAATGTAAGCTAGCAATGAGACCAGTAACGTGAACCCTAAGATAATATTTTTATGCATCAGCACAAGCGGAATGCGGTAACAATACATATGAACGTCGCGTACAAAATGGCGTAGTTTCTCTTACCTCTTAGATTTTCGAAGGGCACAATACAAACACTATCAGCATGGACAACGGTGCAAGTCCAATTATATAAATTAGCAGTGATTAACATAGGTGTGTCCAACTACAAGACTCACTTTTTCGGTGTGTATTTCAAATTTTTACGATAACTCACATAATAAACATAATAACATAAGCAGCAATACACAGGCACGTGCCCTCGCCGGGATCTAAAGTATGAAAAGGCTAAACGCGATTCACCAGACGATCGGGGCGTTGTAGTAATGTCGTAATCGGGCATCTATGCCGTTCGCAATACACATCCCAAGCATTTTCTTCTTCATACCGGGGTGATTGGAATGATACACGAAACAGGTTTCTGTCGAAACGTTACCAAAAATCCCTAGCTCAAAAATAAATTAAAGAGACTCCACAGTTTATTTTAAAACTCCGTTGGTTTGTATGAAGTAGTCCACACGGAACTCGTGGAGGATATAAAAACCCAGTAGGTGATATTAAATGATAGAGGATTTGAATAGGAAGCTACTAAATTTATTCAACTTACTTTCGTAAATAATGACACAACTAATTAATTAAATTAAGTCAAAATAATAATCCAAATGATTATGAATTTCATAAATCGAATTTTGTTACCACTGTTGAAAAAATAATAAAAATAAAAAAAGTATATAATTATTAGGGACCGGACACGAGTGGCTCGTCACTCATCGCCCATGGGCGTACTATTGAAAATTTGTATTTTTAAAGATTTTTTAATTTTATTTATATAATTGGTAAACAAACGGGTGGTGGATCTATAAAATACGAAATACATTTTGATTTGTTCATTTTGTAGTTCAAGTTGAGTAAAGAGTATTAATATTAACTAGCAATACTTTCTCAAGGTTCTCTTCTGTAAAATTTGTTCTCTTTGAATGAAATACATCTTTGTAGATAGAAAAAGCCTTTTCTACACAGCAATTGGTATAGGTGCATACTTTCAGGGTATTTAGCAGTTAAATTTTGAGGCATTGTCCCCACACACAATTGCCGCAATTTTATTAAATCTGAATTTCTATTAAAAACTGCGTCTATCTTTTTCCGAAGGCCACATCCGAAGTCACTTGGAATATATTTCAATTTATTAATAGCTACATCTAATGTGACTTTGATTTTCAAAATAATTGATTAGTTTTGGCAAATTTCCTGTTCCTGAAAAAAGTACAACTGATTTTTTAAATTTGGAATTTGTATTAGTCCCTTGCATTCAGAAATAATCGAGCATCGGCATTTAAACATGTAACGAAATTTTGTAAACTATTGAAATCTAGTTATTACTGGAGAGGGAGGCAGTGACAAAGATGGAAGTTTTACCCTGTAAAGAGCTACCCTCAATGGTGCTTTTCTGAAAACTTTTTTAAAAGCGGATACAAGTCTATCAAGTTCCCGAAAGGTGTCTCATATATTCACAGATTCTGTGGAGAGCATGTGCTACACAAGTAATATGCATCATATTATGATATGTTTCCTTTAATAGTCTGCCTGTCTTTAACATATGTACATGCAGAACTGTCACTGACAAATAAATGTGCTTTTTCTTTGCACCTGTCGCCTGAATGAAGCATTTTGTGAATATTCTCATAAATGGTTTTAGCTACTGTTTCCGCATCACTGTATTTATCGCTTTTGTTGCCATTACATATGCATTAAAAGGAATATTTGGATGTAGTACACCAGCTACAATATTTACCACGCAGCTTCCTAATATATCGACAGTTTCGTCGGCACTTATCCATAGGTACTGATTTGAAAGATGGCTTTCTAATGCGTTCTACTGCTTTCGTGTAGCACTTAGAAATATAATATTTGCGTAAGGTGGATTCATCAGGAACATTTCTACCAGTATATTTTTGGCGAAATATTTTGATGGTGGAATTGGGTAGTTTATTTAATGGAATATTTGCCGCCATTCAAATTTCAAGAAAGATGTCTTCTAATGCGTTCTACTGCTTTCGTGTAGCACTTAGAAAGATAATATTCGCGTAAGGTAGACTTATCAGGAACATTTAGACCAGCATATTTTTGGAGAAACGTTTTGAAAGTGGGATTGTTAAGTTTATTTAATGAAATATTTGCCGCCATTAAAGTTTCACAGAGTTCTTCGTTAAAATTGTCAGATTCTAACAGGTCAAATTTCTTTGTATATGTTTGCGATGCTAAGTGACGTTATACGTGCGATTTCTTGGAATGTTTTAACAATATTTGACAGACTTAGCAATAAATATCGGAATCACTGGCAATGGACATACAATCAGGTTGACCCATAATCCAACTCGCCATTGTTTCGCGATGCGATTCTAGATGTTGTTCCATACCATATGTGAAAAAGTAACTTAAAGAATGTTCTAGATCTAAATAAATGAAAATTAAATATGATGCGTAAGTTATTGAAAGTTAACAAAATTCACTGGACACTTATAGTTTATTTCAAATTATAAGAATATGACTTTGAACGGCTCTAATGCTTTTATTGCACCACCTTCTGTGATGATAATTATTATACCTGGTCTCCTTATCGAACGGGTACGGTTTACCGGTTTACGTATATATGTAATTAACAGTTAAAACAATGAAAAAAAGAAACTAACTCACCGTACTTTATTTATTTTACGAAATATAAACTAATAAATAAAACTAATTATAAAAACCCCTCCCGCTTCTATCTACGCCCATGAAGAAAGGAATTTAAGTATTAAGAGCGTCACAATTCTACGACAAAAAACAGACATCCGGTTCACCGAATAAATAGCGTTGCCAAATTTTGGAAGATCACTCTTTCGTACAAATTACCCTTGAAAATGCTCGTGCATATTACCAGTTTGTCTGAGGTATTTACAATGTCCCCTCCAGCTCTTGAAACACTTGAAAATAGAACTGAATTGTAAACTTATTCAATAATATCATCAGTGATGGCAGAATTTGACTTTGCAGGTCGGTTATTATCTTGAATTGATGGACAATCACGTTTAAATTATACTACTGACATTTTCCGGGGCGCTGAGGAAGACTGTCTGAACGATTTTCTGCTCAAAATCCGCTATTTGGTTTTAGTGAATATCTCGAGAACCAAAAGAGATAGCGAACTCCTTTTTGGGTTATCGTAATCAGCGGGTCCGATTACATAAAGGATCGGTGTCAAAACAGGAAAAATCGACACTTGCCATTTCTGTGATTTTCAAATTTCATCGCCTGAGGTTAAAAAAATTCGCGAAATTTTCAAAACGGCATAACTCCCTTATTTCTTATCCGATCGCCGATAGGTTTGCGGCAAATGAAAGTGCTCATCACGAGGTTTAAAAAGAGCATTATAGTGCCACATTAGTACCAACGGTTTAGCCGCTATTGCGACGCCAATTTTTGAAATAATTGACATTTTCTATTTCGAAATTTACGGTTTTTCTGGCATAACTCAAGAAGTAGGCATCCGAATGCCTTACGGTTTGGACTAGTCGATTCAGCGTGATTTTGTGATTTTCAAATTTCATCGCCTGAGGTTCAAAAAATTCGCGAAATTTTCAAAACGCCATAACTCCCTTATTTCTTATCCGATCGCCGCGAGGTTTACGGCAAATGAAATTACTCATCACGAGGTTTAAAAAGAGTATATATAGTGCCACACTAGGAGGAACGGTTTGGCCGCTACGGAGCTGCCAATTTTGGCAAAATTGACATATTTGATTTCAAAATTTACGGTTTTTCTGGCATAACTCAAGAAGTAGGCATCCGAAAGCCTTACGGTTTGGACCAGTCGATTCAGCGTGACGAAACGCATCCGGTGGTGTGGGATAGGTCATCTAGAGGCAACTCGTTTCCAAGGTACACAGTCAATTTTTTGCGTAATTTCGTATTACGACCTCGAAAATTCTAATCCAAAAATATGTTGTAATTTTAGATCTTCATTATAAACATGCATAATAAAATAATATATTATTAACTTTTATCATTTGTACTATGGCACAATTATATGCAAATAAAATAAATAAGGTAACGATGAAGTAATATTAGTGGTAGAATTAAATAGGATCCAGAATTGTCATAATAATATGTGGCAATGCAAGATTTATTATAAAAACAGTTTCGCTGAATTTGGCCTTGTGATTTTCCTTGGTTCTATTTATGTATTTACTTTTTAAAGTTTATTTCTGTTATGTATGATAGTATGATACAATTACTATTTTGATTTCATAAAGAAGATTAGTATTTATAATAATAATAATAATATGCTTTAATGCCTAACAGGTGATTCCCAATTACAGGACATAGATAAATGTAATAATTACATTTTAAATATGAAAAACGAATCAACATTATGAAATAAATAAATAAAAGGATAGACAAATTTGAAAAAATTAAATCAAAGTCGAATTAAGCAGTATAAATATAACAAATTAACTAGCCTAGGAATTGAAAAAAAATGTTGGATAAATTTATTAACAGTAGTACCGTTATATAATGAAACAGATATGCAAAATACATATCCGTAACTGTAAACATGTTTGTCCATGTTTACAGTTACGGATATGTATTTTGCATATCTGTTTCATTATATAACAACTGCGTAATACGGCAAAAACGTATTGATAAATATCCCTTTTTTGTATATTTACCGCCATCTGGCGCGTGTTAATGGACAGCACCAATATACGTATTTTTCCGTTTTTTTCGTAATAGCATTGCTATTCGAGCGGAAGATCGCCTTTTCTGGCCTAGTCGCTTTCTTCCGTCAGATGTCACTGATTAAATTGGTGTCGCCTGATAGAACGAAACTGGTTATAGCTTGGAGACGATTTTAGCGTAAATGTAGATACAGATACAGATCCGTTGTTTAACAGATCTGTATTAGTTTGTATACACATTGCTTCACTAGTTCAACCGATGAGGCCTAGATGGCTGAAACATATGTATTGAACAGAAGTAAATGCTAAAAATACGAGGTGTTTGTCCATGTTTACAGTTACGGATATGTATTTTGCATATCTGTTTCATTATATAACAACTGCGTAATACGGCAAAAACGTATTGATAAATATCCCTTTTTTGTATAGTAGTACCGTTGTTTGAATATACTAGTTAGTCAATGTAATGGAAATAAAATTTGACCGATTTTCGCCCCATAATGTGCTGCTCTCTAGTGAACTGAACAATATTCGGAAATTCTTATCAGGTTAAATAAAATACACATTTTTAAATAATTATATTCTAAAGGTAGACGTTATTCATATTTATAAAAATATAATTTTTTTAAATATAGCTGTTATATATGTATGAATGCAAAACTATTTTGTTAGTTATTAAAGTTATTATACATGACAAAAATATACCAGAAAAAAGAGTAGGTAAGTAGGTAGAGTAAAATTACTTTCGGATGAGACTGAAGATGCGCGAGCGATGACGTTACAAAAATACTGAACACCTTAAAAACATTAAGCAGTCTTGACAATATAGGCGGCAGTTTTAAATTTAAATAATATTTAGTTATATTAAACCATATTATTATGTTTTGTTGTCGATTTTAAATAAACTTATTACTTCGCGAAGAATAAAATAATTATTAAATCAATTGGTATTATGTAACAAATTTTTTATAAATTGTATTTTACAATGAAATATTTCTTTTTATAGTGCTTTCACATTTAAGTCTTTGTATTTACAAATTATTATTATATTAATCCATATTTTGTAATATGGTTTTCATTAACCTTAATTTTGTTTTTTCTCATTATAATTTTAAAAGAAGATAAATACACAAGCATGTGCCTAGAAAAATTTTTGTATTTATTAAAACAAATATACATACATACAATGTATAATCAAATATTTATTTTCGCTGATGACAAAATTAATATAATATATTTTGAAACATTTAAAATCTTCAGTCTTCATCGCTTGAAAAATCGTAGAAATCATCTTCAGAGTCATTATTGACATTAATAATAAATTCTTCACAAAAATCATCCATTATGTGCTCCTTCATAATGTAATCTTTTTCTACACCTTCCACATGTCGACAAGTTTCTGACCATTCCTCTACCTTGATGTTTGAAAATTCTTTTCTCGCCAATTTTTCAACATCATTTATATGAAATGTAACATTTCTTGACGTAACCCGATTCTTTACAATGCCCCAGATTTTTTCAATCGGGTTTAGTTCTGGGTGGTATGGTGGCAATCTCAAGGACGGTGTGGCCTTTTTTTGCAAATATACCATCTATGCTGTACTGTATATGTTTTGGCTTGTGAAGTTTTACTAAATTGTACAACTCCGGTTTAGTACAATTTGCATCGTAAGTTATGCCCCTTTCGTTTAGCCACTGTATCACATCACACTTTCTACTGGCTGATGTTGGATGTTTATATGACATAACATTATGGTAGCTGGCATTGTCCACAACAATCACAGAATTATCAGGCAAATTAGGAATTAAAGATGTTTCTAACCATTTTTTATAATTTATGAAGTTCATGTCGTCATGGTAGTCGCCACCTTTTTGACCTGATTTGAAAATTAATAACGCATCATTAACAAAACCCTCTGCAGAACCAGCATGAACAATTATTAAACGCTTCCCTTTTGAAATTGGACACTTTAATCCTTCATTAGATTAATCGACCCATCCAAAAGGAGATGTATGCCCTGCATGTATGTAAGTTTTATCTAAAAGTTACTTATGTACTTAAAATATGTACTAAATAGATTTTCTAAATGCTTTTTATACCTGTATATATTATTGGACGTCCTTGGGTACGATAATTTGTTATTTGCGGATGTAAGAACACCTCAGCTCTCTTATATCAAACCGCTCCATTAAAATCTTACGGTTATCAGTAGTTTTTTGCCATCTAGCAAATAAAAAGTTAAGAGTGATATTACTAAAAATAATAAAAAAAAGTACCTGAATCCTATTCGCAGCAATAATTTCCTAAAAGATGATAGCCCTCCTGCAAAACCGATTCCTTCATCATCGTGAATTTTATTATAAACGGCTTTTATTGTGGGTCTTCTCTTTTCAGTCACATGAAAATTATGTATAATTCTGCGAATAATTTCTTCCCCACAGTTATCGACAGTAGATTTTGGTGATTTTATTTTTGTCGATAAGAATGAATTTACTTTTCTTGTTTCAACAGCATGACCTTCTTTAATTATTCGACCTACAGTGCTCCTAGAAGTACCTGTTGCTTCTGCAACTGTATCTAGCAGCTGATCTATAAATGATGAACAACATAAATTATAATTTTGAATTTGAATTAAAAAAAGTAATATTATTACAGTTTAAATATTATGTATCCACCTAATTTGTAAATATATTTACCTGTCACACCTTGTTTTTTAAAATAGTTATATACATTAAAAATTATTTCAAGAGATTGTTCAAGAATAACTTTTCTCTTTTTCGAACAAGGGCTCACTTCTTCCAGGACATAGTGTGTTGCCATATCAGACATTTTACCCTGTGTAAATAAATATGTACAACTAAATTTTCAGGAATTTTATGATAAGTATATTTCTACTTACAAGAGGATGCATTCTTACTCTTGAATAGCTTTGAAAAAAAATTAATTAATAGATGAAACACAACAATAATATTACAAATAGGAAAACTCTCAATGTACGTACAACACCACTACGAAACACACCGATCAAATGCCTGGTACCGACTGACAAATAATCAATAAACGTTTGTGGCTCGTATAGTACACGGATTTATACTACTAGCTGTTTCTCTCATTTATGAGGTGGCTCTCTTTCTAATTACTAAAATGTGTTTCTGCGCCAGTCTCATCCGAAAATGATTTTACTCTATAAGAATATTGTAATAACTGTTTTGTCGAGATCTCCTAAAATTATATATGATTATAATGTGATACACTTTTATCTGATTTTGTTTGAGTTTTCTACAAATTGTTTTAAATGGGAATTCTTAAACATGTTTCTTTAAAGACTGTCACCTCAAATACAACCATTACCAACTCCAGATTTGTCTCTTAAGGTAGACAAAAATAATAAACCATGGAATAATTCATAATTTAAAAGTTTCAATAGCAAATACATTGTATTTTTCAATAAATCCCAAGACAGTTGTTAAAACTCTATTCTATGCTATTTTTAATAAAAAAAATGAACGCGTGCATACATGTAGGTATGTGCGTGGCACTTACTTTGTGTAAAATGTTGATTGTTTTTGTAAAATAGCAAGTTTCGTTATTTATTTTTGTTTGAGGCATTTTGTAACTACTTGAAACAAATTTACACTGTTTGTATATTTGCGTCCTTATTATTAAACCATTTAGGTGTTTGCATTAAGTTTTTTGAATATCTTTTTTTTTCGTGCTAAAATATATTTTGCTTTCAAAATACTTTATGCTATAGCGTGAAAAATATTTTAACAATTTTGTGAATATCCAAAGTCCACAATTAAAATATGAGCACTTGTGCCCAGACATATTTAACAAAAATGTGTCAATTTTATCACTCTAAATTACAAACACTTAATTTAATTAGCAAAATTCATATCTGTACTTAATACAAACTCAAAATATCCACTTAATATTTATATTCAAAAACACAGCATCGTTTATTTTACAAGCACAACTATTATAAAGAAAAATAAAATAATGCAAGATATAAAAATTGAAAATAAGAATGTTATACAAGTCTGTATTTCCGTCAAAAATCAATTCATCAATTTCTATGTAATTTAGAACCTTAGAGGTGCTTATGTATGTACTACAGAACTTTCTAACATTTAGACACGTCATATAAATATTCTTTAGCAGAATGATATTTCTTTCATAAGGCATTTGTTGCAAATATTTACAAGGAATTCCTATCAGTTTTTATATAAATACGGCATACAAGTTTTTATAATATTTAATACAAAAGATTTGAGGGATGCCGACGCAATTGCGTTAGAGTTTCTTTTCGTTAATAAATATCGATTGTACAAGGTAAGGCATTAAAATGCACTTTAATTTAGACGGTATATATTTTTCTTTCAAGAAAGTCCTACAATGAATAAACAAACACTCTATTTTGACCAGAAATATTGTGTAAAAAAAAACATTCAATACTGGCGCCTCGTGCATTTACGAAAGCGGAATTATGTGGTGAAACATAATGTTCGTCAGACATTGAGTTGCAATTGAGTTGCTAGAGCAACTCAATTATATGACATTTGTATACTGTCATTTATATTTTATATCCTTGATAACGACATCATTGCCGAAACATGTAGGGTTGTTTTAAATATATATACTTTAAAGTAAAGCCAGACCTTAAATCGCCTACTGATTGAATTTACCATATCTTACCAAGGTCACGAATTAATTATTTATATATATATATATATACGAGGTCTGACCAATAAATAATGAGACTGATTTTTTAGCCGCGCTTGTGGTAACACTGCAAACCTGAAACCTCACCCTCCTCTATCGATACATGTGCGCGCGACTTTCGTACGTTCGTTAGTACTCCAGCTGTGTTGAGCTTGCGACAACGTGTTTATAAAGCGTGTCACGAATATGGAACGACGTAATATTGAACAGCGGTACGCGATTAAATTTTGCGTTAAACTCGGCGATTCTGTTATGGAATCGTACGGTAAATTGGTCAAAGTGTTCGGTGATGAAGTCCTGAGTCGTGCTCAGGTGTTTCGATGGCATAAAGATTTTAAAAATTGCTTCTTTGACAGCAAAGGAATCGTGCACAAAGAGTTTGTACCACCTGGGCAGACCGTCAACCAACATTTCTACCTGAAAGTACTCGATCGGCGGCGAAAACGAGTCATTAGAGTCCGTCCAGAGATTGCCAAAACGTGGATCCTTCATCATGACAATGCTCCATGCCATCGTGCCTTCAGCGTGTCGCAGTTTTTGACCTCTAAAAACATCGCAGTGTTGCCGCAAGCGCCCTATTCGCCGGATATGTCACCCTGTGACTTCTTTTTGTTCCCCCAAACAAAATTGGCCGTGAAAGGAACGCATTTTGGGTCCATAACTGACATCCAGACCGCCGTGACGAGGGTACTCCAGGGCATTCCAGTCGAAGCCTTCCAGAAATGTTACGAAAGCTGGAAGAAACGTTGGAACCAGTGTGTAGTTGTCGGAGGGGAGTACTTTGAAGGGGATCACATCAATGTACCTTAATTTTTAAATATACATATTTTCTGGACATAGTCTCATTACTTATTGGTCAGACCTCGTATATATAACGGGTGTTCAGAAACATTCGAAGTCAAGTGGGCTCTGAACAAAAAATCGTGTATCTTTACTTAAGTATCTGATTTGTAATAATTATTAAATGTCAACTGTTGTCTGTCAAAAATCAATCTATCTCGGACATGACTTCATATTTTCAAGGACTACTTTGACTTCGAATGTTTCTATATAACACCCGTTATATAGTGTTTAGATAATTTCTTAGCCGTTTATTAAATATAACAATTGATAAATTATTGGAGTTTTTCGGCTTTTATATGAAATATTTACAAATATTAAATTAAAATGTATGTAATTGCAGAGTAAGTGGGGATCTAAACATTGCTGTCTACAAATTACAGAGTAAATCATACGAAATTATTTTTTTTAAATTGAAAAATATTGTGTATGTTGGGACTCGAACCGAAGTCTACAGTTTGCCGGACTGTCGCTTTTACCACTTAGCCACAATAGACATAGGTTCAAGCTATTTAGAAATGCATTATAAAGTAACATTGTTAATGAATCAGATGTCAGTTATTTAATGTAGATGTCAAGTTGAAAGCAGAAGTCAGTTTTGAAAGCTGATGTCCGTTTTGATAGTAGATGTCAGTTAGTGAAAGCAAATGTCAGATTTGAAAGTAGATGCCTATTTTGAAAGTAGATGTCAGTTATTGAAAGCAGATGTCAGTATTTTGAGAGTCAGATTTGAATGTTTGAAAATGCTAATTATTACTCCATAGCTATATGAATGATTAGATAATTTCTTAGCCGTTTATTAAATATAACAATTGATAAATTATTGGAGTTTTTCGGCTTTTATATGAAATATTTACAAATATTAAATTAGTATGTATGTAATTGCAAAGTAAGTGGGGGTGTAAACATTGCTTGTCTACAAATTTCAGAGCAAATCATACGAAATATATTTTTTTTAATTAAAAAATATTGTCTATGTTGGGACTCGAACCCAAGTCTACAGTTTGCCGGACTGTCGCTTTTACTACTTAGCGACAGTCATTGATACCATTGATACCAAATTGTTGTTCAGTGCAAACAAGCTGTCCCTCCTTTGTCATAACGTTCGGTCCATCGGTTACAATAGCCACGATATCAGTTTCCAGGGAAATATCAAATTTACTTAGACGCTCTTTCAATATACGAAGACAATTTTCAGCGCCATACTTCCATGAATAGGAACGAGTCCTAAGCGCCAAATTTGTTTATATGAATGAACGTTGACAGCCATGTATCGTTTATTGGACGTTGATGTCCACTCGTCGAAGGATAGACTGAATCTTACACCTACACTTTTCAAATGTTTTAATTCTGCAGTTACTTGCTTTCTGATTTTTTCACTGTAATTCATAACACGCTTACTGTTGTGACGGCTAATTTTAGTAAATCCGTGTATTTCGCTAAGAGCAATTTTCTCAAATCGTCTGAAGTTATGAATACACTGAATGGAAATCAAATTCTTGCCAAAACATCATCCAGGCTATCGGCTATCGTCGGCACAATAATCTTCTAACTTTCGTTTCGCTGCCGGCGGTGCTGTGATCAGATTTTCAGAATCTTGACATGTTGAAGCTGTTAAACTATTAACGTCAGCTAAAATCTTAATGTTATGTTTTGATGACAAATGTGTATGTAATCCCTTAGTCGATCCACCCAAAGTCTTGAAAATGGCAGGACATCGCTTACATTTAGCACTATTCCCATCTTTCGCATCTAAAAAATAACTCCACGCTGACGACGTATCACTTTTTTTCATACAAAGTCTTCCGCCATTTAAAATAACTTTTCAGATAATTGACTTTTAAGTTTAAATGACGTAACCTGCGTAACCTTGTCGCTGGTAGAATAATAAATTGATTACTAATGATTACAAATAATTGAATAATGAATTACTTTAACAGTATTGTTGAATAATAAAATTAAAAAACCCTTACCACAATAGAATTTAATGATTCTAAATACGTATGTCTACAACTACGTTGTCATCTTCAGTAGAAAAAAACAGTGTAACACTTGAACGCACAAAAACACTTACAGAAGGATTGTTCTGAACGTCTTCTAGTTTAACACTAAAATCTTCAATCTTAAATGCTACAAAAATTACCTACATTTTGGTAAACCCCACCTATTCATGCAAGAGCATTAGCCCATTATTTGTAAATTCTATAGAAAAATCGTTTAAAAATATTATAAAAGCCGTAATTTAACATACATTAAGAATCCAATTATGAAACTAATCCTTAAATTATGTTGAAATATAAATTTGGAAATTAATGTTGCGTCAAAATATTTTAATGGCAAATATTGTAATGAAACGAATTTAAAAATAAATTCCATGAATTCGAATATTTTTTTTTTAATGGTTTTCCTATTTTTCTTGCTTTAATAACATCTAACTGTCAATTAACTCAAATAAAGAAGAACCTGGTATAGGACCCAAATCTGCGTTAATTACGTTATTCCTATTTTTAACATAATTAACGCAGATTTGGGTCCTATACCAGGTTCTTCTTTGTTTGAGTTAATTGACAGTTGGATGTTATTAAAGCAAGAAAAATAGGAAAACCATTAAAAAAAAATATTCGTATTCATGGAATTTATTTTTAAATTCGTTTCATTACAATATTTGCCATTAAAATATTTTGACTCAACATTAATTTCCAAATTTATATTTCAACAGAATTTAAGGATTAGTTTCATAATTGGATTCTTAATGTATGTTAAATTACGGCTTTTATAATATTTCTAAACGGTTTTTCTATAGAATTTACAAATAATGGGTTAATGAATAATAAAATTATAAAACCCTTACCACAATAGAATTTAATGATTCTAAATACGTATTTCTACAACCACGTTGTCATCTTCAGTAGAAAAAACAGGGTAACACTTGAACGCACAAAAACACTCACAGAAGGATTGTTCTGAACGTCTACTATTTTAACATTGAGTGTTTAACACTGAGTGTTAAACTAGAAGACGTTCAGAACAATCCTTCTGTGAGTGTTTTTGTGCGTTCAAGTGTTACACTGTTTTTTCTACTGAAGATGACAACGTGGTTGTAGAAATACGTATTTAGAATCATTAAATTCTATTGTGGTAAGGGTTTTATAATTTTATTATTCACTTATAAGCCACAGTCTCCGATTAGTTAGTTAATGGGTTAATGCTCTTGCATGAATAGGTGGGGTTTTACCAAAATGTAGGTAATTTTTGTAGCATTTAAGATTGAAGATTTTAGTGTTAAACTAGAAGACGTTCAGAACAATCCTTCTGTGAGTATTTTTCCGCGTTCAAGTGTTACACTGTTTTTTCTACTGAAGATGGCAACGTGGTTGTAGAAATACGTATTTAGAATCATTAAATTCTATTGTGGTAAGGGTTTTTTAATTTTATTATTCACTTATAAGCCACAGTCTCCGATTTGTTAGTATTGTTGAAGTATGCCGGGCGGGGAAGTCCCTTCTAAGTTACATGTTATTTGGGCTGTAGCTGTGTAGTTCTTTTATCGTACGGCGTACCTAAGGTTGATTTTTTGTCTTTATGTAATAAGTGCCCTTTATAATCTAGGTAAGGTCATTGTCAAGGCGCAACGGATTACGGAATGCAAACCCTGTATATTGTTTTTACAGTTTTTGCGAAACTTCACAAATTAATTTCGCGCAATAATTACATCAATTTCTTTTCAAATTTGGATGGCAAATATATTCTATCTTATCTCGTCTTTTTTTTTACAAATAACAAATCCCTGTATCCCTTAATGTTAAGCTTGCGAAATTTAAAGAAGAAATACCATCTATTTACATATTAAAATTACATAATAATGTCGTCCTTGCAACCTACAAGAATTTCTAGATTATTATCTTAATTGTTTTTTGAGTTAAATTAAAAATATATTGCCTCATATAAATAGTATATAAATAGTGACAAATTACCAACAGATAGACAGAAAATTGAGAACACTGGCAAATATGAAGTCGTTTCTTATCTTGGCGTTGTTCGTGGCATTGGCGAAGGTACGCTTCTTAAACTTTATTAGCTATTATCTATTATTGAAATATTAGGGATCACAGGCCAAACGTTTATTGAAAGAAACCAATCGCCTGGAAATTGTACCAAAATTACCAGAATTCCAGCCACCATCAAATAGGACAAGAATTGCTGGCGGTGAAGAGACCAAACCTCACAGTCGACCGTACCAAGTAAGTTATTCCCGATGTAATTTTAAATATGATAAAAAGTACAGAGCTGAAAACTTAATGAATCGACTCGCTTATTTTTTTTTTCAGGTAGCGCTCTTATTATCTTTTGAATGGGCTACATATTTTTGCGGTGGAAGTCTAATTTCGGAAAATTATGTTTTAACAGCGGCTCATTGCCTTGACGGGTAAGCAAAACGATTGTTTTTTTACATTACATTGATGCTTTTACATACATTCACATACTAAAATTTAAGTTACTATACTAAAGTTTAAAAACCTAACTGCCTATTGCTAGCAACTTAAATAGCTCCACTTAATCTATCCATACAGGGTGACAAAAAAATATATCGACAGTTTCGTCGACACTTATCTATAGGTACTGATTTGAAAGATGGCTTCTAATGCGTTCTACGGCTTTCATATAGCATTTAGGAACATAATATTAGCGTAAGGTGGATTCATCAGGAACATTTCAACCAGTACATTTTTGGAGAAATGTTTTGAAGATGGGATTATTAAGTTTATTTAATGGATTATTTACCGCCATTAAAGTTTCACAGAGTTCTTCGTTAAAATTGTCAGATTCCAACAGGTCTAATATCTGTGTGTGTGGTTGCGATGCTAGGTAACGTTTTATGTACGATTTCTTGGAATTTTTTAACGATATTTTACAGACTTTGCAATAAATTTCGGAATCACTGGCAATGGACATAGAATCAGTATGACCCCTAATCCAACTCGCCATTGTTTCACGATACCATTCTCGACGTTGTTCTATATCATATCTGAAAAAGTAACTTAAACAATGTTCTAGATCTAAATAAATCAAAATTAAAAATGTATGCGTAAGTTATTGAAACTTAACGCAATTCACTATGTAATTAACAGTTAAAACAATGAAAAAAATAAAGTAACTCAGTGTACTTTATTTATCTTACGAAATATAAACTAATAAGTAAAATAGTTTTTAAAACTCCTCACGCTATCTATGCCCATGAAGAAAGGAATTTAACTATAATATTGTAGTAATTGCGTCACAATTCAAAGACAAAAGGTGTGCGGTTAATCGAATTAATAGTGTTATTCAATTACTGCATGTTATACTTAGCGATATTATAGACTATTTATATGGTTTATCGTAATATGGGCCCGATGCGTCATAGAACACAACTAGAGACCGGACACGAGTGGTTGATGACTCATCGCTCACGAGCGTACTATTGAACATTTGTATTTTTTAAGTTTTTAATTTTATTTATATAATTATACTTATAATAATAAAACGGGTATAACAGCTACAAAATACGAAATACATTATTATTTGTTCATTTTGTAGTTCAAGTTGAGTAAAGGAGTATTAATATTTACTAGCAATACTTTCTCAAGGTTCTCTTTCGTAAAATTTGTTCTCTTTGAATGAAATACATCCTTATAAACAGAAAACGTCCTTTCTACATCGCAACTGGTTATAGGTGCATACTGGAAATATTCTTTTATTTCCGCGTATTCTGCAGTTAGATGTTGTCGCATTGTCCCCATTCACAATTGCCGCAATGTTATTAAATCTAGATTTCTATTAAACACTGTGTCTAACTTTTGGCGAAAGCCACATCCCAAGTCACTTGGAATACTTTTCAAATTATTAATAGCCACATCTAATGTCCTTAAAGCATCATTTAATTTGGGATTTCTATTTTCAAATTAAGTTAAGTTTAATCCATCGTGGTTGCTGATAATACTGAAAATTTTCTTTCATGGGCATACCCCAGCATTCACAAGGTCATTCATCAGATAATTTAGATATATATATATATATATATATATATATATATATATATATATATATATAATTGGAGTGAGAAATAGCAATTATTCAAATCTCCTCTCACATGTAATTGTCGCTAAATTTGTGCAATTGATTCTACAATCTGACAAGATTACTCCTGCCGAAGAATGTAGACGCAAACACGTCGCGACGTTAGCCATCCACCTGTGCGGATAATGAAAATTGTATGAAAAAAACCACATCCGTCCAGAAACGTGCATATATCGATATTTCACTGTCGTTACAGATCATCAGTACACGATATTCTAACATGGACATGATTTTATTTTTATACTTTCGTGTATATATACGAATTATATTGAATTTAATTGGAGTGAGAAATAGCAATTATTCAAATCTCCTCTCACATGTAATTGTCGCTAAATTTGTGCAATTGATTCTACAATCTGACAAGATTACTCCTGCCTACTTCATACAATTTTCATTATCCGCACAGGTGGATGGCTAACGTCGCGACGTGTTTGCGTCTACATTCTTCGGCAGGAGTAATCTTGTCAGATTGTAGAATCAATTGCACAAATTTAGCGACAATTACATGTGAGAGGAGATTTGAATAATTGCTATTTCTCACTCCAATTAAATTCAATATAATTCGTATATATACACGAAAGTATAAAAATAAAATCATGTCCATGTTAGAATATCGTGTACTGATGATCTGTAACGACAGTGAAATATCGATATATGCACGTTTCTGGACGGATGTGGTTTTTTTCATATATATATATATATATATATATATATATATATATATATATATAGTAAACCTAATCAGTAGGCGATTAAAGGTCTGTATATTACTTCAAAATATATGTATTTAAAAAACTCTACATGTTTCGGCTATATACGCCTTTTTCAAGAGAATACAAAATATGAATGACAGGATATAAATGTCAAGTAATTAAGTTGCTATGGTTTAAATTATTCAAAGATACATTCTAGTAATAATAATAAATCATGCCTTAGTATTCCAAAAAATAGATAACAAGGTGTGAAAATATGTGTTGTTCGCTGCTAGCAATTTGTGTCTCCTTCTGGGTATGAACTTGTGTGTTGGTTGCTGCTGGCAGCTTGCGTCTCTCTATGGGTGTGTGGTTTTGTGTGAGAGCGTAAGTGTAGGGTTTTGTATGTCGGTGCGTTCATGCGTGTGTTTAGTGATCGGTCGCATGAATTTAGAGAGGTCGGATAACCAGCCGTTGCGTAGAGCCGCCAACCCTTTCCCGACAACTTCTTTACAATTCCGTGCAGTACTTCGACGGTCTGACCCCCGCCCCAACGAGGCAAGGCGCAGACAGGCGAAGCGCACCCTGTACGGGGTTGCTCATCGCAACTAAGGGAACACTCTTAGTGGCTACCTCGGTCGACGATGGTCACACTTATGCCATCTTAACGTTTTCCGCCGAAGCGGGGGCATAGCACACACGTCGAACGTGTGTGTGCTGTTAACGGCAGCCTAGCCAGGTTGTCGCCCAGGACCGGTCCTAGTGGTGTGTGCATTGCGCGGCGACGAGATAGCGCCGCGTAGCATGGTTCCACACTCTTGCTGGAAAGGCGGAATGGCACCTGACTGCCCAACGGGCAGACCCCCCTAGAGTTTTGTAGCGCATATGCTAGGCTGCAACCCAGTAGAGGACCACATCAGCAAAAAACAGAAAACAGGGATAGGCAGGGAAAAGCAAGACATGAGTTATTATTACGTATGCGCCCGTGGAGCGACTTAAGATACAAAGTTGTCGGCATTCGCTCAAAACGAGAAGGAAAACCACGAAAACCTGCTCGGACAACTAGACAGGAATCAAAACACGGAACAGTCATCATGATAAGCAAAAGTATATGATATTTAAATGATATTTAAATAACATAAGGTATATAACAAAAAAAAAAAAAAAAAAAAAAAATATAATAATAATATAATATGAAGGTAAATTGTAGATCGTTACAAAATTAAATTATAGTATATACTGCTTAGATTTTTTATATCATTTCTGTTGTTAATTGAATTTTTTTCCTGTTTAATACTGATCATTTCTTTAATTTGTCTTTTCACTGTGTGTTGTTCTTTATCAATTATCTGTGTGTTTTCAAAATCGAAATGGTGATCGCGTTGTAGTTTGTGTGTAGATAATGCAGTTTTGTCTGTTCTAGAGTATTTGTGGGCTTGTATTCTTTTGTATAAATATTGTTTCGTTTGGCCTATGTAGTAACTATCGCAATCGCGACATGGTATTTTATATACGACATGTGTTTCTCGATTTTTTTCTATTTTAGGTTTAAGTTTTGAAAATAAATGTTTATTAGTATTACTAAGTTTATATGTTGTAGCTATATCATATTTTTTTAAAGTGTGTTTAATTTTTTCCGATAGTTGTGGAACATATGGAATTGTGATATATGTTGTGTCATTGTTCAAATTTTTATTGGTGTCTGCAGTGTTGTATATTTGGTGTACTCTTTTTTTAATAGTTTGGTCTATAAGTTGTGGTGGATAATTATTATCAGTTAGGATTGTTTTAATTTTTTTGATGTTATCAAAAAAATTAAAACAATCCTAACTGATAATAATTATCCACCACAACTTATAGACCAAACTATTAAAAAAAGAGTACACCAAATATACAACACTGCAGACACCAATAAAAATTTGAACAATGACACAACATATATCACAATTCCATATGTTCCACAACTATCGGAAAAAATTAAACACACTTTAAAAAAATATGATATAGCTACAACATATAAACTTAGTAATACTAATAAACATTTATTTTCAAAACTTAAACCTAAAATAGAAAAAAATCGAGAAACACATGTCGTATATAAAATACCATGTCGCGATTGCGATAGTTACTACATAGGCCAAACGAAACAATATTTATACAAAAGAATACAAGCCCACAAATACTCTAGAACAGACAAAACTGCATTATCTACACACAAACTACAACGCGATCACCATTTCGATTTTGAAAACACACAGATAATTGATAAAGAACAACACACAGTGAAAAGACAAATTAAAGAAATGATCAGTATTAAACAGGAAAAAAATTCAATTAACAACAGAAATGATATAAAAAATCTAAGCAGTATATACTATAATTTAATTTTGTAACGATCTACAATTTACCTTCATATTATATTATTATTATATTTTTTTTTTTTTTTTTTTTTTTTGTTATATACCTTATGTTATTTAAATATCATTTAAATATCATATACTTTTGCTTATCATGATGACTGTTCCGTGTTTTGATTCCTGTCTAGTTGTCCGAGCAGGTTTTCGTGGTTTTCCTTCTCGTTTTGAGCGAATGCCGACAACTTTGTATCTTAAGTCGCTCCACGGGCGCATACGTAATAATAACTCATGTCTTGCTTTTCCCTGCCTATCCCTGTTTTCTGTTTTTTGCTGATGTGGTCCTCTACTGGGTTGCAGCCTAGCATATGCGCTACAAAACTCTAGGGGGGTCTGCCCGTTGGGCAGTCAGGTGCCATTCCGCCTTTCCAGCAAGAGTGTGGAACCATGCTACGCGGCGCTATCTCGTCGCCGCGCAATGCACACACCACTAGGACCGGTCCTGGGCGACAACCTGGCTAGGCTGCCGTTAACAGCACACACACGTTCGACGTGTGTGCTATGCCCCCGCTTCGGCGGAAAACGTTAAGATGGCATAAGTGTGACCATCGTCGACCGAGGTAGCCACTAAGAGTGTTCCCTTAGTTGCGATTAGCAACCCCGTACAGGGTGCGCTTCGCCTGTCTGCGCCTTGCCTCGTTGGGGCGGGGGTCAGACCGTCGAAGTACTGCACGGAATTGTAAAGAAGTTGTCGGGAAAGGGTTGGCGGCCCTACGCAACGGCTGGTTATCCGACCTCTCTAAATTCATGCGACCGATCACTAAACACACGCACGAACGCACCGACATACAAAACCCTACACTTACGCTCTCACACAAAACCACACACCCATAGAGAGACGCAAGCTGCCAGCAGCAACCAACACACAAGTTCATACCCAGAAGGAGACACAAATTGCTAGCAGCGAACAACACATATTTTCACACCTTGTTATCTATTTTTTGGAATACTAAGGCATGATTTATTATTATTACTAGAATGTATCTTTGAATAATTTAAACCATAGCAACTTAATTACTTGACATTTATATCCTGTCATTCATATTTTGTATTCTCTTGAAAAAGGCGTATATAGCCGAAACATGTAGAGTTTTTTAAATACATATATTTTGAAGTAATATACAGACCTTTAATCGCCTACTGATTAGGTTTACCATATCATACCAAGGTCACGAAGTTATTATATATATATATATATATATATATATATATATATATATATATATGTATATATATAATAATAAAACGTAAAAAATAATATATATATATATATATATATATATATATATATATTTATACAGTGTACTCTCTCTTAAGGGGACAGCCATGGGACTGCAAAATTTGTCCGCTTATGAGAAGTGTCCGCTTATGAGAAAAGTACAAAAAGAGTAAATAATAATTTGTAATATATTTATCTTTAAACAATTTTATTTCCAAAACAAGAACATATAAATATTAGATAAAGTAAACAGAATTTTCATTAACATTTCTGCGAGAAGTAAAAAAAAACAAAATTTGTTATGCAATGTATTCAAATAGATTTTAAAAAGTCAGAAATTTTAGCTTGGCGCGTTTTTGCTTTAATTTCATTATCTTGGAGATGTATTTGAAGATCAGTAAGCAATTAAACACCTTTAAGGTCGCTGTGATACAAAGAAAAAGCCTTTAGTTTTCTTATAGCTAAATAAGCCTCTTTATAGGAAGTTAACTTGTCTTCAATTTGACTTTCTAGCTCATCTTCAGACGAGTTGGCGAGCGTTTCTTGGGAAGCAATTAACATTTCAGTATTAATGTTTTACACATGTTCATCATTAATGAAGACTTTATCTAAATTAATATAGTCTTCGACGTCAATTTGGATTTGGCTCTGAACTTGATTAATAATATTGGAGAACTGAGCAAGTGCTGATAGTGGAAGCTCATCTTCTGCGGTCCAACCGCTATCGTTATCGTCATTTAGGATATCTGTTTTCTCAAAACCAGCTCTTCTGAAACAATGTTTTATTGTCTGGGGACCCACTAGCTCCCACGCTTTGTGTATGAAATAAACGACATCTAACAAATTTATTGATTTTGATAAATCCGAAGCAGAATTTGCGTCTTCCATCTGCAGCAAAATATTTTTTAAAAATAACGATTTGTACAAAAACTTAAAGTTTTTTATAACGCCTTGATCCAGGGGCTGACAAAATGCTGTTGTGTTTGCTGGAAGAAAAATAACTTTAACATTTTTCAATTTAAGATCGCGAGGATGAGAGGCCGCATTGTCTAAAAATAGCAGGACGCTCCGTTCTTGAAGTTGCATTTTTCTATCGAACTGCGCTAGAAAATTGATCGCCACGTAACTGGTAAATTGTTCAAATTAATATTGCGGAACGCCCGAGGTTTTGCAGCTTTCCCAATAACAAAAAGGGGTTCCTTTTCTCCAGCCATATTGACGCAGGGCAAAATCGTTAGCCTATCCTTAGCCATTTTCCCACCAGCGCATTTTTCACCTTTTAATGCAAATGTTTTATCGGGTAATGCCCGAAAAAACAATCCAGTCTCATCCGCATTATAAATATCTCGTGAATCATATCCTTGAATCAAAGATGGCACTTTTTCAGTAAAACTTTTGACATCATCTTGGTTTACACTAGCGGCTTCTCTTATGTTATGCCGTTTTTTGAATCTTTCCAGCCAGCCAGATGATGCACTAAAATCTGCGTAATTCAATTTCTGCAATTTCTTTAGCCTTGCTCTTGATAAGTGTGCCCGAGAGAGGAATACATTTATTTCGAGCCTTCACAAACCATTCGTAGCACAACTTATCAATGTTAACGCCTTTGACGTTCAACATACTCCTTTTCCTATCCGGATTGACATCAGTGTCCCACAATCTTAAAATTTGGTCTCTGTTTTTGATGATACAAGCAGCTTGAGTTTTACTTATCTTACATTTCTTTGCTAACTCGCGTACACTAAGTTTCTCATTTTTTTGAATTTCTATGACATTAACTTTGTCTTTAGTAGTCAACACTGCTTTAGGCATAGCGATTCAAGTATGTATACAATAAGAATCTATAAATGTACTATGTATGTATTTACGAACTACATTCAAAACAACAAGCTGTGCGTATTTAGGGAATTCCCCTTTGTACATACACGTATTATTCAATAAGCCACATCTGTACGAATATGAAGAAGAGTAAACGGAAAAACAGTGTTACAGTGTTGTAAGCTGTCTGGTTATGGGGAACTAAAATCACTTTGGTGTGGGAAAAAAGTGTCCGCGTCCAGTTATGGGAGGATTGTCCGCTCAAAAGAGAAAAATTTTAAAAATCCCTAAGTAATCTTTTGGTACTGCAAAAAGTGTCCGTTTATGGGAGGTGTCCGCTTAAGAGAGGTATCCGTAAGGAGAGAGTACACTGTATATTAAAAAGTAAGGGACCGAGATTGGACCCCTGTGAGACGCCAGACAATATAAAAAAGTTATTAGACGAATAACCATTGTAAAAAACGTAACCTTTTCTATCCGATAAGTAAGATGCCATTAGTGCAACAAGGGTTGTTTGTAACCTTCCAGATATGCAACCATGTTGATTGACAGATAGAAAGATCCGTACACTGTTCTATATTCTGCAATAAAGAATGCATTCGAATACTTTGCTAAAATTGGATAAGATACTTATTGGTCTGTAGTTAGCAATATTTGACTTGTCACCTTTTTTAAACACTGGCACAAGTTTACTAATTTTCCAAGCCTGTGGGAACGTTGATATCTGGGACACCTAACTTAAATAGAACACACAATGGATACGACAGCACAAACACACAATGCCGCACCAAGAAACTCTGGACACCATCACCACCGGAAGTCATATCGGGTTTTAGTTTAGAGCAGGGATGCACAGACTTATAGGGAACAGGGGCCACTCGGGAAAACTACAAAGAATACTTATTAACACAAATATTTTTATTTTTAAATAGTATGAATTACTACAAATGATGAAAATAAAAGAACATTCAAAAATGTTTGTTGTAATTATGTAATCGTAATGTAATCTAATCACTACAATGTAATATTTCATGTCTTATTATTTTGATGCATGACATTGCATTGACCTAACAATTTTGTTTATGTTTCATCACACGTAAAATTGCTTCCAGATTTTCATTTGCCAGACGGTTTCGATTTTTTGTTTTGTTAAGTTTCATCACTGAAAACATTTGCTCACAAATGTAAGTCGATCCAAATAAGCTTGCGCATTTCAATGCATTTATTCGCAACTCTTTATAAGGGGTTTTGTCAACGCAACGGTAAAAGTTGAGTAAATTTCCTTCATTAAACTTGTTTCGTAAATTATCATCATTTTGCATGTCTATCAATTCCAGCTGTATTGATTCCGGTGCATTTTCGGGTGAAATGTTGAAAGGATTGCTGAAAATGTCTAATAGAGGTTTAACTTTTTTGAAGTCTAGAAAACGATCATGAAAAGCTTGTATTAAAATATCAATTTTTTCAACATAAGCGAAATTTACATCAGTTTTATTGAATTTCTCCATCATTTTTTTGTAGTTCGTAAAATGGCTGTAATTGGCTGAATTGATTTGTGTCCTGAAATCTTTGCCTTGGAGTCGCGTATTTAAGACATTCAAGTGATTTGTGATGTCTACAAGTGACACAGCCAATCAGGGTTGTCGAGTTCGGAGACGTCCTTTTTCTTCTCCGCCAGAAATATTTTGATTTCTTCAATCAAGTTAAGAAACCGCTCTAGTGACAACCCACGACTTAGCCACCTTACTTAAGTGTAAAACAGGAGATCACCATATTCGCTTTCAATATCCTTGAGTAATTGTGCGAATTGTCGGTGATTGAGACCTCGTGATTTTATAAAGTTTACAGTACGTACTACAACTTTCATCACATTTTCAAATCCCAATAATTTTGAACAGAGGGCCTCTTGACGTATAATGCAATGAAACTGCATTAATTCCTTGGCATCTATGTTTTTAGTTTGTAAATACTTTTTTAACATAGTTATTATCCCAGATTTACTTCCAACCATTGAAGGTGCTCCAAATTCATTATAGAACATTTTTCCAGAAGAGCTTTGAGCATGTCACTCCCCTTGGTTTGACTTGTCAATGGTATGAACCAATCAGTTCTTCACTCACTTTAAAATTTTGCGTTACACCACATAAAAATATTAAAAGTCCGATTTAGTTGAATTTTCTCAAACTTCTTTGCATCTTTCGGACACATTTTTTTGCGGCGATATCTAAACACTGCTTAACAAACTCACCATCTTTAAAAGGCCGACAAGTTTTCGCTATTATTTGCGATATTTCAAAGCTAACTTCAGTATCTGCTTCGGCATCTTGAATTGGTTTTGTAAGCATAGCTTGCTGGCCTATTAGTTCCCTTTGTAAAGAGAAATTTTTTGCGTTCGATTTTCGCCGATTAATTTGGTGAAAGTATAATGCTGGGTTTCATAATGCCTTTTCACATTATATTCCTTCGGAATAGAAACACTACTCTTGCATATTAAAGGCACTTTTGTTATGCGAGGGAATAAAAAATATTTTTCGGTCCAAATATCTTGAAACTGTCGATTTTCATCTTCAACCTTTCGACTACGTTTTTTACTGGGGCCTGGTTTATCCATATCAAAATTGATATTATATTGTTACGTAGGTAGATGCCAAGTTCGAACGACGAAATATTTATTCTTCGCAGATTACAATTCAAACAATATAACGTTCGCTTGCCCGTAGTTAAAACTTAACAGCCACGATAGCGGGCGATGCGTTGTATTTATACTATTAGTTACCTAACATCGAGAACCTACCACATTGTTCGGGGCTAATACCGACGTGTTTCGCGAATCTTCGAGTAATCTAGTTGGTTCGACAGATTTCTAGTCTCGTAACAATATGCTTGGAACGACGAGGAGCATTAGTAAACCTGAACAAGAAAATAGTAGGAACTTAAAGATACATATCTTACTAACAATTACAAAAGTTAGAATAAAATAAAAAGTTAAGAAATATTGATTTGAATGGATTTTTACCTATTTTTGCAGTTTTTCGAACAATTTTTAAAATTTGTTGGCGGGCCGCATAAATAGAGGCATTGCACATCACATCATTTTCGTCAATACAATCAATATTAAAAAAAGGGGTGGTTGCTAATTAATTTTGCGGGCAAAGATGTATTTGTCTGGTAAATATTAGAGAATTCAAGTGCAAATACGTTAACAATATCGAAAGGTTGAGTGAGTTCCTCGTTGCCACGAAACATGAGTCCACTATTCATTCGGTTAACCGCACACAAAAAATAGATGTGCAGTTAACCGAATGAATAGTGCTATTCAACAACTACGTGATGTACTTACAGACGTTGCGACTATTTATATCGTCCGTCGTAATGACGTCCATTTCAGCCCGATGTGTCCGGTCTTTAATGATAATACATACACCTTGCAATCTTACAATTTACTTGACGAAAATTTGTAATTCTTCATAGCGTTTTTATCAAAAATTATAATGTTATTCTTTTTTTTTGTTGTTGTCTGAATATTTGATGAGAACACTTGATGAGACCAATGTTATTTTTTAGGGCCATATCAATCACTGTTGGCCTGGGAATTCACAGTTTATTTGAATCGGAACCAACGCAAATATATGTAAATGCGAAGAAATTCTTTGCTCACAAGGAATATGACCAAGAAACTTTAAAAAATGATGTTGGAATTATCGAATTAGAAAGTCCAGTTACGCTTGACGGTCGTAAGTACATATAAAGCGTATGCCACAAAATTTGTATTTATTATCGGGATAAAATAAAACAATTAAAATTTGTTTTATTTCAAATTTCATTATTTTTAACTTCACAAAGTCACAATCGTTTTATTCACACGGGAACTTCATCAGACATATAACTAACTTATGAACATAACATTTCTTTACATAAATATACCGAAATAAACACATGTTTTGGATAGTTAGAAGGGATTTATTAATAAGTCTTTATTATTTAATGTCTATGAACGAAAACTTTCTCATAAATATTGAACTACGGTTTATACAATAAAGTACATAAAGTGATAAAACTATGGGTTTACATTATGTTAAAGAGAGGTAGAGCAGCACTTTGGAAAAATACAATATATGATAGTCCGAACGGTCAGATAAATAAATTAAGTAACGGCGAATTATTAATTTCTAATTGAGGATATAGTCGGCTTTTTTTAATTTATTAATTTCAAGTGATTCTAATAAATTAAGCTTTTGCCCTTGTTTTCTATGTGTAGTATTTTAAATTCTTTGTTAAAGTTGTGGTTAGCTAAATTAACATGAAACGTATATGAAGACTCACTTTTATTATTTCTAAAGAGAGAAAAATGTTCCTTGATGCGTATTTCAAACGATCTGCCTGTCTGTCCAATATACGTATTGGGTAACTACCACAAGTTAACTTATAGACCACTGTAGTATATATGTTGAGCACTTGTGAAATTATTACACTATTAAACTTAAATAAAACACCTTATATTTCACAAACAATAGTATATTAACTATATGTACATTTCATGTGCCCTGCACACATCATCAGTAGTAACTAAATTTAAAAGTATTATTTTTTAAATACATGTATAGTAAAAATATCTATCTATTTTTTTGGTTAGGGGTGTAAAAATTACAATTATAAATGGTCAACAAATGGTCAAAAAACATGCATATAAAAATATAAAACTAAAAATAAAAATAAAAAATTTTGGTCGTATATTGTAATAGTGCCTGTTAACATCTATTGAAATTCCAAGAAAGGACAAATTATGGGAAAGGCCGTTACCTATGAAAAACAAGACAATGACTGTGTTTGGCATGTCGGGTTCTATTAAATAACAATATAGTAACGTGAAAAAGAAAAATTAGTTATTAGATACTGTAGGTATACAATTTAAAAGTTTATTATTAATAGGTGAAATGTCATTGTTTAAGAGGTAATTTTTGTATTTTTTCATATGTATTGCTTCCCACATGTCTAAATTTTTGCTATTACATTTTTTAATTAATTTTACATTATCTAAGCTGAAATTATGTCCGGTATCTAAATGATGTAGAGCTAATGCTGATTTATCTACATTGTGAAGTTTTACATGAGCTAAATGTTCTTTGAAACGGGTTTGAATATTTCTTCTTGATTGGCCGATATATAATTTTGGGCAGGAATTACAGTTAATTCTGTAAATACCTGATTCTTTCAGTGGGTCTGTGTTAACTAACTTTGTTTGAAGATGTTGTTGTAACTTATGAGTGTTGGTAAATGCAGGAGTTAGATTATATTTTTTTAACAATTTAGTTACGTTATTCTGCCAACTTTTGTGAAAAGTAATTTTGCAATATTTTTTGGTATTGCTCTTTGTATTTGGAGTTAATCTGGTTTTAAAAGTTTTTAGCTTCTTCTTTTCTAGTTTGTTTTTGATTTTATCCACCAATTGTTTATCGTATCCGTTGGATTCTGCTACTTTTGTTATGTGGTCTAGTTCTTTCTTAAAATTCACTGGTGATAGAGGGATTGATAATAATCTATTAATTAAAAAATAAAAACTACTTTCTTTATATTTGTTAAAAGTGTCTGATTGTTTATGTATGTAATTGTCAGTATGTGTTTCTTTTCTGTAAATGTCAAATTCAAACTTCCTGTCTAAAATAGTAATTTTTAAATCTAAGAAGGGTAAAGATTTGTTTTTATCCAACTCATACGTAAACTTGATTGATGGATATTGGGTATTTAATATATTTAAAAACGAAACTATATCGAAAGAATCAGGTATCACTGTCAGAACATCATCTACGTATCTTGCCCAAAATTTGGGAAAAAAATTGCACATGGTTTTGACTTTGTTTTCAAAGTTGTTCAGAAATAAATTCGCTAGGAATGGTGATAAAGGGTTGCCCATGGCTGTGCCGAATGTTTGTTTATAAAAATTATTATTAAAAGAAAAAATGTTTTGGTGCATACAGAGAGTAGTTAATTTTATGTACTCCTCTATTTGATTGGTAGAAACTGCATTAAACTCTAAAAATTCTCTGAGCATGTTTAGGGTGGAATCTATGGGTACACTTGGAAATAATGAAACTACGTCAAAAGAAATGAGTCTATCATTTAGCTTAATGTCAATTTTGCTTAATTTGGAAATGAGATCACCCGTATTTAAAATAGAAAGGGGTTAATCAAATTTAAACTTACTAAATTTATTGACTAACCATTTGGCGATTTCGTAAGTGGGAGAGTTTATGTTTGAAACTATAGGACGATAAGAATTACCTGGTTTATGTATTTTAGGTAGACAATATAAATGAGGAATTTTTGGGTTACTAGTTTTTAATTTTATAAAAAACAGACACAGCACTCTTAACGAATGTAATTTATTATTAGACAAAAAACAAATATTAAAATTAAAAACTAGTAACCCAAAAATTCCTCATTTATATTGTCTACCTAAAATACATAAACCAGGTAATTCTTATCGTCCTATAGTTTCAAACATAAACTCTCCCACTTACGAAATCGCCAAATGGTTAGTCAATAAATTTAGTAAGTTTAAATTTGGTCAAGACCTTTCTATTTTAAATACGGGTGATCTCATTTCCAAATTAAGCAAAATTGACATTAAGCTAAATGATAGACTCATTTCTTTTGACGTAGTTTCATTATTTCCAAGTGTACCCATAGATTCCACCCTAAACATGCTCAGAGAATTTTTAGAGTTTAATGCAGTTTCTACCAATCAAATAGAGGAGTACATAAAATTAACTACTCTCTGTATGCACCAAAACATTTTTTCTTTTAATAATAATTTTTATAAACAAACATTCGGCACAGCCATGGGCAACCCTTTATCACCATTCCTAGCGAATTTATTTCTGAACAACTTTGAAAACAAAGTCAAAACCATGTGCAATTTTTTTCCCAAATTTTGGGCAAGATACGTAGATGATGTTCTGGCAGTGATACCTGATTCTTTCGATATAGTTTCGTTTTTAAATATATTAAATACCCAATATCCATCAATCAAGTTTACGTATGAGTTGGATAAAAACAAATCTTTACCCTTCTTAGATTTAAAAATTACTATTTTAGACAGGAAATTTGAATTTGACATTTACAGAAAAGAAACACATACCGAAAATTACATACATAAACAATCAGACACTTTTACCAAATATAAAGAAAGTAGTTTTTATTTTTTAATTAATAGATTATTATCAATCCCTCTATCACCAGTGAATTTTAAGAAAGAACTAGACCACATAACAAAAGTAGCAGAATCCAACGGATACGATAAACAATTGGTGGATAAAATCAAAAACAAACTAGAAAAGAAGAAGCTAAAAACTTTTAAAACCAGATTAACTCCAAATACAAAGAGTAATACCAAAAAATATTGCAAAATTACTTTTCACAAAAGTTGGCAGAATAACGTAACTAAATTGTTAAAAAAATATAATCTAACTCCTGCATTTACCAACACTCATAAGTTACAACAGCATCTTCAAACAAAGTTAGTTAACACAGACCCACTGAAAGAATCAGGTATTTACAGAATTAACTGTAATTCCTGCCCAAAATTATATATCGGCCAAACAAGAAGAAATATTCAAACCCGTTTCAAAGAACATTTAGCTCATGTAAAACTTCACAATGTAGATAAATCAGCATTAGCTCTACATCATTTAGATACCGGACATAATTTCAGCTTAGATAATGTAAAATTAATTAAAAAATGTAATAGCAAAAATTTAGACATGTGGGAAGCAATACATATGAAAAAATACAAAAATTACCTCTTAAACAATGACATTTCACCTATTAATAATAAACTTTTAAATTG
Source organism: Melolontha melolontha (assembly GCA_935421215.2). NCBI lineage: Eukaryota > Metazoa > Arthropoda > Insecta > Coleoptera > Scarabaeidae > Melolontha > Melolontha melolontha. The sequence continues at coordinate 16,863,871 of OW285236.1, forward strand.
TATACCTACAGTATCTAATAACTAATTTTTCTTTTTCACGTTACTATATTGTTATTTAATAGAACCCGACATGCCAAACACAGTCATTGTCTTGTTTTTCATAGGTAACGGTCTTTCCCATAATTTGTCCTTTCTTGGAATTTCAATAGATGTTAACAGGCACTATTACAATATACGACCAAAATTTTTTATTTTTATTTTTAGTTTTATATTTTTATATGCATGTTTTTTGACCATTTGTTGACCATTTATAATTGTAATTTTTACACCCCTAACCAAAAAAATAGATAGATATTTTTACTATACATGTATTTAAAAAATAATACTTTTAAATTTAGTTACTACTGATGATGTGTGCAGGGCACATGAAATGTACATATAGTTAATATACTATTGTTTGTGAAATATAAGGTGTTTTATTTAAGTTTTATAGACCACTGACTGTTTATTGTAATTTGTTGAATGCTGGGCCGTTGTTTGAAAATCGATGCTTTAGACTATAACTAGAAGTACAAATCCCCCATTCCTCTACTTGCCACGATATTTAAAATTATATCTAACACCAGGTCACAGACACCCTGTCAACAGCTGTTGCGGATTAAATCTTTCCAATTAATTCTAAATGAAACATCATTCAAAGTCAAACAGAAAATTGGCTTATGTCTAATAAATTGTAACTTATGATTAGAGACCGGACATGAGAGGCCCATGACTAATCGCCCATGGGCGTACTATTGAAAATATCTATTTTGAAAGAGTTTTTAATTTTATTTATATAATGGAAAAACAAACTGGTGGTGATCTATAAAATACGAAATACATTTTTATTTGTTCATGTTGTAGTTCAAGTTGAGTAAAGGAGTATTAATATTAACTAGCAATACTTTCTCAAGGTTCTCTTTTATAAAGTTTGTTTTGTTTGAATGAAATACATTTTTGTAGATAGAAAACATCTTTTCTACATCGCAACTGGTTATAGGTGCATACCGGAAATATTCTTTCACTTCAACGTATTTAGTATTTTAGTAGTTTAGTAGTATTTAGTAGTTTAGTTATATTTTGAGGCATTGTGTCCCCATACGCAATTACCGCAATGTTATTAAATCTGAATTTCTATTAAAAACCGAGTCTAACGTTTGCCACATACGAAGCATATTTTTCAATTTTTTAATAGCCACACCAAATGTGGTTAATCTATCATTTAATTTGAGATTTTGATTTTCAAGATAAGTGATTAGTTTTGGGAAATTTACAAAGTGTTCCTGAAGAAAGTACAACTGATTTTTTAAATTTGGTATTTTGTATTAGTTCCTTACACTCAGAAATACTTCGAGCATCGTCATTTAAATATGTAACGACATTTTGTAAACTATCGAAATTCTCTGCATAAAAACTAATAGCTTTGAACGAGGTTCCCCATCTAGTTATTACTGGAGAGGGAAGCAGTGACAACGATGGAAGTTTTTCTCTGTAAAGACCCACTCTCAATGGTGCTTTTCTGAATTTTTTTTAAAAGCGGGTACAAGTCTATGAACTTCCGGAAGGATGTCTCTGATATATTCACAGATTCTGTGGATAACATATACTACATATGCTATACAAGTAATATGCAACATATTAGGATATATTTCCTTTAATACTCTGCCTGTTTTTAACATATATGCAGTACTGTCACTGACAAATAAAAGTATTTTTTCTTTGTACCTGTCGTCCGAATGAAGCATTTGATGCATATTCTCCTAAATGGTTTTAACTACTGATTCCACATCAACTGTATTTATAACTTTTGTTGCTATTACATATGCGTTATATGGAATAGTTGGATATAGTACACCAGCTACAACATTTACCACACAGCGTCCTAATATATCGACAGTTTCGTCGGTACTTATTAATGCGTTCTACTGCTTTCGTGTAGCACTTAGAAACATAACACAGGCCTGCATAAAATTTGTGATGACGTGATTTTTGTTTGTTAAGCTAAGTTTTTATATAGCAATAACTAATTAAAATACAGTTGGTCTCTAGCACCCATAGATTTTTTTTGCACAAAATAAAAAGAAAAAAATATAAAAAAAATCTTATAATAGGCGTTTTAATACATTTTAAAATGAATGTACTACTTCAAATTCTAGGTATTAACCCAAAAATGATTTTCTGTTGTGGTTTTAAAGAAATTTGTTAAATAGGCTGTCATTACCTGATGTAAATCTTTGATTACATGTATTAATTTTGGACAAGATTTCGGGGAATTTTTACCTGCTAAATCCTATTTATTATGCTTTCACTTTATTAGTACTGCGAAGAAGGATTTGAACTTTATCACTCCAAACAAAATGTATATTTTAATGTCATTTACTTCATTATAGCTCTGAGTGTCGATCAGTAAACAAGTAAAATTAATTTGTCTTTAGTGTTGTGCGTGGTATTTGATAAATAAACATTGCTTAAAAATATGTCTAGCCGGTGTTGCAAAAACAAACCAGATGATTTCTGTTATATTTGTGGATATTTCGTCTTGAAAAAGTTTAAGAGACCAATTGGTGAATTTGTGAAAAATGCATATTATGCTTATTTCAAAATCAAATTAGGGAGATCAAGATAAAGATTGGGCACCGCACGTTGTTTGTAAGGTATGTGAAGAAGGTTTAAGATATTGGACCAAAGGGAATAGAAAAAGCCTTCCTTTTGGAATACCGATGGTTTGGAGAGAAACGCAAAATCATCATGAAGATTGCTACTTTTGTCTTTGTGATATTAAGGGGCATAATAGAAAAACTTTGAAACATATTTTGTACCCAAACAATATTAAATCAGCTATCAGACCAGTTCCTCACAGTGATCATGTACCTATACCTATACCCCCCAAAGTACTACAAGAAGATATTGAAACCTCTTCAACTTCCGGCTCCGTACAGATGGATAGTGATTTTGAACCATCAACCTCAGGTCAAAACCAACCTCAGCTATTTTCACAAGCCGAACTGAATGATTTAGTAAGAGATTTGGGACTTTCAAAAGATCCTTCTGAAGTATTGGGGTCTAGGTTGAAACAAAAAAATTTGCTTGCCCAGAAACTACCTTCTCTTGGTATAGAAATCGTGAGGCTGGATTTGTAAAATATTTTGCTCAAAACGGACCACTCGTGTACTGCCACGCAATTGCTAATCTACTTACTTTTCTCGGAGCTCCTGAGTACGTACCTTCTGACTGGAGACTTTTCATCGACTCTTCAAAAAGGAGCCTTAAACCTGTTCTTTTACATAATGGCAATGTTTTTGCTTCTGTTCCGGTCGGCCATTCTGTTCATTTAAAGGAAAACTATGAAAATTTACAGGAATTACTTTTAAGAATACAATATGAAAATCACAACTGGGAAGTGTGTGGAGATTTAAAAATTTTAGGCCTTCTCTTGGGTCAGCAGTCTGGATATACTAAATTTCCATGTTTCCTGTGCGAGTGGGATAGCAGAAATCGAGAACAGCATTGGATAAAAAGAGACTGGCCACAAAGGGTGACTTTAACACCTGGAACCAAAAATGTAATTCGCGAAAGTCTTATTGACCCTCAAAAAGTATTACTTCGGCCGCTTCACATAAAACTTGGACTTATGAAACAATTTTTTAAGGCATTAAACAAAGAAGGAAATTGTTTTAAATATTTGTGTAAAACATTTCCGACTCTGTCAGAGGCAAAATTAAAGGAAGGAATCTTTGTAGGCCCGCAGATTAGGAGCTTGGTGAAAGATCAAGAATTTGAAAATGTGATGGAAGATAAGGAAAAACATGCATGGCATGCTTTTAACGAAGTTGTACGTAAATTTCTAGGGAATTATAAAGACACAAACTATGTTGAGATCGTTGAAAATATGCTGGAAGAATTCAGGATTCTTGGTTGCAATATGAGCATAAAAATTCACTTTTTACATTCCCATTTGGACTATTTCCCAGAAAACCTTGGGGACGTGAGTGAAGAGCAAGGAGAAAGATTCCACCAGGATATTAAAGAGATGGAAAAAAGATACCAAGGGCGCTGGGACACAAAAATGATAGCCGATTACTGTTGGACATTGAGAAGAGATCTTCCCTTAGCTGAATATGACAGAAAAACAACCAAACGGAGCTTTTCTGAAAAACGAAAACGTTTTTTTAAGAAGCATAAAGAATAAATAACTATTTCTAATAGTTTCTATGTGTATATTTTTGTATTTTTTTTAATATAATATAAAACTAGCTTATAAATTAAATAAAACGTGTTTTTTCTATATTTTTTGATTTTACTGGTTTGAAAAATATCCTTACGTGATACAAAAAACATAAAAGCAGATTTGAAATCAGCGCTACCCAATTACTAGAAAACAGTTAAAATTTTTAAATCAACTTTCAAAGTGTTGAAAAATGCAGGCCTGTGTTATTAATAGCCACACCTAATGTGGTTAATCCATCATTTAATTTGAGATTTCGATTTTCAAAATAAGTGATTAATTTTGGGAAATTTCCAAAGTGGTCCTGAAGAAAGTACAACTGATTTTTTAAATTTGGAATTTGTATTAGTTCCTTGCACTCAGAAATACTTCGAGCATCGTCATTTAAATATGTAACGATATTTTGTAAATTATCGAAATTATCTGCATAAAGACTAATAACTTTCAACGATGTTCCCCATCTAGTTATTACTGGAGAGGGAGGCAGTGACAAAGATGGAAGTTTTTCTCTGTAAAGACCTACTCTCAATGGTGCTTTTCTGAAATTTTTTTAAAAGCGGATACAAGTCTATGAACTTCCGGAAAGATGTCTCTGATATATTCACAGATTCTGTGGATAACATGTGCTATACAAGTAATATGCAGTATATTAGGATATATTTCCTTTAATACTCTGCCTGTTTTTAACATATATGCAGCACTGTCACTGACAAATAAATGTATTTTTTCTTTGTACCTGTCGTCCGAATGAAGCATTTGGTGCATATTCTCGTAAATGGTTTTAACTACTGTTTCCGCAATAACTGTGTTTATAACTTTTGCTGCTATTACATATGCGTTATATGGAATAGTTGGATATAGTACACCAGCTACAACATTTACCACTCAGCGTCCTAATATATCGACAGTTTCGTCGGCACTTAGAAACATAATATTTGCATAAGGTGGATTCATCAGGAACATTTCTGCCAGTATATTTTTGGAGAAATATTTTGATGGTGGAATTGGAAAGTTTATTTAATGGAATATTTGTCGGCATTAAAGTTTCACAGAGAGTTTCATTAAAATTGTCAGATTCCAACGGGTCTAATTTATATGTATGTGTTTGCGATGCTATCTGATTTTTACGTGCGATTTCTTGGAAATTTTTAACGATATCTGACAGACTCTGCAATAAATTTCGGAATTACTGGCAATGGACTTACAAATAGTACGACCCTTAATCCAACTCGCCATTGTTTCACGATGCCATTCTCGAGGTTGTTCCATATCATATCTGAAAAAGTAACTTAAACAATATTCTAGATGTAAATAAATGAAAATTAAAAGTGTATGCGTAAGTTATTGAAACTTAACGAAATTCACTGCGACACTTACGTCAAAATAATTGGGAGAAGAAGATGCGATGAAACGATATTAAACAGGATCTATTACAAAAATTGCGAAGTATGAATTGCATACTTCGTAATTTACAGTTAAAACAATGAAAAAAAGGAACTGAACTACTCAAAAATGAATTTTTCCTTTTTTGTATTTTTTAGATAGTATGGGTAAATATTTGTAGTGTATTATATTACATACATAATTGAACACAACAATTTAAAATTTTCAAGTATATTTATTCAGAAAAATCGTTAGATTACTAAGAAATGATCAAAAATGAAATAAGCAACATTTTTAACAATAGCTAAAATAATCATTTTTCTGTAACAATTAATTCTAAAATCGTGTATAATGGCCACGGACATCTCTCACAGCTGTGCATCTTCGGGGCATACTCATAATGCAATTATTAATGTGTTCTTGTGACACTCTTCTCCAACACAGCGGTAAAATTTCCCGCAAGTGTTGCACGTTAACTGGGGGTGGATTATGTTCGTTGAGCTGTTCTTGAAGTCTGTCCCAAATGTATTCAATTGGATTCAAGTCGAGAGACGTTGGTGGTAAAGGTAGATGGTTAATATGGAGGTCATTTATTGCTTGCATTACAATTTGTGCACGATGAGGTCTTGCATTATCATCAATAAAAACCACGTTTTCATCCACAGCCTCACGAAATTCGGCCACATATTGCTGAATAATGTCATCTCTGTATATGTGTCCATTGACATTGTTTTCAAAGAGATGGAGGTTCGTACGTCCATTCAAACCAATGCCCGCCCACACCATGATACCACCGCAGCCAAAAGGCACCACAGCTTTTGTAAACTCGCGTCTATAACGGTCTCCTCGAGTTCTTCAGACCCTTACTCTACGATTATCACTAAATAAGCAGAATCTTAATTCATCGGTGTATAAACCATGCTCCCATTGAAAATTTTCTGCTAGTCGTTGGTTAACCCAAGTTCTTCTAGCCATTCTATTGGCATTAGTTAATTTTGGGCGTCTCACAGGCCTGCAGCTATGAAGATCCATCTCCCTCAGACGGTTTCTGATTGTTTGATCCGAAACTCTAACTCCAGTGGCGGTACGTAACTGTGTTTGCAACCATACAGCACTTCTAAACGGATTCATCCTTGTCTGAATTCGTATGTCTCTGATTTGTTTTCCTCTCAGATCCACTACCGGGTCTTCTCCTTGCAGATCCTAACAGTTGGAATCTTGTTAGAGCCCTACTAACAACACTTGGAGACATATTAAAAATTGCGGCAATTTCTGCTCCAGATTGCCCTCGCTGGTGCAATATCGCAATTAAATCAAAAGTTTCTTTATTTAAATGACGTCTTGGCATCGTGAAAATGTGAAATAACGTTTAAAATGAATAATACTTGTCAAAAAATGCGATTTTTATAATTTTGTATTCTAAATTAATTTAAGGTTAAAATACAAGATTCAATATTTTATCACACAGAAAAGACATTTACCAAATAAAATGTCCACAAACGACTGTAGGCCTTCTAATTTATCTATAGTTTGAGAAAATACGTTAAATTTAATCGAATTAATTAGATCTGTTAAAAAAAGATCTAATTCCCTATTCATTTTTGAGTAGTTTAACTCACCGTACTTTATTTATCATACGAAATATAAACTAATAAATAAATAAATTATAAAAACTCTTCACGCTTCTATCTACGCCCTTGAAGAAAGAAATTTAAGTGTAATATTAAGGAATTGCGTCACAATTCAACCACAAGAAACAGATGTGCGGTTAGCCGAATGAGTAGTGCAATTCAATAACTGCGTATTGTACTCAACGATGTTATAGACTATTTAGATGGTCCATCGTAATTTGGGCATGATGCATCCGGTCTCTACTCATGGCATTTGATAAAACATAGTATGGATCTACCACAGACATGCATTCCTCAGTCCACAGCTGCCCTGACATAAAGCCTTTCTAAACATTCGTTATTAACTGAATAATGCTGTTTTTACTGTTTTTAATGGTTTTTATTTCTTATTGTAGAATATATAGATGTAATAAAACTTCCCACACATTCCGACGTCGAAAATAAATACTTATACGAATCAGCGACTTTAAGTGGTTGGGGACTAGCTTCTGGGTACGATTACTTTCTTAGTCCAGTTCTACAAGAAGTTGAAGTAGAAGTCATAACAAATCTGGCTTGTTATCTCAAATATAATCTTCTTTTACATTTTGATGTCGTTCATCCTAGCGCAATATGCACTGCCGGTTACGATGGTGTTGGAGCTTGCTCAGGTGATAGTGGTGGACCACTGGTTGTTGGAGACACTTTGGTATGTTTTCAATTAATTTTAAAATTTTAGAAGCCTAACCGTATTGTTGTATAATATTTTCAGATTGGTATTGTATCCTTTGGATTTGTCGGATATTGTGAGCATGGTTTTCCCTCTGGCTATAGCCGAGTAACCTCGTATTTGGACTGGATTGAAGAAAACACGGATATTAAAATTTCACCTTAAACGTGTCAACCAAATGTAATAGGAACAAAGCAAATCCTATAGTTATAATGAATAGATGTGAATTAATAAAATAATAAAAGAAATTTCACTAAAAAATGTTTATATTTGTTAATGTTAAATCTAATTAGACTTTAATGATTAGCTTTAAGACTATTTCTAGAAAGAGGGTATGCTTTTTAGATATCGTTCCTATCGGAATGAATTAAATAAAATTTGTGCAAAGGATTCTTTACAAACAATACTAACTAAAGAAAATTAATACTGGTAGCCGTAACTTTGTGGTAATTCATTTTGAAAATAATAAAATAAAATAAAACAATACCTTTGTTATACCACTTTATTCACATATAATCGTGACCGCGGTTTCGACATACAATGTCATTATCAAACTTCCCCCCCTAAATTATACGGTTTAGTAAAAAGAGGAAGCACCCATCAGACCAGTTGTTTCGTTTATTTCTTGCCCAAATAAAAAATTAGCAGAAAAATTAAACATAATAATTAGACAATATACCGAATTTACAGATAGCTCTTCCATAAAATACGCAATACAGTTAACAGCTAAATTAAAAGATTGTAATATACAAAAGACAGAAATCCTGGTATCATTTGATGTTTCCAACATGTTTCAAAAATACCACATAAGGAATGCTTAAGGTTAATAGAAAACATATTAGTAAAGAAAAATACAAACCCGGTTCTTATACACGAAATCATATCGCTAACGGAGTTAGTCACCAACCAAAGTTACTTTACATTTAACAACAAATTCTACAAACAAACAGAAGGTCTGGCTCTAAATCCTCTATTAGCTGAAATTTTCATGAAGCATATTACAGAAAAAATTCTTTCATCACAACTAGGTAAAAAACAGATTAAATTTTGGTATCGGTATGTAGACGACATCCTAGCTTGCTTTAAGGGTACTCATAGACAACTACAAACATTTCTGAACTACATAAATTCAATCCATTCTAATATCAATTTTACAGTAGAAATAGAAGAGAATAACAGTATTAACTTCCTGGATTTCAAATTAAACAAATTAGATCAGAGCTTAAAATTTGATATATATCGTAAACCTACTTTCACTGTTTGCATTATTCCCAAAGATTCACTACACCCTAAGACACACAAACATTCATTTTTTAATTCTATAATACATAGAGCATTAAATATTCCTTTGTCTAATGAATCTTTTGTTCGTGAAATCAATACTATAAAACAAATAGCGGTAAACAATAGTTATAATAGTAGCGTAATTGACAGTATACTAAAGAAAAAACAGTTACAAGTGGCTCTTAGTTTAGTATATCCTAAAGATAGTGCTAATTTGAAACAATTTGTCTCGTTAACTTACTTCGGTAAAATAAGCAAGCAAATTGGAAATATAATTTCAAAAAATAATAGTAATGTTAGTATAGCTTACAAACCATATGTAAAAACAAGTAATTTCATTTTTAACGCAAAACCTAAAACAGATATCAATAATAAATCAGGAGTGTATAAATTATATAGTAATGATTGTAAAAGTGTATATATAGGTCAGACTGGTCGAAGTTTTATTATACGGGAAAAAGAACACATGAGGTCATATAAACTAAAGAAGACAGATTCAACATTCGCAAACCATCTTATTACAGAAAGACATACATTTGGTCATCGTAAAATATTGCATTTGGCCGAGAAAGGTCGTAAATTAAATCTTTTAGAGGCCCTAGAAATTTTTAAAAGCCGAAAGAACACAATAGATATCGTTTTAAACGACCAGTTGGATCTTATATATACACCTCTTTTCCAATGTTGTATATAATAGTTAAGTATATAGTAGTAATTTTAAATAACATCATAAACCACCCCCATATATTTTTGTGTCATTGATAAGTTCTATGTAGGCCTGTAACTTTTGCAGTTTGATAATGACATTGTATGTCGAAACCGCGGTCACTATTATATGTGAATAAAGTGGTATAACAAAGTTATTGTTTTATTTTATTTTATTATTAACTAAAGAAAGTTTAGAAAAGTTTTTAATTGCAAACTGTCGCTAAGAAAAAACTGAATAAAAATAAATAACAGTAATTCTCAACTTTCTTAGCTCCGTGACCTCTAAAATAGTAAATGTAAATAAAATTAATATTTCACGCTTTGGTAAAAATGCGGTTCACCAATGCGCGATGCACGTTATTTGAGTTACGAAGAAATTGTCCAAGCTAATTTCGTTAATTAACTATGGCAGGAGTCAAAAGGAGTGTTAGGTGCCCGACAATCGACAATTTCGAAACTGGAAGATCTAACAGGAGACCAGAGCGAGGTAGGAAGCGGTCAACTAAAGCCATAGATGATCGCTTTTTACGACTTACAGCCTTGCGAATAAAGCATTGCACTGCAAGAGAGATAAAAACAAGCTGCTCACCGTTCGAAATGTAAATTACGTCTCAAACGGCAATGAAACGACTTAAAGAACAACGAATACACGCAAGAATACAGGCTAAAGGCTTCATACTCACTAGAAAACACAGAGTTCACAGACTAGAATTTGCGAGAGATCATCTTGATTGGACCGCTGAAAATTGGGCTAATAATTCTGTTTAACCTTCCATTAGACGCGTCCTATTTTATAACATGAGTTGTCGCGTATCACCTGGAAGGTGCAACGATAAGTTAGATAATCTAAAACTGATATTTTTGTATTCTATTACGGTGAAGAAAACAAGTATGCACATTTAAACGAACACATTTATTAATTTAAAAATAAAAACAAAACAACGAAAAAATAAACAATAATAATTCTTTTACTTTTACTCAGAACACAGAAGGAAAAAAGATAATTAAGTGTTTTATTGTTTTAAATACACTTTACAAAAAACTGTATATTTTATAAACTGTAATTCTTTCCAAAATTAACATTTTCTTTACGAAAACTGATCATAACACGAATTGCAAGTAATGACGACATGTCCAAGGCATAAACATTGGCCACATTTTCTACAGCAGTATTTTGTGTTTTTTCTTTGCTTGTCCTTTTGGCATGCCGCACATAATTTTCTTTTCCTGATATTTTCGTCATTTTCGGGAATTTTGGATGTAGATGGAGTTGTTACTTCTAATAATCTACTGTGCAGGGACGTGGGAAGCTTCTTATTGGAGACACACTGAATCATTTGTTCATGCACTAGATCTTTTGCAAGTTGACGTAAAAACATTCGCCGATTCTTTATAACTCCGCCATTTCCTGCAAATACGATTTGCGCATTTATCCCAGCAACATTTAACATTGCAAAGAAGATGACCGTGGGCCATCGTCTAGTACCTCGAGCAACGTTGTATGTTGCACATAACTTATCAACGGTGTCTACACCTCCTTTTGTCCGGTTATAAAATGATATGATTTCCAGTTTATTGTGGTTACCGGACTCCTCATCTATTGCAGCATCAAAGTGAAGACTAGAAATTAAAATTACATTTTTTCCTTTTTTAGGAACATAAGAGACCATTGTTCCCTCTTGTCTAAAAGCAAAAACGCTAGACTTTTCATCACGATGCTTTACATTATTCAACTGCTGTGGAATTTGCCATTTATTTTTTTTAATGTTCCTACAAAAGATAATTTGCTATCTGCTAAATCTTTCAGCAAAGTAACGTCACTAAATCAATTATCGGCGGTAATGGTACGACCTGTTTTGGTAATTGGTGCAGTTAGTCGTTTTACAACATCAGTAGTTTTATTACTCAGTGAAAATGGTCCTTGTGGCTGCTCACCTGCATATATCTCCAAATTAGACGTATAAAATATCCTTGAGTCTACTAATGCAAAAATTTTAACTCCATATTTTGCAGGTTTTGACGGCAGATATTGACGAAATACGCACTTGCCACGAAACGCCTCTAATTTCTCATCAATCACAAGGTTTTCTCCTACAGAGTAGGACTTCTTACAATTCTCAACAAATTTTTCATAGATTTCTCTTACAGGACAAAGTCTATCTAGCTGTTTTCGTTCTGGTCTAGTCTCTCGGTCGTCAAACCTCAGGCATCTCATTATGAATCGAAATCGAGATAAACTCATTGTTAGCCTGAAGATCTCAATACCATCACCGTTTGAGGCCCATAAATCTTCAAGGTTCAGGCGAGCGCTTTTGTAAACGCCAGCTAAATATAATAAACCAATAAATGCCTTAATCTCAATCAAGTCTGTTTTACGAGCATCTCGACTTCTAGAATATTCTGATGATATAAATTCGATATATTGGTTGGTATACTTTACTATCTGATCTAATATTGAATCGCTCATAAAGCAATACCAGCTACTAGAGATTGTTTTGGCATCCTTTGCGGTACCGATTACTCCTGGAAGGTGTAGCAACAGATTTTGTTTTCCCAACTTTCTTCTTGCAGAAAACGGTAATTTTCTCCATGACATGCAGTCAATATCTTTGCCTCTTTGTCGTCGTTAAGCTAGATAATTTTCACAGTCTGATTCTTCAGAGTCACATTCTTCATTACTTTGCTCAGTATCTGAATTTTCTTCTCTAGTTTCAACCTGGTCCTCGTCTTCAAGATCGGACTCATCGGGCACATCTAATTCGTCTTGGTTGTCTGATTCGTCATCAAATAGTATCTTATAAATTGCAGCAATGTGTTCTTCATTTTCTATATTAAACCTCTGTTTGTTGGAAGCCATAGTGTTTCTAAAACAAAATTATAACAAATACAGTCGCGAGCACGTCACGGATGACAAGTACGTTTTGGGTGTAAGTTATAAATTTTGATAAACGAAAATTTAACAGATAATTGTAATAGCAACAACGAACAAGCTTAAGAAAAGAAAACAGTCGTATGATAAAAGAAAAAAACTTACGTCGATTGTCGCAATCACCTGTGAGGTGTTATTCTGTCACCGACAGAGAGATATGACTTATTCAATTACAACTCATGCACTGTTCGTTAGAACGAAAACACTTAGGAAGATAGAAAATATGCAACCTTCTTACCTCCACCCGTTTATTTGAAATAAGCGATGTTGTGCCGGCATGCACCTGATAGGTGATACGCGTCTAATGGAAGGTTAAAGACAAATCTAGGTATTGCCTGTTCTCATCATATAGATGCCTGCCAGTCTATTGACGAGATGGTGATGGTTAGTACAACTTCAGACAAACAACAAATTTAGAAGGTGGTTCGGTTATGATATGGGGAGGTGTATCTTCCGCCAAGACGTAGTTTGAGGTTATTCATAAAGGCTTTATGACCGCAGATAGGTACATTAGGATTATCTTAGAGCCACTTATGCTTCCATTTGCAGCTTACATAGTCTCGAATTTCCGTTTAATACATGACAGCACTCGTTCTCACATCGCCAAAATTGTACAAAATTACCTAAATGAGGTTGACATACGTGGCCAGTTAAAAGCCAGGATATGAATGAATAGAGCATATCTGGGCCCACATTGGGTGGGCACTGGGAATCAAACAACTTCCACCAAGAACTCTAGAATCAGCTATTAGTTAAGAATGGAACCAGGTGGGTCAAGATTACATCAGAGGTCTTATTGAGTCTTTGCTTAGGCGGATGGCAGCCGTAATACGGTTTCGAGGAGGAAATACTCATTATTAGTCCAAGTTTCCGTTAACCCTTTAAGGACGAGCGTGACGTTTTCGTCACATTTCATTCTAATACCGCTCCGATTGTACGGGCACCTATTACGTCGTATTCGGTAAATTTCATTTCATATAGCATCCCTGAATTGAGTGCTCTCTAGTGGTATTTAGTAGAATTTTAGTTCAGTTGTTTATGAGTTTGTGAAGGTAACAGATTGCTGTGTTCTTGCATACCACTATAGATAACACCTTTTTAGTTGGAAAGTTTAAAATTCATAATTATTAGTTCAGGCACTTCAGTGCGAGATGGTGCTACCGCCGGTTGCTTTATTCTAGACGTGGCGCGAAATTTGGTTTACTATCAAACGTGTCTAATTCAGTAACTTCGCCTTTCAGTGCAATTGTGAAACGTGACCATTTTGTTTAGTTCGGCGTTGGGTCAGTTGGGTGTGCCAATACTAAAAAATGGATCCGGCTTTATTTTATGGTAAGAAGCGCGCTATTGCAAGAGAAATAAATGATGGTAGCGACATTAGTTTGGCTAGCGATTCGGATGATCCTAAGTACAATCCTACTGTCGAAGAAGTGGGAGAGGAGAGTTTTTATGAAGGTGAAACGGGAATAGAAGAACAAGTGCCAAAAGAGGATGGGACTAATAGAAAGAGAAATGCAAGTAATCGAGATGGGTATGAAGATGTGACTCAACAAATTGGACCTACGTCGCGGCAAAAATTTTCATATCAATACAAAGATATTACCGATAATGAAATTACGGCCAGAGATATTCCAGTATGGAGAGGGACAATTCCAAAAGCAACTTCGATCGAAGAACCAATACAATATTTTCGTTCGTTCTTTGATGATAGTTTGTTAGACCTAATAACCAAACAATCAAATTTATATAGCGTACAAGTAAATTGTAATAAACCCCTGAATATGAGCAAAAATGAGTTGGAAAAATTTTTGGGAACCATATTCTTCATGTCACTCTTGGAAATGCCGAAAACACGTCTTTACTGGAATTCTCAACTTTCTGTCCGAGAAGTTGCGAATGTAATGAGTAGGGACAGATGGGAGGCGATCAAGAAGAACTTGCACTGTAATGACAACAGTCAAATTGATCACGATAATCTAGATAAACTCTATAAAATAAGACCTGTTTTAGATCATTTGCTAAGGAAATACCAAGAGATTCCTAAGGAACAGATGTTAGTTGTCGACGAGCAAATGGTTCCTTTCAAAGGTCGCTCAGCACTCAAGCAGTATCTACCAAAGAAACCCCAAAAATGGGGCTACAAAATTTATATATTAGCCGGCTTCAGCGGTATGGTTTATGATTTCGATATTTACACAGGGAAATATGAATGTGATTGTCAGATCATGAAAGAAAATGTAATCCTAAAGTCAATAAAAATTGATTTTTTCTATTTCGGTGCTATAAAGTGCACTTTTCGACACCCGTTTGGGTTGCATAAAGTATTACTTTTTCGCACGCATAATTTTGCTTTTAGAGGTTGGTCACAAAAAAAGATATGGAACTAAATCATATGTAAATGTAAAATAAAAATGTGTATAACAAGCATGTGTAGTAAAAGTTGTATAGGTACAAAGAATAAAAAACACTTGCTAACATTTTATTTATACTAATTAACAATATAAATTGTTAAACAGAGTTGGAAGATCTAATGCTACTATTGACATTTACTTCTCATTTTGAATAGTGCAACTGTTATAAACGTTTACTGTAACACTAGAAAATTCATGTGCATTAATGGAGATTCCAGGCAGATTCTGGGAACACACTATGTTTTGTTTGAATTCCTGTTGATTCACATTGATTGACACATCACTGCCTATTGCATCAGAAGTCGATGGATTCTGAATAATTTTAGTGGATGTATTAGGTGCACTAGACAGTATTCGAGCAACATCAACTTTTTTCATGGTGGAATTATCAATGTAACCTTCAGCCACTGCTGAAGATTTCCATCCTCCATGGCGCTTAATTGTTATTAAGTCACCTCCACTATTAGCCAAGTGTGTCACACTTGAACGCCTAAAGCAATGTCCAGTGAAGAGCTCAGGATTAGGCATATTTAAGTAAGTAGCAATAACTTTTGGTACTTTTCCTATAGTATTAATGCCAATTGGATTATCCACGCAGTGTGATAACGCAACATGCATGTATAAGCAAATACTCTCGGACGAGGTTATATCCTCGTTCCCTTTAAAACAAAACTAGTGTTTAATAAACACAACCTTAAGCATGTATATATTATGTATACATACTGCGGTAGGCCAGGGTTTGTTATGGCCTAATTAACTCTCCGAGGACTTCTCTATTATATATATAGACTGTAGGATAAGTAAAAGGGATTGAGAACATTCTGAGTAATTCAGAATGATTCAGTGTCTGATAGAGAACTAGACAGACAATATCTGCAATAGTAATAAGTCAGAATTGTATCTATTTATAATGTACATAGTTTGTTAACCAATTTCTAAGTGTTGATTAAATTATAAGATGTTACCCGAACTTCTAGTGTATCATTTACAACGATAAGTCGCACTACCTGCTAATCTGTGTGGCTGCCAACGGCCCACGTTACATGGCGATCTCTGCCTACCTACGGCTCAGGACCATTCTGCCAGTCGTGTAAGACTGCAAGGAACATGTAGGAAGCTGGAACGAACCAGAGAAGAAAGGAAACCTACAGTTTGGCAGGTCGAATCAAGAAAATGGGCAAATACGCGACAAGAACGGAGGAAATCATCAACAAGAGCGAACAGAAGCTCCACAAGCAAGAAAGAAGAAACACAGGTATTCCTTTTAAATTAAAGTGAATGAACAGTATAAAACTTTCATAGACATAAACTGTGTTAAAATGTTTAGTTTAAATTGTATACACAATATCACAATATGTGTATTATTTATTTCTGCTACGCAAACATATTGTAGCGTAGTAATATATTCTATAGTTAAAGGTCAAGTTTATTTAAAAACACATATGCACAATGTAATGTAGAAATACTACATTGGCCGTACACTTCCCAATTTTGTTATTGACGCAGAAGTTTAAATATTTTTTTTTTAAGGAAGACGCATATATATATATATATATATATATATATATATATATATATATATATATATATATATATATTTATACACGAAACAATGAAGATATATGTTATATTTCTTTTGCATAAGTTCAATTACGTGCATAAAAATGCATGCGTCTTCATGTTTTAATAAGCGCCATACAAGAATGTTGCAGTTGATATTGTTTATTAAACGAACAAATAAACAATAGCATGTATATTTAAACTAGTCGCGAATAAACAAACATCGAATTCAAATTGAAAATATGTACGTATCGACAAGATAGTTTAATAATACTAGAGTCAAGTTCGCTTATAAGAATGCAGACACACCATTTATTTCTAAACGACGATACTTGGCATTGAAAAAAATATTGTTGACACATGCAAAAGTTCGCAATAAAAAAGAATTAATTTCAAATTAGAGAAACCAATATACGAGGAGTGTTATATTAATTTTATATTACAAGAATTCCGAAAATTTGTCACAAATGCCTTAGAAGTTGATTCCAGTGCCATAACGGTTAGTAACGGGACAATACGATAGCATCCTAATCACGTCTGGAGCTCTATAAGACGACAGAGACCTATCGATTGTACCTTTACGACACCAACAACAGTGCAACCTACAGGACAGATCATCCTAGAGTTGTGGAACTGGCGAAAACGTTAACCAACCGAATCAGACAAACTTCAAAGTAGGAAAAAAGGCAAAAAGACTCCAATTCGCCCCTAGGTCGTGACGAAGCAAGCATGCGCTTCCAGGAAGTGATCCTGCACGGCAAAAAACGCTCTCAGAATTTTTTTTTTAGAGACAGTTATAACAAAAGTGTGTTTTGTTAACTGGTCTCAAGTTTTTCTAGATTGAAGAAAAGGCTTACAGCATAAGGGATCAGCAGCACGTGCCACCTTACTGTAGTCAGAATAAGCTTCACAGGATAGTTCTGCGCAGGAACATGACAGACACGAAATATGTGCTGTCCAGGGAAATACACGAAAAAGTGATTTCCAAAATAATTTTTTCCATGGAGGAAAATAGATAGAAAAACGGAGAGTCGATTTATTTTAAAGTATGGTTGGAAGGGGAGCATAAGAATTGGGAGCAAACGATCATGCACAAAATTGAAGACAAACAATCAAGTATAAGGAATCGGAAACGAACAATCAAAGCAAAGAATTTAAGACAAACAAGCGAACATGAAGAATCCAAGACAAAGAATCGAATGCGAAAGATTAAAAAATTAGAAGGAAGAATTGCAAATACAAAGTAAGTCAACTATTAGATATATACGGAAACATGATATAGAAATAAAATACAAAAAGCGAACAGACTAACAAGATTGAGACAGTGTACAAAGGCCCGATTATTATAGTTATTATTTTTTTTGTAAAACGTACTATTTAGCAGTACATTGAAAATTTATTTAAAGTTTTACAATCTATGTTATATATTTATCATTACAATTTCTATTAGGATATTTATCATCTTACGATTTATATATTTATTATTGTATTGTATTATATTACTGTACTGTATTATATTATTGTATTGTATTGTATGATGTTACAATAGGAATAGGGAAGGTAACCGGAGAGAAAGGTTTTAAAGAAAAGCAAACACCTTAGTGTTGGTTTTCTTTAAACCCTAAGGAGGATGGTGTGATAACGCAACATGCATGTATAAGCAAATACTCTCGGACGAGGTTATATCCTCGTTCCCTTTAAAACAAAACTAGTGTTTAATAAACACAACCTTAAGCATGTATATATTATGTATACATACTGCGGTAGGCCAGGGTTTGTTATGGCCTAATTAACTCTCCGAGGACTTCTCTATTATATATATAGACTGTAGGATAAGTAAAAGGGATTGAGAACATTCTGAGTAATTCAGAATGATTCAGTGTCTGATAGAGAACTAGACAGACAATATCTGCAATAGTAATAAGTCAGAATTGTATCTATTTATAATGTACATAGTTTGTTAACCAATTTCTAAGTGTTGATTAAATTATAAGATGTTACCCGAACTTCTAGTGTATCATTTACAACGATAAGTCGCACTACCTGCTAATCTGTGTGGCTGCCAACGGCCCACGTTACAGCAGGAACCATTTCTATATTGCAGGAAGAAGCGTTTATGTGTAACACGAGTGGGACGAAGTGAACAATATTTTTTAACCAAATCAATCCATAACTTTTCTGCTATAATAAATTGTCTTGGAATATAAGTTTTAGTTTTTGGCACTCTAACCATTATGACATCATTTTTAAACTGTATATCATCTAAAATCATGTTCATGATTTCTTCACGACGACAATCTCCATTATAACCCATTATAAGGATAATCTATCAATATTAATATGACTATTATAACAAAATAATGTAGAACATTAATAAAATACTATTACAAGGATGTTTGTATTACTTACTTTCATTGCCAAATATGTTTTATCATCGGCTTCTATTATAAAACAGTTAATATGATCTATTTCTAAAATGTTGGATTTCTTAGGCTCGTAGCCTTCAGATAATCTTTTTAAATATGCAAGAAGCCTAGAAAATTTTGAGATATCTATATATTTGTATAAATATTTAAACAACATCGTAACATCTAATATGTGGACCACAAGGCCGATGCCTTTTTTATCTTGCTTTCCTTATCAAAATAAGCAATAATTACATTTTCAGTAATATTCGCGATATTATTTTCTTTACACCAAGTTAAAAAGTGCTCGTATTGCTTTTAATAAATATGTCGAGACTTTGTTGGCAAAAGATTTTGCAAATTATCTTCTGCTATTTTGCGAATCTCTGGGGGCGTGGAATTATTTGCTTCGTCCATTTCGTTAATAATTTATTGCATAAATCAATCTTAATTTTAAACTAAAAATGACATATAACACCGCCGATTTTCAAATATTTAAAATGCTCTAGTTAAACATTAATGCTACCAACTTCAAAAAAGAAGATTTCTACAATTTTCTTACAAAACATGCCTCTTATTTTAAGTCTTTTTGAACTTTTAATGTCCGAAATAGAAAAAATAATATAAAATACACGTTTCATAAGACATTTTAGTGCACTTGTTCTTTAGAAAACTCGCCTTGCGGCTCGTTTTCTAAGCTTGAACGCGTGCACTTAAATCATGTCTTATGCAACTTGTACTTTAATATACTATTATTTAAAAAAGTTCAATTAATAATATTTTCGAAATGTCCACCTCTTTGTTGAATGCAGGCTTGTGCCCGAAAGCCAACAGAAGAAGTACTTATCCGAATTTCATACTTGTTTTGTCGGATTTGCTCGGCAGCCAGGTGAATGCGATCCAACAACTCTTCTCTTGTGTTCGAAACTTACGCTTAGACTAAATTTTTCATGTACCCCCATAAATAAAAGTCAAGGGGATTAAGATCGGGTGATCTGGGTGGCCATGTAACAGGACCACCTCGACCAATCCATCTTGTATAATTGACGTTAACCCAATTTCGGACAGCAATTCCAAAATGTGGTGGTGCCCCATCCATTTGAAACCACATGTCTCGTCGAACATTCAGTGGGACATCCTCTAACAGACCTGGCAGTTCGTCAATAAGAAATTGAAGGTAATTGTCCGCATTTAACCTCCCAGGAAGAACGACAGAACCAATCAACAAGTCATCGATTAGGGCCGTCCAAACGTTAATAGAAAATTCATGTTGAAATTTAGATGGGCGTATAGCTTTGGGATTTTCTGATAACCACCTTTGCAGGTTTCTCAAATTTGTAACACCACTTCTCGTGAACGTAGATTCACCTGACCAGAGGACTGTTCTGCAGAAATTAAAATGAAGCCGTGATTGTCTTAACATCCAGGTAGAATAATCTAGACGAGCATAGTCACGTTTTAAAATTCGCCATACTATCGTTCGTGTCACTCCTAGTTGTCTAGCGATTCGACGTACACTGAGAGTTGCATCCCTTGTAACAATAGCTACTGCTTCTTCCTCTAAGACTGCTGGCAAATTTACTCCACGGTCGAAAAGATAATCACACAGTCCGCATTCCCGAAATTGTATGTGTACTTCCAGAAACGTTCTGTAATGAGGAATGCGCCCATCGGGAAACCGATGTCGGTATTCAATAACTGCTTGACGTGCACTGCCGTTACTCCTTTTGTAGATCTCCAAGAAATTACTGTATGCACTACGACACGTGTTTAATTTATTTTAGGATAACATTTTATTATGCAAAGTTAACAATCACAGGCCTATTATTGAATCGTATAACTTTTTTTAAATAAAATCAGTTTGTATTGACTTTAGGATTACATTTTTTTTCAAAATCTGACAATCACATTCATCGATCTGTAACTTTGAAACAAATAAAAATGGATATAGAAGTTTTGCGTTTTTGTTACTTGAAATGAAGTCTACTTTACACTCCTAAAATTTGAACATAACGATACGGAACACTTGTACAGTGTGGACATAAAGTTTGGAACCAAGCTTATAACCGCATTATTTTACATTTTTAGGAAAAACGCTCGGACAGGTAAATTTTCTTCTTTAAAACGCCATCTTTTGACATACATTTTTTTTCTATGACGTCATTGGTTTCCGAGTTATGACGTTATCAACACTTTCTTTAAATGGCAACCATATTATTTTTTTTCTCATTTTTGGTAGATATTTATATCCACCAAATAGTGATATAAAACAATTGGTATGTTGCATCACAATTTTTTTGAAAAAATGATATAAATTTAGAATACAAAGGTATTTTTAATAATATAAAATATTATTAAAAATCTGGTGTGAAGAACACAAATGCAGGTTCACTATTAATATTTTCTGTGAACATGTCCGAATATATCCTATCCCCAGAGACGTAGATACGTATTTCGCTTTTCTACAAGCTCATCGGTACGCCCCTGCTGGAGAAAGGATATTTCCAGGCACATTCACAGAAAAGAACCACCTCGCCCTATACGAAATATATATATATATATATATATATATATATATATATATATATAAATACGAAAATTTTATTTTTGTACAAAATTAAAATTAAATTAAAAAAATACATCTGAACTTAAATTTATTGTAACAGTTAACGTAAATTTTCAAAATGGACCCCACGAACCAACTGACAGTGTCCCAGCTGAGTGTAAACACTTCGTATACTCACCTCAATTATGTCTGGGGATATTTGTGTAAGTTCTACGCGAATTCGTTCTTTTAAATCTTCTAAATTGTTCGGTTTGTTAAAATACACTTTCGATTTCAAATAACCCTACAAAAAAAAGTCTAACGGAGTCAGGTCAGGAGAACGAGGTGGCCATTCTATGGCGCCTCTCCGTCCAATCCATTTATTGGGAAATATTTCGTCAAGATAGTGGCGAACCTCTACACCATAATGGGGAGGCGCCCCATCTTGTTGAAACCAAATATTTGGATGGGGTACATCACCATCCTCGTGATTTGGGAAAATAACAGTGAGCGCTGGAACCAGTTCAAATCTTAAAAATTCTAAATATTGCACAGCAGTCAAATTTCCTTCAAAAAAATATGGTCCTAAAATGCGTCGTCCAATCATTCCAACCCATACGTTAACTTTTCCTCTGCGCTGAGAATGACACGCTTGAGTCCAATGCAATTATGGCGGTGAACAGATCCATTTAGACAGAACTTAGCTTCGTCTGAGAAGACGATGTTTTCCAAGAAATTTGGATTTTGGTCACAACGTAACATTACGTCTTCACAGAACTGCAGTCGATGATCTTCGTCATCCTCATGTAATTCCTATACAAGTCGAACTTTGTAAGGACGATAGTGTTGTTTTTTAAATAAGTTGACTACAAATGAGTGAGCCACCTGATTGGCTAACGCAAGTTGTCTGGTGGAAACATGATGCCTTTCTTCTGCTTCTAGAAGCACATTTAATTTCACATCTTCTCCTACTTGAGGTCTACCTTGCCGTGGTCGATCTTTTACGGATCCAGTTTCGGTAAACTTTCCAACTAGTTTTTTCACCGTAGACCTGGTAATTGGAGGTCTATCAGGGTGTTCATGGTTAAACAAATCGCATGCTTCTGCATGCGTTCTTTGTCTGTCCCCATACCCAACCATAATTAAAATTTCGATTCTTTCTCGCTCAGACAAATGTGCCATTTTTTATATTAGCGAAAATGAACAATTTTTACGCAATATCTCAAAAATTTAACGTCAAAAGTAGAAGTAAATAATTCAACAATGTTGTCGCCATAGAAACAATTTCAAACTAAAATTTTTGTACATAAATTGTATGAAAAGAAGCAAGAATGTCATAAAGAAATATCTTGCAAAAAAGTGCGTGTTTTTGTTTTTGTAAATTTTTTGCATAGTAACATGAGTACATGTGCTTTTGACGATCCGGTTTGTTCAAGAAGAATATTTAAGTCCTCACACAAGACGGAAATGTGAAAAAAACTTACTTACATATTTCAGTAAATTTTGTAAGCTTAATTAGTTTTTGAAATCTTCAATTTTTGGGCGATAATTTTAATTAAGAAATGGTCTGTCACATCATGTCAATTTTTTAACTAAATTAAACTTCTTTCGCCCTTTTTTGTGAAACTATTTAATGTTAAATAAGATTTTTTAATAAGTAATTGGCCGATTGGGAAGACGAATTTCTTTTGACCTGGAGCGAATAACGCAGTCCTCGGCTGGGACAGTGTCAGTTGGTTGGTGGGGTCCATTTTTAAAATTTACGTTAACTGTTACAATAAATTTAAGTTCAGATGTATTTTTTTAATTTAATTTTAATTTTGTACAAAAATAAAATTTTCGTATTTTTTTCTAAATTTATATCATTTTTTCAAAAAAATTGTGATGCAACATACCAATTGTTTTATATCACTATTTGGTGGATATAAATATCTACCAAGAACGAGAAAAAAATAATATGGTTGCCATTTAAAGAAAGTGTTGATAACGTCATCACTCGAAAACCAATGACGTCATAGAAAAAAATTGTATGTCAAAAGATGGCGTTTTAAAAAAGAAAATTTACCTGTCCGAGCGTTTTTCCTAAAAATGTAAAATAATGCGGTTATAAGCTTGGTTCCAAACTTTATGACCACACTGTATACATATAACAAGTGTTCATTCATTGAAAAGTCAATCTAGGTTACTTTGAAATTTTGATAGAATAAGACGCAAATATATTAGCATGTGTTTGTTGTTCCGTAAACGTAAATCCAAATGATATTTGATAATGTTAATCACAAATATCAGTTAGTGCATAAAATAATCGTGCGTCGATTCTGGTTTAAATAAATTGCTTCTCAGTTTTAAAATGGCTTTCACTTTAGAACATAATTTTTTTTTAGTCCAGGCTTATTTTCGAAGTGGTAATAAAATTGATGGTTTATGGGTTTATTCAGTTCAAGATTGCATGGTAGAATTTCAAGTTGAGTTTCCACATTTTGTAATAGATTATATACAATTTAAGAATACTTTGGATAGAACTTTAAAACTTTTTTCTGAAACTGGTAGCCTCTTAAGAAAATCAGGCAGCGGAGCAGTTAAGAAACGTACACCTCAAGTTGTCAATCGTGTTGAAGAAATAATAGAAAATGAACCACAAACATCTGTTCGACATTTGAGTCAACAAATAAACCTTTCTGTTGGTACAACTCACAAGTTATTAAAAAAAGATATGCAACTTTATCCATACCGTGTCACAGCAGTACAAGAATTGTTAAAAATTGATTACCCACGTAGACTACAGTTTTGTAATTGGTTTATAAATATGAACAATAATGGAGAACTTTCGCAAAGAGTCATCTTTACTGATGAAGCATGGTTTTTAAAACGGGATACCTAAATTCACAAAATACAAGAATTTGGAGTAGTGAAAATCCACATGTAATTAATGAAGAATCGCTACATCCAGAGAAAATTGGTGTTTGGGCAGCGATAAGCCAAAGGCGAATCATTGGACCAATTTTTTCAGGGAACGTTCACTACTGAAAGGTACCTTACGGAAATTTTACAACCATTTGTCAATCAGTTGCATGATGATGAACTTCAAAATGCGTATTTCCAACAAAACAGAGCACCTTGTCACTGTACTGCAGAATCTTTGGATTATTTAAGAGAATTTTTTGATGAGCGTATAATTTGTCGAAATACTGAAATTGCCTGGCCTGCACGTTCATGCGATTTAACTCCTTGCGACTTCTTTTTGTGGCCTTATCTAAAAAATAACATATTTCGAACACCTATATTGAATTTGAATGAAAGGCTACAGAGAATCGAACAGAAATGCATGGAAATTAATAACAATCCAGTAATGTTGCGGAATATCATCAGAAATTTTGAACGGAGGATTTTAAAGTGCATTGATCTTGAAGGACAACATTTTCAACATTTGTTATAGTTTTCAATATATACGTATTATTTGTTATTTATTTGTATGTATAAAACTGTCAAAATATACGACTTCGTAGGTTAAGTAGTAAATTTTAATTTACGACATACTTCAAAATGTTCTCAGTAAATCACATGCTACTAGATTGACTTTTCAAATGAACACTTGTTATATATAAAACATGTAAAACCTGCAAGTTAAACAAATTCCCTGAATCTTGATTCCGTTAATCCAGAAATTCGGTTAATCGGGACTATAGTGTATCTAGAATTGATGTATTTTTTAATACATTAAAATGTAAAAATGTAAATTTGTCATTATTAAAACAATGTTCATAAAAAGCAATGCTTTATTTATTTCGTAATTTCTATTGTACCTGAGTGTGAGAGGAAGTAATCAACATATTTAATCAATATAATCTATTAAAATTCAAACCCTATCGAACACACTTAAGTTTGTAAACTAGTATGATTATAATTGTTAATAATACTTTACGCAATTTTCACATTTTTAAATTCATGTGAATTTTCGCATTACACCAGAATATTGCAAAAAAAGAATAAACATTATTATTCAATGCAAATATGTATTAAGTTATCATATCCTTAAGCCACGGTAATAATTTGTGTACCCCTTAGTATTAAAAAAAGTAGGGCAAATTCAGTGTGTTAGTCGAAAATATTTATTCAGATTATAAATTAGACATTGTTATTAAGTAAATACTAATATGCAGGGGTATATAAAAAGGCGAAAATTAATACCTAACAATACAGTCAACTTTACATTAGCAACAATGAAATCAGTTTCGTTTTTGGCAATTTTCATAGCTTTGGCTAAGGTGAATTATTCTTAAGGTAAAAGGCTATAATTGTTGTTAAAATTAATTTTTTCTACTATACAGGCGAACGAGGAGACGTTACAATCAGAAGCTAAAGATATTTGGAAATTACCAAAATTTGAAAAACCAACTGGTGATACGAGAATAATCAATGGTGTTCCAACTATACCTCATTCTCGGCCATACCAAGTAAATTGCTTTCCCATTAATTTACTATGAGAAAAGTCTTGTTAAGGATACATTTAATATCCTTTAATATTTTAATTTCAAACATACATAGAACTTCTAGAAGACTTAACAACGCAAGAGAACTACCAGAGATAACAGAAATTTCATTATTTATAATCCGGCTCGATGGACCAAAATGTGTTGGGGATCGAAGACTAATGTGATGCGGGTCAAAGACCAACATCGGGGTCGTGATTCTAGTAAATGCAGTAATTGCAAACATTTGGTTAGACGAGTCGAACATTCCCAACATTTAGGTCTTCAAGCCGCTACGCATTGGTCTTCGATCCCCAACAAGCCTCTAACTCTATATTTTGTATTTTTTGACAGGTAGCTATGGTAGTGTCCATGTGGGGTGATAAATATTTTTGCAGTGGAACTCTCCTTACTAGAAATTTCGTTTTAACAGCTGCGCACTGTGTTTTTGAGTAATTAATTGCTCTTAAATTCCAAACAAATTTATTTAATTTTTTTTATATTTATTTAGAGCCGATAATGGTACTGTGATTCTGGGTGTTAACAATATTTTTGTTAATGAATCCAGTCAAGTGGAGAAACCGTTTAATTATAGTAACTTGAGGGTTCATGAAAGATTTAGTTACGTAACTGGAGCAAATGACATCGCAACAATCAAGTTTACTACTCCAGTAGACCTCAATCGTAAGTACATTTAAAGATTTTAAAGAATTTTCTACTGCATGACAATTGCATAAATACTCTAGAGTTCTACTACTGGGAATATTACTAGAAATGATATAAAATTTAGCAAATAACCTTATTGTTCGATATACACTTTTGCTTACGCTCGAACCAACTTGCAAAGCATTTATTTTTACTTACTGAAGTTGAGACTTTAGAAAACAGTATCCCGAATCTTTTAACATCTGCTTCATATGAAAGTTGCTCACCACGAATTTGATTTTTAATGTTCGTGGACAAATAAAAATCACAATGAGCTAAATCAGGTAAATATGGGCAATGAGTCCGTCTTCCACATTAATATTAGTATCCCGAATACGTATTTCGATAACTAAGTTGCCATCCTCAGTCGACAAAAATAACACTATTGAACATGAACCACAGTAAAACTAACACAAAAATCGCGAAGCATTTTACAAAGTCTCCTCTTCAGAAATGCACACATGTGTTCGTTCTTACACTCTCTTCTTGTATCTATTCTGAGAAGTCATACAATCAGGTATACGGAATTGGACCGTCGTTGTAAGTGTTATTTTGGTTTTTAATTATACCAATAACATTAATTAATGTTGCGGACACTTCATAGTGAAACATTTTGGTAACTAACTTAGAATAAATCTTAAGAATAAAACACTTGGCTGTAATTCACTAATTTTATTAGAATAACTCTAACATATATTTCTGCTGTTATTCCATTATCAAATAGATATCTTTAAGTCTAACTTATTGGAAGTAAGTGTAAGACTTATATACCCAACGCTTTTATGAATGGGTGGGTGGTTAATTAATACTTACAATAGTATCTAGGAAGTGTGTATTGGAGAAATCTACCTGTGTATTAGTTCCTAATTATGTTTCTTTTTTTATTTCTAAAATGTTTCTAACAAATCTAATCTTTTGCTTGCTACTATTATATCTTTGTTTAACATTGTACTGAATTTTATTTTATTAACATATTATTTTAATATCTAATTTTCTTGGCGAGGAAATATTGTTACATTCGTAATTAAAACGCTAAGAAATAAGTAATTAAACTTCTAGTTTCAAAAATTCTTTTATTGTAAATACCACTACAATATTGTTTCGCCATACAATGGCTTCATCAGGTGGATGAAATACTGAATATGTCCAATACAAGTTTGAATATTTATGTGAAAATTATTGGGGAAATGGTGTTGGAAATTTTTTTTTCTTTTTTTTTTACAATCTTAAATTTAGTAGAGGGGAGTTGTTTAAATCTAGTTGGTCATTTAAAGCTAATCCTAAACTATTGTATCTATTAATTTCTAAGTTTTCTAACAGGTTAAGTTTTTTCTTTTTTCTTGAATGTGTAAAATTTTGTTATCTATATTAAATCTATGATTGATATCTATACAATGACTTGCGAAAGTTGAATCTGTTTTCTTTTCTTTATGGCTTCTCTCGTGTTCTTTCATCCTAATTTTGAATGTCCTCCCCGTTTGTCCTATGTATACCTTATTACAATCTTCGCATGTTAACTTATATACACCAGGGTTTGATTCTTTGTCTATTTTATCTTTGTTGTTTTTAATAATGTTCTGTATAGTATTGTCTGTTTTAAATGATATATGTTCGTTATTAAGTTTTTTAATGAAAGTACCAATTTTTTCCGAAATTTTTGCTAAGTAAGTGATTGAATTATAGGAATCGAATTAAAAATAATATAGTGTTTGCCGTGGTGTTCTAGAAGTCCAGATATGCACCCCATCGAGAACGTGAATGGGGTTACATTGTTAAGACGATGAGCAGGAATAATTTTAGGCCAGCAAATGTCCAAGAATTAAGTAACAAGATCGAGTATATTAAGAAAGATCTGTCACCAGAATTTATACATAATGTCATAACATCTATTCCTAGACGTTTACAAGAGGTCTTAGACAGAAATGGTGCTGAAATAAAATATTAAAAATTAAAACCAAATAATTGCAGTTTTCTGATTAATAAATTCTTGTCTTTCATTTATTCACTCAGTAACATAATTTTATAACAAAATATGTAACATAATTTTGCATGAGAGGTTACAGATAAATGTCAGTATGCTGTCATCTACACATCAATCCAATTATAACGTGTGTTCATTTTAAAAGTCAATCTAGGTTACTTTGAAATTTTGATAGAATAAGACGCATATATATTAGTATGTGTTTGTTGTTCGGTAAACGTAAATCGAAATGACAATTGATAATGTCAATCACATTTGTTATTTATTTGTATGTATGAAACTGTCAAAATATACGACTTCGTAGGTTAAGTAGTAAATTTTAATTTACGACATACTTCAAAATGTTCTCAGTAAATCACATGCTACTAGATTGACTTTTCAAATGAACACCCGTTACAAAAACCGAATTATAATGCTTAATTATAGTGAAAATAAATATCTAATCGTCCGGATTTGAAATGCCGCGATAGTACATAGATAATGAGATTTTAATGATTATCCGAATGGCATCTTTAAATAGCAGTAGTAAACGCAGCAGGATCGCATTAAGGTAGAATATTCTTAAGCCCAATTTTACAATATTCTCCTTTACATTTAATAAACTAATTAGTTTGTTAGTTTCGGAGCAGATTAAAAGAGATTGGCAGGTATAGAAATGTGTATTAAGTAATCACCCCATTAACCGATTTTTGTTTATGAAATTGATTATTTGTTAAATATGTTGTTCTCAATGTATTGTTTACCTTTATTATGAATTTTGTATTTAATATTCTAAATAGTTAATTGGAAAACTTTTGTAGGTATTTGTGGATGAGATTTTAATTACGTCTTCTATATTCTTTGATGATAAATATTTTCAATATTGATCAACATTGTTCAACATGCATTTTCTATTAACTCTTTGGGCGGCCCTAATCGATAACTCGTTGATTGGTCCTGTCGTTCTTCCTGGGAGGTTAAATGCGGACAATCACCTTCAATTTCTTATTGACGAACTGCCACGTCTTTTAGAGGGTGTCCCACTGAATGTTCGACTAGACATGTGATTTCACATGGATGGAGCACCACCACATTTCGGAATTGCTGTCCGAAATTGGGTTAACGTCAATTATACAAGATGGATTGGTCGAGGTGGTCCTGTTGCATGGCCACCCAGATCACCCGATGTTAATCCCCTTGACTTTTATTTATGGTAGTACATTAAAAATTTAGTCTACGCGCAAGTTTCGAACACAAGAGAAGAGTTGTTGGATCGTATTCACCTGGCTGCCGAGCAAATCCGACATAACAAGTATGAAATTCGGATAAGTACTTCTTCTGTTGGCTTACGGGCACAAGCCTGCATTCAACAAGGAGATGGACATTTCGAAAATATTATTAATTACATTACATTTTTTTTTCACGATCTGACAATCACATTCATAGATCTGTAACTTTGAAACAAATAAAAATGGATATACAAGTTTTGCGTTTTCGTTACTTGAAATGAAGTCTACTTTACACTCCTAAAATTTGAACATAACGATACGGGACACTTGTATAGGCTAGAGGACGGCATGAGCATTAGGCACATCGCAAATGAAATAAATGTTGAAAAAAGTCAATGATATATTGCCCATGCCAATACTCTTGAAATAATTAATACTTTTTGCCACCTACTTGTTTTGCTTTTACAGATTTAATATTCTTATCTTGCCGTGGTTTTTGAGAGCTTTAATCTTGAGAAATCCAGATGTCATCAAGAAAAACAAACTGGAGTGCTTCTTCTTCTTCTTCTTCTTCTTCTTCTTCTTCTTCTTCTTCTTCTTCTCTGTTTTGGGTTGGACGCCACCACGTCCAGGCATTTGAGCACACTGCTCTTTGTACTATCCCCAATAGATCTCTCAATTCCACTCTGTTAGTCTTGTGTCCTCGATAGGAGCCACTATTCTCCTCAGGGGAAGTTTGAGTACACTCGAAGGATCCAATAGATCTCTCCCGAAATATTTCTGTCTGAGTTCCTTCAGTTTCTCACACGTGCATATTACATGAATGCTAGTTTCCTCCTGTTTTTTACATCTCCTACGCCAGGGCTCCCTAACCAAGCCCATGGTGTACAAATGCTTCCTTAAAGGACAATGTCCGGTTATTAACCCGGTAATTATTTTAATTTCTCTTTTGCTACTACGAATTAGGTTGGCTGAAAACTTTCCGTCCAGCTCCCTTAGTAGTGTTTTGGTATGGAGTTGATCTTCCGTTAACCTCCATTTATTTTTATGTTCTATTTCTAGCCATAACCAGATCTCCCTTTTAACGGAATCCTTAGTGATTCCACATACAGGTTCTGGTCCTGTGAAGTTCCTATTAGTACCTTCTTTGGCCAGTTTGTCGGCTATCTCATTGCCTTTAATTCCCTCATGTCCTGGCACCCATATCAGCGACACTGTATTGTCTTGTGCCAGGCTATTGAGGACCGGTTTACAATATTTCACCAGCTTAGACCTGGTAAATGGGTTCATAATGGCTTTAATAGCCGCCTGACTATCAGTCATTATGTTAATTTTTTTGCTTGCGCAGCCGGCTTCCCGAATTTCATCGGCGCAGGCTGCAACTGCTAACAATTCGGCCTGGAAAACCATAGTATGTTTCCCCAGACATATCGATATATTCCTTCTAGGGCACATTTCGCATATACCTGCACCTGCCCCCTGACTAGATTGTGATCCATCAGTGTACCAGGTGCCGGCACCACAATCGGTCGAGCGACTTTTTGCCTGTTCCCTGGTCGGTATAAGTATGTTCAGCTTAGCTGTAAACATAATTTCAGGTGCCATGCTGTCCACCGGTATTTGAAATATCGGCTCTTCTAGTATAGTTCCTGTGATATCTGTATGGCTCCCTACAACCTTATTAGGACACCATACGTCATTGGCCTTCAGCCTCAGTATCGCAGCCATTGCCTCCGCCCTTATAAATAGTTCCAGCGGAGGGCATTTTCATTTTATAAACGCATATATTGTTGCATGAACTTATAAACTTCGATATTAAGACCATGCTACAAAGCCAACATTTATTATTTGTCAAACTGTCTGGGTTTGTAGGGGCCGCATCTGTACTCCTTAGTGTTAATTGCTTAGTGTTAATTGCAAGCATTTTAAAATATTTTGAATCTTACTATAATCGGATATCGTTTAGTTTATTAATTAATTCTGTTAAATTTTTTATAGCATATTTCGATTTAAAATTAATTTTTTCCGGTAACGTTTGACTTAGAAATTTACAAAGTCTATATGAGGGGGAATTACATATGATACTACCAGTTATACAAAAGCTTTTATAGATGTGCAATTCCCTTATTTTATTACTTATACTTATACTATTATATATACTATTACTTATATTTTTAATTACATAGTTTTAAACAATCTGCCGTTATGTTATGAGTGGTTTCTAATGCATGATAGCTAACACTAGATTTTTACGATCTTTTGAATTAAATACACGTTCTTTATAACACTAGCTTAAATAAAAGTTCGACTTTTACTAAAACTAGTTCACTTAAGTACGAACTGTCAACTGAATTATTGGCTAGAAATGTAAAACTTTATAAATATCGCAGCTGAAAAACACGGGCACCACTTAACCTATTAGATTCTAGAAATTTTCCCCACCCCTTAGTATCGAGTATACAAAGTATGATTAAAAATTCATTCGTCTTGAGATTGCAACTCAATATTTACTACTTTAAATATTAAAGCAACAAATAAAACCAAACTATCTTTACTCTGTAACAATAAGCACACTGGTAAATGTATAGAGAATTATTAAAAACGAATTTAAAATTAAACTTACGATTGAAAATTAGAGAAGTAGATAAATTGTTCGAACAAGTACATCTACACAACAGCATCGAACTCAATATTTGTTAGAATTTTTACTAAATGGACGTTCATAAAAAGAAATATGCTTATTTGTATCACTATTATTTTTACTATTTCTACTCTAAATTTCGACTTACTAAAAGTAACGTAGCAATCGAATCAAACCTCGTTACCATAAACATGTTTAATTTTTTGTTACAGAGTACATACAATTAGTAAAACTACCTCGTTACATAGAAGTCGGTAATCAATTTACTTGGTGGACAGCCACTATTGTTGGTTGGGGAGCAACTTCTGATACTGCTACAACAATCAATCAAGTTCTTCTCGAAGTCGACACAACGGTTATCACAAACATTGCTTGCGACAAAATGTTTAAAATTATAAACGGCTTCAATATAAGAAGTACTCATATTTGCACTGCAAGAAACACTGGTGTTAGCGCTTGTGGTGGTGACAGTGGTGGCCCTTTACTTATTGGAGACAAACAGGTAAAACCTCTGACAGAATGAACTTTTCTGTTTTCAGGACGGAACTGCGACCTTTTGGGATTGCTTCTTCCTTGAACCGTTTTCCTGGAAAATAGTTTCAGTGCAGCAAGATTAAAAGCTGTGGTCACCCTGAGAATGTTCTGGTAAGAGTGTACGAAACGTCATCCAAGAAAGAAGCAGTGCCAATTACGCTGTTCTAGTCCACAAACCAAGAAGATGAAATTATTCGCAATCACGATGTCTATACATATTCATGCTCCATTTTAGATTGGAATAGTATCGTTTGGGCATCCGCAATCTTGTGAAATTGGCTGGCCGAATGCCTTCACTCGTGTTACATCCTTTTTAAAATGGATCGAAATTCACAGTGACATTATTATTTCTATATGAATATAAAAGAAATTACGATGGAAGGATTTATGTCCAGAATAAAATTAATTTAATATTTGTAAAGTAAAATATTCCTCTTTCTATAGCCTCTAAAAAAAAGACAATAATAAATAAAATTAATGAAAATAAATAGCATTTATTTAGATATAAATATCCCTGAAATTATCAAATAAGTATCTAAAATTTAAACAAATCAATTGAAGTTCATATTTTTTTTTTATTTGCTTTTTAGTTTATTTTGTTTGCGCGATTTGTTTAAGGTGATTTTTTGAGAATATTTGGTACAAACATTTTTATTTTTATATTAGTAATAGTGATAGAACCAATCTAGTGCCAATATTGATGGCATTATATGTAAAAAAAAAATACAATTTTGCATGTGATAATTGTAAAACATTCATTATATCAGAAACTGGCACTGACAGCCACTCTGTCATTAGGGAATACAACCCCGGGCATGTTTTTCAATACTGGGATTAGAGGATTATTGAAGCGTAATCCCGGGATCCCGGGATTACGCAGAAATATCAAAGCATCCAATGTTTGACATCCAAGCCTGCTTCGTAGTTTATTGCCAACATAAGCAGCAGCTGAAAACGCTCGCTCAGGTTCTACACTGGTTGGAGGAATAGACAATAGATATTTCTATGCTAATTCTAAGTGATAGAGTAGTGTCAATTTGGGAAGACACTGACGCAGAAACCAATTTGGAACTTATAAAGAAAAGTGTACCCCAAACGAGAGAGAAAGACATAGTTCTTGCATGTATAGACAGGCCGAATAACATTGACTGTAATATTCTCCAGTTGTCTTCTAGCGTCCGTAAGGTGTCGATCGTGTTCTTTGAGTTAATGTCATTACAAAATCAGTTGTTTGAGTTTATTTTATTACAAAATCAGTTGTTTTCACAACTATTTGGAATAGAAGGCCTTTATATCTGTAGGTATTACATTATTTTTCATGAATTTTTAATAGGATTTGTTGAAACATGTACTTTATTTGTTATAGATTATTATGTCTAGTTTACCGTCCACATCTGGATGTCGTGATCCAGCAGATGTTGAAATACCAGTGAAAAAATAACAAATAAGAACAATCACGGGAAATCATTCATAACGTGCACAATTTTATCAAAAAGAGAAATATGAATGGTAAATTATGTTTTACTCTTTAAATTGTTATAATGTAATTTTTGTCGTATATTGCAAGCAATGATAAACGATAGCAGGAAATAAATATTGTTTGTAGGGAATATTTTTAATGGTATATTAAGTTTTACTCTTTAAATTGTCATAATGTAATTTTTGTCGTATATTGCAAGCAATGATAAACGATAGCAAGAAATAAATATAGTTTGTAGGGAATATTTTTAATGGTAAATTAAGTTTTACTCTTTAAACTGTCATAATGTAATTTTTGTCGTATATTGCAAGCAATGATAAACGATAGCAAGAAATAAATATTGTTTGTAGGGAATATTTTGGACATGGTTGCAGAGGCAACTGGAATTAGTAAAAGCACTATATGTCGTATTATCCGCAAAGCAAAAGCCAGCGACGAAGAAGAGAAATCTAGGGTGAGTAATCCAAGAAGCTCCCCACAATCTACTGTGGATCAATGTGGGGTAGAAATAATCCGTCGCACCATCCATAACTTTCATGTGACCGATAAAGTAAGGCCCACAATAAGGTCTGTGTATAATAGAATAAAAGGCGACGAAGCAATCGGTTTTATGGGCAAACGCACATCTTTTAGAAAATTATTACTACAAATGGGTTTCAGGTTAATATCACAATAACTTCTTATTGAATTTTTATTATAATATTTTTTCTATTTAATATATGGAAGAAAACCAATGACAACAGGAAGCTTTTGATGGAACGTAACGATATACGCGAGTTGAGAGCTACTTACATCAGAAATGTTACGAATTATCTTCGCCAAAATCGTCCCATTATTTATACAGGTAAAGCATAGATTCTTTTTTTTTATAAATTTATTAAATATTATATTTGTAGATGAGACGTATCTACATGCTGGACACACGACTCCTTACGCATGGACTGATAATTCCAATAGTGGTCTTAAGTGCCCGATATCAAAAGGAAAACGCCTCATTATATCACATGCCGGTATGTCTAAAGTTTATAATATAAAAATCGTATTGACATAATTAATGTTGAAGGTAGCGCACAAGGTTTTGTGGATAATGCCCTGCTAATATACCCATCTGGGAAAAAAAGTGGCGATTATCACGACGACATGAACTACGAAAATTTCAAGGAATGGGTTACAAGTAAGCTCATACCAAATTTATCTAAAAATTCGGTCTTGGTGTTAGATAACGCCAGTTATCACAATGTGACTGCGATCAAGCATCCAACTTCCAATACCGTAAAATCAGAAATAATAAAATGGCTTAACGAAAGAGGCATACAATACGAAGATAATTTTACGAAACCGGAGCTGTACAATTTAATTAAAATGTACAAACCCTGTCATACATTATATCGCATAGATGCTATATTGGCAGAGAACGGACACACTGTTTTAAGGTTGCCACCCTATCACCCCGAATTGAACCCCATAGAAAAGATATGGGGTATTGTGAAAAACAGACTGCCAACTAGAAATATAACGTTTATGTTAGATGACGTGGAAAATATTGCTATCGAAGAATTTACCAAAATTACACCAGACGATTGGTCCAGTGTTTGTAGACATGCAGAAAATATTGAAAAGGAATACATCACAAGGGAACATATTATGGACCAATATTGCGAGGAATTCATAATTAATTTGGATAGTGATTCTGAAGACGATATTTTTGATTATTTTTCTGATTAAGTTGATGAATAATTGTTGAAATATAACTTATTTATATGTGTAGTTATCTTTGTATTTATGTCATTAGTAACTAAGGGTATTTATGTATAATTATGTAGTAATAAAAGACGACGTGTAAACAACAAATTATTTTTACTCCGAATGAATATTCATAAATTTACAAATATAAGGAATAAAATCTTGGTAAAAGAAGAAAAACTGCGATATATGCAAATGTTTAAATTATAATGAAAATAAATAATTGAACCAGAAATTGTTGGTTGTATCTCTGTTAAAAATCCCACTTGAAAATAAATAAAATAATACCGCTTTATTATTCATTCAGACAATAGAATGTGTTTATGAAATTATGTTTCATGGCAAACGAACATAATAAATGAAATATGTTGTTTCCGCTGCACACGAAATAAAAATACAAAACGTTTTACGTAAAATTCGAATTTTAAATTGCGCGCTAATTTAGACCCAGCCCGACCTATGTTTTTGAGGGCGTTAATACTCAGGTTGCGCAATTCGCTCGCGCAGATTGGTGTCTTCCCAAAGCGATTTTACTCTATCCACGAACTCTTCCATTTTCGAACAGGCTCATTTCGCGTCTAATACTATTTACCAACCCCGATTCATTTTGTACTTCAGGATCTGGGGATTCCATGCTCTTATTAATTTCCAGCTGTAACTTTCCCTTTGGTGTCAATTGGCGTTGGGAGGTTTGTTGCCTTGGCTCATCATCTGTTTGTGATCCTGACCTTTCTTCCTCTTCCGTGTCATCTCGACTATTTAGTCTTTTATCAATACTCTTTAATTGCGGTCTCACTAAAGCCTGTGTAGGAACTGGAAATAAGTCAAGCCATTCCAAATCCGATAATAACTGATTTTCATCATCTTTTCGTGGATTTTGTAAATAATTCAACACACCAGTTAAATTATCATTTCGTCGTTGCTTTATACGTTCCACTAAGGATGTTTTCATTTTATTGGCGAGTGCTGAGTTTTTGCTAGCCAATTGTTTTATAAGAAATTTCAAAGAGGCATCAGCTGTGCATAAATTAGCATCTCGTCGACAGATTGCTTCTACTGTTAATTTAATTGGGGTCAGCACATCAACAATTTTATTTATAAGAGCTTTTTAAATGCAGGTTTTTAAAAGAGAAAATCGTTCCAGCATGGTTATAAGACTATTCCACCAGGTTTTACAGTCCAAAAGAAGTGACAGCTTGTTTTCATGCTCAATCTTCATATATATTTGAAGTACTGTTTCATTTTTCAATGGTGATCTTTTGAAATACACTACAACTTTGCAGATTTTCTTTATCAGCTCATTAATGTTTTCATCTTTCGTTAACTCTGGTATGTGTTCTCGCGGAAGTTCATTTTGTGACATTAATATTAAACCAAATTCTGGACAGTCTATGTCTTCTAAATTGTACATCATCATCATAGCTATCGTTCATATAATCAGCAGTCACAGCCGGTTCATTTATAGTATCATCTGAGACTGAGGTAGGGCTGTCTTGCCTGTCTTGAAAATAATTCTTTATTTTATAAAGCACATCATAGACGGCCAAATTGATACCATGTGCGAGACACAGTTGGTGTTCAGTGCAAACAAGCTTCCCCACCTTTTTCATAACGTTTGGTCCATCGGTTACAGTAGCCACGATATCAGTTTCCAGGGAAATATCAAATTTGCTTAGACGCACGTTCAATATACGAAGACAATTTTCAGCCGTCATACTTCCATGAATAGGAACGACTCCTAAGCTCCAAATATTTTTATATGAATGAACGTTGACAGACATTATGGACGTTTATTGGACATTGATGTCCACTCGTCGAAAGATAGACTGAATCTTTCACCTGCACTTTTCAAATGTTTTAATTCTGCAGTTACTTACTTTCTGAATTTTTCACTGTAATTCATAACACGCTTTCGAATTGTGACGGCTGATTTTGGTAAATCCGTTTATTTTGCTAATAAGAGAAATTTTCGCAAATCGTCTGAAGTTATGAATACACTGAACGGAAATCCATCTAATGCAATCATTCTTGCCAAAACATCATCCAGGCTATAGTCGGCACTTTTAGTAAAATAATCTTCTAACTTTCGTTTAGCTGGCGGCGGTGCTGTGTTCAGATTTTCAGAATCTTGACTTGTTGAAGCTGTTAAACGATTAACGTCAGCTAAAATCTTAATGTTATGTTTTGATGACAAATGTGTATGTAATCCCTTAGTCGATCCACCCAAAGTCTTGAGAATGGCAGGGCATTGCTTACATTTAACACTGTTCCCGTCTTTCGCAACTAAAAAATACCTCCACGCTGACGACGTATCACTGTTTTTTTATGTTGAACATAGTCTCCCGCCATTTAAAATAACTTTTTCAGATAATTGACTTTTAAATTTAAATGACGCAACCTGCGTGACCTTGTCGCTGGTAGAATAATAAATGAAAAAAGTAAATCCTAATAAGTGTACAAAAAGGGGATATTTATCAATACGTTTTGCACGTATTACGCGGTTGTTATATAATGAAACAGATATGCAAAATACATATCCGTAACTGTAAGTAAGTGTAAGTGTAAGTCGCTTTCTTCCGTCAGATGTCACTGATTAAATTGGTGTCGCCTGATAGAACGAAACTGGTTATGGCTTGGAGACGATTTTAGCGTAAATGTAGATACAGATACAGATCCGTTGTTTAACAGATCTGTATTAATTTGTATATACATTGCTTCACTAGTTCAACCGATGAGGCCTAGATGGCTGAAACATATGTATTGAACAGAAGTAAATGCTAAAAATACGAGGTGTTTGTCCATGTTTACAGTTACGGATATGTATTTTGCATATCTGTTTCATTATATAACAACCGCGTAATACGTGCAAAACGTATTGATAAATATCCCCTTTTTGTATATTTACCGCCATCTGGCGCGTGTTAATGGACAGCACCAATATACGTATTTTTCCGCTTTTTCGTAATAGCCTTGCTATTCGAGCGGAAGGTCGCCTTTTCTGGCCTAGTCGCTTTCTTCCGTCAGATGTCACTGATTAAATTGGTGTCGCCTGATAGAACGAAACTGGTTATGGCTTGGAGACGATTTTAGCGTAAATGTAGATACAGATACAGATCCGTTGTTTAACAGATCTGTATTAATTTGTATATACATTGCTTCACTAGTTTAACCGATGAGGCCTAGATGGCTGAAACATATGTATTGAACAGAAGTAAATGCTAAAAATACGAGGTGTTTGTCCATGTTTACAGTTACGGATATGTATTTTGCATATCTGTTTCACCTAATAAGTGTATTTATACTTTCGTACAGGCAGTCCTCGACGGGGAATCCCTCGCAACAATATTATGATATATCATATGAGGTGATCGGGTGATTCCCCTGTTGGCCCGTTGGGGAATTACTTTAACAATATTATATTGAAGTATGCCGGGCGGGGAAGTCCCTTCTAAGTTACATATTATTTGGGCTGTACCTGTGTAGTTCTTTTATCGTACGTCGTACCTAAAGTTTATTTTTTGTCTTTATGTAATAAGTGCCCTTAATATAATCTAGGTAAAGTCACTGTCAAGGCGCAACGGATTACGAAATGCAAACTGGTAATCCCGAAAATCCCGAGAT
The DNA here is from genome assembly GCA_935421215.2 of Melolontha melolontha. Classification (NCBI taxonomy): domain Eukaryota; kingdom Metazoa; phylum Arthropoda; class Insecta; order Coleoptera; family Scarabaeidae; genus Melolontha; species Melolontha melolontha. The sequence continues at coordinate 16,904,022 of OW285236.1, forward strand.
TAGCCAAGTACAGTCCCGGGATTAACGGGATCAAAACCTGGCCGGGATCTCAAGATCCCGGGATTGTATTCTCTATACTCAAATGAAGTACAGCTTTCAAAAAAGATGTTTCTTGATGAAGAAATTAAAATCAATATAAAATAAAACCCCGAACCAACTTCGAAAATACTTGTTAAGATGATACGCTATATACAAACCTATAAATATATACCTTCATTTGACGCCATCTTGGCAACGATCGTGGCGCTACCATCGGTATTGTTAATTCTCAATATTCCATGCGGTATAGCATGAATAACCCTGGATATTGTTTTTACAGTTATTACGAAACTTCACAAATTAATTTCGCGCAATAATTACATCAACTTATTTTAAAATTTGGATGGCAAATATATTCTATCTTATCTCGTCTTTTCCTACAAATAACAAATACCTGTATCCCTTAATGTTAAGCTTGCGAAATTTAAAGAAGAAATACCATCTATTTACATATTAAAATTACATAATAATGTCGTCCTTGCAGCCTACAAGAATTTTAAGATTATTATCTTAATTGTTTTTTGAGTTAAATTAAAAATATATTGCCTCATATAAATAATATATAAAGAGTGACAAATTATCATCAGATAGACAGATAATTCAGGACACTGGCAAATATGAAGTCGTTTCTTATCTTGGCGTTGTTCGTGGCATTGGCTAAGGTACGCTTCTTAAACTTTATTAGCTATTATCTATTATTGAAATATTATGCATTACAGGCCAAACGTTTATTGGAAGAAACCAATCGCCTGCCAATTGTACAAAAGTTACCAGAATTCCAGATACCATCAAATAGGCCAAGAGTTGTTGGTGGTGAAGAGACCAAACCTCACAGTCGACCGTACCAAGTAAGTTATTCCCGATGTAATTTTAAATATGATAAAAAGTACAGACCTGAAAACCTAATGTATCGACTCGCTTATTTTTTTTTCAGGTAGCGCTCTTATTAACTTTTGAAGACGCTACACATTTTTGCGGTGGAACTCTAATTTCGGAAAATTATGTTTTAACAGCGGGTCATTGCCTTGACGGGTAAGCAAAACGATTGTTTCTTTAAATTAAATTGATGCTTTTACATACCTTCACATACTAAAATTTAAGTTACTATACTAAAGTTTAAAATCCTAACTGCCTATTGCTAGCACTTTAAATAGCTCCACTTAATCTATCCATACAGGGTGACAAAAAAATTAGGGCTTTATTTTTAACTGAAAATAGTACACACAAAATAATGACAAATGAAAAAAATTGTGATAAAAGTTGTAAAGCAACAGAGATATGCACACTTACAATTTAATAGATTCAAGGACACTTGCTATATACAAGCTGTCCCGTGTCGTTATGTTCTAATTTTAGGAGTGTAAAGTAGACTTCATTTCAAGTAACAAAAACGTAAAACTTGTATATCCATTTTTATTTGTTTCAAACTTACAGATCTACGAATGTGATTGAATAATGATTGATAATGAAAAAAAATGTAATCCTAAAGTCAATACAAACTGATTTTATTTAAAAAAGTTCAATTAATAATATTTTCGAAATGTCCATCACTTTGTTGAATGCAGACTTGTGCCCGTAAGCCAACAGAAGAAATACTTATCCGAATGTCATACTTGTTTTGTCGGATTTGCTCGGCAGCAAGGTGAATACAATCCAAACAGCTCTTCTATTGTGTTCGAAACTTGCGCGTAGACTAAATTTTTCATGTACGCCAATAAATAAAAGTCAAGGGGATTTAGGTCGGGTGATAATTTGATAATTGACGTTATCCCAATTTCGGAAAGCAATTCCGAAATGTGGTGGTGCCCCATCCATCGATTAGGGCCGCCCAAACGCTAAAAGGAAATTCATGTTGAAATTTAGATGGGCGTATAGCTTTGGGATTTTCTGACGACCACCTGTGCAGATTTCTCAAATTTGTAACACCACTTCTCGTGAACGTAGATTCACCTGTCCAGAGGACTGTTCTGCAGAAATTAAAATGAAGCCGTGAGTGTCTTAATATCCAGGTAGAATAAATTAGACGAGCATTGGTCTGCCTCAAGCAAACCGTGTCCCCTGCGATAGTGATATGGATATAAGCCCTCACGTTTTAAAATTCGCCAAACTGTCGTTCGTGGCACTCCTAGTTGCCTAGCGATTCGACATACACTGAGGGTTGGATCCCCTTGTAACAATAGCTACTGCTTCTTCCTCTAAGACTGCTGGCAAATTTACTCCTCGGTCGAAAAGATAATCACGCAGTTCGCATTCCCGAAATTGTCTGTGTACTTTCAGAAACGTTCTGTAATGAGGAATGCGCCTATCGGGAAACCGATGTCGATATTCAATAACTGCTTGACGTGCACTGCCATTACAGAAGCCATACACAAAACGCGTGTCCGCATACTCTTGAGAAGAAAATCGGTAAGGCATTTTGAATAAAGAAAACGTGTCCGCTCACTAATAAGCTGTTATATGAACTGAAACGTAATGTAATCCTTTATTAAAAAATGCAACGTTAACAGTCATCTGAACATTTGTTTATTGTATGATATTCATGGTTGGCACTTACGAAATAAGTAAGAACCTTCTCTATCATAAATCAATTTCCAGTACTCTTTTTTGTAGATCTCCACGAAATTACTGTATGTACTACGACACGTGTTTATTTATTTTAGGATAGCATTTTATTATGCGAGTTAACAATCACTGGCCTATTATTGAATCGTACAACTTTTTTTAAAAAAAATCAGTTTGTATTGACTTTAGGATTACATTTTTTTTTCATGATCTAACAATCACATTCATAGATCTGTAACTTTGAAACAAATAAAAATGGATATACGAGCAAGTTTTTCGTTTTTGTTACTTGAAATGAAATCTACTTTACACTCCTAAAATTTGAACATAACGATACGGGACAGCTTGTATATATACCTATACATATATATATATATATATATATATATATATATATATATATCTTTATAATTATAGTTAATGTTTTATCGCTGCCGTTAAATTAAATATTTTTTTAGTTCTTTTTCTATAAATAATTGTAGTTACTATGTTCTCCACTACTGATTGTTATTTTTTATTACTTTGTTCTGTTATTGGTGGATGGAACTGAACGACGTTGGATTAACATGTTACTTCATCTTAATCCTAGGTCGCCCAGTTCCATTTCTCAACATACTTTGCCCATTTCAACAGACCATTTACGTTATATACAAGGCATCGCCGACCGCGTCAGCAAAATCCTTTTCAATCGTGACATCAAAACTATCTTTAAACCTCACAAAACATTATACATCTAGAAACCTATGTTCTTTACGAGATTTCATGCCCGTGACTTGTGACGTGTACATTGACAAAATAAAGCAGGCGGTGAACAATCGTGTTGCTGCGCTCCTAGCACGTATTTCGCAAACCCATTTATCTAAACTACTCAAAAAAGGTATAAAACCCCTTTCCACAATTAATAACCGTATCCTAAATATGAATTTTGACAACTAAGTTGTAATCATCAGTAGGTAAAACCATTAATAAAAGTGTCGCACATGGGGCACAGTAAAGCTAACACATAAAATCGCGCATAACTTTACACGGCCTCCACGTATACACTGAATACAATAAATACACAAACTAAAATTACGTCAACTTACCCCTCTTAAGAACGGCAACACCATGTGTTAATTCTCACGCCCTCAACCTTTTTTACCTCTTTTCTAAGAATGAAAAAAGGCAACTGTATGGGATAGGACCGTTGTCCTAGTAAAATGTATTAAATTTGTTTTTAACGATATGAATGAATGCTTTCGTATTCGTCGAGATCTCTGGAGTTGTTGATGTTTTTCACAAGTTTAACCCTTTTACCGAGACATTATGATCTGTGTCCAATGCATGGTTTGCCACGCTTAATTTTTCTGATCTATTAAATTTAATATGTGATATGTGTTCCTTAAGACGGGTTATTATTGAGCGTTTCGTTTGACCTATATATTTCAAATTACAAACGTGCCTCAAAATCGCTCCCAACTCCGCCCCAAACTGATAGACACTCAATTTCACTGCATCAATATCAACAATAGTAGCAAAAATGGACGTAAATGTCGGCAAAGAATGAGGCAGTTTCAAGGACGTGATTCAAGCCCAGAAATCCAAAGGAGATCATGAACACCTAGTGATTTTAGAACGGTGTAAGCAGTAATTGATACAAATTTTGGACCACAATCAACACGTGAATTAAATTTAACTATCCGTTGGTTAGATAAAGCGATCAATATCCTTTTGGTGTATCTAATCCCAGGATAGAAATACGATTTCCTACCGATCTCTCACATCTTCTATCGGGAAAAGATTCAGAGATTTCGGTGGCTATGGCAAAATATTGATTTAAGCTTGTTCAAGTAGATTAGTCTTGCTACACGTGATCGGGCAATATTTTAGTGAAAAGCTGAATTTCGAATTGTCTTAATGTAGAGAATGCTAGATGGTTGCAAAATTTCTTGAATATAACATTGAGTGGTCATGTTACCTTTAATAAAGACGGGGATAGATCTACTACTATAGACAATACCTCCTCATATTATAAGCTAAGCTTACGATATGCATTTCTTTCCAAAACAATTTTTTTTATTGCGCTTTTCGCCACGTCAGCTTCTGCACCATTTCCGACCATTATGTAGGCTTAAGCAAAAGTGGAATTTGTTTTTTAAAGACTATTGTGTTCCAAGTTCCTCCGTAACCTTTCTCCGCACCACTGAAGTCCGTTTCATCACAGGACGATGTGAGAAAGAAATTTATCACACCAGTCCTAGAAAACGGTCACTTAAAACTAATAATCACAGGCCTGCGATGGTAAAATTGTCTGGATTTTATACAGTGATTTCAATAGATTTTTTGGTGCTGAAAATGGGAAAATTATTTAAAAAATTCCATCACGTAAGGGTTTTTTTACAATCTGGGGTTTTTTGATCTATCTGCATGTATTAGTCTTTTTGAAAAGGACAATTTTGTTAAACCGTTGTTTAAATAAACTATTATAATTTTTTTACTTATGATGATGCAAGAAGTTGATATTCTGAATAAACATACACTAGATTTATGATAAAGAAGTTACAAATAGAAATAATTGAGCATGTCGCAAGACATGCTCAATTCCTGTTACTGCATGTCTACCTCCCCACCTCCACTACAAACATATTGCTATTCTAGACAAAACAGTTAGTTCATTCAATATCTTCTTTACAACTGTGGTGTGAATTTGTGTAATTAGTTGACATTTGTGATTAGTTGCTGAGTTAATTTAATTTTTATTTGACGAGTTTTTTAAAATTAAATTCCAATGGCATCAAGAGGCTGTGTCAATGTGCTCCTTCTGCTATATTTGTGGAAAGTTTACAGTAAAAAAACAACAAAGAAACATTACAGATTTTGTAAAAAAAAGTATATTTTGCATATTTTGGTGTGAAATTCGGAAACCAATACAAACCTTGGGCTCCTCATAAGGTTTGTTCTGTGTGTGTTGAAGAGCTTCGCCAGTGGTCACAAGGAAAAAAACAATCTTTTCGCTTTGGAATGCCTATGGTTTGGAGAGAACCGATCAATCATAGCGATGATTGTTATTTTTGTTCGTGTGTAGTACACGGATTCAATTTAAAAAACAAAAAGGACATCGTTTACCCAAACCTTCGATCCGCAACACGTCCTGGTCCATGGACCAGAAGTACCTGTTCCTCCACTACCAGATACATTAGATGATGTATCTGATGACGAAATGGTTTCACGTACATGCGCAAGTGAACTGGATGAGGGAAGTGATTACTATGATACTGGATGTGATGAGCCAAAACTGTTTGACCAATCTGAATTAAATGATTTGGTGAGGGACTTAAACCTTCCTAAGGACTCAGCTGAGCTTTAGGCTCAAGGTTGAAAGAAAAAAATTTGGTAACACCTAGCACAACATTTTACTGGTTTAGGAACAGAGAAAAAGAGTTTGCTCGATATTATTCCGAAGAAGATGCACTAGTTTTCTGTAATGATGTACCCGGGCTCATGGAACAATTCCACGTAGAATATAATGTTTCTGAATGGAGACTCTTTATTGACTCTTCAAAAAGGAGCCTTAAGGCCGTTCTTCTACACAATGGAAGTAAATATGCTTCTGTACCAGTGGGGCATTCAGTTCATTTAAAAGAGTCTTATGAAAATCTTAAGCTACTTTTAATTAAAATTCGTTACAAGGATTAAGGCTGGACAATTTGTGGTAATTTGAAAGTTCTTTGTTTGTTACTTGGACAACAAAGCGGTTATACTAAATATCCTTGTTTTTTGTGTGGGTGGGATAGTCGTGATAGAAAGCAGCACTATTGTAAAAAGATGTGGCCACCAAGACAAACCTTACAACCTAGAATGAAAAACATTGAAAGAAAAAGTTTAGTAGACCTGAGCAAAGTTTTGCTTCCTCCATTACATATAAAACTAGGGTTAATGAAACAATTTGTGAAGACATTAAAAAAAGATGGAGAGTGCTTCAAGTATCTTTGCAGCCAGTTTCTTCGCTTGTTAGAAGCAAAGATAAAGGAGGGTGTTTTTGTTGGGCCGGATATAAGAAAGCTTATGAAAGATGAAAATTTTGAATCTAAAATGGAGGAAGCAGAAAATCAAGCATGGATAGCCTTCAAAAATGTGGTTACAAATTTTCTTGGCAACAAAAAACATGAAGATTATAAAAATATTGTGCAAAATATGTTAGAAAAATTTAAAACCTTAGGCTGTAACATGAGTTTGAAGGTGCATTTTCTAGATTCGCATCTCGACTACTTCCCTGAAAATCTTGGTGCAGTAAGTGAGGAGCAGGGGGAAAGGCAAGACCTAAAAGAGATGGAGAGAAGATACCAAGGAAGATGATATATAAGCATGATAGCTGATTATTGTTGGATGTTAAAAAGGGATGGTCCACTACGAGATTACAGAAGAAAAAGCACAAAAAGGAGTATGGAAAGACAAAGAAAAAGATATTATAAGGACTTGTAAAGACATAAATAGTATTTTACTGTTTCCTTTCATTAGATTTAATGATATTTGTAAGTAATTTTATTTTTTATGTCCTTTGTAAATAAATTCAAAATGTAACTAAAAATTATTTTTAATTTTTAAAAAATATAATTTGAAGCCTTTTTGTGAAAAATCCTTATGTGATGGAGAAAAATAGAGTTCATATTTGGATTCAGCGCCCAAAAACACATAAGAATCAGCTATCAAATTTAAAACAATTTTTAGAAAGTTAAAAAACGCAGGCCTGTGATAACCTAAGGCATCGATTGTAGCACTCGATGTCCTGTACCTTTTAGTCTTTCTGAAATCCATACCTGACAACAACATGGCGTAATATACAGATTCTTATTCACCACCCTGAGGCAATTTTGTAAATAATAATGCATACACCTTGCAATCCAATAATTCACTTGGCGAAAATTTGTAATTCTTCATAGTGTTTTTATAAAAAATTATAATGTTATTCTTTTTTTTGTTGTCTGAATATTTTCTAACACTTGATGAGACCAATGTTATTTTTTAGGGCCATATCAATCACTGTTGGCCTGGGAATTCACAGTTTATTTGAATCGGAACCAACGCAAATTTATGTAGATGCCAAGAAATTCTTTGTTCACGAGGAATTTGGTTTAAAAAATGATGTTGGAATTATCGAATTAGAAAGTCCAGTTACGCTTGACGGTCGTAAGTACATATAAAGCGTATGCCACAAAATTTGTATTTATTATCGGGATAAAACAAAACAATTAAAATTTGTTTTATTTCAAATTTCATTATTTTTAACTTCGCAAAGTCACGATCGTTTTATTCACACGGGAACTTCATCAGACATATAACTAACTTATGAACATAACATTTCTTTACATAAATGTTTTGGATAGTTAGAAGGGATTTATTAATAAGTCTTTATTACTTAATGTCTATTACGAAAACTTTCACATAAATATTGAACTACGATTTACACAATACAGTACATAAAGTGATAAAACTATGGGTTTGCATTATGTTAAAGAGGTAAGCAGCGCTTTGGAAAAATACAATTGTTACGTGTCCGTAACGCTCAACGCATCGTAACGTTTATTTTGTATTAAATTAGCATTTCTCGAAAACGATTTCGGGACATTGCTTTTCTTACCAATGGCACTCCTTTGTCCTCATCTAGAGACCAGTATAAATCCATTTGTGGCAAAGAATGATACCCTGACAAAATTACAATACCTAACCATTTACGTAAGTCATTCATATCGATGTGAAAATTGTGTCGGTTTTTCCTGCATGCATATTTCTTTGAATAATTTATTATTGCATTGAGAACAGTGTCATCAAAGAACAAGGAAAACAATTCGAAAGGGCTATAATTACCAAACTGTTCTTGTAATTCTCTTACGGTCTTTTCCTCTACATTATTTGGCTGGTTTTTTGCTGGAACGTATGTTTTCTGCTGCCGGTTTTTGCTGCATGCATATTTCTTTGAATAATTTATTATTGCATTGAGGACAGTGTCATCAAAGAACAAGGAAAACAATTCGAAAGGGCTATAATTACCAAACTGTTCTTGTAATTCTCTTACGGTCTTTTCCTCTACATTATTTGGCTGTTTTTTTGCTGGAACGTATGTTTTCTGCCACATTACAGCTTGATGTTTTGAAGAGTGAGCGCGACTTGTTGTTGGTTCCGATGCTAATTCTGTACATGCAGCGCCGTCGCCTATATTCATTACTTCAAATGTACCTGTGATATCATTAGGAATACTATCAGGTGCACACATTTCTGTGTCATCAATGTCTTCCTCGTCTGTTAATTCATCGACATTAGGTTGAATTATTACGACATCTGTATCATCGATGTCAGACATATTTTCAATTATCTCTTCCAAATCTTTATAACTTAGGGCTCATTTTTACTCATAATCGCTTCTAAATGCCTAAAAAATACAATCAAAAATATTCACCATATTCATAAATTATGAAAATAAATGCATACCATATTTTCTAACAAAATAACTTCACTGAATACAAAATTGAAAATTACACACCAGTATATTTATAGAACAATGAACCGCTTGTAGGTATCAAGGAAAACTATTTCATTATGCCTTATTTCAAAATTTTAAACCCTTAGTATATAAAGATGTACATACATATTGCAGTGGAATTTACTTTGAAATTGCTTATTAATTTTTTTATTCACACTACAGCTTATATTGCCGGCTATTCAGTCTAGTAGAATCCACGGACTCCCATCTCATGAATCGTTCCTCGCGGATCAGGTCCAAGTTTTTTATCCGAAAATAAAACGATAAACACAAATAAAAATCTTATCTGTTCATTTGTTAGTTTATTTAAAAAAAAATTTAAAAAAATCCCTCTACAAAGTGTATAGGGTGCTAAAGCATCATCAAACAGTAGCAATGGGGAAACACTCTTTGTGAATAATGACTCGCACACAGAGAAAAACCCCTTGTGACACTCGATCAAACATAAAACTAATAAATACTAGTGAAATTTGTCAAGTTTAACCTCTACTTTGACCCCTTCAAACAAATGTCAAAAACAACTAAGTTTTCGAAACCCACGAAAATTGAATTTTTTGTCATGCGCAAAAATAACACAACAAGGTCAATCCCCACTAAAGAAAACTCCAACCTTGAATTTAAAAATGTTCTCGAATTTTATTTTAAGAAAAAACTTCCCTTACAAAAACATGACAACTTTCTCTAATACCCATATACTACTTTCAAATATAAATTATTACAAGAAATACATGAAATCATAATAATGAAATTAATCGTGATATCAAATATATAAACAAAATATTTTATCAACTTACATAGATCCATGTACAATTTATAAAATGCACGAGAGATATCTTATTCATAAAAAAAATATTTTATAACCATCAAAACACTCGCAAAAATCGAATTAAGATTTACATGCACCTCACAATAAATGCATAAACAACATTCAACCCGATTTTATAAAACAAAGAATAAAATTGAGTATTTTATTCTTTAATAAACCGATCACTTTAAACGTCAAGATATCTCTAACTCAAAATGAAATTTCAACATCCGCCTGAACATCCCTACCATCTATAAAATCAAAATATATACAGACAACACATTTTAATAAATACAATATCCGGAAGAGCGGCAAGTTCAATCCTCTGGTCAACCTAAATATACGAGGGCTAATCAAAATTTCATACATTATAAAAATTTTTACTTATAAAATAAAATATATATATAACGATCCCCGTCTGAAATAAATAAACATACAATTGAAATAGCTAATTTTTTTATATAAATGTACTTCATTATAGAGTTCAAAATTGTTCAATCATTTTTCCTTTCTTGTCCAAGGAAAAATCTATAGCAATATGTATAAAAATATATAACGACAAACCACTATGAAAATAAATTTGTAAACATACACATTTTCGCACTTCCTTGAAGTAATATAGGTACAGCTATCCGCAGGTATACATACACATAAGTGGCCAACGTTGCGATAACGCAACACCAAATGTTTCAGTACAAAAAATCCACTTCAAAGTAAGATAATATTTTTTTTAGAGTTTTCACATAGTTATAATACCCTCTTGAAATGATCTAAGAGCAAACAAACATTATTTTGTAAAATCAAGGGAAGATATAGGAGATAGTATATTAGGGTGTAAAAAACTAAAAAAAGGTCAAACTTTAATTTTTTTTTTCTGATAAACGACTGCGTTATCTAATCAATGTAAAAGTACATATATATTGGTGGTACTTTACACTGTCATCACGTTAAAACAAATCATTTACAGTATAACTTTCAATGATTAAAAAAAATATATATACATTCTGTTGCGTTTTCGCAACGTTGGCGGTTAATGGGTTAATTCATAAACAATACTATTATCGCTGAGCGATATCTCTCTAAGAGGATTTTAGTGTTTGTTTGAGAGACCACGTTGACAACCAACTAATACTATCTAGCAAATTCATCGAAAGTCTCGTTTTAGTACGTATTTGAGTTTCTCTTCTTGTTCTTTTGTTTATTGTGTTGTTTAATTTCTTAATTTAGGTGGTTCAATCTACAGGCGAACAATTCCACCTCGTTCTGTCCCGTTTGTGACATTTCATCTAGGGGAGACGCATCCGGAGTCGCCAGCCCATACAGATAAGCCTTTCTACCTGTTAATTATCAAACCGATATTATTTTTATTTTATTATTTGTTCCTTTGCCTTTGCAATTATTCTTAATTAGCTTTTAGTCAGCCTAAATATTCGCACAGGTGTTTCCCTAAGAAATAACCTGTGTCGTTCGACTAGTCTTTCTTTCTCTTCTTTTTTTTTAAATATTTTCTCGATCGCTTCACGAAGAGTTTAACGAAATTTAATGTTAGAATATTTTTATTTACGTATTTTTGTCTGAACAATTTTTGTTTTATACGTTGCATATATTTAAAACTTACGAAGGTAATTTTTGAGAGAATTTACTCATTAAACAAAATTTCTTACTTAAGGTAGATTTAGTTAGCGGATTATTGTATTCAAGTTAATTTGTGAACCGATAAAAAAAGGAATACGTATTTATTTTTTTTACAGGGCGAAATAATCATTTTAAACTCACTGTTCCAGTGTTTTTTTTTATTGTTACTGATAAGGCCATCTGCCACCTTATAAATGTTAAAATTATAATCGTATCTTATAAAAAATCTCTCTTTATACTCCATAATCTCTTATCTAACTATCATATTAAACACATCAATAAATAGGGTATCTTTGTAGCCACAAAGTTTGTTTTTCGATCCTCAGGATTGGAACTGGTTTCGGTCGGCGGAATTGGCCCTCTGCCCGTGCGCGACTTGCCTTTTTTTTTCTTTTTCCTTTCTGAAAATTGAAGTTGTCAATATAATTTTTCCGAATTTGCGACGTCCAGCGGCATAAAATTCGGTGGCGCCCTTGACCATCAATATTGTAAATTTCATCGTTATTACCTCTGGGTCTCCCCACTCCCTGGGCTGAGGCAGTCTCAGGAGCCGGGTGGGCCGTTGGACGTTGGCAGAAACGGGAGGGTAGGCAATTTTAGTCGCCCCAGACCGGGTCTGCTCCATCTGTATTTCTTTTTTTTTGTACCCAGTACTTTTTTTATTGGGTTAATAGCTCGGCGTTCAGAGTCATAGCACAATATATGACAGTCTGAATGGTCAGATAAATAAATTAAGTAACGGCTAATTATTAATTTCTAATTGATCATTGAGGAGATTGTCGGCTTTCTTTAATTTATTAATTTCAAGTGACTCTAATAAATTAAAATTTTTGCCCTTATTTTGTATGTGTAGTATTTTAAATTCTTTGTTAAAGTTGTGGTTAGCTAAATTAATATGAAACGTATATGAAGAGTCACTTTTATTATTTATAAAGAGAGAAAAATGTTCCTTGATGCGTATTTCAAACGATATGCCTGTCTGTCCAATATTTGTCATGGGGCAACTACCACAAGTTAACTTATAGACCACTGACTTTTTATTGTTATTTGTTGAATGCCGGGCCGCGGTTTGAAAATCTATGCTTTAGACTATAACTAGAAGTACAAATCCCCCATTCCTCTACTTGCCACGATATTTCAAATTATATCTAACACCAGGTCACAGACACCCCGTCAACAGCTGTTGCGGATTAAATCTATCCAATTAATTCTAGATGAAACATCATTCAAAGTCAAACAGAGAATTGGCTTATGTCTAATAAATTGTAACTTATGACTAGTGACCGGACACGAGAGGCACATGACCAATCGCCCATGAGCGTACTATTGAAAATTTGTATTTTTAAAGAGATTTTAATTTTATTTATATAATTGGAAAACAAATGGGTGGTGATTTATAAAATACGAAATACATTTTTATTTGTTCGTTTCGTAGTTCAAGTTGAGTAAAGGAGTATTAATATTAACTAGCAATACTTTCTCAAGGTTCTCTTCTATAAAGTTTGTTCTCTTTGAATGAAAGACATTTTTGTAGATAGAAAACGCCTTTTCTACATCGCAATTGGTTATAGGTGCATACTGGAAATATTCTTTTACTTCAGCGTATTTAGTAGTTAGATTTTGAGGCATTGTCCCCATACGCAATTACCGCAATGTTATTAAATCTGGATTTCTATTAAAAACCGAGTGTAACGTTTGCCGAAGGCCACATCCGAAGTAACTTGGAATATCTTTCAAATTATTAATAGCCACACCTAATGTGGTTAATCCATCATTTAATTTGAGATTTTGATTTTCAAAACAAGTGATTAGTTTTGGGAAATTTCCAAAGTGTTCCTGAAGAAAGTACAACTGATTTTTTAAATTTGAAATTTGTATTAGTTCCTTGCACTCAGAAATAGTTCGAGAATCGTCATTTAAATATGTAACGACATTTTGTAAACTATCAAAATTCTCTGCATAAAAACTAATAGCTTTCAACGATGTTCCCCATCTAGTTATTACTGGAGAGGGAGGCAGTGACAAAGATGGAAGTTTTTCCCTGATAGAGCTACTCTCAATGGTGCTTTCCTGAAAACTTTTTTAAAAGCGGATACAAGTCTATCAACTTCTGGAAAGGTGTACATTCACAGATTCTGTTGACAGCATGTGCTACACAAGTAATATGCAGCATATTAGGATATGTTTCTTTTAATAGTCTGCCTGTTTTTAACATATATGCAGCACTGTGACTGACAAACAAAAGTACTTTTTCTTTGTACCTGTCGTCCGAATGAAACATTTGGTGCATATTCTCGTAAATGGTTTTAACTACTGTTTCCGCATCAACTGTATTTATAACTTTTGTTGCTATTACATATGCGTTGTATGGAATAGTTGGATATAGTAGTACACCAGCTACAACATTTACCACACAGCGTCCTAATATATCGACAGGTTCGTCGGCACTTATCCATATATACTGGTATGAAAGATGGCTTCTAATGCGTTCTACTGCTTTCGTGTAGCACTTAGAAACATAATATTTGCATAAGGTGGATTCATCAGGAACATTTCCACCAGTATATTTTTGGAGAAATATTTTGATGGTGGAATTGGGAAGTTTATTTAATGGAATATTTGCCGCCATTCAAATTTCAAGGAGATTTTCATTAAAATTGTCAGATTCCAACGAGTGTAATTTCTGTGTATGTGTTTGCGATGCTAAGTGACGTTTTACGTGCAATTTGTTGGAATTGTTTAACGATATTTTACAGACTTTGTAATAAATTTCGGAATCACTGGCAATGGACTTACAAATAGTACGACCCTTAATCCAACTCGCCATTGTTTCACGATGCCATTCTCGACGTTCCATATCATATCTGAAAAAGTAACTTAAACAATATTCTAGATGTAAATAAATGAAAATTAAACGTGTATGCGTAAGTTATTGAAACTTAACGAAATTCACTGCGACACTTACGTCAAAATAATTGGGAGAAGTAGATTTGATGAAACGATATTAAACAGGATCTATTACAAAAATTGCGAAGTATGAATTGCATACTTCGTAATTTACAGTTAAAACAATGAAAAAAAAAGAACTAACTCACCGTACTTTATTTATCATACGAAATATAAACTAATAAATAAATAAATTATAAAAACTCTTCACGCTTCTATCTACGCCCTTGAAGAAAGTAATTTAAGTGTAATATTAAGGAATTGCGTCACAATTCAACCACAAGAAACAGATGTGCGGTTAGCCGAATGAGTAGTGCTACTCAATAACTGCGTATTGTACTCAACGATGTTATAGACTATTTAGATGGTCCATCGTAATTTGGGCCTGATGCGTCCAGTCTCTACTTATGGCATTTAATAAAACATAGTATGGATTTACCACAGACATTCATTCCTCAGTCCACATCTGCCCTGACATAAAGCCTTTCTAAACATTCGTTATTAACTGAATAATGCTATTTTAACTGTTTTTAATGGTTTTTATTTTTTATTGTAGAATATATAGATGTAATAAAACTTCCCTCACATTCCGACGTCGAAAATAAATACTTATACGAATCAGCGACTTTAAGTGGTTGGGGAGTATATTCTGAGAACGATTACGTTCTTAGTCCAGTTCTACAAGAAGTTGAAGTAGAAGTCATAACAAATCTGGCTTGTTATCTAAAATATAATCTTCTTTTACATTTTGATATCGTTCATCCTAGCACAATATGCACTGCCGGTTACGATGGTGTCGGAGTTTGCTCAGGTGATAGTGGTGGACCACTGGTTGTTGGTGACACTTTGGTATGTTTTCAATTACTTTTAAAATTTTAGAAGCCTAACCGTAATGTTGTGTAATATTTTCAGATTGGTATTGCATCCTTTACATTTGTCGGATATTGTGAACGTGGTTTTCCCTCTGGCTATACCCGAGTAACCTCGTATTTGGACTGGATTGAAGAAAACACAGATGTTAAAATTTCACTTTAAACGTGTCAACTAAATGTAATAGGAACAAATCAAATCCTATAGTTGTAATGAATGGATGTGAATTAATAAAATAATAAAAGAAATTCCACTAAAAAATGTTTATATTTGTTATTGTTAAATCTAATTAGACTTTAACGATTAGATAAAATAAAACAATAACTTTGTTATACCACTTTATTCACATATAATAATGACCGCGGTTTCGACATACAATGTCATTATCAAACTGCAAAAGTTACATGCCTACATCGATCTTATAAATGACACAAAAATATATGGGGGTGGTTTATGATGCTATTTAAAATTACTACTATATAGTTAACATTTGGAACTTACTGCAAGTGAGAATTAATGAATATTAAATCTCATTCTTACATGTAAATGTCGACTTATGTGATGCGTTCATAACTACAATCCGACAATCTAAGTTTGTACCAGTATGCAGAACACACCCATTCGCGAAAACGAACTTCCTGGTAATTTGGTTAATTAAGAATTGCTGAAAAAACAAGTCAATCAACAATCATTGATTACAAGTTAACATTTAACGTTGAAAATCACATAAAATTAAAATAAAAATAGCTAAAAGGAACAGGTAGGGAGACATTAAGGTGATTAACAACTGTATGAAAGTTGAATTACACTACAATAAGTAAAGAGAACAAAGAAAAGACAAATAAAACTCACATTTGTTGTTTGTTTTTTTACAAGGGTACGCATTCAAGTGACACATGTGTTTGGACATCCGGGACCAATTTTCTTAGAACGAACGTGCTTGTGCGGATTTTGTAAGTGAACTAATACTTTAGTTTGCGGGGGGTTTTAATTTCTGTTTTTTGGAATGAGCATGGTGGTCAGGACCGTATTTAGGGGTATGTGTTTATGTTGTTTTTTCTAATGGGCGCTATTTTTTTCCCGTTTTTGTCTTGTGCGTGCAGGGGTTTTTTTTTTATTTTTCTATTGTTTTATGAGAGGGTAATAGAGTAAAGCAGTTTGATTTTTTGCGAATTGTGAAAAAATCAAACTGCTTATAGAAACACCAATTGACACTAAAACATAATTTTGATTTTGAAAACACCAAAGTAATAACACAAAAAAAGAACACAAAAGCTAGAGAGGTCTTAGAAATGATACACATTTTCAAAAATAGCAAAACAATCAACGACAGAAACGAAATCGATGGGCTTTCAAAACTCTATTACCCTCTCATAAAACAATAGAAAAATAAAAAAAAACCCCCCTGCACGCACAAGACAAAAACGGGAAAAAAATAGCGCCCATTAGAAAAAACAACATAAACACATACCCCTAAATACGGTCCTGACCACCATGCTCATTCCAAAAAACAGAAATTAAAACCCCCCGCAAACTAAAGTATTAGTTCACTTACAAAATCCGCACAAGCACGTTCGTTCTAAGAAAATTGGTCCCGGATGTCCAAACACATGTGTCACTTGAATGCGTACCCTTGTAAAAAAACAAACAACAAATGTGAGTTTTATTTGTCTGTTCTTTGTTCTCTTTACTTATTGTAGTGTAATTCAACTTTCCAATCAGTCATACAGTTGTTAATCACCTTAATGTCTCCCTACCTGTTCCTTTTAGCTATTTTTATTTTAATTTTATGTAATTTTCAACGTTAAATGTTAACTCAATTTGTAATCATTTTTTAATCTAATTTTAAACTTAAAATTGTTAATAATTGTTAAGTCTCCAATTAGTTCATACAGATATTAACCACATTAATGTCGCCCTACCATTCTAAGCTATTTTAATTTAATGTTATTTAATTTTCAACGTAAAAGGCTAACCTAATTCGTAATTCATTTCTTAATATAATTTTAAATTTAAAATTGTTAATTTAATTGTTATATCACACAAAACAAACACAGTTCTCATGTTCATTGTAATGATTCTTGTTTCCAGATGCTTGAAAAAGACTGAAATGATAAAAGTCGAAACGTCGCAAACAAACATCTAAATTCAATAAAAGGTCGCTAAAACCAATAAAAATCTATTATTTTTAATATATATATATATATATATATATATATATATATATATATATATATATATATATATGTATATATATAGTAAACTTAATAAATCGGCGATTAAAGGTATGGTTTATTACTTCAAAGTATATATATTTAAAACAACCCTACATTTTTCGGCAATGATGCCTTTGTCAAGGGAATAAAAAATATAAATGACAGAATATAAATGTCAAATAATTTAGTTGCTATGGTTTAAATTATTCAAAGATACATTCCAATAATAATAATAAATCATGCCTTAGTATTCCAAAAAATAGATAGCAAGGTGTGAACATATGTGTTGTTCGCTGCTAGCAGCTTGTGTTTCTTTCTGGGTATGAACTTGTGTGTTGGTTGCTGCTGGCAGCTTGCGTCTGTCTCTGGATGTGTGGTTTTGTATTTGTGTAAGCGCTTAAGTGTAAGGTTTTGTATGTTGGTGCGCTCGTGCGTGTGTTTAGTGACCGGTCGCGTAAATTTAGAGAGATCGGATAACCAGCCGTTGCGTAGGGCCGCCAACCCTTTCCCGGCAACTTCTTTACTTTTCCGTGCACTTTTACGTTTTCAGTAAAGTACTTATGTATATTTGACCACTTGATTTTCAACAATTTACCACTTCAATCTTCATACGTAAATTTGGAGTGCTTCAATTTTCCTTACGTATAAATGACAAACTGTTTCATGTATTGTATATACAACGTAACAAGTGTTCATTTGAAAAGTCAATCTAGTAGCATGTGATTTACTGAGAACATTTTGAAGTATGTCGTAAATTAAAATTTACTACTTAACCTACGAAGTCGTATATTTTGACAGTTTCATACATACAAATAAATAACAAATAATAGGTATTTATTGAAAACTATAACAAATGTTGAAAATGTTGTCCTTCAAGATCAATGCACTTTAAAATCCTCCGTTCAAAATTTCTGATGATACTCTGCAACATTACTGGATTGTTATTAATTTCCATGCATTTCTGTCCAATTCTCTGTAGCATATCATTCAAATTCAATCTAGGTGTTCGAAATATGTTATTTTTTAGATAAGGCCACAAAAAGAAATCGCAAGGTGTTAAATCGCATGAGGCCAGACAATTTCAGTATTTCGACTAATTATACGCTCATACGCTTATACGACAAGGTGCTCCGTCTTGTTGGAAATATGCATTTTGAAGTTCATCATCATGCAACTGATTGACAAATGGTTGTAAAATTTCCGTACGGTACCTTTGAGCAGTTAACGTTCCCTGAAAAAATATTGGTCCATTGATTCGCCTTTGGCTTATCGCTGCCCAAACCAATTTTCTCTGGATGTAGCGATTTTTCATTAATTACATGTGGATTTTCACTACTCCAAATTCTTGTATTTTGTGAATTTAGGTATCCCGTTTTATAAAACCATACTTCATCAGTAAAGATGACTCTTTGGGAAAGTTCTCCATTATTGTTCATATTTACAAACCAATTACAAAACTGTAGTCTACGTGGGTAATCAATTTCTAACAATTCTTGTACTGCTGTGACACGGTATGGATAAAGTTGCATATCTTTTTTTAATAACTTGTGAGTTGTACCAACAGAAAGGTTTATTTGTTGACTCAAATGTCGAACAGATGTTTGTGGTTCATTTTCCATTATTTCAACACGATTGACAACTTGAGGTGTACGTTTCTTAACTGCTCCGCTGCCTGATTTTCTTAAGAGACTACCAGTTTCAGAAAAAAGTTTTAAAGTTCTATCCAAAGTATTCTTAAATTGTATATAATCTCTTACAGAATGTGGAAACTCAACTTGAAATTCTACAATGCAATCTTGAACTGAATAAACCCATAAACCATCAATTTTATTACCACTTCGAAAATAAGCCTGGACTAAAAAAATTGTATGTTCTAAAGTGAAAGCCATTTTAAAACTGAGAAGCAATTTATTTAAACCAGAATCGACGCACGATTATTTTATGCACTAACTGATATTTGTGATTGACATTATCAAATGTCATTTGGATTTACGTTTACGGAACAACAAACACATATTAATATATTTGCGTTTTATTCTATCAAAATTTCAAAGTAACCTAGATTGACTTTTCAAATGAACATTTGTTATAGTACCCTATTTATTTATCTTCTGAGGATATCAATTTATCAATATTTGGAATCCCCAATATTTTCTGGTCCGTTCGTTTACTTTATTATTGTCTTTTCCTTCGCCTATGCTTGATAACAATTGCTGAACATAATTCTTTTAATTCTTCATGTCTATAAAAAGGTTACGTTCACATACATATACAGAATTTTAAACTGTAACATACCGTTTTTAGTACTACTTGACAAGAATATCTCCCAAGTCTACAGAAATCTCACCATTTTATAATACTTAAAACAACCAGAAATTGCAAGAAATTTACATTATGGTCTAAGAAAAATATTTTAATAATTTATTTTCACAACTGTCAGAAAATAACACCGATACAGCGACATCTATCGCCTACGAAATGAATGAGTATGTTCATTCGTCCGTTAAAACCGATTTAACGCGTGCTAGTGTCGTGATCACTCTATATGTTCGGCGAAAAGACCGTAATTTTCGCATTTTTAAATTTATATGAATTTTTGCATTACACTAGAACATTGCGAAAAAAAAAACATTGTTATTCAATCCAAATATGTATTAAATTATTACAATATTAAGCCACTGCAAATAAAACATAACGATTTTTGTATTAAAAAAAGTAGGGCAAGTTCAGTCAGTTAGTTAAAAATATTTGTTCAGATTATAAATTGGAGCAAATACTAATACGGAGGAATATAAATAAACGCGAAAATTAATAGCTAGCGGATACAGTAAACTTCACATTAACAACAATGAAAGTATTTGCACTTTTGGCAATCTTCATAGCTTTGGCTAAGGTTAATTTTTATTAAGGTGAAAGTCGATAATTATTGTTGAAATAATTTTTTTCTCCAATACAGGCTAACGATGAAGCGTTACAATCAAAAGCTAAAGATATTATTTGGAAATTACCAAAATTTGAAAGACCAACTGGTGATTCGAGAATAATCAATGGCGTTCCAACTATACCCCATTCTCGACCGTATCAAGTAAATCCCCTTTCCATTAATTTACAAACTAGATATATCTTTATATTAGACATCGAAATTCTAGAAGACTTAACAATGCAAAGACCGAATGGTGTTGGGGATCGAAGACGAATGTGATGGGACTCGAAGACCAACATCGGGGTCGTGATTCTAGTAATTGGAGTCATCGCAAACATTTGATTGCACGACCCGAACGTCCCAAATTTTGGTCTTCGACCAGCTACATATCCGTCTTCGATCCCCAACAAGCCTATAACTCTATATTATGTATTTTTTACAGGCAGCTATGATAGTATCCATCTGGAGTGATGATTATTTTTGCAGTGGGACTCTTCTTTCTAGAAAATTCGTTTTAACAGCTGCGCACTGCGTTTTTGTGTAATCACCACTACTGCTCATAAATTCGAAACGAATTAATTTTTATTTTATTAACTTAGAGCCGATAACGGTACTGTGATTCTGGGCGCCAATAATATTTTTGAAGATGAAGCCAGTCAAGTGGAGAGACCGTTTACTTATGATAACTTAAGAGTCCACGAAGGATGGGATATGAATACCGCAGCTAATGATATCGCGACTATCGAGCTTTCTACTCCAGTAGAGCTCAATGGTAAGTAAATTTAAGTAATTTTAAGAATTTTTTAATCATATGAGGGCTAACAAGAAATAGCCTATCTATGTGTAAACACATCAAGTATTGTCAAAACAAATTAATACGAATATGTTAAAAACATATCTGTAACCGTACACATGAACATACACCAATTCCATTATAACTACAGACACTGATGAGATCGTTAGATAGAAAAGCATGTGGGGTAATGTTAAGTATACGGGAAGTGAAAGTTATCGGATAAAAAGTGGTGGAACTTGTAAAGGATGCTACCGTTCACACGCAGGCGCAATCTTAGCGTAATGAAGATGTTCGAAAAATGTAGAGATCGGCAGTCGTAACGCACAATTTAAAAGGGTGCCTCTATTTATCGTGTATGCTCTTAGTCAGTGGAAACGGACGTGAATTAAATAAGCATGCGCTTACAGACTGCTAAATTGAAACAAAACATCAGACTAAACTAAAGAAGGGGTACCTAAATTAAAAATATTGAATTGATAATAGTTAATTCGTATATTGACAAAAGACAAGTATTACCAAAATGGCTTTCAAGTCACAAACGACTTTACGTTGTGATAGAATGACAATTGAAAATGAACACTCGGTATATTATGACATTAATATATATGGATAGTAGAGTGGTCCTTATTTTTCAACTTTGTTGTTTTGACCGTAACTTCCCCTCAAAATGTTCGTTATAGTATAAAAATACGGTGTGCAAACAATTATCACGATTGGGCGAGGTTAAGACGTCGCGCATCGCTTTTGAAATTTGCTTCAAAAATATTAAAAATAAAATTTTCTTGGTTGTAAAAAATATATTTATTTATACTAAAAAATATATTTGACTTTAATTTTAACATATTTTAAATTTCCTTGAGACGATGTCGTCTTAAAGCTTCTCTGGTTTTCATTTAAAACTAAATTTTTAAGGACTAGAATACAATGTAAAATACAAAAAGTAAAATCTATGTATTTATATACATATATTGTGACATATTTCTTAAGAGAATAAATGAAAATTAATAAAAAGATAGAAGAATGGTTTATTTTTGGAAAACAGAGTTAATAAATAGGAAAAACATAAAACATTCACTTATTCCTTGTGGCCACAGATTTGATAATGTTACAAGATCTCGGTCTGACAAGGGATAAATAAAAATGCTTTGCTTTTAGTTATTTACATGTTATTTTATTTCAAAAGAGAATATTTGTTCACATTGGGGTAGAGTTTCCGATAATCGGTAACAATTTGCACTATCTATTGCTTTTTTTCTTCATCTATGGATAACACTAAATTAAAATCTTCCATTAGCTTAACAGTAATAAATATAATTTAAGGCAATAAATAGCTTTCGACGTCCAACGGGTGTGATGAAATGCACCAGGCTTTTTGAAGGTAAATTCCGAAACTGTACCACCAAGAAAAACTATACTTAATTGAAGAAGCTCTTTATAATCATCACGTGGTTGTTTTACTTCAAAATTTTGAGATGCAAATTTTATAATCTCGGATACACTCCCAACTGCATCCTTCGCTTTCTGATCTTCAACACCACTCATAAAGTTAATTTTGTCAATTTTGATCCAAGCGTCTCTAAACTTCTGTCTTAGGTTTGCGGTCATTTTTTTACACTTTTTACACAAGCTTTTATTTTTAACACTATTTCTGTTAAGTAACACATTCTTCTAATTGGCAATTTTAATCAATTGTCATTTTATAGGGGAAGTCCCTTTTTAATTTTCTTAAATGCTGCCCCACAGTGATGCCAACTTTTCTTAACAAAAACGCGTAAAAGTATTCGGAAAAAAGGATAAAAAAGCTATATTTAGAAGTCGTTGGCTTAAAAAAATATCTATACTTGAAATTATTATCAGGATATGTAAATTAATTTAGTTGCCGCCACAATTTTTGAAATTTGATTCCAATTAAATTTTTATAATCAAATTCTTGTTACAAATCGTGGCAGTTACCGTAAATTTAATTAAGTTATAATAATAAAGTTATAGGTAAATTGTATACTAAAAAATATAAATACATAAAAAAATATATATTTCTGTTCATTTTACCAAGGGGTCCCCTTGAGAGGCAGTGCGCCTTCTCTTTGTTCGATACATAATTCGACGCATAATTTTTTGCATACCGTATTTTTACACAAAAATCTAAAGACCACCCTAATGTATATCCAACAAAAACAAAAATATTACATTAAATTTGTATCGTATCAAAAAAATGATCCAAAAATATAATAAATTGAGTTAAATAGCAAAATGCACCAAAAATATGACAATTTAGTTATTCAAGTGATTTCCAATTAACTTATACCTAGGATCAAAAATCTAGTTCTACCTCAGATCTGTGGCTGAACCTTACAATGGAATTACACACAGTATATTACCTAAGTATTAGTAAAATGTTATCAAGAAAAGTAATAATTTTTTTTTTGCACTGTGGCACTAATTAAGCCTGCACGTATGCTTATAGTCACACTAGTAAACAACGTCAAATAAATGTCTAAAGAAAACACAAGCTATTGTTTATTATTATTTCTATGGTACTTTGATTATTCTTCTGTTGTATCTTATTGAAATTTTCATCGTTTCTTAATACGAATAAAATAAGTCCTTTCTGTAAATTTCATTAAAATATATCTACGTTTAGTTATGGCGGCCAGTATATATCTAGGATGTTTTACAAAATTGCCGTTAAATTATTCACAACTAAAATAACCATTTATTTAAATACAAAATTATTTTTAAAATAAATTCTGTAACTATATAAGTACGATAATTAATTTTATATTTATGTAATAATCAAATAAATTCTTTAAAAAAAATAGGTGAAATACCCGATAATTTACAAAAGTTATAAATATACATATATACGAATTTAGCTTTTTGTTACAGAGTTCATACAATTAGTAAAACTACCCCGTTACAGAGATGTTGGCAATCAATTTACTTGGAGGACTGCCACTATTGTTGGTTGGGGAGCAACTTCTGATACTGCGGCTACAATTAGTCCAATTCTTCTCGAAGTCGACGCAAGGGTTATCACAAATATTGTTTGCAACAAAATGTACAAAATTATAAATGGCTACAATATAAGAAGTACTCATATTTGCATTGGTGCTAGTGCTTGTGGTGGTGACAGTGGTGGTCCTTTACTTATTGCAGAAAAACAGGTAACTTCTGATAGCATAAACTGGCCTGTTGTTGGGCATAGTTTCTTTTCTGTTTTCAAGATGAAACGGCATCTTTGGCATTGCCTCTTTGTTGAATAGTTTTCCTGGAAAATAGTTTCAGTGCAAAAAGATTATCAGCAGTAGTCGCTCTGAGAATGTTCTGGTAAGAGTGTACAAAACGTCGGTTAAGAAAGAAGCAATGCCAATGGCACTTTTCCAGCCCAGAAACCGAGAAGAAGAAATTCTTTTCAGTTACGATATCTATAGATATCCATACTTTATTTTAGATTGGAATAGTATCGTTTGGACATCCTCAATCTTGTGAAATTGGCTGGCCGGAGGTTTTCACTCGTGTTACATCCTTTTTGAAATGGATCGAGTCTAATAGTGACATTATAATTCCTATATGAATATAAATGAAATTGCCATGGAAGGATTTATGTCCAGTATTAGATTAATTTAATATTTTTGAAACAAAATATCTTTGTAACTTCTCAAAAAAAAATAATAAATAAAATGTATGAAAATTAATAGCATTTATTTACTTATAGATATCCATCAAATTACCTAATAATTACTTAAAATAGTTAATATTATATGAGAAGGAGTTGTGTATTACAGATTTAGATTTAGTAGTTTACAATACTATAGAAAGGCAAATATAAATACAAAGAGTTACATTGCTTAGCTTACTTATTCTTATTATTATTAGTAGAGCAGACCAATTTCCGTGCGCGCCATGTGCGCCGATGTGAGGATGATTGTATTGCATCAGAACTAATAAAAAGCATTCAGTATGTGTTTGGTACTTGCTTAGACTGCATGTAAGTGTAAGCATGCGTAATAAAATGTCGTCGACACATAAATCGAGAAAACGACCGTTGTCAGACTAAGTGAATAAGTTTATTATGGATTTCCCGGACTTAATATACGATGACTCAAAAATTAAATGTTTAGTGTACAATACATATCTAATGTGTTGGTCAAAAACACATTGTAAAGAACACGTAAGCAGTTCGAAGCACATAACAAAATTAATCGACAACAGTTTATACATGAACTATATGTAACTATGATTGTGTGTACACTGCCGTTTACCTTGTTAAGTAATGATCATTTATTTCATTTTGGAATAAATACGCGAATCAAACATTACCGAGCACGACAACGTTACGAAGGAATTTACCATCGGTGCGTAAACGGGTTGAAAACAAAATCAAAGCCGAACTGAAAAATAAAAAACTGCGGTTATGTGTGGACGAAACAACTGACAGCAAAAAACAATATGTAGTTAATGTGATGGCGTGTAATATGGAACCACATCAACCAACGTCTTCAATTTTATTAGCATCTGGACGACTAGAACAATGTAATGTCGATAAAATTTCAGACGTGCTATTAGATACTTTGGAAAAATTTAAACTTTCGAAAGACCAAGTATTAATGTTTATGACCGATGGTGCCGCAACCATGTGTTCTGTAGGCCGGTCTCTTAGAAAATATTGTCCTAACTTGTTACATATTACTTGTAAACTCCATGCTCTACACCTTGTGGCAGAACAGGTTCGTAGATGTTATCCAGAGGTAGATGCTTTAATATCGAGTACAAAGACAGTATTCCTGAAATCTCAAAAACGTATTCGGAAATTTCACGGATTGTGTCCCCATACCCCTGAGCCACCACAGCCGATTCTGACACGTTGGGGTACATGGTTACGGGCGGAGTTTTACTATCATGAACATTTTGAAAAAATTAAGGACGTGGTTTTATCATTCGATCCGAAAGAAAGTGCAGCTATCAATACAAGCCAGAAAAAATTTCAAGATGCCCAGATTAAAATGGATTTACAAAGTATTCGTGAGAATTACTTGGGACTAGAAGAAGCAATAACAAAATTAGAAAATTCGTCGCTGTCGTTAGAGAAATCACTGCAAATCGTTAAAGAGGTTCACGCACAAATGTGTGCTGTAGAAGACGCAAAAAGTGAAAGTGTTCTAATTAAATTTGAAAGTGTTTTAGACCGAAATGCAGATTTTGACACCTTAACACGTATTTGTGAGAGCACGTCTACAGATGCGTTAAGTTGCTTAAAAAAGTATTTTGATTATGCGAATATAACATCACTAGATGTAGAACGCTCGTTTTCCGAATATAAACATATTCAGGCCTCACGGCGGACATGCTTTTTAAGAAATAACCTTAGAAACGCACCTGATGTTGAAAATATACAATCGAGTTTCTCCAGTTTGTCAATCCTTGGAACACGCTTAAAACGGTAAGTGTTTTTTAAATCCTCTGTCGTGCACACAATCACTGATTTCATACATTTTCCATTTTATTTATAGGTACATACAACTCTGCTATAATATGTACTATTCTTATTTTTCGTGTGTTTATGCATATTACTTTAATAGCAGAAAACCAAATGTATATTTGATTATTTCTGATAGAATAAATGTCTCTACTTCTATACTTATGTCGGTAACAAGCTCATGTTGCGCCTATTCTATCGCATATTCTAATATATTACGAATTACACTCCCATACCGGCGCTCATGGCGCGCACGGAAATTGGTCTGCTCTAATTATTATACATGTATTTTGTAATATTTCGAATAAAATATTGATATAGTACATATTTGTGGTATCTAAATTTGTATTGACATTATTTAATATGTTGACAATAATTTAGTTGTGTAACTATCACTTAAACTTAACATATTTTAATAAGAGTTCTACATATTTTCATCGAATTTTGGAAACATATATGCGCATATAATACAGTTTCCGTGTGCATATAATTCCCAGCTTTAATTATAACCCTTATAATTAAATTACTGTTTATTGAAGTCATTTTAAAATACCATGGCAAGAACTATACACTGCAGAGTAGTATCGCCAGCAGAGGTAGCAAAATAAGAAGGCTAAAAGTTGAGAAACGTCGACTGTTATAGATATTATTTTAGACCAAAAACCATACTAAACAGTCGTAATAGTTTACAAATAAAACAAAGTCTCTGAATATTTCATGTATTTTATCTCAAATTTGTCAAAAAATGAAAAAATATTACGCAATGCAATAAATACGCAATAAAGATTAGGTTATTACTCTGTCATGAATATATCATAAAATTAAAAAAGTATACATACTATACATATAATAAAAAAACATATGTTAAAATAATAAATTAATCCTTAGAGAATTTGTTCCCAACATTTATTCTATTTTTTCTCAGTATTCTAAATACAAATGCATATCGCGTTATCAATTTGTTAGGCACTGCTAATATTACATAAAAACTTTGATACAACAATATTAGTAGAATACAACGTGGTCAAACTCCAAGGGTTTGTTTAGATTATATATGTATATAAGGAAAAAGCTTGCATGAATACACATTACTGTGATTTGAGTTTAACTATGAAACTGTTAGTGATTTTAGCGGTTCTTATAACATTAGCCAAGGTAAATTATTCTTAATGTACGTAGACTGGGATTATTTGGGACAAAAAAAAAATTATTTTAGACTACTATTCCATACTGTGCTACTTTTCAAACGTAACTTATAGCTACTATAAAACACCAACTATTTTAAAACAAATTTGATTCATAAATACAAGAAAAATATTATATATATATATATATATATATATATATATATATATATATATATATTAATGAACTTCATGTGTATGAGAATCAATAATTATTAAATCTCATTTTACATGCGATTGTCGCTATAATTTGTTGCATTTAATTCTACAATTCGGCAAATCACTTTTGCCCTAGATTGTAGACGCAACAAGCCGCGACATCAACTGTACAAGTTGTCAGTACAAATGAAAAATTTTGTGAAAAACTTATCTGCGCGGAATGTGCATATATCGATATTTCACTGTTTTTTACAGATAAATGCAACAAATTATAGCGACAATCGCATGTAAAATGAGATTTAATAATTATTAATTCTCATACACATGAAGTTCATTACAGTTCGTATATATACACGTAGTATAGAAGTGAATATCATGTCTGTCTTCGGTAAGGTGCACTGATGATCTGTAAAAAACAGTGAAATATCGATATATGCACATTCCGCGCAGATAAGTTTTTCACAAAATTTTTCATTTGTACTGACAACTTGTACAGTTGATGTCGCGGCTTGTTGCGTCTACAATCTAGGGCAAAAGTGATTTGCCGAATTGTAGAATTAAATGCAACAAATTATAGCGACAATCGCATGTAAAATGAGATTTAATAATTATTAATTCTCATACACATGAAGTTCATTACAGTTCGTATATATACACGTAGTATAGAAGTGAATAACATGTCTGTCTTCGGTAAGGTGCACTGATGATCTGTAAAAAACAGTGAAATATCGATATATGCACATTCCGCGCAGATAAGTTTTTCACAAAATTTTTCATTTGTACTGACAACTTGTACAGTTGATGTCGCGGCTTGTTGCGTCTACAATCTAGGACAAAAGTGATTTGCCGAATTGTAGAATTAAATGCAACAAATTATAGCGACAATCGCATGTAAAATGAGATTTAATAATTATTAATTCTCATACACATGAAGTTCATTACAGTTCGTATATATACACGTAGTATAGAAGTGAATATCATGTCTGTCTTCGGTAAGGTGCACTGATGATCTGTAAAAAACAGTGAAATATCGATATATGCACATTCCGCGCAGATAAGTTTTTCACAAAATTTTTCATTTGTACTGACAACTTGTACAGTTGATGTCGCGGCTTGTTGCGTCTACAATCTAGGGCAAAAGTGATTTGCCGAATTGTAGAATTAAATGCAACAAATTATAGCGACAATCGCATGTAAAATGAGATTTAATAATTATTAATTCTCATACACATGAAGTTCATTACAGTTCGTATATATACACGTAGTATAGAAGTGAATATCATGTCTGTCTTCGGTAAGGTGCACTGATGATCTGTAAAAAACAGTGAAATATCGATATATGCACATTCCGCGCAGATAAGTTTTTCACAAAATTTTTCATTTGTACTGACAACTTGTACAGTTGATGTCGCGGCTTGTTGCGTCTACAATCTAGGGCAAAAGTGATTTGCCGAATTGTAGAATTAAATGCAACAAATCATAGCGACAATCGCATGTAAAATGAGATTTAATAATTATTGATTCTCATACACATGAAGTTCATTACAGTTCGTATATATACACGTAGTATAGAAGTGAATATCATGTCTGTCTTCGGTAAGGTGCACTGATGATCTGTAAAAAACAGTGAAATATCGATATATGCACATTCCGCGCAGATAAGTTTTTCACAAAATTTTTCATATATATATATATATATATATATATATGTTTTCTTTCAGGTTTCCGCGGGTAGTAGTATGTGTTGTAACTGGATTCCGGGTTTTCTTCCGCGTTTCCATTGTTTGGTCTTTGTAAAGACCGGTGCTGGTTTCTGGACGACATTTCGGCAAAATCACATTTGCCATCTTCAGGTCTGCGATAACTGTCTGCTTCTGCTTCTGGTTACTCGTAAACTGTTTACGAGTTATATTTTTTATATCCTTGACAAAGGCATCATTGCCGAAACATGTAGGATTATTTTAAATATATACACTTTGAAGTAATAACCAGACCTTTAATCGCCGACTAATTAAGTTTACCTTATATATATATATATATATATATATATATATACATTGTGGTCATAAAGTTTGGAACAAGCTTATAACCGCATTATTTTACATTTTTAGGAAAAACGCTCGGATAGGTAAATTTTCTTTTTTAAAACGCCATCTTTTGACATACAATTTTTTTTCGATGACGTCATTGGTTTTCGAGTGATGACGTTATCAACACTTTCTTTAAATGGCAACCATATTATTTTTTTCTCGTTTTTGGTAGATCTTTATATCCACCAAATAGTGAAATAAAACAATTGGTATGTTGCATCACAATTTTTTTGCAAAAATGATATAAATTTAGAAAAAATGCGAAAATTTTATTTTTGTACAAAATTAAAATTAAATTTAAAAAAAATACATCTGAACTTAAATTTATTGTAACAGTTAACGTAAATTTTCAAAATTGACCCCACCAACCAACTGACACTGTCCCAGCCGAGTGTAAATGCTTTGCGATCAATAGTAATCTGCATTATTCGCTCCAGGTCAAAAGAAATTCGTCTTCCCAATCGGCCAATTACTTATTAAAAAATCTTATTTAACATTAAATAGTTTCACAAAAAAGGGCCAAAGAAGTTTAATTTATTTAAAAAATTGACATGATGTGGCAGACCATTTCTTAATTAAAATTATCGCCCAAAAATTGAAGATTTCAAAAACTAATTAAGCTTACAAAATTTACTGAAATATGTAAGTAAGATTTTTCACACTTCTGTCTTGTGTGAGGACTTAAATATTCTTCTTGAACAAACCGGATCGTCAAAAACACATCTTCTTTTTATACAATTTATGTACAAAAATTTTAGTTTGAAATTGTTTCTATGGCGACAACATTGTTGAATTATTTACTTCTATTTTTGACGTTAAATTTTTGAGATATTGCGTAAAAATTGTTCATTTTCGATAATATAAAAAATGGCACATTTATCTGAGCGAGAAAGAATCGAAATTTTAATTATGGTTGGGTATGGGGGCAGACAAAGAACGCATGCAGAAGCATGCGAATTGGTTAACCATGAACACCCTGATAGACCTCCAATTACCAGGTCTACGGTGACAAAACTAGTTGGAAAGTTTACCGAAACTGGATCCGTAAAATATCGACCACGGCAAGGTAGACCTCAAGTAGGAGAAGATGTGAAATTAAATGTGCTTCTAGAAGCAGAAGAAAGGCATCATGTTTCCACCAGACAACTTGCGTTAGCCAATCAAGTGGCTCACTCATTTGTCGTCAACTTATTTAAAAAAGAACACTATCGTCCTTACAAAGTTGAACTTATACAGGAATTACATGAGGATGACGAAGATCGTCGACTGCAGTTCTGTGAAGACGTAATGTTACGTTGTGACCAAAATCCAAATTTCTTGGAAAACATCGTCTTCTCAGATGAAGCTACGTTCTGCCTAAATGGATCTGTTCACCGCCATAATTGCAGATATTGATCGCAGAACAATCCGCATTGAAATTAACGTATGGGTTGGAATGATTGGACGACGAATTTTAGGACCATATTTTTTTGAAGGAAATTTGACTGCTGTGCAATATTTAGAATTTTTAAGATTTGAACTGGTTCCAGCGCTCGCTGTTATTTTCCCAAATGACGAGGATGGTGATGTACCCCATCCAAATATTTGGTTTCAACAAGATGGGGCGCCTCCCCATTATGGTGTAGAGGTTCGCCACTATCTTGACGAAAATATTTTCCAATAAATGGATTGGACGGAGAGGCGCCATTGAATGGCCACCTCGTTCTCCTGACCTGACTCCGTTAGACTTTTTTTTGTGGGGTTATTTGAAATCGAAAGTGTATTTTAACAAACCGAACAATTTAGAAGATTTAAAAGAACGAATTCGTGTAGAACTTACATAAATATCCCAAGACATAATTGAGGCGAGTATACGAAGTGTTTACACTCGACTGGGACAGTGTCAGTTGGTTGGTGGGGTCCATTTTGAAAATTTACGTTAACTGTTACAATAAATTTAAGTTCAGATGTATTTTTTAAATTTAATTTTAACTTTGTACAAAAATAAAATTTTCGTATTTTTTTCTAAATTTATATCATTTTTTTCAAAAAAATTGTGATGCAACATACCAATTGTTTTATATCACTATTTGGTGGATATAAAGATCTACCAAAAACGAGAAAAAAATAATATGGTTGCCTTTTAAAGAAAGTGTTGATAACGTCATCACTCGGAAACCAATGACGTCATAGAAAAAAATTGTTTGTCAAAAGATGGCGTTTTAAAAAAGAAAATTTACATGTCCGGGCGTTTTTCCTAAAAATGTAAAATAATGCGGTTATAAGCTTGGTTCCAAACTTTATGACCACCCTGTATATATATATATATATATATGTATATATATATATATATATATATATATATATATATATAGTTTATTTCAAATTATAAGAATATAACTTTGAACGACTCTAATGTTTTTATTGTACCACATTCTGTGATGATAATTATTATACCTGGTCTCCTTATTGAACGGGTACGGTTTACCTATTTATTATTTCATTAAATTCTATATACATAATTATTCATAGCTATCATATTATATCATATTGTTGCCCGCACGTGGTGGCTTTTCTCTTCTTATAGCATTCGGTATTATATCAATATATATATATATATATATATATATATATATATATATATATATATATTAAGCTGGTTCTTCTGTTATAATTTATGCGAACAAACAAGTCTTTAATAATTATAGTTTAAATTATTCAAATATTAAAGCATATTAAATAAAACTATGTCTTATCGCGACATCTAGGTTACAATAACAACAGTAGGGTTATCTTTCATGTAGTAATCTACTATATCAAATGTCTATTTTTTTTTTAACTTATTGTCTATTATTATTATTGGATATTTAAATACCTTCTGTTAATTAAACACTCTTAAAATTAGAAATTCATTCATATTTCAAATTGACCACGTCTTTTGTGTTTCGGCGGTATATTTTTTCCAAGGTAGATATCGTTGACATTATTAGAACGTGGTATCGCAGGTAACGAAAAAAATAGAGAATGAAGAAAAAAAAAAACGTTTTTGTTGAAGCGTGGCTTCGGCATATAATTAGGCGTCTTCAAGTTTTAAAAGCGATTTTCTAAGTTTTAAATTCCATATAGAAGCTGAAATATCAAGAATATTATCATTTCCAATTTAATACTACGTTGGAATTACAAATTTACCTTGATTACGAAGTGTATTTTGAATACATATCAGACGAGTATCGAGACAGTAACCTGAGACTATTATCCTTCTAATTCTTGTTTTAATTTAATTGTATGAAAGCTATCCTGTTAAACGTGCTGTATATCCTAATACCGGTCAGAATTCCGAAAGTCCTACACCTGTAAGCAGCTCCGAGATCCTTACCGATGGTCCATGTCCAAGCCAGGCTACTATTTGTTATGAGCTTTGCAGTGCCCTTAAGTTAAGTAGAATTTACCCTACAAATATATAAAGTATTGTATTGTTTTAATTGATCGTGGATAGTACAGCTTCACTGTATTAAATACCTCTTATACGATTATTAATATGTAAATTACTGAGCTAGCATTTGTATAGATATATTGGTTGTTAATTAAGTCACGACTTACCGTTAATAAGCCCTGAGATAAGATCTTATTTACATAGTGTACATTTTCAAGATTGAGGTTAAATCACATCGATTGCTCTGATTTGTATTTTTTAAATTCTTTCAATCCTCCTAAAGGAAATTATTTAACTGATAAATTGTTTGGAAACTTATTTATATATTATATCAACCTACCTCTGATCATATATAAATCGTTAAACTAACAGAATTAGCTTATTTAAACCATCATTCACACCGTTGTTTTTTTTATGTTAAGTACACTTGTACTAAGAACGATATAGGGGGGGGTAAATTTCTTTAGAGGTGTAATGTATTATTATTAATGTTTATTAAATTGTATTTTATCTGTTCTCTAAAGTGTTTTCTTTTTCATTACATCTCTTATTCTTCTCTCATTCACATATCCTAAAATTTATTTATTAATTTCACTATATTACCTCATTCCATCACAAGATTGTATCACTATATTATTTGGCGTCGCAACGTAGGTGCCAAGTTAACAAGAACCCAACGATCTTAATTAACAATTATATTTGATAAAAAAAAAAAGTGGCTTAATTATCACATCAATAAGTTTATTTTTAATATAAGTCCTATTTGCAAGTATAATTATTAAAAAAAAAAAAAACATAGACTCGAATAAGCTTTTATTAAGATTATATATATACAGGATTTACTAAATATAAATTACAAAGACATATATAGATAGTTATATATTAAAGGTGATATCTTTTGTATTCATTCATTGTACATTCACAAACACATCACTATTTACATTAACATGCCAAGGAAGTCCAGGTCACAAGTAGCTGAAGAGAGGGCAGGTGCTGAAGAGCAAATTGATCAAATGGGGGATCAAGATTTGGTGGGGATGCAGGCTCAAGAGCCTGTTACAACTGTTCAAGGACCGGAAGTGGAAGTAGCAGCAGGTACTGCTGAAACTATTGTTAAGCCTGTCAGTTCCGCGACCCCGGAAATAAACAATGATGCTTTCACGATGTTGTGTGCGATGATGAAGGAAAATAGTGAACAGATGATAGGTTTTCAAGAACAGATGAAGGAAAATAGAGTACAGTTGGAAGGTTTTCAAGAACAGATGAATAAGAAATTTGTTGGCAATCAAGAACATATGACAGAACAGTTAAAGGAATTAAAAGAAACTAATCAGCAACAAATGGTAGATATAAACAAAAAACTGGATGCGCATCAGGCGGAAATCTATCTTCAGTTGGCAACTACTCAAAATAAAATTAAAGAGATTGAGGACCGATTAGATGCAAAACTGGACACTCAGTTACAAATAGTAAACGTGGCGTTCAGCAATAAAACTACACAATTGCGGGAAGAATTACTAGATGCTCACGATAAGTTAAGGGGTGAAACTCAAAGTTCTATTGAGACATTAAACACTAACTTGCAAGCTAAGATAGCTGTATGCGAGACACAAAATAGAGTGTTAGAAGAAAAAATTATTCTGGAGGTGTCTGCGACCAAAGACCAGCAACCAATGCGCGAAGAGGTAAATGAGCAGGTACGCATTTTACTTTCGGAGACTGAATTGCATAGGAATAGAGAGTTCGACAGTATAAAAGAAACCAATTGCAACCAATTAAAAGAGATTCAATCAGAGTTGGAACGACTTAAACAAAATACTAGCAATGTAATAAGTATGCCTAATCTCAACTTATTAAATAGCGGTATTAAGGTAGAAAACCTTATCCATTTTAATGGGGACAAATCTGCAATTCATCCAATGACATATCTGAAGAACACTCTCAGATATATCGAGGACTTAATGGACACAAAGACCAAAATGAATGTCATACGTGCTACACTCACACAATCGGCCGCAGAATGGTTCCAGCGGATTGAAGATAACTGCGAAAGCGTAGAACATTTCGTAGTATTGTTTAAGCGAAATTACTGGAATGAGAGTCAGCAAGACCAGGTAAAGGCCAAATTACTTACGGGTAAATATCGCCTAGGAAATTTATCCCGAGAAGCCTATGCAACGCGTATTTATAACACCTGCAAATATGTACACGAGTTGCAAGAATCGACAATCGTACGCCAGATTCTGAATCATTTTATCTTCACGGATACACACGCTATAATATGCCAGAACATAACGGATATGGATACATTGATCGATTTATTACGCAAGCTAGATAACCATGAGGCCAATACTCAAACCAGAACGAGTACACCATCCCGAAATTTCCCACCAAGAACTAATTTTGCTAACCAGAACCAGGGTTACCAGTCCAGACCGTACGTGCCAAATTTTCAACAAACACAACAAGCACACAACTACAATTATACAAATAACAAATCACCTCACACACATGCACACAATCAGCAGAACGGTCATCCTCCTGGTAATAATGCTTATAATCGACATAACGGTTTTAACAACAATCGCTCAAATAATAATAATCTTCGACCGTTTTATCCAAATCAAAATAACAATTATCCTAACAACGCCGGTTTCAACTCGAATAGGAATCACAGACCAAGCGCACCGCCCGAAAGACGGGAATTAAATAACGTTAATAAAGATACTTCGTGTCAAGAAGAAATTAAGGATGACACAGGGCCTAAACAAAAAAAAACGTCGATTTCTCAAGACGAGAGATATTGGGACCCTCAACCGAGCACTTCCCGAGGCTAGAGGAATCTCGACATGTTCAATCAGTTGTAAATAATTTAGAAAATAAGTTAAGTTTTAAGAATATACAATTTTATCAAGACCCGCAAGAATTTTTATCAGCAGAGGAAGGTAATTCGATTATATCAGTTAATACTAGTCTACCGTTTATAATCATTACTATTACAAATATTAAATTTACAACATTAATTGATTCTGGTGCAGAAATAACGTTGATTAATGAAGAGAAAGCAAAGAAAATCATGGGATATGAAGAAAGTATTATTAAAGTTAAAAGCACCGATATAGTGACGGCAAACAAGAAGAAAATGGGTTCAGTTAATCGTGTATTGAGTATCGAAGTTTTGATTAACATAAAGACATATATCTTGCAATTCTACGTAATCAAACAGTTACACTATGATTGTATATTAGGAGTGGACAGTATGAAGAAGCTAGGAATGGTATTAAATTTTGAAGAAGAGAAGGTAAAGATTGGGAAAAATGAAATGAAGATGGATAAAGAAATAAATGTTTTAAGTATAGAAAGATATGCAGTTTATAAAGAAAATGTATTGAATAGTTTAATTAATAATATTATATATGAAAATAATGTTGATGATATAAATATGGAAAGTGAGAACGGAGAAGTGAATTGGAATGGTAATTTGGAAGAAGAGCAAGAGGAAGTGGTTATAAAGGAAGATATGAGAGATTATACGATAGTAACTGATGTAGAAGATATTGAAAATATTATTGATAAACAAGAAATTAAAGATGTTAACATTAAACACAAATTAATAGAGATACTCAAACGCAACATACTTTTACAACGACCGATATATCAATTTCTTACATTCATTAAACATCAAAGCATATTTTACTTCTATTCGACATCCGCAAGCAAATCCTTCTGAAAGATATATCAAGGAAGTTATTAAATACCTAAGGATACTTTTAGATGGAAAACACAACACTTGGTGCAAGTACATACCACAGATAGAATGTATCATGAACCATACACCCAGCACAGTACATGATGATTGTCCGGTGACTATATTTACTGGAAAAAGTCCACATCGTCCCTGGAATACAGAGGAAATCATTAATTTAGAAGAAAGGTATCGGGAGATAAGGGAAAAGTTACAAAGGAAAAAAGAAAAATGGGAACGGAAGAAATTACAGAAACAATCAAAATTCAAAACGTATCAAATAGGAGACAAAGTCATTGTCAAGAATCTGAGGGTGACAAACCGCAAAAACAAAATTATGGGGAAGCTGTTAAAAACCTACATCGGACCTTATATAATTACCCAAAGAATCGGCCACAATACTTACGACTTAGCCGAAATTGAAACTTTATATCCAAAAGGGAGATACCACATTTCGTTATTACACGATTATTAATTAAAAAAAAAAAAAAGCTTTTATGTCTGGTGCCATTATTATCAGGTGATCCACAATTCTTCTGATTAAAACACAACATACATAAGTTACATTAACTCAAAATTGTATATTCATTTTTAAACTTTTTTTTTAGAATAAGTATTATTGTAGTTAACTATGTCCTTATAATTAGTTGATAAGTAACAAACAAGTACCTGGGATATTGGTAAACTGTTCTAGTTTACACAAACTTTGAAAATTGTATTTACTTTATAATATTAGGCAGGCAAACCAATATCCTTGATACAAATTTCAATTACTATAGTTTAGTCTTATTTTTTATATAAAAAAGGAAACAAAAACAAATTGTTTCTAGCAACAATTTCTTTTAGTTTTGTGGGGAAAATAAGCTGGTTCTTCTGTTATAATTTATGCGAACAAACAAGTCTTTAATAATTATAGTTTAAATTATTCAAATATTAAAGCATATTAAATAAAACTATGTCTTATCGCGACATCTAGGTTACAATAACAACAGTAGGGTTATCTTTCATGTAGTAATCTACTATATCAAATGTCTATTTTTTTTTTAACTTATTGTCTATTATTATTATTGGATATTTAAATACCTTCTGTTAATTAAACACTCTTAAAATTAGAAATTCATTCATATTTCAAATTGACCACGTCTTTTGTGTTTCGGCGGTATATTTTTTCCAAGGTAGATATCGTTGACATTATTAGAACGTGGTATCGCAGGTAACGAAAAAAATAGAGAATGAAGAAAAAAAAAAACGTTTTTGTTGAAGCGTGGCTTCGGCATATAATTAGGCGTCTTCAAGTTTTAAAAGCGATTTTCTAAGTTTTAAATTCCATATAGAAGCTGAAATATCAAGAATATTATCATTTCCAATTTAATACTACGTTGGAATTACAAATTTACCTTGATTACGAAGTGTATTTTGAATACATATCAGACGAGTATCGAGACAGTAACCTGAGACTATTATCCTTCTAATTCTTGTTTTAATTTAATTGTATGAAAGCTATCCTGTTAAACGTGCTGTATATCCTAATACCGGTCAGAATTCCGAAAGTCCTACACCTGTAAGCAGCTCCGAGATCCTTACCGATGGTCCATGTCCAAGCCAGGCTACTATTTGTTATGAGCTTTGCAGTGCCCTTAAGTTAAGTAGAATTTACCCTACAAATATATAAAGTATTGTATTGTTTTAATTGATCGTGGATAGTACAGCTTCACTGTATTAAATACCTCTTATACGATTATTAATATGTAAATTACTGAGCTAGCATTTGTATAGATATATTGGTTGTTAATTAAGTCACGACTTACCGTTAATAAGCCCTGAGATAAGATCTTATTTACATAGTGTACATTTTCAAGATTGAGGTTAAATCACATCGATTGCTCTGATTTGTATTTTTTAAATTCTTTCAATCCTCCTAAAGGAAATTATTTAACTGATAAATTGTTTGGAAACTTATTTATATATTATATCAACCTACCTCTGATCATATATAAATCGTTAAACTAACAGAATTAGCTTATTTAAACCATCATTCACACCGTTGTTTTTTCTATGTTAAGTACACTTGTACTAAGAACGATATAGGGGGGGGTAAATTTCTTTAGAGGTGTAATGTATTATTATTAATGTTTATTAAATTGTATTTTATCTGTTCTCTAAAGTGTTTTCTTTTTCATTACATCTCTTATTCTTCTCTCATTCACATATCCTAAAATTTATTTATTAATTTCACTATATTACCTCATTCCATCACAAGATTGTATCACTATAATATATATATATATAAGGTAAACTTAATAAGTCGGCGATT
Source organism: Melolontha melolontha (assembly GCA_935421215.2). Lineage (NCBI taxonomy): Eukaryota > Metazoa > Arthropoda > Insecta > Coleoptera > Scarabaeidae > Melolontha > Melolontha melolontha. The sequence goes on from OW285236.1 coordinate 16,943,711, forward strand.
AAAGGTCTGGTTAATTACTTCAAAGTATATTTATTTAAAATAACTCTACATGTTTCGGCAATGATGCCTTTGTCAAGAGAATACAAAATATAAATGACATTATTTTTTACTTTTTTGTATTTTCTTGACAAAGGCATCATTGCCGAAACATGTAGAGTTATTTTAAATATATATACTTTGAAGTAATTAACCAGACCTTTAATCGCCGACTTATTAAGTTTACCTTATCATACCAAGGTCACGAAGATATTATATATATATATATATATATACATATATTAAAATAATAGACTTTTTCTTGGTTTAGCGACCTTTAATGAAATCCAACTTTTTTTTTTAATACGTTTCGACTTTTTTTATTAAGTCTTTTTCAATAAAACAAATAAGAAATAAATTTTTAATTCTTATTATCATTAAATATATACATATATGTATATATAATATATATACTTTGTGCTTGTCCCAAATTACCCTGATGGTTGTAATATTTAGGACAGTGTTTGCTTTTCCCCAAAAAATGTGAAAAATATATTTATATTTTCTACTTTAAACCTTTCTTTGAGAAATTCGGTGCATAAGAAAAATTTAATAGGAATTTTACAGTTTACCTGCATAGGTCAGTGCTCGAGAAATTCTTCTTTCTTCGACATGATTCAAAACAGGTCGGCAACCTTCCCTGTCGTAATTTTGGCTACGATATTTCCTAAACAGTGTTGATTTTGGCACGCCGTACCTTTTTCGCAACTTCTCTAAGCGACATGATGCCATCAATAATACCTGCCGCAGCAAGTTCTAAACTTTCTACTGGATAATCTAGGTAACACTAGGCCCCTAACGTTCGTTTGATGTACCAAATTATTATAAAACGATGGATTTTTATAAAAAACTTAGTAATTCGTTGAGTTTTCATAAATACATTTATATAACCTCGCTAAATGCTTGGTAAATGTCTAACCTAATACATATTTAATAGCATTTCATAATATTTTCCTTATCACGAATATTCCAGAAGACATTTATTGAACCATAAATGTTCTCATTTATATTTACCTATTTTACAGTTTGTTTAAAATGCGGAGTGATATATATGAGGGAACCCCCTTAAGAAAAAATGTTTCTTCTACAAACAAATAACACCAACCTTGTTTTTTTTTAATACAACTAGCATGAATTTGAGCGCCAACTTTAAAACTTCGGCACTTTTGTCCCAAATTACCCTGACGTCCCAAATATCCTCAATCTACGGTAACAGTCAAGAGTGCATATTAAAACATGTTTCTTCTTTACCACAGGCCAGCGATGAGGATAGTCAATCTAAAGTTAGAGATATTATTTCGAGATTACCAAAATTTAAAAGACCAAACAGTGCTTCAAGGATAATCAATGGAAATCCGGCTGGACCTCATTCACGACCCTACCAAGTAAAGTTTACTTCTATTCATTTACAATATAAAAAAGATATAATTTCACGTTGTGTATTTTTATAGGTGGCAATGGCAGTAACATACTTTGGTGATGATTATTTTTGCAGTGGCACTCTTATTTCTACAAAATTCGTTTTAACAGCAGCTCACTGCGTTGATGGGTAAACAAGGTCAACATTTTTAAATTTGAAATAATTTCATTATTTTTTTTTGTGTACTTATTTAGAACCGATAACGGCACGGTAATACTGGGTGCCCATGACCTTTTTGTCGAAGAAGACAGTCAAGTGGAGAGACCCTTTTCTAAGGGCGACTACCGAGTCCATGAAGGATGGAGTATGGATACTGTGACAAACGATATTGCAACTATTGAATTTCAAACACCAGTCGAGCTAAATGGTAAGCAAAATCAGAAGAATTTCTCAGGGTACCAAAATTATATAATCATTTTTAGATGGGAACCGGATTCAATAATCAGGTTTCCATGTGAAAATGATTGATGATGAAAATTTGTTTGAATTTATTTATTTTAACAAATAAGGTAAAGTCGTCATAGTTTAATGATGCGTCATTAATAATGACGCAGCTTGTATAATGACTCATTATAGTCATTATACAAGCTGTCCAGTATCGTTATGTTCAAATTTTAGGAGTGTAAAGTAGACTTCATTTGATATTGGTAGCACTATCTTTTTGCTGTAGGAAATCAGAGAGGGTTAGGTAATAGCCTTTTTGGTCTGCTGTAGTCAACAAATGGTATCCAGATGCATATATATATAAATAAAAATAATCTTAAACAATCGAAAACACGTGGCGATCAAGTTCACGAAATACGTGGTAATGATATATATGTCATCCACAAATACCGGTGTATTTTACTTACTCCCAACCAACATTTAGCAGTACAGCCATCGGTTCCTCTTTATATAAGTGTCCCGTATCGTTATGTTCAAATTTCAGGAGTGTAAAGTAGACTTCATTTCAAGTAACGAAAACGCAAAACTTGTATAACCATTTTTATTTGTTTCAAAGATACAGATCCTATGAATGTGATTGTCAGATCATGAAAAAAAATGTAATCCTAAAGTCAATACCAACTGATTTTATTTAAAAAAAGTTATACGATTCAACAAAAGGCCTGTGATTGTTAACGTCGCATAATAAAATGTTATCCTAAAATAAATAAACACGTGTCGTAGTGCATACACTAATTTCTTGGAGATCTACAAAAAAGAGTACTGGAAATTGATTTATGATAAAGAAGGTTCTTACTTATTTCGTAAGTGCTGAACCATGAATATCATACAATAAACGAATGTTCAGATTACTATTAACGTTGCATTTTTTAATAAAGGATTACAGGATTTAAGGATTACATTACATTTCAGTTCATATAACAGCTTATTAGTAAGTGGACACGTTTTCTCTATTCAAAATGCGTTACCGATTTTCTTCTCAAGAGTATGCGGACATGCATTTTGTGTATGGCTACTGTAACGGCAGTACACTTCAAGCAGTTATTGAATACCGATATCGGTTTCCCGATAGGCACATTCCTCATTACAGAACGTTTCTGGAAGTACACAGACAATTTCGGGAATGCGGACAGCGTGACTATCTTTTCGACCCAGGAGTAAATTTGCCAGCAGACTTAGAGGAAGAAGCAGTGTCTATTGTTACAAGGGATCCAACTTTCAGTGTACGTCGAATCGCTAGACAACTAGGAGTGCCACGAACGACAGTTTGGCGAATTTTAAAACATGAGGGCTTATATCCATATCACTATCGCAGGAGACACGGTTTGCTTGAGGCAGACCACTATGCTCGTCTAGTTTATTCTACCTGGATATTAAGACAGTCACGGCTTCATTTTAATTTCTGCAGAACAGTCCTCTGGACAGATGAATCTACGTTCACGAGAAGTGGTGTTACAAATCTTAGAAACCTGCACAGGTAGTCATCTGAAAATCCCATCTAAATCACATATACGCCCATCTAAATTTCAACATGAATTTTCTATTGACGTTTGGGCGGCCCTAATCGATGACTTGTTGATTGGTCCTGTCGTTCTTCCTGGGAGGTTAAATGCGGACAATTACCTTCAATTTCTTATTGAGGAACTGCCAGGTCTTTTAGAGGATGTCCCACTTAATGTTCGACAGGACATGTGGTTTCACATGGATGGGGCACCATCACATTTCGAAATTGTTGTCCGAAATTGGGTTAACGTCAAGATCCAACATGGATTGGTCGAGGTGGTTCTGTTGCATGGCCACCCAGATCACCCGATCTTAATCCCCTTGACTTTTATTTATGGGGGTACATGAAAAATTTAGTCTACGCGCAAATTTCGAACACAAGAGAAGAGTTGTTGGATCGTTCACCTGGTATTCACCTCGTATTCACCTGGTACCGAGCATATCCGACAAAACAAGTATGAAATTCGGATAAGTGCTTCTTCTGTTGGCTTACGGGCACAAGTCTGCATTCAACAAGGAGGTGGACATTTCGAAAATATTATTAATTGAACTTTTTTAAATTAAATCAGTTTTTATTAACTTTGGGATTACATTTTTTTTTTTCATGATCTGACAATCACATCCATAGAGCTGTAACTTCGAAACAAATAAAAATGGATATATAAGTTTTGCGTTTTTGTTACTTGAAATGAAGTCTACTTTACATTCCTAAAATTTGAATATAACGATACGGGACACCTTGTATTGTTGCAGTATGAATCAAACTGGTACTTCAATATAAAATTCCCGTCTTTTTTATGAATTATATATATTGAAACGGGAATTGGCAGAAACGACATTAATATTTGACAGAATTTGTGATTCCGAAAGATGTTAAATTTGCATAATTTATTAGTAAAAATATTATATATGAATGTTTATGTAAACTGTTAAAATAAAATGATAAATCTTTCTATTTTAAAATAAATATAGCAGAAAAGAAATTAACTGAACGGTAAAAGCAGAGGTAATGTAAATCGATAACAAAATGTAATAATTCAGAAATCATTGAGAAAATTAGAAGTATCTTTAAATTATTATTAATTGGAATTTATTGAACGAATTAATTGATATTTTAACCGTAATTAATGATATGAGATTTATACAGTAACAGACATGAAATGTCTTTCTTTGGAGACTGTGGTTAAGTAAAAACTCAAAAAAAGGTATAAAACCCACACAATTAATAATCGTATCGTAAATACGTATTTCGACAACTAAGTTGTCATCATCAGTAGGTAAAGCCACTAATCGAAGTATCGCACATGGGGCACGGTACATCTAACACATATAATGACAGCGTGAGTAAATGGGACCTGTCGTTTCAGGTATCAACTCACCGACTTACTTGATTTCAAAATGGTTAGTGAATGCATTTAAAAATTTACCCGTGAAACCAGAAAGTTGCCAGTTAGTAGAGATTGTGAACTGAAAGACGGGAAAGCATTAAACCTCCAAATTTAAAGGAATATATGAGATTGATAACTCTTTGCATGACGCAAAATTGTTTCCAAGTAGGAGAAAAATTTTATGAACAGAAACAAGACATAAGAATAGGGAATAGCCTATCTCCTTGCATAGCGAATTTATTCATGGGTCAACTTGAGGTAGAATTTAAAAATAACGTTAAATATTTTCATAGAATCTGGATCAGGTACGTAGATGACATTATCGCGATTTTTGATACACGGAAATGTGAATTGGACATGTTCGTTAAACAGTTAAATTTGAAATTTCCTACTTTAAATTCATGGTGGAAAAGGAAAACAATGATAGGATACAATTTTTAGATACATTATTAATTAGAAATAGCAGTGGCGGCTCTTTAATGAGAGCAAGTGAGCAATTGCACCCATTGGAATTATGAAACAAAACAAACCATGCGGCGACTAACTGTGAAAGTATTTATTTATTATGTATATTATGTATTCATAGCTATTGACGAGGAACGTGGCACGCTAACAACGTACATATACCGATCGTCGTCACTGATATACTGAGCAAAGCCCAACTCTTGCTCTGTTAAGGCATTAACATTACATTGATGGTGGGAAGAACTGTATTTTGCCGTACTTCAATGTCGTATAATACATAGCGTTGGAGCAACTGAACCAGACTGCTCTCGGGCGTTGTTACAATGAATACGGTGTCTTTTTTACAGAACAGCGCGTTTTCGCGGTTAACGTATAATGAAAAAATCTTAAACTGCCGATGCCTCAATTATGTTTAGAAAATAAACAATCTGTTAAAGGTAAAGACGTTATAAGAAAATTCAAAATGAATATTTATCAGAAAAATGACTGGATTTGTGGGTGTGAAATTAAAAATACTTTGTTTTGTTTTCCGTGTCTTTTGTTTGGTGGTGAACCGTCTTGGTCAAAGAACGGAATAAGAGACTTAATTCATCTTAGTGCTAAAATTATTAAACATGAAAATTCCGAAGGGCATTTGAAAAATACATTTAGTCTAAGAATGTTAGGAAAAAATAACATTCAGAATGTTTTAGATTCATCATATAGAAAAGCAATTCAACAACACAATGAAAAGGTAACAAAAAATAGGCATGTGTTAAATTTAATAATAAATTGCATTAGATTTGGTGGCGCGTTTAAACTGGCACTTCCGGGTCATGATGAACACCAAACGTCGAATAACAAGGGCATTTTTCGGGAATTGACAAATTTTACGGCAGAATTGGATAAATCGCTCAGAGATCACATCGAAGCAGCACCGGTTTTTAAGGGATTATCAAAAACGATACAGAATGAGCTGCTTGATGCAATGTTGAACGTGTATCATGAACAAGTTGCCAGTGAAATTAAAGCACCCGACTTCATATCTGTGATAGCTGATGAAACCACAGATGTGTCCAATCAGTTTCAGTTGGTGGTTGTTTTAAGATATATTGTGAACGCGAGACCGGTCGAAAGATTTTGGAAATTTCTTCTGCCTAGTGGACATGATGCTAATTCTTTATCTGCCTCCATCCTTAACGATATTAGTTTGCTTGTTGATGACCCAGAAAAACTGATTGCACAGAGCTATGATGGGGCAGCAGTCATGAGTGGTGCTATTAACGGCGTGCAAAGACATGTCCAAGACCAGTATCCAAGGGCTAATTTTGTACATTGTTATGCACATCAGACAAATCTAATTATGTCACATGCTACATCGAGCAGTAGTGATTGCAGAATTTTTTTTGCCAATCTGACGGGATTATGTACATTTTTCTCCACTTCACCACAACGAGCTGCAAGATTGGAAGAATTCCTTCAGAGAAAAAGCTTACCTCGTTCTTCAAAAATAAGATGGAACTTCAATTCTAGGACAGTGAATACAATATATGAGCACCGAGAGGAAATAATTGAAGCTCTAGAACAAATCGAGGGAGAAGCTAGTTTACAAACTACCATTCATCAAGCTAGTGCCAATTTGCGAATTTTAGAGGAGGAAAATTTTATCTATTGGTTAACTTTCTTTCATAAAATTATGCCACATGTGGACAAATTGTTTAATCAATTACAAAATGTCAATACAGATGCATTAAAAATCAAGAATAATTTAGATAATTTTGAACGCGCTATTGGAAAAATTCGAACCGAAATCGCTGACACAGATAATCAGTTGGTTAAACAAAATGACCCAGAACTGACTCCTCGACCATCAAAGCGGCGAAGAGTAACTGATGGTAGCCAAAGAAGGAGGGAAACTATTGAAGTGTGCGATATTATTTTGCTAGAAATAAAAACTAGATTTCGGTATACAGGGCACTTAATATTAGCATTGATTTCTTTTAAACAGTTCTCCTCTTTTCAAAAAAAATTTCCGGAAAATTGCCTTAAAGAAGCAGTAAAATTTTATCCATGCCTCAATGAAAGCAGACTACGAACTGAATTAAGCGTTCTATATTCTAGAGAAGAATTTAGGCAAAATAGAGAAGTCGGTGCAGTAGGTCTGCTAGGTCTTCTGCTGGATGGATTAAGCGACACCTTTAATGAAGTTGTTACGCTTTTAAAAATTGTCATTACAATCCCAATGACAACGTCCGAAGCGAACGCCAGTTTTTACGGCTGAAGAGAATAAAAACTTTCCAGAGAAATACAATGAAAGAAGAGAGATTAAATGCCCTTACTATGTTATCTTGTGAAAAAGAATGTATAAATGATTTCCCAAACTTTAATGAAAAAGTGATAGAACTGTTCTGCAAGTCAAGACACGTAAAATGGACTTCGTTTATCGTAAGATGTAATTAAACTGTGTAGTGTAATATTTACTATTCCCTCACAACAAACTCTACAATGAACAGTACCTGTCTGGAACAGTACGTCGGTGAAATTTATAAGGATTGGGTAAGCATTTTTGTATTACACTTTTTAATTTTGAAATTATGCACTCCCTATGTAAACCACCCCGAGCCGCCACTGCTTTTGAGCAATATAGTTTACTGTGGTGTAAATTAGTTGGAGTGTGCACAGATGGTGCGCCTTCAATGGTCGGTTCACGAAAAGGTTTTATCGGAATTCTGAAGGAAAGAGCAACCGCTATGAATGTGCAAGAATGTGATTTAATAATTCTGCAATGCATTATTCACCAACAAAACTTGTGCTCTAAGTCCATTCGACTGAAGAATGTTATGGATGTGGTAGTAAATACCATTAATTTCACTAGATCCCGCGGTCTTAACCATCGTCAGTTTAAAGCATTTTTGGATGAATTATCTTCAGGACACGATGATGTGATATATTATTGAGAAGTAAGGTGGCTAAGCAAAGGTAAAATGCTAAAAAGGTTTTGTGACCTTAGAAAAGAAATAGCTGATTTTATGGAAATGAAAGAGAAAAGATTGCCACAAATTTGTGATCCAACTTGGGCTTGTGACTTGGCATTCCTGGTAAACATCGCAGGACACTTAAACGACCTGAACTTGAAGCTTAAAAAACAAGGGCAATTGGTGAATCAGCTGTTCAGTCATCTTAAAGCTTTTTAAAACAAAATTCGCTTGTGGGAAACACAAATGAGAAGTAAAAACTGTTTTAATTTTTTAACATTATCCAGTCACGAAAACATTGAATACGGTCGCTATGCTGAAGAACTGAAACTACTGCCAGAGCAATTCACTGATCGATTTTCCGATATTAGGAATATGGATAGCACTTTCAATATTTTTGCAAATCCTTGTAAGTGTAATGTGGAAGATGCTCTGTTTTACCTACAAATGAAGTTGATCGAGCTTCAAGAAGACTCATATTTGAAGTCTAAATTTGATGATGTGGAACTAAGCGAATTTTACAGAACATACCTTTCCTAAGAAAAGTATCCACAGCTGAGAGTTTTTGCACGAAAAATAATTTGCACATTCGGAAGCACGTATAAATGTGAGCACCTTTTTTCAATCATGAAAATTAATAAAAATAGGCATCGTACTCGGCTTACAGATGTTAATTTAGAAAACAGTTTGCGCCTATGTTCTACTAATATTGACCCCAATATTGATCATCTTGTTTCTCAGCTTCAAACTCAAGTATCTCATTAATTTTCATTTGATTTTTCTACCTTTTTTATTAATTCGTATTAATATAATTTTATTTGTTTGATTATGTTATTATTATTAATAAATAAAAAAATGTGTGAATTTTTGTTGCTTCTTTATTCACTACAACCTACTTATTTCTTGCCTACGGCCCACGACCTGATTAAGTCCCGAAATTACGCCCTCAGCTAAGCAAAGGTTGCCCATACCTGCTCTATGCCATCATTTAATCCTTCCTCCATAACTACTCGTCATCAAATACTACAATGGAACTTTCTTTCTTTACAGAATTCATACAATTAATAACACTTCCCACACATTCAGAACGATTCAATAGATTTATTGGGAAGAAGGCCACTATCTCTGGGTGGGGAGCAACTTCTGATCCTGTTATGCCGATCAAATGGATTCTACGTGAAGTTGAGACAAATGTTATAACAAACATTCGTTGCTACTTAATGTTTAAAATTATAAACTATGTCACTATTCGAAATAGTCATATTTGCACTTCTGGTTTTGGAGGTGTAGGCGCTTGCGGCGGTGACAGCGGTGGACCGGCACTTATTGGAGACAAACAGGTTATAATTTTAAGACGGAAATCTCCGAATAATTTAAAAACTACGTTTCTTTCATTTCAGATTGGAATAGCATCGTTTGTAAATCCTGAATCCTGCGAGACTGGTTGGCCTACTGCTTTTACACGCATTACGTCTTTTTTGGACTGGATCGAATCCAATAGTGATGTTAAAATTCCTTTATAAATATTAAAGTATTTTGGTATAAATTATAATGCCTAAAATAGTGATTTTATTCTTTTTATTTTTCCTATTACAACAATAGTAATAATAATAATAACAATAATAATAATAAAAATAATAACTAGCGTAAATGAAAAATCATCTATGTATCTATTAAATAAGTAACCTATATTACTACAGTCAATTATACCGAATAAAAACAAAAAGTAGGTACCTACAAATCTACCTACAAATAACACAGGCCTGCATTTTTCAACTCTTTGAATGTTGATTTAAAAATTTTAACTGTTTTCTAGTAATTGGGTAGCGCTGATTTCAAATCTGCTTTTATTCTTTTTTTGTATCACGTAAGGTTATTTTTCAAACCAGTAAAATCAAAAAATATAGAAAAAACACGATTTATTTCATTTATAAGCTAGTTTTATATTATATTTAAAAAAATACAAAAATATACACACAGAAACTATTAGAAATAGTTATTTATTCTTTATGCTTCTTAAAAAAACGTTTTCGTTTTTCAGAAAAGCTTCGTTTGGTTGTTTTTCTGTCATATTCAGCTAAAGGAAGATCTGAAGGTAGTTTCTGGGGCAAGCAATTTTTTTTGTTTCAACCTAGACCCCAGTACTTCAGAAAGATCTTTTGAAAGTCCCAAATCTCTTACTAAATCATTCAGTTCGGCTTGTGAAAATAGCTGAGGTTGGTTTTGACCTGAGGTTGATGGTTCAAAATGACTATCCATCTGTACGGAGCCAAAAGTTGAAGATGTTTCAATATCTTCTTGTAGTACTTTGGGGGGTATATGTATAGGTACATGATCACTGTGAGGAACTGGTCTGATAGCTGATTTAATATTGCTTGGGTACAAAATATGTTTCAAAGTTTTTCTATTATGCCCCCTAATATCAAAAAAGACAAAAGTAGCAATCTGCATGATGATTTTGCGGTTCTCTCCGAACCATCGGTATTCCAAAAGGAAGGCTTTTTCTATTCCCTTTGGTCCAATGTCTTAAACCTTCTTCACATACCTTACAAACAACGTGCGGTCCCAATCTTTATCTTGATCTCCTAATTTGATTTTGAAATAAGCATAATATGCATTTTTCACAAATTCACCAATTGGTCTCTTAAAACTTTTTCAAGACGAAATACCCACAAATATAACAGAAATCATCTGGTTTGTTTTTGCAACACCGGCTAGACATATTTTTAAGCAATGTTTATTTATCAAATACCACGCACAACACTAAAGACAAATTAATTTTACTTGTTTACTGATCGACACTATAATGAAGTAAATGACATTAAAATATACATTTTGTTTGGAGTGATAAACTTGAAATCCTTCTTCGCAGTACTAATAAAGTGAAAGCATAATAAATAGGATTTAGCAGGTAAAAATTCCCGTAAATCTTGTCCAAAATTAATACATGTAATAAAAGATTTACATCAGGTAATGAGAGCCTATTTAACAAATTTCTTTAAAACCACAACAGAAAATCATTTTTGGGTTAATACCTAGAATTTGAAGTAGTACATTCATTTTAAAATATATTAAAACGCCTGTTATAAGACTCTTTTTATATTTTTTTCTTTTTCTTTTGTGCAAAAAAAAATCTGTGGGTGGTAGAGACCAACTGTATTTTAATTAGTTATTGCTATATAAAAACTGAGCTTAACAAACAATAATCACGTCATCCCAAATTTTATGCAGGCCTGTGTAATCGTTTATATATAATTGTGTTACATACTACGTAATAAATATTAGAATTTGACAATACAAATACATTATATACCATGGAAATATCTGCCTATGAACTTTTGTCGTCTCTCTTGTGGTACTTAATATGATTCAAACGAAAAAGTTTTAATGGTTATACGAGGGATGTCTTTCTAGTGTCGTATATAGTCTCATAGAGGGCACCAGTAATAAAACGTCAAGTGTCAAAATTAATCTCAATCTTTCGTTAACCTAAATCTAAAGTCTCATCAAGATACAGCAAGTGATTTATCCATAGTGAATTTTTAAAATTAATGATTTGCCCGAAAAATGGAATTGGGTCGAAAATTTTTTTACAACTTTGGGAGACGATTAACTTAATAACAATTTCTTGCTGAGTTGGTTTCTGTCTTTTAAAATGAAGCACAGCATCAATCGACAATTTCACGTTGGTACTGTGAATTCCAATGTGGACGCACCAGTATCCGTGAGGATCCCAGGACTGGTCCGTCAAGAACAGCGCAGTCACACAGAAAAACATCGCTCCTGTGCGCCGCCTATTTAAGGAAGATTGACATGTGACATATTGTAAAATTGAGACATCTATGGGTATTTCAAAGAACTCAAAACGATCCCACATGATGAACTGGGAATGAGAAAGTTGGTTTCCTGTTGGATTCCACATCTTTTAACCGAAGAGCAAAAGTCGGCTCGCGTTAATTGGTTCCGAAAAACTTCGAGTCAGTTCCATAACGGAAACTCAAAAAAAGTCTATAAAATAGTGAGTTGCCATGAATCACAGATTTATTCCAATGGACCCGAAAATAAACGCCAGTCTACTGTTTGGGTGTTTTAATATGAAGAGGATCCGACAAAAGTTATCTGCTCGCTAAGTGTATCGAAAAAGATGGTCATAACGTTTGTCTCAAAATCAAGTCATATAGCTACAATTCCTTTGCAAGGTCGAAGAACGGTTAATGCGGATTGGTACACAATCGTTTGTTTGCCAGAAATACCCACTACACGTACTAATTACAATCAATAAGTCCAGAACCAGGCACAAGGAAGCTATACTATGCTCAAAAATTTTAGAAAAACGAACAACAACCAAATCGCATGTAACAGGATTTATTGTGAAGGGTATCATATCTAATAATAAAACAGTTGCCATTGAATCCGAGCCGCCACTGAACACAAAATAACAGAAACATATATGCAGTGTGGCTAATACTTCAACAATTTAGTATGGCGGCAAATTTGAACTATCCTCAATTCATACAAAAATAATCATATTCTAACAGATTCTAAAACCTTGTAAGATCTGCTAGGATCGTGACCATTTTTCCTGTTTGGGTAATATACAAGCTGTACGTCAGGAGAACCAAGAATTGATTGCAGAGATTAGATGTCTATAGACGAAAAATTGTGAAGTTAGAAAATATTGAGCTAAGTCTGTATTATTTGGTTTACTATCAAAAATTTCAAAAATAATCATTTAAATATTGTAAGTATGGAAGTTATATATCCATTTTTAAGCGTGATTTGATTTACCAGAGCCTATTTAGTTTCCAAATATTTGTTCCATATGTGTTGATTCGTTTAATTTCCCACCTACAAAAGAAATCCCCACATAACCTCTAAACTTTATAATTTATGCTTCGATAAAAATAGTTAATCCATTGTTTGTTCTGAATAATTTGTTATCTAGCCAAATATTCAATTCATATAGATAAGATTTTTTTTTAATAAACAGAATTTAAGCTACCAAATCAAGTTGTTTGTGTGTTCGATATTTTTATAAATATCATCATATTAATCTACATGCACTGAGACATAAACATACCTTTTTTTTGCCAAATAAGAATTTTCACCACCCTTGAGATACTTAGAGAGCTCATGTTCATTATTTCTTCTAATTACATTAAACATCAGCTATTTTATTAAAACAAAATACTATTTTGGTTGTCCAGGTTATGATCGTTAACTTCGAACGTTTACCATCTATTATTAATCCTGCGCAGAAATATATGTACTAATGCGTGTGTAAATTCGAATTTAAATTCATTTTACAACATCAAGTTTAACGTTTTACACTTAAAACTCTCTTTAGTAGACGTTTTAAGAGATAAATAGATCGAACTTAACGATTATATAAATACACATCTACTAATTATTTATTTAATTAGTTTCCAACGTGGAGCGAATTATTATATTTTGGCACTCCAACGTTTGACTCGAATATTAGCATAATATACAGGGTTAGTTAAAAGTATGGAGACGGCGATTTATTGTCGTTAATATTCATTTTAGGGATTTATGTTCAATATAAAAGTTTGTTAGGATATTTTGATCTACATTTGAGAATATTTGTTTTTTTTTCTTCAATTGTTTTTTAGTTACGCCTATCCGCGCATTTTTTTTTAATGGGAAACTAGTAAATTTTACTCTACCATTCGATAGAGTTTTTTTTCTCTTTACAATAACATTTTTGTTTTTTTTAAATTCATTTCAATAACTTTTTTACAAGAAAAATTAAACAAATTAATAACAAAGTAAATTAAAGTAAGTGTCAAATTGTCGTCCATTAGTAATTTGACAATGGCCCAATCGATTTACAAAACCCCGAACAGGGTTCTGTAAAAAATCTCGGGGAATTTCTTGTATCGTTCTGGTAATTCGGATTTGTAAATCTTCGACGTTATCGGGCTTTTCTTTGTAAACTTTGTTTTTTTACGTATGCCCAAAGAAAAAAATCTAAAGGACTTAAATCTTTCGAACGGGCTGGCCATTCAATGGTTCCTCGTCTTCCAATCCATCTGTGGGGAAAAACGTTGTCCAGATATTGACGAACATTTACACCATAATGTGGTGGGGCGCTATCTTGCTGGAACCAGATACTGTCATTGGGCACGTGTTCATTGTTTTCATAAGGATAGAGCGTAGCACTAGCAGGTATTATTTCATTTTCCAATAACTGCAAATACAGAGCCGAAGTTAAATTGCCATTGATGAAAAAGGGTCCGATAATATGACCGCCTAGAATGCCAACCCAAACATTAACGTTTTGGGGGTACTGCGTATGGTGCTCCAAAACCAAGAGGGATTTTCCGATGACCAGTATCTGCAGTTATGTCTGTTTACTTCACCGGTAAGGCAAAAAGTAGCTTCGTCAGAGAAAATAATATTGTTGACAAAATTTTCATTATTATTGCAAATATTTAACATTTCTTCAGAAAATTGTAATCTCCTATCAAAATCATCTTCCGTTAACTCGTGTACAAGGTGTACCTCTTTAAAAAACGACACGATCAATGACTGAAATATTGAAATTGGCCGCTAATTGATTGGTTGATAAATGGGGATATTCAGATACAGCCAATAAAATATCGAGTTTGTTATCATCGCTTTTTGCTGTTCTAGGTCTACCACTCCTTGGCAAATCTTTAACGCTACCCGTTTGTTCAAAGCGTCTTAAAGTTTTACCAACAACGGATTTAGAAATTGGATTTCTATTTGGATGCGTATCATTAAATAAATTACTAACGTCTTGTAAACTTCTGGGTCTATCTCCATAACCCAACATCATAAGTATTTCAATTCGTTCATGTTCACTTAAACTCGCCATTGTTAATATTAACAGCAACAAATTGCACAAATGAATTATTTCTGGCAAAGATTTGACGTACACAATAACCACTGATAAAATTATGTCCCTCAAGTTTGTTTATCGCCACGCTTCTCTCTATCTGCGATGTACCGAACATCTGTTAAACATATGAACAGACTTTTTCTTATAAAAAAGTTATTAAAATGAATTTAAAAAAAACAAAGAAAATTTTGTAAAGAGAAAAAACAAATTCTATCGAATGGTAGAGTAAAATTTACTAGTTCCCATTAAAAAAAAAATGCGCGGACAGGCGTAACTAAAAAACAATTGAAGAAAAAAAAACAAATATTCTCAAATGTAGATAAAAATATCCTAACAAACTTTTATATTGAACATAAATCCCTAAAATGAATATTAACGACAATAAATCGCCATCTCCATACTTTTAACTAACCCTATATATACATCAAAAACATTTAATTTGTTCTCTATAGACTTACAAACTACAAAACCGATTTTAATAAAATTTTGTGTATGTTCCTTATGTTGTGTAGAAGGGTTTTCATATTTTTTTTCCAAATTTTATCGGCAATCATTAAAAAATTAGCAATATGTGAAACATGAATTTCTATAGAATTTTTATATCGTAATGTCATTTTAAATCATTATATAAAAACCATGACAACGTCATGTATAAAATAAGACAAAATATAATACTAGTATACTGTCACTTTTTATAATTACATGTAATTGAATGTTTATATTTACAAAGAAAAGCTCTACGAAAAATGCGATAGGTGCTTAAACATGTACTTAAGAGTTAAAGCATAGTAAATAAATAAATATTCAATTAAAACAGACCTTAAATCGCCAAATAAAGAAAGTCTCCTTAGCATATATGCCCTTAAAAACTCGACACTCGATTTTGACGAGAACGTTAAAAATTTAAAATTTTGTAATCTGTGTAAATCAAATTTTCATCAGTAATTTTGATGACAATGTCACAATTGACAAATCCATAGTTAGTTTATTTTTTAAAATGCCGCAATTATCAGAATTACAAAAATCTATTATCAAAACTAAATACTAATTTTGAAGTAAAGTTTCGTATTCCGATATTCGAAATAATATTTTTGAAATTTAAGTAAAGCAGGACACCATCTGCAGTTTTGTTAATCATTTCTTTAAATTTACTATTTTTGCAATACATTTTGCATTCTACGTCAATAATTGGTTTGAATAGCGTTTAAAATAGTTTACACCGCTTAAAATGTTTTTGTATTTAAATGTCTGCGTTTTCACGAGCCGCAACTGCACATATTGCTATGAATAATGGGTTGATAATTTAGCACGCCACCATCCACAACTAGTTTTCCCAACTAGGTTTTCTCAGCCGGTGAATTTTCAAATCTGAGACCTCTAACTTCTCGGGTTCCACTTAGGAAAGACGTGTCTAAAATATGAGTTGAGCGCCAGTACACCTGTACACAAAAATTTATTTATCTATTTTATATATATTAATAAGCAATATTGGAATGAGTAAAAACACACCCAGGTTAAAATTTTGAAATAAAAATTTTATATATAAATACAAAAATTAAAAAAATAAAAAAATATATCTTTACATAGTATAAAGATGCTGTATCATATAAAAAAGATACTGGAGGTAAAAACATTCATTGACAATTGACCGCTAAATGAATGTAAAACGGCCTCCTTAATGACTCCGAACAAAACTTATCTAAAAATAATCAAGCTTTATAGTAGATTCTTCAAAGAGAACCACTAAATATAATCAGATACTGATACGCGAACAAAAACTACGCATGTGCCTTACCACACATAAAAAAAAACTGAAATCCAATCGAACAAATTTTCAACTATAACATTATAACGAAGAATTTTAATACAAGCTGTATTATCTGTATGCCTAATAATTAAATCTCTTAACTACTATCTTTGATACAATGGAAATATAATTATGACGTCATCAAATTTTAAATACTTACAAAACTAATGGAGACTTTCATGAAAAGGCGCTAAAGCAATTTAATTATCAAAATATCGGGAATTAATATCCAAATAACAACTATAAATCACTTGCAATCAAATCAAAAAACCCGAAATTAATTAATTATTTCAAAATATATCACGAAACTCGCACCTCTTCGTTCAATGGACTAAAGTCATCTCTCTTTCAACTTCGACCTCTACATGAAATCCTCGGATAACAAGTTTTTCTTCTTTTTTTTTTCTTGTTAACCTTCGAAACATGACAAATATTCAACGCAAAATTTATAAACATTTTCGATATTCAGTCATGTCACATATAAATGTACATTTTTAAACATTCAAATATATCGCGTAATTTTCAGTATTCTTCTGATGAAAAATCCACAGCAATATGTATACTGTTTTCAAGTTGTCTCTTAGCAATTATCTCGACAGAATGGCAACTACCTCAACATTAAGGTGAACAATGAATTTTTGTCGGCGAGCACAGTTATCGAATTGCTATGCGTGATTACAACAGTTGGAAATTATCAATCCTTATGTGCATATGTAGCATGTTCGCAAAATGGGAAACCATCTGCTCTGTTTGTTTATGCACCAAATATAATAGCGAAGAATATTGTTATCCAAAGGCATTGGAGTAATAAATTGATTATCATAAAATATCATTGATTCGTTGTTTAGCTAGAGAATAAACAAAAATTTTATATCGGTTAATGGCAGTTTACACAAAGGAAGTTTCAATTTTTCTATAGAATGTGGCCGAGCAACGCCAGGCTGCGGGCAGCTAGTAATTTATAAATTTCTTTTTCGAATCATTAAAATTAAGTCACGAACCACCAGTGTCCCTCGGACCGCAGATTCATGTCATAGAGAAACATCGTTAAAGCTTACAAACAAGGCGAAGTCCCTAAATATAATCCGAAATTTAAAAGTATTATGTAATAGAATACTGATTAGGTTAGTGCTAAATCATTAACACTATATTGTCTAAATTCGGTGCGTGTGGATTTATTTTCTTGATAATTTAGATAAAAAAATCACATGTTAAAATAAACCTGGGAAAAATTTTATTTGGTTTCAAATGTTTACTCTGTTTTTCTTGTATTTTTTTAATACAAATGCATACCATGTTATCAATTTGTTAAATACTACTAATATTACTTAAAAACTTTTATACCCCGTAATATTAATAAGGTAAAACACGATCAACCTCCAAGTGTTTGTTTAGATTATAGGTATATATAAACGTCGGTAGATACATATAAACATAAAATTTACTTCAATACACATTATTGTAACTTAACTTTAACTATGAAACTGTTAGTGCTTTTAGCTGTTCTCGTAGCATTAATCAAGGTAATTATTTAAAGCCCTCTTGTTCTATTCGCGTCTATGTAACTCAAAAGAAAATTTAAATCTGAATTGTCTTCTTAATTTGTATTTAATATTACGAGGGATAAGCTGAATTTATTGAGAATAAGAAATTCTAGTAGACTGCGAAAAACAATCATACAGTGTTTATTTAGAGCAACTCTTTATCTGTCATTTGACCTATTGTTGTTGAAGTTACGTTTATTATAACTTATTTTTTAAAAGTAAAAGAAAAAGGAATTAACCAGAGAGCACTTTCTAATCATAATTTATTATGATTTTAAAAGAGGTTTAAGTGCTTATGAGTGCAAAGAGAGATTATATTCAGTTTTTAGTGAACAAGCACTAAATTGTAAATTGTAGCCTTGGCTACAAGCTTTGGCTACAATTTACCGATGGGATAAGGAATTTGAACGCGAAAGGAATTCTGTTCAGCATCAAAAAGGTGCATGGCGCCCTTCTACGGCTGTTACCGATAAAAATAATTGAATAGGACAATAAAACCACTTAGCATCAACTCAAGATTGGATACTCAAAAAAGGTATATAACTAACGTGACCATTTATTTTTTGACTCAAAACGGGACATTGGTTTATTTGGGATAATTAACAGGTAGTCAATAAAAGAAAAACACTTTTTTAAAGTTATTTATTCAGAAAAAGTCAGTTAGCTTAAAAGTTATGAATTAAAAAATATATATACCCGAAACGTTTAGTTATATTTATCATAGGAACAAATTTGCTGTAATAAAGCTGGTGATGATTTTAAGTAAGAATGAAACTCTTGGCACGTTTTTTTTATATTCACCTTAATTATCAACATCGCCTTTAGAACTGAAGTTTGTAACTGGGTTTTCTCAGATGGCCACAATTTGTTCATCATAGAAAATACTCTTTCTACTGGAGCATTTGTAGCAGGCAAGCATAAAATATATTCAATTAAAATAGAAAAGTTTTCATGCTGAAGATTGTTGGCTTGAAATTGTTTGAATACTTCCACCCAACGAGTTTCCGTGGAAACATTTAGATTATTCCATTCGGTTACTTTCTGCGATGTAATGTAGTTACAAATTAACGAAAATTCGTCAAAAACTTCTGCATCTTCATTACAGTCAACATATTCCTTTTCAATTAATACATTCAGAGATTTTTGACCGTCTTCCAATGCGGGGACTTTTTTTAAATCTGCCCAATAAAATATCTCCATTTCTTTGCTAAGAAAGCAAGTCCACTGCTCCAGATATTCACGGCTTGTTTGATAAAATTCTGTAGCCGCCCTTTTCACAAACTCTTCATCTATGTCAGTAACATTATCTTTAGATTTCACTATTAATTGACGGACCATAAATGGAAGAAACTGATTGGTCTGTTTCTGAGTCAAATTGTCATTTAGTTGATTGATTTCTTTTGCAGCTTCAATTGCCGATACAGTCTGACCTTCCAGTTTCAATACAGCTTGATGAAAACTTGCTGACTGAGCGTGTAAAAAATAAAGCCAAAATTGGGATGTGGGATCTTCAAAAAAGTTTTTTAGTAACAGGGCACATTTTTCAATACTCAAAAAGTAGTTTTTTAATGGCTGATATATTTTTAAAACCCTTTCCAAGGCAGGCATAAGAGCAAGCCATCTAGTTTTGCTATAGCCGAGCATTTGTTGATATTTCGTTTCAGTTTCGGCGCAAAACTCCTTTAGAGCTTCAACTCGAATCGTGTAAATATAAAAAAATGAATATATCTTCACAATAATGCTTTCGTAATCTAAGGGTAGCCTGTCTGCAGCAGATTTTATTGCATTGTGAATTACATGGGCTCCACATCCAATACCTATCAATGGCTTTTTCAGTGATGATTGTAATTTCGTTAACACATTGTTAGTTCCTCGCCTAGCCGCACCTCCGAAATTGACGTTGGCATTGTCTCCGCAAAATGCCACGACTTTTGCTGTCAAATTATTATCTGTCAACACTTGGTTTAAATAATCGACAATGATGTCAGAAGTCTCACCTGGTTGGTCTTGGAAATCTAAAATTTTTACTTGCACACCTACGTAAGGTTGAAAAAAGCGCACTAGAATAGGGTATATTTTCTTGTTACCGTGGTTTGAAGCGTCGTTTAGTATTGTAATACAATTGGACTTACCAAGATCATCTTTTAATTCTTTCATTGCTGTAGGCGTCAAAACATTTACTACAATAGCTTCTGATTTCGTACGCGAGCATGTAAATTTGGGATTAAAACATGATTGAATTAATTGCGACGCACAATCATTAGAGCGAAAACTGTGGTTTTCATGTATCGTGTGATAAGCTCAGACGCCTTCTGCCGCCGCGATATCCAAATCCTTTAAAGTTGGTGCGTCCGACTTCTTGAAAAAGGTTAACATCGAAGAACTCGAAGCGGCGGCACGATCGGCATTTTTATGTTTTTCAGACTTTCAATGCTGTTCAATATCACTGGCACCACCATGGGAAACGCTAAATTCTGTACGACACTTTTCACATCTGACATCTGAGGGAGTATTTATTTGCTTGATAAACGGATATTTTGCTTGTAAGTTAACATTGAACGTACACTTGCGTTTCGGCATTTTAACTTATGATTCCAAAACAAAAGAAGTTTAAGTTATTTACTAGGTACACGAGCATCAAAGAACAACAAAACAAATATCGAGAAGTGGGCGAACGAAAAATCTGTCAAACAATTAGTCAACAAAGCGCGAGCAATGACGTCTTCGCCACTCTCGGCTATCGTCGCGTCAATCGACGACGCGGTCTCGCTCTCGCACACCGATCGCGTCCGGCCGCCGGCGCGACGGCCGTCCGGCCGGCTCGACTACTCAAATTTTCGCGCGGTTTCAGAAAACGGGACAATTTTGCGTCCCAGAGTTCATTTCGGGGACGCCGGGACTCGTAACTCTAAAAAGGGACAGTCCCGTTCAAAATGGGACGTCTGGTCACGTTATACAGACTGTCCCGTAAAAAACGCCAACATTCATAATTCCGTTATTTATTGTCCGGTTTTATTTAAACAAAAAGTAAATTTAATAGCATCAAAAACACTATAAGATAGCAGTGTTTTATTTGTTTTCAATTGTTTTCATTAATGTCAAACGACAGTCAAGTTTTTTATTTTAAATGGCAACATATATATTTTTGGCTATATTCGGATTGGTTTTTTTTTCTGAATTCAACGATGTATAACATGTTTATTTTTGATAAACGTTTATTGCAAAAAAAAAACTTTATAAATTTCATCTTTGTCTTCCATTATTTATAAATATTCGAATGTGTCATGAAACATTGGAAATGTAAGTATTATAAATATTATTATAAGAAACAAAACACTTTACAATAAATGTTGAAATTGCCCGCCACCTTGTTCAACACATATCGCACATCTCCTAATAATAAAAAATTAAAAAAAAACTTTATAAATTTCAGATTCCTACAGAACAGTTGATTGCAAGTATTAAGTATTTTGAACAAGGGCCAAAAAACCTCATTCGAGAAGCTAGTAAAACCCAAATCGATAAGAATTTACAGCAGCACAAACAGAAGTCGGTCAATAAAGAATGGAATATCATTAAAACTCTTAGATCGAAGGACTGTTTTTACCTAAAAGCAGATAAAGGGAACAAGTTAGTAATTATGGACAAAATCGACTATTTTCAAACAGTTAAAAATTTAATTGTCGAAGGTCCGTACGTAGAAATTAAGAGAAATCCGTTACCTAAAATGATTAATGACACTAAAGACGCGTTAAAGAAATGTCCAATTTTAATAACCTCTACTCAAAAGATTAAATTAAATGTTAGTAACCCTTTAGTACCAAGAATGTATTGTTTGCTGAAGATACATAAACCAGGTAACTCGATGAGACCTATCGTTTCAGATATCGTTTCAGATTTGTGAATGAATTTAAAAATTTACCCGTGGAACCAGAAAGTTTGTCAGTTAGTAATTCCTTAGAATTTGTTCAACTAATTAAAGATTGTGAACTGGAAGATTGGGAAATTTTAGTTTCATTCGATGTAACGTCATTATTTCCTTCGGTGCCTATTCCAGAATACCAAAGATAAAGTTAATTTTAATTTGAAATCAGGTATATACGAAATTAATTGCGATGATTATAATTTGAAATGTATAAGCCAAACGAAACGATTAATAATAACCCGGTTTAAAGAACATATATCACATATTAAATTCAATAGACCAGAGGAATCTAACGTGGTCAACCATTCATTAAATACATTACATAATATGTCGATTAAAGGGCTAAAACTTGCCAAAGCCATCAATAATCCCCGCGATCTAGACGCATACAAAAGCTTACATATCGTTAAAAACAAACAGAACACGATGCATGGAGGCAACGATCCGATTCCTTAAAATAGTCTCTTTTCATTCTTAGAAAAGAGGTAGAAAGGTCGAAGGCGTGCGAAGAGAGAATAAACACATGTGGTTGCCGTTTTCTTAAGAGAGGTAATTTTGTCGTAATTTTTAGTCGATATATTTTTATTTTAAAGTCAGTGTATACGTGAACGCCGTGTAAAGTTGGTGCGTTTTCATATGTGTTTAGCTCTATTGTGCCCTACGTGCGACACTTTGATTAGTGATTTTACCTACTGATGATGATAACTTAGTTGTCAAAATACGTATTTACGATACGATTAGTAATTGTATTAGTAATTGTGGTTATATACCTTTTTTGAGTTTTTACTTAACCACAGTCTCCAAAGAAAGACTTTTCAAGATTGAATCTTCAGCTGTTAAACCAATCATACATGATCATCTGGCGGGCACCAATTTTTTTCCAAAATAGTGACAGGTGACGAAAGTTATATTCCCTTTTTCAACATTCCTACCTGCCAAAAGAGTCGTGTATGGATTCACGACGACGAGAAAACTCCTACAATGACTAAGAGGCAGCGAGCTATAAAAAGGGGGATATGTATGCGGCATTCTTCAGAAGCACGAGCTTAGTAAACGCAATTAAGCTAGATGGACAAAAGACAGTTACAACTAAGTGGTACACTGAAAAATGTTTGCCTGAAGTATTCAGTAGAGTGCCAGAGAAGGGAATTATGCTCCACCATGATAATGCATCGTCACATAAGGAAGTTTTATCTCTCCAGTTTTTGTCTGGAAAAAATATAAAAGTAATAGAACATCCGCCGTATAGGAATGTGTGACTTTTAGCTATTTTTTTAGGCTTAAAAGCAATTTGCGGAGTAGAAGGTTAACGTCTGAAGAAGAGACTGGTACCGCAGTTCACGTTTATTTGAATGTATTCCGAAAAAATATTGGTTGAAAGCTTTTAAACTATGCAAAGAAAAATGGTCATTTATCATTGCACAAGGGAATTTAGCGAAATCGCTACTACAAGTATGCACCACCCACCAAAATATCGTAACAAACATGTCTTTATAGACGACAATACTATCATAGAATTGAAAAAGGACCCCACTAAACAGTATCAGGCAGAAATTAAAGAATGTGTCAAAAATTGTAACGCAGTAATCTCAAACACAGATAAGTACAAACTTTTCCATATGAACCCTTCCCCCCCTAAATTATACGGTTTAGTAAAAATTCACAAAGAGGAAGCACCCATCAGACTAGTTGTTTCGTTTATTTCTTGCCCTAATAAAAAATTAGCCGAAAAATTAAACATAATAATTAGACAATATACCGAATTTACAGATAGCTCTTCCATAAAAAACGCAATACAGTTAACAGCTAAATTAAAAGAGTGTAATATACAAAAGACAGAAATCCTGGTATCATTTGATGTTTCCAACGTGTTTTCAAAAATACCACATAAGGAATCCTTAAGGTTAATAGAAAACATATTAGTAAAGAAAAATACAAACCCGGTTGTTATACACGAAATCATATCTCTAACGGAGTTAGTCACCAACCAAAGTTACTTTACATTTAACAACAAATTCTACAAAGAAACAGAAAGTCTAACAATGAGCTCACCTCTAAGTCCTCTATTAGCTGAAATTTTCATGAAGCATATTACAGAAAAAATTCTTTCATCACAACTAGGTAAAAAACATATTAACTCATAGACAACTACAAACATTTCTGAACTACATAAATTCAATCCATTCTAATATCAATTTTACAGTAGAAATAGAAGAGAATAACAGTATTAACTTCCTGGATTTAAAATTAAACAAATTAGATCAGAGTTTAAAATTTGATATATATCGTAAACCTACTTTCACTGATTGCATTATTCCCAAAGATTCGCTACACCCTAAGACACACAAACATTCATTTTTTAATTCTATGATACATAGAGCATTAAATATTCCTTTGCCTAATGAATCTTTTGTTCGTGAAATCAATACTATAAAACAAATAGCGGTAAACAATAAATAAAACAATAAAATAAGTAGCGTAATTGACAGTATACTAAAGAAAAAACAGTTACAAGTGGCCCTTAGTTTAGTATATCCTAAAGATAGTGCTAACTTGAAACAATTTGTCTCGTTGACTTACTTCGGTAAAATAAGCGAGCAAATTGGAAATATAATTTCAAAAAATAATAGTAATGTTAGTATAGCTTACAAACCATATGTAAAAACAAGTAATTTCATTTTTAACGCAAAACCAAAAACAGATATCAATAATAAATCAGGAGTGTACAAATTATATTGTAATGATTGTAAAAGTGTATATATAGGTCAGACTGGTCGAAGTTTTATTATACGGGTAAAAGAACACATGAGGTCATATAAACTAAAGAAGACAGATTCTACATTCGCAAACCATCTTATTACAGAAAGGCATACATTTGGTCATCATAAAATATTGCATTTGGCCGAGAAGGGTCGTAAATTAAATATTTTAGAGTCACTTGAAATTTTTAAAAGCGGAAATAACACAATAGATATTGTTCTTAACGACCAGTTATATCTTATATATACACCTCTTTTCCAATGTTGTATATAATAGTTACGTATATAGTAATAATTTTAAAATAACATCATAAACCACCCCCATATATTTTTGTGTCATTTATAAGATCTATGTAGGCCTGTAACTTTTGCAGTTCGATATGTCGAAACCGTGGTCACTATTACATGTGAATAAAGTGGTAAAACAAAGTTATTGTTTTATTTTATTTTATTTTATTTTATTATTTTCAAACATGTCTTGCTTCTAAGTTGGTACAGTGCACAATTTTCTGCATAATAACTGCAGTCACAAGTAACTGAAAAGCTTCTCTTGGTGCAGCGGCCATATGTTTTTCTGTTTAGACAGATTCACACCGAATAATATTGTGGCCGAATTTTATTTTTAGCTGGCGGTTCTATTCTCCACTCCAGGCTACTTGGAGAAATATAAAAACCTGCAGATGCAATATTCGGGTCTGGATTATCACTATCACTAATATTTTTTGAA
This sequence comes from Melolontha melolontha, assembly GCA_935421215.2. Classification (NCBI taxonomy): domain Eukaryota; kingdom Metazoa; phylum Arthropoda; class Insecta; order Coleoptera; family Scarabaeidae; genus Melolontha; species Melolontha melolontha. The sequence goes on from OW285236.1 coordinate 16,969,569, forward strand.
TTAGTGTTATTACCAGCGCCTTTGCTACTGGATCCAGAAAATTCATCACAATTTGCTTCGAAATCAATATCCATTACGTCATTATTTTCTACTTCTGAAACATCACGTTTCCAGAACGTTCAATGAGGAACACAGTCCTCATGACTCGTAAAGGCTCCACGATTTTAGAAACTGTTAACATAAGCGAGTATTAGTAATCTGTGCGGTGTCTTCCTTCTTTTAATGAAATATTTTTCTGGTCATATCTGCCCAGATTCAGAGTAAAATCAGCAGCTCATATTAAAATATTTCTTCTTCTACAGGCTAATGATGAAGACAGACAATCTAAAGTAAGGGTTCTTTTATCAAGATTACCAAAATTTGAAAGACCAACTGGTAATTCAAGAATAATTAATGGAAATCCAGCTGCACCTCATTCTCGACCCTATCAGGTAAATTACCCTTCCAATCTACTTACAATAATCGAAACATATAATTTGATGTTACGTATTTTTACAGGTGGCAATGATAGTATTCGCTTGGGGTGATAATTATTTTTGCAGTGGAACCCTTCTTTCTACGAAATTCGTTTTAACAGCTGCCCATTGTATTTGCGTGTAAGCATTATGTTTTTTAAAAATTCTTTCAATGGAGACTGTGGTTAAATAAAAATTTAAAAAAGGTATATAACCCCTTACCACAATTATTAGTCGTATCCTAAATACGTATTTCGACAACTAAGTTGTCATCATCAGTAGGTAAAAACTACTAATTAAAAGTCGCACATGGGGCACACTAAAGTAAGAAAAACGCTTCCGCACAACTACTATACACTGCAACCCTGTAAAGACTAAATTTAACATGCCAATCTCAAAACTACGAGACAAACACTTGCCTCTTAAGGAAAAGGTTTAAACATGTGTTAAATTGTCGAACAAAGGAACGGCAGAAATTCATCTCTAAAGGAGGAGCCAACTAAATTCGATTTTTAAAAACTACGATGACCCAATATTAAATTTAAATGAAACACCTTTATATTTTCACAAAACACTAGTATATTTAACTATATGTATATTTCATGTGCATGGCACACATCAGTAGTTATTATTTAAAGGTATTATTTCGAGTACATGTATAGTAACAATATCTATTTTGGGTAGGGGTGTAAAAATTTTCCATTACAAATGGTTAAAAAGTATGGTCGTATATTGTAAAAACCGAACTCTATTAATTCTGAGAAAGACAAAATTGGGAAGGGCCGTTACATGTGAAAAAACAAGACATCTGACTATGTTATGTTATATTAAATAAGAATCACGTTAATTGATTCTTATTTAATATAACACAACATAGTCAGATGTCTTGTTTTTTCACATGTAACGGCCCTTCCCAATTTTGTCTTTCTCAGAATTTCAATAGAGTTCGGTTTTTACAATATGCGACCATACTTTTTAACCATTTGTAATGGAAAATTTTTACACCCCTACCCAAAATAGATATTGTTACTATACATGTACTCGAAATAATACGTTTAAATAATAACTACTGATGTGTGCCATGCACATGAAATATACATATAGTTAAATATACTAGTGTTTTGTGAAAATATAAGGTGTTTCATTTAAGTTTAATATTGGGTCATCGTAGTTTTTAAAAATCGAATTTAGTTGGCGCCTCCTTTAGAGATGAATTTCTGCCGTTCCTTTGTTCGACAATTTAACACATGTTTAAACCTTTTCCTTAAGAGGCAAGTGTTTGTCTCGTAGTTTTGAGATTGGCATGTTAAATTTAGTCTTTACAGGGTTGCAGTGTATAGTAGTTGTGCGGAAGCGTTTTTCTTACTTTACTGTGCCCCATGTGCGACTTTTAATTAGTAGTTTTTACCTACTAATGATGACAACTTAGTTGTCGAAATACGTATTTAGGATACGACTAATAATTGTGGTAAGGGGTTATATACCTTTTTTAAATAAATTATGTTTTTTAATAAGAAAGACAAACAATTTTGAAATTGAGACAAATTCATGAATTATTTTTTGTACTTTTTTAGAGCCGATAATGGCACAGTTATTCTGGGTGCCAATAACCTTTTTATTGAGGAAGACACTCAAGTAGAGAGACCTTTTGCTATCGATAACATGCGAATTCATGGAGGATGGGATTTGGATACTGCGGCCAATGACATCGCAACTATTGAGTTTGAAACACCAGTTGAACTTAACGGTAAGAATATTCGAAAGATGCATAATTATTTTCGTACAAAGATTTGCATTTTATTATATTTAATATGAAGGTCTGTTGCTTAAAAAACAAGCATCAGGTATTGAAATGCACGCTGGGGGTTAAGATTCCTTGTCTCTTGTGTTTAAAATACATACAAAATTAATAACTCAGCTGTCAGCTCATAATATGTGTAATGTTTCGGAAGTAATGAGAATTAAACTGAAAAGAACTACTTTTGAGACACTTCAAATGTTAAGAACAGTATATGGTGATGCTGCTTTGTCTTCAGCACAAGTTTTCAGATGGCACAATGCTTCCAAAGAGGGCCGCGAAAATATTCGAACACAAGTTGAACATCCCTGCGGACAACCATCCACATCGAAAACCGATGAAAACGTGTCGAAAGTGCGTTCTGTGTTAGCATGAGACAGACGGTTAATAGTCAGGATGATTGCAGATGAGTAAGGATATTGTTCATCGAATTTTGACAAAGGACCTAGACATGAGAAAAATTTGTGCAAATCTGGTGCTCAAGAACTTGTCTGGCGAATAAAAAGAGAATCCCTTATCCATTAGCCAAGAACTGTTGTATAGCTTAACAACCGAGCCTAACATGTACAGAATTGTAACTGGTGACGAATTATGGTTATTTGAGTACGATCCTGAAACAAAAGGACAAAACACGGAGTGGCACACACCATCATCACCACAGCCGAGGAAAATTCGTATGACTAGATCCCGAATCAAGTCCATGCTTATCATCCTTTTTGATTGTCGTGGAATTGTCCACAAAGAATTGATACCGCAGAGCTAGACAGGGAATCGAACTTTTTATCTCTGGAAAAGAATTTCGCGTGTGCGACCTGACATTGCCAGATTTTGGAGCTTGCATCATGGTAATGCCCCCAGTCACACCTTATTGTCTGTAAGAAATTTTTTCCAGAGAAAAACATGATTATTTACTTTTTCCAACCCGTAAGCGGAATTTGAAAGATTAGCATTACGGAGCAATAGACAATATCCAAAGCAGTATTTGTAAATCTCTGTAATACTTTTGCAGTGAAAATGATCGATGTACAATGTTTATCGATGTCGATGATAACTCGACAAGTTCAGGAAAGACAAATACAATTTATTTAGATGAGGAAGGTTGTTCCGATTAGACTTCGAAGATTGAAATTAGTACCTTACAACAAGAATTAAAACAAAATCTAAATTCCATATCAGCGGTACTTTCGAAAATTAATGCAGAGCAACTTCATGAATCAGACTGAAATTTTTTCATCGCTACTGATACGGCTATCCAGTCTGGACTGCATAGTCGTGAAATTAAGAAGTTTTGAATTGTAAGTAAAGTTAACCTAGATTGTCCTGATAGTTTATTGTTTTCTATAATTATTTATCTATATTTTTATAGGCCATAATAATTAATTTTCTTTAAACCGTTGCAACTTCTTAGGAGCTAATGACGGATTCTCGGTCATCCGCGGACAACCGATTTAGATCGATGCACGGTATAAAGCTTCACATCCGGCTTCCGAGGCGTTAGGTCATACCCCATATTGAAACAGGAAACCCTCACACGAAGTGTCATGAAATCTAACAGTTTAAACCATAAAACCAAGAAACTAAAGCTACGGGCTTAGATTTCTTGGTTTCTCGAGCCTAGCTCCCATGTCGGTGGATTCCTCCGTCAACGTTGAATGGATAACCAAAGTAGTTTGACCTCCATAAAGACAACTACACTGTCTCGATATCCCAGAATCGCCTATTGGCCCACTAGGATTGATTCTACTCGAAAAGACTAGATCAGCAGGGGAGGAGAAGCAGATAACCAAACTTAGGAGTTGTTTACCTCGCCCGTGTAGGTTGACAAAAGACAGACAGCCGCCGAATTGGAGCTCTGCTTCGTGCCTATGACACTAAATGGTTCATTGACGTAGATACCTCTCAATACCTGGTATAGAGTACGTAGGACATGATATCCGAAACTCCGGGCAAAGCTGGCCAGTTTAAAGATGAACCAAAGGGAATTCTCCATCGGAACTGGTAATGATCGGCTTGGTAAACTAGGCACTCCTATGAGCCCAGCTCACGTTACCTGGCTACTATACGGATAAAGACGAGACTATCCATTGAACCACTAGGCCAAAACCAACTGGGTGTAGGGTAAGTCAACGTCGATTTTAATGGCACCCACATACAGATCCATAAACTCTCTGAGTGGTTCACGAACAGCAATTCTCCGAGTAATTAGCAGTAGATGTTTAATATTTATATTTGAAATTATTACTTATGTATACACTAGTTCACCTCGACGCCATTATTTTATCCTTCTTCCGTGCATCTCCTCTTTATCAAATAATGCAACATTTCCATTTTATTACAGAATTCATACAATTAGTAACACTTCCCAGTTATTCCGAACGATTCAATAGATTTACCTGGAAAACGGCCACTATTGTTGGTTGGGGAGTAACATCTGATACCGCTACTTCACTCAGTCCAATTCTAAATGAGGTCAACACGACTGTTATAACAAACATTCATTGTTACATAATGTTCAAGCTTATAGACGGATTCAGTGTTCGAAATAGTCAAATTTGCACCTCTGGTTTTGGCGGTGTAGGCGCTTGTGGCGGGGATAGCGGTGGACCAGTGCTTGTTGGACACAAACAGGTAAAAATTTTCTGATAAAAAGCTCTGATAACTTGCGAACTACATCGTTTTATTTTAGATTGGCATAGCGTCATTTGCGCATTCCGAATCTTGCGAGATTGGCTGGCCTACTGCTTTTACTCGCGTGACGTCTTTTTTGAAATGGATTGAAGCTAATAGTAACGTTAAAATTTCTATATGAACCTTGTAAAATCTCTATATAAAATTATAAGGACTTAACATTAGTGATTTCATTGTTTTATTTTTCCTATTACCACAACAGTAATAATAATTTACCTAAATGAATCCTCACCTAACTATATAAGAAAATCCATTAGTTGTACAATAAACTACACATTCGGAGCTGTTGAAGTGAAAGGCTTGACAGCATCTGATACAGCTTTAACAGCTACGAAACGAGTGAACCTATACAGGTGTATAAATTGTCTGTTTCGTAGACAGGTGAAAGAGACAGCTTATTTATACATATTGCTGTGAATAGTGGGTTTAATTGATAGGTGGTCCACTGTTCACCACAATATGTCCAAACTTGAACTCAGTCAGCTTTTGTTCTTTTAATTGAGACTCTTCTTGATCCAGGTTTCCCGTAAAGGAATGTGGAAATTTAAAATTAGTAAGAATACACAATTCTATATTATCTTTTATTAAAAAAAAATAAAATAAAAACTCTTTATTAAGTATAAAGAGAGCTAATGCATCATTTAACAAAAGCACAGAGGAAAAGGATTGTGTGATAAATAACACACACACAATGAAAACCTCACATGAAACGCGAGCAAAATTAAACCTAATAGATTGTTTAGAAAACTTTCAATTTCAAAAACTAATTAACCCCAACTTCAAAAATAAACAGATCCAACTATCAATCGCGTAAATAACATTCACTCATGCGCACAAACACGAGTATAAATTTCCCTCCAAACCTGAATTTCAAAACGTTCTAGAATATCTTGACATACAAAAACTCCCTTATAAAAAATGATAGTTTTCTTCACTATCTATCTATTAATCTAATATAACAATAAATCAATAAATATAAATCATCAAAATTACAATCAAATTACAATGAAAAGAAATCATATAAATTTGTATGAAAAAGTACTTACGCTAGCGTAAAATTTTCACACACAGAAAAAAACTAATTTTGAGTGATTTCAAGTGAGTTATCAATTACTTCAAAAATACGAGAAACGCAAAACTCGTATATAATACGGTAATGACTTACTATAGCACAAAATACTACAAAGCAAGAAAAACCGAAAATTACATTTAAATAATAGATAAAAAAGAAGTTTTTTATCTCGACTTTCTCACTTGACTAGAAACCAATCTCTGGCGGAAATATTCACCGGACATAAAATGTACAAATAAATCAAAATATACTCCAGTCGATCCACTTCCTGGACATCCGGACTGCGCTAAACAACATCAACAAATAAAATATACAGTCACTGGCAACAAAAGTGTGCCAGAATTAAATATTAAATAATTTTCAAAATATATCTATAGTAACCTGGAAGATAAATATACATAAATAAATTATAAATTTTAAAATTGTCTTCGGGGAAAAATTCATTACAATATGTACTCGTACAACCATTTCAGAGTTGTTGAAGTGAAAAACCTAACAACATCTAATGCAACTTTAACAGCGTCTGAACTACATCCATTTCGGAGCTGTTTAGAAGCTGTTAAGCCTTTAATTTCAAAAGGTCCAACTGCAAAGTTTGCTATATTTCTAATGGCTTTACTTATTGACAGTAAGTAATAATTAACGTGAAGTTAGCCACGTTACTCAGCTGTAACATCACAACCCAAATGACCTTGAAGGGCGAAAATAAACTTTCATAAGAAAATACATGGGATTTTGGACTCGAATTCTCATAGCTTATCTACTCTTTGACAAGCCTAATACTACAGCTAAGTATTATCAAACAGAAAAAAAAGGAAAACCCTTCGTGGTCAATATTAGAATGTGGCAATGCAAATACATAACCTGAAAATATCTACCTGCAAATTTAGCAGCCAGTTTTCCATGTGTTTTGCACTTCTTCGGTGATTATTCTTCGGTGAAATGTTCCTTGTGCTAGTTTCTAGGATATGTTGGTGAATATTCTTGTTACGGCAAATGTTACACGATGCAGTCTAGTATACCATCCGGTTGGCGCATTGTTAAGGTCTATCGGAAGCCGACACTTACCAATAGGTATTTGAATATTCGATTGCGCTATCATCTAGAACAACTGCTTGCTGCAGCAATAACATTAATCCACAGAGTAGGTAAGGAACACTACGCTGAAGAAATGCGGAACACATAGAACATGCTTAACCAACTAAAATGACCCACAAACAATCGAACGAACCCTACGGATAAATACCACGAAACACGTTAAAGAAAAAGATGGTACTACCGTATGTGAAAGGCGGGAATTGTTTGTTTGTGATCATTTCGTTTAAAACAAAAGAATTCCTTACAGAAAGCAATATCATAAATAATAAAACGAAGATAAAACGGACAGTAGATCAAACTCAGGGGTGTACAAGTTGATATGTGGAGACTTGTAAGAAAGTGTATATAGGTCAGATAGGAAGAACCTTCCAAACTCGAATGGCAGAACACGAAAGAAGCTACCGGGAGATTCATTCAACTTCTGCTAATCACTGTTTCGAATATAACCACAAATTCAATTCTAATTTCAAAACATTACATGTAGTAAACAAAAGTAAAAAACTCAACATGTTAGCAGCTTTAAAAATTAATAAATTTCATAATTTAGGCATAATTTTAAATAACCAGGTAGAATTAACATTCTGAACTGATTGCAAATGAGAATTAATGAATATTAATTCCCATTTTTACATGTCAATGTCGCCTTATGTGATGCATTAATAACTACAATCCGACAAACCAAGTTTGTACTAGCATGTATAACACACCTCGTCGCGACTACGATCTTACTGGTTGTTAGGATAATTAAAAATTACTGAAAAGCCACTTCCATCAACGGGAATGTACAGACGCGTTTCGGTCTAATTGAAGCTTATCAATGTACGGTATCTCGAAGACAGACATGGCTTTTCAATTCTCTACTTTGTGTATATATAGTTAACATTCTGAACTTACTGCAAATGCATTAATAACTACAATCCGACAAACCAAGTTTGTACTAGCATGTATAACACACCTCGTCGCGACTACGATCTTACTGGTTGTTACTGGTGATCTTACATTGATAAGCTTCAATTAGAGCGAAATGCGTCTGTACGTTCCCGTTGATGGAAGTGGCTTTTCAGTAATTTTTAATTATCCTAACAACCAGTAAGATCGTAGTCGCGACGAGGTGTGTTATACGTGCTAGTACAAACTTGGTTTGTCGGATTGTAGTTATTAATGCATCACATAAGGCGACATGACATGTAAAAATGGGAATTAATATTCATTAATTCTCATTTGCAGTAAGTTCAGAATAACGCTAAGAAATAAGTAATTAAAATTCTAGTTTCAAAAATTCTTTTATTGTAAATACCACTACAATATTGTTTCGCCATACAATGGCTTCATCAGGTGGATTAAATACTGTACTATTTCATCCACCTGATGAAGCCATTGTATGGCGAAACAATATTGTAGTGGTATTTACAATAAAAGAATTTTTGAAACTAGAAGTTTAATTACTTATTTCTTAGCGTTATAATAAAGTTTCAACAAGTATCTCCTTCGTCAATTAACTATTTAAGTTCAGAATGTTAACTATATATGTATATACAAAGTAGAGAATTGAAAAGCCATGTCTGTCTTCGAGATACCGTACATTGATAAGCTTCAATTAGAGCGAAACGCGTCTGTACGTTCCCGTTGATGGAAGTGGCTTTTCAGTAATTTTTAATTATCCTAATGACCAGGTAGAAGTCAATCATTCTCCCCTACTCAACTTAAAACTACAATAGGTTCACCCTCTCTCAGATTAGAATTTTTGTTTTTCACATTCATATTTGTATTTATTATAAATAGGTACCAAATGTAAGTTTACTGTGTATATTCATCCACCTCATGAAGCCACAGTGTGGTGAAACATATATGTAGTGTGTACAATACAATATATTTTTTGAAACTCAACAAATTCTGTTTTCCATTGGATATAATGAAGTTTCAACATGTATCTCCTACGACTATTATCAAAAAGCATGGCCATCTCTAATCAGGAAAGATTTTTAAGGCCTGGTACTGTAATCATTTTTTTAATTCAGACTTCACTATATTTTACATTCAAAAAAAATAAAGGTATAAATAAAATTAACATTACTGAAAGCAATAGATTTAAACAGACTTAAAAAATGTAATAATTTTTTAAATGATTAAGTAGATTTGAATAATTCCGCATTATTAAACTTTCCCAAATAATGGGGAACAACACAACTTTTTATTTTTTGTTAAAAACTATATTATCTTAAACTACATATCAAAATATAATTAAACACAAAATTTTACGGTTTAAAATCTATTAGTTTTTAAAAAATTAAACAAATAAAATCTCGTGACGTCACAAGGCTCTCCTACTCTAAAATCACTATGCGACAACACCGTCGTCGTACTTATGAATGGAATCGATTGGCGTTTCCGCTTATTATTTGTTTACTGAACAGTTTTGTGTGGTTAGTGAGGTTAAGTTGCAATAAATATTTATTTCTAATTCGCAACATGAATCTTGGGTTTTAAGTTGCAAATTCAAATAATTTACCCTTTGTAGATTAATCTCTGATTGATGAATATTACAATAATACATTAAGTTTTATTAGTAGTGAAACTCGTGGAGCAAAAAAACACAAAGCAATAATTTTTTCGGTAAACTAATTGGATTTTCTGTATTAAAAATTTTTTTTAGGTCAAGTATTTTAAGGTCAAGTAGAGAAGTATATGGGGAGAATGCTATTGGTTTTGTACAATTGAAAAGAAAGAATAATGTAGGTAAGATAGAAGCCAAAATTACACCCGAACTTAAAGTTACATCTAAACCTTATACAGTTATGGCCGAAATTGATGAAACTGAACGAATTATTGTGAAATCTGAATGTCTGGACTGTGCTGCTCTTGCAGGTAAGATATAATGATATTTAATTATTAAAATAAAAGATCACAATACATAAAATATATCAGTATATAACAGTAATAATTTATATTTACTGTTTTGCAGGTGGTTGTAAACACAGATTAGCATTATTATTTTGGTTGCTAAGACGATCAGAACAGCCTTCAACAACTGCAGTAAAATGTTATTGGAAAAATCAGAGCTTTCAAAGGTTTGAAGTTTAAAAAAATTTATCCGAGTGATGGATACGGAACCTGCTGTCGAAGTGCCTATTACGAGGTGCATTCAAGTTCTAAGGCCTCCGATTTTTTTTCTAACTAACTACTCACCCGACAACTATGAAACTGGTGTTACTTCTCGACGTATTCTCCCTGCAGACGTACACATTTTTCTCAACGTCGACGCCATGATTCCATGGCCGCGGCGAAGGCTTCTTTAGAAGTCTGTTTCGACTACTGGAAAATCGCTGAAGCAATAGCAGCACGGCTGGTGAATGTGCGGCCACGGACAGTGTATTTCATTATTGGAAACAGCCAAAAGTTACTAGGAGCCAGGTCAGGTGAGTAGGGAGCATGAGAAATCACTTCAAAGTTGTTTTCACGAAGAAACTGTTGCGTAACGTTAGCCCGATGTGCGGGTGCGTTGTCTTGGTGAAACAGCACACGCGCAGCCTTTCCCGGACGTTGTTCCCGGAACTTGTTCTTCAAAACATTTTCGTAGGATGCACCTGTCACCGTAGTGCCCTTTGGAACACAATGAGCAAGGATTACGCCCTCACTGTCCCAGAACATGGACACCATCATTTTTTCAGCACTGGCGGTTACCCGAAATTGTTTTGGTGGCGGTGAATCTGTGTGCTTCCATTGAGCTGACTGGCGCTTTGTTTCTGGATTGAAAAATGGCATCCACGTCCCATCTATTGTCACAATCGACGAAAAGAAAGTCCCATTCATGCCTTGGTTGCGCGTCAACATTGCTTGGCAACATGTCACACGAGCAGCCTTGTGGTCGTCCGTCAGCATTCGTGGCACCCACCTGGAGGACACTTTTCGCATTTTCAGGTCGTCATGCAGGATTGTATGCACAGAACCCACGGAAATGCAAATACTGGAGGCGATCTGTTCAACGTCATTCGGCGATCCCCCAAAACAAGTCTCTCCACTTTCTCGATCATGTCGTCAGACCGGCTTGTGCGAGCTCGAGGTTGTTTCGGTTTGTTGTCACACGATGTTCTGCCTTCATTAAACTGTCGCACCCACGAACGCACTTTCGAACACATCCATAACTCCATCACCACATGTCTCCTTCAACTGTCGATGAATTCCAATTGGTGTCACACCACGCAAATTCAGAAAACGAATGATTGCACGCTGTTCAAGTAAGGAAAACGTAGCCATTTTAAGTATCTAAAACAGTTCACATTCCCGACGCTGCCGCTACAATTCCATCTGCCGTACAGTGCTGCCATCTCTGTGACGTATTGACAACGAACGCACGCTCATTTTAAAACAATGCACATGCTTCTATCTCTTTCCAGTCTGGAGAAAAAAAATCGGAGGCCTTAGAACTTGAATGCACCTCGTATAACTGCAAAATGTAATTAGTGAAGGAAAGTTATTGACCGCAGATAGTGTACTACTACAATGTTATAAAGTAGTAGACAATCAACGTTTGTTATCTATTCATCAAATGTATATCAATTATTTTAAGGAATTAAATAATTCGGTGGCAGATGCAGACACTTTTCTGCAATATTATAAACATAGTATACAAGCTTATATATGTGCAAAGGCAGAAAAATTAATTCGTCAACAGTCTGATGAGCCTTTGTGGTACAAGCCGAGTGAGGTATGCTCGTATTACTGCTTCTAAAATATATGAAGCATCAAAATGTATTATTATGGATAGAACTTTAACAAAATTGATATTAGGAAGCACTAAATTGCCAGCAACAGCAGCTATGGAAAGAGGTAGAAAACTAGAATCAGAAGGTTTTAAGGAAGTGCGTAGACGTTTCGAAATAAAATTTGAAAAAAGTGGCTTGCACATGGATTTAAAAAATCCGATTATTGCAGCATCTCCAGATGGAATTAGCATGATATACTATTTAGAGATTAAATGTCCATCCAAAGAAAAAAAATTTGAAAATGACACTTGATGAAAAGACCATTGCACCAATATATTATGCTCAGCTTCAAATTCAACTTCATGTTACTAAAAGGGATTATGGGCTGTTTGTTGTAGCTTGCCCAAACTTTAAAACAACAAGGCAATTTAAATATTTAAGTTGTAAGTATGATCCAAATTATTGCAATAAAATAATTAAAGAGGCAATAGAATTTTGGAAAAAGGCAATCTTTCCACACATTCAAAACATAAAATTTTAATTAAAATGTTATTTTGTTTTTTAAAAGTATTATTTAGTTTATTATATAAATAAAAACATGATTATTATTTTGTTTGAGCATTTATATTTATCTACTGACTTTTCTAACTGAATATTTTGTGCAGTTGCATTGTTTTATTCCATTTATGTTTATTTTTTAATTAATAAAATTTTATTCTGTATAATAATACAAGTTATTTAATTATATTTCTGTCAAAAACTTAATACTTACACCTACGTGTTTATCTATCTTATGAATGTATTGTTATACAATAAATAAAAAATAGTTAAAGTATATTTGTCTTAATGTTTTATTAGTGCACCTTGCATATTTATAACAGCACAAGCTATTACAGCTATAAAATCAAGGGAATTAATAAGATTTTTGTCTACGGTTTCATGAGGAGTTAGCATTGTAAACTCTCTAATCCGACTTATGACTCTCTCTATATGAACGCGAACATCAGCAACTCGCTTGCTCATTCTGATTTCTTTGGTTAGCCCTGTTCCTTGAATAACGCTTGGTGGCCGGACCAAATAGCATTTCTTTTTTGATAGATCAGCTGCAATGTTTTTAAATCCTCAGTCAGCTAATACACCACATTCTGCTGGTAATATATCCAGGTAACCACAATCAGAAACAATAACTGCATCTGTTGCACGGCCTCCATTTTATTTGGTGCAGATTCTGTGTTGTTATCACAAGTGCGCACAAAACCCTTTTTACATATTTCTGTACCCATAATTTACAAATACGTTTATTAGAACTTGCAACGAATTAAAATACACTAACCTCAAAACCAAACAAATGTCAACATGCGCTGACAGGAAACAAACAACGACGTGATTTCTGGGTAAACCATTCTTCTACACAGTGTTGCCACATACTACGAAGATCGAGTTTTACGAATGAAAGTGTAGTCACGTCACAAGCATTTTATTTATTTAATTACAAGCGAAAAAGTTGATTTTTTAAAAAATAATCAATTAAACTTGCCTTTTTTAAAGACGATTTATCGAAATATGTAATAAAAAAAAGTCGAATTGTTCCCCATTATATAACACCCCCACCCTTAAATTAGTTTAGCTGACTAGAATATATTCCAATCTGTAATATGATTTGCCTATTAGTCTAAAGTGTGTTGGTGAAACAATTGTTACTAACTTATTGATATGAGACTTATCCTAAAAATTTCAAATACAATACATAGCTAATTAACATTATAATTAAACTACTCAAAAATGAATAAGGAATTTTTACTTTTTTGTATTTTTTAGTTAGTATGGGTAAATATTTGTAGTGTATTATATTAGATACATAATTGTACACAACAATTTAAAATGTTCAAGTATATTTATTCAGAAAAATCGTCAGATTACTAAGAAATGATCAAAAATGAAATAAGCAACATTTTTAACAATTGCTAAAATAAACATTTTTCTGTAACAATTAATTCTAAAAATCGTGTATAATGGCCACGGACATCTCTCACAGCTGTACATCTTCGGGGCATACTCATAATGCAATTATTAATGTGTTCTTGTGACACTCTTCTCCAACACAGCGGTAAAATTTCCCGCAAGTGTTGCACGTTAACTGGGGGTGGATTATGTTCGTTGAGCTGTTCTTGAAGTCTGTCCCAAATGTGCTCAATTGGATTCAAGTCGGGAGACGTTGGTGGTAAAGGTAGATGGTTAATATGGAGGTCATTTATTGCTTGCATTACAATTTGTGTACGATGAGGTCTTGCATTATCATCAATAAAAATCATGTTTTCATACACAGCCTCACGAAAGTCGGCCACATATTGCTGAATAATGTCATCTCTGTATATGTGTCCATTGACATTGTTTTCAAAGAGATGGAGGTTCGTACATCCATTCAAACTAATGCCCGCCCACACCATGATACCACCGCCGCCAAAAGGCACCACAGCTTTTGTAAACTCGCGTCTATAACGGTCTCCTCGAGTTCTCCATACCCTTACTCTACGATTATCACTAAATAAGCAGAATCTGGATTCATCGGTGTATAAACCATGCTCCCATTGAAAATTTTCTGCTAGTCGTTGGTTAACCCAAGTTCTTCTAGCCATTCTATTGGCATTAGTTAATTTTGGGCGTCTCACAGGCCTGCAGCTATGAAGATCCATTTCCCTCAGACGGTTTCTGATGGTTTGATCCGAAACTCTAACTCCAGTGGCGGCACGTAACTGTGTTGGCAACCATACAGCACTTCCAAACGGATTCATCCTTCTGAATTCGTATGTAGCGGTCTTGTCTCTGATTTGTTTTCCTCTCAGATCCACTACCGGGTCTTCTCCTTGCAGATCCTAACTGTTGGAACCTTGTTAGAGCCCTACTAACAACACTTGGAGACACATTAAACATTGCGGCAATTTTTGCTCCAGATTGCCCTCGCTGATGCAATAACGCAATTAAATCAACAGTTTCTTTATTTGAATGACGTCTTGGCATCGTGAAAATGTGAAATGACGTTTAAAATGAATAATACTTGTCAAAAAATTCGATTTTTATAATTTTGTATTCTAAATTAATTTAAGGTTAAAATACAAGATTCAATATTTTATCACACAAAATGTCCACAAACGACTGTGGGCCTTCTAATTTATCTATAGTTTGAGAAAATACGTTAAATTTAATCGAATTAATTAGATCTCTTAAAAAAAAATCTAATTCCCTATTCATTTTTGAGTAGTTTATATTAATTAAATTTATGTAGCTGTAACTTTCCACTAACAATTGTTTGCAATTGTAGATAAAGTTTACTAGTCGAAATTATCAACAGAGTGACTTCAAATGCTCATCAGCTTGAATCTGTAAATACTTTTTTTAGATTTTTACATGCAAAGCAATAAATTTGTTTTGCTTTGCATGTAAACCTCCATGCAACCTTGAATTGAAGATATAATTATGTGGGTAATTACATGCATAATATATGTCCTACATTTCTCTCTGTTTATTAAAAATAATCTTAAAATCTATTTAAGATGTTAAAAATTATGCAAACTTGGCATTTGTATTTACATATTTCAAAAGCTATATACTTTATCTTTCAAAGTAGGAGCAATATTTTTAAATTAGGTCATAATAACGAACAACTAATTATACATTAAAACTTTCATTCCAAAATACAGCATAACCCAAAAAAAGATATTTTTAACAATGAAGATAACGCTTTAAATACATTCTGATAAAAAAAATATAATAAAATTTTTATTTATTAAATTTTAAAAAGATATATCATCAATTGTTTTAACATACATTGTTTGCATATTAAATACAATTAAATTAAATAAATTTGAACGAATTTATTGCTATGATTAAATAAAAACAAACGGGAATATATATATATATATATATATATATATATATATATATAAATCAGGTACTAAACCAATTCTTAAGCTATACATTGGTGCGTAAATATATATATATATATATATACATATATATATATATATATATATATTTCAGCTTTCGGTATTTTTTTACTATTTACATTCTAGAAACATAAACGAATATATGTTTTCTTATCATATCACTACATTAAGCTAAAACAAATACAAATACATTTTTATATATATACTTTGGTATTACAAAAATACATAATGTTGGCAAAATAAACATCAAAACATACCTATATATAAGCTATATTATCTTCACAGGTCACACTATGTGTTAACAATCATGAAACTGTTAATACTTTTTGCGATATTCATAGTTTTGGCTAGGGTAAGTTACAGTTCATTTAAATAAAATTTCATAAAAATTAAAAACTAGAAATACTGATATAATTTTTTTAATCCGGTACAGGCCAATGATGAGGAAAAGGAAGCTAAGATTAGAGCTATTTTATCTAGATTGCCGAAATATAGCAAACCTCTTGCTTCATCGAGAATAGTTGGAGGTTCTCCGGCTGTACCACATTCCAGACCGTTCCAAGTAAACATATTGCCCCAAACTTAACAATAAAAGATAAAATTACATTGTACCGTTTTTATAGGTATTTATGATAGTTCCGGTTTTGGGAGAGACATATTACTGCAGTGGAACTCTAATATCTTCAAATTTCGTTTTGACAGCTGCTCATTGCGTTTTCTGGTAAAGCAAAATCGTAATTTTTTCACGAAAAATGAAATTGTTAATTGTGTTCTTTCTATATATTGATATTTAGGTCCGATTATGGCACCATCATTCTCGGTGCCCACAATATTACTGCTGATGAAAGTACTCAAGTGACGAGATCGGTTACTATTGATAACTTTAGAATTCACCCAGGATGGGATATGAATTTTGCAGTACATGATATCGCCACTATTGAACTAAACGAACCTGTCGAGTTTAATGGTAAATAAATTTATTATACTTTTAGATAGTAGGATCGCATCAAACATAGTGAATTAGTAGAATTGTTATTTCAAAATTAGTGGGGCGCATCGTATTATCGCATCGTAATTTTTAACATTAATCACTTCTTTCTTTAATTTCGCATTGAGTTTTATATTTCTTAGAATATTATCTGTTATTTTAATTTGTTAATTCTTTGATTTTAAAGAAAGTATGGCTCAGGTAGGGTATACCTATGCAAAATATTTTCCAAAAATAATTATTGAAATTTCAAGTGAACATTTAGGAAAGCAATTTATCCTAATAAACTTATAGTAGGAAAAGTACCGTTAAGCCACAAAAAAATAAAATATGAAATATAGGAAATGACTACGAACTTTCAACGTGTCCTTTACTTCCAAATAGACATTAAACATATATTTTCTTGCCATTATATATTGTTCTTCATTTATACTAATGCCATTTTCGCTTATGTTTTCGGTGCATTCACTTAAATAAGCGCTGTTATTAGTTTTGCTGCCAAAAGGGACGAAAGCGTCAACAATAATTTGCTTCAGAACTGCCAACGTTTGAATAAAAGAATATTACTGTTACTATATATTCATAATATCCTTTTATTGTTCAACAGGTTCTATACCCATTCACAAGACAATACTAAATATACAATAATCAAAAAATTGTGTAGCACAAAAAATAATAAATAAATTCATAAACAGATATACAATGTATACAGTGGCGGCGCGTAAGCTTTCATCGTATGTGTTCTGTCAATCGATGCATGTACGGAAGAAAAATAATAATGAAAACCAGCTTACTATAATAACAAACGGGTAATGTCAAGAATGTGTTTGAGAAAAATATGTGGAAAAAAGTATGGGAACCTTTAGAGGACCCAAAAATGGAACAACTTTTCTTTATAAAGTTTTTGAGGCACGCCTACAATAAAGCCACAAAAAATTAAAACAATTAAATAACCTTACTTTTTGTATACTCTCGACGCAATCACAACTAGCCAAATTTCGGAAGTGTCTGCTATTTATACGTACTAATGGATAACTTAAACACCAGTTGTACGTCTTTTTGCTATATCAACCTACATATTCTTTTAATAAACTCGTAAGAAGATGTGAAATATCGTTATTTTTATATGGTACTTTCACACAATCATTGGCATTTGAATAACTTACATTAACTAAACAATATGTGAAATACAAAATATTACTGTCACGATGTCTATCCATATCACTTGAATTTTTTTCAATGTCGACATAACAAATAACTACTTGCAATAAAAGAAAAATGGCCGTCAAGCAAGACGCCAGAGCGATTTAATGGCCCTCGCAAGGCAATCCAAACCACATAGAAGACGGACGAAATGTAGTTTTAAATAAGAAACTGGTACTGTTTTGCTCGTTCAAAACTTTCAATTTTGCAGATTTTGAAATTTGTCCATCTCGGAGTCTTCAATATCCCTTTAACACATTTTCTTTGTGTGCAGATCGTGATATCTAGACTAACTGCGATAAATTGAGCCTCTTTCTGTCGGGAGGTGGTTTTAGATGCATTTATTACACATAAATAGAAGTCGGGAGGCTATGGTAAGATTGTAGAAGTTTGCCGGACCATTGCTCTAACCACTAAGCTATTAAGGACTGTAGTTTTTTAAAATTAACGATATTTCACATCTTCTCACGAGTTTATTAGAAGGATAAGTTGGTTGACATAGCAAAAGGACGTTGAACTAGTGTTTAAGTTATCCATTAGTAGGTATAAATAGCATGAACTTCGGAAATTTGGTTAGTTATGCTTGCGTCGAAAGTATACAAAAAGTTATTTAATTGGTTTTATTTTTTTGTAGCTTTACTGTATGCGTGCCTCAAAAACTTTATAAAGAAAAGTTGTTCCTTTTTAAGTCCTCTAAAGGTTTTCATACTTTTTTTCCACATATATTTCTTAAGCACATTTTTGACAAAATCCTTAATTTTTCATCAATTAACAATTGTTTACCTATTTTTTCTCTCTTTAGAAAGTTGGCTGCTTTGAACTTGTCTTTTCAGATTGCTGGTATCCTGTGTAGTATTTCGCCATTTTGCATTTCGCTTTTGTTTTTAGTAGTCTGTATGCGCATACGCCTATAATCGCGCAATCTCTTTTATCCGTTTTCAGATTTGAGCTTCCGTAAGTAAAACTGAGTGGCGCTACCTACCATCTTTTATTTAGTCACCCACGCCATCTCCACTGACTAAGAGCATATCCAATAAATAGAAGCTCCCGTACTATTGTGCAATACGACTACCGGTTTCGATCCGATTTCGTCCATCTTCAGAACGCTATTGCTGCGCCTGCGCGCGCCGTTGCTAGCATTATGTTGCCAGAAACTTCAGCCATAGGTTACATACGTGTATTAACGAAAATAGTATTCATTTTGAAGGCTTGTTAAGGAATTAGAAGTTTTGTTTCCGTTTCACTTAGCTCGGCCCATATAGTTTTTAGTTTAGTTTGTTTTTTTGTAACATAACGAGCTTTTTTTGTTATTAGGTTTGTCAATAATTTTAAAAAATTTTAAAAATGTTAGTTTTTTATTTCAATTTTACTTGAAAACGGTTTCGCTTTCAGGATTTTAGTTTCTTCATGTTCGCCTTATTTTTAATTTTAGATCATATATATAAGGGCTAGTGAGTGAATATTGACTCACTTTGTATATTATATCTAAAGCCATTTCTAAATGTAGCCGCAAATAACAAAATTTCAAAATTGAAATAATAGTTTATATCAATTTTATCTTTTTATTCCAGAATACATACAACCAATAAAACTACCTAATTGGTTCGATGCTAGAAACAAATTTATTGGAAGAAAAGCAGTTGTATCCGGTTGGGGTGTAAGTTCAGATGCAACTTACGATGACAGTCCGGTTCCGATTCTTCGAGAAGTAAGCGTAAGAATTATGTCAAACTTTGGATGCCAATTAATGTTTAACAAGGTGGAAGATTCTTTCCCCATTCAAAGTACGCATATATGCAGTTCTGGCCGCGGCGGCGTCAATCCTTGCAACGACGACAGTGGTGGACCAATAACTGTCGGAGATAAACAGGTAATTTCGTAATATTTCGGTATTAAGAACTTGCAGCGGCTTATTTTATTTCAGGTTGGTATAGTGTCATTTGGATACATTCCATATTGCGAAGCAGGTTACCCCAGTGCTTACACTCGAATTACATCTTATTTGAAGTGGATTGAAGCTAACAGTGACGTTAAAATTAAGTGTTATTAGTTTCACAGATTTGCAATTCTATCGGCATACAAAAAATATTAGAATAAAAATGATGATATTATAAAAGTACCGTATGTTTCATTTCTCTTTATCCCTAATAATTAGAGTCGGCAAAGAGGGGCAAGTTTCAATGCAGTGCGGAGAAAAACGTGGAGGGGCCTAGCGGCCGTATCAAAGTGAGCGTTCAGTAACGTTTACGTAGTCGCATCATTTATATTCGTGACTTTCTTGAGTGAGCATAGGCGATTCGGATGCATGTATGTTTACACATAAAATAATGATAAAATAGTGATTTAAGTAATAAGGGAGGTAAGTAACATTTACTAGTCGAGGACTAGTTTGCGTCCGAGGGCTTGCCCGAGGACTTGCAATAGAGTTCGAGACTGGTAAATGTTACCTCCCGAATTGCTTATAACATTTTTCCCACTCCCCAGACAATAAAATCCTCAAAAATTAAATGTAATCATGATAAACAGTAACGGTGAACAACCTCGGAATTTAATAAATTAGATACATCTGAAACGTTACTAGGCAGTTCCTACATACAATTGTTTATAAACACAAATAAAACGAAATTTGACAATTCAGTTGTGTTAATTGTGGTTTAAAAGTGAGTGTTCCCAATGTAGAAGACGAAGCGAAAGAGGCTTGTTTGGATTTGCTTCCGGAGAAGTCGATGAAACGCTACGAGTTAACATACAAATTGTTCAAGAAATGGTGTCAAGTTAAGGATACCACCATCGTTTCGGAGTCCCTGCTGTTAGCGTATTTTCTGGAGAAATCTAAAAAATTCAAGGCTCCATCCAGTTTGTGGTGTGAATACTCGATGCTCAAGAGTTCATTATTTATAAATGAAAATATTGACATATCAAAGTTTCCCAAATTACGTGCGTTTTTGAAAAGAAAAAATAATGGATACAGGCCTAAGAAGTCATGTGTGTTCACAATGGAAGAGATAACTTTATTTCTTGAAAGCGCTCCGGATGATATGTACTTACTTATGAAGGTATGCTTAACTTTTAATTGTAATCTCTCTAAATTGAACATTTCAGGTAGTGATGATAATGGGAATTGCTGGAGCATGTCGCGGCCAGGAGTTATACGAAATGAAATTGATGGATGTGAAAGAAATAAATGAACTAATTATTGTTACAATACCAGATTCGAAAAATGGAATGCCGCGTACATTTACAATTACAGCCTTTAAAGGAAATAACTATTGCTATTTGCAAATTGTCAAAAAATATATCAACATTAGATCCAAAATTGCAAATGTACGTTTTTGTACGTTTTGTACGCTTTTCATGCGTTATCATGGAGGGAGATGTTATAATCAACCTGTCTGTAAAAATACAATCGCGGAAATACCTTGTAAGATAGCAAAATATCTGAATTTAGACAACCCCAAACTCTATACAGGTCATTCGTTCAAAAGAACGTCAACAACATTATTAGCGAATACTGGAGTAGAAGTTCTCACACTAAAGAGGCACGGGGGTTGGAAGTCGAGTACTATTGCGGAAACCTACGTAGCCGATTCTATTGCTAACAAAAAAAGCGATTGCTAATAAGGTTTTATATGATAATCAGGGTACAAATTATACTGAAGCATCTTCGGCGATGATAGTGTCAAATGAAACCACGGAATTAAGTGTTGCTGGTAAAGTAGGTGATAATAACATTGAATTATCAAGAAATATAAATAAATATCCCAATTTTGTTAATAATGTTACTAATTGTACAAACTGTAATATTACCATAAATATAAATTAATAGAACACATGTTTTGATGCACTTTTTTTCCCTAAAGGACGTAAGTAAATTACTTACGCCCCGTTGTCATAGCAATCAGTCATTTCAGTAAAACCAACTTACGTCTATAGAAACAATGTATTAATGGCATGCTTACTATAAGGGGAATGGGAAATAGTTATTTACGATACAAGTGTTAAAAGTGCGATTTTATTTCACGAGTAAAAGTTTGCGACACGAGCGTTAGCGTGTGTCGCAATTTACGAGTGAAATAAAATAGCATTTTTAACATGTGTATCGTACAATATTTTTTTACAAACACATTTTTTATTATAAAATATAAAGAAACTCCACTGACCAAATTTGACAGCTCATGAATACGTTTTGACACAACTGGACGCAGCCGTTAAATTACGTCAAATTAAGTCACAATTCATACAAAAGATGAGTTCGTATTTTAATAAAGAAAATGAAGTAATAGCGAGAATAATAATTCTGAAAGTACTGCAACACAGGAAATAAATATCTCGAATTACACAAACACCATTTAATATTAATTAGCCAAGAAATATGTAATTTTCAATCATTTTAATACATGTTGTCATTTTTGACAAACGTCATGTCAATTTACTTTTAACACTAGTGTTAAAAGTACTACTTTTAACACGCTACGCTATAAAATCACATTTTTAATTGAAGTTAGCCGTGTCAAAATGTCAACTTTTAACGGCGTTTGTAGAAAATAGTACATTATATACCGCGGGACTGAAGTAGTACATTTAATCCTGAAGGTAAAGTTTATGGCCCGACCGCAGGGAGGGCCATAATTTACCTGAAGGATTAAATGTACTTCAGTCGCAAGGTATATACGATACTTTTCGTACTTCCGGTATGATTTTATTAATTATTTCAATAATTTCAATCAGTTTTTTCTCTCTTCAACTCATTTAATAAACTGTCTTTGAAATAAGTTACCATAGTAACATTGCATTGTGACAATTATAATTTAGAAACATTGTCATTACTAGTGTCATTGTAAAGAAACATTGTTATTGATAATTATTGGTATCATGAGTGAAGAAGGTGTATCTGATATTGATAAAAGAGCAGCCGAAGTAGGTGAAGAATTGTTACCACCGAAATCTAGAAAACTATACGAGCAGCAGTACGATGCTTTTAAAAAGTGGTGCCGCTTAAAAAATGTGAGACAACCTACTGAAAATGCGCTGTTAGTCTACTTCAATGATAAATCAAAAGCGGTTTGTGCCTCAACTCTCTGGGCACATTACTCAATGCTGAAATCGGTTATTAACATTAGAGAAGATATTGATATAAGTAAATTTCCAAAATTATTAGCTTTTTTGAAGAGAAGAAATGAGGGATTTAAGCCAAAGAAGTCAAGAATTCTCACGTCTGAGCAGGTAGATCAGTTCTTACGGGAGGCTCCGGATGATAAATATTTAATGCTTAAGGTAAATTTGGAAATTTGTTTATATTCAGAAATTTTAAGAAATCAATTTTTTTGTAGGTTGCACTTATTTTGGGCGTTGCGGGAGCTTGTCGTGGAAAAGAGTTGGTTGATTTAGAAATCGACGATGTGAGAGATTTGGGCGATTCCTTCCTAATTGCGATTAGAAACACCAAAAATAAAATTGACCGAAATTTTGTGATCAAAAATTCAGAAAACAGTGCCATCAGTTTTGTGGCGATATTTCGGAAATATGTGGCATTGCGAAAGACAGGGACACCTCATTCAAAATTTTTTGTTCAATACATCAACAAAGAATGTACTACGAGAGTAGTAGGAAAAAACATGTTTGGTACATTTCCACGGCAAATAGCAGCTTTCTTGAAATTAGAAAATGCGACGTCTTATACGGGACATTGTTTTAGACGCACATCTGCGTCTTTGTTAGCTGATTCGGGAGCAACAATAGACCTGCTGAAGAGACATGGAGGATGGAAATCCTCCAACGTGGCCGAGGGATATATTGAATCGTCTATTAAAAATAAACAAAAAATTTCAGATAAAATATTTGGTCAAGTCGCCGATTCGTCCACTATAGTTATGCCACAGTCCTCATTCTCGCTTCCTGTTTCCGCAGGATCTTCGAAACAAACACCAGTTCAATATGAAAAGGACCTATCTGTTACTAGTCAGTTACCTGCTGCATTAACCCAGGAAAGACTGGTCAATATGACGAACTGTCACAATATTAATTTGAATATTAACGTTAATTACCATTCTAATTAATTATATTTTTCAATAAAATATCCCTTAAATTCGTTTGTTTTTGATTTAATCGTTCCGGGAGTTTCGTCAATATTTAATCCCGGAGGGATTAAATGTGACACTATAGTACCTGTCACAAGGGAGTGAAGTTGTCACTTTAGGCCCGGAAGTACGAAAATATATTTTATAACGTGCTGAAACATTTACTGTTTTAAAAAGCTTCCATGAAATCACAAACTGGGTAGCATCTATTAAATATTTGAATCATTAAATATGTTTACACACTTGTTTCAGTCAAATGAGTACGGCGTGCGGAGTAAATATTTTTCAATAATGAAAACGGCCGTTCCACATCGAGTGATGTTATACTTGCAAATTTAAAGTCATTCTTGTGACAACTCAATGGATCTTTCGACGCACCTTTACAAATTTGTCTCAGTATGAGAAAATCTGAATTCTTGTCAATAACACTTTCAAATTTTCGTATTACACACTCATTCTTATCGCCTTCCGCCGCACATAGGCGTGAGTGAATATCATCCACAATTTGAACAGAATCCACAAACGACATCGAATCATTTTGTAATTTTAATTTAGTACACTATAAGCATCTGACTCATTTAATACTAATTAGTAAAGGCCGGATTATATGCAGTTTGCATAAATTTGCATATTTGCATAATATATGCATTTTGTATATTATTTGCATATTTTGTAGTAATTCAGCATTTTTGCATATTTTAAGTATCCGAGTTTTATTTATTTACTAAATCAAATTTATTATAGGCATTACTAAAAATATGTCGTGGATGTAACAAACAAACAAAAATTAAACAGCCGTCTTTAAATTTAAAATTGCATTTTATTAATTCTCTTCTCATACATCCAGGCCGAGACAAAATTCCAGGAAAAGCTAATACCTTAAAACTTCTAAATAAATACAAAAATACATTTTACCAGAAAATTAGGAGTATATGTGTTTCTTTGCTATTCGGAGAAATTTATTCCCATATTCGAAAGTAATTTTATTTTAAACGTCATTTTACGTTGGCTTTTCGAAGTGTAAACTTGTGAGTTGTGACATATAACAGAAAAAATGCCGAAAATAGTGACTGTGCCTGGATGGATTGCACCTTATTCAGAATTGCGTATGGATGGAGAAAAAGTGTTTTGCGTAGCATGCTGCAAGATTGTGAGTAAAATTTTAAGTTTATTTCCTCTTATTAATTAATTAATTAAGTTTTTAATTATTCCTTTATCTTTTACTAACATTTATTTTATAAGAAAACAACCAATGATGTGATATTTTTTTGCAGATTACATGTGAGAGAAAGTTCCAAGTCGACCAACATATTGCAGTGGATTTTTCCCCGCAAACATTTAGTGAACATTTTTGAAAAATATTATTTTATAGTGTACTATTTTCGATGACAGTGTATAATTTTATTGTATGAATATTGTTTTTATTTTGATTTAGTTTTGACTAAGGATGTAGTTCGCCGTGTGGCCATGATATATCCTTAGACACGTCTAGATACCCGAGTAAGAGTGTTGCATATTTGTAGATAAACTTTTTATCTCTTATTTCAATTAATTTCGGTTTTTGTTGTTGAATTCATTGTGGTTGTGATTGCTTTATTCATAACCGAATTTATACGAGGTTGTATACTTCGTAATTTTGATTTAATTAAATTTTTACTCGTGGTGTGTCTCTCATGTATTAAGAAAAAATATATTTTTTCGTAAGTTGAATTTTTATTATATTAATATCTCTTTATTGTATGTATTATTGTTTGTATGAATTTCTATATTTAATCTTAATAGTTGTATTAGATGACAAAGAACGTATTTTAACAATTTCTAAGTAAAAAAGTTTCTTTAACGATAAAATTTTGCACGTTGGTGTCAAGGGCATTTAGTTTTTTATGTGGATCACACATGCGTAGAGGTTAGTTCGGTCTGTCACATTTTGTTGTTTACATTTTATGTTGTGGGAGAAATTTAGAACACTTCTTTGTGATTTATTAGTTGTAATTTTGATCGGAGTCATTAAGGTTTTTTGATTATATGGCCTAGTCAATATTCATATAATATTTTTGCTTTAACAATATTGTTTATTCATGCAATATTGGTCTTTACATTTCATAGACATTTTTTTTTCTTTTTTTTATTATTGTAATAAAATTTCATTTAATTTCATTGTGTATTTGAATTCTACCTTTTTTTCTTTTGTGCTTCTAAATAACTAAGACTTTATTAATATTTTCTCAAACAAGTTTTGAGTGGCGTCCAATATAAGAATAGTTAACTAACATTATTGTGTTTTCCACGTTTTCCATTGGAAACCCGGAGAGGAAAGGAGTCTCACTATTCATAGCAATATGTAAACTCCATCTCATACTGCAAAACTCATAAAGATGAAATTGGTGCAGAAGAGTCAGCAAACATTACCGCAATGTTTGCCATCAACTTCCTAAAAATCGGAACAAGAACAATTTAATGAAGATATGTGTCAAATGTTTGTGTCGGCAGATATTCCACTACATAAATTAAACAATTTAAATGTCAAGTTATTTTTGCAAAAGTACATCAGTAAATATAACATTCCCGATAAGAGCACGTTAAGAAAAAATTATATTCGCTGTATCTATGCAGAAACATTGAATAGCATTAAGAAGGTTGTTGCAAACAATTATCTTTATATATGCGTGGATGAAACTACTGATAGTGTGGGCCGATACATAGTTCATTTAATGATTGGTATCTTTAACGTATCGGTTCCAGTAAAATCTTATTTAATTACATCCAAACAGTTGGAAAAGGCAAATAATTTGGCAATAACAAGGTTTATACAGGAATAATTGGCAACTTTCTTCTTACCGGAATCGATTCCAGTAGAGAAAATTCTATTGTTTTTGACGGATGCTGCAACATACATGGTGAAGGCAGAGTTCACCTTGAAAATCTTTTACCCAAATTTAATTCACACAACTTGCTTGGCTCACGGACTAAATCGTGTTGCAGAAGAAGTCAGAAACCACCTTCCCTTAGTAAATACTTTAATTAGTAGTGTTAGGAAAGTATTTTTAAAGGCCCCATTACGAGTTCAGTTTTACAAACAACGGCTACCCGGTGTTCCGCTTCCTCCTCAACCAGTAATCACACGATTGGGAACGTGATTGGAGGCTGCTATTTTTCATGCAAATCATTATGAAGAAATAAAGACAATTATTATGGATCTTGATAGGGATGCACACTCTGTGATAGACGCCCAAAAGGTGTATTCGAGTAAAGAAATACCTCAACAGTTGGCGTTTATTAAAGCCAATTACAGTTTTATTTCCACTCCTTTATTGCAGTTGGAAAAACAATTTATGTCGCTAATCGAGAGCGTTGAAATAATAAACAAATTTGAAAAGTCATGTTTTGATGTTAACAGAGGGACAGTCTGTGCATGAAAATTTTTTAAGTGTTATAGGAAAAAATGAGGGTTTTAAAAAGCTAAAGGACATTTTTAAAATCTTGTGTGGTGATTCAGTAGAAAATATTGAGTTGACAATAGATGACATTTCCAATTTGAAATATGCTCCTATAAAAAGCGTCAACGTAGAACGAACCTTTTCAATATATAAATACATGTTTTCAGACAAGCGTCACAATTTTTCTGTTGAAAACTTTGAGAAATATGTGATTGTAAATTGTTTTCATAGATAATTATGTTGTAAAAATGTGCTAAATAAACTTGTAGTAAACATAATAGATTATTTTTTTCTACAGTATTTCGTTTTCTAACATTCCTCGTATTTTTACCTGCATATTTTTCATAAGGAAGTTGCATATTTAGGCTAAAATATCTGCATATTAATGCGCATATTTTCAAGTTTTTTTTTCATATAATCCGGCCTTTACTTATTACAATATCTAATAAAATCATGTTTTATATTTTTGTCGTCGTAAACTGATAATTTGGCCTTACGTACGCCGGTGCGTAATTACTCGAATGAACCTCTCTAGATATAACTACCAAAAAAATTAATAATCGAATTAAACTTTCATGGTCTACAATGTTGAAACAAAAACAAAAATCCGTGTATATATATTTGACTTTATTTAACCATCTGTACAAATCATAAGTTCATAGAATTAATTCTACTAATGATGTCCATCAAAGTCTCCACCGTAGCCTCCTCCGAAACCACCACCGTGACCACCAGCACCGGCTCCGGCTTCCTGCGCGGACTGAGCCGCACTAGCAGCATTAGCTTGAGCTATATGTGCCGCGGCTTCTGCTTTTTGAGCGGCCGCTTGTGTTTCAGCTAGATCACCTTGAGAGGCCTGTAATTCTTCGGTTAAAGCGTTCAATCTCGATTGGGCCGCACCGACCATAGCCTGTTGAGAACCAAGTTCGGCATGGGCTTCTTCAGCGGCTTGTTGGGCATGGGTAGCTGTTCCTTGAGCGGCATTGGCGGCAGCGTTCAAGGCACTTATTTGCTGTTGAGCCTGCTGAGCGGCTTGTTGGGCGGCGGCGGCTGAACGTTGAGCTTGTTGTAACTGTTGGAGCTCAGCTTCCAAAGCGGCGTGAGCGTCAGCAGCGTCACGTTCTAATTTTTGAACGAGAACTCTTTTGCCGAAAAGGGCAGCTTGAGCAGTTGCGGCTGCCTGAAATATAGACAATTGTGAAGTAAAACAAAAACTTTCTTGATTAATATCTACTTTAAATATATTACAGTTACACTGGGTGTCCTTGAAATAAAATGATGACTTTTGAAAAATGGAAAGATTAAATTATACTCGTATAGAATATTTTTGTTACGCCACTGCGCGATGGACTATATTATAAAAGACGATATCTTAAAGTTAAAAAAAACTTTCAATATAACTGCCACCAACCAAAACAAATAATCAGTTTATACCGAAGTTACGCCCCGTGAGCGGTGGGTCAAACACAAAATTATACACAATTCAAGAACTGTAATAGTACAGACAATAAAAGATTGTGTATTACTGATTCTAATTTTCAACGAACTAGTATTTGATAGGTCGATAGTTTAACATCCTTTTCGGTCATGTTTAACTGTTAAGAAAAAATAACTAACTGTTCTTTCTTCGAGAGAGAGAAGTGACGATAATGGAACATTTTACACACAATTTATATAAAGGAAATTCTAGAAAACCTGAGAAACGCAACCAAATAATTGAAACACCACGAAAGTGAAAATACAATAATTTCAGAGGCTACGTAAATGTGTTATATTACGTATTAGACAATTGAAATAAGTCCTCGTAGCTTCATAATGCGATTGTAAATAAATTGAAACTGTAATTGAATAATTTATATTATTGCTTACGTTAGCTGCATTTTGCGCAAGACTACTTTGGGCTGCAAATGCAGCTTGACTACCCGCTGCCTGCTGATTAGCAACAGCGTTATTTGCTTGCGCCGCAGATCCTTGAGCAATCGTCTTCAATCCAGCACCAGCACTAAATCCCTTACCACTGCCTCCACCACCACCGTGACCTCCGGCAAATGCTATAATGTGACCCGCTTCCGATCCAGCGGAATCTGCTACTCCGGAAGACGATGAGTCAGAAGTTGGAGCTCCAAACACAACAGACACTAAAGAAATTACAATATCTTTAAAAGATTTTCAAAATTATAATCTTATTGACGTTTACCTATGCATAATGTTACAGAGACGAATTTGTACATGTCGATTTACTGAAAAATAAAAAATGTATTAAAAATTGCAATAAAAATAATTTAAAATCTAAGGAAAACGATGTCAAACGTATTGTAAAACACACAATATTCAAAGTAAATCCGGAATATATTTCAGTATTCAGTTTTAATATGTCAAAATATAATTTAATAATTTGTAGTCAATAAGGTCAATGGATTCGTATACTGCAGGTAGATGAACCGTATCCATTCAATAACAATGAGAGAATTATCTCAACAGTTGTAAACACATTAAAATACTGCAGGTAGATGAACCGTATCCATTCAAAAACAATGAGAGAATTATCGCAACAGTTGTAAACACATTAAAATACTGCAGGTAGATGAACCGTATCCATTAAATAACAATGAGAGAATTATCGCAACAGTTGTAAACACATTAAAATTTAGTTTCTTATAATTCTGAATGCACTAAAAAAATACATGCACTACAAAACTAAAAAAAGAAAACAATAAACCCGATATGAAAAACCGGAAGCAAAAAGATATAAAATACACTCAAGATACTCTTAATTGCATAAAAAAAAATCTGGAAACAGGATTGCTTAACCCTTCTTGAAAATTTAATTATGCTTAAAGTTTTCATCACACTCGAAAGTCGATTATAAAGCTTCCGGCCCCAATATTCGATACCCTGCTGTGTTCATTTAAGCGATTGTATGAAATCGCTAGCGCGTCCCTGAATCGTGAGGCGTATTCGTGGTGAACTGAATTTGTTTCAAAACGATGTTGATTCGCATGTACAAACATCACACATTCCAAAATGTACACGCTTACGATGGTAAGCATGTGTTCCCACTTAAAGAAGTCCTTGCAACTGACTCCACACTGCAGACTACACAACTGGATATCAAAGCAGCTTCCCCATGTAATATGCCGTATAATGCAGGACTGTGAAAATTTGGGAAATAGGCCAACCTCGAAGCTTGGAAGCAAACAACATTCCTCATCTATCTTATTGTATAAATTGCTGTACTTAATCTATAGCAAGCGCCAATTAAGTTGGCGCGAGGAGGGGGTGCGCAGAAGCCGTTTTTAAAAACGTCCACCCCCATTATTCAAGTAATTGTCAGAATACATTTGTCATTGACGTTCGACGGAACATAATGTCTTGGCTAGGGGGTCATAAAGTGATACTCTCAGAGGTTAGAATTATCTGACACTTGATGTAAAACCAAATACAAATCTCCCTACTACTTCTAATCCTGCGCGAACTTACCCATCCTCGCGCCAACTTAATTGGCGTTTGCTATACTATACAATGTATTTATGTGATCGGTCCAGTTTACATGCAGTACCAAAAAGGTCGCTTTGTCTCGAGTTTGATACAGACGAGTTGGGAAGGTAAGTTACTTTCATCTTGTCAATGTTTAGTTTTAATTTATTATTGGAGAATCATGTTTCTATTTTCTCCATTTCAACTTCTCTTTTGATACTTAGGCTGTTACTATTTCCTTTTATCAATAAAGACGTATCGTCAGCATACAAGTAAGTGTCACAGATCGAGGTAGGTGTAAAATCATTTATGTAAATGATAAATAAAAGGGGCCCCAGCATCGAGCCTGGTGGAACACCACAGTTTACTTCCCGCCATTCGGAAATGCTATTTTGCCGCCATACAGCTTGTTGTCGATCTTGGAGATGAGATAGTAATTCATGGGCCACGTCTCTAACTCCATAATTGTATAACTTCTCTAGCAGTCTACAAGAGCAACGCTATCGAAGACTTTGCTCAGATCGCACAAAATTAACTCACACTATTATCCCTTGCTATTAAAATATATCCATCAGTTTAATTATAGCTATATATTGATCTATTTGATCTGTAACAGCGCACCATATTTTTCGAAAAAGGGTATAACGATGTCTTTAATTGCTATCTCGAAAATTTTTATGACAAGTAATATTGATATGGGTCGATAGTTTTCCTTGGAATTCGTGAAATCTTTTTCAAGAAAGAGTCCAGTATATTATTCGGATGTATTTCTTGAGTAATCCGAGAAAGAACAAATTTTTACTTGCACTGCACTGCACTGCATCAACGAAACAATGACGTGGCAGTGATGAGCCCGAAATTAACTGTTGTTTGGCACCCTCCGTACAGTCCTGGTTTGACACGTTCTGATTTCTAAATGTTCCCAAAGTTGAATCAGGTATTGAAAGGTCAACATTTTTCATCAGACACTAAAATTCGGGCTGTGGTCCACAATTGGATATAATACCACAGGTCTACTTTAACTAGCATTAAATGAACACTTTACTGGCGTTAAAACAGCATTTTGGGTCAAAAAATTACGAAGGTGTATGAGGAAGTAAATGTAAAAAGAAATAGCAGTAATTAATTATCACAAAAAAAAAAAAATTTATAGAAAACTAGCTCACACGACAGACGTTGTAGTGTCCAAACTTCAATAAATTTGTTTGTGACCGTTTTGCGAATTTATGAAAAGCTATTGGAAATGTGTAAATAAAGTAAAAAATGAGAAAGAAACATACTCTGAGTGATCTATCAGAATAATGGAAACATACCTGAGTGGGTAAAACCCCACCAGTTTTGTACAGGGTGGCCCAAAATGACCGAAGGGGTTTTAATTCCTTATAACTTTTTTATTATAATTTTTTTTTTGTTTTCAGTATTTTGTAAAGAAGACTTGGAAAATTTAAAATGGAACAGTACACAATTGAACAACGTGCCAAAATCGTTGAACTTTATTTCTCAAATCAACGATCCATTGTTTTGACTCAGCGTGCATTTCGTCGTTATTTTAATGTGCGGGTTGGACCCTCAGAGTCAACAATAAACCGTCTGGTTGCAAATTTTCGAGAACAAGGGACAGTAAGGAACCTTCCTGGTGCCGGCAGACGACGAACGGTGCACACGGATGACAATATTGAACGGGTACAGGAGAGTATTCGGGAAGATGGAGAAACATCAACCAGGAGACGTTTGACGCAACTTGGCCTCTCAAGAGGGTCGCTGCAGAGAATTTTGCATACAATAAGAATGTTTCCATACAAAATTCAGCTTGTCCAACAATTGAAACCGACAGATTACCAGCAACGACTTGATTATGCAATTTATTTTCGTCAAAAAGTATCCGCAAGTATGTTTCCAACAGGATGAAGCCACAGCGCACACTGCGAGGGACGCAATGGCTCTTTTACGCGACATCTTTGGTGAACGAATTATTTCCCGTACAAGCGATTTTAATTGGCCTCCGCGTTCACCGGATTTAACCGCTTCAGACTGTTTCCTTTGGGGTTATTTGAAAAGAAAAGTCTATATTAATAAGCCTCGAACCATACAGCAATTAAAAAATAATATACGCGACGAAATCAACAACATAACACCTGAAGTTTTGCGAAAGGTTATGGAAAATGTTTTGGAAAGAGCACGAACATGCGAAGCAGAAAATGGCCACCACTTGCGAGATATAATTTTTCATAATTAAATTAAAAATATTCTCCATTAATATACTGTATTTAAAATTAAAAAAATTTAATAATTATGTCTTAAATAAGAAGTTATAATGAACTCAAACCCCTTCGGTCATTTTGGGCCATTTTGGGCATTTTGTATAAGGGAGGCATATGTTCGGACACGTTCACAAAAAAATATTAAGAGTGAACCTGTATTTGTGTTCTTCACACCAGATTTTTAATAATATTTTATATCATTAAAAATACCTTTGTATTCTGAGTGATCATTGTATCTATAAACGATTGTGACGGTGGATATTCAATTTGAGGAAATACGCCAATGGGAAATTTTACAAACGGGATGAATTCTTCGCGAAACAACACAAAAATAAAAACAAATGTAATTTTATTTTAATTTAGGCTGGAATGCGTTTTTCCAGATTTTTCTCCAGATCTTCGAGATTTCTTTCAATTGTAAACATCCAATTGAGTTATTTCCATCCCGGGAGCACAACGAACAAAACAAAAAAAGAATCAACCAAATATGTCGTTCCTATCGTCAGTTATGATCGAGAGTGCATACAAAAATTCTGATTTTTGTAGTTTGTGCGAATTTTCCAACTTTTCTTTATAATTGTCCCGAATTTTTTTGTCCTGAATACTTTTCCAGGACCATAACGAACAAAACAAAGAAAATATTACGCATGTCCATCGTTCGAATCATGAGCTATGATCTTGAGTTCATATAAAAATCCCATACAAAAAAGCACTTTCACTTTACCAATTTTTCTTTCCCTAATAACCTTATTCGAACTATTACGAACACTTTCTCAAGTGATGCGCTTACCAACGAAAAGAATTTAATTTTGACTTATATAGATTCATGTAATTTCACATATTGTTAATTCTTTAATATTTGCCGAAAAAATTTGGAAAAAGAATATGATAACAACCTTCCACACAACATAACACACACACAAAATTTTGTCAAAATCAACTATAAATAACAATTAAATGTTTTTAATTTTTATGTATACATAGATAACTAATTAATATTACCGTAATATTTAATCTTAAACTATAATACTTGAAGAGTAAATTAATACTATTTACATCAAAAAATTACCCTAGTATTTATATCAATCAAATGCATTTCATTCTCCATAAGTTTGTGGTGGGAACTGATCTGATATATTTCATTATCTTTTTTTCAAGAACAAAATATCGTTTCGCATTTTATTTTCTGTAAATTTGTGCACATTTGAAAGTATGTATTGGATATATTACAAACAAAACTGAAATATTCGGATCTCTTAAAAAATACTTAATGCACAAGATGCGTTACGGTAATAAAATATTACGTAAGACTTTTGCTGAAGTTTGTTAATTCTATCAGTTGATTCACACAATTCGTTCCTCTTTAATTGTGATGATTAAAAACCTACATATTTCGATAGGTAATAAGTGCTAATTATCAATTACGTGAAAATATATTACGTGGAATGGCGTGACAAATTTTCGAATAAACATTTCCGGTTGAATTGCTTATCCTCACTCGAGTTCTTTTCCTTTATTGTCTAATAATGTAATGAAAAGATAGGGGAAAGGTAAAATAGATAATTAATGTTAAGCAAAGCATGTAATTCTTGGATTTAAATGCTTGTTACTTATATTTTTTATGTCGAATAATTTTTTTTTTATTTTAAATTTTGTACTAATCATATATTAATAATGGCTGTCAAAAATACACGGTTACGGTGTACTATAGACGACGCTCAGAAATTAGTTTGAGCACCTCGTAGCGGTGAACAACAAGCATTTGTTTGTGTATACCGGTTTCTTTATTTATCATTACACATATAGTTTATTTCAAATTATAAGAATATAACTTTGAACGGCTCTAATGCTTTTATTTCACCACCTGCGGCAATAACTACCTGGCCGCTCAATACGATTATCTTTTACGCAAACAAACTGCTGAGGTCCGTGATGACAACATTTAAGTAAATAGTAATTACTGCAATTTAGATGAAATAAAATTTAATAATATAAGTACCAACAGTTGCTAATTTGAATATATAGTTATTATATATAGTTAAATAGTCATTAAATTACAATTTAGATGAAATAAGTGCTTATATTTATTAAACAAAATTTAAGTAAATATAGTTAGGAGAGTTGGTATATATTACGTCTAATATTGAGTCTATTTATCATTTATTGTTAATCTTTACTGCTGTATACATATTTGATTTTGCTCTCTTTACTTAACGAACATGTGGCGACCTTTTGCTGAAAGTGTTAGTGATTATGATGTGGATAGTGATAATACTGTTGGAGCACGACAGAGAAAGCATATATCAGAAGATGCAAAACAGATAATTTTCAATGTCTATCATGCCCTGATGGAAGAAAATAACGAACTACAAACCCAGAACATTCAACGAACGTCGCAATTAACCAAGGTGCCTTTTGGAACAATATATAAAATAATTAAGAATAACGCAGAGCCTCGAAAGCAAAGAAGTGACAAAGGATCACCGAGAAAAATTGAAGAGTATGAAATTGATACTATTAGGCAGCAAATATACTCCTTCTACAGAGGAAATGTTGTATCTACACTTGACTGCTTACATAAAAGAATCAGTGATGAGCCTATAAATATTCAGTGTTCTAAAGCAACTTTGTGGCGGACGCTAAAGAAAGCTGGTTTTAAGTTTGGCACTATAGACAAACGTCGCACAATTATGGAAAGCCCGAGGTTACAGAAACTTCGATATTATGAATACTTACCGGCAATTAGAAGGTATAGACAGGAAGGACGATTAATATGTTATTTAGACGAGACGTGGTATGACACCCATTACACAATTTGCAAAGGTTGGGTGGATAGTTCAAGTGTCAGTTGGACGCGCCGGTTTCAAGTGGGAAGAGAATAATCATTCTTCATGCTGGGTCAGAAAAAGAATGGATCGGACAGCCGCTATTATCTGCTAAATCCTCAAGTTAAGATTACCATGAAGATATG
The DNA here is from genome assembly GCA_935421215.2 of Melolontha melolontha. Taxonomy (NCBI): domain Eukaryota; kingdom Metazoa; phylum Arthropoda; class Insecta; order Coleoptera; family Scarabaeidae; genus Melolontha; species Melolontha melolontha. The sequence goes on from OW285236.1 coordinate 17,005,741, forward strand.
ACCTCATCTTTATTTGAAGAATGGTTTTGTGACACTTTGTTGCCAAATTTACCAAAAGATAGTGTGATAGTGATGGACAACGCTCCGTATCATTCTCGTCAGCAAACCAAAGTTCCTACAAAATGTAATAATGAGAAAGATATTAAAACATTTTTAGAAGCAAATAATTTATATTTTGAGGATCATTATACAAAAAACCACTTAATAGAGGTGATGAAGACAAAAGAATATTTAAAGGATTATTATGTGGATAACAGAGCCAAAGAAGCAGGACATACAATTTTGCGTTTACCACCATACCATTACATTTTCAATCCCATTGAATTGATATGGGCCCAACTGAAAATTACCATAAGACGAACAAATCAAACACCGAAATTTAGTGAAAGCAGTGTAACACACATAAAAAATGCTATGGAACATATAACTGCTGTAAATTTTAAACACGCAATAGCAAAAGAGGACGAATATATGCGCATGTACAAAATAGTAGCACCTTTGATTGTAAATTTGCAATACGATTCAGACACAGACACCGATGTGCAAGACGACTCAATCACAGATGATTTATGAAATGCGGTGACACATTAAAATTTTATTGTGTATTACAAATAAATTAGCTTTATATATCTATATGTATTCTATACACATGTTGCCACACGATTTGTAATTTTTTCTTTGTATATAAACCCAATGTACAGATATTTTTTAATATATACTTGAAATTAACAGCGTTTTATTATTATATTATAGGGCCCTAATTTATAGTCAGTACGGCCCCTAGATTCATGCGTTGCAAATAGGTAAACCGTACCCGTTCAATAAGGAGACCAGGTATAATAATTATCATCACAGAAGGTGGTGCAATAAAAGCATTAGAGCCGTTCAAGGTTATATTCTTATAATTTGAAATAAACTTATACCTACAACATAGATATATTTAAGTTATACAGGTAGCTTACATCCCTATGTCCAATTCTAAAAAAAGAGAAGTCAATGCATAGGTGATATAGTAGGCAAACAGTTATACACCAGTGAAGTATTTTTCTAAATGTCAAATATTTCTGAATTTTCATTAATTCATAAATCTTAAATTGAATATATTTTATTGAAAAATAGATAATTTATTTAAAACAATTAATTATCCTAACAGGCGTGTGCCTTGTGCGAAGACAATTTTTAAAAATTTTTTAAATATTTTAATTAATTAATTAATTCACAGAATTATAGAACTTGGCCGGTAGATAATCCGCACCATTTAATCGAAGTACAATTCCATTCAGTTAAAATTGGTGTTCGGGTGGTAATGTTAAGACAACGAATTATTGGGCATTATAAACCAGTTGGACAACATAAAATTAACTTAAGTGCTATTTTCAACAGGATTCGACCAAATCACACACTCCACATACAACTATGAATTATTTAAATAGTTAATTGACGAAGGAGATACTTGTTGAAACTTCATTATAATGCTAAGAAATAAGTAATTAAACTTCTAGTTTCAAAAATTCTTTTATTGTAAATACCACTACAATATATTTACAAGTATTTCATCCACCTGATGAAGCCATTGTATGGCGAAACAATATTGTAGTGGTATTTACAATAAAAGAATTTTTGAAACTAGAAGTTTAATTACTTATTTCTTAGCGTTATGAATTATTTATATGCATTTTTCCCAGACCATTTTATAAGTATCGATTTATAGCCAATTAGATAACACTGTTCAACACAGCTTGGTTTTCTTATACACCAATACGTGCAGTTTATGTGTTTTGGTATTGTGATTTTAAATCTGATTTAAAATTTGCTCGATCACGTCAAGATTTTGAGATATTTTCTTAAATAGTTTTTTTCTTCAAAAAACGCATTAAATTTTACCAAATTTCAAAGTTACTTTTATATAAGAAAGATACTAAAAATATTGTTTCGTCAAACATTGAGTGGACATGTCCGAACATGTCCTGGCATATTTCCTACGTCAGAGCAATTAAACCACCCCTATTTTAGCTCTGGAACCAATCAAATTAATAATTGGTAGATATCTAGCTATGTCGATTTATAAATGTGGACACACGACTCTTTCGATTCATTATAAGTCTATTTACGATAGTTGAACGTTTTTTTATTTACAATATCGCGCACGTATATAAATAATCCAAACAGCTTATGTTATGTGTCTGGAGAATTCACCACCAGCATAAGTGGAATATGACACCTTTAATAGTAAAGTTATATCTTCACTATTTTGGCTTAACTATTGAACATCAAGATGGGATCCCAGCATTTACTGCGTACACTGTGCTGCTACTCTGAGGGAGTGATCAAACGGTAAGAAAAGCGCTATGCAATTTGCAAGACCTACGATTTGCCGTGAACAAATGAACTATTCAACTGATTGCTATTTTTATTGCGCGAAAACTTTCGGGTTTTCCAACAAAAATAAGAAAAATATTAGTTATGCTAGTCTGCCCTCTGTTACTCGTCCATTACCTCATTCGCAAGCCTGGCCAGTACCAACACCCATAGGTGTTTCGAGTGAAGAATATGATGTTACAGAACCAGAAAAAAACTGTCAAGTTATCGACCAGCGATTATGAATATCTGAAGAAGATATTCATAATCGAACCACACTTAAAATAAATCAGTTAGAATTAAATGATTTTAGTCACGACCTGAATTTGTCAAAAACTAAAGCAGAAATACTAGGATCTAGAGTTCAAGGATGGAAACTGTTAATTCCAGACACACATATTTCTGTATATCGTAATCGTCAGTAAGAACTATTACAGTATTTTTCAACAGACGAGGGTCTTTCATACTGCGATAATGTCGACGGTTTGATGTTGGCATTAGGTCACCAACACCATCTCGAAGAATGGCGTCTTTTTATCGATGCTTCGAAATTAAGTTCGAAAGCTGCCCTTCTTCAGATAGGAAATGTTTACCCATATATCCTCGTTGGTCACGCAATCCACTTAAAAGAAACGTATGAAAATGTAGCTTTTCTACTAGACAGAATTAATCACAAAATGTACAAATGGTATATCAGCGTAGACCTCAAATTTGTAGCTATTCTGCCCAGTTTACAACTAGGATATACAAAGAGCTGCAGTTTCTTTTGTGAGTGGGACAGTCGATCAAGACATTTCCACTACATTGTTTAAGACTGGCCAGTCAAGGCTCAGTATATTCCTAGACAACAGAATATGCTTCATAAGTCACTAGTTGAACTTGATAAAATACTTCTATCGCCATTACGCCAAAAAATTAGGTTTGTTGAAAAATTTCGTGAAAGCAATGCGTGAAAGATGACCGTTGATTCCAATACCTTAAAAAAGATTTCGCAAAATCTCAGATGTAAAACTTAAAGAGGGAATTTTGGTAGGACCCCCAAATTAAACTTCTGCAACAAGATATCAAATTTTGGGAAACCTTGAGAAGAGAAAGTGACTTGGAGCGTGTTGCCTTGGAACGCTTTTAAAAATGTGATTCACAATTTTCTATAAAACAGAAAATGCGACAATTATATAGCACTTGTTAGAAGTTACCATTAATTGGGCTGTAACATGAGCTCTTAAAATACATATTTTGTACCCGCATCTGGGTTTCCTTTCCCCGAACCTCGGCGACGTGAGTGATGAAAGGTTTCATCAAGACATTTCTGTTATTGAAAAACGTCATCACAGCAAGTGGAACAGTGATTATTGTTGAACACTGATATCAGCAAGTGCCGAAGAACAGTATAAAAGAAAAATATTTTTAACAAGACGATACCATATACAGCTCCACATACTGTACAGACCTAATATTATTTCGTTTAATACCAAAGGTATTTTTAATAATATAAAATATTATTAAAAATCTGGTGTGAAGAACCAGATTATTTCGTTTACTTTTCAATACTTTTTTTTCCAAAAAACCTGACGTGACAGAATAAAATTTGTTGTCATTATATTGTCAGAATTATAAAAAAAAACGAAAATTGTACATAGTTTCTAAATAAAAATTAGCAAAATGAAAATTTGTTGACCAATGTAATCTGATTTGACACTTCTGGATTTCTTTTTATTTCGTTATTTAAAAAACGTAATATATCGGAATCCCACAAACAATTTGCAAGAACTAGAGTACACAATTGAAGGGGCAATTGCAAATGTGTTGACTAGGCAAGCCAATTTCAGAGGGTTGTCAAATTAAATATTTGCTTCAATTATTTATACTCACTCGGTATATTATACAGGGTCAGGCAAATGTGTGGGAACACCAGATTTCTGGCAAAATTATGTATTCTTTTAAAAAATAACCTTAACAAAAGTTTTTGTAGTATTTCTATTCTACTCTATCACCTACTTTGTTTTTCTACAACTTTCACTTCCTTCGAGATATGGCGTTGTCGGTAGTTTTTTAAATGGATCAGCCTGTATATTTTAACATTTTTAGATAGGCACATTTTCAAGAATTACAATGATATACGGTTTATATCTTATAACATATTGGAAAAGGTTTGTAAACAAATAAATATTGAAGACAAAACAATTCATAATAAATGTTCAAACTAAAGACCTTCCGCAGCCTGACAGTGTCCTAGTATATCAACGAAGGACCTTAATGACTTCTCTAATCACGTGTTGTGCTATCTCTTGAAAGGCCATTCTAATTCGATCTTCCAACTCTTCGATCGACTGAGATTTAGTCTTATAGACATTAGGTTTCAAATGTCCCCAAAGAGAAAAGGCTAAAGAATTTAAATCGGGAGGCCATTCAATATATTCTCTTCTACCTATCCAATGCTGTGGAAATACTTCATTTAGGTATACACGCAAGTCAATTCCATAATGTGGCGGGGCTCCATCTTGCTGATACCAGATGGCATCTGAGAACAGTGCAGGATTTGTAGCAGCGACGCACATACCGCGGCCCGCGGGCCACATGCGGCCCACTGTCGATATTTATGCGGCCCGCCAACGAAATTTAAATATTGTTCGAAAAACTACAAAAGTAGATAAAAATCTTAACTTTTTATTTTATTCTAACTTTTGTAATTGTTAGTAACATATTGCTATGAACTGTGGTTTGGAAATTAGCTATTCCACCATTCACGACAAATCTATCCAGCTAGGATATTCAGTCGGCTTATTTCCAAAATGGGACTGCTTTCCTCTCAGGGTTCCAATCGGAAAAGTGGAAAATTATTGAATTAGTAAAATTTACTTAGTTGAGCGCCACTCAAAATTTGTTTGAGAAATGTTATGAAAATGTCTTTAAGTTACTTATTAAAATGTGTAGAAAGGATTATTAAATTAAAGAACACAATATAAAATTTAAATGAAAATTTCATACAAAAACCAAAAAAAAATTTAAAAAAATAATCTTTATAAAGTATAAAGATTAATATTGCCTTATTAAACAATATTATAAAGGTAAAAATAACTCATGGAAATGAACGCAGCATACGTCTAAAAAACCTTAATGACAGCCGATCAAAATTAAAAATAATAAATTACAAAGAAACTTTTTAATTTCTCGCAAGAGAACAAAATCAAAATAAACAAAGTGATTTGACAGCCCGAAGCAAACTCTAACGCATGTGCACCCACATGTGACAAAAAATGCCCTTGAGATACCAAACGTATAAAATTTTACAGTTACAGAATTTTTTTTACTAGAAATTTTAAAAATCCTTCTTTGTTATTTATATCAAATATCTAAGACTAAATCTCAATACAATAATAATAATAATACAATGTTCAATTCATTCATTATAAACAGATATCTTTAAATAATATATTTTACTTACGTAAAAATATGTATATATATATATATATATATATATATATATATATATATATATATATATATATATATATACATATATTCGAGACACGGTGAGTAAGAAAGTGTACAATATAACAATTACGAGATAAACAAACTCGTTAAATAGCGGTAATGAATTAAAACAGCACCAACAACTAATTAAATCAAAAAAACTCGAAGTTACTTTAAAAAGATAAAGATTAATCTTTTTATAAATACGACTTTCTTATCTCAGAGTACACTTGTGTCTGAAGTATACAGCTAGCACGCAGGCTTCGCATAAAAAAATACAGTATTCAAAATTGTCCACATCTATACAAACGGCTTGCTCCAACTGCGCAAGTCAAATATTCATTTGCGTTCAAAATAATAGTACAACTATAAATACATAAATTTTTATAATATTTATGGGGAAAAGTCCACAGCATTTCCCCAAGGCTATATGATGGAAAAGCCTGGACATATCAAAATCTTTTTCATCATATAGTCTTCCGCACTCGATGAACCATAGACAGTTACGCACCCTATCATAACCGATCAATTGATTTCGCAGTTATACTCTCATGTTTCGTCATTTCAATGCAAATTTAGTCTTTTCAGGACACAAATCAATTCAGCCAATTACAGCCATTTTCCGAACTACAAAAAAAACTGTCAATTTCGCTTATGTTGAAAAAATTTATATTTTAATACAAGCTTTTGACGATCGTTTTATAGACTTCAAAAAAGTTAAACCTCTATTAGACATTTTCAGCAATCCTTTCAACATTTCATCCGAAATTGCACCGGAATCAATACAGCTGGAATTGATAGACATGCAAAATGATGATAATTTACGAAACAAGTTAATGAGAGTAATTTACTCAACTTTTACCGTTGCGTTGACAAAACCGCTTATAAAGAGTTGCGAATAAATGCATTGAAATGCGCAAGCTTATTTGGATCGACGTCTATTTGTGAGCAAACGTTTTCAGTGATCAAACTTACGATTACATAATTACAACAAACATTTTTGAATGTTTATAACTATTTAAAAATAAAAATATTTGTGTTAATAAGTATTCTTTGTAGTGGCCCGTCCTTGGCTTATAATTTTCCCGAGTGGCCCCTGTTCCCTATAAGTCTGTGCATCCCTGATTTATAGGGTTTGGAAATAAATGAATTAATGCTCGAATAATTTCCTCGCGCAATAATTGTAATTAACGAATACCGTTCAAATTTTCCCTAAAAATGAAAGGTCCGATTATGTATCCTCCGATTAAACCTGCCCATACATTTAATTTTTGAGGATATTGTGTGTAATTTTCTTCGATCCAATGAGGATTCGGATCACTCCAGTAGCGACAGTTATGTCGATTTACATGTCCATGTAGGAAAAATATCGCTTCGTCGGAGAATAAAATGTTATTGATAAAGTTACCATTACAATGAATCATATTCATAATTTCTTCACAAAGCTGCATCATTCTATCGGGATCATCTTCATTTAATTTTTGTACTAAATATACTTTATACGGATGAAACTTATTTTTCGAAAATATCCTCTTTACAAATCTCTCGCTAATATTGTGATAGTATTGTGAAGTACAGTTTTGATAGTGGTATTTTTGATTCTTCTTGAAGATTAATAAGAACATCCTATGAATTATCATCATTTGTAGCAGTTCTACGTCGACCGATTTTTGGCAAATTTTTAACACTTCGCGTTACATTAACCTTTCGCAACACCCTTGACACTGTTGATTTTGAAATATTTCTTTCAGGGAATATGGTATTAAAAATATTGCATGCATCTTGTAGAGATCTCTGCCTGTCTCCAAAACCAACCATCATTAACAAAGATATGATACATTTCTGGTGTAAATGTTTATACTAAACATCTACAAGATATTTAAAATATTAATTTCTGAAGATTTTAAAGAATAATAAATTGAATCTAAAATTAGCTTTTATTAAACCTAATCTTATTTCCATTAGTGATACTTTAACTAAACTAGAAACGCAAGGTATACACCTTGTTTATTATTCTCTTGACCTATTTTAAACTGCATACAAAGAAAAACAAATTTATGTTAACAAATTTTATTAATTTCTTTGTATAATTCCATCAGATATAAATCATCAGTGGTGTCCATCATCATAACTTCCTCCAAATCCACTTAATCCAATACCATGACCACCGTTAGAGCCAGCATCCTGAGCTGACTGGGCAGCGCTGGCAGCATTAGCTTGCGCAATATGAGCAGCGGCTTCGGCTTTCTGAACAGCAGCGCCAGTTTCTGCGAGGTCTTGTTGTGCAGCTGATAATTCCTCCGACAACGCATTCAAACGTGCTTTAGCCGCGCCAACCATAGCTTGCTGAGAGCCGAGTTCGGCATGGGCTTCTTCGGCAGCTTGCTGAGCATGAGCCAACGTACCCTGAGCTGCATTAGCAGCGGCATTTAAGGCGTTCATTTGTTGCTGAGCCTGTTGCGCAGTTTCTTGAGCAGCGCCAGCGGCACGTTGAGCCTGTTGCAGTTGTTGAATTTCACCTTGCAAAGCTTGGTGAGCTTCGTTGACATCGGATTCAAGTTTCTGAACGAGAATTTGTTTAGCTACAAGGGCTGCTTGCGCAGTAGCTGCGGCCTGTTAAAGATAAATACAGTTACGTTTGTCTAGTATTTTTGTGTTAATACTTACGCCCGCTGCTTTTGCGGCTAGATTACTTTTTGCAGTAAATTCAGCTTGCGCACCGGCTGCATATTGGTTAGCTACTGCGTTACTTGCTTGTAAAGCAAATCCCTGCGCGATGGTTTTCAGACCAGCACCCGAACTGTATCCTTTACCACCACCGCCACCATGACCTCCAGAAATTGCAATAATGTGACCTGCTTCCGCTCCTATAGAATCTTTGGTGTTAGCTGGTGCACAAGTCGCTAGTGACACTGAAAAAATATGAATACAATTCATCCCACTTTTAGTTAATGTAGTGGATTTACCAAAGCAAATGGTCACAATTACAAATTTGTACATGATAGTAGAATAAATCACAGAAACGAAGCTTTTCTTAAATTGTAAGGAATACTGCTGCCTCATTTAAAAGGTGTGCTATTTATATCGATTGATGGGAAGAAATAGAAAGGGTTTTAGAGGGGGGATAATAAAGAGACGGGAAATTTATTAACAATATATAAATATATTTTGTAGAATTATGTAGCCTGGGCTATATATACTAATATATTTTAACTATATCTAGAAGTATTATATTTAGCATGATCTAAAACTTTTACAATTCGCGAATGTAACATTATTATCAGTAAAGGTCGAATTATACGCATGAAAAAATAGTAAAATGTAACATATACCGGGCGTCCCAACACAGTGTCGGTCGATATCTCGATACTGTTTGAAGGTACAAAAAAACTTTTCAAACAAATGTTTTGTAATTCTCAAAGGAGCATAGCCTAAAAATACTTCCGTTTATACAGGTTGTCTCAGAATAGCAATACTGAACCTAACTTAATTTTTTCAATCGAAATACCCTATATTTTATCCCATTTTTAGAGTCTACTATAAAATCGACATACTTCTCATATACTATTGTCTATACCTAACCGTAATAGTTTTTGAAATATTTAACATTTTCTCTAATAAATGTAATGTGCAGGTACTATTTTGCTAAGTCATGTCTTATTTATGTTTGATCCCAGAAACGAAATTTTTGGCCTATGAGTAGTTTATACTTGCGATAACTTTTACGAATTGCTAAAATTATTTTTTTTGGTACAAAGTGTTCAGCAAATGGAAAGCAACATCACAAAGTTCAGAGGGAAAAATCTCCATTTTCTTAAATAGAATGCATAGTGCTTTTTTATGTTATTTAACTCCAGGAGTAAAGCACTTTGTTTTTACTCAAGCATATCATAGATAGATCATATCTACAATAGATTTCGAGATTTTTTCGTTTTTAAAATCGGTTTACAAAAAGCTGTGCACTTCAAGGCAATAAGTTCTTAAAACTAAAACGGCCATGGATGGCCATCTATGGTTTGTCCTTGTCAGTGAATAAATGAACATTAGGTTATGTTTAGTGACGTTCTCAATAATTTGACAATTACATAACAAGTGTTCATTTGAAAAGTCAATCTAGGTTACTTTGAAATTTTGATAGAATAAGACGCAAATATATTAAGTATGTGTTTGTTGTTCCGTAAACGTCAATCCAAATGACTTTTGATAATGTCAATCACAAATATCAGTTAGTGCATAAAATAATCGTGCGTCGATTCTGGTTTAAATAAATTGCTTCTCAGTTTTAAAATGGCTTTCACTTTAGAACATAAAATTTTTTTAGTCCAGGCTTATTTTCGAAGTGGTAATAAAATTGATGGTTTATGGGTTTATTCAGTTCCAGATTGCATGGTAGAATTTCAGGTTGAGTTTCCACATTTTGTAATAGATTATATACAATTTAAGAATACTTTGGACAGAACTTTAAAACTTTTTTCTGAAACTGGTAGTTTCTTAAGAAAATCAGGCAGCGGAACAGTTAAGAAACGTACACCTCAAGTTGTCAATCGTGTTGAAGAAATAATGGAAAATGAACCACAAACATCTGTTCGACATTTGAGTCAACAAATAAACCTTTCTGTTGGTACAACTCACAAGTTATTAAAAAAAGATATGCAACTTTATCCATACCGTGTCACAGCAGTACAAGAATTGTTAGAAATTTATTACCCACGTAGACTACAGTTTTGTAATTGGTTTGTAAATATGAACAATAATGGAGAACTTTCGCAAAGAGTCATCTTTACTGATAAATCCACATGTAATTAATAAAGAATCGCTACATCCAGAGAAAATTGGTGTTTGGGCAGCGATAAGCCAAAGGCGAATCATTGGACCAATATTTTTTCAGGGAACGTTAACTGCTCAAAGGTACCGTACGGAAATTTTACAACCATTTGTCAATCAGTTGCATGTTGATGAACTACAAAATGCATATTTCCAACAAGACGGAGCACTTTGTCACTGTACTGCAGAATCTTTGGATTATTTAAGAGAATTTTTTGATGAGCGTATAATTAGTCGAAATACTGAAATTGCCTGGCCTACACGTTCATGCGATTTAACAACTTGCGACTTCTTTTTGTGGCCTTATCTAAAAAATAACATATTTAGAATTTATTGAATATATATACATATATATATATATTGAATTTGAATTATATGCTACAGAGAATCGAACAGAAATGCATGGAAATTAATAACAATCCAGTAATGTTGCAGAATGTTATCAGAAATTTTGAACGAACGATTTTAAAGTGCATTGATCTTGAAGGACAACATTTTCAACATTTGTTATAGTTTTCGATAAATACCTATTATTTGTTATTTATTTGTATGTATGAAACTGTCAAAACATACGACTTCGTAGGTTAAGTAGTAAATTTTAATTTACGACATACTTCAAAATGTTCTCAGTAAATCACATGCTACTAGATTGACTTTTCAAATGAACACTTGTTATGATTTCTCCTTGTCAATGAATAGATGACCATTAGGTTATGTTTAGCGACGTTCTCAATAATTTGACAATTACATATGATTTGTCCTTGTCAGTGAATAGATGAACATTAGGTTATGTTTAGCAACGTTCTCGACACGAATACGCTATTAGATAACATAAGCCGAAATAAATATTGTTATTTATAACGTAATAAGAAGTAAAATAAACAAAATTAATTTTATTGGTGTATAAGGATTTACAAAATAAATAAATAAAATATTATGATATATATATTGTAAAATATGCTTAATATAATATAAGAATGAACATCCTCCACGTATCTATCTTTTAAACAAAATTTAAATTTTCTATCATACCGAACATGCTTTTCTGACGTAATATTTATTTTTATTTTATTGTAAAGACACTGACTTTCCTATTTCATTTATAATTGTTTATTCACTCATATCACTGTCACTTGAGTAACTTTCTCCGAGGTGTGTGATTATTGGGTTGATACCTTCTTTATCAAATCCTACCTTCCTATCCCACCACTTTAAAATTTTTTTGTCTGTGTGATGAATTGCATTTTCTCACGTTGTCTTTGTGATGGTGCTTAAGGCTTCTTCCCACATCTTAATACATTTGCCAGCACTAAACCCATCTCGACCAATGTGTTTATTATAATACGTTTACATTATAATTTTTACATTATAATAAATATACAATGATAAGGAGGTAGTCGCAGAACTTTGTGACCATAGTATTCTGCAAGGTTATCAATTACATATGATTTTTGAGGCCTGTTCCTATAATGTATTAATTAAATAAAATAAATACCCTTACAGTGAAACTAAATGAAGCAATTGTGTTTTTAACATATCAACTTCGAAGGAAACCTTATAATTTCGAAGCCAGTTTTCAATGTTTTCTTTTCTCAAACTTGTGGTACGACATTGGATTGCTAATTTACTATGATAACTTGCGTTATCCATAACTATCATAATGGCTCTTTAAGATGTCTTAGAAGCTGATTCAAACCAATGAATAAAATTTTCATGGTTCATTTCTCCATGATAGTCAAAGCTCTTAGTGTTCGAACTAAATAACAGGGATGCATCAGGTATGAATCCATTGACATTGCCAGCATGTAAAATGATGTACCTACAATGCAATTTACAAATATTTGTAACATTAGCTTTTAATATATGAATATTGTATTTGTATGCACCTTTTGCCTTCAGGTTTTATTTTCTTAACACTTTGTTTCATGTTGTCCTGCCATGAATGGCCAATGGAACCATTTCCGAAAATCCAAGTTTCATCCAAAAAGACAAAATGCCTATAATTGGTACGTAAATTTTTAACATATGATTGCAGAAAAGTAACTATAGCAAATAATAAAATTAAATTAAATAATAACTTTGTTATACTACTTTATTCACACGTAATAGTGACCGCGGTTTCGACATACAATGTCATTATCGAACTGCAAAAGTTACAGGCCTACATAGATCTTATAAATGACACAAAAATATATGGGGGTGGTTTGATGTTATTTAAAATTACTACTATATACTTAACTATTATATACAACATTGGAAAAGAGGTATATATATAAGATCCAACTGGTCGTTTAGAACAATATCTATTGTGTTGTTTCCGCTTTTAAAAATTTCTAGTGACTCTAAAAGATTTAATTTACGACCTTTCTCGGCCAAATGCAATATTTTATGATGACCAAATGTATACCTTTCTGTAATAAGATGGTTTGCGAATGTTGAATCTGTCTTCTTTAGTTTATATGACCTCATGTGTTCTTTTACCCGTATAATAAAACTTCGACCTGTCTGACCTATATATACACTTTTACAATCATTACAATATAATTTATACACTCCTGATTTATTATTGATATATGTTTTAGGTTTTGCGTTAAAAATGAAATTACTTGTTTTTACATATGGATTGTAAGCTATACTAACATTACTATTATTTTTTGAAATTATATTTCCAATTTGCTCGCTTATTTTACCGAAGTAAGTTAACAAGACAAATTGTTTCAAATTAGCACTATCTTTAGGATATACTAAACTAAGGGCCACTTGTAACTGGTTTTTCTTTAGTATACTGTCAATTACGCTACTTTTATAACTATTGTTTACCGCTATTTGTTTTATAGTATTGATTTCACGAACAAAGGATTCATTAGACAAAGGAATATTTAATGCTCTATGTATCATAGAATTAAAAAATAAATGTTTGTGTGTCTTAGGGTGTAGTGAATCTTTGGGAATAATGCAATCAGTAAAAGTAGGTTTACGATATATATCAAATTTTAAGCTCTGATCTAATTTGTTTAATTTTAAATCCATGAAGTTATTACTGTTATTCTCTTCTATTTCTACTGTAAAATTGGAAAATTGAGTAACTATAGCATTTGCTATGTGAGTCAATTCCCTGTAAAGACTGACCCAGTCTTTACAGGGTTGCAGTGTATAGTAGTTGTGCGGAAGCGCCTATTTTACTTTACTGTGCCCCATGTGTGACTTTTAATTAGTAGTTTTTACCTACTGATGATGACAACTTAGTTGTCGAAATACGTATTTAGGATACGACTAATAATTGTGGTAAGGGGTTATATACCTTTTTTAAATTTAGATGGTATCAAAGTTTCCTTCCGCACCACAGACACTAGCGCATAAACGCTCAAAACTATGCTCCGGGGCACGATCTCAGATGTACCTATTCCGAGTATGGATCGGCCGGTTTCCCTTATCTTCGCCATGTGCGTTAATACGTCGTTTTAAGGACACAAACTCGCTCGACTCCACTTAACGTCTTGCGTTTATTGTGATTGCATTGATTTCGTCGCGTACTGCACGTGTGTATTATTAATAATGGAAGTTAATAGTATGCAAAATCTTTTAAAAAACCCGCTATCATTTGAAAAAACTTTTAATTAAGAAGAAAGGAAGTTGAACTTCAAATAAACTACACTTTAACAAGCAAAACTCGAACTTACAATGGAGTATTCAATAAAAATATATATGAAAAATATGAGTGGATTTGCGGATGTTCATTAACAAATAAATTATATTGTTTTATCTGCTTCATTTTTTAAAATCTTGATGAAACTGTGAAATCTTATCCTATGTTGGACAGTGTAAAATTGAAAAGTGAACTTTCAGTAATTTATGAGCGCGATGACACGTGTGACGTAGGTGGTGTTTTGACACTTTTAGTGTTCATAACAGACAACAACCAAAAAAAAGTTTTCACGGAAACATACAAAACATATCAATGTATGTACTCGACTTTGGCAAATCACTTGTATATATTTTATATAAAAATAGACCTGTACTTATATTTTTGTTGTTTATTCTTGTTGAATGTTTGGCAAATAATTATTAAATAATAAAAAGATTTCGAATTTCAATAATTTTATTTCCAACTACGATATTAAGCAATTTGCTGTTGTTACAAAGTAAATACAATTAATGATATCCACCCTTGTGACCTACGGAAGAGAATCCATGCAAACTATTTCCAAAGTCACCTCCTGTGCCATAGTCAACGGCGGCAGCTTGGGCGGACTCAGCAGCATTAGAAGCGTTAGATTGAGCGATATGCGCAGCTGCTTCCGCTTTTTGGGCAGCGGCCTGAGTTTCTACAAGATCGCCTTGGGCGGCTTGCAATTCTTGGTTTAGAACAGAGAGACGTTGTTTAGCGGCACCAACCATAGCTTGCTGAGAACCAAATTCCGCTTGAGATTCTTCAGCGGCTTGTTGAGCGTGAACTAAAGTACCTTGTGCGGAGTTAACAGCGTTGCTTAATGCGTTCACTTGTTGCCGGGCCTGTTGAGAGGCTGCTTGGGCAGCAGAAGCAGAACGTTGAGCTTGTTGGAGTTGCTGAATTTCACCTTCCAAAGCTTGGTGAGCTTCGCTCACGTCGGCTTCGAGTTTGTTAACGTAGATTTGTTTAGCTGTTAAAGCTGCTTGAGCTGTAGCTGCTGCCTAAATAATGTTAAAACATAAAAATAAATGTGATTAGTAATTTTGAAAATATATTGCGACAAGTTTTAATAAAATTACACAGTTCGTATCATATTTAGAGGAAACCATATTGAAAACTGAGGCGTAACTAAGACAAAATATTGAGAATTAGTTACATGAAGTTGTCTTCAAAGAGATTTAACTTTTGGAAAAGCTATGTTTCTAAGAATCAAAAAAATTATTTACTGCGAGTTTGTCTCTAAGTTATAAGTAAAGGCCGGATTATATGCAGTTTGCATAAATTTGCATATATGCATAATATATGCATTTTGTATATTATTTGCATATTTTGGTAGTAATTCGGCATTTTTGCATATTCTAAGTATCCGAGTTTTATTTATTTACTAAATCAAACTTATTATAGGCATTACTAAAAATATGTCGTGGATGTAACAAACAAACAAAAATTGAACAGCCCTCTTTAAATTAAAAATAGCATTTTATTAAGCCTCCTCCCTTTACTTTTCCGATAAGCGTCTCCAAGAATTTATTAATGCTCTGCCCATACATCCAGGCCGAGACAAAATTTACCAGATAATTAGCAGTATATGTGCTTCTTTGCTATTCGGAGAAATTTATTCCCATATTCGAAAGTAATTTTATTTTAAACGTCATTTTACGTTGGCTTTTCGAAGTGTAAACTAGTGAGTTGTGATATATAACAGCAAGAATGCCGAAAATAGCGACTGTGCCTGGATGGATTGCACCTTATTCAGAATTGCGTATGGATTGAGAAAGTGTTTTGCGTAGCATGCTTCAAGATTGTGCGTAAAATTTGAAGTTTATTTCCTCTTATTAATTAATATTAAGTTTATAATTATTCCTTTATCTTTTACTAACATTTATTTTATAAGAAAACAACCGATGATGTGATATTTTTTTTGTAGATTATAAGTGAGAGAAAGTTCCAAGTCGACCAATATATGAAAACTCCATCTCGTGCTACAAAACTAACAAAGATGAAATTGGCGAAGAAGTTATTATCAGAGATTTTTATGGATAATTTAGAAAGTCAAATTAAAGAACATTCCAATTTTAAATATTTTATATACTGGCACAGATATGTAGATGACGTATTAGCTTGTTTCAGAGGCACAGATAGACAATTAAACCAATTTTTTTAACACATAAATAATCTACACCAAAACATTAAGTTCACCATAGAAAAAGAATTAGATCATAGTACAAACTTCTTGGACCTTAAAATTTTTAGACAAAATAATAAACATGTTTTCAATATATCACAAACCCTCACACACAGATGTTATCATTCACAATAGTTCCTGTCACCCGGTTAGTCATAAACTAGCATCATTCCATTGTATGATACACAGATTAATATCAGTACCTTTAAATAATGAAAACTTCTTTAAAGAATTAAATATCATTAAACAAATATCGCAAAATAATGGATATAACCCAAATATAGTAGATACAATTTTAAGAAAAAAGAAATATAGGAAAGCAATAGAAAATGTGTACCCAATTATAAAAGATAAACCAAGCAATTATAAATTAGTAACACACATAGGACCGATAAGTGAAAAAATAGGAAAAATTTTACGAAAAACATATAAATGTAGCTTATAAAACTAATAATTCTTTAGGGAAATTCATAAAAAATAATAAATCTAAGACAAGCAAAAGTAATAAATCCAGAGTATACAAACTAACATGTAAAGAGTGCCCTAAAACATACATAGGCCAAACTGGTAGGAGCTTTGAGAAAAGAATACAGGAACATTTTAAAAGTTTTATTAACAAAAGGACAGATTTCAATTATGCACTTCATTTGTTGGAAAATAATCATAGTTTCAATACAGATTTTGAAATTTTACAGTCAGAACAAAAAGGATTAAAGTTAAATTTACTGGAATCCTTAGAAATAAATAAACTTAAATATGCAGATATATTGTTAAATGACCAATTAGACCTTAATAATTCCCCACTTTTAAACTGGTTTCATCAAATATTAAGATAACAATAACTTTAGACGATACATCGGTAAGAGACGATTCTAATGTAGACAAGTGCAACCCATTAAAATAGTTTAGAAAAAAGCCATACATTTGTGAAGAGCGTGTTCAGTAGTAATATAAGATCTGAAGAAGCTACATCGTAGCGAAACATGTCGTCAATTTATTAATACATATAATAAAGTGTAATATATACTGGAAATTAGTATAAGTGTTTTACTTAAATCCATTTACATATTATGGATTTCCAGCAAGTATCGGCTGATTCAATTAAATTCATTGTAAATTGTTTTCATAGTTAATTATGTTGTAAAATGTTCTAAATAAACTTGGTAGTAAACATAATAGAATATTTTTTTCTACAGTATTCCATTTTCTAACATTCCTCGTATTTTTTTACCTGCATATTTTTTTCATCAGAAAGTGCATATTTAGGCTAAAACATCAACGCATATTTATACGCTTATTTTCAGGGTTTTTTGCATATAATCCGGCCTTTAGTGATGACCATCGAGTGACAATTTGTCGGCAGTGGAAAAGGCAACTGCAAAGTTGGTTTTATCATACAACCCTGAAAGTCTTAAAGTATGCAATGTAAGCACAAAGGCAGTCAAAGGCCGCAGAATGAGAAAACTGTAAAAAGAGCCGGTAAAGTGATGCCCTTAATTTTTTTTTAATAAACGGGGCGTTATTTATGATCACATTGTACCTAGAGAACATACAGTAACTGGGGAGTACTATTCTAATGTGCTTCAAGGAACCCTAAAGCCAAATTTTCAAAACGCCATAACTCCCTTATTTCTTATCCGATCGCCGCGAGGTTTGCGGCAAATGAAAGTGCTCGTCACGAAGTTTAAAAAGAAAGTACACAGTGCCACACTAGGGCCAACGGTTTGCTTGCTACGGCGACGTCAATTTTCGCAAACTTGACATTTTCGATTTCGAAATTTACGGTTTTTCTGGCATAACTCAAGAAGTAGGCATCCTAGAGCCTTATGGCTTGTACCAGTCGATTCAGCGTGTCAAACCGCGTCCGGCGGAGTAGGATAGGTCGTCTAGAGGCAACTCGTTTCGGAGATACAGAGATGGGCCGAAATTGAATGTCATTTTTCGGCGAAATTTTCACGATTTTGAAAAATTTTCGAAATCAAATTTCTACTCAAAATCTACCCTAATGTTTTCGGGGGCGCTAAAAAAGACTGTCTGAACAATTTTCCGCTGAAAGTTCGCGATTTGGTTTTTAGTACTTTCGACCTGTCGACACTTTTTCGTGAATATCTCGAGAACCAAAGGAGATAGCAATCTCCGGTTTGGATTATCGTAATCAGCGGGTTCGATTACATAAAAGATCGGTGTCAAAACAGGGAAAATCGACTACTACACCACCAGTCTCGTTTTTTTTTTGATATTTCCTTGTACATAAAAAGCATATTTTCGATACATTTTAAAGGAAACGTGACGTATTTATGTGCATATTTGCAACACAACTTATGTATGAAAATCCAAACATTATTACTAAATGTCAATACTCACATTAATTGCATTTTGTGCAAGATTGCTTTTGGCTGCAAAAGCGGCTTGTCTGGCAGCCGCGTGTTGGTTTGCGACCGCATCGTTAGCTTGTTGAGCCGATCCTTGTGCGATGGACTTCAAGCCGCTTCCAGCACTGTATCCGCCCTTTCCTCCAAAGCTGCCGTGGCCACCAATTGATGCAAACGAATCAATGAGGCCACCTTCTGCACCAACAGCATCTCGCAGTCCCGGAGCACAAGACACCAGAGACACTAAAACGTTAACACCGCTATCATAAAACGAAGGAATTTTTTAATGTGAATTCAATTACCTGCGCAAACTGCTACAAGGATGAACTTGTACATGATTTGAATCACTAAAATAAAGGCGATTTATTAATTATAATTTTGTAATTTAATATCCTAATTTGTTTTATTAAAAATGTTTCATTCTTGTACCTACCGTGGTTATTGTTTGGATACACTAAAACTTGAGCGGACACTGACATTTTGCCTTATTCACTCTGTATTTATATGTTAGTTTCTTGATTTCTTATTTTTTAATGGTAAGTGGGGATAGCGAATTGGCTTAAGCAGCGGTACCTGCGTATGGAATTAATTAAAATAAATTACATTATAATGTAGGTGATTAAAAATTTTAAATTTAAATTCTTACTTCAAACATCTTAATTGAATTACACACACCATAATACATAATGATATAAATATTTTCTTCATTACCGTTATAAACTTAATATCCCTGTCTCAGAGTACACATATAGGACGGCAGATTGATATACAGGTGATTCATTTTCGACCCTCACCGCTAGCTTATTATTGGAGATAGAGGGTAGGTTTAAATTTGGCAATGTTGGTAAATTTAGTGTTTGTTATGAATCCGAAGTGAAAATGGAGCTGTGTCAAATGAAGTTCGAGATTTTTTTTTAAATAAACAAAGCTCATTTTGTTTTTTACCTCTAGCACGTTTATTCGGGATTGCAGAGGAAAAATAAAAACACATTCTCGAGGCCACTTTTGATCTACTACAGGGATGCACAGACTTTTAGAGAATAGGGGCCACTCGGGAAAATTATAAGCCAAGGACGGGCCACTACAAAGAATACTTATTAACACAAAAATTTTTATTTTTAAATAGTACGAATTACTACAAATGATAGAAATAAAAGAACATTGAAAAATGTTTGTTGTAATTATGTAATCGCAATGTAATTCAATCATTATAATGTAATATTTCATGTTTTATTATTTTGATGCATGACATTGCATTGACCTAACAATTTTGTTTATGTTTGGCTCCACATTACTTGTCGCCACACGTAAAATTGCTTCCAGATTTTCATTTGCCAGACGGTTTCGATTTTTTGTTTTGTTAAGTTTCACCACTGAAAACGTTTGCTCACAAATATACGTCGATTCAAATAAGCTTGCGCATTTCAATGCATTTATTCGCAACTCTTTATAAGCGATTTTGTCAACGCAACGGTAAAAGTTGAGTAAATTACCTACATTCAACTTGTTTCGTAAATTATCATCACTTTACATCTCTAGCAATTCCAGCTGTATTAATTCCGGTGCATTTTTGGGTGAAATGTTGAAAGGATTGCTGAAAATGTCTAATAGAGGTTAAACTTCTTTGAAGTCTAGAAAACGTTAATGAAAAGTTTGTATTAAAATATCAATTTTTTCAACATAAGCGAAATTGACATCAGTTTGATTGAATTTCTCCATAATCTTTTTGTAGTTCGGAAAATGGCTGTAATTGGCTGGAAAAGACTCAATTTGCATCGAAAGGACAAAACATGAGAGTATAACTGCGAAATCAATTGATCTTTGCCTTGGAGTCGCGTATTTAAGACATTCAAGTGATTTGTGATGTCTACAAGAAATACTGAGTCACACAGCCAATCAGGGTTGTCGAGTTCGGAGACGTCCTTTTTCTTTTCCGCCAGAAATATTTTTATTTCTTCAATCAAGTTAAGAAACCGCTCTAGTGACAACCCACGACTTAGCCACCTTACTTCAGTGTAAAACAGGAGATCACCATATTCGCTTTCAATATCCTCGAGAAATTGTGTGAATTGTCGGTGATTGAGACCTCGTGATTTTATAAAGTTTAGAGTAGGTACTACAACTTTCATCACATTTTCAAATCCCAATAATTTTGAACAGAGGACCTGTTGATGTATAATGCAATGAAGCTGCATTAATTCCTTGGTATCTATGTTTTTAGTTTGTAAATACTCTTTTAACTTTTAACTAGTTATTATCCCAGATTTACTTCCAACCATTGAAGGTGCTCCGTCAGTCGTAATTTCAGATAATTTCGTTAAATCCAAATCCATTATAGAACATTTTTCCAGAAGAGCTTTGAGCATGTCACTCCAAAATTTTGCGTTACACCTCGATATTACGAGTTGAGCAGTGGAACTTATATCTGTAGATTCGTCGAGTGCTATAGAAAAATACTCAAAACTTTTCGATTTCGTAGCTAATTGCTTTTCTATATTAGCTGCTAATGTGGTAGGTCTTCTTTGAACAGTCATCCGATTTAGTTGAATTTTCTCAAATCTCTTTGCATCTTTCGGACATATTTTTTTTTGTGGCGATATCTAAGCACTGCTTAACAAACTCACCATCTTTAAAAGGCCGACAAGTTTTCGCTATTATTCGAGATATTTCAAAGCTAACTTCAGTAGCTGTTTCAGCATCTTGAATTGGTTTTGTAAACATAGCTTGCTGGCCTATTAGTTCCCTTTGTAAAGTGGAAATTTTTTGCGTTCGATTTTCGCCAGTTAATTTGATTTGGTAAAAATATGATGCTGGGTTTCATAATGCCTTTTCACATTATATTCCTTCGGAATAGAAACACTATTCTTGCAAATTAAACAGACACTTTTGTTATGCGATGAAATAAAAAAGTATTTTTCGGTCCAAATATCTTGAAACTGTCGATTTTCATCTTCAACCTTACGACTACGTTTTTTTACTGGGGCCTGGTTTATCCATATCATAATTAATATTATATTGTTACGTAGGTAGATGCCAAGTTCGAACGACAAAATATTTATTCTTCACAGATTATAATTCAAACAATATAACGTTCGCATGTCCGTAGTTAAAACTTAACTGCCCCGATAGCGGGCGATGCGTTGTATTTATACGAGTTACCTAACATCGAGAAGCTACCACATTTTCGGGGATAATACCGACGTGTTTCGCGAATCTTCGAGTAATCTAGGTGGTTCGACAGAGTTCTAGTCTCGTAACAACATGCTTGGACGACGAGGAGCATACCTGTCCTACGTAGTAAACCTGAACAAGAAAGTAGTAGGTACTTAAAGATGCATATCTTACTAACAATTATAAAAGTTAGAATAAAATAAAAAGTAAAGAAATATTGATTTGAATGGATTTTTATACTTTTGTAGTTTTTCGAAGAATTTTGAAAATTCGTTGGCGGGCCGCATAAATATCGACAGTGGGCCGCGGTATGTGCATCGCTGATCTACTATCTAATGGTAAACACGAAATTTCCACATGTTTCGGTTCTATCTGGCCATCATCAACTTTCTTATTTCTTATATGCACTATACCGGATTTTGACACCGTTAGAATCAGTTTTTCTTTCTGATTTCAACCACGTATGACATGTTGACACAAGTTTCTGATATAATGCTTTAATTCACGACGAATACATTTTAAGATTAAGTAAGGTAGCCGTGTAATTTCAAACTGTCAAACATTTCAATTATCGTACATTACTTATAGAAAAATGTCGTGCACCAACGGAGAGAAACGAGATATGTTAAGTATTTTTTATTCATCGAATCGAAATCAGGTAATTGAACATCGAGCAATAAATGTAGGGAGGATTTCCTAAATTTTAACAGTTCCTTTTCCATTTCAACGATGTGTATTAGCTGTGTACTAGTTACAATAGTATTAACCCGGTATGTAACACGTGGGGTGCGACAAACTCCAACGACTGAAAACATATACACAACTTATAAAACTCATAACATTTATTCTTCGCGCCGGCGCCGCCCAATTGCTTCAAATAATATGTATACAATTACATATACCGTGTGCACAACGTCGAGCGATCGATGGATATATAAGTAATGACTGGCCAACTGCAAGTGGGAGGGGCTACATACGTTAAACTCCTACAGGGCGTATTTAATTGTGGTGAACCAAGAAAGCGTTATGGTTGTTTATTAATAAATGATGTATCAAAATAAATATTCCAAATTAATAACTAATTGTTTAACAAACTACAAAATTATTTGTAGTATATTATTTATGGTTAATGTACGAATTTGGATATTTTATCCGACTACACCGTTGCTTTTCGCACTGTTAGTCATATGCCGGCTGTCAACGTCCCTACAATAACGAATACTTTTGTTTATGTCTCTTCGGCCATAATACTTTAAATTTAACATTTAAATTTAAATAAAATGATATAATATAGTTGAAAGTATCATAAAATACAATTCGCCGTAAAGTGCAGAGTTTTTGTTTACTGCATAATAATAATTCTTACCGGCGAAGCATCAGATATTTTCATCGCTAAATATTCAATGATAAGTTTCATCATAGCTTTGTGGCTTGAACTTAAAAAATTCTTATTCAAATGAAAACACATAAATAATATAAAATTATGAAACAAAACCGTAACTCTTATTGAAAAAAATTAAAATAAAAAGTATTCTGTAATAGCATAAAATTTCAAAACAATAACGATTCTTGCAAGAATATAAATAAAGTGTTTACCAGTATAAATAAATTGTTTCCTTAAATAAACTACCTATAAAATATTAAATTTAACTAAAATACCTTTATTGGTAATAAATATTAATTATTAAATAAAAGAACATTCTAAAAAGAAAAACTAATTATTTAGTAAATGCTCAAATAAACCACCCTCTTGAGCCGAGCAGTAACCCAATCGGTTATAAAAATTACGACGGACATTTGTTAGCATTTCTATACGTACTCTACCTACGGATGACAAGGAGCAACTGAATGCAACTGAATGACCAGTCGCAAGCTTGTTTTCCGATTCAATATATTCCGCCTTGCTTGAACACTTTGAGCGACTGATAGGAATATTCAATGTGTTAGAGAGAGATTATTTGATTCGTACTTAGATCGTATGTAGAATGTGTTGGATAAAGAAAGGGAACGCCCGTACAGTTAGACAGTAGAACAGACTGAATATACTCTCTCAACCCTAACCACATAAACTCGCTATTCGTCTTCGTCTTACTACATTGTGGTAGATCAATCACTCCCGGGCGTTCATACGGTATGTATTCACAAGCGACACTCATCTATCGCATCTCGAAGACAGAGGGTCTCTTCAAAGTAGGCTGGGGGTGTGACATACCCCACGTGTCGATTATTGAAACGTTTTTCTATTGGTTACATTATTATTTTTTAGCTTATTTAGGAAGGTAAGTACAATATTTTCCAAATTTTGATACTAGATTTGTAATGTTTTTTCCTCTGTGACTATTTAACAACATGTGCGAGTGGCAAAAGGAGCAGAATCGTTTGTCACGCTTATGGCAAGAGTGCGAAGTCGACGAACCTTTTATTGAAGAGGCCGATTCAGAGGAAGAGGATGAAATCGACCACGTTAGCTGTAATAGCGACCACTCCGATCAAGAGCAAGGTTGAAGGAGGTTAAAGAAGAAGGACAGATGAGAGAACAACCGCAAGAAATAGAAAAGAACGAGGAAGAAGTACGTGAAGATTTTTGTGAGAAAAAACGGTACAAAATGGCCTAAGATACCACCAAAGAAAAATGTTAGGTGCAGATCTGAATATATTATAATCCAGTTGCCAGGCGTTAAGGCTTATGCTAGGAATGCTAAAACTCCAATTGAGTGTATTCAGCTTTTTATAGACGAGCAGATGATAGCTAATATTGTAAAGAACACAAATTATAAAATCGCCGAAAAATCTGAAAAGTGTCAAAATTCGCCACATTACGTTGAAACAACAGTGGTAGAAATCAAAGCTCTTCTTGGTCTTCTTTATTAATCTGGGGTTTTCAAAAGCAATCATCGAAATTTACATGAATTGTGGAACACTGACGGTACCGGAATAGATATATTTAGATGTGTAATGAGCCAAAGGAGGTTTGAATTTTTAATTTCTTGTTTACGCTTTGATAATAAAGTCAATCGTCAGGAAAGACTGAAAATTGATAAGTTAGCTGCTATAAGAGCTCTCTTAGAAAAATTTACGGAAAATTGTAAGGATGCTTATACGCCAGGTGAATATTTGACGATCGATGAAAAATTGGAATCGTTTTTATGTCGAATTTGATATGTTGAATTGAACATGTACCTTTGAAAAAAATTAAAAGATATTTTTTAACCTTTTGTGTGTAATTCGATAAAAATGACTAAAAACTAACGTAAAATATATCAAATTCATAGAAATTAGTCAAACCTATTCTTGTAATTGGGGTTTCTCACACCCAACCTGTCGGTACATGTGAAAAAAATACACCTGTCACATGCCGGGTTAACATCCATCAAGATGCCAAAAGAAAAAAAGGGAGTATGTGAAATTTTAAGTGAATTCGTAAAGGATTATAATGATTTTACAATAGATGGGCGTCTATTTTGTAAAAAATGAACATTTAAATGCCAGCGACGTTGTAAAATATGAATTTGTACCAATAGTGTTGTGTGATGTCGAAAAAGTTTTTTCACAGTACAAAAATATTCTAGCCGACAATAGGCGCAAATTTATTTTTGAAAATTTGTTACATCATGTTGTACTTAAATGTACTTATCATTTGTTTCTATAATTTCAATAATTTTGAACCTAAAAAAATTGTTTGTGTATTTTAACGCAAAAATAAAAATGTCTTAATATAAAAAATTAGGATGTGCTTTTTTAAAAGTTGATTTTTAGTGCATATTTAAGTACATATTCTGAATGTTTTTGGTGCATATTTGCATGCATATTTTGAAGCTTTTAGTGTATAATTATCCTAAGCCTAGTCATTACGGTAATTACTTGTATATCTGTACGCGTAACTGCGCCGAAATGTGAATAAATACAATTATTTAGAGAAACCCAAATATGTAAGTGAAGAACCCAAAAATATGAGCATAAACATGCAAATAATTTAGTCAAAATATGCACAAAAAAGTTGAAAATATGCAAATAAAAAAATACTTATAATACATAAATTTATTGATTCACTTAAAATATACAGACATTTTAGTTTTTCTACATGACTAAAACTGAAACACCCTCTACATTTCTCTGTATTTTCATTATGTATGTCCCTCAAAAAGAATGTAACTTGCTTTTAAGTTTTTTTTGTATCTCAAAAAATAACAGATATCAACCGATTTCGCACCACTCTCTGTATTGAATATTCGAAAATTATACTTACAATTTTAACGCACGCAGAACAGAAGACTTTTCCCATATATATATATACGTAATTCTTTGTAGGGCTTAACCCACACTGACGCTCTACTGACTTCAGGCATTTTACTAATAAAAACAAATAAAATACCACAACACTACAAAACACAAATCGATTTTATCTCTTCAAAAGGACAATCAAAAATAAAATTCAGAAATCGATTTATTATTTACTTACTTATATTAATATAGGTACAATGAAACCCCTGTTAACGGTTTAAAACAACCTAATTTGAATTCTCGGAATTTAAAACTGGGAATACCCATACTCTTGTACCTCATAAAATTGTTTTTTCTTGAGAACTGCAAACATAATAAAATAAATTACTTCATAATGGAAGGTTTATAAAATTGTTTATCTTGAACTCTTGAAACGCTTGCCAAAGATCTATACCATTCAAAATTCTTTAAATTATGCACAATATGCCATTTATTGAGGATATATCCAAATATTTAAAAAAATGCATATAATATGTGCTTTGCATATTTGGTTTACATTAGTTATTAAGTAAGGATTTACCAATTTCACACCTGCAGATTTTGTGCCGATATGGGCGCACCCTCAAAAGCGACAAAGGTACCGAGTAGAAGTGACGCTTCTGTATAATCTGTGGTGTTTCTATATGTAACTACGTGCTAATTGGATTATTTCCAAACGCTAATTGTGGTTTGCACTGTCAACTGCTTTAAAAGAAACAATGAACAAATTTTTTTTTTACATTTTTTATTATAGTTTGTATTGTTTGTTGTCTGTGAAACAGACTGTAGTTCATAAATTTTATATTGTCGTGAAGTTTATTAAGACAATTTCCTTTATTTACAAACAGACACTGCTGTATCTAAATCTATGTAAACTATTCAATAATAACAAAATATTTCTTTTTTCAAAAACAACGGCATTTACTGTAATATAAAACTACAAATTATTGCTCTAGATGAATAAAGTAAGCAAAGCAAACAAGTTCGTAAGGTTTGTGTAAGCATTTCAACACGGTGTGGATTTCCGCATGTTAAATCTTTTCTACCATAAAACGATTTATTGCAAAATTAACGATTTTAAGGGAAATTATTCTCACAAACAAAAGAAGAAGCAAACACATTGCATAATACAAAATCGTAAATAAAGTAGCGTAAAGAATTGGTTAGATTTATCACAATCAATCTTAGTAATCCGTATTTAGAAATGTAAATGCCCGTATATCTTGCTAATATCTACGAATTAAATCTTACACAAAAAAAAATTATACCAGGGCGGTTTGACGGAAAAATGACTTTTCAAAAGTTGGTAACACTTTCGCTACGGTGATTATGTTGCTGTTTTTAATATCTACTTTCAAAATTTCAAACAAATTTAACAGATAGGTTGTGTTTTATGATTTTCTTTTAAAGAAAACTGGAGAAAAATCATTGTTTAGGAGCAGTTTTTGAGTTTTCGAATGTATTTAAACTCAACATTCTCAAACTAAAAAAACCTATGCTTTGCACACTTAATATAAAAACAACTACAGGCTGGCCCAAAATGACCGAAGGGGTTTTAATTCCTTATACATAACTTTTTTATTATAATTTTTTTTTTGTTTTCAGTATTTTGTAAAGAAAACTTGGGGAATTTAAAATGGAACAGTACACAATTGAACAACGTGCCAAAATCGTTGAACTTTATTTCTCAAATCAACGATCCATTGTTTTGACTCAGCGTGCATATCGTCGTTATTTTAATGTGCGGGTTGGACCCTCAGGGTCAACAATAAACCGTCTGGTTGCAAATTTTCGAGAGCAAGGGCAGTAAGGAACCTTCCTGGTGCCGGCAGACGACGAACGGTGTACACGAATAACAATATTGAACGGGTACAGGAGAGTATTCGGGAAGATGGAGAAACATCAACCAGGAGACGTTCGACACAACTTGGCCTCTGAAGAGGGTCGCTGCAGAGAATTTTGTATATAATAAGAATGTTTCCATACAAAATTCAGCTTGTCCAACAATTGAAACCGACAGATTACCAGCAACGACTTGATTATGCAATTTATTTTCGTCAAAAAGCAGAAGAAAATCATGATTTTATTCATAATTTAATTATGAGCGACGAAGCCCATTTCCAATTAAATGGGTTCGTTAATAGGCAAAACTGCAGGATATGGGCTACGGAAAATCCAAGAGTAGTTCAACAGCGAGAATTACACCCACTTAAGTGTACCGTTTGGTGCGGTGTTTCGTCGGAAATGATAATTGGCCAATATTTTTTTAAAAATGAATACGGTGTCGCCGTTTCCATCACTGGTGTTAGATATCGGACAATGTCGGAAAATTTTTTAAGGCCAGCCGTGGAAAACCATCCGCAAGTATGGTTCTCCAGCAGGATGGAGCCACAGCGCACACTGCGAGGGACACAATGGCTCTTTTACGCGACATCTTTGGTGAACGAATTATTTCCCGTACAAGCGATTTTAATTGGCCTCCGCGTTCACCGGATTTAACCGCTTCAGACTGTTTCCTTTGGGGTTATTTGAAAGGAAAAGTCTATATTAATAAGCCTCGAACCAGACAGCAATTAAAAAATAATATACGCGACGAAATCAACAGCATAACACCTGAAGTTTTGCGAAAGGTTATGGAAAATGTTTTGGAAAGAGCACGAATATGCGAAGCAGAAAATGGCCACCACTTGCGAGATATAATTTTTCATAAATAAATTAAAAATATTCTCCATTAATATACTGTATTTAAAATTTAAAAAAATTAATAATTATGTCTTAAATAAGAAGTTATAATGAACTCAAACCCCTTCGGTCATTTTTGGCCACCCTGTATAATCTAATAAATAAAATGTGACAAATTTCTATTTTTATAAGGCGTTTTCATGTTCAAATTGACATTACTATTATGGCAACAATTTGAGGCTGCCAACTTAAACATTTAGATTAAAATATTACTGACACGATGTCTATCTATATCAACTTAATTTTTCTCAATGTCAACAAAGTTGTTCCTTTTTAGGTCCTCTAAAGCAGGCGCGGCTCGTGATGACGTATTTGGGAGTGCAAGTACAATGATGCGAGTGCTTCGTGTACTAACTGTAACGTTTTCTTAGTAAACACCGAAAACACATGAGGCACTCGCATCATTGTACTTGCACTCCCAAATACGTCATCACGAGCCGCGCCTGCTCTAAAGCAGGCTCTGCACTTACGAGTAAATCGTATACGAACGTCAAAAATCGTAAATGTAAACGTGAAATCGTAACTCGTATACGGTTGTCAAATTGAATAAAGCGTAATCCGATTAGCCGTACGAGTTTAGTACATTAAAAATGGCGGATAGTAAATTTTCGGCAACGGAACGGAGGAATTTATTAACCTTTATGAATCTTTGGAGTGTTATATGGAATGTAAAAATCAAGAAGTACCGTGACATTAATGCCTCCAATAAGGCGTACGAATTAATTGCCGATATAATGAATATTTCAGTGGATACGGTAAAGAATAAAATAAATAATTTACGATCTACGTATAGGTGTCAGGAGAAAAAAAAGAATAACTATGTCAAAATTATTTTATTTATTTTATTGCCCAATAAACTTTTTTGAGTGAGTTTACCATATCATGCAATGTACAAAATGTAGGTATTGTATTCACTCTCGTAAAATTTTTGTTTCCACCTCTATTTTCAAATAAACTAAGTCTTTCAGCAAACTTTCAATTTCAAAAATTTGTCTCTTTTGTAGTGATTCTTTTATCCAAATTTTCCATTACATTTACATCACATTCACCATATCATTGCGCTTTTTCATTATTATTAGTAAACCTGTAGTTAAACTCGCACTTTTTCTTACTTGGATCCATTTTTTAAAATACAATATCGTACACGACTCTGCTATAAATGTAAATGTCACATGTTACACGTATACGATTTATCGTATACGAGTTCTCGTAAGTGTAAAGCCTGCTTAAAGGTTCCACTAATTTTTTTCCAAATAAGAATTTCAAGCAGATACTTGACAAACTCATTGATAATATGTACGGGTTTTATATGCCGGGCAGTGTAAAGTGGCCGACAAAAAAAACTGTCCGAATCATTTTAACGATTGACAACATTTTAACAAAATTAACACGTTGTGAATCACTTTTTAAGTTTTGAAGGTTATTGAGATGCAAAATGACAATGTAAATAGGTAACGGGTGTTCATTTGAAAAGTCAATCTAGTAGCATGTGATTTACTGAGAACATTTTGAAGTAGATATGTCGTAAATTAAAATTTACTACTTAACCTACGAAGTCGTATATTTTGACAGTTTCATACATACAAATAAATAACAAATGTGATTGACATTATCAAATGTCATTTGGATTTACGTTTACGGAACAACAAACACATACTCGTATATGCGTCTTATTCTATCAAAATTTCAAAGTAACCTAGATTGACTTTTCAAATGAACACACGTTATATTATCTGCTATATGGGTCTATTTAAATATTTTATTTATAACCTATAGCAATTCATATTAAAAAAAAAGGTAAATTAACTGTACTTATTATAACATATCGTCCTTTCCTAAATCGAAAATAATAAACATATTAACAATACTACAGCAAAAGTTAAAAGTAAAATTTACTCTAAAAATGTAATATTATTTTAAATGTCTTTTGTTGACATTGAGAAAGATTAAGTTGATATAGATAGACATCGTGTCAATAATATTTTAATCTAAATGTTTAAGTTGGCAGCCTCAAATTGTTGCCGTAATAGTAATGTCAATTTGAACATGAAAACGTCGTATAAAAATAGCAATTCATTTTGTATATACTCAAACATGTCATTTACATAGCAACGCTATAACTTTGTTAATTAGATTCAACTGTTGTTGATTTTAAAGCAATAATATACAATGAATTTCACTTAAGATGCAATATACAAACATGTATAGGTTTTTTATTTCCATAGAAACTAGGTAATACATACATTCTTACATTGTCCCACGTAAAATGCAACATATTAATATAATTTGACATTAGTTAAGTCAAAAGTAGCAGTATTTCTATTTCGATATTAGCTTAGTATCAATCTTAATGATAAACACAAAGGAAGAGAGAACTCAGTTAGTGACATGGTATCTTTCGGGATTCAGTTTGCAAAGAACGGCTGACGTGTTTCACGTTACCTACCCAGACAGGCCAGTACCAAATTCGTCAACTATATCAAGGTTCGTTTCAAAATTTAAAAGTGAAGGTTGTGTAGAATTAAGTCATCGAAAACGTAAAAGACCAAATACTGCAAGAACTGAGGCACGAAGAAATTAGTTGATCGAAACAATCGAAAATAATAATCGTCTTTCTACTAGGCACTTCGCAAGATAGTTGGGAATTAGCAAATCCAGTGTATTCAGACTCTTGAAAAGTGAAAAATATAACTGCTTTAAATTTGAAAATCATCAAGAACTTAGATTCGGTGACAATGAGGAGAGGACTGTTTTCTGTGATCGGCTATTTGAAATCATCAATAATAACATTGATTTTTTAAAACAAATTGTATTTACCGATGAAGCAACATTTTCTGTTAACGGTGAAGTAAATCGACAAAACACTCGATATTGGAGCAGAAGAAATTTACATTTGTTTAATGAATCTAGAACACAATACCCTCAAAAGGTAAATGTATGGGCGGGAATCACTAGTTCTCAGATTATAGGACCATTTTTTATTGACGGATATTTAAATAGTGAAAAATATTTACTATTACTACAAACAGAAATACTTCCAGCTTTAAATGCTTTAAACCTTCCTCATCAATTATGGTATCAAGATGATGGCGCTCCTGCTCACTATTCTGGAAATATGTGTCAGTATTTAAATGCAGCATTTCCTCAACGCTGGATAGGACGCGGCGGAGAAATAGCTTGGCCTCCGCGCTCGCCTGATTTGGCACCAGTTGTTTTTTTTATTGGGGTTATTTAAAGACACAGGTTTACAATGGCGAAATTGAAAACTTAAATCAGCTGAAAAATAGAATAATTGAAGTTTCTGGAACAATTACAGCAAACACACTAAATTCTGTTGTTACTAATTTTTTTCATCGTTTAAGTCACTGTTTGGCAGTCAATGGGGGAATATTTGAAAATTTTTTGTAAAACAATTCAATAAACGATATTTATCGGAAATGTAGTTTTAATCCTAAAACACTACATTGAATTAAATAGGCTTTACTGTCAAAAATTTGACAAAACAACCATGAAAGATATCATATCGGTCATAAGTGTCATACTCATAGTCATAACTATTACATATTGCATTTTATGTGGGACAGTGCAAGTGCATAGTATTTTCGTATCTATGGTTACTACATTCATATATTGCAAGTTACATGAAATTCTCTGTATATTTATTTGCAATTATCAAGTTAAATAATTTTGACGATTGCACGAAAAATAGTATGTATGCCATGTCTACAAAGCTTTTAGCGTCCTCAAGATAACTTTTCTTTCGGTACGCTAAAAAAATATTTCGCAACCCAGGCCCACAAATAACTATTTCCATATTAAATCTAATATAAAATATAAAAGACATTTCTCTCTTTTATATTTTGCATACTGGGACATAGAGGACGCTCAAAATTTTGCATGCACAATTATGTATAAAAAAATAATTTCGCGTTGGATACCGCATCTGGTTACAGAAGAACAGAAAACAGCTGGAGTGAATTGGTGTCAAAAAACTCTATACCGCTTCAACACAGGAAACTCTAAAAAGGTGTACATCATCGTGAGTGGTGATGAATCTTGGATTTACTCATACTAGTCAGAAAATAAACGCCAGTCGTCTGTTTGGGTTGGAATATCCAAACAGAAAATCCGACAAAAGTCATCCGTTCTCAAAGTGTCTTCAAAAAGATGGTCATGACATTTGTCTCGAAAGCAGATTATGTAACAACAATTTTTCTACAAGAACAAAGAACTGTTACTGACGATTCGTATACAACCATTTGTTCGCCGCAAATCATCGCTGAGCTTCGAGAAACCAACCCACAGCGACGAATCATCCTGCACGAAGACAATGCAAGCTCGCACACAGCTCGCAAGACAATTGAATTTTTAATGCAACAAAGCATGAAAGTTATACCATCCTCCGTACAGTCCCAACCCAAGTCACAACGATTTCTTTGCCTTTCCGAAAATCAGGGACGGACTGCGTGGTCAAACGTTCCAGCCGCCAGGAACAGGCGCTGTTTTAAAAAAAAACACAATTTTGACTGTACCAACAAATTAGTAGAAGAACTGCTTCCAGAGTTGGTTTGAGTGCATTAATCTTCGTAGAGAATATTTTGAAAAACCAAGTCTTTAAATGCTATCTATTGTTTTATTCCAGCTATATATGCAAAATATAAAATATATGTGTAATGTATAAGACCTATTTAATTATGATTTCAAATTTTTAATAAAGGTAACACTTAAAACAAAAACATAATAAGAAATATATAAAAATCAAGTAGACTATTGCAGGAGATTTCAAAGACACACTTTATATCGTTTTATAAACTGCATTAAAGCTTAATATTAAATATTAGTTACGCTAACAAAGGAGCAGTCTAAATAGGAATTAATAGAAGCGATTCTGATTGTGTATAAACGAAGATCGATTACAAAATTGTTAGCCAATTGTAATCGAAACATATCTCCGTACCACTAAAAATTTCACTGAATGCGCGTAATTTTAACTGTTAATTGCGTCATATAACAAAAGAATATTTTGTGAAAGTGCTCTTTTCATTGATATGCATAATGTACAGGCGGTAAATTTTTAAAGATCATTAAAATATGTATAAAAAATGTTTAATGCATCGAAAAATATACGAGGGTAGTGTGACTTTTTAAATGAAATATGTACTTATTTTAGGATACAATAGTTATTTACGATACAAGTGTTAAAAGTGCGATTTTATTTCAAAGTGCGATTTTATTGACACTCGCTAACGCTCGTGTCGCAATTTACGAGTGAAATAAAATAGCATTTTTAACATGTGTATCGAACAATATTTTTTCTACAAACACATTTTTTATTATAAAATATAAAGAAACTCCACTGACCAAATTTGACAGCTCATGAATACGTTTTGACACAACTGGACGCAGCCGTTAAATTACGTCAAATTAAGTCACAATTCATACAAAAGATGAGTTCGTATTTTAATAAAGAAAATGAAGTAATAGCGAGAATAATAATTCTGAAAGTACTGTAATACAGGAAATAAATATCTCGAATTACACAAACTGTACATTTAATATTAATTATCCAAGAAATATGTAATTTTCAATCATTTTAATATATGTTGTCATTTTTGACAAACTGTCATGTCAATTTACTTTTAATACTAGTGTTAAAAGTACTAGTTTTAACACGCTACGCTATAAAATCGCATTTTTAATTGAAGTTAGCCGTGTCAAAAATGTCAACTTTTAACGGTGTTTGTAAAAAAAATATATTTAATTCCCATCCAATTCTGGATACTTAGCTTGGCGACTTTAATAGTTATTTATGCACCAAAAGCGTTATGTGTATTATATTGCTCGGATGTCGCCTTTAATTTGGCCCGACGGATGAATGTCGACCGAGGGTAATATAATTGCCATAACGCCAGTGGTTCATACAAGATTTTATTTTTCACGAAGAATTAATTTCTTAAGCGGAAAATTTAAATTGCATTGGAAAAGTTCCGACATTTCTGTCAACTGTCATGTCATCATTACGCATCTAACATGACTCCTTGAATCAACAATTTAACCTTAATTTTATTTTAAATGACAGTTGTTGACACCAGTGGCGGCTCTTTAATGAGAGCAAGTGAGCAATTGCACCCCCTGGAATTATGAAACAAAACAAACCAAGCGGCGACTAACTGAAAGTATTTATTTATTATGTATATTATGTATTCATAGTTATTGACGAGGAACGTGGCACGCTAACAACGTACATACACCGAGCGTCGTCACAGATATACTGAGCAAAGCCCTACCGTTGCTCTGTTAAGGCATTAACATTACATTGATGGTGGGCAGAACTGTATTTTGCCGTACTTCAATGTCGTATAATACATAACGTTGGAGCAATTAAACCAGACTGCTCTCGGGCGTTATTGCGATGAACTCCGTGTCTTTTTTAGAAAACAATGCGTTTTCGCGTTTAACGTATAATGAAAAAATCGCAGTAAAAAATCTTAAACGGCCGATGCCTCAATTATGTTTAGAAAATAAACAATCTGTTAAAGGTAAAGACGTTATAAGAAAATTCAAAATGAATATTTATCAGAAAAATGACTGGATTTGTGGGTGTGAAATTAAAAATACTTTGTTTTGTTTTCTGTGTCTTTTGTTACCTGTTGTCAGACAGCCGAAGTACCTCGCATACCGTCCACATAATTAAGTAGCGCCGAATTTACTTCTGCGCTAGGTCTGGATAATTACGGTGATAGGGCGAGGTGGTTTTTTTCTGTGAATGTGTCTGGAAATATCCTTTCTCCAGCAGGGGCGTACCGATGAGCTTGTAGAAAAGCGAAATACGTATCTACGTCTCTGGGGATAGGATATATTCGGACACGTTCACAGAAAATATTAATAGTGAACCTGCATTTGTGTTCTTCACACCAGATTTTTAATAATATTTTATATTATTAAAAATACCATTGTATTATACAAAACTGGTGGGGTTTACCTACTCATGTATGTTTCAATTATTCTGATACATTAAACTGTGTAGTGTAATATTTACTATTCCCTCAAAACAAACTCTACAATGAACAGTACCTGTCTGGAACAGTACGTCGGTGAAATTTATAAGGATTGGGTAAACGTTTTTGTATTACACTTTTTAATTTTGAAATTATGCACTCCTTATGTGAACTACCCCGAGCCGCTACTGGTTGACACTTTGAAGTTTCCAAGTTGTCAATGTTTAGATACTCTTAATTTGACTAAAGAATGATAAAGTTTTGCTTCTTTCTTTAGACTTTCTTAAAAATTCAAATTATTAGTTGTGTAAAATGTATATCATTTCTTCTCGGGCTTTATTTATACTCACACAACATTAAAAACTGTGAATAAATTACCGAGCGATATAAGCCATATCGCCCGGTTATAACGCCCATGGATGATATGACCGTGTTTATGGTAACCGTATCCAAGGTGAAATGAACAAATAATACTTAAGTGAGAAATAATAGTTATTTATGTATTAAGGGTATAATTAGGAGATTATGGCACGAGGGAAAGTTTAAAGCCCGACGAAGGAGGGCTTTTAATTTCCCGAGGGTTATAATCGGCAATGATTTATATGAATATTCTAAAGAAGACTGTGTGTCTTGTACTGATGTTGATTTGTGACTGTAAGACTGTGTGTCTTATACTGTTTTTGAGTTGAGACTATTCTGTTCCACAAGTAGGTAAAAATACCACTACCCCTATATTTAATATTACAGATTAAAAGAGTATTGGTTGACAAATGTATTGTTTGTTGTAACCGGAAATTTTGTGTTATTTAAATTCTTAGAATTATACCTACAAGCAATGTTTACGATAATGTCTTAAAGATTTAATCTTAACTAATAAATAATAAAATGTCATTACTAATTAGTTATTAGTAATTAGGGTGTCATAAGCCTAAGTATGCATTGTCCTTTGTTAGATTAATAAATTTTTATTATACATATCTAAGGGCCGGTATTATAAACAATAAAATCTGCAGATTTTATTTAGTAAGCAAGTAAATTTAATTTACTCTATAGATTGGGTATTATAAATAGCGAATAAGTATTAGATGTTATTCATTAGTTAAATGCGAACAGCTGTTTTTTCTAATGTTTCAAATAAACATAACCTTATTTTTAAAAATTTATATTTTGTGTGTATTTGATAACTTGAATTTCGAGAATGCCAGATTTATCGGTTTGTATTTTACAAATATAAACAACAAAAAAATAGTAAAGAATTAGGATTTTTTTTATACCTTTATTTTATTCAGTGGCTCCATCGCTAAACTACAAAATCCATAGCTATTCATAAGTACATTAGTAGTGTTAAAATAGTATATTAAAAAACAAGTTTCATAAGGCACCATTTTGCCGCACGAGATCAGTTTAGAAAACGAGCCGCGATAGCGGCGAGTTTTCTAAAGAGCGAGTGCGGCAAAAGGCCTTATGAAACGAGTTTTTTATACTATTTTTTCTATTTTGCGTTTTTTACATTAATAAATTGCTTAAATTGGAATTATTTAATTTGAAAGTTCAGAGTTTAATTTTTATATAAAGCATGCAGTTGGTCACACTGATATTTGACATTTTCAAATTTAAATCTTGCTATCCGCAAAGTATATTATATTACATATTATTTACTAATTTTCGTTAACATTACTTGAAACTTCATTTAAAAATATAAACATAAGTGACATAGAAACATATATATGTTGTTGTCAATTGTATACAACATACGTTGTTTGTGTAAAATACGGATATATATCATATATGTCAAATGTACATAAATTCTTAAAATCAAATGACAGCATTGATATTTATTTCTGTATTCGAACAACGCCAACATTGAAAAATGAAAAAAAGCGTATCGAAATGAAGCTCATTTCGATACTGTTTTGGGTTTCATAATGAGTTCATTTCGAACGCAAAATAGAAAAAAGTATTTTTAAAGGCTCCATTACGAGTTCAGTTTTACAAATATCTACCCGGTGTTTCGCTTCTTCCTCAACCAGTAATCACCAGGGAGTATTCACGCTTACGGAGCGAGTGGCGACGTAAAAACTTTGCTCTTTGGCCGTAGATGGCGTAATATATATATATAAAATTATTATTTTTGCTTTCAAAATTAAAAGTCAACTTCATGTCAACTTGAATGATATACATATTTTTTTGTTATATCCCAATTTAAATATTCAAATACAAATAGATTTTCTGTTCCATTGTTTATAAACATTATTATTTATTATTCTGAAGAGTTATTTATTGAGATAGTTCCTTAAGTGTTTTATAAATATTAAATTTTCCTTATTTACATTTATTAAATAAAACAGAATAAAATGGGCAAGAAAAAATGTAAGGTTTTAAACTGTACACAAGAAAACAGTGTCATGCATTTGTTCCCACCACCTACAAGTAATAGATTTAAGGAGTGAATTTCTGCAGCGGGCATTGACGAAATTAAAAATAATAACCAATGTTATTATTATATGTGTAGAAGCCATTTCGAAGAACAATATCTAATGCGGAATAATAAACTATTACCAACAGCAGTACCTACACTCTATTTACCAGGTATGTTTTCATGAAATAAAAGTTTTTTGTGCCCTATTTAAACAATATATAATAGTAAAAAT
Organism: Melolontha melolontha; assembly: GCA_935421215.2. Classification (NCBI taxonomy): domain Eukaryota; kingdom Metazoa; phylum Arthropoda; class Insecta; order Coleoptera; family Scarabaeidae; genus Melolontha; species Melolontha melolontha. The sequence continues at coordinate 17,044,446 of OW285236.1, forward strand.
ATATTTTTATATATTTTTACAGAGTCCCGCATTATACCTAGCTCTAATGTAGAAAAAGAAAGTATTGTCAATAACAGAACTGATTCAGATTATGAGAGAAAATCAATATCAAACATTTTATCAATTGAGGCAGTTGATTTTGAACCAAACATGTCACCAAATGTATCGCCAGGGATGCCAGCGGACTCTGAAGCAAACATAACAAATACATTAGCAACTGGATCAGCTGCTGGTTTTGAGCCAAAATCAAATGTATCAAGTAGAGTACAAGAATCCAGAAGATTGAAAAGTAAGTAGATAATGCTTATCAAATTTCAACTATAACTTCCACAACAACTCCTCCAAAAGGACAAACAAACATACTGTAATGTGTATCTCTTTATAATTATATTCACCACAGAACATACTCTTATATATGATTTTGAATTACAGATAGGACTTTGCTGTTAATAGGGAAATCTCGGCAAAGGGATTTATCCCCAATGAAAAGAAAGTTCTACCAAGAAATTATATTTCTAAAAAAGAAGATGAATAAACAGGCAAGAAGAAATTTTAACTTAAAAAACAGACTGGAGACATGCCAGAGAATAGTAAATGCAAAGAATGTAGAACACATCATTCAAGGCAAACTATCACCCACCATTACAAAATTCTTTAATTCACAAATATTGAACTTGGGAAAATCCAAAAATGCAAAGCGTTCTTCTTTAAATGACAAAATATTGTCTTTAAGCTTATATAAGCAATCTCCAAGAACGTATCGCTTTTTAAGCAAAATGTTTATTCTTCCCAGCGCACATACTTTGCAAAGAATGTTACGTAGTGTGCAATTAGAACCTGCAATCTGCAGAAGTATATTCCAGCAGATCCCACACACTGCAAAATCGTTGTCCAAAAAGTCAAGGTTGACAATCTTGATTTTTGATGAAATGAGTGTACAACCTCATTTGGATTTTTCAAGGAAGAAGGATTTGGTAGAAGGTTTTGCAGATGTTGGTGCTAAACGTGGCCCTAAAATTGCAGACCATGTTCGTGTGTGGATGTTAAAGGGGGTTTTTAAAAGATGGAAACAGCCTGTTGCTTTCACATTTTGTAAATCCTGTACAACTGCCCCAGATATTATTCGTACATTCAAAACCATTGTGTCGGAGTGTGAAAAGTCTGGCCTCTTACTTATAGCATCTGTTTGTGACCAGGGAGCTACGAATATGAGGGCTATTAGGATGCTATTGGAGGAAACATCCGCAAATTTGTTAAGAAGTGGAGAATCACCCCAAGAAAATATTATTATTATCAATAATACTAAAATGGTACCTTTGTTTGATCCTCCACATTTATTAAAAAGCATAAGAAACAACTTATTAACAAAGAATCTGCAATACGAACTATATGGAGAAAAAAAGATTGCAAAGTGGGACGACCTCGTAAAAGCTTTTTCAATAGATTGCGGTTTAGGAGACTTACGTATAATGCCGAAACTCACCGAATTGCACGTTTTACCTAATAAAATAAAAAAGATGAAAGTTTCATATTGTGCGCAAGTCTTCAGTGCTTCTGTTGCCGCTGGTATTTATAATTACAGCGATAGTGGCAAAGAAGCTAATAATATAAGACTAGAGTCAGACGCAAAGGATACTGCATATCTTTGCAGTTTCTTCGACCAGTTATTTGACAGAGTGAATGGTGGTTACAGACAAAACCAATTTACCAAACCATTGAGATCCACAGTGAATTGTAAAGCCGCATCTCGACAAGCAGCATTTTGGAGAAGGGCGATAAAAATTGTTAATACAATGACTTTTATTAAAGAACGACCGAATGATAGAACCCGGCCACCAGTATTACAAAATTTGATATTTACACTGAAAGGGTTTCACATGATTAGAGATATTCTTCGACATCTTGGATTTGAATCGTTTAGTGCAAGAGAATTCAACCAAGACCCTCTAGAGAACTTCTTTGGTCAAGTGAGACAGTTTGGATATAGAAATACGAACCCAACATGCGCAATTTTTATCCCCTACTTCAAAAGCTTGCTTGTAAATAACTTCTCGAAACTACATTCAAGGGGTTTTAATTGTGAAAATGATGAATCAGAGGGCTGTCTTCTCCCTTTAAAGCAATTCCTCAAATATGGAGTTACAGATGATGTGGAACCAGATCCAAATCTAGAATTTCTTTTGCCACCAGAACATTTATGTAGAGATGTAAACATCGATGCATTACATTATGTAAGTGGCTACATAGCAAAGACAGTACAGCCGCTTTGCAAAAAGTGCAATACATGCTTTCGTAATGTAATGCTTCGAGGTGATACTACTAATAAATTTCTTATTACAAAAGAATTTGAAGGTTGTGCATTATTGAAATGCAATGATAATTTCATATCTGCTATACACAATCTCCACATACACATTAAATGGTTTTTAGAAAAGTATCTCTCAGTCAGAAATCTAGCTGACAACTTAAGACATTGGTTGGAGTTACAATCCTTTTTTGTAAATATGGATTACTGTGAGCATATGCCAGAATGGCAAGAAGCAATCCTTAAAAAAATAATTTATTTCGAGATTCACCACTACACTACCATATGTAATAGATTATTGTGTGGCAAAGTAACATATAATCCAAGCACACACGATACATTTCAAAACCTTCTCTTTCAATATTTTCAAAAACACAGAAGAAAATAGTTTTATTTGATATTAGAACACAAGCTGTATCAGTTGTATTGTTCTAACTTTACCTTAATACGTGTGTGTGTGTATAGTAATTATTTTTCCGTTTTTTTTTGTCATTTTACTTATATCTTTCTTTATTTTAACCTGATTTTACTATGTATAGAATAGATTTTTCATTATCTGACGTTTGCCCTATGTTTACTTTAACGTTGTTTATATGTATAAGAATAATTTTTTAATTATCTTACATTTTCTTTGTCTTTTTGGTTCTCAGGTATGCGTTCATACTTTGATTAAATTAACTACTTTGCAATTTTCGTGCTTTGTAAAATCAGATGTACATTATTTATACATGAAATAAATGTATTATAGTTTAATGTTTGATTTGTGTTATTAAAATTATTACTACAGATTGTTTTTTAATAGATTTTTCGAGAAATTTTCCTAAGAATACACTTTGAAATTAATTTTTCCAAGTAATTTCTTAAGAAGTTCACAGTAATAAGAACCATTTAATCGTAAATACAGGATTTGAATTGCCGCTATATCGACGTTAGTACGCTCTCGCGCCGTAGAGGGCACTAAAATACGTCGCCCACTCATAACATTGGAGTGCTGCCATCTCCATTAAGGTTTATCTATGGTAATCACACGATGGGGAACGTGGTTGGAGGCTGCTAATTTTCATGTAAATCATTATGAAGGAATAATGACAATTATTATGGATTCTTGATAGGGATGCACAATCTGTGATAGACGCCCAAAAGGTGTATTCGAGTAAAGAAATACCTCAACAGTTGGCGTTTATTAAAGCCAATTAGTTTTATTTCCACTTCTATATTGCAGTTGGAAAAACAATTTATGTCGCTAATCGAGAGCGTTGAAATAATAAACAAATTTGAAAAATTTTTAAGTGTACATAGGAAAAAATGAGGGTTTTAAAAAGTTAAAGGACATTGCTAAAATCTTGTGTGGTGATTCAGTAGAAAATATTGGGTTGACAATAGATGGTATTTCTAATTTTAAATATGCTCCTATAACAAGCGTCGGCGTAGAACGAACCTTTTCAATATATAAATACATGTTTTCAGACAAGCGTCACAATTTTTCTGTTGAAAACTTTGAGAAATGTGTGATTGTAAATTTTTTCATAGTTAATTATGTTGTAAAATGTTCTAAATAAACTTGTAGTAAACATAATAAAATATTTTTTTCTACAGTATTCCATTTTCTAACATTCCTCGTATTTTTTTACCTGCATATTTTTCATAAGAAAGTGCATATTTAGGCTAAAACATCTGCATATTTATGCGCATATTTTCAGGGTTTTTTTTGCATATAATCCGGCCTTTAGTTATGAGTATATAGTTTATTTTATTTTATTGCAAGAATATTGCATCTTCTTATATATTTGTTGAATTTGAAATATTGATTTTAAATACTGATTTTTCTTTCATAGACTTTAAATTTATTTTTTAACAGAATTAATTGTTATTTATAGGCACGTAAATACGGTCTGTGATTTCTATATTTATAGATATATCGCACTGATGAGATCAAAAAATATCGAAACACGTATTTAGAGCATATTTAAAGCAAAAAAAAACATTATACTAATTTAAAAATGCCGCCATTGAGGTTGTTTACGAATTTACTATCATATCCACATCAGAGTGCGCTATCGTAAGGGTCTAATTTTTAACGTGGAATGAGTCACTCTTATATGATATGCTCCTAAGTTTTCTCCATACACTTGATTAATCTTCCGATGAATTACGGCCGTCTTCACGTCTCTTGCATTTATGAAACGATTGATAGCGCTTAGTGGCATTTTCAATTGCAATTTCTTGGGCATTTTAAATACGCAGAAAACTCGTACAAATACTTTTGTAATGCGTCTGTGGCTAGCCAATAAACGTAGGTACTACTAGGTACTCACCGCGCATGCGCGAAAGGAGAGCGCAAATTTCAAAACAATACTTATAAAACACGCCTCGTATTATTGGAAGAAAATGATGTATTAGATATTTGTAACTGAAACTATCCATAGTTACGTAAATTGATTGACAGAAGTGTGACACGAATCCCCTTAAAAAAGTTACTTTTCCTTTTAGCACTCAACACATCGTTACTTTCTTACCGTCAATCGTATTGTTATGACAAATATTGGGGATATTACATTGAGTAAACTCAGCGCTCGCATTGAAAAAATCCAACAGAAGATCGAACACGTGAATTCCGTAACAGATGAGGCGATCTCGCAATTGGAATCACAGAAACGAGGTTTACGAAGCTCATTTCATCCGCGATATCCCATTTTAGAAAAGAATATCCAAGACATCACACTGGGACATGATAAAATCATAGAAAAATTACTACAGGAACAAGCTAATGTTAGAGAGAGGAAAGCATCCTTGGATCAGTTGGATTTTACTGTTTGCCAATTGGACAGGTTATTTACTATCTTTATTATAATATGATTTAACATATTTAACCCTGGAACGCTACACTTATTTTCAGGACTTAATCTGCTACAGGGTCCAGGTGTACCCCAAATAAAAGTTAGCTAATTTTTGTCAATAAATGTGTTTATTTAAATATAACGCAAAAACAAGTTAAAATAACTTTCTACATTTGGGTTTATTCAGCAAAATAGTATTTTATTATCACTCCGCACAAGTTGGACAAATTTTCTTTTGATGTTGTAAACAAATAAATTTTCTGCATATATCGCAGTTGACCCTCGATTTTCGGTCTTGGTTTCTGTGGCAAAATGAACATCTACCGGTGGTAGCAGGTGGCCTTGTTAGTACTTCTACTGGAGGGGTTATTTTTAGTACATTGCATATAGTTTGACGGAGTTCACGCCTCATAGTTGAAGTTTGCAAGCGACTTTGCATATGAGGTTTCACTAAATCAAGTGCAAGTTTTTTCAGGTAATCTCTTCTGTTTTTGACAATTTCTTTATTTGGTGCATTCGAACCTCTTAAAAGTACCAACGAGTTATATCCCACAATATTTAGCAAATTATAAAACAGGCATAATGGCCAACGTGTTTTTCTACTAGTAGAATAAGTGTGGCACAGTTGGTCCAAAGTGTCCACTCCTCCCTTGGTGGAATTATAAAATTCTATAATTTCTGGTAATTTGGTAGTATTTGACTCATCACCTTGTTCATGCATTGTTGAAAGCATGATAACAGTTTTTTTCTTAGTTTTTGGTGGACAATATGATAATAATGTAAGTTGGTCACTATAGCAAAACATAGCGGAGTTTATCTGCCTCTCCTTGAGGTCCAAGAATGATGGAGGAATTTCTGTTTTATTTTTCTTCAGTGTACCACAACTGTAATTTTTTTTTCTAAAAGGTTTTTTGCCGTCGGCACAGATGTGAACCAGTTGTCCATTGTCAGATTTCTATTAGTTCCTTGAAAAGAAGTGGTAAGTTTATCGCAATAATACTGGGCAACAGAATATTAGAATGGTGTGGAGTCTTTGCCTATATAAACTTCAGCGTCGAGTACATAAGCCGTTTTAGCATCACAGCACATCTCAATTTTAATCCCATATTTATCGGGTTTTGAAGGAATATACATTTTGAAAGGACATCGGCCACGAAATCCCACCAATTGTTCATCAATTGTGGTGTACTCCGAAGGTACATATAAGTTTTTCATTTTGTTTATAGATCTCTCAAAAACTTCTCGAAATGCTGGAAAGTTGTCGATTTCTCTTCTTTCAGCTCTGGCGTTTTTATCGTCAAACCGGAGGCAGTTTACTAAAAATCTAAAACGTGCTTCGGGCATTGTTGCTCGAAATATGGGTATACCATTGTCTTTATCAAAGAGTTCTTTTGTAAATACTCCATTCATTTTCATTACGCCGGCATAATAGAATAAACCAAAGAGAGCCATCATTTCAACATTATCTGTGTCTCTGGTGTAGGAAGGTTTATTAGCTATTGGTGTATCTTCTGTATCACTATTGACCATTTCTTTGCATATTTCAATCTTTGAATTTTTATTTCTTTGTTGGTATGTTCTGTTATCGAATCCAGATTTTCTCTGGTGAAACATAATTGCCATGCTTCTATTCCTGATTGTATTTGTCTTGATTCATTTTTATTTCCGAGTAAATGCATAACAAGATTTCTTTTTGGTGTACGATGAACTGCTCCTTTCACACCTGACCATTTGAATCCATTTTCGCCCCTTAGGTTGGTGGAAACCTTGAAAACTTTAACCTTATCTTGGTCTGCAAGCTGTATCTGTGCCAAGGGTACATCGTCCTCAGAATCATAGACGGGTGGTAAGGAATCCTGAGGTTGGACTGGAATAGAGGAAACTATTGGGTCGTCTTCAGTTTCAGACTCTTTGTCCTCTTCGAGGTCCTCTCTAAAATCTGGTATAAAAACATCGTCCTCATCGATCTCGTCCTGAGAACCCTCGGAATCAGAATCATAAAGAATACGGTGTATTTCATCAGGATTTGTTAGATCGAAAATCTTATTTCGAGAAGCCATTACTTGCGTGATCTAAAAAACAACAATTAAATTAAAAAATAGCATAAACTATGCAGTAAAAACATTAATAATCAAATAATTTAGTAAAACAAATATATACTTACAAGCGAAAATCAATTTAATACAGTCTTATTCTGCTACACTGGGGTACACATGTACCCCAACTATCAAATATCTCAAAGAGGCAAAGGCGCTGTCTTTCACCAATATCGCACATGAATTGTCGCATCGTGCGCTGAAACTACTCAAAAGCCTGCGAGCGCAGCTCCATCTATTTTCGATTAGCGGGATTTTTGAAGAAGGCTGGGGTACATGTGTACCCCAAATAGCATTTCAGAGTTAAAAAATGTTGCAATTGAAATTAAAGTAGATGAATTTAAACTCATAATCAGTTGAGGTGTTTACCATTTAAGGTGCTTAAACTGTCAAAAGTTGAGACAAAATACTGTGTGGAAACTATTTATGTACTAAATTCGGTGATTTCAAAATGAATTTTTGTAAAACGCTAAAACAGGTCAACTTTTATTTTAAATTGCGCTGGTTTTAAATTACTGCACCTCTTAGTGACGTCATCTCCTTCAAAGCAGTGACGTCATAACGGAATGCTATATATTCTATCTATATACCCTGGGTGTCCACATGAAAACTTCATATTGAATTATTTATAGTGTTTTTGAAGACAAAAACACATGAAATTTTGGGTGGCTGTTTAGGATATAGTGAGATAATGAACAGTATATTTCATACCGCCCCATCAGAACACCCGCCGCCCCCAGCCACCACCACTTTAAGATTTTAAATGACACCCTGTTCTTTTTTTGGTTGATTTTGAAAGAACACAATTTTCTTAATATTCCTATGTGAAAAAAACAGTTATGTACTTACATCATGAAATTTATGAGATATTTAATGTTAAAAGTTTCAGATATCAGGAATTATTAACTCCGAAAAATCATAAGTTACTCATGGAAATAGTTTATTTTAAATTAGAATTGTCAAAAATATAACATTTGTGTTTCATTAATATTAATAATTGTATCATCGTTCTTAAAGTTTCGGCTTTTTTACTGAAATGGTTTACACTCTGGAAGAGAGAATTGAATCGTTAAACAAAATACACCCTTATCAAATTAAACTTCATCAAGAGTTGGGTGGCGATAATTTCGACAGAAGAGTCGAATTTTGTGAAATAATGACAGATATGATCCGGCAAAATAGAAATGTTTTGTTCACTGATGAAAGTTGCTTTTACTTAAATGGTCTTGTGAATAGACACAACTGTCGATATTGGAGCGACGTGAAGTCCCACATTTTCCGAGTAGGTCACACACAATATCCCCAAAAATATCATGTTTGGGCAGAAATTCTTAATAATCAAGTAATTGGCCCAGTATTCTTTCAGGAAAATTTAACTGGATTTAAGTACCTACAGTTTTTGGAAGAGCTAATACATCTTCTTATCATAGTGTCTAGAAGAAAACTTGAATTATATAGACGAGGAACAATTATAGGGGAACGTGGTGTACCTTGGACAGTGTTGTACCTCGGTCACAACAAACTTTTCAGTATTTCTGTTAGTTTGATAATCAATTGGCAACGTTGTTAACAGCTCTGTCTAAGTAGTGTATAACGTGGCGTAGTGATAGGGTGTTCAACAAAATGTGTTTTGATTTTAAGGAAATTTTATATATTTCCATTTAAAAAGTAAGTTTCTTAGATAAGCTTTAAATTGTTCGTAAAACCTTTATATTTAGTTTTTTTTTTTAATAAGTATTTAGACGAAGAAATCACTTGATTAGCTTGTAATTGTATGAAGGCTAGGATGCTGTTAGTAAAAGTTTTAGGGTGTTGCCATGTTTACTAAATTTGGTAAGGTAGTTGTACTTCGGACACAACACACTAGTTGTACCTAGGACATGTCCTAGGTACAACCTCTTGATTTAATGTAAATAAAAAATGGGTTTTTATATTTGTACCTAAATTATAATATAATTTTTTTACAATTACAGACTCTAGAAAATATGCCGCGCAGCAAACAAGGCATAAATCGAACTCCACTTGATAAAGAAAAGTTGCGACAGGCCATTAAGTTTTTAAAAGAAAAGAAAATGTCTTTATTTGAGGCAGCCAAACATTTTGATATTAGTAGAACTACCCTTAGGCGTCATTTTCAACATTGTATTGAAACAGAGAAAGAAATAAGTATCTTAGACAATAATTTAGCACAACATAAAGTCTTCATAGATGAAGAAGAGCTAATATTGTGTGAATATATATAGGAAGCTGCAGATTTACAATACGGATTAACCTTAAAAAACGTTCAAATTTTGGCCTATCAGTTTGCAAAGCATAACAACAAAAAGTATCCTAAATCATGGGATGAGTACAAAATGGCGGGAAATTACTGGCTACGCATCTTTCGCAAAAGACATCCACAACTTAGCTTACGTAAACCAGAAGCCACGAGTTTAGCTCGTTCGACTGCGTTTAATAAAACCAATGTTGCTTCAGTATTTACGAATTATAAGGCTGCATTGACAAAGTGTTCCGATATTTTACCTTCTAATATATGGAATATTGATGAGACCGGGCTCTCTACTGTACATGTTCCACCAAGAATCTTAGGACCTAAAGGCGCTAAGCAAATCGGTTCAATGACAAGTGCTGAGCGAGGTTCTACTGTTACAATGATCTGCGCCATTAATGCTGGCGGAGGTTTCATACCCCCTATGCTAATATTCCCACGTGTCAACTATAAGGACTTTATGATAACAAATGCTCCACCTGGTACCACTGGAGGTGCAAATCCTTCAGGATGGTCGAATGAAAACTTGTTTTTTCAGTTCATAGACCATTTTATTAAACACGTAAGGCCTTCCACTGACTCACCGTGCATTGTGCTGTTGGATAATCATGAAAGCCATATGAGTGTCCCTGTTATAGATCTAGCCAAGCGAAATGGTATTATTTTAGTGACTTTTCATCCACATACAAGCTACAAGCTACAGCCACTAGACAAAGGGGTATTTGGACCATTCAAAAAATATTATAGTACTGCAGCAAATGAACTGATGATTACTCCTGGACATGTGGGTAAGCCAATAACAATTTACAATGTGGCTACATTAGTTGGGAAAGCGTTTCCACTAGCTTTAACTCCCAATAATATTATGCAAGGATTTAAAGCCACGGGAATGCATCCACTTAACGAAAACATTTTCGACGACTCGGATTATTTATCCTCACAGGTAACTGATCGTCCCTATGCCGTTACTTCCGATAAAAATGAAGATACCGCTGTCAATACTGACATTTTAACACAATCAGTTCCAGAGGCTAACATTTCATTCCAATCATCCATTCCATCCACTTCTGCGTTTGCAAATATTGTTACACCAACTATGATCAGACCTCATCCTAAAGCTTCGCCGAGAAAAAACAATAGAAAGGGCAGGCAAAAAGGAAAATCTTGTATTTTAACAGACACGCCAGAGAAAACCAGAATTGAAATGTTACAAGATGGTTAATCTAATTAAAAAAAAAGCAGAAAAGAAAATGTTAAACCTTCTCTAAAAGATACAGCGAAAGGCAAATACAAGAAAAGGCATGTTAAAAGAAAAATCGTTTCCGATTCTGAATCCTCTATATCAGATGATAATTTTTCGTTACAAGAATCTGATGTGTCTGAAATTTCATTTGAAATTTATGATGAAGGAATTGAAAATCCAAACAATGATTCAGAATTTCTAAAATATCAGTTAGATGATTTCGTAATTTTTGTTTACAAAAATGATTATTTTCCCGGACAAATTGTTGATATTAAAGAACAAGAATTCTTAATAAAATCTATGGAAAAATCGCTCAAAAATTGGAAATGGCCTGAGAGAGAGGATCGAAACTTGTACTCAGCATCTGATATTAAGCAGAAAATTAAACCTCCAAAAAAAATTAGTTGCACAAGGGAAGTTTATGAAGTCCCAGAGATGTCAAAATTTTCGAAATGGGTTTAAAGGCACAATTACAGTTTGATTTTTTATTAATATGTGTGTTTAGTTTTGTATTTATGGTTCCATAAAAGTTTGTAGAAGTAAAATGTTTTTTTTTTATAATTATCGTACCTAGTGTCCAAGGTACTACCTCCTTGTGTTCAAGGTACAACACCCATGTTGTACCTCGAACATATTGTCACTATCTTTTCAAATGTACAGACCTTTCTAAATACTAGTATCTAAACGTCCAACAAGAAATATATTCTTCGTTAATAGTTTAACATTATATTACAGTAGGTTAGATAAATTTATTGGTTTTAACAATTCCAAAAACATCAATTTAGTAAAAGAGTGTCCGAGGTAAAACAGGTTCCCCTACTTCCAATAAGATGGAGCTGGGCCACATTACAGTTTAGAAGTTAAGAATTATTTGGATAATGTTTCTCCAGGACATTGGATAGGACGTAGCTCTATTGAATGGCCAGTCATCCACCATACGGGACAACACGTTCGATACTCGTCCGGAAAACACGAGACAGAGTCCGGAATGTTCTAGACGTGCAAGCAGGACCTATATACAAGTGTCCCGTATCGTTATGTTCAAATTTTAGGAGTATAAAGTAGACTTCATTTCAAGTAACAAAAACGCAAAACTTGTATATCCATTTTTATTTGTTTCAAAGTTACATATCTATGAATGTGATTGCCTGATCATGAAAAAAATGTAATCCTAAAGGCAATAGAAACTGATTTTATTTAAAAAAGTTCAATTAACAATATTTTCGAAATGTCCACCTCCTTGTTGAATGCAGGTTTGTGCCCGTAAGCCTACAGAAGAGGTACTTATCCGAATTTCATACTTGTTTTGTCGGATTTGCTCGACAACAAGGTGAATACGATGCAACAACTGTTCTCTTGTGTTCGAAACTTGCGCGTAGACTAAATTTTTCATGTACCCCCATAAATAAAAGTCAAGGGGATTTAGATCGGGTGATCTGGGTGGCCATGCAACAGGACCATCTCGACCAATCCATGTTGGATAATTGGCGTTAACCCAATTTCGGACAGCAATTCCGAAATGTGGTGGTGCCCCATCCATGTGAAACCACAGTTCTCGTCGAATATTCAGTGAGACATCCTCTAAAAGACCTGGCAGTTCGTTAAAAAGAAATTGAAGGTAATTGTCCGCATTTAACCTCCCAAGAAGAACGACAGGACCAATCAACAAGTCATCGATTAGGGCCGCCCAAACGTTAATAGAAAATTCATGTTGAAATTTAGACGGGCGTATATCTTTGAAATTTTCTGATGACTTCCTGTGCAGGTTTCTCAGATTTGCAACACCACTTCTCGGTGAACGTAGATTCATCTGTCCAGAGGACTGTTCTGCAGAAATTAAAATGAAGCCGTGACTGTCTTAATATCCAGGTAGAATAAACTAGACGAGCATAGTGGTCTGCCTCAAGCAAACCGAGTCCCCTGCAATAGTGATATGGATATAAGCCCTCACGTTTTAAAATTCGCCAAACTGTCGTTCGTGGCACTCCTAATTGTCTAGCGATTCGACGTACACTAAGTGTTGGATCCCTAGTAACAATAGCTACTGCTTCTTCCTCTAAGTCTGCTGGCAAATTTACTCCTCGGTCGAAAAGATAATCATGCAGTCCGCATTCCCGAAATTGTCTGTGTGCGTCCAGAAACGTTATGTAATGAGGAATACGCCTATCGGAAAACCGATGTCGGTATTCAATTACTGCTTGACGTGAACTGCCGCTACAGTAGCCATACACAAAATGCATATCCGCATACGAAGAAAATCGGTAAGGCATTTTGAATAAATAAAACGTGTCCACTCACTAATAAGCTGTTGTATGAACTGAAACGTATTTTACAATATTGTGTAACACATTAAAAATCGTCTGTAACTACTCTCAAATTTCAGAGAAATAAGTCGCCTCCAGGCAGAACGCGATCAACACATATTTGATCTCAACAAGAAAAGGGAGGACATTCTTAAAGCCCTCAAGAAAACGGAATCACTTTTCTCCCAAATACGTCAATTGGATAATCAGATTGGCGTACTAATGGAGACCCATCAGGCGGAAATAGAACAACTACAAACGGAAAAGGAAGAAGTAATGAATCGTACCGATCTGGACGAAGGCGAAAAGCAAGTACTACTAGCTGAACTAGATCGAAAAATACAAGACGAAGAGGAAGCGTATAAAGAATACATGTCCAGTTTGGAAAGGCAAAAGAATGTATGTATAATCTTAGTTTTTAGAAAGTTCTATACCTAACAAACTAAACAAATGTTGAGAGAATATTGTTAAAACAGTACCTACTACTGATTATGTGTGCAGAGCACACGAAATGTACATTTAATTTAATTCATTTAAACTATTTTTGTGAAAAAAGTGTTTTGTTTTATTTCGTTATGCAATACGATGTTATAGTTACAGGCTGAAAAACACAAGCTACACTTGATAATTTATTAATAAACAACAATAACAAAAAATCAGAATACACTAAATAACAACTTAAAACTAATAAGAACATTTATTTTCACAAGTATTTACTTGTATATCACGACGACATTTATTTGTTGAATGAATTAAATCCCTCTTGAGTGCTATTTATATTCATAGGGAAAACTTCTCGCATATTCGATGTTCCCGATGCATCGACATCTTTCGAGACGGTGCGAGACCTGACGCATCGTCGGATAACTCACCACAATATGTTTTATTACTTTATACAGTGTATAATATATACAGGGTTGGGCAAAAGTAACGCATCAGTCGAATAATTCCGTAAATATAAACTTTAGAACAAAATGTTGTTAACAAAAGTTTTTTGACAAGTTATTTTGTATTGGCTTCAATCATTTGTTTTTTTTTTCTTGATGATTACATATGACAGCCAAAATTTTTTTTTTTTTTTTAATGGAAATAATATTATTTTTTGGACAATTCGGAATCTTTATTAAGTTCTGAATATGAATGCGTACTATTTTCATGGGGTTAGGTAATAAAAATATTGAGAAAAAAATTAAATTTAATAAAAGTAAAACTACAAAATTAAATTAAATGCTCAAAGTGACGTCCTTCTACGACCTGACAGTGTCCTAATCGTTCCCAAAAATGACGAATTGTATTTTGTAAACTATTAGGTGGTATGACTTGTATCTCACGAGTAATTTTTGCTCTCAAATCCTCTAGGTTTCTAGGTCTCTCCTTGTATACTTGCGACTTCAAGTGTCCCGAAAGAAAGAAATCCAATGGATTTAAATCGGGAGACCTAGCGGGCCAACCAATAAAACCCCGACGTCCAATCCAACGACCGGGAAAAATTGTGTCTAAATACTGTCGAACATTAATAGCATAAAGTGGTGGTGCTCCATCTTGTTGAAACAATAGATTACGGTTTGGCATGCTTGCTTGATTGTCGTTAGGAAATAAAATCAACAGATCTGGTACAATATGGTTACGCAATAAATGTAAGTAACCATCACCATTTAGGTTGTGTTCCAAGAAGTACGGACCTATGATGCGTTGCCCAACAATGCCAGCCCACACATTAAGTTTGTGGCGATGCTGTATATGATTTCCTCGCATCCAATGTGGATTCTCAGTCACCCAATAACGGCAGTTTTGCCTATTTACAAATCCATTTAGACAAAATGTAGCTTCGTCAGAAAATACGATGTTGTTTAAAAAATTTGGATCGTTATTGGACAATTCCATTATTGTTTCACAAAACTGTAATCTTCTGTCCGGGTCATCTTCGTTAAGTTCGTGCAGTAAGTGTATCTTATAGGGCTTGTATTTGTTCGCTTTTAATATTCGTCTAATAGATCTGTTACTCATATCATTTTCTAATCCTAGTTGAGTGGTTGACGTAGTGGGATTTTCCGTTACAGCAAGTAAAACATGAAGAGATCGGTCTTCATTAGTGATTTCTTTTGGTCGGCCAGCTTTAGGTATATCTCTAACATCGCCCGTTTCTCTAAATTTAGTAACCAATCTCGAAACTGTTGATTGAGCTATAGGATCTCGATCCAAATAAATATTATTGAATAAAGTGCAAACTTCGTGATGTGAACGTTGCCTGTCACCATATCCGACCATCATAAGAATTTCTATTCTTTCTTTAGTAGTTAATTTGACCATTTTCACACAAAACACGTATTAAAAAAAGCAAGTTTTACGATGGAAACTATTTTATTGTGAAACGTCAATCATTTAATGACAGTCAAAAAATCTACAATTTCCAAAGCAATCTACAAAACACTGCACTAGTCCAAATGCACGTTTATTAAATTTTATTTTTTTCTCAATATTTTTATTATCTAACCCCATGAAAAAAGTACATATTCATATTCAGAAATTAATAAAGATTCCGAATTTTCTAAAAGAAAATATTATTTCCATTTAAAAAAAAATTTTTTTCATGCTGTCATATGTAATCACCATGAAAAAAAAAAGCAAATGATTGAAGCCAATACAAAATAACTTGTCAAAAAACTTTTGTTGACAACATTTTGTTCTAAAGTTTATATTTACGGAATAATTAGACTGATGCGTTACTTCTGCCCAAGCCCGTATATGTCATAGGTACATACGTTAAATTAAATTTGCAGAAACTTCTGTTTTAGTAATGCGATTTTCTCGTAAAGTACGGATTGGTATAATACGCCGTTTTTGTCGGATCAACTAACAATACTATACGGGGTATTACTGTACTTAGTAATATTGTTGTAACATAAACTTTAAAAGAGAAAGACAACTGAAATAATGCAGAACGTCGACCTCCTTAAAATCCCACCGAATTTTGTCAAAATTACGTTGTCAGAGACAATAGCGTTCATTTAATACCCAATACTAAGCTAAGACAATACAGAAAAGGAAGAGAGGCAGACCAAAGAATACATGGAACAATACAGTAGCGGAAATCCTGCAAAAACGTGGAATGACATGGAGAGAAGCAGAAGTGGGGGCAAAAAATAAGAAAGAATGGGAAAAATTCATTTATAATAGAAAATAGAATTAAGTTTCATATTGAAAATTAAGTGTATACCTTGACACCCTTAGGGTAATTTTAAGGTTTATTGATTATAATAATAATAATAATACCCAATACTAGAGAGGTTCAAGCGAGTAACGTCCCATCGGCGTAACATCCCACAAGTAAAATGCGCTCAACGTTGTCCGGCGGCGACTGACAATACATAGTATATTACGATACAAGGTTCATAATTTATGAACCTTGTATCGTAATATACAAAAATCATGTCTTATGAATCATAAGACATGATTTTTGCACACGAGTTCAAGGTTTAGAAAACGAGCCGTAGGCGAGTTTACTAATGAACGAGTGCGCAAAAATGTCTTATGAAACGTGTATTTTATACTACTTTTTCTATTCCGCCTTTTAAATATTAAAAAATGTTTAAAATAATAGTCATGTTCAATACGAATATTTTAGATATTTTATTTTTTTGACGTTTGTTATACTGACTTATAATTTGAACATTTCAAATATTTGAAATATTGTTGTTTTGAAATTTAAATCTTAGACTAATTTAACATCAAAATGGACGAAATAAGTAATTGCACGCCGCCAGAGCTTCGGAAAATTGCAGAAGACAATTTGGAAAATCTTCTGCCAAAAAAATCTCGACATATTTATAAAAAAGAATATAACCAATTTACAACTTGGTGTAAAGAAAATAACATCGTGACTATTACAGAAAACATGATTGCCTATTTTGACAAAGAAAGTAAAATAAAAAAGGCATCTATCTTCCTTGTGGTCCAAATATTCAATGTTAAAATGTTTGAATATTTATAAAAATACAGATATCTCAAATTTTTCTAAACTAATATGATTTAAAAAGATTGTCTGAAGGCTATGAGCCTAAGAAATCGAAGATTTTAGAAATAGAGCACATTAACCGATTTATAATAGAAGCCGATGATAGAACATATTTAGCAATGAAAGTAAGTAATAAAAACATAATTACAGTAGTATTTTACAATTTTGTACATTATTTTGTTATAATAGTCATATTAAAATTATGTTAGGTCATTGTTCTAATGGGCTTTAATTGAGCTTGCTGCCGTGAAGAAATAACAAACATGATTATAGATGATATACAGTTTAAAAGTGATGTCATAATGGTTGACATGCTAAAAACTAAAACTTATGTTCCTAGACAATTTATTATAACTCAAAGATTATGAATTGATTTGGTGAAAAAATATCATCTTCGTCCCAGTCATGTTACACATAGGCGTTTTTTCCTGCAATATAGAAATGGCTTGTCTGTAAATATTCCAATAAGTATTAATACAATAGGAAAAGTACCAAAAAGTATTGCTACTCACTTGAAATTGCCTAATCCTGAACTCTTCATTGGACATTGCTTTAGACGATCCAGTGTAACACATTTGGCTAATAGTGGAGGAGATTTAATTGCAATTAAGCGCCATGGAGGATGGAAATCATCTGCTGTGGCTGAAGGTTATATTGATAATTCCATCAAGAAAAAATTAGACGTTGCTGAAATACTATCTAACACTGCACCTAATACGTCTACTAAAATCACAGGGAATCCATCAACTTCTAATTCAATGGACAGTGATTTATTAGTTAATGTGAATCAGCAGGGATTCAAACAAAATATACTGTGTTCCCCGAATCTGCCTGGAATATCTATTAATGCCCACCAATTTTCTAGTGCTACAGTAAAAGTATATAACAATTGCAGTATTCACAATCATAAGTAATCTCTATAGAAGTATTTATAGCGTCTAGCTTCGTTAACGAATTTATACTCCTTTAGCAAGAGTCCGTCGAACGTCTTTTATTATATACAATTAGTATTAATAAAGTTTTAGCAAATGTCTCTACTATTCTCTCTATAATTTTTATTTACATTTTTATCACTGTCCAATGTTCATTGATCTAACCATATCTAACTTTCAAACGATTTAGTTCTATGATTTAGTTACTTATTACACTTGCGACCAACTTCGAATAAAAAAATTTAGAGTGCGGTAAAGTAATACATTACGATACTGTGTAACCAAGCAACATGGTATCGTAATTAGCAGTTTACGACACCGGAATAGAAAAAATATAGCAATAGAGTATATCAATGAATATTTATAACTAATTTTCACATTAGAATACTGTAATTATAATATTCAATCACATTTTGTTTTGCAATCTAGGAATCTTTATACATGCTCAAGCAATACACCGATGAAGAAACCAAAGCGTTCGTAAATGCTATGAAGAATGATTTAAATGATCTTGAAGCGTCGAAAGTAGGGGCTTCACCGTCAGAAATTGAAATTATAAACCGAAAGATAACGGAACTCAAAACACGAGTCGATGAGGTTGAGATGATAAGTAAGGAACCATTATTTTTATTAAAGCTCTAAACAGTCTATAGAATAAGGTTATACCTACCTCTATCAAAAGAAAGACTAATAAAAAAAATAGATATATTTTTAGAAAGTGCATCATATATGCTAATATTTAATATGGCGTTCTGACTCATTGTTTTATATAGCCTCACAGCGATTTTCCATAGTTGTGACCAAATTTTCAGCATAATTCGTAGGTAATTATTTCTCCTTTATATTGCGATAGTTGGAAAATGTTATATACACGGTTCCCTTGCAACTTCTACTGCATAAGAGTCCATATATTTTCAATTGAATTAACGTCTAGGTATCAACTGCGAAGGTCAATCCATTGATGCGATACCATTTGCAGTCTTCCACTCCCTAGTTTGCTTGGATGGATCGTTGTCTTTTTGTAGGATTCAATCGACGCTGTTATCTTTAAACCAAGGTTTTACCGATCTTAGAAGTCTTTTTTGCAAAAATTTTGCCCTTCGTTTTCCTATTTAAAATACCAATTAATACGCCCAAATTTCGAGATCCCCCTTGTTAAAGTAACCCCTTCGCAGTGTGTTTTACAATGTGTGTATAAAACATTCTTTGTGTGAAAGGAAGGCCTAGAAAGACCCAGAAAAATATTTCATCTGTAAAAACCATGTCTGACCAATTTCTGCTGGAATTTTCTCGTGCCCAGATCTCATGCGTCTGTAGATGTTTATCCGAAAGCAATGGTTTAATAATTGTTTCAATAAGCGATATCGTGTTCGCGCAATCGACTCCTAATTGTCATTAAACTAATATTTATGTTCTTCGTGGCCAGCTCCAATTGTTCTTGACAAAGTGTTAATTTTCTTAAATAAATTAATAATAGCTTTATCGTCTCGCATTCGTGTAGTGCGGTTTTCTCTGCATTCTGGAAGATCATCTACACTTTAAGTTTGATGATAATGCCTTACCTGACCAACCAATTTCTGTAAGTACCTGGCTGTCGCTGTAATCACAAAGCATATATATATATATATATATATATATATATATATATATATATATATATATAAATATATATATATATACGGTATGACTGAAGTTTCCTTTTGTTAACTTAAATAACATAAAACAAACTTAAAAACAATAACATTTTTTAATTTAAAAATTAAAAAAGAAAATATAAATTAATAATAGTAAAAAAACGATATTTTTAGGATAGTTAATACGTACTTTACATGTCTACAACAGGTGTTCGAAGTTTCCCCCACCGACTCGCACACACACCTCCAAACGTCGAATGAGTGCTTCGTTGACACGCTGAAGGACATTTTGCTCCCGTATTAAAGTACTTGCTTCATTCACACGATTTTGCAATTCATCGATGGTATCTATTTCATTCACATACACCAGTTGTATTAAATAGCCCCAGTAGAAAAAGTCCAGCGGATTTAAGTCAGGAGAACGCGGTGGCCATGCGACGGTACCCCCGCGTCCGATCCAATGATCTTGATACACAGTATTTAAATGTCTACGAACAGTGTGTGTAAAATGTGCCGGAGCACCATCATGTTGAAACCACATCCGATATCTAATATTAAGGGGGACATCTTCTAACAGCGGTTGTAAATTATGTTGTAAGAATTCTAAATAAGTTTGCCCATTAACACGAGCAGGGAAAATAAACGGGCCGACGATAAAGTTATCTATTATTCCCGCCCATAAATTTAGCGAAAATCGCTGTTGATTATGCACACGAAGGACCGCACGAGGATTGTCTATTGCCCACTGATGCAGATTATAAGTCCCTTCACGTGTAAAAGTAGCTTCGTCTGTAAAGAGAATATTAGATAAAAAATTTTCGTCCTCGCGATTTCTTTGAAGCAACCATTCACAAAATTGTACCCGAGCCGGATAATCACGAGGATTAATGTTTGCACTCGTCGGTAGTGAAAAGGATAAAGTTGAGCTTCTCTTAAGGTTCGCCAAAAAACAAACTGTGATACGTTAAACCGATTAGCAAGGTGTCGTGTGCTTAACGTTGGATCATTTTCTATTGCCTCCAAAATCTCTTCAGCAGCTAAAACGTTTTCAGCACGTCCTGGACCAGTATCTCGGCGTCGAGGTTGTAATTCTCCGGTATCGCGAGCCCGTTGAACAACTGCTATAAACGTAGGTGCCGACGGTAAATGTCGATTCGAAAATAATTCAGAATATCTACGACGCGCTGCATGACTATTCTGTTGACATTTACCGTAAATCAAAATAATATCAACTAACTCACTATTGGTAAATTGGTATGCCATTTTATGTTCAAACAAAAATATTTTTCAACTAGCAATAAAGTAAAACTAACGTCTTATTACTACGAAAAATACCGTTGAACTAATATTTTATCTGCGAAAAATTGCACGCATTGTTTCGCTTGACGTCACTAAGTATACAAATAAACTGGGCATTTCATTCTATCACATGTACCAAGTAAACTGCAGTCTCACATATTAAACTTGACCCTGACACAGTTTGATATCGTTACGGCCACTCATCGGTTACTGACCTATTATGTATGAAATTTGTACAGTGAAACTTGAAAACATTGGGCTGTTATAAATTTTTTTTTGGCGTTACTAGACAACTTTTATTAGAAAAAATTTTTACTATTTTATTTGTTGAATTTTTTGGAATATATCCCCCAAAAAAAACAAAATGAAACTTCAGTCATAATGTATATATATATATATATATATATATATATATATATATATATATATATATATATATATATATAGTGTAGCTTGATAGGCGATCCATGTATAATTTTGCGGGGTAAAGTATCCGAACAACGTGAGGGGAAGGAAATTAGTTATGCATCTTAAACATCACAAGGGGGTTGCATTTAGAAGTTGTTTTGGAGTAGGAATTTCGTATGTTACAAAAATTTACAAAATTTAATGTTGTCCATCTTGGTCGTTTAGTATTCGCCGTATTTAAATTTTGTAATCTCGTGCCCGTGTTATATGTTATAAGCTTTCGTTGGATTTATTGTTTGTGTAAATAGCATTTCGGACTTTGGATAAGTGTATATAATTCTACTAGACTTCCCTCAAAATTCTACCGAACTGACATTACTTTTCCGTAGAATCTATTACATTTAATCACAGATTTTGTTAATTGTCCAGAACTCCAACCAATGATTTCCCCTGTTGGGATTATAAAAATAAGTCTTTCATCGACGGACAACTTATTCGTCATACAGGTTTTGAAGTATTTTTACTGACCTCCAAACTAGGTTGATCTAGCATTTCTCAAATATGTGCCACGTCACGACATCGTTCAGCTTATTGCGTAAAGATGTCGAATGGCAGATCAAATATTCATGTTCGGCGGCATGTTTTGCTTGATGAGTTCGATTGAACAGTTTCAAGTAGGACCTTCAAATCTACATTGGCCTGTTTTAAAGCTTGTTTCTCCATTATTAAATCTTCTGCCGCCTTCAAGTTTGCAGACGTTTCTCGGCACTTGCTTTGAAACTCACCCTTCAATAGTAACGTAAAAATATTTTAATTTCTACATTATCCATGGTCCATAACCTCGCATATTCTTGCGTCAAATAAACCATGTTTGTTAATAATCATTTCTTGCTCTTCGTTATAACATTCCTTGACTAATAGCCGTCATGTCAAATTTTAAATGTCGTGAACGATTTGAAAATAACCCGAAATTCGAAGCATGCTTTTGCAGTTACATATTGTGTTGCACGCCACTGCATATATAGTTTTGTTCTTTTGATTAATCTTCGTAACAAATTTCGGTTTTTATTTAGCTTTAATAGAAGCATCTGTTGATAGAACCTGAATTAGGATAAAACGACAATCAAAAATTGTAATCAAATTATTGGAATAAAATGTTGACATCTGCTATTTTAAGAATTTTAGTTCAAGTACAGGCTTGCATTTAAAACACTGCATCATATACATACTTTGAGATATCTAGATCATCACTGTGTAATTTGGAAGGAATCAAAATCATTTTAAATCTTCACATTCCCCAAATCCTATTTTCCTATTTCCCTTAATACCAAAAAGAAATCTAATACATTCTATTTCTTAGCCGACTTTAGAGAAAGAGGTTTGTCAATCACAAGATCCGGTCACATAGTAACAGAAAGTGGAGAAATTTACACAATGGAAGAGGCGGCGAATACCGGAATGTTGGAAGGAATGGATATAACAAAATTATTGGTTCGAGGTAGGAAAAAATTGCTTCTTTATACATATTTTTATTCAAAAACGTATAATATTTGTATCACATTTACAGATAAATTAAAGGAGAAAGGTGTTTCATTGAGCAAATCCGGAGTTTTAAGGACCAAATCTGGTAGAACGTTAACACTGAAGGAGGCGAGGGTCCTCGGTATTGGAGATAGCCTCATGGATACCATTCAAATGCTGAGCACCAAAAAAAGTAGTCTGTCTGCACCATCTGAAAGTAAATAAAAAATAAACATTTTTTGCCAAATTTCTAAATTTAAAAAACTATATATGCGGCAACGAAAATGTAATGAAATTTGTAAAAACTAAATCAATTGTGAAATTACTAAACGTTATATAAAAACTATTTGTACAAACACTGTTTTGCCTCAATATTCCATCCGCAAAATACAGGCTGGTTAATATGAAGCGATACTAAATCAAAAGGCTGTATTTTTTATTCGTGAATATTTTATTAAATCTAAAGAAAACATGTTGGCAAACAATCAAACATTAAGTATCCATTGCATATTTTCGATATGGTCATCTTTGACGCAAACTATGGCCTTGAGACAATCAACAAACGTGCCCGGACCAAATGTGAAGTTAATAAAATGCTCCGCCATTCCCGGTCAAGTGCCGATTTGAGCGCGTCGACACTTTTGCTATTTTTGGTGCTAACTTTGGTCTTCAAAATATTCCAGATAGAGCAGTCCATGAAGAACAGATATTATATTGTGCCCGTTGTTGGCAAATTTGTGCAAATCATTTGCATTTTCGCGAAGTGATGTAAATGAAATAAATGTTTTCTACATATACGACGCTAATTATTCGAATTTTTTACTGAAAAAAATTCGCCCTGATGCAAAATTCTTTGGTTTGCCGGACCACGCTCTTAGCCCTTGAGCTATTAAGGGACTGAAATTCGAATCGTCGGGAAAAGCCTTAAATTGCATTAAGAACAGATTATATTGTGCCCGTAGTTAGCAAATTTGTGCAAATCAATTGTATTTTCGCGAAGTGATGTCAATGAAATAAATTCTTTCTACATTCTCCGGTTGCGGTTTGTATCCGGAGAATTTGCCAGACAATGTAACGAAGAAATGATGTGCACACAACGTTATTCAACAATTCTTGTTTGTCGCGCGCATTATGATACAGTGTCCTATTTAAACTTCCATGGACTGCGGCCGTGCTTTGGTTTGCTGGACCACGCTCTTAACCCTTGAGCTATTACGGACTGAAATTCGAATCATCGGGAAAAGCCTTAAATTGCATTAAGAACAGATTATATTGTGCCCGTAGTTGCCAAATTTGGGCAAATCAATTGCATTTTCGCGAAGTGATGTGAATGAAATAAATGCTTACTACATTCTCCGGACGCGGTTTGCATCCGGAGAATTTGCCAGCCAATGTATCGAAGAAATGATGTGCACACAACGTTATTCAACAATTCTTGGTTGTCGCGCGCATTATGATACAGTGTTCTATTTAAACTTCCATGGTCTACGGCCGAAATGTTTGTATGCTGGCTTCAATTGAGCTTGCAAGACAGGTTTGCGATAAACGGTCGCGAAAATGGAATTGATTTGCACAAATTTTTTAACTTAATAGCTCAAGGGTTAAGAGCGTGGTCCGGCAATCCAGAGGACGTAAGTTCGAATCCTGCATCAGGGCTAATTTTTTTTAGTGAAAAATTCGAATAATTAGCGTTGTATATGTAGAAAGCAATTATCTCATTCACATCACTTCGCGAAAATCCAATTGATTTGCATATCTTCGTATAGTTTTACAAATAATATTTCCCTCCGGTTTTAACCCTTAGCTGGCACACAGAGCGGTTTACGACCCAGCACTTTTAAATCGTAAATAAGTTCTATTTAATCATTTTAAAATCAGACTCCTGGCGCCATCTGTGTATAGTATATAAGTTCTACTTCCTTGCGGAGCAGGTAGTTCCATCACTAAGGTATCAGTGTTGTTTTGACAGTCGAGCTAAAACGACCGGTGCCGCTAACGACACCACTGTTGCAGCTACGATTATTAAAGTGAATTTTTCGTGATTTTTTTTCCACCGTTTTTCATCATTGGATAAGAATGCTGGAAGATCCATTTCAAATGACCATAGCGGGAATAATAAGAAAGAATAAACATGAAGTTTCGGAACAGTTTAAAATTGCTGCGAAAGTACTACCCGAAACGAAATTCTGCCATG
Organism: Melolontha melolontha; assembly: GCA_935421215.2. NCBI lineage: Eukaryota > Metazoa > Arthropoda > Insecta > Coleoptera > Scarabaeidae > Melolontha > Melolontha melolontha. The sequence goes on from OW285236.1 coordinate 17,069,502, forward strand.
CAAAAGATTTGTTTCTTCAGATTTCTTTCTTCACGTCAAAAAAAAAATTGTTCTCATCAGTTCATATATGCACACAACAGAAATGACTAATAATAAATCGAATATTGTTTTACATTATAACAGCACAAAAGGAGGCACGGATACCTTCAATCAACTTTGCCATGCATATACAGTCACGCGAAGAACTAATCGCTGGCCAATGCGTATATTCTATGGAATAGTAGATCAGGCAATTGTAAACGTGAGGATTCTGTTCAGGTGCAAGCTGGAGAATAACAATGAAGAACAGATATGCTATTGAATGCCTGGAGAAGATTTATATGCACCTCATCACGCCGTATTTGAAATCCCCACTCTCCGCACAGATTTGAAGCTAGGCATTGCTGGGATTCTAGGAAAACATAGGTCTTTTATCAGCCATTAGGGGTAGTGCGATTCTCTACAACAATGAGATGTGCCTTTGATCCTCGACAGACGGATAAGAAGTCCATGTATAGATGTTCAGTATGCCACCGTTCGATTTGCGAGGATCCTCGATTTTATTTTCGTAAAGAATGTGCTAGACTGTAAAGAAATCGAGGGAAATTATTTCTCATATATTTTATGACATCAACATACGTGTACCACTTTTTTTTTGGTATTTTGTCAGTTTTACAATAAAAAAAACACAAATGTGGAATTTCTTTTCACCAAAACTTGACAATTCATTTCTCGCAATAAATACATAGCTTTTTTTTAAGTTAATATCAAACTTATATTTTTTTCTTAAAATGTCATATCTAACGAGCATTTTCCTGAAATCTTTCCTTCTGAAACTGAAACCTTGAAAAATTATGTATTTTTTAGTAAAATTGGATATTTTTCAGCTTTTTTTCATATTTATCATGGCTTTTAACCTATATCAACTATGTTATCTTTTGAAGTAACTTATAAAGAGTACGCAAAATTTTTTTTGAGGCGAAACAATGAATAGCAAGCTCAAAATAAGCGTTTTTGTGCTTGGGGTCTGAAACGGCCCAGTGTGCCAGTTATGCGACTGGAGTGAAGTGTGCCAGCTAAGGGTTAAAACAGGATTTTATCATCGCCGTTAATTTTCTATAGCAAGGAGTGATATGTCATCAGAAGACATTAATTACTTAAAGACGACGGTGGGAAAACCTCTAACAATAGCTCTGGCGGAAATATGCATGAAACAACCCAGAGATCCTATACATTACTTGGGTCACTGGCTATTTAAGTACCGATATAATCAAGAAGTAGACGATGTGAAGAAACGGGAAGTGGAAGAGCTTATAGCAGAAAGGGAACGCCTAAGAATGGAATCTTGGGTAGGTTACGATTTTGTTTTAATCTAAAATTAGATATTCAGGTTGCACCGTCTTACTATACACCTATGTGCATATGTATTTAGCACCCTTGAATAGAAACGGTATTATTATAGCTTAGCAAATTTATCTAAACCGGTGAGATGCGTGAAAGGAAAACTATGTCTTGATAGTAAATAGATAGATATACGCCGTTCACGATTCGAAGACGTGCACGTCATCAAGGATATCAAAACAATGTTGCAAAATCCATTGGTAAAATCGATTTGTTTACATTTTAGGTTAGGGTCGTAAATCCTTATGTCAAACTTGCAGTATTTAAGGTTATAAGTGCAATATGTAATTATAGTAAAATACAAATACGATTTTACTTCTCTCACAGTTGATAAATGCAGCAACGGTCCATCATTATCGCGTTCTGCTTCAGTTTGCAATCGCGGATGCAACAAGTCGCTTACATCGACTGCAAAACGCTTTCGACATTGCAAACCAAGAGTAAAAAGACGCAAAATATGACAGAACAATATGTGTCAGCACTGAACATTCGCACCAACATAAATATGCATTCACAGTGATGATACGAGTATAAATATTATACTTCGTTTATTGTCGTTGTGTTGGTGATTCCGAAAATTCAGTTGATGACGTGCACGTCTTCAAATCGTGAACGACATATAGAACACAATTTTCATCAAGCGCTGCATGAAATGTCTGTAGAAATGCATTCCGCCGTTTCTACGTCATGATGCTAGGATAGTCTGAACTGTTCTCGGCCTGATAGCGAAAACGACAATCTGTATGATCAAAAACCGTTTATTTTTCAACATAATCTCCTTTATTATTAATACATGTCATCCAGGGGTGTTCTAATGCCATTATGCCGCCCGAAATGCTGCAAGGTACCCCTATCTGCAGTCGCAATCGGTTGATTTGATGAAAAAACGTGACCAGCGAAGATTTTGAGCTTTGGGACGAAATGGAAGTCCACGACAGCCATATCTAGGGAATGAGGTGGATGTTCCAGCACTTCATAGTGTAACTCCCTCAATCTTCCTTTTGTAAAGATACTCTTGTGAGCAGGTGCATTGTCCTGATGGAAAATGATCTGTTTCTTCTGCAAGCCTGGTCTGTTTTCATGAATTTCTGCGTTTCGTTAAACAGTTCGTTAAACAGTCAGTTATTGTTGTTCTACCTTTTTCAAGATAATCGGTCAACAGAATTCCTTTTGCATCCCAAAACACCGACGCCATGACCTTCTTCGGACCTGAAGAATCGGCTTCTGTCCATCGCATGTACGGTTGCTTGGATTCTAGTGCTGAATCCATATTTTATCCATTGTCACGTATTGACTGTTTATCGTAAAACGCGTAGAAAGCGTTGTGCGAATGTGTTTTTGATCAACAGTAACACATGCTGTTCGCAGCTGTTAGCTCTTCTGAAAGCTGAACTCAAGAACTGTTTTCGAAAGTGGGAGGTTCGCTGGAAGGTTTCTCAAGGAGAGTATCTTAAAGGGTGCACCATCACCATTGACTAGATTTAACTTCTTTTCTTGCTACAGCACAAGATCGAATATTTTCTGAACAAACCCCGAATGTATTTAAAACAAAAATAAAACATCTTTTTATTCAGCACAAAGAGATGGAAGATGCGGCCAGAAGTGCAGTCTTGGAAATGGTATTTAAAGCCCATGACGAAGCAATGCAACATGAACTAGACTTGGAGGCACACATGAAAAACGCAGGAGGGGAGGAGGAGGAAAACGATGAATTAGCGGAAGAAGCCAAAGATGTGTTGGGTGAATATACCGGTCCACCTGTAGGACAGAGAAGGATATAGAGAGAAGGGGAATTTACATAAACTATACATTGTTCTTAAAACAAATACCTTAAAATATATATACAGTATAATACAAAATTACGATTTTATTGAAATTTTGAGGCTAGAATAATTTTAATAACTCCTACAGTTGTGAACATTCCAATTGTATACAAATCATGTTCATTCAAAATATTAGTAATTAAAAAAAAATTTATATACAATAGGTTGGCTCATATGAAGTGTTACCAAATCAAAATGACGATTATTTATTTGTGAAAACTTTTATTGAATCTAAAGAAAGAAAAAATGTTAGCAAATAATCAACAATTAAGAATCTATTACATATTTTTGATGTTGTCAGCTTTAGCCCGAACTATGGCCTTAAGACAAATACATTGTACGCTGACTGAATGTCAGGTTTTTTTAGTGCCAAACTTAACCTTCAAAATACCCCAGATAGGGAATTCCAACAAGTTTGGGCCCAAAGATTTTGCCAACCATTGTGTCAAAGAAATGAAGTGGGGAACGACGTTATTCAGCAATTCTTGGCTGTCGCACGCTTTATGAAACGGTCTGCGGTCGATATGTGTACCTAAGGCTTCATAAATGTCAACAATGGCATCGACACGCCGAATTTACTCTCTGCTGTTGACATTTTGGTGCCAAAATATGCAACGAGATCAAATAAATCATTCGCCGAGGCCAGAGCTAGAACTAACGTATTTATCCTTTTGCCACAATTTAACCTTTTAATACAGATACATAGTAAATTACCAACGTTTGCGCAATTGACAAGTTAACAAGTCAGTTAGTATTTTCTTATGATCTTCATTTGAATTGTCATTTTTGCTATTATTAGTTTATGAAATACGTTTTAATTTAGTTTTTTGACACTGTACTGTATTATTGTATTGTCCTATTAATGGAGAGATCTGTTGAGCAATAAAGACAATTATTATTATAAATGCACCTTCAAAAACAGTTTAGCGACAAATAGCAGTGTTTATCTTAACAAAACGGTCCAAAAATACCAGCGGAGAGGATGGTAGATGATATACATTTTTGTGTGTCCCTGTGGCAAGTAAGCTCTATAATTTTACTTGTTAACATGTTACCCAATTGGAAACGGAGCCTCATCAGAGAAGACTATATTTGGCTGTCCACTTGCGACCAAGTGAAGCAAGTGGACAGCCTCTTTTCCAACCGAACTTCTTTCTGTTGTGATGATTAGATCATGATTCTTTCTCATCAGAGATTCTTCGCTCACTAGTCACGGATTTCAACAGATTCGCTAGAACACCTTCAGGATAATCTCTGGCAATATTACAGTCTTTTTCGGACCACCATAATACGAAGATGTATTGAAAATTTCTTCACCTACTACCTACTAGAAGCAAACAAAATTTGAAAGACAAAATATTTTATTATTCAACATACTCTCCTCTTAATTGTATACATTTATTACAACGAACCTACAACGTCTCTAGACCTTTCAAAAAGAAATTTTTATCTTGCTTTATTTACGACCTTTTAAGTTTTTTTTTCAGTTGAGGAAAGACATAATAGTCAGACGGAGCTAGATCTGGTGAATAAAGCGGGTATTCGAGTAATTCAAACCTTAAATCACGAATTGTTTGCAAGGCAACATGCGATTTGTCCTGCAAAAACAAAACACCTTTGGATAACATTCCGCATCTTCTCTCCATAATTTTTTCTCATAGAGTGGTCAGTAACGTCGAATAATAATTCCCAGTTATTGTTCTATCCTTATCCAGAAAATCAATCATGATTACTCCATGGCAGCCCCAAAAAAACTGAAGCAAGAACTTTTCCAGCAAATTTTTGAGCGCGAAATTTCTTAGGCCTTGGAAAAACAGAGTGTCTCCATTCTATCGATTGTTGCTTTGTTTCTGGGTCGTAGAAATGTACCCAAGTTTCATCCATAGTAACAATACGGCTTAAAAAGTTTGCATCACTTTCAAACCGAGCACAGATTGAAAGCGATGTTTCCACCCTTGCACGTTTCTGGTCAACATTCAGACATTTGGGGATTCATTTTACAGAAACTTTTCTCATGTGAAAATCGACGTGAACTATATGATGGACGCGTTCATATGAAATATTCAGTGCCTCAGATATTCGTTTTAACCCAATTCGCCGGTCTGACAAAATCATGCCATGAACTGCATCAACATTTTCGGGGTCAAACACAGAAACTGGCTTTCCCGATCGGTGTTTAACTTCAATGGAAAATTTACCGCTTTTGAAGCTTGCAATCCAATTTTTCACGGTCGCATACGAAGGACTTTGATCGCCAAGGGTATTAAGCATAGTAAATCTGCTTACCTCTTAACCCCTTTAAATACAGGTACTTTATGATGGTTTGATACTCCAATTTTTCGATTTTCACAATTTTGATCGACATCCTTTCTTTCAAATTTTATTGCGCAACTTTGGTTTGACTTTTTGACGTGATACTTTACACTGACACTTCTAATATGTTATTTTTCGTTGCTATGGTATCGCGATATTTTTTTTTATCCACGGAACCGGTCTAGGCTAACTAGATATCAAATATCCCCTAGTAGCGGTTTTTAAAGCTGTCAGTATCGTTGTAACGAGTTATGGTCTGACGCCCAAACATTTATACTTTTAGGCGTTCGAGCTCTTTAATTGATTATGATTTACCAACAGAATCGCAGAGCAATTACACTATTACGTTTGAATTTCATGGCTTGTTAAATTTTTTCTTCAAAAGTCAGACGCGAATGCTTTCAGTAGCGTGTAAACAATAAACTGAACTGTCATTAGACCAAATTAAACAAAGCTGTCACCAGCAATTTGACAGATATAGCGGTGTCAAACTGGTAACATTTCACATCAGTCGCTCTGCTCAGTATGACAACTTATAACGACCGTATACAGCCTGATTCATTTTCGGCCCTCACCATGGGGATCTCGCTTATTATTGGAGATAGAGTATAGGTTTAAATTTGGCAAAGTTGTTAAATTTTGTGTTTGCTATAAATCCGTAAAGAAAATAGACCTGTGACAAATGACCTTCGTTATTTAAAAAAAAACGCGAAAACCCCATTTTCTTCTTTTACCTGTAGCACCGACATTTGGCCTTGTAGAGAAAATATAAAAACACATCCTTGTGGCCATTTCTAAACCTCTATCCAGTGGTGTACTCAAATTTTTATACGACGTTTCGTTTCTTTCTGGCCATCATCAACTATCTAATTTCTTATAGGCGCCATATTGGATTTAGACATCATCAGAAAGAGTTTTTTTCTGATTTCAACCATGTACCACATGCTGACTAAAGTTTTTGACATTAGGTTTTATTTGAAAGAATAAATTATAAGATTAAATAAGGTAGCCATGGAATTTCAATCTGTCAAACATTTCATTTATTGTTATGATATGATATGATAAGTATTTTTTATTCTTCGAAATGAAATTCAACAGTAGCGAGTACAAGATATCTACAATTATATCCAGAACGACAACAGCCTCATCGTACCATTTTTCTAGATCTCGACAGAAATTTGGTCGAGAATGGATCGTTTACTAAGCCCGCGTAATGGTCAAGACAACAGGAATTTAAATGAAAATCGACAAGATATTTTACAAATGGTAAATTAAAAGCGTGTTTTCAAATTTCATGTTAATCTTGTATTTTTATAGATAAATAATAATCCATCAATTTCTACACGCGAAGTAGCGTCAGAATTAAATTTGTGCCAGTCCAGAGTTTGGAGAACTTTACATAAAAGTAGGTTTGAACCATACAGGATCCATGTTAGTCACTCTTTACTGCCTGGAGATAATTTGAGAAGGCTAGAATATTGTAATTGGTTAATGGGAAGGATAGAAAATTACGAAAATTTTTTAAGCAAAATCATCTGGTCAGATGAAACAAAATTTACAAATTCTGGAATGTTCAACAGAAATACGGAGCACTATTGGGCAGTACAAAATCCCCGACAAAACAGGGCTAGAAGACCACAACATCGTTTTGGAATAAACGTTTGGATGGGTATTTTGGCAAATCGTCTCCTAGGACCAGTTATGTATGAAGAACATTTAAATGGAGAAAGATATTTAAACATTTTACGTACATACGTATCTGACTATCTTGACGACAATATCACATTAAATCAATTACAATATTTATGGTGGCAACAAGATGGCGCACCAGCACACAATGCAGCTGTTGTTAGAAATTTCTTAAATCAAAAGTTTGCAAACCGTTGGATTGGAAATAGGGTAGTTGTTGAATGGCCTGCGAGATCACCTGATTTAAGTCCACTAGATTTTTTTTTATGGGGATATGTTAAAAATAATATTTATAAAGTAGATGCGCCACAAAACATTGAAGAATTACGAGACAGACTTCAGAATGCCTTCGATGCAGTTCCTAGAAGAACTATACAAAGGGCAGTACAAAATGCCAGAAGGCGTGCCCAATTGTGCATTACCGAAGATGGCCAGATAATTGAACATTTACTGTAATTGTTTATTGTTTACTTTTCTATGTATTTTTATTAATGTTTTTGTTATCTTGTACTCGCTACTGTTGAATTTCGTTTCGAAGAATAAAAAATACTTATCATATCTCGTTTCTCTTCGTTAGTGTATGACATTTTTGTATTATTAATGAACAATAAATGAAATGTTTGACAGATTGAAATTCCAAAGGCTACCTTATTTAATCTTATAATTTATTCTTTCAAATAAAACCTAATGTCAAAAAGTATAGTCAGCATGTGGTACATGGTTGAAATCAGAAAAAAAACACTTTCTGAAGATGTCTAAATCCAATATGGCGCCTATAATAAATTAGATAGTTGATGATGGCCAGAAAGAAACGAAACGTCGTATAAAAATTTAGAGTACACCACTGGATAGAGGTTTGGAAATGGCCAAGGATGTGTTTTTATATTTTCTCTACAAGGCCAAATGTCGGTGCTACAGGTTAAAGAAGAAAATGGGGTTTTCGCGTTTTTTTTTTTAATAACGAAGGTCATTTGTCACAGGTCTATTTTCTTTACAGATTTATAACAAACACAAAATTTAACAACTTTGCCAAATTTAAACCTATACTCTATCTCCAATAATAAGAGAGATCCCCATGGTGAGGGCCGAAAATAATTCAGCCTGTATATGGCAACAAAATACATATAACGACCATCGTACATACAACATTCGTAAAAATAAAAACTTACTTTGTTCGAAAACTTCATCGAGTTAAGCCACCAGGACTTGAAAATATTTTTGCAAATATCCAATACAAAAACAGAATTTTTGCGTTTACCCATTTTCGATAGACCTGCAAAATATAATAAAAAACATTACTACAATGTCCACTACTTCGAAAATATGCAAACACGTAAAAGAGATTTATGATAAGTTTAAGATATATCGCCGATAGTTGCAAACTTATTAAAATGGCGTGATGGTAATTTTCTCAGAGCGCAAGATTTTTATTTGCTAAAATATAATTTTTGCTCATTTCAGGTCCCAAAAGACTTTCAGACTAAACTATAGAACTAGAACATAGACCAACTTTGTTATTTTCTGCGTATAATTCATAATTTTCATTTTTATCTGACCTCAAAGGAAAGAAAAGTGACAAAAATATTTTTTATTGGCGTAACGTGAATTTTCTTTTTAAAAAATTCATAATCATTTCCGTACCTCTACAAGTGTTTAACTAAAATCTATTCGTATTTTTAAATACAATAAATTAGTATTTAGCGTTCGTATATTTAAGAAGATATTCGTTAATCAATCACAGCGTTTATCAAACTTTTTGTTTCGTTAGCTTTGAATAATTTTGGTACCATATCGTAAGTTTTAGTCAAACACTTCATTTAAGCGCATTTTTAATGTTTTATAATTTTAAATTAATTATGCATTTATTCGCATGCCGCAACAGTGAAGTTTCAACTCTATCTCCTAGATGGCAGCACATTTTAGAAAATATACTTCTATCCTGAACCACCATTGTTGTATGGGTGTTTTACTTAAATCTCATAGTTAAAGCCAATAGTATTAGAAAATGAACTATATGTGAGAAGTTCAAATAATTACTACTGTTAGATCTTTTTTATTAATTAATAAAACAAAAAATAATTTTAAAAATTCCTCATCACAATTTAGCATTAAATCATGAATACAATTTCGACAACTAATTTCTTATCATCAGCAGAAGAAAAAGGAGTTGTTTTCGGAGCTCTAGTACACACTTTACCCAAACCAAGAGCATCACTATACCAGCGACGTGAAATACTCTTAGATCATCCATCATTCATTGCACAAGCAAAAACGTTTGATCTACCACGTGACGAATTGCTCCCACACATACCTGATTCGCTGGACTTCTGACTTCTTGGTCCGCAGTCAAGTCTGTACGATTGGCTGGATTATCGTTGAAAAAGCCATTAAGTGCAGGTATTTGTATCTTGTTTCAATTACGACTGAATGACACTTAATAATTCTCAAATAGCAGTTTTGTGACATTTTTGGCTTCTGTTGCTTTTCGATATACTGCAGAAACACTACAGAGGCCCAAAGATTTACCTATGTGGGAGGGGTTGATGGTAAAGATACAATCTAACCAGCCAGTACCCCAGCAAAGGTCAGTGAAGAGGACGGAGTTCATACGTCACACGGATGACATGTCATAAAACGTACCCACAAGACGTAATATCTATAGAAAAGATATATGAAAATATAAATGGACCTGCATATAAAAGAAATTAGGTACATTTGAAGCTTAACAGTTCTGAAGGGAAATAAATGTTGTCGGAGATCTCCGTTAACGTAAATACAAAATTTATAAAGCAAATGTGAATGTAACCTAGTTAAACTTACGGGAAAACTTATAAATAAAATATTAACCGCGAAATACACTGTTGGAAAAAAGTGACGAGCACACCCTGTATAATCTGAAGAAGTGGTTCTAACGCAAAGAAATTTGGTATGGAAGTAGTACAAACGTAGCATAACTTACCCTCACCTGGAGAGCGGCGCAGACCTGTTTGGAAGAGATGCATTAATAGCGGGGGATCGGCGCGTACCATCGCTACATGACGAGGCATGAAGTCAATAAGTCGTTGTATGGTAGCGGAAGGATGTCCAACCATGCTGTTTCAACTCGCCTCCATAGCTCCTCAACGGCGTTGTACGGAGCCGGATAACATTGAAGTCTCCGACCGATCATATCCCAGATTCGATCGGATTGAGATACGGAGAACGTGCCGGCCATGAAAGCATCCGTATATGGTTCTCTTCCACAACGGTCTGAGCGATACGTCCAGTGTGCGGTCGGGCGTTGTCGTGCATGTATAGAAGACGTGGGCGCCGTCAAACGAAGAGAAGCGCAACGGGCCGTAGCACCTCATCTACGTAACGGCGAGCCGTCATCGTATGCTGTATACGCACCAGACGTGTACGTCCAATGTGTGTGTAATAGCACCCCATACCATAATGCCCTGCTGGCGGTGGATAGGGCGTGGTAGGGTGCACTCCTCGAGGTGACGTTCACCACGTCTCCGATCAACCCAAGTTCGCGCGTCACCGGTGCTCAATTCGAATCTTGATTCGTCGGAAAGCAAAATGTGTCTCCATTCGACAACCCACTGATGTCTAGCCTCCACCCACTGGCGCCGTGTGCGGCGGTGCTCGCGAGTCAGTGGAATCCGCTGCAGCGCACAGCGCGCTCGCAGTCCACTTTCTAGCAAACGCCCCCGTACAGTTCGCGTAGTGAGTACGCCTTCCCCTCCTGCTGACCAAACGGCTCCAAGTTGCCTTGAGGAAGACGTACGCGACGTTAAAGCGCTGCTGTGCTCGCGCGGGCCGTCCCGCGCGCGGCTGATGGCGCGTACGTCCTTGCTCCATCCATTCTCGCTATGCTCGCTGCACTGCCGATAATGACCGCTCGAGACGGCGCGCGATATCACGGAAGGATACTCCTGCCATGGCATCCCCACAACCATTCCTCGCTCAAACTCACTCAGATAACGCGAGCGGCCTTTCATCACGCACAAAGTACGACTACAACTACCCGCTTCCACCACACGCATCGGTCTCCATGGAGACAACATATTGCAGCTGTCGGAGGCACTCAGTAAAAAATGCAGCGGTAGAAAAAGTCAAAACTCACTGCGCAAACTCGTCTAGAGGAAACCTTAATGCGCCGCTAAATCTACGCATTTATCTCGACATGTTCCGATTATACAGGGTGTGCTCGTCACTTTTTTCCATCAGTGTACTAATCAAAATCATACACGACCCAAAACAATCTATTACAACTTAGCTGGTCTGGATCACCTCCTGTATGGCGTTACGTCGCACCTGCGCTCGACGGCGGCTTAACAGGTGGAAACAAAACTTCGCAATATCGGTAATGCTTGGAGTTATCATTATTAATTTTCCAAAGCAGCTCAATCCCTAGCTCTAAAACTAGTACTCCCTAAATTCACAATAGGAAACGGCATTAGAAAGTTCAATGAGAACAAACGTATCGAGAAAATGGTCGCTTACCATGTAGATGTATACGGGCGAAGACAGGTGAATTTGAACACTGGACGCGGTATATCAACGAAAATTGTCCAAGTCACCAACAGATAGGACAGATAAATCTACCCAAAGCATGTTTTTCGATACTTAACACAATATATAACTGTCTTACACCTTGACACCCACCGCATCGAAAATATATCTCATCAAAGTCACGATAAAAGCGCTATCTTAATGTTACAACATCAAAAATTCTGATAGGCATGCTCAGAGTTAAGCGTCGTCAGCGTGCCTATCGTGGGCTCCCATTGGCCGAAATACACTCAATGTATAGAAATACAATATATACGAGGGTAGTTCGGTAAAATAACGTAACAAAATATAAAGTTAATTTTCTTTTAGAAATTAGTATTAATGCATTGGTGGTGTAGTGATGTAGTTATCTTATGTAAATTATGTGATACAGCTCCAAATCTAATATTTCTATACCACTGATGATAACTAGTTAGTTGTCGATATACGTATCTAGAATTTAAAGCTATATTTTGGCTGTAATGTGGTAGAGGTTTCGCTTTACTCAAACCTTTTACTACTCATCAAAAAATTGTGTCGATTTAATCGAAATAGTGACTATCGTTTGTATTTAAAACTATGGAATATGATGCATTTCCAAATAGATGCTTCTGCCATGAAATCGCAAACGCCATTTGTGAAGCTAGTAAGGGTTTAAGCAAATTCCTCATTATTCTTAGGTGACTATGTAACTGGTTAATGAATGAGTTATGTTACTGTGATTGTTTTATGTATTCTTCAACTGGTCATTCTTTTTAGTTTTACGGAAAGTTTTGGTATATTTTGATTAACATGAACCATATTAGGGTATAAGAGCGTATTTAAGTAATAAAATTACTTACTACTTTAGATATTTGTACAGAAAATTGTATTTGATTCTTATCCAAAAGAAAAAGATTTTTCGATTCGAGTACATACGTGTAATCGCTAAGCGTGCGCAGCGTCCATCTGTGAAAAATTTAAACGACGACCAGAGAAATAATAATTGCATTGCGAAATGGTTTTTAATGCAACGTTGCCAACCTAATAGTAATAGTTTCCCGTACATGCCCTGAGGGCCAGTGGGATTGTAACATGGCAGGTTTAGCCTAGATACACTAATATGGTAATATGAACGGTACTACGCAGCGACCGCCTATTATTACTCCAGAACTGTCTCCAGGTAGTCATTTTAATTAATTGGCACCGAAAAAAATGCCATGGATATTATTAGCTAGACCAGGGTCTGAACCCGATTCATCAGATCACTTTATTTAGAAACAAAAAAATAAGTTTCATCAGTTATTACCAGACCCTTTGCAACTTATCGGACGACCTAGATTACAATTCGACCGATGCAGATATTAAAGGCTGTACCAACCCAGATTCTAGTGATCTACCCACTAGATCGACACGGCTTGTATAACGTTACCATATTAATAAATATGTCGTTTTTCGTTCCAAACAATATTTAATATAAAGTTGTCAGTTTAGATTAAATAAATACTTATTTAGATGAAAATTATATCAATTATGAGAATTGGAGACAATGTCATCAAATTAAATTGGCTCATTCATTAATCTCGAGTTATAGAGGTTTCTTCGCATTCGTCTTGTTTAAACAGTATGTTGATTTAAATTGTATGTTGAACTCGGCATAAATAAGGCAATTTTATGTATGTACCTGCACAAGTTACAATTTTTATAAAACCTATTTAATCTGGGTATATTGTACTTATACATCCCGGTGTGATGCACCTGTTTGTTTCTCATACATTTTAATTAACAATCCCTAATCCACTAGGATCGTCAGAGCAGGATTGTTGCTTGAAAAACGCTGGATCAATTTTCTTTCTTTTTTTTAAATGCGCACCCATTAATAACAAAGATTATGTACAATCGCTTATATCAGTATTCATATAGAGATAGATTGCATTATATAATAGAAAATAATTTATTAGGTACATAAAATTAACATATCTAGAAGAAAGAAAAATAACTTACGTGAAACATAACGTATGTAAGTTTTTGTAAACTTCATACTTTTTACAAATTCTCTGATTGTAAACGAAAAAACAATTATAAAATACGTACCATAAATGGGGTAAAGAGGGTAAGCCCCGCCGCGAATTACAGGTAGCAGAGCACAGTAGACTATGACATAGGTCCCTCACTCCCGTATGGCCACACGGAGGTAGAATATTTGCACTTCTCTGTTGGTCGCAGGTCCTCTTTCATAAATGTTGATAAAGCCAAGCACACTACTAAAAACCGGATATTTTTTGCGGTTACAGCAGGTTAGTGCAGATATCGAAAACACCATTAGTTCCAACTGTAGATTTCATACGTTTTTGATAACGTTTCCATTGTAACTTGTCATCTCTCTTTGAAAGTTGTCAAGATCGATTGCGTCTCGTATTTTCGTTTAATAATTAAACTTTTGACTTTGAACTTCTCTAATATGAATCGCTATACGAACGAGATGACTAGAGATGGCATATTGATGTCACATACATAGCCGGAGATATTCCGTGCGTTATCGGGTTTGATATCGGCAGCTAGTCATGCGAATGAAAGGAACCTTGAATTGCAAATTAGTATACAGTCGTATATATTGTTGTTTGTGCACGTTTTGTGCAATTTTTTTTCTTATAATTTAAATTAAACTGCATGCGTACGCCGCTGGCATGTGTATCGAATTTGCTATCTCTAGAGATGACTGATATATATATATATATATTATGTAATGGACTTGCCAAGAAATTTGTTAGAAGCTAGGCGATTATACAATGAACAATTCCCTAATAGTCATGTTTAAAGACGACAGACTATGTGTCCACACTGTCAAATTTAATAATATAATTTAACAGTGTATTAGATAAAAATGTAGATTTTACAAAATTAGAGAAACTTTTTACCAATACTGAAGATCCATTGTACAGATACAAAGAGCACTTTAACTATGCAAATATAACATCTCTCAACGTCGAACAGTCCTTCTCAGTATATAAACATATATATACGTCGCTACGTACGAACCTTTCCGAGACTAATACAGAAACATATCAAAAAAACAAGTTGCATGTCGATGCGATAATTCACATCAAGCTTTGATACAAAATAATACAAATCTGTATATTTTGCTATACTACGCCACCTGGCGACGAGTTAATGGACTCACAGTAATATGCGTATTTTTTCTTCTGTACCAGTAATAGCTTTGCTATTCGAGAAGAAACACTTTGCACCGGCGTGGTCGGTTTTGTCCGTCAGATGGCATGAGGTTATCTGATGTCTTCGGATAGGACAAAACTTACTACATGACCGCTAGTGTACCTATAGTCTTTTGCTTCGTAAATCTATCATTGACAAAGTGGTTACACAGAAACGCATGCGTCTGGTAGTTGAAGCAAAAGCTGGTAAATACGTACTGTGTGTCCATGCATATACAGATACAAATTTGTTTTTATACAGATTTGTATTATTTTGTATCAAAGCTTGATGTGAATTATCGCATCGACATGCAACTTGTTTTTTTGCTATACTACGCCACCTGGCGACGAGTTAATGGACTCACAGTAATATGCGTATTTTTTTCTTCTTTACCAGTAATAGCTTTGCTATTCGAGAAGAAACACTTTGCACCGGCGTGGTCGGTTTTGTCCGTCAGATGGCATGAGGTTATCTGATGTCTTCGGATAGGACAAAACTTACTACATGACCGCAAGTGTACCTATAGTCTTTTGCTTCGTAAATCTATCATTGACAAAGTGGTTACACAGAAACGCATGCGTCTGGTAGTTGAAGCAAAAGCTGGTAAATACGTACTGTGTGTCCATGCATATACAGATACAAATTTGTTTTTATACAGATTTGTATTATTTTGTAACAGAAACATATATTATGGTGCAGTTTTTTCATGGCGCACATCCGCATTTTTTTGCAACAATGTAAACATGTTGGGTAAGTTATTTATGTTTTTTCTTAACGTTTTGTATAGGGATTCGATATATTTATTTTTAAAAAAATTTAACCGTGTATTATTAAATTTGACAGTGTGGGCACATAGTCTGCCGTCTTTAGTCATGTTCCCTGATAAACGTTCGAAAATATTCATCAACGTCTTCATAAAATGATAAATTCTTTTACGTAATTATTTTACTAAATATATTACGAGAGCGGATTGACATATAAGGTCTATAAAGTTATTTCTCTCAACGCTATAGTCATTTCTTCATTCCGTCCATGAAAAAATTCCTTGTTTACTGTTGATCCAATTGCGAACAGCCCAAACTTCAATGCCTGTGAAAAATGTTGACCTTCCAATACCTTCTTCAACTTTGGGAAGAAAAATTTGAAGGTGTCAAATCAAGCATGTACGAAGTGTGTGAAACAACCGTCAATCTTGTCACTGTCTTCATCGTTTCGTTGCTGTAAATGCGGTCTGGTGTTGCCATGGTACTGGATAGTTCTTGCCGGCCTTATTCTATGGATATGATTCTTTAGTGATCGTAAAGTTTTGCGGTATTTTATTGAATTAATCGTTGATCCCTTCGGCAGAAATTCGATATGAACGATTCCCTTTGCATCCAAGAAAATGGTGAGCATACCTTTCTGCGCTGGTAGACTCTTTTGAATTTTCGTACACGTGGATAATCAGGACGATGATTTTCCATTGATCGTCGCTTATTTTGAGGGCATAATGATTACTTTAAGATTCGTCCCTGGTGATGACGTTCATGAGAAAATCATCTCCTTCATGTCGATACTGATTGAGAGGTTCTTGACAAATATTTCTTTACTCGACTACGGTACACAAGAAAATTTAACTTTGCATACTAGAATAAGATCCTCGAAATTACCTTTTGCATTTAAAACTTGTTTTTATCCCCACTACTCACACAATGGTGTTGTTAGAGACTTTATCCAACACCTCCTAATAATAGACCTATAACTATGGCGATTTTAAATCAATTATGTAGCTTATAACTCACTAGTGAGTTAAAAACATAATTTATCTCACTAGTGAGATAAAACAAGGTGAACTTTAGATTGCATAGAGACATTCAAACTGCTATAGTATTAACACATTTATATTAATTCTAAAGGGTAAACAATAGCAACTAATTAACATTTACATTAATATTAAAGTTGAAGGAAATCCTCTTTGTATCTGACTCTGCATTCAGGTTATTCGAATTTAGAGTTATACTAGAAGACGTATTTGAAGTATCCTGAACAGAAATTTGATGACCAGAAGTCGAGGACGTTAGACTGTCTGGACCTTGTATCTTTCTGGCTATATCAATCTTGTTGGATACTGAATCTTGTATATAACCTTCTGCCACAGTGGACGATTTCCACCCACCATGTCGTTTAACTGTTGTAATATCAGCTCCTGCGTTTGCCAGAAGAGATGCTGACGAACGTCTCAGACTATGTCCTGTATATAATTGAGCTTCTGGTAGGTTCTGGAAAGATGCAACTTTCTCAGGTATCTTAGAAATTTTGTTAATTCCAACTGGCTGGATAGTGTATTTTTCTTTCTTGTAATTTAGGAAGAATCTGCCATGTGGAATACCTTTTGGTCTCATACAGACATATTTTCTGTAGAGGTCAAGAATATCTGTTGTAAATCCTTCTGCCATAACAGTGAAACTTCTAGATACGTTTGTCTTTGTGTCAGGTATCGAAACATACAAGTATCCTCCTTTATCTTCTATATCGTCAACTTTCAGCTTAGTTATTTCATCACAACGACACGCACCTGATATACCCATTATTAAAGCAACCTGCATAGAATACACGAACGAATAATGAATAAATATTTTGAATTAAATATAAGAAAATAAATAATACCTTCATCATCAAATATTTATTGTTAGGAGCCTCATTCAGAAACTTCTCTATATGTAGCCTCTCTAAGATTTTCGCCTTTTTGGACTTGTGGGTTCTTGCCTCACTCTTCAAATAGGAAATCAGTTTTCCGTATTACGATATGTCACTATTCATATACACTTTCAAAGTACTTCTTAACATGGAATACTTCGTCCACAATGAAGAAGGTGCTATTTTCCTTCTATAAATATGGAAATACGCCAGCATAACTTCTTCGTTAATTCCAGTGATACTTTGCTGTTTTCTCCATTCTTCAAAATGACGAAATTCTTTGTCGTAATTATCCTTCGATTTTTTTGGCAGTAATTTATAACATGCTGCTTGAGCTTCTTTCTTAACTTCTAGCGGAATGAAAACAGCCTCTTGCAACTCTTGCATTTCCATCAACTTTTAACTGCAGTATTATTAATCAATCACTAATTTTGTTTGCTTGTTGATTTGCATTATTTTTTCTCCATAGTAACTGCATTACTGTATATGAACTTTTTGCATTAGTCGTATAATTTAAATTCGACATGGAACGTCAAATTTATAAAACATTAAAAGCCATTTTGAACGGATCTTAAGAGGTGTTGGATAAAGTTTTGTATTGCACACGTGTGTTAATTACAAATAAGTCACTTGAGAAAAGTAGCTCGCAAGTAGCTTGTAACATAACACACTTGTACAATAAATAACTATTATATATCAATCTGTCCTCGTATTTACTTTGAAGTTTTTGAGTTCCGTTTTTTAATTTTTAAGAACTATTGAGTGGTATACCACATATACATATGAATAAATTACTTTCTATACTATACGTCTAATAATAATGACATCCATATGCAATCTACCTCTGTCCGATTACTTACGCAAACAAATACAAATATTCAAAACCTACATACGCAACAGTCGGTTTTAACACACACATGCATGACTAATATTAATTCCTTAATAAAATAAATTTAAATAACAAAGTTGTCAATGTCACTTTTCCATCGAACGCTTTGTAATTTCGTACGCAATATAACGATTGGTCATATCACACAATATCTATTAGGGAGTTTTTTTTTACTGTGTTTCGTCTCACCTGTTTATATGCGCATGATGCGCTAGTAGCGCAGAACCGCAAGCGTATAAGTACGATTCATGGTCTGTCCTCGGTCCGGTTTTGTTAATAACGAGCGCAGGGCGTCTTACGCGCATTTGTTGCGCACAGAATTCTTGACAAACGGACGCAAAGTATTCTGGAACGCTGACGCTAGGTTTCTTGATTATTGAGGCGCTATATGTTTCTTGAAAGAGACGCAAGTGTTCATCCTTCGTTGGTATAGATAGACGATCGAAATAGTTCGGCTAGCGCTAAATAATAAACACTTCGGGGGCGAAGTTGATTAGTAAGGGCAATGGTAAAGACTCATAAATTTCATTCCGTTATAGTTGACATTGATTAGGATAAATTATCCGTTAAGACGAACGAAATAATTTACTAATTGTGTTTGAATTCGACTATTATTTTCTTTAATAAATTCGAATTTTGCAAACTAAAACCTTAATGTTATTGTTTTTGCTATATTATTTCCGATCATGGAGAAAATTTTGACGATTCAAGAACAGTCTAAACCAGGGGTTCTCAAACTGTGGTACGCGTACCATTGATGGTGCATAGAACTTGTCTAATATTCGCAGCCTTTGGGCACGCGTTACCGTCCGCCTGAAATATTTCTAGTCTAGACTAAAACCATTGAATGTCTTATAAATTGTCAGCGGTGTGATAAGCGAATCAACTGATTGTTATTGACTTGTTGATCGACAGTTATTACAATCGAAGGCGTCGTCTGTTATTATAGTCATAAAAATAAACTGAGTGTGCTATGCTGTTAATCAGCTGTTCTATTCAACTGTATTCAAAAGTAAATTCAAAAGATTTGTTTTATGATACTCTAACAATTGTTTCGATATATTCGACCATTATCAAAGAGTTTACTCAACTAAATTCAAGGATTAACTTCCAATATGTAAATATGTGTGCTTGTGATTAGTCTTGTTTAAAATTGAAGAGTATAACTTCTAAAGGGTCTAAGTGCCAAAACTTGAAAATTGAGATTTTGATTGAAAACGGTAGTATGTCCATACCCCATTACAAATCGAAAGGGTCTATGTGCCTGAGATCAATATAATAGTTATGCCATTCATTTATAGAAGGCGCTGGGTCTAAGTGACGCGATCTGTAAATGTTATAAAAGGTCTATGTGCCATTTATGGAAACACTGTTTTAAACAGCTGTTTTACGCGAAACATCATGGAAAACAACGGTGTGTTGGAAGAAAGAAAAAGACGCAAAAGAAAATCTGAGTGTTATAAATGAAAGAAGGAGATTAAGACTGTGTGGCAAGCAGAATAGTACTTATAAAGGTGCAATTGTAAAAGGGAGAAAGCAACCAACAGAAAATAATGTAAGCTAACCTAAAATTAACATTTTGTGACTGTTGGAATAATCATTCTTTGAATTATTTTCTAGGTGTGCAAATGTAATAAGAAATTCAAATTACTTTCCATTGAACAAAAAAGGTTTCTGTTTGATGACTATTATAAAATAAATGATCACAAGAAACAAAGTATAGCAAACGCCAATTAAGTTGGCGCGAGAAGGGGTAAGTTCGCGCAGGATTAAAAGTAGTGGGGAGATTTGTATTTGGTTTTACATCAAATGTCAGATAATTCTAACCTCTGAGCGTGTATCACTTTATGATCCCCTAGCAAAGATATTATGTTCCGTCAAACGTCAATGACGAATGTATTCTGACAATTACTTGAGTAGTGGGGGTGGACGTTTTTAAAAACGGCTTCTGCGCACCCCCTCCTCGCGCCAACTTAATTGGCGTTTGCTATACTTACCTTCTTGGGCTCATTCACGTTGTCCCTGTAAATAGAAGGCGCCATGGCCATTATGAGGATCCTGCAGAAAGTCGGAGGCAATGTACTACTTACTATGGTGTTCCTGATGGTAAAGGAAGTCATGTAAAAGTGTGCAGAAAAACATTTTCAGACATATTTGCCCTTTCCCACAAAAGGGTACAAGTTTTAGTGGAGAAGAAAAAGCAAGGTGAAACAGTGTACAAAGATAATAGGCGTAAGGCGAACAAGCCAAGGAAGTACTTTCCTGAGCTAAGGGAGCAAATAAAAGTCCATATAAATTCATTTCCAATAGAAGAAAATCATTATAGCCGGAATAGGTCAATAAAACAATTTCTTAGTGCAGATCTTAATGTAAACCGTATATACATATATTGCTTTCAAGAAAAAATACCCAGACACCGTTGCAACATATCGGTACTTTTCAGACGTTTTCAATCAAGATTTTCCTAACTTGAGATTTGGTAGGCCAAGGTCAGACACGTGCTCTGTGTGTGACCTCTATGAAAATAAAATAAGATCTACTGCTGATGCAACTAGTAAACGGTCTTTTGCGATCAAGTTAGAATTACATCATAGGAAAGCAGAAGCAGCAAGGGCTGCAATGCTGAAAGATGAAAACGAAGCTCAAATGCCAACGAGTAAGAACACAGTTTTGTCCATAGATCTTGAACAAGTCCTTTTTTTACCGACGTTGACTCATACGCAAAAGTTTTACAGTCGGCAGTTGTCGTGTTACAATCTGTGTGTACATCTGTCAGGCACTGGTGATGCATTTATGTGCTTATGGAATGAGTCCATTACAGGCAGAGGGGGGCAACGAAATTGCTTCTGCGTTGTTAAAATTACAAAAAAGAGAAAATGTAGCTCTAAAACAAAAACTTGTTGTTTGGTCCGACAACTGCATCGGACAAAACAAAAATCGCATGATCTTATTTATGTTTATTTATCTTGTGGCGAATGGTTTTTTTGAGGAAATCGAGCATAGGTTCCTGGTAAGTGGACACTCTTATTTGCCGTGCGACCGCGATTTCGCCCAGATCGAAGAGGAAAAAAGTTTTAAAAAATGTTGTACCTGCTGATTTGGAAAAGGTGATAAGACAAGCTCGTCACGAAAAACCTTTCAATGTGGTTTCTATGGAAGAGCATGACTTCAAAAATCTGGATAAAGCAAGTGACTATATGTTAAATACCACAAAACTAAATATATCATCGTTGTGCTGGATGCGAATCACAAAAGACAATCCTGGAAAAGTGTATACAAAAACATAGTTTAGTGAAGTGCAAGACTGGACTGTTTGCAACGTTATAAAAAAAGGAAGAAAAGTAGAAGACATCAAGGATAATGAGTCTTGAACAACTCGTGTGCAAAAACAAAATATCAAAAGAAAAGTTGAAGAATTTGCAAGATATGCTCGTCTATATACCTCTGAAACATCTAGCCTTTTATGAAACTCTGATTGAGAGAACACAACAGGGTTTCAACGGGGAAGCAGCTCCAATAAGTCAGAATTAAAAAAAAAATAGAGTTGGTACTTGGACCCTTAAAGTAACTTGCAGTCGGCAGTTGACTTCCTTTATAGAAAAATCATGGGGATCTTTATTTTTAACTAAGAAAAAGTGTTTATTTTAATTTTGATTTTGTTGTTACAAACTTCTGGTTTGACATTATGTATAAAAAAAATAAAAAATTAATCCTAAAGTGCATACTTATGTTTTTATTCATTTAATTTGAATTTCCTCAACTTTATCATTTTGGCACTTAGACCCTTTAGAAGTTAAACTCTTCAATTGTATAGTTGACGTCAACAATGGATGTGGGTTATTAGAGGAACAAGACACATAAAATTATCTGCAGAAAATCTTGTACCCGTATCATTCAAACTCTGTTACAAAATGTGCGAGGTTCTAAGGAACGAAAAGTTGTAAGAAAATATTATCCTAACTACATTGGATTTACGGTCAGAGATGTAAATAATAAACTGCGGCATCAATGTATAATCTACTTTCAATTTTTTTTCAAACCAAAGTATTTTTGAAACAGCATTTGAGTACGGTAAATAACAAGCATAAAGATTATTTCGTTCGAAAGTTAACAGTGATGAGGGGCACAAAGTTATGTTGTCCTTTAAAATGGTAGTACTGCAAAAGCAGGGAAAATATCTCTCCTAGTGAGCTTAAGAAGAGTGAAATACGGAAAACATACAATCGGTGAAGAGCTACTGGGAAAGATGTGGCGACTTGTCACCATATCTTTATATGTTGAGCGAACTGTCAGTAATCGATACTGTGAATATATTATGTATAATAATTTAAAGAAAGCGATATATCATTAACACTGGACTGAGAAGAAAAATCCGATATAATCAAAATGTAAGTTAATGATCATCATACAGCATAGCAAACGCCAATTAAGTTGGCGAGAGGAGGGGTAAGTTCGCGCAGGATTAAAAGTAGTGGGGAGATTTGTATTTGGTTTTACATCAAATGTCAGATAATTCTAACCTCTGAGCGTGTATCACTTTATGATCCCCTAGTAAAGACATTATGTTCCGTCAAACGTCAATGACAAATGTATTCTGACAATTACTTGAGTAGTGGGGGTGGACGTTTTTAAAAACGGCTTCTGCGCACCCCCTCCTTGCGCCAACTTAATTGGCGCTTGCTATACATATGCTGCGTGATAGTTGTTTCTATATCTCTATCAACCCTTGGCGTAAGAGACAGAATTGATTTAGATATTTCTGACATAATCTTCTTCAACTCGGGATCATTGTTGCGATATCCAATGAAATAAAGTGTTCTTTATTTATTTAAAATTACACAGGCCTGCGATGGTAAAATTGTCTGGATTTTATATAGTGATTTCAATAGATTTTTTTGTGCTGAAAATGGGAAAATTATTTAAAAAATTCCATCACGTAAGGTTTTTTTACAATCTGGGGTATTTTTTTTTTACTTATGATGATGCAAGAAGTTGATATTCTGAATAAACATAGACTAGATTTATGATAAAGAAGTTACAAATAGAAATAATTGAGCATGTCGCAAGATATGACTCATCATCTTCCTGTTACTGCATGTCTACCTCCCCAGCTCCACTACAAACATATTGCTATTCTAGACAAAACAGTTAGTTCATTCAATATCTTCTTTACAACTGTGGTGTGAATTTGTGTAATTAGTTGACATTTGTGATTAGTTGCCGAGTTAATTTAATTTTTATTTTACGAGTTTTTTAAAATTAAATTCCAATGGCATCAAGAGGCTGTGTCAATGTACCCAACTCCTTCTGCTATATTTGTGGAAAGTTTACAGTAAAAAAACAACAAAGAAACATTACAGATTTTGTAAAAAAAAGTATATTTTGCATATTTTGGTGTGAAATTAGGAGGCCAAGACAAACCTTGAGCTCCTCATAAGGTTTGTTCAGTGTGTGTTGAAGAGCTTCGCCAGTGGTCACAAGGAAAAAAACAGTCTTTTCGCTTTGGAGTGCCTATGGTTGGGAGAGAACCGATCAATTATAGCGATGATTGTTATTTTTGTTCGTGTGTAGTACACGGATTCAATTTAAAAAACAAAAAGGACATCGTTTACCCAAACCTTCGATCCGCAACACGTCCTATACCTCATGGACCAGAAGTACCTGTTCCTTCACTACCAGATACATTAGATGATGTATCTGATGACGAAATGGTTTCACGTACATGCGCAAGTGAACTGGATGAGGGAAGTGATTACTATGATACTGGAAGTGATGAGCCAAAACTGTTTGACAAATCTGAATTAAATGATTTGGTGAGGGACTTAAACCTTCCTAAGGACTCAGCTGAGCTTTTATGCTCAAGGTTGAAAGAAAAAAATTTGTTAGCACCTAGCACAACATTTTACTGGTTTAGGAACAGAGAAAAAGAGTTTGCTCGATATTATTACGAAGAAGATGCACTAGTTTTCTGTAATGATGTACCCGGGCTCGTGGAACAATTCCACGTAGAATATAATGTTTCTGAATGCAGACTCTTTATTGACTCTTCAAAAAGGAGCCTTAAGGCCGTTCTTCTACACATTGGAAGTAAATATGGTTCTGTACCAGTGGGACATTCAGTTCATTTAAAAGAGTGTTATGAAAATCTTGAGTTACTTTTAATTAAAATTCGTTACAAGGATCAAAGCTGGACAATTTGTGGTGATTTGAAAGTTCTTTGTTTGTTACTTGGACAACAAAGCGGATATACTAAATATCCTTGTTTTTTGTGTGAGTGGGATAGTCGTGATAGAAAGCAGCACTATTGTAAAAAGATGTGGCCACCAAGACAAACCTTACAACCTGGAATGAAAAACATTGAAAGAAAAAGTTTAGTAGACCCGAGCAAAGTTTTGCTTCCTCCATTACATATAAAACTAGGGTTAATGAAACAATTTGTGAAGACATTAAAAAAAGATGGAGAGTGCTTCAAGTATCTTTGCAGCCAGTTTCCTCCCTTGTCCGAAGCAAAGATAAAGGAGAGTGTTTTTGTTGGGCCGGATATAAGAAAGCTTATGAAAGATGAAAATTTTGAATCTAAAATGGACGAAGCAGAAAAACAAGCATGGATAGCCTTCAAAAATGTGGTTACAAATTTTCTTGGCAAACAAAAAACATGAAGATTATAAAAATATTGTGCAAAATATGTTAGAAAAATTTAAAACCTTAGGCTGTAACATGAGTTTGAAGGTGCATTTTCTAGATTCGCATCTCGACTACTTCCCTGAAAATCTTGGTGCAGTAAGTGAGGAGCAGGGGGAAGGGTTCCACCAAGACCTAAAAGAGATGGAGAGAGGATACCAAGGGAGATGGAATATAAGCATGATAGCTGATTATTGTTGGATGTTAAAGAGGGATGGTCCACTACGAGATTACAGAAGAAAAAGCACAAAAAGGAGTATGGAAAGACAAAGAAAAAAGATATTATAAGGACTTGTAAAGACATAAATAGTATTTTTCTATTTTGCGTTCGAAATGAACTCATTATAAAACCCAAAACAGTATCGAAATGAGCTTCATTTCGATACGCTTTTTTTCATTTTTCTATGTTGGCGTTGTTCGAATACAGAAATAAATATCATTGCTGTCATTTGATTTTAAGAATTTATGTACATTTGACAGATATGATATATGTCCGTATTTTATACAAACAACGTATGTTGTATACAATTGACAACAACATATATATGTTTTTCTATTTTGCGTTCGAAATGAACTCATTATGAAACCAAAAACAGTATCGAAATGAGCTCTATTTCGATACACTTTTTTTCATTTTTCAATGATGGCGTTGTTCGAATACAGAAATAAATATCATTGCTGTCATTTGATTTTAAGAATTTATGTACATTTGACAGATATGATATATGTTCGTATTTTACACAAACAACGTATGTTGTATACAATTGACAACAACATATATATGTTTCTATGTCACTCATGTTTATATTTTTAAATGAAATATCAAGTAATGTTAACGAAAATTAATAAATAATATGTAATATAATATACTTCGCGGATAGCAAGATTTCAATTTGAAAATGTCAAGTATCAATGTGACCAACTGCATGCTTTATACGAGGGTGGATCAATAAATACCCGTGTTAGGAAAGAAGACGCAAGTTTTTCACAAATTTTTTATTTATTTTTCAACGTAATCACCTTTTAGTACCATACACTTTTCCCAACGTTTCTGCCATTTCTTTAACCCCTCCAAAAAATACGATTTGTCAAACTCTGCAAAATACGCTTCTGTCTCGACGATAACCTCCTCGTTTGAGCTGAATCTTTTTCCCCCGAGCCACGTTTTCATGTTGGGGAACAGAAAGAAGTCGGGAGCCAAGTCAGGCGAGTACGGTGGGTGCGGCAGCAATTCGTAGTGCAGTTCATGCAACTTTGCCGCAACAATTCTGGATGAATGTGCTGATGCATTATCGTGGTGAAACAGCACTTTTTTCTT
This sequence comes from Melolontha melolontha, assembly GCA_935421215.2. Lineage (NCBI taxonomy): Eukaryota > Metazoa > Arthropoda > Insecta > Coleoptera > Scarabaeidae > Melolontha > Melolontha melolontha. The sequence goes on from OW285236.1 coordinate 17,096,002, forward strand.
AGCCAAATGGGGCCGTGTCTCCTTCAATTTTATATCGAATCGGTCCAATAATTCACTGTAGTACTGCCCCGTGACCGCTCTTCCTTTCTGCAAAAAGTCCATGAGGATTATTCCGTTGGAATCCCAAAAAATCGTGGCCATGACCTTTCCGGCCGATTGGACTGTCTTTGCCTTCTTCGGAGCAGATTCACCTCGAAAAATCCATTGTTTTGACTGTCGCTTGGACTCTGGCGTATAATAATGAATCCAGGTTTCATCAACGGTGACGACTCGACGCAAAAACTCCTGCGAATTTCTCTTAAAGAGGTCCAAACACTGCTTCGACATTGACAACCGTATCCGCTTGTTGTCCACCGTAAGCAATCGCGGCACCCATCGGGCCCACACCTTTCTCACCGATAACTTATCATGTAAAATATTAATTGCCGTTCCGTACGACACGCCTACGGCCTCTGCTACTTCGCGCACTTTCGTTCGGCGATCAGCGAGAATCGTCTCGTGGACCTTTTCAACGATTTCCTCGGTAACCACGTCTGCCGGGCGGCCTGGGCGCTCCTCATCAAAAACAGATGTACGACCACGTTTAAATTCGTTGAACCAATATCTTACGGTTGTCATAGATGGTGAAGGGTCCCCATAGACAGCATCCAACTTCGCTTTTATTTCTTCGCACGGTTTTCCATCCAAAAATAAAAAGCGAATTACGGATCGATATTGCTCTTTTTCCATTTTATCGAGAAACACGAAACACGTGTGATACAACTGGCTGCCAAATAAAAACTAACCTATGAATCAGTCTGAAATTTATTATGGCGTTGTCTGACAGATGGTAGTACACGACGGTAATGCCAACTTCCCTCAGCAGCGCCACCTGTCTTCAAACACGGGTACTTACTGATCTTCCCTCGTATAAAAATTAAACTCTGAACTTTCAAATTAAATAATTCCAATTTAAGCAATTTATTAATGTAAAAAACGCAAAATAGAACAAATAGTATAAAAAACTCGTTTCATAAGGCCTTTTGCCGCACTCGCTCTTTAGAAAACTCGCCGCTCGTTTTCTAAACTGATCTTGTGCGGCAAAATGGTGCCTTATGAAACTTGTTTTTTAATATACTATTTACTGTTTCTTTTCATTAGATTTAATGATATTTGTAAGTAATTTTGTTTTTTATATCCTTTGTAAATAAATTCAAAATGTAACTAAAAATTATTTTTAATTTAAAAAAAATATAATTTGAAGCCTTTTTGTGAAAAATCCTTACGTGATGGAGAAAAATAGAGTTCATATTTGGATTCAGCGCCCCAAAAAACACATAAGAATCAGCTATCAAATTTAAAACAATTTTTAGAAAGTTAAAAAACGCAGGCCTGTGTTATTAGCAACAGAATTGATTGCACTCGGATATTACCTATCTATTGTCCACTTTAATGTACGTTTCGCCGTACGAATACATTCAACCTGAGCACACGGACTATTGAAATCACCTTTATTACCATATTATGCGGACTGCTGATGCCATCTGTAGCGACATATTCGTAGGAGAAATTACATAATAGCTTTGGTTGTGTATCCCTTATAAGTGCCTCATTATTAGAGTTAGCACTGCCAAGATTGTCAGTAGCGCGCGCTTTGAAAAAATGTAAGGGATTTAGCAGGTAATAAATGTAAATAAACACTTTCTTAGATGCACAAAGTGGATAAGATCAGTTAAATATTTGCAGCATCAGGTATGTATCAACAGTTTCTTCATGTAACCATATTTGCTGTGAGGAATATTCTTATATGTAGAGAACGACAGTTCGACATCTAATGATGTAGTACTAACATAATTAATATAATCTTAGTAAATACTTCAAGGATCTGTGGATCCACTATCACCAAAAATTAGTTTTAATGTGGTAAAATATATTGAGTATGGAACCTATTGGTCAAATAAACCATTATTATTATTATCCTCGTCTGACCACCCAACCTTTATTACTTCTAAGACATCATCCTCTTTTAATTACTATACATACTGTAAATGGCCAGCAGGACGAGAAATCGATTTTTTTTCAAAGCCACAGAATTCCGTCTTTGAGAACAGTAATTTGTGAACTTTCCTGGTATACATGAGAACTAACAAAATAAATTCTGGAGAGCACGAATTTCCAGGCACATTCCTCGTTTACAATTAAATTTGATTGAAATTTTCTCATCTAAATTAATAAAATCCAAAATCAAACGATAAATATTCGAAATGTTAGAAATTGCATGTATCTAAAATATAAGTAACTACTCAAAAATGAATAGGGAATTAGATCTTTTTTTAACAGATCTAATTAATTCGATTAAATTTAACGTATTTTCTCAAACTATAGATAAATTAGAAGGCCCACAGTCGTTTGTGGACATTTTATTAGGTAAATGTCTTTTCTGTGTGATAAAATATTGAATCTTGTATTTTAACCTTAAATTAATTTAGAATACAAAATTATAAAAATCGCATTTTTTGACAAGTATTATTCATTTTAGACGTCATTTCACATTTTCACGATGCCAAGACGTCATTTAAATAAAGAAACTTTTGATTTAATTGCGTTATTGCATCAGCGAGGGCAATCTGGAGCAGAAATTGCCGCAATTTTTAATGTGTCTCCAAGTGTTGTTAGTACGGCTCTAACAAGATTCCAACAGGTAGGATCTGCAAGGAGAAGACCCGGTAGTGGATCTGAGAGGCAAACAAATCAGAGACAAGACCGCTACATACGAATTCAGACAAGGATGAATCCGTTTAGAAGTGCTGTATGGTTGCAAACACAGTTACGTGCCGCCACTGGAGTTAGAGTTTCGGATCAAACCATCAGAAACCGTCTGAGGGAAATGGATCTTCATAGCTGCAGGCCTGTGAGACGCCCAAAATTAACTAATGCCTAATAGAATGGCTAGAAGAACTTGGGTTAACCAACGACTAGCAGAAAATATTCAATGGGAGCATGGTTTATACACCGATGAATCCAGATTCTGCTTATTTAGTGATAATCGTAGAGTAAGGGTATGGAGAACTCGAGGAGACCGTTATAGACGCGAGTTTACAAAAGCTGTGGTGCCTTTTGGCGGCGGTGGTATCATGGTGTGGGCGGGCATTAGTTTGAATGGACTTACGAACCTCCATCTCTTTGAAAACAATGTCAATGGACACATATACAGAGATGACATTATTCAGCAATATGTGGCCGACTTTCGTGAGGCTGTGGATGAAAACATGTTTTTTTTTATGATAATGCAAGACCTCATCGTGCACAAATTATAATGCAAGCAATAAATGACCTCCATATTAACCATCTACCTTTACCACCAACGTCTCCCGACTTGAATCCAATTGAGCACATTTGGGACAGACTTCAAGAACAGCTCAACGAACATAATCCACCCCCAGTTAACGTGCAACACTTGCGGGAAATTTTAGCACTGTGTTGGAGAAGAGTGTCACAAGAACACATTAATAATTGCATTATGAGTATGCCCCGAAGATGTACTGCTGTGAGAGATGTCCGTGGCCATTATACACGATTTTAGAATTAATTGTTACAGAAAAATGTTTATTTTAGCAATTGTTAAAAATGTTGCTTATTTCATTTTTGATAATTTCTTAGGAATCTAACGATTTTTCTGAATAAATATACTTGAAAATTTTAAATTGTTGTGTACAATTATGTATCTAATATAATACACTACAAATATTTACCCATACTATCTAAAAAATACAAAAACGTAAAAATTCCTTATTCATTTTTGAGTAGTTTATAATCTCAGCAAACCGTAGGGCGTTAAAGCGCAGAGTCCCACCATCCATTTCTTGCCAACGTTAGACGTAGAGTCAGAGAGAGAGCAGTCAGCAGCATACCTTAGTGTTTTGAGAAATCAACGAACGGTATAGATTTAACATTAGATTAAACGAATTTTATTCAAAGCATGTCATCGTGTTAACCGACGATACATATATGTTTCTTAAATTAATTAAAATAGTTAATATTGTATTTAATTTTTAGAATAAAGATGGAAGATAAAGCTAGTGTAAATTTATACCACAGTATAGAATATTTAAATAAAAAATTTGTTAAGAAAATGTGCTTCAGTAATGCAAAAAAAAAATTAATTTAGAGATAGTCATAACAGTAACAAAACAAATTAAAATAAAATGAAATTTCTTCTATTCTTTTCACAATTTTTTTTTTGGGGGGGGGGGATAAAAATAAGTAATAAATTCTTTATAAAATAAGAAAATAAAACATGAATCCCTTGTAATAAATATAAATATTCCACAAATAATTAATTGAATGGCTCAAAAATGCTTTGGCCACACAAACACCTAAATTATTTTTAACACCAGCATTGTTTGAAATATTAATTATTTTATTTTGTAATTCAACTAGAGTAATAGGCCTAGCGTTTCGATGGTCATAAATTGTCTCTTTCAAATAACCACAATAAGAAAGCCAACAGGGAAAGATCAGGTCAGCGAGGCAGCTATAAAATTGTTGGGGAGTGGAACAATAGTGCAAACATGGTCAAGGTTATCCAAGGGTCGTTCTGCCATGTTTTGCTCATGCAATTAATTTGATCGTTACAAATTCAATAAAAGCCTTTTTTAAGCAGAGTGCATCTGCTTCAGATAAGGAAATTGCAAATACAAAATGGCAAGAGTGAAGGTAATTTACTGAAAAAGTAACTGTGGAACTATCAGGAGAGAATTATATCGTGAGTAGTAAAGTGATCACAATTATTTATCAGAATGAGTGAAGACACAAGCAAAATACAGTTTCTAGAGAGACGGCTGTGCCATCTCTGGAAAGGCGTCGTTGGTTTGCATTGGTTATGTGGACAGGGCGAGGTACTTCGGCTGTCTGACAACAGGCAGCGCTGAATTTACTTCTACGCTCGGTCTGGATAAATTCAGTGATATGGAGATGTGGTTCTTTTTTGTGAATGTGTCTGAAGATATCCTTTCTCTAGCAGGGGCGTACCGATGAGCCTGTAGAACGGCGAAATACGTATCTGCGTCTCTGGGAAGGGATAGGTTCACAAAACATTTTAATAGTGAACTTTTATTTTGTTTTCACACCAGCTTTTTAATAATATTTTATATTATTAAAAATACCTTTGTATTAATCAATAATCCTTGTGGACTGCAAATAAATACACGAGCAATGCTTTGAATTACATAGCACAAATAAATTCCACGCATTTAAACCAATCTTTATTCATAAACTTCAAGAAGACGATGTTTCATACCGACTAGAATTCTGTTTATTAATTGGGCTATCGTATTCAAAATACCCGTCATTTTCACCATCTGTTAGATAGGTTGCAGAGTGAAACGCATTTGTGGTTAATACGTATATTTAGATTAAGCTTACAGTTAAAGAACAAAATATATTACGCATACATGTAACCTCGATAAACTATTGTTCTACGCGACGCGAACACTCATATGCAGTCGGCAGTACATCTTACGCGTCTAGGACTATAGACTGCATACTCACTTGTGTTCTGTGATGACGCCACGAACTACGACTCGCTTGTAATGCGACCGCACTCCAACACTTCCCCTCGAGGTGTAGTTGGTCCAGAAGAAGTACCTATGCCCAAAATTGTCAAACATTTCAGGTGTTTCTGCCTTCCTAGTGCTTTGGTTAACACGTCGGCTCCCATTTCTTCTGTGGGTGTATGATCTATTTCCAGTCTGTTATTCTTCAGTGCATCTCTTATGAAGTGATAACGGATGTCGATGTGTTTCGATCTTCCATGAAATATTGGATTCTCGGCCAATTTTAAAGCTCCCATATTATCGTTATATATACAGATGCGGGCCAATTCATTTAAGTTCAATTCGCCCAGCAATTTCTGTAAATACATGGCTTCTTTAGCCGCTTCAGTCAATCCCATGTACTCAGCCTCAGTCGAGGATAGCGCCACGGTTCGTTGTTTCCTAGCTTCCCAACTTATAGGTCCGCCACTAAGGATAAAAGCATACCCCGTAAAGGATCTTCGGTCTTCCGTACATCCTCCCCAATCGGCGTCTACGTACCCAATAATTGGTTTGTTGTCAGATTCATACTTTAATCCAACATTGATACTTCCTTTCAAGTACCTTAAAATTCTCTTGGCAGCCTTCCAATGTTGCAAGCCATGGCAATTATTGAACTTGCTCAAATAATTAACGGCGTAACTTATATCTGGTCTTGTACTAACTGATAGGTAAGTGAGGGCACCAATCAACTCTCTATACGGTACGTCGTTTTCTGGTTTTTCGTTCGCAACTTCTTTGTATTTACTTAACTTAAGATTGGCTTCCATTGGAGTTCCGATAGGATTGCAGTCGGTCATGCCGTATCGTTTTAATAATTCGTTCACATACCCAGATTGTCGTAAGTGGATTTCATTGTCATGTTTGTTAAATTCGATTCCTAGACAATAACTTACTTCTCCCAGATCTTTTATTTCGAATTTGGTTTCTAGGTAATTTTTCAATTTTCTAATATTTCCATTGTTTCGAGAAGCGATTATTATATCGTCGACATAAGTAGCTATCAATGTTAATTCTTCCCCTGAATTGATATAATATAGACATGGATCCGAAGCTGTGGGTTTGGCTCCATATTGCCGTAATATACCATCCAGCTTATTATGCCAGCTTCTACCAGATTGTCGAAGACCATATAATGACTTCTTCAAATAACATACCATATTACCTTTATTCAGGTATTGCACTTGTTTTCTCGCTTTTCTTCCGATTTGGGAATCCTTCTCGCGATCAGCAATACTTTCCATGATTTCTTCCATCAGTTTTGGTGGTTCCATGAAGATTTCTTCCTCCAAAATTCCATTGAGGTAAGCTGTAGTTACGTCAAATTGATTCATTGACATTCCATGACGAGCAGCTAACGAAACCAACAATCTAATCGAACTCTGTCGTGCTACTGGAGCAAAAGTTTGATTAAAATGCACTCCTGGTTGTTGTGCAAATCCTTGTGCAACTAATCGAGCTTTACGTTTTTCCAAATTTCCTTCAGCTGTATATTTGTCTCTCAGCACAATGCGACTACCAATGACTTGTTTGCCTGTTGGTCTTGGAACGAGATCCCATGTGTCGTTCTTCAGTATGGACTTCATCTCTTCTACCATTGCATCAAACCACTCATTCGCATCAGGACCCGAAACTGCTTGTTTTAAGGGAACTTCAGATGTCAATGCCCAAACATCTAATTCAATAGAGTTGACTTCCTCCACATTCATCTTAAAAAGCTTTCTTGGTCTCCCTCGAGATCCTGTTCTTACTATTCTCGGCCTTCCTCTACTTCTTCCAGTAGGTCGTTCGCTTCTGGCCTCGTTCTCCCTTGTTTGGATTCCTTCCATATTTTCGCGTAATGGTTCATCTTCCGCTTCTATGATATCCAATATCGGTAGTACACCATCTTCATCAATGCTCAACATGTCTTCAGGAATGAATTCTTCAAGATTGTTCTGCACTGGTTCATGGTTTTCCAGGAAATGTACATCTCGGGAAATTTCGATTTTTCGCTGGCTAGGTACCCAAATTCTGTATCCTTTCGATTCTTCCGCGTAGCCCACAAAAATTCCATCCTTGGCCCTTGGTTCAAATTTTCCCTTTCCAGGTTCTCTGTTCAAAATGAACACTCGGCAACCAAATTCCTTAAAATGATTTATTTTTGGTTTTCGTCCGGTCCATGCTTCGTATGGCGTGATCCCATCAAGACTTTTTGTTGGACAACGATTTCTTATGTAATTGGCAGTATTTATGGCTTCTGCCCAAAATGATGAAGGCAATCCAGATTGCAGCAGTAAGCATCTTGCAGTATCTAATAAGCTTCTATTTTTCCTTTCTGCAATTCCATTCTGCTCAGGATTATAGGGTACAGTTAATCGTCTGGTGATACCATTTTTCTTCAAGTAACTGTCGAAATCGATGCTTGTGTATTCAGTACCATTGTCAGTTTGCAAGCACTTTACTTTTCTTTGCTTCTGCTTTTCGACCAATGCGATATATTCCTTCGTTTTTTCGAATACTTCCTGTTTCGAGTTCAGGAATCTTACCTCGCACCATCTCGTATGATCATCGATGAATTCGACAAAATATTTGGCTTTGCCATTCGACTCGATTCTCATTGGTCCGCATACATCAGAGTGTATAATTTCCAGTAATTCTGTTTTCCTCTCCGATTTCTTTGGAAAAGTTGATCTAGTCATTTTTCCTTGTACGCAGATGTCGCATCTGACATTCTCTTGGAGTTTCACTGATTCTATTCCTTTAACGATATTTTTTCGTTTCATTTCCATCAAGTCTTTCTCGTTTAAATGACCCAACCGTCTATGCCACGTTATTGTTTGTTCGGACGCTGATTGTGTAGATAATGCTGAATCCCAAGCCATACTACAATCTTCTTGTCCGTGTTCTCGCACATAATATAGTTCTCCGATTCGATCGGCCACTAGTTTTACGTTTCCATCTTTTCCAATTACTAATGCTTCATTTTTTTTGAATAGAACTTCGCAATTGTTATTCGTAATCTTGGAAACTGATAGTAGGTTCGCGCGCAAGTCCGGTACATGTAACGCGTCACTTAAAGAAACATTCTTAATTTCCCCGTATACATTCGCCGTGAATGCGGCTGTTCCTTTTGCGACAATTTCAGTAGATTCATTGTTCGCCAAGTTCAACGATCCGCGTTCGGTATTTTCTATATTCACGAAATCTTTCGCACTTTTGCAAATGTGAGACGTCGCACCACTGTCCAAGCACCATATCGTGTTTTTATTTTCCGAAAATGATTCTTCAGTGTTTAATGCACATAAACCGACGTTTTCCGCACATTTTGCGCTAGCGTGATTAACGTATTTCTTACTTTTACAGTCCGCAGCTTTGTGTCCGATTTCACGACATCTGTGGCACTTAAATTTAAATTCTAATTTAGTGTTCGTATTTCCACTTGTATTAGATTCATTTTTCATTTGTTTATTCCCGAACCGTGATTTGTTGTAATGTTTATTCGCGAACATTGCGTTTTGAACACGAGTGTCCTTTCTTCGAGCGTCGCTTTCCTCTATTATTTTAATTTTTAGCACTTCAGGTGTCGGTAATTCATCGCGAGACTCGATGGCACATCTAAAGTTATCGTAATCCGGAGGCAGACTATATAACAACATTATAGCAAGTAGATCGTTATTTATTTCAATATTCATCTCCTTTAATCTGTCTACGATATCAAAAAACTTAGATATATGAGTACGTACGTCCTCACCTGATTCCATATGATTCAGCGTTAATTGTTTTAATAGAGTCGCTTTTCGAGCTGGTCCTTTTGATTCATACGTTTCTTTCAGTTTCAACCAAATAGATTGTGAAGTTTGACAGCCTTTAATCTGCTTTAATTCCGATGGACTAATAGACAATATAATATCAGCTTTCGCAATACTATCGTTACGCTTCCACGTGTTTAATTTTTCCTCGGCTTCTTTATCACCTGTTTCTGCAGTAGGTTCCTTCAGATCTCCATTTACGTATGCCCATTTATCATTTTTAACTAACAAAGCTTCCATTTGTATCTTCCAAGTGTCATAATTTTCCTTGTTTAACGTGTCGATACGTAATAGGTTAGACGAACTCATTTTTCCCACGGCCACGAATACACAACAAAAACACTTGTTTTTCTTTCCGTATTATCGTACTGTTTTATCTCTCTCTGGGCACATAACCTGTTAGATAGGTTGCAGAGTGAAACGCATTTGTGGTTAATACGTATATTTAGATTAAGCTTACAGTTAAAGAACAAAATATATTACGCATACATGTAACCTCGATAAACTATTGTTCTACGCGACGCGAACACACGTGCACTTTATTCACTACTCTCATACGCAGTCGGCAGTACATCTTACGCGTCTAGGACTATAGACTGCATACTCACTTGTGTTCTGTGATGACGCCACGAACTACGACTCGCTTGTAATGCGACCGCACTCCAACACCATCATATCATATTCGGTGATGAATTTACATTCACAACAAACTGGATAATCTCTAGTCCAAATTGTCGCTTTGGGGCAAAGGAAAATCCCCATTTCAGAATGTGTTTAAATAGCCAGAAATTTAAGAAATTCAACGTATGGCGTGTGTTAATATTCAGTAAAGTAATTGCTCCATTTTTCCTGAAAGGAAGGCTGAACGCAAATTATTATTTGGAAATACTTTGTGAATATTTTTTGCCTCAACTGGAAGAAAATTTGGAATTTATAAGAAATATGATATTCCAACAATTTGGCTGCCCGACACATAACGAATTTCGAAACAGGATAGAAAAATGCGTTGACGTAGGAGGGACTCATGTTGAATAAAATTTTACTTTTTGTCATATACTCTGTATTAAGTCAAATAAAGATATTATTGATTTCCTCTGTTAAGCTCTTTCATTCCGGTACTTCAAAAAAGCTTAATTTATAAAAGTTTTTGATTTTTCAAATCTAGATTTTTGATTTTCTTGCATTGATTTTTGCATTTTTGATTTTCTTACAACAATATAGAATTTTCTCAGCGTGATTCGTATTTATATAACAGGTAAAAAACTTATGAACAAAGATTTTTTCGAAAAATTGAAAATAAGTTTTTTTCCAAGTATAGTTAAATCCACCCGCGAACACACTATGTACAGTGGAACTTCTCTAACTCGAACTTCTAAAACTCGACTTATTCCGTAAGTCGAATATTTTTGGCGAACAATGAAGTTTGAATATTATTATATAGTATTTTTGTCTCCCTAACTCGACTTTCTATTTCTCGACTTTTTCTATTACTCGACATAATATTCGAACACGTAGGTACACCTAACTCGACATTTTCGGGGAATTACGGAATTATCTCTTGGAATCAGCAATATGAACAGGCAGAAACGTGTGCTGGGTGCTTTCGGAAGTGCAGTTGTGTAGTACGCGTGACAAAGTGTACGGTAAATATGTCGAAGCGAAATTTAAAGTGTTTAACATTGAATGAAAAAATTAAATTAATAGCAGAGGTGGAAAAAGGGGAAAAGAAGAAGAAAGACATTGCGGAACAATTTGGGATCCCTCATAATACGCTATCGACAATTTTAAAAAATAAGGACAAACTTTTGGAAAGAAAAAATGATATGTTTAACAATAAACGAAAAAGGCTTAAAGTTTGTGTTAACGATGATATTGACGAAGCAATGTTCAAGTGGGTTAATACCGCACGTGCTAAAAATATTCCTCTTTCGGGGAGTTTAATTAGAGAAAAAGCGAAAGAATTTGCCGCTGCCTTGGGACGGGAAGAATTTTCAGCTAGTATAGGCTGGTTGGATAAGTTCAAGAGTCGACATAATATCGTCCAAATATCACTGTGCGGTGAAAGTGGTTCTGCAGATTTTCAATGTGGTGAAGAATAGCAGAAAAATGTTTTACCGACTTTAATCAGCCAGTATGAAAAAAATAATATATTTTCAATGCTGATGAGACGGGGCTTTTCTTCAAATGCTTGCCCAACAAAACCCTTGCATTTAAAGGACAAAAATGCTTTGGTGGTAAAAACAGCAAGGAAAGAGTAACGGTTATGGTTGGGAGTAACATGAGTGGTTCTGAAAAGCTAAAATTGCTTGTTATTGGGAAAACAAAACATCCACGTTGTTTTAAGGGTATAAAGTCACTGGAAATGGATTACGAATATAACAGAAAAGCGTGGATGACAAGTGAGATTTATGAAAAGTGGTTATTAAAGCTTGATAAGCAGTTTGCAGTCCAGAAGAGAAAAGTTTTGCTGTTCGTTGACAACTGTCCGGCGCACCCCAAAACCGTAGCAGGAAAGCTGAAGAATATTAAATTGGAGTATTTTCCTCCTAATCTAAATCAATCTTACAACCGATGGACCAGGGAATTATAAAAAATCTAAAGCAACATTACAGAAAACGGATTATTATGAAAATTTTGGCTCATTTGGAAGAGCCAACATTTACTTCAAATGTTTCTTTACTTGATGCAATTAAAGATCTAAACAAAGCATGGAATAACGACGTAAAGACGCAAACAATTGCAAATTGCTTCAGAAAGGCGGGCTTTGGTAAAGATGATTTAGTGCAGGATGCTAACCACTGGGATGAAGATGATATAATCCACTGTCTGAATTAAAAAATTGGTGGGTCTTATACAGAATTGCAATAAACACAAATGATGTTGAATTTGAGGAGTATGTTGATGTTGATCATGATGTGTCAACAATGGATTTCCCAAGTGATGAAGACATTTTAGAAAGTGTAATACAGCACCTTGCTCCTAATGAAATAGGTAAGTTTACCCATCCATGTTTTCTATGTTCCAAGATGCCAAATTTTATTATTGTCTTAGATACAGATGAAGACGAAGATACTAATGAAAACCAGACTGATACAACTGGCATACCTACACTCAACGAAGCGTTTTCTGCCATCGAAAACTTAAGAAGATTTGTTTCATCTAGGGAGAATGTGCCATATGCATTGCATGGTTCCTTAAATTTACTAGAAGATTTTATAACGAATGAAAAATGGCCCAGTGTAACTCAAAGAAAAATTACTGATTTTTTCAATAAAAATTTGATGCAGCTTTTTTGACGTTTTAACGAATTTTCTAAGTTACTAATATGTAGTATTAAATGTATAATACATATAAATAAACTTTAAGATTCAAATTTTACGTAATTTTCCGTAACTCGACATTTCCCTAACTCGACTTTTATTCCCTGTCCCTTGGAGGTTCGAGTTAGAAAAGTTCCACTGTATATATATATGTATATATATATATATATTTTTTTACAAAATGAAGTTATTTTCGTTTTTAAAATAAATCGATTTTTCTAAATCCATCTTATTTTTTGCCCGATATATCGATTCACACAAACGTATGGATAAAGATATCTTCTGCAAAAACTCAAAAAAGGTAATGAGCCATCAAAAAAATTCATAATTGGAGTAGACTGTGAAATTGGGTTGATACTTTAACCACTTCCACATAATGACATTTATTATTTGACAGTGAAACTATAAGTTTGTGTCAAATTTTTCAAAACTCTTATTAAGAAAATTGTTTGTGTTTAGATGTAAATGGACAACATTTTAAACAACTTCTGTAGCTATATGTAAATTTTGATTATTTCGATATTAAATACATTATTTGTTTTCTTTTTTGTTGTAGTATCATTTCAATGCCATAACCTTTTTTTACAATGAAACCAAATGAAACTGTCAAGCATCAAGTAATGTGTCATTATGTGGAAGTGGCTAAAGTACCAACTCAATTTCACAGTCTACTCCAATTATGAATTTTTTCGATGGCTCGTTATACGAGGTGCATTCAAGTTCTAAGGCCTCCGATTTTTTTTCTCCAGACTGGAAAGAGATAGAAGCATGTGCATTGTTTTAAAATGAGCGTGCGTTCGTTGTCAATACGTTGCAGATGGCAGCACTGTACGGCAGATGGAATTGTAGCGGCAGCGTCGAGAATGAGAACTGTTTTAGATACTTAAAATGGCTACGTTTTCCTTACCTGACCAGCGTGCAATCATTCGTTTTCTGAATTTGCGTGGTGTGACACCAATTGAAATTCATCGACAGTTGAAGGAGACATGTGGTGATGGAGTTATGGATGTGTCGAAAGTGCGTTCGTGGGTGCGACAGTTTAATGAAGGCAGAACATCGTGTGACAACAAACCGAAACAACCTCGGGCTCGCACAAGCCGGTCTGACGACATGATCGAGAAAGTGGAGAGACTTGTTTTGGGGGATCGCCGAATGACAGTTGAACAGATCGCCTCCAGTGTTAGCATTTCCGTGGGTTCTGTGCACACAATCCTGCATGACGACCTGAAAATGCGAAAAGTGTCCTCCAGGTGGGTGCCACGAATGCTGACGGACGACCACAAGGCTGCTCGTGTGGCATGTTGCCAAGCAATGTTGACGCGCAACCAAGGCATGAATGGGACTATCTTTTCGTCGATTGTGACAATGGATGAGACGTGGATGCCATTTTTCAATCCAGAAACAAAACGCCAGTCAGCTCAATGGAAGCACACAGATTCACCGCCACCAAAAAAATTTCGGGTAACCGCCAGTGCTCCCTACTCACCTGACCTGGCTCCTAGTGACTTTTGGCTGTTTCCAACAATGAAAGACACTGTCCGTGGCCGCACATTCACCAGCCGTGCTGCTATTGCTTCAGCGATTTTCCAGTGGTCGAAACAGACTCCTAAAGAAGCCTTCGCCGCGGCCATGGAATCATGGCGTCGACGTTGTGAAAAATGTGTACGTCTGCAGGGAGATTACGTCGAGAAGTAACACCAGTTTCATAGTTTTCGGGTGAATAGTTAGTTAGAAAAAAAATCGGAGGCCTTAGAACTTGAATGCACCTCGTAAAACCCCTTACCACAATTCATAATTGTGCCCTAAATACGTATTTAAACAACTAAGTTGTCATCATCAGTAGGTAAAACCACTAATCAAAGTGTTGAACATGGGGCACAGCACAGTAAAGCTAACACAGAATCGCTCACAACTTTACACGGCGTCCACGTATACACTGAATTTAAAACAAATACACAAACTAAAATTATGTCAACTTACACCTCTTAAGGAAACGGCAACACCATGTGTTTATTCTCACAAGATAGGACCGTTGTCCGAGTTAAACGTATTAATTTTGTTTTTAACGACATGAATGCTTTCGTATGCGTCGAGATCTCTGGGGTTGTTGATATTTTTGACAAGAGTTAACCCTTTTACCCTGACGTTATGATCCGTGTCCAATACATGGTTTTCGACGCTCGATTTTTCTGGTCTATTAAATTTAATATGTGATATGTGTTCTTTAAAACGGATTATTGAAAAACTTCATCCTCATATTCTTTTACTGAACAAGAATGTGCAACTTTGCTTGATCTTGAACGTGCTTTAAATTCAATTAAACTTGCTGTGAGTGTTTTGTGCCGCGAAGATGCAACGCTGATTTCAGCTGAAGCCACATTGCGTTTCATGATAAGTAAATTGGAAAAGCAAAACACGACACTAAGGAACGAAATGGTAACGTCGGATAAATGAACGCCGAACTTCAATGACAAGTGTGATGCTTTACTTAGAGAATCCAAAGAAATATATGATAGAGCGATACTAAGAAAGGAAATTCAGAGTTTAATCCAGCGGCTAGCATTACAACAACCAGCTCAAAAGGACGAGGTTGAGCAAGTTAGAGACGCTGATGATGAAAGCGACTTTCCTTTGCCCCGTATGGTGACAAGTCGTAAAACCTCGCCGTGTACATTGGAAGATGAATTAGAACGCAGCCTTCGCACTGAATGGGTAGCAGAGACTTCATCTGCTTCTGCGCCCACCCAAGTAAGCTCTTTAGATCTAGGCCTTATAACAAAACGTGAGATGACACTCTTGGAATGCGGCGACAACAGAGGAAAATATTTAGAAGCTGCTTATATCTACGTAAAGGTAATTCCTCTAACAAATGACGAAGCCGAGCGCGCGATTTGCTGCCACTGGGTACTTCTGCAATCAAATCAGGTCAAATTTACACGATCAAACTTTGAATACTTTATCATTTATCCGAAAATATTTCCAAAAGAAATCTTAATAATTTTTCTTAATTATTTTTAATAATAGTAAATGCTATTTTTATTTGAATTGAATTTAGTTGTCTTTTATTGCATAATTAAAACTTCTGGTACTTAATTTTCTTAGCAACTGAAAAAAGCATCGTCATAGTTTGTAATCCCGCAATTCCTGCTGATCCGCGGTATTGAGGACGTCAGTCCTGCGGGCTTGCGGGATGGAAGTTTCGATACGGGATTGGATTCTCTAGTCCTATCCTCCATGCAGTTGTCTTTTTTCTTAGAAAAGAGGTAGAAAAAGTTGAGGGCGTGAGAATAAACACATGGTGTTGTCGTTTCCTTAAAAGGGGTAAATTGACGTAATTTTAATTTGTGTATTTGTTTTAAATTCAGTGTATGTATACGTGGACGCCGTGTAAAGTTGTGCGCGATTCTGTGTTAGCTTTATTGTGCTCCATGTTCAACACTTTGATTAGTGGTTTTACCTACTGATGACGACAACTTAGTTGTCGAAGTACGTATTTAGGATACGATTACACAAGTTTACAAATTCCGGTCAACTTTTGGATCAGAGCAGATGAGAACAAATCTTGACGTTATTTGAGGTGCTGAATTTAAATCCGGGTTTCGGTTTTCAAAATTGGTTCTACTTTGTGAGTTCGTGCATGTTGGCAGCACTGCGCTATCATAATGACAGTCAGCTGTTGGCGTCGCTAGAAACAATATTTAATTTGTATTTTTAAAGTTTTTTTTTGAATCCAAAACGTGTGAAAATGCAAAGACAGAATTGTAAAGTTGATTCAAAGTGTTTTTGTTATGTTTGCGGATGTTATATGATCAGAAAAAGTGGCAAAGTTATTACTAATGTGAGCAGAAATGCATATTTTTATTATTTTGGTTTCTCTGTATCAAACACTCACAAGCCGTGGGTACCGAAATTGTTTTGTAACGCGTGTAGCACAATATTATACAAGTGGTCACGCGGTAAAAAGTATGTTTTTCATTTTCATTGCCAATGTTATGGAGAGAGCCGAAAAATCATGTAGATGATTGTTACTTTTGCTTGATGAATGTCGTCGGTGTAAATGCAAAAAACTATCAAAATATAAATATCCTGAAGTATCATCAGTGTCTAAGCCAGTTCCCCGTGCGAGCAATGATCCTTTGCCAATTTGTCCAGGTACGAGTGCAAATTACATGGAAACTTGTAGTTCATCACCGACGAACAGTGGAAGCGATTTTAACATGGAGGAAAAACATTTAGTTTCGCAAAGTGAACTCAATGATTTGGTTCGTGATTTGAATTTATCGAAACAAAAATCAGAATTGCTCGAATCACGGATGCAGGAGTGGAAATATCTTGACACTCAAACAAAAGTCACTGTATATAGAACCAGAAATGAGGCGCTTTTACCGTTTTTCAAAAAAGAGGAGAATATATGCTTCTGCTATGACATCAACGGTTTGTTTGATGCGATGAATACACCATACGATGTAAATGAATGGCGTTTGTTCATAGATGGTTCAAAATACAGCCTGAAAGCTGCTCTGATACACATTGGAAATATAAAACCATCAATTCCGATTGCTCATGCAGTACAAACGAAGGAATGCTACGATACAATATGTAAAATTTTTACCAAGATAAAATATAAAGAGCATAAATGGAAAATTTGTGGCGATTTGAAGGTTTGAAAATAAATTTCAATTCAAATTTAAAGAATAAATGATTTATATACTATTCCTACAGGTTATTGGTCTCTTGATTGGGATGCAATCTGGTTTTACCAAATTTTGCTGTTTTTTGTGTCTGTGGGATAGCCGTGCAACTGACCAACATTATGTGAAAAAAGATTGGCCAAGCCGTACTAATTATGAACCAGGAAAACAAAAGGTCTCTTCTATACCACTTGTGAACCCACAGAACATTTTCTTGCCACCTCTCCACATAAAGCTTGGCCTTATCAAAAACTTTGTCAAAGCGCTCGACCGTGAAGGACCGGCTTTTGAGTACTTGACCAAGTTATTTCCCAAGTTGTCGTACGCCAAAATCAAAGAGAGAATATTTGTCGGACCTGATATTCGAAAATTAATGGCCGACAGAAACTTTACAAAATGTTTAACGCCCAATGAAGCAGCAGCATGGGTATCATTTCAAGATGTTGTTCACAACTTTCAAACCAGTGTAACACTTGAACGCACAAAAACACTCACAGAAGGATCGGTAACCGCAAATCCCCGGATTTCAAGCAGATAATCGACAGTTTGTTGCAAAATTATTGCAAGATTGGAGCTCGAATGTCTCTAAAAATACATTTTCTGCATTCCCATCTCGAATTTTTTCCTGAAAACTTGGGTGATACAAGAGACGAGCAAGGAGAGCGACTACACCAAGATTTGGCGAAAATCGAAAAACGATACCAAGGATTTTGGGACGAGGGCATGATGAGCGACTACTGTTGGACTTTAATGCGTGAAACAGATCCCAAACAGTACAAGCGACTCGTTCGACTGCTCTTCATTTCTAATTTAGCACTTTTTAATGAATAAAATGGAGATTAATTGTCAAAAATTGTAAAAATTGTGTTTATTTAATATCTCGAAAACTAGAACCAAAATCAAAAAACGGAGTGCAGATTCGGATTCAGCGCCCCAAATAACCATAGAAACAGCTTTTGGTTGCTTAGATCCAAAACCGTGTATACTTGTGTTATTAGAGGCTGGATTTTATGCAAAATGCATATTTGTTGTTTTTTGGTATATTCCTTCTATACTGTGTACTTATCCATTTTCCACCCTCAGAATACGTTTTTTACCATTTTTTTTAGTGCATATAATGCGTATTTGGACACTTTACCATAACTGCATATGCACGTACATATTTCATAATTATTTTGCATATTTATGCATATATTCGCCATTTTCATAAGAACCATAATAAAATCTGATATTTAAAGATATTTAATTTGTTTGTGTAAACGTGAAGGGATTAGCATTCCTTCAACTTTGCATTAATGACTCATTAAAAGTCCATCTCATTAATAATGAGATGGACTTTCCCAAAAATAGGATTTAACTGTACTGATAATCGGCTTACAGTGCAATTAGAACTTACGTAAGAAATCCTTTTCAGAAATGTAGGTATTAATGCAGGTACATATATTATACCGTACGACTAATATCAATATAAGAAAAAGAAATAATTTCCTTCATAGTTTGTTCATTCGTAAACGTGTTAAGGTCTGTGCTATTTCGTGAAACAAAAGTGAATTAAAAATTTTTGAAAATGCCGAAGATAGCTAAAGCGAAGTCAGCTCTAATAAAAAAATTGGATAAGTGATTGCAGTGCACTAAAAATTATTGACGAAGAAACTGTTTTGTGCACACTCTGCGACAAAAGGGTAAGTTGAATGTTGAAATATTTTGTCAATAACAAGTTCTACAATTATGAGAATTTTTTTTGTGTGTTCATAAATATAATGAAACAATTTCATAATAAATTATTATTAGATATGTTTAATTTTATGTTCTTTAAAGTTAATATATCTTTGTAATATTTCTTTGTCATAAACACCAAAATAACCAAAATCAATCAAATTTAAACAACTGGAGAACTTTACAAAACCAGACAATTTATTTTTCTAGTTTTTGTAGTAATATAGTAATTAATAATTATTATTATAACTGAATGTTAAAAATATATATTTGTTACACAGATTACCTGCCAGAAGAAATTTCAAGTAGTGCAACATTTGAACACAACATTTCATCAGAACAGGGTTTCTGAAAATTTGAATAAACCGCGGCAGCAACTTTTGTAGGAAAGTTTTCTCTATAATTCGAAGAATCCACAAGAAGCATTTTCCAAAGATTTGTGTAATCTTTTTGTGGGTTGTAATATTCCTTTACATAAATTGGACAGTCCGATATTTCAAGAATTCCTGAAAACTTATTGCAAAGTCGATGATAAACCCATTTATGTACCCAGTTCCTTAACTCTACGCAAGAAATACATCAACGAAATTTATGAAGATGTTACCGATGGTATTAGAAAGGAGTTGAAAAACCAAAATCTTTGGGTCTCTGTTGATGAAACTACCGACACGAAGGGCCGTCAGGTTGCTAATTTGATTATTGGAACCTTAAATGGTTCAACTCAATCTAAAAGACATTTAATTAATGTAGGTAATTTAGACAAAACAAATCATGTTACCATAGCCAGGTTTATTAATGAGTCCTTAGCGAATTTCTTTTTACCCGACAAAGTACCTTTTGAAAAATTTCTGTTAATGGTAACTGACGCCGCTTCGTATACGTTAAAATCAGCTCAAAGTCTGAAAATTTTTTTTCCCAATTTAATCCATTGTACTTGTTTAGCTCATGGTTTAAATAGGGTTGCTGAAAAAGTTAGATTAGAGTTTCCATATGTAAATAATTTGATTAGTATTATCAAAAAAGTATTTTTAAAAGCGCCCTTACGAGTGCAATTATATAACGAAATGCTTCCCGGCATTCCATTGTCACCAGAACCTATCTTAACAAGATGGGGAACATGGGTTAAATGTGCTGTGTTTCTTGCCGATAATTAAGAAGGCATCAAAAATGTTGTAACTCAATTTGATTCAGCAACCAGTCTTGCCATAGAAAAGTGTAACGTAATTTTCAATAATTCGACAATACAAAATCAGCTATCATATATTAAATCTAATTTTGCGATAATTTAGCAGGCAATTACTAGATTAGAAGATGGAAATTTATCTTTAAATGATGGTGTTGGCATTGTAAATGATATTGAAGAGAAAATTGGAAAAGTCAACGGATTGACTGGAAAAAGAATTAAAGAAAAATTAGCCGCAATTCTAAGCAAAAATGGAGGTTTTGTTACATTAAAATCTATAAATAATGTAAATAATGCCAATTTTAATGAAGACATTAATATAAGCCCCTCATTAATACCTAGTTTTAAGAATGCACCGATCACATCTTGCGATGTTGAAAGAACATTTTCCCAATATAAACATATACTTACAGATCGTAGACATAATTTAACTATGGAAAATTTAAAGAAATATATGGTTATTTATTGTAATAAATAAATATATAATTTGTAAATACGACAATTTATTGTAATAAATAAATATACAATTTGTAAATACGACAGATGAATTTTAATTTCCTAAAACATAATAAATACACTCGGGAGCAAAAAAATCGACTCAGACTGCACACTCGCATTAAATTACCTCTGGCACAAAAACTAACACTTAAATTCCACTTTTGCTTTCAAAATCTTTAAGTTCAGGATCTTAGCTTTAAAATGAGTGCATATTCTTTTAACTTACGCTTCTTATACACTTAGACTACCCTACAATTTGTTGTGATCGATAATCACAAGATTTTGTATAAGTTGACATCATTTTTCTTTGCAGGCCAGTAGGTCGTTTAAAAGGCTTTCTACCTTATCAACCCGTATTAGTTGGCTGTCAAACGTCAACCGGTATACATTTCCGTCAGCTACATTTAGGAATATTAGCTGCTAATGGATACTACAACCGAAGTAGCGGCTCAAGCGGTTGCATTATTGCAACAAGGCCATAATCAACGGGAAGTCGCTCGTGTGCTGCACATGAGTCAGTCTGCCGTGTCAAGAGTTTACCGAAGATACCAGGAGAATGGTAGCTTTCATCGAAGAAGAGGTTCCGGCAGAAAGCGGTTCACAGTAATGAGAAATGACCGTTTCATTGTCCAGAGCTCTTTAAGAAATCGGGCTCTCACCGACGTACAAATTCAACGGGAGCTTCAGAGAAACGCGGGTAGTGGCTGTCAGTCGGTGGACAGTCAGAAGACGACTCAAGGCAGCTAACCTTAGTCCAAAAAGGCCAGCTACGGGTCCAAAATTGACCCCAGCCCATCGAGCAGCTCGTCTCTGTTTCGCAAGAGAGCATGTTGATTGGACAAACGAGCAATGGCGCTCTGTACTGTTCTCGGATGAAAGCAGAGTGTGTTTGCACGGCAGTGTCAGAAGAGGAAAAGTATACAGAAGGCCGGGAGAAAGATTCGCACAATGCTGCATAACAGAAAAGGTGGCTTTTGGAGGAGGTTCCTGTATGGTGTGGGCTGGCATTTCTATGGACGCAAAAACCGAGCTGGTTTTTATTGAAACCGGCGGCCGACCAGGAGGTTTGACTGCGAACCGATACATCCAAGAAATTCTAGAGAACCATGTCGTTCCTTACGTTGGTTTTATCGGGGAAACCTTCATTCTCATGCAAGATAATGCCCGTCCACACAGTGCAGTTTCCGTAAGGCATTACTTGCAAGAACTTGAAATACGAGTTATGGACTGGCCGGCGCGCAGCCCGGACTTGAATCCTATTGAACACCTGTGGGATGAACTCAAAAGGAAAATTCGGGCTTGAAATCCTGCACCAGTTACGAGAGCTGAACTTCAAGCAGCACTTACCGAAGAATGGGACGCTATCCCGCAAGACAGCTTAACTTATTCATTAATTAATTAATTAATTAAACTTATTCATTCCATGAAGAACCGTTTACAAGCGGTAATTAGGGCTAGGGGCGGTAACACTAAATATTGTTAATGTTTTTTGAAAATAAAAATAAAAATGTACTTGATATTACCTAGTCTATTCTTTTAAGTTTTCCGCATCTGTTTTGAAGTTTTAACATCCTAAAACATAACTTTATTTTTTCAAAGAAAAAAAATGTAACTTAGAAGAAATGCACTCATTTTTATGTTAAGATCTTGAACTTAAAGGTTTGAAAAGCAAAACTGGAATTTATGTTATATTTTTTGTGCCTGGGACATTTTACTGCGAGAGTGCGGTCTGAGTCGATTTTTTTGCTCCCGAGTGTAAATGCACATCATAAGTGCATATTGCATATTGTAAGTGCATATTTAGGGATTTTTTAAGTACATATTGCATGCATATCTGGCAAACTTTTTAGTGCATATTTTCCAGTCTCTAACGATTATTAATAGCTGCAAGGGGTTTTACACCTTTTTTGAGTTTTTACTTACAGTCTCCAAAGAAAGACTTTTCCATATTTTTTGTGATATAAGTGGGCATTTCTATAGTGTACTGCTTACAACAATCACTTATAGACTGACAGTTGGCACTCGAATACAACTAGGGGAGCGATGCAATAGTGAGAGATCGAAGGCTCCCACAGCATACGGTTTGCTGGGATTATACCGGTATACCTATATCGATAAATAAAAAATAAGATAACTAAACCACACAGAAAATATTGTAATGTCTTTATTGTAATACAAATTCTAATATATTGGAATATATCAAATAAAACAAAACAAATTCACGATAAAAAACTACATTACTATGAATAATTATATGGAAGAAGAAATATTAATGTCTAGATCCTATTCATACAGTATTTCCAAAAAAAAAATCCTACAGTCCAATATGCTTATTAACTATATACTTAGGTATTTATAGAAAACGTAAAAGCTCAAGAGATATGCTTTTTTCTTTAGTTTTATCAAAATAAAAACCAATTGTCAACTATGTAAAACGTAAATCAAACCGCAACCGGTTAATTGACGCAACCAAAATTCCTTTTAATTATACAGTACTTAATATGATTGTTCTTTTTATGTTAAATTATGATACGTGTCTTAATTACGTGTTTGAAACAAACACACCTGTTCGACATATTCGTTTAAATGTTTGACGCAAACACAATAACGTATCGCACGTGTTAGAACGGTTAGAACCGACGCCCCGGGCCTGATGGCGCGCCTCTACGTGGTGCTGACCCACCTCCGCTCGCATAACTAAAAATAAGATAACACAAGTCATAAACAGTGTGCCCTCTGAAAGTGAGGATCGTTTAATACAGTATGTCCATAAAGTGCGTGGCGTGAGAAACAAATAAAAATTTAATCAAATTATGGAAACTCAATTCTACAGATACACATCGAAAACTGATAAAAAATATGTATTTAAATTAAAGACAAGGCATCAAAATTAACGTATTGAAATCGTAATCTTAAAATATGAAAAGTAATATTTATTAATTTTGAAACGATACAATTTCTGCTCCTTTCTTTACAGGCGTACTGTATGTTACAAATAAGATCGTCCCATTGTATTGTACTAACAGTGTATTAGATATTAGCTCTATTAAGTGATAAACAAACAAACAAAATAAACAAAACAAAATGGGGTATGTTCTTTTCAAAACTTTAATTTGATTTACAAACAAAATAATCTATAAAAACAAAAGATTTTTGCGTTAAGACAGTATTCATATTGTCTATAAACATTATAAATTAATAACAAACTAATTCCATGTGCATAATTCCATAATAAAATTAATAAAATGGTTATTTATTTTATTTGCTAATATCCGTGGACACACCCATTCAAACGCGATGCTTATCAAACTGCCAATAAACCCGTGTGCTGTAGGTATCTAGTGTACCGGATTTTTCATTCAGACATGGGGCTAACGTTAGTATTTGAAATCGAAATGGGCGCCCCTTAATTAGTAATATTAGGTAACAATTTACCTAATTTTTCTTTAATTATCATCGCATCTAAGTGTGGTTGACTCAACTCATGTCTTTTTATTAATTTGTGTGAATTATTTAGATCAGCAAACCCATTTTTATTCCACAAATTTTTCTCGCTTGAAAATAAAATACATGGCCAGCCAAACAACACAATTGCTCACAAATATCAAGATGGTGAAGTATATTTTACTAGAGATCACTTGATACTATTACTCAAAATAGTCGTTCGAGACAAGCACCCCCTCAGCCCTTCTGCGTTTCTGAATACCATAAAGCTCACTCAGCGTGACTGGAGTGTTCATTCAACTCAACTAGCTTCCTGAATTTCGCACTACTTCTGAGAGAAAAAAATATTTCCAGAATTGTAAAAAATGTAAAGATTTTAAAGGCGATAGCTTTTAAAAGCAATACCGAACTAATTTGTTTTTTTTTTCTTTCAGGGGTTCACTAAAAACTTTGTAGCAACTCGCGCAGAATCTTCATAAAATTGTGACAAAAATATTTAAAACTATCTTGAACTATTTGTTTTAATAGGTTGCTTTATATTATAAAAACTTTCAGAGGGCGATAAGCTAAAAAAAAAAGTATACAAAAAAGCCAAAAAATTCAACCTGAGCAATTAATGAAAAATATAACGTATTACTTTGAACGAAACAATTATATCCAAGAGACTATGCTATATAAAAATACCAAGCATAGGAAACTTTCATTGCAAATAAGTCTTTCGTTGATTGTACTCATGAAAACTAATTTATTGCCCTGATATGATTTGTTTTAGCAATATTTTTGCAGTACAACGAACGTATGTTATGCAAAAGAACATTCCCCATTTGTTTACTACAAAATATTTTATTCCAAACACAAGTATAAATTGCTTGAATCTATCCCATTTCCAAATTTATGTCAGAAATTTTTCGCGTAATTATACTCCAAGTGAAATCAATATTTCAACGACAGCGCTTGCTTTATTCGTACGAAAATATAAGCAAAAACGAGCGATACAAATGTGTCAGGCCGCATTTATTTCTTTACTACAAATAAAAAAATCGAAACAGTTTCCGAATTACAACAAGAAACGTTCGCACGTTTTATTAAAACTTTACGATCATTACATAATATACCATATAATAAATACGTTTTATCAAAAATTTCTTTGTAATTCTGAAGGCATATACGAATTATTAATATAGGTCTTTCACGATAATAGACGAGTCACGCAACAAATGGTTACTTCGGGCCAAGTAACATTTAAATTACAATAATACCTAATAATCCTGGTAATTCTCTCGATTAAGTGAACATACTATGGAACTGAGCATAGTTGCCAGCTTGGATTTTGTCAAATGTCATTCGAATTAGTTCATGTTCATCCATTCAGTGTAAATGATGACTAAAACTAATATCTCATATTGATATTGTTTGCTTTTTACGAGGGAAGATCAGTAAGTACCCGTGTTTGAAGACAGGTGGCTCTGCTGAGGGAAGTTGGCATTACCGTCGTGTACTACCATCTGTCAGACAACACCATAATAAATTTCAGACTGATTCATAGGTTAGTTTTTATTTGGCAGCTAGTTGTATCACACGTGTTTCGTGTTTCTCGATAAAATGGAAAAAGAGCAATATCGATCCGTAATTCGCTTTTTATTTTTGGATGGAAAAACATGCGAAGAAATAAAAGCGAAGTTGGATGCTGTCTATGGGGACCCTTCACCATCTATGACAACCGTAAGATATTGGTTCAACGAATTTAAACGTGGTCGTACATCTGTTTTTGATGAGGAGCGCCCAGGCCGCCCGGCAGACGTGGTTACCGAGGAAATCGTTGAAAAGGTCCACGACATGATTCTCGCTGATCGCCGAACGAAAGTGCGCGAAGTAGCAGAGGCCGTAGGCGTGTCGTACGGAACGGCAATTAATATTTTACATGATAAGTTATCGGTGAAAAAGGTGTGGGCCCGATGGGTGCCGCGATTGCTTACGGTGGACAACAAGCGGATACGGTTGTCAATGTCAAAGCAGTGTTTGGACCTCTTTAAGAGAAATTCGCAGGAATTTTTGCGTCGAGTCGTCACCGTTGATGAAACCTGGATCCATTATTATACGCCAGAGTCCAAGCGACACTCAAAACAATGGATTTTTCGGAGTGAATCTGCTCCGAAGAAGGCAAAGACGGTCCCATCGGCCGGAAAGGTCATGGCCACGATTTTTTGGGATTCCAACGGAATAATCCTCATGGACTTTTTGCAGAAAGGAAGAACGGTCACGGGGCAGTACTACAGTGAATTATTGGACCGATTCGATATAAAATTGAAGGAGACACGGCCCCATTTGGCTAAGAAAAAAGTGCTGCTTCACCACGATAATGCACCAGCACATTCATCCAGAATTGTCACGGCAAAGTTGCATGAACTGCACTACGAATTGCTGCCGCACCCACCGTACTCGCCTGACTTGGCTCCCTGCGACTTCTTTCTGTTCCCCAACATGAAAACGTGGCTAAATAAATTCATGTATAGCAAGCGCCAATTAAGTTGGCGCGAGGAGGGGGTGCGCAGAAGCCGTTCTTAAAAACGTCCACCACCACTACTCAAGTAATTGTCAGAATACATTTGTCATTGACGTTTGACGGAACATAATATCTTTGCTAGGGGATCATAAAGTGATACACGCTCAAAGGTTAGAATTATCTGACATTTTATGTAAAACCAAATACAAATCTCCCCACTACTTCTAATCCTGCGACAACTTAATTAGCGTTTGCTATACTTTGATTTTGTTTGTATATATAATAAAGTAAATTAAAGCAGATTAATAGAAGTTGTTAATATTTTAAAATGACAAACCTAATCTCATAGATTATTTACTAACAGCTGACCCAAAGCAATGTAGATTTGTCAACCCTGTTTTCTAACTGTTTATCACATGACTCGTCTGTTATCGTGAAAGACCTATACAAACAATTGTACAGATTCACACTGTACAGTCGATCGATATTAAACATTTCAATAACTTTGCATTCCACACCAAAATAAATACTAAACTGAGTATGTACTTTCGCAACGATGTCATCTTCAGTAGCACTGCTGCCAAACTACAATTTATAAAGTATTTCTTTGCAGTTCGTACTGCTCTAAGTGCGAACCCCAAATTGTACTTTATCTCTTTAAAACGCACATAAATAAGCGCTCTATTATACTACATACGTTAGTCATTTTAAGGTATTCTTATGTCTTAAATTTGGCCTTGGACTGAAAAGAAATACTTTATGAACTATACGTATACAGTTTAGTATTGGAACGGGGTGCCGTGTCAAGTTTCTAAAATGTTTAGTGAGAAATCCCAGTCAATAACGAGCCTATATTTTTGCTTAACTACGAAAACATTTGAGCAATTATTTGTTTTACATAAACATGAAAACTATTACTTCGGTTAGATTATTGGACAAAAACTTTCGATTTATGATTATTACTGTGAAACGCAAAACATTGTACAGATTCCAAAAAATCAAACTACGAAGCTAATTTAAGAGATCACTGTACAATCATCTTCCGAGTTTAACGATTTAATCATTGCATTTTAAACAACGAAATGTTAGAAGATGTAAAATGACATGCCCGACTTCTGAATTTGACGTTAATAACAAAACGAAAATTACGACAGCCACACAGTAAAATGCAGAAGATTATACTGCAAAAACGCCAACCGCAAAAACCCATGAGGTTTCGATTTTAGACTCTATTGTTATCTTCAATTAATATAATTCCACTTGAGCAACCTAAAAAGACGTTCAGAGAACAAAACGATGGCATAGATTTAAATATTTGGTTGTTTTCATAGTGAACAGCTTAACAAATGCCCACGCATGGCGACAGAGGGAGCTACTGAGTCAGAATTTATAGTACGCATATTTATTCCACAAAGAGACAAATACTTCGTCGTCTAGTAAAGTAAACGGTAGATTACATACAATAAGGTTAATACAAATCAAATTAAAATATTTCACTGGCTCGTCCAGGGCTCTTTTTATAAGAACACATTAGAGGCAAATTACAAACTAGACATTGAATTGTTTGCGCCATCATAAATTAAATCCGGCATATCTGCAATGAAACTTTTAACTATGTCCGACATTGGTAATTTTGGCAAAGTTCGTAACTGCAACATGTTTAGAGCAAGCAAACGTACAACAATAAAATAGTAGTTACAGCAACCTATACGTACGAATTAATAAAGAGTACATTCCACATAGACATCAGCTCTAGTCCCCGGTTGAAGCTGTACTGAAGGGTGTAGCGATTGCGGCGCCTAAATAATGTCGCGCGCAGGTCACAATTGCCTCTAATAATAAGTCTAACTATATTTTATATTTATTACGTCTTTACATTTAGAATTTTAAAAATGTCCATTTTAGTTGTTGAGGAGTGCTTTATTTAGAAAAAAAAATATATGTATTTCTGACATTCATTTGAAAACAGTTTCTGTACTTATTTTAACAAAGAACACCACACAAATCCCCATTCTTATAGTCAATTACACTCATACATATGGAAAAGATATTAGGTGAGGTATTATTGTTTACTTATATGCCCGTAATTGTCTTAATTTAAATAAACGCACTAAAAGGTTACTGTTACTGTTTTACATCGAATAATGCAATATTATATAACGCTAAGGATGTTTAATATATTTAATTAAGCTGCGCTACCGTCAATAGTATTCTTCATTGTACATTTTAGACCTGGAAGTAAATATAATTAAATAGTAGTATTTATAAACAGCATACTCAATTGTACATCATAATTTATTGTGAAATTAAATCGAACGTCTTTTTTCCGAATATCAAAAATTATTTGTTCTTTAATATCTATCGTGGCGTAGGCACACATTAAAATATCCGCTTTTAACGTCCGTAATCTCTCCTAAATATGTATATTTAAGCTTAAACGAAAAGGCTTGTATTACCGCAAAGGAGAATATAATTATTGCGAAAACTCTACGCATATTTTCTTTTAGAAATTTACCGTATTTGCGCTAGCCATTATCAGCAGTTACAAACGATATTAAAAATATAATGGTCGCAGACCAGCGTATTTGTCAGAAAAATTAACCGCCAAAACGATTACAATCTACTTATTTTCCGTTAGTGTCCACTAAAAATTTTAACCGTACGAATTTTTTTGTTTATAAATATTAAACCTAGATGAACTTTGATTTGGAAAATAGTTTTTCTACAATCGTTAAGAAATTCAACATTTCCACACGCAAATTGAGTGCGGGAAATAACCAATTCCCGCATTAGTGCGGGAATGTTAAAAAATCAAAAATACAGATTGTACCTACTCACATTTGAGATTTATTATTATACAAGTGTCCCGTATCGTTATGTTCAAATTTTAGGAGTGTAAAGTAGACTTCATTTCAAGTAACAAAATCGCAAAACTTGTATATCCATTTTTATTTGTTTCAAAGTTACAGATCTATGAATATGATTGTCAGATCATGAAAAAAAAATGTAATCCTAAAGTCAATACAAACTAATTTTATTTAAAAAAAAGTTATACGATTCAATAACAGGCTGTGATTGTTAACGTCGCATAATAAAATTTTTAAAGACGTGTCGTAGTGCATATAGTAATTTGTTGGAGATCTACAAAAAAGAGTACTGGAAATTGATTTATGATAAAAAAGGTTCTTACTTATTTCGTAAGTGCTGAACCATGAATATCATACAATAAACAAATGTTCAGATGACTGTTAACGTTGCATTTTTTAATAAAGGATTACATTACGTTTCAGTTCATACAACAGCTTATTAGTGAGTGGACACGTTTTCTTTATTCAAAATGCCTTACCGATTTTCTTCTCAAGAGTATGCGGACATGCCTTTTGTGTATGGCTACTGTAACGATAGTGCACGTCAAGCAGTTATTAAATATCGAAATCGGTTTCCCGATAGGCGCATTCCTCATTACAGAACGTTTCTCTAAGTACACAGACAATTTCGGGAATGCGGACTGCGTGATTATCTTTTCGACAGAGGAGTAAGTTTGCCATCAGACTTAGAGGAAGAAACAGTAGCTATTGTTACAAGAGATCCAACTCTCAGTGCACGTCGAATCGCTAGACAACTAGGAGTGCCACGAACGACAGTTTGGCAAATTTTAAAACGTGAGGGCTTATACCCATATCACTATCGCAGGGGACACGGTTTGCTTGAGGCAGACCACTATGCTCCTCTAGTTTATTCTACCTGGATATTAAGACAGTCGGCTTCATTTTAATTTCTCAGAACAGTCCTCTGGACAGATGAATCTACGTTCACGAGAAGTGGTGTTACAAATCTGAGAAACCTGCACAGGTGGTCATCAGAAAATCCCAAAGCTATACGCCCATCTAAATTTCAACATGTATTTTCTATTAACGTTTGGGCGGCCCTAATCGATGACTTGTTGATTGGTCCTGTCGTTCTTCCTGGGAGGTTAAATGCGGACAATTACCTTCAATTTCTTATTGACGAACTGCCAGACGCGCAAGTTTCGAACACAACAGAAGAGTTGTTGGATCGTATTCACCTGGCTGCCGAGCAATTCCGACAAAACAAGTTTGAAAATCGAATAAGTACTTCTTCTGTTAGCTTACGGGCACAAGCCTGCATTCAACAAGGTGGTGGACATTTCGAAAATATTATTAATTGAACTTTTTTAAATAAAATCAGATTTTATTGACTATAGGATTATATTTTTTTTCATGATCTGATAATCGCATTCATAGATCTGGAACTTTGAAACAAATAAAAATGGATATACAAGTTTTGCGTTTTTGTTACTTGAAATTAAAGTCTACTTTACACTTGAATTTGAACATAACGATACGGGACACCTGTATAACCATATATTGACGTTCTAACTTCGATATTTGGTTGAAAAGGGGAGTCGAAATGTAGTCATTCTAATGACTATATTTCGACTCCCCTTTTCATCCTCCATCTCCCACGTCATCATTTCTCAATTAAAATTGGTCGAAATGACTTAGAATAGCCCCCGCCTCTCCAGGTGATGTAAATGTTATAGTAAGTAATGGTAGTAAGAGAAAGTCACTATTTTATGGTTGGCATTAACTGGATAACTTCAATAAAATATTTGATCGTGTAATTTTTCAATAAATTCGTGAACTTCTTCATGAATATATTCATGCATTTCTTTAACCGTGTAAAACCACATTAAGAGGGGAGAAACTTAGCAATCACATAAAGAATATCTGTATGTAGATATCAGTTCAATTCTTTCGACATTGCCATGTTTTAGTAAAAGAGTAGTAGAAAGAGTGAAGTGGTTGGTGTGCTATTGGAATTTATTTTTAAACGATCACAATGTTATCAACATATCCATAACGCAAATCACAAATAGAAACAGCGCGGTCAAGAATTCTATACCTAATTTGTAATGGATTTAATACTTTTGATGAGTATTTGTAGCATTACATTTAATAACATTCAAAAAGGAGCAGTTTTGTAAGTTTTGGGACAAATATAACCCCGACTGGAAATTGCCAAGTGAATCAACATTTCGAAATTATTTACCATCTGTGAGTGAAAGAATAGAAAGTATTCAGCATGAGGTACACGGTAAAAAAATTGTGGCTGATCGAAGATGAATCAACAGATTCAAAGAAAAACTTAGTGGTATATATTGTAGTTAAAATAATTAAAACCAACTGGTTCATTACCTCCATATTTAATAGCCAGTAAAAGACTGCAATCGTATACTGGTGAAACTATTAAGATACTTTCCAAACATTTTGCTAACCCAAGTGTTAATGTTTGTGTTTGGAATGCAGGGATATATGGTGTTGTGGGATAGCCAACCGAACTCAATAACAGCCGTAAACGATAGTCTGACTCGATGTATTCAACAGTGCGGACGAATGTATTACGCAGCGTGGTAATGCCGAACGAAGGACGTGGTAGAAACCGGCTATTGGTCGATAAAGTAAACTTATTACCTACTACAGTAGTTGCCGCATATTGTAGCTTCGATAATTATTATATTTACCGCGTAAGTTCTCAATCTGTGAAATGTGCATACATCCACACAGTACAATAGCTCGGGTCTAACTATTCTCACTGCTACTATTCGCATCGGGCAGCTATCCCTACAATACAACCCGGCATTGCGGACATAATCCGCAACTCTATCTATGATTAACATTCTTGGAATCCCTACGTAAGTAGGATAAGCTATTATCCAAACCAAAGTAGATCTAAATTTATCTTTTCTTCTTAAATTCAGTATAATACTGTACAATAAAACTTCCGATTTATTTCTAGATTTTCTTCTTTGTTCGTATGTAAATAATAAAGACAAGAATTCAAACACTTACCCTCTTTGCTGAGGAAGGGGAGGATAAGCAGAGTCATAACCGCCACTTCTAGACGTGGCGTAACTATCGTAGCCGCCTCCTGCCGCACTACCGTATGCGCCGCCACCACCAGACCCTCCATACGAACTACCACCGCCAGCAGCACCACTTCTCGAATCAGAATACATGCCTCCACCGCCGCTTCCGCCCAGTGGCGGAGGTCCACGACTGTCCGAATATGAAGACATCGCTGATCCTCGGGCGTCACCGTAACCACCACTCTGCGCCGGGGCTCGGCTATCGTATCCTCCCATAGAACCCGTACTGCGCGAATCCCCGTAACCGCCATAATTACCGCCTTGTCCACCGGATTGACTGTAAGATGATTGTGCACTAGCTCCGTAATTACCGCCTGACGAATTGTAACTGCCGGCTGCTCTATCCCTAGAAATATGTGAATCAATTTATGAACAATATATTTGGGAAATAATAAATGTTAAATTCTATCGGGTGGCCGTTATTGATTGAAGTTGACGTTTGTCAAATTTTGGAAATTTCTTTGCTTTATATTTGCCATTACTGAGAATGAGTGTTTGACATCTCTTGTCATATTAAATATAATCAAGTGCGGTGGTGCAAACTTAACAAAAATTGAAAAGTTTTAGTATCGAATTGTACTTTCGAAATGGCCAGAGAGTTGAATTTGGTCTTATTCAATAGATGAATGTTTTTAGCTGAATTTTGAATTGAATATCTAGAAGTTGCTGCCGAATACGATCAGTACCATAAATCTTTGTGTGACTTTGTTTTGAGACAGGGACTGTTAGAAGAAAAGAGGGAATTGAACAACCTAAAAAACACACAGAGGAAGCAATTCAAAATACAGGGTGCCCTTGAAAGAGACAACGTACAAAAAATGGAAAGCAATTATATAATATGAAGCCAAAAAATTGTTAAGTTAATTGCGACGCGAACCCAAAATTAGAAACCCCTGAAAATTGTATTATGTACCATCTATGGATTCAGAATGTCTATAAAAAATATCTATTGAATTTTACGCAAAGATACGCTGCAATATTTATGTATATAAAAACTCTAGAAGATAACATTGGTTAGACAGTTGTCGATGTTATAAAAACTCTACAAGACAGCTTTGTATGCTTAAGGTTCAATAACCTCAATACGATTACGTACGAATATATCAGCAGTTTCTCTTTGCGACTGAGTCACAGACAGAATTGTTTCGCTAGTTATAGTCGGAACAAAATGCAGTGGCAGAACAAATATTTTACAAATATCTTTGTCATTTTTTTTTCTTGCGTTTACGAAGGAATTTTCGGAAAATATTTTGGACTCATATTTTACGAGAGGGTATTGATATCTAGTTAGCCTAGGCCATTTTCCTTGAATAAAACAAAATGTTGTTATAATTAGAAATAATGACATTTTAAAAGTGTCACTGTAAAATCTTACGTCAAGAAGTATTGCTGTGCGGTAATTTTTAGAGAAAGCATGTCGAATGCAAATGTGAAAATCGATAAATTGGAGTATCGAGGCATCATCAAATACTTGTATTTGAATAGGTTAAATCATTACATTCATTACTCAATCTCTCTACATTTTTGAGGAACTAGTCTTTATGCAACATTTACCCAAACTTGGATATAGCTCTCCGAATCACGCTTTGCACTCCAAATTATCAGAGGACTTCATTATCTCACGAAAAACTAAATTCCTTGACTCCTCAATGTATAGAGGCAAAGATAATTAACACCATAAATTTTAATGATGTTATAGGTGATTTCGCTAATAAGAAATCCCGTAAAAAGGTGCAATTCTTGTTTCATTAAACACATTTATTTTAATGCTAGTTTATTCATTTTACTTATTCATTTATACGTAAAAATTTTTGTTACCCAATAAAGGCTTAAGTAAATTGATAAAAGTGAGTGATTAAGATAGATAGGAACAAAGGGACGGCAAAATGTGAAGTGGTCTATATGTACTAAATAAAAGTTTAAATCCGGCGCTAGTTTTGAAGGAGATCCAGATTTTTTTAACTGTCTTGTAACTATGGATGAAACATGGGTCCATTTGTACGAGCCAGAAACAAAACAGCAATCGATGGAATGGAAGCATCATGCTTCTCCAAAACCTAAGAAGTTTCAAGTTCAAAAATCCGCTGGGAAAGTTCTTGCTTCAGTTTTTTGGGATATCCACGGAATAATTATGATCGATTACCTAAAAAAGGTAATCGATCTCCATCACTGGAGATTCTTATTCTAAATTACTAACCACCCTGAAAGAAAATTAAAGAAACAAGACGTGGCATATTAGCAACAGGTGTTGTTTTGCATGACAATGCCACTGCACACAAATCGCGCATTACCATGAATACAATTCGAGATCTAGGGTTTGAATTACTGGAACACTCGCCCTATTCCCCCAGACTTAGCCCCCTCAGATTATTATCTGTTCCCTCGATTGAAAAAAAGTTTAAAAGGATGTCAATTTTTGTGTAACGAAGAGGTAATAGAAGCTGTGGAGAGCTGGTTTGCCGACCAAAAAGAATATTTTTTTTTAGAAGGGTTAAAGGCGTTGCAAGATTGCTGTATTAAGTGTATTAATTAATTTAAGAGGTGACTACATTGAATAATAAAATATTCTAAGTCCCAACTTTAAATTGTTTCAATAGTAGGCTAAGAATATATCAATACATAATTACAACTTTCTATTTTTCTACATTGTCTTTTTCCTTCGACACCTGGTATATAACAAATAATTGATAAAGAACCAGAAATCTCATTACGTTCCTTAGCACAACAAACTCAATTATCCATTGGAATTTGTCATGCAGCTGTGCATCTACGCTCATATAAAATAACAACTGTTCAATAACTTTCGTCAATTGATCCACCTCAAAGGCTCCATTTTTGTGAATAGTTCATTAACACTTTGGACAATGATATTTTATCGAGACTTCATATTTTCAGATACATTCACAAACATGCAATATAAGATCTGTAAAAAACCCTCATATCTTTATCGAATCACCATTACATCAGCAAGAAGTTAGTGTTTGGGCAGCTATGTTAAGAAGGCAGTTAATTGGTCTCATATTTTTTGAAGCAAAATAGACATTAAATGATATTAGAAAACAACAAATTTTATATTTATTTTAGGAAATAATGCGAAAAGGCATCGTAAAGAGATTTTGGAGTCGTTTATAAATGAAATGCATGATGACAAATTCCAAATAAAATATTTACAACAAGATGGTGCTTTACTTCATTGTACATGTGAAACACTTGACAGAATCTGAGTACTTTAATCGCCAAATAACAAATTAAACTATGCTCAATCACTGGCCCCCAAGATGATATGACTTACACCCTACAACATCTTTGTGGCCTCACGTTAAGATTATCATTTTTAAAACACCTGTACAGAATTTAAATAAACTCAGGCAAAGAAAAAGGAAAATTAGCAGATAAAGTCAATCTCTTTGCATGCATTACTTTCACAACATAATATTTACCAGAATAATTGAAACATACATGAGTAGGTAAACCCCACCAGTTTTGTATAATACAATGGTATTTTTAATAATATAAAATATTATTAAAAATCTGGTGTGAAGAACACAAATGCAGGTTCACTATTAATATTTTCTGTGAACGTGTCCGAATATATCCTATCCCCAGAGACGTAGATACGTATTTCGCTTTTCTACAAGCTCATCGGTACGCCCCTGCTGGAGAAAGGATATTTCCAGACACATTCACAGAAAAGAACCACCTCGCCCTATCACCGTAATTATCCAGACCGAGCGCAGAAGTAAATTCGGCGCTACCTGTTGTCAGGCAGCCGAAGTACCTCGCATACCGTCCACATAATTAATGTGAAGTAACGACGTCCTTCCAAAGGTTAGCACAGCCAACTCTCTAGAAAACTGCATTTTGTTTGTGCCTTCACTCATACTACGGCTAAACCGCATGTGTAATGTATCAGAATAATTGAAACATACATGAGTAGGTAAACCCCACCAGTTTTGTATAATACAATGGTATTTTTAATAATATAAAATATTATTAAAAATCTGGTGTGAAGAACACAAATGCAGGTTCACTATTAATATTTTCTGTGAACGTGTCCGAATATATCCTATCCCCAGAGACGTAGATACGTATTTCGCTTTTCTACAAGCTCATCGGTACGCCCCTGCTGGAGAAAGGATATTTCCAGACACATTCACAGAAAAGAACCACCTCGCCCTATCACCGTAATTATCCAGACAACAGGTAGCGCCGAATTTACTTCTGCGCTCGGTCTGGATAATTACGGTGATAGGGCGAGGTGATTCTTTTCTGTGAATGTGTCTGGAAATATCCTTTCTCCAGCAGGGGCGTACCGATGAGCTTGTAGAAAAGCGAAATACGTATCTACGTCTCTGGGGATAGGATATATTCGGACACGTTCACAGAAAATATTAATAGTGAACCTGCATTTGTGTTCTTCACACCAGATTTTTAATAATATTTTATATTATTAAAAATACCATTGTATTATACAAAACTGGTGGGGTTTACCTACTCATGTATGTTTCAATTATTCTGATACATTACACATGCGGTTTAGCCGTAATATGAGTGAAGGCACAAACAAAATGCAGTTTTCTAGAGAGTTGGCTGTGCTAACCTTTGGAAAGACGTCGTTACTTCACATTAATTATGTGGACGGTATGCGAGGTACTTCGGCTGCCTGACAACAGGTAGCGCCGAATTTACTTCTGCGCTCGGTCTGGATAATTACGGTGATAGGGCGAGGTGGTTCTTTTCTGTGAATGTGTCTGGAAATATCCTTTCTCCAGCAGGGGCGTACCGATGAGCTTGTAGAAAAGCGAAATACGTATCTACGTCTCTGGGGATAGGATATATTCGGACACGTTCACAGAAAATATTAATAGTGATCCTGCATTTGTGTTCTTCACACCAGATTTTTAATAATATTTTATATTATTAAAAATACCATTGTATAATATTTACCACCAACAGTGATCATTAGAGAACGGATGCAATTTCCATAAGACGCAATGGGCAATTGGAATTGTGTATAACGGCGCTCAGTACATCCCGGCGTAATTAAATGAAGTATTTGTTTGACTTACTCGGCCACCTGGTCTCGCAGCGATAACAATGGACAACCCAGCTATTGTATTCGGAGAATTAGTGTTTTCAGTGGTGTCGAGTACGTAGATAAAATAAAAAAGTTTATCGTATTTCGTAAGAGAAATAGCACGTAACTATTGCTAGTCAATATTAATACTTCTTTACTCAACTTGAACGACAAAATGAACAAATAAAAATGTTCTAATTATAGAAATAAAATTAAAAACTTTAAAAATACAACTTTTCAACAAATACATATTGTCATGAATTTTTCCCCGAAGAAAAATTATAGAAAACAGTAAAAGACTATATATATTTATGTACATTTTATTCCAGGAAAATAATTAGAGATATTTTATATTTTATTTAAAATTTGATTATAATGTGTATTTTGGTCCACGCCTGTAGAATGCTCGAGCGTGGTTCTGATGTTTGAGGTTCCCGCCACTTCGGAAGTATATTGTCGTAGTCGCTCCTTTGAGTTTATTTTAGGTATGGAGAGAGGCATTTCCGTAGGGCAGCGTTAGAGATTTTCCATTCGTTAAACAGATAGTTTGTGTTACATTTTTCTGAATAAAGACTTCCTTTTTATTCAGTATATTATAGTTAATTTCGGTTTATGTTTTTAGTTGAGTTATTCTGATGTGTTTAAATTAATTCTCGATTAATTACGAGTTTCTGATACTTGTAATTTTTCATTTTTTGCGACCTATCTGAAATCTCTCTTATAGTATAATTTTTTTGTGAAGTGTGACGACTACATTAATTAATGTACGTGTATATTTGCAAGTACTTTTTTTTATATATTAATTTAGTTATGTTATTTGTATATTGATTGAGCTCGTAAATTCAGTAAAATTTTTTAGTTTATAATATTTTATAGTCAGAAAATTTTTCAACATTTTATATTTTTTTAGCTAGTTTTTGCTTTTGGCT
The DNA here is from genome assembly GCA_935421215.2 of Melolontha melolontha. Classification (NCBI taxonomy): domain Eukaryota; kingdom Metazoa; phylum Arthropoda; class Insecta; order Coleoptera; family Scarabaeidae; genus Melolontha; species Melolontha melolontha. The sequence goes on from OW285236.1 coordinate 17,134,677, forward strand.
GGCTGTAGTTGTTTTAAAGGTCAGGGAAATTTGGTGGGAGTTTGATCATGTTATTAGAGCGCATGATCGAATCATTTTGTTTGAGTTGCGCGCTGACAGATAATTTTCTGTTTTGACGTTTGAAGTTGTGGGATAACGTAATTTAAAGTTTGAAAGTTTTTCCAACTATAATTAGTTTTATTTAGCTTGCGGTCACGTGAAGTTTTTTTTCTTGTATACCAGTCAATATTTATACAAGTTTTCTTCACGCTGTTGCATAATTGTTGCTTCAGCACTTCTTTATACTCTATAAAGTCGATTTTTTTTTTTTCATTTTTATTACATGTTTGTTTTGTTAATGTTTGTTTTCTTTGCTAATACCTTTTGTTTTATTTACCACATACCCTTTGAGGGTAACCCTGAAGATATAAGAACTCCTGGAAGGCTGTACTGACTAGAGTGAAACCGAGCAAGCTATTGTGTATTGTGGGCCAATTTAAATAATTTATCAACTCCACAATACATAGCAATATGTATTTCGTAATTTTATAGATCACCACCCGTTTGTTTTCCAATTATATAAATAAAATTAATTAATAAATATGTATTTCGTAATTTTAGATAGATAGATCACCACCCGTATGTTTTCCAATTATATAAATAAAATTAAAAACTTTATAAATACAACTTTTCAACAAATAAATATGTATTTCGTAATTTTATAGATCACCACCCGTTCGTTTTCCAATTATATAATAGTATATTAAAAAACGAGTTTCATAAGGCACCATTTTGCCGCACGAGATCAGTTTAGAAAACGAGCCGCTTGCGACGAGTTTTCTTAAGAGCGAGTGCGGCAAAAGGCCTTATGAAACGAGTTTTTTATACTATTTTTTCTATTTTGCGTTTTTTACATTAATAAATTGCTTAAATTGGAATTATTTCATTTGAAAGTTCAGAGTTTAATTTTTATATAAAGCATGCAGTTGGTCACATTGATACTTGACATTTTCAAATTTAAATCTTGCTATCCGCGAAGTATATTATATTACATATTATTTACTAATTTTCGTTAACATTACTTGATACTTCATTTAAAAATATAAACATGAGTGACATAGAAACATATATATGTTGTTGTCAATTGTATACAACATACGTTGTTTGTGTAAAATACGGACATATATCATATCTGTCAAATGTACATAAATTCTTAAAATCAAATGACAGCAATGATATTTATTTCTGTATTCGAACAACGCCAACATTGAAAAATGAAAAAAGCGTATCGAAAATGAAGCTCATTTCGATACTGTTTTGGGTTTCATAATGAGTTCATTTCGAACGCAAAATAGAAAAATAAAATTAAATATTTTAGAAATACAGCCTTTCGCCAGTACTGCACTGGGCTTTGCGTCATGTGGTAAGCGTGTCCGTTCTCTAGTGATCATACATAAATATAAAAATTTTATATATGCATACTTATAATCTTCATATCAACTTACATTTGTTTTGCACCACTGTCTCTTCTACTAAACATATCACTTGAACTACCGCTCCTGTCAAAACCACCACCTTGTTGAGCTCTACCTCCTTGACCCATCTGTTGATCCATTAAAGGCCTTCGATCACTCATCGGTGGCCTTCTATCTTCAAAACCACCACTAGGTGGCAATCTACGATCATCATATCCTCTTGGACCCTCTGAATACATACCTCTATCATCATATGGAGGTCGACGATCTAAAATATCATAAGATTTTAAATCTTATAGTTTAAACCACAAGTCATTTATGCTGTTAAGTTTTTCTAATTTTTTAACAGAGATAGTACATGGTTTTTGTAATTCCAAACTTTTTCTATATTTCCCATATAATAAAATTCAAACATGTCATATTAAAATTTTATATTTCTATTACATATTTTCCTACATAAATTTGAAATTCTTTTTATATTTTGAATGATTAATATTTTCTAAAAATTTAAATTATAAAAGGATTGGCAGAACATACAAAAATCCATAAAAAAAAAATGTGATGTAAACAATTAATATAAATACAAACCACCATAGCCATTGGGATATGGTCTGCCACGATCACCCATATATCCACTGCCACGTCTATCATCATAACCACCAGGTCTTCTTTCAGCATAACTATCAAATCTTCCACCTCTTTCGTAGTCGTAGCGATCGCCATAAGAAGGATAATCTCTTCCACCAAATCCACCACCTCGTCTTGGACCAAAGCCATCCCTTGAATACGGGCCACCACGATCTTTTCCACCCCTCATTGGACCACCACCGCCACCTCCTCTACCGCCTCTGCCCTTATTAGGAGGCTTCACGCGACCTTTTTCAACAGATATTCTAACTCCCATAAAGGTGGTATTATTCAATTCTTCAATAGCTTTAGTAGCTAAATCCTTATCTTCTAGATGCAAGAAACCACATCTGTTTGCAATATCGCATTCTGCTACTTCGCCATAGGAAGCAAAAAGGCGTTTTAAATCATCCGTAGTTGCATTGGCGGGCAAACTTCCCACAAAGACTTTTGTGGTGGTTGAAGAACGCCGACTCTGTTACAAAACAAAATAATATGAATCATGCATTTACTACTTACCACTAAGTATGTTTACCATAATGTATCGTGAAAGTTTCAGCTAAACTCAAACGCAAAAGTGGTTGGACAGATTTTCTACAAAATTATGTAAAAAAAAAATATGGAGACACAGAGCAAAAATCCACCTTCCAAAAGCTTCGTTGCACTTGCGCTGCTTGCGCTTACATTTGACGTTAGTACCACATTAGTGCCATTTGTAAAAGCTACACTTTAGCCAACATACCTTTAATAATGCCAACACAATCTTGAAATGTTTGATCAATTATTTCTATTTAGATAATAAAATAATTTATGTTATCCTAATAATAATTGTGTTAAACTGTTGCATGAAAAGCGTTTATTGACGTAATACACAAATATATATATATATATATATATATATATATATATATATATATATATATATATATATATATATTGTTGTGATGCATGTTATCCATATAGAGCTGCATCTAAAATAGGAAGAATAAGACATACAAAGTGAAAAAGGGTTATAATATAATGGTTATATAAATAATATTATTAAGTCTTAGTAGTATCGAAGTGCATATGTATTTTTATAACGATCATTTCATTCTTTAAATTTCTATATACATTTTCCTTTCATTATTTAATTTTATTATATCACATTCAAATTTTCAAATATTAGCGCGAAAAACATATTCAAATCCATATGCAACTTTGTATTATATCGACACTAGTAAGACACGCCTACAAATTGACATCTCGCTAGGTTTACATTTATCATGCGCAGTATGCGATTTGTATCATTCAAATTTATCTTAACCTAACTTGGTAATTTATAATATAATTTTTAAAATCATTTAGATATTCTAAATTAATCAAATACTTTTTATATAAAATTGTTAAAAGGGTAAATCATCGAGATTATTGATATCAATAGATAGCGTGTTTGGTAATATTCAGACAAGTGCTGTCGGATAATGCGATCCTTGAATTTGAAAAAGAAATAGACGCATCTTTTTAGACCAAGCCTTAGAAATCTTGTATAAAACACAAATTTAAATTATAAATTCAGCTAAAAGTGATAAAAAGTATCCAGAATATTAATTAACTCGATCGTCAAGTGAATTACTACAAGAATTTTCGGTAATAACGAACTTTCAAACAATATAGCGTCACAGACGTAGTTCCACCGAAAACGATAGAAAATCAGAAGAATTATATATAAGAATCCATCGCCGAACTTCAACAATATAGTCTAACGTACATCAACAACGATACCTGAAATTCTACAGCCAGAAACGAGCGCAGTGAGTAATTAGGCACCGAAGACGAAGTCCGAGGAAAATCTTCGATAGCGTCTGCGTAAACAGCCACCTACACCGCCATCATTTTGTGCTGCACCCGAACATTTTTGGATCACCGAGGATCTTCCCAATTCACACAGACGATCTACAAACATACATCAGCATCATTATTATAACAGGTTTTCAGATAATATTTATTTTTTTTTCAAAAATTAAATTCTTTAAACTTTTATTTTATAATCTTCTCGAATTATTTACCTAATCTACCACGTCCTGTCATGATCTTTATATTTAATTAAACAACCTATTTATATCTTAGAGATAACAATAAAAGGGTACTCACCATAATTGTAATAAGAGTATTCACATTTATATTCATATTATTTATTAGTTTAACACACATAACCTCTTTTCACATTAGTAACACCTTGTTGTTTATGCATATATGCAGTTTCGTTAATATCACATTTGTAATACGTTATATTTTTACAGTTTCCTTTAATTTAATAAACATAATATTTTTAATTTTACATGAATCTTTTATTTGTTCATATTTATTTGTAGGAGTTATTATATTAAGCGTCAACATTAATATTATTCTCTTTTTTGGAAGCAACAACCTAAAACTCACAACGAGCCCGAGATCACCCACATTTAGTAAAGTTTTATTAAATATAGTTTCTTGCTTTCCGACTAGTTGGCTATTTGAGATAAAGATAGCGCAATCTGGGGTGAGATTTTATAAATTAAGGCGCCCGACTAATCTTTTCAAATACATAATTTTATCTTACACTTTTATCTCATTAACATTTTATAATCTCACCACAGCCCAGAAAAGGGGGCCGTTATCAATTGTCGCCGACAACGTGGGGCTGTTGCTTCTTGTTGATAACTCATCTACAAAGTTAAATATTGCAAATAATTGATACTTTTCAAATTGTTTCATATATTATATAGACAAAAAGGTGTAGATTATTATTGTCGTTGTGTGTACATGTTTTTCCTATTATAACAGCAGATTGTTACCTTTATTTCACTACATCGCAGACTTTGGAGGATTCTAGGACATATTAAAGGTTAGTGAAAGGGAAAATATCACCTTGTGCTTACGTTATTTTATTTAACTTTTGATTCACTAATAAAATTACGGTGTCTCGAGTATTATTATTCATATTTTAAACATAACTTTGTATTTTTCAACTATTTATTATTATCATACTTTAAAAATAAAGGATACATCTTTATATAAATTCATTAAACTTTATAAATTTAATAAATATCAAAATGGATACTCGACATAGAACCAAAGCAGTTAAGGACAGTACTGAAGAAGATAGGGTTGAACAGGGAGACATTCCCGTGGCACAAGCGTCTACAACTGAAGGGGTAAGTCCACCAGACAATGGCCAGGTAATGAACATGTTACAGGTACTAATGACACAAATGACTAATTTGAAACAAGATTTAAAACTAGAAATGAATGACTTAAAACAAGAACTAACTAATAGTAATAATAAATTAGATCATACTAATAATAAAATAGATACAAATAACGATAACCTAAAACAAGACTTAACAAACAAATTAGACACTAACAATGAAAACTTAAAACAAGAACTAACTAATATGAAAACAGACATAAGCAACATGAATAGTGATCTAACAACTAAATTAGAGATAAACATGAACAATATTAATCAAAAATTTGAAATAAATAATGCAAACATCGATAACAAATTAAGTGCTTTCAAAGTTGATTTAGAGGGTAAGATAGCAGAAATTTCTACAGCTCAGAAAAACATGGAAGAAAACGAACTCAAGTACTTAATTAAACTTGATGAAACCGTTAATCTACAGAATTTACATTGGGCTAAGCAGTTAGAGACCGCAACTACTGAAATTCAAAATAATACTGAACAGAGACTTAAAACTACAACACAAGACATACAACAAAACATAGACAAAATGATTTCTGAAAATAATAATTTGTTTAATACAAAATTGACCAATTTTAACAAATTAAATAATGATAACACAGAACAATTAAAATCATCGTTAAACCAATACAACGATCATAATAAACAAGAAATCAATATTGTCAGACAAAATTTAGATACTATAACTATAACTAATAATGAAAATTATACGACTACACAGACAAACATTAAACGATTGGAAAATAAAATAAAAGGCTATTTTACATCAACTAATTATATTAATACTAATAATAGCTCTATAAAGATAGAAAATTTACATCATTTCGACGGGGATATCACACGTGTACATCCTATGACGTATCTTAGTTGTCTTTTACGCTACTTAGAGGATATACCTGAGGAGAAGCAGAGGATGGAGGTCATACGAGTAACTTTACGTTACAGTGCACAAGAGTGGTTTCAAAGAATTGAGGACCATTGCAATTCTCTTGACCAATTTGTTACACTCTTTAAGAAGAATTATTGGGACGAAACGCAACAAAACAGAGCTAGAATACGGTTGTTGACAGGCAAATATCGATTGGGACAAGTATCACGCGAGACATACGCTTCCCGTATCTATAACCAGTGTAAACACCTGAATGACATGGAAGAATCAATGATTGCCAGGCAGCTCCTAAATCATTTCATCTACACCGATACACAGGCTATCATATGTCAAAGAGTTACGGATATGGACTCTCTCATAGACATAATGAGACGTCTAGATGATTATTCGGAGAATAACCATCAGCCACAACACATATATCGCAATCCCAACTCTCGCAATCATCCGTCACAAAATTCAAATAATCCGAACAATAACCCAAATAACTCACCACCGCAACGTTATAATAATTTCAACAACAATAATAGAAATCAAAATTTTACAAGAGCATATAATAATAATAACAATTCTAACAATAATATGTACAATGATCGGGATAATAATAATTCAAACAATCCATCAAATAGACCTAATTACAACTACCAGCCATCCAGATACAACAGTAATAATTATTTCAATAATTACAATCGCACTACGGATCGACAAACAAACAATAACAATACAAACCATAATACTAATCAACAAGGAAGAGGATTTAATCATATCCGTAATCGTGGACGTGGTCACGTAAATAATATTAACAGACGTCATCGATCTGTATCGCCGATACGAACAAATATGGAAGAGGTATTAAAAAAAACGCCAATTTTAACAGAGGACCTCTACACCAATCCAACACAAGGCCCATCATCAGCACAAAATTAATAACCCATGACGACTGTAACATACCTTTTAAATTTGAAAATATTACTTTCTATCAACATCCGGAAGAATTCATTACTGTAGAAGATGCAGGCAACCAAACTACCCAAATATATACTTTACCTATTGTAAAATTAAAATTCGAAAATATCTTTTAATATTGCTTAATCGATACAGGAGCGGAAATAACTTTATTAAAGGCAGAGAAAGCTACGAATATACGGGGATACGAGAAGAACATTGTAAAAACGAAAGGGACAGATATCATTGCAGCGAACGGAAAACGCATGGGGACGGTAACAAAACAATTATCAACAGAAATATTAGTCGACAAATCAAAATACATCATACATTGCTATATTATAGACAAACTACAATACGACTGTATTATAGGTATTGACAGTATTAAAAAACTCAAAATGATCTTAGATTTCGAAAATGGTATACTAAATATAGATGTGAATAAAGTTATATTTGAAAAACAATTATCAGAAGAAGAGTTAAAAGGTTATAACCTATATAAGAAGGAAGTGCTTACGAGTGAAATAAATAATATTATATTAAATAATGAACCGTGCAATAGAAGAGATTACGAGGGGAATAATGAAACAGATGGAAAAATAATAGAATTTAATAATACAAATATTGGAATAGAGAGAATGGTAGTTAGGCAAGGAACGAAGGATAGTCACGAGCGAGGAGATGTTGTGGAAGTTAGAATGGATAATCAAGTAGCGAAAACAATAAATAATTATGATGATATAAAGAATTTTATAGAGAACTCTAAGATACCAGATACAACTGTCATACCCGACTTAATAGCAATTTTATACAATAATATTACTCTTATTAACAATGATGTAGTGTTTGCAAAAGGATATCAGCATCCGATTAAACTAGATAACGAAGACCCACTAATTAGTAAAAATTACCCCATTCCGTATCATTATCAGCAGAAAGTAAGTCAGGAACTGGAACGATTAGAACAGACTGGCATTATAGAGAAGTCAAATACCTACTTTATAAATCCGATAGTTATAGTTCAAAAGAAAGACTTATCTCTACGCATATGTTTAGATGCAAGAGCATTGAACCGAAGAATTAAACCCGAATTCGAAATGCCGCAAAATATCGATGTATTATTAACAAAATGTGGTAATAAGCCCATATACAGCAAGTTAGATCTTAAGAACGCATTTTGGCTTATCAACATAGAACCAGAATAACAATTTTTACTGGTCAGCCACCGCAGAGACCTTGGACAGATCCAGAAGCCATCAACTTCAACGAACGACTTATAGAAGTAAGAGAGAAATTATTGACAAAGAAAATTAAATGGGAAAGAAAGAGGAATACCGTTGATAAGAAATATAAAACATATAATCTTAATGATAGGGTAATAGTGAAAAGATTGAGAGTAACTGATCTTAAAAATAAAATAATGGGAAAACTGCTAAAACCATATCAAGGAACCTATATTATTAATAGAATTTTAGGCAACAATACTTATGAATTAATGGAAGAAGAAACCGGGTACATAAAGGGTAGATACCATATTTCGATGTTGCAGGATTATTTAACGGAACAGTAATATACAATTGAATAAATACAGTCATTAAAATTATTAATTACATTGAAAGGTATGTTATAGCTCGCAAAATACATCAATTAAATGAATACTACAACTAAACTATTTTTATATAATTACAAATAAATATACTTAAACAAGAAACATTAATTTAGACTGGATAATTTGAATTTGGACAGCTTGAATAAATAAAGAGAAGTTACAAAGAAACAATAGAATAATAGTTGATAATTAAAAAAAAAAGAGAAAAAGACTTTGGTATACTAATATAATGTTAAGGAAGTTCATCACACAAACAAACATTTCGTTTTTACAATTCATAAAGTTTTTATATTATGGTGTTAACTTATTTTTCTTTCTAATTGTTTAATTCGAACGACACGTAATAAGTTTAGAAAAACAAGGTTGTTATCTTTCATTTCCTACATCATCTTCAGCGAAAAGAATGTCCTCATTTGTACATTCCGACATTTTTTCGACGGGGACATTGTTGTGATGCATGTTATCCATATAGAGCTGCATCTAAAATAGGAAGAATAAGACATACAAAGTGAAAAAGGGTTATAATATAATGGTTATATAAATAATATTATTAAGTCTTAGTAGTATCGAAGTGCATATGTATTTTTATAACGATCATTTCATTCTTTAAATTTCTATATACATTTTCCTTTCATTATTTAATTTTATTATATCACATTCAAATTTTCAAATATTAGCGCGAAAAACATATTCAAATCCATATGCAACTTTGTATTATATCGACACTAGTAAGACACGCCTACAAATTGACATCTCGCTAGGTTTACATTTATCATGCGCAGTATGCGATTTGTATCATTCAAATTTATCTTAACCTAACTTGGTAATTTATAATATAATTTTTAAAATCATTTAGATATTCTAAATTAATCAAATACTTTTTATATAAAATTGTTAAAAGGGTAAATCATCGAGATTATTGATATCAATAGATAGCGTGTTTGGTAATATTCAGACAAGTGCTGTCGGATAATGCGATCCTTGAATTTGAAAAAGAAATAGACGCATCTTTTTAGACCAAGCCTTAGAAATCTTGTATAAAACACAAATTTAAATTATAAATTCAGCTAAAAGTGATAAAAAGTATCCAGAATATTAATTAACTCGATCGTCAAGTGAATTACTACAAGAATTTTCGGTAATAACGAACTTTCAAACAATATAGCGTCACAGACGTAGTTCCACCGAAAACGATAGAAAATCAGAAGAATTATATATAAGAATCCATCGCCGAACTTCAACAATATAGTCTAACGTACATCAACAACGATACCTGAAATTCTACAGCCAGAAACGAGCGCAGTGAGTAATTAGGCACCGAAGACGAAGTCCGAGGAAAATCTTCGATAGCGTCTGCGTAAACAGCCACCTACACCGCCATCATTTTGTGCTGCACCCGAACATTTTTGGATCACCGAGGATCTTCCCAATTCACACAGACGATCTACAAACATACATCAGCATCATTATTATAACAGGTTTTCAGATAATATTTATTTTTTTTTCAAAAATTAAATTCTTTAAACTTTTATTTTATAATCTTCTCGAATTATTTACCTAATCTACCACGTCCTGTCATGATCTTTATATTTAATTAAACAACCTATTTATATCTTAGAGATAACAATAAAAGGGTACTCACCATAATTGTAATAAGAGTATTCACATTTATATTCATATTATTTATTAGTTTAACACACATAACCTCTTTTCACATTAGTAACACCTTGTTGTTTATGCATATATGCAGTTTCGTTAATATCACATTTGTAATACGTTATATTTTTACAGTTTCCTTTAATTTAATAAACATAATATTTTTAATTTTACATGAATCTTTTATTTGTTCATATTTATTTGTAGGAGTTATTATATTAAGCGTCAACATTAATATTATTCTCTTTTTTGGAAGCAACAACCTAAAACTCACAACGAGCCCGAGATCACCCACATTTAGTAAAGTTTTATTAAATATAGTTTCTTGCTTTCCGACTAGTTGGCTATTTGAGATAAAGATAGCGCAATCTGGGGTGAGATTTTATAAATTAAGGCGCCCGACTAATCTTTTCAAATACATAATTTTATCTTACACTTTTATCTCATTAACATTTTATAATCTCACCACAGCCCAGAAAAGGGGGCCGTTATCAATTGTCGCCGACAACGTGGGGCTGTTGCTTCTTGTTGATAACTCATCTACAAAGTTAAATATTGCAAATAATTGATACTTTTCAAATTGTTTCATATATTATATAGACAAAAAGGTGTAGATTATTATTGTCGTTGTGTGTACATGTTTTTCCTATTATAACAGCAGATTGTTACCTTTATTTCACTACATCGCAGACTTTGGAGGATTCTAGGACATATTAAAGGTTAGTGAAAGGGAAAATATCACCTTGTGCTTACGTTATTTTATTTAACTTTTGATTCACTAATAAAATTACGGTGTCTCGAGTATTATTATTCATATTTTAAACATAACTTTGTATTTTTCAACTATTTATTATTATCATACTTTAAAAATAAAGGATACATCTTTATATAAATTCATTAAACTTTATAAATTTAATAAATATCAAAATGGATACTCGACATAGAACCAAAGCAGTTAAGGACAGTACTGAAGAAGATAGGGTTGAACAGGGAGACATTCCCGTGGCACAAGCGTCTACAACTGAAGGGGTAAGTCCACCAGACAATGGCCAGGTAATGAACATGTTACAGGTACTAATGACACAAATGACTAATTTGAAACAAGATTTAAAACTAGAAATGAATGACTTAAAACAAGAACTAACTAATAGTAATAATAAATTAGATCATACTAATAATAAAATAGATACAAATAACGATAACCTAAAACAAGACTTAACAAACAAATTAGACACTAACAATGAAAACTTAAAACAAGAACTAACTAATATGAAAACAGACATAAGCAACATGAATAGTGATCTAACAACTAAATTAGAGATAAACATGAACAATATTAATCAAAAATTTGAAATAAATAATGCAAACATCGATAACAAATTAAGTGCTTTCAAAGTTGATTTAGAGGGTAAGATAGCAGAAATTTCTACAGCTCAGAAAAACATGGAAGAAAACGAACTCAAGTACTTAATTAAACTTGATGAAACCGTTAATCTACAGAATTTACATTGGGCTAAGCAGTTAGAGACCGCAACTACTGAAATTCAAAATAATACTGAACAGAGACTTAAAACTACAACACAAGACATACAACAAAACATAGACAAAATGATTTCTGAAAATAATAATTTGTTTAATACAAAATTGACCAATTTTAACAAATTAAATAATGATAACACAGAACAATTAAAATCATCGTTAAACCAATACAACGATCATAATAAACAAGAAATCAATATTGTCAGACAAAATTTAGATACTATAACTATAACTAATAATGAAAATTATACGACTACACAGACTAACATTAAACGATTGGAAAATAAAATAAAAGGCTATTTTACATCAACTAATTATATTAATACTAATAATAGCTCTATAAAGATAGAAAATTTACATCATTTCGACGGGGATATCACACGTGTACATCCTATGACGTATCTTAGTTGTCTTTTACGCTACTTAGAGGATATACCTGAGGAGAAGCAGAGGATGGAGGTCATACGAGTAACTTTACGTTACAGTGCACAAGAGTTTTTTCAAAGAATTGAGGACCATTGCAATTCTCTTGACCAATTTGTTACACTCTTTAAGAAGAATTATTGGGACGAAACGCAACAAAACAGAGCTAGAATACGGTTGTTGACAGGCAAATATCGATTGGGACAAGTATCACGCGAGACATACGCTTCCCGTATCTATAACCAGTGTAAACACCTGAATGACATGGAAGAATCAATGATTGCCAGGCAGCTCCTAAATCATTTCATCTACACCGATACACAGGCTATCATATGTCAAAGAGTTACGGATATGGACTCTCTCATAGACATAATGAGACGTCTAGATGATTATTCGGAGAATAACCATCAGCCACAACACATATATCGCAATCCCAACTCTCGCAATCATCCGTCACAAAATTCAAATAATCCGAACAATAACCCAAATAACTCACCACCGCAACGTTATAATAATTTCAACAACAATAATAGAAATCAAAATTTTACAAGAGCATATAATAATAATAACAATTCTAACAATAATATGTACAATGATCGGGATAATAATAATTCAAACAATCCATCAAATAGACCTAATTACAACTACCAGCCATCCAGATACAACAGTAATAATTATTTCAATAATTACAATCGCACTACGGATCGACAAACAAACAATAACAATACAAACCATAATACTAATCAACAAGGAAGAGGATTTAATCATATCCGTAATCGTGGACGTGGTCACGTAAATAATATTAACAGACGTCATCGATCTGTATCGCCGATACGAACAAATATGGAAGAGGTATTAAAAAAAACGCCAATTTTAACAGAGGACCTCTACACCAATCCAACACAAGGCCCATCATCAGCACAAAATTAATAACCCATGACGACTGTAACATACCTTTTAAATTTGAAAATATTACTTTCTATCAACATCCGGAAGAATTCATTACTGTAGAAGATGCAGGCAACCAAACTACCCAAATATATACTTTACCTATTGTAAAATTAAAATTCGAAAATATCTTTTAATATTGCTTAATCGATACAGGAGCGGAAATAACTTTATTAAAGGCAGAGAAAGCTACGAATATACGGGGATACGAGAAGAACATTGTAAAAACGAAAGGGACAGATATCATTGCAGCGAACGGAAAACGCATGGGGACGGTAACAAAACAATTATCAACAGAAATATTAGTCGACAAATCAAAATACATCATACATTGCTATATTATAGACAAACTACAATACGACTGTATTATAGGTATTGACAGTATTAAAAAACTCAAAATGATCTTAGATTTCGAAAATGGTATACTAAATATAGATGTGAATAAAGTTATATTTGAAAAACAATTATCAGAAGAAGAGTTAAAAGGTTATAACCTATATAAGAAGGAAGTGCTTACGAGTGAAATAAATAATATTATATTAAATAATGAACCGTGCAATAGAAGAGATTACGAGGGGAATAATGAAACAGATGGAAAAATAATAGAATTTAATAATACAAATATTGGAATAGAGAGAATGGTAGTTAGGCAAGGAACGAAGGATAGTCACGAGCGAGGAGATGTTGTGGAAGTTAGAATGGATAATCAAGTAGCGAAAACAATAAATAATTATGATGATATAAAGAATTTTATAGAGAACTCTAAGATACCAGATACAACTGTCATACCCGACTTAATAGCAATTTTATACAATAATATTACTCTTATTAACAATGATGTAGTGTTTGCAAAAGGATATCAGCATCCGATTAAACTAGATAACGAAGACCCACTAATTAGTAAAAATTACCCCATTCCGTATCATTATCAGCAGAAAGTAAGTCAGGAACTGGAACGATTAGAACAGACTGGCATTATAGAGAAGTCAAATACCTACTTTATAAATCCGATAGTTATAGTTCAAAAGAAAGACTTATCTCTACGCATATGTTTAGATGCAAGAGCATTGAACCGAAGAATTAAACCCGAATTCGAAATGCCGCAAAATATCGATGTATTATTAACAAAATGTGGTAATAAGCCCATATACAGCAAGTTAGATCTTAAGAACGCATTTTGGCTTATCAACATAGAACCAGAATAACAATTTTTACTGGTCAGCCACCGCAGAGACCTTGGACAGATCCAGAAGCCATCAACTTCAACGAACGACTTATAGAAGTAAGAGAGAAATTATTGACAAAGAAAATTAAATGGGAAAGAAAGAGGAATACCGTTGATAAGAAATATAAAACATATAATCTTAATGATAGGGTAATAGTGAAAAGATTGAGAGTAACTGATCTTAAAAATAAAATAATGGGAAAACTGCTAAAACCATATCAAGGAACCTATATTATTAATAGAATTTTAGGCAACAATACTTATGAATTAATGGAAGAAGAAACCGGGTACATAAAGGGTAGATACCATATTTCGATGTTGCAGGATTATTTAACGGAACAGTAATATACAATTGAATAAATACAGTCATTAAAATTATTAATTACATTGAAAGGTATGTTATAGCTCGCAAAATACATCAATTAAATGAATACTACAACTAAACTATTTTTATATAATTACAAATAAATATACTTAAACAAGAAACATTAATTTAGACTGGATAATTTGAATTTGGACAGCTTGAATAAATAAAGAGAAGTTACAAAGAAACAATAGAATAATAGTTGATAATTAAAAAAAAAAGAGAAAAAGACTTTGGTATACTAATATAATGTTAAGGAAGTTCATCACACAAACAAACATTTCGTTTTTACAATTCATAAAGTTTTTATATTATGGTGTTAACTTATTTTTCTTTCTAATTGTTTAATTCGAACGACACGTAATAAGTTTAGAAAAACAAGGTTGTTATCTTTCATTTCCTACATCATCTTCAGCGAAAAGAATGTCCTCATTTGTACATTCCGACATTTTTTCGACGGGGACATTGTTGTGATGCATGTTATCCATATAGAGCTGCATCTAAAATAGGAAGAATAAGACATACAAAGTGAAAAAGGGTTATAATATAATGGTTATATAAATAATATTATTAAGTCTTAGTAGTATCGAAGTGCATATGTATTTTTATAACGATCATTTCATTCTTTAAATTTTTCGACACTAGTAAGACACGCCTACAAATTGACATCACGCTATGTTTACATTTATCATGCGCAGTATGCGATTTGTATCATTCAAATTTATCTTAACCTAACTTGGTAATTTATAATATAATTTTTAAAATCATTTAGATATTCTAAATTAATCAAATACTTTTTATATAAAATTGTTAAAAGGGTAAATCATCGAGATTATTGATATCAATAGATAGCGTGTTTGGTAATATTCAGACAAGTGCTGTCGGATAATTCGATCCTTGAATTTGAAAAATAAATAGACGCATCTTTTTAGACCAAGCCTTAGAAATCTTGTATAAAACACAAATTTAAATTATAAATTCAACTAAAAGTGATAAAAAGTATCCAGAATATTAATTAACTCGATCGTCAAGTGAATTACTACAAGAATTTTCGGTAATAACGAACTTTCAAACAATATAGCGTCACAGACGTAGTTCCACCGAAAACGATAGAAAAACAGAAGAATTATATATAAGAATCCATCGCCGAACTTCAACAATATAGTCTAACGTACATCAACAACGATACCTGAAATTCTACAGCCAGAAACGAGCGCAGTGAGTAATTAGGCACCGAAGACGAAGTCCGAGGAAAATCTTCGATAGCGTCTGCGTAAACAGCCACCTACACCGCCATCATTTTGTGCTGCACCCGAACATTTTTGGATCACCGAGGATCTTCCCAATTCACACAGACGATCTACAAACATACATCAGCATCATTATTATAACAGGTTTTCAGATAATATTTATTTTTTTTTCAAAAATTAAATTCTTTAAACTTTTATTTTATAATCTTCTCGAATTATTTACCTAATCTACCACGTCCTGTCATGATCTTTATATTTAATTAAACAACCTATTTATATCTTAGAGATAACAATAAAAGGGTACTCACCATAATTGTAATAAGAGTATTCACATTTATATTCATATTATTTATTAGTTTAACACACATAACCTCTTTTCACATTAGTAACACCTTGTTGTTTATGCATATATGCAGTTTCGTTAATATCACATTTGTAATACGTTATATTTTTACAGTTTCCTTTAATTTAATAAACATAATATTTTTAATTTTACATGAATCTTTTATTTGTTCATATTTATTTGTAGGAGTTATTATATTAAGCGTCAACATTAATATTATTCTCTTTTTTGGAAGCAACAACCTAAAACTCACAACGAGCCCGAGATCACCCACATTTAGTAAAGTTTTATTAAATATAGTTTCTTGCTTTCCGACTAGTTGGCTATTTGAGATAAAGATAGCGCAATCTGGGGTGAGATTTTATAAATTAAGGCGCCCGACTAATCTTTTCAAATACATAATTTTATCTTACACTTTTATCTCATTAACATTTTATAATCTCACCACAGCCCAGAAAAGGGGGCCGTTATCAATATATATATATATATATATATATATATATATATTTAGTGTTTATAAGAATTTTATTTTTCTTATTTATTTTATTGGCCGTGTCTTAATATTAAAAATAATAGACTTTTTATTGGTTTAGCGACCTTTTATTGAATTATGATGTTTTATTCTACGACGTTTCGACTTTTACTATTTTTCAGTCTTTTTCAAGTATCTAGAAACAAGAATTAATACAATGAGAAAATGAGAATTGTGTTTGCTTTTGTGAGATTGAATTAACAATTAATTTAACAATTAAAATTAAAATTAGATTAAAGACTGAATTACCAATTAGATTAACAATTAGAGTTAAAATTTAAAATTAGATTAATAATGAGTAAGGACAATTAAAGTGATTACATCTGTGTAAATGAATAGAAAAATTTGCATTAAGCTACAATACAGTAAGGTAAATAGAAACAAGAATTACTACACTGAAAACGTGAGAGTTGTGTTTGCTTTTGTGAGACTGAATTAACAATTACATTGACAATTAGAATTAAAATTAGATTAAAGACTGAATTACCGATTAAATTAACAATTAAAGTTAAAATTTAAAATTAGGTTAATAATGAGTAAGGATAAATTACAGTGGTTAAATCTGTATAAATGAATGAGATGTTAAACTTTTGATGTTAAACTACATTACATGAACAATTAATGACAAAACTCACCGTTTCTTTTGGTTTTCAAAATCACGCATTCTGTGTAACATGTGTGTCGGGTACCCGAGACCTTTTTTTTGTAACGAACCGATCGCACTGGTTGGAATATTGTAAGTGTTTGTGGCTTTGTTAAGAGAGGTTAATTTTTGTTCTGTTTTTGGAATTTAGCAAATTGATCAGGACCGTGTTTAGGGGTATGTAGTAAAAGTATTTACAAATGGGAACTGATAAAAAGTTTTTTTTGTGTTTTTGTTTTTTTGGTTTGTGTTTGTGTGTGCGGGGGGGGGGTTGATTTTATCTATTGTTTAATCAGTGGGTAATAGAGTTTAGACAGTCCATCAATTTCGTTCCTGTCGTTTATTGTTCTGCTGTTTTTGAAAATGTGGATCATTTCTAAGACCTCCCTAGCTTTTGTATTCTTTTTCTGTGTTATTACTTTGGTGTTATCAAAATCAAAATTATGTTTTAGTGTCAATTGGTGTTTTTTTAAAGCAGTTTGATTTTTTGCGTATTTGTGACCTTTCAATCTTTCTTGTAGTAACTGTTTTGTTTGGCCTATGTATACTTTGTCACAGTCTTTGCAGGGTATGTTGTATATTGTGTGTGATTGTTTTAGTGTAGGTGTTGAGTCTTTTAGTTTGGTGTGTAGGAATTTTAGGTTTTTACCGCTTTGGTGTGCTATTTTATAGTTAAATGGTTTAAATATATTGTCTAGTTTTTCGGATAATCCCGTTATATAGGGTGTGGGGATATATGTTAATTCATTGTTTTTTATGGTTTTGTTGTGGTCGTTTGTTGTGTTATAAATTTTATTAAGTCTTAGTTTTATAATTTTTTGTATAAATTGTGGTGGATAATTGTTTTCTGTTAGTATTGTTTTTACTTTATTTAGTACTGTTGGTCTGAAAATTGGATTAGTGAGATTTAAGGCTCTGTCTACTAACGCTGTTACTACATTTTTTTTGTGGGCTAGGGGTTGGTTTGAAAAAAAGTTTACATATCTGCCGGATGTGGTTGGTTTGGTGTACCATTTTGTTTGTATTTTGTTTTTTGTTTTTATCAGTGTTAGGTCTAAGTAGTTTATGGAGTTGTTCTTTTCTATTTCAATGGTAAAGTTTAAATTTGGATGGAAATTGTTGAAACTATTTTGTACATTGTTTAT
Organism: Melolontha melolontha; assembly: GCA_935421215.2. Classification (NCBI taxonomy): domain Eukaryota; kingdom Metazoa; phylum Arthropoda; class Insecta; order Coleoptera; family Scarabaeidae; genus Melolontha; species Melolontha melolontha. The sequence continues at coordinate 17,153,492 of OW285236.1, forward strand.
TTCATTTTCTGGTAGCATCATTATGCAATCGTCAACATATCTTTTGAAAAAGGTTGGTTTTATTTTCAGGGATTTTATAACACTTTCTTCGATGTGCTCTAATACTAATTGGGCTACTACGCTGGACGTATATATATATATGTATGTATGTATGTATGTATATATATATATATATATATATATATATATATATATATATATAAATATAATAACTTCGTGACCTTGGTATGATATGGTAAACCTAATCAGTAGGCGATTAAAGGTCTGTATATTACTTCAAAATATATGTATTTAAAAAACTCTACATGTTTCGGCTGTGTACGCCTTTATCAAGAGAATACAAAATATGAATTCATATTTTGTATTCTCTTGATAAAGGCGTACACAGCCGAAACATGTAGAGTTTTTTAAATACATATATTTTGAAGTAATATACAGACCTTTAATCGCCTACTGATTAGGTTTACTATATATATATATATATATATATATATATATATATATATATATAATAACTTCGTGACCTTGGTATGATATGGTAAACCTAATCAGTAGGCGATTAAAGGTCTGTATATTACTTCAAAATATATGTATTTAAAAAACTCTACATGTTTCGGCTGTGTACGCCTTTATCAAGAGAATACAAAATATGAATGACAGGATATAAATGTCAAGTAATTAAGTTGCTATAGTTTAAATTATTCAAAGATACATTCTAGTAATAATAATAAATCATGCCTTAGTATTTCAAAAAATAGATAACAAGGTGTGAACATATGTGTTGTTCGCTCCTAGCAATTTGTGTCTCCTTCTGGGTATGAACTTGTGTGTTGGTTGCTGCTGGCAGCTTGCGTCTCTCTATGGGTGTGTGGTTTTGTGTGAGAGCGTAAGTGTAGGGTTTTGTATGTCGGTGCGTTCGTGCGTGTGTTTAGTGACCGGTCACATGAATTTAGAGAGGTCGGATAACCAGCCGTTGCGTAGGGCCGCCAACCCTTTCCCGACAACTTCTTTACAATTCCGTGCAGTACTTCGACGGCCTGACCCCCGCCCCGACCGAGGTAGCCACTAAGAGTGTTCCCTTGGTTAGCGATGAGCAACCCCGTACAGGGTGCGCTTCGCCTGTCTGCGCCTTGCCTCGTTGGGGCGGGGGTCAGGCCGTCGAAGTACTGCACGGAATTGTAAAGAAGTTGTCGGGAAAGGGTTGGCGGCCCTACGCAACGGCTGGTTATCCGACCTCTCTAAATTCATGCGACCGGTCACTAAACACACGCACGAACGCACCGACATACAAAACCCTACACTTACGCTCTCACACAAAACCACACACCCATAGAGAGACGCAAGCTGCCAGCAGCAACCAACACACAAGTTCATACCCAGAAGGAGACACAAATTGCTAGCAGCGAACAACACATATGTTCACACTTTGTTATCTATTTTTTGGAATACTAAGGCATGATTTATTATTATTACTAGAATGTATCTTTGAATAATTTAAACCATAGCAACTTAATTACTTGACATTTATATCCTGTCATTCATATTTTGTATTCTCTTGATAAAGGCGTACACAGCCGAAACATGTAGAGTTTTTTAAATACATATATTTTGAAGTAATATACAGACCTTTAATCGCCTACTGATTAGGTTTACCATATATATATATATATATACAGTGAGAGCCAAAAAGAATATGTGAGTTGGCAGTGCTTTTTTAGAACATTTTTGAGTTTGCGATTGGCAGCAAATCATTTTGAATTTTGAATGTCAAATAACAGTGTTTCCATGCGATCAATGGCGTAGTATTTTCCCGGTTTTTGTTCTCTTTGTTTTACCACGTTTTATTCAAAATTTGTCTATATTCAAAAGATAAATACTTGTGTTTACTATAGAAGAAGACACGTTTATAGTAATGGCATATTTTAGAACTAGCATCCAAAACGAAGACGGTGCTTGGGAGTATTCTGGGGAAGCGTGTTATAATCAATTTAGAATTACTTATAACGAACATGAAATTACCTTTCAAGCATTTACTCAACATCTAGAACGTGTAATTGACCGATTCTTAGAAACCGGTAGTGTCTGTAAAGGTAAATCTTCTGGAAGACCAAAAATTATAACGCCAGAGGTTGTTGAAAATGTTCAGGAGCATATCCTTCGAAGTCCACAAAAACCTATACGTCAATTATCTCAGCAAGCTGGTATGTATACATATATACAGTTATTGAAATATACAATATAAAATATATTTTGCAGGTATCTCATATGGCAGTTGTCGAAGAATATTGAAAAAAGAACTACACATGAAACCCTATAAAATATCTCTGGTGCATGAATTACACCCACAAGATTATAATGCCAGATAGTATTTATAACACTTGTAAGAATATTGTAAATTTATTTATAATATATGATGTTTAATAATATACTGTGGTGTTATTTTATTTAGTTATTCTCTATTTTAATACAGATTAATCTCTTAGCACTAGTAATCATTTTGTGGATTTAAGGTTAGAATATATTTACTTTAAAATTACCCTATGACCACGTCTACGCCGCTGCATCACTACTGAAATTTCCTGATGAACAAAAAACCTTATAAACAAAATCAGTTTGACCAACTATTTCAGTCTTTTTGGCTCTCTCTGTATATATATATGTATTCTTTTAGGTTTCCGCGGGTAGTAGTATGTGTTTTAACTGGATTCCGAGTTTTCTTCCGCATTTCCACTATTTGGTCTTCGTAAAGACCGGTGCTGGTTTCTGGACGACGTTTCGGAAAAATCACATTTGGCATCTTCAGGTCTGCGATAACTGTCTGCTTCTGGTTACTCGTAATACTTTACGAGTAACCAGAAGCAGACAGCACCGGTTTTTACGAAGACCAAATAGTGGAAATGCGGAAGAAAACTCGGAATCCAGTTAAAACATGTATATACGATATTTTATACCATTTTTGGTAATTTAACAAGAAATTACAATTACGTTTCAAATTGAAAATAAATAATAAATAAACGTAATTTACATCTTTTAAATTGCAAAAGTGCCAATGAAATCCACTTATCCCAATAACCTATCCCACTTATTTTCATTGCATCCAGTGAAATTTTTGCATATAACCTCGATGATACATAGGCGAACATTTTAAATTACAAAACGGTAAACTGTACACGGTATAAGTAAAAAAGTAAGAAACATGTCTGAAAAATTGGCTTCACATGTGTTTAGAAGTGTGTTCAAAACAGTTGATAAGGAAACATTGCATTGGTTTCCAGGCCATATGGGAAAAGGCATGAAAAAAATGCAAAACAAACTAAAATCTATTGATTGTATAATCGAAGTTCATGATGCAAGAATACCATTATCTGGGCGAAATACAGAATTTAAATATACAATTAATGGCATAAAGCCTCATATTTTAGTATTAAACAAAATAGATTTAATTGATAAAAAATATATTCCTAAAATAATGGAAAAATTATCATTTGAAAATAGTAATATAATATTTACAAACTGTAAAAATCAGAATTGTTCAGGAATTAAACAACTATTTCCCTTGGCTCAGAAATTGATCAATACTTCAGATAGATATAATAGATCAAACACTGAAGATTATTGTATTATGATAATAGGTGTACCAAATGTAGGCAAATCATCTTTAATAAACACATTACGGAATACATTTTTGCATAAAGGAAATGCTAGTCCTGTTGGTGCTATACCAGGCATAACGAAAAGTGTACTGACAAAAATAAAAATGTGTGAAGACCCTTTGTTTTACATGTTGGACACACCTGGTATTTTAACACCAAGTGTTCCAAATACAGAAGTTGGACTTAAATTAGCTTTATGTACGACTATTCAAGATCACTTAGTTGGTGAAAATATAATAGCAGATTATTTATTGTACTGGTTGAATAAACATGAAATGTTTCAATATGTTGATGTATTTAAAATTAAGGATGTTTCGGATGATATTTTAGAAGTTTTAGCTCAAATAGCGATAAATCATAACAAGTCATTGAAATATAGAGATATGGTTAGTGGATCATATGTGCATAGACCAAATTTAGATTCTGCAGCAAAAATAGTGTTACAAACATTCAGAAGTGGTGGTTTAGGAAAAATTATGTTAGATAGTGATTTGTTGTGAATATATTTATATCTAAAGTTATATGTTTGTGTAATTATTAAAGACAAACTTCTGCTCTTCAAAATCTCAACTTTTTTTATGATTTAATTAGAATTATCCTTCTTTCAAGACAAAAATAAGATTTAATTTATCTTGTTACGTCAAGTGAAAGTTTTATTATGATATAATATTAGTGATTGAAATTAAATCAGATAATCTGAATTGGTGGATGGCTTAAAATCTGAAAAATAAAGAAACAATTAAAATCCTAACCAAAATATAAATTAATAAAAATCCATATTTCAGCAACTAAGTTGCCATCTTTTGTAAAACAAACTGGAAGAGAAAATAGTGTTAAGATATAAATTAAAGAATTCTTGCTTTAAAAATATTCAAAATTCTGTATAACCGCGTTTCACTAACCAAATTGTCATGCTAAGTAGGAGGTATAATGCAGTTAATACTAAATGTACAGACATGACTTCTTTATTCCAGTTATTAAACGTGATTACTAAATTCTTTAGGTCTGCTTGCACTTTTAATTAACCTTAAACATTCCGATGATTCAATTTTGTCCGATCTATTCAATTTAATGTGATGCGAACTACAAAAAAAATATAAAATATTTGTTCTTCGCATGTTATTGCCAAAGAAGTAGTTAGATTCTATAGATCGTCACATTTTCCATTATAATCTTTGAAATTTATTTTGTAAATTTCTAATTTATATCCGAAGCTTTCCTAATGAATTTTAATTAAATACTGAGTTGGATGGAGTCTTTGCTTTTTGAAAATTTTATAGTTGTATCCAATGAGGTATTTTTTAATTTTATAGGTGTTTTCATATGGTAATGCTAGTAATAAAAGTATATCTTTATTAAATTTGGCTTTTATTTTATATTCTGAATTCGTTTTTTAGTGAAATATCCATTCTTTTATTCATATTTGTGCGTAATAAAACGAAATATAATTTTGAATGTAGTTATTTTCTTATGCTTATGATGCTTACAGTGTCAAACGACGTTCATCCATAGCTCTTATCTATGTAGGCAACCCACTCAACAAAACAAATTAGAAAGTGATCCCAAAATTTGGCCTTCATTTTTTCTATTAAAAAATGAATTTAACCTACTTTCTTCACGACCGTGAGTGATACGAAGATCAATGACCTTCATATTAAACGTTTTCTAATTTTTTCCAACAGTAAAATGTAACCAAAAAACTATGTTCGCTAGGATTACATTTTATCCTAGTTTATTATACAACATCTTCATGGAAAGGGTATCTTCTCGAAGATGGTACGATAGAATAGATGATAACGTTATTCTGGGCGCGTTACCGTTTCCTCAAATAACATCAGAAGTAAGGCAATTTTGTTAATAGATGAAAAAAATGTTAAAAGGTCATGTTTTGACATATCTACATGTTTTTAGTTAATAAAAACTGAAAATGTAAAGGGCGTCGTATCCATGAATGAAGATTACGAGTTGTGGTTTGCAAATAACAAAGAGGTAATGTTAGTTAATAAATATTTGCAAAGAAATTTTACTTTAACTATTTAGAAGTGGAATTCTGTTGGTGTAGAATTTTTACAATTAGCCACGACTGATATATTTGAAACACCATGTCAAAAGAAATTATGTGAAGGTATCGAGTTTATAAATCAAATTATTTCATCCAAGGATTCTGAAAGAGAACCGTCTGTTTATGTACATTGTAAAGCAGGGCGTACTAGAAGTGCCACACTAGTAGGATGTTACTTAATGCTTGTAAGTACATAAATGCTTCCAAATATAGTAATTAATACTACAAAAAGTTTTATAATTGTTTTTCTTATAGAGAAATCAAATTACACCTGAACAAGCTGTAGAACACATGAAATCTAAACGGCCTCACATATTGTTGCATAATACTCAGTGGAATGCTTTAAGATTATTTTATAAAGATAATGTTAAAACCCCAGTATTTAGTTGATTATTTTATCTGGAATTATATATTTTTTACGTATATTAAACTTGGTTTTTTTATTGTTAAAGATTTTAAATCTCAGAGATAAACTTTCCCAGTAATATTTATATAATTTTTATTTTAAACATACAAATAAATATAATTTCAATACTTTAAACAAATACAAATTGGTGAAATAAAGATCTTCATTTCTTATCTCTAATATGCCAGAAGTTTTGGATTGCTTGTCCTATTCCAATGTCATTATGGTTAAAATATAAAAGACCTCCCAAAACAATAGCGGAGAATGCATATAAAATCCCAAGGGATATTTTTGGAATGGCTTCACCAAAAAGAACAGGTCTGACATAGTCAATTACACATGCTTCCAGTCCCCTACAAATAAAACCATAAATTCAGAAATTCTTTAAATTAATAAATAATACCAGTGATTGTGAATAATGACAGATATGGCAAATATATCATCCATAAGTGTGCTTGGAGACAATACAGTTAATGGTATAATAGCAAGTAGAGAAGCAGCCCATACTCTTTCTACAGTCCATAATAAGCCATGATCAACATGAGCTTTTCTTATTTGAAGGTTATTAAATTTAGGTACTAAATTTTTTGTGCGTTCAAAAGCAATAGCATTTAATCCATGAGTAGTGAATTGAGACAAATTAACTGATTGCTTTACAAGAGTTACATTTTTAAATTGGATTGAACTAAGTTTCAGAGCGCTACGAAATGCTGAAACAATACGATTATGTAATATTAAAGAGAACCACGTATTTTTAATTTACCATCTGGTCTAGCAGCTCCCCGAAGCATCAAAGCTAAAGCCATCTTTCACCGATCAAATTATAACACGTAACTTAATTGGTAAATAATTACTCTTCTTGTTACTAACTATTCCTGTTATTACAAATTTGACAAATATGTACTGATAAGAACTGGTACTTATAAACAAAACATTATAATTCAAAATATTACTGATTGATGTGTACTACCCTTTAATACAAAGATTTTTGTTAAAAGTTCTTACTACCTAAAATTAATTACAAGTTAATTAAGATTCTATTATGTTATTCTATTTTTGTTAGTATACATTAATCATTTTCGTAAATTTTAGATATTCAAAACTAGTTTCAGTTGGTACAAATAATTCATGACTTTGCGATTGTGTATTTTGACTTTTTGACAGCATTTATTGCAGAAACATCGTTTAGTTTATTGTGTTTGTATATGAACAAATAATTTTATTGAAATGGCCACTTTAGAAGATAAATCTATTTGGGAGGATGGCGAAGAATCTTTGGGTGAAGAAGTCTTGAGAATGTCTACGGATGAAATAGTTAGCAGAACGCGGCTTCTGGATAATGAAATAAAAATAATGAAAAGCGAAGTTATGAGAATTAATCATGAATTGCAAGCCCAGAATGAAAAAATTAAAGAAAACACAGAAAAAATTAAAGTGAACAAAACGTTGCCCTACTTGGTATCAAATGTAATTGAATTATTAGATGTTGACCCGCAAGAGGAAGAAGAAGATGGGGCTGTAGTCGATTTAGATGCACAAAGAAAAGGAAAGTGCGCTGTTGTAAAAACATCAACGCGTCAAACATATTTTTTGCCTGTAATTGGTCTCGTCGATGAAGAAAAATTAAAACCCGGGGATTTAGTAGGTGTTAACAAAGATTCTTACTTAATTCTTGAAACTTTGCCTGCTGAATATGACGCCCGAGTTAAAGCAATGGAAGTTGATGAACGTCCAACAGAGCAGTATTCTGACATAGGTGGTTTAGATAAACAAATTCAAGAATTAATTGAAGCTGTCGTGCTGCCTATGACTCATAAAGAAAAATTTTTGAATCTTGGAATTCACCCTCCCAAAGGTGTTTTATTGTATGGCCCTCCCGGCACTGGAAAAACTTTATTAGCAAGAGCATGTGCTGCACAAACTAAATCTACTTTCCTGAAGTTAGCTGGGCCGCAATTAGTTCAAATGTTTATAGGTGATGGAGCAAAATTAGTTAGAGACGCATTTGCATTAGCCAAAGAAAAGTCACCTGCGATAATATTTATAGACGAATTAGATGCAATAGGCACAAAAAGGTTTGATTCTGAAAAAGCAGGTGACAGGGAAGTACAGAGAACAATGTTGGAACTTTTAAATCAATTGGATGGATTTAGCTCAACATCAGATATTAAAGTTATAGCAGCTACCAACAGAGTAGATATTCTGGATCCTGCCCTATTAAGATCAGGTACATAACTGTTTGCTTATATTTTTGTTTTAGGTAAAAAGTCCATTTTTGCTTATCATTGGTTTATTGTTGAGCTTCATTTTATATTCTCAAAATTAAAAACAAATAAATTATTGAATTCTATATTTATCGCGTTTTCTGTAATCATAATTTTAGTTTAGGTTTTGTTTTGCACTTGTGTCAAGTGCCAATCCTGCCTTATTTTTATCCTATTTTAGGTCCATATTTATAGTCCGTGCTAATACTTACTTAAGTTGCGTACTAACATAAGCACGCCTTACTTGGAAGTTTGTGTCAAGTACGCGTTCTATTTTATAAACAATACTTCGGAAATTCTCGGGATAGATTCGCTCCAAGCACGGAACGTTAGGGAATTTTGTTATCGGAATGACATTCTGGCGCGAAATTGTTCTTTGTGGATCTTTTTAAGTTGAATTTGGTTCGCACGTTTTTTATTGAAAACCAAAAATTTCACAGTTTATAGTGTAATTTGTTAAATTTAATAAGTACTTATTAAAGGTAAATATAAAATAAATAGATTTTGTTGAATTGATGAAATAGAAATACAAAATATCATGAACAATAAAAAAATTATCCATAAATTTGCAGATTAATAAATCGGCAACATTTACACGAAGGAAAAAATGCTTCTGGCACAGCTCATCAAAGACCATAACATGTTCATATTGCAGTAAAAGCAATAAAGGAAAAAGATGGTAGGGTTCAAAAACTTAATAACTCCATTAGCCATCAGCAGGAGCTTCATCAACTTAGGCAAATGGTTATTGAAGAGGACCTGGGGAGGGCTAAATATTATTCAAGGGTTGCTGAACTAGAGGTATCCAGGATTGAGGGAGAAAAGAGGAGGATTAAATTAGCAGTGGAGACAGCCGAGCTAGATCGACAAAAGGCTGAGATAGATCGAAAGAGAGCTGATCTAGATAGACAGAGAACTGAGCTAGATCGACAGGGAGCTGCTGATGAGGCTGAATTGGCAAAGCTCAAACTTCAGCAATTTAAAAGAAAGGTGAGTATGGCTAGCAATTTTGTTTCATTACTTTCATCTTTTGTAATTCATTGTTTTTACAGTTCTCTGAAGATCAATAGACTTGACTATATAACATGTAAGGTATATATACACATAGGTATTAAATGGTAAGAAGTGTTTTTATTATTGTGTATATTTAAGTTAATTTATAGTTTCTCTGTGTAAAGGTTATGAGTTATGAGCTAGCTCTCTGAAGATCGATAGACTTTAGTTGTAGGTATATATAGACATAGGTATTATATGGTGAGAAGTGCTTTTATTATTGTGTGTATTGTAGTTAATTTATAGTTGTTCTGTGCAAAGGCTATGAGCTGCCCTTGATTTATATTACTAATTTAAAAGGTGATTGGAAAGTTTTAGTTTTTTGGTGTATTTTTTATCGGCAAGCTTTACTGTTGCATTTGTCTATATATTTTCAAATCATAATACTTTAAAGAATTAAATTAATTTGTTAATTTTGAACACTGATGAACATTATTAACTCAAATATTTTAATAATAAAACTAAATGAACTAAATTTCTTTAAATACTTTTTATGTTTTAAAAATTTGAATTCATTTTCATATACTATATTTCTGCATGTTTATGGGATATATTAAAAGTCATAGGTGTTTTATTTGCCTTTGGAATTGGACAGAGGTACTTTTGCAATGTAAATTTGTATTTCAGTTGTAAATTTGAAAGCTTAGTTTTAAGGCGCTTTTCGCTATGTATTAAACAACTTCAGAGGTGCTTTCCTGCTGTATACATTACATTAGTATATGTTGTCATTTTTGTGTTGTTTGTTGATTTTCAGATATTAATTGAAATGGTGTTACTTTAATGTACTTTTTCCTATATAAATTAATTATGTGTAATCACTTGTTTAAGTTGAACTGTTCTCTGTTCTTCAGACCAGATTTTTAATAATATTTTATATTATTAAAAATACCTTTGTAATTTAAACTTTTTTAAACGAAATAAAACATATCTACTTGACATGTATACTTTTTTTTAAACGTATTCCTATATTCACTTAAAAGGGAGAAGGTAACCATTAATAAAAATCTACTTTCAGATTAAAAGGAAACTCCGTGTGTTCAGTAAATACATATTCTTTGGAATTGTCTAAACACATTGGGAGAAAAACCCATGTTTATTAAATAATAAATACATTAGAATATTTTGATAACAACATACAGAAATATTTAATACCTCCTAGTGTCCAAAATGTTGTTGAATGAAGTGTCTCCGAAAATCTAACCCTCTTTCTCCATCGTTGGCATTCCTAACAGCTGGTACTTCATCAACATTTTCTTCAAAATCTTCATTATCTCTTAAACCAATATTATATAATACTGCAGTTGCACATATAATTGCAATTGATGTTTCCAATTTAGTTTTAAGACCTAGTTGAAGGCAAAGAAATTGTCTTTTCCAGGTACCAAACAATCTTTCTACAATATTTCGTGTTGTTCTGTGTGCTCTGTTATATCTTTCTTCGTGTTCATTTCCTATTTACATAAAATGTTGTGAATTATTAGCCATAAATATTTGGTGTTTATTATAAATACCTGCTTGTATTACCCAAGTAAGCAGAAAATATCTACATGCATACCCATTGTCCCCAATTAATAAACCTGGAATGTCTCCTCTTTCCATTGTCACTCTTAAAGCACTACAGTCAAATATAACACTGTCATGACTTGAGCCTGGATGCCTAACAACTATATCCATTATTTCTATTAGGACCTGAAACGACCTATAATAGATAATAGTACAGTGTAGTTGACTATTATTCCAGTTCTACAATACCTGAACATTTAAAGAAAAGAAACCCTTTCTATTACGGAATACCTCAGCATTATTACCTCCTGGGCTTGATATTTTTATATGGGTGCAATCAATACATCCTACAACATTTGGAAAACGAGCAACTTCATAAAACCTTATAATATTTGTGCGTCTTCCTTCTACAGTTCGAGGAAAATGAATAAAATTTCCTAATTGTTCTGCTATCAATACTGATACTCTTTTAATAATTACGCTTATGGTAGGTTGACTTATACCTCGCAAATCACCGGATACAACCTGAAAATTACAAGTGGCATAAAAACGTAAGCAAACAAGCAACTGCAATATTGGAGGTATTGGTAAACCACGATTAGTAGGTTTTTGTAGGTCCTCCAAAACTAATGGTAATAAAGTATTTGCCACAGTATTCTTGTGAAATCGATAACGGGGACAAAATTCGTTCCCGTTAAAAAATTCCATTGGATTTTCGGCATCTCGTATGTATCTTTTTCGGACACGTTCTACATGCATTTCTTCTTCTAGAACATATATATATTCCAAAAATTCATCTAATTCTAATTCTTGGTACACATCCATATCGGTCAAAAAATAAATGTTAAAGTTCAAAATATTAAGAGGTTATATTTCTATGCTCGAACTGTCAAACAACTACTTAAGGTAGCGCCAACACAACCTTAAGAAATTATTAGATAATCGCCGCCTTAAGTATCAGCTGGTGCTTAAGGTTGGTTTATAAATCGCAAAAGCGTCACAATCACATACTTAAGCATAGACGCCGCCTTAAGGTCTGACTATAAATATGGACCTTAGTCACTATTAGGTTTGTTCCAACTACCGGTTTTGTTACGGTACGCATATCGTTTGATGATCATTGTGTGCGCAAGCGTTAGTTTTGCTTGCTTTTGGACCCGTGATAATTATGAAGAAATTGGAATGTATTTCTTGTCGTTTGGTTATCAATCTATTTTGTAGTATTACCAAGAGTAATAATTGTAATAATCAATTTTGTTCTGTCCTATGATATTGTGTGATATTGCCACTACCAACTGTAGTTCTCACAGGATGAAGTATGTAATGCGCAACTCAGTACAGACGGTATATGCTTCAGTCTGCGAAATGTTTTGACCGTTCCGTGGCTGGTTTGTGTATGGTCAAAATTTAGTTGAATCACTTTTGGTATCGTTCAATGTACAGCCAGAAATAAGTTGGAACGCTTTTTCTGCAGTGTTCATGTACCGAAGCCGTCACCGTACGGTTTTCTTAGCGAATTGGAACAAACCTACTATCTTACTTTAAATAATTAAAATTTTCTATTTATTTTGCATAACTTGCTAATTGCTTTTGTTTTCATTTACGTGGTCTTGCTTTTCTTTGTTAACAACCATGACTGCTATATTTTTATCTATTTATAGCAAACGCCAATTAAGTTCGCGCAGGATTAGAAGTAGTGGGGAGATTTGTATTTGGTTTTACATCAAATGTCAGATATGTAATTCTAACCTCTGAGCGTGTATCACTTTATGATCCCCTAGCAAAGACATTATGTTCCGTCAAACGTCAATGACAAATTATTCCAGTGTTGTTCCGTGACCTGTTGAGATAATCGGTTGAATGGTTCGTGAAAATTCGGTAAATTTTTTTATCCTTAGTTTAAAATCAAACAATTATATGAATACAATTTTAATTTCTAAAATACATATAATAATAGTTATTAATAGTATCATATAACTAGTAAATATAATAAAAATGTAAATATATATGAAGCACACTAACAATAACTTATATTATTATATACATGATGTTTTATAAAACTAATGACGTTAATAATAATAATAGTTAATAAACTCTACTCGTCATCAGGTATATTTTTTAATGTTTCTTCAATTTATTTTCAATATGAATTTTTTCTCTATTTTAAAACCGAAACAGCTATTTTTATTTATATATGTCTTACTATGAAGAGGTCCTGTGACTGTTTCCGTGCTTAATTTAGTACGTTGTTTAGTTTTCATTAAATTGATGGAGGAAAAAATTCGTTCCACATTTGCGGAAGAATGTGGTAAATACAACAAATTTTTAATAAAATTACATAATAATGGAAAGACATTCGATTCATCACCACGTTTTATTGCTCTGACACTAGCCCAGAATTCCAACATATCTGTGCTGAAATTTTGGCGTTCTGTGTAATTTCGTTATTGCCTCCATTCGCTATCTAAATTTTCAAGTTCGTTTTGTGGTATTAAATTCGGAAAAAGTAAAGCTATATCTGCTATTGAACTTATAGTTCCGCCTTTTACTATCTCGGGGTCGCTGTTGAGACATCGCCATCTGCAACAGCAGTTGTAAAATATTATCTGAGCGGATTGTATTGTTCTAGAATTCGTTTAATAGCTGAATCAACCGATAACCATCTGGTTTGGGACGGGTGTAAAATATTGTGGATTTTAACATTGCAAAATAATTGATACTCTTGGAATTCGCTGATTCTTTTTGGACTAGAGTTGAAGTAATTAAAAATATTTCTTGTTAAGTTTTGAAGGAAATTTGGCAATTTTTCGCGTATGAAGCAACTAAGTGAAATGAGTGGCAGATGCACTTCATGACAAATAAATTCGGTATATCTTTTTTTAGTAATGTTGTAACGGAATGATGTTTCCGATCATTACATTTGCTCCATCAGAAGCAAAGCCAATCATATTATCTTTATAAGGAACAGAATTTGAGACAAATGTATTTATAACATGATTATATAAAGTTGCCGCATTCGCACTATCTAATTTCACAAGAGCAAAAAAACAGTCTTTGATTAAATTGTCTTTTGCATACCTGACGACGAGACAAATATGTTTTATCGTTGAGCGATCTGTAGACTCGTCTATAATAAGGGAAAATTTATTATATTTAATATCTTCACATATATTTTCGAAACATTCAGCACCTATGACATTTCGAACAATAGCTGTGGTTTTCTTTCTGGCGCACGATATGCCTTGAGCAATCTTTGAATCGAGACAAATGTTAGCTATTAATTTTGGCAAATGATCCATTACCAAAAATGGCAAATTATGTTCTGCAATAAATGCAGACAAGCGGATCTCGGCTAAAACCAAGATAATTAAAATTATTGTAAACATGAAATAATTTAAATAATCATACCTTCGGCAATATTATTCTTTATTTGCGCCGATTCTGCCATACCTGCTGAAAATTCGGTTAAACGCGGCTGTTTGCGTATCATCCTTGCTGTATGTTTATGAATTATCGAAAGACTGTGTTTCATTAGCGAATCTTTTCCGCTAGAAATATTAATGTCTTTACTGCAGATCTTACATCTTGCAAAATTTTTTCACTTTTTACTTCTAGAAAGCCATCTCTCAAAGTCTTCCAGCTTTTCCCAATCTTCCTTATAATTTTGGGAATATTTTATTTTTTTTGCTATATTACTTGGGCCAGCTTGTTCACAGTCACTGGCACTACCCATATTTTAACACTAGGTATATTAATTTAAAAAAAAATCAAGTGACACCTATGTATGTGTTCTTCTAGAACCGATATAGGATACTGATTTCAAATTTTAAATGCAAAAACAGAAACAAACCCTTCACTCAAGATGCCCCACTGTTTTAAACTCATAGAAATAAGCAAATATCCAAATAGATATCGCTTTTATTCATTATTAAATGATATGTTGTATTTATTTCATTCATTCATTTGTTCGAATGACAAGGATTATTTCATTGTTGTAGTATTTTGAAATAATTATTTTCGGGGGAATAAGTATTTTTATTTGAAAAACAATGTTTCTTTAAGATAATTTTTAACCAGAATAGTCCCTTTATTAAAATAAAGAGCGCTTGAGAAGCGTGCAAATAAATACCTACCGACATACATAATTGTTGCCTTTAAATTCAAGCATTATATCGACTACAATCCATAGTAGCTTTTATTACTGTCCCTACTCATAAAATTGCTTGCCTGTTTTAATTTTCTATTTATTATAGTCATAGATTAAAGATGAATGCCATTATAGTATATAGTAGTATACTATACTACTATACTATACCACACACAGTTTTAGCACAATTTTTTTTTTCTCATTCGTTTAAAAATCGGTAGATATGATGGCTTCATCGGTAGATCGGTAGAAGTGTAGAAAAATTGGTAGATTTTACCGAAAAATCGGTAGACGGAACAACACTGAATTATTCTGACAATTACTTGAGTAGTGGGGGTGGACGTTTTTAAAAACGGTTTCTGCGCACCCCCTCCTCGCGCCAAATTAATTGGCGCTTGCTATACATTTGAAGCAATATGTCTAACCACTATTTTCCTAAGATTTCATAAATCAATAGTGGTTCATTATCCTCTCTCCCACATACCAGTATTTGTACGTTAATTTATTAAGTTATTTTAAAATACTTATATTTCGTTTGTGAAATATTTGTCTTTCTGGGTTCTTTTAAATAAAACTAACGGTAATTTAAAACACTATATTAATAATAAAACACACCAAATACACTTAATAACTAATAATAACAGTATTTATTTTACATTTATATCACAATATCAACCTGAAGGCGATTACTCATTGAATGAATCATAATCCTTCCGAGCGGTATATATAGGTGCTGCTGACGCGTCTAGAACATTACGGACTCTATCTGGTCTGGTGTTTTTCCGGACGGATCTCGAACCTGCTGTCACGTATGGCGGTGACGTCATTACATGATTCGTATTACAATATTTTATTTTTGCAAACCTGATGGCAATTTGTTCACTTGATAGAACTACTTGGACTCAATTTATTATTGACATAAGACTTCTCCCTACTTTAGCAATCTTTTCTTGTAAAAATTACTTCTGTCTCATTCTTTTATTTGGCCGAAACCTGTTTTTCTTCACGCATCCATCATACTTTCCTTCTATCGTTGTAACGGCCTCCCAGGATCTCTTTTTCCTGCTGGTCTTTGATCTTGTGCTATTTTTATCAACCTGGTCTCATCTGCCTTTTGGACATGCTTGTTCCATGCTTTTCTTTCCTCTGGCGCATCTAACATCTCTGATTCCACATTCTTCTCATTTGACCTCATTCCTAACTATCTATCCTTCTTTTTCCCACAATAGTTCTTAAAGTGTTCATTCTTGTTGTTCGCATCAGTTGTTTAATTCTGCTTGTGTCGGCATGAGTTTAAGATATACGTTATTATTGGCCTTACCATGGTTTTATATATTTTTACTTCTTTCTCTGTTGTGACATATCTTTTTTTCCAGATGACATCTCTTAGATATCCAGACATTCGTGCCGCTTTCATGGTCTGTTGCCTCGTTTCTCTGTAGTTGTTCACTTGATATTTCGACCCCGCCCAGTACATAAAGGACATCACTTGTTCGGTGATTTCTTTGCATATTTATAATTTACATTGTTAGGTTCTTTTGCGACCACTAACGATTTCGTCTTTTCTGTGGATATTTGCTCGTTGTATCTTTCAGCCGTTTTTGCGAATCAATGGAGAAGCCTCTGTAGGTTGTCCTCAGTATCTGCGATCATCGTCAGCGTAACATAAAATAGTCAAATTGGTTTTCCCAATTTTGGAGCCATTCATGTTTTTCACGCTGTCTATGAGTTTATAGTTCTGTTCATAATAAGACCGGCACTTAGGTAGGCAAACAGCGGCGTTATAAGTTTAAAAAGTATTGTGCTTAGGGAATCGCCTTGTCGGATACCAGTGCCGCTTTTAGTTTCTTTAGACAACCCATTCCTTGTTTGTATTTTGGTCTTCGTTTTTGTGTTTAAATCGACAAAGCACATAAAGACTGGCGTGTTAAATTCGACCGTTTTTTCGACTAGTTGACGGATAACGAATATGGCATCAGTAGTAGATCTATTTGGGCGAAAACACTGTTATTCTAGATCAGTGTTTTTCAACCTGTGGGTCGCGACCCCCTGGGGGGTAGCGAAGCCTCTGTAGGGGGGTCGCGAGAGGTCGAGAGAACTCAGTAAAAAAATCAATAAATTTTAAAAAGGTAGATATATTAAAAAAAAGTTAACAAAATGATACTCGTTATGTTATTTATACAAACACATTAACAAAAAATAAAATCTTCGAGTCCTCGTTCATTTTAATGTGAAGGTTGCGCTTCAGTTTGTTCAATCAATTTCTCCCATCGTGGATCCGTTTTTGCAACTTTAAGTATTAAATCGTTTTCCAAATTTAAGCGATTTCTTAGTTTACTTTTTATTTGGGCCATTGATGAAAATGCCAACTCGCACAAGTACGAGGTAGAAAATGGAATCAAACACTTCAAAGCCTCGGTTGTTAATTCCGGGTATTCTGTTTTTCTTTTTAACCAAAAGGTATCCAAATTTTCAGACTTGAATTCCAAGTGTAACATCCCATCGGCAGATAATTCCAGCAGATTCTCTTTGAGCTTAGTTGATAAATTTGCCTCATTTATAGCTGCATTTAAATACGGATTTAAGATCCATCTTTGCCCAGTGTTATCCGATATCTCTTGCACTGAGAAGTAATGACACAATTCTTTCTTCAAATTTTCTAACACCATTTTCATACTAGATATATATGAGTTGATGTTTATCTCGCTTCCGACTTCTTCAATGATAGACTGTGTCGACGAAAATGAATCAAAGTTGTTTTGATTTAATGATGATGGACACAATTCAATTTTTTTTATAAAGCCATGGAGTTTGTCTTTTGTTGTAATGACATTTTCATCCCGCCCTTGAAGACTTTTATTCAAGTTATTTAAATGCTCAAATAAGTCAGAAAGAAAAGCCAATTTCAAAAGGAATTCCGGGTCAGAAATGAATTCAGAGTAATGTGACTTGGCTTGTTGTAAATATACTAATAGTTCAGCGCGAAGTTCCATAACTCTGGTCAGTACTTTGCCTTTTGATAATCACCTAACTTCTGTATGGTAAAGCAAATTGCGGTGTAGTGCCCCCATATCTTCACAAATGATTAGAAACAATCGAGTCTGCAACGCTTTTCCTTTAATAGAATTTACAATGTTAATAATAATATTTAGAACTTGACTGTATTCTTGTGGCAAAGTTTTGGCTGCAAGAGCTTGGCGATGGAGAAAGCAATGCATCCAACAAGCGTTTGGCATCTGTTCTTTCAGTCTAGCAATAAATCCACTCTTCGCACCAGTCATGGCTTTTGCTCCGTCACTACAAATAGCAATGCATTTTTGTGCCCAATTCATTCTTGCGTAGCTTCAAGGAACGTGTCATGCAAGCACTGACCTGTAGTATTTTTGGGTAGTGCCTTGCAAAATAGTATTTCTTCCATTAATATTTCATTGGATTCAAAACGCACAAAAGCTACGAACTGCGCACAACCCGCAATATCCGTTGATTCATCAAATTGCAAGGACACAAAAGAACTTTTCTTAATTTTTTCTATGACTTAATCACTAACGTCAGTCGCCATATTGCTTATCCTGCGTTGAATGGGATTGTCAGAGAGAGGTATACTTTTGAGCTTTTCGACCTCTTGCTTGCCAAACATAATCTCTGATATGATATATCTAAAGATAACTAGCGAGCAACGCTTTCTCATTTAGATTGGACATTTGTCCTATAGTAGTTTTTTTATGTTCAAGAGCTTTTAATTTTCGCTCAAAAAATTCCACTGGTTTATTTTTTTCAATAGGATGTTTTCTGTTTAGGTGGCGTACCAACTTCGATGGCTTCATGCTTTCTCTTGACAAAGTTTCAAAGCAAATTACGCACTGCGGTTTATTCTCAATCACAGTAAACCCAAATTTCAAATAATTGTCGTCATATAGACGTTTTTTCTTTATTCCACTACTGCCGCTAGACTTAGACGTTGATGGTTCTGATGATCTTTTCAGGAATTTATCCATTTTCAATTATAACAAACAACTCAAATAAATACGTAAAACAAGTGATTCGCGCTCTTCAAACAACTAAACAGCAGACGACACGACCACTTGCTTCGCGGTCTTGCACTCAACTGCCGTGGCCGCGGTCGACCGCCCTATTTATAGGCCAGCGCATTCTAGCGAGAATCATCTCGAAGCGTAACGAAACGTCTCGAAACTTGTGGACTTTTAGCGCGGGCCGTGGAGCGCGCGGGGGACTACCAGCGCATCCGTTGGTAACACTCGGAACCTGTACTAGTTTCGAATGTTACCAACAGATGGCGCCGGGAGTCTCGGCACTAACAATATGTTTGTATTTGTTTGTTAGTTATCAATTGGCCACGTATTCGATTTAAAATTATATGTTTTACGTATTTAATTGTATATTTATATCCGAATCCTAATAACGCAAACGCCTAAAATTTTTGTATGGATTAAATATTTTTAACATACATGAAAAAAAAAAAGGTCGGGGGTCGGGAAATATTTTTTGATTCTGGGGGGGTCGTGTCATGAAAAGGGTTGAAAGACACTGTTCTAGATTAATGGCAAATTGCGATTGGCTTTTTTCTATGACTTTTGT
Organism: Melolontha melolontha; assembly: GCA_935421215.2. Taxonomy (NCBI): domain Eukaryota; kingdom Metazoa; phylum Arthropoda; class Insecta; order Coleoptera; family Scarabaeidae; genus Melolontha; species Melolontha melolontha. The sequence continues at coordinate 17,173,176 of OW285236.1, forward strand.
TAGCAATTTCTATGCCCTGTTTAACAGCGTGATCTCTCTGTAGTTTTCAGTGTTGTTTTTGTTGCCTTTTTTTAATATTGAGGTGGTGATGCTAGTTTTCCATTCTAAAGGCACTTTTTTTAATTATGATATTAAAAGTGTCTTCTATGAGATGTACTCTCTCTTTAATGAACTTATGTATATTCATTTTATATACTGTACGTTTTCTTCATACTAGTATCTAAAGGAATTCATTGATTATTTTTTACTCTAATATAATAAGAATTGTTCATTTTCGTGTTTAAATATTTACAGGCCGTTTGGATAGAAAAATTGAATTTCCCCATCCCAATGAAGAAGCCAGGGCTAGAATAATGCAAATTCATTCTCGCAAAATGACAATTAATCCAGATGTTAACTTTGAAGAATTAGCAAGGTCTACAGATGATTTCAACGGTGCACAATGTAAGGCTGTTTGTGTCGAAGCCGGTATGATCGCTTTAAGGAGAAGCGCTACAGCTGTCACACATGAAGATTATATGGATGCAATAATGGAAGTGCAGGCGAAGAAGAAAGCCAACCTAAATTATTATGCTTAATGTTTCAATTATATAAAGTTTTAAGTACTCAATAAATTTAATTAACAAATTAATTTGATTTTCCAAATTAAAAATTTATTTTCTTTAATAATATTACATGACAGTAACACTGTGAAGGGTAGTATCTCGACAGGATTGTGAATTTCAATTGGTTCGTTACGTCAATAAGAACTCAAAAGAGAAAACTACATGGTAAACCTAAGCTAGTGTTACTGCTATGAAGTAAATTGCAATCGACATATTCACAAAGCATTTACAGCCATTTTAACCCCATTGTATAGTAAAGTTCCATTTCTTCCTCTCCAATTTTTCTTGTACTTATTACCCATAATTCGCAGCTGTACAAAGGGTACTAGAAAAGTTTTGCAATACAGCTTTATTTATTAAATTTTTTCAAAGTAATTTCCGGTACATTCAATACACTTCTCCTCCGAAACCAATCCTTAAACCTGCTCTACCAAGTTTCATTAGGGAGTAAGGCACACTCGTCCCAAACTTTTAAAAGTTCCTGATCACTAGAACACCACCTCCCTTTCAGCTTTATTTTCACATGTGGAAACAGTGGAAAGTCGCAGGGAGCCAAGGTTCAGACTGTAAGGAGGGTGCTCAAGAAGTTGCAGTCCTGTAGTGGTCAAATATTTGGTGCGGTGAGCTGGGCGTTGTCATGATGAAGGAACCAAGTGTCCATTCTTGACTTTGGTTGCAAGTTCTTCAGAGATTCTTAGGCAGGCACTGCTGAGTATACCACTTCGCTGTTACTGTCTTCTGTATGTCCAAAATGACACTTTCAACAATTCCACTCTATTTTGAAAATACAGCTATCATTTTCATTTTAACAGATCGGGATTTTCTGACAGTTATGGACGTGTTCTCATCATCAAATCCTCAAAATTTGTTTTGAGATTGTCCCTCAACCAGTGTCGGTTCTTGATGACGTACGATGTAAGCTGCTGCACGGATAAGACTGCTTCGAATAATTTCGGTTGCATCTACTTGCTTCTCTGTATAAATGAAAGCTTAAACGAAGCAGTCACATTCGTACAGCAGCTTATATAGTACGTTATCAAGAATCGCCACTGTTCTAAATAAGCTTTTCAGCATCTCGCATCACCAAGTCTTGTCGCCTGCTCTTCAATTAACACCCAGAGACAACAAAGTTTCTTCAAGGCAAAATCGAACGAAATTGTGGTGCATTTAAGCCCAAGATATCCTCTGGTAGGTCACTCGCCTATTTTCGTCAAACATTTTCCTCACAGGAGTCTGTAACCGACCTTCGTGGCCTTTCCACCCACTCAGCGTCCTCCGGCGAGAAATTTCACCTTTGAAATTTTCTATACCACCTTAATACTATGTGGATAAACATCACCTAGTACGAGAATCATTTCTTCTAAGCACTGATCTACGTTTAAATCACGCGCGAAGTTATACCACAAAACTGTCTGTGACCACGATGCTATCTATAGCAAACACTTTACACTACTACTGCTAATGAACAATTGAGCTCACAGACGTAGCGCAGCAGCTATTGTGCGAGTATGAACATGTCTTAACCAGCGACAAGCAATCTCCTGCGACTCATTGTTACGTCATATTGCAAAACATTTCTAGTACACTTTGTATGTCAGAGTTGGTCTCAATGTTAATTTATATAATTCTATTTTAGTTTTATTGAGACTTCTTTCGATTTAAGTATTCTCTTTAATTCTCCTACACATCTATTACTATTTGTCAGTCTTCTTTCTTCTTCTTTTTCCTTGCTCTTTTTACATTTGTCGTCTATCAAAACTACGTTCTACCTTTTCAAAGGTCAAGACCACTCTACCATTGTTTTGTAGTTTGAATATCTCTTTTAAAGAAGCCTTTAAAGGGGATATTAGACCTTTAATTGAGATATAATCCTAAAATTCATTTTACAAAAATTTACAAAGGCTATTGTTACACACGTCCTAGTTCTATTGCAGCGAGGTATTATCATTATTACACTTCAGACCAATTCAACATCATATTGAAGGTGATAAATTAAATCCAGACATAACGTAATTAATTCAGAACATAGAATTAAATTTTCCCAAGGTAGTAGAACAGCTTAATAACCAAATTAAGTATACTGTCCGCGTAAAAAAAAAAACGAGACATGTCTTACAACGATTTTGACTTTGATTTAATTTTGTAGGAAGGTCAATATTAGTAGCCATGATTATAAAGTTATGCATCCGTTATTATTACAGCGCGGCATTTGAGGCCCTCTTGTCTCTTTCTATGTATTCTGTCCTTACTTACTGATAAGTGTACCAACCTCTTGTTTGTTTTCTTATGATAAAATATTTTATTTTATTATTCAAAAACGCATTTACAACGTAAATAAAAGGCATACAAATTCTAGTAGTAATTCGGAGAGCACTAAAACGCATCGTATTATGAAGGAAAGGCTTGTCCATATATTTAGAGCAGGCTCGGCTCGTGATGACGTATTTGGGAGTGCAAGTACAATGATGCGAGTGCCTCGTGTGTTTTCGGTGTTTACTAAGAAAACGTTACGGTTAGTACACGAGAATACACGAAGCACTCGCATCATTGTACTTGCACTCCCAAATACGTCATCACGAGCCGCGCCTGATTTAGAGTAAAACCAGTTAAGATTGACCGGGGGGAAATATGCGAACTATATCGCCAAACACCCTGCTCTCCGCGTCCCTTAATGATCTTAATGTACACTCCGTCAAGAATTTCTATAAAGTTAATATGGCTAAAACGAAATCAGAGGAAAGTGAAATACTCACTTTCTTACAGAATATGAGGAGGAAAAAGCCGCAAACGCATATACTTTTACTGTTGACAAGGTTATAGATCGTATAGCAGCTGACAGGAAAATCAGAGAAGAAAATTTCAATCGCACCTACTCGCTTCTCTGTATATATGTAAGCTTAAATGGAGCAATCTCATCCGTGCGGGTGCCCACGTTTTACGTCATCATTAGCCGCGACTGAAGATGCCTAGAGTTGATAAAACACAAAATTGCCACGTCTAGAACCTCAATGTTCGACAAATGTTTGTGCATTTCAAAAACGTTCTCCTCGTATTATTACAGCTAACGAGTATTATACCATGTGCATCTCAAAAAATATTAGAACTTACCTTCTCAGCCGATGGAACTTTTTTTGCTTTCTTCGGCGTACTTGAATCAGCTTCCACCTATTGTCTAGAGAGGTCTCCAAACTTTGAAGCCTTAGGGCCATAAGGCTTTTTCCAGTATGTTCCAAGGGCCAAAACAGTTTTAATTTTTCTGCCATTAACTATATTTCTAGACTAGTCGCAAAGTGCGCGACCTAAGCAAACATACACTTTTTTGCATTGATCATTTATTATTGTATTGTGACACTTAACGACATCTAGTGGCGAGTAGTGGTACTATGTACTATCTATTTCAGCTACCCGCTAACAGGTGACATTAGTTGTAATTAAATATTTGTGAATTATCGCGTTGGTTCGAGAAAGTTCTAGTTCTAGCTAGCTAGAAACCATAGCTGTTCTTTTCTCAAAGAATATAACATTAAACGACACTATGAATCGAAACATATTCAAAATTACTCCAAATATACAGGAAGTTTGCGGACGGAAAAATTTGAAGCGCGGACTGAAATCGCAGCAATCTTTGTTTACCAAAGCGAATACTGAACAAGAGTCTGCAACTCGCGCCAGCTTTCGTGTGGCTCTTGGAATCGGAAAACGTGGAAAGCCATTCACCGATGGAGAAATGATAAAAGAATGCATGATTGCAGTAGCCGAAGAAATATGCCCAGAAAAGGTAAATTTATTTAAAAGTGTCAGTTTGCCACCAAACACCGTGGCTCGGAGGGTGCAAGACATCGCAGAAAATATATCATCTCAACTGTCTGACAAAAATGGATATCTTGAGTGGTTTTCTCTAGCCTTGGATGAGTCAACGGATGTGTCAGATATTGCTCAGGTGTTGATTTCTATTCGCGGAGTAGATAAAAGCTATGAAGTGTATGAAGAACTTCTTGATATTAATAGTATTCACGGCACGACAACTGGGGCAGATATTTTTAAGGGAGTTGAAAATGCCATTAATAAAAAGAACCTTCGATGGAAAAACTTGAAATCTATTACAACTGATGGAGGCAAAAATATGTGTGGTAAAAATAATGGAGTGGTTGCACTTGTCTCAAAGGCTGTAGAAAATGATGGTGGTTCAAAACCATTGGTCTTACATTGTATCATTCTTCAACAGTCCTTGTGCGGAAAATGTTTGGATATGTCTGAAGTTCTAAAACCAGTCATATCAGTTGTTAATTTCATCAGATCCACTGGGCTGAATCACCGACAATTCCGCGAGTTTATTGAAGAGATAGGAGAAAATGACTTACCATATCATACTGCCCTACGCTTAGTTGCGGAAAAGTCCTTAAGCGCTTTTTTGAACTTCGAGCAGAGATCGACATTTTTTTGAATGAGAAGCATCGCTCTTTTGCCGATTTAGAAAATAGTGAATGGCTGTGGAAGTTAGCATTCTATGTCGATTTGACACCAATATCAAATGCTTCAGGCAGAAAATAATACTATTTCAATCGCAATTACGTAAAAAATGGTTCACACATTTTAAAACATGTGAAATATTCAGCCACAGTACAGAGACTGAATTTCCCGTCGATTTTGCAATCGAAACTTTGAGTGCTTTAAAGATAAATTTTGATACTCGTTTCTCAGACTTTGATGTCATTGCGAATGAAATTAAGGTTTTTCAAAATCCTTTCGATTCTGACATTGAGACCCTGTCTCCGGAAGTCCAAATGGAAATTATTGATTTACAGTGCAGTGATATGATTAAGAACAAATATCAAAATTCATCTTTGTTGGAATTTTATAAGAGTCTTCCACTGGTACAATTTGATAATTTGCATAAATTTGCTCGTGGGTTGTTTTCTGTTTTTGGTACTACTTACTTGTGTGCGAAAACGTTTTCCAAGATGAAGTACACAAAGAATGTTTACAGATCTAAATTAACCGATGAGCATCTTAAATCTCTTTTAATAATTGGTACAAGTAAAATTGATCCACAACTACAAACTATTGTCGGTGGAAAATCACAATTACATAAATCTCATTAGTGTTTTTTGTTTTACTGTGATTAGTGGGATTCATTTCATTTATTTGTTAGTTATTAATATGCTTAAGCTTAGATATTTAAGTTAAGTTTTCTGCGTCATCATTTCTGTCGTTAAGTTTTACCTTGCAAGTAAATAAAACCGAGTAATTATCATTCTGTGTTTTCTTCTTAAACTTATCACAGCAATAGTAACAACAATAAGACATTGGCTGTCGCGGGCCAGATTGATGACACTAGTCTTAAGCTGTCGCGGGCCGGATTGATGGCACTGGCGGGCCGAATTTGGCCCGCGGGCCGTAGTTTGGAGACCCCCGGTCTAGACTATCATTTTCGTCTCGGATGTGTAATGATGGATCTGAGTCTCAATAATACTAAACATCGCAAAAATCCAGCCGTTCCCAATTTTTTTCTTAGTAGATACAGCCCTTCCAAGTCTGTGCGCAAAATTTCAAGTCACTAGACATATAGAGAAAGTCACCACCGTTCTGAAAGGCTGTAGGTAAATTCTGACGCCTGATTCTACGGTGTCGATTTCCGCCGATTATGATTTTTTGTGATGATCGGGTTACTTTTAAAAAGTTAACGTTGGTACTTAATATATTGAAAAAAGCAATCAAATAGTGCCCTAAGGAAAGTTCCATTATTTAAACCCAAAGAATATATTGACCTACTTTTTGAAGCGGCCTGTATATAGATTTGTGATTCGCGATTAAAAACTTAGTTGAAGTACAGCAGGTTCTCCGTATATCAATAGTGGTTTTAGAGATTCTAAATCTGCTTTCCGAGTTTTAGTAGATCACGGATTATACAGTCATTCTGGGCGTACCTCCAGCGATCGAATTCCAGTGCAAGTAACACGTGATCTATTCGTATACGACCGATCTCTACATCATTTATTTGTTTCTAATTCGTTCCCTAATCTGTTTCTTAAGATAGATGGTTGTGAAATAGACGTTGACCCGTAATTTAATTGCATGAGTGCTTTTGATCCAACTGATCGTTGAAATAACTAAAAGTTAAGTCATGGAATGACAGATAGATCCCTTATAAGGGTTTAATCAACGATAAAACGCTATTTTACCACCTTAAGTAAAAAAAACTGTGTTTCAATCACACCCTGCTTCGGTTCGTGCCTGTCTTGCTGATAAATCGGTTCGCGTCGACTGCAGTTTGTAGTAAAAGGTTTTCGGATATCGTATAAAAGGACGTGCCTTTACGCTTTTCCGATTGGTTAATCATACAGAAATATTTTCCCACGGACATTCGCGTGGGCGGATATGAACTCGAACACAAGGCCGACAAAATAACGTAACAATCGTAAAAAAAAAACAGTTTTTTTGTGTATAATGAAACACTTTATTTTTTTAATAATAGATATTCTATATAAAGACATGATTATAAATAAAACTTATTTTAAAAAGAAAACTAATCACATTTTTATATACATAGAATAAACAAAATGTCTTTAAATGTAGTACGGATGATGATTTGTGTTTAAGCTACTTGCGGTATCTGAGGTCGACGGAAATATACAATTCCAGCTAGTATAGTAATCAACGTCGTAATCAAATACAGGTCCCAGTTGAGTACAGCTTCGTCGGCATCGAAAAGAGAAGCTAACGGACTCTGTAAGAGTGTCTTAGAAAATACAGTTAAACAAAACATATTAACAAACTGAAAATTAGATAAATTAACACTTACTTCGTGGAGGGTTTGCATACTGAACATGAGGTTGAGCTTGAATAGTGCCAGAGCAACAGGAACTTTTGCGTCGACGCTTGTTTCTGCGGCTAGATCGTAACATCTCTTCGCCAAGTGCATGTCTTTGCTCATACCCAAGCCTTGTTCGTGCATGTATCCTAAATTAAACATTGCTTGAGCGTTATGTTGTTGTTCAGAAGCTAAGCGATAGTGAGATGCGGCAGTTTCATAGTCTATATTTGTTCCAAGCCCATAATAATGATAATCACCGAGTTTTACCTGGAAACGTGTATAAAAGCTCCTTAAAAATAATTAATAGAGTTGCTATTTTCCAGAGCCCTACTCAGTAGAAGTTAGTATGTACAAATGTTTTCAAATATATCGCGTTTTCTAAAGAAGGTGTGTCCGTAAGAAATTATAACTCAGCGAGAGATAAAAAACTACACTTACTTAAAATGGATAAAATCGGCAAAAAGCTTGCACCATTGGATAAGTTTCTACATTTGTCTCGGTAAGCAATATTCATCGTGGTGAGAAAATGTTCTTATAATTTGGGAAAGATAGTCCGACATCTACGGATGTAGCACACGCATAATTAAAATAATCTTTACAAATAGATAACGGATCTGTAAATGCATCATCACAAATTTGTCTTAATCTAGTAAAATATCAAATCTTTATTCAAAACACTGTGCGAACGTTTTTTGCGTCGTCTATATTGTGCAGTAATGTTTTCACTTCATCCACTATTTATACCGATTCCACTAACGACAACCGAGTATTTTGCAATTTTTCAATAGCGCTTAACTTCAATACGGTTAACTAAAATATAAACATCTGGCCGGCATACACGACCTTACACAATGCATACAGAGGCGGATTTAAGCATAAGCGCACTAAGCGCGCGCTTAGGGCCTCGCTCAGAGGGGGGCCAAATTTCAACAGGTAAAACCAAATTTTTAAAGCATCCCCCTTATAGAATTTTACAAGATGCGGGACTCTTCTGCACGTCTATGTGTTCAGGAAACGGTTACTGTTACTGCCGCTCTGGCTCTGGCTCTTCTAGTCTCGCGCAATTATTTTTTCCCTTCCCCTTCCCCTGGCTGCAGCAGTCGGTGCACGTGCACTCCAGGCCAGGTCCAGTAGTCAGTGCTTAGCGTCTTCCCGCGCGACTCATAGCGCCCATCCCCATCATTATAATAGGTAACCTCTGTTCTCTGTTTCCACTATTTTATGAACAAAATCTGTTACCTACTTTATCTTAGCTTTACAACATACAACATGAACATACAACACCAACTTTCTGTGTCCTGTGTCCCTACCAAATAAAATGAAGCGATTCGAGTCCGGTGCTGCTAAGCGAAAACGAAAAAGATTGCAGGAAGAAGATGCCAAGCGACAACGAAATGCCTTATGTAAATTTCAGGCAAGTGAACAGCAAACTGAAACTAATGATATTTCTGACTGTGACAATGAGACTGAAACCAACACAGATATTTTCGTTGGTCAAGAGATTGACTCTTTACCAGTACAAGAAAATGACGCCAGTGCATGTACAAGTATTGAACAAAATAAAAATGGTATACTGGATGTTGATGTTCAATTAGAGACAAAATCACAAATGACTCCAGTAAGCTACCCAAGTGATATTGCATTGTGGCCTAGTTTTATAACAGATAAAATGATTGATTTTTACCTGTTAAATAAACCTAAAAATATCGGCGACCTTACAGATTTAAAAATTGAATATGAGGACAGAAACAGAACATACTACAGAAGCTTTCAAGAATCGAATTTCTATTACATAAAGGCAAATGGTGAAAAGGAAAGGCGGAAATGGTTGATTTTTACTGAAACATCTAAGTCAATATACTGGTATGTTTGTAAATTATTCTCTCGATCTTCAAAATTTGCTACTACGGGATTCAATGACTGGAGGAACGTTAATAAATGTTTAAAGGAACATGAGCATTCGCCAGGTATAATATTTTAATTTCCCTGTTTCGGCTTGTAAGGTAATATTAATTTAAAATGTTACAGAACACAGAAATTCAATGTGCAACTTGAGTAAAAGATTGTCGACAATGGGAAGAATTGATACACAAATTCTTCAACAAATTGAAACCGAAAAGGATTATTGGCGAAATGTTTTGAAAAGGGTTGTTTCTACTGTAAAACTATTAACAAAATTGGGAGTGGCGTTCAGAGGTCACAGAGAGGGAATGGATTCCCAGAGAAAAGGGAATTTTTTGAGTTGCATTGAACATTTGGCCGAATATGACGAATTTTTGAAAAACCATTTAATGAAATACGAAAACTGTGGCAGCGGTAAAACCAATTATCTATCGCATCATATTTTTGATGAATTTATCAAAATTATGGCCCAATCTGTTTTGGATAAAATTACATCAAAGGTCAAAAATGCCATATATTATCCCATCATCGTGGACTCGACACCAGACGTCTCCCACGTTGATCAAGTCTCTTTTATTTTACGGTATGTGACAGAATGTGGAGCGATTCAGGAAAGTTTCTGTGGATTTATCCAAATTGAGCATCACGACAGTGCATATTTAACAGACGTTTTAAATACACTACAGAACTTCGGAATCTCGGTCACTAATTGTAGAGGGCAGTCATATGACAGTGCTGCGAATATGGCAGGAAAATATACCGGCTTACAAGCAAGAATCAAAGAACATAGTGAAACCGCGTATTATGTGCCATGTGCTGCTCACTCCCTCAATCTAGTTGGAAATTGCGCTGCAGAATCATGTTTAGCTTCAGTTGATTTCTTTTCCTTCGTAAATAATCTGTTTACATTTTTTTCATCCTCTACAAGTCGTTGGAAAATTGTAATAGATCATTTATCTCGTCCCAATTCTAAACACTTAAAACGTGTCAGTGACACCAGATGGTCAGCAAGAGCTGATGCAGTGTTGGCTCTTCGCGAAGATTACCAGAACATTAAGGAAGCATTGAAAGAGTTTTATGAGAGCTCAAACCAGCAACCAGTGAGTAGGGTGGAAGCTAAAGGTTTGCTTTAAAAAATGGATGAATATGAAACAGATTTATTAACAGTTTTGTGGAAAAAATTGTTATCCAGAATCAATTCTACCAGTAAATCTCTTCAAGAAATAAAGTGCAATTTGCTTACCGGATCAAATCTTTTGAAATCCCTAACCGAATTTGTGAATAATGTTCGAAACAATTTTGAAAGTATTGAAAATGAAGCAACTGAGCTTTTGAATGTGATGGAAGATGATTACCGAACTTTTAAGGATGAAAGGTCTAGGGATAAGAAGCGAAAATTGCAATTTGATGACTCGCGCAGTAATGAAATACGGTTGGCTGGGAGAATAGCATTTATTGTAAATGTTCACAATACAATTTGTGATGCGTTATCTTCTGAACTTATTAGAAGAAGACAAATCTATGACGAAACTTTAAAAGATTTTCAATTCTTTTTTCATGATCAAACCGATGAAGAAATTGAAATAAGCATTAATAATTTGAGTCAAAAATACGCAAGTGATATTCAAGAGAATACTTTTAAAGATGAAGTTTTACAATGGTTGCGTTTTACCAAAGAAATGAACATTACTAGTCCCACTGAAATGTACAAAGCAATAATAACTAGTTTGAGATCCACATTTCCAAATGTGGAAACCATTTTAAAAATATTCCTCACAATACCTGTGTGCAATGCCACTGCGGAGCGATCGTTCTCGGTGCTTAAACGCGTGAAAAATTATTTGAGGAATTCTCTTTTAAATGATAATTTAAGTTGTCTTGCCATATTATTTATTGAAAATGAATTAGTTCAAGAAATAAATTACGATGAGATGATTGACAATTTTTCGCGCGCAAAAGTCCGAAGAGTGGCTCTGTAGTAAAGTTTTTATGTTTATTTGTTTTTGTTTTTTATGTAAGATTTTAACCCTGTTAAAATATATTTTTTAGAGTTTTGTTTTATTTTTTTGGTATCTATAATTATTATTGATTTATGTTTATAAGAGAAAAATATAAACACATCGTTTTTTTATGCGCTTCTTTTTAGTCATACCTATAGTGGTGTTAAAAAGTCTGGAAAATGGGGCCTCAAATTTTCGTAGCGCTTAGGGCCCTTACAAGCTTAAATCCGCCACTGAATGCATACAATAAATCTGTTTATCTTCTAATTCGCAATCTTTCTTTTTTAAATGGGTGCGGTTCGTAAAAAAATAACTTTTTTCTATTTTGCGTTCGAAATGAACTCATTATGAAACCCAAAACAGTATCGAAATGAGCTTCATTTCGATACATTTTTTTCATTTTTCAATGTTGGCGTTGTTCGAATACAGAAATAAATATCATTGCTGTCATTTGATTTTAAGAATTTAAGTACATTTGACAGATATGATATATGTCCGTATTTTACACAAACGACGTATGTTGTATACAATTGACAGCAACATATACAGTATAACAACTTGAACTACGAAAGCCTATTGATAGGAGAGGGTGGTGGGAGGTAAAATTAAATGTATTCATTTAGCTTATTTAGCTACTTATAATATGGTTTTTAATATAAACGTGTAGAGTTTGTTAAATTAAGTTTATATTATGGGAAAACTGAAATTATATTGCATACTAATTGCAACTAAAGAACCGTCAAATAAAAAATAAGTCCAACAAAATAAAATTTATTATCATAATACAACTTTAATAAACAATACTTTTAATTAATTACGTGTTCGAATCGTGCACCTTGAATTTCTAAACAATACGCTACCCGATCATAAAAACCACGTCTAACATTTGCCAGCATATCGGGCGTAATCGATGCTAAGAAATTTCTTATTTTTTGACGTAGTTCATCAAAATTATTTGACCGTTGATGTTCGAAACCGTAAATTTTTGACTTTAGATACCCCCACAAGAAAAAATCATTAGGGAACAAATCTGGTGATCTGGCCGGCCATTCAATTGTACCGCCTAGAGAAATAATTCTATTTCCAAAGGTATTTCTTAAGAATTGACGCACAATTGCACTGTTATGTGTAGGACATCCGTCTTGCTGATACCAAATACTTCCTATTTCAATATTGGGTATGTTCTGGATAAAAGGAATAATGTCATATTGCAGCAATTGTAAATATTTTTGTGAATTTAACACGCCGTTTATAAAAAATGGACCAATTATATTGTCCCCTAACATTCCAATCCAAACATTCAATTTCTGTGGGTATTGTGTATGAGCTGTATACGATTTATGTTTATTGTCTTTTGACCAATACCTTATTAACATAGGATTATGTCGACCGTGTAAAATAAATGAAGATTCGTCAGTAAAGAGAATATTAGAAATAAAATTTTCATCCACACCACATTTCTCAATTATATCCAAACAGAACTGAACTCGGTTATAATGATCTCCAGGAAATATTTCATTTACTTTTTGTACATGATACGAACGGTATTTATTCTTCTTTAATACTTTTCTAACAGTTTCACGGGAGACATCGACACTTTCACTAATTTGGCCTAACGTTTGGTATTCATTTTCTTCAACAGTAGCGCATATCATGATATCCCGATCCGCATTATCATGTGCGGGCTTTTTATGTAAAGAGGGAGAGACACATCCGTATTTTTCAAAATTTTCCTTAATTCGATGAATTGTATTTAAACATGGAACAGGACGATTAATGAAGGTAGTTCTCCAAATATTTACAATTGATGAAAGTGTGTGGCCTCCATAAAAACCACTTTATAATTTGCACTTTTTCATTAATTGTGTATTCCATTAGGATAAAGTTTGATGGTTCGCTAAAGTATTTCACATAACCACTGACATTCCTGTCATATAAAAAGTTGACAATACTAAAATGGATACATTTAATTTTACCTCCCACTACCTTCCCCTATCAATAGGCTTTCGTAGTTCAACTTGTTTTACTGTATATGTTTCTGTCACTCATGTTTATATTTTTAAATGAAATATCAAGAAATGTTAACGAAAATTAATAAATAATATGTAATATAATATACTTCGCGGATAGCAAGATTTAAATTTGAAAATGTCAAGTATCAATGTGACCAACTGCATGCTTTATATAAAAATTAAACTCTGAACTTTCAAATTAAATAATTCCAATTTAAGCAATTTATTAATGTAAAAAACGCAAAATAGAAAAAATAGTATAAAAAACTCGTTTCATAAGGCCTTTTGCCGCACTCGCTCTGATCTCGTGCGGCAAAATGGTGCCTTACGACACTTGTTTTTTAATATACTATTTCTATTTCGGTGCTATAAAGTGCACTTTTCGACACCCGTTTGGGTTGCATAAAGTATTACTTTTTCGCACGCAAAATTTTGTTTTTAGAGGTTGGTCATTGCACAAATCAATCTAAATTTTAAACTTAAAATGACATATAACACCGCCGATTTTCAAATATTTAAAATGCTCTAGTTAAACATCAATGCTACCAACTTCAAAAAAAGAAAATTTCTACAATTTTCGAACAAAACATGCCTCTTATTTTAAGTCTTTTTGAACTTTTAATGTCCGAAATAGAAAAAATAGTATAAAATACACGTTTCATAAGACATTTTAGTGCACTTGTTCTTTAGAAAACTCGCCTTGCGGCTCGTTTTCTAAACTTGAACGCGAGCACTAAAATCATGTCTTATGCAACTTGTACTTTAATATACTATTTTGTAGACATGCCTTACAATAAGTATGTAATTTCTTTGTTAATACTTAAATCTTATTGAGCTGTATATATTAACAAAAATGCTGAGTTGTAATTTCATACGAACACCTGTTCTTTATAAAACCCGATATGTTTTGAAAACGTTCATACGTATATATTAACTTATACTGAGTAGGATCCTGGAACGTGGAGAAAATCTGACAATTCTAATCATTAGATATATATATATACAGGGCGTTTGTTCATTCGTTGACATTATTTAAACTGTATGTATATGTACGTTAAGCATTTCTTTTTCTTTAATTGTTTTAATTTTTGAAAAAAAGGCAACGTTTTTATGTTAGACAGTACACATTGTGTTGAAGAAGGTAAGGGATAAATTTGAAGAAGCCACTGTTTAGTTACTACAACCACAAAGTCCGGTGACCTTAACAAAATAGAACGTGGTAAATAAACATGTCTTCGTTTGCTTTTTATTATCAGAACGGTCATCCATAAAATTATTTCTATTTAAACGCCAACAGATGTGCGAAAACAAACATTTGGTTTAAAGGTCGATGCATGTTCGCTTTATGTAAACACATTCGTCTACGATAAAAAAAAACCTACTCATCTAATTTTTAAGATATCCTATTACAACACATTAAAGTAAATTGTTAACTTAACTTAACGTTTTCTAGTTCGTTTGAAATGCGTGATTACAGAAACTGCTCAAAATTCTCACCATTTTCTTGAATACATAATCTGGCGCGGCATATGAGTGATCCACGAACATTTTGAAACAAATTGCGTTCACGTATATGATCTGTTTCCGCAATAATACGCTCACGCAACTCGTCGATATCGTTAACTTCCGTCCTATATACTCGCATCCCCACAGAAAGAAATTTATCGGATTTAGGCCCGGTGATCTTGGTGGCCAATGAACGGGCCCACCGCGGCTTATCCAGCGATAACCAAACACATTATAAATACACCATTTCTTGTGAAACTCGCTTCATAGAAAATAATATATTACTCAGAAATTGTGGATTATGTAAATGGAGCTGCTGTAACCACACAAAACTGCAATCGCGCAAGATAATCTGCAGGCAATAAACTTTGTACCCGAGTATAATGATATGGATGCTTTTTATCTTCACGCAGCGTTCTCCAGACAGTATAATTGGACACATTAAATTGTCTGGCAAGTTGTCGTGTATAGCAAGCGCCAATTAAGTTGGCGCGAGGAGGGGGTGCGCAGAAGCCGTTTTAAAAAACGTCCACCCCCACTACTCAAGTAGTTGTCAGAATACATTTGTCATTGACATTTGACGGAACATAATGTCTTTGCTAGGGGATCATAAAGTGATACACGCTCAGAGGTTAGAATTATCTGACATTTGATGTAAAACCAAATACAAATCTCCCCACTACTTATAATCATGCGCGAACTTACCCCTCCTCGCGCCAACTTACTTGGCGTTTGCTATACTAAGTGTTTTCTACGGCTTCTACAATATCTTCTTCCGAGTCTAATTCTCTATTACTTCTGCCATGTCCTTCGCGTCGTTGTGGTTCAATTCGTCCAGTGTCTCGTAATCCTTGAACTACTTGTACAAATGTAGCTCTTGCGGGCAATTGTCTATTGGAATATTGTTTCCCAATTAGTCGCCGAGCTCTTGCAGAATTGTGTTCGCTCCGACTATAAATCAACACCATATCTACTAGTTCATTATTATTATAAGCCATACTGTTACAATGAGACAACAACAAATGGAAATTAATAAAAACATACAATATTTAACAGACACAACTACTTCAGTCGATACAAATACAAACACTAAAATTTCAGCGGCAAATATCTTAATATGACACCGTCAGCACAATAGCACCTTGAGTTCGACAAGTGAGTCTATTCGCAGGTCAGCATTTTTCCTTTTAATAACAGTCGACAGCATAAAACTTACATAGGAGGCACACACATACACTATGTATACAGACTGTCTCAAAAACATTTTCCTATATTTTCTTATTTTTTTTCGCGTTTATTTGGAATATTTTTCTACGCGATTTTTTTGGTAAAACATTATAAAATTTGGGAACTTTATACCCTCTAAATTAGGATAGCGAGTGATTAAACACCCTGTATATATATATATATATATATATAAATAATAAAATTAAACGAAATGTTTTATTTTATGTACAATAACCTTTCTTCAGTTGATGACTGATGGGTAAATATCAAATTCATTAAGTGCCGTTAAACACATACAGGGTGAGTCGTGAGGAATCGACCAAACTGTAGGAGTGTATTCTACAGGTGAAAGTAATGTAAAAAAACCCAAATGTTGCTATTCGATTTTTATTTGTTTTCGAGTTATAGCGTAATTGAAAATAAACAAAATTTCATACATTGAAGTTTTTGTATTTTATTGGTATTATCGTTCTTTATAATATATTTTCAAAAATACCGCCATTAATTTCAAAACATTTTTTACGTCGTCTACCAAGGGCGCTGGTTGCGTTCCTGATTGCGTCAGGTTGATGTTTGATATTGTCAGCAGCATTCATAATCCGTTGAATTAGTGCATCACGAGTGTCCACTTTTACTTGATACACCTCAATTTTTAACCAGCCCCATAAACAATAATCGAGTGGCGTGAGGTCTGGAGACCTAGGAGGCCAACCAATGTGACTACCACGTCCAATCCAACTCCCTGGAAACCTTTCAGCCAAATGTTGCGTGACTGCACGAGCGTAATGTGCAGGCGCTCCATCGTGCTGGTAGAAGATTTGGATTCTGATGTTTATGGGAACATCCTCTAGCAGTCCGTGCAGTTCATTTTCTAAAAAATGTAAATAGGTGTCTCCCGTGAGGCGATTCTCAAAAATGTAAGGACCAATTAAAAAATCATCGATCATACCACACGTTTACCGAAAATTTATGTGTTTGAAAGTTACTTTCAACTGTTGCGTGTGGATTTTCGTCTGACCATACATGCTGGTTATGACAATTATTAATACCGTCACGGGTGAATGTCGCTTCATCCGTAAACAGTGTACGCGATACAAAAGGAGGATTATCATTTATCCATCGACAAAATTCCATACGTCTACGATTATCATCTCGTTGTAGGTGCGTACTCTTTGTACATGGTACGGACGTAAGCCATGCTCGTGGAGTGTTTTTATCACCCTTGTTTGTGGAATGCCCATTTGAATACTAATTCACCGTGAGCTGGTAGTTGCGTCTTCTTCTACTACATCCAGAATATCTTCTACTTCTTGTAATTGTTGTCGACTGCCTCGTTCAGATATTATGTTTACACTGGGAAGCTTTCCGGTCGCGCACAATGTTGAATACACAAATAAATACAGTTTTATTAGGATCTCTGTGATGTGGAAACCGTTGACGATATTCATTAGCAGCAGTGTAGCATTCCCATCACAAAATCCATAAACAAACACCATATTAGCATATTCTAAATTAGAATAAGTGTGTGGCATTTTAGTTTGTTACACTATAGTCGTACAAACGTCAAGTCAATGTCACAATACCCGAACACAATGTTATAATTTACTCCAAGGTATAGAGAACATTTTTTATGATGGCAGCGCCCTCACTATATCAACGATGAACTAGAGGTAGTGACATTAGACGCATTAGGCATACAAACCACTCTACACTATTTCTCGACTGCTTTCAATGTCACTACCGCTAGTTCGGAAAACCACGAACAGGTAGCGCTTCAGCTAGGAAGACTTCCCTATAATGAATTGCTACCGGGGTTTCACTGTTTTTACGAATACATACATAAACATGATATACTAAATCTACATTTTTAATTACGCTATAACTCGAAAACAAATAAAAATCGGATAACAACATTTGAGGTTTTTACATTACTTTCACCAATAGAATACACTCCTTGAGTTTGGTCGATTCCTCACGACTCACCCTGTATATTTAACACATTATAAGAGCTGTTTAAAGATCTATACCGAATTTCTTCTGAACTTACCTGAGCTGGAGAATAACCTTGCGAGGCAGCACGTCCCCAATATAACAAGGCCCTAATTAAACCATCCGGATGTGGAAATAGAGGCACTTCGTTTCTATCTAATAAGAATGCAGTGTTACTTTGAGACACTTCGTAACCCAATTCCGATAACAAAGCGTACTGAACGTAAGCTTCGTTAGTCTCTCTGTTTCTATAATTATTATGCGCTTGCATGAGAATTTCTCCCCATCTTCCTCTTTCCGCGACGTTCTTGAAGAATTCTACCGCTGTAGAACAAGAGCGCATCATTCCGGTACCGAGAGCGTGCATCTGCCCCAAATTGTAATAAGCTAGGACGTGACCGGACTGTGCTGCCAGCGAGAAGTATTTGTTGGCCAGTTTGTAGTCCTTCTTTACTCCTAAACCGTCTGAAATGATCGTGACATGTTAAACAGTAATAGAATTTTAAAGACGAGCAAATGAATATTATGTACGTGTAAGTCATACCACACATTAGATTGTTAGGTATTATATTGTAAGATAATTGTATTTCGTCTGTGAAATATTTGTCTTTCTAAGTTCTTTTTAATTAAAACTAACGCTAATTTAAAACACACTATATTAACTAATACACTTAATAACTAATAATAACAGTATATTTATTTACATATTTATTTCACATTTATATATTAAGGCGACCATTCGTTGAATGACTCGTCTCCCTCCATTTCCAGTTCTTATATACACATTCAAAAATAATCTGGAGCTTCTAGACTTTTCCGGCTACAGCTGATATGTTCGGCGTATGTCATCGCCAGACCGTTGTCTGACGTATTGCGGATGACTCACATCACAATATTGCCTTGAGGAGTCCGAGTTGAAATTCGTTTAAATTTGGTATTTATTAATTTAATAATTATATATGTTACCGTTAAAGTATATAATGCAGTTATTTCATAGAATACCTAGTTATTCCATGAAATAACTGATCGTGTCCGTTAAAGTGTGTAATATGTTATTAATTTGACACTTTAACTAGTTATTCTATGAAATAACTAGGTATTCTATAAATTAATTAATGAGAGACAGTTAAAGTGTAAAATAAACAATTTATCTAAAATGAAATTAAACTAATGATAGACAATTATATATATTATATTATCATTTGTTACAACAAGGATTACTAAAATGACACTTGGAATTACAAAGAACATTATTTCTAAAACAAAAACATTTTTTGTTGACACACTGGGTTTTACACGAACATTTTTTAAAACCCTGACCAGTACCTAAACTTTGAGCTGTAGCAACCGACCGGAGCGATATTTCTACATCCGGTACTTCTTCGATTTTAATTAATTTTTGTTCGCAGACGCTGAACTGGGATCGGGAATATAATTGTTTTATGCGGCCGTTTCTTGTGCCCAATTGGAAAAATCCTTCTTCGGTTATTTTTATGATGATAGCTAAAATAGATTTGGCATCACCTTTTCCTCTGTCAACTTCAGGCACTGCGATACGGACGGTAAACCCCACAGAGGCTTCAGAATGAGATTTATCCGACATTAATTTCATCTTTTTCGCTTGAATTTCTAAACATTTTTTAGACTTTTCTCTTTCTCTTTGATCATTAAGTTCATTAAAACACAATTTGCAGATTTTCTGCTCAACTTCATCTTTTGAAACATAATCTTCCGAACATGATATATGGACAGGCTCCATACATTTGAAGCAAACTATATCTTCACTGCATTCTTTTAAACAGACAACACATACTTTCGTAATGGGATTATTTAATACTGTTTGTTCAACTACTTTTTCATTATCAGGTTGAGAAGAAACATTCATTCCAGTCAAAGTATTTTGTAATTGATCTTCGTCGACCAAAGAATTAAGTGCTTCCTTCGGAATGGCAGTTGTTGACAGTCCAACTCTAGCTGCGCAACCAAACATAGCCTCGTAGGGGGACCTTTTAATACCAGAATGGAACGCTCTGTTCTTCATAAACTGGATAAATTTTAACCCGTTACTCCACGAAGTTGACTGGTTGTCTTGCATCCAAGTCGTCAACATATTCTCTATGTCTTGATTGGCTCTCTCAACACTGCCTTGGCTTTGGCTATGTCTTGGTTTGCCATGAACGATCTTAAGCTCTGGCCAAGTTACTTTTAAGTCATCAATAAGTTTGTTACAAAATTCTCTTCCATTGTCCGACTGCAATATACATGGGGCTCCAAACAACAGGAATATATCAAGCAACTGTCCTGCAACTTCTTCTACTCTCTTTGTTTGAAGAGATCTTAAAACCACGAACTTTGTAAGGTGATCTTGATAAAATAAAATAAATTTATAGTTTCCATCAGGTTGTGATTGAAAATCTATGAGGTCAACCTGACATCTTGAATTCATATGTGAAAAAATCATGGGCTTAACAACAACACCTTTTCTGCCCGCTTTACGTTTTTGTTGACAAGATTCACAAAAATTCAAGAAAATCTTAATATCATTTTGCGTAATATTTATGTAACGACGATTAAGTTCTTTTATCATTCGGTCTCTACCACCGTGCCCAATAGATAAATGAGTTTCGTACAAAATGTCAAACAAAGAATCACTTGAGCAATAAAACATTACATCTGGTGTTGCATTTGTTACTGGGACTATTAATTTTTCTACTCCTTGAACTTCAAGAACATCGTAATGTTGAAGTAACCAATAATCACGTGGCACTTTCTTATCTAATGTTTTAGAATTCTTTACATCAGCTATCAAACTTAATAATTTTTCACGGGTGAGCAAAGCACTGTTCTCTTTCACATCACGCTTATTTAGTAAAGATTCAAACTTTTCTTTCATTACAGCTTTTTTTTCGTTATCACTTAAAGAATTCATTGTTCAAGGCAATTTAAGGTCTTAAAAAAAATTGCACTTTAACGTAAGCAAACTAAATTAACGTAATAACAAATGACTAAATTATAAAAGTTAAAAAAATAAATGTATCTCAATACCTGATACGTGGAAACAGTATTTCACGAACAGCAGCCGGCACTGTACGTGCAAGCAATCAATTAACCGGAATGAACTGGCGCCAACACGCTAAACAAGTTCTCTCTCTATGGCCTGGAATAGTTCATAAATGCAGTAGGGGTGGAAGGTAAATGTATTTGTCGTGCGAGATATATGATATAGATTATTTTACACTTTAACGGGCTGCAGATCGTTATTCTATGAAATAACTAGTTAAACCATGAAATACAAGAGAGTTTTACACTTTAACGGACACGATCAGTTATTTCATGGAATAACTAGGTATTCTATGAAATAACGGATTTCATACTTTAACGGTAACATATACACCCTTTATTTTGTGGGATATCCATTACTTTTTGTATAGCTCGAAGATTTATTCAGTGTTACAACGTTTATAATAAACTTCTCTCTTTTTCTTTAATGTAGAACGTTTTCTTTTATTTGTTATTAACTCCTATTTTCCGCAATTACTTTAGTCCTTCTGTGGTGGGTTCGTAAGCACGAATATGAACTTCGCTTGGTGTATAATCTCTACAAGCAGCATTTAAATTGCGGTGGAGCCCTTTTTAAATTTATAGTCAGTTCAGCATCGTTTCGTCAAGAATAAATCTCACTGAGTTTTACGCCGTTGGCACTGGCTGTTTTGTCAACTTAAGAACTTCAAACCTACGCAAGGTAAGTTCGAGGAGGGAATTTGTATTGAGCAACATTTTAACAAGCCAGATTTCGTGGAATTTTATTGCTTGCAGCTTTCGTAGGTAGCACCACCGAAAATAATGGACTCCTGAGGTGCCAGCCGTAGAAGATTCTTTTTGATGTGAGTTGATGACAGGTGCTTACTCAGGTATCTTTTCTTGCCACCCTCTAAACGAATGTTACAATACTTGCACATCACAATACAGTGAAAGCTCCCTTTGCGGACAGCTTCCATAAATGGACATCTCAAAAAACCGGACAACTTTTCTGGAATCAAATTTTTAGGTATCAATCCCTATGTAAAACACGCTCTCATAAGCGGACGCTCCGTCAGACGGGCACGGACAGCATAGTTGTCACCGACAGACTCGAAACGCTCTCAAGAGCAGACACGCTCCAACAAAAGCACCCGTTTCTTTCGATAGTCGCGGTATTTTCCTGCAGTCTTGCGTGTGATTCCTCTTCATTTTTAGATGCCGTGCGTTGCGTGTGTTATTTTAGTATTTCATTACCTTGGTACGTATCTTCAAGAATAGTACATACATGATGCTATAGATTTTTCCCCGCAACATTTAGTGAACATTTTTGAAAAATATTATTTTTATAGTGTACTATTTTCTATTACAGTGTATGATTTTATTGTATGAACTCTAATTGTATTTTGATTTATTTTTGAATTCTTAGGTTATGATTAGCGCAGTTCCTGGAAGCCGTTCGGACTTGCTGGGCTAAATATATTTGATAACTGTATTTTTTTTATGTTTGGATGCGTGCTGCATGTATCCGTTTTGTCAGACACGTCTTGGTATTCAAATAAGAGAGTTGTATATTTGGAGTAAAACTTTTTTATCTCTTAGTTTATTTAATTACGGTTTTTGTTTTGAATTTATAGTGGTTGTGTTTAGTTACCCTATTTTTACGAGTTAGTATACTTGTAATTTTTGATTTATTTAATATCTTATTTGCACGTGGTCTCAAGGTTATAAAATAAAAACCTACGTAAGTTTTATTTTACATTTATAATATTATTTCTTAATTGTATGCATTGATTGTAATATTAATTGTATGAATTTCTATATATTAGTTAATAATAGATGACAAAGATAAATTTTCTTGTCAAGTAAGTTTTTTTTTGTTACGATAAATTTCTAGAACGATTTGTATTTTCAAGGTTGGTTTTTATATACTTGTGGTATCTGCGCAGGTTTAATATATCGGTTTGACACTCTAATCTGTTTACATTTTTGAGTTTATTTTGGGGCGATTGAAAAATATATCTTTGGAATTTATTTAGTTTTAATTTTGTTTCGCGAGTCATAAGAGGACGTTTAAATTTGCTTAGCTGTCACCTCCAGCAAATTAAGTTTACCTCTATGTGTAATTTTGTAATACACAGGTCTTTATACTTCATAAAGATTTAATTTTTTTTATTTTTTTTTTGTTAATAAACTTCAATTTAATTTTACTGTGACTTTATCTTTACCTTTGTGTGAACTTTTAATTCTGGCGGCCACATTAACTTTTGTAGAAGAGAAGTACCACGTTTTTCCATTGGAAACCCTGAGAGGAAAGCTGTTTCATAATAGAAAATTAACCGATTGAGCATTAAAGTTGGACAGTGTTGTGGTGAATAGTGGTTCAGTCAACTAAGAACTCACTATTCATAGCAATATGTAAATGTATTGGAAGTTGCGTAGTAATGGCGTCAACCAAAAACGTTTAACGTTAGGACAGAAAATGGTGTAGTCTAGTCTGCGGGCAAACTAGACTTTTTATCGGTCGATAATTTAGTCGGGTTGGGCTGCTAGCGCGCACACTGAGCCAACTAAACAGTTTGGCTGGTGGTGAATGCGAAGACCTGCCCACAGTCGGTCAATTACTCTCAAACAATTTACTAGTTGGTACGGTTCTCATGAAGAGAGCGATGCGAACTGATAATTAATAAAATGTTGTCCTGAACTATTATTATTGCTCTTATTCAACGGAGAAGGATCAAGAAGAGAAACCGAGAGTATTGGGTGTATCCCATCTACAATGATAGATTATTGCAAGGAAAGTTTTACACCATCCATTCTTGTTTTGCTTTAATCTCTGGACTAAACTTATTACAATCGGGAAAAAGACACAGACTTCCACCCATAGTTTTTTCTTAAGATACACTTTCAATACAAAAGTATTTTTAATAATATAAAATATTATTAAAATTGGGTGTGAAGAACACAATACAAGTTATATATTTGTGAATGTATCTCCTCTCCAGAGACGCAGATACGTATTTCACCTTTCTACAGAATCGTCGGTACGCCCCTGCTTGGGAAGAGATACATTCAACCAAACATAACTACCTTGCTATCAACCAGAAATTATTAAGACAGAGCGTGAAAGAATATTCAGAGCTGTCTACATAATAACTGCCGAACTAAGCAACGTGTTTCTATAGACGGTAACAACCATCTCTTCTCCAGCAGGGGCGTACCGACGATCCTGTAGGAAGGTGAAATACGTATCTGCGTCTCTGGAGAGGAGATACATTCACAAATATATAACTTGTATTGTGTTCTTCACACCCAATTTTAATAATATTTTATATTATTAAAAATACTTTTGTATTATACAAATTGGTGTGGTTTTTACCCACTCATGTATGTTTCAAATTATTTTGTTATATACGCATTCGGTTCGCCCGACAAGTAGTGAAGACACGATAATACAGTTTTTTATAGATATGGTTGTTACCGTCTATAGAAACACGTTGCTTAGTTCGGCAGTTATTATGTAGACAGCGTTGAATATTCTTTCACGCTCTGTCTTAATAATTTCTGGTTGATAGCAAAGTAGTTATGTTTGGTTGAATGTATCTCTTCTCCAGCAGGGGCGTACCGACGATCCTGTAGAAAGGTGAAATACGTATCTGCGTCTCTGGAGAGGAGATACATTCACAAATATATAACTTGTATTGTGTTCTTCACACCCAATTTTAATAATATTTTATATTATTAAAAATACTTTTGTATTATACAAATTGGTGTGGTTTTTACCCACTCATGTATGTTTCAAATTATTTTGTTATATACGCATTCGGTTCGCCCGACAAGTAGTGAAGACACGATAATACAGTTTTTTATAGATATGGTTGTTACCGTCTGTAGAAACACGTTGCTTAGTTCGGCAGTTATTATGTAGACAGCGTTGAATATTCTTTCACGCTCTGTCTTAATAATTTCTGGTTGATAGCAAAGTAGTTATGTTTGGTTGAATGTATCTCTTCTCCAGCAGGGGCGTACCGACGATCCTGTAGAAAGGTGAAATACGTATCTGCGTCTCTGGAGAGGAGATACATTCACAAATATATAACTTGTATTGTGTTCTTCACACCCAATTTTAATAATATTTTATATTACATATTAAAAATACTTTTATAATATACAAATTGGTGTGGTTTTTACCCACTCATGTATGTTTCGAATTATTTTGTTATACACTTTCAAGTTCTTTTTTATAAAGCGCATGTCTTTTTTCAATTTCTTCTATCAAATTTACGATAGTCGTTTCGGCAAACAGCGCCATCATGAAACGCGCACGACCGTCCGCATAAAAATTCGGAGAGGATTGAGGCTATCGGCCCACTAAACAATCGCCAAGTGTGCGCGCATGGAAAGAACGCCATGCTGATTAAGCAGTCGACCGATAGTTTAGTTTGAAGGCAATCGTGTAGCCCATCAAACTTATTTATCGGCCGATACCAAATTGTTTTAATGTGCGCACTTGCATATATCTTCGAGCTGATTGAGAACCCGACTAAACTATCGGCCGATAAAAAGTCTGTATTATTAGATTTTCTTAAAAAATAATCTTATTGTATGTCCAAATGTTAAGAGAAATAATTTGATTTTGTATTCGACCTAAAGTTTATGAAAGTTAAAGAAGAAGTTTATGTTTGTGTTATTATTTGATATATGTATTGTATATTATGTAATGTTCGTTTTCCCCAATATTTTTTATAAAAAAGAAAGTACGTTCCTCCTTTAATGACGATTTTTTGACACTTTCTTTATTTAACTTTCTTATATGCGGACACCTCCCATAAGCGGACAAAAATGTTGGAACCGCGAGTGTCCGCTTATGAGAGCTTTCACTGTATTTATATAACGGGCTGGCCATTTAATATAATATATATTTTTTACACTAGAGGGCCAAGCGCGGTTTACAATAAATATATGAAAAATTTGCCTTGTCAGTTTTCAAGATGGCGTCGTATCCAACGGAAGTGCGTGTGGAATTAATAAAATATTATTATAGAAATGGGGAATCTTTTGCAGCTACGGCAAGACACTTGCGTACTCTATTCGGGAGAAATAACGCACCAACGGAAAACACTATAAAAAGGTAAGGAAAAAAAGATAAATTTAGAAAAGTAACAAAGTATTCGTTATCGTGTTTCCATGTCTACTTAATCCGACAATATCTTAGGATTGTAGTGAAATTTGAAGCAACAGCATCTGCGGCAGACGAAAGATC
This sequence comes from Melolontha melolontha, assembly GCA_935421215.2. Lineage (NCBI taxonomy): Eukaryota > Metazoa > Arthropoda > Insecta > Coleoptera > Scarabaeidae > Melolontha > Melolontha melolontha. Next base: position 17,199,512 of record OW285236.1, read on the forward strand.
AACTGTTAGAGAACGTCAAAAGACCATCCGGGTACCGGAAACCATAGAACGAGTACGGGAGCACTTTACAGCTCAACCTTCAATATCGACCTCAAGAGCATCTCAAGAACTTGAAATACCCCGTAGAACACTAAGGCGGATCCTAAAGCAAGATCTAAAGATGAAAGCATACAAAATCCAGATCGATCAGCCGTTGAAACCGTTTGATATGGAGCGACGCTACAATTTTGCGAACGAAATCATCAAACGCATTGAAAATGGCAGCATGTCATTGGAACGAGTGTGGTGGTCGGATGAGTCACATTTCGATGTATCCGATTATGTGAATAAGCAAAATTGGAGACATTGGGGGATAGAAAATCCACATCTAGCAATTGTTCGTCCTCTTCACCCTCGACGGTTGACTGTATGGTGTGCTATCTCGTCGGCAGGAATTATCGGTCCCGTGATTGTCAATGGAACCGTTACTTCGCAAAAATATTGTGAAATGCTTAATGAGTCTTTTATTCCCGTGGCGCATGGATTAAATATGGTGGAGAATGCATGGTTTATGCAAGACGGGGCTCGTCCGCATCGCACGGAAGAAGTTTTCAACATTCTTGAAGAACATTTCGGTAACAGAATCATTGGTCTTGACGCTCAACAGTTTACAGGCGGAGGGATAACATGGCCACCATATAGTCCAGACCTCAATCCTTGCGATTTCTACATGTGGGGATCATTAAAAGATACGGTATATCGCGATGGTATAGACACCCTGGATGACCTTGAAATGGCAATACGGCAGCGAATAGAAGCGATACCGTACGCCACACTTCAGGCAGTTTGTGGAGAATTTGAGAAGAGGCTGCGAAATGTTATCGTTGCTCGAGGCTCTTACTTCGAAAACCTGATTTATTAAACCGCAGATCTTGTTGTTTAATTGCACAAATAAATCATTTTTTTAAATTAATGTTTTGTATGTTTAATATGACTTCAAAAACCGCAACCTTAAATGGCCAACCCTGTATGATAGATACAGGCCATGTTCTTTGAATTCTTTTAGTTTCTTCTAAAGCTTTCTTAGGGCGGCCCATTTGAAATTGTAATGAACGAAAAAATGTTTGTTATAAAATACACGTGCGTACACAAAGCTTTACGAACGAACACTGTTTTCTCTCATTCTTTCAATTGACAAATGATGCGCCAGCTGAGGGACTGATACGACGGGTGGGCGAAGAAGGATTAATCATCTTGAAAGCAGAAGACGAGAGAGAGAGAGCGTGAGAAGAATCATTTTGCGGGGAGACTCGAATCGTTTCGTAAGAAAACACAAAGTGGTATATTTCGCATCTATTCACAAATACAAGAAATTTCCGCATAAATTCGCGTCTATTTCGTAAAAACTAAAATTACGTAACTTTAAACATTATATCTCAACATGATACTTACTAAAGTACATATTCCCCAAATGCAATTGACCATCAACCCAACCTTGCTCGGCTGCGTGCAAAAAATATTTCTGAGCTTTCGCATAGTCCTTTTCGATCCCCCTACCGTACAGGTACATCAAGCCCAAACCACTAAGCCCGACTGGATTGTTGAGATCCGATGCTTTCTTGAAGTACTTCAACGCGGTTTCGTTACTTTGCGTGATTTCGTCGCTGCCGTCCAGGTAAATCTGCAAGAGAATGTTTCGAACGATTAGTGAGCCAGTGACAAATTTTGGCATTTCTTACCTTTCCAAGATACGCCATGGCGTTTGAATTTCCCGCGTTGGCCGCTTGAGTGAAATAATGCAGTGCTTTTTTGTAATCTAATTCAACACCGCGACCGCCTTGATAATATAACTGACCAAGTCCGACCTGAAATAAAACAGAGCGAAATATTACCTATGTTTAATTTCTATATGCAACTGTAACACTATAATCCAGTATTTAGCAGCAATTTTAAAATGAATTTGCAATCGTAAAAATGCCAATTATAGTTTGATTAGAGGTTTTTATACGGTCATTAGCACGCGACTCGGTGATACAATGGAATTTTCCCAATCTATCGAAGAGCGCGCGCTCCAAAAGATAAGCTTATTGAACCATTGAGCAGTTTAGGGTTCTTCTAAAAAGGGATGTCGTGGCAGCTCAATTTCTCGAATTTGAGCGGTGTCGAACTTGAACAAACAAGACCATGTCTAACATTTGCAGCATACATGGAAACCTATTTCTGTCTAGGCGTAGCTGAACTTCAAAGTAAACGGCAAATTAAAAAGTATGATCTAAATACCGGACACATACTGATTGCAATCCAAACACAGGATTTCACACCTGTATCCGCTCAACACATCCGAACCGCAACCGAACTCTGGTCCTATTACCGCCGCTGACCGCTGGTTTGAAGCATGACGTTTGTTTAAGCATAGACTGGTTCATATGCGCATCCAAAAACAAACTAACGCCGTCCAACCCCTACTGCCGTTACAGCTTGTCGAACATAACACCACCAATATTTATGCACTCACGATGCCAAAGCTAGGCTGGGCCCACCGACCATATGGACCAATCACAGCAAAGCAGGACGTTCTTCCCACTACGCCCAGACAGGATAAAAGCGAAGATAATTTCTAAACAGAGTGGTCAGGCCAGACACCAGCCTTTCCATGTACAACAGGGACATACCATGGGCAAGAAAGCTGAAGTATCTAGGTGTCACGCAGATACCAGTCTCACCTGGAAATACCATGTAAAAAAGGTCCGGAACCACGCAGCACCAGCCTGGGGACATGCAGCGAAGACACATCTTAACCAGCTCCAGATTGTCCTCAACAAAGTCATACGAATCATCACGCTAGCCCCATGGCATGTGAGCAACGCATCATCCGTCGAGACCTTGACTTTCCAACCATCCGTGAAGCCAATCATAGAGATCGCTAGGAAGTACTTCGATACTGTCCCACAGCACAAAAACCCACTAATTTCCGAAATGGAAGTGCATCTCCATTTCGTTCACCATCGACGACCCCAAGACGTCCCAGTTGATGACCATCCTTGAAACAACCTTCCTGACACCCATCATTTATGGTCCATCTCTTACTACAAAACTCCTACTCTCCAAACACCGGTTATTTTAGCACCCATCTTCCAATTACAAAAAGTTCATTCAAACCCCGAGAGGCCATGAGCCGCAGGACACTGCTACTCAAAACCGAGTTCGGAAAGAGTATCCACGTCAAGCACACAAATTTCACGAATTGAAATTTCAAAATATCAATCCCGAGAAGAAGAAGACAAACGGGCAGTCGAGTTATAAAGGAGCTCAGTCGCTGTCAGAGAATTCAGTTCCAATCACGGTCAGAGTTACAGCTGTCTACTCTACAAGTCTTGAAGTGCAAGACCATAGCCACGGCTACCTATTTCGATAAAGAGGCACCTTTTCGTCCCGGCAATGACAGAACGCGCACTAACGCCCTCCGGTGTTAGTACGCGGTAATAAGGTGTGAATAAGGACTTTGTTAATAGTAAGTAACTTTAGTAGTATGTTAAGAACTTATATTGGCGTTAGTGACTTTCATTAATGAATAAGGACTTTTTAATTTTACTAGTGTTTGACTTTTGTTAATGTTTATGAACTTTATATTTAACTTTATTAATGTTTGGACTGTAAATAAATATTTTTTCTATTTTGCGTTTGTAATGAACTCATTATGAAACCCAAAACAGTATCGAACCAAGCTTCATTTCGATACGCTTTTTTTCGTTTTGTTGGCGTTGTTCAAACACCGAAATAAATATCGTTGCTGTCATTTGATTTTAAGAATTTAAGTGCAATTGACAGATATGATATATGTACGTAGGTTACACAAACAACACATATCGTATATAATTGACAACAAGATGTATTAGTTTCTATGTCACTCATTTTTATATTTTTAAATAAAATATCAAATAATGTTAACGAAAATTAATAAATAATACGTAATATAATATACTTCGCGGATAGCAAGATTTAAATTTGAAAATGTCAAGTATCAATGTGACCAACGGCATACTTTATTTAAAAATTAGACTTTGAACTTTCAAATTAAATAATTCCAATTTATTAATGTAAAAAATGCAAAATAGAAAAAATAGTATAAAAAACTCGTTTCATAAGGCCTTTTGCAACACTCGTTCTTTAGAAAACTCGTGCGGTAAAATGGTGCCTTATGAAACTTGTGTTTTAATATACTATTATATTCAAATATTAAATTAAATTATGTTTCGTTTCTGGAACTCTTTGTTTTCTTTAACGCTCTCAAATCAGGATAACATGACCTGGGTAAAGAACCCATTTGAGAATTATTGTTAGCGGGAGCACCAACTGAGTGGGTCAGGGCAAGTACTACATCAATATTATTTTTCTTTTCCCCAAACTCCCAGTGTAACAGTCCCCACCGTAAGAACCCAATTACGAAAACAGGTTGCTATGACGAAGCAAGTAGAGAGTAAGAACATACAATGGGCTGTAAATTCGGTCACAACGCATTCGAACTTTTAACACTCGTCGAAACGAAAGAGGTTCATTGGTAATCCGAATTAAGACGCGAATATTTACTCCTCCTCCATTAACAAACTGGCTTTATAATTTTTAAGAAACAGAAATGAAGTGAAGTAGGTTATTTGTTGTTGTCTAACAACTTAATGTGCGGACGATACCAATTTTTAGAAATACATTCTGATTTTCTATTTGAGAGCTTATATAGCAAGCACCAATTGTTGGCGCCAGGAGGGGGTGCGCAAAAGCTGCTTTTAAAAACGTCCACTCCTACTACTCAAGTTGTTACGCTCCGCATATAGAATATTTTAATGTATTTTTAAATATATTCTTCTTTAAATATCTCGATATTAACTTAAAACATTTTCTGTATATTCGTGTCCAAAGAGAAAGCATTTCTTTCGTTATATCCTGACCGTCAGTAACCCTTAGTTTTCTACCTGACCCAACAACCGTTACTGTGGAATTTCTTTCTAGATACATTTCGTTTTATTTCAAAAATATGTCTAAAACTTACCATCTAAGGTTGCATTGCCGAACGAACTCATTTTAGTCACTTTAACAGCTGATCCACTAGTTACAAGTAACTCCACTTGGTCAATACACCGATAGATGGCACCTTATGCACGTCTATTTCAATCTGTCTGGTTTTAGTCCGACTGAATCGAATTCGTCTCTAAAATGTGTTAAAACTAATATGTTCATTTTAATGGACGTTGGGCTTCAGGGGGATATACGAGGGTGGTTCGGAACTTAATTGTTTTAATTTAATTATACATCTTCTCTTATATATGGTGTTTCATATCATTAGAAAGCTTATGTCACAAGCATTATTTTAATAATATTTATGCCATCGATAGAACACATCTTCAGGTCGCGCTTCTTATTTAATTATTACTCAAGATATCGACCCTCTCTTCGACAGGTCATAAAACAGATCTTTTCTAGACCTTTTCTATCGACACAAAAATTATCAGATATCTTCTCGTTAGAACCCTCGTAAGATATACATAGGTCTTACTCATCGTACTGTCCAAGTACACGCCACGATGCCGCCCGGTGTCTCTCGCTTCTAAGAATCTCTCTACATAGACTTGACCAGGTATATCTGCGAAGGCCACGTGACCATCTCCGCCAACCAAAGGTAACTCTGTATTGTTCGATACAGAGGTTATTTTATATTAATCGTATTCAATTAACCCTTAATTTACTGCTCAATTAAACGTTCGTCTCAGAGTATTTTTTTTGTGTTAATTTTCAGTTACTTAATTACCGCGCCTCGTGTATATATTACGTTTGTTTAATTACTTTTAAATATACCAATTTCAATTTCTTTCTTATGTAAATATAAATACAAACTTTAAGGATAACGCTTATGTGTTTTATTTAGTAAGTAAGTTGTAATATATATATTTAATTAACCATCAGCACGCACGTCCTGGACCTTTGAAGAAACTTCACCAGCACCACTAATTATTTTATTTATCTTAGAATAATTTCATTATTATTAGCACGGCACATTCCGATATCCAGCACAAGCCGCCGTTTGTAATAAAGTAATTGTCAGAATACATTTGTCATTGACGTTTGATACACGCTCAGAGGTTAGAATTATCTGACATTTGATGTAAAACCAAATACAATTCTCCCCACTACTTTTAATCCTAAGCGAACTTACCCCTCCTCGCGCCAACTTAATAGGCGTTTGCTATAATTTGATTTAATATTCACTTATTTAGCTTTGGCACACAATGAAAGAGTATATTTATCAAAAGAATAGACTTCACTCAAATTACATAGAAGCTTAACAAATTAATAAATGAACAAATTACGTTGACAACTTAATGTTCGAACGATCATTAAGGACATGACTTAAACCGAAGTTACATCGCCTTTGGCCTTTATAACAGCTTTTACTCTGGCTGGCATGGATTCCACAAACAACCTGCAATAATCTGGTGTTAAGGATTCCCAAATTTCTGAGAGTTTTATCTTTAATTCACTTATTGTTCGTTGAAGATTATTCCTTAAGTAACTTTTCATGCCGTGCCACAATAATATTGAGATCTGGACTGCTTGAAGGCCATGCTAAAACTCTCATGTCATGTTCCTCAAACCATTTTTTTTTGTTAATTTTGCCGTATGGGATGATGCTCCATCCTGTTGAAAAATGTAGTCTCTGTCGGGATAAAGCTCTTCTACACTAGGAATGAGGCTATTGTGCAGAATTTGTTATTTATTGGCATTAACAATTCCATCCATTATTTCCATCTTTCCTACACCCTTTGCAGATATATACCCCCAAATCATCACACTCTTTGCAAATTTCACAGTTCCTATTAAAAGCTTCAGTTTCATCTCGAATAATACGTTTCCTATTGTCACTTACAGAAACGTCGAATTTGGACTCGTCGCTAAATATGACTTTTTTCATCTACTGTCCAGTGCAATTTAGACTTGGCCCAGATTAGACGATTTTTGATCTGGGCTTTTGTTAACAGCGGTTTTTCTTTTGCCTATAGTAAAATCGTTTAAAATGAAACAAAAATCAAAACATAATAACGGGTGTTCATTTGAAAAGTCAATCTAGTAGCATGTGATTTACTGAGAACATTTTGAAGTATGTCGTAAATTAAAATTTACTACTTAACCTACGAAGTCCTATATTTTGACAGTTTCATACATACAAATAAATAATAAATGTGATTGACATTATCAAACGTCATTTGGATTTACGTTTACGGAACAACAAACACATACTAATATATATGCGTCTTATTCTATCAAAATTTCAAAGTAACCTAGATTGACTTTTCAAATGAACACATGTTATATTAGTATATTTGTATTATACCCCAGAAAACCTAGTCCTGATTTGTGGATCCACTGTCTGCAACATTCTCGCGAAATTCTCACACCGGTTTCTGCATTGAAGCGAGCAGTTATACATCCCTTAGAGTGGCTCTTCGGTAGGTTATACATATATTTACAAGTTGTCTCGCCATTCTATAAGTCACTTTTTTTGGTTGTCCAGGACTTTTACCTCGATTTTCGTAGCTATTTGTTTCTCCATAACATTTAATAATATCTCCTATAGTGGATTTCGCCAAGTTCAAATTTTGGCCAAGGTAAAGCATACATCTGCCACCGATTTTCGCAAGAATAATTATTGGGGAGTAAAATAATTAAGGGGAGCGTTTAGAGGACTTTTAGAGAAGCAATTTATCCCAATAAAGTTTACAAAGTTTTAGGAGGAAAGGCACCGTTAAGCTACAAAAAAAACAAATACGCTCAAATGTCCTTTTTACAGTGGTATTTTCCATAGCGTTTATTTACAAAATATACGCACGCTAATCAAAGTTAATATACAGAAAATATAAATGCCAATGGCTTTAGTATAAATGAAGGATACTACGAGGGAAAATCATTAAATAAGTCACAAACTGCTGTAGGAAAGCTGAAAATAGGAGTGAGTTGTTTCCCTATTTGTCAATAGGTGTCACCACAATCCAGCTTTATAATTCTCAAGTGACAGTTGGTGTGCGCGAACACAGGCAGTGTTAAAATGGCGACCGTGCTCGAAGATTGTACTGTGGAAGAGCAACGTGCTATTGTGCGTTTTTTCTGGGCAAAAGGACTTTCTGCAAAAGATATTCATAAGGAAATGTCTTCTGTTTACGGTGAAAAGTGTTTGTCGCGTAAAGCCGTATATAACTGGGTCGAGAAATTCTCTCAAGGACGCTCAAAAGTTATTGACGATCAGCGAAGTGGCCGCCCCGTTCCGATTTCGACAGATGCAACACTTCGACGGGTGGAAGAGATGATTCGAACTGACAGACGGGTAACAATAGACAGTATAGCAACTGCAATAGGGTGTTCTCATGGTTTAGCCTACGAACTGATGCACGATCGTTTGAATTTCCGAAAAGTTTGCGCACTGTGGGTACCTAGACAACTGACCGAGGAACACAGAAGAATTCGAATGGGCTTGTCCTTGCAACACCTCTCTCGATACACAGTGGAAGGGGAGAACATGCTTAACAGGATTGTTACTGGTGATGAGTCATGGGTGCACCACTACCAACCCGAAACAAAGCGTGTTTCAATGCAATGGAAACATCCTTCTTCGCCGTCAACAAAGAAATTTAAGGTTGTGCCCTCAGCTGGTAAGGTTATGCTTACCGTGTTCTGGGATTCTCAGGGAGTGCTCCTAGCCAATTTCCAGAACAAAAAAGAGAACGTGACTGCTGAATCATACTGTAGAGTTTTGTTGTTGCTTCGGGATGCAATTCGACGAAAACGTCCAGGCCTACTGACGAGAGGAATATTGCTGCATCACGATAATGCCAGGCCCCATTCGGCCCACTTGACCCAGGCGAGAATAGCGCAATTAGGGTGGGAACTTCTTGAACATCCGGCTTACATTCCCGACCTGGCCCCAAGCGACTATCATCTGTTCGGTCCACTCAAAAAGCATCTTGGCGGCAAACATTTCGAGGGTGACAACGATGTTCAACAAGAGGTACGCACGTGGTTCAGACGCCAGCCCAAACACTTTTATGCAGCAGGCATTGGGGCATTGATAAAGCGATGGGATAAGTGTATTAATATAGATGGAGACTTTGTTGAAAAATAAAACTTGTTTTTGGCTAACTATTTCTCTAATTATTTTTATAATACCTTTTTGTGGCCTAATTACTGACTTTCCCTCGTACAGTAAAACCTCTAATTATGGACACCTCCGACAATCGGACACCTCTAAAAAATGGACATTTTTTGTGGTACGAAATTTTATAATGGGTTTTCTTAACAATAGTCACTCCTAATATTGGACCCTCCATAAATCAGACGCGGACACCCTTTATTTCACCGAAGCAATAAAACATCTGTAAATATATCTCTTAATTAAGGACAGACAAGACGGGCGGCGCCGAATAAAATTTTGCAATTATGTATGTATGTATGTACTTTTATTGCTGCACACGTGGAAGTATATCTACTCGGGTTTTTCCCATAATACATATGTATGTACAAAGTGCACACGTGGAAGTATATCTACTCGGGTTTTTCCCATAATACAAAGGAACGACGGTTTACCACTGGCCTACTCGTCAGGTGAAAAGTGGAGTGATATGTATTTTGAATCAGTTTGAACTAGCCTTTGATAGTGTCAACATGGATTCTAGTAAAAGAAAGCGGTTAACAATCCAAGATAAAATTGATATTATTGCGGTTAGTGAACAGCAAAGCTTAAGTGTCCGAAAGCTCGCGGAAAAGTTTGGTGTCGGAAAGTCGCAAATTAGTGATATAGTGAAAAACAAAAGTGAAATAAAAGAACTTTTCGAGAAAAATGGAAACCTAGCTCAAAAAAGGAAGTTTCCAAAAACTAGTGGTTTAGCAATCGACGGAGCAGTGTTCAACTGGTTCTGTAAGGTGCGAAACAAAAATATTCCCATGTCAGGACCCCTACTCAAAGAAAAGGCGCTGGAAGTAGCACAAAGTTTACAACTCACCGAATTCAAAGCGTCTAATGGTTGGTTGGAGAAATTTTGTCAAAGACATAAAATATCATTTAAAAGTGTGTGTGGTGAATCTGCCTATGTAAACATGCAAAATGTAGACGATTGGAAAGTCAAGTTGCAATCAATATGCAAAGATTACTCTCCAAAAGATATTTTTAATGCTGATGAAACCGGTTTATTTTTCCGCGCCCTTCCGACAAAAACATTTGCGTTAAGAAGTGATAAATGTGCCGGAGGAAAATCTACAAAAGAACGACTAACTATATTGTTGTGTTCAAATATGGAGGGTGATAAGGAAAGGCCGTTAGTCATCGGTAAAAGTAAGAAACCTAGATGTTTTAAAGGAGCTCATGTGGATAAGTTGCCGATAGGATGGATATCTAACAAAAAAGCGTGGATGACTTTGGATATTATGTCAGCTTGGTTAAAGAACTTTGATAACAAGATGAAGAAAGAAAAAAGGCATGTAATTTTGTTTCTTGATAATGCCACTTCTCATCCGAAGGTTTCATTGGGAAACGTTAAATTGGTTTTTCTGCCTCCAAATACTACCTCGCATTGTCAACCTATGGACCAGGGTGTGATTCAAAACTTTAAGGTAATTTACCGGAGCATGCTTGTAAAAAGGCTTTTGGCGTTAATGGATACTGAAAATTCACTAGAAATGGTAGAAAAAAACATTACGGTGTTCACTGCATTAATATGGATATCAGCTGCTTGGAAAAAACTCTCGCCTGTGACCGTAAGAAACTGTTTTCAAAAATGCGGATTCAATCAAAGTGACAGTGATCTAAGTGCAGAGTGCGATATAGAAGATAATATACCATTAGCATTTTTATTTCCCAATTTTAACATCACTAATTTAGATTTAAGCACATACGCATTAATTGATAATGAGTTATTTACTGAAAATCCTAATGTTTCCATTATAGATTGTATCGATGAAATTACTGATATCAGTGATGAAATGGAAAATGAGATTGAAGAGGAATTTGTAACTAGTATATCAAATATTTCAGAAGCCCTTCAAAAATTAAAAGATCTTGAGAACTATTTCTTAAGCACTAACAGTTTTAACATTGCTAACAATATTTCTCAAACTCTTCTTGAATGTGAATCTGAGATATTTAAACATAAAATGAAAAAAGCAAGACAAACAACAATTAATGATTATTTCAAGTAAAATCTAGCATAAAATATGTATGTATGTATGTGTATTAAGTATTGTAAATTTTTTTCGACTTTCGTCTTATTATGTGTGATTAAATTGATATGAGAATGAATATTTTTTTTCGTTTTTTTTTCACCTCCACATTTTGGACACCTCCATATATTGGACATTTTAGGATTCCCCGTCAGTGTCCATTATAAGGAGGTTATACTGTATATAATAGCAAGAAAAATTTATATGTGTGTATTTGGATGTAAATGTAACGTTCGAGGCTAGTTGAAATTTTGAACGTATTTGATTTTTTGATAGCTTAGCGGTGCCTTTCCTCTTAAAACTTTGTAAACTTAATTAGGATAAATTACTTAACTAAAGGTCCTCTAAACGCCCACCTTTAATTATTTTACTCCCCAATAATTATTTTTGCGAAAATCGGTGGCAGATGTATGCTTTACCTTAGCCCAAATTTTTTCAATTGCACTTATTCTTTTTCCTTCAGTGCTTGCTTTACCACAAATTCACGAATTTTCTATGAAGTAGCTTCACCATGACCCATTTTTTATAGAACAAATTGAGTACAATCATAAATCAACGCTTACGAGATTGATAAATGTCAAAACTGTCATAACAATCGTTGCCATTTTGTTAAAAATAAAATCGTCCGAATATTAAGTTGTTGTTAGGGCTCGTATAGAATATTACTTTTAACAGTTTTACCTGAGCTTGTATATCTCCCAATTTTCAGTATTTACAAAAGATTTAACTATAAAAATTAGTATTATCCGAACATTAAGTTGTTAGAGCTCGTATAGAATATTGCTTTTACATTAATTTTAACAGTTTTACCTGAGCTTGTATATCTCCCTTTTCAGCTAAGAGTTGGTAATACTCAATCAAGTCATTATCTAGTATTCCAGTACTGTAACCATTTTCCAGTTCATCCAGTAACCTAATCCTTTGTACAGCCGAACCACCACTAAATGAAACTCCTTGACTAACTAAAAAAAATAAACAAATGAACGAAGATAACTTATAATAAACAAATTTAACCTTTATCTGCGACCAATCTGTAGAAATCCAAGGCCTTTTCACAACTCGACGTAACTGTGACTCCTGAGAAATATCTATAACCCAAAGCCATTTGCGCCCATGTATTTCCTCCAATGGCTGCGAAAGTATAGTGGACCAAAGCTCTCGCTTGGCTAACATTCATCGCTATACCTGAAGCGTACATAAAGCCCAAACCCATGTGACCTTCGGGGTGTCCGACTTCCGCTAATTCAATAAAAATCTGTTTCGCCTCGTTTAAATTTTGTTGCAGGGGATTTCCAAACATATAACCCCAGGCCAGTAATGCTTTAGCGTCGTTATTGCCCAAATCGGCGGCCTGTTTCAACAGTGGGAACGCTTCCTTTTTGTTGGGTTTAGTCTTGTTTAAATACACCATTGCTTTATCGTACAATTCCTTGGCCTCTAATTCTTCGGGCGTTAGTTCCGGCTCTTTGGTAAATTTTTCAGGGAGCGGCGGTAATTCCTCGTCTTCATCTTGCTGATCATTTTGCACGATGGTGTATTTAAAATTATCGAACTCTTGGACAACTTTTTGCAGGAACTTAGCTTGATTTAGTACAAATATATCGACGGCTTCGGATATTTCATCGGTAAGTTTAAGTTCTCCTAAATCAAAATTAATGAATGAAGAACAATTTTGAAAATACAAAGTTATCTGATATTTTATACAATAAAATAGTTTGAAAATTTTGCTAAGTGTTGACTATATCACTATCCGCAAGAGACGTTTATCTTGTATTACCTGCTGTATAACACAATACTGAAAGATGAAGGTTTTTTTTTTAGTTTTTATGCAGAGAATTGCGATAGTTCACAAAATTTCGTTAACATGTTTAAATGACGATGCTCGAAGTATTTCTAAGTGCAAGGAACTAACACAAACTCCACATTTAAAAAAATCAGTTGTACTTTCTTCAGGAACACTTTGGAAATTTGCCAAAACTAATCACTTATTTTGAAAATCAAAATCTCAAATTAAATAATGGATTAACCACATTAGATGTGGCTATTAATAATTTGAAAAATATTCCAAGTGACTTCAGATGTGGCCTTCGGCAAAAGTTTGATAATGCCTCAAAATCTAACTGCTAAATACGCTGAAATAAAAGAATATTTCCAGTATGCACCTATAACGAGTTGCGATCTAGAAAGGATGTTTTCTCTCTACGAGGATGTATTTCATTCAAATAGAACAAATTTGACAGAAGAAAATCTTAAGAAAGTATTGCTAGTTAATATTAATACTCCTTTACTCAACTTGAACTACAAAATGAACAAATAAAAATGTATTTCGTATTTTATAGATCACCACCCGTTTGTTTTCCAATTATATAAATAAAATTACAAACTCTTTAAAAATATAAATTTTTAATAGTACGCCCGTGGGCGATGAGTCATCGGCCTTTCGTGTCCGGTCCCTAATTATTATACCAGGTGCGCCATTAGTGTGTCGGAGTTTGGCGTGAAAACTAACAAAGATAGAAAAGTGAGATTTTCTGTACGTATACAGTATATCACAGCGAATATAGTAAAATTATTTACGAATATACACACCCTGTATATTCAAATACAAATTCCCGCACCCACCTTTACATTTTTTAGTTTAAATGGATTGCTTTATTTTTTAGAAATTATTTCGATAGCCACCTAAATTACCTTTGCAGTGATATATGGTTATGTGCACTTCCAACAGCTAGTTTTGCCGGATTTTATTGGAATTTTTGTCAAAAATTTTAGTCGTAGCGTCTGATGTTTTAAGACGTAGACTGAAGATGGGTGCCATGCATCGAATTATTCTTTGAACATCAATTTGGGTCTAACGATTTATATATATATGATTGTTTCGGCCTTTACTTGATGAAATTCCATTATAACTATTAAGATAAAATAAAACAAATCTTACGAATTTCACTTTTTAATTATCACTGTAACGAGTCGTTTCGCACCAACCTGGGCTTCGTCAGACATATAACTAACTTATTTACAAAATATTTTTATATTAAACACAAGTAAACGGTAACAAGCAAAAACACATGTTTTATTTTAAAAAATAGTCAGAGGGATGGGTGCTTTTTATTACTGGATGTCTATGCACAAAACTTTCGCTACGGTTTATACAAAATGTACTGTTCTTAAGTAATAAAACTAGAGGTTTACATTATATTACAGGGAGGTAAAGAATTCTATGGAAAAATACAAAAATACAATATGTAACTGTCTGCATATCAAATAAATAGATTGAGTAAGGGTGAATTATTTGTTTCTAATTGATCATTTAAGATCTTGTCAGTTTTCTTTAATTTATTGACTTCAAGTGACTCTAATAAATTAAGTTTTTTGCCCTTATTTTCTACATGTAATATTTTAAATTCTTTGTTAAAATTGTGGTTCGTTGAATTGATATGAGACGCATATGAAGAGTCAGGAACAGGAAACAAATAATAGTATTAACTTTCTCGATTTAACGATTACTAGAATTAACAATAAATGTAACTTTGCTATTTACCACAAACCGTCAACTACAGATATTACTATACATAACACTTCTTGCCATCCGATACAACACAAATTAGCGGCTTATCACAGTCTTATACATAGATTAATAAATACTCCGTTGAACCAAACAAATTTCGAGAAAGAATTAAATTTAATTAGACAAATAGCTATCACCAATGGATATAAAAGTAATATATAATAGATAACATTTTAAATAAAAAACTCCTTACAAAAGCCATATCACAAGTTTACCCAATATTAAATAATAACACCCAAAAATTTAAAATAATCACGTTTATAGGTTCTCCAAGCACAAAAATTTGTAAATATTTAAGAAAGTTTGACATTAATACAGCGTATAAAACTAATAACAATTTATCCAAATTTATAAAAAACAATAAGGATTTAACAAACAACAATAAAAAGTCAGGGGTCTATGAGTTAACCTGCGGTAGTTGCCCTATGACTTATATCGGACAGACAGGCAGATCGTTAGAAATACGCGTCAAAGAACATTTTTCTTCATTTAGAAATAATAAAAGTGACTCTTCATATGCGTCTCATATCAATTCAACGAACCACAATTTTAACAAAGAATTTAAAATATTACATGTAGAAAATAAGGGCAAAAAACTTAATTTATTAGAGTCACTTGAAATCAATAAATTAAAGAAAACTGACAAGATCTTAAATGATCAATTAGAAACAAATAATTCACCCTTACTCAATCTATTTATTTGATATGCAGACAGTTACATATTGTATTTTTGTATTTTTCCATAGAATTCTTTACTCCCTGTAATATAATGTAAACCTCTAGTTTTATTACTTAAGAACAGTACATTTTGTATAAACCGTAGCGAAAGTTTTGTGCATAGACATCCAGTAATAAAAAGCACCCATCCCTCTGACTATTTTTTAAAATAAAACATGTGTTTTTGCTTGTTACCGTTTACTTGTGTTTAATATAAAAATATTTTGTAAATAAGTTAGTTATATGTCTGACGAAGCCCAGGTTGGTGCGAAACGACTCGTTACAGTGATAATTAAAAAGTGAAATTCGTAAAATTTGTTTTATTTTATCTTAATAGTAACGATTTATATGTTTCAAGATGGTATAATATGAAAATATATACAAGGTGTTAAATAGGTCGTGCCACATTTATCTCTCGATTTTGTTAAATGGAACCTATATTTTTCGATATTGTCAGCAAATTCCCTGAAAAATTACCTTGAAAATGATACCATAGCTTCGATCAATCTATGTCTAAGAGTGGTTAAACTGACTTTCACATTTATGTCTTTGTGCCTTCTCAAATTATGGTTATCTGAATGTTAATTGGATTTTTCTCGAAATAAATTTAGAACTCTTGTATCTTGCCTGATTTTTATTATTCTTTACAATCTGCATCTACCTAATACTTCCGTACAAACCCTTACGGTCTTGCGCAAGTTCTACTCTGCCACCAATGTACTCACCTTCAGATCTTTTGGATGAAGACATTACTTACATTCATACTAAATGTTAATATCTAGCATTAACTATACAATACTAAACTAACAGACCTGTTAATGACACTTCATTTTATAATCCCTTGCCTTACAAGAAACCACCCATCTTTAATTTAAGTATAAACTGTATTTCCTCTTATTCAATCAATTTTTATAAATATCTCGGTTTGTTTGTTGTGCTGTATCTTAAATGTGAAACGGACTGTATAGTACTAATATGTTTCACTACCTTTCTTTTAACATTTCACCCCTACAATAGTCCATAATTTTTTTGTATTATTAAGTGTTTTACTTTAAATTTACTAAAATATTAGCTACTCCGATAGGATCAGTAATGGGTATAATGTGAAGATGGTTCCATGTGACAAGCATAGTTAAATGTATTATTGAGACATAAATAAAAGTATATTTCTTTGAAGTAGTATTAAGATTTTTTATCAAGAGATAAAATTCTTCCACAAAGTAAAAAAAAGAACATAATATTCAAATTTAAAACCTTCAACAAACATTCAAAATAAAATAAAATATTTACATAATTGATATAATGAAAGTTTCTGAGATAATTTAATTACATTACCTAATCGATGCATTATGATTAAGTAAATAAATCATAACCAGATTACTGTATTACACAAAATTTATAATTTTTTTAAATTAGTATGTGATAATTGCTCTTATTTGCTGTAAACAACCAAAGTATTATTAAAAATAAATTAGCCCAAACCTTTACGTTTCTCATTTTCTTTACTTAAATCTGGAGCTGCAACAATTTTCAGAGCTGTTGCACCATCTTCAGTGTCCTCTACACTAGCAATAAATTCTTCACTGTTATTTTCATCATCACTATCACTATTACCTTCATCATCACTTCTTTTATTTACATATGGTGGTCCTTGAATGTTTTCTTCAGAGAACTCACAGGACAATAATATAATAGATAACAAAATATAAAATTTATAACGCATATCTACAGTTTTATATAGTCAATTTCGCCTTGCAAATACTTCTAGTCCATCGTGTTTTTATTATGACTTACGTGTCCTCAAAGGTATCGAACAACTTTAATAACAAAACGTCACTTTAAAACTACAATATCTTATCAACGTCTACCACCGCATAGTTTTTTAATACACTTACAAAACAGTATACATACATAATTGTTTGTGATTTATTTTAAACGCGTTTTATTGACATCTTTATTTTCCCAACTGTATTCTGTATTTGTGGCACTAATCAAACTTGACATTAGAGAAACTACTGAAAATTTGTGGTTATGTTGTTTGTAGTCACATAAGCCAACAGTCAAATTTTGATACCTATAAAAAGTATTAGAAAGTAGTATTTTATTTTTTGATAGCCCTTTTTATTTTTATACATGTCTTGTATTTCACTTATAATTCTGTCGCATTATCAATCTCATTTATCGGCGAAACAAGTAAAGGAAAAGATATAAACATAATTGTATTTTAAAATTCTATTTACCTTGAAAAATTTTAAGTATCGGTTTACATGCAGATAATTTACTACTATTTAATTACATAAGAAAAACCAAGTTAAAATTACATAGAGGACAGAATCATATTTATTATGTGAAATTAGAGCTATAATAATATAGTTGAGACGTAATCTTATTTTATTTTCAAGTTGGAGTAATTTTATGTATTTTAAAAGCAATTTTCTTGGATGAGTTCAGTTAACGCTTTATTTATTTACTGAAAATTTAATTATGAAACAATATTTAAATAAATACACATATTATAAATCATTGACACCATTCGTTAATTTAGATAGTTTCGATTTTATTACTAAAATCTATTTAATTGAATTTTAAAAGAGATTTGAATTATATATATTGAATGATTCCACACGTTGGTACTATGCTTGGCGTAAAACTTGAATAACTAAATATATACATATCATGATATAACTAAAATTTAGATATTCCAATTTATTTAACGGAACTGCAATGTTTGTAACAAATATAAAGTAGTAATAATTGATAACAATCTATTCTATTGAATGTTGCAAAAATAATTTGTCGTACCCACAGCTGAGGAAAAAAATTTGTAAACAATATTTAAGGCGAATAGTTTTTTTAAAGTAAATCTTAGATTGATTTATTTTAAACCAAACTGTCAAGTTTTTTACCACTCTCGGTAATCATTAATTCATTAATCATTCAAGAAATATTTGAAAAAAATCATATTTAATAACATGCATCCATCTTAAATAATATTTGACAAATCAAATGACTTGTTGACATTTTATTTTGAAATAACTGTTAGGTTATGGTTTAAAAATGAACTATTAATTTGCAAAACTCAACCATTCACTTGTATTTACAAAGTTTTATATACTAAAATATAAAAATTATACTACTAGAAAATATGTGTGCATTAGCAATAAAGGATAATTTAAAAATTAATTTAGAAGAAGCAGTTTTAACTATAGAAGATTTACAAAGTATATGTAGAATGTGCTTTTGTAGAAATAACTTACAACGTTTTGATGAACTTTATATCGAGGATTTGTGCATGGTAGACATATTTTCACGGATTACATCTACTGATGTAAATACCATTGTAATATACATAATGTGCCTTCACAAACTTTCCTTATAAGAGACGGCAATGCTCATTCAAAATTATACGTTTGTAACAGATTAGTGCACTGTCACCAACCTATATTAAAAAGCATAGTTGTCTCCAATGAGGAAAGTTCTTGAAGGTACATTACATGTTTATTTAGTTCTTTATCTTTCAGCAGCTTCAGGAACATGAGAAATTGCCAAATCAACTGTGCTTTGAATGTCTGTCTAAACTGTCACAAGTTCATATGTTTATCGAACAAATAAAAGAACATGAATTTATATTGAAGACCGTATTAGAATCACAAGGAACTATTTTGGTATGTCAGCCTCAAATACAAGAAAGTAAACGCCCTCCTATTAAAGCTGAAGTTGATGTAGAAGAACCAGTAATATTTAAAGATGAAGAAGAAATTAATAATGGAAAATGCGTTGTAAATCATCCTATAATATTGAAACACAAAGATAAGACCAATGATGGAAAACTTAAAGCAGAATCCAATGTTTTTGACCATTCATATTTTACCAAAAATAATTTAGATAAAGTTCCAGACAGTGTTAATATTGAAAATAATGATGTAAAAGATCTCAAGAAGAATAGAAAAAAGGCATCCAAAAATAAGAAAACATATGAATGTGACATATGCCAGAGGAGATTTAGTTTTCAACAAAATCTGAAAAGACACAAAAGCATACATAGTGGGAAAAAATATACATGTTCTTTATGTGATAAAGGTAAGTTTATTGTGATTAATTTTATATCTAGTTTCTTCTCTATTATATGGGAACAGCATAAAAAAAACTTTGATTATGCATACATATTTATTATTTCTTAAATGTGCTGTACTATTATTAAAATTATAATTTTTGTTTAGTCTACTAGTGACTGAAAATTCTATGCTCAAAAGAATAATTGCCTCAAGTTTTCAAAGTAAGGCTGTTTGTAATTTTATTCAAATACCCATTGCAACAAATTTTCCAATGTTATCAAGGTTTTCAATACTTTTTTTATTACATAACTAAAATATTTAATGTTAATAATTAACATTGGGGTAAAATGTATATAAACATATGTATAAATTGATCGTAAGCATGGTTGATATACACGCTGTCCTTGAAATAAAGAGACAACGTATGAAAAATGGAAAGATGCAATTACTTATATAGAATTAATAGAATATTTTTCTGTTTGTATTATCACACATACATTTTTCCTATGTGTAAGTTTAAAAAGAAAATTGTCTATATATTACCGGCATAGTAAGCAACCAGTTATACACCAGTGAAGGATTTACCTATAGCTTAATTCATAAATTAGTTTCACATGGAGAGGAAAAAAACATTTTTTATGTCAAATATTTCTGAATTTTTATTGAAAAGTAGATTAACAAGCGCCAGATAAGTTGGGGAGCGAAGGGGTAAGTTCGCGCAGGGTTAGAGGTATTGGGGAGATTTGTATTTAGTTTTACATCAATTTGCAAGATACCATACGTGACGTAAACTACACATCTATCACTTAATAAATTAATAATTTATTAGAGTAAAATATATAACATGGACCTTTATTAAAACGGCTTCTGCGCACCCCCTCCTCTCGCCATATTATTTGGCGCTAGCTATACCAAAAGAATATTAGTTTAAGCACGGTCAGAGGCATGTTTTCCGTTAATTATCCTGATAGGCCTATACCTTGTGCAACAATTTTAAATATTTTAACAAATTCAAAGAAAATAGTTGTTTTCTAAATTCTCACGGAAAAAAATAAAACCAAACACGTGTTAACAGAACACATGAAGCTGAATATCCTCTTTTATGTAGAGAAACGGTATGTAGGATCGATTTTAGATGTAGCCAGGCATTTTGGAGTATCGTACAGTTCGATGTACAAAACCCTGGAAGAATTCAAATATAAACCATACAAGATATCAACCCACCAAGAGATTTTTGAGGAAGATTAAGTAAAACGAACTGATTTTTGTGAAATAATGTTTAATATTGTAAAATATTTGTCTTTATGGGTCCTTTTTAAATCAATCTAACGGTAATTTAAACACACACTATATTAACAAATAAACAAAATTCACTATATAACACTTAAAAACTAATAACTAACCATAAGAGCATTTATTTCACAATGTGTACATATTTACATTTATATAGTAGCACTCGACGACAATTACTCGTGGAAATGTCGGGTCTTCCTTGCGAACGGTCCTTATATAGTTGGATAGTTTATTCGAGGGTCTTCGAGAAGCTCTTTTGTAGGAGGTACGCGAGACTTGATGACGTATTCGCCGCGAGATCCGTTCGCCTGGTTTCAGATGACTCACATCACAATATGTTAAATGAAAATGAAGAAATTTTAAATAACCTAATTCTTCCTGGCTTTATTTTACTCTGTATTACCCACTGTTGCCCGTACAAGTATTGCCATACCAGATTCTACTATACAGTATGACTGAAGTTTCCTTTTGTTAACTTAAATAACATAAAACAAACTTAAAAACAATAACATTTTTTAATTTAAAATAAAAATATAAATTAATAATAGTAACAAAATAGTATATTAAAAAACAAGTTTCATAAGGCACCATTTTGCCGCACGAGATCAGTTTAGAAAACGAGCCGCGATAGCGGCGAGTTTTCTAAAGAGCGAGTGCGGCAAAAGGCCTTATGAAACGAGTTTTTTATACTATTTTTTCTATTTTGCGTTTTTTACATTAATAAATTGCTTAAATTGGAATTATTTAATTTGAAAGTTCAGTGTTTAATTTTTATATAAAGCATGCAGTTGGTCACATTGATACTTGACATTTTCAAATTTAAATCTTGCTATCCGCGAAGTATATTATATTACATATTATTTACTAATTTTCGTGAACATTACTTGATACTTCATTTAAAAATATAAACATGAGGGACATAGAAACATATATATGTTGTTGTCAATTGTATACAACATACGTTGTTTGTGTAAAATACGGACATATATCATATATGTCAAATGTACATAAATTCTTAAAATCAAATGACAGCAATGATATTTATTTCTGTATTCGAACAACGCCAACATTGAAAAATGAAAAAAAGCGTATCGAAATGAAGCTCATTTCGATACTGTTTTGGGTTTCATAATGAGTTCATTTCGAACGCAAAATAGAAAAACGATATTTTTAGGCTAGTTAATACGTACTTTATATGTCTACAACAGGTGTTCGAAGTTTCCCCCACCGACTCGCACACACAACTCCAAACGTCGGTCGAATGAGTGCTTCGTTGACACGATGAAGGACATTTTGCTCCCGTATTAAAGTACTTGCTTCATTCACACGATTTTGCAATTCATCGATAGTATCTATTTCATTCACATACACCAGTTGTTTTAAATAGCCCCAGAAGAAAAAGTCCAGCGGATTTAAGTCAGGAGAACGCGGTGGCCATGCGACAGTACCCCCGCGTCCGATCCAATGATCTTGATACACAGTATTTAAATGTCTACGAACAGTGTGTGTAAAATGTGCCGGAGCACCATCATGTTGAAACCACATGCGATATCTAATATTAAGGCTCTACGCTATACCCGGCAATCCCACACTGAAATGAGTGTATTTTTCCGGCCTTTTTTTGGCTTCAAATTAAAAGTTGAAAGACCGCTCGATGTATGTATGACCATGTATCAATAAAAACTAGGTAGGTATTTACGTTTTTTTCAAAATTTTTGTACGGTTTGACTTTTATCGATAAAAAACAGAAAATCTATCTGGACAAATTTAGAGATAACCAGGCCAGCTAATGGAGTTATGAAATGTTTGTGTTGTAGGTATTTATAATATCTAGGTAGCTATACAGCCCGTTTTTGTCTAGATGTAAAAGTTGTTTAGTTATCAATAAAAATAAAAGTAAAAAACAGGCATCCGATACTCAACGTCCCTGAAAATATGCAGCCCACATTACAGCACACGGTAAAATAGAGTAGGTACCAAGACGTCATGTTGAGAGGGTCTAGTCATTTATATGTGAACAAACTAATTTGCAGCTAATAAATTACTGCATTTACATAAGTAAATAGTTTGTATTTAAAAAAAAATAGAATAAAAAAAATTAGAGATCTTTTTTCATAATACTTCTTATAGATTGATCTCTATGATACCTCGCGTCAATTATTTCTGGAAGCATTGCATTCATATAAAATTTTTCCAGATGTTGAATCATATGATGATTCCAGAAATCATCATTTCGTTCTATTACTATATATTTCAAATCGTGTTTAGTATAAACTACGAAATAACATTTCTCTCTTTTGGTGATGTGGAGTTGTCCCTGCACTTGATACATATAATTATCAAAAGGTTTTAGCAAAATTTTGTTACCATCATTTGCATCTAAGGTGCAATAATTAATTAATTTTTCGTTAATGGCTTCATGTATTAATTTATCACGCGCTGAATAAGGACATTTTATTTCGACAATAGAATCGAATCCAATTAATCCGTCAGGAGTGGCGCCTAAAAATTTTTTCTTCTCGTCAATGAACAAACCGCATGCCTCAACTTTCAAATTTGTAATTTCCATAAATTTTTGCTTGGCCCTTTCTTCATTATCTATACCATACTGTAGAGAATTTGGTAGTTTTTTATTATTGAATCTATTAGTATACAGCATATGTTTTATTGTACTAGCCGTGTCTGTTTTTTCTCTCATTTTACAAATCTTGCCAAAGTTACTTGCCGTTAATCTTATCTGTCTCTCTTTTTCCCAATCGTTGTTATGTCTCTGATTCACGGTCCTAATTTGAATATTATGACAATCAGATAATGACAATTCATCAAGAAATTGTTTTCTCTTGCTTTCGTATTCCGGAATAGGCATGTCAGGTACCACGATTTTGCACGCTCCGTAATCCGAATCAGCACTTTGAATTCGAATTTTATTTTTTTTGCTTTTCTTTTTTATTGCTTGATTTAGTTTAAGATTTTTGAATTTTTCCAAATATACACAGTTAAAATTATCCCCATTAGTTTTCTTAACAAATGTATATACAAATGTCTCTTTATTATTATAATTTATGGCTGCCGCAAAACATCTCCCTTGGTACGAGCCTCCCAGCGAAAAATTTATTCTTTTTCCTCCCACGAATTTATTCACAACAGAATTGAAGGATTCTACGACGTTATTGTCTACGTCATAAAGTAAACTGGAGGATAAATTGGCTACTCTATTCAAAGACTGAAAAAATATATCATATAGAGCACTGCTTTTGAAATGTTTGTAATCAATAGTATTTGAATTGTTACCATTGTTACCATCTTTACTACAAAAATAGCTAGCACAGTTACTATGTTCTCCAAATATGTGGGCAGGTCCATTGAGAATATCATTTTTTAAGTTTTCAATTTTTTGTTGAAAAGAAACATTTTCATTTTTGCGGTACTTTATGGCACTAACTACAGCTGTTCTAAATTTAAGAATATTCTGCCGTAAAAAATTTCGTATACACATATCTGATCGAGGAGTTTTTGAAATTTCTCGTATTTTCGTACAGAAATTTCGCAACACATGATTTCGACACTCAATTTTTTCAATAAAATATGTTGGTCCGTAAGGTTTTGCTGTTTGAATTTTTTTATATACACTACTATCCCCATCACCAATAATAGTTTTATATCGCAAATTATGCATTTCTATTGACATTCTAAACCCATCTAGAATAATAGCTGCTTCCATAGAAGTTGAAGAACTGCTCCAGTTTTGAAAACATTTATGAGACGGAACATTTTTTTTATCGTTATTTTTACAAAATTTGCACATTTTATTTTTTACTCCTACGTACAAAACTTTTTTAGTTCTGGTCCCAATTACGCACCCAACGCCCGAGAGAGCGTTATAATTAGACTTGTAACTTCGTTTTGACCAAGCTCCATCCACTGTTACAGTTATAAAAGGTATTCCGTCGCTATCAATTTCTCCTGCTTCAATTGCCAACTTACGTTCCTCCTTTCCTGCAGCTTGCATTTCTTTTAATGCTAACCCTCTGTATTTTTTAGCACTTTTTTTTCTATGCGCGCATACGTTGCTGAAGACATTTGAGGAATGTCTAAAGCTGCGGAAAATTCTGTTAATTGTGAATGACCCGCCCCTATTGCAACAGTTCCACACACCGCTGCTTCATTTACTCCACATTTTTTATATTCATTTTCAGTACTGAATGTATCGGTTATTCCACACATGTTGCATTTATAAGTAAAAACACTTTTAAAACCAAAATGTTTTTCCGCTATTATTTCTACATTTTGAAAAGTACAGCCAAACATATCATGTCGTATTCCTTTTAGAACAGTAAACAGATGATTTATATCAACAATCCTACGTCCAGCAAGAGTAAAATTTGCAATATTGTTTAAATTTTCTGTTTCAATAAAAACCTCATCTGATATATCCGAATCAAAACTGTCGTCGCGTGCCGAATTTGTCTCAGTGAAAACAATTTGATTATCTACAATATTATCACGTTGAGACACTATTCGATTTTTTATCCGAATTTGTTTCATCAACTGTTTTCTACTTTTCCGTTTTGCAGCGGTTGTCAATCTTTTTTGGGAGTGAAGTCCCATTGTTAATTATATTTCAAAATTACAACAGTCACCAACACTAATATACGTATGCAATCTTTCGCATACGAATAGCTAATGAAAATAGTCCGAATATAATGCTAACGCACAGCAAAATTTTCCAAAATAGAAAAATCGCTCCGAAAATACAAGCACAATTGACAAGAACTAACAAAAGCACAGCAAATTCACTTATAATCACATGCAAAGCACAAGATGGTAAAAACCAATTGACCTTATGTTCAAGTATTCATCATATTTATAATTTTTTTTTGACATTCCCACCCCTTATTTTTTAAGATAGGTGGGAGCAGAAAGTTGTTTATCATATGGTCATATCTTTATCGAATTATATACATTTTTCCAAGTAACCAGGTGATTAACTTTTAATGACTAAGAAGGATTAGAAAGCCAGGTAATGCGAGTTCTATACACTTGTATAATTATGAACAAATAAATATATTATTATTATTATTATTATATTATTATATTATTATTTCAATTAGGTATGTATGGGTAAAATTGTGTAGCTTTACTACCCTACTTATTTTATATTAAAACCTATTAAGTTACATTTGTTATAATAATACATCTATTCTTTATCTACGATTCAAAAAATTTTAGGCGGAAATACACAGATCATCTATCTGCTTAAAACAAGTCATAAATAAATCCCAAGTAGCTGATGTGTCAATAATCAAATTTGTTTGCTAATTTACATAATCCTTCGACCATCTCAGCAGGGCGTCTTGGTACCTGTCCGCTGTAGTGAGCTGTAATGTGGGTTGCATATTTCTGAAATGGTAATTTTTCGGGCACTAAAGTAGACCCTTAAGGGGGACATCTTCTAACAGCGGTTGTAAATTATGTTGTAAGAATTCTAAATAAGTTTGGCCATTAACACGAGCAGGGAGAATAAACGGGCCGACGATAAAGTTATCTATTATTCCTACCCATAAATTTAGCGAAAATCGCTGTTGGTTATGCACACGAAGGACCGCACGAGGATTGTCTAGTGCCCACTGATGCAAATTATGCAGATTATAAGTCCCTTCACGTGTAAAAGTAGCTTCGTCTGTAAAGAGAATATTAAATAAAAAATTTTCGTCCTCGCGATTTCTTTGAAGCAACCATTCACAAAATTGTACCCGAGCCGGATAATCACGAGGGTTTAATGTTTGCACTCGTCTATAGTGAAAAGGATAAAGTTGAGCTTCTCTTAAAGTTCGCCAAACAACAAACTGTGATACGTTAAACCGATTAGCAAGGTGTCGTGTGCTTAACGTTGGGTCATCTTCTATTGCCTCCAAAATCTCTTCTTCAGCAGCTAAAACGTTTTCAGCACGTCCTGGACCAGTATCTCGGCGTCGAGGTAGTAATTCTCCGGTATCGCGAGTCCGTTGAACAACTGCTATAAACATAGGTGCCGACGGTAAATGTCTATTTGGAAATAATTCAGAATATCTACGACGCGCTGCATGACTATTCTGTTGACATTCACCGTAAATCAAAATAATATCTACTAACTCACTATTGGTAAAGTGGTATGCCATTTTATGTTCATTCAAAAATATTTTTCAACTAGCAATAAAGTAAAACTAACGTCTTATTACTACGAAAAATACCGTTGAACTAATATTTTTTTGCGAAACATTGCACGCATTGTTTTGGTTGACGTCACTAAGTATACAAATAAACCGGGCATTTCATTCTAACACATGTTCCAAGTAAACTGCAGTCTTACATATTATACTTGATCCTGACACAGTTCGATATCGTTACGACCACTCGTCGGTTACTGACGTATTATGTATGAAATTTATACAGTGAAACTTGAAAACATTGGGCTGTTATAAATTTTTTTTTTGGCGTTATTGGACAACTTTTATTAGAAAAAATTTTTACTATTTTATTTGTTGAATTTTTTGGAATATATCCCAAAAAGAAAACAAAATGAAACTTCAGTCATACTGTATTTTCGCAATAAATTTAAACAGTTTCGTAATAGATTTAAAACGTTTCATGTATGCTGGAAAGTGTAAAAATAGTAGATCCTTGAACTACGAGTAGGGGATTTACAAAAAACTTATTTTCTCGCTCGTCGAAACATAAATGTGTGACTGGTTGCTTACTATGTTGCTAATGCATTGACAATTTTCTTTTTAAAGTTACACATAGAAAACTTGATGTGTAATAATAAAAAAAAGAACCAGGTATAGTTGGTCGCACAGTGGCGTGACAATTTTTTTAAAAATATCTGTCTTTTATTTCTCGGTTTTAAGGGGGAATTTTTTGACAATATTTTATATTCTATATAATTGCTTCTTGTTATTTCAAGGACACCCGGTATATAAAATGGTGAAGTTATGTTAAATTCACCTCTTTCTAACAATTTAATTTATTCATTGATTCCCAACGTCATAGAAAGAACCGTTGAATATATCTGTTGAGACAGAGCAGACTGTTGAGGACACATTTACTATGCTTTTGTAATATTTTAAATTCAAATATTTTTTATTGTTAAATATAAGCAAATAAGGATAAAAGAAACCGATTGGTAAAACAAATAAAAAAGCAAGTTAATTGGAGACTTTCTGTTGGCTTGATAACTGCTTGAGTTGTCGCTACCGATCCGGCTCGAAAGACCAAAATGGTGATGTACACTGCCCGACATATAGAGTCTTATGTGACTTGTCAAATTTGAGTTAAGTTATAGGTATTAGCAAAGTATGTATAACCTATGAAGTCTATAAGTGATTGTATGAATATATTTGTCCCGTTTACGCAACAAAAAAGTTGATATTATGCTCATAAGAGTTGTATGGGATCTATATGTTGCGCAGTGTACCAATGTTATGGTTGATGTTGGCTCGTGGATCAAATGTTTGCAATGACTCCGGTGTCTGGCGGTGATACTTCAACGTTAGTTACTAGAATCACGACCCGTAAGTTGCTTTATCGTGCACAGGCTGTAAGGCTATATACACATTACTTTTTAAATCTTCGGTGACTGTTTGTGAAATAATTAAATGTACTTTCATCTAAATATATTTATTTACACTATACAGGCTGATTCCTTTTCAGCCCTTACCATGGGGATCTCGCTTATTATTGGAGATAGAGTATAGGTTTAAATTTGGCAAAGTTGTTAAATTTTGTGTTTGTTATAGATCCGTAAAGAAAATAGACCTGTGACAAATGACCTTCGTTATTTAAACAAAAACGCGAAAACCCCATTTTCTTATTTTACCTGTAGCACCGACATTTGGCCTTGTAGAGAAAATATAAAAACACATCCTTGTGGCCATTTCTAAACCTCTATCCAGTGGTGTACTCTAAATTTTTATACGACGTTTCGTTTCTTTCTGGCCATCATCAACTATCTAATTTCTTATAGGCGCCATATTGGATTTAGACATCTTCAGAAAGAGTTTTTTTTTCTGATTTTAACCATGTACCACATGCTGACTATAGTTTTTGACATTAGGTTTTATTTGAAAGAATAAATTATAAGATTAAATAAGGTAGCCATGGAATTTCAATCTGTCAAACATTTCATTTATTGTTCATTAATAATACAAAAATGTCATATACTAACGAAGAGAAACGAGATATGATAAGTATTTTTTATTCTTCGAATCGAAATTCAACAGTAGCGAGTACAAGATATCTACAATTATATCCAGAACGACAACAGCCTCATCGTACCATTTTTCTAGATCTCGACAGAAATTTGGTCGAGAATGGATCGTTTACTAAGCCGCGTAATGGTCAAGACAACAGGAATTTAAATGAAAATCGACAAGATATTTTACAAATGGTAAATTAAAAGCGTGTTTTCAAATTTCATGTTAATCTTGTATTTTTATAGATAAATAATAATCCATCAATTTCTACACGCGAAGTACCGTCAGAATTAAATTTGTGCCAGTCCAGAGTTTGGAGAACTTTACATAAAAGTAGGTTTAAACCATACATGATCCATGTTAGTCACTCTTTACTGCCTGGAGAAAATTTGAGAAGGCTAGGATATTGTAATTGGTTAATGGGAAGGATAGAAAATGACGAAAATTTTTTAAGCAAAATCATCTGGTCAGATGAAACAAAATTTACAAATTCTGGAATGTTCAACAGAAATACGGAGCACTATTGGGCAGTACAAAATCCCGACAAAACAGGGCTAGAAGAGACCACAACATCGTTTTGGAATAAACGTTTGGATGGGTATTTTGGCAAATCGTCTCTTAGGACCAGTTATGTATGAAGAACATTTAAATGGAGAAAGATATTTAAACATTTTACGTACATACGTATCTGACTATCTTGACGACAGTATCCCATTAAATCATTTACAATATTTATGGTGGCAACAAGATGGCGCACCAGCACATAATGCAGCTGTTGTTAGAAATTTCTTAAATCAAGAGTTTGCAAACCGTTGGATTGGAAATAGGGGAGTTGTTGAATGGCCTGCGAGATCACCTGATTTAAGTCCGCTAGATTTTTTTTATGGGGATATGTTAAAAATAATATTTATAAATTAGATGCGCGACAAAACATTGAAGAATTACGAGACAGACTTCAGAATGCCTTCGATGCAGTTCCTAGAAGAACTATACAAAGGGCAGTACAAAATGCTAGAAGAACTATACAAAGGGCAGTACAAAATGCCAGAAGATGTGCCAAATTGTGCATTACCGAAGATGGTCAGATAATTGAACATTTACTGTAATTGTTTATTGTTTACTTTTCTATGTATTTTTATTAATGTTTTTGTTATCTTGTACTCGCTACTGTTGAATTTCGTTTCGAAGAATAAAAAATACTTATCATATCTCGTTTCTCTTCGTTAGTGTATGACATTTTTGTATTATTAATGAACAATAAATGAAATGTTTGACAGATTGAAATTCCATGGCTACCTTATTTAATCTTATAATTTATTCTTTCAAATAAAACCTAATGTCAAAAACTTTAGTCAGCATGTGGTACATGGTTGAAATCAGAAAAAAAAACTTTCTGAAGATGTTAAATCCAATATGGCGCCTATAAGAAATTAGATAGTTGATGATGGCCAGAAAGAAACGAAACGTCGTATAAAAATTTAGAGTACACCACTGGATAGAGGTTTAGAAATGGCCTCAAGAATGTGTTTTTATTTTATCTCTACAAGGCCAAATGTCGGTGCTACAGGTGAAAGAAGAAAATGGAGTTTTCGCGTTTTTTTTTAAATATCGAAGGTCATTTGTCACAGGTCTATTTTCTATACGGATTTATAACAAACACAAAATTTAACAACTTTGCCCAATTTAAACCTATACTCTATCTCCAATAATAAGAGAGATCCCCATGGTGAGGGCCGAAAATGAATCAGCCTGTATACATTTATTCTGAATCTACAGCGACTTATACTAACTTAAACTTCTGTTGATTCAGGTGTCTCTTGTTAAAAAATTATTGTTGTGATGTTACTAAGAAGACTGTGTGCCTTGTTGTTGGTATAAGACTCTGAATGATACTGTAAGACTGTGTGTGTCTTATACTAATGTTGAGTTTGTACTGATCTGTTCTGTACTGTTTTACAAGTAGGTAAAAATATGCAAGTACCCCTAACTATTACATATTAAAAGCGTCTTGATTGATAAATGTGTTGTTTGACGTCATAACGGCGGAATTTCGTGTTTTAATTCTTGGAAACTATACCTACAAGCAACAACACCCAAGGTTTACCATAATGTCTTAAAGATCTAATCTTAACTAATAAATAATAAAATATCAGTACAAATTGGGAAGTTTAGTGCTGACGCAAAAATTGGTAACGCAGGACAGATTTTTCCAAACAAAACAAAGTGACATATCCTTTCCTTTTATTCAATTTTTTCATTGGGTGTTTTGATTGTAATTTTTGTTTAAAGTTGTTTTAATCGCGCACACCAAAATTATTTTGAACATGGTAATGTGTTTCGCGTGTAACCATTACAGTGAACAGAAAATGTGCAAATATTTTACATTCCCCAAACACGTTCTTAAATCAAAAGAATAGCCACTGGGTAAGATAATATTGGAAAGCAACTCATTATTTACTTAAACATTATAGCAGATATTTTTCGTATTTGCTTCAACAATTCCTTGAATAATTCGAGAAAAATTCTCATAATTCATTTTGTGAATATTACATTTCGTTATTTTTTCACCGTTTCATTACATTACGATCCTGAAAAAACTAAAAATTATTGTCATTTTTAATACCTACATGAGTTCTTGCTATTAATTATTGCAACGATACACTCTAAAAACTAAATCAGAGAAAATACTAAATTGCTTAATTTCAAAATGTCGAATAACTTGCAAAGTAAGGTTGTGTCTTTGTTTTGTTTGGAAAAAATAATGTGAAGTTGCCACGTGTTTCGTCTTTGTGACGACAAACTAATCGAGGCAATTAAGTATTAGTTAGTGTCATAAACCTAAGTACATATGCATTTCCGGCTGGTGCTTTGTTAGAGTAATAAAATTTATTACACATATCTAAGAAAGAAGATCTTAATGAATATTCAACTTAAAGCTTTTCTTCACTAATGGATTTTATGGTACATACATATTTAGGAATCGTGAGCCTATCATACATATTTAATTAACAATGAGCGTGATATTAAGGGTCTATTGAAATCGTTCACTAATAAACCTAGGCAATAAGCAAACGGTCTGAAGTATACAGCAAATAAATTTGGAAAAGATACCGATTATTAATAATCCCAGGTAATAAATCGATTTTCAAATGTAAAAGATATCGCTTTCTTAGAATTTAAAGAACGTTTCTATAATGTGCTAATAAAAGTATGTTATACAGTGGGTTAAACGTAATAATGAACGTTAAATTTCTATCAAAATGAAAATATTTATGTTTGGATTCTATATCCTAAATTTACTTATATTTAACAATAAAAAATGTTTGAAATTCAAATATTACAAAAGGATAGTAAATATATCCTCAACACAGACTTTATGCAGATTTTTTTATATTAGAATTGACAGAGCGTTTATTGTTTGATGTAGCTATTATACGTGGGCGAATCAAATATAAACCGGAATTCTTATTTAAAACTTTGAGACATGAAGAAAATACAAAGGCTTAAAATTATTTTACTACGCAATTTCCTGATATCGCGAGACATTTCCCCCAATGGATGGGTAATTTTGTTATCCCGTTTTCGTAAAGCGAATATGGTTGCGCTATAAGCCAATTGCGCACGAAATCTTCTTCCCAAGAGCTTCTTTCATCAGTCCAAACAGTTGGTAGTCACATGGCGATAAGTTCGGACTGTAGCGGTTTTAATGCCGTTGCACACTTCCATACGATTCCGTTTTTGATTTTCGATGAGAAGACGAGGTACCCACCTTGCGGACACTTTCTGAAACCAGAGGTCGTTAGTAATGATCGTCTGAGCACTGCCAAAGCTGTTCCCACCTCAGAAGCAATTTCAGCTACTGTTGACCGTCGGTCGACCTCTAAAAGTCGGCGAATAGTACGAATGTTCTCCTCTGTCACACTGGTTCTTGGTCGACGTTGGTGACCCTTGATTTTCGACTGCTTCTCGCCCGTCTAAAAATTGTTTGCGTCATGAATACACTTGTGCCTTTTTAAGTGTATTATCCCCGAACTGTGCCTGAAGTCTTCTCAAAATTTCTGATAGTTTTACTTGTTTCGTAAGAAATTTAACTATAATACGTTGCGCAACGGACGACGATACTTCTCGTTCAGATATCGTTACTAAAAACGTAGTAGTGTGGCGTTCTATAGCGGTCTAGGCATCCCCGCCGTAAGGTTACGGTCAAATAAGACTCCAAGATTCTTTATTTCAGCCTTACTGGTTAAGATATTGTTTTTAATCAAATACGAGGAGTCGTGAGTGACCACGTAGCATTTGTCAATATTTAGTTTAAGTTTGGAACGGTCACACCATGCAACTAATGTATCCAGTTTAACGATATCGTCAGTTGTGAAAACCTCAGAACAGTGGCGGCTCGTGCTAAAAATTTTAAGGTGTTCTGCAAGTTTTACAAAAAAATTTACCTTGCACGGGCAGTAAGAGGTTGTCTCCCATCGATCTTATCGTGCTTTCTTCGCCTTCCGCACTGAAGTAATGGATTTCTGGAACGATTGTCAATTGTCACACAAAAAAATAAGAGTCACTAAGCACTACTTTACTAACAAATTATTTCTTATAAATTAAATCTATTCTACGTTCTTTTCGATTTGCAAATTTTGTTATCACTTTGTCATTAAAATTGTCTATTTCGGAAATAAACTTTTTTTCGATAGATAGCATGGAAAGAGATGTTAAACGATCTTCGGTCATTGAATTTCTGAGAAACGTCTTAATTCGATTTAGTGTTGAAAAGCATCGTTCGGCCTCTGATGTTGTCATGGGAGTTGTTATTACAATTTCTAATAATTTTCTAGTCTCCTTCAACGTATCTCCCAGATTGTTTTTTATTAAAAATTTTAGAAGAGGTAGTGCGCCTTTTAAAGATCTACAATCAGTTCTTGAGTAAATAACAGACAATTCAGTTCGTAATCTTTCTTTATCAAGGGTGGGATAATAGGAGCATGCGGAAGTGAGTTTGTCCTCAGGAAATTTACTGCAATACTCTCCAAAGCATTCCGAAAAAAAAGTGATGCCACTACTAGATGCTCTTTAAAATGAAATCGATCTTTTGCACAATTTAGAATAACAT
The DNA here is from genome assembly GCA_935421215.2 of Melolontha melolontha. Taxonomy (NCBI): domain Eukaryota; kingdom Metazoa; phylum Arthropoda; class Insecta; order Coleoptera; family Scarabaeidae; genus Melolontha; species Melolontha melolontha. The sequence goes on from OW285236.1 coordinate 17,233,718, forward strand.
CACACACCTCTAAAGCCGAAATTCGATGATTAAATCTGCTGTTATTTGGACGTTTGCGTTTTTCTGGTGGTGGCTCATCGCTTATTAAATCTGATGCTTCACTTATGATGTTGTCAATATTATTTCGAACTTGGCCTATACTGCGTTCAAAATTTTCGATAGCGTCTTTTACTAGAGTGGGTTCAATTTTTCTTTGCTGCAAGTGATTAAACAGGATATCTACATGGGGCATTACATGATGGAAAAAGTCAGCCAAAAATTGAAGATCGGATCATTTAATGTACGGCGAATAGAGGCGGCTGCACTACAGACTGTGTTGTTGGAGAATTGTTCTTCTATTTCTTCCATACACTCAATGCGAGAGGCCCTATTTTCGTACACAACATTAATGGTCCTGATATTAAAATTCCAACGGGTTGTAGCGCCGTGGGGGATCCTTCTGTTTATAATCTTGTTTAACACTTCTACTCGTTGGGGTGAATTACTAAAAAAACCGGGAATGTCTTGTAGATTTCCAAAAAATACACGTACTTGCGAATTTGCAGAAGCAGCTTTAGATATAATTAAATTTAATTGATGGGCATAGCAATGTACATAGTGCGCAAAAGGGTACTTTTTTTTTAATCAATGCTTGAACGCCTGCGTGTTGTCCGCTCATCACCGCTGCTCCATCGTAACTCTGTGCAATCAGTTTGTTAGGTGAATTTTGAATTAAAGCATCTATGACACTTAAAATTGTTTTGCTAAGTGTTTCTGCATCACATTTTTCAGGAATGACGTAGTTCCAAAAACGTTCAATTGGCTCACCATCACGAACATATCTAAAAATAACTACCATTTGAGTTTTTGCAGCAACATCCGTTGTTTCGTCCGCCATGATCGCCAAAAACGGAGAATTATTAATTTCCTCAATTATTTGTTCTTGGCAGACTTCAAGTATGCACTGTAACAGATCATTCTGTATGTCTTTGGAAGTGCCTTTAAATACCGAACAATTTTTTAGGTGCTCACTTAGAGTTGCATCTAATTCAGCCGAAAAATTAATAAGTCCACGAAATATCCCCGGATTCTCGGAAGTATCGCTCTCATCATGTCCCCGAAGGGCCAATTCAAAAGCTCCACAAAATTTTATACAATTAATAATTTTTGATAAAATATAACGATTCTTTGACACATTTTCATTATGTCTCTGTATATTTACCCAATAAGCAGAATCTAGTTGAGCCATAATAGTAGTTGACCCTAGTAACGCAAATTCCATACAATTATGAAGATGACTTTTAGAATTCTCATGTCTTTTTATTTTCAAACTCAAGTGCTCTAGATCCGTTACCCCTATTTCCGTCCAAGCTTTATCGCCACCAAAAAGTAAACAGGGAAAACAATATAAAGCATTTTTTTTGTTGCATCCACAAATCCATTCGTTTTTTGAATAAATATCGCTACTAAATTTACGTGTATAATTTTTCTCTCTACTTACACCAGTTTTTTCAATAGTGATATCTATCAGACGCCACGTCCCTCTTCGTTCATCTCACTATCGGTACGAAAAGAATTCCGGTTTATATTTAATTTACCCTTGTATATTAAAATAATTTTTTTTTAGCCTTTACCAGAGCCGCCTCAAGAGACGAGCACGTACGGATCCACACTGGTGAAAAGCCGTACGTTTGTATCCACTGTGGTAAAAGATTCAGTCGTGCTATGAGCCATTACCAGCATCTGCAACTGCACAAATATCGCCTCGGAAAAATCGAAAAGCAACCGCCATCGCATTTTCGCTGTGAAATATGTAATAAACTCCTTTTGACCAAGCATTCCTTGCGAAATCACATGTTCATCCACTCGAACGAGAAACCCATTCTGTGTAGCGCATGCGGTAAAGGTTTTATAACAAAAGCTGCGTTGGAATCGCATATGAACATTCACACGGGTGAGAAACCGTTTAGCTGCGATGTATGTAGAAAGACATTCTCTAGCGGTAGTGGCCTTAATACACATAAATTGATCCATACAGGTAGTAAACCTCATAAATGTAATGTTTGTGCCAGGTCTTTCGTACAGGCTTCGCATTTAAGGACACATTTGCGCACCCATACTGACGAACGACCTTTCGTTTGTTATTCTTGTGGTAGAGCTTTCGCGCAAAATTATAATTTAAGAGTTCACTTACGGATCCATACTGGAGAAACTCCATATGTTTGTACAGCGTGTGGTCGAGGTTTTCACAATTCAAGTCAGTTAAAGAAACATACAAAAGTTCACATGACAAATAAGAATATTGAAGACGCTGAATGTATTAACGCACCTGCAAATGATGTGGAAGACTTTACACAAGACACCACGGTGATTAGAAATGATGTGGATGATATAAAACGTACTTAATTTCATTAAAAAGTGCTAATTTACAATATGATACGGTGATACCATAGATAAACTAATTATTAGGGAAACCCAAATATGCAAGTGGAAAGCCCAAAAATATGCGCATAAATATGCAAATCGTTTAGCCAAAATATGCACAAAAATGTTGAAAATATGCAAATAAAAAAATACTTATAATACATAAATTTATTGCTTCACTCAAAAATAAACATTTTAATTTTTCTACCTACTGAACTAAACCTAAATATACATTTATTAAACAAAGCAGGTTGTCCTTGTAAAAACAGTAAAGCACTAAATGTTTCTCGAGGTTCTCAATTAAAAAAAATTTCTCTTCTATCTGAATATAAAAATTTATAAATATAAAAACTCCTTTCCACATTAACCGATGTAATACGGACGTTTTTAAAATTGCTTAATATTACAGGATCCAAACCAATGGATTCAGTAAATTCTCCCTCTAAAATATTAGCTACTTGGCTAAGAAACCGAAATCCACAATTTTTTTCCATCACATTTTTAAATTTTCGAAAAATTTTGTCCCCCATTTTGCCTGAGACATTTTGAAAAGCTGCCTTAGATTGTTTTACTAATTCTACACTTCGGGCTAGTGGCAAATTAGATTCCTCCATTTGTTATTGTTTTAGAAACAAAGCTATAATTGGTTTTTATAAACGAAAGTTGTTATTTTATTTCTTTGTTTTCGCAAAAAATAGATTGCATGTCGATGCGATAATTCACATCAAGCTTTGATACAAAATAATACAAATCTGTATAAAAACAAATTTGTATCTGTATATGCATGGACACACAGTATACAGATTTATATTATATTATATTAGATATATTATATTAGATTATATAGTATACAGATTTGTATTATTTTGTATCAAAGCTTGATGTGAATTATCGCATCGACATGCAATCTATTTTTTGCTATACTACGCCACCTGGCGACGAGTTAATGGACTCACAGTAATATGCGTATTTTCTTCTTTATCAGTAATAGCATAGCTATTTGAGAAGAACACTTTGCACCGGCGTGGTCGGTTTTGTCCGTCAGATGGCAAGAGGTTATCTGTTGTCTTCGGATAGGACAAAACTTACTACATGACCGCAAGTGTACTACAGTCTTTTGCTTCGTAAATCTATCATTGACAAAGTGGTTACACAGAAACGCATGCGTCTGGTAGTTGAAGCAAAAGCTGGTAAATACGTACTGTGTGTCCATGCATATACAGATACAAATTTGTTTTTATACAGATTTGTATTATTTTGTATCAAAGCTTGATGTGAATTATCGCATCGACATGCAATCTATTTTTTGCTATACTACGCCACCTGGCGGCGAGTTAATGGACTCACAGTAATATGCGTATTTTCTTCTTTATCAGTAATAGCATAGCTATTCGAGAAGAACACTTTGCACCGGCGTGGTCGGTTTTGTCCGTCAGATGGCAAGAGGTTATCTGTTGTCTTCGGATAGGACAAAACTTACTACATGACCGCAAGTGTACTACAGTCTTTTGCTTCGTAAATCTATCATTGACAAAGTGGTTACACAGAAACGCATGCGTCTGGTAGTTGAAGCAAAAGCTGGTAAATACGTACTGTGTGTCCATGCATATACAGATACAAATTTGTTTTTATACAGATTTGTATTATTTTGTATCTTTGTTTTCGAATAATTGCTTAACATCAGTGAGAGATTGGGAAGATTCGTCAGGCGATTCTGAAATTAGATCTTTTAGTTGACAGAAATTCTCGCAATCAAAAGAAAACGGCTTCCAACCAAGTGATCTTGTAATTCTTTCATTGTTTCGACCTTTGCTTGATGTAAATCCATATCACAAATAAATAAAACACACATAAGATGTTGTAACATCTTATGTGTGTTTTATTTATTTGTGATCTTGTAATAACAGGTTGAGGTGGAAGAGAAGTGTTTCGTGGTTTTGCCTTATAGGACTGAATCCTTCCTTATAGGCGCTTTAAGGAAGATTTTTTTCATGTTGAAAATTAAGCTATTTAAATTTACAACAGGAAAATGTTTCGTAATCTCTTCAGCAATCCTATTTAAAGCATGAGCAAGACATGTTACATGTATCAAGTTCGGATAAAAGATTTTCAAATTTTGCCCGGCCTTTATCATATATGGTGCTGCATCTGACAAAATGAGCAAAAAATTATCTCCAGTAACAAGCGTAGGAAGAAAAAATGTTGATAGTTCCTCTGGAACAAATCTGGCCACTGTGAGTGCATTCGTTTTTTCTAACTCTTAAAAAGCAATGAGGCAAGATTTTGGCAGAATCTCGTCGCTAAGAACATAAATATAAATAAGCAATACAACGTACTCTTGAATCGGTGATTTCATCAATACATATTGCTATGAATTGTGATTTTATATATTACTTATTCACAATTCACAACCAATTTGTCCAGCTTGAATATTCAGTCGGTTAATTTTCAAAATGAGACTGCTTTTCCCTCAGGGTTCCAATTGGAAAACGTGGTTTTTCTCTTCTACAAATTTATAATGCGCCAGTAAAAGAGTATTGACAAATGTTATAAATTATATTTCTTTAAGTTACTTGTAAACTTGTTTGAGAAAAGTTATGATAATGTTATCAAGTTATTTATAAGCACAAAAGAAATGGTCTAATTAAAATTCACAATAAACTTTAAATGAAACTTTAATACAAAATAAAAAAAAAAATTAAAAAAATCTTTATGAAGTATAAAGATAAATATTGCGTCATTAAACAATATTATTAAGGTAAAAATATCGCACGGAAATGACCGCAGCGTGCGATAAAAACATCCTTTATGACAGCCGATCAAAATTAAAATTAATAAATTACAAAGATGCTTTTTAATTTCTCCCTAGAAACAAAATAAACAAACTGATATGACAGCCCGAAACAAACTCTAACGCATGTACAAACACATGAAAAAATATGCCCTTGATATCCCAAGCGTACAAAATTTTAAAGTTACAGAAATTTTAAAAAACGTTCTTTGTCATTTAAATCAAATAACTAAGAATAAAATATATATATCAAAATTAACACAATGGAAAAATACATAAATCAATACATTCAATATAATAATAATAATGATAATAAGAATAATATAATTTACTTACGTAAAATAAAAAATATATATATATATATATATATATATTTTCTCGAGACATATGAGTTAGAAAGCTTATTAAATTTAACAATTACGAGAAGAACAAACTCGTATATAAATCTCGGTAATAAATTCAAACACCAACACAATTAAATCAAAAACACGAAGTTACTTAAGAAAGATAAAGATTTATCTTCTCATACACACGTCTTTCTACACTCAGATTACATTTGCGTCTCCCTAAAGGTCAAATCAAGCGCGCAGGCTTAGAATATAAAACCATTTTTTTTCAAAACACATGAAAACTACAAATAATATACACTCAAAAATAATTAAATTTCAAAAATTATACACTAGCATCCAAAATAACTGTTCAAAGCCAAATACATAAATAATTAAACTTTTCAAAATATTTGTGGGGAAAAGTCTATAGCAATATGTAAAAATGTTTGTTCCGAATTTTAGCTTTAATTTCCTCAATTATCTCCGAATACAGGGAACTTACGTCGTTTCTTCGCAGTGTTATTTCACTTGGGACATTGAATTTGCAATACTTCTGGAGAAAAGAAGTGAAATTTTGATTACGTAGGTCTAACAATGGAATATTTGACATCATTGCATGACAGATCTCGGTTAAAGATGTCTTGTTCGTTTAGCTTTTTGGACATTGGTTGGAAACATTGCGTTAATGTGGGTTGTGACACGTTTCCAGATTTCATCTTAGCCAATTTAGTAATATGAATTGAAGTTTTCACGTGTTGGTCTATTTGATATTTTTTATCGCAAGGTATCTACAACGAAAAAAAAACAAATTGAAATATCAAACTGAAAAGCAATAATATCAATACTTAGATCTAAATCCCTAACAGATAAGTTAAAAATATCAAAAGAAAGCATCCCGAGTGTCTAAACGGTCGATATACCTAGGGTTCCGTATAAAAAATTAAGTTAATACTGACATGGCAAAACTGAAACGCCCAGTACATTTCTCTGTATTTTTATTGTGTATGTCCCTCAAAAAGAATATAACTTGCTTTTAACTTTTTTTTGTATCTCAAAAAATAACATCGACCGATTTACAAAATAAGATGGCGAGCGGAGGGAGTGCGCAGTAGTCGTTTTTAAAAACATGCACCCCCACTTACTCAAGTAATTGTCAGAATATATTTGTCAGTGACGGGACATAATGTCTTTGCTAGGGGATTATAAAGTGATAAAGTGATTTTATAAACATAAAAGTACATCGTAAATATTCTTTCTACACTTTACGACGTTATTTTATTCGAATTTTTCATAGAAAAAAATTCGCCCTTAAGTAGGAATCGAACCCACGACCTCTGGCTTGCAGGACCATTGCTCTACCACTAAGCTGTTAAAGGCGTGAATTAGAAACCTTTATGGGGATGTCGTAAAGGGTAGAAAGAATATTTACAATTACATTACTTCGCGAAAATGCAATAAATTTGTACAACTGCCGTACTACGGGCAAAATATATTCATCTGTTTCCTTTGGTGTAATTCAAGGCATCCTCATAAAAGTTTCTAATTCACGCCTTTAACAGCTTAGTGGTAGAGCAATGGTCCGGCAAGCCAGAGATCGTGGGTTCGATTCCTAATTAACCCTTGTGTGCATGACAGACTAATGCGTACGTAACCACATACGTGGGGTCCTGTCGAGACCCCATTTTTTTTAGATTTAAGGTACTTTAAGACAAATTAAAATTTAAAAAAAGTCTTAAAATTGAATTTTATCGAAGTTACAAGTTGTACAATTATTTTTATATTAGAACAAAAGAAAAATGTGTTAAAAAACATTAGATTTGACAATGCTTTGAAATTACATATAACTTTAAAAAAGAAAATTTAATGGAAAACATTATTTTAATGAAAGGCATGGAAGACAAACCGTCACTGTCTCTTTTTTTCTATGTGCGTCACAAACAAATTTGTGACAGTCCTTACATTTTATGTTAACCTTCTTGTCTTGTTCTCTTGGACATTTATAGCATCTACCCCTTTTTGTCGAGGTGGTTCTTTCTTCATCTCTGTGAATCTAAATTTGTTTCTGCTAAGGCAATACCACAATCCTGGAGTGCTGTTTTTACAAATATTGGAAGTTTTCTATTTTGAGCCCGTTTTTCCATGTTTCCACGAGTTAATTTGTCTCCCAGTTGTAACAAGAACAACCTACGTCTGGCTTTATTTTGTTTTTTCCATTCGGGGTGTTTTTCATTGAATATTACAAATGTATTCATGGCACATATATCTAGAATATTCATGAATATTCTATAAGGCCATCGTAGTGTTCTACGAGCGCATGAAAATTCTCGAATCAATTTATCTGCGTTGTCAACTGCACCTTTAGTTTCGTTGTAGTCTAGTATCATAATAGGCTTATTTTCGCTTTCAGGAGATACGTTATCGTCTTGATGTTGTGTAGACAACAAATGAACCATTCTGCCCTTTTTTGGAATGTACGATACCATGCTTACATCCATTGTGAAAGCGAACATGGATGAATGAACTGGTCTTGAGATTACATTGAGTTGAGGTGGTGTATCAGTTTTATTCTTTCGAACCGTTCCAAGCAATGTAAGTCCTTTGCTCAACAAATAATTCGCTAAAGGTACACTTGTAAAGAAATTATCTGTAGTTATGCCTCTCCAGCTACCGAAATATGGTTCAACCATATCTTTTACTACACGCATTCCTTGTTCTTTTTCCCTCACTCCACTTGGAAGACGACCACAGTAAACCTGAAGATTACATAAATAGGAAGTCTTTACGTCAGCAAGTGCCCAGACTTTTATGCCGTAACGACCAGGCTTTGATTTTATGTATTGTCTAAAGGGACATCTGCCCCTAAAACATACTAGTTGTTCATCCACTGTAAGAGATTCGTAAGGTTCAAACATTATTTTGCAATTTCTTACAAATAAGTCCCAAATCTCTCTAATAGCCGCCAGTTTATCTTCCTTCTTTCTGTCCATTCTTGTAGTCTTATCGTCAAATCTTAAGAATCTTGATATTTCTTCAAATCTGTTGACAGACATAGCTGCACAAAAAAATGGGCGGCGTATAGAGGAATCTCTTGTCCACATTTCACGCGTGGATTCTTTCCTGCATCTCAATCCACCTGCTTTTATAAGTACACCGGAGAAGCAATCTAGTTCACCCTTTTCTAAATCTATCGAATTCATTGGTGAATTAGGTTTTTTTTTATTCCATTCTGCATTATTCTTCTTTGCTTCTTCATTTGTATAACGACATATATCTTTCATTTCATTTGTAATGAATAAATTGAAAATATCTATAGAATCATTCGCTTCTTCGGTAAACGGCGTCGGCCCAGGACGTGCATTTACTAAATTTCGCAGTGGCGTTTTACTACTGCGAAAAGGTAAACTATTCCACTTCAAACCTGACTTGGCAACGTACTGAGTACAATGAAATTCTTCAGTATTACTTTCATCTGGTAATTCATCGGAATCTTCTTCGCTCTGACTTTCGAGGTTATCTTCGGACCCAGAAAGAATTTCTTGAAAATCGACATCATATTCATCTTCTATATCCGACAAATTTTCGATATTTTCAGCAAGATGGGTCGACTCTATGCTAGTCAATGGACGGCGACGATCTAAACGACTCATTCTTTTCAAAAACTAGAAAAAACAGGTGTATATTAAAATGTTACGCAAAAGCACAGATGGGGTCCTTTACCACTTACCTAATTTAACTTTAATTAGAACAGGGAAAAACTTATAGTCAAACTACCACTGCACAACATAACCTCAAACTGCAAATGACAAATAGATGGACGGCCAAACGCCTACTAATTCAGGGTAGGCAACTGTGAAGAAAAATGTGGTGCTGGGGTCGCCAAAGTATCCCGGTCATACAGACAAGGGTTACAATTACATTACTTCACGAAAATGCAATAAATTTGTATGTACAACTGCCGTATTACGGGCAAGATATATTCATCTGTTTCCTTTGATGTAATTCAAGGCATCCCCATAAAAGTTTCTAATTCACGCCTTTAACAGCTTAGTGGGAGAGCAATGGTCCGGCAAGCCAGAGGTCGTGTATTTGATTCCTACTTAAGGGCGAATTTTTTTCTATGAAAAATTCGAATAAAATATCGTCGTAAAGTGTAGAAAGAATATTTACAATTACATTACTTCGCGAAAATGCAATAAATTTGTATAAAAGTACATAATTGCTATTAGGTGAAATAAGTATTTAGAATCAGAAATATTAGTTGATAAAACGACAGAAAGTTTAATTATTAATGTATATAATGAGAGCGACAGTGATGACGACAACTTCAGTTCCGAAAAATATTAATTTGTTTAATCTATTGTACGGTTAATAATAAAGGAATAAACCATTTATAAATGAAATATTCTTACTACGTATGCAAGCAAATGGATTTGTGTTTGGCGATATTCTTAACTATCTGTTTGGACATTTAAATCTCATTTCATATGTAAATTGTTTAATGAATTATAACATCAAATTGCTTTCTCTGTAAATTTGTATTGTTTCAAAAATATTCTTAAAAACCTGTTTATATACATATTCCAATTTCATTATTACTGTCAAAAAAACTTAAAAAAGGTATATAACCCCTTACCACAATTATTAATCGTATCCTAAATACGTATTTCGACAACTAAGTTGTCATCATCAGTAGGTAAAACCACTAATTAAAAAGTCGCACACGGGACACAGTAAAGGTAGAAAAACCGCTAACGCACCAACTATTTTTCACCGCGTCCACGTATAGACTAATTTTAACATATGAAAAAATAAGCTACTGAACTAAAATATGAAGAGGTCGAAAGAGACACTTACCTAGAAAAGGGTCTACCCAGATGTTTATTCTCCAAGTTGAAATGTCGAACGCAAAAGACGGTCAACATACTTTCCTTCAGGGGACCGGCAATAAACATGTCTTAATAAACTTCGGTTTTTAAAAACGACGATGACACAATTATGTTAATCAAAATGCAAAGAGACAACTGAATGGTATCGGTGACCTATCGCTATTCATCGAATTATGTTTATTTTTCGCGATATTTATACTTTCGTAAGCATCAAGTTCGTGGGGTTTATTAATTCCTTTGAGTAACCTCAACCCTGTAATCGATACGTTGTGCAGTGTGTTCAAAGCGTGGTTGGCTACATTGGATTTATCCGGTCTATTGTATTTAATATGTGATATGTGTTCTTTAAAACGCGTTATTATTGGTCGTTTAGTTTGGCCTATATATTTCAGATTACAATCCCCGCAACTAATTTCGTATATACCTGATTTCGAATCGAAATTAACTCTATCTTTAGTATTCCCCAGGAGATTGTTGATAGTATTTTCTGACCGGAAGGCAACCTGGAGACCTCTTTCTTTCACAACTTTATTAATGTTTTTCGTGACCGGGTGGTATGGTAAACAGATGTACTTTTTCTCCTGGTTACTTTGAGATATCAAACTTGTGGATTCGCGGATTGTATTTTTTATTTTCGTTTTTCTAATTAATTTATTGATTATTTCTATGTCAAAGCCATTGTATTTCGCGATATTTTTAATGAAATCCAGTTCTATTTCATATCTCTCTTTTGTTAACGGAAAATTTAGTAACCGATTGACTAAGAAATTAAAGGAAGCTGTCTTATGTTGATAACTATGACTTGAATCCGCGGTGATGAATCTATTAACATTGGAGCGGTTTTTCTACCTTTACTGTGTCCCGTGTGCGACTTTTTAATTAGTGGTTTTACCTGCTGATGATGACAACTTAGTTGTCGAAATACGTATTTAGGATACGATTAATAATTGTGGTAAGGGGTTATATACCTTTTTTAAGTTTTTTACTTAACCACAGTCTCCAAAGAAAGAATTTTCACAATTACTGTCAACACAAAAAAAAAATGGTAAATCTAAAATTTGATCGTGTGCTATCAGCTTATGTCAGTTTTATTCGTGTCAAACGTTATTATCGGTTTTAGTTTTAAGTATGCCAAAAGCCCGAATCTTAATCCAATTGAAAATTTTTGGGGCACAAAAAACAATGCGTCGTAATAATTTTAGACAGACAGAAATTCATTAATGGCATAAACGAGTGTTGACCAAATTTAACTGCACAATATTGTGAAGCTCTAATTAGATCTATGCCTGGAAAGATTAATTTTGTAATAGAAAGTAATGACCAATGCAACAAAAATTGAATAGAGCGTAAGTAATCCAATTAGCCGTACGAGTTTAGTACATTAAAAATGGCGGAAAGTAAATTTTCGGCAATGGAACGGAGGAATTTATTAACCTTTATGAATCTTTGGAGTGTTTATGGAATGTAAAAATCAAGAAGTACCGTGACAATAATGCCTCCAATAAGGCGTACGAATTAATTACTGATATAATGAATATTTCAGTGGATACGGTAAAGAATAAGATAAAAAATTTACGATCTACGTATAGGTATCAGGAGAAAAAAAGAATAATTATGTCAAAATTATTTTATTGCCCAATAAACTTTTTTGTGTTTACCATATCATGCAATGTACAAAATATATTGTATTCACTCGTAAAATTTTTGTATCCACCTCTATTTTCAAATAAAATAAGTCTTTCAGCAAACTTTCAATTCCAAAAATTTGCCTGTTGTAGTATTTCTTTTACCTAAATTTTCCTGAATCTTCTGCGGCAAATATCATTGCGCTTTTATTATTATTAATAAAACCATAGTTAAACTCGCATTTTTTCTTACTTAGAGCCATTTAAAAAAATACGATATCATATACGACTCTGCTACAAATGTAAATGTCAGGTGTTACTCGTATACGGTTGATCATATACGAGTTCTCCAAGTGTAATGCCTGCTTTAGTTTTTTTATAAAGAACAAGCCCAAAAGAGCAAAAAACTAGAGTAGCAATTAAACAAACGGTCCAAAAAAATAGCAAGAATGAGTGATAGTAATAAAAGTTAGGTACAGTACACTCGCCTAATTGTGACACGATTTCTACATGTTGAACAAAATATTCAAAATCGTATTCGTTATAGTTTCTATAAGAACTTTGCCGTGTCATCCTTACCGAGTAAGCATACCTGCATTCATCTGGACATTTAAAATGACCTCATTGTATTCGAAAGGCCGAATTATATATATTTTTTTAAATTGTTGTTGGTGTCACATTTATCCGACAAAATTACAAATGTGACACTTCTTAATTATAAATGTGACACACGGGTAAACTCTCATTGTTTCGCTATATATTCGCCAGTTTTAATAGTGACACACCTAAGGGGTCTAAATGTGATTTGGGAAATAAAAAAATTGGTTTATTAGAACATTAAACAAACAACATAACATAAACGAAAACTAATCTGCTTCATAAAAAACATGAATAAAAAAACATCAACTCTCTTAACTATACACAAAAACAATAAATTATCATAAGGAAATCTTGAAGATTACAAAACACATTTGTCAATTTTTTCGACGAAAGAAAATCTATCGCGTCTGTCTTTTCGAGGCGATGTTAAAATTGTGATTACCCGATCTGCAGATATTGTATCGATGTCTTCTATGTCTGGCCACACAAAATATTCCTTCTTCCTTCTTAAAAATGTTATTTTGAGTGCATCATCAGTCTTGTTTAGGACTGTTCCTATATAGTAAACTTTTGATTTCTTTGTTGAATAGTCGACCACGACCCATGAACCAGATTGTAAGACATCTTGAGGAAAAGGCGATTGAACCAAATTTCGTTCATCTATATCTCTCATCGAATAGGTTGAAACATCAGAGGAAACAGGTGACTGTCCCATGTTTGGATCATCAACATCTGATTCTACTTCAACTAATGGACCCGTTGAAGAATTTGAATCATGGACTGAATAGTTGTCATCTGAACTATCTGTTTCTGCCACCTGCTTTCGCACTCTTTTTGTCTTTTGCATATTCAAAGCCGAGGACTTCAGCGATTCGAGATATTCTTCTCTCGTTAAAACCTCTGCTAGTTTAGTCGTCGCTTTAGACTTCTTCTGATTGGTTTGACCTTTTTTTGCAATCTTTTGTAAAATCAACGACTCCAGTCTTACTGAACTTGAGGATGGACTTGGAAGTTGCGAAGCGGTAGCTATTGGACGAGGATCGCTCCCGTTCACTACAGACTGTTCCAAAACGGTATCATTGACATTATGTTCAATGTTGGATTTTTTTTCATTGAATTCCTGCAGTTCTGCTGGCTTGAAGATCTCCGTTTTGATTTTCTGACGATTGAGGGGAAAAATACCAGTGTTCTCAAACCCTTTCTTTAAGGTAGAAGGGCTCACTTCAGTCCAAGCTTTTCCCAGCAAAATTGCAAAATCACTTTTTCCAAGCGTTTGGTCGTAATGTTCTCTTTGCCAAGAAACCAGCACTTCGTCCCATTTTTTCTTGAAAACGTTAAATGGTGTGTTATCAAGGGGTTGTAGAATATGAGTAATATGCGGTGGCAGTTTCAACAGTGTAATGTCTTCGTCGCGAGCCAATTTAATAAGTTCGATGGTCAGGTGTGATTTGTGACCATCAAATAGAACCAGAAGTGGTCGTTCTTTGGGGCAGTGTTTCAGAAATCTAGTTTTGAACCAAATATAGAAGGCTTCTGATGTCATCCATCCGCTTGGTGTAGCGATATATCCTGTGTCGGGATATGCATCTGCTGGCATCCATGAATCCCATAGGTATTTTGCTTTATATAGGATAAAAGGCCATTGGCAGAAATACAAAAAAGGACGGATGTATTTGTTCTGCCTGTCCCCTGTGTTGTCCGGAAAACAGCTTTGTTTTTTGTCGCTACAACCTTAGTATTTTGCGGATCATGACATATCGAAGTCTCGTCTAAATTGAATATGCAAGAGGGTTTGTCGTTCAAGCCCAATTCTGCAATTGTTTCTTCCAACAGATCGAAAAAACCATAAATAATTTCCGGTGTGGTTTGTTCGGTACGAACAGTTTGCCGTTTTATAGGTTTCTTGCAGGAAAGGTTCCACCGTTCGCAGAAAGAAATAAACCAGTCCTTGCCTGGCCGATTGTTCTTAAACCTTTTTTCAATCTTATTCTCCCTGAGATAGGCTTCGACCAAATCGATAACTTCTTTCCTGGTAAGTCCAAATCCCCATTTGTTTAGGACTTGCAAATTTTCCGCTATGCAGCTTTCAATCTCCTCTGCCATTTCCACTGGCCTTCCCACCTTACTGTTGGTGACTTTTCTACGATTTTTCCACCCTTTTAAATGTAATATCAGAGTGGACCGAGGAATATTGAATGCGTCAGCTGCTCTTTTCACAGTCTATCCATTTTCGGTTAGCTCCTTGGCACGCTCCATGGCTTCTTTTGTATAGTTCATAAAGTATAAGTTTTCAGTTCAAGGTCAAATTCGAAGCATATGATTCAAATCAGTACTACAGAGTCAAATGAAGTCAGTATTCAATCGCGGAAACAACCGTTGTCATCATAAAATATAAACGTCATGTTTCATATTGTCAAAATTTTGGTATGTTACTTGCAATATAACCAAAGAAAGCATATACATAACCTACATGTCAAAATAATAATAATGAGTAAAGTGGGAACATTAATAGTTCAAAAGTATTGTTTCTTTTCTAGTTCTGTATAAATATATTCTATCCAAGAAAACTATGCCGAAATTATTACTTTAATATTTGAACAAATTATTTTAAATGTTATTTATAATTATAAACTCACGAAAATATTCGATCAAAAATTTATTTAAAAAGAAATATTTCAAGCCATATCAATAGTGAAATGAGGTATTGAAAAGATCTTTAGTGTTAAAAATGTTTGCATTATTAAGAATTACATACCTACCAAAATCATTTTCTTGCACTATATCTGGATTAAGAAGATTGGGAATGTATTAATTTGATGAATTTAGATTTCTACTTAACTTATATATTGTTTATATTTTAAATAAATTTAAATATATTGGAAAAGAATGTAAAGTTATGTTCGTAACTCTTTGAAAAAGAATTAAAACCTTTTGAAAGTTGTAAATATATGTTGTCAAATTACATTTATAAAATTATACATAAAAGAAACATTTATATAGTCTACATTTAATATTTTATTGTTTCTTAAGAAAATAATGGTATAATAATACAATCCAAATCCATATTATTCTTTATTAGATGAAGATAATATTTAAGAAACACATGAGGATTTTCTGATAACTACATTTGATAATTTTGCAGGTTAGTACACTACCAATAAGAAAAAAACAAACTTCATTCATATAAAACTTTGCCACGAGATCTTTATCATGTAATGTTTCGTTGAACCAGTGGCAGTAATTTCTTCGCTGCTTTATATTATGTGCATGCAAATGATACACATTGATGGTTTTTATGGCAGTATTAATGTAACCATATTAAACTTCTACAAAATATAAATACAAAAATATTTTGTCAAAATAAGCTAGTTACCTGCTTATTAATGTTTAGTGAACTTTTATAGAAGTAAACTTCCCTGTTTCATCCAAATAAAACCTCAAAAATATTACTTGTATTATTTGCAATAGGTATGTTATTTTTAATGTAAATGGAGTATATATTACAAAAATGAATGAAAACTAGTCAGTTTTTGATTCTGACTCAAAACTTGAGTCATTTACATTATTATTGGAGCAATCTCTGCCCTATCAAGAAATTGCTCCTGCTCATGCCATTTTTTAATTAAATTTTCCGTATGCCTAGCACAATTATACCAAGTAATTTCATCACACTGTTGCAAAGCTTCATTCCACATTTCTTTAACTCTTTCATCTGAATAACCATTTCTTCCAATATTTGAATTATAATAGTTTTTAACCTTAGTCCAAATCATTTCAATTGCGTTCAAGTCACAATGGTACAGAGGTAATATTAAAACTTCATGTCCACTCACATTATTTCACTTATAATAAATATCTTCTCTTCTTTATGATATTTTACTAATTGAATTAATTCATTCTTAGTCATTGCAGGTGAATAGCTTCCATCTTTTTTTCTCAACCATTCCATAATTTCTGTTTTTTTGAGGAGGTATTTGGTTGTTTATTTTGACTAGCACTATGATAACGAGCATTATCTATTATTATAAGTGATGGTACCTCAAGATTTGGTATAAGCTGATCATTTACTCATTGCTTAAAGGAGTCACCATTCATTTCTCCATGGTAATCACTAGTGATTGTTTTTGATGGAAAAATCAGACTAACTCCTTTAATGAAGCCATTTTCTGTGCCACTATGTATAATAATAAACCGTTTACCATCATAGTCTTTGGGTTTCCTAACACTTTTTATATTATCATTTTGCCAGGATTTCATTCTATTCTCTTTCGAAAAGATTCAAATTTCATCAAGGAACATAAACTGACATAAAGTTGAATTTAAGTTATTCATATATTCCCTTAAAAATACATTTCTCATTCAGATTATATTTAATGTCTCTGTGAGCGCTCTCCTGTTACACTCTTTCTTATATTTAAAACCAATATCTTTAAGCAATATTGCTAAAGTAGTTGTACATGTATGAACAAATTCTTTCATAGCCAAAACATTGCTTAAATTTTTTAAGGTAAGATGTTTTTCTGAAAAATTTTAACATGTAATAAATATTTACAATATATTAAAAACATACTTTCTTTATACATGTCATAAACAGTATTTCGAACTTCCATTTTAGTTGCTTCTGCTAAGTCCTTAGTTTTTGGCTTCTTACAAGACCTTTTTTTTGCTAGGAGACGATAAGACTGGATTCTGAATGTTACGATGTTTAATAGTGTAGACCGTTCTACTAGAAATATTAAGGGCTTCTGCTACCCTCTAAAATAAAACTTATTTCATAATACCGCCTTATCTAACTGATTATGTGAATTACCTCATGAACGCGGTAGATGGACATAAATGGTCCACCATTCTCCTTTACCTGTTAATAGGCTGTAAGATTTAATACAAGCTGTTTCGCTTGAGAACCAAGAGGTTTACTTGGCATCTAAGAAATATTCTGTAAAATAAATAGGTTAGAAATGTCAAAGTAATAATCAAACAATTTCGTACTTATTGCCACTAATTGATATTACTATTTATTATCAGTATTGTTCTCAAAAAAACAGATTTTGTAATTTTTGATAAACTAAATATTCAAATTGGAAGAATGCTTAACCTAGAAGTCAGAATACCGGAAACAAAGTCAATAAACAACAATATTGAAATAATTTGACAAGTCGAATATCATAAGACTATCTCCTAGACAACCTATCCTTTTTATTTAATATAATATTTCAAAGACGTACGTCTTAACTCAAAATGACAAACGTCTGTAGTATTACAGCGCGTGTTCATGTGTGTTAGAAAGAGATAAAGTACAATTTGCGGTTCACACTTGGGCAGTACGAACTGAAAACTTATACTTTATGAACTGTATATAGCATTCTTCGCGGTTTGCGAATTTTCTTTGTTTCTGACATTTTTCTTGTCTGTGCAGATAAGTATCTCAAATTAAAAGTACTGTCACATTTTAAACAGAAATTTGTCACATTTAGCCACGACGATAATTTTGGGTGGCTAAATGTGACACTACCTCCAATGGAAAGAAACAATTATTTGAGGTTAGGTAACACATGGCATTTGAAAGAGCGTAGTTTTAGCTATAAGTGTTGAAAATTGAACATTGAAGTATTTGAGAACTGGAGGAGGCATTGAATTTCGTGGACTACTGTCTCAAACTTAAGAAAATCACCGTATAAAAATGAAATCAAGAACTCACCATGCAGCAATTTTTCCCGCACTTTGACTGTTGCCGGTGAGTATTGCGCATGCCATCGGTCAGATAGCGTGGTTTTTCAAATAATTATTAACAAGTGTCACATTTACCTGCCTGTCACAATTAGGCGTCAAATTTCTGAAGATACAGGTTTTATTTTTGGTTTCATTTTCTTCTGAAATAGGTATCCCTTTTTTAATATTCTTGCACTAATATCATATTTTTTTATTATGTAGTTGTTTAGCATATAATTTAAAATAAGCGCTAAACTAAAAAAATGCAATATTTATCAAAACATTGGAATTTTCTTAATCAACAAACCTTTCAGCACAAATTCCATGGAAGACTTGTAAATTTTACAAAGAGCCACCTAACAAATTAAATCTGAAGAAATTATTAAATATTTAATAATAAAGACAATTATTATTTGAAAAACTATAATTATTAAAAAGTACCATTTTGTTGTACAATGCTTTAACTTTCATTAGAATATTTCTCTTATTAATTTTACAGTAATTAAGGTTATGTTATAGACGTTATAAATATAATGAAATTTCTATCGCTCATTACGAATCTGAAGCTTGCAGAGATTTGACAACCGTTAAAGAAATTCCCATATCAGTCTTTTCAATAAAACTCAGTTCTTTCATCAAAGTTTTTTATTTAATTTTTGCTTAATATTTGTCAATCAATTATCAGCGAGTCATATTACATTGTAAATTAACTTTTCAAGTCCACAGAAGTAAATATATTTTATAATTGTCACTACACTAGCTTCTAAAGATCTATTTCACATATTTAAAAAATTCTTTACAGTTTATTAAGAATGAGAATGTTATTAGAGAAAATATGACTCAATAGATATAAAGCCAAAATCAAGATAATAATACAAAATATGCAATAACTAAAAGTTTTGTTTTAAGACCTGTTTCAACATTACATATGTTTACGTTTATAAATATTCTAAAATTAAATAAAAAGATACATGTACTAATAATATTATTTAAGAAGATGATCGAGGTTTTAATTCATCATAGCAGGAACGTAAAAATATATAGTTCTTCTTAAGAGGGTTATAATATTCATGGCCTTTACTCCAATCATAACTAACTGAATAAGCAAAAATCTGTCCATTGTGATTAAAAGCACACCTAGTTATTGGTTGCTCCATTAATTCAGAAGGTTTCAATTTTGTCCGGGCATCTTTATCCCAAAAACTGAATGATCCGTCGGATCCAACTGTTGCTAATGTACCATGTACAGGATGAAAAGCTATATCATTGACAGCATAAATGTCTTGAAATCCATTTGGCGCAGCATTAGAGCGATGACATTTAAATGTAAAGTTATCTTTTGGATTAGATGGATTAACATATTGTATGGCAACTCTGCCCTCAACTGAACCTAATGCATATCCTGTCGGAGCTTTCTTTTTATCTCTGAAAACATTTAATATTTAAAAATTGTTTACATATTTAAGAAATTTGGAAATAGTTTGAAAATGCCTTCTTTATATAGAAGTTTTAATAGGTTAATCATAGAAATAATTATGATTTTTACTAAACAAGTGATAATAATTTACTTAATATTTTTTACATAAATAACCCTGATTAAATACTGTAGATGTATAAAAATATTACTTATTAAAAGTTACCTGAAAATAGCAACACAACGATGCTGATATTTTAAAGGACTTTCAAGTCTTTTATACTCTTGTGGCTTAGTTTCAAGTTGATACACAATAATTTGTCTTCCTGCTGTACCAACCACAGCCATAGGAAAATCAACATCTGCACAATAGCATCTTTCAGGTAATGTGATACTCATCATTGGTGTGGCACTGCGAGTATCCCAAAATTTTAAAGTTTTATCCCATGAGCCAGTCATTAGACATGAGTAGCTGGGAGCTTTTATCCAATGACATGTTTTTATAGGTGCATCATGGGCGGCCACTTGAATAACTTGATTGGATGCTAAATCCCAAGCTTTGGCCTGTTTGTCACAACCAGCCATAAACACCTGAAACAATTGAAGGTTGAATTTAAGTTATAAACTGCCAATAGCTTTACCTTTGTGCCATCATCACTCCAACACACATCTAGTACAGGTCCTCCACAAGTTTGCATTGATTTTGGAACAGTTTTTCCAGATTGTTCTACCTCCCAGCATCTTACATTATTATCCCAACTGCCGGCAATTAAAAAGTTCTGCGGAATAGTTGAAGGAGAAAACGCCAAACAGCTAACCGAATCATCCGGAGGCGAAGTTACTTCAAAATCTTTCATTGGATTTGCGCTACTCGGAGTTGTTGTTGACGATCCAAAAGTACCTAACGTATTGCTTTGGTTGAACATTTTTTATGAACTTTTAAGTATTAAAAAAAAGCATATAGTTATCACTTCTTAAAAAACTCCAAGTAGATTTTTCGTTTGTGATGGTAACATGTTTCAGAATACGTCGAAAATGTTAACGGTTGCATATCGAACACTCTGGTACTGAAATTATAATTTTAGTGGTTAATATAACAGATTTGAGATGGAGCCACTATCTCGTCTTCTATGTTTTCTTATTTATTTACTATGAACTTAAACCCGACAAAAGCAAATTAAAATTGGTATAATAATTACGTTTCTATCGGTATACATTAAAGTTTTAATTCTAAAAGTTTTTGCAACTAGTATAAATTACAATAATTTCAAACCTGGTTCAGCTCGATATTCACAATTATGTTAAGAGCAAACTATAGATGTCCCTGATGTAATAAAGTCGTTCTTATGGAATGAGTTGATATTTACTACTAAATCTTAAATATAAACTCCCTATTATTTGGCGGGCAAATACTTATTAAACACGCTGAGCACGCCATTGTCGATAAGTTAAATCTGTATTCATATCTAAAAACATTTGCAAAGACAGCTAATATAACATAGTATATTTAACATTTACAAAATGTTCGAAGCACGTTTAGTAACCAGTGTAACATTAAAAAAAGTTCTAGACGCTATAAAAGATTTGTTAACAGATGCATCCTTCGATTGTTCAGACATAGGTATTCAACTTCAAGCAATGGATAATTCTCATGTTAGTTTAGTCTCACTAATTTTGAGATCCGATGGCTTCGATAAATATAGATGTGATAGAAACTTGACAATGGGCATGAATTTGGCTAGGTAAGAATATTGCTTATGTTTCTTTTTTCTGACCCATAGTAATTTAAATCGTTTGCAGCTTAACAAAAATTATTAAGTGTGCTAATAATGATGATACAGTAACAGTAAAGGCACAAGATGATGCTGATACAGTAACTTTTATGTTTGAATCCAAGAAACATGACAAAATATCTGATTACGAAATGAAATTAATGAATTTAGATCAGGAGCATCTAGGAATTCCAGAGACTGATTTCTCTTGTAAAATTAAGATGCCATCTGTTGAATTTGCGAGAATTTGTCGCGATCTTTCTCAATTTGGCGACTCCGTTATGATTTCTTGTACCAAAGAAGGAGTTAAGTTTTCTGCTGTTGGAGATATTGGCAGTGCTAACATCAAACTAACGCAGACAACTAATTTTGATAAAGAAGAAGAATCTGTGATTATTGATATGCAAGAACCTGTAACTTTAACTTTTGCTTGTCAGTATTTGAATTCATTTACGAAAGCTACTCCTCTTTCTTCTCAAGTGCAACTATCTATGTCTGCAAACGTACCACTTGTTGTTGAATATCAAATACCAGATTTGGGCCATATTCGCTATTACTTGGCTCCAAAAATAGAAGATGATGAGAATTAAGAGTTGAAAGATTTTTTAGATGTAATGTGCCTTAAGTAAAATGTATATTTTTATATTTGTTAGTAGTTAAGTTTACATTTAGATTTTAAGTTGTGAATTCAGTTATATTTAAGGAATTTTATTTATAAGTTTTTGTGTACTTTTTATAATATACATACTCATACTTCGTCCATTGTAGTTTCATTTAATAATTGATTTAAATAACAAGCATTCATCTTAAATATCGAAAGTTATTTTGTGTTCCAAAATTATAATGAAACTCAAAATTATATTAATAAATTATTTATTTATATCTACATTAACAATAATAGAATAACTAGTAGTTTTTATTCCATTCCTCACGTTCCTCTCGTTCTTTAATTACTTGTTTCAAAATAGGTTGCAAATATAATTCATCTTCCTCCAATTTTGTCCACTGTTCTTTAGGTAAGATACTTTTTTGAATGTCTAACTGAACTGCTCTTAAAATTCGATAATTACGTTCGTCTAGTATCTTTTCAGGTAACCTCTTCAGAGCTTCTTTGACATCGTCATTTTCGTACAACATATCATCCCTCATCAATCCCAGTTTATTAAATCCTGATAAGTTATAGGCAAATTTTTGGAAAGCACTGCTCATCAAACGTTTTTGTACGAAAAATAAAGCCATTTCGAGTTTTAAGAAAATATTCAGATGTTAACTTGTTAGGTAACAAACAGTAGTGACAATATAAAATTGCTGTCTAGAAACAAAAGTTCCTATTATTTTTCGAAATACTAGAAGTTTCAAATTAGGATTTAAAAAATTGAATAGTGCGAAAAGAAAGTGAATTTAACTTTTTGTTATTCTATACATGAGCCAGTATAACTAAAATCACTACAGTCATTATTATTGGATATGTTCACTGAACTATGTAATGCACTTAATCAAATACAATCACAACTTTTATAATTTATTTAGCCGATTCTTTTACACCTTTAATTACATATTTGGCAAGACATTTTTCAACTAATGGTACTACAGTTTTATTTGCTTCCATTAATATTTTTGTGCATTCTTCGACATCATCAATATCCATACTTCCAACTTGAAAAAATTCAGTGACTTGTTGATTGGTATTTAATATTGACAAGACTATGATACCATGATTACTTTTAGTTTCTTTTGTGTTTTTATTGAAACTCATATTACACAATGATTCTTCTTGTAAAGTAGGGTCCAACAATTTAATATCACCTTGAATACCCATAGTAACAGAAGTTATTATATCAAACATTGGAATACCAGCTTGTGCTAAAGCTAGGCCAGCACATGTAATTGCAGCACTTAAAGCAGAACCATCATTTTCTAAAACCAAAGCATATACATCAACTTGAAAGTTTGGGAATTCATGTCTGCAAACGGCTGGTTCAAGAGCTTGTTTCATAACCATGCTATTTTGCTTTTCTTCAGCATCCTGTTGATGTAAACGTCGTTTGGGGCAACTAAATGGCGCATATTTAAATTCACAATATAATTCTCCGTTCAAACTGTATTCATTCTTATTAGGTATTTCTCGTGGATCAAACACAGAAACAATTACTTTAGTTTTATCAACTTCTATATATGCCGAACCTTTTGCTTGACTAACAACATCAGTTTTCATAACTAAAATAATTAGAAGCAATGAAATTAAAGACACTATTATATTTTAAGGATATGCTATACATATTCTTCTATGCTGATCCAGTTTTCGCTTATCCTTCCTAATGCCATTATTAACAGCGTCCTGTAAAAGTTCCTTGAAGGATTTTACATTTAATTTTGTGTATAATCTATAAGGTATAGTGTTTTCTGGTCCATTTATTCGTTTGTGATCTACTGGCATAATTTGAATTTTATTGATATGATTTAGAAAGGTTAAGTTTACTGTCAAAAAATAATTTTTAAATCAGACCGAGCATATGTATAAACAGAGACTAGACAATCCGGCAACTACATGGAAAAAAAGTATCCGAAACTATAGACAGAGATAGTTATATCCTTGTCACATTGTGATGGGGCCTCAGTGAGAGGCAGCACTATCGACATTTAGGCGCTAAATTTAAATAAATACTATGTAAATTAAAATATTAAATTCGTATAACACGTAATTAATTTAGCAGAGAATTTAATACAAACTGGAAAAATGATAAGAATTACTATCATTTTAACCAGTTTGTATGAAATTTCACACTAAATTAATTAGCGTTATACATATTTTTTTATATAGCATGTACTGTCAGTAACACTACTTATTTACAATTAAACTAGTTAATAGTAATTTGAGAATTTAATTAAAAGTAATATTGTCCAATGTTTAGATAACATAATATTAAGTTACTTACTTTGTTAAAAGTTGCAATACGTAATGCAATAAAGTAATATATGTATAACAGGTACGTATAAAGTACACAAACATTTTTTTTCCAAATATTTTTATTTTATACATCAATTTGTTTTGGCAATAATATAAGTACAACACAAATATCCAAAACATAGTACCTTCTGTCTAAATTAATATTCCTATGAATAATATACTTATGCAAGCTAATTTAT
The DNA here is from genome assembly GCA_935421215.2 of Melolontha melolontha. Lineage (NCBI taxonomy): Eukaryota > Metazoa > Arthropoda > Insecta > Coleoptera > Scarabaeidae > Melolontha > Melolontha melolontha. The sequence continues at coordinate 17,258,394 of OW285236.1, forward strand.
TTACGATAGGCGAATTATATATTCATAACTTTACATATTACTTGTCAAAAATATGTATTGTATACTGTAACGTCAAAGAGTAACACTGAAACCACTAACGAGTAGGGGTGCAAACGATACATCGATGTTTCCAAACATCAATGTATCGATGTTTCCAAACATCAATGTATCGATGTTTCCAAACATCGATGTATCATTCATAAACATCGATGTTTTAGTATCGATGTCGAAGCCCCAAAAACATCGATACATCGTTAATCAATGAACGATGTTTTAACGTCGATGTTTGTTTATAATAGCGCCATCTGCATACTATTTGCAAAAGCGAATCACATCACTATTACTGTTTGCAAATTTTTGCAAACGTCGAGCGGTTGTTCTCTGAGGCTGGGGCAACAATAACCCAAGAGAGAAACCGCTTATTGGGCACCAGGGTATCAAAATTAATGTTTTTGAATTCCATTATTAAAAAATCATACTTTCACAAATAAATTTAAATATTATCTATAAGCAAACGCCAAATAAGTTGGCGCGAGGAGGGGTAAGTTCGCGCAGGATTAAAAGTAGTGGGGAGATTTGTATTTGGTTTTACATCAAATGTCAGAAAATTCTAACCTCTAAGCGTGTGTCACTTTATGATGCCCTAGCAGGAAGTAAAATTAGAGGAGACTCGTCTCCTAGTATCGGAAATGGGCCGAATTCCCGCTGGCCAGTTAGTAGTACACGTTTTGGACACCTGCAGCATTAGTGTTCCATTATCAGCTGCTTTTGTGCTTATTTACACGCGTGTTGTGCAGTTTCTGGTGAATTAGTTAAAAGTACAAGTTTTTTTTAACTTGATTGGTTTACCAGTTTAATATTTTTATTTTAGAATGAGTTGTTTTGTGCCTGGATGTAGGTCAGGTTATGCAAGCGTCCGGAAAGAACGAAAAAAAAATAACAAGTCGAACCCCAGTCTTTTTGGAGCACCAAATGATGTAAGCATTAAGTTTATTTTACTTCAGAAGGCTAATAAAATATTGGTTACGCTTTTATTTCTTACAGGTAATGCTTAAAGAGTGGCAAAATGCTATTCCCCGAGCAGATAAAACATTAACCGAAAAAAGTGTAGTATGCGAATTACATTTCACTAAAGAAGCAATCCAAAGAGAATATGTAACTTCTATGCCGGATGGAACTGTCTTTCATTTAAAAAAAGGCCGCCCGACTTAGAAATCGGGGGTAGTGCCTACAATATTTCCAAATTGCCCGAAATATTTAACCAAAATAGAAAAAAAACGCAAGGGACCACTGGAAAGAACTTTGCCAACGAAGCCACCAAAAAAGATTAAATGTTCCCACACAGATGGAACAAGTAATGAAAATGATGTTATAGGAGTACTAGATATGGGAGAGATACCACAGATTAATGAGGTCGAGTTGATATCAATAAAAATATTTTTGATAATTTGAAAGCCAACATTCAATCTCTCTCATTACCATCTGAATATTGGTTCATAAATGTTGTTAACAACATCATATGTTCATGTTGGGAAGAAGACTTATCTTCAATTTCACGTCGATGTTTGTTTATAATAGCGCCATCTGCATACTATTTGCAGAAGCGAATCACATCACTATTACTGTTTGCAAATTTTTGCAAACGTCGAGCGGTTGTTCTCTGAGGCTGGGGCAACAATAACCCAAGAGAGAAACCGCTTATTGGGCACCAGGGTATCAAAATTAATGTTTTTGAATTCCATTATTAAAAAATCATACTTTCACAAATAAATTTAAATATTATCTATAAGCAAACGCCAAATAAGTTGGCGCGAGGAGGGGTAAGTTCGCGCAGGACTAAAAGTAGTGGGGAGATTTGTATTTGGTTTTACATCAAATGTCAGAAAATTCTAACCTCTAAGCGTGTGTCACTTTATGATCCCCTAGCAGGAAGTAAAATTAGAGGAGACTCGTCTCCTAGTATCGGAAATGGGCCGAATTCCCGCTGGCCAGTTAGTAGTACACGTTTTGGACACCTGCAGCATTAGTGTTCCATTATCGTCGTCAATTGTAAGGTGTCATATGGAAAATTCAGTGTTGTGAACAGTTTTATAATATAATAATTAATATTAATTGTCTTTTACGTTATTATAAACAAAAAAATATATATATTTATATTTTATACATAGTTTCAGTTAACACACAAAACAAAAAACTCATAACTTGGAAGCTTTTCTTTTTTCTTTAGTTTGCTCTTTCCCTTTGTCATTCTTATTTGATTGTTTACATATAAAATACATTCTTACAGTTAAATAAAAGGAAATTATACGACTCGTAAGTAGTTGCTTATGATGTTCACAACCAACAAGAGGTAAGGACATTAGATCATTTTCAGCAGTTTCCATAATATCAAAGAGAGTGTTTGAATTCAGTGCTTTTCTTTCTAATGTATTCAGAATAATTTCTTCAAGAGTGGAAATGAGAGTATACATGGAAGAAGAAGGATGAATAAGAAACCCTTTAGATTTTATCTCAATCAGTTGATCTCTTCCAGGAATCTGATCAGTAGGAAACCGTTGAAGTGTTTCAATACAGTTCCTGCACACTTTAGAACAGTTTTCATTGTTTGTAAATACTGCAAAGCGCTGAGTTTTTCGGGCCACATATCCACTCATGTAACTAATTATATATTCTCTTTTGTCATGTCCGAAATAACTATGTTCTTGAAGAATAGTGTCAGCATCAGAAAGCAATTGCAAATCAGCTTTCTGATCCAAAAGGGTATCAATTTGTGCCTCCCACTGTGATTTGCATTCTGATGGATTGCAGACATCTTTTAAACTCAGCAGTACATCTATAGTACCATTTCCAGACACATTACTTCCTTTTTGTGGTCGGATTAGCGAATATGTTGACATTAACTTGTACATTTGAATAAATAAGACTGAGTCTGGGTGGTCATTGGATCCACAACAGCTTCGCATCATTCCAAAAAGCGCTAAAACACTTTTCAAAAAAAAGCTTTTAAATTAAGAAAGTGGTACCTCCAAAGCATCTTGATTCAGTCTTGCCGTCATGATGAATTTAAAATCGCACCTTTCAATAAGATAATGAACAATTTCCAAAGTTCCCTTCAGTGAAACTTTTAAACCATAAGACGTTGAATTGGAAAGAAATTGCAAACCTTTGTTATTAGTTTCTCTTTCCCATTCACATAGGTAACTTAAAAAATCGCTTATTACCTAAAATTAATAAATAATTTTATACATCTTATTTTCATATAATGAATGTTCTACATACCTTCCAAATGTCATTATTCACTTTTAAAGCTCCATTTGGCAATTCATTGCCTTTATTAATTTTTTTATTCTATGGCAAAATATTTGTGTAGCTTTAGAACCTTCCAGTTTCTGATAGTGTGTTTCAAATAACTGCATAATATCTGCGACCCCAAAGAACTATAACATAATATATGCATAAAAGATTTTTTGATGGTTGTCAATTTTTTATATTTACCTGGAATGCCAAGGCAACATTCATTTTTTGATAATACTTAGGTCTGACATGAGCATCAGTCAGTTTGTAATTTGCTCTTAATTCAAAACTTGTTGGATCTTCAATTTCCAATAAAGCATCCCAATATTTTAATTTAATGACACCATCACGAGTCTGGAACCAACAATAATTATTTGAACATAAAAGAAATAGATCGTCATACCCAAGTTTCAGCATGTTTAGTAATAAAATTTCGCAGATTTTTTATTAAATGAGGAAAATCTGAGAAAAACCACAATCTTCTTGTTGAATCGGATGGATGCTCACAACCAACATTGTCAAAGGTTATTCCAAATTTATCCCACATGGAACGATTCCAGGTTGCACCATCTGATGTGATCCCATCTATACATAATCCACTCCGCTCAGCCAAAACTATACACTCGAGCAAAATCTGGTGAAGCACAGTACCTGATGCACATCCCTTACTCAAAAAGCAGCCTAAAGATTGAACCCATTTGCCTTGAAATGGCTGAAATAAAATCACTAACACATGGTTGCCTTTTTTATTTTTTGGGTGCTCTGGTGTATATTTTCCAAGATTCGTAAATCCTTGGACATGTAATTTGTGTTTATTGAAGGATATTGCTTGGGAAAGTTTCATTTCATCAACTAGTAACACACCTATAATACCAACATATACATTATTATAAGCAAAGATTTACTTTTGAAATTAAAATTCTAATAATATTTACCTCGACATTGTCGTGAGTCCATTGATTTAGTTTTTTGCTTTAGTGCTTCAAATACGGATTTTTGAAAACCATACACTCCTTCAATTGTTTTTATGTAGCGATTTAAAGTTTGAATACGTTTCCGTTATGTTTCCTTATATGTTTTGCTACTTTTAATTCTTAAAAGCAGACACTCCAAAACCCACTTAGAAGTATACTTCATTCCTTTGGTACTTTTTGCTTTAGATGCAGCAATGCATGCCTCTACAGCTAATTTCTGATTATCTGGTAAATTATCCATTAGTTCTTTGACTGCATCTTGTTTAGATGCTGCACATTTTTTTCTTAAATTCTCCATTTGTTCTTTTAACCTGTTAACCTTTAAAATAAATATATAATTATATAAAAATTCCAGTACCCATATCATGTTTTTTACCCTTTTGTGAAGTCTTTGATTTTTTCTTAAATAATTTCTACAACTACGTTTTGAACAAATGTACTTTTCTTGAAGTTTACGTTCTTGAAGCAGTTTAATGGCTTTATAATTTTTCTTGCAAATTTGTTTGCACTTTCCACAAACAGTTTTAGAAGGTCCTCTTTGATGACTGTCTTTTGGAAGCACATAACCAATGCAATCTTTAGCTCTAATAATAATATTAATAACATTAACAACACTTCAGTTATTAGTAGAATTGTTATTTTCACCTTCCCTGATTTGATCCCCAACATGTAATAAGAGATGACAATACATTTAAAGCATGTAACACATCATCTGCATTTTTAATATCGCCAATATTGCTTACATTGATTGCTTCTCCATCTGCAAAAATCTAAAAAAAAACTTGTGTAGACTTAAATTTTTATATGTTAATGCATACCTATACCTTGCTCTGCATTTCCTCATTAATAATAATTTTTCTAGAAATTGAAGATAAGTCTTCTTCCCAACATGAACATATGATGTTGTTAACAACATCATATGTTCATGTTGGGCAATTTGAGCAATTTCTTTCCAATTCAACGTCTTATGGTTTAAAAGTTTCACTGAAGGGAACTTTGGAAATTGTTCATTATCTTATTGAAAGGTGCGATTTTAAATTCATCATGACGGCAAGACTGAATCAAGATGCTTTGGAGGTACCACTTTCTTAATTTAAAAGCTTTTTTTTGAAAAGTGTGTTTTAGCGCTTTTTTGGAATGATGCGAAGCTGTTGTGGATCCAATGACCACCCAGACTCAGTCTTATTTATTCAAATGTACAAGTTATTGTCAACATATTCGCTAATCCGACCACAAAAAGGAAGTAATGTGTCTGGAAATGGTACTATAGATGTACTGCTGAGTTTAAAGGATGTCTGCAATCCATCAGAATGCAAATCACAGTGGGAGGCACAAATTGATACCCTTTTGTATCAGAAAGCTGATTTGCAATTGCTTTCTGATGCTGACACTATTTTCAAGAACATAGTTATTTCGGACATGACAAAAGAGAATATATAATTAGTTACATGAGTGGATATGTGGCCCGAAAAACTCAGCGCTTTGCAGTATTTACAAACAATGAAAACCGTTCTAAAGTGTGCAGGAACTGTATTGAAACACTTCAACGGTTTCCTACTGATCAGATTCCTGGAAAGGATCAACTGATTGAGATAAAATCTAAAGGGTTTCTTATTCATCCTTCTTCTTCCATGTATACTCTCATTTCCACTCTTGAATAAATTATTCTGAATACATTAGAAAGAAAAGCACTGAATTCAAACACTCTCTTTGATATTATGGAAACTGCTGAAAATGATCTAATGTCCTTACCTCTTGTTGGGTGTGAACATCATAAGCAACTACTTACGAGTCGTATAATTTCCTTTTATTTAACTGTAAGAATGTATTTTATATGTAAACAATCAAATAAGAATGACAAAGGGAAAGAGCAAACTAATGAAAAAAGAAAAGCTTCCAAGTTATGAGTTTTTTGTTTTGTGTGTTAGCTGAAACTATGTATAAAATATAAATATATATATTTTTTTGTTTATAATAACGTAAAAGACAATTAATATTAATTATTATATTATAAAACTGTTCACAACACTGAATTTTCCATATGACACCTTACAATTGACGACGATAATGGAACACTAACGCTGCAGGTGTCCAAAACGTGTACTACTAACTGGCCAGCGGGAATTCGGCCCATTTCCGATACTAGGAGACGAGTCTCCTCTAATTTTACTTCCTGCTAGGGGATCATAAAGTGACACACGCTTAGAGGTTAGAATTTTCTGACATTTGATGTAAAACCAAATACAAATCTCCCCACTACTTTTAGTCCTGCGCGAACTTACCCCTCCTCGCGCCAACTTATTTGGCGTTTGCTTATAGATAATATTTAAATTTATTTGTGAAAGTGTGATTTTTTAATAATGGAATTCAAAAACATTAATTTTGATACCCTGGTGCCCAATAAGCGGTTTCTCTCTTGGGTTATTGTTGCCCCAGCCTCAGAGAACAACCGCTCGACGTTTGCAAAAATTTGCAAACAGTAATAGTGATGTGATTCGCTTCTGCAAATAGTATGCAGATGGCGCTATTATAAACAAACATCGACGTGAAATTGAAGATAAGTCTTCTTCCCAACATGAACATATGATGTTGTTAACAACATTTATGAACCAATATTCAGATGGTAATGAGAGAGAATGAATGTTGGCTTTCAAATTATCAAAAATATTTTTATTGATATCAACTCGACCTCATTAATCTGTGGTATCTCTCCCATATCTAGTACTCCTATAACATCATTTTCATTACTTGTTCCATCTGTGTGGGAACATTTAATCTTTTTTGGTGGCTTCGTTGGCAAAGTTCTTTCCAGTGGTCCCTTGCGTTTTTTTTTCTATTTTGGTTAAATATTTCGGGCAATTTGGAAATATTGTAGGCATTACCCCCGATTTCTAAGTCGGGCGGCCTTTTTTAAATGAAAGACAGTTCCATCCGGCATAGAAGTTACATATTCTCTTTGGATTGCTTCTTTAGTGAAATGTAATTCGCATACTACACTTTTTTCGGTTAATGTTTTATCTGCTCGGGGAATAGCATTTTGCCACTCTTTAAGCATTACCTGTAAGAAATAAAAGCGTAACCAATATTTTATTAGCCTTTTGAAGTAAAATAAACTTAATGCTTACATCATTTGGTGCTCCAAAAAGACTGGGGTTCGACTTGTTATTTTTTTTTCGTTCTTTCCGGACGCTTGCATAACCTGACCTACATCCAGGCACAAAACAACTCATTCTAAAATAAAAATATTAAACTGGTAAACCAATCAAGTTAAAAAAAACTTGTACTTTTAAATAATTCGCCAGAAACTGCACAACACGCGTGTAAATAAGCACAAAAGCAGCTGATAATGGAACACTAGCGCTGTAAGTGGCAACTTTCAGAAGTAGTAACCGGCCAGCGAAATTGAGACCCGTTTTTTCGATGCGCGTTCAAATAGAGTGCACACTCCTCCCTAATCTTACTTCCTGTCCCCTAGCAAAGACATTATGTTCCGTCAAACGTCAATGACAAATGTATTCTGACAATTACTTGAGTAGTGGGGGTGAACTTTTTTAAAAGCGGCTTCTGCGCACCCCCTCCTCGCGCCAACTTAATTGGCGCTTGCTATATGTGTTTTAATAGACCACGCAAGCGTGACGTCAAAGCAACTTCGATCACCTTAAAAAAATCCAACGACACATAGAGAGAGTGACGTCAAATCGCCATTTTCTGTACGGTGGGTCAGGGTCTACGTTACAAACAAATTTAAAGCGCCATTTGAAACGTATAGTCACTCTTGGTAAAACGATTTTTAATTAATCTTCCTATATTAATATCATTTGTTACTTGGTAAGTATGTAAGCAAAATATCATTATACATATTATAGTTATTAAAAACAAAATATTTGGCAATGGTGTTTTATATTTGAAAAAAAATATTAGCAATGACTGCAAAAAAGCTTTTTCCACCTCGATAATTCTGCCTTTTCTGTAGGAAAAGTAAAAATAGTGCATCCCTTTTTTTCACTTAATGCTTGCAAGTAGGAGCAAAACACATCACCATTATGTATATCTATCTAACCTCACTTTTGTACTTTAGTTACTCAAGTATAACCGTGCTATAAAACAATTAATATTATTAATATCAGTTTTAAACAACGTCGTTCATACCTACATGCAATAACAATTAAAATTAACTTAAAAATAACAACTTTTCACTTCAAATTTGCAACGCGTTCCAAATACAATACGAAATACCCTATGAAAAAAATTTAAATGCCGTTTGTTTGGAACGCGATCCCCTGACCTTCCGCAAAAATGACGACAGCACTTGCGTGGTCTATTCTTATACTAAAAATTCAGCTTCTCAATAATTTTTCAAAAACATCGATGTATCGTTAGTAAACGTCGATATTTTCGACATCGATGTTTTACTTTTGAAAAACATCGATGTTTTTATGAGCGATGTTGCATCCCTACTAACGAGAGTGGAGACAACGGGAGCACACTCACCATTACTTTTAATCAAAATACAACATTGGCAGTTAATTGGTACGATGGTATCGATAAAAAGACTAGTCAATTTCTGTGGACAAATAGAATCGTTGTTTACTTCTTGACCGATTTCTTCTTCAACAAAACGTTTTTCGGAATATGTAAAATTGGAAATTAAATAACTTTAATACTCATTATTTTATATATGTACTTAATTAGAATCCCGAAATAACGTAATAAGTAAAAATATTACAAGAATAATTTTCAACACTGTGTTTCTTACTTTAAAGCTTGTATGCATAGGAATATTCTTATACTAATAACAACTGTTGTGCTTTCTAAACAGGGTGCAATGAGTAATAACTAAATATAAATTTGCAAATCATGGACATCATTTATAATTATCAATTAGACCAAGACCTTGTGCCATAAAAGTCAAGCTTTGGTTGCAAACTTCTCGGATTTTTCATGTCCAAAGTCTTCAAACCCTCTTATACGGTCGACAGCAGCATCATATTGGATGTGTTGTTTTATGTCCATCTCATCAAAGGATATTATACAAATTCTGTCCTCCTTTGCAGATTTCAAGCAATGATCGATAGGCCTAAATAAATGAGGATTGATTCCGGCTTCAAATTGAATTTTTTCCAGTTAACTTGTAAGTGTTCTTCTCGAGAGTAGAGCTACAAATTTCTGGAGCAGACTATAACACTTTGGACTTCGCTTCTGTAATGCTAACTTTATCATGAAGTGTTCACCTTCTGCCTTTAGGATTATGCTTTGCACAATGAACTTGAACAATCAAAAAGTTCACCATGGACAATGGCATGCCTCTAAACAGTTTTTTTTTATTACATTAGAATTATCAATATTGCATAAATCCTTCATATTCCTCGCACGCCGTCTACTCTCCTTCTTCAATTTTCTTAGGTGATATTTTTTCTTTATAATATTAAAGGGTAGGTATCTTTTCCCTGGCTGTTATTTTCAGACCACCAGTTCATTCAATGAATATCCTACAAAGAAACATAATTTTAAACAATGTTGTGCAAAAGTCTTTTTATAGCTCCTTCATACACCAGCCAACGGCTTATTGTGTTCAACAAGCAGCTGCCATATTATGATATACTTTAGATATAAAAACAATGATATTTAAATTTTAGTAAGATGTTTTACAAACAAGTTTCTTTTCTTATATGTTGCATATTGATAAATTCAAGTATGATAAAGGTTGAATAGTCAATATTGGAATTATATCAATATATCAAAGATAAGTTAAAATATATATACAGTGTGTTTCACTTTTCATGGGGACACCTAAATAACTTTTTTATTTTGAAAGCAATCAATATAAAAGTTTTATCATTTATGTAGGCCACGACAATCGACCTTTTCGTATGAATAGAGTTTTTGTAAAGTAAATATCTAGCCAACTATAATTAAAATAAAAAGTAATGTTTCAAGTAATGTCATACTAGCGATTAAGATAGAGCAAAAAAGTATTAGGAAAAGTTTTTGCAAATCACTCAAGAACTCCTAATAACAAATTTCGCTGAAAATATTTCATTTTTAAATTCTTCTACATTTGTATGCTATCTGAAGATAATAGTTTGTTATTGCAATAATAAGAGTGCCATGAAGCAAAAAAATAGTTTGTCAGTTCAAACGTCAAAGTTCACTTCAGTTGTAACTATCGACAGACATTTAACTATTGCGCAAAAAGTAGAAATTATTTTGGTGATAATGTACGTTCTATCCGAGAGACTGCTAAGAGCTTTAAGAAAATGTTGCTAAACCACGTCAACGAGAATTGAACAATCGAGAACACCATTTCGATGCAGTGTATCGTAATAATCCTCACACGAGTTCGAGTTTACGATATATGGCTAACAGCTTCTCGGGTAGAACGTACATTATCACCAACAATTCGAATAATTTCTACTTTTTGAGCAATACTTAAATGTCTATCGGCCATTGCTCAGCAAAGTTCAATAGTTACAACTGAAGTAAACTGTTTACTGAATTGACGTTTGAACTGAAAAATTATTTTCTTTCTTCATGGCGCAATAAGAAACTATTATTTACAGATAGCATAAAAATGTAAAAGAATTTAAAAATGAAAAATATTCAGTGAAATTTGGTATTAGGAGTTCTTGAGTGATTTGTAAAAACTTTTCCTAATACATTTTTGCTCTATCTTAATCGCTAGCATGACTTTACTTGAAACACTACTTTTTATTTTAATTATAGTTGGCTAGATATTGACTTTATAAAAACTCTATTCACATAAAAAGGTGCATTGCCGTGGCGTGCACAACTGATTAAAATTTTATATTAATTGCTTTCAAAATAAAAAAGTTATTTAGGTGTCCCCACGAAAAGTGAAACACACTGTATATATATATACATATATATACATATATATATATATATATATCTACCGTACTATAGAGCGTCTATACAAAAACATTCCCACTGAGCGCCGCCGTATATAGAGACTGTATATCGATAAACTGTTTTAATGGACAACCGAACACCCAGACCCATGTAGCGGCAGAGGGAGCGTCCTCAACAATTGACCGTTATATTTAGACTGCTTACTCAGGTTTATCGTAGTTGATATCAAGTCGATCACAATCGTTTCTTTGAAATTTTTTGCTGCTTTGTTTATTATTTATCTTTAGAAATTTAAGTGAACATAATTTTTCTATTCCTATGATTTTCGTTTATGTAGATAATGTAACAGGTCCAGAAATTTATATTAATTTATTAAAGTACTGTTTAAACTCAAAACTGCAGATAATAGGGAGCAATGTAATTTAAGTTACTCGTATTTTAAACAAGTGAAAACAAGGGAAAACCCTGAGTCTGTTTTTTTGCATCCGATCGTATTTATATTTTTAATATATGCAATTACATAAATTGTGCTGTCAGTATTGTTCCGTCTACCGATTTTTCGGTAGATCTACCGATTTTTCTACACTTCTACCGATCTACCGATGAAGCCATCATATCTACCGATTTTTTAACGAATGAGAAAAAAAAAATTGTGCTAAAACTGTTTATATTCATGTAAATAATACGTGTTAATGCAAATATTTATAGGGTTTTTTTTTAATGTATAATAAAGAATAAAAATACGATATAATAAATTACTACTATAATGGCATTCATCTTTAATCTATGACTATAATAAATAGAAAATTAAAACAGGCAAGCAATTTTATGAGTAGGGACAGTAATAAAAGCTACTATGGATTGTAGTCGATATAATGCTTGAATTCAAAGGCAACAATTATGTATGTCGGTAGGTATTTATTTGCACGCTTCTCAAGCGCTCTTTATTCGAAATAAAGGGACTATTCTGGTTAAAAATTATCTTAAAGAAACATTGTTTTTCAAATAAAAATACTTATTCCCCCGAAAATAATTATTTCAAAATACTACAACAATGAAATAATCCTTTTCATTCGAACAAATGAATGAATGAAATAAATACAACATATCATTCAATAATGAATAAAAGCGATATCTATTTGGTTATTTGCTTATTTCTATGAGTTTAAAACAGTGGGGCATCTTGAGTGAAGGGTTTGTTTCTGTTTTCGCATTTAAAATTTGAAATCAGTATCCTATATCGGTTCTAGAACAACACATACATAGGTGTCATTTGATTCTTTTTTAAATTAATATACCTAGTGTTAAAATATGGGTAGTGACAGTGACTGTGAACAAGCTGGCCCAAGTAATATAGCAAAAAAAATAAAATATTCCCAAAATTATGAGGAAGATTGGGAAAAGCTGGAAGACTTTGAGAGATGGCTTTCTAGAAGTAAAAAGGGAAAAAAATTGCAAGATGTAAGATCTGCAGTTAAGACATTAATATTTCTAGCGGAAAAGATTCTCTAATGAAACACAGTCTTTCGATAATTCATAAACATACAGCAAGGATAATACGCAAACAGCCGCGTTTAACCGAATTTTCAGCAGGTATGGCAGAATCGGCGCAAATAAAGAATAATATTGCCGAAGGTATGATTATTTAAATTATTTCATGTTTACAATAATTTTAATTATCTTGGTTTTAGCCGAGATCCGCTTGTCTGCATTTATTGCAGAACATAATTTGCCATTTTAGGTAATGGATCTTTTGCCAAAATTAATAGCTAACATTTGTCCCGATTCAAAGATTGCTCAAGGCATATCGTGCGCCAGAAAGAAAACCACAGCTATTGTTCGAAATGTCATAGGTGCTGAATGTTTCGAAAATATATGTGAAGATATTAAATGTAATAAATTTTCCCTTATTATAGACGAGTCTACAGATCGCTCAACGATAAAACATATTTGTCTCGTCGTCAGGTATGCAAAAGACAATTTAATCAGAGACTGTTTTTTTGCTCTTGTGAAATTAGATAGTGCGAATGCGGAAACTTTATATAATCATGTTATAAATACATTTGTCTCAAATTCTGTTCCTTATAAAGATAATATGATTGGCTTTGATGGAGCAAATGTAATGATGGGAAGACATCATTCCGTTACATTACTAAAAAAAGATATACCGAATTTATTTGTCATGAAGTGCATCTGCCACTCATTTCACTTAGTTGCTTCATACGCATGCGAAAAATTGCCAAATTTCCTTGAAAACTTAACAAGAAATATTTTTAATTACTTCAACTCTAGTCCAAAAAGAATCGGCGAATTCCAAGAGTATCAATTATTTTGCAATGTTAAAATCCACAAAATTTTACACCCGTCCCAAACCAGATGGTTATCGGTTGATTCAGCTATTAAACGAATTCTAGAACAATACAATCCCCTCAGATTATATTTTACAACTGCTGTTGCAGATGGCGATGTCTCAACAGCTGAAAACATACTCACTCATTTGCATCAAATGCAATCAGAATCGCCAAAACTTTATACTTTATATAATAGTGTATCCAATATTTTTCGAACAATTTGTGACTGTTTCCTAAAACGTAACTAATTTATTATCTACAGCAGTAGAAAACATTGAATTTAAAAATCCACATACTTATCAAGCATTAGAAGATCTGTATTTAGGAGCAAATGTTAGAATTTATCTACAAGAAGGTAAATTGAGTTCAGAACAAATAAAATATTTGCGACTACGTTGTTTGGATTTTTACGTTGAAAATTGTTCACAAATCACGACTAGATTTCCACTAAAAAACAACCCACTTAAAAAATTTAATTTCATTGACCCCGAGATAGTAAAAAGCGGAACTATAAGTTCAATAGCAGATATAGCTTTACTTTTTCCGAATTTAATACCACAAAACGAACTTGAAAATTTAAATAGCGAATGGAGGCAATTACGAAATTACACAGAACGCCAAAATTTCAGCACAGATATGTTGGAATTCTGGGCTAGTGTCAGGGCAATAAAACGTGGTGATGAATCGAATGTCTTTCCATTATTATGTAATTTTATTCAAAATTTGTTGTGTTTACCACATTCTTCCGCAAATGTGGAACGAATTTTTTCCTCCATCAATTTAATGAAAACTAAACAACATACTAAATTAAGCACGGAAACAGTCACAGGACTTCTTCATAGTAAGACATATATAAATAAAAATGGCTGTTTCGATTTTAAAATAGACAAAAAATTGATATTGAAAATAAATGAAGAAACATTAAAAAATATACCTGATGACGAGTAGAGTTTATTAACTATTATTATTATTAACGTCATTAGTTTTATAAAACATCATGTATATAATAATATAAGTTATTGTTAGTGTGCTTCATATATATTGACATTTTTATTATATTTACTAGTTATATGATACTATTAATAACTATTATTATATGTATTTTAGAAATTAATAGTTATTTATGTACCTAGGTTCGTAAGTACAGTTTTATGGTCGAGAATACGATTGCAAACCGAGACCCGTAGGGTCGAGGTTTGCATGTATTCGAGACCATGAAAGTGTACTGTACGAACCGTGGTGCATATGAGATTTTTCGTCATACCTACGTTTTTTTTAAATAGATGAATTTGAATGATTTTCCACTTTACTTTTACTATATGTATACACATTAGTAACATCAAGTCAGGAATATTTGTCGTATCTATGGTAACCATGTTTGTGTAGATATAAATTTATATTTTTGATAAATGTCAAAGTAAGATGAAATAGATTTTCAAAAGTTTTTCTTTCTAAATAAAATTTATAAACATGAATCAAATAGAGATGGATGCTATTATAGCTTGTACTGAGATTTTGCCGGAGAAATCTAAAAACAGATACAATGAAACCTATAAAATGTTCAAAGATTGGTGTCACCAGAGGTATGTGGAGAGTATTTCAGAAAGTGTAATGCTGGCATATTTTCGTGATAGATCTATGAAGTTAAAATCACCAAACAGTTTATGGTGTGAATACTCCATGTTAAAAACTTTTATTAACGAAAATGAAGATATTTCAAAATATCCTAAATTGAAAGGATTTTTGAAGCGTAAAAATGATGGTTTTAAGACTAAAAAGTCTAGTATCTTTACAAGAGAGAAAATGAATAAATTTCTTATTGAAGCTTCCGACGATACATATTTGTTGATGAAGGTAAGTTTACAGAATTATTCTTTTTAATTCGTGTTCATTCTATACTAATTTTTTGCAGGTTGTTATGATTATGGGAATTGCTGGGGCTTGTAGGAAAGATGAACTAGTTAAAATGAAAATTCAAGATGTGGAAAATAAAAATGATGTAATAATTAAAATACCGGATACTAAAAATGGATTAAAACGTTCTTTTACAATTATTGCGAAGGAAGAATATCCAATTAGTTTTATGCTAATTATTAAAAAATACATTGGTCTGAGATTAGAAAATATTACCAATGATAGATTTTTCTTAAAGTACAGTTTTGGTAAATGTCGAAATCAGCCTGTAGGAAAAAACACTCTCGCAAAAATTCCTAGCCAAATAGCAAAATACTTGTCGTTGGAGAACCCCACTACCTACACCGGACATTCCTTTCGAAGGACCTCAGCAACATTATTAGCCGATTCAGGAATTGATGTTCTTGGTCTGAAAAGACACGGCGGATGGAAATCTTCTACCGTGACAGAAAGCTATGTTTCCGATTCAATGATAAATAAAGTACAGATAGCTGACCGAATGTTATATAAACAAAATATTACAGAGGCTGTTTGCTCAACTGTGATACAGAAAAATGAGAAGAAAGTTGATGATTCCATTAGGAATCCAACCATTAATAATGTTGACATTATTGAAATTATAAACTTGCCTAGTAAGAAAGAAGACTTTATTGTTCAGATAGCTAATTGTTCTAATTGTTCGTTTACATTTAATATTACAAAATCATAAGTTTTTGTACAAGATTCTATTTTTCCTAGTTATGTTAATTAATCACGTTTGAAATAAATTTGTCATAAATTTTCTAATATTGCTATTATTTCCCTAGGGTCGTAATAAATATTACAGCCCGCTACCATAGCAACTGTCAATACGGTATGTAAAGTGTCACTTACGTTTCAAAAAAAGGTGTCATAATTGTTTACTTACGCAGTAGGTGTGACGAAAAATTGTTTTCATATAATTGTTTGATTTTAAACTAAGGATAAAAAAATCTACCGAATTTTCACGAACCATTCTACCGATTATCTCAACAGGTCACGGAACAACACTGGAGACGTTAGCTACAGTATCAAATTATGCTTGTCTTTTTTAGTCGTATTTCTGGTATTTTATTTGACCACTCAAAATAAGAACTTATACTTAAGACACTGTACTATATATTTCTGAATCATAACATTTCTTCAAACCTGAAAATGTTTCAAGAAATTGATAAATTAGGGGTGAAGATAATTGTTTGCAACAACCTTCTTAGTGCTATTCAATGTTTCTGCATAGATACAGCGAATATATTTTTTTCTTAACGTGCTCTCGTCGGGAATGTTATATCTCCTGATGTACTTTTGCAAAAAATAACTTAACATTGTTTAATTTATGTAGTGCAATATTTGTCGACACAAATCTTCATTAATTTGTTCTTGTTCCGATTTTTTGAAAGTTGATGACAAACATTGCCATTGCATTCATCTTTGTTAGTTTTGCAGCATGAGATGGAGTTTTCATATGTTGGTCGACTTGGAACTTTCTCTCACTTGTAATCTCAAAAAAAGAATATCACATCATCGGTTTTCTTATAAAATAAATGTTAATAAAAGATAAAGGGCTAGTCATCTTGGAATGCAGCGAGAATTATTACCTGTGCCTAAGAGAAACTCGTGAGTGTAATGTGATAAAGACTAAAAAATATAAAACCTATATATTCTATTGTTAAATTTAATGTAGGTATGTACTGTTAAATTATATCATGATTATTAATATTGACTATAATAAATTATTTTCATTCCTTCCGGTTTTTATTCTTAAACATTGATATTATAACGGATGTTCAGAAACATTCGAAGTCAAGTGGGCTCTGAACAAAAAATCGTATATCTTTACTTAAGTATAGCAAGCGCCAATTAAGTTGGCGAGAGGAGGGGGTGCGCAGAAGCCGTTTTTAAAAACGTCCACCCCCACTACTCAAGTAATTGTTAGAATACATTTGTCATTGACGTTTGACGGAACATAATGTATTTGCTAGGGGATCATAAAGTGATACACTTTCAGAGGTTAGAATTATCTGACATTTGATGTAAAACCAAATACAAATCTCCCCACTACTTTTAATCCTGCGCGAATTTACCCCTCCTCGCGCCAACTTAATTGGCGTTTGCTATATCTGATTTGTAATAATTATTAAATGTCAACTGTTGTCTGTCAAAAATTGTCAGAATCTAATATCGAAGATACTAATTTGATAACCTATAAAATTGTATTAAGTAAATGTATCAATCTATCTCACTCACATGACTTCATATTTTCAAGGACTACTTTGACTTCGAATGTTTCTGAACACCCGTTATTTGTTAATTTTGCAAAATAAATATTAATTAATTGTGTATTTATCACTCTATATTTAGGAAAATACGTAGTTTATACGTATTTTCCTAAATATAGAGTGATAAATACACAATATTAACATCCTAAACAGTTTAAGGTACAACCTGTAAATGCCATCTGTAAAAAGGATTTTTGAAGTTTGTAAATATACTAACGAGCCATCGAAAAAATTCATAATTGGAGTAGACTGTGAAATTGGGTTGGTACTTTAGCCACTTCCACATAATGACATTTATTATTTGACATTGAAACTATAAGTTTGTGTCAAATTTTCAAAACTCTCATTAAGAAAATTAAATTTATTTAAAAAATGGTATTCAACATAGAACAAAAAGCAAAAATTATCGAATGTTACTTCCGTACAGGTGTGAAAGTAAATGGCGAATGGCAGTATGTATTCAATTTCGGAATGCATGGCTGATTTTAGTGAAGAACATCCTGAATTAGTGTTTGACTACAATGATTTTTACAATGTTTTGACAAAGTGTGTAAAGTTATTCAGAGAGACTGGTAGCGTCGGTCGAAAAACTGGAAGTGGACGGCCATCTAAACGTACAGCTGATAATATTGAAGCCCTTCAGCATATTATTGATGAAAATCCAAAAACATCCATTTCAGTAGTGACCCAACAAACAAATTTATCTTAATGGTACGTGCCAATTCATTCTTAAAAAAGTCTTACATTGTCATCCATACAAGCTGCAATGTTTTCATGAACTTTATCCAGTGGATTATTTAAAACGAATGGAATTTTGTCAATGGTTTCAAAATAATCTACACAATTTTTATTGTGTTTAGATGTAAATGGACAACATTTTCAACAACTTCTGTAGCTATATATAAATTTTGATTATGATTTTGATATTAAATAAATTATTTGTTTTCTTTTTTGTTGTAGTATCATTTCAATGCCATAACTTTTTTTTACAATGGAACCAAATGAAACTGTCAAGCATCAAGTAATGTGTCATTATGTGGAAGTGGCTAAAGTACCAACCAAATTTCACAGTCTACTACAATTAGGAATTTTTTCGATGGCTCGTTATAACTTATAAACCAATTGATCAATTGATTTGTCAACGTTGTGTGGCGCACATTGACGACGCAACTGCGTTCTTATCGTAAAAATACTGTAATACTCCCGTGCGGTGTGAATCGCAGCGTGATCATGTTGTAAAATCCATGGTAAACTTCCCATGGTCCGGTCCTGTTTATATTGGGTTTCACTCTTATTAATAGGTCTCTGTACGTTCGGGCATTTTGAATACCATTTGAAATTTCTAGATGCACCACACCGTTATAAGAAATAGCACCCCATACTATTACCCAGGGCTTGCCTGTTATGATATCGAGTCGCAAATTTTTCTTCTTTTCACAAGTCAAGAAAATAATACAAATATCCGTCGGGACCAGCCAAACAGAATCGTTTTCCGTCCGCGAAAATAACTGTTCGCCACTAGCCCATATGGTTTCTCGCAAAATTTAGTCTATTTCCTTATGTCTTTGCGTTAAAACCGGCTTTTTCTGTAATTTACGCCACTTTAGATGTGCACACTTCTTAATTATTCTTTGTACAGTCCTCAAGCTCGCCACAGATTGCACGGCCTGCTTGATTTTTCTGGCAGTACAACAGAAATTATAAGCTTCCCGTAGAATATTTCTTCTTTCCCTCTCGGTAGTTGCAGTTGGAATCCCGCCTCTGTAATTTTTTCCATAGTTCGTACAAAATTATTTACAACTCGCGAACTTCTATTGATTCTACCAGCAATTTTTCGATTGGAGTAATCTTCTTCACGCAATGCTTTAATTCTACTTATTCCTTCCATACTCAACCTTCTGTGATAGCTAAACCAGGTCATGTATTTACAAAACATCTATTTTGCCAACACGGCCTCGTTGAGTTATGATCTTTCACCATATTGTTTTCATCTTGTAACCAGGTCACTAGGCTAAGGGAACACACTCTAATATATAACGAGACACTCAGAGGGCTGGACAGTCAGAGAGTTAGAGTCACTACAAGTCTAGTGCCTCATAATTATAATGTAGTGTTTATTATTGTTATCGTTATTAAATTATATGTTGTTATTTAATCGTCCTGCATATTATATATCACACTGGAAAACCTGCTGTATAAATGGAACTGTCTCGGCAACAATGTTACCTCCGGGACCAGGTGACATCACATGGCGATCCTGCCAGCCACTTAAAACCGTATATAAATTAAGTGGAAAGTGGAACGAATCATCGAACATACGGTAAGCCGTTAAACATGGGGAACTACGCAACAAAAGAAGAAGTCGTCATAGCAGCCAACAACGCGAACGTTACAAACAGCGTGGACACGGTCGACATCTTCGCCATACTGGCATTTGAGGGAGTCGTCCTTATGGTGATCTTCTGCTGCTGCTACGGGGTTTACAGGCACGTAAACCGAAGAATAACGAAGGCCTTCTCAGCTCCAGGTTCAAAGGGAATTCAGCCGAAGCCAGGAAAAGGTCTAAGTCACTCACATGTCTGCCCCGGAACCGTTTCTCCACTTCTTAAGAAGAAATACAGGTATTTCGTATAAATTTAAGAAAAGAATTCTAGTGCTAGAAGTGACAGAACAATAATCAAGCGCAAACTCGTACACATAGACAGTTTCAAAAATGAGTTAAAAGAGCTCAAAGACAGTTTCAATAGCTTGTCACATAGCTCAGTTATCGTAGAATCTGCCAAAAATTGTATTAAATCCATAAATATTAATTTAAATGAAGCTTTAGAAATTCTAAATGATAGATTAAGTAGTAGCATAAGTATGGAGTCTAACAATATGGCCGAAAAGTTTGATTTACGTACTGTCGCAAGTTTGTTACCTGTCATGAACGGTAAAGAAGAAGTAACGCTACAATTAATAGATTCGATTGAATTGTACGATTCCTTGTTAGATGACGCGGGGAAGAAAAACTTAACAAATTCCGTTTTAAAAACTCGCTTATCACCGAAGGCAAAATTAAGGCTGCGTAAAATTCCGGCCTAATAACGGATCTAAAAGAGCATTTCGTAACGAAAAAATCAATTACCACGCTAACCACGCAATTACATAACGCGAGACAAGGCTCTAAATCTATAAAAGAATACGGGGAAACAATCGAAGAATTGCTTTCTAATTTAACGATAGCACAAGCGGCCAGTGACGACACATTAGTCGACAAATTTCGCGAAGTCAACGAGAAAATCGCGGTCAACATATTTGCGAATGGTTTACGCGACACGGACATTAGAATCCTCTTAAAGGCACGTAACCCTGACACATTAGCCGCAGCCATTCAAGAAGCTGCAAATGAACAATTAATCAATCCTAGTAGTAATAACCATGTTCTTCATTTCTCAAGAAAACCGCCTCATACGAATTCACACGCTAGGGACAATCGTTATAAAAGGTATACACCTCAAAATCACGGTTACAGACAAAAGAACTTCCAGTCCGGTAATAGTCGCAACTATGATAATAAAAAGAAATTCTCGAGACGTGATAATCGTGTCGGAAATAATAAAATCTTTTCTGCAACTTCAGGTACAGCCACCTTCGACAACGAAAGAAGACACACATGGCGATCCTGCCAGGATTCCATGTGATGTCACCTGGTCCCGGGGGTAACGTTGTTGCCGAGACAGTTCCATTTATACAGCAGGTTTACCAGTGTGATAAATAATATGCAGGACGATTAAATAATTTAATAACAATAATAACAATGATAACCATAATAAACACTACATTATAATTATGAGGCATTAGACTTGTAGTGACTCTAACTCTCTGACTCTGACTATCGAGACCTCTGAGTGTCTCGTTATATATTAGAGTGTGTTCCCTTAGGCTAGTGACCTGGTTACAAGATAAAAACAATGTGGTGAAAGATCATATCATAACTCAACGAGGCCGTGTTGACGAAATAGATGTTTTGTAAATACATGACCTGGTTTAGCTCTCACACTTCTACCACGTCCCATCGTATTTCACTGACTTCCAAAATTTATGTAACTTAACTATTTATTATTGTTTTTAAAACAATTTATTTAAAAATAAAGTTTTTATTGGTGAGGCTATTCATTGTCGCGGTAATAGCCATGCAACAGTAAAACTAGTATACTGCGTCAAAACTGACAATTACAAATATATGCACATGTTATCTAAGCCTTCTTTGTTAGGTATATAAAACAACTATATGTACTTGTGTTTATATGTAAGTATAGCAAACGCCAATTAAGTTGGCGCGAGGAGGGGGTGCGCAGAAGCCGTTTTTAAAAACGTCCGCCCCCACTACTCAAGTAATAGTCAGAATACATTTGTCATTGACGTTTGACGGAACATAAGGTCTTTGCTAGGGGATCATAAAGTGATACACACTCAGAGGTTAGAATTATTTGACATTTGATGTAAAACCAAATACAAATCTCCCCACTACTTTTAATACTGCGCGAACTTACTCCTCCTCGCGCCAACTTAATTGGCGTTTGCTATACCTAAAATAATTCTCTAAATTGTATTTTTGTTGCGAGGCTAATGTTGTCGCAGAGTGTATACCGTGTGTCTTAAATATCATTAGGCATAGAGAATCAACGTATGAGTATATACAAAGTATACGTACTATTACGATCGAAAAATAAGGGACAAGTCTTAACACATAAATTCGTCATATTTTTACATTGTAAGTCTGATTCCATCTACTCAACGAACGTCATGTCACATAATGTCACACAAATGTTAGTCAAGCGTTGTTTAATATTGAGCTTTTATTTTTAATTAAATAAATGGGAAAAAATTAATACATATTTACACTTATTTAATATACTTATTAATACATTTATTTATTAATTCATTAACTAATATTTTATTACAAATCCATTATATTGTAACCGTTTTCTGAATGACAACGCTATCCGTCGCACTAAATCGACATCTAAATTTTCCCAGTGGTTTTCCACCGTTTCCCACAACTCTTCACTATTTGCTGGTCTAAAATCACTTTGGTGTATTTGCTTAACTAACAATCCCCAAACATTCTCAATGAGATTAAGATCGGGACTACGCGCAGGCCATGGTAATACATACATTAATATTATGCTCGCCCAGCCAGTTCCTCACAATTCTTGAAGTGTGAACAGGACAATTGTCATGTTGTAATGTAAAGTTATTTCCATGAATTTGTGTTACGGAAGGAAGCATAATATTTTCTAATATATTCCTATACATGATGGAGTTGGAAACGATTCTCTACTCTCCTTGGCCTTGTGCGCTAATCCATCCCCAAACATTCAACGAAAAACGGCCGCTAAAACAATTACGATTTAAATATTGATCATCATACCTACAATTTTCAGGCCTATATACACTAACACGACCGTTCTTATGGGACTGAAAAACTTTTTCGTCAGTGAAAATGACATCCCAGAAATCTTGCTTCAGATATTGATTAGGAAATATCATTCGTCGCCTTATATGTTCTTCTGTTAATTCTAGTTTATAAGCCGCTGCATCATTTTTTAAACCATAGTCTCTAATACGACGCCGTGCGACGCAAGCAGATAATGGAAAATTTGTCATCTGAACAGCTTTACTGACGGTATCAAAAAGATTTTCTAATAAATACTGAACCAAATTCTGGTCCTGTTCATTTGTAGAAGCCTTGTGACGACCTGAACCACGTTGTCTAATGAGCAAGTTATTATTTTGCCATTTACGGTAAATATTGTGAATGCTGCTTTTACTAACATTTAAATCAGCGGTCACCATTCGCAAAGACCAACCATTATCCAGTAAAGCAACTGCTTTTAATTTGCGTTCAACACTCAAATGCGTTCTCATAATGAAAATTATTCGTTAAATGACAAATACAAACTGACGTTAGTGACATTTCATAAATTGGCAAATATCATTTTATCATGAAGTAGACTTTACAATGTACAAAAATAAGTGGCCTTTAAATTACGATCGCAACCGTACATGAGAAAGCCAGTCCAATGTCAGCGAAGACCGCGACGACTGACGATTGTCTCCGATGCCGATTAGCTGGAAATTTTGCATTCAGTCTAGCTGCGGCCGTTACAGTTTGAAAGCGTACAATAAAATTAATGTATAATGGCTCTTTATACACCCACTGAAAAGCTTCAGTTAGTAAAATGGTTTTATGCTGGCAAGTCTGCAATGGAGTGCATGAATTTGTTTGCGCTGACTTTTGCAGACCGTTCTGTACCTTGCAGACAAACAAGGCCCTTATAATATATAAGGGCCTTATATAAATATTATAAATAAATTTGAAACTTGTTTCTGTCTCAGTAAATGTACGAAATGCAAACCAAGAGAGGTATCACCACAAAAAATTGAGGAAAGAGAACGGCGGGATGTATTAATTTGTAGTATTGTGGAAATTGATAACACGAGATCTACTAGAAGTGCTGCCGAGGAATTGGGTACAAGTAACACAACTATTGCACGTATTTGGAAACGTAATGGTTTAAAATGTTTCTAATATTCGAAAACTCAAGAAATATTTCCCGAGAATGGAGTTTTGTCAAGACGTTATGGATACATCGAGATGAAAATTTCGTTAAAAATATTCTCTTCACCGATGAATCAACTTTTCCATTACACGGAAAGCACAATCCCTCTGTTCTTCGATATTGGGCTTCGGAAAATCAACACCGGCATTTTGAAAATCGCACTTAGTATCCTCAAAAACTAAACGTTTGGGCAGGTATTTTAGGTGACCATTCTATAGGCCCCTATTTTATTGATGGTATAATAAATGCCGACAAGTATCTCGAATTACTGAAAAATCAAATACTTCCCGCCATTCAAAACATTGGAATAAATCAGGAAATCGTTTGGTTTCAACATGATGGCTGTCCAGCACATAATACAGTGAGGGTAAAAGAATTTCTAGGAAATACTTTTCCTGACTGTAATATTACTGGAACAGGAAACATTAAATGGCCCCCGAGATTTGCTGATCTATATCTAAATGATTTCTTTTTGTGGGGATATCTAAAAAATATTGTTTATACTCATGAAGTTGGTAGAGCAGAAAATCTAGTTGCCTTGAGAGAAAAAATAACTAAGGCTGCGAATTCATTAACTGCCGACATGTTAGCAAATGTAAGAGTTAATTTCTACGACCGCCTAGGACAATGTCTTGCTGTGCAAGGAGGAATTTTTAAACCTCTTGTATAATTTATTATAATTTTTAGAATCCTTTTTTATTTATTTTATTAGGATTATTCTTTAATTTTATTAGAATTACGCTTTTGTTTATGCGACGCACCGCAGCTTAAAAATTTCTTGCATCTACTGAAAGAAATAAGAAAAGCAAATCCTTTGCAATTCGTAAATGTTATTTTAGAACGCATTACAAGTACCTATGTCGATGGTCAAATGATTACTGCTAACTTGTATTTGCGAAACAATCGTTGCCGGAAGTCGCGGTCTTCGCCGGCAATGGATCGGCTTTTCCATATATATGGACTCATACGTATTCCCTATGCCTAATGACAAAAAAAATAAAAAACATGGTTCTTTTTAATAGAAATAAAACATTAATTCTTTTATTTTTTTTCCTCGAAAACGGTTCATTTTATCGACAATGAACAAGAATACCTTTTCTTTAGCTTAATGTTACCTCCAAATTTGTTTTTTTAACTCCTTATCATACAGGGTGTTACAAATGTAAGCATTAAAATGTACAACCTAGTCCGCCCCTGGTAAACTAAACATGCTAATTTAAATTTAAGGGCAGTATTTTAAGAGGTCCTTACTACTGTTTATCATATTAAATTTTCATTAAATTATAATAAGTAGTTTAAAAGTTATTCAAGAAAAATTGATTTCCAGTGGCGTCTTTAGGAGGCTGTATCTCCGTAGGGAGGGCCGCTAGGAAAAAAATTATGGGAACTTGTCATCTTATTTTTTAATGTTCTATCTGAATCCGAGAGATTTCCCACATTTTCCCGGACACATTGTATAATTAAATAATTTATCGCATCATCAACTATTATGCCATCTTTATGTGAAACATTTATTGATAATTATTAGGAACATAATATTACAATATCTTAATAATACTTTAGTTACTCATAATACGTTAGTAACGAACTAATAACACGTTAGATACAGCACCATAATACGTTAGATACAAAACCATAATACGTCAAATAGTACATTATTTGTGAACATTAATTTCAATAATTTGACAGTTCTCAATTTTGAAAGATATGTCTTTCATAAGTATCTGTCTTTAATCCGCGATCTTCTGCAGCTTCACAAACAATTTTTTTTTGCGGATGATTCAACACACATGATGTTCAAGCCGCTTACGTCCTCCAAATTTTCATTTTTACGTGAAAACTCAATTAATTGTTCAGAGTTTGACACACTGTTTATTAAAACCTTTCCCATCTGAATCTTCTGCGCAATTGCAGTTTTCTTCGTTACGTTGTCTTCTAAATACCCCCTAGCAACCTTGCTCGACTCCCACCCACCCAGCTCTTGCAGATCTAAGATGCCTCCACCAGCGTTAACCAGTAAAGTTGCTGAAGATCTTCTAATACAATGACCAGTATACAAAGTTGGATTTTCTAGTTTGAGGTATGTAGCGATTTTTTCAGGTATTTTAGAAAAGAAATGAATACCACAAAGCTGAATTGTACACCTTCCATTTCTGTACGATATAAACAGTCTCTTATGCGTAACATGACGCGGTCGCAATGCTACATATTTTTTAAATAAAAGTACGGAATTAATGTCACCGTCAGGTACAAGGACAAAGAATCTTTTTTTGTGAGTTTTTGTGTCAGGAATGGTAACAACTACCTTAGTCTCTAAAACCTCAACATCGTCCGTAGACATTCTCGCTAATTCAATGGTTCTACAAGCCTCTCCTAGACCAATCAAAAAAGCTACTTTTATCATCAAAAATACCTCGTCTGGAGCTGTACGCATAAATTCATCAACTTGCTCTCTAGTGAGTATTTTGGATTTTTTAACTCGATATCCAACATTCTTTTTCTTGATAAATCTTATCAAAGCACCATAGTTATAAATTTCTACTCTTTCTTTTAATTCCAAGCAAGCTCGCAACATGGAATATTTTGGCCACAAACATGAAGGAGCGTAGTAATTTGACAGTCTCACGAAATAAGCGAGCAAGACTGTTTCCCCAGCACCTTGAACATGTTCTTCATCTCGCCATTTACAAAACAGACGATATTCGTTTTCGTAATGCAGTTTTGACTTCGCTGGGAACAAATCTAATTTTGCACTATTTGCAGCCTCTACAATATTTGCGGGAACATCAAATTCTTCCATGATTTATTAATTTATTTCAAAAACATGCAAGCTTTGACGTAAGTATTTTGTATGACAGACAAATTGTTGATTTTGTTTTAATCTTGATATCGTTGATGATACGATAATAGCTATTAATATAACGAGAACATTAAGCGATTTATAATACTCGAGGACGTTGCCGTAACGTCCTCGAGTATTATAAATCGCTTAATGTTCTCGTTATATTAATAGCTATTATCCAACACCTCCTAATAATAGACCTATAACTATGGCGATTTTAAATCAATTATGTAGCTTATAACTCACTATACTCTATTTTTAAAGTAGAGAGACGAATTTCTGAACAGACCACTTTGACAGTGAAATCTCATTGGTTGAAAACAAGGCCAACAAGCTTTCAACCAATGAGATTTCACTGTCAAAGTGGTCTGTTCAGAAATTCGTCTCTCTACTTTAAAAATAGAGTATAGTGAGTTAAAAACATATAGTTCATAAAGTATAAGTTTTCAGTTCAAGGTCAAATTCGAAGCATATGATTCAAATCAGTACTGCGGAGTCAAATGAAGTCATGTATTCAGTCGCGGAAACAACCGTCTGTCATCATAAAATATAAATGTCATGTTTCGCAAACATTGTCAAAATTTCAGTTTTACTTGCAATATAACCAAAGAAAGCAAATACATAACCTACATGTCAAAATAATGAGTAAAGTGGGAACATGAATAGTTCAAAAGTATTGTTTCTTTTCTAGTTCTGTATAAATATTTTCAACACAAGGAAACTGTGCGGAAATTATTCTTTAATATTCGAACAAATTTTTTAAATGTTATTTATAATTATAAACTCACGATAATATTCGATCAAAAATTTATTTAAAAAGAAATATTTCAAGTCAGGTATCAATTGTGAAATGCATAGGTATTGAAAAGATCTTTAGGCCCGTATTCACAGAAAACGGAATAATGGTTCATTATGAAACGGTCGTTTTAATTATAATGGTCATTAAATGAAATAGCACATTCATAAACGTTAGAAAGAATTTTTTAACAGATCATTACGAAATTATTTGGGAAAAACATACTTCACTGTAATCAAATCACAGCAAATCGCAAAAATGGAGATGTCAAAACGTGTAAAAGGTAAATACTTTTCGGACAGAGAGATTTGTCTCTTGCTGGATATTGTAGAATCACATATCGGTGTTATTAAGAATAAAAGGACCGATGCCATCACCTCGAAGGGTAAAACAACAGCATGGAAAGAAATCACACGTAATTTAAATAGCTCTAATAGCGGTCCACATAGGACAATACAACAATTGAAAGTGTTCTATGATAATTTTAAACGAAGAAGTAGGAAAGAACAGGCGGATGATAAGGTGAATTGTCATTACTTAATAAATTTAATGTAGGCTAATCTGTACCTCACAGGTAGAGGGACGTTTAGAAAGACTAGGAGAAAATGGAGAACGTCTCCAAAGCATGTTGAAGAAGCATTTCGAATGTGATGCCAATAACTTTGACAGTGAATCATGCTATCACAAAAATATAGAGTCTGGTAAAGTTATATGTTTATATTTACGGTGTATTCAACTAGTTGTCATTGTAGATCCTCTATATATTGTAGTAGAAGCTGACAACGATGCTATCATTGAGTTAAGCGAATTAACCAGTATTAGTAAAGAAAATAATCCAAATTGTGGTAATAGTGAATATATATTTGCCAATATGAATAACATTGTTCATAATAGAAAAAAAAAATCAAATGAAGAACAAATTTATTTAAAAAGAAAGTACGAATTGGCCATTGAAGTTCAAGAACAACAACTTCGAAATGCACAATTGGATGAAAATATTCTTCAAGCAAAATTAAGGTGTGCCATTATAGAAGAAAAGATGCAAGCCAACAAATAAAAACCTCAAGAAATAGAACTGTGTAAATTGTCATCATGAATATGAATTTATTTATTTTATATGTTCCTTTTTTGAAACTTGTATTACAGTGCTACTAAAGAAATTACTGTTTTTTTTTTTTTAAATATTAACAAAATTATACAGTAAAAACTTCATTTATCACAGCTTGACGAACTCTTGTGTTGTCATTATGGTGATTAGGTATGGGAACCATTTCATATGCTTCTTGGGGTATTTCAACGGCAAGATCCATGTCTGG
This sequence comes from Melolontha melolontha, assembly GCA_935421215.2. NCBI lineage: Eukaryota > Metazoa > Arthropoda > Insecta > Coleoptera > Scarabaeidae > Melolontha > Melolontha melolontha. Next base: position 17,287,653 of record OW285236.1, read on the forward strand.
TACATCATCATTTAAACCAATAGCAATATTAAGTAATATCGCGCACGCTACTATAACAGGTAATATATTTTTTTCTTCAAACGTATTCCTACAGAGAAACAAGGAAATCTGCGTTTCCAGATGCCAAATGCACGTTCTATACAATTTCTTGTTTCAATATGTGCTTCATTGTACCTATTTTCTCTCTCATTTGCAGGGTTTTGTAAAGGAGTCGGTAAATAAGGTTTGCATGCATACCCTCCATCTCCTAGCAAATATGAATCAGGGAAATTTCCATTTTCAAATTCCACACTTAATAATGAATTATAAAAGATGGTACTATCATGGACCGATCCTCGCCATCGTGCTATAATATGCATAAATTTTAAGTTTGCGCTACAGATACATTGTACATTATATGAAAACCATCCCTTACGGTTTCGATACAGTTCAGCATATTCTCCTCCTATTGATTGTATTCGAATATGTGTAAAAGCCATAGCTCCAATTACATAAGGAAAGCCTCGAATCTGATAAAAAACATTTTGGATATCTCTTATCTCTTCTCTGGTTTGTGGCATTTTGATGTAAAACGGTCGCATTTGTGCAATTACCTGTGATACTCTGGTTACTATTCTGCTCACAGTGGGTTGGCTGATATTTAAATGATCACCTAAAATTTGCTGGAACTTCCGGATGCATAAAACCTCAGTGCAATTAAAATTTGATTTGTTGCACTAATAGCTTTGTCTTTGTGTCATTCTTTCCAGTTGTGGGCCAATAATATTAATTAACTCGTTAATTATAGCTTTATCAAAACGATATCGCATTTTAAATTCTATGTTATCAAACATATCCATGGGATTGTTTCGCTCTCTTATAAGTCTGGGCCTTGGCATAGCAACTAGAATTTCCTCCACAAATTCTATATCTGAATCTTCAGAAGATGACATGCTGAACTATGAAATTGGTATATTATGTTATGAATATATGTTATACTTTTATCTTTATATAAATTAAACAAACAGTAAACAGAAATCACTATTATCTACATTTATTATAAACATTTATATAGTCTACATTTAATATTTTATTCTTAAGAAAATAATGGTATAATAATACAATCCAAATCCATATTATCCTTTATTAGATGAAGATAATATTTAACAAACACATGAGGATTTTCTGATAACTACATTTGATAATTTTGCAGGTTAGTACACTACCGATAAAAAAAAATCCACCACCAGTAAGAAAAAAAACAAACTTCATTCAAATAAAACTTTGCCACGAGATCTTTATCATGTAATGTTTCGTTGAACCAGTGGCAGTAATTTCTTCGCTGCTATATATTATGTACATGCACACTACAAAATATAAATACAAAAATATTTTGTCAAAATAAGATAGTTACCTGCTTATTAATGTTTAGTGAACTTTTATGGAAGTAAACTTCCCTGTTTCATCCAAATAAAACCTCAAAAATATTACTTGTATTATTTCCAATATGTTATTTTTAATGTGAATGGAGTATATATTACAAAAATGAATGAAAACTAGTCAGTTTTTGATTCTGACTCAAAACTTGAGTCATTTACATTATTATTGGAGCAATCTCTGCCCTATCAAGAAATTGCTCTCGCTCATGCCATTTTTTATTTAAATTTTCCGTATGTCTAGCACAATTATACCAAGTAATTTCATCACACTGTTGCAAAGCTTCATTCCACATTTCTTTAACTCTTTCATCTGAATAACCATTTCTTCCAATATTTGAATTATAATAATTTTTAACTTTAGCCCAAATCATTTCAATTGCGTTGAAATCACAATGGTAGGGAGGTAACCTTAAAACTTCATGTCCACTTTCACATTATTTCACCTATAATAAATATCTTCTCTTCTTTATGATATTTTACTAATTGAATTAACTCGTTTTTAGACATTACAGGTGAATAGCTTCTATCTTTTTTTCTCAACCATTCCATAATTTCTGTTTTTTTTTGAGGAGGTATTCGGTTGTTTATTTTGAATAGCACTATGATAAGGAGCATTATCCATTATTATTAGTGATGGTACTTCAAGATTTGGTATAAGCGGATGATTTACCCATTGTTTAAAGGAGTCACCATTCATTTCTCCATGGTAATCACCAGTGATTGCTTTTGATGGAAAAATCTGACTAGCTCCTTTAATGAAGCCATTTTCTGTGCCAGCATGAATAATTATAAACCGTTTACCATCATAGCCTTCGGGTTTCCTAACACTTTTTATATTATCATTTTGCCAGGATTTCATTCTATTCCCTTTTGAAAAAATCCAAGTTTCATCAAGGAACACGACCTGACGTAAAGTTGAATTTAAGTTATTCATATATTCCCTTAAAAACACATTTCTCATGCAGACTATATTTAATTTCTCTGTGAGTGCTCTTCTGTTACATTCTTTCTTGTATTTAAAACCAATATCTTTAAGCAATATTGCTAAAGAAGTTGTACTCGTATGAATAAATTCTTTCGTTGCCAAAACATTTGTTAGAGTTTTTAAGGTAAGATGTTTTTCTGAAAAATTTGAACATGTAATAAATGTTTACAATATATTAAACACATACTTTCTTTATACATGTCATAAACAGTATTTCGAATTTCCATTTTCGTTGCTTCTGGTAAATCCTTAGTTTTTGGCTTCCTACAAGACCTGTTTTTGCCAGGAGATGATAAGACTGGATTCTGAACGCTACGATGTTTAATAGTGTAGATCGTTCTACTAGAAATATTAAGGGCTTGTGCTACCCTCTAAAATAAAACTAATTTTATAACTGCCTTATGTGATTATGTGAATTACCTCATGAACACGATCGATGGACATAACTGGCCCACCATTCTCTTTTTCTCGTTCAAAATAGGCTGTAAGATTTAATACAAGCTGTTGAGCTTGAGGACCAAGAGGCTTACCAGGCATCTAAGAAATATTCTGTCAAATAAATAGGTTAGAAATGTCAAAGTGATAATCAAACAATTTCGTACTTATTGCCACTAATTGATATTATTATTTATTACCAGTATTGTTCTCAAAAGAACAGATTTTGTAATTTTTTGATGACAAACGAGATATTCAAATTAGATTATTTAACCAAGAAGTCAGAATACCGGAAACAAAGTCAATAAACAGTATTAAAATAATTTCACAGCAATCCGAATATCATAAGACTATCTCCTAGACAACCTATCCCTTTTTATTTAATATAATATTTCAAAGACGTACGTCTTAACTTAAAATGACAAACGTGTGTAGTATTACAGCGCGTATTCATGTGTGTTAGAAAGAGATAAAGTACAATTTGCGGTTCCCACTTGGCCAGTACGAACTGAAAACTTATACTTTATGAACTGTAATTTATCTCACTAGTGAGATAAAACATTCAAACTGCTATAGTATTAACACATTTATATTAATTCTAAAGGGTAAACAATAGCAACTAATTAACATTGTGTCAGGTATCGAAACATACAAGTATCCTCCTTTATCTTCTATATCGTCAACTTTCAGCTTAGTTATTTCATCACAACGACACGCACCTGATATACCCATTATTAAGGCAACCTGCATAGAATACACGAACGAATATTGAATAAATACTTTGAATTAAATATAAGAAATTAAATAATACCTTCATCATCAAATATTTATTGTTAGGAGCCTCATTCAGAAACTTCTCTATATGTAGCCTCTCCAAGATTTTCGCCTTTTTGGACTTGTGGGTTCTTGCCTCACTCTTCAAATAGGAAATCAGTTTTCCGTATTTCGATATGTCACTATTCATATACACTTTCAAAGTACTTCTTAACATGGAATACTTCGTCCACAATGAAGAAGGTGCTATTTTCCTTCTATAAATATGGAAATACGCCAGCATAACTTCTTCGTTAATTCCAGTGACACTTTGCTGTTTTCTCCATTCTTCAAAATGACGAAATTCTTTGTCGTAATTATCCTTCGATTTTTTTGGCAGTAATTTATAACATGCTGCTTGAGCTTCTTTCTTAACTTCTAGCGGAATGAAAACAGCCTCTTGCAACTCTTCCATTACCATCAACTTTTAACTGCAGTATTATTAATCAATCACTAATTTTGTTTGCTTGTTGATTTGCATTATTTATTCTCCATAGTAACTGCGTTACTGTATATGAACTTTTTGCATTAGTCGTTTATAATTTAAATTTGACATGGAACGTCAAATGTATAAAACATTAAAAGCCATTTTGAACGGATCTTAAGAGGTGTTGGATAAAGTTTTGTATTGCACACGTGTGTTAATTACAAATAAGTCACTTGAGAAAAGTAGCTCACTCGTCCTAGCGGACTTGAGAGTTAAACATTTTCTCACGTGACTTTTGTAACATAACACACTTGTACAATAAATAACTATAATTATTTAATATGCATTAGCCCTCAAAATTAACACACCACTTGCACATTTAACAATTTTTTGAAATGAATCAAAACAATCGTAATTTTTTGAAGTAAGAGGACAAGTATGGCTAGTAAGACGCATATTCCAGTACAAACATCTTTATTTCTATTATTAATTTGATACAAAAGTATCAAAATGTATGTTTCAAATTATTTTGATATTAATTTGACTTAAATAAGAAACAAAAACCATAGGGTGCACAAATTTACAATTTATTAACGATTAAAGAGGTTCATCTTCTGAATTTCTATTTTGTAGAATTTTATTTAGTACGGTGTATTTCCACCTCTGCTTCTAATTACGGCATTACAACATCTTTGCATACTCATAATTAATCCATCAATGTCTTCTTGTTGCATTTGGAGACTTCTTGCCGTAGTGAATCGTTCACGAACGGCTCGCAACAATACAAACGATCCTCCAGAGCATTGGTAGCACGTTTTCTGCCTTGCTCTTGCCTTCTTCTGTGATCATTGGTTTCGTTAAAACGATGCAGCCCTCTAGAAATAGTCGTATGAGCCACTCCAAATCTTCTCCACAGAAAGCGGTGGGAATATCCTTCACCAGATAAAGCAACAATTTGTACACACTCATCTCGTGTCAAATTACGTGCACCGCGCTCCTTGTCTCGTATTCGCACTCCATTCATTTATTATCCTTTTGTTTCAGATGCATTGCTTTTATGTGTCTTTCTAAATTTAACTTATAATGTGTCTTGAATTCACACTCCATGCATTTAGATCCTTTTGTTTCAGATGTATTGCTTTTATGTGTTTTTCTAAGTCTGACTTGCGACTCGTATTCGCACTCCATGCATTTTGTTACGTGTAGAAAATCACTCTGCGTTCTGCTAGTAAATTTTTAATCCATTTACTTCAATTTTAAGCTCTTCAAGTCAACTTGGTCCGCTTATTTTTCAACATGTACGTTTTATTCTATTTTATTTCATTATATTGTTAATTATCGTACAGCTTACGCTTATCCAAACCTGGATATTTTCATTTAATTTTCTTTCGTTCAAATTATTTGGGATGTCTATGTACATATTCAACCGGCTCCCATCTTGAAAATTTTTCCGCTTAGTCATACACGCCGTAATTCGCTTTATCTCGTATTTTGCAACTCCGTTACCCACTCTTATGTTGTGGTAATTTTTATTTTGAATTTTAAGACCGTCTAGACGCATTTTCCTTTTTGATTAGTCTTGTTTTACTAATTTAATTTGCCATTTATTAATTCTTTCGTTGGAAGCGCCCTCTTTCCGTCATTTTGGTTTCTTCCATTTACAGAGATCTGTACGTTGGAGGTAATCGTTTGAAATGTAATTGCCGGCTTCTGCTAATTAATTAACGAAATGTGATCTGTTAGACTCTTATAACGATCTTCAATCGTGTATGAGGTTTTGAGAAATTATTTTCCTTCGTTTATGTTTCCGAACATTTTGGGGGACGTACGTCCGCCTTTGGTTGTAACACGATGTACTTTTCCGGCATTTTTCACTTGTTCTTAAGTCATCAATGCGCTAGCTTGTATTTTTTCTGTGCAAAGAAGCATTTCTGCGGTAAGAATTATTTTTATCTTTTGAAACTTTACTTATTTCGTATTTTCTTCTTTAGGATTGTTTGATAATTAGTGCTAAGATTCCGAGTGATTAGCAACTAATATCGAAACTGATAAAGTTTTATCGAATTTTTTTTTCCACGTGGCTATCTACGGCCATTTTGGACCGAGAATTTTTGGTTGGAGAACAGACTCTTCCGAATGTACTTCTGGAAGAATTGACTAGAAGGAAAGACTTCAGGAGGACTAGGCTCCCTTATTTTTTACAAGCTAAATGTAGCAATAATTTTGTGACTTCAGGAGGGTTTTGTTGCCAAGATTTTCTCTAATAATTATAATCTTCGTTAGTGTGATACTTTAATCCATTTAAAATCTTTTCAGATCTCCAGAGAGGGGCTTCACCCTTCCCTGTATTATTCTGGTGTTTAACCTAACTCATTTAGTAGTCAGATAATGGGCTTCACCCACCAACTTTGATCGAAAGGTAATAGAACGTTAATAATCATTTTATTTATATTAAATAAAAGGTTGACTGACTTGTCTAGCAACCGTAGCAATTATCTATATTATTCACGAGGCTCAGTACCTTCAGTAGAGCTTCTGTCTAATAATTGGGGTTACGTCAAGACCTAATTTAAGATTAATTAATCTGTAAACGTTTATGTAAGGAACCACTGTGTGAATTCATTCTTGTGTTCTAATTTATTTCTGATTTGTTAAATTGACGTATTAGTATTTAGTTGTTCATTTAATAATCACCTGTGTATACAGGGTGGTGCTAACTTAACAGGTGTACCTGTGCTTTAGTTATTTAACGTACACCTTAGGCTTATTTGAAGCGTTTTCTCTGTTAATTTATCTGTAGATAATTATTTATTTTGTAGATATACCCGGTGGCTAATTAATTTGTGGGGTATAAACTTATTGTTTTAAGCCACTTTGTTTTCTCTTGTCATATTATACACTTTATACAGAGAGGCTTAACCTCGTCTGTTGAACGTAATTGAATATTTTATTACCTTTCTCTCTATTTGATTTGCTTAATCAATTTTTCTATATTCAGTATTTCACGGATTCAAGTTAGACTTGTTTTAAAATTTAAGCTACTTTTGTTAGATCTAAAATTGTTGGTATTATTTGTTTTTGAACCTGATCTGATACATATGTAAAGGGGTGGTTAACTTAATTTGTCGATTGACCATTTTTTTTTAATACCTTTATATAGGTTACTGCGTTGTACGAGGATTGTTGAGAATTTATTTGTTGTTATTAAAGTTTATAGTTGAATTTAATTTTCGTGTTTGATTTCTTTCCCTACTGGTGTTGGGGAGAGCACAGATTCACGTTTTGGACAGCAGCTGGATGGGGGGAATACAACTCCCTCTTGTGTCTGAGGCCACCTAAGTTCCACCCGCATCCGTATATACGGGGTGCGCCTTGCCGTGGACTTCTATGCGGTGGCGCCTTTTAACATCGTGCGATCTTTGGTCCCACACGCTCTCCAAACCATTGAGCTAGTCGGCGGGGTAATTCTTCGGAGCGTCTACCTTCAGGTGGGTCAGACCGAGAGAGGGGGGTATTCGCTGAACATCGAGCGTCAGCCTTGTTGCAAGCGTGCCTGCTACTATTTGGATCGCGTAGGTAGCAATTTATAATCCTTTTGTTTCAGATGTATTGCTTTTAAATTAATAATCGACGGAGATACTTGTTGAAACTTCATTATATAGATATAATAAAACACAGTTGCATAGTTTCAAAATAATATATATAATGTTAGTACACTACATATGTTTCACCACACTGTGGCTTCATCAGGTGGATGAATATACTAATTCAAAATATCAATTAGATCTTATATATATCAATACAAAGTACAGAACTAATCTCATTCTAAGAGGGGGGTGGACATGTATGAGTTTTAAGTTAAGTAGGGGGGAGTTATTTATGTCTAGTTGGTCATTTAAAATTATACCTAATTTATTATATTTGTTAATTTCTAAACTTTCTAACATATTAAGTTTTTTACTTTTATCTAGAACATGCAAAGTTTTAAAATTAGTGTTGAATTTGTGATTATATTCTAGGCAATGATTGGCGAAAGTTGAGTCTGTCTTCTTGTCTCTGTGGCTTCTTTCATGTTCTTTCATTCTAATATCAAATGTCCCTCCTGTTTGTCCGACATACACTTTTTTACAATCTTCGCATGTCAACTTGTAAACCCCTGAGTTTAATCTATTGTCCGTTTTATCTTTGTTGTTTTTTATAGCGTTTTGTAAGGAATTGTTGGTTTTGAATGAAATGGTCTCTTCTTTACTTGTTTTTATTAAGTTTCCTACTTTGTTTGAAATTGTACCGATGTATGTGATAGAATTATAACTAAATGTTCTATTGTTTTTTACTGTGGGGTAAATTGAAGATATCGTTTTAGATTTCTGTAGTTTTTTTAGAATATTATTAATTAAATTTATGGTGAAACCGTTATTTAGCGCTATAACGTGTATTCTATTTAATTCTATATCGAAGTTTTCTTTACTCAACGGGACGTTAATTAGTCTGTGAAGCATTGATTGATAAGCAGATAATTTGTGTGTAATGGGGTGAAACGAATGTGCGTGTATAGTTGTGTCTGTATGTGTAGGCTTGTGGTAGATAGAAAATTCATGTTTTTTAGTTATGTGTGTTATAGTGAGGTCTAGAAAGTTTATGGATTTATTTTCTTCTATTTCAATGGTAAATTTGATGTTTGGGTGAATAGTGTTAATGTAATTATGTAAAGATTTTAATCACAAATTCAACACTAATTTTAAAACTTTGCATGTTCTAGATAAAAGTAAAAAACTTAATATGTTAGAAAGTTTAGAAATTAACAAATATAATAAATTAGGTATAATTTTAAATGACCAACTAGACATAAATAACTCCCCCCTACTAAACTTAAAACTCATACATGTCCACCCCCTCTTAGAATGAGATTAGTTCTGTACTTTGTATTGATATATATAAGATCTAATTGATATTTTGAATTAGTATATTCATCCACCTGATGAAGCCACAGTGTGGTGAAACATATGTAGTGTACTAACATTATATATATTATTTTGAAACTATACAACTGTGTTTTATTATATCTGTATTGCTTTTATATGATTTTCTAAATTTGACATGCAACTTGCCCCGTATTCGCACTCCATGCATTTATGATCCTTTTGTTTCAGATGTTTTGCTTTAATGTGTTTTTCTAAATTTGACCTGAAATTTGTCTTGAATTCACACTCCATGCATTTATAATCCTTTTGTTTCAGATGTTTTGCTTTAATGTGTTTTTCTAAATTTGACTTGAAATTTGTCTTGAATTCACACTCCTTGCATTTATAGTCCTTTTGTTTCAGATGTATTCCTTTTATGTGACTTTCTAAACTTGACTTGATATTTGTCTTAAATTCACACTCCATGCATTTATAATCCTTTTGTTTCAGATGTTTTGCTTTAATGTGTTTTTCTAAATTTGACCTGAAATTTGTCTTGAATTCACACTCCATGCATTTATAGTCCTTTTGTTTCAGATGTATTCCTTTTATGTGACTTTCTAAACTTGACTTGATATTTGTCTTAAATTCACACTCCATGCATTTATAATCCTTTTGGTTCAGATGTTTTGCTTTAATGTGTTTTTCTAAATTTGACTTGAAATTTGTCTTGAATTCACACTCCTTGCATTTATAGTCCTTTTGTTTCAGATGTATTCCTTTTATGTGACTTTCTAAACTTGACTTGATATTTGTCTTAAATTCACACTCCATGCATTTATAATCCTTTTGTTTCAGATGTATTGCTTTTATATGATTTTCTAAATATGACTTGCAACTTGCCTCGTATTCGCACTCCATGCATTTATGATCCTTTTGTTTCAGATGTTTTGCTTTAATGTGTTTTTCTAAATTTGACCTGAAATTTGTCTTGAATTCACACTCCTTGCATTTATAGTCCTTTTGTTTCAGATGTATTCCTTTTATGTGACTTTCTAAACTTGACTTGAAATTTGTCTTAAATTCACACTCCATGCATTTATAATCCTTTTGTTTCAGATGTTTTGCTTTAATGTGTTTTTCTAAATTTGACCTGAAATTTGTCTTGAATTCACACTCCTTGCATTTATAGTCCTTTCGTTTCAGATGTATTCCTTTTATGTGACTTTCTAAACTTGACTTGAAATTTGTCTTAAATTCACACTCCATGCATTTATAATCCTTTTGTTTCAGATGTTTTGCTTTAATGTGTTTTTCTAAATTTGACCTGAAATTTGTCTTGAATTCACACTCCTTGCATTTATAGTCCTTTCGTTTCAGATGTATTCCTTTTATGTGACTTTCTAAACTTGACTTGAAATTTGTCTTAAATTCACACTCCATGCATTTATAATCCTTTTGTTTCAGATGTACTGATTTTATGTGTGTTTCTAAATTTGACTTGTAACTTGTCTCGTATCCGCACTCCATGCATTTATAATCATTTTGTTTTAGATGTTTTGTCTTTATATGACTTTCTAAGTCTGACTTGCGACTTGCCTCGTATTCGCACTCCATGCATTTATAATCCTTTTGTTTCAGATGCATTGCTTTTATGTGATTTTCTAAATTTGACTTGTAACTTGTCTCGTATCCGCACTCCATGCAGTTATAATCATTTTGTTTTAGATGTTTTGTCTTTATATGACTTTCTAAGTCTGACTTGCGACTTGCCTCGTATTCGCACTCCATGCATTTATAATCTTTTTGTTTTAGATGTTTTGTCTTTATATGACTTTCTAAATGAGACTTGCGACTTGTCTCGTATTTGCACTCCATGCATTTATAATCCTTTTGTTTCAGATGTATTGCCTTTATGTGATTTTCTAAGTCTGACTTGCGACTTGCCTCGTATTCGCACTCCATGCATTTATAATCCTTTTGTTTCAGATGTATTGCTTTTATGTGTTTTTCTAAATTTGACTTGTAACTTGTCTCGTATCCGCACTCCATGCATTTATAATCCTTTTGTTTCAGATGTATTGCTTTTATGTGATTTTCTAAGTCTGACTTGCGACTTGCCTCGTATTCGCACTCCATGCATTTATGATCCTTTTGTTTCAGATGTATTGCTTTTATGTGTTTTTCTAAATTTGACTTGTAACTTGCCTCGTATTCGCACTCCATGCATTTATAATCCTTTTGTTTCAGATGTATTGTTTTCATGTGTCTTTTTAAAAGCGACTTGCGACTTGTCTTGAATTCACACTCCACGCATTTATAAACCTTTTGATTCGGATGTTTTGCTTTTACGTGTCTTTTTAAATCCGACTTGACACTTGTCTCGAATTCACACACCATGCATTTATAATTACATTCCGTGAGATGTTTTATTTCCATATGCGTTTTTAAATAAATGCTGTAATATGTCTTAAACTCGCAATTTGCGCACTTATATTTGCTTCTTTTTAGACGTTTTACTTTTGCAAGTAGTCTTAGGGAGCATTTGTCCCCTGTTTCAAGCTTGCATTTCGCGCATTGACAATACGTGCCACCACGATGTTGTGAGTGTCGAGATTTCTCCTTAATATTTTTAATAGTAACTTTGAAAGAGTCACACGTAAAGTATTTTTGTACATCTCTTCCTGCAATGCCACCATGAATTTTTACCATTTGCGTCTCAAGAGATTTCCTCGCCTTGTATCTTCTGCGACAAATTCCACATTTGTACATTTTCACCTCGTAATGCTCGTTAGTGTGGTGCCTAAAGTCGGCGTTGTACATTGTTCTGAACTTGCATTGCGTACATTTGTACATTCTACGCGTCCATCTTTTAACTTTGCTTCGTAGGGAGGAACGCTTTACTTCTAATTCGTGAAACTCCGGTGCAGGAGGTACGCTGTATCTGAAAACAAATGAATCCAAATTAATTTAAAATCCTTTCACTACAATAACATGATCAAACGTTCTTTTTATTCCAACTGCAACTAATATAAAAAAAAAAAAACCTTATATGCATTAGAGCAGGGGTCGGCGACCTTTTTCGGACGGCGGGCCATTTTCAATATAAAATTTTTTATGCGGGCCGCACATTCAAATGTAACTTAAATAGTGCTTTTATATAATATACGAGTATAAATATTATTAAAAATAAATATAGAAAAAAATTATTTTTTATTGACATGCTATAATAACAATAATGTCAGAGAACAAAAATTTTACAATTCTTAAAAGGGAAAAAAGAGAAAATACAATTCCAATTACATATTGCTATGAACTGTGGATTTTATATTTACTATACCACCGTTCACGACAAATCTATCCAACTAGGATATTCAGTCGGTTTATTTCCAAAAAAATGGGACTGCTTTCCTCTCAGGGTTCCAATCGGAAACGTGGTTGACTATTCTACAAAATTTTTAAGGCGCCAGTAAAAGAGTATTGACAAATGTTATAATTATATCTTTAAGTTACTTATAAAACTCGTAATGAAAGGATGATTAAATTAAAGATCACAATATAAATTTAAAATGAAAATTTAATACAAAATCAAAAAAAAAGAAAAAAACAATCTTTATAGAGTATAAAGATCAATATTGTATCATTAAACAATATTTTAAAAGGTAAAAATAACGCACGGAAATGACAGCTACGTGCATTCAAAAACCCTTAGTGAATACCGAACAACTTAAAAATAAACTAAATCACAAAGAATATTTCTAATTTCTCCTCAGAGAACAATATAAATAAACAAACTTGACAGCTCGAACAAAACTCTAAAAACATGCGCACTTACATGTCCAAGAAAAAATGCCCTTGAAATCTCAACGTATAAAATTTTGCATTTACTGTTTTTTACTTAGAAATGTTAAAAATCCTCTTTGTTATCTAAATCAATTAACTAAGACTAAATCTCAATACAATAATATTAAATACAAGTGAAATACAATATTCACCTCTTTTAAATATAAGATATCTTTTAAAAAATATGTATATTTTTACTTACATAAAAAACAATGTGAGACACATTAACGAGAATCGTTATTAAATTAAAAATTCAAAATTACGAGACTAACAAACTCGTAAAATATATACGGGAAATTGAAATACAATCACATCAACTAATTAAATCAAAACTCGAATTTACAATAGATAATTATCTATCTTAAATAAAAATGCACGCTCTCGTCAACAGTTAACTTGTGTCTGTCTAGTCCACATGAAGCACGTAGGCTTCGCATAAAAAAATACATACGGATATACACAGATATCCAAAATAATATTACATTCATTTTTAAATAAATTTTTACTATTTATTGGGGAAAAATCCATAGCAATATGTATAAATATGTAAATATAAAATATATAAAATATTAAGGAAAATAGTTTATCTTTCATTTTATTCATTCATTAAAATTCAATGCGCTTTTTGTTCTTGAATATTGTTTGATAATTCATTTAAGTCCGGTTGTGTTTGGGATACTGAGATCCTCAACAAGTTTTGTAAATTTTCATCCGTCAACCTCGTTCTATATTTTGTTTTTATGAAATTCATTCTTGAAAATGTTTGTTCGCATAAATAGGTGCTTGAAAAAATACAAATCATTGATTTTGCAAAATTTCTTAAATTGGGAAATTTATTTTCTGGTAGATTTGAATAAAATGCAATTAAATTATTTTCATCAAAATTATATTTATATACATTGTTAGATTGCAAATCAATTAACTCTAGTTGTAAATTTATGCTTTTACAATATCAAATTTTAAAGGATTTTCAAATATTAATATGTCCATTTCTTTTGCATAAAAATTTTGAAACCGATGACGAAAATTTTCATCTAGTACTTTTAGTGACTCAATAAAAATATTCGAAGGACACTGTTTGTCGTTTTTGGTTAAAAACGATTGCAAAGTAGGAAAATGACAATAATAATTATTCTTTTCAAGTTGAGAAATAAACAATTTTATTCTAAGCTGGAAACTTTTGATTTCTGTAAATAGCTCGTTGATTAACTTTCCTTTGCCTTGTAGTGTTATATTTAATTTATTGAGGTAAGTTGTAATGTCCACAAGAAAAGCTAACTCGCTTATCCATTTAAAATTCGATAATTCTGGTATATTATTTTCTTTTTCAGTCAAAAACATTTCAATCTCGTCTATCAACTCGAAAAATCTTTTTAAAACTTTCCCACGGCTGAGCCATCTTACTTCAGAAAAATAAATGATATCTTCATATTCTGCGTCAATTTCATTTAAGAAATTCCGGAATGTTCGATGGTTAATACCGTTCTTGCGAATATAATTGATGGACTTTACTACAATATTCATAACATTTTTCAAATTTACAACTTCTGCGCAAAGTGCATGTTGATGGATAATACAATGAAGTTGTAGAGGAGGCTGTGTAATATTTAATTCTTTCAATTTTTTATTAATCATGCCTACCAAACCAGTATTGTGACCCGTCATGTTCTTTGCACCGTCATTTGTCACATTTTTTAATTTTTCCCACTTGAGATCGTACATATTGAAAACATCTAGTAGTTGCAAAAATATATCTTCACCTCTTGTATTCCCATGGAGGCTTTTTAATGCAGCAAGTTCTTCTGTTACACAAAACTGTTTATCAATTCCACGGATAAAAATCAACAATTGAGCGGTGCTAGTTATATCGTTGCTTTCATCAAGTGCTAGTGAAAAATACTTAAATTGTGAAGAATTTTCTTTTAATTTATTAAACATATTAGTTGATATATTTTCAATACGTCGAACTACTGTACGTGCAGACAAACTAATATCTTCAAATTTTTTAATTTTTTACGGACAAATTTCGTTCAGCAGCCAAAATACATCTTTTAATGAACTCTCCATCCGTAAATGGTTTGTTATGTTCAGCAATTAATTTCGAAATATGTAAGGACGTTTTGACCAATGCTGAACTTTGCTCCTTACATTTTTTAAAAACGTTTTGTTGTGCTTCTAATGATTTTTGTAAAGAATCAATTTTATTTTGTCTGAATTGAGATTCAAATTTATCATATTCACTTTTGTGTTTCGTGTCGTAGTGGCGACGCAAATTAAATTCTTTGAATACGCTTATAGATTCTTTTCAAATTAAGCATAGTGCTTTATTGTAATTATTAATAAAGAAATAATCAAAAGTCCACTTTTCATTAAATTCGCGGCTTTCCTCATTAATTTTTCTTTTCTTTGGTATTTTATTCATTTTTCCTACGATAAAATATGAATTATTTTACCAATAAATTAAAAATAACATGTATTTCTCATTACCTATTGTAGTGAAACGTCATACGGTTGTCAATATGAACGTATTTATGTGCAAAATGCACATATGAACATACAGTAGCAAACTGGCGAAATGAAAGAATGCTACACTTGCTAAGCGAGCCGTCGTATTCGCTGGGGAGTGGGGATTAATCTTACGCAGTAAAATAGGTTGCACGCAATGCTTCTGTTAGCGCGCATTTTTGTCACCGGCCACATTTCGGCACGCTCACACTCTAAGTTTGTTGATTTTTCCTAACATTTATATTGGTGCTTTGGCGGGCCGCGCAAAAAGTTGCAAAGGGCCGCAGGTTGCCGACCCCTGCATTAGAGCATTTAATGAGAGCAAGTGACCAATGGGGAACAACACAACTTTTTATTTTTTGTTAAAAACTATATTATCTTAAACTACATATCAAAATATAATTATACACAAAATTTTACGGTTTAAAACCTATTACTTTTTAAAAAATAAAACAAATAAAATCTCGTGACGTCACAAGGCTCTCGTACGCTAAAATCACTATGTGACAACACCGTCGTCATACTTAAGCTGGATTTATAAACTTGCCGTTGGCGTACCGCACCGTAGCGTTGCAGTTCGCTCAAGTTAAAAAGCGTTGAAGTAAACGTGTATAATTATAAAGAACGTTCGTTGGAGTTGTGACGCCCAAATTCCGTTCGCTGCCGTTCGCCACCGTTCAGACTTGACCAACTTTTATCTTTTTCCGTTGCAGTCCGCAGCAGTTCGTTAACATTGGTGTATGAACCAATGAAATTGTGCAATTTGGAGTTTGCGCAACGCACTTGGTTTTGTTTACAAACAGAAACAGCGTCAGTATTGGGAGTTTAGTGATTTTATCGTAAAATTTGGTGATTTTTTAAGCCATCAACGACAAATTTAGTGATAATTTTTTGTCAGTGATTTTGTTGGAAACTTGTTTGTTGACTCTGTGGTGGTGCCATCTACACCTATAATATCATAACTTATCTTGAGTAGGGCCTTAATTGCATGACTTTGTCAGGTTGCTATTAAGGCTCTACGCTATACCCGGCAATCCCACACTGAAATGAGTGTATTTTTCCGGCCTTTTTTTGGCTTCAAATTAAAAGTTGAAAGACCGCTCGATGTATGTATGACCATCTATCAATAAAAACTAGGTAGGTATTTACGTTTTTTTCAAAATTTTTGTACGGTTTGACTTTTATCGGTAAGAAACAGAAAATCTATCCGGACAAATTGAGAGATAACCAGGCCAGCTAATGTAGTTATGAAATGTTTGTGTTGTAGGTATTTATAATATCTAGGTAGCTATACAGCCCGTTTTTGTCTAGATGTAATTGTTGTTTAGTTATCAATAAAAATAAAAGTCAAAAACAGGAAACCCGATACTCAAGGTCCCCGAAAATATGCAGCCCACATTACAGCACACGTAGGTACCAAGACGTCCTGCTGAGAGGGTCAAAGGATTATGTAAATTGGCTCCACAGGCTTCTACCTATAACAATATTAACTTATCAACCAATAAATCGGCGTAAATATTGAAATAAATGCTGCAACTGGTTCAATGGCTAATTAAATTACATTTGATTGAGTTTTAAGAGAATTTTGATCAATAATAATCACCGCAAATTAAGTGCGGATCGGAGACTAAACATCAAAGATGAATTTTCTAGTCATTTATATGTTAACAAACTAATTTGCAGCCAATAAATTACTGTATTTACATAAGTAAATAGTTTGTATTTAAAAAAAATTAGAATAAAAAATAATTAGAGATCTTTTTTCATAATACTTCTTATAGATTGATCTCTATGATACCTCGCGTCAATTATTTCTGGAAGCATTGCATTCATATAAAATTTTTCCAGATGTTCAATCATATGATGATTCCAGAAATCATCATTTCGTTCTATTACTATATATTTCAAATCGTGTTTAGTATAAACTACGAAATAACATTTCTCTCTTTTGGTGATGTGGAGTTGTCCCTGCACTTGATACATACAATTATCAAAAGGTTTTAGCAAAATTTTGTTACTATCATTTGCATCTAAGGTGCAATAATTAATTAATTTTTCGTTAATGGCTTCATGTATTAATTTATCACGCGCTGAATAAGGACATTTTATTTCGACAATAGAATCGAATCCAATTAATCCGTCTGGAGTGGCACCTAAAAATTTTTTCTTCTCGTCAATTAACAAACCGCATGCCTCAACTTTCAAATTTGTAATTTCCATAAATTTTTGCTTGGCCCTTTCTTCATTATCTATGCCATACTGTAGAGAATGTGGTAGTTTTTTATTATTGAATCTATTAGTATACAGCATATGTTTTATTGTACTAGCCGTGTCTATTTTTTCTCTCATTTTACAAATCTTGCCAAAGTTACTTGCCGTTAATCTTATCTGTCTCTCTTTTTCCCATTCGTTGTTATGTCTCTGATTCACCGTCCTAATTTGAATATTATGACAATCAGATAACAATTCATCAAGAAATTGTTTTCTCTTGCTTTCGTATTCCGGAATAGGCATGTCAGGTACCACGATTTTGCACCCTCCGTAATCCGAATCAGCACTTTGAATTCGAATTTTATTTTTTTTGCTATTCTTTTTTATTGCTTGATTTAGTTTAAGATTTTTGAATTTTTCCAAATATACACCGTTAAAATTATCCCCATTAGTTTTCTTAACAAATGTATATACAAATGTCTCTTTATTATTATAATTTATGGCTGCCGCAAAACATCTCCCTTGGTACGAGCCTCCCAGCGAAAAATTTATTCTTTTTCCTCCCACGAATTTATTCACAACAGAATTGAAGGATTCTACGGCGTTATTGTCTACGTCATAAAGTAAACTGGAGGATAAATTGGCTACTCTATTCAAAGACTGAAAAAAGATATCATATAGAGCACTGCTTTTGAAATGTTTGTAATCAATAGTATTTGAATTGTTACCATTGTTACCATCTTTACTACAAAAATAGCTAGCACAGTTACTATGTTCTCCAAATATGTGGGCAGGTCCATTGAGAATATCATTTTTTAAGTTTTCAATTTTTTGTTGAAAAGAAACATTTTCATTTTTGCGGTACTTTATGGCACTAACTACAGCTGTTCTAAATTTAAGAATATTCTGCCGAAAAAAATTTCGTATACACATATCTGATCGAGGAGTTTTTGAAATTTCTCGTATTTTCGTACAGAAACACATGATTTCGACACTCAATTTTTTCAATAAAATATGTTGGTCCGTAAGGTTTTGCTGTTTGAATTTTTTTATATACACTACTATCCCCATTACCAATAATTGTTTTATATCGCAAATTATGCATTTCTATTGACATTCTAAACCCATCTAGAATAATAGCTGCTTCCATAGAAGTTGAAGAACTGTTCCAGTTTTGAAAACATTTATGAGACGGAACATTTTTTTTATCCTTATTTTTACAAAATTTGCACATTTTATTTTTTACTCCTACGTACAAAACTTTTTTACTTCTGGTCCCAATTACGCATCCAACGCCCGAGAGAGCGTTATAATTAGACTTGTAACTTCGTTTTGACCAAGCTCCATCCACTGTTACAGTTATAAAAGGTATTCCGTCGCTATCAATTTCTCCTGCTTCAATTGCCAACTTACGTTCTTCCTTTCCTGCAGCTAGCATTTCTTTTAATGCTAACTCCTCTGTATTTTTTAGCACTTTTCTTTCTATGTGCGCATACGTTGCTGAAGACATTTGAGGAATGTCTAAAGCTGCGGAAAATTCTGTTAATTGTGAATGACCCGCCCCTATTGCAACATTTCCACACACCGCTGCTTCATTTACTCCACATTTTTTATTTTCATTTTCAGTACTGAATGTATCGGTTATTCCACACATGTTGCATTTATACGTAAAAACACTTTTAAAACCAAAATGTTTTTCCGCTTTTATTTCTACATTTTGAAAAGCACAGCCAAACATATCATGTCGTATTCCTTTTAGAACAGTAAACAGATGATTTATATCAACAATCCTACGTCCAGCAAGAGTAAAATTTGCAATATTGTTTAAATTTTCTGTTTCAATAAAAACCTCATCTGATATATCCGAATCAAAACTGTCGTCGCGTGCCGAATTTGTCTCAGTGAAAACAATTTCATTATCTACAATATTATCACGTTGAGACACTATTCGATTTTTTATCCGAATTTGTTTCATCAACTGTTTTCTACTTTTCCGTTTTGCAGCGGTTGTCAATCTTTTTTGGGAGTGAAGTCCCATTGTTGTTTATATTTCAAAATTACAACGGTCACCAACACTAATATCATATCGTCATATCTTTATCGAATTATATACATTTTTCCAAGTAACCAGGTGATTAACTTTAAATGACTAAGAAGGATTAGAAAGCCAGGTAATGCCGTAACCACTTTTAGAGGAAAACAAGTTAATACATTTGTTTGTCTTTTACTTTACACAAGCATGTAAGTATTTCAATTAGGTATGTATGGGTAAAATTGTGTAGCTTTACTACACTACTTATTTTATATTAGAACCTATTAAGTTACATTTGTTATAATAATACATCTATTCTTTATCTACGATTCAAAAAATTTTAGGCGGAAATACACAGATCATCTATCTGCTGAAAACAAGGCATAAATAAATCCCAAGTAGCTGATGTGTCAATAATCAAATTTGTTTGCTAATTTACATAATCCTTCGACTCTCTCAGCAGGGCGTCTTGGTACCTAGCTGTAATGTGGGTTGCATATTTCTGAAATCGTAATTTTTCGGGCACTAAAGTAGACCCTTAAGTCGTATATATCGCATATATCATATTTTGTATTAGCTATGCTAAGCCTGCCTTTTTCAAATGCAGAAGTAGAAAGAGCGTTTTCTGTAGTAAATATTGTCAAAGACAAATTAAGAAATAAGTTAGCAATAAAGATGGCTGATTCGATTTTAAGATTGACATACCAAATGAATAACGGTTGTCAAAATTTTAATCCCACACCAAGCATGTATGATTTAATTGATATAAAAGAAATATGAAAGATTTAATTCTGAAAACATGTACGGTGGTGGTGGTGAAGCAGTGGATTGTGAGAATTCTGTATTAGATACATGTGCAAATTTACCTATATAACTCCTCTGAAATCCATTTTCCACGATTTAATTCGATCCTCGATTACCTATATGCTGAAATTGTTTATAGATTATATATGTTTCTTAATTATGTGTAATATTTATTTATAATTATGTTAAAAAATATCTTATTTTAGTAAAATAAAATATTTATTTTTGTCCATTTTAAATAATATCACGGCAACACAAATGACACATCACCAATTCCTTTCTGTATGTGAGATGTGAACAGATGTGAATGCGTTCCTCCGAAGAATGATCTGCGCGTGCGCGGCCGCTCGCAACGTCCAGGAACGGCATGTTTATAATTCAACCTAACCAGGACGAACTGCTGCGAACTGCAACGCTACGGTGCGGTACGCCAACGGCAAGTTTATAAATCCAGCTTTATGAATGGAATCGATCGGTGTTTCCGCTTATTATTTGTTTACTAAATTAGTGAGGTTAAGTTGTAATAGATATTTATTTCTAATTTGCAACGTGAATCCTGGGTTTGAAGATGCAAATTCAAATAATTTATCCGTTGTAGATTATTCTATGATTGATGAATATTACAATAATACATTAAGTTTTATTAGTAGTGTAACTCGTGGAGCAAAAAACACAAAGTAATAATTTTTTCTGTAGACTAATTGGATGTTCTGTATTAAAAAAGCGTATTTTAAGGTCAAGTAGAAAAGTATATGGGGATAATGCTGTAGGTTTTGTACAATTGAAAAGAGAAAATAATGTATGTAAGATACAAGCCAAAATTACACCCGAACATAAAGTTACATCTAAACCTTATACAGTTATGGCCGAAATTGATGAAACTGAACAAACTATTGTGAAATCTGAATGTCTGGACAGTGCTGCCGCTGCAGGTAAGATATAATGATATTTAAATATTAAAATAAAATATCACAATAAATAAAATATATCAGTATATAACAGTAATAATTTATATTTACTGTTTTCCAGGTGGTTGTAAACACAGATTAGCTTTATTATTTGGTTGCTAAGACGATCAGAAGAGCCTTCAACAACTGCAGTAAAATGTTATTGAAAAAAATCAGAGCTCTCAAAGGTTGGAAGTTTAAAAAAATTTATCCGTGTGATGGATATGGAACCTGCTGTCGAAGTGCCTATTATAACCAATAACTTTTTGCAAAATGTAATTAGTGAAGGAAAGATATTGAATGCAGGTAGTGTTATACTACAATATTATAAAGAAGTAGACAATGAACGTTTGTTATCTATTCATCAAATGTATATCAATTATTTTAAGGAATTAAATAATTTGGTGGTAAATGCAGACACTTTTCTGCAATATTGTATACATAGTACACAAGCTCATATATGTGCAAAGGCAGAAAAATTAACTCGTCAACAGTCTGATGAGCCTTTGTGGTATGAGCTGAGGTATGCTCGTATTACTATTTCTAAAATATATGAAGCATCAAAATATATTACTATGGATGGAACATTAACAGAATTGATATTGGGAGGCACTAAATTGCCAGCAACAGCAGCTATGGAAAGAGGTAGAAAACTAGAATCAGAAGTTTTTAAGGAAGTGTGTAGACGTTTCGAAATAAAATTTGAATAAAAGTGGCTTGCACATAGATTTAAGAAATCCGATTATTGCAGACTCCTCAGAATGTCTTCGTCTGTAATTAAGAGGTTACTATCAATTTCAAGATAAGTGTCAGGAGCTACATTCTCGACATTTAGCAACTTAATATAGTTTTCAAAATCTTGCCTTGGCTCAACAGGCAATCCTTCATCTTCTGAATTCTGCAGTCGTTCTCTTAGTTAAGCAAGGGGAATTTCGTCTTCGTCCTCGCATTCATTACCAAAACCAGCCTTTTTAAAGCAGTTTTGAATAGTTTTTTGTTTAACATCCACATTCCATGTCATGGCAACCTCTCTCACACAGTCGAGAAGTGATTTGCTAGGAGGATCGTTATTCTCTAATGCAGTGGCGGCTCGGGGTGGTTCACATAGGGAGTGCTTAATTTCAAAATTAAAAAGTGTAATACAAAAACGCTTACCCAATCCTTATAAATTTCACCGACGTACTGTTCCAGACAGGTACTGTTCATTGTAGACTTTGTTTTGAGGGAATAGTAAATATTTTACTACACAGTTTAATTACATCTGACGATAAACGAAGTCCATTTTACGTGTCTTTTACTTGCAGAACAGTTCTATCACTTTTTCATTAAAGTTTGGGAAATCATTTATACATACATTCTTTTTCACAAGATAACATAGTAAGGGCATTTAATCTCTCTTCTTTCATTGTATTTCTCAGGAATGTTTTTATTCTCTTCAGCCGTGAAAACTGGGCTTTCCGCTTCGGACGTTGTCATAGGGATTGTAATGACAATTTTTAAAAGCGTAACAACTTCATTAAAGGTGTCGCTTAATCCATCCAGCAGAAGACATAGCAGACCTACAGCACCGACTTCTATATTTTGCCTAAATTCTTCTCTAGAATATAGAACGCTTAATTCAGTTCGTAGTCTGCTTTCATTGAGGCATGGATAAAATTTTACTGCTTCTTTAAGGCAGTCTTCCGGAAATTTGTTTTTGAAAAGAGGAGAACTGTTTAAAAGAAATTAAGTTTGCTAATATTAAGTGCCCTGTATACCGAAATCTAGTTTTTATTTCTAGCAAAATAATATCGCACACTTCAATAGTTTCCCTCCTTCTTTAGCTACCATCAGTTACTCTTCGCCGCTTTGATGGTCGAGGAGTCAGTTCTGGGTCATTTTGTTTAACCAACTGATTATCTGTGTCAGCGATTTCGGTTCGAATTTTTTCAATAGCACGTTCAAAATTATCTAAATTATTCTTGATTTTTAATGCATCTGTATTGACATTTTGTAATTGATTAAACAATATGTCCACATGTGGCATAATTTTATGAAAGAAAGTTAACCAATAGATAAAATTTTCCTCTTCTAAAATTCGCAAATTGGCACTAGCTTGATGAATGGTAGTTTGTAAACTAGCTTCTCCCTCGATTTGTTCTAGAGCTTCAATTATTTCTTCTCGGTGCTCATATATTGTATTCACTGTCCTAGAATTGAAGTTCCATCTTATTTTTGAAGAACGAGGTAAGCTTTTTCTCTGAAGGAATTCTTCCAATCTTGCAGCTCGTTGTGGTGAAGAGGAGAAAAATGCACATAATCCCGTGAGATTGGCAAAAAAAATTCTGCAATTACTACTGCTCGATGTAGCATGTGACATAATTAGATTTGTCTGATGTGCATAACAATGTACAAAATTAGCCCTTGGATACTGGTCTTGGACATGTCTTTGCACGCCGTTAATAGCACCACTCATGACTGCTGCCCCATCATAGCTCTGTGCAATCAGTTTTTCTGGGTCATCAACAAGCAAACTAATTTCGTTAAGGATGGAGGCAGATAAAGAATTAGCATCATGTCCACTAGGCAGAAGAAATTTCCAAAATCTTTCGACCTGTCTCGCGTTCACAATATATCTTAAAACAACTACCAACTGAAACTGATTGGACACATCTGTGGTTTCATTAGCTATCACAGATATGAAGTCGGTTGCTTTAATTTCACTGGCAATTTGTTCATGACACACGTTCATCATTGCATCAAGCAGCTCATTCTGTATCGTTTTTAATAATCCCTTAAAAACCGGTCCTGCTTCGATGTGATCTCTGAGCGATTTATCCAATTCTGCCGTAGAATTTATCAATTCCCGAAAAATGCCCTTTTTATTCGACGTTTGCTGTTCATCATGATCCCGAAGTGCCAGTTCAAACGCGCCACAAAATCTAATGCAATTTATTATTAAATTTAACACATCCCTATTTTTTGTTACTTTTTCATTGTGTTGTTGAATTGCTTTTCTATATGATGAATCTAAAACATTCTGAATGTTATTTTTTCCTAACATTCTTAGACTAAATATATTTTTCAAATGCCCTTCGGAATTTTCATGTTTAATAATTTCAGCACTAAGATGAATTAAGTCTCTTATTCCGTTCTTTGACCAAGACGGTTCACCACCAAACAAAAGACACGGAAAACAAAACAAAGTATTTTTAATTTCAAACCCACAAATCCACTCATTTTTCTGATAAATAATCATTTTGAATTTTCTTATAACGTCTTTACCTTTAACAGATTGTTTATTTTCTAAACATAATTGAGGCATCGGCCGTTTAAGATTTTTTACTGAAATTTTTTCATCATACGTTAACCGCGAAAACGCGTTGTTCTCTAAAGAAGACACGGAATCCATTATACAACGCCCGTGAGCAGACTGGTCCACTTGCTCCGACGCTATGTATTATACAACATTTATGTACTGCAAAATACAGTTCTCCCCACCATCAATGTAATGTTAATGCCTTAACGGAGCAACAGTTGGGCTTTGCTCATTATATCTGTGACGACGATCGGTGCATGTACGTTGTTAGCGTGCCACGTTCCTCGTCAATAACTATGAATACATAATATACATAATAAATAAACATGTACTTTCACAGTTAGTCGCCGCTTGGTTTGTTTTGTTGCATAATTCCACGGGGTGCAATGGGGAACAATTCGACTTTTTTTTATTATTACATATTTCGATAAATCGTCTTTAAAAAAGGCAAGTTTAATTGATCATTTTTTAAATAAACAACTTTCTCGCTTGTAAATAAATAAATAAAATGCTTGTGACGTCACTACACTTTCATTCATAAAACTCGTTCTTCGTAGTATGTGGCAACACTGTGTAGAAGAATGGTTCACCCAGAATTCACGTCGTTGTGTTTCCAGTCAGCGATCGTATCATAAACACGTTGACATTTACAAAATAATACAAATCTGTATAAAAACAAATTTGTATCTGTATATGCATGGACACACAGTACGTATTTACCAGCTTTTGCTTCAACTACCAGACGCATGCGTTTCTGTGTAACCACTTTGTCAATGATAGATTTACGAACGTCCGAAGCGGAACGCCAGTTTTCACGGCTGAAGAGAATAAAAACTTTCCTGAGAAATACAATGAAAGAAGAGAGATTAAATGCCCTTACTATGTTATCTTGTGAAAAAGAATGTATGTATAAATGATTTCCCAAACTTTAATGAAAAAGTGATAGAACTGTTCTGCAAGTAAAAGACACGTAAAATGGACTTCGTTTATCGTCAGATGTAATTAAACTGTGTAGTAAAATATTTACTATTCCCTCAAAACAAAGTCTACAATGAACAGTACCTGTCTGGAACAGTACGTCGGTGAAATTTATAAGGATTGGGTAAGCGTTTTTGTATTACACTTTTTAATTTTGAAATTAAGCACTCCCTATGTGAACCACCCCGAGCCGCCACTGCATTAGAGAATAACGATCCTCCTAGCAAATCACTTCTCGACTGTGTGAGAGAGGTTGCCATGACATGGAATGTGGATGTTAAACAAAAAACTATTCAAAACTGCTTTAAAAAGGCTGGTTTTGGTAATGAATGCGAGGACGAAGACGAAATTCCCCTTGCTTAACTAAGAGAACGACTGCAGAATTCAGAAGATGAAGGATTGCCTGTTGAGCTAAGGCAAGATTTTGAAAACTATATTGAGTTGCTAAATGTCGAGAATGTAGCTCCTGACACTTATCTTGAAATTGATAGTAACCTCTTAATTACAGACGAAGACATTCTGAGGAGTGTATCAAACATTGCAGATGAAGAAACACCCGAAGAAAGTGATAAAGAAATTGTGGAACAACCTTCGCACAAACAAGTTTTACAAGCGTTCGGGATACTAATGATTTATTTTATGTCCCAGGAACAAACATCCGATAAGACATAAATGTTCATTAATAAAATTCAAAAATCTTATGAACACATCCGAGCGGCAAATGTTCGGCAACAGTTGATGACGGATTTATTTAAATAACCAATTTAATTATGCATTTGTTTTATTTCATTATGAAACAGACATGTAAATAATTTACATATCTGTAACTGTATACTTGGACAATACCTAGTATTTTCAGCATTTACTTCTGCTTAAGACATATGTTTCTGCCATTTATAGGCGTCGTCAGTTAAGTTAATGAAGCAATGTATACAAATGATACAAATCTTTATAAATAGATCTGTATCTGTATATGCCATTAAGCCGAACCGCCTATCAGATATAGCAAGTTTTATCCTATAAGGTGGCACTTATTTATAAGTGACATCTTACGGACGAAAGAGACTTTACCAAAGAAAGCGATCTTTCGATTGACCAGCTATGCAAGTACGAACCGAACGCAATCCTTCAAAAACGAGCCAGGTGGCGGTAAATATACAAAAAGGTTTTAAATATGTCTATACGTTAAATACACGTATATGGCTTTTGTTTCATTATGAAACGTATAGACATATTTAAAACCTTTTTGTATATTTACCGCCACCTGGCTCGTTTTTGAAGGACTACCCGTATTGCTTTCGGTTCGTACTTGCATAGCTGGTCAATCGAAAGATCGCTTTCTTTGGTAAAGTCTCTTTCGTCCGTAAGATGTCACTTATAAATAAGTGCCACCTTATAGGATGAAACTTGCTATATCTGATAGGCGGTTCGGCTTAATGGCACATACAGCTACAGATCTATTTATAAAGATTTGTATCATTTGTATACATTGCTTCATTAACTTAACTGACGACGCCTATAAATGGCAGAAACATATGTCTTAAGCAGAAGTAAATGCTGAAAATACGAGGTATTGTCCAAGTATACAGTTACAGATATGTAAATTATTTACATGTCTGTTTCACAATGAAACAAAAGCCATATACGTGCATTTAACGTATAGACATATTTAAAACCTTTTTGTACATTTGTTTTATGTTCTCATGTACAAGTACATATTTAATACCTGCGTATATACATAGGACAATTTTTATTTAATTACATACATAGTACGTAAACCTAATGTAGTTTGTATTTTCAGTTTGAATTTTCTCTAACTCGAAATTTATTTAGGGATTTAAGTGGTTCGAGTTAGGGGAGTTCCACTGTATTAGTTTATGGATTACGATTTAATTTAGTTTTTAACACTGTATTTTGTTATGGAGAGATCTGTTGGGCAATAAAGACAATTATTATTATTACGTGCGTTCGATACAATTTACATTAAGTCTTCGATTAAAGACAAATGGCTCCCAAATAGGAAGTTAAATGCCGGTGAAACACACATATTACATGTGCTTTTAGTACATCGTCTTTAAAAGTTTACAAGCAGGCATACTTTTTTCCAGTTGATTTTTCCTAACAGGTTATCGAAAGCTTAGCATACATAGCGGATTATTCGATGTTATCTTGCAAGGTGTGTAGTCAATAGCGGTATTCTAAATCCATATTAATAATTTATATTTGGTACTTCTCGTAACGAAAATAAAACATTCACGTAATACACAAGAAAGAAAGGTGATTTAGAACAGGTCTAAAAGTTTTCGTTCGCAATATATTCACGAGCAGATATATTCGTACATGGTTATTGAACCTTAAGTAAACAAAGCTCCTCCATTGAAGAGTTTTTATAACGTCGACAACCATCTAAACAATGTTATCTGTTACAGTTTTTATAAACATAAACGTTGCAGCATATGTGTAAAATCAAAGGAGGTATTTCTAATAGACATTCAAATACATAGGCGCCAGATGCTTTAATTTTCAGGGGGTTTTTAATTTTGAGGTTCACGTCGTAATTGACTCGTCAATTTATTGGATATATCTTCTATATAATTGCATCTGTCCATGTTTCATACGTTGTCTCTTTATTTCAAGGACACATGCATATTTGTCCTATTATTGAAATATGCAATTCTGTTGGTCAATAAAATAAGTAAATAACTATTACCGTGTAGTAAAAGCTTGTGTTTTTATAGTGTAATCTACAGTTTGGTAGGATTCCTATCGTTAGAAGCCATCGGCTAAGGTTCGTCCAGTAAATCCTAAGGATTGATTGGCAGTTCTTCACGTCTCTGTACGAAACGCGTGGACTTTTAAATAGATCCACTGTTACCAACGCAAGTAGTTATGAAATTAGCAAGATATTTGGATGGTTTATAATATGTCGGACTATTTAAGATATTAATTATAGGAAACAAGGGAAACTTGTTGTGGGACTGTATATATATTTCCGGCCGGTTAAACGTTGCCATCGGTACCTACGAAGATTGGTGTGTAGTTTGTTTCCGAGGATGCGTTCGCCGAATCTTTCAAAAAGGTGTAAGGGGAAAGGACTATGCGTATCTTGTTCACTTTTATTTTGGAGATTAGCGAGTTACATTTAGTGGAAACGCTTTTAATTTTTAGTTTTGGCATTATCCTTTGTGAGTAATCTTTAGAAAATTAGACGCCCTGAAGGCGGATGATGCTTTTAACTAAATACCCAATTAAGAAAATAATAGAGGTTGGTTCAAGTTAAGGGTTTCGTAATTAGAAGTCAGGACTTCCGCTTGGTGAATTTTCATTTTTGTCCTTGCTAATAATCCTCTTAGGATGTATTACTTATTGTTAACATTTTTGGTATCTTCTCTTAGGGTGTCGAATATTACTACCTTCCTTAGTTTGGTAACTAAACTCGGAAAGTTCACGCAGTGGAAAACCCCACGACATTCTGAGCACGTGTTCGTTTGAACGAGATCTAGGGCTTCAACCCAACGTTGCAAGTTCTGTCACATCTTCATCTCTTCGGATAAAGCTAAGTGTAACTGCATAATTGGTATTTCAAAAGCAACCAATTACATCTATCTGTTACATATTAAGTCGCGAAGAATTGAAGAGAGCGACAATTTGTGACGCTATTTTGTGTAGTTAAACGATTTCCTTTATTGTAAATGCCGTATGAAACGTTTTTCATATGTAATTCGCTAACTTAAATTATTGAATTTGCATTGATAATATTCCTGTACCAATTTCGAATTTTAAATTCAATTGTTTTAATCATTTCTGCCGGATTGGTTTAAAAACTAGTTATTTAAATGGATTAATTGTTCTTTTTTTGTGTGTTAACATTTGAGTATTGAAATTTTCACATCTTCTTCACGTCAAATCTTACCTTTTCTTTTCTTGTTTTCATTGTTATTCATTGTTTTCATTGTTATTCATAGTTATTCGTATTACGTGGAATCTTTGTGTTAGTTTTAATCTGTGAAGCAAAACGCATGCGCGTAAGAGAGTAAAGTTAATTTAGACCTCGAGAAAAACTAGCTTGCGATACCATTCCACGATCTTTTTTTAGAAATTAATTATACACACTGTGGTAGAATTAATTTTGATCTATCTTTCAATTGCATTTAATTTTGTTTTATGCCCAATGTTACACTACTTTATTCTTTAAGATTTATTTGATTGTGTCATACCGTATGCTTAATTTTTGATGGCTAGGTTTTCTGATTCCAGACATTTAGATCAAATTCTTTACTGATTGTAAAGGTAAATTTGAGAGATATCTACAGTTTCTTTATTTTTTTTTTAGATGCTGTGTAAAGTAAAAATTACTTATTTTTCATTTTCTTATTTGTTATGAATGTGTTGACTTATGTAATTAACCCTTTGCCTGTCTAACCACATTGCGCGCGCACTTCTATACGTCTACAGCGTGGAGGGGATATGGGAGTTACTAACATGGAAAAGATTTTCAGGGGCAGTATCAGTGGGTAGGCATGTTTATGGAAGTATGCGGGACATATTTTTGTTTAGAATCCGCAATAAGAGATGGCAATAAAATCGGAAAGTGAGGCAGTAGAGAACTGTATTATCGTGCGAACCTCTTGAAATATATGATAGTTTTGGTAATTCCCTAAATAGTTGCCAGAAAAAAATAGGGTTAAAGATGATTATAGAACAATAAACATATTATTTTATGGAATATGTATATATTTATACGAAAATACTTTTGAAATGGTAAGTATACTGTTTTGTTATATAAATACCAGAAATAAATTCTTAATAGATTTATCAAATTACTTGTAGGAGCAATCGTACCAGTACCGAAAAAAATGTTGTGTACCGGGGAAGAGATTTGTCGATGATCCACAAATACGGTACTTTACGTTTCCAAGAGACGATACTTTAAACAATAATTGGTTAGCAGCGGTAAATAATAGTGCACTGTTAGAAATGCCTCAGAAAAAAGTGCTACATTCATATAATGTTTGTCAAAGGCATTTTCAAGATAATCAGTTTCAAACTGAAGAAAAATTAAAATTAAATCATGGTACAATACCTACTGTACATTTATCATTAGAAACTGATTCACAATGTACATTAGCTATAAGTTGCTCAAGCACTTCAGGTTTACAAATTGGCACACCCCAAAGAAGAAATATATCAGTTGACACAAGTTGTCTGAATACATCAACTTCTATATCAGTTTCACCAGTATATCACAGTAAAAATATTACACCCCAAAAACGTAAGTTACATGTAGATGCTGTTTTAGTTAAGTTCCATATTCATTCACAACATATGCAATTACTACTTATTTACTAAAGGCTTTGTAGATATAAGATAATTTATTATTTAACTTACTATAACTAGTAACATTTCACATTAAGTATATGTATATATTTTCTTGATTATGTCTGTATTGTTTGTAATAATTTTTCTCTGATTCCAAGAAAAATTGAATTTTTGGGGAGAATGAAATGATTGGATACAAGAATTATATGTCTATAATAAATTAAAATTCTTGTATTTTTAAAATGTCAACACCGAGAAGAAATAAGTATGTGTTATTCCTTAACAGTTGTTGTGGCAAATCATTTTATAAAACTCGTGAATAAAAAATTGTCTAAACAAGATGCTAGACCCAATACGGTTGTTAATGCCTACTTACAACAACATGCATCAAAAGTGTTGCAATATATGATTTATCTAATGAACATAATTAATAAAATATTGCTTTTTTAAAAAATAGCGTTTACTTTATTAAAACTTTCAATTTAAACCCTGCAAAAAGATGTGCCAAAACAAGTGAATATTCTCGGCTGTTGTTGCAGATAATTCTTGGTGAAACATTTTAACTTTATACAGTAAATAATAAAGAATAAATTAAAACACTTGGCTTGTTTCACTATGAGATTTATTTAAATTCTCTAACATCTGTTTCGGCTGTTATACCATTCTCAAAGAGATCTATAAATCTAAAGATAAATCTCTAGATTTATAGATCTCTTTGAGAATGGGATAACAGCCGAAACAGATGTTAGAGAATTTAAATAAATCTCATAGTGAAACAAGCCAAGTGTTTTAATTTATTCTTTATTATTTACTGTATGAAGTGAATATTGTTGTTACTGGCACATACTATTCTTGATGTTATGTGGAACAAACATTAGCAAAAGATGCGTAAGTATTGTTTAATTGCAGATTAAATATTAATTATATTAATTGTAATATTTTTTTTTACTTTATCTAGCGACAAAATGAAGATTTTATCTGCATTTAGTCACTAGATAAAGTATAAAAACTTGAATACTTCTAATACGAGTAAATACATATACATTTAAATTTTCCGCGCAAGCAATTTAATTAAAATCCGCAACTGTAGAGGGCGAATGTCTCCACGTTTTAACATGGACTTGACATCTCTTGTTTATTCATACTCTCTGGGCAGTATTGTGAGTGACAGTCAACAAGTAGCACGTATAAATTGTTGTGTATCGCATGTAATACACGGGACAATTTAAGTATATATTTCTGTTACAGTTGTGCATCACATGTGTTACACATGAGTAAAAATTTATTATTTTTATTTTATATTTGCTGCTAGGTTTATTTTCTTTTTAGTCCCTAAAAATGGATCCAGCGTTGTTCTATGGTCGTAACAAGAAAAACAGAATTGATAACCAGTCTGATACAAGTGACAACAATGAAGATATTACAGCAGATTTTGGTGATTCAAGTGACGAATACATACCCTCCGAATCTGATTCCACATCAATAAGTTTGTATACATCTTCCAACGAAAACGATGTTCAAGACAATCAATTGCCAGTGACACCATATCCATCGTCTCCTCTTACCCAATGGAGTTCGAACTTTCAGCAGAGAGAGAAGTTAAATTTTACTGGCAATTCCGGTTTGAAGAAAAGGATTCGAAATGGAAATGTAATACCTCTTGACATATTCCAACAATTCTTTGATGAAGAAATCGTGAACTTGATGGTAGAAGAAACAAACCGTTATGCTCAACAATATATATCAACGCATACACTTCGACGTTCCTCCAGGATGAAAAGTGTGTCGATGTTACTTACTGCGAAATGAGAAAATTTTTGGGAGTACTCTTGGTAACTGGACTTATCCAGAATCCAAATATAGAAGACTACTGGCGACGGGACAGTATGTTTTACCATCCCATGTTTCACCAAATTGGAATTAGCTATAACAGATTTTCTTTAATATTAAAAAATTGGCATGTTTGTAATAACGAAGCAGCCCTACCTCACGACAGATTGCATAAAGTAGCAAATTTCATTAAGGTGTTAATTTCAAACATTCAATAAGTTTATACTCCAGGAGAGGAAATATCTGTTGACGAAACGATGATCTCTCACAGAGGAAGACTGATCTTTCGTCAATACAACCCTGGTAAGGCCCTTAAATATGGAATTAAATTGTTTAAATTATGCGAGATGTCAGGATATATTTGGAATTTTTCCATATATTGCGGACAGGGAACGTCCGATATATTACCTGGATTAGACCATTCCGGATCCGTCGTTATTTCGTTGTCTGAACCTTTGCTCAAAGAGGGAAGGGTTCTTGTTGCGGACAATTGGTACAGTAGTATTCCCTTGGCAACTTTTCTAAAGAATAAGAATACAGAATACTGTGGAACAATGAGAATGAATCGAAGTGGTATTCCGAATGAAATGAAAGCAAAGAAGCTAAGCAAAGGACAACTTGTTGGAGCAGTAAATAATGACGGAATTAGAATAATCAAATATCAAGATAAGAAAGCAATATATATCATTTCAACTTTCCATGGGGCTGACCTGACAGAAAGTAACAAAAAAAATCGCCAAGGCGAAAAAGTTAAAAAGCCCACTGCAGCACTGGATTACAACAGAGTAAAAGGTGGCATAGATCTCTCAGATCAAATGATTTCTTATTACAGTCCAGCTCGAAAAAGTATCAAATGGTATCGAAAAGTACTTTTTGAATGCTTTAGTATTGCAATAGTTAACAGTTGGGTGTTATATAACAAGTTTTATTACGATAAAACAATGCACTTGGCTCAGTTTACCAAATGCTTAGCAGCATCTTTACTTGAGCTACCTGAAAAGGCAAATATAGGAAAGCCCATTCGTAAGGCTCATGAACTAACAAATATTGCACGCAAAGAAAATCGCAAAATTGTGCGCAAGAGGTGTCATGAATGTTACAAGAAAATTAGTGGACAACATAATGAAAAAGGGCCTTGGCGGAAACTAAACAAGTGTCTACTGAGTGTGTGATTTGTGAGAAAGCTTTCTGCCTTGTCTGTTTCAATGAAACTCACGAAAATAAAAAATAACTCTTTTTTTACATTTAAAAACGTTGTTTAATGTTTAATTTCACAGTAACTGTACTTTTCTATATCAATAAAGTCTTTAAAAACAGTCTAATCGATTTTACAATTCAACAAACATAGAATACTTTTCCAAATAACAAATAGGTAGGTAGGTACCTTTGCTTCCATAAGTTTACATTTTAATTGAAAATTTTACAGTACATACGCGTTGTACATCATATGTGATGCGCTAGGTTACAAATGTGTTAAAATCTACACGCTTAAGGCAGTAGCAAGCTATATTTCATACGTTCCAAAGAATTACACAAGCATGGAAATTCTAACGTTTGTGTATCATATGTGATACACGAACGCCATAATTATATATATATATGTACTGTGTATCACATATGCTGCACAGGACAGGCAAAGGGTTAACAGACATTTTTGGTTTAATAATTTGATTTAGCTCCATTAAATAATGGTTTGCTCGGTTTTTATGATCATGAAAGCAACCTCAATAAATTTGGCAGCTTCCTCGTTATGCCATCTTTCATTTATTAC
Source organism: Melolontha melolontha (assembly GCA_935421215.2). Taxonomy (NCBI): domain Eukaryota; kingdom Metazoa; phylum Arthropoda; class Insecta; order Coleoptera; family Scarabaeidae; genus Melolontha; species Melolontha melolontha. The sequence goes on from OW285236.1 coordinate 17,322,170, forward strand.
CTTCTGGTGAGTTTTAAGAACAATCCTGTATGAGTTCCGTGTGGCATAGACAACTTCATGCAGACCAACTAAGTTTTGAGATACATAGTGGCGCCCTTTTTTACATATTTGAGCTGGATAGTTTGACGACGTTTCGCAAGGAACTGCACGCCGTCTTCATTGACTAGTCCGGGTCTGGCTCGTTGGTTCTGTATTTCGGTACGTCTCACTCGCCAAGGTGAATCTCAGGAGCACTACTAAGTTTTGGAAAATTTTAGAGCAAGTATCGTTTGGGCTAAATAGAGTTACGATTTTGTGTAGCAATGTTGAGTACATCATGCATTTTAGGGGTACTTGAGTCATGGAGTAAGAGACACTTGTCAGAAGCAACATTATGACATGCTGTTCCAACCAAAAACGTTGAATAAACGTTATAACTGAAAATCAAGATTTATTTTCGTATCACTCTTCTTGTATACACAAACTGACTAAGCAATCGAGTATAATTCCTTAAACTACTCTGATTTCAGTGATTTTACGGTCTAATTTAGGTGTTATTGTTTTCTAAAAATTACAACATTCGCGATCCTTGCCCTGAATGACGGTCAAACTATACAAAGGCTGTAAATTCGTCGTAACCATAAAACTGGTAGAGATGAGAAACTTTCAAAACGAACGGCCACGTGAAAGCGCGGAAAACTTTACAGTGAACCTTTCCGATTACTCAAAATGGACATCTCCATTCACAAGGTGGAGTAGGTATTCTGAAACTTGGCTTAGCTGGCATACAATCTGAAATAGTGTCTGTTTACCATAGCACACTGAAGAACTTCTTCTGCGACAAGCAACAATAATGTCTTCATGTAAGAATTCTTCTAAAGAAACAATGGAATGTTTCTATTTGAATGCGAAATTGTTCAGAAAAAGATATGCCCGAACGCATTTCCTTAAAACTCATTCACCTCTAAATGAAAAAGTTTTTATTTCAATGATTTTTAGTAACAGAAAATCGGTAAAGCGCTAGAAAGTTTACAGATACATCGCATTTGTAATCTTAATGGAAATGCGAATATACATATTTGCGTCGGTTTTTTAACTGAAATAAAGCTTTAGAAATGTTTTCCTTGCCTACCCTCTTACTAAACATATGGTAAAAACGTAAAAAAACTAATCTTACCTGTTATTTGTCTCACAACAGTAATCCTTGTGGTGCTCTAAGTATTCCTTCGCTTCCAAATATATTTTGCAAAATGGGCACTGGACAGGTTCTAAAATTAGACAGATTATTCTACCACTGTTTACTTATCGTATGGCGTCTACAGGAATAATTAATCATTGACAATATAGCACAAAACATATATACAATGGACACTACTACTGCATTTACAACTTTCCTTCAATTGTTCACAATGCCAGAAAAGCTATGAAACGAAAAGTCTGGCCAACTTAGCGAGTTTGATAGCATATAGAACGTACTATGTTGCCAAGCATGATTTCCAGAAGGAGCAGGACGGCGTAAAGCACCAAGATCGCCATCTTAGCTGTTGCCTATGGTAGTATTTTGATAGTTCTTTGTAGATACAGCATGACCACCAAACGTTACATCCAAGAAATACTACAATCTGCCGATTTTCCCTTATTGAACACGTGTAAGACATCCCCTTGAGCTTTGGAAGCACTTCATCACAACATGCAATAACTACATACAAACTAACAGGCATTCTGGTGTTATTGCAATCTAACACCATGCAAGAAACGAGGTATAAAGGAGGAAAGCACAGAACATGTTGATACAGGACTATTATTTCAAAAATTAAAATGATATATCCTACCTCCAACAGTAACCATTTCATTAATTTCACTATGGCGCGCAGCTTTGTGTTGAGCTAAATATTCCTTTGAACTGAATCCCAAGCAACAGAAAGTGCAAGCAAATATGTCTTCAACATCCTTTCTTCTGATGGGCACAAAATCCATTTCCACATTTTTAAGAATATTATCTTCGTATTCGTCACCAAAATATACTAATAACTCTTCATCCTCTTGGATTCTACATGTGCTACAATAATATAGTTTGTCTTCATATTGAAATGGGAATAAATTTTGTTCGCAAATATTTCTGGCTGGATTGACGAACTGCATCCAATTCAGAAGCTCGGATTTATCATCACTAACCACAAACCTTCCTCCTTTTATTCTCAAAGATAGTTCTGTTGAATTAAGTCCAGTGAAAGGACCAAATCTTACACCTTCTGGTATAACTTTTAGAGAAAATATACCCAAATGTCCAAATGACTCTCTAGATTCTAACATATACTTTGGTAATTCTCTTATTCTGCTATATGCATTAGGCCTTTCATTCAAAACATGTACAAGCACTCTACATTTGGTGCAATAATCTTCATACACTTCGTGGCAATGGCTACAAACTGTTAAAAGAAATTCATTCGTATAATCTTACAAAATGAAAATAAGGCATTTCAAATTTGAAGAAAAATGTTTGGTACTACTTTAAAATATATGTTTGAGCAAGTTCTGATCATTCTATTTTATATAAGAAGTTGGCTTTTGGATTATTAAAGAACACAAATATTGCTGGTAAATTAGAATCTCTTGTTTTGTTTGTAAAAAAATTTTAAAAATGTTTTAAAAGCAATTATTTTGTCCTATCTAACAATAGCATTATCCTTAACAAACAAAAATTTATATTACAATAAGACATTATGATATTCATAAAATGTATTGTATATTCATGTTTAATCTATAATTACAAATAAAGAACTTTGATATGGGTACATTGGAAGAAATGTTTTATGGATGTTGTCAGAATATAATTACTGTTATAGAAAGAACACCAATGTACTTACATAGCAATTCATTATCGAATTTAATTTGTATATTAGAAGGACAAATTCCATCTTCTATTTTGGTCTTGTTGTTTATTCCATCATTTACTTCAGATAATGGTAAGTCTATTTTGATACGATCTAGTGGGAGCATTTCATAATTCCTTATTTTGTCATTTTTAATATACCCATTTAATTCACTATTACTTATGGTATAAGTATCTGTTATATCAGTTTTAGAGACACATACTTTATTATCTGCATAATATTCATCCTGGAATTCTTCTTTTATATCACTTGAATTTTCCAAAGATATTGCGTTATTCACACTTAATTTAACAATTTGTCCAGACATTTTCAGCTCTAAAGAAATGCTATTAAAGAAATGTCTTCAATGAAAATTCTTATTTGGAGTAGTAACTTTCGCGAGTTTTCAAAAACATATAAAAAAAACATCCACACAAGTTTTGGGAAATTATTTTTTTAATTTCTTTAGGTTTGCTATTGAAATTATCTTTTATTTATTACCTTGGATATTTGTTTTTAATATATGCAGCACTATAAATGCACTATATAATATGATATTATATGGTCGCGGTCCTTTAAAACTAATAACGGCCGGTTTCATAATATTTTCTTAATAGGGATTTTATGTAAAAGTTAAAAGGCCATTTAGCTTAAAAGCTCTCTTATGCTATATTAAAAGACGACCGTCTCATAATCATATTGCCAATCAGAGAGTATTAATAAACAAGAGATGTCAAGTCCATGTTAAAACGTGGAGACATTCGCCCTCTACAGTTGCGGATTTTAATTAACTTGCTTGCGCGGAAAATTTAAATGTATATGTATTTACTCGTATTAGAAGTATTCAAGTTTTTATACTTTATCTAGTGACTAAATGCAGATAAAATCTTCATTTTGTCGCTAGATAAAGTAAAAAAAATATTTCAATTAATATAATTAATATTTAATCTGCAATTAAACAATACTTTACGCATCTTTTGCTAATGTTTGTTCCACATAACATCAAGAATAGTATGTGCCAGTAACAACAATATTCACTTCATATACAGTAAATAATAAAGAATAATTTAAAACACTTGGCTTGTTTCACTATGAGATTTATTTAAATTCTCTAACATCTGTTTCGGCTGTTATTCCATTCTCAAAGAGATCTATAAATCTAGAGATTTATCTTTAGATTTATAGATCTCTTTGAGAATGGTATAACAGCCGAAACAGATGTTAGAGAATTTAAATAAATCTCATAGTGAAACAAGCCAAGTGTTTTAATTTATTCTTTATTATTTACTGTATGAAGTTAAAATGTTTCACCAAGAATTATCTGCAACAACAGCCGAGAATATTCACTTGTTTTGGCACATCTTTTTGCAGGGTTTAAATTGAAAGTTTTAATAAAGTAAACGCTATTTTTTAAAAAAGCAATATTTTATTAATTATGTTCATTAGATAAATCATATATTGCAACACTTTTGATGCATGTTGTTGTAAGTAGGCATTAACAACCGTATTGGGTCTAGCATCTTGTTTAGACAATTTTTTATTCACGAGTTTTATAAAATGATTTGCCATAACAACTGTTAAGGAATAACACATACTTATTTCTTCTCGGTGTTGACATTTTAAAAATACAAGAATTTTAATTTATTATAGACATAACTCTTGTATCCAATCATTTCATTCTCCCCAAAAATTCAATTTTTCTTGGAATCAGAGAAAAATTATTACAAACAATACAGACATAATCAAGAAAATATATACATATACTTAATGTGAAATGTTACTAGTTACAGTAAGTTAAATAATAAATTATCTTATATCTACAAAGCCTTTAGTAAATAAGTAGTAATTGCATATGTTGTGAATGAATATGGAACTTAACTAAAACAACATCTACATGTAACTTACGTCTTTGGAATGTAATATTTTTAGTGTGATATACTGGTGAAACTGATATAGAAGTTGATGTATTCAGACAACTTGCGTCAACTGATATATTTCTTCTTTGGGGTGTGCCAATTTGTAAACCTGAAGTGCTTGAGCAACTTATAGCTAATGTACATTGTGAATCAGTTTCTAATGATAAATGTACAGTAGGTATTGTACCACGATTTAATTTTAATTTTTCTTCAGTTTGAAACTGATTATCTTGAAAATGCCTTTGACAAACATTATATGAATGTAGCACTTTTTTTCTGAGGCATTTCTAACAGTGCACTATTATTTACCGCTGCTAACCAATTATTGTTTAAAGTATCGTCTCTTGGAAACGTAAAGTACCGTATTTGTGGATCATCGACAAATCTCTTCCCCGGTACACAACATTTTTTTCGGTACTGGTACGATTGCTCCTACAAGTAATTTGATAAATCTATTAAGAATTTATTAATGGTATTTATATAACAAAACAGTATACTTACCATTTCAAAAGTATTTTCGTATAAATATATACATATTCCATAAAATAATATGTTTATTGTTCTATAATCAACTTTAACCCTATTTTTTTCTGGCAACTATTTAGGGAATTACCAAAACTATCATATATTTCAATAGGTTCGCACGGTAATACAGTTCTCTACTGCCTCACTTTCCGATTTTATTGCCATCTCTTATTGCGGATTCTAAACAAAAATATGTCCCGCATACTTCCATAAACATGCCTACCCACTGTTGCCAATTGGCCAATGCTTCCTAACTTTTTATAAAAGGACTTTTTTTACCTTAAATTAGTAATGTTGGTCATACTGAAAATTCGAATTGACTGATATACGCGCGTCAGAATTCAGTATTGTTCCGTCTAGCGATTTTTCGGTAGATCCACCGATTTTTCTACACTTCTACCGATTTACCGATGAAGCCATCATATCTACCGATTTTTTAACGAATGAGAAAAAAAAAATTGTGCTAAAACTGTTTATATTCATGTAAATAATACGTGTTAATGTAAATATTTATAGAGGTTTTTTTTTAATGTATAATAAAGAATAAAAATACAATATAATAAATTACTACATACTATAATGGCATTCATCTTTAATCTATGACTATAATAAATAGAAAATTAAAACAGGCAAGCAATTTTATGAGTAGGTACAGTAATAAAAGCTACTATGGATTGTAGTCGATATAATGCTTGAATTCAAACGCAACAATTATGTATGTCGGTAGGTATTTATTTGCACGCTTCGCAAGCGCTCTTTATTCTAAATAAAGGGACTATTCTGGTTAAAAATTATCTTAAAGAAACATTGTTTTCAAATAAAAATACTTATTCCCCCGAAAATAATTATTTCAAAATACTACAACAATGAAATAATCCTTTTCATTCGAACAAATGAATGAATGAAATAAATACAACATATCATTCAATAATGAATAAAAGCGATATCTATTTGGTTATTTGCTTATTTCTATGAGTTTAAAACAGTGGGGCATCTTGAGTGAAGGGGTTGTTTCTGTTTTCGCATTTAAAATTTGAAATCAGTATCCTATATCGGTTCTAGAAGAACACATACATAGGTGTCACTTGATTCTTTTTTAAATTAATATACCTAGTGTTAAAATATGGGTAGTGACAGTGACTGTGAACAAGCTGGCCCAAGTAATATAGCAAAAAAAATAAAATATTCCCAAAATTATAAGGAAGATTGGGAAAAGCTGAAAGACTTTGAGAGATGGCTTTCTAGAAGTAAAAAGGGAAAAAAAAATTGCAAGATGTAAGATCTGCAGTTAATACATTAATATTTCTAGCGGAAAAGATTCTCTAATGAAAAACAGTCTTTCGATAATTCATAAACATACAGCAAGGATAATACGCAAACAGCCGCGTTTAACCGAATTTTCAGCAGGTATGGCAGAATCGGCGCAAATAAAGAATAATATTGCCGAAGGTATGATTATTTAAATTATTTCATGTTTACAATAATTTTAATTATCTTGGTTTTAGCCGAGATCCGCTTGTCTGCATTTATTGCAGAACATAATTTGCCATTTTTGGTAATGGATCATTTGCCAAAATTAATAGCTAACATTTGTCCCGATTCAAAGATTGCTCAAGGCATATCGTGCGCCAGAAAGAAAACCACAGCTATTGTTCGAAATGTCATAGGTGCTGAATGTTTTGAAAATATATGTGAGGATATTAAATATAATAAATTTTCCCTTATTATAGACGAGTCTACAGATCGCTCAACGATAAAACATCTTTGTCTCGTCGTCAGGTATGCAAAAGACAATTTAATCAGAGACTGTTTTTTGCTCTTGTGAAATTAGATAGTGCGAATGCGGAAACTTTATATAATCATGTTATAAATACATTTGTCTCAAATTCTGTTCCTTATAAAGATAATATGATTGGCTTTGCTTCTGATGGAGCAAATGTAATGATGGGAAGACATCATTCCGTTACAACATTACTAAAAAAAGATATAGGTACCGAATTTATTTGTCATGAAGTGCATCTGCCACTCATTTCACTTAGTTGCTTCATACGCATGCGAAAAATTGCCAAATTTCCTTGAAAACTTAACAAGAAATATTTTTAATTACTTCAACTCTAATCCAAAAAGAATCGGCGAATTCCAAGAGTATCAATTATTTTGCAATGTTAAAATCCACAAAATTTTACACCCGTCCCAAACCAGATGGTTATCGGTTGATTCCGCTATTAAACGAATTCTAGAACAATACAATCCCCTCAGATTATATTTTACAACTGCTGTTGCAGATGGCGATGTCTCAACAGCTGAAAACATACTCACTCATTTAAATAATTATAATCCGCTAACCAAAGTCTTTCTATTATTTCTAGATTATGTTTTGCCACTCTTTAATAGTCTAAATCGTGAAATGCAATCAGAATCGCCAAAGCTTTACACTTTATATAATAGTGTATCCAATATTTTTCGAACAGTTTGTGACTGTTTCCTAAAACGTAACTAATTTATTATCTACAGCATTAGAAAACATTGAATTTAAAAATCCACATACTTATCAAGCATTAGAAGATCTGTATTTAGGAGCAAATGTTAGAATTTATCTACAAGAAGGTAAATTGAGTTCAGAACAAATAAAATATTTGCGACTACGTTGTTTGGATTTTTACGTTGAAAATTGTTCACAAATCACGACTAGATTTCCACTAAAAAACAATCCACTTAAAAAATTTAATTTCATTGACCCCGAGATAGTAAAAAGCGGAACTATAAGTTCAATAGCAGATATAGCTTTACTTTTTCCAAATTTAATACCACAAAACGAACTTGAAAATTTAGATAGCGAATGGAGGCAATTACGAAATTACACAGAACGCCAAAATTTCAGCACAGATATATTGGAATTCTGGGCTAGTAAAAGGGCAATAAAACGTGGTGATGAATCGAATGTCTTTCCATTATTATGTAATTTTATTCAAAATTTGTTGTGTTTACCACATTCTTCCGCAAATGTGGAACGAATTTTTTCCTCCACCAATTTAATGAAAACTAAACAACATACTAAATTAAGCACGGAAACAGTCACAGGACTTCTTCATAGTAAGACATATATAAATAAAAATAGCTGTTTCGATTTTAAAATAGACAAAAAATTGATATTGAAAATAAATGAAGAAACATTAAAAAATATACCTGATGACGAGTAGAGTTTATTAACTATTATTATTATTAAATAAATTGTACTCATTACAGCCCAATACGTTCACAATTATATTGTGACTTTGTGCAATTTTTCTATTATGTTCTGCATTATTCTTGAACAGGATGATGCAAAAAAGAAATAGAAAATAAAGTTCTGGAATAAAAACACAAATGCTATAACTACTTTTATTTTAATAATTTTAATATAAAAGTAGACAGTTTAATAGTTATAATATTAATTTTTAGAATACTTGTTATAAACGTATGCTTTAACCGTAGTCCATGTTCTGCCCTTAAAAAGTTTCGGATACCTTTCCATCAACTTTATGACCTCTTCTTTCTTTGGCGCAATTTTATTTCGAATATTTTTCATAAAATACTTTTCTGTTACTTGTTTCTCTTCTTCACTCCATCCCTTTCTCACAATTTTCTGCTTCCTTGTAGACTGAGAGGTTCCAATTTTATTTTTTGTACTTGTTTGATGTTCGTGATGTTCAACATTAACATCATCATTGTCAGTTCCACTCTCTACCCCACCTTCCTCCACTTCATTATCAACCTCAATTTGATCTAAATTTTTACCTTTATAACGGGTGGGGCAAAAGTCCCGCTACCATTTTGATTGCGCGCCATCTTGGTTATGTGACGTTTAGTTCAGTTTAGCTTTAACTATTGTGTTGTGTAGACGTCCAAATTTTATTATGGATAAATATACGCCACAAGAACGAGCAGAAATAGTGACAATATTTATTGAAAATAATCGTTCCATTATTGCCACTCAGCGGAAATTGCGTCAAAAATATCCTAATTGTCCAGTGCCTCACAAAACCACAATTTGTCGTTTACATGCGAATTTTCGACAGTACGGTACGACAGCAGACAGGCCTCGTTCTGAAAGACAACGGACATCTCGTAACGCTGAAAATGTGGCTCTGGTGCGCGATAGTGTTGCAGAGTCTCCAGAAACATCAATTCTGAGACGTGGTTCCCAGTTACACATGTCTGCACGCAGTTTAAGGCGAATTTTGAAAACTGATTTGAAAATGTTCCCGTACAAAATTCAATTAGTCCATAAATTGCTACCGAGAGATCATGATCAACGAGTTGAGTACAGTAATGCAATCCTAAGGCTGTCTGATGAAATTGAAGATTTTTCGTCTAAATTGATAATGAGCGATGAAGCCCATTTTCTTCTCAGTGGCCACGTCAATAAACAGAACAGTCGGTTTTGGGGGACACAGAATCCTCAATTAATTCATGAAACGTCATTGCATCCACAAAAAACAACTGTATGGTGTGGTATTCATGCTGGAAACATCATTGGTCCCTATTTTTTTGAAACTGACGAAGGTGTTGGAGTTACTGTTACTGCTGAACGGTACCAAGACATGATTCGAAATTTTCTTGTGCCTGAAATGGAAGAGCAAGGACTAGAGGAAATGTGGTTTCAGCAGGATGGGGCCACAGCACACACAGCCCGTTCAACAATTCAATTATTGAATGACGTTTTTCCACGAAGACTAATTTCGCGAAATGGCGATTTAGCATGGCCAGCCAGATCTCCGGATTTAGCTGCACCTGACTTTTTCTTATGGGGTTTTTTAAAATCAAAAGTTTATGTGAATAAGCCCCAAACGATTCAACATCTTAAAGAGAATATTCGTCAAGAAATTGAAGAAATTCAACCTGAGATGTTGCAGGATGTCATGAAAAATGCCTTAAAAAGAGCCGAAAGTTGCATAGCGAATCGCGGTCACCATTTAGCCGATATAATTTTCCAATCATAACGAAAAAAAATGTCAAGAGCAAATAAACTTTTTATGAAAACCAAACTTACTTATCTTTTCTTTCAACAAAGTTATAGGCAATCAAAATGGTAGCGGGACTTTTGCCCCACCTGTTATTTATCAAACTCATTTTCTTGGGAGATAAGCAAAAGTTTTGAAAATTTTGATGCTAGGACGATAAGCACGAGTACGTTGACTACACTGGTTCATATTTCTTATCTTAAAATTAGTTTCGTTCTGGACGCTCGGTGTTCAACACAGAAACTGTGCTCCAATGAAAAGAAATGCACCAAGTAGGGAATTCCCTTTTACGCGTAACAGAATACCGCATTGTTAGAAACTTGTATGGGTCATGGCTAATAACAGAAGTTTACACTAGCGATAAGAAGGGAGGGAGGGGCTTTAGTTACAAGAAAATAGTAGGCGCTCTGTTGAACGCTAAAATGATTTATGTCTGAGTCAAAATATATTTGATGAATAGAGGCGCTCGGCTGACCGCTGAAACAATTTTTTTGTATAAGATATACATCTGACCGCTGGCAGCGACTAGTGATGGCACTTCCGTGAACTATTTTTATACAAGCATCACAAAAATGTGCATCTGAACGTCCCCGAGATTTTTATGCCAAAAGCTGGTATGGACATCTAGGATTGCATTGGCAAATTTACAGAGGCTTGCCACCGAGCGACCGTCTATCGGACGCTCGGTGACACCGGACGCTCCATGTAATTGAAATTTTACATAGGAAGACGCTCAGTTGTACCATATATATATATATATATATATATATATATATATATATATATATATATAAGTGTGTTACATTACATTAGATTCAAAAAAGTCGTATAACCATGCTTACGCATCTACAAGTATATTTTCTAATGATATGTTAATAAATCTAATGTGTTTAATATTATGATTAATCAAATATTTTGTAATAAATAATATCCAATCTAGACTTATTTCTTTTTAACAACCCCAAGACGATGCAGTAAATCAAAATATTTGTACTTTTTCTTCTGTTTTGTAGGAAACACTACAGAGACATTAAAAATAATTTTTTCATTCCAAAAAATCTTGCCTCACTTACCAAAACAGTTTTGTTTTTTCTAAAAGATTTTACTATTTGCCTTATTTGAGAGACTAATTCTTTTTATTACTTATAATGTCTCAATGCATTTTAAATCTCCATAATATAAGGAAATAACCTAACATTTTAAGATATAATAATCAGGAATAAAAATAATGTTATCGATGTTCTATATATATACTCTTAAGTTATTTGCATTTATTCTTTATCTTAACTACATTTATAAATTATTGTAACAGTCTTCGTTATGTTACCATATGCCGTTGGAAATTGATATAGAAAATAAATTTGTAGATATATTTTGTAATAAAATTTTTAAAAATGTGATAACCAGGTGATACCTATTATATATGAATCAATTTTGTCAAATAATTTATTTGTGTATTTGCTAATTCCAATATTTATATGCCATAGGTTATGGTATATTCTATCAACTGTTATATGCTGTTAACAAAGTAGTCTCTTACTTGAAATAATTACCAAAGAATTTGTAACTCATTAAATATTTAAATGAACGCGCCCATATGAAACATAATTTAAAATACGCGCTAAACTAAAAAAATGCAATATTTATTAAAACATTGGAATTTTCTTAATCAACAAACCTTTCAGCACAAATTCCATGGAATCCATGTAAGCAGTGGCGGCTCGTGCTAAAAATTTTAAGGTGTTCTGCAAGTTTTACAAAAAAATTTACCTTGCACGGGCAGTAAGAGGTTGTCTCCCATCGATCTTATCGTGCTTTCTTCGCCTTCCGCACTGAAGTAATGGATTTCTGGAACGATTGTCAATTGTCACACAAAAAAATAAGAGTCACTAAGCACTACTTTACTAACAAATTATTTCTTATAAATTAAATCTATTCTACGTTCTTTTCGATTTGCAAATTTTGTTATCACTTTGTCATTAAAATTGTCTAGAGAATTATTAATTTCCTCAATTATTTGTTCTTGGCAGACCTCAAGTATGCACTATAACAGATCATTCTGTATTTCTTTGGAAATGCCTTTAAATACCGAACAATTTTTTAGGTGCTCACTTAGAGTTGCATCTAATTCTAATTCTCGGAAGTATCGCTCTCATCATGTCCCCGAAGGGCCAATTCAAAAGCTCCACAAAATTTTATACAATTAATAATTTTTGTTAAATATAACGATTCTTTGACACATTTTCATTATGTCTCTGTATATTTACCCAATAAGCAGAATCTAGTTGAGCCACAATATTAGTTGACCCTAGTAACGCAAATTCCATACAATTATGAAGATGGCTTTTAGAATTCTCATGTCTTTTTATTTTAAAACTCAAGTGCTCTAGATCTGTGACACCTATTTCCGTCCAAGCTTTATCGCCACCAAAAAGTAACCAGGGAAAACAATATAAAGCATTTTTTTTGTTGCATCCACAAATCCATTCGTTTTTTGAATAAATATCGCTACTAAATTTACGTGTATAATTTATCCCTCTACTTACAAGTTTTTTCAATAGTGATATCTACTAATGGCCTACCACTTGCTTTTAATTTTATCTTTTCTTCGAATGAATATTTAAAGAATCTCTTCACATTAATTAAATTAAAGACCACCTCCATAATACACAGAGTTTATATAAATTGTCAGCAATACACAAAAACAAACAAGCACGCGCACAATATTATTGTTTTTACGTTACACTCGCCGCACAGTAAACAACACGCGAAAATATTAAATACCTATACCGATTCATATGACCTCTGCGCTGGAATGAATGCAGCGAATATTGCCTGGTAAAATCATGCATTGGTTTTAGACAGTCACGGGGGTAGCGGGGTGCGCGCGGGTGTTGGAAAGAGCGCTCAGAGCACGTTCGTGTGGACCAGATAAGGAACAACTGAGCGATCGCGCGATTAGGTTGGTTATTCCACTGGTCGCCTATTGAATATTATTTGGAATTTCGGAAGCGAATATCTCGGTTTCTACTTGTCGGATTTTGATGATTGAGGTGTCAAATTGTAGGGTTTGATGTCCTCTACAGGTGATGTAGAAAAATATGCAAATTTTTTTATATACAGGGGGAGAATTTTCATAACAATATGTTACGCTTTTATAAACATCAGAAATGTCGGAAAAATTATGTAAAAGAAAACTAGTTATAACTAATACAGGTTCGCCCGCCCAATTTTTTGGGAGCTCTGCAGCACTGCAGCGCTTATGCGCCAGCCGCCACTGCGATGTAAGAGTTGTAAATTTTACAAAGAGCCACCTAACAAATTAAATCTGAAGAAATTATTAAATATTTAATAATAAAGACAATTATTTGAAAAACTATAATTATTAAAAAGTACCATTTTGTTGTACAATGCAATACCAATATTCTACCCTTTACTTTAACTTTCATTAGAATATTTCTCTTATTAATTTTACAGTAATTAAGGTTATGTTATAAACGTTATAAATATAATGAAATTTCTATCGCTCATTACGAATCTGAAGTTTGCAGAGATTTGACAACCGTTAAAGAAATTCCCATATCAGTGTCTTTTCAATAAAACTCAGTTCTTTCATCAAAGTTTTTTATTTAATTTTTGCTTAATATTTGTCAATCAATTATCAGCGAGTCATATTACATTGTAAATTAACTTTTCAAGTCCACAGATGTAAATATATTTTATAATTGTCACTACACTAGCTTCTAAAGATCTATTTAACATATTTAAAAAATTCTTAACAGTTTATTAAGAATGAGAATGTTATTAGAGAAAATATGACTCAATAGATATAAAGCCAAAATCAAGATAATAATACAAAATATGCAATAACTAAAAGTTTTGTTTTAAGACTTGTTTCAACATTACATATGTTTACGTTTATAAATATTCTAAAATTAAATAAAAAGATACATGTACTAATAATATTATTTAAGAAGATGATCGAGGTTTTAATTCATCATAGCAGGAACGTAAAAATATATAGTTCTTCTTAAGAGGGTTATAATATTCATGGCCTTTACTCCAATCATAACTAACTGAATAAGCAAAAATCTGTCCATTGTGATTAAAAGCACACCTAGTTATTGGTTGCCCAATTAATTCAGAAGCTTTCAATTTTGTCCGGGCATCTTTATCCCAAAAACTGAATGATCCATCGGATCCAACTGTTGCTAATGTACCATGTACAGGATGAAAAGCTATATCATTGACAGCATAAATGTCTTGAAATCCATTTGACGCAGCATTAGAGCGATGACATGTAAATGTAAAGTCATCTTTTGGATTAGATGGATTAACATATTGTATGGCAACTCTGCCCTCAACTGAACCTAATGCATATCCTGTCGGAGCATTCTCTTTATCTCTGAAAACATTTAATATTTAAAAATTATTTACATATTTAAGAAATTTGGAAATAGTTTGAAAATGCCTTCTTTATGTAGAAGTTTTAATAGGTTAAGCATAGAAATAATTATGATTTTTACTAAACAAGTGATAATAATTTACTTAATATTTTTAACATAAATAACCCTGATTAAATACTGTAGATGTATAAAAATATTACTTATTAAAAGTTACCTGAAAATAGCAACACAACGATGCTGATATTTTAAAGGACTTTCAAGACTTTTATACTCTTGTGGCTTAGTTTCAAGTTGATACACAATAATTTGTTTTCCTGCTGTACCAACCACAGCCATAGGAAAATCAACATCTGCACAATAGCATCTTTCAGGTAATGTGATACTCATCATTGGTGTGGCACTGCGAGTATCCCAAAATTTTAAAGTTTTATCCCATGAGCCAGTCATTAGACATGAATAGCTGGGAGCTTTTATCCAATGACATGTTTTTATAGGTGCATCATGGGCGGCCACTTGGATAACTTGATTGGATGCTAAATCCCAAGCTTTGGCCTGTTTGTCACAACCAGCCATAAACACCTGAAACAATTGAAGGTTGAATTTAAGTTATAAACTGCCAATAGTTTTACCTTTGTGCCATCATCACTCCAACACACATCTAGTACAGGTCCTCCACAAGTTTGCATTGATTTTGGAACAGTTTTTCCAGATTGTTCTACCTCCCAGCATCTTACATTATTATCCCAACTGCCGGCAATTAAAAAGTTCTGCGGAATAGTTGAAGGAGAAAACGCCAAACAGCTAACCGAATCATCCGGAGGCGAAGTTACTTCAAAATCTTTCATTGGATTTATGCTACTCGGAGTTGTTGTTATTGTTGACATTTTTGTCACTTTGACAGCGACAGGTAATAACTATTAAGTATCATTGAACGTAAAATGTACGAGTCGGTTCGGGGAAATTTCAACAAATATCAAAAGATCAATACCGCAATACACAAGAAATACAAAATCGTCAATATGGAGACAATTTAAAAAGTTTTATTCATGTCGTTAATTTATCTTGCCAAAAAACACTCGAGCTTTTCTTTCAATCGGATAAATTTCTTTTTAACTCAATATTTTTCCAATCAGTAATTTCGCTCGAAAAACTTACATTAGAAAAAATCGCTCGACCTTTCGGTCTCGCGATTTTTTCATGTAAGTTTTTCTCGTCAAATAACTGATTGGCAAAATAATTTCGTTACAAAGAGAAATTTATCCGATAAAAAAAAGCTCTTGTGTTTTTACTTATGATAAAAAGATATGAACACTCAAAGTGACTATAATCATAAAACAAATTCAAGTACGTTAAATAAATGAAATATTTTTATTATTGATGAGAACTTTTACACAATTGTATTGTCTCTATAAATTAGCACGTAGTAATCCCAAATATGAACGAATAACTATTTTGCAGATGAAAAAACTGTTATTTTAAATAATTTTTCTCAGTTGTTTAAAAACGATAAAAACATATGAACACTCAAAGTGGCTATAATCATAAAACAAATTCAAGTACGTTAAATAAATGAAATATTCTTATTATTGATGAGAACTTTTACATTTTATAAGTATAAATATAATAATAATATCAGTCATTATCAGTAAAATTAGGTAGATTCGTCTTCATCTGACGATGTCGATGAATCATCACTTCCAGTGATTAATATGGCTTCTATATGCTTATCGATTATATTATCCAGTTCCCACATTTCTTTTTCTACTCCAAGGACATGCTTTACTGCATTTTTCCAATTTTCTGGTGAAGTATTATCGATAGCCTGTTGGAATAAGCTTTTCACATCTAATAACTTAAATGTCGTATTGTTTCTAGCGACATATCCCTTTACTTGTGCCCATATTAACTCAATAGGATTCATTTCACAGTGATATGGTTTGTCTGAGAACCTTTCTGTTGCTATTGAGTATTAACTCATCCACAGCATATCTTTCAGCTCCAGTTGATTTTTCTTTAACTAGTACTAAAAGTTCTGCTTTAACCATATCTTGCTCATATGGGATATTGCTTTTCTTGAGCCACTCTTGAATTTCCTTTTTTTTAGTACTACCTGTAGGTCGTTTGTTTAGTTTCCGACTATGGTAGGGAGCATTGTCTAAAACGATTACTGATTTTTCTCTTAAATTAGGGAGTATTTGTTGCAACCACTCTTCAATTTTGCCGCATTCATATCCTCGTGATAATCGCCAGTCCTTTTTGATTCAAAGAGTAGTAATCCGTCATTTACAAATCCTTTGTCTGATCCTATATGGCCAATAATAAGTTGTTTTCCTTTTCCGGAGGGGTTTTTAAGGCTTGTAGACAACCCTTCTATGAATGCTTGCCTTGCAGTCAGAACAGATTTATCAGTCCATACTTTGCTTACAGTATGCCCAGCATTCACCCATGTTTCATCTAAATAATATATAAGCCTTCCTTCTATACGAAATTGAATAATTTGACGTAGGTATCTTCTTCTCCAAGCAATAATTTCTTCTGTTTCTTTCAAGATGCTATTGCGCTTTCTCTTTTCATACCTAGAAATATAACATCAACTACTATGAAACACGTAATACCTAATATAAATAATATTTATGTAGTAAAGTTCAGGTTACAGAACTTAGACAGTTTACCGAAAATTTAGTTCCTTTAAGATCATCCTGAATGTCGTTATTTTAAAATTAGGCAGATCTTCTGTTTCATTTACAGCTGCGAGAATTTTTTGCACACTTGGTGGTTCGTTTTTAAAATAGAATGAATGAACAATTCTACGAATTCTGTTTTTCGTTTCATCAACAGTACCCTTTTCCTCTGATATTTTTTTGGTGGATTAAATTGTTGCTCAGTGTTATGTTCTTTCAATTTATTATAAACACTGCGAGTGGTAATTCCTATAAATATGATAAAAATAATATCAGTTTGTTTTTGTTATAATTTCTTATAACAAAAATAATGGCTACCTGTCGCTTTTGCAGTTGTTTCAACACCATCAACTTTTGATGTACCTGGCTGGTCAAGACTGGTTTTAAATATATTCAAAACCACGTTTTTTCTTCCACTGAGAAGTGTTTTGCTGGCCTCTTTCTTGGAGGTGAATATTCCATAGCTTAACACGTATAACTTAGCTCGAAACAAAGAAATTGAAGTAATATTGGTAATAAGGTTGAATAGTCAAAATTGGAATTATATCAATATATCAAAGATAAGTTAAAATATATATACAGTGTGTTTCACTTTTCATGAGGACACCTAAATAACTTTTTCATTTTGAAAGCAATCAATATAAAAGTTTTATCATTTATGTAGGCCTTTTCGTATGAATAGAGTTTTTGTAAAGTAAATATCTAGCCAGTGGCGGCTGGCGCATAAGCGCTGCAGTGCTGCAGAGCTCCCAAAAAATTGGGCGGGCGAACCTGTATTAGTTATAAACTAGTTTTCTTTTACATAATTTTTCCGACATTTCTGATGTTTATAAAAGCGTAACATATTGTTGTGAAAATTCTCCCCCTGTATATCAAAAAATTTGCATACTACAATTTGACACCTTAAACATCAAAATCCGATCAGCAGATGCCGAGATATTCGCTTGCGAAATTACAACACTAACGCCGGTTATATATAGAATATTATCAAATAATATACAATAGGCGACCAGTGGAATAACCAACCTAATTCGCGCGATCGCTCACTTGTTCCTTATCTGGTCCACACGTACGGGCTCTCAGAGCTCTTTGAAACACCCGCGCGCACCCTGCTACCCCCGTGACTGTCTAAAACCAATGCATGATTTTACCAGGCAATATTCGCTGCATTCTGTCCAGCACGTTCATATGATTCGGCGGTATAGGTGTTTAATATTTACGCGTGTTGTTTACTGTGCGGCGAGTGTAACGTAAAAACAATAATATTGTGCGCGTGCTTGTTTGTTTTTGTATATTGTTGACAATTTATATAAACTCTGTGTATTATGGAGGTGGTGTTTAATTTAATTAATGTGAAGAGATTCTTTAAATATTCATACGAAGAGAAGTTAGAATTAAAAGCAAGAGATAGGCCATTAGTAGATATCACTATTGAAAAAACTGGTGTAAGTAGAGGGAAAAATTATACACGTAAATTTAGTAGCGATATTTATTCAAAAAACGATTGGATTTGTGGATGCAACAAAAAAAATGCTTTATATTGTTTTCCCTGTTTACTTTTTGGTGGCGATAAAGCTTGGACGGAAATAGGGGTCACGGATCTAGAGCACTTGAGTTTGAAAATAAAAAGTCATGAGAATTCTAAAAGCCATCTTCATAATTGTATGGAATTTGCGTTACTAGGGTCAACTAATATTATGGCTCAACTAGATTCTGCTTATTGGGTAAATATACAGAGACATAATGAAAATGTGTCAAAGAATCGTTATATTTTATCAAAAATCAAGAGAATACAAAATATGAATATTTTGTATTCTCTTAATAAAGGCGTACACAGCCGAAACATGTAGAGTTTTTTAAATACATATATTTTGAAGTAATATACAGACCTTTAATCGCCTACTGATTAGGTTTACCATATCATACCAAGGTCACGAAGTTATTATATATATATATATATATATATATATATATATATATATATAAGGTAAACTTAATAAGTCGGCGATTAAAGGTCTGGTTCATTACTTCAAAGTATATATATATTTAAAAGAACTCTACATGTTTCGGCAATGATGCCTTTGTCAAGAGAATACAAAATATAAATGACAGAATATAAATGTCAAATAATTAAGTTGCTATGGTTTAAATTATTCAAAGATACATTCCAACAATAATAATAGATCATGCCTTAGTATTCCAAAAAATAGATAGCAAGGTGTGAACATATGTGTTGTTCGCTGCCAGAAGCGTGTGTCTCTTTCTGGGTATGAACCTGTGTGTTGGTTGCTGCTGGCAGCTTGCGTCTCTCTCTGGGTGTGTGATTTTTTTTTTGTGTGACCGCGTAAGTGTAGGGTTTTGTATGTTAGTGGGCTCGTGCGTGTGTTTAGTGACCAGTGGCGTAAATTTAGAGAGATCGGATAACCAGCCGTTGCGTAGGGCCGCCAACCCTTCCCCGGCAACTTCTTTACTTTTCCGAGCAGTACTTCGACGGCCCGACCCCCGCCCCAACGAGGCAAGGCGCAGACCAGCGAAGCGCACCCTGCACGGGGTTGCTCATCGCCAACCGAGGGAACACTCTTAGTGGCTACCTCAGTCGACGACGGTCACACTTTGTGCCATCTTAACGATTTCCGCAGAAGCGGGGGCAATGCACACACGTCGAACGTGTGTGTGCTGTTAACAGCAGCCTAGCCAGGTTGCCGCCCAGGACCGGTCCTAGTGGTGTGTGCATTGCGCGGCGCCGTGATTTGCGCCGCGTAGCTTGGTTCCTCGCTCCTGCTGGAAAGGCGGAATGGCACCTGACTGCCCATCGGGCAGACCCCCCTAGAGTTTGGTAGCGCATAGAGGACCACATCAGCACAAAACAGAAAACAGGGAAAAGCAAGACATGAGTTATTATTACGTATGCGCCCGTGGAGCGACTTAAGATGCAAAGTTGTCGGCATTCGCTCAAAACGAGAAGGAAAACCACGAAAACCTGCTCGGACAACTAGACAGGAATCAAAATACGGAACAGTCAGCATGATAAGCAAAAGTATATGATATTTAAATGTAATTGATATTTAAATAACAGAAGGTATATAACAAAAAAATATATTATGATGGTAAATTGTAGATCGTTACAAAATTAAGTTATAGTATATACTGCTTAAATTTTTTATATCATTTCTGTTGTTAATTGATTTTTTTTCCTGTTTAATACTAATCATTTCTTTAATTTGTCTTTTCATTGTGTGTTGTTCTTTATCAATTATCTGTGTGTTCTCAAAATCGAAATGGTGATCGCGTTGTAGTTTGTGTGTAGACAAAGCAGTTTTGTCTGTCCTAGAGTATTTGTGGGCTTGTATTCTTTTGTATAAATATTGTTTTGTTTGGCCTATGTAGTAACTATCGCAATCGCGACATGGTATTTTATATATGACATGTGTTTCTCGATTTTTTTCTATTTTAGGTTTAAGTTTTGAAAATAAATGTTTATTAGTATTACTAAGTTTATATGTTGTAGCTATATCATATTTTTTTAAAGTGTATTTAATTTTTTCCGATAGTTGTGGAACATATGGAATTGTGATATATGTTGTGTCATTGTTCAAATTTTTATTGGTGTCTGCAGTGTTGTATATTTGGTGTACTCTTTTTTTAATAGTTTGGTCTATAAGTTGTGGTGGATAATTATTATCAGTTAAGATTGTTTTAATTTTTTTGATGTTATCTTTTCTGTATTGAGTATGTGATAGTTTTACTGCCCTATCAGTCAGATTATTTATAATCATTTTATTGAATACTGTAGGAGCATTTGAGTGGTAATTCATATATCGAAAAGAAGCTGTGGGTTTATTATACCAATTTGTATAAATAGTACCCTGTCTATCATAGCTCAAAGAAATATCAAGAAAATTAATACTGTTATTAAATTCTTCTTCAATAGTGAATTTTAATTTGTTGTGAAAATTGTTGAATTTATTTAAGAGATAGTTTATTTTGTTGGTCGGAATACATGTTATGATATCAACAACATATCTTTTGAAAAAAATGGGGTGGAAGTCTAATGAATTGATAACGTTTTGTTCTAAATGTTCCATTACTAGATTTGTAATAGGAGCAGCTAAAGGAGAGCCCATGGCAATACCAAATGTTTGACTATAAAAAGAATTTTTGTATTGAAAATATGTGTTATCGAGACAGAAGTGTATACCTCTAATAAACTCGTTTTTATTTAGTGATGTGCGTGGACTAATTTCATCCCATTTGGATTCTATTATGTTTATAGCTAGATCTGTAGGAATGTTAGTATATAAAGATTCTACATCAAGTGATATAATTTTGTGATTAGTTGGGACTTTTTGTTCCTTGATGAAATTTTGAAATTGCCATGAGTCTTTAGTATGATATTCAGTTTTTCCTAACATCTTAGATATGCTATCACCTAGGAATTTTGCTATATTATAAGTAGGGGCTTGTATGTTAGATACTATTGGTCTTAAAGGGATATTATTTTTGTGAATTTTAGGTAAACCATATATTGAAGGAGGGTGGGAATTAAAAATGCGAAGTTTGTTTTTAGTGTTGAAATCTATTAGGTTTAGTCTATGCCATTTATTTATTAAGTTATATTAAGTATTAATTTTCTTGATATTTCTTTGAGCTATGATAGACAGGGTACTATTTATACAAATTGGTATAATAAACTCACAGCTTCTTTTCGATATATGAATTACCACTCAAATGCCCCTACAGTATTCAATAAAATGATTATAAATAATCTGACTGATAGGGCAGTAAAACTATCACATACTCAATATAGAAAAGATAACATCAAAAAAATTAAAACAATCTTAACTGATAATAATTATCCACCACAACTTATAGACCAAACTATTAAAAAAAGAGTACACCACCAGAGTTTTACCCACTCAAGTATGTTTCAAATTATGTTGTCATATATACATTCGGCTCACGTCGACAAGTAGTGAAGACATGAGAATACAGTTTTTTATAGATACGGTGGTTACCGACTATAAAAAACACGTCTAGTTCGGCTGTTATTATGTAGACAGCGCTGAATATTCCTTCACGCTCTGTCTGAATAATTTCGGCTAGATATTAACGTAGTTATGTTTGTTTTGAATGTGTCTCTTCTCCAACAGGGGCGTACCGACGAACATGTAGAAATGTGAAATACGTATCTACGTCTTTGGAGAAGATACATTCAAAAATACATAAATGAACTTGTATTGTGTTCTTAACACCCCATTTTTAATAATATTTTTTATATTATTAAAAATACTTTTGTATTATACAAATTTAGTGAGGTTTTACCCACTCAAGTATGTTTCAAATTATGTTGTCAAATGTAGTTAAGATAAAGAATAAATGCAAATAACTTAAGAGTATGTAGGTATATAGAGTATCGATAATATTATTTTTATTCATGATTATTATATCTTAAAATGTTACGTTATTTCCTTATATTATGGAGATTTAAAATGCATTGAGACATTATAAGAAATAAAAAGAATTAGTCTCTCAAATAAGGTAAATAGTAAAATCTTTTAGAAAAAACAAAACTGTTTTGGTAAGTGAGGCAAGATTTTTTTGAATAAATAAATTATTTTTAATGTCTCTGTAGTGTTTCTTACAAAACAGAAGAAAAAGTACTCAAATATTTTGACTTACTGCATCGTCTTGGGGTTGTTAAAAAGAAATAAGTCTAGATTGGATATTATTTATTACAAAATATTTGATTAACAATAATATTAAACACATTATATTTATATAATGAAACGGATATGCAAAATACATATCCGTGACTGTAAACAAGGACAAACACCTCGTATTTTTAGCATTTACTTCTGTTCAATACATATGTTTCAGCCATCTAGGCCTCATCGGTTGAACTAGTGAAGCAATGTATATACAAATTAATACAGATCTGTTAAACAACGGATCTGTATCTGTATCTACATTTACGCTAAAATCGTCTCCAAGCCATAACCAGTTTCGTTCTATCAGGCGACACCAATTTAATCAGTGACATCTGACGGAAGAAAGCGACTAGGCCAGAAAAGGCGATCTTCCGCTCGAATAGCAAGGCTATTACAAATAAGCGGAAAAATACGTATATTGGTGCTGTCCATTAACACGCGCCAGATGGCGGTAAATATACAAAAAAGGGATATTTATCAATACGTTTTGCACGTATTACGCCGTTGTTATATAATGAAACGGATATGCAAAATACATATCCGTGACTGTAAACAAGGACAAACACCTCGTATTTTTAGCATTTACTTCTGTTCAATACATATGTTTCAGCCATCTAGGCCTCATTGGTTGAACTAGTGAAGCAATGTATATACAAATTAATACAGATCTGCTAAACAACGGATCTGTATCTGTATCTACATTATTGATAAATATCCCTTTTTTGTATATTTACCGCCATCTGGCGCGTGTTAATGGACAGCACCAATATACGTATTTTTCCGCTTATTTGTAATAGCCTTGCTATTCGAGCGGAAGATCGCCTTTTCTGGCCTAGTCGCTTTCTTCCGTCAGATGTCACTGATTAAATTGGTGTCGCCTGATAGAACGAAACTGGTTATGGCTTGGAGACGATTTTAGCGTAAATGTAGATACAGATCCGTTGTTTAACAGATCTGTATTTTTTTGTATATACATTGCTTCACTAGTTCAACCGATGAGGCCTAGATGGCTGAAACATATGTATTGAACAGAAGTAAATGCTAAAAATACGAGGTGTTTGTCCTTGTTTACAGTCACGGATATGTATTTTGCATATCCGTTTCATTATATAACGGCGTAATACGTGCAAAACGTATTGATAAATATCCCTTTTTTGTACATTAGATTTAGATTAACATATCATTAGAAAATATACTTGTAGATGCGTAAGCATTGTCATACGACTTTTTTGAATCTAATAGAACCTCCATATTACGCTTTTGTTCCAAATTTGGTTTTTTAAGTATTTCTAAGGAAATATCTTTCCGCTTTCGTTTTGTGGATTTAAATCGAACTTGTTTTTTAATATTTTTATGTGCAGGTTCATTGGATGTGCCAGCAGATAAAAAGGTACTATTGTTTTGAGCAAGATCAATAATTTTATCTAACATATTTTCGATTTTATTAAAAGTAGTATCTTCAAAGGTAATATTACAATAACTATAGAGGTGTCCAATTTTGCTTTAATTCTAGCGTTTCTGTTGAAGTTTTCATTATTTTGTTTAGTTATCATTAACTGTAAATTTCTTAGTTCTTCTTGTTGCAGTTGATTTTCAAAAACATAAGAATTTTCATGTAATGTAAAATATTTGTTACAAACAGCATGAATATGTTTACACAAATTATAGTGTATATAAT
The DNA here is from genome assembly GCA_935421215.2 of Melolontha melolontha. Lineage (NCBI taxonomy): Eukaryota > Metazoa > Arthropoda > Insecta > Coleoptera > Scarabaeidae > Melolontha > Melolontha melolontha. The sequence goes on from OW285236.1 coordinate 17,346,939, forward strand.
AATCAGCACAAGTACATGAAAATATATGTACCACACACACACACTTTACATTCTTTACATAAAAGTTGACAATTTGGTTCCTTGCATATATTTTCAATCTTCTATACCGGGGGTCTCCAAACTACGGCCCGCCAGTGCCATCAATCCGGCCCGCGACAGCTTAAGACTAGCGTCATCAATCTGGCCCGCGACAGCCAATGTCTTATTGTTGTTACTATTGCTGTGATAAGTTGAAGAAGAAAACACAGAATGATAATTACTCGGTTTTATTTACTTGCAAGGTAAAAACTTAACGACAGAAATGATGACGCAGAAAACTTAACTTAAATATCTAAGCTTAAGCATATTAATAAGTAATAACTAACAAATAAATGAAATGAATCCCACTAATCACAGTAAAACAAAAAACACCAATGAGATTTATGTAATTGTGATTTTCCACCGACAATAGTTTGTAGTTGTGGATCAATTTTACTTGTACCAATTATTAAAAGAGATTTAAGATGCTCATCGGTTAATTTAGATCTGTAAACATTCTTTGTGTACTTCATCTTGGAAAACGTTTTCTCACACAAGTAAGTAGTATCAAAAACAGAAAACAACCCACCAGCAAATTTATGCAAATTATCAAATTGCACCAGTGGAAGAAAAATTCCAACAATGATGAATTTTGATATTTGTTCTTAATCATATCACTGCACTGTAAATCAGTAATTTCCATTTGGACTTCCGGAGCCAGGGTCTCAATGTTAGAATCGAAAGGATTTTGAAAAACCTTAATTTCATTCGCAATGACATCAAAGTCTGAGAAACGAGTATCAAAATTTATCTTTAAAGCACTCAAAGTTGCGATTGCAAAATCGACGGGAAATTCAGTCTCTGTACTGTGGCTGAATATTTCACATGTTTTAAAATGTGTTAAACATTTTTACGTAATTGCGATTGAAATAGTATGATTTTCTGACTGAAGGATTTGATATTGGTGCATAAATCAGTGGGAAGCTGATTTTCTCCTTGCAATCTCAAATTCAGTTCGTTCATATGATTTGTCAAATCGACATAGAATGCTAACTTCCACAGCCATTCACTATTTTCTAAATCGGCAACAGGGCGATGCTTCTCATTCAAAAAAATGTCGATCTCTGCTCGAAGTTCAAAAAAGCACTTAAGGACTTTTCCGCAACTAAGCCAGCGTAGGGCAGAATGATATGGTAAGTCATTTTCTCCTATCTCTTCAATAAACTCGCGGAATTGTCGGTGATTCAGCCCAGTGGATCTGATGAAATTAACAACTGATATGACTGGTTTTAGAACTTCAGACATATCCAAACATTTTCCGCACAAGGACTGTTGATGAGTGATACAATGTAATGTAAGACTAATGGTTTTGAACCACCATAATTTTCTACGGCCTTTGATACAAGCGCAACCACTCCATTATTTTTACTACACATATTTTTGCCTGTAATAGATTTCAAGTTTTTCCATCAAAGGTTCTTTTTATTAATGGCATTTTCAACTTCCTTAAAAATATCTGCCCCAGTTGTCGTGCCGTGAATACTATCAATATCAAGAAGTTCTTCATACACTTCATAGCTTTTATCTACTCCGCGAATAAAAGTCAACACCTGAGCAGTATCTGACCCATCCGTTGACTCATCCAAGGCTAGAGAAAACCACTCAAGATGTCCATTTTTGTCAGACAGTTGAGATGATATATTTTCTGCGATGTCCTGCACCCTCCGAGCCACGGTGTTTGGTGACAAACTGACACTTTTAAATAAATTAACCTTTTCGGGGCATATTTCTTCGGCTACTGCAATCAAGCATTCTTTTATCATTTCTCCATCGGTGAATGGTTTTCCACGTTTTCCGATTTCAACAGCCACACGAAAGCTGGCGCGAGTTGCAGACTCTTGTTCAGTATTCGCTTTGGTAAACAAAGATTGCTGCGATTTCAGTCCGCGCTTCAAAGTTTTCCGTCCGAAAACTTCCTGTATATTTGGAGTAATTTTGAATATGTTTCGATTCATAGTGTCGTTTAATGTTATATTCTTTGAGAACAGCTATGGTTTCTAGCTAGCTAGAACCAGAACTTTCTCGAACCAACGCGATAATTCCCAAATATTTAATTACAACTAATGCCACCTGTTAGCGGGTAGCTGAAATAGATAGTACTAGTACAATACATAGTACCACTACTCGCCACTAGATGTCGTTAAGTGTCACAATACACAATAGTAATTGAAATGCAAAAAAAGCGCATGTTTGCTTAGGTTGCGCACTTTGCGACTAGTCTAGAAATATAGTTAAGGGCAGAAAAATTAAAACTGTTTTGGCCCTTGGAACATACTGAAAAAAGCATTATGGCCCTAAGGCTTCAAAGTTTGGAGACCCCCTGTTCTATACTATGTAATGATTATCAATATTAACAGACTTTTCATTCCAAAGCCAATCTTTGACTTTTATAATATTTTCATCTTTAATTATCTTGCCTTTTTTATAACTATTATGTATCAAATTAATTCTGTGCGACGGTTTACCTTTGATACATTTTTGCAATCTATTAAACATCTTATCTCGAAGTAGTTTAAATAGGGCATTTATACAGACATCGACCGTTTGCATTTTTTACCATTTAAATACACATGCTTTAAAACTTTATGCATGGATTCTAAATACATGTTTGTATTTATTCCTGTACCTTTTCGATAGCAATAAGCCCACAGGTTCAGGTCTATTTGCATAATGCTCTTGCACGTATTTACCAAAAGCCACTGTATCTTCACAGGCTAGTAATTCTTGCATCAATGAGGTTAGTAGTTTATGAAATTCCGTTTCATTTTGCGTTTCCAGCACCATCCTCATATACTTATACACTGCAACTTTCTTCTCCTGCCCACCTTGTACCTTACTCAATTGTTTTCTCCAATTTTGATCAACATGCCAAGTACATAATAGATGATGTACTGGGGTTTCCATGACAGCAGTCCAGGCATTAAAAAATTCCGGTGCATCATCTGACATAAAGGTGTTAGTTTTAATACTTCCAGCTTTCTCTTTTACAACACTAAAAAAATTTTGAAGTGTTACAGTAGTGGTATTGTTTGAAATCAGAAATGCTACGGGTACTCCTTCAAAATATTCATCCACAATTAATATGGAAGTTAACACAAAATCATAATTATTCGTACCATGTGTTGAATCGATACAAATTTTAGGTAAAACTGCAGTTTACGGCGCCCATCCGAATTTCCCGCCACTAGCATACGGAATCAGGTGCAACGTTGACAAATCTCGCTCACTTGGCATTTTGTCATTGAAACGTGTTTTTGATACTTATTATTGATTTGTATTAATTCGTTATTTTTTCATAATTTCTATTAAAATTATAATTTAAATAATAATTTCTATTAAAAGGTAGAGGAGGTATTGCAGGACACACCATAGATTTTCATTATACACATTCACATATTTTAAACAATTTTAGCGAAATCCGCTTAAAGTGAAAACGGCATTATTTGTTATTGACGTTCGATTTGGCAATGCTGCCATACTTTATTGAGTTATGCGCATGCGTATTAGAGTCCGATGTGTCAGTTTAAATGGGAGCCGTAAACTGCAGTTTTACCCAAATTTTATCATGGCCAAATTTTTGAAGCATTTCAGTTTGAAACTTAGTCATTAATATCAGCACAAAATCTTGCTTATGAAATATCTCTAATAGGTCATCATTGTTTTGTTGTTTGTAGTAAAGAACCGGAGATTCATTTTAATATTTTGACATGCACTGAACCCAAAGATCTACACTAATATAATTGTCCAGATTCTTGTAAGCAAAACTCTCTGCTAATGTTCTGAAGGTCTTGCCTATTAAGGAGATGTATTCTTTCCAGAGAATTTTCCGACTTCAAATTATCACGTACATCATCCAATATTCTTTCAAATGTAATACCTTGTGATATTTTACCTAAAAATATAAAAAAATAGTAAATAAGAATTTTATGTTGGTATTGGCAAATAAAAAGACATTTCATTTATTGCTACTACTAGGGTGCGTTCGGATATCCATCCGGACGTCGTCCGGGTGAAAAAGACGCGTTCATATTAAGTAGATGTGACGTCATAGTGTTGTCGGACAGAATAAAAAGCGTTCAGATATCTCCCGGGTGAAACAACTTTTCACCCTATTCCCGAGGTAGACGAAAGTTGCTCGTCATGCGCAGTTATGTATCTGACAACAATTTAACCAAGTTAAACGTAAACATAGTCTACTTCATCCATGCATTGTTAGATTTTTCAGTTTTGCTATAATAATTAAAGTGGAAAGGTGGTGGAAAGTTTGCATTGATTACATACATATACCTATTACCTGTCCTGTACCTACCCAATTATTAATGACAAGCTATAGACATACTTTGCAATAGATAGATTACGAGAATTTCTTTATCATAGATAGTGAAACTACGTTGAGTTTGATAGTTTACATAATAATGACAATAGATTAAAAAAGAATATGTAATATGTTATAATGAAAATAAGGAAAAGTGGTTGCCAATAATCTAAATTAAAATGATCGCTTAATAGTTTGGCGGAAGCGGCAACACTCACTTTTAATTAAACGTATAATAAATGTTTATTTATATGTATTCACGATAACCTATATGGAATTAAAATTTGTAACTTTCCGCAGTGGCGGCTGGCGCATAAGCGCTGCAGTGCTGCAGAGCTCCCAAAAAATTGGGCGGGCGAACCTGTATTAGTTATAACTAGTTTTCTTTTACATAATTTTTCCGACATTTCTGATGTTTATAAAAGCGTAACATATTGTTGTGAAAATTCTCCCCCTGTATATCAAAAAATTTGCATATTTTTCTACATCATCCTGTAGAGGACATCAAACCCTACAATTTGACACCTGAATCATCAAAATCCGATCAGTAGAAGCCGAGATATTCGCTTCCGTAATTCCAACACTAACGCCGGTTATATATAGTATTTTATCAAATAATATACAATAGGCGACCAGTGGAATAACCAACCTAATTCGCGCGATCGCTCACTTGTTCCTTATCTGGTCCACACGTACGTGCGCTCAGAGCTATTTCAAACACCCGCGCGCACCCCGCTCCCCCGTGGCTGTCTTTAACCAATGCGTGATTTTACCAGGCATCGTCGCTGCATTTAAACCAGCGCGAAGGGCGATATGATTTGGTATCTAAACTAATATTATAAAGAGGAAACATTTGTGTTTTTGTATGCATGTTTGTAATGCTTTCACACAAAAACTACTGGACCGATTTCAAAAATTCTTTCACCATTAGAAAGCTGCATTTTCACTGAGTGACATAGGCTATATTACATTTTCAAAAAAAAAGATATCCCCAATAAAAATGCATTAATGTAACCCAAGGTGTGAAAAAATTAGTCACAAAAAATCTGCTATCGCGTACGCTGCGGAAACTATTGTTGATAGAACAAAAAAATGTTCTACAGTATTATAGAACGTATTAATATCTACAAAAAGTCCGCAAAACCATATGTCCAACTACTGTAGTTATGCCACTATAACTACTTTTTTACATTTTAAAAGTTAATAAAAGTGCCGACAATAATCAAACCATATTATCCATACCTCTGTATTATTTCTTATCCTATTAAATGATATTTTATTAAAGACCATTTCAATACCAGTAAAATACTTTTTAAATTATTAAAATCGGACATTCCATTCAAAAGATATAACAAATTTAAAAATGTCAATCTAAAGAAAATAATGTTATAATATAATGTAGTAGTATTGCGATGGCCATATTCATTTTGTTTGTAATAAATTGACAATCGAAAAATTATAACTAGAATAAGAATAGTATTGGCAGAAGGAATTTAATAACAAGTTCAATGAGAATGAAAAGTAATAGGAAACAGGCACAGAGAAGCTGTTATAGAAAGAAGTTAAACATAAAGTGATATAAAATCCAAAAATTAAGGATCACAAGAAAGGAAGATTAAATATTTAAGAGAATACACTCACTATTGTATTTATTCAAGGTAGGATCGAAGAAAAGACAACATATACGATACAAATTTTATTAAAAGAATTTAAATAACACAGATATTTGAAAGATGACGTTTTTGAAGTAATTTCGGCAATGTGTCAAAAGCCAAGTGACAGGAACATTATTAAAATAGCGGGTTACATTGTTTATAAGTTATGTTAAATTAGTAAATGGACTAAACAGATTTAATAAGCGATGAGCCACCACCAGAAAAACGCAAACGTCCAAATAGCAGCAGATTTAATAATCGAATTTCGGCTTTAGAGGTGTGTGATGTTATTCTAAATTGTGCAAAAGATCGATTTCATTTTAAAGAGCATCTAGTAGTGGCATCACTTTTTTTTTCGGAATGCTTTGGAGAGTATTGCAGTAAATTTCCTGAGGACAAACTCACTTCCGCATGCTCCTATTATCCCACCCTTGATAAAGAAAGATTACGAACTGAATTGTCTGTTATTTACTCAAGAACTGATCTTTAAAAGGCGCACTACCTCTTCTAAAATTTTTAATAAAAAACAATCTGGGAGATACGTTGAAGGAGACTAGAAAATTATTAGAAATTGTAATAACAACTCCCATGACAACATCAGAGGCCGAACGATGCTTTTCAACACTAAATCGAATTAAGACGTTTCTCAGAAATTCAATGACCGAAGATCGTTTAACATCTCTTTCCATGCTATCTATCCAAAAAAAGTTTATCTCCGAAATAGACAATTTTAATGACAAATTGATAACACAATTTGCAAATCGAAAAGAACGTAGAATAGATTTAATTTATAAGAAATAATTTGTTAGTAAAGTAGTGCTTAGTGACTCTTATTTTTTTGTGTGACAATTGACAATCGTTCCAGAAATACATTACTTCAGTGCGGAAGGCGAAGAAAGCACGATAAGATCGATGGGAGACAACCTCTAAATGCCCGTGCAAGGTAAATTTTTTTGTAAAACTTGCAGAACACCTTAAAATTTTTAGCACAAGCCGCCACTGACTTTCCGCCAAATAGCGCCTGAGAAGCGTTCGCATATTTTAGTCGAATCTAGTATGTGACGTAATTACCCAACCATAAGTTGTCCGGACAAACGCACCCTGAATCGGAACGCGCCCTAGGCACTAGATGTTGTGAGCCCCAAATTATTTATTCTTTCACATCTACTGCCTCTATAGTGGTGGTGGTACTATCTATATATGTACTTACTATATTTTACAATGCTATGTCAATAACACCAATGGGTATTAGCCAGATTGTTATAAGTATATTAATATCTAGACAATAATAACCATGATCACATTAAGGGGGGATCTCTCCATTATTTCTTGACTATAATAATTAATAAAAATACAATATTACTAACTGGCAATTTGGGTTTTCTCATCTTTTGATAAATTTATATGTTTGAGAGAAGCTTCGTGGCCTATATGTGGTGTATATAAAGAGACGATATATTTATCAGATTCTAGTCTGTGGAAAGGTTAAGTTTACTGTCAAAATAGTATATTAAAAAACAAGTTTCATAAGGCACCATTTTGCCGCACGAGATCAGTTTAGAAAACGAGCCGCGATAGCGGCGAGTTTTCTAAAGAGCGAGTGCGGCAAAAGGCCTTATGAAACGAGTTTTTTATACTACTTTTTCTATTTTGCATTTTTAACATTAATAAATTGTAATTATTTAATTTGGAAGTTCAGAGTTTAATTTTTATATAAAGCATGCAGTTGGTCACATTGATACTTGACATTGTCAAATTTAAATCTTGCTATCCGCGAAGTATATTAAGATTATTAAGTTACATATTATTTATTAATTTTCGTTAACATTACTTGATATTTTATTTAAAAATATAAACATGAGTGACTTAGAAACTAATATATTTTGTTGTCAATTGTATACAATATACGTTGTTTGTATAGAGTACGAACATTATCATATCTACAAAAAAGGGATATTTATCAATACGTTTTGCACGTATTACGCAGTTGTTATATAATGAAACAGATATGCAAAGTACATATCCGTAACTGTAAACATGGACAAACACCTCGTATTTTTAGCATTTACCTCTGTTCAATACATATGTTTCAGCCATCTAGGCCTCATCGGTTGAACTAGTGAAGCAATGTATATACAAATTAATACAGATCTGTTAAACAACGGATCTGTATCTGTATCTACATTTACGCTAAAATCGTCTCCAAGCCATAACCAGTTTCGTTCTATCAGGCGACACCAATTTAATCAGTGACATCTGACGGAAGAAAGCGACTAGGCCAGAAAAGGCGACCTTACGCTCGAATAGCAAGGCTATTACGAAAAAGCGGAAAAATACGTATATTGGTGCTGTCCATTAACACGCGCCAGATGGCGGTAAATATACAAAAAAGGGATATTTATCAATACGTTTTGCACGTATTACGCAGTTGTTATATAATGAAACAGATATGCAAAGTACATATCCGTAACTGTAAACATGGACAAACACCTCGTATTTTTAGCATTTACCTCTGTTCAATACATATGTTTCAGCCATCTAGGATGATGCCTATGCCGATGAGGCCTAGATGGCTGAAACATATGTATTGAACAGAGGTAAATGCTAAAAATACGAGGTGTTTGTCCATGTTTACAGTTACGGATATGTACTTTGCATATCTGTTTCATTATATAACAACTGCGTAATACGTGCAAAACGTATTGATAAATATCCCTTTTTTGTATATTTACCGCCATCTGGCGCGTGTTAATGGACAGCACCAATATACGTATTTTTCCGCTTTTTCGTAATAGCCTTGCTATTCGAGCGGAAGGTCGCCTTTTCTGGCCTAGTCGCTTTCTTCCGTCAGATGTCACTGATTAAATTGGTGTCGCCTGATAGAACGAAACTGGTTATGGCTTGGAGACGATTTTAGCGTAAATGTAGATACAGATACAGATCCGTTGTTTAACAGATCTGTATTAATTTGTATATACATTGCTTCACTAGTTCAACCGATGAGGCCTAGATGGCTGAAACATATGTATTGAACAGAGGTAAATGCTAAAAATACGAGGTGTTTGTCCATGTTTACAGTTACGGATATGTACTTTGCATATCTGTTTCATTATATATTATCATATCTGTCAAATGCATGTCAAATGTAACGTGTGTTCATTTGAAAAGTCAATCTAGGTTACTTTGAAATTTTGATAGAATAAGACGCAAATATATTAGTATGTGTTTGTTGTTCCGAAAACGTAAATCCAAATGACATTTGGTAATGTCAATCACAAAAAATGTTGCAGAATATCATCAGAAATTTTGAACGGAAGATTTTAAAGTGCATTGATCTTGAAGGACAACATTTGTTATAGTTTTCAATAAATACCTATTCATTGTTATTTATTTGTATGTATGAAACTGTCAAAATATACGACTTCGTAGGTTAAGTAGTAAATTTTAATTTACGATATACCATGGGGTTCTAAGTAAAATAGCAAAAATTGGGCCGCAATTTCATTGGTCAATTTGAGTCACGTGTTAGTTTCGTAAACTGTCCCCACAACAGAGATAATATATACTAGGAGATTGGTAACTCTTAAATGAAAAATGTTACCAATTTTTGGCCCTCTACGGGCTAGCTACAAACTATATTTCAAATGGCGGTGTATTTAAACATATTATTAACTTTTTATTTATTGGGAATATTTATTTCTTCCAAATAAATTTGAAATCGTTTAAAACTAAAACTTTTTATATAGAAACCATATAACAAGCTATAGTTATAAAACAATTCCAAGTTTATCATATGTAAGTACTTAAATATATAAATATTATTCAGCGAGGATGAAATAAAAAACAAAATAATACTTTTGCTTTTTTCTTTTTTTAAAATACTTGCTTCTACAATATTTATAAAATTCATCATGAACTAACGGGTTATAATTTTGCTTGCCACAAAGTATATTGTTAGCACCATTACAATAATTATGTATAATTATTTTTGTAGTAATTTTTATTAAAATTTCTTTTATAAAAGTCATACTATGTTCTTCGCAATTTAAATGTAGAAATAAAACATTATTTTCCACGGTTTTTGAAATAATCGCCGAAATATTTTTTTTATAAAAGAAATTTGGCAAAATGTTACAACATATATTATAAATATCCTTAACTAAATTATATAAATTTGAATTGGGATAATTTAATTTCTGTGTTTGGATTACTGGTTCAGCTGTCATGTTTTTTTTACAAATTAATCAGCAATTTAGCTTCTGTAAAATAATTTTTAAAACAAAACCGGTTACATAGCCTACACTTGCTGCATCTATTTCACGATTGACATTTTCCTCCTGATTTATTCGATTATTGGCATATTCGATGTCTATTATAAACTATCATAGGATCTAACCTGACTAATTTTATATTGCCTACTGCTCTTATCATGACATGTACTTATCCACTTGCTTGGTCGGAAAAGGAAAACGATGTCGGGTTGAGTTCATGTCCTTGCAACCTGGTACGGAACACAATATTATCCTCCCCATTACTAATACATAAAAACAAATTATAGTGCATATAGTACACAACTACGTAAATAAAACTTACCTCAAATTAATACATATACTTGTAATAATAATTGTAGATATGTTAATATTTTAATACTTAAAAATTCAATAAATTATAAAACAACTCAATATATTATAAGCAAACCTATCTGATAGAGGGCCGACAGGAAAATGGGATTATACACAAACATACAAAATGGCGAAACCGTCGCATAAAATAGTTTTTTCTTTATTGCCACCTTTTGCTTTGGAATATTTAGGAATATTACCAACATCTCTGATACCAACATATCATTTTTTGTCTCTCTCTAACACTACAACAGAGTCCTCTACGGGCTAGCCACACATTAAAACAGTGTTTAATGTATGCCTATTCACGTTTACAGCCGTGCCCCACAACAGATATATCGCTGTTGATGTTGTTTTTGCATAGTCGTTAACAACTAATTCTGGAATAACAGCTAATTTTCACAGTTTTCGATTTGTTGTTATTGGTTGTTATTTACTATTTTCAATATTTTACGTTATTTAATTGTTATCATCACTCCTTTCTTTGTTGGATATATCTAATACTACGAGTTTTTTGTTATCGTTATCGTAATTTTTTAAATGTGTAAAAAGTTCTGAAGTTTCATTTACTTCTTTATTTATTTTTATATATATTTATAATTAGTGATTAATATTAAGGTATCTTGAAAAATATGTAAGTATGAGAATCAATTTAACGTTTACATCAGTGTATCTTCTTTAAGTCTTTTGTAGCACAATAATTCGTCATTGTACAGTTCATGGTTGTACTTTTAAAAGAGGAGATACAATTTTACATAAATTTCCAAATTATGAAAAGGCACTAGATGAATTTAAGCAGTCGGTTAGTTTATGTGGCAATGCAACTTTATTGCAAGAAACTCCCAAATCAATACTTAGATTAAGAAGAATTTGTCATAATCATTTTGCTAAGGAGGATATAACGGAAAAAAATGTTGAGCCAACTGCGCCAGCTATGGAAACAGAGCCATCAACCTCATTCAGTTTTGTGGAACAATCTATCACACCTATGATGCCAGAATCATTACTTTTAGCTAATAAGAAATATGTGAAACCAAAACGGATACATTCTCCCAACGAAAATAAATATATGACATAAATTTAAATACAAATTTGAAACAAATCATCTTAGATAAATTTGTCAAGTTGCTAGTGTATAATTATATTAAAAGATTAAATCATTTACTAATTGGAAAAGAAAGTAAAGTTTAAAAGTCTTGTGTATGATATCATGCAGAATGTACTTCAATATTACAGATCAACAAGACATACATAAAATGTTTCAACCAATTATTTATATGATTTTATTTGTATCGATACTATTTTTGTTGTGCATGAAATTTGTTGAGTGTTTACTTAATTACATTTCATATTTGTCTTGTGTCTTCATTAGTAAACTATATAGCTTACAAACTACTACTATTACTTATTGATTACTTAATAAATTTAGTATAATAGTTTTGTAATCATTGTAATGTTAGTAGATACACCATTAGGTACTTGTTAAAATCGCAAATTTAGTTTTATTTTCTTGTAATTTGAGATGGTTTGAATAAAATTGTTTAACTGATATTCTAATTTCATTTTCGTTGTTTATTTCGGAGTAGATGATTAATTATGTTGAATTCTTTGCTTATGATTTAATCTTGGTAATTTCTTTTTAAATCATTAGCAAATTAACGTTAAAAATAATAATTAATTTTAAAACCGTAGTGCGTTTACATAGAAGAGTTTTTTGTCCCCACGCTAGATGGCGCTCTGAAGCAATCGAACAATTTTACATTAACTTCACATCCTATTACGATAGTAATTTTCTATGCGATATACTTCAAAATGTTGTCAGTAAATCATATGCTACTAGATTGACTTTTCAAATGAACACTTGTTACTTAAATTCTTAAAATCAAGTGACAGCTTAAAAAGCAGCCTACTAAAATGAGGAAAGTTTTTGAAGGCACGTTATTTAGTTTCATTTTTAACAGCTTGTGTAGTACTTTTTTAAGGTGATATGATCAAACCAATATGTGTTGTAAAGTAGTTTAATTTTGAAAATAGAGATTAACAGAAACCTCAAAAAACTTTGACATAACTAAAGAAAATTAAAATTTAATAAACTAAAACTAATTAGAAGTTTTGGAAAATCAATCAGATAGCTACTGTAAGTACTTGTTATATAAATGCACAATTATTTTGAATTTACAAGTAGTTCGATTTTCGTTTGTATAATAAATAGGATGGATCACTTTATTTATTTCAACCGAATTTATGTACAAATTAAAATGAAAAATGCAATTCAAATTGATTTTCTTAAATCTGATTACGTTGCATTTGATTCATTTTGACTAATTCAAGTAGTAGATATAGGCGTTTATTAATTGATTAGGTTTAATCTTTTAACAGTGTATTATTACTTTTAAACAATACATAAATTTTAAAAGTAAGGTATTAAAATGAATAAGATTGCATTTTTAATTACGTTGGCCGCAAAAACTTACTAAATTTCAAAATATAAGCATTCAAAAAAAAAGGCTATAAATAAATTAATAATTTATTCAAACCAGTATTGGTTATATTGGTTACACTATAAATTAGACGAGGTAAAATTGTTTGTTCTACCACAGATTATAATCTATGGTTCTACAATAATAACAATTCTGTCCTAACTGTGTATTGACGTTTACGGAAATATTATAGTCAACTCAATCGTTCTACTGAGGGAACAATTTGCAATGTAGTGAAAAAATTTGAGAAAACTGGAAGCATTGGCCGTGTACATCATAGAAAAGACCTGCATCATTATGGCGCATTTTTAGCCGAGAATACTGCTGTGTGTGATAGTATGGTTGAAATAGCTGCAACCGAAATTATTCGAAGCAGTCTCATCGGTGTAGCAATTTACATCGTACGTAGAACCGTCACTGACCTTTCTTATGGTTCTTTTTAGTGCATTTTGCATAAGGACTTGCGTCTACACCGTATAAATTCAGTCAACACAGAAGTGGACATTTGTCTAACATAATTTTCCATAATTAAGAAAAAAAAGACTATAAATAAATTAATAATTTATTCACATCAGTTTTGCTTCTAAGTGTATACACATTATTAATAACAATGGAATGAGAAATACTTAAAGCATTATTTGGTATTTTAATGATCTCTTAACTCTTGATATTAATAATCTACCGTCATAACTTAATGACGCAAATATCCATGGTTCCGCTGGAGACCATTCCGCACAATAAACGCTATCTTCGTGTTCACACCATTGTAAAGGACCATCAGATAATCTACAAAAATTAGATATGTATTAGAACGTATAAGAATTTACTAACAAAAATTAATTACATTTGTTTAGGTTCCGGCGTTATATTATTTTCTTCTGAGAGAATATTGTCACTATTATTCTCTGAGCTAACACTGGCAGCACTAGATATTAAAACTCTTGCGTCTGAACTGGATGTCAGCAGTAATTGATCATGGAATGGATTAAAGCGGACACACCAAACCCTAAATTCATTAAAGTGTTTTTATCGTATGTACTATCGGGAGCAAATGAAAGTGGACACTTCAGGTTTCCACATTACAGACTTTATTCGAATTCAGTGCTATAGAGACTTCATTTATTTATAATACTTATCATGTCATATTGTCAAATATTCCTGTCAAACTAGTTTGCATAAATTATTTCTTGAATTTATGTGTTAGTTTTTCAATTATTTATTTGAATTATTTAAAAAAGATGACATTTAACGGAAGCAGAGAGAATGCAAGATATCACCAATGTGCAGAACGGTTAGTCTTTGGACGAACGGGAGCGGAATTAAATGTTAATAAAAGTTGCATACATAAAATTTTAAAATTATGTGATGAAGGAGGAAATGTGGCTGGCAGACATGGTGGTGGTAAACAAAAGATATAAAATCCAGACCAAGATAATGCTCTTGCGTAGCATCTGACTGAACATCATTTTCACACTGCTGCGAGATCAAAAGAAGAAACTGGTTTTCCTGGTTTTTGATGGACAGCATGTAAAAGAATTCTTAAATTGGGTTTGCAAATTGTGCTAGGTACAAAGAAGTTTGTGCTAACTAATCAGCGTAAGGAGATGCGTTTAAAATTTGCAAATACATACATCAATAGGGATAATGATTTTTGGAGAAAAGTTTATTTTCCGATGAAAAAAAAACGTTTCAATCCTCACATAATGGATCGGTACGAGTTTACAGACCTATAAATTTCCGATATTCAGCGGACTACATAAAACCTGTAGGGAAAAGTGGTTTTACAAAATTATTTTTAATAATATATAATATTATTAAAAATGGGGTGTGAAGAACACAATACAAGTTCATATGTATTTTTGAATGTATCTTCTCCAAAGACGTAGATACTTATTTCACATTTCTACATGATTATCAATACGCCCCTGTTGGAGAAGAGACACATTCAACAAACATAACTACCTTGCTATCTCGCAGATATTATTCAGACAGAGCGTGAAGGAATATTCAACGCTGTCTATATAATAATCGCAGAACTAGCCGTGGTGTTCCTTATAGTCGGTAACCACCGTATCTATAAAAAACTGTATTATCGTGTCTTCACTACTTGTCGGCGTAAACCGAATACGTATATAACAACATAATTTGAAACATACTTGAGTAAGTAAAACCTACCAATTTTGTATAATACAATAGTATTTTTAATAATATATAATATTATTAAAAATGGGGTATTAATATGAAGAACACAATACAAGTTCATATGTATTTTTGAATGTATCTTCTCCAAAGACGTAGATACGTATGTCACATTTCTACATGATTATCAATACGCCCCTGTTGGAGAAGAGACACATTCAACAAACATAACTACCTTGTGGTTTTCTCTTTAATCCGCTTTACAGTTTGCAATTTTCGTTGGATGCAATTTTTCTTGCACACTGAGCCGTGCTTTACACTTAGCAATTTTCACGTGTAAGTTCGTGAAATTATTTTTGTCAATCAGGTTGACCAACACATATTTATCACAAACAAAATAACATACATAATCTGTACATCCTATGAAAGCAGAAAACGACTGTTATGGATACAAATCAACGCAAAATTAAAATTAAGCAACTAATTATTGCGTTTTCAGCATTATTAGCAGAAAACGCAAACATTTGGAAACGAAGATGGTGGGTTAATCCCGAGTTAAATAGAAAAAAGAATATAAAAATTTAAGAGAACAATTTTTGGATATCGACGATCTAAAATCATTTGAAAACCATAACCTCCAAATGTAGGTTATATTTGTAAAAAGACAGGAATTTTGATCATGTGTTGGCTATGATAAAATTCCTAAAAAAATACTAGAATTGCAGCTAGCTTGCTAGAAACATAGAACATGTTCTATTTCTTGCAAAGCAAGAAAAATTGCAACAGCTGATCGAAAATGTTTGGATTGCGCATGCGTGTAATAAAAATTGCTGCAAGAAAAATTGCATGCAACAAAAATTTCTAACTGTAAAGCGGGCTTTAGTGTTTGGGGATGGATTTCTGCAAGTGGGTTAGGCGTTTGTTGGGAAATTGATCAACGACTTACAATTTTACAACACATTGACATTTTAAATAACATAATGCTACCATCTGTGAGACAGGTTCATGATAATAGCTTCATATTTTAGAATGACAATTTACCAATTCATACCGTATATATTGTTAGAGAATGGTTTGAAAACAATAATCTCAACGTTTTGCCATGGCCTGCAAATAATCCCGATTTAAATCCGATGGAGAATATTTAGGCACGAATGGTGAACAAAATCTATGAAAATAATTTCATTGCTCGAAATAAAAACGATGTGGCGAATGTCTGAGAAGATAGCTGATTACGATATAGCATCTCTCATATTTTCAAACGGTAATTGCAAACAATGGATCATGGACAAAAACTATAATTTAATTTACGAAATTTGGTAGAACCGGTGTTTATTAATTTCATTAAACTTTTGTATTCAGTTGTAACGATTTACTTAATAAAATTTATTAAACTGACAGTTTTAAAAGAATAGTTTACATTAGTTAAATTATTTGAAATTCCGACATACCAACATAAAACGTGTCCACTTCAATCGCTCCCTATAGTACAGTTGTGTGCAGAAAAAACACGGACAAGCTATTTTTTCTATGTAAATCTGGTTCACCCATACTTAAATTTGAATTGTCACTTAAGTGTCAAATTGAGTTGTCAAAGTGAGAGTTTTATTATAATGCCAAGACAATTGTGTAATCAACAAAAAATTCAAATCATTTCCGAGCTTCAAAAAGGACGAACAATTAGAGAAGTAGCGTTTACTTTCGGAGTTAATAAAAGCACCGTACAAAATGTCAAAAACCGTTGGGAGCATTAACAGAAAACAAGACAGCGGTAGAAGAAGGATTTCTTTAGAACATCATGATACCGCTTTAGTGAATTTCTTAAGAGAACGTCCGTTTTCTTGTGCATTAGATGCTGTTGCAGCAACAAATTTCCCGGGTTCTCGGTCAACAGCCTGCAGAAGAATTCAAATGTCAGACATTAAAAATTGTATTGCAGCCAAAAAAAGTATTTTGTCGGAACGCCATAAACAGGGCAGAATAATCTTTGCACTAAATTATTTGTACAAAGATATTGAATTCTGGAATAAAGTAATTTTTACTGACGAAAAGACGTTTCAATCTACTTACAATGGACACATTAAAGTGTATAGACCGAGAAATACTAGATATGAAGAATCATACGTAACTAATGCAGGTCAATCGCAACGTTTCTCTGTTAATGTATGGGCTGCTATAACTGCTAATGGACTAGCTATCTGTTGGAGAATTGATGGTAGATTCAATGCTTTGGCATATCTAAATATTTTGGAGAATATAATACCATTATTTCGTGAACAGTGGTTACAAACTAATAACATCGAAACTTTGATTTGGCCCTCCAAATGCCCGGATGTAAACATAATTGAGAATATCTGGGGTATTATTGTTAAAAAAATGTATGAGCGTCATTTTAGACCAAATAACAGAGAAGAGCTGTGGAATGCAATAATTGATGCATGGCAACAAATAACAGAAAACGAAAATCTTATAAGAAACTTGTATTCGTCTATTCCCTTGCGATTGACCAATATATTAAATGCAGATGGTGCCATGACGAAATATTAGTCTATATATATTATATCATTATATGGTTTATTTGTAGATTCTTTATAATGTTATGACTAGAGCTGAGGATGTTTGCGGTATAACCATGGTTATATCATGTAACCATAGTAATTTACTATGGTTACATGATATAACCATGGTTATACCGCAAACATCCTCAGCTCTAGTTATGACTGTTAATTTTATTAAAGTTAATTCATTTTATTGAAATTCGTCTCTTTACTTCAACATATAAAAGGAGTTTTACTCATATATTGGCATATAATGCTATAATTCAGGTGACATATGAGTGTACGACTTTTTTTTGGAAATGTGTCAATAGTGGTATAGGTTCACACAACTAAACACTTGTCCTACTTTTTTCTGCACACAACTGTACTGTTGATTAAAAAAAAAATCTCGTAAACTGGCTGACAAGAAAACTGTGCGACTCATTTTTTTGCCTTGTAAAATGGGTTATCGATCTTTCAAAAATAACATATGAATTATTATAGGTTATAAATAAAATATTTAAATAGATCCATATGATAGATAATATACCTACAGATATATTGCACCTTAATAACTAGAGAACGGACGCAATTTCCATAAAACGCAATCGGCAATTGGAATTGTGTATAACGTCGCTCAGTACATCCCGGCGTAATTCAATGAAGTATTTGTTTGACTTACTCGGACACCTGGTCTCGCCGCGATAACAATGGACAAGCCAGCTATTGTATTCCGAGAATATAGTGCTTTTTAAAGTGTTTTCATGAGCGTAGATAGAAGTGGGGTTTTTATAATGCATGTATTTTATTTATTAGTTTATATTTCGTAAGATAAATAAAGTGCTGTGAGTAAGTTTCTTGTTTTCATAGTTTTAACTGTTAATTACATCGTAATTTTTGTGATAGATCCTGTTTAATATCGTTTGATTGAATCTATTTCTACCAATTATTTCGACGTAAGAGTGTGCATTGAATTTCGTTCAGTTTCAATAACTTACGCACACATTTTTAGTTTTCATTTATTTAGATCTAGAGCATTGTTTAAGTTACCTTTTCAGACATGATATGGAAGAATGTCGAGAACGGCATTGTAAAACAATGGCGAGTTGGATTGACGGTCATGCTGATTGTATGTCCATTGTCAGTGATTCCGAAATTTATTACAAAATCCGTAAAATATCGTCAAAAATTCGTCATTTAGGATCGCAAACACATCTGAACTCTGTAAAACTTTTATGGCGGCTAATATTCCATTAAATAAACTTAGCAACCCCACTTTAAAAATATTTCTTCAAAAATATACTGATCGAAATGTTCCTGATGAATCCACTTACGCAAATATTATGTTTCTAGGTGCTATACGAGAACAGTAGAACACATTAGAAGCCATCTTTTAAATCAATACATATGGATAAGCGCCGACGAAACGGTGGATATGTTAGGACGCTGTGTGGTAAATGCTGTAGCTGGTGTACTACATCCAACTATTCCCTATAACTCATATGTAATAGCAACAAGTGTTATAAATAGAGTTGATGCGGAAACAGTTACTGAAACCATTAAGGAGAATATGCAAAAAATGCTTCATTCGGACGCCACGTACAAAGAAAAAATACTTTTATTTGTCAGTGATAGTGCTGCGTATATGTTAAAAACAGGCAGACTATTGAAGAAAACATATCCTAATATGTTGCATATTACTTGTGTAGCACATGCTCTCCACAGAATCTGTGAATATATCAGAGACACTTTTCCGGAAGTTGATAGACTTGTATCAGCTTTTAAAAAAGTTTTCAGAAAAGCACCATTGAGAGTAGCTCTTTTCAGCGAAAAATTTCCATCTCTGTCACAGCCTCCCACTCCAGTAATAACTAGATGGGGAACATGGCTGGAAGCTACTAGTTATTATGCTGAGAATTTCGATAGTCTAAAACATTTCGTAACACTGCTAAAGGAGGATGCTAGAAGTATTGGTGAGTGCAAGGAGCTCACACAAATCCCAAATTTAAAAAATCAGTTGTACTTTCTTCACGAACATTTTGGAAAATTGCCAAAACTAATCACTTATTTTGAAAATCGATATCTCAAATTAAATGACGGATTAACCACATTAGATGTGGCTGTTAATAATTTGAAAAGTATTCCAAGTGACTTCGGATGTGGCTTTCGGCAAAAGTTTGAAGCAATTCTTAATAGAAATCCAGATTTAATTACATTGCAGCAATTATGCATGGAGACAATCCCACAAAATCTAACGGCTAAATATGAAGAAATAAAAGAATATTTCCAGTATGCACCTATAACCAGTTGCGATGTAGAAAGGACGTTTTCTATTTATAAGGATGTACTTAATTCAAAGAGAACAAAATTGACAGAAGAAGAAACCTTGAGAAACTATTGCTAGTCAATATTAATACTCCTTTACTCAACTTGAACGACAAAATGAACAAATAAAAATGTTCCAATTATAGAAATAAAATTAAAAACTTAAAAAATACAACTTTTCAACAAATACATATGTATTTCGGAATTTTATAGATCACCACCCGTTCGTTTTCCAATTATATAAATAAAATTAAATATTTTAGAAATACAGCCTTTCGCCAGTACTGCACTGGGTGGTAAGCGTGTCCGTTCTCTATTAATAACCTTCAAAACTGATTTGAAGTGTTAATTTTGTTAAAATATTGTCAAACGTCAAAATGAGTTGGACAGACTTTTTGTCTGCCAGTTTACACTTAAAATTAATTGTTGTAAGCGTGCCTTTTATTGTCAAACGCTATGACAGCTATCACACAAGACAGTGATGTTTTTGCTTTAAATCTCAAATTCATTGGCCGTTTATGTCAATATACCGTCAAAATTAAATAAAATTTCGAAAGCTAGAATAGTAGCAAAACTTGAAAATGGGTGATTTATAAGAGCAGTCGCTGGTGCTTTAAACGTTAACAAGGCTACTATTTTTTAGGTTAAAAAACGTTGGGCGCAACAACAAACACTATCTAGAAAAGATGGATCAGAGAAACCCAAAATTTCTACTGTGGAAGAAGATACAGAGTTACTAAATTTTTTAAGGGAATCTCCATTTTCCACCGTAAAGGAAGCTAAATATTAAAGCGATTATCCTGGGTCTTTACCCACCGTTAGCAGGCGAATAAAAGTTTCGGAATTAAAATACAGGGTCGCTGCTAATAAACCGATCTTACCGATGAACAAAAACAGTCGGGAGTAATATTTTCTCTAAATTATGTGTACAGAGGTATTGGTTTTTGGAATAAGTTAATTTTTACGGACGAAAAAGGTTTTCAATCAACAAAAAATTCCAAATTGGGAGTTTACCGGCCAGGAAATAGTAAATTCAATGCGAAATACATAAATAATTTAAAGAAACCGGGACGATTTTCACTTAATGTATGGGGTTGGATCAGTGTAAGAAGGTCTGGAGTTTGCTGGAGGATTGATGGTAGATTTGACGGTACAAATTATTTGAATACTCTGGAAAATGTTATGTTACCTTCAGAAATTTATTATGTCATGACAATTTTATATATCAACAAGACAATTGTCCGGTGCACACCACAAATGTTCAAAATTGGTTTGGAGCCCAAAATATTGAAGTGTTGCCTTGATCTGCTAATAGCCCTGATCTAAACCCAATTGAAAACATCTGAAGATTGATTGTGAAAAATTCACGCAAAAATAGTTTTCAACCTAAGAACAAGGAAGAGGGAAGCTAACGAGCGATCATTAAAATTTTCACTCGTAGCTGGCCGTGTATATAAAAATTATGTCGTAGCTTTAGTCATTAAGATGTTATTTCAAACATCTGTCAGTGTCAAATATATATTTTAAAGTTTCATCAAAAGAAAAAGTAATGGCCTTTAATGATATGCATAAAGCGTTTATGGTAGAATGTTACTTCCTGACATCTCAAAAAATTGATGGTATTTGGCAGCATTCAATAGAAAATTGCCTGGCGGAGTTTGAAGAGAGATATCCAAATACTGTTCCTAGCTATAAAACTTTACGTGATGTGATACGCTAATGCATTGTGTAAATCTTTTTCGTCAAACAGGCAGTATTTTAAGGAAAAAAGGAAGCGGTCCTCCTCTCAAGAGAAGTCGCGGCGTAATTGAAAATGTCAGACAAATTATTAACGAATCTCCTCAAACATCTATTCGCAGAGTTTCGCAACAAGTAGGGCTTTCGTATGGAACATGTCAAAAAATTTAAAAAAAGGACTGGCACATGTATCCATATAAATTAACTTCTGTACAAAATCTATTACCTACGGATTATGAAAAAAGAACACAATTGTGCCAATGGTTTATTCAAACAATGACAGACAATATTTTAAATCATCCTTTTTTCACCGATGAAGCTTGGTTTTATTTGAAAGGTTATGTTAATTCGCAAAATATGCGTATGTGGTCCAGTGAAAATCCTCATTTCTACAGAGAAGTTCCTCTACATCCAGAAAAAATAGGCGTATGGGTAGGTATGAGTCGTCACCGATTAATAGGACCAATATTCTTTGAGGGCACGATAACATCGGAGAAATATCGTAACGAAATTCTCAGTGTTTCTACTAATCAATTGACCAATGATGAACTCCAGGTCGGATATTTTCAACAGGATGGGGCTACATCTCACGTTACACTTGAAAATATTCAGTTTTTGCAACAATTTTATGGCGATAGGATAATAAGTAGAAATACAGCGATTCCATATCCACCACGATCGTGTGATTTAACAGTCATGGATTTTTTTGTGTGGCCATATATAAAGAATATTATTTATGAAACACCAATTAATAATCTACAAGAGTTAAGACATAAAATCATAGAAAAATGTGAACACATCAATAACTCACCGCAAATACTGATCAATGTTTTCAATGCTCTACGAAATAGAGTGCGATTATGCTTGGTGGAGAATGGTCAACATTTTACACATTTTTTATAATATTCTATTACTTTGTATAAAAATTATAAATATATTTAATATAAAAGTCAGCATTTCAAATTATTTTTTAACAATCATGATGTTTGTAATTATGACAGATCTCCTCTAATAACTTAAGTTAGGACATACTTTTTGTGTACATGGCTTACTTGAGCGAAAATTTTAATGATCACTCGTTATTAATAGCACTTGGGAAGTAATACTAGTGACAAAGAAAATTTTTTGACATATATCGCATCAATACCTCGAAGACTTGAAAGTTACCCAACAAAACAGAATTTCTATAAAGTATTAGAGATACAAATTTTTTATTTGCCGAAATATACTTTTCTAAAAAAAAGCATTTATTTCTTGTTAATATTTGTGTATGCCTATTGTGAAAACAAAGCACTGATTAAGCCAATATGATAACACAACGTCAAATTTGACACCAAAAGTTGTACTAGATTTTTTTGAAATTAATAGTACATTGATTTTCTCTTTTATAATTTACACGAAATGTGTTGAGATATTATTTTTTAAAATCAAAATTAAAGAAAAATTTATAAATTTAATTTGAAATTCCGGACTTGAATCGTGTGTTTGCCAGTGCATCCTTCTTAGCCGACGTTTCGTCCTAAGAAAAACAACTGTAGCAAGGACACAGCTCTAACCTGGAACCCCAGAAACAATAATCAACTACAACCACAGAAGCTTAAAAGCCAGATTCACCAAGTAAAGTTTACGTATTTACTTAGATTTTTTCAAAAATATTTCTGGTCTATTATATAATCTCATTGCAAATTTTTGTAACTTTGTGTTGTTTTAAATTTTATTTCGACGTTACCAATGGGAATGATCACTTCTTGAAAAAACAGGCTGTCCTGTCTGCCTAAAATCCCATATTTTTACAAATCCATCATCTCCACATGTAGCTAAATGATATTGCTTGTTTAAATTGTAATCCAAGTCTCGCAATAGCTGACTATGCACACCTTCAATATGCCATGCTAATTGGCCAGATCGAATGTCGTACGTTTTTAAATGAGTTTCTGTAGCCGTTGTAAACTACAAAATCGCAAATTTTAAACTGTATTAATATACAATTCATATCTCAATTTAATTGGTACCTGATTGCAATTTTGGTGAGGATTCCATTTACCTGTGGTGAATTTTGGATTATTTTTTCCTTCCAAATTAATATTTAAAATACTTTTCGCTTCATTCTCAGAAATATCCCATAACGTTATTTGATTTTCAGTAACGGTAATATTTTTAGTTTCATCTGTTGGATGAAATTCACTAGTCTTAACATCACTTTCTAACAAGTCTGAATTAAAATTTACAGCCACATTTAAATTTTCTATTTGCTCTTGATTTGAAGTATCAGGTATTTTTAAAATTGAGGTCCTAATAATGCATGTGTTGTCATTGCCAATTGTATTATAACAAGTATTTATTAATGAGGCGTTAATAGGACTAGAATTTAATTTCCATATTTCACCTAGTGTGTGGTAAAATACGGTTGTTTTCAGTGTGGAATTTTCTTCATCGAATTCAACCAAATGAATTTGATTATTGGTCTGTTTTAGTGATTGAGTACCAATAAAGAATCTTATTTTTTCAGTTTCTGCATGTTGTGGAGCCAAAGCTCTAGCCTACAAGTAAAGAAATAAGTAATTTCAATAATTAGAAACGCTGAAAATAGATCTATACTTGAAATTCCAGTCCATAAATGACAGAATTTTCGTTTTCCATTTGTAGAATTTTTTTTTACATTTCTAAAAAATATGTAAACCAACACTTTATAATGTATTACAAAGGAAATCGCACCTTGTTATGCATAGCAATACCATAGATAAAAAGAATATTGCATACACTAAATAACACCACTATGATCAATATAATTTTTGAGGTTATTATAGACAAGTGTGAAAGTAGGTCATAAAAGAATTTCCAAAGAAGAATTTTCATAAAAGTATTGTTTTCGATACTATCTAGATTTTACGTCAGGTACGTCAGAACACAGATTTAGAAGAACACTACAAAAATAAGCGCTTATTATTCATACTTGAAATTAATAGTTATGCGAAAAATATTTTTGACAGTGTAATTCGATGTTATTACCGCAGTTTATTACCAAAATATTACGACAATAAGAGCGAAGAACACTACCAAAACATATTTTTTTGCTAAATTAGAACAAGCTGTTCTTATTTTTACATTTTCTTGGAATTCTACCTCATAAATATTAAAAAATAAGAGGATACCTCATTTATTATTTTATAAACTTGTCTGCTAGATGTTGTATCTACACATCCCCTTGTACTCTTAAATTCTGCTTTCATTATGTAATAGACGTAATCCTAATAACTATACGGCAATTTTATATTAATGAATTTAGAGAAATATATGTAACATTAGAATATACTATAATCCTAAATAGAACTGACACAAAAAGTAAACTATTTAAAATTGTTCAATGCACCAAATTAATTCAAGTGTCATTATAGGGTTCCAATTGAATAAAACCACTAGTTTCTGATATACGATCGAGAGGGCGTTTATAAATTTTGTTCAAATTAAATATTTTCGAGAATGGGTTAGGTGATTATATTTGTGTTGACATTTGATAAAACTATTCAATCGATTAAAATTTATTGAATTTTTAGTTTCACCACATATATTTACTTTATATTAATTTAAGTGTAAAAACAAAATATATTTTTTTCACATTGAAATCATGAAAAATGAATATCAAATATTTTGCAATAATCCTTCATTGAAGCATAAACTCAAATATGTTTACTTTTTCTTTTACATTCAGCAGAAATATCTTATTAGATTTAGCAATTAGCACCCTTTTTATGTAAATATTAATTTAGAAATTAATAATACATAATTAGCAGAAATGAACATAATTTAATAGACAAATTATATGTACAAGGAAAAGTTTTAATTATTTAACAATAAATGTATTACATTTAAACATCTATATTTTATTTATTCTAACTCACAATAACACATTACAATGGAGCTTTGTGTACTAATGAAAACCAATGGCCACATTCACAACGTCTTGGCTGTCCTTTATGTAACCACATCCAATTTACACTAGTGGCATCTTCTTCACAGATACAACCAACTATACGTGCTTCGAAGGCGGATGGAATTTCATTGGGTTGAACTTTGGTGCCTGTACCTCTTTTTATCACTTTCAAATCAAACGGATTTTCATTACCTGCCACTTTGGCTAATAATTCGCGTTTCTCTAAACCTGTGGCGTGTTCTACTGGATCACCCATAGTAGCTACAAGCAAAGCAGGCCATGACATAAATTCGAATTATTAATTTTAAAATAATATATTATTAGCATATTTTACAAATACATTTTTTTTCTAAAATTAGTAACGTGAACTATAATAAAATGGCAAAAATGAACACTCGAACATAAAATTACGTAATGTAATAAAAAAAAAAGTGCGACTTCACAAACAGTTGAATATTAACGAAACAAATTAATACTTTTTATTTACTTTTTGATGCCAGGCGAACAGAAGAATACATAACATTTCTTCTAGCTGTGGATACAGCAATTCTTCCACACAACGAAGCCATTTTTTTGGTGCCCCAACAAAGTCTATTTCCTATTCTGTAACAATACTGTCTAGAGGGCGTATTAGTGAAATATAATGAAATTCCCCTAACCACAGAAATAAATTTAAAAATAAATATGTTAAAGATAATAATAGGTGTATGTAGTTAAGAATTCAGTTTATAAGTTAATATTTTATATAATATGAATTTGTTTGAATTAGATCTTAGTACTTGAATAATTAGAAAATTGGATTATTTTGAAATGCATCATTAACAGCGCCAACTTCACAAAATATCCTAGAGAATAAAAATATTGACCTATTAAGTACTACCCCAAGATACTTGATGTCGGTAGCAGTCAATCAATTTTTTATCAATATTTTTTAAATTTCTATGCTATATCCATAGACTGGTTATATTCAAGAAATTATAAAAACATTAACAAAATACTTTAAATTAAAATCCACAATCATCTTTAAAGGAATTTCGAATATGTTTACTAAAAATAGTTATCCCAAAGTTCACCAGATGGTTCCTATTCATTTTCCAAATGTTGTAGTTGTTTCAATTTAAGTTATCAACGGCGCTTGCGCATTGCTCGTTCTTCCTTTTTACAAGTGTTCGTCAAGGTACACGTTATATTTTTGTTTTCATATAAATTAACTTCTTAAAATAAGCGTTACATGAGTCAAATATATATTTGTTAAGATTACATAGGAAATAATTTCTGTTTTTGAGAAGTTTGGAGCGACGATGATATATTTTCTGTCTGAATAATTGTGATTAATTTTGGTAACCATCAGTCCCGGTATACAGCACATAAAAGTGTTGTTTTTAAAGTGAAAAGTGGAAATATAATAAATATTGAAATTATACGTTTGTCTACTAACGGTGACTATTTTACATTATTATTGCTCCAAATATTATTTGTAAATTTGTTACTTCGTTACATTTCCTCAATATAGGTTATGTTCTTTCTTATGTTTATAATTTGTTGTGCAGATGACGTCCAAAATAATTAAAGCTGGAGGCGGCGAGGCCGATCCTTTCGAAACTCAAGTGGCACATGCACTTCTGGATCTAGAGATGAATTCAGATTTGAAGGCCCAACTTAGAGAATTGCATATTACAAAAGCTAGAGAAATTGAATTAAATAACAAGAGGGTACGTACTAATTTTACAGAATCTATTTCGTTTCAACAACTTTTCTCATTACATTTTAGTCAATAATTATATATGTTCCAATGCCTAAATTGAAACAGTTCCAAAAAATTCAAACGAGGCTAGTTCGTGAACTCGAAAAGAAGTTTAGTGGAAAACATGTAGTATTTGTTGGTGAACGAAAAATTTTACCTAAACCAACACGCAAAACGCGTACGAAGAATAAACAGAAGCGTCCACGTTCTCGTACATTGACTTCTGTGTATGATGCGATATTAGAAGATTTAGTTTTTCCAGCTGATATTGTTGGTAAACGTATTCGCATAAAATTAGATGGCTCACAACTTATCAAAGTACATCTTGATAAGAATCAACAGACAACCATTGAACATAAGGTATATTATAATTTATTTTTACGAAATGGAGTTATTATTTAATCGAAAATTATTACAGGTTGATACGTTTGCAGCAGTCTACAAAAAATTAACTGGAAGGGAAGTTACTTTTGAATTCCCAGAACCATATTTGTAAAATGTTCATTTATTTAAAAATAAATATTTGAAAAGGTTTAACATTGTTTTCGTTATTTTTTTTATATTAAAAATTCTATAATTACGACTTTGTTTGAATTGAACGACCTATATATTTGTGATATATGTATCCAAAAAAGAATCTAATGCAAAAAGCTATACCTGTAAATAAAAAAATAGAAATATGTGGCAATGATGGGCATATAAAATATTCTAGAATGTATAGCGATTTGTAGACACATTATTTTGATAGAAGCTTCGGTCTAACAAATATACAATTATTAAAATACCTATTCGCATATCTTGCTAAGCAACACGCCCTCTGGTGCAAAATATCAGAACTACTGGTGATGTGTTGCCCAAACATATATATCGTTTTCACGGTTTTCACCATGGGGGATAATGTTAAATTCCCAAGGTCGGACTTTGTTTTAGTTCAATACTACACCTGATTTGGCGCTAGTTGTATCATATATATATATATATATATATATAGATGTAAACAATAAATATTTCATCATTTTCATCGCATTCATAGATTGCATTTGTTTTTGCAGGTTTTGCGTAATAATTAAGTTCAGTTAAGGCTGTAATTTAACTTTAAAAAAATGGTGTTTAAGTGTTGTGTACCAAATTGTAAGAATACAAATAAAGACTATAAAATGCATCGGTTTCCTCACTTGGATGAAGAGGTTAGTAAACAATTAAATACTTGCTATCGCTTTATGAATAATTGTGTAATAACGTGTTTATTTAGTCATACACTATGTAATATACCATTTTCTTTATAGTTGTACAATTGTTGGATTGGCAGAATTGGCAATAAGAAATTGTTAAACATTGACCCAATTAATGTCAACAGGAATTACCGAATTTGCCATATTCATTTTAGTAATTTCTCCCGTGTACGCATTTCTCACAAAACTGGACGAAAAGACCTTAAGGCAAGAAGTATACCATCAGTCTTACTTCCTGGTAAATCATAAATAGCCTTATTTATATATTATATGTGCTTTACAATGAATTATTATAGGTTTTTGCGAAACTCCCACATTACAAAACTCATTATTAAAATATCGGACAACAATTACAACGATTGAGAATGAAAACAGTGAAGCAGGCCCTTCTAATATTGTTCAAGCACAAGATGGTATCTACTTAAGAAATCCCCCGTTTTAACTTGTATATCAATAAATAATGTGTTACAGAATCTGCAGTATCAATTGGTACTATGTCAAACTTTCCAACTACACCCACTAAGCAAAGTATTACCTCACTGTCTTTTCGAAATGTGAAAACACCTAAATCTAGGAAAGGTAATTATTTTAATATACTTCTGATTGTTCCATGTTTTTTTTTTTTGTAAGAATAGCATCAGATATGTTTTGTCTTTAATTTTTATAATATTTAGCTCACATATGTAATCAATATTTCTTATATATTTAGATCTCAGAAACCATGGCAGCTTGTTAAAGACTGTTGGTGTGACAAGAAAACAACAACTGACACCCAAGGCTCGCAAATTATATAGAATGGCAGCATATCTCAGAAAAACAGCAAGAAGAATAGAATATGAAAACATTGATATTAAAGAAAGATTCCAAATGGCAAATACATTCTTGCAATCAGAAGAGTTTCTTAGTTTGCATGTTAATCAAACAACTTGTAATTTCATTATGTCACAGATACAATTACAAAAGAAAAAGCCCAAAGGAAGGCGTTATAATATTGATAGCAAGTTGTTAGGGTTATCAATCATGAAACAAAGCCCAAAAGCTTACAGGTTTTTAGGGCGAGTATTTGCACTTCCATCTAGAAGAACCTTAATGCAATTATTAAATGAAGTGCCATTAAATTGTGGGATTAATGAATGCATTATGGAAAATTTAACTTATGCTTGTACAAAATTAAAGCAACATGATAAATTTTGTACAATAATGTTCGACGAAATGAGTTTAGAGGCCGGATTGTCATATAACACTAAAACTGACACTATTGAAGGATTCGAAAATTGTGGACACAATACGAAAGCTGTATTTGCTGACCATGTTTTAGTGTTCATGGCAAAAGGTTTATGTAAAAAGTGGAAACAGCCTCTTGCTTATTTTTTTACTGAAGGAGGGATGAAATCTCCTGACTTAGAAAGGAATTTAAAAGAAATAATCAGAGCAGTCAGATTAACTGGTCTTGAAGTAGTGGCTGTAGTTTGTGATCAACTATCGGTCAATAGATCCGTAATTAGATCACTAAAAGAGAAAACCAATGCTGAATGCATTAAAAATAATATTGAAAATCGATATGAAGGTTTTCTTGTCGATGGCATTGAAGTAGTTCCTTTGTATGATCCACCACATTTGTTGAAGGGACTACGAAATAATCTTCTGCAATATGATGCCAAATTTAAATGGAAAGAAGATCATATCCAGACAGCATCATGGAAAGATATTGTGCAGTTTTATGAGGTGAGTAAATTATGTATTATATTGTTATATAGTTTTTTTTAACTGATGTAAATATTTATTATTTAATCAAGTCAGTAATAAAAGATGCAGTTTAGCATGTTGCTGTTCATCTTTCCCTTAGACTAATATATTTTGCAATATTTGCTGTAAAAAAAATTTTTATCCAATGTTCAATTTAGTTGTCATGTGTTTATAAAACCAGGTGGCTCATATATTACTTGTTGGATAGCTGACATATTGATCAGTACTTCATTGATGTTTAATGGTAATTAATAGAGACATTTGTTTATAGATTGATGTAGGTGATTACGACACAAAGATGTGTTATAAATTAACAGATGCCCATGTGTATACTGACCATATGAAAAAAATGAAAGTTAATGTTGCAGCACAAATATTCAGCCATTCAGTTTCTGCAAGTATGAGGGCTCTTGTGAGATTAGGTAATGTAGATAAATGTTTGTAATATACAATTGAATTGTACAATTACGCCATCTTTGTCATATGTATATAAATTGCAATTGAAATTTTTTAGGACTTGGGTCTCTTCCAGCTTCATGTAGCGACACTGCAGACTTTCTTTTATTTGTGGACAAACTATTTGATAGTGTCAATGGGTCTGTCATTAAACCACAAGAAGGAAAACCATTAAGTTGTGCTATTTCTAAAGAATCACAACATTTGTATTTTTGGAATGAAGCGAAGAATGTTCTAAAGAGCATGACATTTGTTAGAAATAAAAAAGATTTTGTGCCTCCATCTGTTACAAATTTTATAGTAACTGTTCGTGGTTTACAATACATTTGGGAGAAATTGAACAGTACATTGACATATCTCTGTCCCAGAAATTTTAATCAGGACCCACTCGAAAACTTTTTTGGGTCCATTAGAAGCCATGGTGCCAGAAATATTAATCCTACACCAACTGGCTTTATGTCTTCATTCAAGTCACTTCTAGTGACAAATTTATTGAGCACCCATTCACCAGGATCCAACTGTGAAGAGGATGCGTCAGAAGGTACCTTAGACAATTTGAAAAATTTTGTAGACATTAGAGAGCAAGAGAAGGTCAGACCATCTTTTACTAATTTAGAAGGTATTAATGTTTCGCATATCAGTAAAAATATTCGAATACAAGCTGTACATTCCTACATTGCTGGCTATGTAATGCGTAGTATTCGAAAAATTACTTCAAACTGATTAGAATGTGCAACTTTTTTAAAAAATGAAGAGGCATGTAAGCCAGAACATTTTTTGATAGAAGTCAAAGAATATAGCCGTAACAAATTATTTCGCCCAAATAGTGCTTTTTTTATTAATTTCTCGGAATGCATTGGTATTTTGCATGTTATACTTCCCAAAATATGTCACAAACGAAACATTAAAAATTATTGTATTTCAATGTTGCAAAAACATATACAAATAGATGAAAGTCTATGCAACAAGGATAATTTAAAAGATATTTTTTTAATACGTATTGTAATTTTTTTTATACATACATGGATAAGAAATATAAATAAAAGTTTGAAAGGATTAGACTATAAGAAATATTACAAGAGTAATATTCTGAATCCAATTGCAAAACTGGCTCAAAAGAGGTATGTTAAATATAAAACCAAAAATTAAAAAATTAAAATGTTATAGAGACTCGTATAACGTAAAATACAACTACTTTTTTGCTTTTATGCGACTATAGTTTTGACATTACTGCCATTATCAAGGGAATAGAAAATAGAACTATACAATATCCTAGAATATTCAATATTACAGAATTGGTAGATTTGTATATGTTTATTATTCAAGTAAATATTATAATGTATACGTGTCTTGCAATTTTTAATCGTTTTATATTATAAATAAGATCAATTAGAATATCAATTTGTTTTTATTGTTCCCTTCAACAAATCCTTTTACCTATTTAGTTATACATACCGTTTACTGATGAAAGCATATTTTATTAAAATCTGTTCGAATTTGCAATGGTTGAACTGTAACATTTGCGTTTTAAAGAAAAAACGATGGCTTTTCGTTTGTATGGAATGATACAAATGTAACAGCTCTTCGATTGATTAGAACCACAAATTCGAACAGATAACCAAAAATTCCAACAAAAATAATGCGCATTTAGAAATCAAAAAGCCCGCTGTAAATAGTAGTTACATACTACACCTGAAATGGCGCTGTTAATGCACGATAATTGAAACAGGAGTTACCAATCTATAGAAGTATATTATCTATGGTTTTCACATACAAATAATAGGCAGGTGTTAGCATTAATTGAGGTAGAAATAGCAAAGTTCAGTAGTGTATTGTTGAGTTAAAAAAGGAGAAAAATGAGTAACGTGTTTTGTTCTGTGTACGGATGTTCCATGGTACAAAAAAAGAATAGAAGTATTAGTTTTCACACATTCCCAAAAGCGGGGGCAGGTTATGTGGAAATAGAAAATAAGTTTGGGAAAAAAGAAAAAGTGGATAGATTAAAGGCGTGGATATTAGAATTAAAAATAGGGAAACCAGTTACTAGATACATGAAAGTGTGTTCTCGCCATTTTAAAGGAAATGACTATTTTTATAGAGGTAAGGTTATTATTTTTGCAGCATTGTAAAACTTAAAGGAGTTATCTCTATTTTAGAACAAGACACTACAAAGCGAAAGTTTCTCAAAAAAACAGCTGTTCCATCCGAGAATTTACCACTTCAAAAACAAAAGGAGCCTAATAGCCGTTCAGAAAGGTTTATAAAAAGAAATGTTTGTAAAGAACAGAAGCAGGAAACTATTAATACCTCTACAACAGAAGAAAGTACTTGTGTGTCTGCAGAGTACCCATCTACAGCAGAAGAAAATACAGGTGTACTTAATTCATCCAGTGAGAAACTTGCTGCAGAAGCACTTTTGTTGTTATCTAACTGTAAAGATGAGGCACTCATTAAAAACAGAGATGCTGCAATTCAAGTGAACACACTGTCAATAACAACTGTTTGTGAACTTATGAGTTCGGATTCTACTCTAAACACATTCACAGGATTGAATAGCCACTCATTATTATATGTAGTTGTTCAATTGGTTGAAGGTGTTCATAAAGATACCCGAGTTCACAGATTGGACGTACGACAACGAATAATTCTCACCTTTACAAAAATGAAATGTGACCTATCATATGCATTATTGTCGAAATTATTTGGGATAACACCTGATTTATGTAAGACATACATATTTGAAATGTTGCCAGTTATAGCTTCTGCATTAAAGAAAGCAATAAAATTTCCAAGTAAAGAAGAAATTTGTAAAAATATTCCAAAATGCTTTAAATTTTTTCAAGACACTAGAGCTGTTTTAGACTGCACAGAAATTGCAATTCAGAATCCGAAATGTTTATGCTGTAGGATTAAATTTTATTCCCATTACAAAACATCTCAGACTGTAAAATTTATGACAGCTGTTTCACCAGCTGGTCTAATTACTTTTGTCAGTGAACCATATGGTGGCCGTGCATCTGATAAAGCACTTTTTGAGCAGAGTAATTTTATCACACTCTTAGATGAAGGCGATGCAATAATAGTGGACAAAGGTTTTCTAGTAGAGGATATGTGCGCCAAATTTAAAATAAAACTGTACAGACCACCTTTTCTTAAAAATAAGCAGCAATTGTCTGCTGAACAAGCAATATTCAATACAAAGATTGCAACTGCTAGGGTACATATAGAAAGATGCAATCAACGCATAAAGCAATTTAAAATTCTATGTGGGAAAATGCAGTGGACTTTGGTTCCTCTTATAAATGACATTTTTACTATTGCTTGTGCTGTTACTAATTTGTCAGCACCAATTTTGGCTGATGATAAGTTCTTAAGAACTTAACACATTTTACATTAATATGGAAAAAAAAAGTACAAAATATTAATTTATATATGTATTAATAAAAAATTTACACCTAAAAGTCTACATTTTTTCCCCTTTGTATCACAAACTTAATTTTTTATATATTATACATTATTTTTTATATTTGCATATAAAATGAAACATTTTTGTATAATAATTTGATTTTACTTTTTCAAGCATTTTCTTTGTAAAATGGTAATCAAATGGTACTTTAATATTGCACATGCTTTTATCAAATGAAGCAAATACAATAAAATTACAATAACTTAAATTTAGTAATGCCATTCCTAATTGCACTTGACCATAATACTTATGTCTTTGCTTGAGCTGCCATTGCCCATCGACTTTATTCAAGTATTGTTGAACTGATTTTGAATCCAATACCTGTCCAATATTTGTTGTAGCACCTAGAAAAAAAATGAACACAACAATAAATTAGTATTATTGAATTGAGTCAGGCTAATATGTTATTATTAATAATTATATTTACTATTATGGACTTTTTTCTTTTTGTCTTAATTTTCTATGTACCATTTCAATTTAAATTACCTTGAATTGGGCACTTTATTTCTAATAAAGCAGCAGGTTCTCCGTTTACAAATATTACTCCATCTGGTGAATATCCTAGCCATAGATTACTTGGTGAAACTATTAACCCAGTATTCTTTATATCAAAATTCAAGGACAAAACTTGTTTTGCTTGAGCTTCTGTTTTAGTTCCATATATTAGATTTTTATGATATATTTGTTTGGGCCAAAAATATGATAAAGACTTATTTTCCCAATCATCTTTACTATATGTATATACATTATAACAACGAGATCCTGTTATTCGATATTGCCTTTGAGTCTGCCATTCTACCATACCTTGTATAGAAGTAGAGCAAATAAAGCTGGGATCAGTTTCAAATAGCTCATTAAAAAGTGCAGAACAACACCCATGTGGTAGATAAATATCAGTGGAAGCTAATTCCATCATACATGTTGATTGGCAAGCATTATTTAAAATACTTATATTATCATAATCAGTTGAACACAGGCCATCATTAACAACATTTGCTTTAACTGTTGATGTATCTCTTCGTCCAATTCTACAATACAAAATAAAAATATGTTTGCTATTATGTATATACAAAAAACTTACTGGTGTAGGCTTATACTGGAATTGGGCAAATAATCTGATACTAGTTTATTAAATAGAATATCATCTACATCATTAACAGGTGGAACTTTAACTTTGTTTTGCAAACATGGCATTTTTAGTAGAGATTCAGTTTTATACTGTTCTTTTGTGGTATGTTTTTTAGCAGTCCAGGCACATTTAATATCTGTTTGAGATAATAATTCTAACATAGTTATGGATGTTCTGAAAAAGGTTATTTTATTGCATTAACAAATACTGTGAAAATCTAAAGTACATACCTAGTGCAATATATAAGTGCAGCTGAAATGTGCTTGCATCGTCCACTGTTTCCTGCTTTACAGGTACAGTGCATCTTTATTATTTTTAATATGCCACCAATTACTTTTAATGATCCTTTTAAAGTATGTGAATCTGCTATTAATGCACTTGTTTGCAAACATAGTGCATACAAATCTACGTGCTTTTCACTTTTACTTGTAGCACCTAATAAAATTAAATGGCCAGCGTCTAGAATTTCTTCTCCAGCATTCACACACCTTGAATTATTATTTGCATCCAAATACTTGAAATATTCGAACAATTTTAATTTCATCTACAAAGTGTTAGCAGAAATAAACCTAAAAAATAACACCGCGTAATATGGAATACATACATTTAAAACTTGTCTGGTTTCGTGTGGACACTTAAAATTATTCTGTCTTCAAATCTTTTCCAAAGAAATACTATACGCGATTTACTCAATAGTATAAAATATATTAAATAAATAGCTCACAGAAAACAAAGATTAATAAAGCTGGATTTATAAACTTGACGTTGACGTTCGTTAACGTTCCGTTCAGTTCCGTAGCCGTTCGCACTAAAAGTTGGATTTATAAACTTGACGTTCAGTTGACGTCGCGCGCGCATGTTTTTTGTAGCTAAGCGCAGACGTTTCTCAGCTGTTTATCAGTACGAAGTACCAAGTATCTCTTTTCTCTGGTACGAACGCATTCACGCTAGAGAACGAAATCGGTGAATTGGAATTCTATTGACATATTCAAAAATATTTATTAAAATGGACGAAAATCAATATTTGGCTGTCAGTTTGGCAATTTTTGTCCAATAAAACAAGAAATCTGCGCAAACTCGATCAGCACAATTTCATTGGTTGGTTACCTACGTTAACGAACTGCAACGGCAAAAGATAAAAGTTGGTTATGTCTGAACGGAATACGAACGGCAACGAACGTCAACGTGAAGTTTATAAATACACTCATAAGTTTAACGTATTTTATCAGCCGCGAACCTCAACTGCTGCGGTGCGGAACGTCAACGTCAAGTTTATAAATCCAGCTTAACGGTCATGTAAAGAACAAATCAACATATGCTAGACAAAAGTAACACATCACCATTACTTCTGCTAAATGCCGTTAGGGCGCTGCAATCTTAAAACGGATCGCCTATAGCAAACGCCAATTAAGATGGCGCGAGGAGGGGTAAGTTCGCGCAGAATTAAAAGTAGTGGGGAGATTTGTATTTGGTTTTACATCAAATGTCAGATAATTGTAACCTCTGAGCGTGTATCACTTTATGATCCCCTAGCAAAGACATTATGTTCCGTCAAACGTCAATGACAAATGTATTCTGACAATTACTTGAGTAGTGGGGGGTGGACGTTTTTAAAAACGGTTTCTGCGCACCCCCTCTCGCGACAACTTAATAGGCGCTTGCTAGTGATGTAAATATTCGGATTAATCTGATATTCGAGTATTCGGAATCGGATGATTTATATATTCGGCATATTCATCCGATTTCGAAATCTTACCACTTCCACATATATACCATTACAGTGATGTAAATATTCGGATTAATCTGATATTCGAGTGTACGGAATCGGATGGTTTATATACTCGGCATATTCAACCGATTTCGAAAAAATTTTATTTCTTAATACTTGTTTTTAAATTTAATTTTTTCTTATATGAGTATAGTTAATTCTGTGGTGCAATTACTTTTTTTTTTAATTTTTGATTGTAAACAGACTACGTTATTCCCTAATGAAACCCATTATCGGTGATAAGTATTGTTTTCTTTTATTTAAAGAATATTTAATATTGTCATTATTACTCATTATATTTATTTATTACGTATGTTTTATTATATATTTGTTATTCTTTTAGTAAGTTTATAAATTTTGTTTTATGTACTTAGTCTTTTTATAGAAATAAAGATTAAGTTAAGTTTTATAACTATTATTTATTAATTTATTCCAAATTTTATTTATTAAGGTACATATATTGATATATGGACGATAAATATATTAAAAACTATTAATAGATATGCAGAATACAAAACAACGTTCGATGCCGTCTAGATTAATCCGTTGCATTGAAATATTGACCGAAGTTGGAACACAATATCGTTGCCGAGTATGAATTCGGATTAATTTTAAATACTCGGAATCATCCGAGTAGTTGGATATTCGGCATCACCGAGTATTTTCATTCGGATTATTCCATCACTAGCGCTTGCTATACTTGATATAAAGATAACTTGCAAACAACTCGTACATTGTTGACAGATTGCGAAATTTACAAAAATTATTTTTACATTTAGGTTATATCGCATCAAATTAATGTTTTGTTCATATTTGAAGGAATAAATGATATTTGTTAAACATAACCTGTAAATGACAAATACAATTTACAACACAGTCTAGACACTTTTATCGTGAAAATCCTGTCCATGCATACAGATATGTTTTTAACATATTTGTAATAATAATTCATTATGAAAATTATTGCAGTATATGTTGGGTATTAAACGGACACCGATATATAAATGCTATAGCTATATCTGTGGCTATATTTAGTTGGCGATATGTCATGTTGAACAATGTTGAATTGAAGATCACGATATGAATCTGATATGTATAATCATGATAACCTCAAACTAATTATTATATATAGCATATTATTCGTATCTAAATCTAATTTTGTTACATGTTTAAAATATTGTTTTTCTAGAATTAATGAACATTGTGTGGAAGTATTAATTTTAATACATATTTCGGTAAAACTGCAGTTTACGGCTCCCATTTAAACTGCCACATCGGACTCTAATACGCATGCGCATAACTCAATAAAGTATGGCAGCATTGCCAAACCGAACGTCAATAACAAATATTGCCGTTTTCACTTTAAGCGGATTTCGCTAAAATTGTTTAAAATATGTGAATGTGTATAATGAAAATCTATGGTGTGTCCTGCAATACCTCCTCTACCTGCCATTTTAACAGAAATTATGAAAAAATAACGAATTAATACAAATCAATAATAAGTATCAAAAACACGTTTCAATGACAAAATGCCAAGTCACCGAAATTTGTCAACGTTGCAGCTGATTCCGTATGCTAGTGGCGGGCAATTCGGATGGGCGCCGTAAACTGCAGTTTTACCCATATTTCTTTTTAAATTTACAACTATTATTTTAGAATAATAAGTAATTATTAGAATGAAACCAGAAAGGGATATATACTTTCAAAAGGCTTTAGAGGAAGGCTATTTAGCAAGAAGTGCTTATAAATTATTACAAATTGATGAAGTTTTTGATATATTCAAAGGTAATGTACAAAATAAATATTAGATAAGTTATAATAATAATAATAATAATTTCAGGTGTTACGAAAGCTATTGATTTATGTTCAGCTCC
Organism: Melolontha melolontha; assembly: GCA_935421215.2. Classification (NCBI taxonomy): domain Eukaryota; kingdom Metazoa; phylum Arthropoda; class Insecta; order Coleoptera; family Scarabaeidae; genus Melolontha; species Melolontha melolontha. The sequence continues at coordinate 17,386,173 of OW285236.1, forward strand.
AGGAAGCTGGACTCAAGTTCTTTATAACAAATTACATGGAGTATTAAATAATTATGATCCAACAAAGTTAAATCCCAATGTAAAAATTGTGTCAGTAGATATGATGCCCATGGATCATTTTCCTGGAGTTTTACATTTGCAAGCAGATATATCTCAATATTCAACAATGCAAACTATTATTGAGAAATTTGATGGAGAAAAAGTTGATATAGTGGTCTGTGATGGTGCTATTGATGGTAATTTGTCTTCACTTCGTACAAGATATTTAACTTATAATAGTTTCTTTAAGTTGTGGGAATGAAATTCTTGGATTATTATATGCACCATCGTATATTCCTCTCAGCACTGTATATAACATTAAATACTTTAAAAGTTGGAGGAACATTTGTTATTAAAATATTTATAAACAAAGGACATGAAAAATTTATTAAGAAATTGAATTTATTTTTTCAAAATGTCTGTATTGTGAAGCCACATTGTTCAAGAAATAAGGGTATGTTGTGGATTTATTATAAATAATATGTGATAAATTTAACATTTAAAATCCTATATTTAGAAGCTTTTGCTGTTTGCCGAGACTATTTACCATTCCCTGAGTTTGACCCTGTTCAATTGACACCCTATGTAGAATTAAAATTTAAGGACTATTCAGAACTAGCGGGAATTCATGGAAAAATAATTCCATTCCTATGTGGGGATTTTTGTCTACCAAAGGATATTTGCATTGCAAAGTATTTATTATTTTATAATTTTCATTTGTTTGTTTGAAAAAATATGAAAACCATGTAAAGCAACTAAATTCTATTATTTTTAGAGATAATGTCAACACTTCTGATGCTACAAATGTTCTTTATAATATGATAGAGACAATTTTGAAAGACGCTAAGGATGACATTAAAATTCTTAGAAAGCGTTTATTACAAAAACCACTCGTTTATCAGATAACGAAAGATAATCATTTAAAATATGATTCAGAAACTGAGGAATTTTTATTTGGAAGCTTTCGGGAACGAGAATCTATAGTCGAAGAAGAAAATAACATGTCACCTGAAGATTTTAAAATACATGTAAAATGTCTTAATAATGACAATTCTGTGGTAACAACAAGTAATAATTCAAATGATAAAGAACTTGAAGGGGAAAGAATGCAAATAAATAAAGTATTAAGTGAAAAAATTAAAAAGTTAGAATTACAGAATAGAGGAAAATTCTCCGGACTTGGATTTAATTTGGATGATTGGAAGTTCTTTGTTGCTACTGACAATAAATGTACTGACGAAACCAAAAGTAATGATGAAGTTGAAAGCATTTATAAGAATTTTAAGGAAGTTGATACAGTACTTGAAAACCAACCCAAAATTATTACAGATAAATACATTAAAAAGCTTTTTATGGAAAAGGAAAAAATAAAAAGTGCAGTTTTAAATAATATAATTAAAAATGAAGAGGTGTCTTAAGTTGTCGTGAATTGACATTCGATTATGGAAAACAGTAAGATTCCTTTCTTTTTTTATTAAAATGGAATATTTTGAGGACGTTCACAATTTAAATCAAATTTTTTTTTATTGTAGGGCTGCCCATTTTCTTTTTAATTACAGTCAGGGTTAGGCTGAATTATATCAAGTGATTTAAATTACTTGATTTTTGAAAATAAAAACATGATTCAATTGAAACTAATTTTTTGTAACTTTTTTTTATTCAGAGAAATTATAACATAATATAAAAATATTCTTAAAAATCAAAGGTTGAACGCAACACTTTTAAAAAATAAAAGAGAAGTACAATCGAAGGATTTTGTAGCGACTCACGATTTAAACGTTATGGATTTACGCACGTATTTGAAACATTTGTGAAATAGCTGGTCGATTCTAATTACGGATCATACGCTATAGAGCGTTTCACGCCCACGATGAAGTATGGGCTCTTATGGAGCATCCCCTCTTTTATTTTCTTTAAGAAATTGCATCGCGCTATCTTTTCCACCGCTCGCTATGTCGAAAATTTATATTAATATTTATTGGGGATTTTTAATTCGTACAGATAACCAGACTGCTGCAGTACAGTAGTTTGTTCACTTTGTTATCTTGTCAATTGTCAAATTGTTCCTTTCCGTATTTTTATTAAATATTATTTGTTGTTCTTCGTTCTTGTTATATTGTTATAGTGTTATTATATTATATACCTTATATTCTTATTATTATATATTATATTCTCTCTCTCTCTTTCTTTATTATATTCTCCCGTTGTTGTTTACAAAAGTTTGTGGTAAGTTGGAATGTGAAGGAAATGTGCTCGTAAATAAAAACATTACCGTTACAGATTCTAAACTTCAGTAATGGAGCCTGGAGAGAAAAAATCACGAAGGGGTGAATGTTTTAGTCGAAGAGAAAAGCAGATGATACTAAATGTTTTTAATCATTTTCTTAAAAAACCTATGACTGTTACTGCTGCTGCTGCTGAAGCAAGTGAAGCACTACATTGTTCAGTACACAGCATATACAACATGAGAAAGGAACAAGAAAAAGGGCCGTTGTTGAGTCCAAAAAAAAACAAGCAGAAGAGAAAAGGGGTACAAGTAAATGCTCGTCTACACTGTTATGATGAAAATATACACGCATTTGTACGACAACACGTTCATAGATTTTGCATGTAAAACATACCACCCACTGTGAATACAGTTGTTGCTACCATCAACAATGACAATGATCTCCCTACTTTTACACGATCAACATTATACATATAGACTTTTGAAAGATATTGGTTTTGAATTTCAAACTGTAAAATGGAAAAGCATACTCATTGAACGAGACGATATTATAAGATGGAGACACAAGTATCTGCGAGATATCAAGACATTTCGAAATGAAGGTAAAGTTTCTTTGTTCTTTATTTAAAAGCATATACCTATAATAATATTTGTTCCAGGTAGGTGTATAGTTTACACAGATGAGTCGTGGGTTAATGTAGGACACACAGTAAGTAAAGTCTGGCAAGATACTACAATAAAAAGAACTCGAGAAGCATTTGTTCGAGGATTGAGTACAGGATTAAAATCTCCGAGTGGTCTTGGTCCTCGCTTTGCATTAGTACATGCTGGCAATGAAAATGGCTTACTTCCTGGTGCCGAATTAACATTTCTATGCAAGAAAAATACAGCTGATGCACATAATGAGATGGATGCAGATACGTTTGAAAAGTGGTTCATTGAGCATTTATTGCCAAATACTCCTGAAAATGCTGTAATTGTTCTAGACAATGCATCGAACCACAGCAGAAAGGTTGAGAAGATACCTACAAATGCCTGGAGAAAAGAAATTATGATTGATTGGCTGACTGAAAAAAATATATCCGTTGAAGATAATATGTTAAAAAGAAATTTGTTGTTTAGTGTATCATAAGTAAATTATCAATATGACAAATATAAGCTTGATATGTTGGCGACAGATGCTGGCCGAGAAGTTCTACGTTTACAACCTTACCATTGCGAGCTGAATCCAATAGAGATGGTTTGGACCCAAGTGAAAAATCACATAAAGATGCACAACACCATTGTGCACCATTAATTACGAGTAATGTGACAGCTGACAATTGGAAGAATTATATTCAGCATGTAAAAAAAATTTAAGAAGAAATGTGGATTGTCGATGGATTGCAAGATGATGTTGAGGAGTTTATCATCCATGTGGGAGACTCAGGTTCAACTGATGATATGGAAGACGATTTATTAACTGACCCTGTCGGCTATTCGAATGCTGCTTCAACATCCAGTGGATTGTAGGTCTGTTCCAAGAACGAATCTCTGACAGTTTGCATCTCTTTTAGCCAATTGGTAGACAGTATTATAGTACACGATGATGGCTGTAAAACAGATTTAAATTCCAATTCACTAAAATAATAGGGATTCTTCTCGGAACAAACCTATAACTAATGTTACTACAACAGTCAAGTTTTAATTTAATTTAAAAAATAAGGTTTTTAAGATGTTGATATTTTTATGTTATTGGTTAAATATATCTATATTGCAGTATTTTTTGTATGTTTATGGTCTACACAAAAAAACTTTTTATGATTATTGCTTGTATTCAATAGTCTATTTTTAAACTAAGATGAGTGTTTTAAATTAATCGCGCCAAAATTACTATGCGTGATTGGTTGCTTCAGAGGTAGGATTACGTTATGCAAAAATTGCGTGTTGACCTATCGATGTCAAACGCTTGTCAAATTTCGTTTTCTGTTGTGTTCCCGTTGTTCTATTGAGTTGTATTGTTGTATTAACGTAAATAAATCCGTTCTTTTTAGAATTTGCGAAACCTTTAAGATACCCTTCTGTAGTTATCGATAATTATTCAATATTCATATAAATATGGATACTGTTGCAACAAGTTCAGCATCATTTTCACCTCCGAAAAAACGCAAACGTTTAGATATAGGGCATTTATCTGTTGCTGAAAAGCAATGTGTTTTAAATATGTATAAACAGCTGCGAACTGATGAACCGAATCTTAAAAAAACTGTTATCTTTTCTAAAATTAGTAACACTGTGGGTAAGTTTTCATGGATTGAATAATGTAACCAATTTGATAATGTTCTGCTTTTAGGCGTTGCACAATCGACAGTATATCGCACCATAAAAGAGTATAATGAGACTGGTACAGTTACTGCATCTAAACACTATGGAGGACGACCTGGTAATGTTGCTGCATACGATGAAGTAGTTAAACAGTCTGTGCTGCAAATAGTGCATGCTTTCTTTTATAAAAACGAATTACCTACGTTGGACAAAATTTTGATGGAAATAAAGAAACGTCCAGATTTACCACAAATGTCCCGTTCGTCATTGTACAAATTTATGAAGCAAATTAACTTCAAGTACATGAAAAGAAAGCGTAAAAGTATTCTTATCGAACGGGATGATATCATTACATGGAGAAGAAAATACTTACTTAAAATGAAGGAATTTAGGAGAAAAGGTAGACCAATTTATTATTTAGATGAGACGTGGGTTAATGAAGGTCATACAAAAGAAAAAGTATGGATAGATAACAGTATAAGAGATCGGCGTCAAACATTCATCGAAGGGCTATCTACAGGACTAAAAAACCCGTCAGGAAAAGGGAGGAGGCTTATTGTGTTACATATTGGATCCGAACATGGCTTTGTTGATGGAAGGTTATTGCTTTTCGAAGGTAAGAAAACAGGAGATTATCATGAAGAAATGAATGCAGCCGTTTTTGAGACATGGTTTAATAATGTGTTATCAAAATTACCTGACAACGCTGTTATCGTCATGGACAACGCGTCTTACCACAGCCGTAGAATGGAGAAAATTCCTACAGCAGGATCAAAGAAAAAAGATATGCAAGAGTGGTTGCGAAATAACCAGATTGAATTCAGAGAAGAGATGGTACGAGCTGAACTTCTGAATTTAATCAAAATAAATAAAGAACAATATAATTTGTATGTGATTGATGAAATGGCAAAACGTAATAATAAAGTTCTATTAAGGTTGCCACCGTACCATTGTGAACTCAATCCAATAGAGTTGATATGGGCAAAAATAAAGAATGAAATAGCATCGAAGAACATCACATTTAAATTGACAGAAGTGAGGGGGCTGTTATTGCAAGCTATCGAAAATGTTCAAAATGTTAATTGGAAAAGTTGTGTTGAGCATATAATTAAGGAAGAAATAAAAATGGCCACACTAGATGGCATCGTAGGTGATCTAATCGAACCGTTTATTATTTCTATTGGTGCTGATAGTGACAGTGATACTTTCTCAGACAGTTTAGACTTAGAATAGATTATTTTGTTTAATTTTTGCAAGTAACAAGTAGTTAACGGAGCCTTTGATTTCTTTAAATCCTTTATTTGTTATTTTTGTGTTTAATGTAAATAATTTTTAATAAATGTTTAATTACGTTGTGACTTTATTGATGTAGAGTTTATATTCAAAATTAAGCGGGAAATAACACTAAATTAAATGTTGCCTTTGAGCTCAATGAATAAAGAAAAACTAATAAAATACGAAAATTTAAAAAAACATTCAGAATGTCATTGATTTGGTAACTTTTACAGTGTAAATGTGGCTTTTCCATTTACTCCTCTTAGTTTAAAAATAGACTATAATAGACAAATCAAACTATTTTTTATAATAAAGGAAACAAATATAAAATAATTGTTTTAATTCAAAACAAACCTTGAGTATACAAATGGTGTGTTGGTTAAACCAAATTATAACTTAAACATACAATTTTAATGTTTGTTAATATAATGATTTACTTTTCATATACATACATTAACTAGAATGATATTTCACTCTTATTTACTTTTTCTTGGCATCGAATATATTATAAACAGATGCAAACTAAGAATAATAATTTTAAAATTTTGTTCATTATAAATACAATTAAGGTTATGTCAATACAATACTATTGACAGCAGGCCTGATTAACAGCAATATAGGTATGTTGGTAGGAATGAGTTCGCGACTTGGCAACTATGTACGCTCTATGTACGATATCCATATGGCCTGTACTTCATCATGGGCGTGAAACGCTCTATAGGTAAAAAATTTATAAGAAATTTAAAATTACTTTTATTTACAATTGTCTATATACATTGTCTCTTTATATTGAGAAATGATGCCTATTATAATTCTGAGGAACGTTTCGTAAGCAGAAGTGCTGTCATATTTTCTTAAATTTTCGGAGGGCTGATTATAATACACTCTACAATAATATATTGGATGTTGACTGGAATTTTTTATCTTCATTTAGTGATGCAAATATAGCAGTATCTTCTTTTTACGATAAACTGTATTCCATAATTGATCGATCAGTTAGTAAAGTAAGGTCTTCCAAGCATGTGTTTCCATCCTGGTTCAATACTGACTTAAAGAAATTAATAAAACTGAAGGAGTATTGCTTCCATAAATTTAAGGAAACAAGATCTCAGTTTCATTGTTCTGAATTTTTAGACTATGTTCCAAGGTAAAACGTGAAGTAGTGAGTGCGTATAATACTTATCAAACGAGTGTGGAGACTAATATCATGAGAGACCCGAAATCTTTTTGGAATTTTATGGCGAATAAGAGGAACATGTCTAGGGTCCCTGGCTCTATGATGATTAATGATAATGTTTCAAATCCTCAGGAAATAGTAGATGCATTTGCTAATGTTTTCTCAAATGTTTTTCATTCTGTACCTCATTTGACGAATACCACATCTACTCACAACCACTCATTATGCATATTCATTCAACCTGTTTCTTCAGATGAAACGTTCAAGTGCATGAAGAATCTGAAATCTGGCTTTACTTCGGGACATGACGGTTTACCCAGTTTTTTTGTGAGGTATTGTGCGGGAGTGTTATGTGAACCGTTAACAGTCATTTTTAATTTAATAAGTACGTCATCCTCGTGTCCAGACGTGTGGAAGATTAGAAAGAACATATGGACAATAAGTAATTTGTGTTGCATTGGTTGATACGACAGTATCTTTAATTGCATTGAACTAAACTCCCCATTATCATTACTTTAATTCATTTCCTTCCTCATTTGATTATTATATTTTAAAGAAAATAAAAAATAAATATCAAGTTATATTATTAAGATTCATATTTGGCCGATCATTTAATACAGAAATTTTTTGTCGAAGTTTAATTTTGTGCAACACAAAACTAGTGGAAACTGGGAAAATATAACCTCAAAATGCTATTTTAAAGTATAAATTTCAAAAACTTAAAAAAGGTATAAAACCCCTTATCACAATTATTAATCGTATTCTAAATACGTGTTTCGACAACTAAGTTGTCATCATCAGTAGGTAAAACCACTAATCAAGGTGTCGCACATGGGGCACAGTAAAGCTAGTACAACTGCTTACGCAACAACTTTACACAGCGTCCACGTATACACTAACTCAAACATGCAAATATATTAAACGAAAGGATCGACAAAATATTACCTCTCTTAAGGAAAACGGCACCCACATGTGTTTTTTCTCCAATTTGAAACGTCCACGACCTTTTTATTTTCGGTTCTAAGAATGAAAAGAGACAGGTGAAGGGGATCGGTCCTTTATCTCTGTTCATAGAATTTTATTTGTTTTTAGCGATATGAATACTTTCGTAGGCGTCAAGATCGCGAGGGTTATTAATGTTAGTGGTTTTACCTACTGATGATGACAACTTAGTTGTCGAAAGCGGATACGATTAATAATTGTGGTAAGGGGTTTTATACCTTTTTTAAGTTTTTACTTAACCACAGTCTCCAAAGAAAGACTTTATAAATTTCAATACATACTTTCTTTTCATTTTCGCATAAAAAGACACATTTTTGAAACCAGCGAAACGTAAGCTTTCCATTTTTGTATAGTTTGTTAATTAAATCTGCGGCGACCATTCGGAACTATAGCCTTTTGTTTATATTCATATATCTCATTAGTAGAGCTGGGGATGTTTGCGGTGTGCCAGGATAGTATTCAGTTAAACGCACGAATATAATGACCTTGTTTCGATCGGTGATGCATGCGTGATTTTATTGCTTTACATGCATTCGCTATTTATATCACTTAGGTATGTCAGTTATGTGTACTGTATATAAATAACACACTTACCTTATTTACGATTATTATAGCATAGCGCCAAGTGGATAAGACTTGCAGTAAGTTTGTAGCATTAGATACGTTTCCATATTTGTAGCGGTGAGCGATGTACGCCGTGATGAATAAATTTTTTTATATTTTGAGAAAGACCGCTCGACATCTACGGATGTAACACACGCACAATTAAAATAATCTTTATAGATAGAAACCGAATCTACACTTGCACCATTACAAATTTGTTTTAATCTGGTAAAATCAAAATCATTGTTTATCACACTCTCGAACTTTTCTATTACATTAACATTTTTGTTGTCATTTACTGCGCATAGCTGGGCGTGTACATCGTCCAGTATTTGCAGTGACTCCGCTAACGATAATGCAGTATTTTGAAATTTCTCGATTGCGTTAAACAATCCTATATGATTGTTATAAATAGTTTGTAAATCTGCATCAAGGGAAGGGTTTTGAAAAAGTCTCTGGCTTTCCTTAATGGCTACAGCTTCGGCAGGATTGAATTGTAGAACCACAGATTTTATTTGTTGTAAATACTTGGCATAATAAAATGCCGCCTTTAACCAACTTCCCCTACGTGTAAGGATTGGCTCTGGTGGTTCGGGAATACCAGGGCACCGACTGTGAAACTCTCGAATTCGTTTGGGAGATTTTAGAAACACTTTTTTTGTGGTTGCTATTAATGCACCCACCTCTGGATAACGAATAGTTTGTGCCACAAGGTGTAAAGCATGAACTTTACATGTCACATGTAAAAGTCTCTCACAATCTGCTTTAAGAGAACGGCCTACAGAACGCATTGTCGCAGCACCATCGCTCATAAACATCAGGAGTTGATTAGTTGAATCTTGAAATTTTTGTAGCGTATCGAGCACTACCTTCGTAATTACTTCGCTAGTGCACTTTTCCAATCTTTTGCTGGCTAATAAAATGGTAAATGTTGATTTGACAGGATCTAGTACACGCACTATAATATTCACAATAGAATGTTTTTTTCGATCTGTCGTTTCGTCGACACATACCCATAACTGTTTATCATTTACTACTGCTTTCATTCTGTTTTCAATGTCCTCACGCATAATTGGTAAATAGGTGAGTAACGTTCTCCGTGACGGTAGCTTTATGTTGGAATTGTATTTATTCCAAAAGTCGTGAAAGGCTTTTTTATCTAGCAGGTGAACTGGCACATCGCAGACGAGTAGCATTGTCAATAAATCGAAAATGAATTGCGTTTTAGACAGCACATTATTTTTTTTGTCTTTGTGGTGTACACTTTCAACATGTCTTTTACAGTCGTATTTGTCCCAGCAAAGTAACTGTTTATCGCATAATTTACAAACCACTTTTGCTCCATTATAATACAAATCGGGAAAGTCTCGGATAAATTTCTTCACGTCGTTATACAATGGGCGCTTTCTTGGCTTGGGCACGTCCGTCATACTTATTAAATAGAGCTCAAGACAACACACGATCACGTTGCCAGTTCACGACTAACTAAAGTGTTTCGCTGCATCGTGTTTATACGCTGGTGGGGATGCACTACATACGGTCCTGCCGTACCGCAAACATCCTCAGCTCTACTCATTAGTTTGAATCTTGTTTATTGTTTTATGCTTTTTTTATATTTAGAGGAAATCATATTTTTTTGTTACTGGTAGAACTTATGTGTCATATGATTCACAGTTTATTTTTATTTTATCCTGTAAGTGGAATTATTATTAATTCTGTTGGGTGAATAAATAAATAACAAAATAAACAAATTTTAATCGAGAATGTGTAGAGCCATTTAGCAGTTAATTTTGGAAAGAATTTTGTGATATTTTTCTAAATCAATAAATACATTACACATAAAGAAATATAGTTTTAATTACAAAAGATGTATTTTAAATATAAAAATAAAGTCATAAATAAAAAAGTAAACAAAGTTTAGATGCTGCTATTCATCATATTTATAACATTCACATTCTAGGTATTCTCTCATGTCAGCTTTGATTTTTCGAAACTTTTCCCTAAGTATATCTGCACTGCTGGTAGTTTCTTGAATGTCCATAGCAGTTTCAAATGACTTATACAAAGATAACCTATTAATTTCTATTTGCAAATCAGTATTATTCTCTAGTTGTCCATCTGAAGGTTCGAGTTGAATTTCGTTAATTGGTTTGGAAGAAATTCCTGCTTCATTTCGTATTTCACCTATTTTATACACGTAATAATCAAATTCTGATATAGCGTTTTGTAATGGATCATCTTGATTGAAGAGAAAGTCAAATTTCATTGTTGTTTTCTCCTTTGGTGCAGTTTTTTCAGTATTTGTGATATTTTCGTTAACTTGAGCATGTTCAATGTTATTTGGTGACTTTTCAGGTTTCTTCTCATTTCTTGCAGATTTCTTACTTTGTTTTTCAGGAGATAAATTTAAATTTTGGAATTGTGCATATGGTGGCTCGATGGGAGGTTGGACAGGGTCATGATATTCATATGGTGCTTCACCTTCAAGCTGAAATTAAAAAAAATTTTAGTATTCATACTTCTCAATGAATAGATAAATATACATTTAGAGAATAACTCGCATCTGAATCATATACACTAAAATCTCCACACACCAAAAATGGAATTTGAATTCTATTGACCCCAGACAGTGAACTAAAATCTCGATTTTTTGTTTCAAGATATGGAGTTAATTTTGTTGGATCAAAGTCCTCCATAGGTTTGTAATTCTTGCATACTACAAATGCTTCTGCAACAAGATAATGTACTTTTTACATAAGCAACATAGATTTGCAATTAAATTTATATCTATTAATACTATTTAATACTAAAATTTACCTATACTACTGTTACGTGAACTACTAGGCTTCACAATCCAAACACCTTCAAAAAACATTTGCAATTGAGATACCAATAAATCGCTTCCTTTACCACGAAATATTTTAGCTACAAATGTACCTCCGTGTCTTAATACATTGAATGCTATATGTAAAGCTCCAAGAAGTAACTGTCCCTGTATGTATATATCAAGACTGTGCATACCAGTAACTAAAATATACCAAATAAGGTTTACTCATTAAATTTTACAATTCATTAATACCATCTGGTGCACCATCGCATACTACTAAATCTGCTTTTGTACCATCGAAGTGCTCTATAATAGCTTTCGCTGTAGAATATTGTGTTATATCACCTTGTATTTGAATAACACCTGGTAGGGGGGCCATAGGTTGCAAATCCACAGCAACTATTTTAACGTTCTCATTAATTTTGCAACCAGTTTCTGTAGCCTTACAAGAATGAATTTCACTTGTGTCCATATAAAGTTTGCGAGATAATACTTGACTCCAACTTCCTGGAGCAGCACATAAATCCACAGCTTTCGTTACATCTAAAAGAAATTTGTAATATTATTTTCCAAGCCTTAAAAGATTTAAAAATACCTTTAAATATTTCAAATCTCTGATCAATATGAAGCAATTTAAATGCACTTCTTGCACGCCAGCCTTCTTCTTTGGCTTTTCTGTAATATATATCGCGCTTATCTTTCGAAGTTTTACCCATTTTGCGAATGTTGACTCTTTTATGTGGATTTTTAAAAATATAACCTCAAATTAAGATTTAAGTTCGCATTTTCAAAGATTAATAATTTTTTATACTAACACAACACAATTATATATTTTTTAATAAAATGATTTGAGTATTCATCTAGCATATATCGTAAGTTCAATTATAAAAGCCCATGTGCCTTTTTAAAAAAAAAACTTATGTTTTCAGATACATTCCTTACTTTTGGCGTTTTGGCACAGTATAAACTTCAAGTTTATATTGTGGTTTTGGATTGATATGACTTTAATGTAACCAATAACCTTTAAGAAATGTCCAAAAATTTATATATTTCAAATTTCTATAGTTTATTGGATTATTTGGCCCCGAATTTACTAGTACAATAAGAACATTCTACCTAACTTTTAAATTCGGTTGATTCTATGTAAATTAAAATTTAATGTTAATTTAATATTTTTTATAAAATGGAACGAGAAAGAGTAAATGTTACTCTTATGAAGATTTTATTAAAAAAATATTGAATTGAATTTAAATGGATAGAATTTAAGGTTATTTTGTGGATAATTGCATGAACTGGAGCAAAATACACCGTTACACCTTTTATTGTATGTATTTACCACTTCTATATCGTTTTAAGATTTATGCCCAATGTTTTATTTATTTAGATTTTAGATTTGGCTCTAAAATTAAAATAGAATTCTAATTTTTAGTTCCAGGTGGCTACGTTTTTCTAGAATTCTTCAAGAATTAAATTCTAATTACAATGATGTAATTAAAGAAGTGAGGATTCATGATTGTAAAAATTTGTTCCAGATTAGATCTAAATTTTTCCTGACTGCAAGAAATTTGAAAATTTGGGCATTCGGGGTTATTTATATTTTTTGAAAACAATGGTGAATCCTTTATTTATTGTGATTATACTAGATTTACTAAAATAAATTGTATTATATTTAAACATTGAAATAATTTTTTTATTTAATAAACTCTCGGTTGCGAAGTAAAAAGTATTCTTTAATTTAAGTGACCTTCTTAATTTAGAAAATTGAACCTAGAGGGCGGTTTGACGGGAGAATAACTTTTCAATATTTACAAAAATTGCGCCGGTATATTCCGTATGTACTCACCATTTGCGTTTGAAAATTGTTACCGGTTATAAAAATGAACTATTCGAAAATTATACCGGTGTAATCGGTTTCTATTTCTTGGATCGAAGTTGATCGTCGGTTCATCATCGGGTATTCTCTTAAATACGAAATTTCGGGCAAGATGTGCGCGATATCTCGGTTTCATATGGCGTACTAAATATAGTATTGTTGCCAAGTCTTTGTAGTCTCTCTATCCAAAAGGATTATAATCAAACATCAAAGAAGGTTTTGGTATAGTTTTTAGCGTTATTTTCACCAAACAGTCCTAATAGTGTTTACAAAATTAGTTTTGTAGAGGAAACAGTTTTTGGGTAAGTTTGATTATTATTAATTGTTGTAAACTCTGTTTTTTAATAAGAGCGTCAACCGCGTCAACCCGCATCACATTAGGCATATTTAACTGACAGCAATTTTGGCGGTAAATTTATATGATTCATTTTCACAAGCAAATAGTTTAAAAATATATATTTTGTTGTCTAAACACTATAGAAACAAAAAAGAAATCATTGGAAAATACTTACAAAAATATTTACTCGATTATAGATCGTTCCAACCTCCGTATTCAGTATACGTCTTATGAGAATTTGTTTCATGGTTGCCAAATCATCCAATCAGCTGTACATTACCATTTCTGGTTAATTATTTGACATTTCACGCGATAAAATCATAACCTTTATTTACGTTTTTTGACGTTGAAGGTGCAAAATTATTGAGATTCATATGACATTTTGCTTATTATTTTATTAAAGTAACTAAATTTTAACAGAGTGCATAGCGAATTCGCTGCACGTAAAATTATAGAAAAGAATACTACAAGGAAAATAGCTGTTTTTCAATATTTATTAACAATACTACACACATTTCTAAACAAATGTACATATGAACGATATCTATGCAACGTACAGTGAATATTTACTTCGATATTGGGGTGTTATGCAATTTATTAAATTAAAAACGATGATGATCCTTTAACATATAATAGTTTCCACTTTTGTAACAAAAAGAACTGGAATCATACAAATACGTATATAATACAATAATATTTAAGAAAGGAATAGCAATTACACACACATATCTATATCTCATGTTAATTTTTTAGTCAGTCGAGGAATCACTTTGATCTTCAGATGATGACGAATGTGTTACGTGAATAATTAATTCTTCGATGTCGTCTTGCAAATTATCCACTATCCACATTTCCTTTTCAATATTTTTTACATGTTTGATGTAGTTTTGCCAATTATTAGCTGTTACAGTGCTATACGCTCTTCGAATTAATTTCTCCATATCTTTTACCTTAAATGTGGTATTATTCATTCTTACGTAGTTTTTAAGTTGTGCCCATACCATTTCAATGGGATTTAACTCGCAAAGGTGGTAATCGAAGAACTTCATGACCTTTTTCTTTTGCAAATTCGTCAATCCTACTTTTATCATATTGCGGTTTAATTTGTGACATGCAATACAGTAAGTCCCTTTTTAGCATATCGTTACTGATTTGTATTTGTTTTTCACTGAACCAATCAATTGTATCGTTTTTCCTCCATGCTGTTGTTTGAATTCTTTCCAATTTTCTGCAGTGATAGGAAGCATTATCAAAAATAATCACTGACTTCTGTGGTATATTTGGAAGTAATTTATTTATAAACCAATCCTCATATGTTTCTGAATCCATCTCATGATGAACGTCGGCAGTGTTTTTCTTGCAAAGAAATGTATATTCAGCACCAGGAACAAACCCATTATCACCACCAGCATGAACTAATGCAAAACGAGGTCCAAGCCCGGTTGGTGATTTCAAACCAGTGCTTAGTCCTTGAATAAAAGCTTGTCGACTATTTTGAATAGTAGTATCTGTCCAAGTTTTATTTACCGCATGCCCTGTATTCACCCATGACTCGTCAGTGTATACCGATTGGTTCAGCCCGCTACGGGCCATACGCAACAATATACGTATGGAACGTAATGCGATGTGGCAACGTGTGTACGATACCACTCCGCGTGCGCATACATAAGTCCGATGATCGAGAGCAATAGATTGCCCGTCATTCGTATCTAGCTGTGCAAACGTAAAGGTAGTTATCATGTCAGTGTATACAACCGCAGAGAAGGTACAAATAGTTTCGTGGTATCTTGCCGGCAATTCCTTTCGAACAACCGCTGATTTATTTGCTGTAGAGTACGTAAATCGGCCTATTCCTTCGCATTCGACGATTGAAAGGATCGTAAATGCGTTTAGGAAATATGGCTGTATCGTCGGAAATTGCCCCAAATGCCAACAAATTGACGAACAGCCTCATATCCCTCTAATACCTGCCGATCGGGAGGAGAGAGACGTGAGGGTTTGTTCGTTAGTTGAAATGGGCGACCTTAAGTGTACACGGCAAATTGCAGACGAAATCGGTGTTAGTAGAAGTACAGTAAAGCGTATTCTAAAACGCAACAAATATAAAAGTTACAAAGTTCGAAAGTGCCAGGAGATCTTTCCCGAGGAAAATTTTGCAATATTTTATAAAAAATATTCTGTTTACGACGAGTCTTCTTTTCCACGTCATGGCAAGCATAATCCCTCAGTCGTGCGATATTGGTTTCGAGAAAATAAACATCTAGCTCGTAATGTTAAAACTCAATACCCCGAAAAACTTAACGTTTGGGCGGGTATCTTGGGTGATAACATTATAGGGCCATTTGTTATCGACGGCAATTTGAATGCAGTAAAATATTTAGATTTGCTGCGAACACGAATTATTCCTGCTGTCCGCCAACTGAACGTCGATTTTGATGCAATTTGGTTTATGCAAGACGGTTGTCCCGCGCATAACAGCAGATTAGTAAGAGGGTTTTTAGAAAACACTTTTCCTAATCGTGTTATTTCCGGGAGGGGTACGATAATATGGCCACCTCGATCCCCCGACCTCAATCCCTGCGATTTTTTTCTGTGGGGTTATGTCAAAGAAAATCTTTACGGTCTTCTAACAATACCGAACTTGCAACAGTTGCAAGTTCAACTGTTTAGAATTTTCGAGACAATAACCCCTAGAAATCTCGAGGGAGTGAGGCGGGAGTTTTACAATAGGCTCGGCTATTGTTTGGGGAGAGAGGGCGGTATTTTCGAATCCTATATTTAGTGACTTTCTTAAAATTCAAATTTATTTTGCAGAATTATTGATTTTTTTACTTTTATCTTTTAGAAAACGTTATTGTTTTTTTATTACTTAAAATTACTTTTCCGTAGCAGCTAAGAATACAATAATAATAATAACTTGGAGATATAACGACCTTATTATGTCTGAAACAAATGGGCAAATTATGTATACAGAACGAATATGCAAACGACTATATCCTTGCGCGATTTAAGTCTTACTAAATTTATAACTGCAATGTATGGCAATTTAAGCTACTGCGCGTGGAGGGGATTCGCTGTTGCCACTTATTGCTGGTTATGGCCCGTTCAGAGCTGGTCCTATCGGTATAATAGTTCGACCTGAAATAATATAGAGTTACAGCCATGTCAAATAGCAAGAAGTAAATTGTACCTTCTTCTCTAAATCTTTTGATCTCTCGTAAGTATTTGTGCCTCCACCTAATAATCTCATCTCGTTCAATGAGTATACTTTTTCGTCCTACTTTTTTAAATTCGAAACCCATTTCGTGTAACAATCTATTTAAAGTTGTTCGTCTGAAGTTCATCATCAGCATTGACAGCAGCAAGAATTGTATTTAATGTAGGTGGCATATTCTGTATAAAAAAGCCATGGACTTTACGTTGAATAGCTGCTTGCGTGTTCTCATCATATGTATGTAGTCGATCATTTAGTTGTATGCCTTTTCTCTTTTTAGGTTTTTTGGACTTGATAATAAACCAGTTCGTTGCTCCTGTTTTACATGATATATTGCACGGTCTGAGATACCCAAAGCTTTACTTGCTTCTTGAACGGCAGCACTTACATTCATTGATTTATTGAAATAATTGAAAACATTTGCACTTCTCCTTACGGCTAAATTTGTCTCCTTTGTGCCGTTTTCTTTCTACAGGCCTATTAATGCAGTGAAAACTGTAATTACATTTATATTATGTTATAACGTTTATAAAAATCAATAAAAATACCCATATTACCCTGTTCGCGCTCGAAAAAGATAGAAGTGTTCTGAAAAGAACAATTTGTACAACTATATAAACAAATTAACAATTTAACGAAATATTTCAAAAGTAGGACGATGACGGTTGACAGTTGATATTAATAGACAGATAGATACTGTTGTCGATGCCGACAACATATGTCAATAAGTTGTAACATAGCAACCGTAAGTGAAGATAGCGTTAATGACAGCAACTAAGGATAGTAAGAGATAAAAGTTGCTATTATATCCCATACTGAATACGGAGGTTGGAACGATCTATAGCAAAGTATGGGCAGAGTAAACATGACCGACAATTAGCCAATCTGAAGTCTATATTTTGGCGTGTCATTTTCAATTTTGTCTCTCTTATTAAAAAACAGATTATATAGTAATAATTAATTTTTCTCCCGATCGAGAATAAAGTGTCATCTTATACATCTGACTAATACTAACTAATAATGAAATAAATTATTACATTTAAGGTCGCGAGAAAAGTTTTGTATGTAATTCGGGAATAAATGTCTATAATCCCTCAACAGAAAATGCCCTCGCTCCCTTCGGTCGCTCAGGCATTACTTACTGTCTCGGGATTAAAACTGTCGTTTATTCCCTTAATACATAAATATCTATTAATATTCTACGTAAAAAATTACTTTTATAATGACTTTTCCAAGTACGCACAAATATAAATGTAAAATTCCAGGTTGCGAAAATCGATATTCTAATATTTTTCCTGATTAGAGTTATCAAAACAATCATTTCTTTATTCTCCGTTCTGATGATAGTAGAGAACAGGTATGGTTGAACTCGATTAAAAGTTTTTTGTGATTGATGTTTCTTTGAATTAAAAACAAATATATGTTTGCGAGGATCATTTTGAACAACGTCTAAATAATTTAGTGTCTTCTCATTCCATTGGGTTCAATTGTAACGAGGATAGTGGGCATATCTTAACAAATCTGCAATCATTAATGTCTTCTATTGAGCCTAAAAGTGCTATGATTAGTACATTGGATACGAACGAATTAGAAGATTCTTCTCTAAATATTCCAATTGATGATGAAAATTATTTTATTATCAAACTGTGTCACCTATGTAAGTGGATTCCTCATAAAAAAGCTTAATTTACCCGATTGTGAAGTTTGTAAATCTTCTTTATTTTCTGCTAACGTAGAATCTCATCACACATTTACAATGTTTAAGGAATTTGGTGAATCAAATAATCTTTATCCCATTCTTAGTTTGGTATTATATGTTACTATACTCTATTTTTAAAGTAGAGAGACGAATTTCTGAACAGACCACGTTGACAGTGAAATCTCATTGGTTGAAAGCAAGGCCAAATTGCTTTCAACCAATGAGATTTGACTGTCAAAGTGGTCTGTTCAGAAATTCGTCTCTCTACTTTAAAAATAGAGTATAATACCATTTACGATAAGATGATTGTGTTGTCAAAATTTTTGGCTATGTAAATTCTATTCATAAGAAAATGTTGGTAACTTTGCAGAAGGTTAGTTTTTCATGGTATACTTGTGTTAAATTCGATCATCAAACTTTAGGTTAAGAGCAGTTGTTAAATATATCTATGATTTAATTTATTGGTGACGTTTGTTGGTCTTCTAATGATAGATAGATCTCTGAATCGAAACACCAGAAAAATTAGACAGACAGCCAGTGTTGCCAGATGGTAAATCGGTTTAGCGGTAGATTAGCTCGAGAAAAAGCGGTAGATTTGAGTACAAAAA
Source organism: Melolontha melolontha (assembly GCA_935421215.2). Taxonomy (NCBI): domain Eukaryota; kingdom Metazoa; phylum Arthropoda; class Insecta; order Coleoptera; family Scarabaeidae; genus Melolontha; species Melolontha melolontha. Next base: position 17,405,358 of record OW285236.1, read on the forward strand.
CGGTAGACCAAAAAAAACCTTAACTAAAGGATTTTAATTCTTTAAATATTATTATAAACTCAAAAAAATAATAAAATAAAACTATAAACAATAAAATAAAACTATAAACTATACAAAACAATAAAATAAAACCATGAAATAACAAAACAAATTATTCCGTATCAGACAAATTCTCTGATTTGGCATCCATAGTACTGCTATTATGTTTTGACAAAATATGTTTGTTGATTTCTAAATTAAAACAGTCTTCCTGTAAATAGCTTTTGCTGTGAAGTATGCCAGCTATTAATGCAGTCGATAAACGGTTTCTTTGTTTCGTTTTTAATAAATTTATCTGCGAAAACATTCTTTCGACATTAGCCGATGAATGTGGCAGACATAATAAATTAAGACACTTAAATTAGGGTACATGCTTGTTCCATCTGCATATATTTCGTTTTTAACGTTCACCCAAAACTTTTCAATTCCTTCTGCCTCATTATATTTAATATTTGAATTTCGCAATAAACGCCATTCATTGTCTATTTCTTGGATATTTGTTTCACGATCTATTAAATTAGGAAAGTGTGTAATTAATGGCACCGCTGACTCCTCCTCTCCGTTAAGTATAACTTCTGGCTGTATAAACCGGCATGATTGCAATATTCTGCTGTCAAAATCAAATCTTTTCTTTATTTGCTCTGCACCTTCAATGTAAAATTGGAGACAACAATGTCTTAATTTATATAACTGATCTTGCGTAATACTGATTTGTAATAAGCGTTCGCCAACTTTTGCTCCTAAATATATATTTTGCATTTCTTTAATATTTTCACTGTTCTTTAAGTCTATCGCAGCTAATGGCGTGCTTAATAATACAGATCTTTTTATAAAAAAGTCTAAGAGGGTTCTATATAAGGTAGTCATCCTATTATATAATTTATGGAATTGCGGTACTACAGACTGCATTTCTCTATTTAAATTGTTGAATATAGCTAAAGCATGATCCAGAAATAAAAGGAAGAGGTAAATGAGTGGGTCATTCATTCGCTATAATATATTTGACCCTACAAATACCTTCTGCGTTGCTGCATTTATGAAATATAATTTTAATGCATTAAATTGCTCAATCAGTCTAGATACAACAGCTTCTAAGGACAACCAACGTGTCTGAGTTGGATGTAGAATCCGACAAAAACCTTAAAATTCTTTTAATTGAATTACGCGTTTAGGGCTATTTGCAAAATGACTATATACATCACGCGTAAATTGTTCCACATCGTCAGGCAATTTTGTGCAGGCATAAGAAGCATAAAGGTTGAAACTGTGACATATGCATTTAAAGAAATATATATTGGGAATATCAGCTTTAAATTTAGTAAATACAGAATCATTTACTCCAGCCATCACGTTTGCACCATCGCATGCAAATCCGATCATATTTTCTGCATATGGAACATTGGAATTTTTAAAAAAATCTTTTATCTTTTCATATACAGGTTCGGTCTACAATCATCTTGCATGCGGCTTCCCATACGTAAGGCGTGAGAAGTTGCCAAACCGTACCTATCTAACAAATATACATACGAGAGCCGGCAAGTAGACCTTTAGAGAAATAAAAATGTTCTTCTAGATTAGTGGTTTGCCGAAGCAGATGTGATAGACAACGTACTTTAATTTTACCAGTACTTTTGTTGGAGAATTGACAAAGAATATGAATGTATTCCGTAATAGTGATATACTATACAGCTATGCACATGTACAATATTGTTAACAACGACCGCAAAAAACATAATTTGAGAATCTTTTAGGTAAATAGTCATTAAATACAAGCTGTAAAAAATAGTAAATGTATAACACTACCAAAGTAGACGTATTGAAGTAAGAGAAAAAAAAATGCTCTTCTAAAGGCAATAAATTTTAAAATAAAATAGATAAAAAAAATAAAGAAAATTCTTGGAAAACAAAATGAAAAAATTCAATAAATATAATTTCTGGGGAAACAGGAAGAGTACGATAAACTAGAAGAATAATTCTAAATAATGGAAATTAAAATATACTTCTAAAATAAACGGAATTCTTGAAAAACCAAATTAAAACTTCTCAATTAATCAAATGTTAGAATAATCCACCTCTTTGCTCCTGACAGTACGCAAGTCTATGATAAAAATTATTTCGTACATTCGAAACCATTTCCGGGGTTATCGTATTTGCACAATCAACAATTTTTTGTTGTAGTTCCCCAAGATTACGTGCTCGATTGTGCTGATGACTATACAGGGTTTGTTTTACATACCCCCAAAAAAAGAAATCCAGGGGCGTTAGGTCGGGGGATCGTGGCGGCCAAACAATTGTACCAACGGAACTTATTAGACGTTCATGAAATGTTTCCCTTAAAAAAGCTTGAACCAGACGAGCAGTATGGGCAGGACAGTTATCCTGCTGGAGCCAGATATCGTCAAAATTAACCTCAAGGGCACGAAGAGCTGGTATAATTTCATTTTGCAGCATTTGCAAATATTTAGCTGCTGTTAAGGTGCCGTCAATAATAAAAGGACCAATGATGTGATCCCCCAAAATGCCGGTCCACACGTTCAATTTTTGGGGATACTGGGTACGCAGAGGTAGATAGATATGACAATTTGCTTTAGACCAATATCTTGTAGCCATTGGATTATGACGCCCATGTAAATAAAAGGATGATTCGTCCGTAAACAAAATATTTGCAATAAAATTGTTATTGGCAATGACCTTCTCCATAACCTCTTCGCAAAATGCAACGCGTTTTGATTCATCGTGAGGAAATATTTATTGACGTTTTTGAATTTTAAAGCTACGGTATCCTTGCCTATTCAAGATTTTTCTTACAGTTCTCGCTGGTATATTGACTTGTTCGGCAATTTGGCGCGATGAGCATGGTTCATTATGTTCAACCGCGCTACATATTAAAACTTCCCGTTCTTCTCTTCCTTCATTCAATACGCGCATTCTAGGTACCTTATTTATACATTTTCGACAATTTTGCACACACCCAGTAGCTTCAAACTTATGAACAATACTCATTATTGTTGGTATTGTAGGCACAGGTCTATTTTGGAAAGAAAAAATAAATCGCCCTACTACCTCTTGAGCAGTACTACCAGAGTAGTACCACTTAATAATTTGTATCCTTTCCTCGTTTGTATAAACCAACATATTGAATAAAAACTATAAAAACAGGCCAAAATCAAATAATACAAAATATAACTACCAATTAGAAACAAATTAAATTCAACAATAAAATTAATAAATTGTGAAGTAGGTAATTCTTATAATATTAACTTCAGATACTTATGAAGAATATCACGAACGTGAATAATAATATAAAAATTAAGAAAACAACCACCAACATGCACAATATTGGTCTCTTATGATCGAAATGATCGTATCGACCTGTCTTTAAGGGTTCCCACTACTTTTCTCGAACAGTACTTGCGCACTTGTGTATTTAACTTGGCAACTACGTTCGTTTATATACATGGACTTGTAGCTCGCACTTAAGGTAAAAACGGGCCAAACGTGTATATATGCTGCCGTTGATTCCCGTAGCGCAATTAGTGATAAAAATGTATCATGTACTCTAAAACATGAAATAATATTTAAAAAAATAAAAATGTAAATTGTGAATGTATACCTACTTTTTATCGTGAAAATACCGGGCAACCAGGCATAAATGTTTAGTGCATCCTAAATCCGTTGACTCGTCAATAATCAAAGAAAATTTATTTTTCCTTAAAATATTGCACAATAGTTCAAATTGATGGGCTCCTATGACATTTTTAGTAATAGCTGTTGCCTTTGTTCTACCGCACTGTATTTGTTTTGTAATATCTGAATCGGGACATATTTTCTTTATTACGTGATGTAGATGGTCACTTACGTTAAATGCAAGATTATGTTCTGCAATAAACGCTGATATATATATATATATATATATATATATATATATAAATCAGCTTTTTTTCTTGCACTATCGAAGCTTGTGGAAGCTGATAATACAGAATCTATTTTTGGCTGCTTTCTAGATTTTTTGAAAAAGTTATATGTGCTAGTGTATTGTGGTGTCTATATAACTGCTGTTTACCAGAAACAATATTTATTGATTTGTTACAAATTTTGCAAAATGCTTTATGTACGGATGAGGAGACAGGGGCAATCCATTGAAACTCTTTACCCCATTCTGGCAAATATTTTTGACTATATCTACTTTTCCTTTTTATTTCTGGTGTTGCTTGAATTTCATCAGAATCACTTGAACTATAATTGAATATTATAATTTTTTTTTCTGAACTACATATTGCAGTGAATTGTGATGTTGATTGCTTATTTAACTTTAGTTCACAATACACAGTAGCTTTGCCGGTCTATCTCAGTCGGGTCGCCTTCCAGGAGCTCTTGAATCTTCAAGGTTTACCCTCATAGGGTAAGTGGCACGAATAAAACGCAAAAGGTATTAGGAAAACAAACAAAAATTCACCCCACAAAATTTTAATCCCATAAAAAAAAGAAAAAAGAAAAATTAAACTTTATAGAGTATAAAGTCGTACTGAAACATCTATCAGGTGTGAGGAAAACTTGTGTAAAATATGACTGATACACTAGGCTAAAAACCTCACTAATATTGACCGCGAGCAAATTATAAATTAAATATTTAGAAAAAACTATCAGATGTTATCAATTACGTTATCCCAAATATCAAACGTCAAACAGCATAATAGCTCTTTGTACACGTAATCAAAATTCTAAATCATGCGCACATTTAACATGATACAAATACCTTTTCCCTCCAATTCTAATCTTCTAGAACATATTATTTGAAAAAAAATCTGATAACTTTTCTTAATATTCATCTGACTACAAAAATATTTTATAAACTTAAAATTACAGACTTTACTGAGCTCAATTATCTTAATAGTATTACAAAATTATATCTAAATACATAAATGTAATAGCAAAAATATACGTACATTAATTAATGTAAACGTCACTTTACAAAAAATGATTACAAGAGAGACTACAGATAGGTCATTCGAATCAAAATTACAAGTATACAAGACTCGTAATAAATCGAGAATTAACTTTAAATACATCAATATCACCACACTAAAAATAAATCGAATTTATCTAAAAATATCTGAATAAAAAGAAGTTCTATTCAGCAGAAAAAAAAACTAGACCTATCTGTTCAATAACTGGCAAATCTCTGCATCTCCTTCCTCCCGGAAACGGAATCATACCCCTACCTAACATAAAGCAAAAGAGCTACAATATGAAAATACTACCACTCCATCCGGACTGCATACATCAAAACTACTCTCGCAAAATATACAAGCGTGGACAAAAATATACATTATAATAAAATATACATAAAATATAAAATATCCTCAAATATTTCTCTGGAATAAAATACACATAAATATATTGTCTGTTATAGTTTCTTCAAAATTTCTCTTCGGGGAAAAATCATAGCATTATGTAATTGCTTACCTCATAATAAATTATTAAAATATCTACACAAAATTAACACGCACCTATCAAGAAACTAAAACAACGACTAACACTGTAATACGAATACGATTACGATCCCGTAGATAGATATAATATGGTCGATTCAAACAACAATAAAAATTAACTGGAATGAACTTATTTTGCCCTTACAATCATGAACGAATATCACAATTATGAATGAATTTTGACAAATAAAAGAAAGCCCGCAGTTAACAATTTTCGTTGTGATAGTATTAATACCTTTATGTTTATACAATAGCATACATTTTATTTCGTGCCTTACACGTTGCCTATTGTAAATAAGACTTTACCGGGAGAGTCCCCGATTACGTATCGGTTTGGTGTGTATTCGTGCAATCATTCATAGCGGTTGCAGTACGTCATGAGACTTATAGATGTCGCCAGGACCAAGATCAAAGAATTTAATAAATATTTATTTTTTATAAAATTGGAAAAAGCGGTAGATTAAGAACAGAAAACGGTAAAGCGGCAGATAAAGGGAAAAGCAGTAGATCTACCGCTAAAACGGTAGATCTGGTAACACTGCAGACAGCTGATGCATTTGTAGAAGATAAATTAGGTTCTTGGTACTTTGGCAAGTTTAGGGATTTCTAATCTTTTGTGAATATGAAGAATTGTCCTTATTTTATATTGCTGTTTATTAGAATTTCTGTTTATTTATTGTTATGAGTATATAGTTTATTTTGTTTTATTGCAATACTTTGCATTTCATTTAATATATTTGTTTGATTCTAAATATTTATTTTTCTTGCATAGAGTTTAAATTTATTTAATTTTTAGTTATATGCATGTAAATACGTGTCTGTGATTTCTATATTTATAGATATATCACACTGATGAGATCAAAAAAGATCGAAACATGTATTTAGAGCATATTTAGAACAAAATAAAAATTACAATAATTTAAAAATGCCGCCATCGCGGTTGTTTCGAATTTAGTACTACCATACGAACGTCAGAGGCGCTAGCGTAAGGGTCTAATCTTTAACATGAAATTTGGTACTCTTAGAATAATTGAAACATACATGAGTGAGTAAAACCCCACCAGTTTTGTATAATACAGAGGTATTTTTAGTAATATAAAATATTAAAAACCTGATGTGAAGAACACCGTATCGATGAGCCTGTAGAAATGCGAAATACGTATCTGCGTCTCTGGGGAGGGATATGTTCGGACACGTTTACAAAAAATATTAATAGTGAACCTGTATTTGTGTTCTTCACACCAGATTTTTATAATAATATTTTATATTATTAAAAATACATTTGTAGTGGTACTCTTATATGACATGCTCTTTGCTAGCATCCGAGTCATGTCTATTATTAGTTTACTCTATAATAATCTATTTTGCATATATTTTGCAAGTATGTATTAATGAGAAAGATGATTTAAATTAAGAGTTCACTGTACCTTGTAAAAATCCAACGGTAAACTTGTAATTTAGTCGTATTGTTAAAACAAATTTAGCGCGCGTAGTAAAAATTTACAAGAGAAAAATTAGAGATTTGTGCGATTGTATGGCTTGAAATTAATAATGTATAAATAGTTTGTATTGTGAGTGAAACTAATCCCACGGAAACATTACATCGTTCTAAATCATTTTATAGTTTTTTAAAATTCCTTAGTTTTTAAATCTCCGGTTGACTACGATGCGTCATAAATATTTAATAAATTAACCACTCTGTAATTATATGACTTACCTACCTTTAATAATTGTCCAAGCATGTTATATGTAAATGTGATGTCCCGTGGTTAAAACTCTGCCGGCTAGCTCAATAGTTTCTGGAGAGTGGCGCGAGTTCCTCGGTCGCTGGTTGTTGATTATGACGCCACCGTTTTCAACCCGCAGAGAAACCTCGAAAACGGAAGCGGTAGCTTCAATAAAAGACCAAAGAGGAAGCCCCTTATTACTTGCTATCGATACAAACGTGTCTTTGCCTTACACAACACTTGTAGGAAAGGAATCAAACAAACACAAGATGTCAACAATAACAAGTTTTAATTTAAAGTCAAAGTAGGCTCAACAAGTGTTTACTACAAGATTAAATATCAAGACAAATTGGTTTAAGATTGAAGTTAAATCAAATATAACAAAAGACGCATGAAAAGTTACAAAATAATGTCACAAAGTTTAAATATCTAGTCAAAGTAGATTTTATAGAAGTTAAAAACAAAATCAACAAAAGTCGCTTGAAAAGTTACAAAGTGTTAGATTGCAGTACGACTAAATTTATGAGTTACACTTAATCCAATCTAAATGCGCCAAGGCAAATAAAAAAGGCTTAGTTTGAAAATGAAAATAATTCCAATATCTCCCAGTAATATTCCCCAAATCACTCTAGTATCGCTCAGGCGCAATACAGAGTACACATAAATACAGGTACACCTGTCAAGACAACAACACCCTGTATACTCAGGCGGTAAAACTGTGATTATTAAGGTTAATTACGATTTAAGATCTAAAGATAAGTTAAGCAGAACTCAAATTAAGTATACGTAATAGTGGTTCTTTACAAATAGTTTACAGATTATATAAACAAAGAAAACTAGAACTTCGACGTAACCCCAAGATATTTATAATTCTGTACGAAGGCCCGACTGAAGGTTCTAAGCCTCGTAACAAAAATTTAATCTAACTACTGGCTGCTGGTGAAGCTAGTTAACCAGTTCAATATTGACAATAAAAGGAATTGTTTGAATTCAGGCAAATAAAGCCTATCGGTTAAAGTTTATAGTTAAAGCCTTGCTTGCTATCTAAGTTTTATGAGCAAAATAAAGAGGTTGCACTGAGAAGTGAATAGCTTCTCTAGTGCCTACTTATGATTAAACATTCAATCAATAAATATAAATTTTGAAAATGTTAGTGTCGGGTTAAGTAATAACCAACAACTAATAATAATAAAACAGCACCTACTTAGCTTGTCAACCACAATGATCAGATTCCAAAACTTATCTCGTGTAAGCCTTCACAGAGGTAGAACAGGAATGTCGATTCCTAAGATTCAATGGAGATCAGCCGCCATTATGCCAGAGATCACCATTCCGCTTGAAGCCGCCATTTTGAGACGCCGTATAAAATTGTTACAAAATTCCAGAATAAGGAAGCCCTAACGATACCAAAAACACCCATGAGGGTGGAATGAGGATTTCTGCACGAATCTCCTCCCAAAAGATCGAAATTCCACTTAGCTCCGCTGCGAGGGAAAATTGCGTATGCAAAAAAAACAGCGTTCCACGTGGTGTGGTCCTCGAAGAGATTCCGAAATAAACTTGCTTAATTCCCTTTATATAAAAGGGGCGGTAGCACTAAAATTAAATCCTAAGGAGGATAAAATAAACGTTAAAAGTTCACTCACTAAAATAAAACAGATCTAGAACTAACGAAGTTCAAGAACGAAGTGCGTCTCATCGAGATGAGAGGATATCGGTTGGGAACCGGTATACGTCACACTCAAGAGCGTAGATGGGTAGATTTGATAGAAACGGAATTAACTTACCAAAAACCCTATCAAGGTGTAAGAGTGAACATCGAAGCTAACAAGCGAAAATACGGTAATTAAAACACCGCAATAAAGGTTAAAAGACAAATTAATTATCTAAACAAAAGTCAAGAGAACTGTAATTGGAAGATAAACCAAAAGACGTAAAGATGGCGCTACAAGCGAAAGAAAAAGTGTACGCAAAATTACGTTAATAATAGGTAATTCAGACAAAAGAAGCTCCCAAATAGGTTTCGCAAAATTCTAATAAAAGATTTCCACAATATAAGAATTGATTAAAAGAAACAAAAATAGTATTAAAAGTAAAAATTAAACGCAGCGTGACTAAGTATAAAAATTTCCAAGATGTCGGACTACGCCGAAGTATAGGAAGTTAACCGATAAGGAATACCGATATAGCGGCATCCAAAATATTTGAACGTACAAAGTTCAAAAGTTGATCGATAATTAATAACAAAATTAAATAAAATAAAAATAAACGGAAATGTTGAATAATGAAAAGCCTAAAATGTCTTTACGTAAGAAATTAATGAAATAAATTCATTAAAAATTCCCGAATGATCTCTAGGTAATTTTCGAGCGTAGCAGCAGGTACCCGGAGAAGCATTTCGTTTGTATTAAGCGTTCGTATTTTGTAGCCTGTTTGCACCTGCGTCTAAGATCGCGCAATCCCTTTTCTTCGTTTTCAGACTGAGCTTCTGTAAGCAAAACGGAGTGGCGCTACCTACTATCTTTTATTTTAGTCACCCACATCCGTCTCCACTGACTAAAGGCATACACAATAAATAGAAGCTCCCAGACTATTGTCCAATCCGATTACTAGTTTTGTTTTGATTTTGGCTATCCTCAGACATCGCTGCTCCTGCGCGCGCCCTAGGTAGCAATATGTTGTACCATAAAATTCATTAGTGAACAAAGTCTTTATTTTAGATTATTGTTAAGATTTCCTTTCTTAGATATGTATAATCAATTTTATTACTCTAACGAAGGACCAGCCGAAAATGCATGCTTAGGTTTACGACCACCACTAATACTTAATTAGTAATGATATTTTATTATTTATTAGTTAAGATTAGATCTCTAAGACATTATCGTAAACCTTGGGTATTGTTGCTTGTAATGGGTTATCAAATAAGTATTATATATTTTATAAACGTTATAGTGACCATTATTTTTTCATATTCCTTTCAAAATTGACATTTGTGTTCAGTATTGATTGACAAATCAACATCGAAAGATACACAGCTGCACAGCGTTTAGAAATTGTTAAAATTTATTACAAAAATAATGAATCTGTTCGTAAATTTCACGTAATGCGCAAAAATGCTGAAAATATCGATGCTGAGAACTAAAGTGTGAATGAAAGTCAAGAACAATCAATTTCTCGTTCTCAAGAACTTGGATTTTCTTATGCACCACAATGAATATCCTTCATAAGGATTTGCATTTCAAGGAGTATAAATTTCAGTTGACACAAGAACTTAAACCAAATGACCATCTTCTTCTTCTTCTTCTGTTTTGGGTTGGACGCCAGCACGTCCAGGCACTTGAGCACACTGCTCTTTGTACTAACCAAATATATCTCTCAGTTCCACTCTGTAAGTCTTGTGTCCTCGATAAAAGCCACTATCCTCCTCAGGGGAAATTTGAGTACACTCATAGGATTCAATAGATCTCTCCCGAAATATTTCTGCCTGAGTTCCTTGAGTTCCTCACACGTACCAAATGACCATGTATTGCGTAGAAATTTCGCAGATTTGGCTTAACAGCAACTCGAAACAGATCCATTATTTTATGGAAAGATCAAATTCTGCGATGAAGCTCATTTCTGGCTACATGCCTTCGTGAATAAGCAGAACCAACATGCTGTTCATGAAACACGTTTACATTCACAAAAATTAACAGTTTAGTGTGATTTATGGTCTGGTGGTGTAATTGGACCATTTCAATGTAAAACTCTAGAGACGCATGATTACAGATTTTTTGTGGCATGAATTAGACGATTTCGACTTAAACAATATGTGGTTCCATCAGGATGATGCAACATCTCATGACACAATCAATTTATTGAGAGAAAAGTTTAATGACCGTATAATCTATAGAAATTCTGATGTACCGTGGCCGCCAAGATCATGCGATATAACTCCATTAAACTATTTTTCTTTAGGGTTATGTTAAATTATTGGTTTACCCAATAAACCACAAACATTTAAGGACCTTAAAACCAACATTATTCATGTATTGCTGAAATAAGTGCAGATTTATGCGAAAAAGTGGCTAAAAATTGGTGTTCCAGAATCGAATTTTTAAGAAAACCCAGAAGCGGTCATTTACATGAAATCATTTTTAAATAAAAATGTAATGAGCCAATGTCTAAAATAAATAAGAAACTATATTGATATCTTATACCGTTCTATCTTGATTACAACAAAAACATACAAGCTGTCCCGTATCGTTATGTTCAAATTTTAGAAGTGTAAAGTAGACTTCATTTCAAGTAACAAAAACGCAAAACTTTTATATCTATTTTTATTCATCAAAATAATCGAAACATACATTAGTAGGTAAACCCCACCAGTTTTGTATAATACAAAGGTATTTTTAATAATATAAAATAATATTAAAAATCTGGTGTGAAGAACACAAATACAGGTTCACTATTAATATTTTTGTGAACCTGTATTTGTGTTCTTCACACCAGATTTTTAATAATATTTTATATTATTAGAAATACCTTTGTATTATATAAAACTGGTGGCGTTTACCTACTCATGTATGTTTCAATTATTCTGATACATTACCATGCGGTTAGTCCGTAGTATGAGTGAAGACACAAACAAAATGCAGTTTCTAGAGAGATGGCTGTGCCACCTTTGGAAAGGCGTCGTTACTTCACATTGGTTATGTGGACGGGGCGAGGTACTTCGGCTGTCTGACAACAGGCAGCGCTGAATTTACTTCTACGCTCGGTCTGGATAATTACTGTAATGTGGCGATGTGGTTCTTTTTTTGTGAAAGTGTCTGAAGATATCCCTTCTCCAGCAAGGGCGTACCGATGAGCCTGTATGGGATTTTCTGATGACCACCTGTGCAGGTTTCTCAGATTTGTAACACCACTTCTCGTGAACGTAGATTCATGTGTCCAGAGGATTGTTCTGCAGAAATTAAAATGAAGCAGTGACTGTCTTAATATCAAGGTAGAATAAACTAGACGAGCATAGTGGTCTGCCTCAAGCAAACTGTGTCCCCTGCGATAGTGATATGGATATAAACCCTCACGTTTTCAAATTCGCCAAGCTGTCGTTCGTGGCACTCCTAGTTGTCTAGCGATTCGACGTACACTGAGGGTTGGATCCCTTGTAACAATAGCTACTGCTTCTTCCTCTAAGTCTGCTGGCAAATTTACTCCTGGGTCGAAAAGATAGTCACGCTGTCCGCATTCCCGAAATTGTCTGTGTACTTCCAGAAACGTTCTGTAATGAGGAATACGCCTATCGGGAAAACGATGTCGGTATTCAATAACTGCTTAACGTTCACTGCCGTTAGTAGTCATACAGAAAATGCATGTCCGCATACTCTTGAGAAGAAAATCGGTAAGGCATTTTGAATAAAGAAAACACGTCCACTCACTAATAAGCTGTTGTATGAACTGAAACGTAATGTAATCTTTTATTAAAAAATCCAACGTAAACAGTCATCTGAACATTTGTTTATTGTATGATATTCATGGTTCAGCACTTACGAAATAAGTAAGAACTTTCTTTACAATAAATCAATTTCCAGTACTCTTTTTTGTAGATCTCCAAGAAATTACTGTATGCACTACGACACGTGTTTATTTATTTTAGGATAACATTTTATTATGCGACGTTAACAATCACAGACCTGTTATTGAAACGTATAAGTTTTTTTAAATAAAATCAGTTTTTATTGACTTTAAGATTACTTTTTTTTCATGATCTGACAATCACATTCATAGATCTGTAATTTTGAAGCAAATAAAAATGGATGTACAAGTTTTGCGTTTTTGTTACTTGAAATGAAGTCTACTTTACACTCCTAAAATTTGAACATAACGATATGGTACACCTTGTATAGCTCCTATTAGCTCCTGTTAGATATAATTTTCAAGAATTAAATAACACAACGACGTTATGACGTCAACCAATACGCAATCTGTAATAGTTAGGGGTTGTGGTATATTTTTACCTACTTGTGAAACAGCACAGAATAGATTAGTATCATTCAGATTCTCATAACAGCAACAAGAGACTCAATAGTATGAACTCAAACAGAGTATCAACGTCAGTACTACATAACGTTCATATCAAACAATCATATTTTAATAACAGTCTCAACAGCAGTTTTATGTTAGTATAAGTCGTGGTAGATACAAAATGAATGTATATAGTGTAAACAAATATATTCAGATGAAAGTACATTTTTTTCATTTAAGAAAGAATTACTGAGAATTTAAAAAGTAAAGTGTATACAGCCTTAAAATCTGTGCACGGTAAAACAACATCGGTGTCGTGATTCTAGTAACTGACGTGGAAACATCACAGAAAAAGGCAGAAACAGGAAACAACAACCACAACATTGGTATATTAAGCTTGAACAATGCAGGACCAGGACACCACAATAGATTAAATATCGTTTTAATTACTTAGTTTCATTATTTTGTGTTTTCTAATTCTTATTTTATAGTTGAATTTGAGTTGAAGACTTTAATATATCAACCCGCCCTCAATCATTAAAAGTGTTTAAAACTTTAACACCAGTGATTGCTTCTGCGATTCCGGAAGTCTACAAGCCGGTTTTAGGCCAACATTTTAAACCACATACAAAAAATTACTCCCTTAAAAAGTTAAGCCAAGATATAATGATATAGAGAGCTACATTACGTTTTGCGTTCAAATATTTTATATTTTAGTGGATTTCAAATAAATAATAATTCATAAGCGTTTTCAATTTGTAATTTTAAAATTATTTGAAATTCAAATATTTATTTAACAACTTAAAAAATAAACAACGAACACGAGAAGAGAGAATTTTAAATTAAATATTCATCTTGAAGTATTTACGTTAGAGGAGAAAACCATAACAGTACTCGCGTTCGCTAATTAAATAATTTAAACACTGTTTTAACAAAGAGAGGAAAATGCTTAAATTTTATGTGCGTTATTAATGGACAGCCGCTTAGATTTTTACGATGCAATTTAAATATATAACTGCTTCATAAATAAATCTTTCTAAATATACAGGGATTAATAATGAAACAAATGAATAAATAAGACATCTAAGACACAGATGTTCATTATTTAAATAGCCGAATTTTCTGTTGCAAGTGTTTTAAAGTACTACTGAATGTTAAATTATTACAGGTGGAAACAGATGGTTTTTCTAAATTTGTAAATTCACATATTGCCGTGAATTATGAATGCGGACCTTTTTAGTTTATTCAAATTACTTTAAATGTATACAGTAGTACGTATAGAAGTCGAATTTGCAAAGCAAATTTATGTTTAAAATCTTCCAAAGTAATTTTACAATTCCAATCTACAGTTTTAGTCTATATAATTTAGAAACCATTACCACAATATCTCTTAAATTCTGAACGCGTATTTCGACAACTAAGTTTTTTATCATCGGCAGTAGAAAAATTATTACAATCGGAGGCCGAGTGGACACTTTATACACGTAACGCAGATAACCACGAGGGTGGGTTGATATATAGGTTCTCCAACAACGCCATTATCTGAGTATTGGGGTCAGAAACAAGTTCTAACCTGCAAACGGTAACTTCGAGTATCTCATCTTATTAATTCAAGGCTAGTCATTCATATATTTTTCGAAATTTTTAATTACGTTTTAGTGACTTCAAATTATTGTGAGCTTTTTACTTACATTAATCCTTACTTTCCATATACAATGTTAGTAAAGAGTATGGAACCCCCTAAGTATCTCTGCAACGATGGTGTTCCTGGTGGATAGTAACACTATAATAGACACAACAATAATAAACACCACAGAGAAATAATATTAACAAAAATTGACGATTTTGAAATAAAAAGATTTTAAAAATTGTACTGTACTAATCGTAGATTACTAGACAAGTCATTTATTTGACAAATAAAATGGCCCGGAATTCATAAAATATGGACCGAAAAGCTGATTATTTGAAAGATGCTTGAATGGCGAAGAAACACCGACTGAATGGAGAACTTACCAGGTTATAGCAGTCATCCCAACAATAGGAAGAATATATTCCCGGATTCTTAGAAACCTAATTGAAGAAGACATTGAAGATCAGCTACCGCAGGAACAAGCGGGATTCCGGGCTGGAAGATCTAAGACGGACAACCTTTTAACTTTGAAAATAACATTAAAAAGGCGAACTCAGCGAGATAGAGAAACACATATAGCTTTTATTGATCTTGAAAAAGCTTACGACAGTGTCCCAGTATCACAATTATGGAAAACAATGGAAACGCTCGTCATTACACCAACATTAATTAGGGCCGTCCAACAATATTACAAATAAAATTATACTGCTTTCAAAGTTGGAACATCATTGATTGAATCCTTCAACACTACCAAGGGACTCAGACAGGGATGCTGTCTATCTCCTACCTTATTTAAAATATATCTATACCAATCCCTAAAAGGCTGGACACGCAAATGTAAGAACATGGGTCTCCAAGTTGTTGATGATAACAACTTCTTTTATTGTAAATACCACTACAACATTGTTTAGCCATACAATGGTTTCATCAGGTGGATGAAATATGTGAAATCAGGTGGTTTTGAAACTAGAAGTATAATTACTTATTTCTTAGCGTTATAATGAAGTTTCAACAAGTATCTCCTTCGTCAATTAACTATTGTTGATGATACCCTATACACTCTCTTTTTCGCAGATGATCAAATAGTAATCGCAGAAGACGAGCAGGATTTGAGTTAGGTGGTTAGAAAGCTAAATCAAAAGTATACACTAGCGGGTCTTAAAATAAATATGAGTAAATGTGAATACCTCATTGTGGGCAGCGATGAAAACAACAACCTACCATTGGAAAACGAAATAATAAATAGCGTTGACAAAGCTTAATATTTAAGAGTAACTTTCAATAAGCAAGGTAACAGCAAAGACTAGATCCAGGAAAGAAGTACAAAAGGTAGGAAAATTGTTGGAGCACTCCATATTTTGGGGGAAAAACATTAGACGGGACACAAAGCTTCGCATTTACAATACAATTCAATTGTTAAGAATATTTCGACATATGGTTCAGAAGTATGGAAGTTGAGTAAAATTAGTAGAAGGAAGTTCCTGATCACAGAAATGGATTTTTAAAGAAGAAGCTGTCGATTATCGAGGCTTGACATTATAATAAATACAGAAATAAGAAGGAGGATGAACATCGAGAGGGATATTATTGACGACATAGAGAAAAAACAATTAACGGTTCGGGCATATAAAAAGAATGAATGAGATGAAATGGCCACGGAAAGTTAGAGTGGATACCTCCAGAAAGCGAAAGAGAGGAAGACCAAGGAGAAGTTGGAGGGATGACGTTAACGAAGCTATGGATGCAAG
The DNA here is from genome assembly GCA_935421215.2 of Melolontha melolontha. Lineage (NCBI taxonomy): Eukaryota > Metazoa > Arthropoda > Insecta > Coleoptera > Scarabaeidae > Melolontha > Melolontha melolontha. The sequence continues at coordinate 17,422,000 of OW285236.1, forward strand.
AAATTTATTGGAATACATGTGTTACGACAGACTGGAGACGGAGAGGCGGCAACAACCGTAGATAGTCCACATATATATATATATATATATATATTGAACAATTGATAAATTATTGGAGTTTTTCGGCGTTTATATGAAATATTTACAAATATCAAATTAGTATGTATGTAATTGCAAAGTAAGTGGGGATGTAAATATTGCTGTCTACAAATTACAAAGCAAATCATACGAAATTTTTAATTGAAAAATATTGCCTATGTTGGGACTTGAACCAAAGTCCACAGTTTGCCGGACTGGCGCTTTTACCACTCAGCCACAATTGACCTTGGTTCAAGCTATTTAGAAATGTATTATAAAGTATAAATAAACGCCAATTAAGTTGGCGCGAGGAGGGGTAAGTTCGCGCAGGATTAAAAGTAGTGGGGAGATTTGTATTTTGTTTTACATCAAATGTCAGATAATTCTAACCTCTGAGCGTGTATCACTTTATGATCCCCTAGCAAAGACATTATGTTCCGTCAAGCGTCAATGACAAATGTATTCTGACAATTCCTACTTGAGTAGTGGGGGTGGACTTTTTAAAAACGGCTTCTGCGCACCCCCTCCTCGCGCCAACTTAATTGGCGCTTGCTATAACAGTGTACATGTATCAGATGTCAGTTATTGAATGTAGATGTCAAGTTGAAAGCAGAAGTCAGTTTTGAAAGCTGATGTCAGTTTTGATAGCAATTAATAATTAGCAATTTCAAACATTCAAATCTGACATCTGCTCTCAAAATACTGACATCTGCTTTCAATAACTGAAATCTACTTTCAAAATAGGCATCTGCTTTCAAATCTGACGTTTGCTTTCATAACAGACACCTGCTTTCAAAACTGACTTCTGCTTTCAACTTGACACCTACATTCAATAACTAACATCTGATTCATTTACACTGTTATTTTATAATGTATTTCTAAATAGCTTGAACGAAGGTCTATTGTGGCTGAGTGGTAAAAGCGGCAGTCCGGCAAACTGTAGACTTGGGTTCAAGTCCCAACATAGACAATATTTTTCAATTAAAAATGATTTGCTATGTAATTTGTAGACAGCAATGTTTACATCCCCACCTACTTTGCAATTACATACATACTAATTTGATATTTGTAAATATTTCATATAAGAGCCGAAAAACTCCAATAATTTATCAATCGTTATATTTAATAAACGGCTAATAAATTATATATATATATATATATATATATATATATATATATATATATATATATATATAATTTAAACGAAATTATAGACCGTAATATATTGAATCAAATAAATTAAAAGCGGGCAAGCGGTCTGTCAATTAAAAAACTCATTTATTAAGTATCCCTATATTTCGCAACAACTTTGTTGCTTCTTCCGGAGATAAAAATATAGAGTTGACAAAATAATAAAATTGACGTACAAGGACAATAAATCTAATCAATTTTATTGTCCTTGTACGTCAATTTTATTATTTTGTCAACTCTACATTTTTATCTCCGGAAGAAGCAACAAAGTTGTTGCGAAATATAGGAATACATAATAAATGAAGTTTTTTAATTGACAGACCGCTTGCCCGCTTTTAATTTATTTAATTATTTAATTTATTTATTTAATTATATATATATATATATATATATATATATATATATATATATATATATATATATATATATATATAAGGTAAACTTAATTAGTCGGCGATTAAAGGTCTGGTTTACTTCAGAGTATATATATTTAAAACAACCCTACATCTTTCAGCAATACGCCTTTGTCAAGAGAATACAAAATATAAAATGTAGTAGATATATGTAGTACAGATATTATATATATATATATATATATATATATATATATATATAGATCAATTAATAAATTCTTGGAGTTTTTCGGCTTTTATATGAAATATTTACAAATATTATCAAATTAGTATGTAATTGCAAAGTAAATGTGAATGTAAACATTGCTATCTACAAATTACAACGCAACGAAATTTTTAATTGAAAAATTTTTGTCTACGGTGCGACTTGAACCCAAGTCTACGGTTTGTCGGACCGTCGCTTTATCAACTAAGCCACGATAGACCCTGGTTCAAGCTAATTAGAAATGCATTATAAGTAGAGACCGGACACATCGGGCTGAAATGGACGTCATTACTACGGACGATATAAATAGTCTACAACATCTGTAAGTTCATCACGCAGTTATTGAATAGCATTATTAATTCGCGCAGTTATTGAATAGCACTATTTATTCGGTTAACTGCACATCTATTTTTTGTGTGCGTCGTAATGACGTCATTTCAGTCCGATGTGTCTGGTCTCTAATTATAAGGTAACAATGTTAATGATTCAGATGCTAGTTATTGAAAGTAGATGTCAGTTTTGAAAGCAGAAGTCAGTTTTGAAAGCAGATGTCAGTTTTGAGAGCAGATGTCAGTTTTGAGAGCAGATGTCAGTTTTGAAAGCAGATGTCAGTTTTGAAAGTAGATGTCAGTTATTGAAAGCAGATGCCAGTTTTGAGAGCAGATATCAGTTTTGAAAGCAGATGTCAGTTTTGAAAGTAGATGTCAGTTATTGAAAGCAGATGTCAGTATTTGAAAGCAGATGTCAGTTTTGATAGCAGATGTCAGTTTCTTGAAGGTTTGAAGTTGCTAATTATTACTCCATACATCTCCATATTTATGCGCATATTTTCAGTTTTTTTTGCATATAATCCAACCTTTACTTATTATACAGATACACTCTAAGCACAACCTGTTTAACTATGTTTTGTTTTTATTTATTCATATTTTTCTTTATTTAATTTGTATCGTTATAAAATATCATAGCAATATGTAGTGCCTACATTGTTATCTTATTTTAAACTTTGAGCTAATTAATTATTGCAATCAAGTTTCAATAGGTATCTCCTCAATCAATTAGTTAATTGAATTTAAACAAGAAATTATTAATAATATACGTAATTTTCCTCTATATTTCCCAATTGCTTATTTTCCATTCCATATAAGAACATGTACGTGTCAAGTCAACATCTTTATTTACGAAAAAAAGAATTCGCTATTCTCGAAACGTAACTTTGTCATTTTCAGTGATCTTTCCCGACGCATTTTAATAATAGGTCGTACCACAAGGGACAGAAAGAACATCGGCGGCTATTACAAAGGCAAACGTGACTTGAGTGAAATTGTTTTAGAAAACGTAAAACTGCTTAATTTCATTTTGATTGTGGAAATTGTTGCCCAGCCCCCTTAATTACTTTTAAATTTATTCCGAAAACTTTTTTCGCCGAGCCGTAATCTCTAACAATTTTTTAACTTTTTTCTTTCTTTCGTCCAGCCGTTCCCACCAGCACCTACATATTCTTTTCCTTTTCCAGCGCTAGCGGAGAAGTTTTCGCTTCCGAACAGACAGTGGCGTAGATGATTTTTTTTCTTTTTTATACACTCCTCCGAACAAGTATATCAAATATGAATAATTCACATAAGAAATTGAGATGTTTGTGAGGTTCTTGCTCCAAAGAAAATAGATGATATTTTATGGTAATTTCGTTACTGGTAACATAAGATTATGAACGTTACAATGTTTTTATTATAACAGAAAAGAGTTTTAATATTTATGAACTATCATTTTTACACAAAAGAAAAGATATTACTTTGTTTTTTTATCACTTTATTACAACAGATAACGTAACTGCAGTTTCGACATTAAAACATGTCATTCTCAAACGAAATTAACAATACGTTTGGCAAACCAAGGTTAATAATAATCCTAATAATCCAAGCCTTAAGAGGTAATTAAGAAATAATTAAGTGTCTATTGGGAATTTCCCAAGTAATAACTAGAAGGGTGTATAGTACCAACAAAAATACATTGTGAAGAGGACTGTAGCCATATGAAGAAATAATTGGCGACACCATAGATAAAAATGCGTTTTTTTCAAGAAACAAAACAATAAAATGCACTAAGAATTCTTTCAAAATAAAATCTATTTTGAAACACGTCATATTACAAAAGGGAATGACAATATTGTTACTTGAAAAAGGTATCATCAAATTAATTCTTATATGTATTGTAAAATTTTACAGATTTGTGACATTCATTACACCACTAAGGGCTACTTTCAAATTAATCCCTAGAACAAATTGCATTAAACAAAGTGTGGAAATAATGACGTTCAAAACGATTTGTACATGTTTTTTTGTTCTTTATAAAACCACAACTGACGAATAGTTGATTTACAACCTACTACAAAAGCTGTGAATAGTGTGACAATTACCGATAAGATGTCGCTGCTTAATAAAGTAGAAAATTAAATTATTTAAATGCCTCAAAGTGTGAAACTTGTGTATAAATACACAAAGTAGTTTCAGATATTGTTCACCTATGTTGTTTTACGATATTAATTGCGCAAATACATCAGTTGTCACTTTAAATCGTTATCAAATACAGTGAAAGCTCTCTTAACGGACATCTCTCATGAGCGGACATTTCTCTTAAACGGACATTTCTGTGGTGACCAACCTGATACATACGATTTTCTTGAGACGCCAAGCTCTCTTAAGCGGTCGCCCTGTAGAACGGACGCGGACACCGTGAGACACTCCGTAATCGGCAAAAAGCTCTCTTACGCGGACATGACGCGCATATTTTTTCTAAACACTGAGTAAATCCCCGAAACGCTGGGTAAATTTCCGTTTAAAAATATCGTTTTTATCCCGTATTCTGCACTTTTTTCACGTCGCGTCGTTAGTGTGAAGTGTGCCGCGTATGTATGCAAAATGAGCGCTAACAAGAGAAACTTTTTAACTTTAAAAGAGAAAATGGAAATTATTAATACATATGATAAAGAAAGAGTTAGTGTACGTACATTAGCCAACCGATTTAAAATTGAAAAACCCAAGTTGGTAAAATAATAAAGCAAGAAGAAGAGTATAAGGCAAAATGGCAATCAGGAAGTAACATTAACGAGAAAAGAAGATTCTTCAAAACTGAAGGTCTCAATGTGGATAAATTATGTTACGATTGGTTTGCAAAAGCCAGAAGCAAAGGCATTCCAATATCTGGACCTATAATACAAAGCAAAGCTAAAGAAATTGCAGAAGGGCTTGGGTATCACAATTTTCATGCGTCTGATGGGTGGTTACATAGATTTCGTACACGTCATAATATCAGCTTCAAGTGCATATCTGGGGAAGCAGCCAGTGTTAATGCAGATGATGTTACTCAATTTTTTGAAAAGATTCCATCTTTGTTACTAGGTAAGAAAAGTTAGTTCAAATTTAAAACAAAAAATAAAACATCAAAAATTAAAAAAGATAAAAATCTTACTTTTGTGAATTTTAATTGGGCTTGTAGGTTATCAGCCAGAAGACGTGTACAATTGTGATGAAACAGGACTTTTTTTCCGAGCTTTACCAGACAAGACATTAGCTTTGAAGACAGAAAAGTGTTCTGGGGGAAAGTTATCAAAAGAGCGACTTACTGTCTTGCATTGTGTGAGCATGTCAGGCGAAAAAGAACCGTTGCTGGTCATTGGAAAAGCAGCGCGACCACGAGCATTCAAAAAACTTGATTTAAAATTGTTACCTGTGGTGTGGAAATCTAATAAAAGAGCGTGGATGACTACAGATATCATGATGGACTGGTTGTCAGAGTTTGATAGGAAAATGGGCAGACAAAAGAGAAAGATTTTATTATTTATGGATAATGCAGGTTCACATCCTACAGGTATGAAATTGAAAAACATTAAAATATTATTTTTGCCTCCCAACACTACAGCTTGTTGCCAACCTTTAGACCAAGGAATCATTCGCAATTTTAAAGTATTTTATAGACAACTTATTTTAAGACAAATTTTATCTGTAATGGATAACATTAATTCTGCACGTGAACTTTCAAAATCGAAAGATTTATTAGAAGCTATCTATTTTATACATAATGCTTGGCAGAAGGTAACACCAGAAACAATACGAAATTGTTTTTCAAAGGCAGGATTTAAAAAAAATAATATGCAACAATATGAGCAATGGGAGGCAGAAGATGATCTGCCTTTGTCCATACTATCGGAAATGCATAGGATTGCTTTAGAAACTGGAATAACAGAAATCAATTTAGAAGATTTCATAGCAATTGATGCAAATTTGGCAATCGATGATGACATATTGGAAGTCACTGATATGACTGAAGAATATGAGGCTAGTAGATCAGAGGAAATCTCAGATGATGATGTGGACCCTGAAAAAGAAAATGAAGGTCAAGAAGTAACTACGTTTGAGGAAGTTTTGAAGATAATAGAAGAGATAAAATTGTTTGCCAAGAACCAAGATGATTTTATCGGTTTTCAGATGATTAAAAATGTAGAAACACATTTTCAAAAAAAATATTTAGAACGTAAACAAACTAAAGTAAGACAAACAAGCTTGCTTGAATTTTTTAAAAAATAATGTACATATATGTATATGTATTTATGTATCTACTTTTAGTACTTGTGTACCTCTCATACAAATAAATAAAAAGTTAGAGTTGCCATAATTTTTACTTCTCTTTAAAATGAGAGACCTGTAAAAATGAGCTGCTTCTCTTGAGAGGACACCTCTCTTGTGGGGACAAAATTTAGGGAACCGTCGATGTCCGCTCAAGAGAGCTTTCACTGTATATTATTGCATTTGCTATTTAAAATCAGTTTTTTTGATGTGATCATTGCAGATCTGGTTTAAAAGTTTTGGGAGACCATGGACAAAGAAAACGTTTGTTTCAACTCGCCAAGGAAACCGTACAGCGACGGTCCGGAAAATGTGCACACCTCAAAAAGCGTTCCCACTTTATTTCAGACCGTACATTGAAGGATGTCAAAAGGGTTCCAACTAAATTTTGAGACTCACAAACCAGTCACGAGACTCTCAAAACAGTTTTCAGACTGAATATTGTAGCGTTTGTACACTGCGCGACATATAAAACCCATACAAACCTTATGAACATAAAATCATAGCTTTTTAATTGTGTAAACGGGACAAATATATTCATACTGTCACTTGTAAACTTCATAGGTTATATTACTAAAATGTCTATGCACAAAACTTTCACTACGGTTTATACAATACTGTTCTTAAGTAATAAAACTAGTGGTTTACATTATATTACAGGGAGGTAAAGAAATTCTATGGAAAATACAATATGTGACTGTCTGAATATCAAATAAATAAATTGAGTAAGGGTGAATTATTTGTTTCTAATTGATCATTTCGGATCTTGTCGGTTTTCTTTAATTTATTAATTTCAAGTGACTCTAATAAATTAAGTTTTTTGCCCTTATTTTCTACGTGTAATATTTTAAATTCTTTGTTAAAATTGTGGTTCGCTGAATTAATATGAGACACATATGAAGAGTCACTTTTATTATTTCTAAATGAAGAAAAATGTTCTTTGATGCGTATTTCAAACGATCTGCCTGTCTGTCCGATATACGTCATAGGGTAACTACCGCAGGTTAACTCATAGACTCCTGACTTTTTATTGTTGTTTGTTAAATCTTTATTGTTTTTTATAAATTTGGATAAATTGTTGTTAGTTCTATACGCTGTATTAATGTCAAACTTTCTTAAATATTCACAAATTTTTGTGCTTGAAGAGCCTATAAACGTGATCATTTTAAATTTTTGGGTGTTATTATTTACTATTGGGTAAACTTGTGATATGGCTTTTGTAAGGAGTTTTTTATTTAAAATGTTTTCTATTATATTCCTTTTATATCCATTATTGATAGCTATTTGTTTAATTAAATTTAACTCTCGAAATTTGTTAAAAGTTAGTCAAAAGTTAATACAAAAAAATGCAAATTATTTGAATGAATCACTTTAATTCTAAGAACACTTTATGCAGTATTATATGTTTTTTTAACGGAAAAATACATGTCTTTAGGGTAGCGTTTCTTTTACGTTCTTGTAAAATACGTTCATAGCACCCAACGCTGTTTTTAATTGTTTGACACACGGTCAAAACACGGTCATCATCACTGTCTATACTCTGGAATATATCCAAACGTGAATAAATTTTTGAAAGAGCATTTTGTATTCCGCTTGAAGATAAAACTCTCTCTTCTACTTGTTCTTCCTCATCGTTGATTGGATCATTGCAGCAATGTCTTCAAGCACTTGTCTCTGCATTTGGACAATTCTTCTAGGTGCTTCCACTACACCTGGCCAAAGATTACGCCACACCCCGTTCATACAACTCTTTTTAACTTCGTTCCAAGCCTCGTCTATGTTGTGAATAGCCTTCATGATGTTGTATGACTTCCACTATTCTCGCATAGACTGTCTTCCTTCCCCGTAAGTTTCATGAATTAGTTGGCTAAAAGTGCGGCGATGGTAATAAGCTTTGACGTTTGCTATTGCTCCATGGTCCACAAATTGTAATATTGACGTAGTGTTTGATGGAAGGAACTTCACGTACATTTTTAAGTCTCTCGCCGTATCAAGTGAGGTTGGATGTCCTGGGGCATTATCTAAGAGTAATATAACTTTACGTTCAAGCACATTTCTGTCACAGTAGGATTTGACTGACGGGCAAAAACTATTGGAATACGAATCTTGAAAAACTTCCCGTGTAACCCACGCCTTTCTGTTGGACCGCCACACGACTGGTAGGCTTGTCTTGTCTACATCGCATTGCACAGGTTGTTTCTGAATGGTACACCAGTAAAGGTTTCAGTTTTAAATCACCAGTGGCATTACCACCCAGCAGACGTGTTGGTCGATCTTTCGCAGCTTTGAAACTGCTGGCTTGACGTTCCTCTTTAGAAATGAATGTTCGAGATGGCATTTTTTTCCAGTAAAGCCCGGTCTCATCAACATTGAAGATGAGACAAGCAGGAATTTTTTCTCGTGTTACGAACTCTTGAAACTTGTCTGGAAACTCAGCTGCAGCTTGAGTGTCCGCGCTGGCGGCCTCACCTGTTATGTGGATATTGTGAAGATTGGAACGCTGCTTGAACCGATGAAACCAGCCTCTGCTGGCAGCAAAAGTCGGAGTGGAACTCCCTTCACCTTCTTCTGTCTTTAGCATCTCATACAAAGATTTTGCTTTTGTGCATATGAGATCTTGACTCAGTGGTGTGTTCTTCTTATTTAGATCTTCGATCCAGACTGCCAGCAACTTCTCCACTCTTTCTAGGATAGAGGATCTCGAACGAGAAAGTTTTGTTGTATTTATAGGTGTTGAACTTTCGCTGGAAAGTTTAATTTTTTCCCGATTTTTAAAAATCGTGCTCACAGTCAATTCTGAGAATCCAAAATCTCTACCAACAATTATTTCTTTGCTTCCATTTTTCATTCTTCTTAACACCTTCATCTTCAATTCCAAAGTTACGCTTTTACGCTCTTTCTTCTTCATTTTTAACGTAGCGTTAAATTATGTATGTATCTCCACCAAGCGTTAAAACACGACTGCCAGCCGAGATAAACATATGGAACAAGCGAAACAAACGAGAGAATCCCCATAGAACAAAGTCGTAGGATGGGGAATCCCCAATTCTTCAATCAGAATGGTCAGAGAAAACGGGCATTCCCGCGATCAAAGAGAAGTCAATGACTACATTATGTACATACATACATATTCTTAAGTAAGCAATTCGCGTAATACGAGGCATTTCAACGCGAAATTTTAAATTCGCGTTAAAGCGAAGTCGCGCATAACGGGGTCGCGTAAAGCGGGGTATTACTGTACATGGTGGATCAATACACTTTTTCTTTTTTCTTCTGGGTATTATTTCTATATGTAAAGAAATGCTGCTTTTCTAATGATAAATTCATGTACACAGGTGGCCCAAAAATAAGTTACGACCATCAACCTCATTTTTTCAAATAGAAACACATTTTTTATTTCATTTTTGAATTCTGATCTAATTTTAAGTATGGCTCATGTACCATGTCCTGTACCTAAATTCAACATTTATCGTGAAATTGTCTTACCATACTTCAAGCCATTATCTTATTCGTACAATACTTACTCACTACAGCTTACTGGATAAATACAGGTAGGGTAGATTGGAAATTAGGACAGATAAAAGTAAATACAATAGCAATTCTGTTGTAGTCGTAAAGACGCTCTCTACAAATAAATTACTTCATAAAATTAGTCACATAATATAGTCCAAAATATCAAACATGCGACATCTTTTGACTATTAATACAATTTAGAAAATTTTAATAGAATTTTGGGTATGTTTGGCTTTCCAGTCGCCCCCTTAAGATTTGTTGTGGATTTAAAAGACTATCAAAAAGATTAGTTTGAAATAGGTCCGGCTGGTCATTAAGAATAACGTTTTTCGAATTTTTAAAATCTTGGTCCACGACTATTTCATAAAATATTAATAATGCATGTGTTTCCTCAAGCTTTATGATATCCATAAATAATGAGATCATAGTCCACTGGTCTGTCTAACTTCAATGTGACAACCATGATGGAAATTCTTCCGACTAGCGGTTCGATTTTATACGTTACATAAATACGTTAAAAAGTAAAGCGTGCTATAAAACATCAAGTCAAACCGAATTTAATCTTAAACGTTAACAATTTGTTGGTTCGACTTGTTTCAACCGCTAAGTTTATAAGATTATATTAAAATATTGAAATGAATGAGATAGTGAAAATTAGATGTCTTGAACACCTCCAGAAATATAAGAAGCGGCAAAAATTGCATTATTATCTGAAAAATCAATTTATCTGCGTATGAATCTTTTGTACAATGGAGAATTTCCATTATAGTAATATAAGTTCAAACTCAATCCCTTCAATCTATTTTGATCATTGTGTAAATACAAATGTTACTATTAGTATGGGGGTAGAGCAAAGTTCGCGTCCGTTGTAGAATTCTACACATACACCGTGGATAACGCTAAATGAACTAGCACAAAAGGCAGCCAGATAATCCAGAATCGCCTGGATCTTCTGGTTATAAGCGCATCATCAATAAAATTATAATGCAACCTCACCAGGAGCGGAGTTACTAACGCAAAACATAATTAATCTTAAACAGAATCAAGTTCAAACAGTGGAAGGTGCCCGGACAACCTATTGAGGTGTGACTGCAGCCATATTGTTGGGGATTGTTCCCTGAAGAGATTTGAAGAAGAATTTTGAAAATTTTTAAATGCGAAGGAAAGTTCATAGACTATATTAAATCTTTAGATATTTGTGAATAATTTATTTATGTTGTATACTTTTAGTATGTACTGATGTGCTTAGATGCTGTTTAATCACAGATTTAACAACATTATTTTAATCTATTTAATCTAGTTTAGCTGCATATTTTATATTTTATCACACTGTATATTTCAATCAATTGTTCCGTAAATAGTTCGCATATCCAGGTCAGTTACTTAGTCTAAATAACAGTTCATTTGCTTATTCCGCGTATTCGTATTAATAGTTAGTAAGTTAAGAGAGTGTGTCACAGACATCAGCATAAATATTATGAAACCCTAGACCTACTATAACGTAAAAATGCATTATAAGCATCCGTTTGAACTCTTTAATAAAACGAGATGATATCATCTCGTTTTATTAAAGAGTGACCACCGCAACAAGTATTATATGATTTTAACTACATTTACTTAAGGTACTGTCGCGAGCAATAAATTCTGGTCGTCAATGTTACTTCAAAATTTGATTAGATTGTCACAAATTATAAATCCCCCCCCCCTCCCTGATAATGCCTTCGATAAAGACAAAATGACAATTATTGTCATGCAACATGATTATAGGTTAGGACATTTACGACGGTTATACAGGGGAGCATTTGCAATTGTGTCAAAGCAGGACTTTGACCACCAGAATTTATTGCTTGCGACTGTACATATAATAACATTTTAAGAACCACTAGAATTAAATTGTAAATAGAATTTGTATATATGCTAAGTAAGTTTCGTTAAATAAATCATTAAGGAATGTCCTGTTCTTTAATCAATATTCAGATGCAATACGCTAAATAAATAACTATTAATATCAATAAATAGTGCCAATGTTACAATGTAGAGATAACAAATTGGGATGATTTTACAAAGTATTATTTAAGCATATAATGGCTATTATTCACACGGGTGATTAATAGCCATAATTATATGCCCGTCGAATAATATACTATTATAAATTTCCATAGATTCTAAGATATTCAATTTGTAACCTGGTAAAGTTGTCATGTTTGTAAAATATAGTTTGCGAAAGTGGAATTCCGTATTCATTTTTAAATAAACTTAAATTTTCTTTGTATCTAATTTCAATAGAATGACAGTTTGACCTATGTAAAAGCTATCACACTCTGAGCAAGTCAATTTGTAAACCTTGGATTTTTTGTATTATTGTTTATCTTTGTTATTGAATAGTAAATGAGGTAATTTCGTTTGGGATTAGAAAATGATATTAAATTAAATTAATTACGTTTTGATGAAACGTTATCATTAATGGGTCCAAATTATGTTAAAGATATAATCTGATATTGATTCTCTGAATTAAGTTTCCTCAGCGCAGGCGTGTGAGTACATGTGAGTACAAACAACTCAGCTTGGAAAACCGTCATATATTTCCCGAGACCCAGTGATCTTTTTCCTTTAGGGTACGTTTCATAGATATATGCTACTGTGCCATGATTGGATTGTGTTCCATCCATAAACTAGATATCGGCATCTCAATCGACATCCACGGCTACACTGAACTCAAATCATCAAAAAATAAGACTTGTATCCTCTCTCGTTGCATTTATTTTAGGAAACAGTACAAGCAGGTATGTGGAATTGGACTCCTATTTGAGTTCCTTTCCCGCCGTTGGCACCATCTTTGTCTTCTTCAGAGCTGACTTCTATCCATAGCATGAACTGTTGTTTCGATTCTAGTGTATACTGATGAATCCATATTTCATCTATTATCACATATAGACGCGCATGTGTGGTGCGGATACGTTTTTGGTCTGCAATGAGCACACGCAGCACCCATCTTGCACAAAGCTTATTCATGTGCAAAATGTAACCGAGGAGTAGTTTTGATATCCCTACAATATTAGCAATTTCAGACGATCTTTCAGAGGCATATCTTGCACTTTTTGGATTATTAATGCTTGGTTATACTTTTTGAACGTCCTTTACGTCTTGATTGCTTTCACGACCACATGTAAACCCGACCGGCCATTTCTTCGCGATGGAAACTTACTTTTACGAGGAATTTTATCACCGCACGATACTCAATTCATTCAAACGACTGCCTACTGTCAACTACTGGCTGAAGTAAGTTACAATTTCAAATAGCAACTACTAACAATTACACCACCACTAAAGAAGAAAACATGTGAGTAGTGCCGCCATCTATAGGCGAGGTCGAGAATATTTTAAGCAACCCTCATATGGCGATTACTTAGTATATAACACTACAGAAGCAATACGTTTAAAATCTTTAAGCTTACAAATTAATAAGATAGGTTTAATATTAATTACAATAGTTTATGTTTAATCTACTAACAAGTGTTCATTTGAAAAGTCAATCTAGGTTACTTTGAAATTTTGATAGAATAAGTCGCAAATATATTAGTATGTGTTTGTTGTTCCGTAAACGTAAATCCAAATGACATTTGATAATGTCAATCACAAATATCAGTTAGTGCATAAAATAATCGTGCATCGATTCTGGTTTGAATAAATTGCTTCTCAGTTTTAAAATGGCTTTCACTTTAGAACATAATTTTTTTTAGTCCAGGCTTATTTTCGAAGTGGTAATAAGATTTATGGTTTATGGGTTTATTCAGTTCAAGATTGCATGGTAGAATTTCAAGTTGAGTTTCCACATTTTGTAATAAATTATATACAATTTAAGAATACTTTGGATATAGCTTTTTTCTGAAACTGGTAGTCTCTTAAGAAAATCAGGCAGCGGAGCAGTTAAGAAACGTACACCTCAAGTTGTCAATCGTGTTGAAGAAATAATGGAAATTGAACCACAAACATCTGTTCGACATTTGAGTCCACAAATAAACCTTTCTTTTGGTACAACTCACAAGTTATTAAAAAATGATATGCAACTTTATCCATACCGTGTCACAGCAGTACAAGAATTGTTAGAAATGATTACCCACGTAGACTACAGTTTTGTAATTGGTTTGTAAATATGAACAATAATGGAGAACTTTCGCAAAGAGTCATCTTTACTGATAAAGCATGGTTTTATAAAACGAGATACCTAAATTCACAAAATACAAGAATTTGAAGTAGTGAAAATCCACATGCAATTAATGAAGAATCGCTACATCCAGAGAAAATTGGTGTTTGGGCAGCGATAAGCCAAAGGCGAATCATTGGACGAATATTTTTTCAGGGAACGTCAACTGCTCAAAGGTATCGTACGGAAATTTTACAACCATTTGTCAATTAGTTGCATGATGATGAACTACAAAATGCATATTTCCAACAAGACGGAGCACCTTGTCAGTGTACTGCAGAATGTTTGGATTATTTAAGAGATTTTTTGATGAGCGTATAATTAGTCGAAATACTGAAATTGCCTGGCCTGCACGTTCATGCGATTTAACACCTTGCGACTTCTTTTTGTGGCCTTATCTAAAAAATAACATATTTCGAACACCTATATTGAATTTGAATGATATGCTACAAAGAATGGAACAGAAATGCATGGAAATGAATAACAATCCAGTAATGTTACAGAATATCATGAGAAATTTTGAACGGAGGATTTTAAAGTGCACTGATCTTGAAGGACAACATTTTGAACATTTGTTATAGTTTTAAATAAATACCTATTATTTGTTATTTATTTGTATGTATGAAACTGTCAAAATAGACGACTTCGTAGGTTAAGTAGTAAATTTTAATTTACGACATACTTCAAAATCTTCTCAGTAAATCACATGCTACTAGATTGACTTTTCAAATGAACGCTTGTTACTGTTTCGTTATTAAGTAATTTACATTGGAAATATAATTTTTATTAATCATACGGAATATTTACTGTCCTCAAAGTTTGGAAATAAAGAAAACATAACACCAAAAGTATATTAAACCTATAACATTATAATATAGATAAATAACCATCTACGTACGTCCCTGGCTTCAACGCTTTCCGTTTTGAATCTGATAAGCGAAATTTGACAAAAATTAAAAGCTACTGGCATAATGAAAATAAGCACACCGTTCCCTCTCGAGATTCTGTAAACAAGAGATACTTCAGGAACAGAGTAAACTTCTTATGTGCAATATCATTTGCATAATTACTGTTACGCCGGCACCATCTGCTCTCTTCTGGAATTCTTTACATAATTCAAGTAATAACCGTTAATAGAAATTTTATTTGACGTCTTATTGCATTAAAGGGACTCTCCTGTCCAGGGGGCTTAATCGAAAGATGTTCCACAGAGATAAGATGCGTGATTAGATTTTAAGAGATTTTTTTCTTGAGTTTCTCTTTTGCGCTGTCTTTCTAATTTCAAATAAGTGTATTCTTCAAGAAACGGACGCGCTAATTATTCGAGTAATATTAGATTAAATGAAGAAATTATTTTATAATAACTAAAGTGATTTTATGCTCAGAACACTTTTTAAAATTTTGACAAAGTTCCTTTATCAAATATATCGAACACATTCGAAAGTGTACTCGTATATAACAAAAACTATTTGAAACTTACATCAGTTGGTAAAACCTAACCATTTTTTGTTCGACTGATAGTTGAAACAGGTGAATACAGCTTCCGTGGGTTAAAGCTATGACAATCCGATGGAAAACACTTGCCTTGTTTTACACTTGTCATGTGAGCGGCAGTGGTTGACAGAGATGTAAAATTACCGTAATATATATTTTTGGTAAATTACCGTGGTAAATCACTGCTCCTTTTTTACCAAGATTTATTCTTGCGTAATTTACCATTTTTTGAGTAAATTACCATGGTAGTTTACCACACTTTTTTATTCTTTAAATAAAACCCCTACAACAAGAAAGTCTTATACATTTTATTAAAGGAAAAAAAATAAAGAGTACAATATTAACATATTTTAAAATTAAACAATATTCTGAAAATAGAACTAAACAATAATTTTTCATTATTACCATTATGTAATATGTAATGTTATTTACATAACTATTCCAGATCACTCTCAGTCTCAGTATTGCAATTCGAATCAGAACATTCCAACTCTTCTGTTGGGAGTTCTTTCAGTGCCGGATTTTCTTTCAGTTTTAAATTTAAATTCACATATACCAACTTAGCAGCTCTTTCATTAGTTAATCTATTTCGTTTTTTACTGTGTATAATACTAAACATTGAAAAACTTCTCTCCGTCGCACATGTTGTTGGTGGGCTGTTCAAAATTTCTATTGGGACTTTACTTAAAGCTGTACTACAACAAAGTGATTTCCACCATAATACAGTATTCAATTTGCCTGTCTCTAATGCTTGCCATATAAAATCTTTTGAAAACAATTGTTCTTTCGATTTGTAATAAGCAACCTCAGTCATAATTTCTGCTATATCAGATCCACTAACTAGATGCGTTGATAGTTTCTTAATATATGTCAGTGCTGTGATATATTCCTCGTTATTGAGATTTTTGCCTATAAATTTTGGATCTGGTAAATTGGCAGCCAAATGTATAGGTGTTATAGCCATTTCTCTCCGTGATTTTAAGTGTGATAGGACAGCATTTAGTTCTGAAACTGGGCATGCAGCAATCAGTTGATCTTCAGGTCTTGAAAATATTCAACAACATGAGATATGCAAGGTTGAGAGGTTTGTATGTTCTTTAAAATTACGGAGACTAGGTGTAAAATTCTATGTAATGTATCAACTCTTTCCCAAAACAGATCATCTAAAATATTATTTTTTATTCTTTTGTCTAAAGTATTAGCTATAGTTTCTGTTATAGCCAATTCTTTTAAATTTTTTTTATTTATCCTTAAGCTTTCTAAACAGAAAATATTAGATCACCATCTAGTTTGGCCAGGTAGTTTAAGAGATTTTAGTGTGTTTGATTTTTGTAATGCTCGCTGTCCATCTTGTATATTTTTAAATGTAGCATTCAAAATATGCGATTTTTTAATAGTTTTTACTATGACTTTACAATCAGTAATTAAACATGCAAATACTTCCAATTTTAAAATATCTTGTGCGAATAAATTTAAAATATGAGCACTACATCCATAACAAGAAAAATAATTAGACGGGTAGATATCACTAATTAATTTCCAAGTTGATTTCATATTGCTAGCGTTATCAGTCACTATGCTTATAACTTTATTAATACCTAAGTCGTCAATAACAGAACTAAGTAAAGAACAAAGATATGCAGCATCGTGGCGATTTTCCTTGCAGTCAATTACTTTAAATAAAACTGGTTCTGGACATGTAATTATTATATTTATAATGGCAGGTAGGTAACTGATACGAAACATGGCTGAATCTAAGAAGAAATGTCGACAGTACAGTGTTGATTATCTAAAATTTGATTTTCTTCCATCAAATGCAGACAAGCGATTGCTCATATGCCTTTTATGCAACAAAGTTTTGAGCAATGACTCTATGAAACCATCGAAGCTCGAAGATCATCTAAGAAGGTGTCATTCTGATAAAATAGGAAAATATTTGAAATATTTTCAAACATTGAAGGAAAAATATGAAAAGAGACCCACCGTGCACAGTATGTTCGCTTCAACGTCGGAAAGTAACGATGATGGCTTGCGAGCATCTTACAATATCTCATTACTTATAGCGAAATCTGGAAAATCGCACACCATTGGAGAACAGTTAATTTTACCCGCTGTTGAAGAGGTTTTAAAAACTGTTCTGCACAAATCTCCATTTGACATACTCAAAAGAATTCCTTTGAGTAACAACACTGTACAAAAACGTATTGACGCAATGAGCTCTGATATTGAAAGTTTCTTGTGTAATTATCTGCAAACAACTCATTTTCTATTCAACTGGACGAGTCAACTTTACCTGGTAATGAAGCATTATTATTGGCATATGTGCGATTTGTTATGGACGAAGAAATTCATGAAGAGCTACTATTCGCGAAAACTTTGGAGACGGACACTAAAGGTGAATCAATATTTAATGTCCTGAGTGATTTGTTTAAGGAAAAATCGATTCCAGTCACAAACGTTATTTCGGTGGCAACAGATGGAGCTCCTGCCATGACCGGGCGATGTCGTGGGTTTATAAGCCATCTTAAAAGAATTATACCAGAGGTAACTGCAATTCACTGTGTCATCCACCGACAACACCTAGTAGCGAAAAATTAAAAAAAAAAGTGCTAAATTGCACCAATCACTTCAATTTGTGATTAATGCAGTTAACAAAATAAGAAGCAATGCATTGAATACGCGTTTATTTGCACAATTGTGCGATGAAAATGATGAAGACTTCCAACGATTGCTCTTACATACTGAAGTACGCTGGTTGTCGAAAGGTGCATGTTTAACAAGATTTTTCTCAATTTTTGAATCAGTTTTAGAGTTTCTGGAAAGTAAAGATCCAGATTTAAAAGAAAACCTGATCCATTTGAAAGCAGACATCGCGTGTTTGACAGATTTGTTCAAAAAATTTAATGACATTAACTTACAATTACAGGGGGACAGCCTCAATTTAATAAAAACAAAGGGTGTAATTTCAGCTTTTCTTGGAAAATTGAAATTTATGAAGCAAAATATTAGTCGGCGCGAATTTTCCCAGTTTTCAAACTTGTCACAGGTAGAATGCCTTGATGAGGATATTCACACATACGTTCAACATTTAATTGCCCTTCATGATGACTTTAAAATCAGATTTGAAGATATCCTGCCGATGGAAATACCACCATGGATCATAAATCCACTTGATGAAACGGAAGTGGAGAATGTGATATTACAAGAGGAGCTACTCGAGCTCAGCACTAATGAGGAACTGAAGGTGAAATTTAAAGGAGGGTATCAAACATTTTGGCTGCAGGCAGAAATACCCGAAAAATATCTTGGACTGTGGGGAATTGCGAGAAAGCTTTTGATAGCGTTTCCCTCGTCATATCTTGTCGAGAAAAGTTTTAGTGTCGTTACAAACCTTTTAACAAAAAAAAGGAGCAGATTGAATATCACGGGGAGATATAACGGGGAGATTTGCGGTTATTCCTAACAAAACTGAAGCCAAATATTGATAATTTGCTGTCAATCCATTAAGTACATCCCTTCCACTAAAATTATGACTATTTTGTGATTGTCATTGTAGAAGTTACGTTACGTTATTAATATTTAATTTTAATTATATTACGACTGTTATCATATTACAATGTAATATGATAACAATAATAATTAATAGTGTAATAATTACATATTTGAATAAATACAACACAAGGAAATATACTATTTTTATTTTTATTTTTACCACTCCGAATGGGGAGTTTTCTAAATAAAATATGTGAGAATTGATTGGTTTCTTGTGCTGTGAGTAGATGTCAAAGGAGTAAAGTTGGATGGAATCACTTTTTTGATTGGCTAACTTTACTTTTTTGACATCCACTCACAGCACAATTAATTAATTAACCAATAACTCAGCCGCAACGCAAATTTCCATAGCACACAGAAATCGGATAACAACCCGCAATTCACCCTTGGCGGGATTTTCAATTGCAGCAGCTATTTTGAACGAGTAAAATAGCACGAAAGAATATCTGAACGGTTCTTTCACTAGCATTGCCAGACTCACACTGAACCAGACTACACCGCACCGCTGTATCGCGCCGATGTCCCTACTTCTGTCAATATTGATTAAAAACAGAACATTTCTTAATGATTTATTTAACAAAATTACAGTATACATACAAATTATGTTTAAAACTTAATTCGAGTTGTGCGGGTGGCACTGGTTTATTCGTACTCGTTTTATTAAAGAGTTCAACTGACAGCTTATAATGCGTTTTTACGTTATAGTAGGTCTAAGATTTCATAATATTTATACTGATGTCTGTGACACACTCTGTTAACTTACTAACTATACTATTAATACCAATAAGCAAAACCAGCACATAAACTATTTACTGAACAAGAGATTGCTTAAATATAAAAGGTAAAATATACAGTATGATAAAATATAAAATATGATGCTCAACTAGATTAAATAAATTGAAATAATCTTATTTAATCTGTGATTAAACACTAGGGTGAAACAGAACTTACTTTACGAATCGTCCTCATGTTGTTATTAAGAATGTTTTTGTTTTACACAAAAAATGGTAATGGATTACTGACTTAAGTATGTTTCAAATTGTTTTTGTTATATATGGATATTATTTTGTATGTTGGAAGATATATAGCAAGCGCCAAATAAAATGGCGAGCGGTGGGAGTAAGTTCGCGCAACATTAGAAGTAGTGGAGAAATTTGTATTTGGTTTTACATAAAATTGCAAGATACCATAGGCGGCGTAAACTGCACATCTATCACCTAATAAATTAATAATTGATTAGAGTAAAATATATACAAACTTATTTTTTAACATTATAGATTTATTGTGAAATCAATTAGACGTTACAGAAACAATTAAACATATTGCTATGGATTTTTTTTAAATAAAATATTTAAATTTAAATAAATATTTAAATAAAATATTTATAGGTGATAGGACTGTTTATTAAAAATGTATATAAATTTTGCGACGAGTAACTAGTGGGAAAAACTGGTTATCCGGTGTCGCTTTTATGTGAAAGTCGAGATCAATCTGGGAGACGAATTATAGCTTTCGAACGAAAAGGTTGTTTGCTTCGTGATTTATTTTAAATATATTTAATTAGTTCGGTTTTTGATTTATTGTTAAGTGTTTTTATAGTTGATGTATTTAGATATTAAATTCCCGCCAATTATTGAGTTAAATTCTCGTTGTATTACTGTTTAATTTGATTAAGCACCTTTTTCGTGAGAGTCTCCATATTAATTTTGTAAGTAGAATAAAATTTTTATGACGTCATAATTATCGAAATAATAGTTCTATTGTATTAGAACAAGTTGTTAAGAGATTTAATTATTAGGAATACAGATAATATAGCTTATATATTAAAATTCTTCGTTATAATTTTATAGATGTAAATTTGTTCGATTGGTTTCAGTTTCTTTGTGCATGGTATAGCACAGGCGTAGTTTTTGTTCGCGTATCAGTATCTGATTATACAGTGTGGTTTTCTTTGAAGAATCTATTATAAAGCTTGATTATTTTAGATAAGTTTTGTTCGGAGTCATTAAGGAAGATGTTTTCCATTCATTTAGCGGTCAATTGTCAATGAATGTTTTTACCTTCAGTATCTTTGTTATATGATACAGCATCTTTATACTTTGTAAAGATATATTTTTTTTATTTTTGTATATATATATAAAATTGTTATTTCAAATTTTAACCTGTATTTGTTTTATTTCCTCATTCCAATATTGCTAATTAATTAATACCTATATAAAAGAATATATTTAAAAGAAAATTTAAGAGAGATTAGTTCAAACTTAATTTATATAAAATAGATAAATAAATTTTTGTGTACAAGTGTACTGGCGCTCAACTCATATTTTAGACACGCCTTTCCTAAGTGGAACCCGAGAAGTTAGAGGTCTCAGATTTGAAAATTCACTGGCTGAGAAAACCTAGTTGGGAAAACTAGTTGTGTATGGTGGCGTTCTAAATTTTCAAACCACAATTCATAGCAATATGTATAATGACATATATGCATATACGTTCATTACCAAACGAAATGATTTTACGCTTCCCACCAAAAAAATGGGAAATTGACGAACACAGAATTTGTGTTTGAAGTTTTTTTAATCTGTTTAATTATGGCTTTTTCAAATAGGTTAGAATTATCTGACATTGCCATCCGAATGATTAATCAAAACAATTTAATTAGACGTCGTACAATAATATGCGGCAACAAAATAAAGGACGTATTTTTTATTAGTTAGTTATTAAGAGAAATATAATACTTTAATATTTTGTTGCATTGTCATCACTTTCTATCACCAAATTAATCCTTCTAAGCATAGATCTAATTCGAGCTTCAAAATATTGTGCAGTCAAATTTTACCAACACTTGTTTCTGCTATTAATCAATTCCTGTCTGTCTAAAATTATTGCGGCGTATTGTTTTTTCCATGTGCCTCACAAATTTTCAATTGGATCAAGATTCGGGCTTGTGGCATACTTAAAACTAAAAACTACAACCAATAGTAGCGTTTAACAACCGTTTGACACGAAAAAACCGACATAAGCTGCGAATTAATAGCACACGATCAAATTTTAGATTTCCCATTTTTGTTGGTGTTGACAGTAATAATGAGACTATAATGTATAAACAGCTTTTTAAAAATATTTTTAAAACAGTATAAACTTGCAGAGGAAGCAATTTGATGTTATAATTGATTAAACAATTTATATATGAAATGAGATTTAAATGTACAAACAGATAGTTAAGAATATCGCAAAACACAAATCCATTTGCTTGCATACGTATAAAGAATATTTAATTTAAAAATGGTTTATTCCTTTATTACTAACAGCAGCGATGCATATACCGCGACCCACTGTCGATATTTATGCGGCCCGGCAACAAATTTTAAAAATTGTTCGAAACACCACAAAAGTAGGTAAAAATACATTCAAATCAATGTTTCTTGATTTTTTATTTTATTCTAACTTTTGTAATTGTTAGTAAGATATGTATCTTTAAGTACCTACTACTTTCTTGTTCAGGTTTACTACGTAGGACAGGTATGTTCCTCGTCGTTCCAAGCATATTGTTACGTGACTAGAAATCTGTCGAACCAACTAGATTACTCGAAGATTCGCGAAACACGTCGATATTATCCCCGAACAATGTGGTAGGTTCTCTATGTTAGGTAACTCGTATAAATACAATGCATCGCCCGCTATCGGGGCAGTTAAGTTTTAACAACGGACAAGCGAACGTTATATTGTTTGAATTGTAATCTGTGAAGAATAAATATTTCGTTGTTCGAACTTAGCATCTACCTACGTAACAATATAATATCAATTTTGATATGGATAAACCAGGCCCCAGTAAAAAACGTAGTCGTAAGGTTGAAGATGAAAATCGACAGCTTCAAGATATTTGGACCGAAAAATACTTTTTTATTTCATCGCATAACAAAAGTGTCTGTTTAAAATGCAAAAGTAGGGTTTCTATTCCGAAGGAATATAATGTGAAAAGGCATTATGAAACCCAACATCATACTTTTACCAAATTAACCGGCGAAAATTGAACGCAAAAAATTTCCACTTTACAAAGGGAACTAATAGGCCAGCAAGCTATGTTTACAAAACCAATTCAAGATGCTGAAACAGCTACTGAAGTTAGCTTTGAAATATCTCGAATAATAGCGAAAACTTGTCGGCCTTTTAAAGATGGTTTGTTAAGCAGTGTTTAAATATCGCCGCAAAAAAAATGTGACCGAAAGAGGCAAAGAGGTTTGAGAAAATTCAACAAAATCGGATGACTGTTCAAAGAAAACTTACCACATTAGCAGCTAATATAGAAGAGCAATTAGCTACGAAATCAAAAAGGTTTTGAGTATTTTTCTATAGCACTCGACGAATCTACAGATATAAGTTCAACTGCTCAACTCTTAATATTTTTACGAGGCGTAACGCAAAATTTTGAAGTGAGTGAAGAACTGATTGGTATGAGTTCTTTGACAAGTCAAACCAAAGGGAGTGACATGCTCAAAACT
Organism: Melolontha melolontha; assembly: GCA_935421215.2. Lineage (NCBI taxonomy): Eukaryota > Metazoa > Arthropoda > Insecta > Coleoptera > Scarabaeidae > Melolontha > Melolontha melolontha. The sequence continues at coordinate 17,445,768 of OW285236.1, forward strand.
CTTCTGGAAAAATGTTCTATAACGGATTTGGATTTAACGAAATAATCTGGAATTACGACTGACGGAGCACCTTCATTTGGTTGGAAGTAAACCTGGGATAATAACTATGTTAAAAGAGTATTTACAAACTAAAAACATAGATACCAAGGAATTAATGCAGTTTCATTACATTATACATCAACAGGCCGGCCCTCTGTTCAAAATTATTGGGATTTGAAAATGCGATGAAAGTTGTAGTACCTACTCTAAACTTTATAAAATCACGAGGTCTCAATCACCGACAATTCACACTATTTCTCGAGGATATTGAAAGCGAATCTGGTGATCTCCTGTTTTACACTGAAGTAAGGTGGTTAAGTCGTGGGTTGTCACTAGAGCGGTTTCTTAACTTGATTGAAGAAATCAAAATATTTCTGGCGGAAAATAAAAAGGGCGTCTTCGAACTCGACAACCCTGATTTGTTGTGTGACTTAGCGTTTCTTGTAGACATCACAAATCACTTGAATGTCTTAAACACGCGACTCCAAGGCAAAGATCAATTGATTTCGCAGTTATACTCTCATGTTTCGTCCTTTCAATGCAAATTGAGTCTTTTCAGGACACAAATCACTTCAACCAATTACAGCCATTTTCCGAACTTCAAAAAAATTATGGAGAAATTCTATAAAACTAATGTCAATTTAGCTTATGTTGAAAAAATTTATATTTTAATACAAGCTTTTCATGATCGTTTTCTAGACTCCAAAAAAGTTAAACCTCTATTAGATATTTTCAGCAATCCTTTCAACATTTCACCCGAAAATGTACCGGAATCAATACAGCTGGAATTGATAGACATGAAAAATGATGATAATTTACGAAACAAGTTTAATGAAGGTAATTTACTCAACTTTACCGTTGCGTTGACAAAACCGCTTATAAAGAGTTGCGAATAAATACATTGAAATGCGCAAGCTTCTTATTTGGATCGACGTATATTTGTGAGCAAACATTGTCAGTGATGAAACTTAACAAAACAAAAAGTCGAAACCGTCTGGCAAATGAAAATCTGGAAGCAATTTTACGTGTGGCGACAAGTAATGTGGAGCCAAACATAAACAAAATTGTTAGGTCAATGCAATGTCATGCATCAAAATAATAAAACATGAAATATTACATTGTAATGATTAGATTACATTACGATTACATAATTACAACAAACATTTTTGAATGTTCTTTTATATTTATCATTTGTAGTAATTCATACTATTTAAAAATAAAATGTGTTAATAAGTATTCTTTGTAGGGCCCGTCCTTGGCTTATAATTTTCTCGAGTGGCCCCTGTTCCCTATAAGTCTGTGCATCCCTGACTAACAGTACAATAGATTAAACAAATTAATCTACTTCGGAACTGAAGTTGTCGCCATCACTGTCACTCTCATTATATACGTTAATAATTAAACTTTCGGTCGTTTCATCAAATAATATTTCTGATTCTAAATATTTATTTCACTTAATAGCAATGATGTAGTTTTGTGTTTATAAAAATAATTGTAAACATTAAAAACTACTTGTAGCGTGGGAGCGTATATCACTTTATAATTCCCTAGAAAAAACATTATGTTCCGTCACTGACAAATATATTCTGACAATTACTTGAGTAAGTGGGCGTGCACGTTTTTAAAAACGACTACTGCGCACCCCCTCCGCTCGCCATCTTGTTTGACGCTTGCTATACTTCTCACTGCTTTTGCGACTTGCCACCTATGTAAGATATCTCATAAGACCTGTAGTGCACCATCAGCGAGAGATGGACTGTAGGTATTGTTATTTATATGAGTAAGTTGAATGCATTGACCTGTAAGATTTGTTGAAAATTTCGAAATTTTCAGGAAGTGCTGCCTGAAGGTATGTTCAGTAATAAAAACAAAAATCAATTCATTTTCTTGTGCGCTGAAGCTTTATTAATAACCTTTTTAACAAAACAAATGGATGTTGCTTGCGGCGTGTTTTTCGTGAAATTTAAAAAAAATGAATTTCTGAAATTTTATGAACCTAACATCGTGCCTTATTTCCGTATCTTCCCTTTGTTCTGGAGTAAATTTCGCGGTTGTTTTGCCTGTTTTCCGTCTCCAAAACACTCGCACCTTCTCAATGACAAACAAACTCATTATCCGACTGACTTGACGATTAATATCCTCAGTAAACCACCGTAGGCGGACGCGTTTTCTTCCCTTGAATATTTTTTCTTTCGGTCTCGTTTGTAGGGACTCCTTAATCGCAGGGCATATTCTTTTATTCATGCAGTGCAGCAATTTTTCCTCACCATCACTGTTCTCTGCGGTCCTCCGCAAAGCGAATACTTTAATGGAGCATTAATTACGTAAAAGGAACAGAATGAACTGCCGCTCAGTTACCAAGTTTTATTATATGTAATTGGTTCTATCTTCGTCTAACTCGCGCTTAATGCGAGGCGTTCTATCTGTGCGGGTCCGAAATTGTATATTTATTTCTCTTGTTCTGCACGGCTTTGAATGGGAGAGAATGACATTTTTGCCGGACGATTAAGCGATTTACGGTGACATTAATTTTTCCACTAAATTGTTTTCTCATATTTCGATCGTTATTACTGTAATGTGAACAAAATTGTTTGTATGCACAAAAGGATATGGTCAGAAATTTATAAACTTAGATCGAATAATGAATTACATGTACTGTCGCGGTCACATAAAAGCGACCGGCACTTTTTCCTATTGTATACATCATGTCACTTAATAATGAAAAAAGTCAAATATTATTAAATTGTCATTACTTAAATATTGCACAAAAAAGTAGTATAGTGACCCTTTTGGAAGAAGGTTGGTCAGAGAGAAGGGTAGCCGAACGATTTCAAGTGGCGAAAAGCACTGGTCATTATATAAATGCCCGATGGAATCAGAGACGTTCATTAGAAAGAAAGGTGGGGACTGGTCAGCAAAAAGTTTCAACAGAGGAAGAGGACAATGATCTGATAAACTTTTTGATAAATAATCCTTTTGAAACTGCTGTGGAAGCATGACGTGCGACAAATTTTCCAGGGTCTATCAGAACGGCACGGCGTCGTATAAAAACTACATCTAACATTAGAAGTCGTGTTGCAGTGCAAAAGCCTTTTTTAACGGAAGGTAATAGAGAAGAGAGAATCGGGTTTGCGATACAATATTATATGCACGACGCAAATTTTTGGCTGAACGTAGTTTTCACGGATGAGAAAGTCTTTCAATCATATTACAACGGTCACGTTAGAGTATATAGACCACCAAACACTCGTCTTGAGGAACTATACATCCATAATGTTAGAAAAAGTGGCCGTTTTTCTGTTAATGTTTGGGGGTGGATGAGTGCCAACGGTCTTGCATTAACATATATTATATATATATATATATATATATATATATATATATATATATACATATATATGTTAACATATATAGACATTCTAGAGAACATCATGCTACCATCAGTCAACGGCATGTTTCCTGAAAATAACTTTGTGTACCAGCAGGATAATTGTCGAGTTCATACCTCCCAAACAGTAACAGAATGGCTGCAACGACACAACGTAACAGTGCTGCCCTGGCCAGCGCGTAGTGCTGACCTTAATCCTATATTCACGAAATCCACGAAATGCTTAATCCACGAAATGCTGAGCATTTATGGAATACAATTCAAGAGGTATGGAACAGTTTTACTCCAGAGTATGCCCGTAATTTGGTAGCTTCCTTACCTAGAAGACTAAACTACGTTATCGAGAACAACGGCGGAGTTTCAAAATATTAATTTTAATAAAGATTTCTAATTATTTTCGTAGTAACATTATTAATTTTACATTAAAGTTGTTGTAATAATATTTGTCACTTTGACGTTTAATTATCATATTATTTAATTTTTGCTGTCATTGCTGACAACATATATAACATTTTAAAAACCTGATTTACCAAAATTTATGAAAATAACACAAAATGTCAAATTAGTGGTCGCTTTTATGTAACCGCGACCGTAGAATAATACAAAAATTGTATTAACATATTTCTGTGAAATTCTCTGTTGTAAGAGCTTTGAATTTATCGATAATTTCACGAATGCTTGTTGCACAGCGACGAATACGAGTGTCAGTTTGACAAGCATTTAAGTTACGACAGCCCGTAGGGCTGGAGTGGTTTAATTGTCAAATTGACACGAGGCGAAGTCGTTATGCAGGAAGTATGAGTGAAATTATCGATTTTAATTCAAAGCTCGTATGGTATTCGATTAGACTATTTTACGTAATACAAAATGAAATTTATCTAAACTCTTTATTTATTAATTCATGTATAAATTAGTACACTGAAAGGTACAATTGTTATATACATTCTGTTTTTTATTGGATGTGCTTGAATCAATATTTGCACTGTTGTAACTATTTCCTCGCATTTGATTAATAATAGTTTCATGGTGTTCTTTATCTAGTTGTAGATATGGCTTAATAGAATGCGAACTACTATGGCCAGAAATTTTAATTAATTGTTGCTCACTTACACCAGCTTTTGCTAAATTTGAGACAGCTGTCGCGCGACTGGAATGGTTACTTATTTTTTGGTTTTCTGTGTTGAAACCAGCGAGTTCAGCACTTTTCTTAAACCATTTCAAAATTTCATTTCTTCCAATAGGCATATTTTTATACCAGCTACCTTTTTTCTTATTCCACGCTGGATTGACAGTTAAAAAGAGTCTATCACTTTTTATACGAGCGTTTTCTGTTCTCTTTGAAATGAGTTTTTTAAAAAGTCTGACTGGGCAATTATTGGTTTTACTTTGTTGGGAATCAACCATTTACTGTCAGCACATTTTTGTGCTCCACCTTGGGTAGTTTTCGTGAATATGGGATTGTACTCTATTCTTCCAGGCGGTGTATTGTATACGTTCATTTCTTCTCGGAAGTAGTGAATCAAACATGCCGCGCCTTCTCCTCCTCGCCATGCCAATTCAATCGACACTATGAGGTAAAATTTCTTTTGTAGTCCATCTGGATTTTCTTCATCCCAAACATTTATCATTTTTTCATATTCGTTTTTCTGTAAAGCTGCAGAACTCATTTTCCGTTTACCAGGTATCGCTTGAAGTATTCTCCTTTTGGAGTTCCTTGCGTCGCGGGCTGCTTTAAATACGATGCTCTGAAAAGGATCAATTTTCTGTTATATTCGTTATTAAACTTCTCTTGTAGCAATTTTGCCGTGACATTCCACATCGTTTTAACAACACCTTCTTTATATTCTTCCCCATTCACCTTCCTCATATTGAAGGCCCAGTCTTTCAGAATATCTGCAAGTTCCTCTTCTGTAACATTTTGTTCGATGCTGTAGTTTTTCGCATCACAAAACTCACAAAATTGTCGCCAAATTGACGCTTTACTCTTTTTCGTATTAGCCGGTTCAGCTTGTTTTAGTATTTGATCAATGTTTACAACTGATTCTTCCCCAAATCTCAGCATTGTTTTGTGACAATGAAACCAGTTTCTTGACAGAACTTTAGAAATGTAGCAGACTGCGTCTCTGGAGAGGAAATACATTCACAAATATATAACTTGTATTGTGTTCTTCACACCCCATTTTTAATAATATTTTATATTATTAAAAATACTTTTGTATTATACAAATTGGTGTGGTTGTTACCCACTCATGTATGTTTCAAATTATTTTGTTATATACGCATTCGGTTCGCCCGACAAGTAGTGAAGACACGATAATACAGTTTTTTATAGATATGGTTGTTACCGTCTATAGAAACACGTTGCTTAGTTCGGCAGTTATTATGTAGACAGCGCTGAATATTCTTTCACGCTCTGTCTTAATAAATTCTGGTTGATAGCAAGGTAGTTATGTTTGGTTTAATGTATCTCTTCTCCAGCAGGGGCGTACCGACGATCCTGTAGAAAGGTGAAATACGTATCTGCGTCTCTGGAGAGGAGATACATTCACAAATATATAACTTGTATTGTGTTCTTCACACCCCATTTTTAATAATATTTTATATTATTAAAAATACTTTTGTATTATTTGTATTCATTAAATTTTTGTGTAGATTGCTTGTCTGCATTATTATTTTTAGTCTTACCGATTTTGTTGTTGTGTTTTACATTCGTTGCTTTATTATGTTTATACCAACAATACACGTAGACGCGTAGTTACCGTCGACAGTGTCTATGTTTACTGTAACGGCTGAAGAGTTTAAACATGGTGGCGCCTAGATTAAAAGGAATCTCTGAGTTGGATCTTTAGCCGAATATCTCCGGGGCAATCATGTCATTGGGGTTGGCATTACGTTAAGTACGCAGGCGCGGAACTATTGCTCGTGGAGGCATATAGCAACCTATTGATAAGTGCCGACGAAACTGTTGATATTTAGGACGCTGTGTGGTAAATGTTGTAGCTGGTGTATTGCATCTTGTATTTCTTCTATAGACTCGTTCTCTAAAACACTCGAATTGAAGTCATGTTCATTGTGAATAACAAAGTTTTCATCACATTTAATGTCTATATCACTACAATCTCTATCTACTTCATTATACCACTGCAACATTTGATTCTCATAATTTGTATCTGTATATTTGACACGTTTTGAACAGCTTGATTGCTGAACCAATGAGCACACACAGTAATTGAAATATTAAAATAAAAATATAAACACTAACCTACCGTCTGAGAGATTATAACCACATTTCTGCAACGAATAAGTAGCTTGTTATATGTCATACATCAACCAACTGTCAGATATAGTGATTGGCGTTGGTAGTAGGTAACTAGAAGGGCATTACCGTGAAAAAAATTGAGGGGGGTATTATTGTGAAACTAGGTACGACTCCGTCTCTCAGACGTCGCATTAGTACTTGGGGGTTAATAAGAAAAGAGAATTAATAAGAAATATTCCAAATTTAACGTGTAATCAAAAATTAAACTTACAAGTATACAGGCCATTCAATAAAGAAAATGTATCTTTTTGTGTCAGCGATTTTCGGAACATTCTGTATAAGTCTACATATTTTTAAAATGTGCAGCAATAGCAACCCTATCAACTCCAGTATATGATTTTTTTATTATATTCACTATTTATGAGTAAATGTACTTTACCAGATCGTTAATTCACCCGGTATTATTACAAATAAAATTTAAAAAAAAAAGTACAAAAAATTACTGCAAATTCTGTAGCATAAATGTTACTTCAAGACAGAATTCTATTGATCCTACACACATCAAATCCAATGGTAAATACAATAAAAATAATATGCGCCCCTAAACTAAAAAGAAATTTTCAGAATACTAAAAGCGAAACACATTCCCCACAAGTTTATAACAATATATCAAAACTTTTTTATTGCGATGTGATAGTAAACAGAAACGACCAAGAATAAGAAGAAAAAGAGTGACCACGGCACGACTGAGTGACACACGTGCAACTAATATCTTCCAGTTCTATATTAGTTTTGACATTCTGACGATACGAGACATGCTTGATGTTTTCTGCGACAAATGCACCGGATGTTGTGGCTTCTTCATCGGCAACGAGGTAAGGCGGGGTGAAACTATTTTCGCTCTTGAAAATAAAGAAGTAATCAAATCGCTAGTGCATTATTAAACGTAGATATGCGCAATTTTAAAGTAAAGATCGCATTTCTCGAAATAAACCCTTGCAGATGTTGTCTATTAAGGCCGTGCAAATATAAATATTCCGCATTTTAAGAGATAAATTAAGACATAATAGTATTTATTTATTAATTATATTTTAATTTTTAAAAATAATTAGAATACAGTATGACGCAGAATAAAGTATACCGGAACTTAAAAATATATTTCTAGTGTTACATAATTTGGTGTGATAAAGAAATTTTAATTATTAGTATTTTTGAGATGTTCTCTTTGTATTTGAATGCAATTTTTGTATCTATCCGGCAAGTTTCCGAACATTCCCCTGATAGCAATATATGCACATATGGATCTGGTGATGTAGGAGCTTGCAGTGGTGATTCGGGAGGTCCCTTAGTTTTTGGAAATATGCAGTTAAGAATGGCGATATTGAAGGAATTGAATGACCAATTGCCCCAACAAAACGTTGTGGCGGTCTCCGGTATAGTATGCATTAGGGTGAGTCACTGATGTATGAGAAAAAATAAAAGATTAGTAAAACATCATAAAGAAGATAAGATATTTATTATAGATGAAATATTAAGAGTAAGTGGACATGAAGTTTTAAAGTTGCCTCTCTAGTATTGTAACTTCAATGCAATTAAAATAATTTGGGCTAAGGTAAAAAAATATTATAATTCAAAGATGGGAGAAATGGTTATTCAGATGAAAGAATTAAAGAAATGTGGAATGAATCTTTGCAACAGTATGATGAAATTACTGGGGATAATTGTGTTAGGCATACAGAGAATTATTAAAAAATGGAATGAGCGAGAGCAAGTTCCGAGTCGAAATCATAAATTGATTAGTTTCTATTCATTTCTATAATAAATACTCCATTCGCTTTAAAAAAACATATTGGGAATAATACAAGTAATATTTTCGAGGTTTCACAGTGCCGAAACAGGCAAGTATACTTCTCTAAAATTTCACTAGACATTAATAACCAGTAAATTAACTTATTTTGACAAAGTATTCGTATTTAAAATATTCTAGTCTAATATGGTAACATTGATACTGTGATCAGTTATCCGATGATAGATCAGATGTCACATAGCCTGGCACCGTCTGGAAAAGTGTCGATAGAGAGGATCGAGAAATCGAATATGTTAGAATTTTCGCTTAAGTATAAATAACACTCAAGTGGGATTTAATTCATACAACCGGTAGTCGCCACGTCGAGTTAATATTGTGATAAATAAACATTGATCGTTATAATTAGTTATGAGTTTTAAGTGGATATTTAGTGTATTCTGTTTTTATTGTTAAGATAGTGTGTGTTTAAATTATCGTTAGTTTTATTTAAGAACCCGGAAAGACATATTTTGCAATACTGCCATAAAAAATAATTAATACATCATTTGCATGTAGATGATACAAAGCAGCGAAGAAATTATTGCCACTGGTTCAACGAAACATTACATGATAAAGATCTCGAGGCAACATTTTATTTGAATGAAGTTTCTTGATCTTGATCAAACTTTTCCAAAAAATACACTTTGTTCATAATTATTTCGCTGTATAAAAACATCTGGTATATTTCACCTAATGCAGTTTATGTCACCTGCTAATGATAAACGAGAACATTGTTTCTCAACATTTTTATCTGTAAATACACGACGACAAAGAAACTAAACTAATAACTAATTTAGTATATCCATCCATTTATATGTTATCTCGTGTGTACCAACTGGCGGCACTAATTAAAAGAAATTCAACTACTAACACTCGAGCACAGTTTCTTTGATATAACTCATGGTATTAAAAACGATGCAGCCAGCAGTTCACAAAGGAGTCTATTCTCGAGTACACTGCAAACTTATGTTATCATCATCTGCACCCGTACTCTTGGCCTGCTAGTCTTTCATGTATTCTCTTTACATTTGCGGAGAGCACGAATCCTGAACGCATCGTTGCGTTGTATGTTAAACAGCACAATATGTAATATATTCCATAGCTCGTGCAAAATATAATTAACGAAAGAAACGTGTAAATATTTTACATTTTAATTACAGGAGAAATTATTAATTATAATTCAAATTATTAAGAAGTTTATGAATACGTTCTGTGTCGAGATTACGTATGGATCTAATAGAAGTGACGGCAATATTAGGAATTCTTGCAATATCTGCGGCTTTTTCTCCTGCATCAAAACAACACGATATTTCTAACTTTTTAGCTAGAGTTATTGTGTGCTTTCTCTTCTTTGAGATTCTTCTATCTATAAATAAGAAATACACATAAGAAATCATCTATATTAGCGCAAGTGACTGTATATTTGTCCTGGCATATCCTCTGAAATTACTTATTAATCTATCTATAACAACTAATATCTTTCCTGATCGGTGGAAGAACGCAAGAATTATCCCCGTGCATAAGAAAGGAGAAATGTTGATTAATAATTACAGGTCGATCTCTATTATTTCTAACATCGCCAAACTGTATGAGAAGGTATTATACTCCAGACTAGAGCTGTGTCGTTCCAGCCGGACCCGGTCCAAAGGATTCGGTCCGCTGTTGGATATAATCGGACCCGGTCCGCAACTTTGTCTGAACTCGGTCCGAAGGAACGAATTCAATACTTTTATTGAATTCGTTCCTTACGCGTACGGTACCGATTCTCGCTAGCGTCAAGGCATATCATATTCCGATATTCGAAGTGTAAACCATCTAAACATTAGTGATTCAGATTCAGACAGTCAGACACATAACTTACTGGGATGTTTACGTTTTAAAGAGTTTGAATATTGTAGAGATACGCATATTACGCATATACATATACTGAAAAAGCAATAAATTTTATTTGACAAAGGTCGCAGGTAGGTATTTGATATTTATTATTTGAGACACACATATATATATATATATATAGATATGTATATGTGTGTTTATATTTTTTATCTGAATTATGGCTAATGTGTATATATGTGTATATGTATTATACATATATGTATACATACAATGTATACAGAGTGCACTTTTCGTCTTATACCATAACACCATAATTAATAAAATGACAAATGAATACCGTCGATGTCGTTGTATATTTATAAAATAAGATAAGTTTTAAATAAATATTCTAGGGTGTTGGTCTAAATTTCTCAAGGGGGTATGCAAGAATTAGTAATCTTCCACCTTTTCTGTTGTTTAGTCGTGCATACGTGTGTATAAATATAAAGAAGTGTTCAAAAAGTATTTTATAATGGAAAGAAAACGGAGTGATATTTGAAATTTTTTTACTGTAACAAATGAAAATTCTGCGAAGTGTAATTTTTGTAATAGTCCATTTTCCTACAAAGGAGGAGCTACTGGAAATTTAACAAGACATTGAAAAAGAAAACATCCATTTTCATTAACGGACGAGAGAAGGGAAGATATTTCAGTGAAGTATTCAGAAACCAATGTATCCGAAGATATTTCAATTGCTACTTCTGATATAGAATTAGCAATTCCAAGTACCAGTACTAATACATCCGTTGTACCAAAAAAAAAGGAAAATTATTCAAACAACATTAACAAATTTCCAAAGAAGGGCTTTATCTAAACAACAATCAGTGAAATTAGATGAACAGTTATTAACAATGATTGTTGCTGAATATCAGCCGTTTAGTTTGGTAGAAGATAGAGAATTTAGAAAATTCGTACAAATCTTGAATCCCAATTATACACCTCCTTCAAGAAAGACAATAGCAAACGTGATATTACCACAACTGTATACAAGAGTTCACACAATAGTTAAAGAGTTATTACTGTCATCTACTCAGCATATTGCTATTACTACTGATGGATGGACGTCAATTAGTAATCAGTCTTATCAAGCATTAACAGCGCATTTTATTGACGGTGAAAATAAATTAGTGTCTGTTCTATTGGGATGTTACTGTACCGAAGTAAGTAACACTGCACAAAATTTAGCTAATATTATAAAGTTAGCTTTAACTGATTGGCAAATTTCTGAAAATGTTTGCGCCGTGGTTACAGATAACGCAGCAAATATTCCAGCAGCAGTCCGTGTCTTAAGGTGGCAGCATATACCATGTTTTGCGCATTCGTTAAATTTAATTGTACAAAAAGGTCTTCATCAAATAAAGGCTACACAGAATAAAGTGAAGTCTATTGTAGAATATTTTAAACGAAGTCCCATAGCAACAGCAAAACTACAAAATCTGCAAAAGCCAATGGGTTTTCCTGTGCTGAAAATGAAACAAGACGTAAGTACAAGATGGAACTCCATGTATGATATGTTTGATAGAGTTACAAAAATTAAAGATCCATTACAATCAGCTATAGCCGCTACAAACGCCACTCATATATTATCAACTTGTGATTTCGAAATTATTTCTTGGTCCTGCAAAATATTAAAGCCATTTAAAGACATTACAGATGAAATAAGTAGCGAAACAAGTGTATCAATTTCAAAAATCTTGTTATATAATAAAATGTTAGTGACCTACGTTAATAACGTAAAATCCAATTTAGAAAAAGAATCTCTTGGAGTAGATGCAATGCAAACATTGAATGCATTATGTGAAGTTATACTATCGGAACTTCGTATAAGATTTCAAAATATAGAAGAACATCCTATATACAGTGATTCAACATTTTTAGATCCGCGTTTCAAGAAATATGGTTTTAATGAAGAAAGTTGTTATAAAAAGACGTATAACAAAATTCTGCAAGAGGTAGTCTCATTAATTACGAAAAAAAAAGAAGGAAATATAACAACACAGTGTGAAATAATCGAAAAGGACGTACTAAAAAGTGGAGAGGAAGACATTTGGAATAATTTTGACAAAGAGAATATGAAAATTTAAACTGCTTTCAATCCCACTATTGAAGCCACGATTGAAGTAGAAAAATATGTTCAAGAACCTTTACTGACCAGAAACCAAGATCCTCTCAGATGGTGGGAAGATAGAAGATATGTCTATAAACATTTGTATTCGATCATGAAAGGTCGTTTTTGCATTCCAGCTACTTCGGTTCCTTGCGAACGTATTTTTTCAAAAACGGGTCAAATATTAACAGACAGACGCAGTAGCTTGTCTCCATCAAAAGTAGAGAAAATTGTCTTTTTAAATTATAACTTAAAATTTTTACAAAATTTTTAGTAACTAATATTTTTTTATAAATATAGTAAGTATATTAAATGCTGGTATAAAAGATAAAATCTATAAAAAATTACGTAATAAGTAGGCAAGTAAGTTTAATTTGTTGGTTACTGAAAGACTTAAATTTATTTGTGTTTGTAATTATATATTTTTTATATTTCGTTATATTTATTTTTTACTATATCTACCCTTTCAAAAATAACATAATAAATTTGATTAGTAAAAGCAAAAGTTGTTATTGTTTTATTTTTAAATAAGTGTAAATAAATTAATTTTTAACTACTGGCAATCAGTAATAATTTACTATTTCTGTACAAGTATTAACGAAAAACAACGTAAGTATAATTGATATAATTATTGCACTATGCAAATATTAATTACATTTACATAACTTCACGTATTGATAGATTTGATAGTTCTCCATTCTAAAGATTCAGTCCGAACCTTTCAACCTACATATATGGCTTGACGGTACGGTACACGATCCATTGGTTCTACTACGATACACGGGTCCACGTTCTCATATCAATACCGATGTCGGTCCGGATGGACCGAATCCAGCGGACCCGTTCCGATCCTAGTACGGACCCGGAATGAACGAATCCACAAAAGGAACGACATCGCCCAGCACTACTATACACTACCAAGATCTGTCTACTAATCCTCCAATCTCACCCACGTGTAAGTGTAAGGGGTGATATAGTTACCAAAGTTAACCACAGACAGCGAAACAAGTATCCGAATGAACGTATTGAATATAAGGTACCGGGACTCGTCAATAAATAATGAAGACTATTAAATCGATATTAAAAAAAGGAAATTAAGGCCTAACACACTATTATACCCAGACCAGCCTACACGTACGCAGTGTATGCGAAGGAATCTCCGATTTATTTCAGTAGCGCGGACGTATATCGAATCATAGCAACGCAAACAAGATTCACCGTCCTATATTTTCGATTCAAACCGAGGCAACGCAAATCGAGACCCTAATGTATCTATTTTGCTTCTCATTCGAAATAAATAAATCTTTTCTTGAGAGTTGTATATTTTTTTAATTATTAAAAGAATGTTTAACAAAAACTAATATAATATCTTATATGTTCCACAAAGGTATTGCATTTTTTCGTTTAACGAACAATTTTAAAGACCTAGTTCCTGCAATTTCGAAAACCAAGTTTATTCTATTTTGTATTAAGAATGCCTACTGCAATGAACGGATCCCCACTTTATTCAATCTAAAGAGCGCCGCTGTTTAATATGCCGACAACACAACCCAAGCTCAAAGAAGTTCCAACGTTTACGGAATTATTCATACGGCAAAGAGCAAATGAATTAGTGAAAGAAGGAACTGACAGGCCAGAATATATTTGCATTTTGTAACTTGTTTTTAAAGAAATACCTTAACAAAAGACGTAGTCTTTAGAAGACATCGAGATTAAATGTAAGAAAAGAGAAATTAGAAAAATTGCGAGAGACAGATTTATTTTTGGCAATCTTTAAATGGATGTAAAATTAGGAAAATAATGTGAGGAAGGAATTGAAAACAGAAATAAAAAATTATCTGTATGTAAATACAATACGAACTTTTGAACAATGTATTGATTGCACTAAGGAAATATGTACGTAAGGTGATTTTCACGGGAGAGTAATTTTTCTATAAAATGTTTATTTTAGGGTGAAAAATATAGGTGAGTTTTCAAATTTATAGGGGCGAGTTAGGTGATACAAGACTCATACTACATACTACAAATTTTTTTTTTGGATGGAGGGCGGGAGGCCTTTAAGGGGGTACCAGAGACCTGCAAGGGATGCCAGGATCAGCAAGGGATCCTGGGGGCCCGTCAGATGGGGCTGCAAGAGGGTCACCGTCTAAAGATAGCGTCCGAGGGAATTTTTTGTGTAAAATAATATAGGCCATCACGTGATCATTATTATCTAATTAAATAATACTTATAATAATACAACTCAGCTATTTATTTTTTAATTGTAAAAGAAAATGAAATTAATCAGAGAGCACTTTCGAATCATATACTCGTAATACAGTCACGACGAGCTTAAACTATCTGTATATTAGAAACTACTGACACGATATCTATGAAAATTTCTAAACATAGATAACAAATTATGGCAAATTTAAACAAAATATTTCCAGTTATCCGGAAGTAGACAGCAACTTTGTTATTTTAAATTGAACACCCTGTATATTATTACATTTTCAAATTCTACGTAAAATTTTAGAGTTACTTTGTGAAGAATACCATATATCTAAAATGTATACTTTTCGAAATATTAATTTTTTTCAGGGACTGAAACCATGAAAAAATGGGTCCAGGTTCGGGTTCGGGTTAATCAAAATAAAAAGTTCAGGTTTGGGTTCGGTTCAGGGTTCGGGTTCAAAGTTTAAAAAAACTACATGTGTTTTATTAGTAGAAAATTTATTTTTCAAAGAAATTTTCGTTTAATTTTACAATTAATATATATTTCAAGTTTTCTTCTTTTAAATTTGTTCTTTGTGGGGATAAAATGAATTTCAAGGCTGAAAAGGCCCTCTCGACGCTTACTTGCGTAGCAGGTACTGCGAATATAATCTGAGCCGCTTGATACAATAATAGCGTTTCCGTTTTATGTTGCTCCCAAAATAGTAAAATGTTTTTTTCTTTTCCCAGTCTTGGATATTTTTCATATATATCAAATTCATGTTTAACTAAATTATCAATCGAAGCGGTGACATTTACATTTGAAGAATTTGATTTATAAAACCTTTCCTTCTTTTTTAGAACTTGTTCGAGCATATATTCATCATCATCTGAAGAAAAAGATATTGATTCTCTCACAAAATTCTCTTTTTCTCTTTCCATTTGTAAATTTTTCAAAATTTTTATTGTTTTCAAAATATGTTTTTTAAGCATTTTCAACATCTTCGGGACTTAGAATAACATTAAATCTGCTATCTAGATATACTGCTGCAATCAAAAGTGGATTGTTAATAAAGTTGTTTTCTCTTTTTATAATATTTAAATAAAATTCTTTTGAAAATTATTTTGTTTTGTTATCTTTTGTTAGCTCCAATTTAAAAGTAAGCCAGATTCTATAAAAATCGCCTAAATTCATCTGTTCTTCTTGTAGTTTCAGCGTTATTTTTTTAACAGGTGCAAAAGCTTCTACGAATTCTTCACAAATATTCCAAGTACTATCAGTCATAGTTAATTCAGCATCCAGCAATTCCGAACAAGAACTTCTGTATTCCAATAAGGCTTGAACCATGTCATAACTGGAATTCCATCTAGTTTGACAGTCTAGTACGGCTTTTTTCAAGTTTAGCTTATTAGCTAAAGAAGAAATATTTGGTGTTCGCAATTTTTTGCAAATGGCTCTGCATTGATCTAGAATTTTCTTAAAAAAAGGACTAGATATTGTGTCGAGCACTGCCAACTGTAAGCTATGAGCAACACATCTGAAATGAATAATATTTGGGTGTGAATGTGCTAATGTTTCTGCTCCTTCCAGTTCAATATAAGAAAGCGCATTTGCTTCAGCTGCATCAAATTCATCTTCCATGTCAAAGTTTTCATACTCGTCTTTTAATAATTCAGCAGCTTTGATCATATTTTTTCCGTTATCTGATGTAATTGAATATACTTGCTGCAGTTTTATGTCGTAACAATCAAGAACGCTGATGATAAGATTTTTTATGTAGGCTCCTGTCTGACGATTTTGAGCCTCATGCATGTCCAAAGTTCGTAGTTTTATTTTTCCGCCAAAAATATATTGAATATTTATCCCTACAATACATCTACCAAGACGAGAAGCAGAAACAATTTTAATTGAAAAATTTTGTTTGATATTTCCAATTTAATTTTGTTTTTTATTTCCGTTGCTTTGTTGTTAACAAGATCACTTATATTATTACTATTTACTGATACTTTTAGTGCATTCATAATCGGATCGATTATTTCTGTCATGCCAGAATCTTCGAAGATTGTGAAAGGACGCCCATTAACGGTTACTAATTTTACGCATGAATCAATGAAACTTTGTCTGCAGGTTTTTATCTTGATAATATTTAAATACTGTTCAAGGGTATTTTCCTCCGCTCTTGCTCTTTTATTGGTGATCTGACTCAATTTAGATGTTGACGATTCATTTTGAGTTTTCTTGATTAGTTCAGGATGCTTCCGTTGTATATGCCGCTCAAGATTTGCCGTATGTTTACCTTTCATTTCATATTTGCATTCTGAGCATATAGATACATCTTTTCCTGCATCATAAACAAATAAATTTTCGTAAATTTCGTAGACATCTCTGGGTTAGAAAAATCAAAAAATTTATATAAATTTTTAAATTTGAATGTGAGCACTCACTTTACTAAAAACAATTTAAGAGTTGATTTTAACAACCCACGTTTACTTTAAGAAAGTTAAAGTTGGAAAGTTCAACTTAAAAAATGTTAAATATTTTTAATTGGAACTACCCATTTTTTTCCTGTTTTACTAGAATCTACGGGAAAAAGTAAGGGCTAAACGTAATTATTTTTGAGATATTAACATTATATTTAAAAAATTTAATTTTTTCTGCCGTGTTGTTGCTTATGATTATTATAAGATGGCCCGTAAATTGCTTTATTTTAGTAGGTCTTGTATGCCGCTGAGATAATTAAAAACTAATTTTCAATTATAACTATTGGCACTGCTATAAAGTGACAGATATGACTTGTTTGGCATTAAACAATGTAGATTACGTAAATTTACTTTTAATACATGGTGAATGGGACAGAGTTGCCACTAGAACATGTGCATTGTTTGCTACAAGATACCCAGATAGACCACGACTAGAGAATAGAATAGAATACACAATAGATATTTATATGCTAATTCTAAGTGATATCCACGAATTCCTCCTTTTTCGAACAGGCTCATTTCGCGTCTAATACTATTTACCAACCCCGTTTCATTTTGTACTTCACGATCTGGGGATTCCATGCTCTTATTTATTTCCAGCTGTAACTTTTCCTTTAGTGTCAATTGGGGTTGAGAGGTTTGTTGCCTCGACTATTTAGTCATTTATCAATACTCTTTATTTGCGCCCACACTAAAGCATGTGTAGGAACTGGAAATAAGTCAAGCCATTCCAAATCCGATAATAACTGATTTTCATCATCTTTTCGTGGTTTTTGTAAATAAATCAACACACCAGTTAAATAATCATTTCGTCGTTGCTTTATACGTTTCACTAAGGATATTTTCATTGTATTGGCGAGTGCTGAGTTTTGCTAGACAATTGTTTTATAAGAAATTTCAAAGCGGCATCAGCTGTGCATAAATTAGCATCTCGTCGACAGATTGCTTCTACTGTTAATTTAATTGGGGTCAGCACATCAACAATTTTATTTACCAAATCAAAATCAGCATCTTCTGAACGGATTGGATGATTGGGATCTATAAGAGCTTTTTGAATGCATGTTTTTAAAAGTGAAAATCGTTCCAGCATGGTTAAAAGACTATTCCAGCTGGATTTACAGTCCAAAAGAAGTGATAGTTCTTTTTCATGTTGAATCTTCACATATTTTTGAAGTGCTGTTTCATTTTTCAATGGTGATCTTTTGAAATACACTACAACTCTGCGGATTTTCTTTATCAGCTCATTAATGTTTTCATCTTTCGTTAACTATGCCATGTGTTCTCGCGCAAGTTCATTTTGTGACCTTAAGACTAAACCTGATTTTGGACAGTCTAAGTCTTCTAAATTGTCATCATCATCGCTATCGTTCATATAATCAGCAGTCACAGCTGGTTCATTTATAGTACCATCTGAGGCTGAGGTAGGGCTGTCTTGCCTGGCTTGAAAATAATTCTTTATTTTATAAAGTGCATCACAGACGGCCAAATTGTTACTATGTGCGAGACACAGTTGTTGTTCAGTGCAAACAAGCTGTCCCACCTTTATCATAACGTTCGATCCATCGGTTACAGTAGCCACGATATCAGCTTCCAGGGAAATATCAAATTTACTTAGACGCTCTTTCAATATACGAAGACAATTTTCAGCCGTCATACTTCCATGAATAGAAACGAGTCCTAAGCTCCAAATTTTATTATATGAATGGACGTTGACAGCCATGTATTGTTTATTGGACGTTGATGTCCACTCGTCGAAAGATAGACTGAATCCTTCACTTGCACTTTTCAAATATTTTATTTCTGCAGTTACTTGCTTTCTGATTTTTTCACTATAATTCATAACACGCTTTCGAATTGTGACGGCTGATTTTGGTAAATCCGTGTATTTCGCTAAGAGCAATTTTCTCAAATCGTCTGAAGTTACGAATACACTGAATGGAAATCCATCTAATGCAATCATTCTTGCCAAAACATCATCCAGGCTATCGTCGGCACTTTTAGTAAAATAATCTTCTAACTTTCGTTTAGCTGGCGGCGGTGCTGTGTTCAGATTTTCAGAATCTTGACTTGTTGAAGCTGTTAAACGATTAACGTCAGCTAAAATCTTAATGTTATGTTTTGATGACAAATGTGTATGTAATTCCTTAGTCGATCCACCCAAAGTCTTGAGAATGGCAGGGCATTGCTTACATTTAGCACTGTTGCCGTCTTTCGCAACTAAAAAATATCTCCACGCTGACGACGTATCACTGTTTTTTTTTTATGTTGAACAAAGTCTCCCGCCATTTAAAATAACTATTTCAGATAATTGACTTTTAAATTTAAAAGACGTAACCTGCGTAACCTTGTCGCTGGTAGAATAATAAATGAAAAAAGTAAATCCTAATAAGCGTATTTATAATTTCGTACAGGGAATCCCTGACGGGGAATCTTTCGTAACAATATTATGATAAAACATATGAGGTGATCGGGTGATTCCCCTGTTGGCCCGTTGGGGAATTACTTTACCAGTATTGAAGTATGCCGGCCGGGGAAGTCCCTTCTAAGTTACACATTATTTGGGCTGTACCTGTGTAGTTCTTTTATCGTACGGCGTACCTAAGGTTGATTTTTTGTCTTTATGTAATAAGTGCCCTTAATATAATCTAGGTAAGGTCATTGTCAAGGCGCAACAGATTACGGAATGCAAACTGGCAATCCCGAAAATCCCGAGATTAGCCAAGTACGGTCCCGGGATTTACGGGATCAAAACCCGGCCGGGATCCCGAGATCCCGGGATTGTAATATCTAACCACGACCCAGCCATGACACCGTAAAGAAAATACTTAAAAATTTAACACGATTTGGTTCTTTTCAAGCAAAAGTTGAGAGAGTGATAATAATGATAATGAAATTCTTGGTTACTATGCTGTTTGTGCCAAAGCATAATTACGTGATGGTGGAAGAGACTTAGGTATATCAATGAGGTCTATTCAACGAATTTTAAAAAACTATAAAATTTTAAACATAAGTTCCATCCTTACTCTTACAACCCAATTCAAAGTTTAAAGGCAACAGACTCCACTTAAAAAAATTAAGATGACATTTCCCTGTATACAGTAATTAGTATACAGTAATTAGCTTTGACGTTTCTACTGGCCACCACAGCAAGATATTTTTTACTTGTTTTAGGGGATGTTGACATAGAATTTTTAATATAGAAGTCTATATCTGTCAATTCTGTATTAAAAAAAATTAATATCGCGAAAAGTATACATTTTAGATGTAGAGTATCCTACACAAAGTGTTTCTAAAATTTTACGCGGAATTCTAAACTGTAATAATATATAAGGTTTTTTATTTAAAATAACAAAGTTACTGTTCACTTCCGATATAACCGGAAATAGCATGTCTGCGAAAATATTTTGTTTAAATTCACCATAATTTTTAATTTATGTGTACAAATTTTCATAAATATCATGTTACTAGTTTCCAATATACAGATAGTTTAACGCACCCTGTACATCATATAAAGAAAAGCAATTTTAATTATGATAACCGACATTTACTTCAGTTTCCGGAATTTTTTGTTCACGCGTGTATATCAATCTGTCCAGAAACCTGGACAACGTTTTTAATTAATAAGTTTTTTAATTAATCAATTTAATTCTATGCATGTAATTCTATGTATTCTAAGATTTCTTTTTAATTTTGAATTTTATCACTTCATTCAGAGGGACCAGGCATTCCCCATTATTAACGTTTATGACAGCGTTAACCCTAATATTATAACATCCCTTTTAGAAATGTATTTAACATAAATTTATCAACTTAGTTGATGGTTATTATTCAGGTCTTTTACTATTTTGTATTATTCCTATTTAAGATATAGCCGCTAAGGTCACCGCATGTATAGGCACATCAGTTAAGGCTTCTAATGTTCAAATCAAAAGTTTACCGCCTATTGTAATAAACACGCCGTTCTCCGTTAAACCAGACGAACCCTTTACAAAGTTTTATTACGGTCGCATTATTAAGGGCCTTTGGTATTAAACAATACCATTTCGGAGACACGATTTATCTCAAGTCACGTCTGGGTAAAACCATGTAACTAGCTTGTTTCGACCAATCGTAAGTGTCTTATGATTGGCATTTTACCGTTACTTGCCCAATACATTTGAGAATATAGTAAAGTTTGCTAAGAGCCATCAAGGGGAATACACGCGCTATTCCAAGCAAGTTCAAGCGTTACTGAAATTAGATATGTAACCGAGTTTTTGTAATTATATATTTTGCTGTCGCTTATGTAAATTTAGTTTTTGTTTATTACCTAATAATTAAAGAGTGTTGTGCCTTCAACAAGTGTTTTTTTTTTTATTCTGCGAACCACTGAGCAAAGGAAGAACTTCTATTCAAAAGTTGAATTGACGACGATCCAACGAAATTTAGTTATTACGGATTTACGACCCGTGATTACGCAGAAGTGTCAAACCCAGCCACATTCGCCCAAAACACAATCCGCTCCCGTACAATATAAATTAAATCACTTACTAAATATGTTAGGATATATTGTAATATTTTTTCAACAGTTCAATAAAAAAATTTAAAAATACTTCAGCAGCATTACGCCCAAAACTCTTTTACGTGATTTCAGTTTAATGCGGCTCTGTTCTTTATTATTCTCACTTACTCAGATTTCTACGAATGTACTAAATAATTCCTTATTCACTGTACCTACCGCAAACTTTATAGTTTAATCACGTGTAATAAAGTCATTATCTTTAATAATTATGTTTGCGCCGTACAAAAAAAGATATTGTTGCGTAATACACAACAAAAATAAATTACTTCCGAAGTACATTATCTTTTGTGTGGAATAATAAATCACCTTTATCTATGGTACGTCTTCTTACGCGAAGTGAAACGCAAAATATAATAGATATTGTTCAAGAACTTGGTTATAAATCAAAATAATCTATTCTTACTGATATCCCCTTTAATATTATATCTAATTTTCTAAAATCCACGTTTCGGTAACGTTCTGTTTAGGGTAATACGTTTATCTTTATTATTGAATTTTCTATTTGTGTTATATGGAAGGGTTATATTTAGGTACGTTTTAAAACATTCAGTAGCAACTCTTGCCCTGTCACGGTCGACGTCGTCTGAATAGATATTTATTACTTATGCAGCAAATGAATACGTTACAGACCATAAATAAATGGTATTGAGTCATTGAGAATTTGAATTTTTTTCGTAGTTATTAGAAGTTATCAATACACATTATATTGGGTTTATGCATAAGTTTATAGCATTTTTTTAACTCAAAATTTATAAATTTTTGATAAATTCTTGCGATATTTTCGAAGCAAAAGTAAGTTCTTGTCCCCGTGAGGAACAGATGTGTAATTTAAATAAAGTTTGTCGAAATAAATTTAACAAACAAAAAAAAATACGTATTTCAATTTTAAGTGAGATAAACTAATTAGAAAGGCAATTGAATTGACTAAATAAACATTGAAAAATGATGTTAAGTTAAATAACTAAACAAAGAAAAATTGAATCTAAAAAATTTCAACAAAGAAAACTAATTGCAAAACATTACAGTTTAAATTAATGAAGGAATATTTTAAAGTCTTAGCTGTGTCCGTCTCTTTCCAGCAAGCGGGATGTTCGTGAGCGTCGTCGGTTTCCTTCCTGTGAACGACGTTTTCGTCGGTAGAGGAAAAGACACGAGGATAATGTCTGATGGTTAACAACGCAATATAGTGTATCGTAGAGAAGGAGTCAATCGGCTCTAATCGTCATCAACAAATCCCCTGCCGGGTAATTGTAGTTAAAATTAAAAATTGCGGCGACTAAGTTATAAGTAGAGAACGGACACGCTTACCACATGACGCAAAGCCCAGTGCAGTACTGGCGAAAGGCTGTATTTCTAAAACATTTAAATTTATTTATATGATTGGAAAACGAACGGGTGGTGATCTATAAAATTACGAAATACATATTTATTTGTTGAAAAGTTGTATTTATAAAGTTTATAATTTTATTTATATAATTGGAAAACATACGGGTGGTGATCTATCTATCTAAAATTACGAAATACATATTTATTAATTAATTTTATTTATATAATTGGAAAACAAACGGGTGGTGATCTATAAAATTACGAAATACATATGTATTTGTTGAAAAGTTGTATTTTTAAAGTTTTTAATTTTATTTCTATAATTGGAACATTTTTATTTGTTCATTTTGTCGTTCAAGTTGAGTAAAGGAGTATTAATATTGACTAGCAATAGTTTCTCAAGGTTTTCTTCTGTCAATTTTGTTCTCTTTGAATTAAGTACATCCTTATAAATAGTAAACGTCCTTTCTACATCGCAACTGGTTATAGGTGCATACTGGAAATATTCATTAATTTCTTCATATTTAGCCGTTAGATTTTGTGGAATTGTCTCCATGCATAATTGCTGCAATGTAATTAAATCTGGATTTCTATTAAGAATTGCTTCAAACTTTTGCCGAAGGCCACATCCGAAGTCACTTGGAATACTTTTCAAATTATTAACAGCCACATCTAATGTGGTTAATCCGTCATTTAATTTGAGATTTCGATTTTCAAAATAAGTGATTAGTTTTGGCAATTTTCCAAAGTGTTCGTGAAGAAAGTACAACTGATGTTTTAAATTTGGAATTTGTGTGAGCTCCTTGCACTCACCAATACTTCTAGCATCCTCCTTTAGCAGTGTTACGAAATGTTTTAGACTATCGAAATTCTCAGCATAATAACTAGTAGCTTCCAGCCATGTTCCTCATCTAGTTATTACTGGAGTGGGAGGCAGTGACAGAGATGGAAATTTTTCCCTGAAAAGAGCTACTCTCAATGGTGCTTTTCTGAAAACTTTTTTAAAAGCTGATACAAGTCTATCAACTTCCGGAAAAGTGTCTGATATATTCACGGATTCTGTGGAGAGCATGTGCTACACAAGTAATATGCAGCATATTAGGATATGTTTTCTTCAATAGTCTGCCTGTTTTTAACATATACGCAGCACTATCACTGACAAATAAAAGTATTTTTTCTTTGTACGTGGCGTCCGAATGAAGCATTTTTTGCATATTCTCCTTAATGGTTTCAGCAATTGTTTCCGCATCAACTCTATTTATAACACTTGTTGCTATTACATATGAGTTATAGGGAATAGTTGGATGTAGTACACCAGCTACAACATTTACCACAGAGCGTCCTAACATATCCACCGTTTCGTCGGCGCTTATCCATATGTATTGATTTAAAAGATGGCTTCTAATGCGTTCTACTGTTCTCGTATAGCACCTAGAAACATAATATTTGCGTAAAGTTGATTCATCAGGAACATTTCGACCAGTATATTTTTTCAGAAATGTCTTCAAAATTGGATTGTTCAATTTAAATAATGGAATATTAGCTGCCATAAAGGTTTCACAGAGTTCTTCGTTAAGATTGTCAGATTCCAACGGTTTCAATTTTTTTCCGTGCTTTAACGATCCTACGTGACGTTTTACGGTTGATTTATTGCAATTTTTCAATAACGTTTCACACACACAAATAAACGAAATTAAATAACGAAATTTTATGCAGACATATGTGAAAATAATTGGAAGATGTTGCTTAAATGAAAAGAAAAGGAATGTACGTGCTATTTCTCTTACGAAATACGATAAACTTATTTATTTTATCTACGTACTCGACACCACTGAAAACACTATATTCTCCGAATACAATAGCTGGGTTGTCCATTATTATCGCTGCGAGACCAGGTGGCCGAGTAAGTCAAACAAATACTTCATTGAATTACGCCGGGATGTACTGAGCGACGTTATACACAATTCCAATTGCCGATTGCGTTTTATGGAAATTGCATCCGTTCTCTAGTTATAACCTCGCTCAAACGAGAGGTCTGTCAAAAAAACAGAATACTACTTAAAGCAATCAAGCCCTACAATAAGCCGTTACAACACAATGACGAATGACAACCATCGACCTTCTCTCTATCGATAGCGATCTCAGTCTCTTCCGTCTAGAAGTTATCGCCACTCGAGAATCGAGAGGGGAGGAAGACCACGAAGAAAAACTAATACGTAATTATTGTATGTGAAGATATACGCACGCAAGCGAAAGTACTACAGTTCGGTTCAAAATAAACATAACGGAATAAAATAAAATAAGACGCTAATTCGCAACCCAAACGAGGACGTAGCTACGAGCACGTAACAAGTGAGAGAAATAGGTTAAATCGCTAAATAAGAGTTGCCAAGTGACATGTATTAAGCTAACCTAATATTTAAATCTACTGAACAATTAAATTTCAGGGAAGAGACAGTTATTTAAAACACAGTTATTTTGGTTGTTGAAATGTGTAAATTACAATGATTTATTATAAAAAATACAGTTTTTCTTGGAGTGCTGTCTGTTTTAAAATGAAAAAATACCGAAAAATAAAATTTGAATAGTAACATCAAAAACCAAATTAGGTTAAATAACATTATGTATGTAAAATCTCACAATATTCAAAATAAATATGAATTAATAATTAAAGTAATCACAGCAATTTATTAATACAGCATACAAAACGAGTAAGTATGCAATTGAAACAATCATTAATTCTTTCTTACTATTTAATTACAAGTTGACGTTTGCTAATCATATACTCTATTTACGCTAACATCTTAATGATAAAAAGGAAAATAACTTTGATTTAATCTTAAATAAATTGTCTTATAGGAAATGTTAAAATAATGTGTATAGGTTAGATGTAAATGTCAGGAAGATGTTATTTTTCAAAAAATTATGACAACAATTGTCAAATTTGAAAGGCAAAAATATTAATGATATTGATATTTGAAAAGCAATTAAACAGGTAGCTGGGTTTTTGAAAGAAAAAACAGGAGAAATTATTATTGATTTTATAGAGATGCCTCGCCCACGTTCGAACAGAAGCCGCCGTTCTCGACACGCAATCACAAAACGTCAAAGGAGATCGACCTGCAACGTTCAAAAACGTTTAGACGAAAATGAACGTGCCAGAACTTCTCAATGGCGAGGCGAATAATCGGCAGATCAACATGAAGAAAGACTTGAAATCTTACTTGCTTAGGTTCAATCGAGATGAAGAATAGCAGCACAATCGTCTCAACAACGCCAAGAACAATTAGATCAACAGCGAAGACGTGTGCAGTTGCAATAGCTGAATGATCGAGCTTATATCACCGAATTGATTTTTCATACGAATCAAATAGTCATTATAATACCTCATGTAAATTCGTTGAAATCGGAAAAATGGACAAAGTTTGTCCGCACTGTACCAATTATATTAATCCGAAGCATCAATTTAGGCAAAGATATGCAATAACACACGATTAATAGTTAAGAAATTGATGAACAATCTAATTGAAGCAACGATTCTGATTGGACCTGATAAAAGTGGAGATGAACTACTTGCGTTCGCTATTAATAAATCGCAAGGGCAATCTTTACAAGTGTGCTGTTTGAATTTAGAAAACGATTGCTTATCTCACGGGCAATTGTACGTCGCATATTCTAGAGTCGGTAAACGGTTTGATCTTTACGTTTTTGCAGAAAACAAATAAACAAAAAATGTAGTAAATCCACTAGCTTTACAATAAAAAATAATTAATTTTTTATGAAAAATTTATTTCAGAATAATTGAAACATACATGAGTAGGTAAACCCCACCAGTTTTGTATAATACAAAGGTATTTTTAATAATATAAAATATTATTAAAAATCTGGTGTGAAGAACACAAATGCAGGTTCACTATTAATATTTTCTGTGAACGTGTCCGAATATATCCTATCCCCAGAGACGTAGATACGTATTTCACCTTTCTATAGGCTAATCGGTACGCCCCTGCTGGAGAAAGGGTATTCCCAGACACATTCACAGAAAAGAACCACATCGCCCTATCACCGTAATTATTCAGACCGAGCGCAGAAGTAAATTCGGCGCTGCCTGTTGTCAGACAGCCGAAGTACCTCGCATACCGTCCACATAATTAATGTGAAGTAACGACGTCCTTCCAAAGGTTGGCACAGCCAATCTCTCTAGAAAACTGCATTTTATTTGTGTCTTCACTCATACTACGGCTTAACCGCAGGTGTAATGTATCAGAATAATTGAAACATACATGAGTAGGTAAACCCCACCAGTTTTGTATAATACAATTTTTTGTATTATTTTTGTAATATTTTTGTATTAAAAATTTATTTTTTCTTCCTTTCCTTTCATTCCACATAGCCACAGCAACGCAAGGCAGGGATTAAATTGAATGATATGTTTTCTCGGTGAATCTATGTTCGCTACAGTAATTTTATTTATTTACATTTCCATTCATTTCCTATCAGATTGAGCCACAGCGAACCATGGCCAAGTTTAACTAGTACATATTGCATAAATCCTTTGGTAAGAAAACAACCACATTCACTATAGTACTAGACGCTATCGTCTAGGAATTTTATCGATATTTTTACATGTCCACGAACTTGAATTATCAGCTGCATTATCCTAAATATATGATAAACAAAGATATGGACCGACTCTAACTACATTTTGGCTCTAATATTTGGAAATTTTTGAAGAATTACAAATAAATTTCTTTTTTTAAATTTTCAGTTAGATATATGTTTTATAGATTCGCATCGCTTAGGTGCTATTCAGCAGTAATCCTGTAGAGCAAGGGTCCTAAATTTTACATTTGAGAGACACCAGAAGCAAGGACAAACTTATTAGAGCAGTATCAATTGTATAGCAAGCGCCAAATAAGATGGCGAGCGGTGGGAATGCGCCGTAGTCGTTTTTAAGTCGTTTTTACTTGCAACTTTATGTAAAACCAAAACTCGCCTTCTTATTTGGCGCTTGCTATACGTAACTAAAGAACAATTTATTTTGCTAACTTTGAGAAGAAGTACTTTTTCGGTGGAACCAAAAAAAAACATTTTTCCGCCAAAGAAAAGGTGTTTAACTCGTTTTTTTTAACACATTACCAGACCATCTTCGTACAAAATGCTAACAATAATATTTTATTTGCGAATAAATTAAGAATTCAGTACCCTTATCTTACTTGGATATACACGAAGAATTATAATTACGAATAAAATAAGATTTAATGTTTGAGTAAACTGAACGTGTTTCCATAATGGTCCCGGATTAAGTATATCATTCGGTCCATTGTGTCATAAACTCGTAAGTAACCTTCAGAGGAACACGTTGAGGGGGTTTCAAATATCTCTGCTTAATTACCGGGCTGGCCGTGCGGTTTTGTCACCCGCAGGGAACACTTTTCTCAGCTATAGCTGCGATTAAATACGACAAGAGAAGTGTTTATGCGTCCTTGTTCACCATCAACTCCATCACAGATGAATATGATGCCGAGGATATAAAGTATATACTTTAGAGCGTTAACATTAACTGTAATGATTTGCGCAACGTATTTTAGCGTATAATTTTGTCGAAAAATGATGATGAAACCCACAAAACCCCTAAACGATCCTTTTTTAGCTTTTGAGAAATACTTTGTAAACATCATATTTCGTCTTAAGGTGAAGATTCCGGTTTTGGGATGGACAGATAACTGTAAGTGTGTAATTTTCTAAAGAAAACTAATTGCAACTGCTCGTTTATACTGTAAGAAACGATAAAGATAAATAATAATGTAACGGTAGGTACTGGAAAGAGTTGGTAGTTACTGGAAACTTGAGAAACAAATAATTTAATTTTTTGAAAGATTTTATCATATTTTCTTTCCTGGAAAGCATGTACGAGAACGAATTGATATACAGGAGGGCACGGAGCCAACTTACACATTTCAAATGTGAATAGTGCGTCGCCACGATTGCTTGTCGTGGGTATAATAATAATAATAATAATGGTCTTTATTGACCAACAGATCTCTCCATTAACACGTTAACTGCCACAGGATTGTAGTTAGGTCGTTTAGAGGACCAAGGTGATAAAATTTTAGAATTTGACGTACAACTTCATATTATTACACGTTAAGGCTATCTGTCATGTTTTTGACGTTTTGTTTGACATTTTTTTGAGATATTTTGTTGTCATGCCTATATGAATGGCGCGGCCCCCTAACAAAAGTGTACTGGTTTTTCATGCAGTAAGCCATGTCATTCATATATGAATGGCACAAAAATATGTTAGGAATCATGAAATACGTGCTTATTTTCTTGTGTAAACATTAAAATATGTCTAAGAGACGTCGCATAGAACCGCTAACACAACAGCAGCTAGAGGAAATAGCCGCAAACACAGAGGACGATCAAGATCTTTTCAGTTTGGGTGACTCCACCAAAGATCCTGGTTGGTCATCGCGTGAAGTGTTGTCTAGTTCCTCAGAGGAAGAAGATGTTGGTGAAGGACTTGATTTGACGCGTACTATTGTACAAGTTGAGAGTGATAGCCAAAACGATAGTGCTGATGAAGATGTAATCCAGAAACAAGAAAATACATCTGAAATTGCTAGCGAGTGGACTGATTTTCAAGGTCGTCAGAAATGCCTTGCTTTCACTGGTAAAGAAAGACTGCAGCAAGAAATTCCATCCACCAGTTCTCCTCTTGATATATTCTTCTTCTTCTTCTTCTTTTTCTTCTTCTTCTTCTTCTTCTTCTTCTTCTTCTTCTTCTTCTTCTTCTTCTTCTTCTTCATCTTCTTCTTCTTCTTTTTCTTCTTCTTCTTCTTCTTCCTCTTCTTCTTCTTCTTCTTCTTCTTCTTCTTCTTCTTCTTCTTCTTCTTCTTCTTCTTCTTCTTCTTCTTCTTCTTCTTCTTCTTCTTCTTCTTCTTCTGTTTTGGGTTGGACGCCAGCACGTCCAGGCACTTGAGCACACTGCTCTTTGTACTATCCCAAATAGATCATTCAATTCCACTCTGTTAGTCTTGTGTCCTCGATAAAAGCCGCTATGCTCCTCAGGGGAACTTTGAGTACACTCGAAGGATCCTATAGATCTCTCCCGAAATATTTCTGTTTGAGTTCTTTCAGTTTCTCACACGTGCATATTACACGAAGGCTAGTTTCCTCCTGTTTTCCACATCTCCTACGCCAGGGCGCGGTGACAAGCCCATGCTGTACAAATGCTTCCTTAAAGGACAATGTCCTGTTATTAACCCCGTAATTATTTTAATTTCTTTTTTGTTACTACGAATTAGGTTGGCTGAAAACTTTCCGTCCAGCTCCCTTAGTATATGGAGTTGACCTTCCGTTAACCTCCATTTATTTTTATGTTCTTTTTCTGGCCATAACCAGATCTCCCTTTTAGCGGAATCCTTAGTGATTCTACATACATGTTCTGGTCCTATGAAGTTCCTATTAGTACCTTCTTTGGCCAGTTTGTCGGCTATCTCATTGCCTTTAATTCGCTGGCACTCATAACCGGCACTCATATCAGCGACACTGCATTGTCTTGTGCCAGTTTATTGAGGACCTGTTTACTATATTTCACCAGATTAGACCTGGTAGATGAGTTCATTAATGGCTTTAATAGCCGCCTGACTATCAGTCATTATATTAATTTTTTTGTTTGCGCAGTCTGCTTCCCGAATTTCCTCGGCGCAGGCTGCGACTGCAAACAATTCGGCCTGGAAAACCGTAGTATGTTTCCCCAGACATATCGATATCTTCCTTCTAGGGCACATTCCACATATGCCTGCACCTGCCCCCTGACTAGATTGTGATCCAGCAATGTATCAGGTGCCGGCACCACAATCGATCGAGCGACTTTTTGCCTGTTCCCTAGTCGGTATAAATATGTTCAGCTTAGTTGTAAACATAATCTCAGGTGCCATACTGTCCGCCGGCATATCGACTCTTCCAGTATAGTTCCTGTGATATCTGTATGGCTCCCTACAACCATATTAGGACACCATACGTCATTGGCCTTCAGCCTCAGTATCGCAGCCATTGCCTTCGCCTTTACAAATAGTTCCAGCAGAGGGGGACCCACGATAGCCTCCATGGAAGTGGTTCCCGTGCTGTTCATAGCTCCCGTGATTCCCAACAGACCCTGTCGCTGGAGAGTCGTGAAAAGCCCCACCGACGATGTCCACTCCGTCCTCCTCCACCAGACACCTGCTCCATAGATAATCGTTGGTCGTATTACTACTGTGTACAACCAGTGTACCACATTTGGTTTTAGTCCCCAGGTCTTGCCAACAGCTCTTCTGCATCTCCAGAAGAGCTGCACCTTTGTCTGCCACTTTGACTAGGTGTCTGCTCCAATTCAGTTTCGCATCAAGTGTTATGCCTAGATACTTCAGTTCATTGGTTAGTTCTAACTCTTGTCCAAATCGCCTTATGCTACCCAGATCATTTAGTTTTCTCATGTTGGTAAAGGCTACTAACTTGTTTTTTTGAGGATTGACAGTTAATTCCTCCTCAAGGCACCATCTTTCCACAATTCGCAGAGCATTTCGCATGATGCTCGCCACTGTCGCCGGAAATTTCCCCTGGGACACTATGAAAATGTCTCCGGCGAACCCCTGCGTCCATATTCCCTGGTCATTTAATGTTCTGAGGAGATTATCCACTACTAGGCTCCATAGTAGCGGTGACAATACGCCTCCTTGAGGACACCCTTTTGTTGTCCTCATGGAGATCGTTTTGTTTTGCATTTGGGCATGAACTACTCTGCCTCTTGATATATTCTCTCTAATATTTGATGATGAAGTCATCAATCTTATAGTAACCGAAACAAATAAATAGATTCGCAGACCAATGTAGTGCGATTCGTCCCCAAACAAAGCATGCTGGTATCAATAAATGGATACCGACAGATGCCAACGAAATAAAAAAGTTCTAGGGATTGGGCTAGTGCCACTTGGCAGTTGTTGCACAAATAAATGTATATTCATGTATTCAAATTTTTAATAAATCTCATTGATTAACCTAAACCAATTTACCATTATAAAATTTTTATAAGGATTGTCGGACATACACATAGCTTTGAAGTCTTAATTTTAATTCTGATAGAATCTTAAAATTTTTTATTTTTATTGTATTTTTATCTTTTAAGTGAATTTATATATCCTGTTGGATAATGAAGACCATTATTATTATTTTTATTATTATTAATATTGATCTATTTACGGAAAAAATTTCATTTATATCCGAACACCGCCGTGCGAATTCTTCTTTTTGCTGTCCTTCTTCCGTATTATCTCCCTCTGACACTTCTAATGGCGTAAAGAGGGTTATCAAACATAGCGACTTCGAAAAACCAACGAACCGGATTTGATTTAGACCGGGCGCAAAAATTTCGCGATCCACACGCACAGGACCAACACCGTAAAACGTGTGATTGCATTGTTAGCACATTTTTAATACCCATGTAGACATTCTCTCCCTCATTTATATTAGGCGTAACCGCCCTAACCCCCGATCCTGCTTCGGTGTAATTTTTATTCATTACACGGAAGAATTGTGGTTTTTTTTTCTCTCAGAGGCGTGCTCGACCCCTGTCCCACGCAAAATAGATCATCTCCGAAATAAAAGAGATCCTCACAAGCCCATAATACAAAGTGCGAACCTTATCGGATAACATTTAAAAGACAAATTGTTTTTATTTCCGTCTGTGTATTGATTATAAATGATACTTATATGTAATGTGTACAAGGGGTGCTCAGATTTAACTAACACTATTAAAATTAAATCCCTATTTAAAGATGATTTAAAAATTTAAAATAGGTTGATCTTTGATAAGATATACAAAGTAAATAAAATATGTTCCCGCCCTGACTTAGAAAAAATAATGTTTGAAAGTTTGAAGGTTTTGAAAATTTAATAATTTTGTATTTTCAAGGTTTTCTAGGTCAACTTTAACCAATTTATCTAAGATTACACGGTATGTCAATTCTTCTATTGACTTAGAAGTTCAAGTCGATACTGTTTATACCGATTTCGCGAAGGTTTTCGACACTATTAATCATACCATATTATTGTCTAAACTAAGTTCATTTGGCTTTAATTCAACTCATGTTATGCCTGCTATAATGACTTTTATTCTTGTTACTCATAGCTCGAACCTTAGTACACTATTGTTTAATCTTTATATTAATGATCTTCACTGGTTGCCTAACAGTCGCGCCTTAGCTTACAAGTGGGGGCTAAAAATCTTTTACCTCTGACTGTGAAGCCCTGCAACATGATTTAAATACTATCTACCACTGATGTAAATAAAACAAGATTAAAGATAAGTATAACTATATGTGTCATTACTAGAGCACACCAATTTCCGTGAGCGCCATGAGCGCCGGTATGGGAGTGTAATTCGTAATATATTAGAATATGCGATAGAATAGGGACGCAACATGAGCTTGTTACCGATATAAGTATAGAAGTAGAGACATTTATTCTAACAGAAATAATTAAATATACATTTGGTTTTCTGCTATTAAAGTAATATGCATAAACACACTAAAAATAAGAATAGTACATATTATAGCAGCGTTGTATGTACCTATAAATAGAATGGAAAATGTATGAAATCAGTGATTGTGTGCACGACAGAGGATTTAAAAAACACTTACCGTTTTAACCGTCTTCCAAGGATTGACAAACTAGAGAAACTCGATTGTATATTTTCAACATCAGGTACGTTTCTAAGGTTATTTCTGAAAAACGTGTCCGCCGTGAGGAAGAAATATGTTTATATTCGGAAAACGAGCGTTCTACATCTAGTGATGTTATATTCGCATAATCAAAATACTTTTTAAGCAACTTAACACATCTGTAGATGTGCCGTCACAAATACGTGTTAAGGTGTCAAAATCTGCATTTCTGTCTAAAACACTTTCAAATTTAATTAGAACACTTTCACTTTTTGCGTCTTCTACAGCACACAGTTGTGCGTGAATATCTTTAACGATTTGCAGTGATTCCTCTAACGACAGCGACGAATTTTCTAATTTTGTTATTGCTTCTTCTAGTCCCAAGTAATTCTCACGAATACTTTGTAAATCCATTTTAATCTGGGCATCTTGAAGTTTTTTCTGGCTTGTATTGATAGCTGCACTTTCTTTCGGATCGAATGATAAAACCACGTCCTTAATTTTTTCAAAATGTTCATGATAGTAAAACCACGCCCGTAACCATGTACCCCAACGTGTCAGAATCGGCTGTGGTGGCTCAGGGGTATGGGGACACAATTCGTGAATTTTCCGAATACGTTTTGGAGATTTCAGGAATACTGCCTTTGTACTCAATATTAAAGCATCTACCTCTGGATAACATCTACGAACCTGTTCTGCCACAAGGTGTAGAGCATGGAGTTTACAAGTAATATGTAACAAGTTAGGACAATATTTTCTAAGAGACCGGCCTACAGAACACATGGTTGCGGCACCATCGGTCATAAACATTAATACTTGGTCTTTCGAAAGTTTAAACTTTCACCTCTGAAATTTTTTCGCTATTACATTGTTCTAGTCGTCTGGATGCTAATAAAATTGAAGACGTTGGTTGATGTGGTTCCATATTACGCGCCATCACATTAACTACAGATTGTTTTTTGCTGTCAGTTGTTTCATCCACACATAACCACAGTTTCTTATTTTTCAGTTCGGCTTTGATTTTTGATTTCCAACCTGTTTACGCACCGATGGTAAATTCCTTCGTGACGTTGTCGTGCTCGGTAATGTTTGATTCGCGTATTTATTCCATAATGAAATAAATGAATCATTACTTAACAAGGTAAACGGCAGTGTACACACAATCATAGTTACACATAGTTGATGTATAAACTGTTGTCAATTAATTTTGTTATTGTTGTACTTCGAACTGCTTACGTGTTCTTTACAATGTGTTTTTGACTAACACATTAGATATGTATTGCACACTAAACATTTAATTTTTGAGCCACCGTATATTAAGTCCGGGAAATCCATAATAAACTTATTAACTTCGTCTGACAACGGTCGTTTTCTCGATTTATGTGTCGACATTTTATTACGTATGCTTACACTTACATGCAGTCTAAGCAAGTACCAAATACATACTGAATGCTTTTTATTAGTGCTGATGGCGCGCACGGAAATTGGTCTGCTCTAGTCATCACATACACTACAAAGACGAGCCCATTAATATACAGGATGTAAACTAAATATACCTGCGCACTTTAATATATCATAGCTGTAATAATATTAAGCATAAAATGCTAATGCACGAAAACTTTATCTCGAACGAGATCAAAGAAAAATAATATTTGGTATGATAGGCGTGGCCGTGAAGGA
Organism: Melolontha melolontha; assembly: GCA_935421215.2. Classification (NCBI taxonomy): domain Eukaryota; kingdom Metazoa; phylum Arthropoda; class Insecta; order Coleoptera; family Scarabaeidae; genus Melolontha; species Melolontha melolontha. The sequence goes on from OW285236.1 coordinate 17,481,229, forward strand.
CGATCTTCGGCAACGTATTTTTCAAGCTGCGGCTTATACCCGTGGAGACCAAGACATGTTAAAGCATGTAACTACTTGTATTTACGCAAAATAACAGCCACATTGAATATCTCCTTTAAGCGTTCTACCTGTTTCACACAAATTTGCCCTTTTTAGGGCAAAAAAATTGTCATTAAGAAAGGAGGCAAATAAAACAGAAAAAAAATGAACAATCAATTAAAATTATAAATGTAATTTATTATTTCTCGTAAATTTAATATTAAGACAACTAAATAAAAAATTCCATATCACTACAAAGCTCTTATACCGTTTAAAATTTTTAAAGAAACTGGATATTCTATATTTTTTTTCTGGATATTACAAAGGTCAAGCGATTAATCTACTTATAAATAACAATGCAACAGCTGACGCATAAGAAAATTTATGAATAAATACTTGTCATAAAACTTTCTCACAATTTTCACAATTTCACAAATTCACAAAATACATGTCATAAAACTTTCTCACAATTTTCACAATTCTCACAAATATTATTATCCGAAATGTAATGAGGATTTTTTGGTGAACTTGAACAAATAAATGCTTATTTTTTTATTGACTCGACAAAATATAAACATATAATTTCTATTTAGATTCGATCTGAATACAGGACCGACCGTATTTGAAAAGTTTGTGTTCCTAAATTTCCACAAAAATTAAAGTTTCGAGAAAATAAAATTTTTTCCAGTTTTGAATTGCTGTTTTACGTATCTATTATATATTGGCGTACGTCGGAATATTTCATTTACAACCTGTATACCTATTCACTTGATCACTTCAATATTGCACGACAGTCTCAAATCAAAAGACCTGTTTGACCAACGCTTGCAGTTCTCTTCCTCAGAAGCCATGGCTCTGAAAATGTAAACGACACTCGTACTGATGTTCAGGCAAAATATTTGAGCCCTGCCGGCAGATGTTTCCTAAAAGGAATCCTAAGGTCAAAGGGAAATGTCCCTATATACCTGTGACAGACCGTACAGGCATAGGCAGGCCATAGTAGGCCGGTTTTTCAATGTGAACTAAAATATTTGATATACGAAATACCTGTGCTGGAGTAGACTTTGAGGCGCTCGTACGACGAAACTATTCATTTCACAAAAAAAAGTTTGATACATAAATTACAGAAAATGTTCTCTAGTTTAATTTATTGCCAAGCTATTTTCACCGTAAAGTGAGTCGAAAAGAAAATATCGTTGAAAAACTGTTTTAGAGCGTCATTTTTCCAATATGGCGCCTACTTCCGGACAAAAAAGAAGGGATAAAGTAAAAATTCGGAAACAGGACGTCAAAATCTATAAATATACAAATTTTCAAAATTCCCCTGAAACTTCACAGGCAGCACTTCTAGCTGATTGGACTATTAGCTTTTCCTGGAATTTTGTCTCGGCCAGGATGTATGGGAAGAGCATTAATAAATTCTTGGGGACGGTTATCGGAAAAGTAACGGGAAGAGGCTTAATAAAATGCTATTTTTAATTTAAAGATAGCTGTTTAATTTTGGTTTGTTTGTTACATCCACGACATGTTTTTAGTAATGCCTATAATCAATTTGATTTTGTAAATAAATAAAACTCGGATACTTAAACTATGCAAAAATGCTGAATTACTATAAAATATGCAAATAATACGCAAAATGCATATATTATGCAAATATGCAAGTTTATGCAAACTGTATACAGGCTGATTCATTTTCGGCCCTCACCATGGGGATCTCGCTTATTATTGGAGATAGAGTATAGGTTTAAATTTGGCAAAGTTGTTAAATTTTATGTTTGTTATAAATCCGTAAAGAAAATAGACCTGTGACAAATGACCTTCGTTATTTTAAAAAAATAACGAAGGTCATTTGTCTTTTCTTTTACCTGTAGCACCGACATTTGGCCTTGTAGAGAAAATATAAAAACACATCCTTGTGGCCATTTCTAAACCTCTATCCAGTGGTGTACTCTAAATTTTTATACGACGGTTTGTTTCTTTCTGGCCATCATCAACTATCTAATTTCTTATAGGCGCCATATTGGATTTAGACATCTTCAGAAAGAGTTTTTTTTTCTGATTTCAACCATGTACCACATGCTGACTAAAGCTTTGACATTAGGTTTTATTTGAAAGAATAAATTATAAGATTAAATAAGGTAGCCATGGAATTTCAATCTGTCAAACATTTCATTTATTGTTCATTAATAATACAAAAATGTCATACACTAACGAAGAGAAACGAGATATGATAAGTGTTTTTTATTCTTCGAACCGAAATTCAACAGTAGCGAGTACAAGATATCTACAATTATATCCAGAACGACAACAGCCTCATCGCACCATTTTTCTAGATCTCGACAGATATTTGGTCGAGAATGGATCGTTTACTAAGCCGCGTAATGGTCAAGACAACTGGAATTTAAATGAAAATCGACAAGATATTTTACAAATGGTAAATTAAAAGCGTGTTTTCAAATGTCATGTTAATCTTGTATTTTTATAGATAAATAATAATCCATCAATTTCTACACGCGAAGTAGCGTCAGAATTAAATTTGTGCCAGTCCAGAGTTTGGAGAACTTTACATAAAAGTAGGTTTAAACCATACAGTACCCATGTTAGCCACTCTTTACTGCCTGGAGATAATTTGAGAAGGCTAGAATATTGTAATTGGTTAATGGGAAGGATAGAAAATGACGAAAATTTTTTAAGCAAAATCATCTGGTCAGATGAATCAAAATTTACAAATTCTGGAATGTTCAACAGAAATACGGAGCACTATTGGGCGGTACAAAATCCCCGACAAAACAGGGCTAGAAGACCAGAACATCGTTTTGGAATAAACGTTTGGATGGGTATTTTGGCAAATCGTCTCTTAGGACCAGTTATGTATGAAGAACATTTAAATGGAGAAAGATATTTAAACATTTTACGTACATACGTATCTGACTATCTTGACGACAATATTCCATTAAATCAATTACAATATTTATGGTGGCAACAGGATGGCGCACCAGCACACAATGCAGCTGTTGTTAGAAATTTCTTAAATCAAGAGTTTGCAAACCGTTGGATTGGAAATAGGGGAGTTGTTGAATGGCCTGCGAGATCACCTGATTTAAGTCCGCTAGATTTTTTTTTATGGGAATATGTTAAAAATAATATTTATAAATTAGATGCGCCACAAAACATTGAAGAATTACGAGACAGACTTCAGAATGCCTTCGATGGAGTTCCTAGAAGAACTATACAAAGGGCAGTACAAAATGCCAGAAGGCGTGCCCCAATTGTGCATTACCGAAGATGGCCAGATAATTGAACATTTACTGTAATTGTTTATTGTTTACTTTTCTATGTATTTTTATTAATGTTTTTGTTATCTTGTACACTACTGTTAAATTTCGTTTCGAAGAATAAAAATACTTATCATATCTCGTTTCTCTTCGTTAGTGTATGACATTTTTGTATTACTAATGAACAATAAATGAAATGTATTACAGATTGAAATTCCAAAGGCTACCTTATTTAATCTTATAATTTATTCTTTCAAATAAAAGCTAATATCAAAAACTATAGTCAGCATGTGGTACATGGTTGAAATCAGAAAAAAAAAACTCTTTCTGAAGTTGTCTAAATCTAATATGGCGCCTATAAGAAATTAGATAGTTGATGATGGCCAGAAAGAAACGAAACGTCGTATAAAAATTTAGAGTACACCACTGGATAGAGGTTTAGAAAAGGTTGTGTTTTTATTTTTTCTCTACAAGGCCAAATGTCGGTGCTACATGTAAAAGAAGAAAATGGGGTTTTCGCGCTTTTTTTAAATAACGAAGGTCATTTGTCACAGGTCTATTTTCTTTACGGATTTATAACAAACACAAAGTTTAACAACTTTGCCAAATTTAAACCTATACTCTATCTCCAATAATAAGAGAGATCCCCATGGTGAGGGCCGAAAATGAATCAGCCTGTATAATCCGACCTTTAATCGTAACTAGAGACCGGACACATCGGTCCGAAATGGACGTCATTACGACGGACGATATAAATAGTCTACAACATCTGTAAGTACATCACGCAGCTGTTGAATAGTGCTAATTCATTCGGTTAACTGCACATCTATTTTTTGTGTGCGGTTAACCGAATGAATAGTGCTATTCAATAACTGCGTGATGTACTTACAGATGTTGTAGACTATTTATATCGTTCGTCGTAATTACGTCATTTCAGCCCGATGTGCCCGGTCTCTAATCATAACTATCCTCATGTTACGCTCGTGGCTATGGATGAAAACATGCCTATAGAAACAAAAGTCAGTAAGACACACTTACACATACAAATATGTTCCAGCATTTATATATATAAGAACGCTGCCTTAGTATTTTTTTCTGCCTTATATTGCGCCTACCAAATCATTTGTACGCTATCTTCGGTAAGCGGTATAATGGCTTAGCTACGAAGAAATCGCACTAGATAAATCGTATGGTTAACTATAACGCTTCCTATTGATAAGTTTTAAATTAGAGACCGATAGCGTCGTTCGCCGGGCTCTACTGATTACACAGACAAAAAAGTAGAGCCGGGGACAATAAGAAAATGTGTAAAGGAAACGTAAAATACAGCAATGAAAGGCAATAAAGCATGAAGCTGTATATTAAAATTATTAGCAAAAACGACCTGTACCTCCTTCTGTCTTTGATGAAATAATTGATGAATTTAAAAGGATTCTATTAATTAATTTGTTTTTAATTAGCCGATATGTCCGACATATTCAAGAGTATTAACCGATATTTCGAAACGGAAATTCAGAGGTCACAAGTTAAACATCGAGCGTCCATTAAATTAATATTAATTTCGCTTTATACAGCAAAAGCGGCAGTTTCATGTCGTATTCAGGCAAATATACTTTGAAAGCGATGTGTAGCTGTCACTTGAAACGTATAATGTCGGTAATTAGCTCTGTTCCTATATAGTGACTAGTTATTGTTGTTGAAAAGCTGGTACGATAAAGCGGTTCTCTGGACAGGTGACGTTGAGCATTTATTTAACGGCAAATTTATAATTCGTACTGGTAAACTGATAAGGTTTTGCGTTTATAAATCTCTTTACATGTTGAATATGTAATATGTCATTTAACAAAAGCCTGTTTCAAAACTAAAACGATCACTGGAGAATTATAATTGCTTAAATACTCAATTTAAAATACGATGCAGGTTTTACAGTTAATAAAATATTTTGTTACGAATTAGTCTTAAATATTTATTTATGTATTTTATTTTTCATCACGAATGTGTGTTAAGTTGCAGAGGCGTTAGCCAAGGCAAATAAAACACATGAGTGATGAAAAATAACTTTAGTACCGAGGTCAGAGATAAGTGGAGATGGTTAACTACATAGCAAAAAGAGTTCTATTTTGATTAAATTTTCTATCTTTATCTTTTATTAAAACATGAATTACTTCATCGACGTCTTTCTTCTTTTGAAGATAACTGAGATGGCGCTAGCCATCTCCGTTTTATAATCTGTTTAACCTCACTATATTATTTGTTTTGCTTAGATGTGACAAAGTTAAGTTTTTTTTGATTTGTTTAAGAACTCTGTTGAGAAATAAGTGAACTTATATACTTTGTGTATTTTGGTAAAACTGCAGTTTACGGCTCCCATTTAAACTGACACATCGGACTTTTATACGCATGCGCATAACTCAATAAAGTAGGGCAGCGTTGCCAAACCGAACATCAATAACAAATTAACAAATATTGGTAAACGAGACAATTTAAGCCGTTTTTACTTTAAGCGGATTTCGCTAAAATTGTTTAAAATATGTGACTATAATGAAAATCTAGCTTTAGGGGAAAGATATATGTATTAAAATAATAAGTACGTCTAGATTAATTACAAAATATATATTTTAAACACTTGTTATATAACAAGTGTTCATTTGAAAAGTCAATCTAGTAGCATGTGATTTACTGAGAACATTTTGAAGTATGTCGTAAATTAAAATTTACTACTTAACCTACGAAGTCCTATATTTTGACAGTTTCATACATACAAATAAATAACAAATAATAGGTATTTATTGAAAACTATAACAAATGTTGAAAATGTTGTCCTTCAAGATCAATACACTTTAAAATCCTCCGTTCAAAATTTCTGATATTCTGCAACATTACTGGATTGTTATTAATTTCCATGCATTTCTGTTCGATTCTCTGTAGCATATCATTCAAATTCAATATAGGTGTTCGAAATATGTTATTTTTTAGATAAGGCCACAAAAAAAAGTCGCAAGGTGTTAAATCGCATGAATGTGCAGGCCAGGCAATTTCAGTATTTCGACTAATTATACGCTCATCAAAAAATTCTCTTAAATAATCCAAAGATTCTGCAGTACCGTGACAAGGTGCTCCGTCTTGTTGGAAATATGCATTTTGAAGTTCATCATCATGCAAATGATTGACAAATGGTTGTGAAATTTCCGTACGGTACCTTTGAGCAGTTAACGTTCCCTGAAAAAATATTGGTCCAATGATTCGCCTTTGGCTTATCGCTGCCCAAACACCAATTTCCTCTGGATGTAGCGATTCTTCATTAATTACATGTGGATTTTCACTACTCCAAATTCTTGTATTTTCTGAATTTAGATATCCCGTTTTATATAACCATGCTTCATCAGTATAGATGACTCTTTGCGAAAGTTCTCCATTATTGTTCATATTTACAAACCAATTACAAAACTGTAGTCTACGTGGGTAATCAATTTCTAACAATTCTTGTACTGCTGTGACACGGTATGGATAAAGTTGCATATCCTTTTTTAATAACTTGTGAGTTGTACCAACAGAAAGGTTTATTTGTTGACTCAAATGTCGAACAGATGTTTGTGGTTCATTTTTCATTATTTCTTCAACACGATTGACAACTTGAGGTGCTCGTTTCTTAACTGCTCCGCTGCCTGATTTTCTTAAGAGACTACCTGTTTCAGAAAAAAGTTTTAAAGTTCTATCCAAAGTATTCTTCAATTATATATAATCTATTACAAAATGTGGAAACTCAACTTGAAATTCTACCATGCAATCTTGAACTGAATAAACCCATAAACCATCAATTTTATTACAACTTCGAAAATAAGCCTGGACTAAAAAAATTTTATGTTCTAAAGTGAAAGCCATTTTAAAACTGAGAAGCAATTTATTTAAACCAGAATCGACGCACGATTATTTTATGCACTAACTGATATTTGTAATTGGCATTATCAAATGTCATTTGGATTTACGTTTACGGAACAACAAACACATACTAATATATTTGCGTCTTATTCTATCAAAATTTCAAACCTAGATTGACTTTTCAAATGAACACTTGTTATATATATATACAAGTGTCCCGTATCGTTATGTTCAAATTTTAGAAGTGTAAAGTAGACTTCATATCAAGTAACAAAAACGCAAAACCTGTATATCCATTTTTATTTGTTTCAAAGTTACAGATCTATGAATGTGATGTCAGATTATGAAAAAAAATGTAACCCCAAAGTCAATAAAAACTAATTTTATTTCAAAAAGTTCAATTAATTATATTTTCGAAATGTCCACCTCCTTGTTGAATGCAGGCTTGTGCCATAAGCCAACAGAAGAAGTACTTATCTGAATTTCATACTTGTTTTGTCGGATTTGCACGGCACCCAGGTAAATACGATCCAACAACTCTTCTCTTGTGTTCGAAACTTGCGCGTAGACTAAATTTTTCATGTACCCCCATTAATAAAAGTCAAGGGGATTAAGATAGGGTGATCTGGATGGCCATGCAACAGGACCACCTCGACCAATCCGTTAATATACCAAAACGTTAATATAAAATTCATGTTAAAATTTAAATGGACATATAGCTTTGGGATTTTCTGATGACCAATTGTACAGGTTTCTCAGATTTGTGACACAACTTCTCGTGAACGTAGATTCATCTGTCCAGAGAACTGTTCTGCAGAAATTAAAATGAAGCCGTGACTGTCTTAATATCCAGATAGAATAAACTAGACGAGCATAGTGGTCTACTTCAAGCAAACCGTGTCCCCTGCGATAGTGATATGGATATAAGCCCTCACGTTTTAAAATTCGCCAAACTGTCGTTCGTGGTACTCCTACTTGTCTAGTGATTCGACGTACAGTGAGAGTTGGATCCCTTGTAACAATAGCTACTGCTTCTTCCTCTAAATCTGCTGGCAAATTTACTCCTCGGTCGAAACGATAATCACGCAGTCCGCATTCCCGAAATTGTCTGTGTACTTCCAGAAACGTTCTGTGACGAGGAATGCGCCTATCAGGAAACCGATGTCGGTATTCAATAACTGCTTGACGTGTACTGCCGTTACAGTAGCCATACACAAAACGCGTGTCCGCATACTCTTGAAATGAAAATCGGTAAGGCATTTTGAATAAAGAAAACGTGTCCACTCACTAATAAGCTGTTATATGAACTGAAACCTAATGTAATCCTTTATTAAAAAATGCAACGTTAACAGTAATCTGAACATTTGTTTATTGTATGATATTTATGGTTCAGCACTTACGAAATAAGTAAGAACCTTCTTTATCATAAATAAATTTCCAGTACTCTTGTAGATCTCCAAGATATTTTTGTATGCACTACGACACGTTTTTATTTATTTTAGGATAACATTTTATTACAGACCTGTTATTGAATCGTATAACTTTTTTAAAATAAAATCAGTTTGTATAGACTGTAGGATTACATTTTTTTTCATGATCTGACAATCACATTCATAGATCTGTATCTTTGAAACAAATAAAAATGGATATACAAGTTTTGCGTTATTGTTACTTGAAATGAAGCCTACTTTACACTCCTAAAATTTGAACATAACGATACGGGACAGCTTGTATATATGTATACATATTTAGATTTTGGCTTCGCAAGCTAAATATCTATTAAAGATACATCATTATAGAAAACAAAAATAATAAAGGAAGATACGTGATTCAATTTGCCCGGCATTTGCGTTGTCCGCGCCTTCTGTCCCATCTTCAAATACAGTTGACCAGTTCAATCTTGCCGAACTAAAATTTTGTATTGAGTTGGCTATCTCGACTTATCTCTGCCGAGGTGAATATTAATTTTTTTCCAAAATCGCAAATTTGGAGAAAATGTGTAAAAGTATTTTTTGATGTTAAGTCATTAATACAAATACTTATAAACAAAGAAAACACGAAAGAGCTTATTTATTTACGTTAATTGTAATATGACAATTCGTATTGCTTGAAATATTTATTGGTTGAAGTTGATTATTTGAACATAAACATAAATCACTTGTCATTGAAGTTGATGGTGTACAACAAAGAGCATGTCATATAAGAGTGCCACATTCCATGTTAAAACTTATACCCTTACGCTAGCGCCTCTGATGTCATGTGGTAGTACTAAATTCATAAACAACCGCGATCGCGGCATTTTTAAATTACTATAATGTTTTTTTTTTGTTCTAAATATGCTCTAAATATTCTGTAAAATGAAATTGAAAAAAAAGCCACGAATGAATAGCTCTTTACTTCATTACTACGCGATCGTCATGGATCAATACAAAAACATAACACTAATATCACTTAAGTGACATCAGACATAACCTATTCTGTAATTAAGCAATCCAACGGCCTGTCAAACTATATCCAATATAGCGGTTGTGGGCAAACAATAGATGTAGGTGTAACGTAAAGTTTATTTATTTTAAAAAACAAATTAATATACTGTGTTTGTTTTAAGTGCTTATCTTAGTTAATATAATATATTATCTAGTGAAAGAGTTTAGAAGTATCTGGGAAAGGTTTAAAAGAACAATGCCTGACTTGTTTAGTAGTTGGTTGTGAAAGTCGATCAAATCGGGACAACGTTAGTATTTATTCAGTGTCAGCTTTCAGAAATACAAGATTTCTAACTCATTTAAATGAATTATCAGAAAAACGTAGAGAGAAATGGTTAGCTGCAATAAAACGAGAGGATATTACAGAGTCGAAACTTAAGAATCAGATTTGACAGTAAACATTTCATCACTAGTAAATTATAAAAATAATTTTCACAACTTTTGTGGAATTTCACAGAGTGCTAAAACTTGCTGAAATAGAAGATGAAAATCATCTTGACTGGTGTCTGTCACAGAACATGGGTCATACTTCATTACTTATAAGAAAGGAATCTTACAAAATGTTTTACAGAAGCTTTCCAAGAGAAAATAACGGTAATTATTGATTGCTTTGAAGTATTTATTGAGAAGCCCGATTTTTATTTAACTCAGCAACAATGTTGGTCGAATTACAAACATCACAGTACAATAATATTTTTAATTGACTCCTACAGGAATTATTAGTTATATAAGTACAGCCCGGGGTGGACGTACTTCAGATAAGCAAATTGTGGAGTTAAGTAATGCTAAGAAATAAGTAATTAAACTTCTAGTTTCAAAAATTCTTTTATTGTAAATACCACTACAATATTGTTTCGCCATACAATGGCTTCATCAGGTGGATGAAATACTGAATATGTACAATACAACTTTGAATATTTATGTGAAAATTATTGGGGAAATGGTTGTGGAAAAATTTGTACAATCTTAAATTTAATAGAGGCGAGTTGTTTAAATCTAGTTGGTCATTCAAAGCTAATCCTAAACTATTGTATCTATTAATTTCTAAGTTTTCTAACAGGTTAAGTTTTTTACTTTTTTATTGAATGTGTAAAATTTTTGAAATCTATATTAAATCTATGATTGATATCTATACAATGACTTGCGAAAGTTGAATCTGTTTTCTTTTCTTTATGGCTTCTCTCGTGTTCTTTCATCCTAATTTTGAATGTCCTCCCCGTTTGTCCTATGTATACCTTATTACAATCTTCGCATGTTAACTTATATACACCAGAGTTTGATTCTTTGTCTATTTTATCTTTGTTGTTTTTAATAATGTTCTGTATAGTATTGTCTGTTTTAAATGATATATGTTCGTTATTAAGTTTTTTAATGAAAGTACCAATTTTTTCCGAAATTTTTCCTAAGTAAGTGATTGAATTATAGGAATTAATTATCTTGTATTTTAATTTTGGATAAACTAAGGAAAGGGTTTTAGATTTTTGTTGGCTATTTAGGATGTTATTGACAATATTTATAGAGTAACCATTGTTTAAAGTTAAGTAATTATAATAATCCTATTATAAACATAATTTTAAATGTTTCAATGATGAATGCTATAATTACTACAGAAAAGATTATTATTGAAGCCTGATTGAGAAAGGATGAAGGTGAAATATATTGACTTATTTATGTATTTAAATTTTGAAAGCATTTATAAGCTATGTTATTAATGTAATGATTATACATCGATAAGCTTAACTTTTTTAATCAAAAATACAGGAAATTGTGTTTCAAATAAAAACTGTACTATGTATATTGCGACAATTATTTGTAGAATAAAAATAACTATTTTAAAAAATTTGTCTGTATTCAACAGTACATAGTTAGCTTACACTATCTTCCATATACAACTAATTATTTTTCTTTGTCACTGAATTTTTTGCATATCCATGCATATTTTTTGCATATCCAGCTTTCAAAACAAAACCTGATTTAAAGTACCACATGAGCAAAAATGATTTAGATAAGGGATGGCCATGGTTGGGAGGATCTTTGATAAGTTCAGTTTGTTGTTGCCAATTTAAATGTCAGTTCTGATTTGAAGTAGCCGCACATGTAATTATATTGGTTATGTTAGCTAAAAAAACTGACATTTAAATCATGTCGAATAAAACTTCAAATCAAAACTGACATTTAATTCATGTCAAATAAAAATTCAAATCGAAACTGACATCCAACCAACATGTAGAACCAACAACAGGCTGAACCTATCAAAGACAGTAATCCTTCCAAACATGGCCGTCACTTATCTAAATAATTTTTGCTCATATGGTACTTATAAGCACTAAGGCTTTTGAAAGCTTTCATTTGTTCCTTTGTATAATAACTGTGTTAATACCAGGTAACTTATAATATCCATGCTTGATACTGATGGAATACCATCAGCAGCATAATTTAAGTTATCTAATTTAAAACTGAATGGATCCAAATTGTCTATTAATTCGAGTTTGATTTGATACCTGTTAAAAATGCGATATGTTAAATAACAATTGATAATGTAACGAGTTCAACGTAACCTTTCTCCAACGTCTGGATTTTCACATAATTTCTTTAAATAATCACTTTTCATTTAAAAAAAAACTACTTAATACCGCGATATCATAAAGTTTCTGGGTCCAAGATGGCATTGAAATAGAAAATATATGTCTGAACTTTATCCATATTATCATACTGGTAACTTAACCTTAATTTTTGAAAATTATTTTGATAGTGTCATCGTGACATCAATAAATGTGTCATTTGATTTAATAAAGATACAATAAAACAACAAGCTCAGCTTGTATTCAAAATTTTATTAATAAAAAAAGGCAAAATTAAAGCAAATGTTGAAATTGTTGTCCGTTATTTTCAATTCCCAATGTGACACGCCTTTTCATGCTGTTAAAGGTATTTTGCAGCATTGCGGGCGTTATTAATGCACATTCGTCAATAATTCCTTGTTGCATATCTTGCAAATTAGCAACAGGAGTTTTAAATATTCTATTCTTTAGGTGAGGAAACACGAAAAAGTCCATAATTGTCAAACAAGGTGATCGTGGTGGAAACTCAACTTCCGTATGTAAACTTATGATCCGATCGTCAAAAACTCACGAAGAAAAGCAATATTTTCTCGTGTTGTGTGTGCCGTTGCACCATCTTGTTGAAAGTATCCATATTGCAATTCATCATCATGCAACTGTTCAATAAATTCATTTAGAATGTTTCTATACCTCTCAGCATTAATTGTGAAATTAAAAAAAATAGGGCCAACAACTCTGCGGCGAGAATCTGCTAGCCAAACACCAAGTTTCGCATTATGGAGAAACGATTCAATAAAAATATGAGGATTTTCACTACTCCACATTCGAGTATTTTGGGAATTGACATACCCCGAAAGATGAAATCATGCTTCATCAGGGAAAAATGACAAATTTAGCAGGTCATCATCTTCTATTAAGTTATTTGAAAACCACTGGCAGTACGCGCGACGTCTAGGGTAGTCTACCGGCAAAATAGCCTGATGTGATTGCATCTTATACGGATGCATGTGTAAGTTTTTCTTTACAATTTTCTGACATGTTCTATAAGAAAGTCCAATCTCTTGAGAAAGGCGTTTCAAAGGTTTTGTGGGTTCATTTACCATACGTTGACGAACATCATTTATAACTTGTTCCGAACGAACAGTTGGTCTACCAGTACGTGATTTATGACCCACAGAACCAGTCTCACGAAACACACCAACACAATTGGAAAGGCAATTATAAAAATCTTTGGGAATTACAGCTAACTCTGGAAAGTGCTCCCTAAAATCATCCAAACATGCACGTTGACTGTACACCCAAATTCCATCAATTCGCACTCCACTCCGAAAATAGGCTTCAATCATGTACGCTTTTTGCACTATATTGTAAACCATATTTGAATTTACTCGAATGTGCTATGTTTCAAACTCGACGTTCAAACTTGCTTTCACCAATTCAAACACATTAATGGATGACAGATAATGTCACTGTCAAAATAATTTACAAAACAGAGTTATAGTTTCTAACTTAAGTTCAGACATACAATTTATATTACAAAGCCATCTTCGTCCTAGAAACTTTATGATATCACGGTAGTTATTTACGATACAAGTGTTAAAAGTGCGATTTTATTTCACGAGTAAAAGTTTGCGACACGAGCGTTAGCGAGTGTCGCAATTTACGAGTGAAATAAAATAGCATTTTTAACATGTGTATCGTACAATATTTTTTCTACAAACACAATTTTTATTATAAAATATAATGAAAATCCACTGACCAAATTTGACAGCTCATGAATACGTTTTGACACAACTGGACGCAACCGTAAAAATAACGTCAAATTAATTTGTCACAATTCATACAAAAGATGAGTTCGTGTTTAAGTTCGTGTAAAGAAAATGAAGTAATAGCGAGAATAATAATTCTGAAAGTACTGCAACACAGGTAATAAATATCTCGAATTACACAAACTGTACATTTAATATTAATTATCCAAGAAATATGTAATTTTCATTTAGTAATAAAAATCACTTTAATATATGTTGTCATTTTTGACAAACTGTCATGTCAATTTACTTTTAACACTAGTGTTAAAAGTACTACTTTTAACACGCTACGCTGTAATATCGCATTTTTAATTAAAGTTAGCCGTGTCAAAATGTTAACTTTTAACTGTGTTTGTAGAAAAAAGAATTTATATAAATGTATAGGGTTTCATTCGAAGATTTATGTTTTGTATACAATTTCCATTTAAACCACGTGACCCAATATGGCGGGTGTGGGCAAACAAATCATTTTGGTCATGTGGTTTGGATTCCCTAATTGTCCGTTAATCGACAACAATATGGAGGAGAAGCGACGTTTAAAAAATCGGAACTTACAGTGAACGAAGTATATGCAATATCAAATTAGTAATGATAGGAGCCAACTATCATTTATTATCAATACTTACTTGACCCTAATACCCACTCTCATGCACGTTAAACTAGATGTTGTGGGTTACCTTGAACACCCTTACATACAGATAAAGTTTCTGGAATGTTTTACGAATACCAGATGCAGCCGATTTTTCTTTTTCGAATGTCGAACTCTGAAATCCGAGGGAACGCACATATTTCACATCGAATCCTATAATCTTCATCAAGTGTGTAAGGGAAACATATTGTGTTTGACATGTAAAGTATTAAAGCTCCTTTATCGGACAATTTATCTTTCTTAAGATCGACTCACGTGAAAAATTCACTGCTACATTAATTTTTTCTCTTTGATGCCTCACGTTCCACACTCGCCGTAGTTGATCGATCGCCAGAATCTTGTCCCTTCTTTAATTATTGCTGGACGTCAAGGTTTTTTTATCGCAATATTAAAGTGTTTAACACTAGAACGTAGCGGAATATAAATGTATTCTGTTGTTAGGCTTAATAGTCGATTAAGTTTGCATCCATGTATTTACTAATAAAATAATATCAACCCTAAACCACAATAATATATCGGATGCGACGCATTTGTGTCGGTGCAGTTTGCCGTGAAAACTAACAAAGATAGGAAGGTGAGATTTTCTGTACGTATACGATGTGTCCGAGATAAAGAGAGCCACTATGGGGATCTCGGAAACCTTAAGAGATACAGATTTGGTTAAATGGGAGAAAAGTTGCGTTATCAAAGGTCTAAGAAATTAGCGTTTAGATTTTCCTGAAAAATTTTTTAGTTTTTGAGAAATTTTGAAAAAATTGAATTTTTCGATTTTACAAACTATTTTTTCCTGGCGTTAATATTTGACCTAGAACAAAACCAATGACACTTTTCCACAGCAACTTTTAATTCTGTTTAAGGTGGCGTTGTTAGTTTCTTAATCCAACGTTTCGTCTTATAAACTTAATTTGTTTAAATACGGTGATGTGTTTATATTAGATTCTGAAAACCATTTTTATTGCGAATTCAATGACCTATCATACTTTATCATTTAATTGCGGTTTCGTTATCTTTTCGATTTTTTTGCGTTTTCCAAACTTTGCTGCTTGGTAACTGACGAGAACAAATAACATGGTAAAACCGCGACACCGTAAGTGGATAACAGAAGATTTTACCTTCTGTTATTTGTTCGAGTCGTGTTATCTTTAAGCAACAAAGTTTGAGTTATGTCAAAACGAAAGTTTGTTCCGGAAATAAACACAAGCTCGAGTTGTATTTGGTAAGACAATATAATGAATCATTTAATTAAAATAAATAAACAAAAATAAACAAAAGTAATTTTAATAATATATAATATTATTAAAAATGGGGTGTGAGGAACACAATACAAGTTCATATGTATTTTTGAATGTATCTTCTCCAAAGACGTAGATACGTATTTCACATTTCTACATGATTATCAATACGACCCTGTTGGAGAAGAGACACATTCAACAAAACATAACTACCTTGCTATCTCGCAGATATTATTAAGACAGAGCATGAAGGAATATTCAGCGCTGTCTATATAATAATCGCAGAACTAGCCGGGTGTCCTTTATAGTCGGTAACCACCGTAACTATAAAAAACTGTATTATCGTGTCTTCACTACTTGTCGGCGTAAACCGAATACGTATATAACAACATAATTTGAAACATATTTGAGTAGGTAAAACCTACCAATTTTGTATAATACAAAAGTATTTTTAATAATATACAATATTATTAAAAATGGGGTGTGAAGAACACAATACAAGTTCATATGTATTTTTGAATGAATTTTTCAAAAATACATATGAACTTGTATTGTGTTCTTCACACCCCATTTTTAATACTACTATATATTATTAAAAATACTTTTGTATTATACAAAATTGGTAGGTTTTACCTACTCAAGTATGTTTTAAATTATGTTGTTATAAAAATATATTTACTTAAACGTCAAAACACAATAATTCTTTGAATACATAGGTAAATAATAGCTTAATTGATACTAAAACTACAGTTATAAAATGTACTGTTATTATCAATTATTTTATTCGTGCCGACTGAATACTATTTAGGTTATTATTAGACTGCGGAACAGACGCTATCCTCTAATGAGTCAAGCAGGCGCAGAGACAGAGTCGGTTTCGCTTAATAATAAGATTGATGCAATATTCGCTCGTAGCCCTGATTTTAATGTCCTGAAAGGCTTTTGTAGTAATGTTCATAATATGGAAATCGGTAGATATATTAAATTTAAAGATTATTATTTCTATGCGCCACTCACCAGCTCTGATGTTGAGCGAAGTTTTTCTATATTTAAAGACATACTGTCCAATAAAAGAACGCACTTTACAGAACAAAGTTTAGAATATATTGTAATAATTAGTGTGAATAAAAAATGTTTACTGTAGTGTGACAAAGCATTCACTTTAATTATAGGTGATATAATTAATTTCAAGTTTATACTTTTTCAATATTTTGAAATTTTTTACTGTATAAAGTAAATGCACTTAGAAATTTTTTTACAAAAATTCTAATATATCCAAAACAAGTTGTCGGAAGTGCACATAACCATATCTCAATGGAAGGGTAACTTAGATAGCTATCGAAATAATTTCTAAAAAATATAAAAATCCATTTAAACTGAAAAATCTGAAGGTGGTCGTGGGAATTTGTAACACCCTGTATTTTCGCAAATAATATTAGTGTCCGCTGTGATATACTATGCGATGCGTCCGAGATAAAGAGGGCCACTATGGGGATCTCGGAAACCTTAAGAGATACAGATTTGGTTAAATGGGAGAAAAGTTGCGTAATCAAAGGTCTAAGAAATTGGTGTTTAGATTTTCCTGAAAATTTTTTTAGTTTTTGAGAAATTTCGAAAAAATAGAATTTTTCGATTTTAAAAACTATTTTTTTCCTGGCGTTAATATTTGACCTATAGCAAATCCAATGACACTTCTCTACAGCAACTTTTAATGCTGTTTAAGGTGGCGTTGTTAGTTTTTTAATCCAACGTTTCGTCTTTGCGGAAACATCATCAACTTATTTTTTTTTAATACAGCCCTGATGTATTCATATTAGATTCTGAAAACCCTATTTATTGAGAATTCAACGACTTATCATAATTTATCATTTAGTTGCGGTTTCATCATTTTTTCGACCCTAATCAAGAAAATTCCTAGTAAGGACCTGTACCAATATTTTAAATTTTTTAAGAATAAATGATTTGTTATGTTTATTAATTTTAATTAAATGATTCATTATATTATCTTACCAAATACCACTCGAGCTTGTGTTGATTTCCGAAACAAACTTTCGTTTTGACATAACTCAAACTTTGTTGCTTAAAGGTAACACGACTCGAACAAATAACAGAAGCAGTGTCGCGGCTTTACCATGTTATTTCTTCTCGTCAGTTAACAGTTTATTTCGTTTACATATTTAATAGAAATCCAATGGCTACATTTAAAAAAAAACAAAGAACAAATCAAATTAAATTAATAGAAAAAATTAGAGCATATGTTCGAAAAGATTTCCATTATTTTCCAGGCACAGATAGCACCTTCTCACCGTCGATTCTAACACCCTAATAAGCATTTGTGGAGTAATATCGCCATATGCTTCCATAACTAACCCCCTCAGTTCTTCATCTGTTGCAAAATTTTGCTGATAAACATGATTCTTAACGAATCCCCATTCGAAGAAATCAAGCGGAGATATATCGGGTGAACGCGCTGGCCAGGGTGTTTCCGAATGCGTGACAATGATTTTCTCTGAAAATCTTATTGAAAGATATTCCCGAACGGCTCTGGAATTATGTGCAGGTGCACCATCTTGCTGTATCCAAGAGTTATGAATCATTGTTAGGGGCATGCTATCGAGAGCATCCTCTAAATCGTTTTGCAGCAAATGTAGGTAACGCTCTGATGTTAAGGTATGGTGGTAAATAAACGGTCCTACAATTGTTGTACCGAAAATTTCAGCCCACATATTAAAACCAAAACGGTGTTGATGTCTTGACGTTTTGTTTAAACGTGGATTGGTTCCAGACCAATAATTGACATTTCGTCTATTGAAAATGTCATTATTCGTAATCATACTCTCATCAGACCATATTATTTGATAAGGAAAATTCATTATACAAATAAATATATGGTTCATAATTTTAGAATGATATAGTCAACGATATTCCACTTTTGTGGGAAAAACAGGGTTGAACTATAATACCTGCAAAACCGCAAAACATAAATATTCTCGAGTACGTAAACACAGCGCAGTTCCTCTTCACTTACCGATGAATGTAGTTATTATTTATATTTCTCACTATTACCAGTAACTGAAGATGAGTTGATCAAAGTAATATTTATATTTCCTCAAAAGCACGCAACTAGCGAGGATAGATTTCCAAAAAATGAACATTAAAGGAGTCAGATTGGATCCTTGAAGGACACCGGTAGTTGAAATGGAGTCAGTGAAAATAAATCCACGATATGTTATATAGAATTTCCATTAACTAAAGTAAGATTTCAAAAGATTCATTGAAGTTGGAGCAAAACTAAACAAGCTTAGTTTGCACAAGAGAATCCTATGATCAATTAGGTCAAAAGCCTTGAATAGGTCAGCGTAAATAACGTCAACCTGCTCACGTCTTTCTAAAACTTCGCAAAATATACTGAATATTGTAGCCAAGTTGGTAATTATAGATCTACCAGTAATAACCTCTAATCTACCATGCTGATTTGATGAAATAAGCGAAGCTTGCAATAACTTTTTTTGGTAATTTTAAGGATACTGGAAAAGAGATAAATAAAGATAAAATTTCTTTTAAAATTATGGTTAAGTAAAAATTTTAAAATGGTGTAAAACTCAGATATAAAAATATTGTTATTAAAGAACGGGATCTCTAAGTTTATTTTCGGTCCGAAAACTCAATTAAAGCTCTCCTAGGTAATACTAAGATACACTGGATATCAATCAGAAATTAATTGCTGCAATTGTAATTTTAAATATATTGGTGAAACAATAAGCCGTTACAAAGAACATACGTATATCGCATATTAAATTCAATAGACCGGAAAAATCGAGTGTTGCCCATAATGCGTTAGAAACCGATCATAACATTACGGTAGATTATTTAAAACTTATTAAAAATATAAGGGATCCGAGGGAGCTGGATATATGCGAAAGTATTCATATTATTAAAAACAAAAATAAAACATACAACGTCGACAAAGGTTCAGTTCCAGTTACATAGCTGTTGGAATTCTCAAAAATGACGCACACATATGTGACCTAATTTTATTTTCTTAAGACTTAGTGTATACGTGGACGCAGTGGCGGCTCTTTAATGAGAGCAAGTGAGCAATTGCACCCCCTGGAATTATGAAACAAAACAAACCAAGCGGCGACTAACTGTGAAAGTATTTATTTATTATGTATACTATGTATTCATAGTTATTGACGAGGAACGTGGCACGCTAACAACGTACATGCACCGATCGTCTTCACAGATATAATGAGCAAAGCCTAACTGTTGCTACTTTAAGCCATTAACATTACATTGAAGGTGGAGAGAACTGTATTTTGCCCTACTTCAATGTCGTATAATACATAGCGTATGAGCAAGTGGTCCAGTCTGCTCACGGCCGTTGTAAAATGAATTCCGTGTCTGCTTTAGAGAAAGACGGGTTTTCGCAGTTAAAAATCTTAAACGACCGATGCCTCAATTATGTTTAGAAAATAAACAATCTGTTAAAGGTAAAGACGTTATAAGAAAATTCAAAATGGATATTTATCAGAAAAATGACTGGATTTGTGGGTGTGAAATTAAAAATACTTTGTTTTGTTTTCCGTGTCTTTTGTTTGGTGGTGAACCGTCTTGGTCAAAGAACGGAATAAGAGACTTAATTCATCTTAGTGCTAAAATTATTAAACATGAAAATTCCGAAGGGCATTTGAAAAATATATTTAGTCTAAGAATGTTAGGAAAAAATAACATTCAGAATGTTTTAGATTCATCATATAGAAAAGCAATTCAACAACACAATGAAAAGGTAACAAAAAATAGGCATGTGTTAAATTTAATAATAAATAAATTGCATTAGATTTTGTGGCGCGTTTGAACTGGCACTTCGGGGTCATGATGAACAGCAAACGTCGAATAACAAGGGCATTTTTCGGGAATTGATAAATTTTACGGCAGAATTGGATAAATCACTCAGAGATCACATCGAAGCAGCACCGGTTTTTAAGGGATTATCAAAAACGATACAGAATGAGCTGCTTGATGCAATGTTGAACGTGTATCATGAACAAGTTGCCAGTGAAATTAAAGCAACCGACTTCATATCTGTGATAGCTGATGAAACCACAGATGTGTCCAATCAGTTTTCCAATCAGGTGGTTGTTTTAAGATATATTGTGAACGCGAGACCGGTCGAAAGATTTTGGAAATTTCTTCTGCCTAGTGGACATGATGCTAATTCTTTATCTGCCTCCATCCTTAACGAAATTAGTTTGCTTGTTGATGACGCAGAAAAACTGATTGCACAGAGCTATGATGGGGCAGCAGTCATGAGTGGTGCTATTAACGGCGTGCAAAGACATGTCCAAGACCAGTATCCAAGGGCTAATTTTGTACATTGTTATGCACATCAGACAAATCTAATTATGTCACATGCTACATCGAGCAGTAGTAATTGCAGATTTTTTTTTGCCAATCTGACGGGATTATGTACATTTTTCTCCACTTCACCACAACGAGCTGCAAGATTGGAAGAATTCCTTCAGAGAAAAAGCTTACCTCGTTCTTCAAAAATAAGATGGAACTTCAATTCTAGGACAGTGAATACAATATATGAGCACCGAGAAGAAATAATTGAAGCTCTAGAACAAATCGAGGGAGAAGCTAGTTTACAAACTACCATTCATCAAGCTGGTGCCAATTTGCGAATTTTAGAGGAGGAAAATTTTATCTATTGGTTAACTTTCTTTCATAAAATTATGCCACATGTGGACATATTGTTTAATCAATTATAAACGCCTTGTAAAGTGATTTGCGATTCTTTGTGTAAGCTTTACTGTGCCCCATATTCAACACTGTGATTATTAATTTTACTTACAGTTAACGACAACTTAATTGTCGAAATACGTATTTAGGATACGAATATTAATTGTGGTAAGGGACTATATGCCGTTTTTAAGATACAAAAAAAAGAAGAAACATATTTGCAGTTGTAATGGATTCGCCACTTTTGGTCCGCTCTGTATATGCAATTGCTTTGTTTGCTTTAACAGCATAACTTTCGTCTGTACAGGCATTGATCCAGTAATCTAAGCACGAAAGCGTAGTTATCAAATATACACCCGCTATAATACTAACGGATAATTGTCACAACCATCCCTCAAAAGTTGTGTATGTACAACATTTACATCAGGATGCGTCGGTTAACATTTGGAAGAACGGACACATACATATTAGATGTATGTACGTGTATCTACTGGTAAGCGAATGTTGGGTAAGCACACAATTGGCCGTCGCTATTAACCGATTTGTTGCCAATGTTGTCGACGGTGCACTAATTGAGAATTAAATTTGAATGTCCAGTCATCGTGAACACATAATTCCCAGGATTATTATTAGTGAATTTGCACATTAAATCGTTTGAATTCATTGATTAAATATAACTTGAAACGGAAGGGGCTTCCAGACTATATGATACATCCTGTAATGTCCGTAGAATTGACTCTAATAACCAAATTAACGGAAATATTAAATAATTATAACTATGATATACTTTAAATTTATCTATTACACTAACACGACTAAAGAGATAAAGCGCTTTGTTAGCAACTGAGCAACTTAGCAAAAAAATTCTTGTAAATAAAAACAAAGTTATTCAAAGACATATAAAAGCTTAAAACGGAAGATTGAGAATTTTCAAATGTTGTAAGGTCACTTATGAATTAACTTTTTTATAGTAATTGTATGGAAATTATTATCAATTTAAAAATGTAATCTTTAATTATATTCACACCTGAAAACATATTCGGTTATCATTGCCATTATATCGAGTGTTCAGAAAAATTCGACGTCGAAGTAATAAATAAAAATTTTAAGTCATTTCTTTTATAGTGTACGTTAACACAATTTTGTAGATTATCGTACACTCAAATATCAGTTTATGTCAAGATATATTCCATTAAAATGTTGTATCATATTACAGTGTACTCTCTCCTTACGGACACCTCTCTTAAGCGGACCACCTTACAGTACCAAAAGATTACTTAGGGATTTTTAAAATTTTTCTCTCTTGAGCGGACAACCCTCCCATAACCGGACGCGGACACTTTTTTCCCACACCAAAGTGATTTTAGAGTGATTTTAGATCCCCATAACCAGACAGCTTACAACACTGTAACACTGTTTTTCCGTTTACTCTTCTTCATATTCGTACAGATGTTGCTTATTGAATAATACGTTTATGTACAAAGGGGAATTCCCTAAATACTCACAGCTTGTTGTTTTGAATGTAGTACGTAAATACATAGTACATTTATAGATTCTTATTGTATACATACTTGAATCGCTATGCCTAAAGCAGTGTTGACTATTAAAGACAAAGTTAATGTCATTGAAATTCAAAAAAATGAGAAACTTAGTGTACGCGAGTTAGCAAAGAAATGTAAGATCAGTAAAACTCAAGCTGCTTGTATCATCAAAAACAGAGACCAAATTTTAAGATTGTGGGACACTGATGTCAATCCGGATAGAAAAAGGAGTATGCTGAACGTTAAAGGCGTTAACATTGATAAATTGTGCTACGAATGGTTTGTGAAGGCTCGAAATAAATGTATTCCTCTCTAGGGCACACTTATCAGGAGCAAGGCTAAAGAAATTGCAGATAAATTGAATTACGCAGATTTTAGTGCATCATCTGCAGCTGGAAAGGTTCAAGAAACGGCATAACATAACCTTCCGTGCCATTTCTGGAGAAGCCGCTAGTGTAAAACAAGATGATGTCAAAAGTTTTACTGAAAAAGTGCCATCTTTGATTCAAGGATATGATTCACGAGATATTTATAATGCGGATGAGACTGGATTGTTTTTTCGGGCATTACCCGATAAAACATTTGCATTAAAAGGTGAAAAATGCACTGGTGGAAAAATGGCTAAGGATAAGCTAACGATTTTGCACTGCGTCAATATGACTGGAGAAAAGGAACCCCTTTTTGTTATTGGGAAAGCTGCAAAACCTCGGGCGTTTCGCAATATTAATTTGAACAATTTACCAGTTACGTGGCGATCAAACAAAAAGGCTTGGATGACGTCTGATTTGATGACTGATTTTCAAGCGCAGTTCGATAGAAAAATGCAACTTCAAGAACGGAACGTCCTGCTATTTTTAGACAATGCGGCCTCTCATCCTCGCGATCTTAAATTGAAAAATGTTAAAGTTATTTTTCTTCCAGCAAACACAACAGCATTTTGTCAGCCCCTAGATCAAGGCGTTATAAAAAAACTTTAAGTTTTTGTACAAATCGTTATTTTTTAAAAATATTTTGCTGCAGATGGAAGACGCAAATTCTGCTTTGGATTTATCAAAATCAAAAAATTTGTTAGATGTCGTTTATTTCATACACAAAGCGTGGGAGCAAGTGGGTCCCCAGACAATAAAACATTGTTTCAGGAAAGCTGGTTTTGAGAAAACAGATATCCTAAATGACGATAGCGGTTGGACCGCAGAAGATGAGCTTCCACTATCAGCACTTGCTCAGTTCTCCAATATTATTAATTAAGTTCAGAGCCAAATCCAAATTGACGTCGAAGACTATATTAATTTAGATAATGAAGTCTTCATTAATGATGAAGATGTGGAAAACATTAATACTGAAATGTTAATTGCTTCCCAGGAAACGCTCGCCAACTCGTCTGAAGATGAGCTAGGAAGTCAAATTGAAGACAAGTTAACTTATTATAAAGAGGCTTATTTAGCTATAAGAAAACTAAAGGCTTTTTCTTTGTATCACAGCGACCTTAAAGGTGTTCAATTGCTTACTGATCTTCAAATACATCTCCAAGATAATGAAATTAAAGGAAAAACGCGCCAAGCTAAAATTTCTGACTTTTTTAAATCTATTTGAATACCTTGCATAACAAATTTTGTTTTTTTTTTACTTCTCGCAAAAATGTTAATGAAAATTCTGTTTACCTTATCTAATATTTATATGTTCTTGTTTTGGAAATAAAATTGTTTAAAGATAAATATATTACAAATTATTATTTACTCTTTTTGTACTTTTCTCATAAGCGGACACTTCTCATAAGCGGACAAATCTTTCAGTCCCATGGCTGTCCCCTTAAGAGAGAGTACACTGTACTTAACAGAAATGAGTCAAGTAACGATCTTAGCGAGTAAGAATAATTAATTTTCAAACTTAAAATTAAGCCTTTTCATATTTTTGAGAATTCTTGCTAAACAATAACACAATACCTCTTCATGAAATACCATTTTGCCCATTTTGAAAATACGATTCAAGAAGGAATGCTTTGCGTACATTATTAAATAACGTGCCTTCACATTATAATAGAGTGTTTTTAAGTAATTAAGTAATCATAGATTGGTACACATGCGAAACTTTAGAAAATAACGATTTTTAGGATACTGATCGGTAAAGAATTAAGAAAAGGAAGTTAATTGGAGACTTATTTCATTAATTTGAGTGCGCTGTTGCTGATAAAGATGTCGATGATATCCTGCTCCTGGAAGAACCAATGTTTTTGGTGATGTCCAGTTGACGAAGGATCGATGATCTTATAGCCGCTTGACTTGTCGCTGGCAATGCGGCTCGTAGGACCCAATGTTTGTGCCTCCTGGTTTGAAGGACCATTATATATAGCTCAAAGTATCGAATGCTGCGTTGTATATGTAACAAGTGTTCATTTGAAAAGTCAATCTAGTAGCATGTGATTTACTGAGAACATTTTGAACTATGTCGTAAATTAAAATTTACTACTTAGCCTACGAAGTCGTATATTTTGACAGTTTCATACATACAAATAAATAACAAATAATAGGTATTTATTACCACTTCGAAAATAAGCCTGGACTAAAAAAATTTTATGTTCTAAAGTGAAAGCCATTTTAAAACTGAGAAGCAATTTATTTAAACCAGAATCGACGCACGATTATTTTATGCACTAACTGATATTTGTGATTGATATTATCAAATGTCATTTGGATTTACATTTACGGAACAACAAACACATACAAATAACGAGCCATCGAAAAAATTCATAATTGGAGTAGACTGTGAAATTGGGTTGGTACTTTAGCCACTTCCACATAATGACACATTACTTGATGCTTGACAGTTTCATTTGGTTTCATTGTAGAAAAAGGTTATGGGATTGAAATTATACTACAACAAAATAGAAAACAAATAATTTATTTAATATCGAAATCATAATCAAAATTTACATATAGCTACAGAAGTTGTTGAAAATGTTGTCCATTTACATCTAAACACAAACCAACTCTAACTTTTTAACTTTGAAAAATTTGACACAAACTTATAGTTTCAATGTCAAATAATAAATGTCATTATGTGGAAGTGGCTAAAGTACCAACCCAATTTCACAGTCTACTCTAATTATGAATTTTTTCGATGGCTCGTTATATTTGCGTCTTATACTATCAAAATTTCAAAGTAACCTAGATTGACTTTTCAAATGAACACACGATATATGTTTTGTAACGAGCCATCGAAAAAATTCATAATTGGAATAGACTATGAAATTGGGTTGGTACTTTAGCCACTTCCATATAATGACGTTTATTATTTGACATTGAAACTATAAGTTTGTGTCAAATTTTTCAAAACTCTTGTTAAGAAAATTAAATTTATTTAAAAAATGGTATTCAACATAGAACAAAAACCAAAAATTATCGAATGTTACTTCCTATAGGTGTGAAAGTAAATGGCGAGTGGCAGTATTCAATTACGGAATTCATGGCTGATTTTAGTGAAGAACATCCTGAATTAGTGTTTGACTACAATGATTTGTACAATGTTTTGACAAATTGTGTAAAGTTATTCAGAGAGACTGGTAGCGTCGGTCGAAAAACTGGAAGTGGACGGTCATCTAAACGTACAGCTGATAATATTGAAGCCCTTCAGCATATTATTGATGAAAATCCAAAAACATCCATTTCAGTAGTAACCCAACAAACAAATTTATCTTATGGTACGTGCCAATTCATTCTTAAAAAGTCTTACATTGTCATCCATACAAGCTGCAATGTTTTCATGAACTTTATCCAGTGGATTATTTAAGACGAGTGGAATTTTGTCAATGGTTTCAAAATAATCTACACAATCAGGATATCCTTAACACAGTTTTTTTCAAGGTTGAGGCCTGGTTTTGTCTTTCTGGATATGCTAATTCACAGAGTATGAGGTGTTGGTCCTCAGAAAATCCTCATTTTTTTGGTGAAAAAACATTGCATCCCCAAAAAGTTGGTGTTTGGGTTGGAATATGCCGAAGAAGATTGGTGGGTCCCATTTTCTTCAAGGTACACTTACAGCTGCACGATATCGCAATAAGATACTCGGCTCATTCATAAATCAACTAAATGATGAGGAATTACAAAATGGGTATTTCCAACAAGATGGTGCAACAGCACATCCGACCAGAGAAACACTTCAATATCTCAGAGAATTTTTTGATAACAGAATAATAAGCAGGAATACTGAAATCCCATATCCAACTAGGTCTTGCGATTTAAGCATATGTGATTTTTTCGTATAGCCATACATCAAAAATTCGATTTATTCAACGCCAATTTATAATCTGGAACAACTGAGAATTCGCATAACAGAAAAGTGTGAAAAGATCAACAACTCACCGCAAATGCTGCATAAAGTTTTTGCTGGATTGCGGAGAAGAGTTGGTTTGTGTTTAGATGTAAATGGACAACATTTTCAATAACTTCTGTAGCTATATGTAAATTTTGATTATGATTTCGATATTAAATAAATTATTTGTTTTCTTTTTTGTTGTAGTATCATTTCAATGCCATAACCTTTTTTTACAATGAAACCAAATAAAACTGCCAAGCATCAAGTAATGTGTCATTATGTGGAAGTGGCTAAAGTACCAACCCAATTTCGCAGTCAACTCCAATTATGAATTTTTTCGATGGCTCGTTATTTGACCCACCACAGAAAACACTTAAACCTAATTTCATAAGATAATTCTCACAATGTAGCACTTAATGTAAACTTAAACTTAATTCTTTACTGTTTTATTGTTGTATGATCGCTGTAGAATGTATATTGTGTTCTATTCTGTAAGAATGATTATGTTCTATCTCACTGTGTGTCCATGTATATACAGATATAAATTTGTTTTTATACAGATTTGTATTATTTTGTATCAAAGCTTGATGTGAATTGTCGCATCGACATGCAATTTGTTTTTGCTATACTACGCCACCTGGCGACGAGTTAATGGACTCACAGTAATATGCGTATTTTTTCTTTGCCTGTACTAGCTTAGCTATTTGAGAAGAAACACTTTGCACCGGCGTGGTCGGTTTTGTCCGTCAAATGGCATGAGGTTATCTGATGTCATTGGATAGGACAAAATTTGCTACATGACCGCGAAGTGTACCTACAGTCGTTTGTCTTCGTAAACCCATCATTGACAAAGTGGTTACACAGAAACGCATGCGTCTGGTGGTTGAAGCAAACGCTGGTAAATACGTACTGTGTGTCCATGTATATACAGATACAAATTTGTTTTTATACAGATTTGTATTATTTTGTATGTTCTATCTGTGACTGTTGTGTTACAAGTATATATAAAATATATCACTACCCCTTCCTTAACATAACCAATATGTGTGTATGTGTTTTACGTCATTGTTTTATAATTTACCTACACTATTACTTCTTAGAAATTGTATCTATTGTACATGCAAACAATACCAAATTGTAAATATGCTTTTTACACTTTACGACGCTATTTTATTCGAATTTTTCATAGAAAAAAATTCGCCCTTAAGTAGGAATCGAACCCACGGCCTCTGGCTTGCCGGACCATTGCTCTACCACTGAGCTGTTAAAGGCGTGAATTCGAAACTTTTATTGGGATGCCTTGAGTTACATCAAAGGAAACAGATGAATATATCTTGCCCGTAGTACGGCAGTTGACAAATTTATTGCATTTTCGCGAAGTAATGTAATTGTAAATATTCTTTCTACACTTTACGACGCTATTTTATTCGAATTTTTTAATATCCAATGTTTCAATACCCAATGTTTCCGATAATCTTAAAGATCTTACTGATAAATAAATATGGGGTGTTTTTCTAAGAGCTTGAGAACTTAAAATGATAATACAAGACAGAAAATTGTTGGAATGAAATTTCTTTTATTATAATCTGGTAGATAATTTCATAGCATTTATTTTTTAAATATGATTTCCGACATATGTCCGCCGCGGCTGCGAATTACATGGTCCATTCGATCAGTCCAATTTTTGACTACTTTTTCCAATAAATCTGGCCGTATGGCGTCAATGGTGGCTTTAATATTGGCTTCCAATGCTTCAAGAGTTGCTGGTTTGTCGGCATAAACCAATGACTTAACATAGCCCTATAAAAAGTAATCCAGAGGCGTTAAATCGCACGAACGAGGGGGCTAGTGAACAGGATCACTTCTGGAAAGAAAGTTGTCACCAAATTGATTTTGCAATAAATCGATTGTTAAGCGCGCTGTATGGCAAGTTGCGCCATCTTGTTGGAACCAAATGTCGTTGATGTTTAGCTTATTAATTTTTGGAAACAAAAATTCAGTCAGCTTGGCTCGATAGCGCTCGCCATTCACCGTAACAGCAGCTCCTTACTCATTTCGAAAGAAATAAGGACCGATGATGCCGCCAGCGTGTAAACCGCACCAAACAGTCAATTTTAATGGATGTAATGGCGATTCATTAACGACACAATTCTTTGATAAAAATGCCCATCTTCGGCCAGTTTCAAATGAGCCCAATCAGCAAAAATGCGACGCAAACGATGGTCGTTTGGCTTCAATTCTTGCACAAGCTGTATTTTATAGGCACGTAAGCCAAGATCCTTAAGTAAAATTTTCCACGTAATCGAAGGACAAAAACCAACAAGTTGAGAACGATGAAGAATCGACATTTCGGCGTCTTCTTCAATACTTCGCGCTACGGCAGCAATATTCTCTTCGGTACGCACATTTCTTTGTCTTGTTAATGGTTTTCAATCGAGAAGAGTAAAATTAGTGCGAAAACGATCAAGAACTGCACGAATTGCTTGCTCACTAGGCCGATTATGTTGACCGTAAAATGGACGAAGTTCTCTATGAACTTTGCGAACAGATTAATTTTTTTCAAAGTAAATTATCACAATTTGGAAGCGTTGTTCTGGCGTTAAACGATTCATGATGACTTGCCAAACCTTACTGAACAGAAATGTCAACACAGTTTGACATTCTCAGCTATCAAACCATAGTTATCGATATCGATAGTTCTCATGCAGCTAAAAAAACACACATTATAATAAATAGAATTCCTAATTACGTAATAAATAGGGTGTCATCAATCTTCTTAATGTATTTCTATCTGGTCGGTTCATCTATAATAGATTTTTATGATACATGTAAATTTGGATATCGTGAGCCTATTATGTATATTAATATAATTAATAATAGCAGGTATTGAAAGGTCTATTGAAATTGTCACTAATTACACTAGGCAATAAAGAAACGGTCTAAATGTATACAGCAGGTAATAGAGATTAATAAATGTAAATTCTTGGATACAATTTTGAATATGGTAATAAAAGTACGTTGTATATAGTGGTTTGCCCTTGAAAATGGACATTGAATAATTATAAAGTTTTATATGTTATTCTTTAATTCTGTTATACTAAATTTACTAATATCTAAAATATATGAATATATACAAGTTAAAGTATTTCGCTTTATGACGAAACAGGGTTTATTCCACTAATCAATGCTTACACGATTTCCGGTAACAGTATCCTAATCTGCCAGTTACTTACGCGCAACTGCAAAAATATATTCAAGTTTGTGTTACATTTGGTGAAACAAGGGCAATAATTCATAACAAGGGCAGTAACTAATGGACAACTCACCCAAAAATCCAATCGCAAAACTATCACAAGTTCATTCGTCAATTAGAACATGTCATACTATTTTTAAAAAGCACTCAAAGTTGTTTTCATATAAAATTCAAACAGTTTCGGAACTCAAATAGCTAGATTTTGTTACGAGAACACAGTTGTCTATGGTTTTTGAATAACAAATAATAATGACATTCTCGACAAATGCTTCTTTTTGTATAAGGCTTGGTTCCATCTTTCAGGATATTTAAACAAGCAAAATATGAGAATTTGGTCTGCAGAAAACCCTGATGAATTTGTGGAAACTACGCTACATCCACAAACAATAGGCGCCTGACTAGCAGTTTCAAGAAGACGAATTATTGAGTGTATATTTTTGAATCAAACCATAACTACTGAAGTATATCGAAATGAATAATTGGTGTCGTTTATTAATGAACTTACGGAAGGACATTTATGCACCAGCGCACAAATCTCGAGAGATAATAGCTTTTTTGCAAGAATTTTTCGATACAATAATTATTAATTTTTCTCCACGATCACCAGATTTGACAATTTTAGACTATTTTATTTTTCTGTTTTCAAGAATGCCATTTTCAAGACCAGACGTCGAAGAGCTTCGCAATGCTATTATGAATTTTTGTGCTGACATAACGCAAGAAATCCTAATAAATGGCTTTGAATGCATGAAACGTACAGTTCAACTTTATCTTCAAAATAATGGTCAGCATTTACAACATCTGGTTTAGTATTATTTTCTTTTGTAACTTTGTGGTAATTCATTTTGAAAATAATAAAATAAAATAAAACAATAACTTTGTTATATATACCACTTTATTCACATATAATCGTGACCGCGGTTTCGACATACAATGTCATTATCAAACTGCAAAAGTTACAGGCCTACATAGAACTTATAAATGACACAAAAATATATGGGGGTGGTTTATGATGTTATTTAAAATTACTACAATATACTTAACTATTATATACAACATTGGAAAAGAGGTGTATATATAAGATTCAACTGGTCGTTTAAAACGATATCTATTGTGTTCTTTCGGCTTTTAAAAATTTCTAGGGCCTCTAAAAGATTTAATTTACGACCTTTCTCGGCCAAATGCAATATTTTACGGTGACCAAATGTATGCCTTTCTGTAATAAGATGGTTTGCGAATGTTGAATCTGTCTTCTTTAGTTTATATGACCTCCTGTGTTCTTTTACCCGTATAATAAAACTTCGACCAGTCTGACCTATATATACACTTTTACAATCATTATAATATAATTTGTACACTCCTGATTTATTATTGATATCTGTTTTAGGTTTTGCGTTAAAAATGAAATTACTTGTTTTTACATATGGTTTGTAAGCTATACTAGCATTACTATTATTTTTTGAAATTATATTTCCAATTTGCTCGCTTATTTTACCGAAGTAAGTTAACGAGACAAATTGTTTCAAATTAGCACTATCTTTAGGATATACTAAACTAAGGGACACTTGTAACTGTTTTTTCTTTAGTATACTGTCCATTACGCTACTTTTATAACTATTGTTTACCACTATTTGTTTCATAGTATTGATTTCACGAACAAAAGATTCATTAGACAAAGGAATATTTAATGCTCTATGTATCATAGAATTAAAAAATGAATGTTTGTGTGTCTTAGGGTGCAGTGAATCTTTGGGAATAATGCAATCAATACTATAAAACAAATAGCGGTAAACAATAGTTATAAAAGTAGCGTAATTGACAGTATACTAAAGAAAAAACAGTTACAAGTGGCCCTTAGTTTAGTATATCCTAAAGATAGTGCTAATTTGAAACAATTTGTCTCGTTAACTTACCTCGGTAAAATAAGCGAGCAAATTGGAAATATAATTTCAAAAAATAATAGTAATGTTAGTATAGCTTACAAACCATATGTAAAAACAAGTAATTTCATTTTTAACGCAAAACCTAAAACAAATATCAATAATAAATCAGGAGTGTACAAATTATATTGCAATGATTGTAAAAGTGTATATATAGGTCAGACTGGTCGAAGTTTTATTATACGGGTAAAAGAACACATGAGGTCATATAAACTAAAGAAGACAGATTCAACATTCGCAAACCATCTTATTACAGAAAGGCATACATTTG
Source organism: Melolontha melolontha (assembly GCA_935421215.2). Lineage (NCBI taxonomy): Eukaryota > Metazoa > Arthropoda > Insecta > Coleoptera > Scarabaeidae > Melolontha > Melolontha melolontha. The sequence continues at coordinate 17,514,219 of OW285236.1, forward strand.
GTTACCGTAAAATATTGCATTTGGCCGAGAAAGGTCGTAAATTAAATCGTTTAGAGGCCCTAGAAATTTTTAAAAGCCGAAACAACACAATAGATATCGTTTTGAAGTAGTTTATAAAATTTATAGTAGTAATTTTAAATAACATCATAAACCACCCCCATATAATTTTGTGTCATTTATAAGTTCTATGTAGGCCTGTAACTTTTGCAGTTTGATAATGACATTGTATGTCGAAACCGCGGTCACGATTATATGTGAATAAAGTGGTATATATAACAAAGTTATTGTTTTATTTTATTCTATTATTTTCTTTTAATTTTGATTATCGTAATAAAAATTTTTTGAAAAACTAAATTACTAATTACTACAGTCATTTACATGACATAACCAAACTATCAAAATTATACGTTTGTGACAGAATTAAAAAAATGGGCATGGCCACCTCTAATGAGAAAAATTTTTGAAACATTTCTGTATCTGTAATACATTTCAATTATTTTTCATGTTGATGGGCCATATCATAAATTTTAAATTTTCACTTTGGAATCACATTTACATATAACATGCTTGGACAATTATTAAAGGTAGGTAAGTCATATAATTACAGAGTGGTTAATTTATTAAATATTTATGACGCATCGTAGTCAACCGGAGATTTAAAAACTAAGGAATTTTAAAAAACTATAAAATGATTTAGAACGATGTAATGTTTCCGTGGGATTAGTTTCACTCACAATACAAACTATTTATACATTATTAATTTCAAGCCATACAATCGCACAAATCTCTAATTTTTCTCTTGTAAATTTTTACTACGCGCGCTAAATTTGTTTTAACAATACGACTAAATTACAAGTTTACCGTTGGATATTTACAAGGTACAGTGAACTCTTAATTTAAATCATCTTTCTCATTAATACATACTTGCAAAAAAATAGATTATTATAGAGTAAACTAATAATAGACATGACTCGGATGCTAGCAAAGAGCATGTCATATAAGAGTACCACTACAAATGTATTTTTAATAATATAAAATATTATTATAAAAATCTGGTGTGAAGAACACAAATACAGGTTCACTATTAATATTTTTTGTAAACGTGTCCGAACATATCCCTCCCCAGAGACGCAGATACGTATTTCGCATTTCTACAGGCTCATCGATACGGTGTTCTTCACATCAGGTTTTTAATATTTTATATTACTAAAAATACCTCTGTATTATACAAAACTGGTGGGGTTTTACTCACTCATGTATGTTTCAATTATTCTAAGAGTACCAAATTTCATGTTAAAGATTAGACCCTTACGCTAGCGCCTCTGACGTTCGTATGGTAGTACTAAATTCGAAACAACCGCGATGGCGGCATTTTTAAATTATTGTAATTTTTATTTTGTTCTAAATATGCTCTAAATACATGTTTCGATCTTTTTTGATCTCATCAGTGTGATATATCTATAAATATAGAAATCACAGACACGTATTTACATGCATATAACTAAAAATTAAATAAATTTAAACTCTATGCAAGAAAAATAAATATTTAGAATCAAACAAATATATTAAATGAAATGCAAAGTATTGCAATAAAACAAAATAAACTATATACTCATAACAATAAATAAACAGAAATTCTAATAAACAGCAATATAAAATAAGGACAATTCTTCATATTCACAAAAGATTAGAAATCCCTAAACTTGCCAAAGTACCAAGAACCTAATTTATCTTCTACAAATGCATCAGCTGTCTGCAGTGTTACCAGATCTACCGTTTTAGCGGTAGATCTACTGTTTTTCCCTTTATCTGCCGCTTTACCGTTTTCTGTTCTTAATCTACCGCTTTTTCCAATTTTATAAAAAATAAATATTTATTAAATTCTTTGATCTTGGTCGTGGCGACATCTATAAGTCTCATGACGTACTGCAACCGCTGTGAATGATTGCACGAATACACACCAAACCGATACGTAATCGGGGACTCTCCCGGTAAAGTCTTATTTACAATAGGCAACGTGTAAGGCACGAAATAAAATGTATGCTATTCTATAATCATAAAGGTATTAATACTATCACAACGAAAATTGTTAACTGCGGGCTTTCTTTTATTTGTCAAAATTCATTCATAATTGTGATATTCGTTCATGATTGTAAGGGCAAAATAAGTTCATTCCAGTTAATTTTTATTGTTGTTTGAATCGACCATATTATATCTATCTACGGGATCGTAATCGTATTCGTATTACAGTGTTAGTCGTTGTTTTAGTTTCTTGATAGGTGCGTGTTAATTTTGTGTAGATATTTTAATAATTTATTATGAGGTAAGCAATTACATAATGCTATGATTTTTCCCCGAAGAGAAATTTTGAAGAAACTATAACAGACAATATATTTATGTGTATTTTATTCCAGAGAAATATTTGAGGATATTTTATATTTTATGTATATTTTATTATAATGTATATTTTTGTCCACGCTTGTATATTTTGCGAGAGTAGTTTTGATGTATGCAGTCCGGATGGAGTGGTAGTATTTTCATATTGTAGCTCTTTTGCTTTATGTTAGGTAGGGGTATGATTCCGTTTCCGGGAGGAAGGAGATGCAGAGATTTGCCAGTTATTGTATTGTAGTTTTTTTTTCTGCTGAATAGAACTTCTTTTTATTCAGATATTTTTAGATAAATTCGATTTATTTTTAGTGTGGTGATATTGATGTATTTAAAGTTAATTCTCGATTTATTACGAGTCTTGTATACTTGTAATTTTGATTCGAATGACCTATCTGTAGTCTCTCTTGTAATCATTTTTTGTAAAGTGACGTTTATATTAATTAATGTACGTATATTTTTGCTATTACATTTATCTATTTAGATATAATTTTGTAATACTATTAAGATAATTGAGCTCAGTAAAGTCTGTAATTTTAAGTTTATAAAATATTTTTGTAGTCAGATGAATATTAAGAAAAGTTATCAGATTTTTTTTCAAATAATATGTTCTAGAAGATTAGAATTGGAGGGAAAAGGTATTTGTATCATGTTAAATGTGCGCATGATTTAGAATTTTGATTACGTGTACAAAGAGCTATTATGCTGTTTGACGTTTGATATTTGGGATAACGTAATTGATAACATCTGATAGTTTTTTCTAAATATTTAATTTATAATTTGCTCGCGGTCAATATTAGTGAGGTTTTTAGCCTAGTGTATCAGTCATATTTTACACAAGTTTTCCTCACACCTGATAGATGTTTCAGTACGACTTTATACTCTATAAAGTTTAATTTTTGGGAAGAACTTGCAGTACATCTCGCAACCTCCTTATTACTTGCTTTATTTGATTTTGGTCGCGTGTTGTGTAGAACTGCAATCTGAAAAGAACTTTCTAAAGGAAACCAAAGGCAAAGGAAAGCAATTAACTCGTATATTCAACGATAAAGATATACAAAAAGAAGAAATATTGTTAATGTTTTCAAGAACCACCAGGTATATAAAACATATCAAATAACATGACAAAATAAAAAAATAAAGAAATTCACCACGTATATGAAGAAAATAAATAAATTCAGAAACAATAAAATATTGAAAAATTACGAACCAAACTATTACAGGTAATATATAAATGTTTGTTTAGACTTAATAATTACGCAAAACATCAAAAATAATTCCGATAAAATCTAAATAGCAGTTTTAAATAAATGAAGCTTTTTCTAGGGTACCTTAGAAATAACCGTACAAAATCTTATAATCAAAAACGCATTACTAAATATTTTACATGAAAACCAAATAATTTCTAAAATAAATCGTTAATTTATCGTACAGGTTTTTTTATTGTTCATATGAAATTTACAAACGTCCATAGACAAGTTTAAAATTCGGCAAAAATTTAACGGCGAAAGAAAAAGTATTACAGAAAATATATATACCGTCCGGAAATGTGGTAAGTTAACGACACTGCTGCGCAAGACGCGTACCCGCCAACTTTACTTCCCCCGATATGTTTATTCAATATATAATGTAGCATTTTATTGGATAAACAATAGGGATAGGTCAGAAGTAGGTGTGGTATACACATATTGCTGTGGATTTTTCCCCATAAATATTTTAAAAATATTTGACTTGCGCAGTTTGAGCATGCCGTTTGTTCTGCTGTGGACGATTGTAAAACTGTATTTTTTTATGCGGAGCCTGCGTGCTTGCTGTATCCTGAGAGACAAGTGTAATGTGATATAAGAAAGTCGTGTTTATAAAGATTTAGAATCTTTATCTTTTTATTAAGTAACTTCGGGTTAATTTTTGAATTAATTGTGGTTGGTGCTGTGTTAATTCATTACCGATATTTTATACGAGCTTGTTGATCTCGTAATTGTTAGATTTTACACTTTCTTACTCACGTGTCTTGAATATATTTTTTATTTAAGTAATATATTATTAAAAGATATCTTATTATTATTTTAAAAGAGTTTAATACTGTATTTTCTAATCGTATGAATATTATCGTATTGAAATTTTTAGTCTTAGTTATTTGATATAAATAACAAAGAAGGTTTTTAAAATTTCTAGTAAAAAAATTCTGTTAACTGTAAAATTTAGTACGTTGGTATATCAAGGGCATTTTTTGTTGCATGTGGGTGCACATGCGTTAGAGTTTGTTTCGGGCTGTCAAATCTGTTTGTTTATTTTTGATTTTGTTCTCTTGGGAGAAATTAAAAAGTTTCTTTGTGATTTATTATTTTTAATTTTGATCGGCTGTCATAAGGTATTTTTGGCGTATGCTGCGGTCATTTCCATGCGTTATTTTTTACCTTTATAATATTGTTAAATGAGGCAATATTAATCTTTATACTTTATAAAGATTTTTTTTAAATTTTTTTAAATTTTTATATTAAATTTTCATTTAAATATTATATTGTGTTCTTTAATTTCATCCTTTATTTACGAGTTTTATAAGTAACTTAAAGAGATAATTATTACATTTGTCAATACTCTTTTACTGGCGCCTAAAAAATTTTGTAGAAGAGTCAACCACGTTTCCGATTGGAACCCTGAGAGGAAAGCAGTCCCATTTTTGAAATAAGCCGACTGAATATCCTAGCTGGATAGATTTGTCGTGAATGGTGGTAAAATTAATACAAAACCACAGTTTATAGCAATATGTATTGCGTATGTACTCGTATTTCTATCGTATCTATCGTCGACGCATCTGATCAGACGGCACAGACACGCCTGGCGCCTGGTGATATAAGCCTCTTCTCTCTTATCTAGTGTACTGGTGGGATATCTTTGACGTCTCCGCCGTTAACTCACCACGTTTACAGACGGTATATGTACAAATATGAAACGAAATTTAAATCAAATGCAATATACAGGAAAAGGTTAATTTTACGTTAAAATGTTATAAATATATATAAATCTCTAAATCTGATTCGATTTTGAAATATGAAAATGATTATAATTTGCAATAAATCAAAACTCTAAAATAATACGTTAACTAAATATGAAAGAAAGTAAAAATCTAAATATCAAATATAATTAAAATAGTCCAAAATAATGATACGAATTACTTGTTGTCTTCGGTACATCCTTTGATTATTCTTTTTCCTTTTCGTCCAATCGAGTGGACACGAGCTACAGGAACTTGCTAATTACTTCTTTTCTGGCTTGATTATCAAAAGAAAATCGTCGTAGTAGTAAACCCAGATGGTAGAGGGTCTATAAGGATGATTTTGCCAGGAAAGCTTTAATGTATTGGATGATCGGTGAGGAAAGCCATTATATTCGTAGATACGTACAGTTGGGTTATGTAACTTCCCAAGCTTCTGAATCTGCTAAAAATGGTTTCGGCTATTCCATATTATAAATCCCGTTCTAAGACATGATCTGCTAAGGCGATATAATACTTTACGTCGTAGAAGTTATGATTACAGCTTTCTTTATACGAAGATGTACACTACTAAAATAACTGAACTTGTTACCACGAAGATCGGAGGTCGAATCACACCGCTTGCATTGAAAACGATAGAGGGGTGATACAGTTGCCAAAATTCAAAACAGAGACGTACCTGTCGAACGAAATAAAACGACTTGCAATACAAACTAAGATACTGGGATTCGATAATAAATAAAGGGAAACTAAGCGGAAATTAAAACGTAACAATATTTAGTAATCGTGAGCCTATTATACATATTTAATTAACAATGGGAGGTATATTAAGGGTCTATTAAAATCGTTCACTGATAACACTAGGCAATAGATAAACGGTCTAATGTATAAAGCAATAAATAAATTTGCAGATGTAAAGAATTCTTAGAGCTTAAAGAAAGTTTTTACGCGAAATTCACGAAAAACTTTATCCTTTTGTATGATAATCTTCTTTCTTCTTCTTTCTCTTTCCTTAAGACTTAGTCTTGTTTCTTCTACTATTTCAATTTTGTTCAGCCTCTTGGGAAGCAGATGTCCAGCTCTCGCACCATCTCTTGGGAGGTCGGCCTGGAGGTCTCCTTGGGTTCGGTTTTTCGTTCTTTGCCCATTTTGCCCATCGATCCCCCGTCATTCGGTCGACGTGGTCTTGCCAGTATCTTCGTCTATTTCTCGTAAATTGCACCACGTCTTGAATTTTAAGGTCTGTTCGTATATCCCTGCTTCTTACATGATCTCTCAAGCTTACTCCTCTGATAGTCCTTAAGGTCCTCATCTCCGTTGCTCTCATCATGCTCTTCGTTTTTGTTGTGTCCGCTCGGGTTTCCACTGCGTATGTAATCACCGGTCTTACGGCGGTTTTATATATGCGGACTTTACTTTCGGTGGACATGTATTTATTCCTCCATATGAGGTCCCTTAGGTAGCCAGAAATTCTTGAGGCTTTATTCATTTGTATTCTGACTTCCTGTTGTAGGTTTTTGGAGCTTGTTATCTCGACTCCCAGGTACGTGCATCGCATACATTGTCGGATGGGTTTGCCATCTACAGCCAGTTTACATCTAGTGGGTTCTTTTGCTGTGACCATTGATTCTGTCTTCTCCACTGAAATCTGCATGTTAAGGTTCTTGGCTTTTGTTTGGAAACGATATAACAGTCGCTGAAGATCGTCCTCGCTATCCGCCAACAGGATTGCGTCGTCAGCGTAGCACAGTATCCGCTTCGATTCTTGTCCCATTCTATATCCTCCATCCACTTCTTTTACGCCGTTGATTATTTGATCCATGATGAGGCTGAATAGTACTAGGCTCAGGCTATCCCCCTTGCGTATGCCCGTCAGTACTGGTACTTGTTCTGTGAGTCACTTTGGTGTTTTGATCTTGGTTGTATTACCTTTACTGAGGTCTTTTATTATGTTAATGTATGACACAGGTGTCTTGTTTTGCTGGAGTATATCTATGATGTCGGCTATTTGTACTCTATCAAACGCTTTTTTGAGATCCACAAAGCAGAGGAACAGCGGTTTGTTGTATTCTAGGGATTTTTCGATCATTTGTCTAAAGATGAAGATTGCGTCAATTGTCGATCTATTTTGTCTGAAGCCTTGTTGTTCTTCGTTTATTGCTATTCTCTTCATTATCTTTGTTGCAATGATTTTTGTAAAGAGCTTGCTTATGCTAGGTAGGAGAGATATCATTCTGTAATTTTCCGGGTAGTTCTTATTTCCCTTTTTGTAGATCGGTATTGTGATGTTGTTTTTCCAATCATTAGGCACTTTTTGGGTCGAGATTATTTTTTGGAATAATAATGTGATTGCTGTTTCCAATTCAGCCCCCCCGTACTTGAGCATTTCATTTACGATTTGGTCTGGGCCGGGGGCCTTCCGGTTTTTCGATTTTATTAGTGCCTCATGTACATCTTCCCGTGTGTGTTATGTTGTCCTCTTCAAGGAGCTGTTCTGTGTAGGTGTTGTCTTCATTCTCTCCATTGTCGTCTGTCCGCGTTTCATACAAGCCTTTTACATACCTTTCCCATTCTCCTGGGGTAATGACGTTTATTTGTACTGCTTCGTTTACCGCTCTTTTCCTGTTCCTCAGTGTGTTCCAGATCCTTCTCTGTCCTCCGTACAGGTCATGTTCCATGTCGGTAGAAAATTTTTCCCAGTATGTCTTCTTTATTTCCTTTATGGCATCATTCACTCTGTTTCTGATCGTTTTGTATCTTTGGTATTCCTCTGCTGTTCTTCTGCTCCTATATCTGACGTAGGATTCTTTCTTTTGCTCTGCCAGCGTTTTCACTTCGTCTGTAAACAATTGCTTTCTATTTTCTCTACCATTTATGTTTACCTTCCTCACTCCGAGTGCCTCTACGGCACCTCCCGTTATGTTGGCTTTTATCTTATACCACATTTGTTCGACATCCTCGTCCTCGGTCATTTGGTTCGTAGTCATTTTTTCCTTCAGTCTACTCTGATACAATGTTTTCGTTGAGGTGTTGTTTAGTGATTCCACGTTGAATTTCTGGATGTATAGTGGTGATTTTTTCTTTTGGAGGTTAGTTTTGAGGCGGTATTTACATAGGACTAAACCGTGCTCTGTTCCGACATTTGCCGACGTGAGTGTCCTTACGTCTAGTATTTGACCCGGGTGTATTGCCCTGCTGGTGATAATGTAATCGATCATTGAGTTTTGGGCTCTTGTGTTGCCGAAGGTATATTTTTGTTGGTTTTTGTGTGCATAGAATGTATTATTAATTCGCAGTTCGTTTTGGGCGCATAGTGTTATTAGCATTTCTCCATTGTTATTGATGACGTCTTCATTAAATCTTTGCATTACACCCGGTAGGGGTGTATTGCTGATCCTGGAGTTGAAGTCTCCCATTATGAAGATCCTGGATTTTTCTGGTAGTTCGTTCAGAATTTGCTAAAGTTCCTCGAAAAAAGCGGCTCGTTCCTCTCTAGGCTTGTTTATATCTGGTGTATATATGCTTATGAAGTACGTTTTTGTTGTTTTTGTTTTAAGAGAAATGTACATGATATTTCACCTCATCGATGTAGTTCTCAAATCTATCGTGTATCAGAACTCCCACTCCAGCTTGTGCTCTCCGATCCTTTTCCTTCCCACTATAGAATAGTATGTAGTTCTGGTATTTTCTATTTCCTTTGCCTTTGCTTTTTAATTCCGATAATGCGCATATATCGATATTGTGTTTTCCCAGTTCCATTATAACTTCTTGGTCCCTGGTGTGCCATGATGTTATATTCCAGCTCCCAATTCGTAGTCTCTGCGATTTCCATAGTCGTTTTTTCCGGAACACCGACACGGCGGTGTCGGTGTTCCGTAAAATCTGGCCGGCTTTGTACGAGGCTGCGCCAGTAGTTCTTTGAGCGGTAGGTGTTTTTGCGGTGGGTAGGCTGCTAACCTTGCCCATCAACCCTCCTCCTTTGTCCGGGCTTGGGACCGGCAACAGCACCCTTGGAGCTACTCAATCCACCCCAGGGTGCTGCAGGCGGAGTTGTATGGTAATGAATAATGATATTGAAGATCTGCTAATTTGGATGCCTCGGATAATCCCAGACCAGCCACCATACACTTTCGATTTGTCCCTGTGTTAATTGCATGTGTTTAATTAATTTCTGAAAGGGCAGTGGTTAGGTGATTAGTATATTGAGTCAGAGTTTACTCTTAGAGAATGTGTTTATAAACGGTTCAGGAATTTTACCAGCAGATAATCAATAGTGTAGGACACGCGCCTTAATTTAAATGGGAATTTATTTTAAATTCATTAAATAAAAATTGCTTGCCATCCTCTAAAAAGGTTTTGTTGAACATTCCTTATATCTAAGGATTCTATAAAATTAATCAGATAGATAGCTTTGTTACACACGTGTTGTTTTAAATGACATTATCATCGGGAGGAGCTTACGCGTACGTGTTTCTCGTTATCTTCGGCAACATCCAATACTGCACGGATACAAATCCACGCACATATACACGCTCGGTATAGTTATTGTTGAATTCTACATGCTAAGAAGAAACTTAGTGACAGGGGCACAAATTTAGTAAGACGATTGAACTGAGTTCGTCAACGGAACCCCAAATGGCGTAATCTCATCTTGTGGATGTCCTAAGCCGTTGATAAGCCGGTATCTATCAAGTAAATTCATTTCCTGCGGAACGACACACATGATTGTTTGGATCAATTCCTTACTAGAACGTGGTTTCCCCATAGATATATATATATATATATATATATATATATATATATATATATATATATACTAGTACATACTGAGAGAGTAAACCGTCCGTGTATATAGGTATATATATATATAACCACGTTATCTCGATGTAAGGGGTGCAATTTTTTCTTTACTTTATCTATTAAGCGAAACAGGGTATACATGACATTATTGTAGAATATTTTCGATAAGTAAATTTACTTGCGCATATTTTGTTGAGAGACTATAATAATTATTATTTCAACGCTTCAAAAATTAGCACTTAATTAGATTATTATTATTATTATTATTATTAGATTAGGACAATATTATTAAATATACATATAGTGTTATTCTGAATAAGTGCCAGAGAATTTAATTTTAGACTAAACATGTCAATTACTATTTAATTAAAAAAAATGTATATCAAAAGTCCGCTGTGTAATTTTATTTTTTAAGATATTTAATAAAACCTTTTTGCGGCCACATGAAATACTCGAAATATTAGCGTTTGGAGATACGCTAATAAGTTGTAGATATCGCATATTCATGACTTACTTATGTATGAACCCATTCATTGTAAGCAAACCGTATGGAAACAATACGTCTGTATATACGGAATATTCGAACGGCACAAGCCAGGGGAGTCGGGAGGAATAGCGGTAGTCAAAATCTTCATGTTTGATTTATTTTTTTTTGGAGTTTTTTTAAATTAAAAATAACACAAATGGCATATATTCTAGTAGTAAAATATAGTAATTAAAATAAATAACACTTGTTCAGAATAACATTATATCGAGTGTCCTTGAAATGAAAAAAGCGGACAAAAAATGGAAAGATTAAATTATATAGAATATATACCCAAAATATTTTCCCAAAATTCCCTTTCGTTAACGTGAAAAAGAAATATAAGATATCTCGAAAAATTTGTTACGCCACTCTGCGATAGACTATATTATAAAAGACTTAAAGTTGAAAGCCTATAACAAAAAAATAGTTTTGGTATTGTCAATCTCTCTTGAAATTTCGTTCAGTTGTCGATCGTTATGTACGTTCGATACCATTTTTGGATTAAAGATAGTGTTATCAAATAGGAGCTTAAAGGCCCGTAGAGCACACATCTTACATGTTCGTTTAATATATCATATTTAAAAATTCACTAGTATAAATTTTTAACAGCTGACTCAGGTTATAGAACCGTTACCATAACAAAACTTAGACACGATGTTATTTTCTAGCGTTTTTATAAACATAAACATTGCCACCTTAAATTGAATAGCGGTATATATGAAATGATGTCAGTTCCAAAAGTACACAAATTATTTTTAGTATGATTTTTAAAATGGGTTTGTAAATTAAGTAACGCGTGTCTTAATTTTTAATAATTCACTTAGCATACAGGATGTTATATACTGACAGCTGTTACATAAGTAAATATAAGGTGTGCGTGTAAATTGAATAGAGGTATATATTTATTATTTATGAATTTCGAATATTTTGAATTCATAGGCGGAACATGATAAAATTTTCAGGAAGTTTTTAATTTTAGGATTCGTATCGTAATTGACTCACGATATTTTGGATTAGGATATGTATGAATGGAATGTACGAACTAAATTTCGTGATATTCCTATAGAGTACTGCCAACGACTTATTCAAGGCGTTCGAGCAAAACAATTGCATTGAACAATTAGGCCCGTTAAGTGTTTTATAATGTTAAGTTTACAAAGTACAAATATTGTTAAATGTTATGTGAAAAATTCTAAATAAAACTTTCGTTACGCCTGTTACGTATAGTACTGAGGGCAATTTTCGTATTTTTCTTCTTCTTCTTCTTCTTCTTCTTCTTCTTCTTCTTCTTCTTATGTTTTGGGTTGGACGCCAGCACGTCCAGGCACTTGAGCACACTGCTCTTTGTACTATCCCCAATAGATCTCTCAGTTCCACTCTGTTAGTCTTGTGTCCTCGATAAAAGCCACTATCCTCCTCAGGGGAAGTTTGAGTACACTCGAAGGATCCAATAGATCTCTCCCGAAATATTTCTGTCTGAGTTCCTTCTGTTCCTCACACGTGCATATTACATGAAGGCTAGTTTCCTCCTGTTTTTTACATCTCCTACACCAGGGCTCGCTAACCAAGCCCATGCTGTACAAGTGCTTCCTTAAAGGACAATGTCCGGTTATTAACCCGGTAATTATTTTAATTCCTTTTTTGCTACTACGAATTAGGTTGGCTGAAAACTTTCCGTCCAGCTCGCTTAGTAGTGCTTTGATATGGAGTTGACCTTCCGTTAACCTCCATTTATTTTTATGTTCCTTTTCTGACCATAACCAGATCTCCCTTTTAGCGGAATCCTTAGTGATTCCACATACATGTTCTGGTCCTATGAAGTTCCTATTAGTACCTTCTTTGGCCAGTTTGTCGGTTATATCATTGCCTTTAATTCGCTCATGTCCTGGCACTCATATCAGCGACATTGTCTTGTGCCAGTTTATTGAGGACCTGTTTACAATATTTCACCAGATTAGACCTGGTAGATGGGTTCATAATGGCTTTAATAGCCGCCTGACTATCAGTCATTATGTTAATTTTTTTGTTTGCGCAGCCTGCTTCCCGAATTTCCTCGGCGCAGACTGCGACTGCAAACAATTCGGCCTGGAAAACCGTAGTATGTTTCCCCAGACATATCGATATCTTCCTTCTAGGGCACATTCCGCATATGCCTGCACCTGCCCCCTGACTAGATTGTTATCCAGCAATGTACCAGGTGCCGGCACCACAATCGATCGAGCGACCTTTTGCCTGTTCCCTGGTCGGTATAAATATGTTTAGCTTAGCTGTAAACATAATTTCAGGTGCCATACTGGCCGCCGGTATTTGAAATATCGGCTCTTCCAGTATAGTTCCTGTGATATCTGTATGGCTCCCTATAACCTTATTAGGACACCATACGTCGTTGGTCGTTAGCCTCAGTATCGCAATTTTTGTTTTGTTATGGATTAGCTTAAAAGCAGCCATCTTGATGGTATCGTGACGTAATACAAATTTTCAGCTATGGTGTTTTCTGATATAAAACAGAATTATTCTTTTATAAATAATCCTGGCATTAATGCATGAAAATTATATACAGTAATAGAGTACATTTTCATAGATTGAAGCCTCTGCTATACAAGCTATTATTAAATATCCGGGAACTTTGAAAATTGAAAAGATGTTAATATGTACATCATTTTTTTCCTCTCTTTTACATCTCAAAATTGATTATGTTGCGGATGTTGATAGGATGACGAACGCACGCCCTTTCCTTCCGGTAACTGCGGTGTGATATATGATTCATTTCGATACTTAGCTTACTTGGTTGCATTCTTATCATTTTCGTCATTATACGCTATTCAATCACGGCTGAGTGTTTATTTGGCCATCATCATCCTTCCTTATACGTATACGCATCCACGAGATAAGGGTTTCAATCAATCAATTTTCTTTTTAAATCCTTTCTGGGTGATTTTTTCTTCGCCTTCTTTTGAACGCCGTCTTCGAGTTTAGACGTAATCGTAACGCACGCAGCCTTACATAGGTACATTATTTATCTTGGATATTGTGTGAGAAAAAATACAAAAACTAGGTCGATTGTGGAGGTATTCGGCTTTCTCTTTTCGACTAAAAATTAATTTGAAGCAATGCATTGCATGTGCTGTTGGAGGAAAGTAATATCTTGAATTATTCTAAAATTATAATTCACATTAGGACGATATACATACGAGGGCTTATCAAAATATAACAAGATTGGTGCTATAACTTCTTTCACAACTAGGCTATTATAACACAAAAAATAGAACATGGCAGTTCTAATGTACTTCTGTACTCATCCTTAAGTAGGCTGTGATTTAACTTTTGACGTTTATTACAAATTAATTGCTGAATTGTCAGCGTTTGACGTATCCATCGATAAAATGAGAGTGGAGTAAAGATATGCGATAAAATTTTGTGTTCGGTTGGGTAAAAGTCCAACTGAAACTTTTGAAATGATTAAAAATGCATACTCAGATGACAGTTTATCACAATGTAGAGTGTTTGAGTGCCATAAGAAATTCAAGGACGGTTGTGAATCAATGGAAGATAAATCTCGACCCGGGCGACCACCAACAGCACGGATTGAGTCAAAAATTGCAGAAATTAACGACTCGATCCAAAATGATCGTCGAATTGGCATATATCGAATTTCTGATATTGTCAAATTCGTCTTATGGTTCCACTCAAAAAATTATTTATGAAGATTTAGAGTACCGAAAGGTCGCGGCAAAATGGAATCTAAAAGTGATGACCGATGAACAAGAAGCCAATCGAGTGACAATTTTACGAAAAACATTAGTTATTATATTATTATTAGTTTGAATTTACCTTTGCAGGAAAACATCTACTAATTGTAATCAAATTTATCTGATGAAGACAAAATAAAAGTCGAAACGTTAAAATGAGCATTTTTATTTAATGAATAGTTATCAAGTCGAATTCCAAGAAATAATTAACTATTTATAATTAAGAGAAGGGCTAACAAAAATAGAAAAAGAAATTATATATATATATATATATATATATATATATATATATATATATTTAGTGTTTATAAAAATTTAATTTTCTTATTTATTTTATTGGCCGTGTCTTAATATTAAAATAAAATAAAAATCAAAAACAAAAAGACACAGCCACACATAATATTCCAGGCGGTGCGGTTGTTTCCCTAAAAAGGGGCTCTTACAATTTCCGAGAACACATACATATGCACAAAATGAGTGTTGAAACAGAATAAATCGTTACTTGAAAAAGACTTAATAATAATAAGAGTCGAAACGTCGTAGAAGAAAACATTAAAATTCATTAAAGGTCGCTAAACCAATAAAAAAGTCTATTATTTTAATATATATATAATTAATTATTATTTTAATATATATATATATATATATATATATATATATATATAATATTTTCGTGACCTTGGTATGATATGGTAAACTTAATAAGTCGGCGATTAAAGGTCTGGTTTATTACTTCAAAGTATATATAATTTACTAAATAAAACACTTGGTATATTTGTTTCACAAAATGTATTTAAAATATCTCTGACATATGTTTCGACTTATTCAGTCATTCTCGAAGAGTCATGTAAACTAAGTAAAAAGTATACTCCTACCAATATTTATGCGTTATTTTTTGAAAAGGTTTATTACAGCATCGATTGTGGGGGTGTTTGAAAAATCCAACTGCGTGTTTGTGACCTGTTTGTTGAGATTTATGGCTTTTTTAATTTCTAAGATTTCTAAGAAGTCAAGCCTTTTACCCTTATTACAAGAGTGTAAAAGTTTGAAATTATTAGCATTAAACAAATGAGAATTTTGAATACAGTGTTCCGCGAATCCCGTAACCATATTGCCATGTAGAATAGAACTTCTATGTTCTTTGATACGTTCTTTTATAGAGCGTCCTGATTGGCCAATGTATACCGCGTCACAATCACTGCAAGTTAATTCATACACCCCTGACTTATCACGCTATTCTGTTTTTCCTTTATTGTTAACTAGAATATTACCTAAATTGCTTTTATTTACTAGGATGACATTTAAACCTAACTTATTAAGTATATTAGAAACTTTATTGCTAACCCCAGGTATATAGTTTAGGGTGTGAAACGCTTTGTTAGTTTTAATATAAGTATGTCCGGAGTAAAAATTTTTCTTAAGGATAGCGCGTTGTTTTTTGTAAATCGTTTTGTCTAAGAATTCTGTTTTGTACCCGTTGTTTCTAGCTATAGTTTTTATGGTATATATTTCTTTTACGAAGTTCTCATTATTTAGAGGGAAGTTAATCAGTCTGTGTATGAAACTGTGAAATGCTGACATTTTTATATTCCACGATTGGTTGGAATTTGCCGGAATAACTGTATCTGTAACTGTACTGTAACTGTAAGAAAAATTTTTACTCCGGACATACTTATATTAAAACTAACAAAGCGTTTCACACCCTAAACTATATACCTGGGGTTAGGAATAAAGTTTCTAATATACTTAATAAGTTAGGTTTAAATGTCATCCTAGTAAATAAATGCAATTTAGGTAATATTCTAGTTAACAATAAAGGAAAAACAGAATAGCGTGATAAGTCAGGGGTGTATGAATTAACTTGCAGTGATTGTGACGCGGTATACATTGGCCAATCAGGACGCTCTATAAAAGAACGTATCAAAGAACATAGAAGTTCTATTCTACATGGCAATACGGTTACGGGATTCGCCGAACACTGTATTCAAAATTCTCATTTGTTTAATGCTAATAATTTCAAACTTTTACACTCTTGTAATAAGGGTAAAAGGCTTGACTTCTTAGAAATCTTAGAAATTAAAAAAGCCATAAATCTCAACAGACAGGTCACAAACACGCAGTTGGATTTTTCAAACACCCCCACAATCGATGCTGTAATAAACCTTTTCAAAAAATAACGCATAAATATTGGTAGGAGTATACTTTTTACTTAGTTTACATGACTCTTCGAGAATGACTGAATAAGTCGAAACATATGTCAGAGATATTTTAAATACATTTTGTGAAACAAATATACCAAGTGTTTTATTTAGTAAATTATTCATTATGTTTCACCAAGAGCCAACCGTGAATTCTATACATTATATTCAAAGTATATATATTTAAAACAACCCTACATGTTTCGGCAAGGATGCCTTTGTCAAGGATATAAAAAATATAAATGACAGAATATAAATGTCAAATTATTTGACATTTATATTATATTGTATATTATATATTATATATATATATTATATATTATATATATATATATATATATATATTATATATATTATTTATATTATATAACTGGTCATTCATAAAAGCGTTTCTATTTACACGCTAACAGACGTACAATAACAAATATTTGGTTTGAAGGTCGGTGCATGTTCGCTTTATGTGAACACATTTATCAATGATGAATAAAATACCTACTCACCTACTTCTTCAGATATCCGATTACAAAATATTAAATTAAATAGTTTTTCTTCGTCCAGTATCTCTTAATAGTTGAACTAATTGTACAAAGGTAGCTCTCGCAGGCTATTGTCTATTAAAAAGTTGTTCCGCATACCGTCGCCGAGCTGTTGCGGCATTCTGTTCGCACTTACTCTACATTAACACTGTACCTACTAATTCATTATTATTGTAAGTCATATTGATGTGATGAGACAACACAAAAAAATAAAATGATACAATATTTGCCAGGCACTTCAGTGGTCGGTACAAATATGAATATCGAAGTTCGTAATCGTATCGGTAAATATCTTAATATGATATTGTAAGCACAATAGCGCCTTATGTTCGACAAGTGGCTCTTTTGATTACAGATCAGAATTTTTCCTTTAAATAACAGTCGATAGTATAAAACTTACGTAGAAGGCACACACACTTACACTATGCATGTAGACCGTCTTAAAAACATTTTCTTATATTTTCTTCTTTTTTTTCCGCGCTTATTTGAAAACTTTTTCTACGCGATTTTTTGGTAATACATTATACAATTTGGGAACTTTATACTTTCCAAATCATGGATACGAGTAATCAAATTGCCTGTATATTATATATATATATATATATTTATATATATATATATATATATATATATATATATATATATATATATTGGCTTAACTCTGTTACATATATAGCCGCACATAATATTTTACTATCCATTGTATACATGATGGTCAAATTATTTCAATATGAACGTCTAAGTAAATACGGTTCGGTTAGTAAATTTTCGAGACTTTCCCTTTGGTTACTGCAACACTACTTTTCGTATATCGCCAAGCTTCGTCAAATTATTCATTGAAACATATATATATATATATATATGTATACCGAGAAATAAGCCATACAGCATCGAAGGCAAACAGACAAGGAAATGTTTGTTTAGGATTCAATGTTAAACTAAAACTTGAGATCATTTGGATTAATTGAAGCGTACTGTGATTAAATATTTTATAGTTGATAATCTCGACAATAGATTTCCATCCAGGCGTTCCGTATTTCAAGCATAAATTTATTACTTCTTGTAACTGAATATAGTTTTTTTTTTACTAATTTTGGTTTGTTTATGGACGACTAAAAAGAAAATTGACGTCAGTTTAATATTTCGCAAATATTTCGGGTATATTTATGAAATAATTCAAAGTATTAATTCAAGATATATATAATAACCCAAATATTAGTGAATTTACATTAGTACAGTCAAAAAATTTTCTATAATTATGTATATATATATATATTTGTATTAGTAGGTAGTTCCCTCTAGTAATTCTTCCTTAAAATTAAATGTATAACTATGTTTGTACATATTCTAAAATGATCTCTAACATAAAATTTGGTAAGCTCGTCATCTTGATGTAACTAGTTGACTAAGTTACTAATACACAGCGATTTCTAGTAGACTCCAAGTTTTTCTACTTGGCTCCGATTTGGGTGACCAGTACTACGTTTGCACATAAAATTAGGAGTCGATTTTGACGGTGTGCTTATATATATATATATATATATAGATAATTATTTCGTGACCTTTGTATGTTATGGTAGATTCAATTAGTTGGCGATTTAAGGTCTGGTTTTACTTAAAAATGTATATATTTAAAACAATTTTACATGTTTCGGTAAATGATGCCTTTCTCAAAGAATGACAGTATATTAATGTCATACTTATAAGTATGACATTAATATACTGTCATTTATATTTTAAATTCTTTGAGAAAGGCATAATTTGCCGAAACATGTAAGATTGTTTTAAATACATACATTTTAGTAAAACCATACCTTAAATCGCCAACTAATTGAATCTACCATATATATATATATATATATATATATATATATATATATATATATATATAAGTGTTTAGATAATATAGCTATGGAGTAATAATTAGCATTTTCAAACATTCAAATCTGACATCTGCTCTCAAAATACTGACATCTGCTTTCAATAACTCCCATCTACTTTCAAAATAGGCATCTGCTTTCTAATCTGACGTTTGCTTTCATAACTGACACCTGCTTTCAAAACAGACATCTGCTTTCAATAACTGACATTTGCTTTCACTAACTGACATCTGCTATCAAAACTGACATGAGCTTTCAAAACTGACTTCTGCTTTCAATTTGACATCTACACTCAATAACTGACATCTGATTCATTAACACTGTTACTTTATAATGCATTTCTAAATAGCTTGAACCTGGGTCTATTGTGGCGGAGTGGTATAAGCGACAGCCCGGCAAGCTGTAGACTTGGGTTCGAGACCCAACGTAGACCATATTTTTCAATTAAAAAGTTCGTATGATTTGCTTTGTAATTTGTAGACAGCAATGTTTACATCCCCACTTACTCTGCAATTACATACATTCTAATTTGATATTTGTAAATATTTCAAATAAAAAGCCGAAAAACTCCAATAATTTATCAATTGTTATATATATTTATATATATACATATATATCTCTACATATATAAAAATTACGTGTATGTTCGTGATCGCTAAACTCAAAAACCACTGGACCGATTTTGACCAAATTTTATATGCATGCTCTATGGGCCGTGAGTAGTGTTTCTGTGTAGTTTAAAGTTCGTCCGACAGATGGCGCAATATTTAGTTTTTTTGTGTTTTTGCACCGTAACTCAAAAACTGTTGGACCGATTTTGACCAAATTTTATATGCATGATTTATGGGCCGTGAGTAGTGTTTCTGTGTAGTTTGAAGTTCGTCCGACAGATGGCGCAATAGTTAAGTATCCCGACACCGACTCATACATAACCTCTTTTCGTGAAAAGTGCGTGGGAGTCAAACGAAAAAAAATTACTTATTAAATTGAAGTTTAATTTATTTAAATTAAATATTATATACATTTTAATAAATTAACCCAAGGTGTTAGTGAAAGTAAATTAATTGCATTATTGAAAGCTATTGGAGAAAGTAAACAAGCAACAGGTAAGACAACAAAGGGCAGCCTCCCTACCCCAACAATAACAAACAAAAAATAAATAAATCATATAAAACGTATATTGCAGTACAAAATGCCACGCCCACGTGCAAATATTGGTCGCCGTGCACGGCACACGAATCATATGAGTGTGCTGCGCTCACAGCAGACACAAGAGGAGCGCGCAGAAGACAACGAACAAGCCAGGAATCGATTGTCACTTTTACGCCAAATTTCTTCACAAGAAAATAGCGAAATACGGAACGAAAAACAACGTGCTGCGAGAAGAGCCTCCAGAGCAGCAATACACAATACCAATCGCATTTCTTTTATGCGTCTTGCATTTAATTACGATCCGACAATTGATTATAATGTACATCCCAATATTAATATCGGTAGCATGGATCAATTATGTGTCCATTGCAAAGCATTTAAATATAAAAAGGAAACACCTGGCTTATGTTGCGCAAATGGCAAAGTAAAGCTGCCACAACTAAGCCAACCACCGGAACCATTACTTTCATTGGTGTCTGGAACAACACCACAATCAAAACATTTCCTAACCCATATACGAGGTTATAATAATTGCTTTCAAATTAAAATTACCATTGAATATGCAACTGACCGAAACACCAACATGTAATATTTCAAAAACATCTGGGATGGCAAAGGTACTTCAGCAATGCAAGATTATTATATGGGATGAATGCACAATGGCGCATAAAAAATCTCTAGAGGCATTGGATCGAACATTGCAAGATTTACGTGGCAATCAACAACCATTTGGGGGTGCTCTTATATTATTGGCAGGCGATTTTAGACAAACCTTACCAATCATATCACGATCAACACCAGCAGATGAACTAAATGCGTGTTTAAAAGCATCTCATTTGTGGCGATATGTTAAAAAACTTTCACTAAGGGTAAATATGCGCATACAATTACAAAATGGAAATGGAAAAATTGCTATTGACAATGCAACAGGACTCATCACATTGCCTGCAGATTGTTGTGTTTTAAATGAATCAAAAGAAGGCTTAATTTCAAGTGTATTTCCCAATATTGAGCGCAATTTTACCAATCACCAATGGCTAAGTGATCGCGCTATATTGGCAGCCAAAAACAAAGATGTTTGCGATATTAATGTTGATATTCAAAATAAAATAAGCGGAGAAATAAAAACATATAAATCCATTGATTGTGTTAATGATCCTGATGAAATTGTTAATTACCCAATTGAATTCTTAAATTCGCTTGACTTGCCAGGAACTCCACCTCACATGCTGCAGTTAAAAGTTGGTGTACCAATAATTCTATTACGCAATTTAAATCCACCACGGCTTTGTAATGGAACAAGATTAGCTATAAAAAAATTATTAAATAACATTATAGAAGCAACTATATTAACTGGTAAGTACAAAGGTGAAGTCGTATTGATTCCACGTATACCAATAATGCCTGCAGATATGCCGTTTTCATTTAAACGCATACAATTTCCAGGACGTCTGGCATTTGCTATGACCACAAATAAATCCCAAGGTCAATCGCTGCAAGTATGTGGATTGAATCTTGAAACACCATGCTTCTCACATGGACAACTATACGTTGAATGCAACGTGTTGGTAACCCATCATCATTATTCGTATTCGCTAATGAAGGCAAAACCAAAAACGTAGTTTATCAAAAAGCATTGCAGTAAATATATAGTTATAATTTAAATAAAATATGTAAAACATAATTTATAATTATAAAATTTTAAATTTTTACATTTTAAAATACATAAAATATTTAAAAAAAAACCATAAACTGTGTGTGTTATTACAATTTTGATTTTTGGATTTTTGAATAAAACATTTTTTTCTATTATAAATAACTAAAAACACTGATTTTGATTTTCTTCGAGAGGCAGTTCAAAATAAAAGAAAAATTTGGGGCCAGCAACGCGGACCGGGCCCAGCTATAAAAAATAAATAATGCCATTATTTCTGCTTCGGTAAACGGTATTTGAACAATAATTGCTATGTCGATTTAGTGCACCTTTCATTCTTCTTCGAAATATCAATCCGCCATGACTTTGCAACGAAACCAGACTTGCAGTGAAAATAAAATTTTAAGGCAAAACAACGTTTGCCCGGGTCAGCTAGTATATATATATATATATATATATATATATGCCACGAAATATTACAGTAGTACATGTCTCCATCTGACCAACTGATACGTGGGTACGTTATTTCATTTACGTCCTCCGCGTAATGTATATTCACTCATACAAGCAGCCTACAAAACGCGATGGCAATCTTTTTTTTTAATATCGATTGGTTAGTTTAACAACGTTTCGTCAAAATACCCATCTGTTTTCTCTGAGCTGTCTCCGTATACAGGTCGGCTGACTTGTAGGTTTAACAATGGATTTAGAAAATTAAAAAAAGATAGTTTTCGCGACTTTTATTACACTTTTACTCGCTGCAAAGTAGCGGTGTCTAAAGAATTAAGAATTAATTGAAGACGCGAGCTAAAGAGTTGCGATTTCGATGAATTTAATATCACTAAAATATTCCTTATGAAAAATACTTTAAAATGATATTTTACATAATAAGGTTTAGATAAAGTTTACAATAGTGATTTAAATGTGTCTGTCAAAATTATTATGACAATTTCAATACGAAGTCGATATAATTTTGACATGTAGAAAAAATAGCTCAATAATAAATAAAATTACTAATAAAGAAACAATTAGTATAGAAGTTGCAAGTAATTAATTACTTAAATTAAAATATATATAATAGAAATGAGACGAACATGAAAAGCCTACGTTTACTGTTCAGTAGCAGTTAGGTAGGTTTGGAAGGGTTGTTTGTGATACAAAAGGAGTGGTTTCTACCGCAAATATGAAATTATATGGTACACTATGCGAAGTGTAACAACGGTAGATATTGTGTTTGAATTGTTTATTCCTTATTAAATTAAACGATTTTTGAAATATTAATTTTGAGAGACTAACTTCAAAACCTCACAAAATTATTTAAATCGGTTACAAAACGCCACGTTAGTCTTAGCACGAGACTACCCCTCGTATAAAACACGAATTATTTCTTGGCTTATGTTTGAATCAATAAATAACATAACTCCCAACACGCGTTGTGTCATCGTTAACCTACTTATCTATACCATTATAGTTTGACTTATATAATTATAATGAAGTGATTCTGACTTGCCGACGTATTATTGGCTACATATTTAGTTCCCCAGCCCCAGTCAGTAATTGTGTCGTGAATTTGAACAAGAACTAACTAATGCATTCTATCAGGCTGGCTCGATGCATCCTCCAAAACTAACTTGGATTATCAAGAGAACCAAGAATGCAATACTCGCAGGACGATGTTTCTGTTGTTATACAAAGCTATGCATAAATTGGAATGCGGGAATATGTATAAATTACTGATGATATCCTTCTTATTACAATGATGTGACATTAAATAGATGGGAAATTTCTCGACTTTGTTTGATTAAGATACAGTTTGTATACAAATTGCATTTCCACTTTAAAATAGGTAAACATTTCTAATGTGAAGAGAATCACCTTTATGTAATACACAACAAATTAAACAAGAAACTATATATAAATTCTTACGTGTACAACAATCAGTGGCGGCTCGTGCTAAAAATTTTAAGGTGTTCTGCAAGTTTTACAAAAAAATTTACCTTGCACGGGCAGTAAGAGGTTGTCTCCCATCGATCTTATCGTGCTTTCTTCGCCTTCCGCACTGAAGTAATGGATTTCTGGAACGATTGTCAATTGTCACACAAAAAAATAAGAGCCACTAAGCACTACTTTACTAACAAATTATTTCTTATAAATTAAATCTATTCTACGTTCTTTTCGATTTGCAAATTTTGTTATCACTTTGTCATTAAAATTGTCTATTTCGGAGATAAACTTTTTTTCGATAGATAGCATGGAAAGAGATGTTAAACGATCTTCGGTCATTGAATTTCTGAGAAACGTCTTAATTAGATTTAGTGTTGAAAAACATCGTTCGGCCTCTGATGTTGTCATGGGAGTTGTTATTACAATTTCTAATAATTTTCTAGTCTCCTTCAACGTATCTCCCAGATTGTTTTTTATTAAAAACTTTAGAAGAGGTAGTGCGCCTTTTAAAGATCTACAATCAGTTCTTGAGTAAATAACAGACAATTCAGTTCGTAATCTGTCTTTATCAAGGGTGGGATAATAGGAGCATGCGGAAGTGAGTTTGTCCTCAGGAAATTTACTGCAATACTCTCCAAAGCATTCCGAAAAAAAAAGTGATGCCACTACTAGATGCTCTTTAAAATGAAATCGATCTTTTGCACGATTTAGAATAACATCACACACCTCTAAAGCCGAAATTCGATGATTAAATCTGCTGTTATTTGGACGTTTGCGTTTTTCTGGTGGTGGCTCATCGCTTATTAAATCTGTTTAGTCCATTTACTAATTTAACATAACTTATAAACAATGTAACCCGCTACTTTAATAATGTTCCTGTCACTTGGCTTTTGACACATTGTCGAAATTACTTCAAAAACGTCATCTTTCAAATATCTCAGTGTTATTTAAATTCTTTTAATAAAATTTGTATCGTATATGTTATCTTTTCTTCGATCCTACCTTGAATAAATACAATAGTGAGTGTATTCTCTTAAATATTTAATCTTCCTTTCTTGTGATCCTTAATTTTTGGATTTTATATCACTTTATGTTTAACTTCTTTCTATAACAGCTTCTCTGTGCCTGTTTCCTATTACTTTTCATTCTCATTGAACTTGTTATTAAATTCCTTCTGCCAATACTATTCTTATTCCAGTTATAATTTTTCGATTGTTAATTTATTACAAACAAAATGAATATGGCCATCGCAATACTACTACATTATATTATAACATTATTTTCTTTAGATTGACATTTTTAAATTCGTTATATCTTTTGAATAGAATGTCCGATTTTAATAATTTAAAAAGTATTTTACTGGTATTGAAATGGTCTTTAATAAAATATCATTTAATAGGATAAGAAATAATACAGAGGTATGGATAATATGGTTTGATTATTGTCGGCACTTTTATTAACTTTTAAAATGTAAAAAAGTAGTTATAGTGGCATAACTACAGTAGTTGGACATATGGTTTCGCGGACTTTTTTGTAGATATTAATACGTTCTATAATACTGTAGAACATTTTTTTGTTCTATCAACAATAGTTTCCGCAGCGTACGCGATGGCAGATTTTTTGTGACTAATTTTTTCACACCTTGGGTTACATCAATGGATTTTTATTGGGGATATCTTTTTTTTTGAAAATGTAATATAGCCTATGTCACTCAGTGAAAATGCAGCTTTCTAATGGTGAAAGAATTTTTGAAATCGGTCCAGTAGTTTTTGTGTGAAAGCATTACAAACATGCATACAAAAACACAAATGTTTCCTCTTTATAATATTAGTTTAGATACCAAATCATATCGCCCTTCGCGCTGGTTTAAATGCAGCGACGATGCCTGGTAAAATCACGCATTGGTTTAAGACAGCCACGGGGGTAGCGGGGTGCGCGCGGGTGTTTGAAAGAGCTCTGAGTGCACGTACGTGTGGACCAGATAAGGAACAAGTGAGCGATCGCGCGAATTAGGTTGGTTATTCCACTGGTCGCCTATTGTATATTATTTGATAATATACTATAGGTATATAACCGGCGTTAAGTGTTGGAATTTCGGAAGCGAATATCTCGGCTTCTACTGATCGGATTTTGATGATTGAGGTGTCAAATTGTAGGGTTTTATGTCCTCTACAGGATGATGTGATTTTTTGATATACAGGGGGAGAATTTTCACAACAATATGTTACGCTTTTATAAACATCAGAAATGTCGGAAAAATTATGTAAAAGAAAACTAGTTATAACTAATACAGGTTCGCCCGCCCAATTTTTGGGAGCTCTGCAGCACTGCAGCGCTTATGCGCCAGCCGCCACTGACAACAATACCAAAATACTTATAAATATTTTTGTTTTTGTCATTGAATATAAATTTCGCGCATTTAGTTGTTAAAGGAATTGAGGATACCTTCCAAAATGGCGGAAAGTGATTTTGCTTTTCTAAGAAAATAATTTTCTGATGAGTTTTCGAAAACGAACGTACCTAGGGTTTATCTGTTCGAGATGAGAAGATTTAGTCCCTTGAAAATCTCTTCAATAACTGTTTTCGAAGAATATTGATATTTAAGGTTATTTATTGTTTAAATATGTAAGATATTAATATAAAATTCTTTAATAAAACAAAAAAAAAAGGTTTAAATTTTAAACAATTAAACAATGCAACATTTTTAGATTTGTTTTTAAATAATTTTCGAGAAAGAAATAAAAAAAACATATTTTAATATAGAGTTTGACCTCCATGTTGATTAAGCACATACACCTATTGTTTATCGATAGAATTACATGGTCTACCTTGTTGTGGTATACGTGCCCATTCTGCTGCCAGAAGTTCCCTGAATCTAACAGCATTGGGAATATTGCCCATGTCTTGAGTAATTCTTCTCTGAAGCATTCTTCCATATATGTTCGATGGGATTCAGGTTCGGTGTGCTGGCCATGGCAATACATCAATTCCCTCGTTTATTAACCAGTTCATCAGAACACGCGCAACATGTGGACGAGCATTGTCATGCTTCAGATGGAAATTTTGACAATCGTCACCGGCAAATGGACGCACAATCGACTGAAGAATATTATCCAAAATTGCTTAGCTGTCAAAAAACCATTTGGAAAAATGAACTCGGTTCGACTGCCAATCAATATTCCGGCCATATCATAACAATACCACCCCTGTAACTATGTGCTCCCTGGACAACTACCCTTGTTTACAGATGAACCCAAATATGGATTCATCTGTAAACAAAACTGTAGCACAAGCATTTTCATCCCAGTTTCTAAATTCTTGACACCGGTCTAATCTTGCGCCGCGATTACCTTTTGAGAGACGTGGGCATCTGGTTGGCCGTCGAGAATGTAGTCCAGCTTCATGGAGACGATTTCTCACAGTATGTCGGTGAACAATTAAATTATGCGCACGCTGTAGTTCTGTAACTAACTCAGGTGCTGTTATTGTAGGTCTTCTAGCATTTAAAACCAAAAATCTGTCCTGAACTGCTTTTGTACAGCGTTCGTGACCTAGATGTGGTTCAGCCGGACTACTGACTTCCCTAAAACGCCTCGACAGTCGACCGATAACACTTTGGAAAATTCCTAACTGCTCAGCTACTTCGACATGCCGCACACCACCTTAAAGATGGCCTATTGCTCGATTCATTTCATCTAAAGTCAAATGTCGTCGTTCCATTGTTAAACACAATAATTTGCAATGCAGTTTTTAAGCCATGAATAAAGTTACAATATGTCACTCAATTAACTAAGCACACTAAATTCATTTTTTGCAACTATCGTTTTTACCGAGTTGTTTATTGTTCTTTTATTTTAGGACGTTCCCATCAAAATCTATTACCCATTGAACATCCGCATAAATTTAGAGAGAACGGATAACCAGCCGTTGCACAGGGCCGCCAACCCTTTCCCGATAACTTCTTTACTTTTCCGTGCAGTACTTCGACGGCCCGACCCCCGCCCCATCGAGGCAAGGCGCAGACCATCGAAGCGCACCCTGCACGGGGTTGCTCATCGCCAACCGAGGGAACACTCTAAATTTTGCGACCGGTCACTAAACACACGCACGAGCGCGCCAACATAGAAAACCCTACACTTACGCGCTCACACAAACACAAAACCACACACCCAGAGAGAGACGCAAGCTGCCAGTAGCTACCAACACACAAGTTCGTACCCAGAAAGAGAGACAAGCTGCTAGCAGCGGACAACACATATGTTCAGACCTTGCTATCTGTTTTTGGAATACTAAGGCATGATTTATTATTATTCAATTGGAATGTATCTTTGAATAATTTTATTCATAGCAACTCAATTATTTGACATTTGTATACTGTCATTTATATTTTATATCCTTGATAAAGGCATCATTGCCGAAACATGTAGGGTTCTTTTAAATATATATACTTTGAAGTAAAGCCAGACCTTCAATCGCCAACTGATTGAATTTACCATATCATACCAATGGTATATGGTAAATTAAATCAGTTGGCGATTAAAGGTCTGTTTTACTTCAAAGTACATATATTTAAAAAAACACTACATGTTTCGGCAATGATGCCTTTATCAAGGATATAAAAAATATAAATCATTTATACTTTTTATATCCTTGATAAAGGCATCATTGCCGAAACATGTAGGGTTTTTTTAAATATATGTACTTTGAAGTAAAACAGACCTTTAATCGCCAACTGATTTAATTTACCATATATATATATATATATATATATATATTAAAAATAATAGATTTTTTATTGGTTTTAGCGATCTTTTATTGAATTTTGATGTTTTTACGACGTTTTGACTTTTATTTATTCAGTCTTTTTCAAGTAACTGGAAACAAGAAATATTACAATGAAAACATGAGAACTGTGTTGGTTTCGTGTGATAGACATAACAATTAAATTAACAATTTTAAATTTTAAATTAGATTAAAAAATGAATTACAAATTAAGTTAACATTTAACGTTGAAAATTAAATTAAAATTAAATTAAAAATAGCTTAAATGAATAGGTAGGGAGACATTAAAGTGATTAACATATTGCAGTGGAATGTGCTTTTAAATTGCTTATTAATTTTTTTTATTCACACTACAACTTATGTTGCCGGCTGTACAGTCTAGTAGAATCCACGAACTCCCATCTCACGGATCGTTCTTCTCAGAATAGGTCCAGATTATGTTAAAAGGAAAACAATGAATGTCAATAAAAATCACAATTTAACTAATTTACAATCTTTAATAAAATAAAAAAAAATGAAAAAAAAATCCCTTTACCGAATGTATAGGGTGCTAAAGCAACATTAACAGTAGCATTAGGAGGAAACACTCTTTGTGAATATGACTCGCACACAGAGAAAAACCCCCTGTGACTCTCGAACAAATATAAAACTAATAAATACTGGAGAAATTTGTCAAGTTTGACCTCTACTTTAACCCCTACAATATCAAATGTCAAAAACAACAAAGTTTTCAAAATCCGCGTAAATAGGCTTACAGTCATGCACAAATAAAACACGACAAAATTCAACCCACATAAAAAAAAATCCAACCTTGAATTTAAAACGTTCTAGAATATTATTTTTTGAAGAAAAACTCCACTAAAAAAGAAACATGACAATTTTCTCTAATACCCATATACTAACTTCAAATATCAAAATTATTACAAAGAATACATGAAATTATAATAACAATAATAATCGTAGTATCAAGTATATAAATAAAATATTTTATCGAACTTACATAGATCTATGCACTGATAACAAAAAAAAACTACTTGAGAGATATCTTACTTATTAGATCATACTATAATCACAAACTCTCGCTAAAAAACGAAATAACATTACATGCACCTGAATAAAATGCATAAACAAAATAAAACCCGATTTTACTAAAACAGAGAATAAAATTGAATATCTTATTCTCTAACAACCCGGTCACTGTCGAAGTCTAGATATCTCTGTCTAAATGAAGTTTCCACATCCGCACGGATATCCCCACCAACTATAAAATCAAAAATATACAGAAAAATATATATATCTTATAACAATACAATATCCGGAGTAGCGGCTGCTTCAAACATCTAACCAACCTAAATATACGAGGATGGATCAAAATTTCAAACATAATAAAATTCATCACTTATAATTAAATATATTTATAACGATCCCCGTCTGAAATAAAATAAACATCAAAAATGAAATAGATAATTTTAATAAATGTACTACACAAAAAAGTTTAATATCGTTCAATCATTTTCCTTTCTTGTCCAAGGAAAAATCCATAGCATAATTCCCCGAATTTATCCGAGAACAAAGTCAGAACATTCCTGAGCTTTTTTCAAGGATAAACTTCAGCACTACACTTGAGACAGTGACGCACCCTGTCTTTGTTCCCCGCACTAACATGTTGCCTTATTGTTGAACAGGATCATCCTCGTTCTGATGCTGTAGTGTGATAAACGGTTTCAACATTTCAATATACATTCTGTATTTAATTTTTATTAATATAAATGTCTTATTTGACTTAAGACATGTTATCTGTTATGTATGAGATCGAGAGAGTGCTCGAATATTCGACGAGGATGACTGTTACTTCGGCGTGTTCCTTCGTCTATGATGTGTGTAACGAAGCCCATTTGAGTATGTCAAGAAATATGACATTAATAAATGATGTCTAATCAAAGATGACATTAATAAATTATGTCAAGCAAAACGACACATGAACATCTCCAACGAATTTTCATAAATAAAAGAAAAGCACAATATCAAAATCTCATATACCAAATCATCATAATAAACAAATCCATAACACCATTAATTCCCAAGCAATAACAATAATAATAATAATAATTATAACAATAATATCATAGGCTCAATTTCTTCTTCCTATATTTATATAATTTTAATTTTTTCTTTTCAACGCAATTCCCATAATCAATGATTTTTTTATACGCAGATAATTCTAATTAATTAATTATATCAACAATAATTTTTTTATCATAACTCATCCTGTATATATCCATTTACTCAATCCTATTCATTACCAGGTCAATTAAATCAGCACTTCGTATACCATCATAATCAAGTATATTTATTCATTAACCTTTCAACATGCCAATAATTCTTTTTTATAAGTTCATAAATACCATAATTTTATTTCAACAGTGTATATATTTATCTCTATTATCATAATAACTTTTTTCATATACCGACGAAATTTTATTTAAATATACCGACGAAAATTTTTTATTATAAATACACTTTCATTTTCACTCCAAATATTTCATATATTTATTTCATATATCATCGACGAAATTTTGTAAATTTTTTTATATTCAAAATATCATATAACTTTTTATCACGACGAAATTCTGTAAACACCTTTTTATTTTACCTACTTCCTCTTCTTATACTAATAATCTAATTCTAATTATCCTTTACGTTAAGTTTATTTCAATATCCTATATCAACTCCTATAACATTTCCAAAATTTTATTTATATCCTTTAGTACATCACATTCCAATTAATTAACTCAAAAGCAAAAATCCTTATATCTCGCATATTCATCTAAATAGTTTACAACGAAATTTCTCATTAAGTTGGGCCTATTTGAAATATCCGACAGTAAATTATTTGTAGTTTCATTTTTACTTTTACCTTAACATAAAATGTGGGTCTAATTATTTTAAATTTAGTACCCTTATTTTTCTTAATTTTCAGAGTATCATATTTTAAACTTTTATTATTGACATGCATCTGATTTATATTATTTAAAAAGCAATTGTATTTAAAAATAGAATTACGGGAATTATTGCGTTTACTTACTATATAATTATTCAAATTATATTTATAAATGTCATTTGTAAAAATCAATTTCATTTTAATTTTAGATTGTTTATCATTAATGACAACTGTTTGTTTATTTAAATGATTGATCATTTTCTCGTGATTACTTTCATCCATCCTACATTCTAACTTTGCATCTGTTTTAATTATATTAAATTCTTTTTTCTCGTTAGTTTCAAACTTAATTTTATTTAATGTAATCTCTTCGCTTACCCTAATTTGATTATTTCTTCTTCCTATTTCTGTATCCAAATCATTTCCCTCGTCCTGTGGCATAGATTCCTCCCCAGGCACGTCCTCTAAACTTTCTTTTGTAATCGTTGATTCCTTTTCTTCTTGTTGCATTATTATCGATTCCTTTTCTTCTTGTTCCATTATTTTTAATTCCTTTTCTTCTATTGCTTGTTTTTCCTCGACGTGTGCTATTTTACTTTTAGTTATTGTGTTATCTTTGTTTATTTGATTGTTACTGTTTCTTGGTACCCTTTTATCCATTATCTTGATTATTTCATCCATTCCTCTTTCCATATCATTATAGTTTTGTTTTATATCTTCTTGTTGTTGTTTTATCATCTCCACCTCATTGTAATTTTGTTGTTTTATATCCATTATCATTTGCTCCATTTCCTTATGGTTTTGTTGCATCATATTCATTTGTTGTTCTTTCATTTCCAATATCATTTGCCTCATTGTGTGCATCATATCCATTATCTGTTGACTGCTTACTCCGTCGTCCCCTCCTTCATGCATGTAACTAGCATTACCCATTCTTTGTTTCAAATTCATTATATTTTCCATATTTATTGTAGTTGCTTTCTATTTCTACCAATTATACGTTGGGCTCGCCAAATTTATAAATTAGCGTGTATTTCCAAATTATTTGCTTATCTTCATTCGCCGACACGTTGGATTCTCCAAATTTATAAATTAGCATGTATTTCCAAATTATTTGCTTATATTTTCATTATACGCCGACACGTTGGGCTGCCAAAATTGTGCAGTGGAATGTGCTTTTAAATTGCTTATTCATTTTTTTTATTCACACTACAACGTATGTTGCCGGCTGTACAGTCTAGTAGAATCCACGAACTCCCATCTCATGGATCGTTCTTCTCAGAATAGGTCCAGATTATGTTAAAAGGAAAACAATGAATGTCAATAAAAATCACAATTTAACTAATTTACAATCTTTAATAAAATTAAAAAAAATGAAAAAAAATCCCTTTACCGAATGTATAGGGTGCTAAAGCAACATTAACAGTAGCATTAGGAGGAAACACTCTTTGTGAATATGACTCGCACACAGAGAAAAACCCCCTGTGACTCTCGAACAAATATAAAACTAATAAATACTGGAGAAATTTGTCAAGTTTGACCTCTACTTTAACTCCTACAATATCAAATGTCAAAAACAACAAAGTTTTCAAAATCCGCGTAAATAGGCTTACAGTCATGCACAAATAAAACACGACAAAATTCAACCCACATAAAAAAAAATCCAACCTTGAATTTAAAACGTTCTAGAATATTATTTTTTGAAGAAAAACTCCACTAAAAAAGAAACATGACAATTTTCTCTAATACCCATATACTAACTTCAAATATCAAAATTATTACAAAGAATACATGAAATTATAATAACAATAATAATCGTAGTATCAAGTATATAAATAAAATATTTTATCGAACTTACATAGATCTATGCACTGATAACAAAAAAAAACTACGTGAGAGATATCTTACTTATTAGATCATACTATAATCACAAACTCTCGCTAAAAAACGAAATAACATTACATGCACCTGAATAAAATGCATAAACAAAATAAAACCCGATTTTACTAAAACAGAGAATAAAATTGAATATCTTATTCTCTAACAACCCGGTCACTGTCGAAGTCTAGATATCTCTGTCTAAATGAAGTTTCCACATCCGCACGGATATCCCCACCAACTATAAAATCAAAAATATACAGAAAAATATATATATCTTATAACAATACAATATCCGGAGTAGCGGCTGCTTCAAACATCTAGCCAACCTAAATATACGAGGATGGATCAAAATTTCAAACATAATAAAATTCATCACTTATAATTAAATATATTTATAACGATCCCCGTCTGAAATAAAATAAACATCAAAAATGAAATAGATAATTTTAATAAATGTACTACACAAAAAAGTTTAATATCGTTCAATCATTTTCCTTTCTTGTCCAAGGAAAAATCCATTGCAATATGTATGAATAAATTGGACATTTGAATTACACTACAAATATAGTAAAGAGAACAAAGAAATGACAAAATAAACTCATCGTATTGTTTGTTTGGTTTTCAAGGGTACGCATTTTGTGCAAACATGTGTTTTTATGGACATCCGAGACCCTTTTATCTTAAGGAACGACCGTGCTTGTGCGGATATTGTACGTGACTAAGTCTTTAGTTTGAGGGGTTTAATTTCTGTTCTTTGGAATTAGCAAAGTGGTCAGGACCGTATTTAGGGGTATATAGTTAAAGTTGTTTTTTCTAATGGGAGCTATTTTTATTTCAGTTGTGTCTTGTGCGTGCAGGGGGTTTTTTTGATTTAATCTATTGTTTTATGAGTGGGTAATAGAGTTTTGAAAGCCCATCGATTTCGTTTCTGTCGTTGATTGTTTTGCTGTTTTTGAAAATATGTATCATTTCTAAGACTTCTCTAGCTTTTGTGTTCTTTTTTTGTGTTATTACTTTGGTGTTTTCAAAATCAAAATTATGTTCAAATGTCAATTGGTGTTTTTTTAAAGCAGTTTGATTTTTTGCGTATTTGTGACCTTTCAATCTTTCTTGTAGTAACTGTTTTGTTTGGCCTATGTATATTTTGTCACAGTCTTTGCAGGGTATGTTGTATATTGTGTGTGATTGTTTTAGTGTAGGTGTTGAGTCTTTAAGTTTGGTGTGTAGGAATTTAAGTTTTTTTCCGCTTTGGTGTGCTATTTTAAAATTAAATGGTTTAAATATATTGTCTAATTTTTCGGATATTCCAGTTATATAGGGTGTGGGGATATATGTTAATTTATTGTTTTTTTTGTTATTGTTTTGGTTGTTTGTTTTGTTATAAATTTTATTGAGTCTAAGTTTTATAATTTTTTGTAACTTAGACTCAATAAAATTTATAAATATATAAAACAGTGAAATGTCGATATTTGCACATTCCGCGCAGATAAGTTTTCCACAAATTTTTCATTTGTACTGACAACTTGTACAGTTGATGTCGCGGCTTGTTGCGTCTACAATCTAGGGCAAAAGTAATTTGCCGAATTGTAGAATTAAATGCAACAAATTATAGCGACAATCGCATGTAAAATGAGATTTAATAATTATTAATTCTCATACACATGAAGTTCATATATATATACATATATATATATATATATATATATATATAACTAGTGTTCATTTGAAAAGTCAATCTAGTAGCATGTGATTTACTGAGAACATTTTGAAGTATGTCGTAAATTAAAATTTACTACTTAACCTACGAAGTCGTATATTTTGACAGTTTCATACATACAAATAAATAACAAATGTGATTGACATTATCAAATGTCATTTGGATTTACGTTTATGGAACAACAAACACATACTAATATATATGTGCGTCTTATTCTATCAAAATTTCAAAGTAACCTAGATTGACTTCTCAAATGAACATACGTTATATATACATATATATATATATATATATATATATATATGTATATATAACATATTTGACAATATTCGGATTAGATTTTTTTCCTGAATTCAACGATGTTTAACATGTCTATTTTTTATGAACGTTTATTGAAAAAAAGATACAAACACAATAAATTTCATCTTTGTCTTCCATTATTTATAAATTTTCGAGTACGCCATGAAATAATAAAAATGCAGTAGACGTCAATAAGTGTCAGTGTGAGTTTTGTTACGTGTCCGTAACGTCCTATTTATTATTGCGTCGTTTTCCGATTAAATGTATTATCTCGTTGATTTAATTCTATTATTTTCCGATTCAATGTATTATCTCGTTAATTTAATTCTATTATCTTTACAATTTATCCCCTGTATAATTTTGTATCTGCACTTTAATATCATATTTAATTCTTTCTTGCGATCTTTCTTTAATCTTTTTTTGTCCTCCGAGTTCTTATACCGATGCACGAAGGATGACTTGGTTTTTGGCATTCGACCACGTACGTTGAATGTGAACGCTTTTCACTGTACTCGAAGTTTTAATTAGTATTCCGTATCGTATTTACGGACCCGTTCGGGGATATCATTGATTAAAATTTCATTCGTTATTCGCTTTGGGCGATATCTCATTTGGAGGAATTAACGAGTTGTGAAGCGAATCAGCGTTCTTTTGTCAACGGCGTATGTTTTTTTGCGTACGCTTGTTCTTAGTTTACCATCGAGATGTACTGGTAAGCAAAGTTATTCTTTCTGTAATTATCTCTGTGTCTTATCGCCACATTTATTCGTTAAATAGATGGTACCACCCACCGGCCTAAACACATCATTTGCTGAGAACTGACGCCGGGGTGAAAAAAAAGTGCCGAAGAAAAAATTAAAAAAAAAAAAAAATAAAAAAATTTCTTCGGCACTTTTTTTTCTCCCCGGCGTCAGTTCTCAGCAAATGATGTGTTTAGGCCGGTGGGTGGTACCATCTATTTAACGAATAAATGTGGCGATAAGACACAGAGATAATTACAGAAAGAATAACTTTGCTTACCAGTACATCTCGATGGTAAACTAAGAACAAGCGTACGCAAAAAAACATACGCCGTTGACAAAAGAACGCTGATTCGCTTCACAACTCGTTAATTCCTCCAAATGAGATATCGCCCAAAGCGAATAACGAATGAAATTTTAATCAATGATATCCCCGAACGGGTCCGTAAATACGATACGGAATACTAATTAAAACTTCGAGTACAGTGAAAAGCGTTCACATTCAACGTACGTGGTCGAATGCCAAAAACCAAGTCATCCTTCGTGCATCGGTATAAGAACTCGGAGGACAAAAAAAGATTAAAGAAAGATCGCAAGAAAGAATTTAATATGATATTAAAGTGCAGATACAAAATTATACAGGGGATAAATTGTAAAGATAATAGAATTAAATTAACGAGATAATACATTGAATCGGAAAATAATAGAATTAAATCAACGAGATAATACATTTAATCGGAAAACGACGCAATAATAAATAGGACGTTACGGACACGTAACAATTTATTAAATCTTTGTTGTCCTGTTTGAACGTTTGGCCACAACAAAAAAGGTATTTTTGTAAAAATGAATAACGATAAGTTAACGGCCATGTTACAAGTGTTCTTTGAATGTATTAAAAATCGTCTTCAAGCGAGTCGTCGTTACAGCGTTCGTTTTCCGGACCGAGAAGTTCAAGATTCGAAAATATTTCGGAGAATTGAAACGAATTTAAGAAATTATGGATCATTTAACAAACCTAAAACACAAAAACGTAAACTCTCGGTAGATACGGAATTAGATGTTCTTCTTGCAGTACAAGAAAATTCACTTCGACTCGAGAAATTGCACATAATATTAGGGTATCAAAAGCTACAGTCCATGGTATTTTAAGAAAACACAAACATAAACCGTATATAACTCGAAAAGTTCATGCAATAGAATAAAATTATCCTGGCCGAAGAATACAGCATTAGAATAAGACACGAATTTTTGCAGAATCATAATTTGGTCTGATGAATGCACTTTTAGCAACAATGGTATTTCTAATAGAAACAAAGATCGACAATGGAGCCAAGACAATTCGAGATTTGTCATTGACAATAATTTTGAAAGGCGTTTCAGCATCTTTTCTTTTTCTACTGAAGAAGTTAATTCGGCTATTGTCCGATATAAGTTAAGAAAGGCTTCTGGAGAGTGTCTTCCAATTGCACAACTGCACTGACTTTAATCTTCTGCTGAATATTGTCCTACTGTCTGCTATTGAAGCTTTTACACCAAGCTAATAGAGATACAACCTAACGGTACAATGAGGACTGTCACCGGTACTGTTAGATCCACACCTAGTCCCTGGCTAACAATTCCTTCTAACATTGGCCCACCGGATATCAGGTGACTCGTTACAGCGCGGTGCCAGATTAAACGCTGCTCTACCAGTCTCGTTACTTTATTAACATATTTCGTACATATTTTCAGTCTGAAAATTATAAAACTGCACACAATGGATAGCCACTTTCTTTTTGGCAGAATTTTCAATCAAAATGCGCTTATACCTCTATATATATTGTCTATTGACTTTATCTAATTTAATACTGTCTGGTAAGTGCACTAAAAACATTAGTTTTCGAGAAATATTTTATAGCGATGCACTTATGTTATGACAAAGTAGTAGAAGTTTTCCAATATGTGGCGGTAGGTGGAGGCACGGAAGCACTTGAAACTTTCATGCTATTTTTATGGTTTGTATAAAATTCCCTGTGCAACGTGATCGCCATATATAAGGAAATGCAAATGCAAATGCATTAGTACATCTGAACTGAGATGTGGGTCGTAATTTCCATTTAGATGGAGCAACCTCGCGTCGGGAAAGACACGTTTAAAACCTTCCGATGTGTGTTTTTCGTACCCGCTATAATTTAACCCCAGACGACAAACAAATATATTGAAGTATTACCTTCCACAGGTCACATATCAAATAACTTATTATATTCAATATGTGACGCAATGTTTACAATAAAGGATTGTTTTGTTTACTTTAAAAATATGTTTCCAATAAAAAGAAGGAACAAACAAAATACAAAATACAAAATACAAAGGTATTTTTAATAATATAAAATATTATTAAAAATCTGGTGTGAAGAACACAAATGCAGGTTCACTATTAATATTTTCTGTGAACGTGTCCGAATATATCCTATCCCCAGAGACGTAGATACGTATTTCGCTTTTCGACAAGCTCATCGGTACGCCCCTGCTGGAGAAAGGATATTTCCAGACACATTCACAGAAAAGAACCACCTCGCCCTATCACCGTAATTATCCAGACCGAGCGCAGAAGTAAATTCGGCGCTACCTGTTGTCAGACAGCCGAAGTACCTCGCATACCGTCCACATAATTAATGTGAAGTAACGACGCCCTTCCAAAGGTTAGCACAGCCAATCTCTCTAGAAAACTGCATTTTGTTTGCGCCTTCACTCATACTACGGCTTAATCGCATGTGTAATGTATCAGAATAATTGAAACATACATGAGTAGGTAAACCCCACCAGTTTTGGAAGGGCGTCGTTACTTCACATTAATTATGTGGACGGTATGCGAGGTACTTCGGCTGT
This sequence comes from Melolontha melolontha, assembly GCA_935421215.2. Classification (NCBI taxonomy): domain Eukaryota; kingdom Metazoa; phylum Arthropoda; class Insecta; order Coleoptera; family Scarabaeidae; genus Melolontha; species Melolontha melolontha. The sequence goes on from OW285236.1 coordinate 17,553,273, forward strand.
CTGACAACAGGTAGCGCCGAATTTACTTCTGCGCTCGGTCTGGATAATTACGGTGATAGGGCGAGGTGATTCTTTTCTGTGAATGTGTCTGGAAATATCCTTTCTCCAGCAGGGGCGTACCGATGAGCCTGTAGAAAAGCGAAATACGTATCTACGTCTCTGGGGATAGGATATATTCGGACACGTTCACAGAAAATATTAATAGTGAACCTGCATTTGTGTTCTTCACACCAGATTTTTAGTAATATTTTATATTATTAAAAATACCTTTGTATTATACAAAACTGGTGGGGTTTACCTACTCATGTATGTTTCAATTATTCTGATACATTACACATGCGGTTAAGCCGTAGTATGAGTGAAGGCACAAACAAAATGCAGTTTTCTAGAGAGATTGGCTGTGCTAACCTTTGGAAGGGCGTCGTTACTTCACATTAATTATGTGGACGGTATGCGAGGTACTTCGGCTGTCTGACAACAGGTAGCGCCGAATTTACTTCTGCGCTCGGTCTGGATAATTGCGGTGATAGGGCGAGGTGGTTCTTTTCTGTGAATGTGTCTGGAAATATCTTTTCTCCAGCAGGGCCGTACCGATGAGCTTGTAGAAAAGCGAAATACGTATCTACATCTCTGAGAATAGGATATATTCGAACACGTTCTCAGAAAATATTAATAGTGAACCTGCATTTGTGTTCTTCACACCAGATTTTTAATAATATTTTATATTATTAAAAATACCTTTGTATTAAACAAAACTGGTGGGGTTTACCTACTCATGTATGTTTCAATTATTCTGATACATTACACATGCGGTTAAGCCGTAGTATGAGTGAAGGCACAAACAAAATGCAGTTTTCTAGAGAGATTGGCTGTGCTAACCTTTGGACGGGTGTCGTTACTTCACATTAATTATGTGGACGGTATGCGAGGTACTTCGGCTGTCTGACAACAGGTAGCGCCGAATTTACTTCTGCGCTCGGTCTGGATAATTACGGTGATAGGGCGAGGTGGTTCTTTTCTGTGAATGTGTCTGGAAATATCCTTTCTCCAGCAGGGGCGTACCGATGAGCTTGTAGAAAAGCGAAATACGTATCTACGTCTCTGGGGATAGGATATATTCGGACACGTTCACAGAAAATATTAATAGTGAACCTGCATTTGTGTTCTTCACAACAGATTTTTAATAATATTTTCTATTATTAAAAATACCTTTGTATTATACAAAACTGGTGGGGTTTACCTACTCATGTATGTTTCAATTATTCTGAACAAACAAATATTGAAAAATACTTGTCCTTCTTCTGGCTTCGTTTAAATAAAACTAATGGTAATTTAAAACACACTATATTAATAATAAAACACTAAATAACTAATAATAACAGTATTTATTTCAATATTTATATTACATTTATATAACAATATCAACACGACGCTGATTACTTGTTGAAATAATCATAATCCCTTCCGAGCGCTGTGTTCACAGTTGTTCAAGAAGTATTGCAAATTTAATGTCCTGAGTGAAACAACATTACGAAAGTTCCTTGTATTTTGAGGTAATTGAGGAAATTAAACCTAAAATTTGGAACAAACATTTTTACATATTGCTGTGTATTTTGATTTTCACAATGGGCTCCAATTATTAAACATTAATCGTCATTAGAGAATACATCCCGATCCCGAATCCCGGAATCTCGAGATCCCGGCCGAGTTTTGATCCCGTAAATCCCGGGAGTGTACCTGGCTAATCTCGGGATTTTCGGGATTGCCAGTTTGCATTCCGTAATCTGTTGCGCCTTGACAATGACCTTACCTAGATTATATTAAGAGAACTTAATACATAAAGACAAAAAAACAACCTTAGGTATGCCGTACAATAAAAGAACTACAGAGGTACAGCCCAAATAATATGTAACTTAGAAGGGATTTCCCCCCTCGGCATACTTCAATACAATACTGTAAAATAATCCCCAAACGGGCCAACAGTGGATTCTCCCGATCACCTCATATGGTATATCATAATATTGTTGCGAGGGATTCCCCGTCGGGGATTCCCTGTACGAAAGTATAAATACGCTTATTAGGATTTACTTTTTTCATTTATTATTCTACCAGCGACAAGGTTACGCAGTTTACGTCATTTAAATTTAAAAGTCAATTATCTGAAAAAGTTTTTTTAAATGGCGGGAGACTTTGTTCAACATAAAAAAAACAGTGATACGTCGTCAGCTGGAGTTATTTTTTAGTTGCGAAAGACGGGAACAGTTCTAAATGTAAGCGATGCCTTGCAATTCTCAAGACTTTGGGTGGATCGACTAAGGGATTACATACATATTTGTCATCAAAACACAACATTAAGATTTTAGCTGACGTTAATCGTTTAACAGCTTCAACAAGTCAAGATTCTAAAAATCTGAACACAGCACCGCCGCCGGCTAAACGAAAGTTAGAAGGTTATTTTACTAAAAGTGCCGACGATAGCCTGGATGATGTTCTGGCAAGAATGATTACATTAGATGGATTTCCATTCAATGTATTCATAACTTCAGACGATTTGAAAAAATTGTTCTTAGCGAAATACACGGATTTACCAAAATCAGCCTTCACAATTCGAAAGCGTGTTATGAATTACAGTGAAAAAATCAGAAAGCAAGTAACTGCAGAATTAAAACATTTGAAAAGTGCAGGTGAAAGATTCAGTCTATCTTTCGACCAGTGAACATCAACGTCCAAAACGCTGTCAACGTTCATTCATATAAAAAATTTGGAGCTTAGGACTTGTTCCTATTCATGGAAGTATAACAGCTGAAAATTGTCTTCGTATATTGAAAGAGGGTCTAAGTAAATTTGATATTTCCCTGGAAACTGGTATTGTGGCTACTGTAACCAATGGACCGAACGTTATGATAAAGGTGGGGCAGCTTGTTTGCACTGAACAACAACTGTGTCTCGCACATGGTACCGATTTGGCCGTCTGTGATGTGGTTTATAAAATAAAGAATTATTTTCAAGACAGGTAAGACAGCCCTACCTCAGACTCAGATTATACTATAAATGAACCAGCTGTGACTGCTGATTATTTGAACGATAGCGATGATTATGACAATTTAGAAGACTTAGACTGTCCAGAATCAGGTTTAATCTTAATGTCACAAAATGAACTTGCGCGAGAACACATACCAGAGTTAACAAAAGATGAAAACATTAATGAGCTGATAAAGAAAATCAGCAAAGTTAAACCAGTAAAACCAGGTGTAATAGTCTTTTAACCATGCCGGAACGATTTTCTCTTTTAAAAACCTGTATTCAAAAAGCTCTTATAGATCTCAATCATCCAATCCGTTTAGAAGATACTGATTTTGACTTGGTAAATAAAATTGTTAATGTGGTGACCCCAATTAAATTAACAGTAGAAGCAATCTGTCGACGAGATGCTAACTTATACACAGCTGTCAACTTCTGTCAACTAAAAATATAATTTCAGAATTGTCTGACGAATATTCTCAATCCATCTACCACAGATGTTAAACAATTATTCAAATACAAAGAAATAAAACAACTTTCGTTTATAAAAACCAATTACAGTTTTGTTTCTGAAACAATAACACAAATGGAATCTAATTTGCCATTAACCCGAAGTGTAAAACTAGTAAAATAATCTGAGGCAGCTTTTAAAAATGTCGCAGGCAAAATGAGGGACAAAAAAAATTTCAAAAATTCAAAAATGTGATGGAAAAAATTGTGGATTTCGGTTTCTTAGTCAAGTAGCTAATATTTTAGAGGAGGATTTACTGAATACACTAACTTGGAACCTGTAATATTAAGCAAATTTGATGTTAACGATTCACAAAATTCAGATGGTGTTCGCAGTGCATATTGGATTCAACGTCACACGAATTTTAACCGAGAGACCATCGAAAACATCGGGAGTACAATCTGTACATATTGGCATTCCACGCCCAAGACAACGGATGTCTTCAAAATCTTATAATGAGTGAATTTCTTGTACATATCCTTAAAATTTAAACGTTCTCAGATTAATAGTTTTTTTATCAATTTTTGATCAATCAAATCATATGGCTCACCTTGTATAAGCCCTTATTACATCGGTTGATGTGGAAAGGAGTTTCTTCATTTATAAATTTTTATATTCTTACTGAATGCATATTTAGGTTTTGTTCAGTATGTAGAAAAATTAAAATGTCTGTTTATTTTTAGGTGAATCAATAAATTTTTGCATTATAAGTAATTTTTTTATTTGCATATTTTCAACATTTTTGTGCATATTTTGACTAAATGATTTTCATATTTATGCGCATAATTTTGGGATTTGGGTGACTCTTTTTATTGCTCCTTTTAAGAAATTGCTATGCACGGGGGCGCAGAGCAATTTCTAGCCCTGAATAAATGAGGAAAAGAAAAGAATAAGTGGAAGATTCCAGAGCAATATAACAAAATGGAGAACAATACTGTGATATAATTACAGCCGTCCCCTTATCTCAGAACTCACCTGAAGTAAACTCGTGGGCGTAAAACTTTTCAAATCCGGGGAATAATACCCTCGACTAAAATTGCACTACTACTAGTTGTAAACTTATATGAAGCGAGCCAATTTGTCGAATCCTGCCTTCAGCAGAACAGATAACACTGTATCCACTCAAATTGACTTCCCAGTTTTACCCTCGTCGATTTACTTCAAAGCGGGACTAATAAGAAGAGAACGCCAAGAATGATTGTCCTTTAACTTAAGCAGAATAGACGGATACGTCATTGTTAACAAAAAAGGTACTACCCCCTATGCGGGAAATTGAAATAAAAGATTGATAATTACTCGGATATCATGACATGATTAAAAAGCAAATGAGGAATCCACAACCAAAAATTCATTAAATAATTCGGATTAATCAAGGGTTTAGCAACGATTAAAATTATACCACAGGATAGAGCTAATAGTTTAGGAGAGTCTTGCCTAGATGGCTCGCCTAACAAACCAAAAATGTAAAGACTTAAATTAATTGTAAAATGGTTATACGACAAGTTAAACGATCCTAATATGTTTACAAAATTCCAATAAAAAATATAACGATGTCTTTTTTACCTAAAATTACCCAAAAGGAACGATAATGAAATATAAATTCAAATATACGAACGATGACTCGCATAATATTTCAAGATGTTTAACTTGCGCATGAGTATATCCATTGCTCTGGAAACAAAATAAACAAATTAAATAAACGACTCCGGGGAAACGGTTATGTGACATCCAAGATATTTTAACATACAAACGTTACATGAAGATATTAGAGTTTGAAATAGCCTATGATGACTTAGAATTAGCAATTAATTTAAATAAATTATTAAAAATGCCCAAACGGTGTAAGGATCATTTTAAAGTATAACAAAATTTATAAAATGTATTACTAACATTTTAATTTCAGCTAATATTTCACTATTCTAAAACTATGCGCATCAAACTTTTCAGTAATTAAGGTAATTAAGTTTTTTATTCACTATTTCTCGCCTTCCTTTAAACTTTTAATTCAGGAAACATTTTTGCATGTTTTCACACAAATCTTATTAATGTCACAATAACAATTGAATTACTAGATAAGTTAATAGAAGAAACAATAGTTTGAAAAGTTGCTATAAGTGACTAGTAACTCAAACGTAAGAAAACTATATTATTCGCAACGTTGAAATTGTATCCACTTCTGACGTTCCCATGATTTCTCAAAGGTATTCAGCGTACGTAACTGTATAACATTGAATATATCTAACAGTTGACTGTAGAGTTCTTGTGGGAGCCAGAAATAACAGCTATTTATACTTTTTCTTCTCATTTTTCCGATCGAAAGAGAATATGTACTTCGTTTCTTCAATATTGTTACTGAAATGAAAACTTTCTGGCAAATAAGGTGTGACGTTAAAAGATGGTTTTTACCTTTTAAAATGCAGTTTTTTTAAAGATATTCGCCAGGAAGATATTAAGTAAAAGCAAACATAAAGGGATATTGTCAACTAGAAAATTATGGAAATAAGATTGAAATAATATAATAATATTTATAATAATAATAATTATTATAATAACTAGAGAACGGATGCAATTTCCATAAAACGCAATCGGCAAGTGGAATTGTGTATTACGTCGCTCAGTACATCCCGGCGTAATTCAATGAAGTATTTGTTTGACTTACTCGGCCACCTGGTCTCGCAGCGATAACAATGGACAACCCAGCTATTGTATTCGGAGAATATAGTGTTTTCAGTGGTGTCGAGTACGTAGATAAAATAAATAAGTTTATCGTATTTCGTAAGAGAAATAGCACGTACATTTCTTTTCTTTTCATTTAAGCAACATCTTCCAATTATTTTCACGTAAGTGTGCATAAAATTTCGTTATTTAATTTCGTTTATTTGGATCTAGAATATTCTTACTTTTTCAGACAATGGAAGAGCGTCGACAATGGCATCGTGAAACAATGGCGAGTTGGATTGAGGGCCATACTGATTGTATGTACATTGCCAGTGATTCCGAAATTTATTGTGAAGTGTGTGAAACGTTATTGAAAAATTGCAATAAATCAACCGTAAAACGTCACGTAGGATCGTTAAAGCATGAAAAAAAATTGAACACGTTGGAATCTGACAATTTTAACGAAGAACTCTGTGAAACTTTTATGGCAGCTAATATTCCATTATTTAAATTGAACAATCCAATTTTGAAGACATTTCTGAAAAAATATACTTGTCGAAATGTTCCTGATGAATCAACTTTACGCAAATATTATGTTTCTAGGTGCTATACGAGAACAGTAGAACGCGTTAGAAGCCATCTTTTAAATCAATACATATGGATAAGCGCCGACGAAACGGTGGATATGTTAGGACGCTGTGTGGTAAATGTTGCAGCTGGTGTACTACATCCAACTATTCCCTATAACTCATATGTAATAGCAACAAGTGTTATAAATAGAGTTGAGGGGGAAACAGTTGCTGAAACCATTTAGGAGAATATGCAAAAAATGCTTCATTCGGACGCCACGTACAAAGAAAAAATACTTTTATTTGTCAGTGATAGTGCTGCGTATATGTTAAAAACAGGCAGACTATTGAAGAAAACATATCCTAATATGCTGCATATTACTTGTGTAGCACATGCTCTCCACAGAATCTGTGAATATATCAGAGACACTTTTCCGGAAGTTGATAGACTTGTATCAGCTTTTAAAAAAGTTTTCAGAAAAGCACCATTGAGAGTAGCTCTTTTCAGGGAAAAATTTCCATCTCTGTCACTGCCTCCCACTCAAGTAATAACTAGATGGGGAACATGGCTGGAAGCTACTAGTTATTACGCTGAGAATTTCGATAGTCTAAAACATTTCGTAACACTGCTAAAGGAGGATGCTAGAAGTATTGGTGAGTGCAAGGAGCTCACACAAATCCCAAATTTAAAAAATCAGTTGTACTTTCTTCACGAACACTTTGGAAAATTGCCAAAACTAATCACTTATTTTGAAAATCGAAATCTCAAATTAAATGACGGATTAACCACATTGGATGTGGCTGTTAATAATTTGAAAAGTATTCCAAGTGACTTCGGATGTGGCCTCCGGCAAAAGTTTGAAGCAATTCTTAATAGAAATCCAGATTTAATTACATTTCAGCAATTATGTATGGAGACAATTCCACAAAATCTAACGGCTAAATATGAAGAAATAAGAGAATATTTCCAGTATGCACCTTTAACCAGTTGCGATGTAGAAAGGACGTTTTCTATTTATAAGGATGTACTTAATTCAAAGAGAACAAAATTGACAGAAGGAAACCTTGAGAAACTATTGCTAGTCAATATTAATACTCCTTTACTCAACTTGAACGACAAAATGAACAAATAAAAATGTTCCAATTATAGAAATAAAATTAAAAACTTTAAAAATACAACTTTTCAACAAATACATATTGCAGTGAATTTTTCCTCGAAGAAAAAATTAAAAGAAACTATAAAAGACTATATATTTATGTGTATTTTATTCCAGAAAAATATTTGAATATATTTTATATTTTATGTAAATTTTGTTATAATGTGTATTTTGTCCACGACTGTAGAATGTTCGGGCTAGATTGATGTTTGCAGTTCCCGCCACTTCGGATGTGATTACTGCTGTTGCTCTCTTGATTTTATGTTAGATAAGGGGATATTTTCCGTTTCTGAGATGTTGTCAGAGATTAACCAGCTATTGAACAGATAGGTCTAATTAATTGTTTGCTGGATAAAGACGTTTTCTTTATTCAGATCATTATTATAATTTCGGTTTATGTTGTAGTGTTGTGATATTGATGTGTTTAAAATTAATTCTCGATTTATTACGAGTCTTTTATACTTGTAATTTTGATTTTTGCGGCCTATCTGAAATTTTTTTGTGAAGTGTGATGACCACATTAATTAATGTACGTATATTTCTGTAATTAAATGCATTTGTTTAGATATATTTTAGTTATAATATTTATATAATATTGGAGCTCGTAGATTCAGAAAAAAATTGTAGTTTATAATATATATTTAGAGTCAGATGAATATTAAGGAAAATTTTCATATTTTTTTGAAGTATATTTTTTCAGTAATACATTCTAGAAGGTAAGCAATTTGGTGGGAAAATTATATTTGTACCATGTTCAATGTGCGCATGGGTCAGAGTTAATGCGTGCGCATACAGATAATTTTCTGTTTGACGTTTTAGTTAGGGTTAACGTAATTAATGAAGATTGACAGTTTTCCTAAATATTTAATTAGGTTATTTTTGCTCGCGGTCATTTAGTGAGGTTTTTTCTCTTTTACTGTCATTTGTATCAAAGTTTTCCTCACATTCTGTCACATAATAGATGTTTCAGTACGGCTTTATATTTGATAAAGTCTAGTTTTTTTATTTTTTTTTATTAAAATTTAATGGGGGGAATCTTTGTTTTCTTTTCTAATACCTTTTATTTTATTATTGTGCCACATACCCTGTGAGGGTAACCCTGAAGATACAAGAGCTCCTGGAAGGCGAACCCGACTCGAGATAGACCGGCCAAGCTACTGTGTATTGTGGACCAAGTTAAATAAGGAATTAACACCACAATTCACTGCAATATGTATTTCGTAATTTTATAGATCACCACCCGTTTGTTTTCCAATTATATAAATAAAATTAAAAACTTTATAAATACAACTTTTCAATAAATAAATATGTATTTCGTAATTTTATAGATCACCACCCGTTCGTTTTCCAATTATATAAATAAAATTAAATATTTTAGAAATACAGCCTTTCGCCAGTACTGCACTGGGCTTTGCGTCATGTGATAAGCGTGTCCGTTCTCTAATAATAACCATAGAATTTGTAGCAAATATCTAAAGAATATATTAAGAGAATATTAGAAATTTTACTGGAAAGGAACTTTATACCACAACATTAGTTCGGATTCAGAAATAATAATGGAATTATAGAACAGATCCATAGACTAGTAAATAAGATAAACAGAGATTTTTAACCATAAACATACTGTTCTACAAACAGGAAACAGGAAACAGGAAACATACCTCATCTTCACTATCAAATTATAAGATCCTACCTGACACTTATACATTATCTACAACAGTTTCAATCAATTAATATTTCGACAGGAAGCATTGACAATTTTTTGATTGGACCATTCGTATTGTCAGAATGATTGAATAGACAACTGTAGTTGGAGTTCCTTTAGAGCGCTTTTCGAGATTTAATAGAGCAGTAACCACTTGAAACCCGCCGAAACTTGTACTTCATACACGATGGAGTACCACCTCATTCAGCGTTCGTATGCGGTAGCACCTGAATAACGTCTATCCAAACCGTTGGATAGGTAGAGGAAGACCTAATGCCTGACCTCTTCGATCTCCTGACTTTACGCCGTTGGATTTTTACCTGTGGGGACACCTCAAAATGTTGGTGTATTCCACTCCGGTCGACACTAGGGAGGAACTTCTACAGAGAATCACGTTTCATTGTGATGTGATAAGGAACATGGCTGGGTTATTGTTGCGGGTACAACAGTCCTTAATTCGTCGTGCCCGCGAGTGTGTCAGACTTCAGGGAGCCCATGTTGAACCCTCTTATGAAATTTTTCAATAATTTCGTTAAAGTACCTCCTGGGACCCCGCTGCGTTTATATTAAGTACTTTAAAAAAAAAATCAAGAAAAATCGATTTCCAGCGGCGTTTTTCAGGGAAGCATATCTCCGTAGAAAGGGCCTGTAGGAAAAAAAATATAGGAACTTGTCATCTTATTTTTCCAGGTTTTATCTGCATCCGAGAGATTTCCCACATTTTCCCGGACAACCTGTATATAACAAAACGAACACAAAGTATTTAGTTTTGGTAGTATGTAGGTCGTTTTATTGTCAACAGTCTGTTCAAGTCAATCTTTCATAGTGATGAACTAACAGAAATCTACATAAGGGTAATATGTAGATTTCTAATAAAGAGATTCTACAAAAAAAATATGTAAATATAAAGCGAATGACTAGATATTTATGTGGCTACAATGTCTATTAAAATTACCTTTTATTGAAGTTATTATTTTGTATTAATGCGTTCTGATTATTCCGTTTATCAGAAACTTTAACGCTTCAGCTGTTACTGTTAAAGTTACCGGTTCTAGTTAATTGAAATATCTTGTACTGATTGAAATGCGTACCTCGCCGGTGACACAGGGTTTATTCCGAATGAAAATCATGAATATTGGCGGAAACGAAAAAGGAAAATTGCAGAAACACCAGATGTTTTAACAATTAATTGCTTGTCACGTTAAACTGTCGACAATTCCATCTGTGTTCGGTTTCGATTATTAAACAACCAAGACTAGTGAGGAGTAGAAACTGCGGACGGTGGGACGAGATTTTGATCGTTTGATGTAATTGGAAAGGCGACCGAGGGAACCTTCCGACAAAGTTTCGGCATCAGCCATCATCCGGTGACCTCTCCCTTTATATCGTCAGCAATCAGATTCAGACAGAGGTCCGACCTTTTATGTCGAACAATCTGGGTACCCTGGCATTAACTTCCAGGAGGAGGGTAGGTATATGTGTGACAATTAAATTTAATTGTTCGAGTCGACCAGATCTTATCACGAATAACGTTTTCCAATGAACTTTGTACATTCTTCTCTGGGTGTGTAATTACTTGTTATCGTTCTATTACGATGTAGAATCGAACATTGTAATTATGAACATTATGGTAAGTAAGGTTTATTGCCAGCTTCCTTAAAATACACGCGATAACTATATTATTTGAAATGAGGTTATTATCTTTTCCAAGTTGTCATATACACGAGGGTGAATTGACTTTATGAAATTCTTATTTTACGCCAGCGATTTTCAATATTTTTAGTTCCGCGATCCCCAAATAGTAAATGTAAATAAAATTAATATTTCGCAATACCCACCCTGTCCTAAAGCAATAATAACAGTAAACCTTACTATTATTTGGACCTGGTAGATGGATCCATAATGGCTTTAATAGTTGTCTGACTATCAGTCATTATGTTGACTTTTTTGTTTGCGCAGCCGGCTTCCCGAATTTCCTCGACGCAGGCTGCGACTGCAAACAATTCGGCCTGGAAAACAGTCGTATGTTTTCCCAGACATATCGATATCTTCCTTCCGCATATGCCTGCACCTGCCGCCTGATTAGATTGTGATACATGAGGTCGGTATAAATATGTTCAGCTTAGCTGTAAAACAATCGCAGCAGCTATACTGTCCGCCGGCATTTGAAATATCGGCTCTTCCAGTATAGTTCCTGTGATATCTGTATGGCCCCCTACAACGTTATTAGGAAATCATACGTCGTTGGCCTACAGCCTCAGGATCGCAGCCATGGCTTCTACTTTTGCAAATAGTTTCAGCGGAAGCAGACCCACCGACGATGTCAGTTCCGTCCTCCTCCACCAGACAATTGCAACATAGGCAATCGCTGGTCTAACTACTATTGCGTACAACCAGTGCACCATACTTGATTTTAATTCTCAGGTCTTACCAACAGCTCTAGAGAGTAAGTTGTAATTGGTGAAGGTGTCATAGCTAACTTTACAATAGTTGTGTGGTCCTTCCTACCGGTCCTCCACAACTAATGTAAAATTAGCTGTGACACCTTCCTCGTCTACAACGTACAAAATTACAAAATAAGAGAATGACCTTGAATTGTAAACCGAAGCTCGGTAAGAAAATATATGAAATTTTAGGCTCAAACTCAAAACATTTTGTTTACCTTCTTCAGTTGGTAAATACCCGTTTAAAACTATTTTAATCCATTATTTCACTAGTCACTACATGAACAAATAACTAACTTAATTTTGACGCATTGCTTGCTTCATAGAGTGAGATAAAATGTCTTAAACACCACTTACTTTTTGCTTACTGAGTGTACGAGCTGTGTAAATTAAATAATTGGATTGATTTTTTCAATTATTTTTTTCGAAAAGAATTACATTTCAATATTGTCTCACAAAATAACCTCCTTGGGAAACCACACAGCGCAGGAGACGATTCTTGCAATCCCCATAACATTCTTGGAACTCAGATATTGGAATAGCCTTTAGTTGGTCGGTTATAGTCGTTTGATTGTCTTAAAGTGTTCAAAAATGAAATCCTTTGCCTTGTCACAGCAATTTCAATAAACGAGTTTTTGGGCAGTAAAAAACATTCGTGGTACAACATCAGTTGTTCTTGACACGAATGACCATTCTTAGAAGTTTTTCTTGGACTTCTCGGCAAAAGTGTTGAATAACCGTTTGGTCTTGAGACGCAAGCTCTTTGTGGACAATTCCTTGCGCATAAAAAAAGTAAAACAACATACATCTGATTTTTGACTGGTCATTCATGCTATTTTGAGCCTTGGATAGGTTGAAGTGTGCCATTCCAAGTTTTGACGCTTGGTTTTCGAGTCCTACTCAATCACCCAAATCCACCTCCTTGCCAGTAATGACACGTTTCAGCAAATTGGAATCATTTACAATCGATTTAAAAAGTATAAGCACCTCTTCCTCCTGATGTCCTTTTCTTCCTACGAAAGGTTTTTTGGCCAAAAGCTTATGAATGGTGGTGCGAGTCAAAGTCAACTCTTCCCCAATCATTCTGACTGTCAACCGACGATCTGAACGCACAAGAACGCAGATCCTCTCGACAATTTTATCGGTTCATCTTCAGTCGATTCTCGTCCTTTCGAAAATGCCTTAAACCACCGATAAACCTGGGTCCTTGACAAAACGCTGATTTTGAAGGCCTGTTGAAGTTTTGCAAATGATTCCGTTGCACTATGATCAAGTTTGAAGTAAAACCTGATAACGCACCGTTGCCCGAAGTTGATGTCACTCATTTTTAGAACGCATTAGAAAAAATTGTTTCACAAAAAAAAATTGCTACTGACAACCGAATTACTCTAGCGAGTTCAAATTCATACTGAAGGTGTATCACTTGTTCACCTGCTGTCACGCAAGCCCCGCATTCCAAGTGTTACCAGAGCGAACGCTACGTTAACAGTTCCATTACTTAATTTACACACTTCGCATATCGATTTAATAGCAGTACTATCTCGTAAATATATTTTAGAATAGGGCTTCATATATATATTAAAATTTAAAAAAATTCCACTGACTTTAGCGAAATATATCGCTATTTCGTTACATTTTTTCTGTTATTACTTTTGTAACTAGGTTTTATAATTAACTCTTTCAATATACTTGGAAAAGCTCTTTCTGTTAAGTATAAATTGATAATGTATTAAACTGGGTATTAAACTGGGTGCTGTATTAGATCTGTACAATGTTTTTACACGTTAAAAGCGTATTTGTTTCCCGCTTACGAATTATTTTGACATCTAAAGAGGGCGGTAGTCAATTTTAGTGAAGTTCTCTGCAGAGAAGCTCAAAAAGTTAATTTACTGTTCAGTGCGAGCGGTGAATTTGTTATTTTCTGCAAAGGAACAGCGATAACTAATTGAAGCCCCCAACAAAAATCACCACGCTCCACCATTTATCTTTATCGCGTCGCGAATGAAACACATTAATAGTTTCTTTTTCATAAAGTGTTAAGCGTGCGGAAAAACGCCCACTTTCCTTCCCCTATTTCTTCTTTTCTTGAGAGGCATCGTTCGCGAACTGCTGATAAATAGTTTCTGTAACGTGAACTGAATCAATGAAATTACCGTCGAAAATAACCGCAGTATCTTATACAGTACAACGTTTACAGAGACAATCGTAAAGCGCAAATGCGGCTGAGGCACTTTTTTCCTTATTGCGCGCGTTGGTAATTCGATACAACTGCCCGTTGTGCCAAGAAACCATAAATCTTAATGATCCATGATTCTCGGTATTGCTATATACACACACAAATATATATATATATATATATATATATATATATATATATAGATAATTATTTCTTGACCTTTGTATGTTATAGTAGATTAAATTAGTCGGCGATTTAAGGTTTGGTTTACTTTGATATGTATATATTTAAAATAATCTTACATGTTTCGACATATAGTATCTGTTTCACAGAAATTTAAAATATAAATGACAGTATATCAATGTTAAACTTATATATCTGTAGTTGTCATGGATACAATTAAAATATTCAAAGATACATTAAAGTTTAATAATAAGTCATGCTTCAGAACTTTCGACAGCAAGACGTCAATTACGGGGGATTGGCAAGCCAATCCCCCGTATTATTATTAGTTATGAGTTATTATTATGTCTGCGTCTGTGGCGCGACTTAAGACTTTAAGTTGTTTTAAATATATATATATATATATATATATATATATATATATATATATATACATATATATATATATATATATCAAAGTAAACTAGACCTTAAATCGCCAACTAATTTAATCTACTATATATATATATATATATATATATATATATATATATATATAATAACTTCGTGACCTTGGTATGATATGGTAAACCTAATCAGTAGGCGATTAAAGGTCTGTATATTACTTCAAAATATATGTATTTAAAAAACTCTACATGTTTCGGCTGTATACGCCTTTTTCAAGAGAATACAAAATATATTATTTAATATTTTGTATTCTCTTGAAAAAGGCGTATACAGCCGAAACATGTAGAGTTTTTTAAATACATATATTTTGAAGTAATATACAGACCTTTAATCGCCTACTGATTAGGTTTACTATATATATATATATATATACAAATAATAGACTTTTTCTTGGTTTAGCGACCTTTAATGAATTCCAATTTTTTTTAATACGACGTTTCGACTTTTTTATTAAGTCTTTTTCAAGTAATTAGAACTAAAAAAATTAATACAAAGAAAGGTAAGAAATATATTTATATTTGTATGAATGAATTAAAATTAAAAATAAAATAATGAAATTAAAGTAAGGAAATTAAAGGATACAAAACTCACCTTACTTTCCTTACTTTAATTTCATTATTTTATTTTTAATTTTAATGCATTCATACACATGTAAATATATTCCTTACCTTTCTTTGTATTAATTGTTTAGTTCTAATTACTTGAAAAAGTCGTATTAACAAAATTGGAATTCATTAAAGGTCGCTAAATCAAGAAAAAGTCTATTATTTTAATATTATGACACGGCCAATAAAATAAACAAGAAATAAATTTTAATTCTTATTAACACTATATACCGGGTGTATTATGAAAATGAATGGCCCTACTACTCTATCGTAATCCTTTATGGGCTATATAGTATTGAATGTAAGTGATTTTAAAAGGTACACACATTTTCTGGTAATAAAATGAAATAGATTATTTAAAATGCATTTAAGAAATCTCTGTGTTCGGAAAAACCAGAATAAATCGAACTTAAAAAAAAACCAATTTCTCGATTTTTTGTCATACAAAGATATCGTTGTTTACAGCTTCATATTCAGAAAAAGTAATATATTTGAATAAGGAAAAAAAAAGTATAGTGCAATTTAAAAAAACACAGTTTGCAGCTGTCTGTCAAAAACAAAGTGTAAAAAAAAATACAAAGCGGATCACGTTACAGTGTTTTTAAAACGATTTAGTTCGACATATAATTTATTACATTCGGATAAAAAATAAAAAAAGTTACAGCACAAAAGGTTTTTCATAATACACCCGGTATATATATACATATATATATATATGTTTTAACTGGATTCCGGGTTTTCTTCCGCGTCTCCACTGCTTGGTCTTCGTAAAGACCGGTGCTGGTTTCTGGACGACGTTTCGTCAAAATCACATTTGGCATCTTCAGGTCTGCGATAACTGTCTGCTTCTGCTTCTGGTTACTCGTAAATTTTTATATTTAAAAGTTTACGAGTAACCAGACCTGAAGATGGCAAATGTGATTTTGCCGAAACGTCGTTCAGAAACCAGCCCGGTCTTTTCGAAGACCAAACAGTGGAAACGCGGAAGAAAACTCGGAATCCAATTAAAACATATATATATATATATATATATATATATATATATATATATGTTAAACCTAATCAGTAGGCGATTAAAGGTCTGTATATTACTTCAAAATATATGTATTTAAAAAACTCTACATGTTTCGGCTGTGTACGCCTTTATCAAGAGAATACAAAATATGAATGACAGGATATAAATGTCAAGTAATTAAGTTGCTATGGTTTAAATTATTCAAAGATACATTCTAGTAATAATAATAAATCATGCCTTAGTATTCCAAAAAATAGATAACAAGGTGTGAACATATGTGTTGTTCGCTGCTAGCAATTTGTGTCTCCTTCTGGGTATGAACTTGTGTGTTGGTTGCTGCTGGCAGCTTGCGTCTCTCTATGGGTGTGTGGTTTTGTGTGAGAGCGTAAGTGTAGGGTTTTGTATGTCGGTGCGTTCGTGCGTGTGTTTTGTGACCGGTCGCATGAATTTAGAGAGGTCGGATAACCAGCCGTTGCGTAGGGCCGCCAATATATATATATATATATATATATATATATATATATATATATATTGATGTAGGTCAAGCCCACACCTAAGAATGCCTCAGTTAGCAAAAGACGGAATTTTTATGTATATATGTAAGCTTTAGATTTATAAAAAAATATTGAAACTGAATTCTTCATATGTAATATCAATAAAGTTGATTTTGCGTATTTAATTATTTTAAATTCATTCTCACATTTATTTATTTTATTTTTTTAATTTGTATCAGTCATTTCACTCCGATATCTTGTATTTCAAAAGATATTTCAACTTAATTGATTAATAATAAATGACGCCATTTATTTAGGCAAAACTGTATAAATTTAAAAAGATTACCGCGGGAATTTTCCCCACTATAAAATTAGCATTATAGACAACTATCAACATTCACACGTCAAACATGTATTCACAAATATAAACTAGATAATTTATACTAAGCATAAGTATATTTAAAATGATTAAATTGTCATTTTAATTATAATAAAATGTCGAGACTATATAAATACATACAGTTGGACGAATCAGAAATGTGGATTGAGAAAAAAAGAAAGTTAGCGTCACTAGAAAATTCTTCATTAAAAACACCTAGACGTATTATAAGTGTCTCTCTGCAAATTAAAAGAAAAAGTATTAATAAATCTAAAAAACCATACGTCAAATCTAGACAAAACCTTACCAGTATATCCAGCTCCTGTTTAACGCTTTTTGCGAGTCCAGACGGTAACCGGTGTCCAAGAAAACAGAAATTGCATTTCGCCGGGAAGCCAGCCGCAAGATCGAACAACAAGCGGGGGACGCCAGCCGATCGCCGTTGATACCTGTATGCCGCATCCACAGATCTACCAGCCTAATCCAGTACAATCAATCCCTATCCAAGTCCACATAAGTATTCTTTTAACATCCTACGAATTTTGAAAATGATAAATTAATTTAATGTCATTAAATAAAACCACTATCGAATTTTTCTTTTTAAATAAATATAACCTATGTTTCATATTAAGATTTAGATATTCTAATATAAGTTACGAAGAATACAGTTTCCTGTTAATTTATTAAATTCAATCTTAGAATTCTTTTATGCGATTAGCTTTATTCATGTCACATTTAATTTGTTGTAGCGTTTAACCTAGATTTTATGCCATATTTATTTCATCACGTGACATGTTACATTTTATATATATTCATAAGTTAATTAATTTTTCCACTTACCTGTTCTTTCTTTGCAATTACTTCATTAAAGTCCATAATTATAATCCTTATCTCATTCGTTTTATTTTGTAGTTTTGAATATAGAAACACTATTATTAATTGCATTAGCATCAGCTGATTTTGTAAGTGTCCTATTGCAGTCACCGAACCTACCATTTAATAGGCATGTTTTTATGTCCAACAACAAGAGTCTAAACTGTTCTTCTGTCTAGCCGGACATATCACACAAACTTTCGCCCACCTGAATATACTTATAAGTAGTTATATTTATGAACAGCTGTTTTGGTTATGTATACTTCGATATTAACGAATATGTATCTTTGCATCATGCGCAAATAACAGTTTTTGATGCAATACAACCCCATCTATATGTAACTTGTAATAGCCCACTTAATATAGAGATTGATAATTCACCATTTAAAAATTTAACAAACCAGTTTATTTAATATTTAAAATTTTGTATGCATATTCATTGATATACACATTGCTATTGTATATCAATATATATATATATATATATATATATATATATATATATATATATATATAAATGTTTAGATAATTTCTTAGCCGTTTATTAAATATAACAATTGATAAATTATTGGAGTTTTTCGGCTCTTATATGAAATATTTACATATATCAAATTAGTATGTATGTAATTGCAAAGTAAGTGGGGATGTAAATATTGCTGTCTACAAATTACAAAGCTAATCATACGAAATTTTTAACTGAAAAATATTGTATATGTTGTGACTCGAACCCAAGTCTACAGTTTGCCGGACTGTCGCTTTTACCACTTAGTCACAATAGACCTAGGTTCAAGCTATTTAGAAATGCATTATAAAGTAACAGTGTTAATGAATCAGATGTCAGTTATTGAATGTAGATGTCAAGTTGAAAGCAGAAGTCAGTTTTGAAAGCTGATGTCAGTTTTGATAGGAGATGCCAGTTAGTGAAAGCAAATGTCAGTTTTGAAAGCAGGTGTCAGTTATGAAAGCAGACGTCAGATTTGAAAGCAGATGCCTATTTTGAAAGTAGATGTCAGTTATTGAAAGCAGATGTCAGTATTTTGAGAGCAGATGTCAGACATCTGATTCATTAACACTGTTACTTTATAATGCATTTCTAAATAGCTTCAACCTAGGTCTATTGTGGCTAAGCGGTAAAAGCGACAGTCCGGCAAACTGTAGACTTGGGTTCGAGTCCCAACATAGACAATATTTTTCAATTAAAAATTTCGTATGATTTGCTTTGTAATTTGTAGACAGCAATGTTTACATCCCCTCTTACTTTGCAATCACATACATACTAATACATAATAGGCATTTATGTTAATATTTGCAAATATTTCATATAAAAGCCGAAAAACTCCAATAATTTATCAATTGTTATATATATATATATATATATATATATATATAAATAAATATAATATTTTCGTGACCTTGGTATGATAAGGTAAACTTAATAAGTCGGCGATTAAAGGTCTGGTTCATTACTTCAAAGTATATATATATTTAAAACAACCCTACATGTTTCGGCAATGATGCCTTTGTCAAGGGAATAAAAAATATAAAATCTATTTATATCTAGATTTTATATTTTTTATTCCCTTGACAAAGGCATCATTGCCGAAACATGTAGGGTTGTTTTAAATATATTGACTTTGAAGTAATGAACCAGACCTTTAATCGCCGACTTATTAAGTTTACCTTATATATATATATATATATATATATATATATATATATATTTCTTGGGAGTAGCGACCAGGTAATTAAAACAATATTTAATTTATGTTGACGTTTCGGTACTATATGGACATACATTCTCATATAACAGTACAGCCCTAAAAAAACATCAAGCTGACCAATCACGCTTTCAATTTCGATAAAACCTCACTAATTACACCCGAAAAAATAACAAGACAAGAAACATATCAGAAAGCATACACATACAAGAAAAACACAGATTCCATAAACGACAGAACATACACAAATATCTTGCCTACAATATATCAACCCACTTTATAACCTCTCCCCCGTATAATAACAATCACAAACATTAAAAAAATTAAATTAAAAAACACATGTCCGAGAAAAGTTTAAACTATTATAGTGGGTGACACTACAAACATTTTCACGCTTCAAAATGATAATAAATATATGCCCCACAAAAAAGGTCTAAACCAGCAAGACAAACGTAATGGTAACCAGAAACGATTACATTACATATTAACAGCACAATTTTAATATAAGTAGTTTTTATATTAACATTATATCATTTTTAACTTTTCAATAAATGTTACAGTTTCGAAAAAGGCACTATATATTGTACCCTAACGTCAACATAAATTAAATACTGTTTTAATTACCTGGCCGCTACTCCCAAGAAATTTGATGCTTATTCATTGCTCTTTCACATCAGACATTGTAGTGTTGTAGAATACCTCAAACACAACTCACCAAATGTAAAACCGCAAACTGTTTGTCACCACCTAGCAAAGTACCGTTTTACAGGCTGACTTAGTACAGACGCAAATCACACCAGAGCTACACTACCATCCCTTCGCGTGCCAAATTAAAATTTCGGAAATTTCTAGCTAGCACCTTGTATTATTTTGTAGGAAATTAGGATTATGTGAGAGTTAAGATAAGTTAAGATATGTCGTAAATTTTAAAGGTTACCATGTACTTTTGCGTCTAGCAGTATCAATAAATTAGTGCTATTTGTACCTACTAGTATGTACTTAAAATATGCATGTTCTATTTTTATCTAATTATTAAGACTATAGTTAATTTTCGTTATAAGAAATTACTTGCTTAAACAAGGCTTATCATCTAATTACTCCTGACTGGGGACGGTATAGGAAATCTTGCGGATGAATTCAGTAAAATAAGACAATTTGCTGAGATTTAGAGTATTATACGGTTAGGAACCTAAACTTAATTATGGAACGGGTATATGGAGTGTACTAGTCTGCAAGCTACATATTATGAATACTTGCGCTTCGTATCTTTCTACCACCTGACTTTAATTTAATTATTTAATGGTGGCTTATACGAAACTTCCTCACGTTAAATAAACAAAAAAAAAAATAGGGACAACAAAAAAGAACTAACAGTTTGTATCAAACAACACAAGATGCTTTTGAATTTGTATTTCGCTTAATTAGTGATGTATTATCAGATTGATAATTAATACGTCGTTATATTACGTTATACTACCTGCGTGATGAGAAATTTTTCTATTTTTTATT
The DNA here is from genome assembly GCA_935421215.2 of Melolontha melolontha. Taxonomy (NCBI): domain Eukaryota; kingdom Metazoa; phylum Arthropoda; class Insecta; order Coleoptera; family Scarabaeidae; genus Melolontha; species Melolontha melolontha. Next base: position 17,574,737 of record OW285236.1, read on the forward strand.
TTTGACTGCTTTTGGTATTATTAATAGTGAAGCGATTTATTTGCATTTGCTATGGGGGCAAGTAAAATTTAACCTGGATTTTATTTTATTCTGAATATAATTGAAGAGATACTGTAAAGCGGTTTTATATTAATTAAAGTGGGCATGTTAGCTAACGCTATAAACAACTGCAACTTGATTGTGACAATACTGTCACTTGTAGCACAATCTTCATGCGGGTTTCAACGTGTTGTAATTTCACTCGACATTTCGTTGTTAATATTGCCATTTTCTTTAGGATTTGGTATCAGACTGATTCTCTTCTTGTCGTTCTTTATACAGAGTATTTTACGTAACGTGTTCATTAGAAGTTGTCTATGGCCTTAGGACACTTTTGAAAATTTGTGGCATCTTGATACTTAAAATTTAAAAAAACTCATAAACCACTCCGGTTATATCGGAAGTCATAGTCAACTTTTATATTTTAAATGGAATGTTACATTTTTTATTGCTTATTTTAAGATTCCTTGTAAAGTGTTATAACACTCAGGGATGCACAGACTTATAGGGAACCGGGGCCACTCGGGAAAATTATAAGCCAAGGTCGGGCCACTACAAAGAATACTTATTAACACAAATATTTTTTAACAGTAAAAAATTCCTTGGAATTAATAGACAAATTAAAGAATATTGAGTTAACCTCTAACATGAAACTAGTGTCCTTTGATATAAAATGCCTGTTCACTTCTATCCCCTTAGATGAACTGAAAATTATTTTAAAGAGTCACATTCAAAAATCTATTCTGAACATCGAACTACAGAACACTTTATTTAACCTAATTAATATTTGTCTTAAACAAAATTATTTCAAATTTCATAAAAAATTTTATACACAAACCAACGGTTTACCGATGGGTAGCCCTCTTAGCCCTTTACTCGCTGAACTATATCTAGCAGATTTTGAAGATAAACACATTAATAATTTCAACCGCAGTCCACTATTAAAATACATTTCCTTTTGGGGCAGATATGTAGACGATATTTTGTGCTTGTGGTCGGGCACTGATAGACAGCTGGACCAATTTCTTAATTATTTAAATTCCCTTAATAATAAAATACAATTCACAATAGAAAAAGAGGTAGACGGAACGATTAACTTTTTAGACTTAAAATTAACAAGAGTTGAGAAACGATTTGAATTTGATATCTTTAGAAAACCCACTACAACAGATACAGTAATTCCGGCAAATTCCAACCAATCGTGGAATATAAAAATGTCAGCATTTCACAGTTTCATACACAGATTGATTAATTTCCCTCTAAATAATGAGAACTTCGAAAAAGAAGTATATACTATAAAAACTATAGCCAGAAACAACGGGTACAAAACAGAATTCTTAGACAAAATGATTTACAAAAAACAACGCGCTATCCTTAAGAAAAATTTTTACTCCGGACATACTTATACAAAAACTAACAAAGCGTTTCACACGCTAAACTATATACCTGGGGTTAGCAATAAAGTTTCTAATATACTTAATAAATTAGGTTTAAATGTCATCCTAGTAAATAAATGCAATTTAGGAAATATTCTAGTTAACAATAAAGGAAAAACAGAATTGCGTGATAAGTCAGGGGTGTATGAATTAACTTGCAGTGAATGTGACGCGGTATACATTGGCCAATCAGGCCGCTCTATAAAAGAACGTATCAAAGAACATAGAAGTTCTATTCTTCATGGCAATATGGTTACGGGATTCGCGGAAAACTGTATTCAAAATTCTCATTTGTTTAATGCTAATAATTTCAAACTTTTACACTCTTGTAATAAGGGTAAAAGGCTTGACTTCTTAGAAATTTTAGAAATTAAAAAAGCCATAAATCTCAACAGACAGGTCACAAACACGCTGTTGGATTTTTCAAACACCCCCACAATCGATGCTGTAATAAACCTTTTAAAAAATAACTCATAAATATTGGTAGGAGTATACTTTTTACTTAGTTTACATGACTCTTCGAGAATGACTGAATAAGTCGAAACATATGTCAGAGATATTTTAAATACATTTTGTGAAACAAATATACCAAGTGTTTTATTTAGTAAATTAATTTTGTTTATGTTTGGTTCCACATTACTTGTCGCCACACGTAAAATTGCTTCCAGATTTTCAGTTGCCAGACGGTTTCGGTTTTTGTTTTGTTAAGTTTCATCACTGAAAACGTTTTCTCACAAATATACGTCGATCCATATAAGCTTGCGCATTTCAATGCATTTATTCGCAACTCTTTATAAGCGGTTTTGTCAACGAAATGGTAAAAGTTGAGTAAATTACCTTCATTAAACTTGTTTCGTAAATTATCATCATTTTGCATGTCTATCAATTCCAGCTGTATTGATTCCGGTGCATTTTCGGGTGAAATGTTGAAAGGATTGCTGAAAATGTCTAATAGAGGTTTAACTTTTTTGAAGTCTAGAAAACGATCATGAAAAGCTTGTATTAAAATATCAATTTTTTCAACATAAGCGAAATTGACATCAGTTTTATTGAATTTCTCCATAATTTTTTTGTAGTTCGGAAAATGGCTGTAATTGGCTGAATTGTTTTGTGTCCTGAAAAGACTCAATTTGCATTGAAAGGACGGGACATGAGAGTATAACTGCGAAATCAATTGATCTTTGCCTTGGAGTCGCGTATTTAAGACATTCAAGTGATTTGTGATGTCTACAAGAAACGCTAAGTCACACAGCCAATCGGGGTTGTCGAGTTCGGAGACGTCCTTTTTCTTTTCCGCCAGAAATATTTTGATTTCTTCAATCAAGTTAAGAAACCGCTCTAGTGACAACCCACGACTTAGCCACCTTACTTCAGTGTAAAACAGGAGATCACCATATTTGCTTTCAATATCCTCGAGAAATTGTGTGAATTGTCGGTGATTGAGACCTCGTGATTTTATAAAGTTTACAGTAGGTACTACAACTTTCATCACATTTTCAAATCCCAATAATTTTGAATAGTGGGCCTCTTGATGTATAATGCTATGAAACTGCATTAATTTCTTGGTATCTATGTTTTTAGTTTGTAAATACTCTTTTAACATAGTTATTATCCCAGATTTACGTCCAACCATTGAAGGTGCTCCGTCAGTCGTAATACCAGATAATTTCGTTAAATCCAAATCCATTATAGAACATTTTTCCAGAAGAGCTTTGAGCATGTCACTCCCCTTGGTTTGACTTGTCAAAGAACTCATTCCGATCAGTTCTTCACTCACTTCAAAATTTTGCGTTACACCTCGTAAAAATATTAGGAATTGAGCAGTGGAACTTATATCTGTAGATTCGTCGAGTGCTATAGAAAAATACTCAAAACCTTTTCGATTTCGTAGCTAATTGCTCTTCTATATTAGCTGCTAATGTGGTAAGTCTTCTTTGAACAGTCATCCGATTTTGTTGAATTTTCTCAAACCTCTTTGCTTCTTTCGGACACATTCTTTTGCGGCGATATCTAAACACTGCTTAACAAATTCACCATCTTTAAAAGGCCGACAAGTTTTCGCTATTATTCGAGATACTTAAAAGCCAACTTCAGTAGCTATTTGAGCATCTTGAATTAGTTTTGTAAACATAGCTTGCTAGCCTATTAGTTTCCTTAGTAAAGTGGAAATTTTTTGCGTTCGATTTTCGCCGATTAATTTGGTAAAAGTATGATGCTGGGTTTCATAATGCCTTTTTACATTATATTCCTTCGGAATAGAAACACCACTCTTGCATATTCAACAGACGCTTTTGTTGGTTCGACAGATTTCTAGTCTCGTAACAATATGCTTGGAACGACGAGGAGCGTACCTGTCCTACGTAGTAAACCTGAACAAGAAAGTAATAGGTACTTAAAGATATCTTACTAACAATTACAAAAGTTAGAATAAAATAAAAAGTTAAGAAGTATTGATTTGTATGATTTTTATCTACTTTTGTAGTTTTTCGAACAATTTTTAAAATTTGTTGGCGGGCCGCATAAATATCTACAGTGGGCCGCGGTATGTACATCGATGCTTTATATTGAGGTTTCTTTTGTAAAAAATTAACCGTTTTGGAATTATTTCGACTTTCGTGAAATTTTTTCTTTTTTGAATACACTTTTGAAAACCACTTATCTAAGGCGTATTTGAACTAAACTATGTCATATTTCTATTTGGGACAGCTAAAGGTATAAGATTCTTAGTTATGTCTTAACATTTAATGAATCTCTTACAGGGTGTTCGAAATTTATTGATTACTTAAGTAATCTTTAATTTAAAAAAAATCTTTTTTTTAAGGAACATCCTGTAGATGAGCATGCCGTAGTAAGTAGATAAACATTTTTTCTCTATGCGTATCTCTCATAGTTTTAGAGTTATTGATGATTATTTTCTAAATTGAGCATTATTAAGAAAAATCGTGGTAGTAAGCCTTGAAAAATAGATCTAATCTGACCAAATTGTCACAAACTTTATTTCGTGTTTAACTGGTTTTAAGCTACAAATGAAACAGACATGCAATATACATATCTGTAACTGTACACATGGACAATACACCTCGTATTTTCAGCATTTACTTCTGCTTAAGACACGTGTTTCTGCCATCTATAGGCGTCGTCAGTCAAGCTAGTGAAGCAATGTAATACAGATGATACAAATCTTTTTAAGAACAGATTTGTATCTATATATGCATTTACGCTGAAATCGCCTACAAGATATAGCAAATTTCGTCCTATAAGGTTAGTCTCTTTCTATATCTATAAGGTTAGTCTCGGCATAATCTCTTTCGTCCGTCAGATGTCACTTAATAAATAGTGTCACCTTATAGGACGAAATTTGCTATATCTTGTAGGCGATTTCAGCGTAAATGTATATACAGATACAAATCTGTTCTTAAAAAGATTTGTATCATTTGTATTACATTGCTTCACTAACTTGACTGACGACGCCTATAGATGGCAGAAACACGTGTCTTAAGCAGAAGTAAATGCTGAAAATACGAGGTGTATTTGTGTACAGTTACAGATATGTATATTGCATGTCTGTTTCATTTGTAACAAATGCGTAATACGTGCATAACGTATTGATATACTTAAACTTTTTTGTATATTTACCGCCATCTGGCTCGTGTTAAAGGACCACACCTATACGTATTTTTTCGTTTATGTACCAGCATAGCTGGTCAAGCGAAAGGTCGCCTTTTTCGGCATAGTCTCTTTCGTCCGTCAGATGTCACTTATTAAATAGTGCCACCTTATAGGACGAAATTTGCTATATATTGTAGGCGATTTCAGCGTAAATGTATATACAGATACAAATCTGTTCTTAAAAAGATTTGTATCATTTGTATTAGGTACATTGCTTCACTAGCTTGACTGACGACGCCTATAGATGGCAGAACACGTGACTTAAGCAGAAGTAAATGCTGAAAATACGAGGTGTATTGTCCATGTGTACGGTTACAGATATGTATATTGCATGTCTGTTTCATTTGTAACAAATGCGTAATACGTGCATAATGTATTGATATATTTAACTTTTTTAGTTTTAAGCTTTTCATAAATATCCAAGACGAATTTAAAAATATTTATTCTAATACAGATATTTTGAATTTATTCTATATTCATGGTGAATCTTTTCAAATTATTGAAAGAAAATGTCGAGTTTTTAATGAAAGATACCCACATTCACCAGCAATTAATAAAACTAAATTCAAGCGAATAGGTGCAAATTTCATTCGATTTGGTATTCGAGTCAAGAAGACAGTTACAAAACCGATTACGGGCGACGAAGGTAATGAAATCGTTATTTTGGGATATTTTCATGCGCATCCAACCAGTTTTAAGCCGGCGTGCATTGAGAAAAAAAAATTCACAAAAATCAAAATAATTCAAAGCCGATTAATTTTTTTAAAAAAGAAGCCATCTAAGGTGTTATAGAACTTAACAAGGAATCTAAGAAAGCAATGAAACTATAATATTCCATTTAAAATATCAAAGTTGTCTATGACTTCCGGTATAACCGAAAGTGATTCGTGAGTGTAAATGTTTTATTTTAATACACCAAGTCTCAAGATTACGCGCCGTAAATTTTCAAAAGTGTCCTAAGGCGTTAAGATGGAAAACTTCTAACGAACGCATTACGTGAAAAACCCTATATATGGTCTTGGTTCACTGGTGTGTGACCGTCTTACACCATTGGTCATGACGGATTCTCGTCTATGTATAGATGTATAATTTCATTTTTCCATTTTTCATACGTTGTCTCTTTATTTCAAGGACACGTTGTATAAGCTAAAGAGTACAGCACATGGCAGATCTATCTGGCGATTAAAACTAACCAGCACGTCTGGTTAGTTTTGGGTTGTTAGGGTTAGGGTTTGGGTTTTGGGTTGGTTTAGTTAGCTTCACTAACTAAAATAAATAATTTGCTTCCCACCAGCTAGTACAACTTGGTATATTCTAAAAGAGCCTGCTTTCTATTTAAAAGAATGTTTTTGCCAGTGCAGCCTTAAGTCTGACTCTATCATTAGATGCATTTAGATAAGCTACGCTAGACTACGCTACGCTAGACTAGGTCAGGCTAGACTACGCTACGCTAGACTAGGCCAGGCTAGACTACGCTACACCAGAAAAATCTAGCGTGGCTTATCATGCTCTACACACAGATCACAACGTGTCGGTTAAAAGGTTAAGACTTGTCAAAGCCATGAATAACACCGGAGATCTTGACGCATTTGAAAACATTCATATCGTTAAAAATAAAAGTAATACGTTGAATTTGGACAACGGTCTCATCCTATACAGTTGTCTTTTTTCATTCTTAGGAAAGAGGCAGAAAAGGTCGCGGGCGGAGAATGGATAGTAAACACATGTGATGCCATTTTCTTAAGAGAGGTAAGTTTATCGTAATTTTTAGTCTGTGAATTTTATTTTAAAGTTAGTGTATACGTGGACGCTGTGTAAAGTTGTTGCGCGTTTATATATGTTAACTTTACTGTGTCCCATGTGTGACACTATGATTAATGGTTTTACATACTGGTGATATAACAGCTTAGTTGTCGAAATACGTATTTAGGTTCCGATTAGTAATTGTGGCAAAGGGTTTTATACCTTTTTCTGAGTTTTTACTTAACCACAGTCTCCAAAGAAAGGCATTTCGATTGTCCTGTATCGGTGGACAATAAGTTATTTCTTATAACACTAAAAGCAAATCGGGCCAATGCAATATCTCCTTTAACAAATTATGCACAACTTTGTATTACTGGTATTAAAGAAAACATAAAATATTTGGTTTAATAACTGGTAATTAATTAATTAACAAAAAAAAATGTTCTTCGGTTTCAATACATTAACTCTAACAGCAGTAGCAGCCCTAAAAATATCCCTTGTAAGAGTGGGTGAAGCACTGGTAAAGGAAGTGCCAAGGATGCGATTTCAGTCCAGAATTCGAGTAAAAATCACAAAAAGGCACTGAATTTATTAAAATACAATTTAAGTCTCTGCTGATAATCATAAAAATAATAATTAAAATCGTTAATTATCTGGAGCATGAGAAGGTTAGAACTATTATTAAGTTTATTGTAATGTAAACTGAAGTCAGTGTACTGTGACATAGAATACGAGAAAATGGGAAGTACTTGGTTGAAACTTAGTTTGTATAAATGGACAAATGTGTCACCTCTTACATAACGTAAATGTATCTTGGCACATTACAGCTGCGGTATCCCCAACGAGAGATAACGAAAATTGTGTGGTCACGTGTTGGTCGTCTATTAAGTCGTACGAAGATGTTCCTACAATAATGATGATTTAGGTAGGATGAATTTAATGAAGACATTTATTTGTTGGTTGTTACATATACTGGAAAGAGTTGGTATTACCTTTTAATAATAAAATTGAATTAAATAGGAAATGTAGTCACATGAGTGTTATTATTTTGGTTAGTTTCCTCGTTACACAACATCGTACCTGTGGAATAAAACGTAAACGTGATATATTTTTACCTTTATTTTTAACTTCTATTGCTATGGAATCTGTCTTATTTATTAAAGGACAATAATACAAGGGTGGATTGATATACAAAGTTTAAAACTTGCTACGCAAAATAGTAACTCTATTTAACCAACGAAACTGGATTTTTAATTTTACAAAATTTGGTAGCGCTCCTGGGACTTACCTTGGTGAGCGAGATGTTGTAGCCAAATGCAGAATCAACGAGCCAGACGGTCATGCGGTTTCTGTCGATACGGTGCCAAAAATTCTAGCCCAAAAATGAATAAAAGGCCATCACCGTGTATTTTAGTAAAGTAGAGAGTAAAAGATCGTGCGTCGGAAGGAAATTTTAAACACCATGACCACGTGGATATCGCTTTAGAAAATTTTTCATATCCGTCGAAATCGAACGATAAACAATACTTCGATATCCACTATATCCTTACTATCGTTTAAAATTAATTATAATGACATAAAGCCGCATTAGCGAATAATAAAATTACTTATAAGAAGTCATTAATAATTTAAATTTGTCCAAGTGATTCACGGCCCAGGTGCTTTTTAGTTACAAGCGACTACAATACAAAAGCGACGAACTTTCGTATACTCGTTGCTTTTATACGAGAAGGTACTTAGTTCTTACAAAAAATGGACGACAGGGAAACGACTGTAGAGAAGAATTAATGATGAAGTACTTAATTTGAAAATCAATTCGCTACATCAAAATTAAGACAATAAAATACAAAGCCCATCTGACAAGAAATTTTAATTAATTACATCGCATAAATAATTTTTAATAACGTAAAATGGTCCGGGCCAATTACCCAAAGATGTCGCTGCTACTTGAATACGACAGGAAAAATAATAAAAAAGAAGTTACTATATGACAATTCTAAATAGGCGAAAAGACCCAAGATTTAATTAAGAAAATGCTTCCAAATATTTCATTTTAGCTTATCTGCTGTGAATATATTAGTTCGCTATTTTAAGTAGCTTACCTCATATCGATGTGCGTTTGGACACGCGCACACATAGCTGTCAGAACATATGCCCTAACATAAGTCAGTGACAACAAATGAACAGAGAATGTTTATAAATTGTAAACTAGAAGGTCGGTATCCAGTCAGGATGAAATTAAGGTGCATATATACAATGCCACACACCTTCTATTTAAGGCAGAATTTCAGACAAACCTATACGAGATAATTAACTAGGAAAATATAAACTGCAAAGCTGGAGGTTTACGCAGTGAAAAATACGTAAATCGACTATAAACAAAGTAAGAATAAGATGATAAACAATATCCTAGATGTACAATGATACCAATAACAATCTAGAATTAGTACGTATCGAAATTAACTAAATGTAAAACAATATCTCTAGTTGACGACATTTAAAAGTTAGAGATAGCAGAATCTAAATACTTATACAATATAGTTCTCAATAGATGTTTAAGAAATTAAATACATAGACGAACCTTAGATGTTAGGAAAATAATTATCATAAGTAAATTCCCACGGTATATACTTAAACATTCAAAAGTAAATGTCAAGAAAACCAATTTATACAGATAGGTTTAATCAAACGATTTTAAATATACCAGACAGTTAAAAAAATATATATGTATATGCTGTCCTAAAAATACAGTTAAGCAAATTCAGCGCATAATAATACTTCACAAAATGGCTGTCGCAAAATTGTCCTTCGTCGAATTTCGTAGCTTAGTAATTATCAGTTCTGATTATATATTTTTTGAATACCACAAGTTAACAGATTGCACTTATCTGACATCGAAGAATGGCAGGTATCTAAGCGGGTCATGTGGCTTTTGCTTCAAGACGCCTTGAACACGTGGTTCAGAATATCGGATGTGCCATCCACTCATATCAACAGAATCCCTCAGAGTTTTGTCATACAGTTACGGATATATTTGGCATTATGTTGCAAGCAATGTTCACTTCTTTCAAATAAAATATCCGCTACTAAAATAGTATTAGTCAATAGTATTAATAGATATTCATTTCTCTCGTATCCGTAACCGACACCTCTTCCAGTCCTTTTCCTTACTACCCTGGCCTACATTATCAATTACGCATTAAATTTAAATTTTAAAATGGAGTTCTACAATATGAACATTATTAGAAAATATTTAGTTATAAAATGTAATTTTAGCATTTACGAGGGTGGATTCATATTGCAGTGGTTTTTTCCCTGCAACATTTAGTGAAAAATATTATTTTAATATTAAGTTATATTTTATGATAACTCTGTATATTGTATGAATATTAATTGTATTTTGATTTATTTTTGAATTGTTAGGTCTTGATTAGTGCAGTTCCTGGAAGCCGTTTGGACTTGCTGGGCAATATTTTTGATAGCTGTAATTTTTTATGAGCGCATGCGTGCTGCATGTATCCTCAGACACGTCTTGATATCGAAGTAAGAGAGTTGTATATTGGGAGATAAAACTTTTTTATCTTTTATTTCAATTAAATTCGGTTTTTGTTGTTGAATTGATAGTGTTTGTGATTGCTTTAATTCATTATCGAATTTATACGAGTTTGAAAAACTCGTAATTTTTATTTAAATTAATCTCTTACTTGCACGTGTTCTCAAGGTTATAAAATAAAAACCTACGTAAGTTTTATTTTACATTTATAATAGTATTTCTTTACTGTATGCATTTATTGTATTATTCATTGTATGAATATATATATATATATATATATATATATATATATATATATATATATATTTTTTAATAGTAATTGAAATATAGATGACAAAGATAGTTTTTTTGGGTTTAGTAAATTTTTTAACGTTACATTCTAGAACGTTTTATTTTCAAGATTGGTTTTTATACTTGAGGTATCGCGCAAGTCTTAGATATTTCGGTTTGACAGATTTATTCTGTTTATATTTGAGTTTGTTATTCTGGGGAGATAGAAAAAAATATCTTTGGAATTTATTAGTATTAATTTTGTTCGCGAGTCATTAGAGGATGTTTAAATTTGCTTAGCTGTCAATATCAGCAAATTAAGTTTACCTCTATGTGTTATTGTTATACACAGGTCTTTATACTTCCTAAAGATTCATTTCTTTTTATTTTTTTTTAATAAACTGTAATTTGGAAACTGTGACTTTCTCTTTACCTTTGTTTGAACTATTAATTCTGGCGCCCACATTAACTTTTGTAGAAGAGAATTACCACGTTTTTCATATTGGAAACCCGGAGAAGAAAGCTGTCTCATAAAAGAAAATTAACCGATTGAGCATTAAAGTTGGACAGTGTTGTGGTGAATAGTAGTTCAGTCAACTACAAACTCACTATTCATAGCAATATGTAAGGCCTCCAACTCTAGTTGCAAGAGTTTGCACGAATATTCTTGAGGGCAACTACTAAAGCTCACTAGAGCTTGCTACAACAGCCGACTCCATAGTTGTATAGGTACACTTTTGCATAACTAATTCAGAATGAGCCTGTATATTTGCCTGTATTTTGTCTTAATAAAAAAATGAAGGCAAAAAAATTCTCTTTCGATAAAAAGCTAGCTTAATATTTGAAATATTGCACCCATTGCTTGAAATAAAAATAGTTTGAAGTTTGTTTTACAACCTGTCATGTAATGTGCATGTATTTATAGAAATTTCTCCGTAATTTTGCTTTTAACACCATATTTTTATTATTCATGAAAGCTATAAATTTTCATCGCATTGAACAAAAATTCTTTTCTTTCGCATTCGCCTTCTCTAGTTTTCTCCATCTTTTTTCTTTTCCCGGGAATACACGCATTCTATTAAGCGCTCTTCGCTGTCCATTGTTGGAAATATATTCCTGAACTAATAAAATCAAACTCCGATAACGATTAATCTTAAACGGCGCGGCGGTGGCGCGCTCGGGTTCGAGCTCCTACATATTTCTTTTTTTGCCCCCTTTTCGCTCGTAATTAATATCCATTAGGCTGGCTTTTTGTAGGTCTTGTCACATTGTATCTTTAGCTTGTAAGTAATGTGGATTTATACCGAGGAACAAACAAAAAGAAGGTGCAATTTTAGAGGAATTGTGCTCGGAATAAATTTTAAAGGACTTTTGGCTTCGTGGAATATATTAGACGAGCCACCAAATTACGAAGTTTAATGGCTAAAGTGCCGAAATAACGAATATTAATTGCATTGGGAAGTTCTATGGATGCATATAAGGAGTGACTGTGACGATCAGCTTTGACCTAAAGATATAATTGACTTCAATAACACTGTTAAACATTCTGCGACATGGAAATTTTTAGGTGTTTCTGATATATTTCGGCATCCTAAAAATGAATTTAAAAACAGAAATTACCCATGGATTTTTTAGTAAGAATTTATATTTTGCAAGTATGCAACATGTGCATATTGTACCACTCTATAGTTCATAAAGTATAAGTTATCAGTTCAATTCTTTCATTGTTTCGACCTTTGCTTGATGTAAATCCATATCACAAATAAATAAATAAAACACACATAAGATGTTTTAGATTTACACTTTATTAATAAGATAATGACAGCTGTTTCGCTAACACAGTAGCTTCTTCAAATTCAACTTAAGACTAAAGATACATACAACATACAGCGTTAAATCAGGTAGTTGACCCAAGTTAAAATTCTAGGAACTATTACATTTATATTTATTGCCTTTTGAAAACTGTACTATGTCCTACTTGTGTGAGGTTTAAGTTTAATAATATAACATAAGCAACTAAGAAACAATATTTCAATGAGTGAACAGATTTAACAGTGGGGATGAATTCAAGTCTAATTTAACGTTTAGTAACATTTCTGAGTTTTTGAGTTTATTAATTTCTAAAGACTCTAAACAATTTAGTTTTATACCTTTATTTTCTACATGTATAATATCGAATTGTAAATTGAATTCATGTTCATTCTCTATTAAATATTAGAGTATGTTGAGTCAGTTTTCTTATTGATATAAGAATGATAGTGGTCTTGGATTCGTTTTTTAAACGTTCTACCTGTCTGTTCGATATATGTTTTGGTACATGATCCACATAATAACTTATAGACTCCTGATTTATTGTCTTTGGTAGTTTTTTCTTTGTTATTTTTAATATATTCGGATAGATTATTATTAGTTTTATAAGCGATATTAATGTTTTATTTTTTAAGGAATTTTGATAATTTAAGTTTTTGTTGACCTATGTAAGTAAATGATTTAAACTGCTTGTCTGACTCCACTTTAATGATCGGGTACACCTCCTTTAATAATTTATTGACGGATTTTCTAAAAATTAATTTATCAATTAGATTTGGGTCATATCCATTGTTGTGAGCGATTTGTTTTATAATATTATATTCTTTACAACGGTCCAACACAAGGTAGCGGCTTTTCAAAGCATGACACATAGACTTATTAACATCCCGATGTCTAATGAAGACTATAATAAATACATCTCTGTGAGTTTTTTGATGATCGACTTATAAGTTTGCATACGCAAGTTGAGTTTCCTCCGAGGTCACCTGGTTTTGCTATTATGGACTATTTTGTGTTCCCTTATTGCAAAAATAGAATTTTCAGAACTCCTGTACATAATTTGCAAGAACTACAGTAAAAGATTATTGAAGTATGTGCAAAAACAACGCCAGAAATGTTGCAAAATATTTTTAATAACATGAAAAGGCGCGTAAACGTGTGCGTCGAGACGGGGAACATTTCGAAGATTTATTGTAATTTGTTTATTAATTTTTAATGAAATGTTATTCAAACATGTAAATCATTTTAGATAAACATATATTTACAAATTTTGTCAGTCAAATGTCAGCATGACAGTTAACCTGATAATTCAATCAGAATTATCTCAAAAGAATGATATAAATTGAGACGGACGTTTTGCATTCCATGGCTATCCTTCAATCAATATAATTTTTGATCTCGCGGTACATAACCTACATATATGTCAAAATAATAATGAGCAAAGTAGAAATATGAATAGTTCAAAAGTATTGTTTCTTTTCTAGTTTTATATAAATACACTCCGCAAAATAATTATCGCAACACCTTTTTTCCATAAAATGTCATTTCTGAATATCTAAACTATTCTACTTATAAATATTAGGTCATGAAAAAACATAAAAGATAATTAACAGCACTGTTCAACTCATATAATGCAGAAAATATCAATAGAACACCTTATCAAAATTACAAAATAATAAATACTGGTTTAAAATGGCACTTGTATCTGGCTTGAATTACAGCTTCCATACTCCTTGGCATGCTGCGTATGAGGTCTGCAACATAGTCTTGTGAAAGATTTTCCCACTCTTGCAAAAGTACATCTTCGAGTTCTTCAAGGTTACGGAATGCTCGCTGGTGCCGTTTTAAAGCTTGTCCTAGGTGGTCCCAGACATGCTCGATAGGGTTCATGTCTGGGCTTCGTGCAGGCCACCTTAATACTGGCAATTGAACTTCCTGCAAATATTGCTGTACAATTCCTGCTATGTGGGGTCGTACATTGTCGTGCATAAGAACACAATTTTCGCCAACAAAGGGCGTATATGGTATCACATGTTCTTCTAAAATGTCGGTAACATATCTAGCTGCTGTTAATCTAGCCCCAGGTAATGGTACCAATGCTGTATGGCCCTGTAAAGAGATGCCTCTCCATAACATCACGGATCCTCCACCAAAAGGGACACGTGGGCGGAAGTTACAGACAGTATAACGTTCGCCAGGTCGTCTGTACACCGGCACACGTCTCTCAGAAGACCATAAAGCAAACCTAGACTCGTCCGTAAAGATGACATTGGCCCAGTGGTTTATGTCCCAATCGGCGTGTTCGCGTGCAAACTGTAATCGGGCTACCCGGTGCTCTCTGGTGAGAAGTGGACCGTGTTGCGGATAGTTTATGCGGAAAGCTGTATATTTCTAGCCCCTAAAAGCTCATTCTAGAGAAATTTAGCAGTGAAATGACGCATACGCAGAGCAGTTAACCGCAGAAAACGATCGTCTCGTGGGGTAGTAGCTCTTTTACGACCTTGCCCAGGCCGTCTTCTATAGTTCCCAGTTTCCCTAAATCGTGCTACTACTCTACTTACAGTTGATGGCTGTACTCCTAGCACTCTAGCTACATACCGCATGCTACGGCCATTTTCCACCAGTGTGATACATTGCACGGTTTCTTCATACGTAAGATGTAAAGACACACGTTGCTGTACATTCATAACGGTAATTTAATAAAAAAATTGATCCGATCTGACTAACAAACTACAATATTTTAAATGCTCTCTACTGCACGTCTTAGGCACTTATCAAAAAACAGGCAGTGAAAAGAATATTTTTTTGGTATGTCGTTTAGATTTCAGTCTGACAACGACAAAAAAAGGTCATATGATCAATTTAATGGCAAACAGTACATTTAAATGGTCGTAGACTTAAAAAATTCAGCTGTTGCGATAATTATTTTGCGGAGTGTATATTATATCCAAGAAAACTATGCGGAAATTACTTTAATATTCGAACAAATTATTTTAGTAAATGATGAGTAAATGTGTCTCCAATAAGTTTTTTTATGTAAGTAAAATTAGATTTATAAAACGTCTTATTAATTCAAACAGCTTTTATAAGTAATTTCAATTGTGTTAATATAATTAGTTAAGAGTCTTAATTAGTAGTAATAAATAATAAAGAATATTTTTAAAATTTCTAAGTAATAAAAAATTATAACTGAAAATTTTGCACGTTTGAAGTCAAGGGTATTTCTTTTTATGTGTTTGATGATTGCACATGTGGTAAATTTTGAACGTGTTTTATATTTGATTATACAGTGTGGTTCTCTGGGGGAGAAATTAAAAATAAACTTTGTTATTTTAAATAAGTTTGATCCGAAGTCATTTGAGGAAGTTTTTTACTCCATGTAGCTGTCAATTTACAGTGGATATTTTTACCTCGAAGTATCTTGTAAAAACTATCTTTATACTCTATAAAGATAGTTTTTTTTTCTTTTTTGATTTTTTTTTGTATTAAATATTGATTTAAATTTTTATCTTGTGCTCATTTTTATCCCAAATACCTTTACCGTTGTTTAATTATTAATATAAGTAACTTATAAAGTAAACAACTATATATATTTGTCAAGTACGATTGACTGGCGCCTAAATAATATTGCAGTTCCACGTTTTTCCGATTGAAACCCTGAGAAGAAAGAAGTCTCATTGTTGGATATTAACTGGCTGAGTATCCTAGTTGGGTAAATTAGTTGTGGATGGTGGTGCAGTAAATATATAAACCACAATTCATAGCAATATGTTTTCAAATTACATTTAAAATTATTCATTTAAGAAAATATTTATATAGTCTACATTTAATATTTTATTGTTTCTTACGGTATAATGGTCTAATGGTATAATAATTTGTCTTACAGATAATACAATCCAAATCCATATTATCCTTTATTAGATGAAGATCATTTTCTGATAACTACATTTGATAATTTTGCAAGTTAGTGCACCCTAATTAGACAAACAAACTTCATTCTAATAAAACGTTGCCTCGATATCTTTATCATGTAATGTTTCTTTGAACCAGTGGCAGTAATTTCTTCGCTGCTTCATATTATGTGCATGCAAATGATGCATCATAACATCAACTATAATTCACTACTGTAAGGGAAGAGGGGGCACAGGGGCCCGATTAAGGAATTTTAATTTATATTTACTAAAAGAAAATCACTAAAAATGAGTAAACCTAATTGTATCTATTATATAAATTACTTTACCGATTTCCAACCGTAAATTTGATATAAAGAATAACCACAAACAATTACAGTCGTTTTTTTGATACCTTGCACTGATCCTATGTGCCCATTGGTGATGGGGCACAGGGGACTATCCGTTTAATAATTTATTTTTAAATAGGGATTTGAAAAAAGTCTTGAAATAGTGTTTCTAGATGTCATATATTTTAGGAACTTTACAGTTAGAAAACAAATATTTATTCTAAATGTTTTATTTTTAAATGAAATCTTAGGAACACTTTTAACAAATAAATCCCTCATCATTCTCCGATACTCCTGCGCAAGCATCATGTGCCCAGCCTTGGCAATTATGGCATTGAATCCATCCCTCCTCTGTCCTTGAATAGCTATACCTGCTTGGACAATAAATGCATATGGTGTTAGTATCGTCCTCTTAACTATCACTACTTGAAACCTCCACGACTCTTTTCCATGGTTTTCTTTTTTTTTAAGTTCTTTTCACACTTTTGGTACTTTGTTGTTTTTTCGCTTCTGTCGCAATAAGATGGTCTTTAAATGGGGAACTTGTCAATTCTTCAGCATGCTGAGCTCTGCTAGCTTTCTTCTGTCAATTTTGGTTTTTGTTTTTACGAGCATCGAACCTTGGCTTCGAAAATACTTTTAGGATAACAGCTTTGAACGAAGTGTAACTGTAGCTCAGTTGTGGTTCCTTAAATACGTTTTCAGTTTCAGGTTGGTGGTCATTTGGGAAATTTATTCACAGGCATCGGTTTTCCAATTTCTTCCTCCGTTCCGGTCCGTGACTTCAGCAGGCAGAAAACATTCGTCAGAAAATATTTCATAATTGAATGGATAAATTCCTATCGTTTGAAAACTTTTACAGCTTTCTCCAAAGTGGCAACATGAAGAAATGCCTTCAAAAACATTTCTACGATATCATATACATAATGGCATACGAGATCCAGGGTTATTTGTGTGCCATAAATCACAATCCATTGCATACTGCTGTTTTAAAGACTCAAACACAGTGCAGTCATGGGGTTGTAGACGGCGACTGGTATGGGGTGGAAGAGAAACCATTATGATGTTATTTTTTCTTGCTTTATTTATTGCAGCTAGTGTCCTGTGACTATTATGATTATCGAGGATTAATAATATTTTGTTGTTCGAACCGGGTTTCACGTAGTGTATAAAGTGGTCTAAATACTTGACGAAATGATCGGAATCCATCCATCCAGAACCATTTGCATAACCAACTGCACCTGGTGAAAATCCTTTCTTGAATAATGGGTTCATTAAAAAATGGAGAATCCACAAATTGCTGTTACATTAAACCCACCCAGTGCTCACTTTCCGCCTGATTTGTTTTTTCCCTTTTCGGTTAATATTTTTCTGGGAAATGGTACTGAATTGAGCCCAGTTTCATCAATGTTATGTATCTGGTCTGGTTGAATATTATTGGCTTCTAAAACTGATCGTACAACATCAAAAAACTGTGGTTTATTAAATCCTGCCGCTCGTGCTATGCTAGTAGACTCAGTGGCTCCAATGGAAAATAGAGGATTTCTTTTTTAAATCCTGACAACCAGTCATTACCAGCCACTTTCGCAGTCTTGTTAAGTGGATGATTTAACTGCATTCTTTCTGCTAACTCAAACGCATCTAAAGAGGTTATTCCATAAAAGTGCCTTTCTAAGTCTAAAATATGTTTTACTAATTGAGTTTCTTGTTGTTCAGTAAAAACTTGTTTAAAGTGGTCGTCCCTTGGAGTTTTTGGCATTAATTGATTATTTTTCCGTCGCAAAATACAACTCTAAGTTATTGCAAAATATTCGGATGCTTTCGAGCCGAAATTTCGTTTCGGTTTATCATTTCCAATGCTTTTGCCATGTCTTCCTCCATCCACGAGGGTTCTGCTCTTTTCTTTACGTAGTTACTTACCATCTAATAATAACAAACATTTACATAAATAAAAAAATGATAAATGATTAAAATAATTGTGGGGCACACAGGACCGTAAGAGGACCTGTGTGCCCCAATGTCGCAATTAAATTTAAAATGGCCGCTACTCGACTCTACGTTTGGTTACACCTACAATAATCAGCTTGATTTATAATCAAATAGTAGAGATTTTGTTGGGTATAATAACAGATAATAATATAGTTAATTGATGAAGGAGATACTTGTTGAAACTTCATTATAACGCTAAGAAATAAGTAATTAAACTTCTAGTTTCAAAAATTCTTTTATTGTAAATACCACTAGAATATTGTTTCGTTTCAGTATTTCATCCACCTGATGAAGCCATTGTATGGCGAAACAATATTACAGTGGTATTTACGATAAAAGAATTTTTGAAACTAGAAGTTTAATTACTTATTTCTTAGAGATAATAATATGTAAACAATTACATGGCAATCACGCTTAATTTAGATCTAAAATTTTACATTATTTACCTTTAAAATCAATATTTTATTCATGGTGACGGACACACCATACCGACAATATTGTGAGTGAAATAAAATACGAAATACACGGCTATCTTGCTATATTCAACATGATTTAAAAGGTGGCGCTATTTGTAATAAAATAAATCGTGTGGACCTATGTACCCCGCCGGTCTTCAGTGCCCCCTCCTCCCCTGCAGCTCCTACAATATCGTCGTGAAGTTCAAGATTTCTATGGAGACCCATCCACGGAGCTATTGATTACCCACTGTTACTCTTCTCTATTAATTTTGTGGATCCTCATTTATCCTCTCGTCCCTGTTCTATCTTTGTCTTACCATTTCCCAGAACAAACTTTCTGCTCTATAGTTTTTCTTGACAACAATGTGGCGTAAACCTGATACATTTTATAGTGACATTTTCTTTGATGTCATTAATAAACTTTCGTGAGTTTCTTTCTAGTGTCTCTTTCTCATGGATTCTTTCTTTTTAATGAATAATTAATTTGAACATTCAGCGCTGCTCAGTCAGGAACGCCAATACAACTAACACCGTCTCAATAACAAGTGCAGAACTAGGCCAAGTGCTTCCATCTAACGGTACAACCGCGATTTACAAAAGCTTTATTAACGTATCTTCATTCTTTAAACGGGCAAACCGAATGCGTATATAACAATATAGTTTGAAACATACTAGAGTAGGTAAAATCTCACCAAATTTTGTATAAAACAAAAAAAAAAGAATTACTTAACGCTCAGTAGATCTCGCTTTTGTAATACTGCTAGTTACGGTTTTATCTTCTTCGCTAATTTCTAACTATATTGTTCATTCTTATCTTGTTTGTATACCAATCTTTATTTAAAATTTCAACATAATTTCAAACATACTTGAGTAAGTAAAACCTACCAATTTTGTATAATACAAAAGTATTTTTAATAATATATAATATTATTAAAAATGGTGTCTGAAGAATACAATACAAGTTCATATGTATTATTGAATGTATCTTCTCCAAAGACGTAGATACGTATTTCACATTTCTACATGATTGTCAATACGCCCCTGTTGGAGAAGAGACACATTCAACAAACATAACTACCTTGCTATCTCGCAGATATTATTAAGAGCGTGAAGGAATATTCAACGCTGTCTATATAATAATCGCAGAACTAGCCGTGGTGTTCCTTATAGTCGGTAACCACCGTATCTATAAAAATAAAAATCTTAATAATATCTGCGAGATAGCAAGGTAGTTATATTTGTTGAATGTGTCTCTTCTCCAACAGGGGCGTATTGACAATCATGTAGAAATGTGAAATACGTATCTACGTCTTTGGAGAAGATACATTCAATAATACATATGAACTTGTATTGTGTTCTTCACACCCCATTTTTAATAATATTATATATTATTAAAAATACTTTTGTATTATTTAAAATTTCGTTATACTACATTGTCCTAATTTAATCAATTGTCAATATTATTCATCTTTAAATAAACTATATTAAAACAAACTTTTTCTAAGGAAACACAATAATTTGAAAATAATACTCTCACCGATAGAAATTGGTATGCAACAACTAACCGACGAAGTATTTTACCATCTACTGTCGAGGTGACAAACGACCGATTTCAAACAGTGATGTATCTATAGGACATCGGGACGACCGCAAATCAGAATAAACCCCTGTTAAATGTCCCGAGCCGCCGCCACTCGAGGGATTCACAGACCCTAACTTTCAGGCCTACCGCGATCAAAAAAGACACGCGCGCACAAACAGGGAAAAAAGCCATTTCAAACTCGAATCGTGTTCGACGCTCTACCACAGAGTGTACCGTCTTTTGCTCGTGCGTATTCATCATCGTATAATGTGAATTAATGTACGTATGTATTTATCTTACTTGAATGGATGCGATAAAACGGAAATGGAGTAGAGAAGTCCTACCTAACGAGAGGATGTCAGAAAAAGAAGGTCGACTTTAAATAACATGCGGGTCGCGGGCTTTTTATGCGGAAGACAAAGGATTCTAAAGGGTTTGAATTATGTAGAAGAGTAGAAATGTAATAATAATGCTGTCATTTCGCAGTGTTACATGTGCATGTGGCTCCTCACGCAAGATTTATAAGAAATGAACTGTAATATTTAATAGCAACATCGTCAACAAAAAACTATTACGGTAATGTTATAATATGACCAGGTTTCATAATATTTTTTCGTAAAATGAAGTAGGGGAAATGAGTGGTATACAGTGAGACAAAAAACACACTTTGCATTGTAAGAACATTACTTTATATTGAAACAAAGTTTCATATACAGGCTGTTCTTGAAATAAAGAGACAACGTATGAAAAATGAAATTATATAGAAGATAAACTCAAAATATTTACACGCAAGCCTATGCTGGGAAGTTTATGTTTATAAAAACTCTAAAAGATAACATTGTTTAGACGGCTGTCAATGTTACAATGGAGCAGCTTTACTTATTCAGGGTTTAGTAACCTCAATACGATTACGTACAAATATATCAACTATGAATCATTTATAAACTCTTTCTTTATATTAAATAACAACTGTTGGTTCTGGAAACTATCTGTTTCTCTTAATCGGAACACGACATTTATTACACTGTAATGTCATCTGGTCCCGAAGGTAACATTGTTGCCGAGACAGTTCCATTTATACAGCAGGTTTATCAGTGCGATAAATAATATGCAGGACAACGATTAAGTAACAACATATAATTTAATAACGATAATAACAACGATAACAATAGTAAACACTACATTATAAATATGAGGCACTAGGCTTCACCAACTCTAGTTTTGCAGTGACTTTGCTTGTAGAGACCTCTCAGTCTCGTTTTATACCTTTAGAGTGTGTCGTGTCCCCTTAGCCTAGTTATCTGGTTACAAGATAAAACAAAGTGGTGTAAGATCATAACTCAACGAAGTCATGTTGATAAAATGGATATTTTGAATACATGGCCTGGTTTAGCTATTATAGCACACTATAACGGGCTGAAATCGCTCTTCGTTAATTTTTGTTCGTTTATTCATAATTTTTGAACTGGCCTGTATATGGTAGAATTTACAAATTGAAATTTCGATCTTTTTTGTAATTTTTGTAATGGTTTTCTTGTGCGGATATTTATCCTATTGTTAGATGAAATTAGAAATTTCATCACAGTAATTTATATAGCTAAAATATGAAAATTATACAAACATTTCTGAAAGATTCTGAAAAACTGAAAAATATGGAACCAGCAAAATTTGAAAATAATGGGATGAAATCACTAAAACATGAAAATTATGAAAGGATTTCTGCAAAATACTTAATGGAAAAATTTTAAAATAAGAGGAAAATATGGCTAAAATATGCAAAATTATGCAAAAATTTCTGAAAGATTCTGAAAAACTAAAAATATGGAAATAGCAATATCCGTAAATAATACGATAAAATCGCTAAAATATGAAAATTATGCGAGAACTTTTTGAAAAATACGAAAAAATGGAGTTGGGGAATTTTAAAAATAATAGAAAAATTACTAAAATATGCAAATTATGCGAGAATTACTGAAAAATTTTGAAAAACTGGAAAATTTGGAAACAGCAAAATTTGAAAATAATTGAATAAAATCACTAAAATATGAAAATTATGTGAGAAATTCTGAAAAATGCGGATATACGGAATTTGAAAAATTTGAAAGTAATAGAATGAAAACTATGCAAGAATTTCTGAAAAATGCGGAAATAAGAAATTGGAAAAATTTTAAAATAATTGGAAAATATCGCCTAAACCGTGCGCGAATTTATGCGAGAATTACTGAAAGGTTCTGAAAAAAATGGGAAAATATGGAAACAGTAAAATTTGAAAATAATGGGATAAAATCGCTAAAACATAAATATTATGCGTGAATTTCTGCAAAATACCGAAATATGGAATTAGAAAATTTTGAAAAAAATAGAAAAAGATCGCTAAATTTTAAAAATTATGAGAGAATTACTGAAAGTTTCTGAAAAACTGGAATATATCGAAACAGAAAAATTCAAAACTAATAGGATGAAATCGCTAAAATATGAAAACTTTGCGGGAATTTCTGAAAAATGCGGAAATTAAAAATTCGAAAATTTGAAATTGGAAAAAATCGCTAAAATATGAAAATTATACGAGAATTTCTGAAAAATGCGAAAATATGAAATTGGTAAAATTAAAGAAATAATAGGCAAGCAATCGCTAAAATATGAAAATTACTGAAATATTCTTAAAAACTGGAAAATATGGAAACAGCAAAATCTAAAAATAATTGGATAAAATCACTAAAATATGAAAATTATGCGAGAATTTCTGAAAAATGCAGAAATTTCGAATATAGCGATAAAAGTTTATTTAAATTGAATAAAAAATTGCGATATATTTCACGTTGAGGTAGGAAACTTTGTTCTCATTATGGGTTGATTTGATACCGTTAATATTTTATGCGTGTGGATAGCGCTGGAGTTGTCGATAAGAATGGTCGAGTTAGCAGATCATGAGTAGTCGTTTTGGTAATTGGGTTAATTTGTACCAGTTTTACGAGTCTTTATTGTTAAAATTAATAATTTTCCGGTTTCGCTTGTAGTAAATTCAGTTAAAATTGTCCTTAGTGTTTTAATTTAAGATCTTCTTTGGTATTGAAACGTTAGTCACATCTCGTGTTTATTCTTTTAGACTAGAGTCCTTGTTTAATAATTCTTCATTAAGAAAGTAATCAATTACTATTTTTTGTCAGTTAGATTCCGAATTTTGTTGTCTTAATTTTGAGGTAGCAAAATAATTATTTTCTAATTAAGTATTTCATCATGAATTTCTTCTCTACAGTAGCATACCCCTATCGGTTAATTTCGTAAGAACTATGTACCTTTTCGTATATAAGAATCAAGTTGAGTAATTCTGGTCCTTTCTTTTGCTATTGTGTTTCATTAAGTAACACGTTGTACTGATCGTTTTGTGCAATTATTAATGACTTCTTATAAGTAATTTTATTACTCGCTAGGCGGGTTTGAGTCATTATTAATTAATTTATACGTCAGATAGTCCTTTGAGACACGGAAACGCCGTTTTCGTTATGATGTCTTTTAACGAAATTGGTGTCCATGCGGAGCACGTGGCCAGAGGTTATCCCTGTACTAATTAGGGTTGTAGTACGATGTCGCTCTGCTAGTTGGTTGCTTTGTAGTACAATGTCGCTTTTTAGTACATGTTCGGCTTCTAGCACGTGGTACTTTTGTGAGAACGTGATAAGGGTACAATTTGAAGGTACTTTTGTAAGCACGTAGGATTTGTACAAGTTAAGGCTATTTTTCAACCACGTGTTTTAGGAGCATTTCCACCGGTTTCATCGTAAATGGAAATACTATCGAACATTTCATGCGTTGTGTAAAGCATAATTAAAATGTACATATGCAATGATCGAAATTGACTGAGTCACAGGCAAAATTGTTTCGCTAGTTATGGTCTAAACAAAATGCAGTGGGGCGATAAATAAATATCTTTGTGACTTTTTTATCGCGTTTGCGGACATTGCAGAACATATTTTGGATCCATATACATCTTTATTCATTTTATGTGTATTACGTGAATGTTTTTTTTTTGTTACGAGAAGTAACAAATATAAAATATTAATATGGATTCAGAATGCCGCTATTGAATATATGCACTGCACTGTTTATGTTTATAAAAACTTTACAAGATAACATATATAGTTTTCTATGCTAAGGTTTCGATAATCGGGTACGAAGTCAGCTATTAAAAATTTATAATTACATGTGAATTTTTAAAGACGATATATTAAATAAAAACATTTAAGATTTGTGGTCTACGGGCATTTAACATCCTCTTTGGTAACAATTTATCTTAGGAGAGGAGATTTAGGGAAAATATTTTGAATTTATATTCTATATGATTTCATTTTTACATTTTTCATTCGTTGTCTTCTTTTTTCAAGGACACGCGGTATATATTAGCTTAAAGTTACAGACTCTGTATTAACTAAGTATCAGATATAATTAAGTTAAATAAGAAAAAATAATTAAATTGATACACTGCAATTGTCTTACCTTAGGCAGTACACAATGAGACAAAGTGCGGTTCACAGTAAGACAGCCTTTAAAACAATAGGCATTTTACCTGTGAAAATTATAATCAACATCTACGCTATGCTCCTACTAGAATATGTGCATGACTTATTTAGTAGAATAACATTTTATGGCATTTGAAAACCATCAAAATTCACATCGAACTTAAATATCTGGGATTGTATTTTTGTTCGAGTCAGTTTACTAGGTGCTAAAATCATTTCTGTATCAGACTTGATGACCGAGTGTGCAGGTAACTCATTTCACAGTCTCTCTCGTCATTTATATTTGTTAATAGTCTGGAAACATAACGAACTCAGCTAGGAAATCTCACTAAAACAAAACTGCCAAATTCTTGAATAGAATCTTTTGATTCCCACTCATCAAAAAAGTCTACATCCGTAACGATACCTTCTTCTTCACTAGAGTCAATCTCCATTTTTTTTAGCATGATCTTTTTTGCCACTTTCTCCTTCTTGTTAAAGGTGAAGGAAACGGGCAATAGAGAAAAATGTACCCGCGTTTATCATGTTCTAAATTTTTGGTGAATATGCAGCACTAACTCAATATGAATTTATATTTAGGGGTCCTTTACCTCCACTTGAGAATAATGTACCCCCTGTCAATTTTCGCTAAATTAAATCCATACATGAGAGCTAGTTAATTAGGTATCTAACTAACTAACCAACTAACTCGTTAACTAACTAAGTGGAATGCGAAAGGGAGAATTTGTGTAGCAGAAATGTGGGTCCTCGCATGAATGAATTTATAGAAATTCGTAAATTAGCAATTAATTCTCGGACACCCGCAGTGTCCGTTGTTAACAGGTACCTTCTACGTACATACATTGATACAAACACACAGAACGGTGTGGAGATGAAAGTGTTTTACAAGCGCATACGCGTCAGTTTATGAACGGACATTTAGTAAATTCGAACATAAATTTTATTAGCATGTTTACTCTACGGACATAAAGGAACATGTGAGGTTGTATCTTAACTTTTTAAATATTTGTACGTTGTTACCTTTGCAGAAATATTGCAGACACTACCATTTGTAACTGACTTTGAGTACATTTATTACGGACTTATGTGGCGGTATAATTATAATTTATACCTTCATAAAGCTGTATATTATATGATTTTATTTAGACGTGCTTTAACATACTGCTATGAATTGAGGTTTTTAAATTTACTGTACTACGATTCACAACTAATCTACCCAACTAGGATCCTCAGTCGGTTTATTTCCAAAAATCGGACTGTTTTCTTCTCAGGGTTACAATCGGAAACGTGGTTGTCTCTACGAAAATACTTGGCGCCAGTAAAGATGTATTGACAAATATAATAATTATATTTCTTTAAGTTACTTATTAAATTCGTGGTGAAAGGTTAATTAAATAATAAGCACAATATAAAATTTAAATGAATGTTTAATACAAAAATCAAAAAAAGAAAAAAAAAATATCTTTATAAAGTATAAAGACTGTGTAATATATATTTACATCCAGAGGTAAAAGAATTCTCTGAATATGACCGCAAAATGAATCCAAACGTCCTCCAATGACTACTGATCAACTTTTAAATAACAAAGTTTAATTTTAATTTCTCCCTAGAGAACAAAATAATATAAACAAACTTGACAACGCGATCAAAAATTTACCACATGCGCACATGTCACAAAAAATTCCCTTGAATTCCAAACGTATAAAAAATTTACAGTTATATTTTAAAAATACTCTTTGTCATCTACCTCAACTAATTAAGACTAAATCTCAATATAACAATATTAATACAATTGATATACAATATCTTTTAAATTAATAAGTCGACTTATAATATATACATATATATTTTAACTTACATAAAAAATAATGTGAGACACGTTGACAAGAAAACGTTATTAAATCTAACATAAACAAAATCACGAGAACAAAATCTCGTAGAATATACGGGAATTGAAATACAAACACCATCAACTAATTAATTCAAATTCAAACCGAATTTGACTTTAAATATATAATTATATACTTTTCTTTAAATAAAAAGAACGTTCTTGTCTAAAGGTTTAACTATGTCTCTCAAGTTCACATCAACCATGGTGGCTTCGCATAAGGCTGACCTTCAATAATACAAGTTTTTGCTCCAGGCACATGAATTACATTTTCAAAAATATACACTTAAGTTCAAAACAATAGTACATAGATATATAAATAAATTTTTAATATTTATTGGGGAGAAAACCATAGCAATACGTACAGAAACCAGTTTCCTTTTTCTTCAATTATGTAATAATTAAGCAACAGACTTCAAATATTACTTTGCTAAGTGGAAACACACAGGATATGCACATTACCTTACCGAATTCGATGTAATTAAAATGGAAATAAAAGTTGCATATTGCTGTAAGGTTTCACTTGCTTTGTGAAATTCTAAATATTGTATGGGCTGCCACGCACGCATATTCCTTTCTAGACTATATTATTTTGTGCGTTTATCTCAGGGGTATTAACTAGATTCTTTTAACTGACAGCTTGCTTTGTGAATATGCAACCCTACGCTGCAATGCTAGATATCTTTCGTAAACGTTCGTTAAAATATTGAACGTAGTTTCAATTAATTCAAAACAAATTATCCATATATTTTTTCAAGATTCTTAATTGTTTTATAGACTTCAAATTATAGTATGAGCTTGTTACTTACACTAATCCCTGCTCCTCAGACATAATTCTATATAAAATATCTCTGAAATATTTTTATTACAAAATTCCATATTTTTAAAATAAAATGAATTATTAACGACTTCTTATAAGTAATTTTATTACTCGCTAGGCGGCTTTGAGTCACTATTAATTCATTTATACGTCAGATGGTCCTTGGAGATACGGAATTTTTTTTAACGAAATTAATTATTAATTAATTATTAACAGGTAACGCTTATCTGAATGGTCCGGGGACTCCTAGTGCGTTCCTACGATGGATGTCCACCCTGGAGGGTAACGGCATAACACAAGGGACGGTAATTTGATGACTAATGTAGGACCATCTAAATTAAGAAATCAAATAGCGAATAAGCAAAGGAACATTAAGTTAAACTCAAATTACATACCGAAACGTGTCTTTCGATGGAATTGCAAAGACTCTAATTAGTTGTCGACGCGTTCTTTAATCAACCACCAAAATCCTCCCAAGGAGAAATCGCTCAGCGCTACTAATTGAGGTGTCTATTAAATTAAAAACCCGAACGGGGCCGTAACTAGTTAGAGAAATTTAAATAAGCCACATTTAAAGACACCGGTGGTCAAAGAACGGTCACATCTGCACAAGATAGTCAAGAACTTACGTCTGCGTACGGAGAGAGAGTATCGTACTTCCAAAAAAAACAAGAACCGGAGTAAGGGAAAAAAATACTTGAAAGAAACCAAATAATAAAATAAAATAAAACAATAACTTTGTTATACCACTTTATTCACATGTAATAGTGACCGCGGTTTCGACATACAATGTCATTATCAAACTGCAAAAGTTACAGGCCTACATAGATCTTATAAATGACACAAAAATATATGGGGGTGGTTTATGATGTTATTTAAAATTACTACTATATACTTAACTTTTATATACAACATTGGAAAAGAGGTGTATATATAAGATCCAACTGGACGTAAAGAACAATATCTATTGTGTTGTTTCCGCTTTTAAAAATTTCAAGTGACTCTAAAATATTTAATTTACGACCTTTCTCGGCCAAATGCAATATTTTATGATGACCAAATGTATGCCTTTCTGTAATAAGATGGTTTGCGAATTTTGAATCTGTCTTCTTTAGTTTATATGACCTCATGAGTTCTTTTACCCGTATAATAAAACTTCGACCAGTCTGACCTATATATACACTTTTACAATCATTACAATATAATTTGTACACTCCTGATTTATTATTGATACCTGTTTTAGGTTTTGCGTTAAAAATGAAATTACTTGTTTTTACATATGGTTTGTAAGCTATACTAACATTACTATTATTTTTTGAAATTATATTTCCAATTTGCTCGCTTATTTTACCGAAGTAAGTTAACGAGACAAATTGTTTCAAATTAGCACTATCTTTAGGATATACTAAACTAAGGGCCACTTGTAACTGTTTTTTCTTTAGTATACTGTCAATTACGCTACTTTTATAACTATTGTTTACCGCTATTTGTTTTATAGTATTGATTTCACGAACAAAAGATTCATTAGACAAAGGAATATTTAATGCTCTATGTATCATAGAATTAAAAAATGAATGTTTGTGTGTCTTAGGGTGTAATGAATCTTTGGGAATAATGCAATCAGTGAAAGTAGGTTACGATATATATCAAATTTTAAGCTCTGATCTAATTTGTTTAATTTTAAATCCAGGAAGTTAATAGATACTGTTATTCTCTTCTATTTCTACTGTAAAATTGATATTAGAATGGATTGAATTTATGTAGTTCAGAAATGTTTGTAGTTGTCTATGAGTACCCTTAAAGCAAGTGTCGTCTACATACCAATACCAAAATTTAATATGTTTTTTACCTAGTTGTGATGAAAGAATTTTTTCTGTAATATGCTTCATGAAAATTTCAGCTAATAGAGGACTTAGAGGTGACCATTGACAGACCTTCTCTTTGTTTGTAGAATTTGTTGTTAAATGTAAAGTAACTTTGGTTGGTGACTAACTCCGTTAGAGATATGATTTCGTGTATAACAACCGGGTTTGTATTTTTCTTTACTAATATGTTTTCTATTAACCTTAAGCATTCCTTATGTGGTATTTTTGAAAACATGTTGGAAACATCAAATGTTACCAGGATTTCTGTCTTTTGTATATTACAATCTTTTAATTTAGCTGTTAACTGTATTGCGTTTTTTATGGAAGAGCTATCTGTAAATTTGGTATATTGTCTAATTATTATGTTTAATTTTTCGGCTAATTTTTTATTGGGGCAAGAAATAAACGAAACAACTGGTCTGATGGGTGCTTCCTCTTTGTGAATTTTTACTAAACCGTATAATTTAGGGGGGGAAGGATTCATATGGAAAAGTTTGTACTTATCTGTGTTTGAGATTACTGCATTACAATTTTTGACACATTTGACACAAAAAGGACCCCACTAAACAGTATCCGGCAGAAATTAAAGAATGTGTCAAAAATTCAATGCATTTTCTGCTTGCTATTTTTTATTATCTTTTCTGGGGTGTAGTCTAGGTCGCCTCCTCGTGGTGCACCCTGGGTAACGCTAAATGAACTAGAGTGCTGGCAGCCAGTCCATATTTATCCTGGCTTTATACTTGGGAATGAAAAAAAGAATGCTTGGCGATATACCAGATGGTTCTCATAAGAACCAAATGACTAGAATTCTTATATTTACACAATGTGTTTGTATTTTACAGATATATGTACCGCGATATCATAAAGTTTCTGGGTCAACGGTGGCCATGGAGTGAAAAACGTCTGTCTTAATTTATATCATCCTTTTGAGAAAAATCTGATAAAATTTTCGGGTTATGTGTCATACTGACATTAAGATTAATATATTGACAAATTTTAACGTCAGCATGACACTTAATCTGAAAATTTTATCAGATTTTTCTCAAAAGGATTATATAAATTAAGACAGACTTTTTCACCCCATGGCCACCCTTGACCCAGAAACTTTATGATATCGCGGTATAAGTGTTTTTATATTATCCTTGTAGACCATACGCTAAATAAATAATTATCTTTTCTAAGCTCCTTTCCTTTTTACCGTAATTTGATATGTTGAATTTAAAATTTTCAAATTCTTCGTGTCTAATCAGGTTTCTTCCTTGTTTGAATTGGATTTATGTAATGGATATATTTCCAACTGTTTAGTGTTATGTAATTTATGTGTAATTACTCCCGTTGCGCCAATCACAATTGGGACTGTTATGATCTTGTCCATTTTCCACATACTCTTGATTTTGTCGCTGAAAGGTAAATATTTATGTACCTTCTCACTATAGTTCCTTGCAGTGTTTTTTCGCCAACGGAACAGCAATGTCAATGATGTACGTTATCTTGTTTTTCTTCAATGTCAGTATTATATTGGGAATATTGTTGGGAGTTGTTTTATCTGTGATTATTTGGCGGTTCCAATATAATCGAGAATTTTCATCCTCGCAAACTGAAGGTGCTTCATGTTCATAATACGGGACATTTTCAGAATACGACAAGTGTTTCTGTCTGAACAGCTGGTGTATTATTTTCGCAACACTATTATGTATCTCCAGATATTGTTTAGGAGCAAGTACAGAGCATCCTGCCATTAAACGATCAATTATTTCTTCCTTATTATTAATAGTATTATTGTATAAACGTCAAATAATCAACAAAATTATTTAATTACACAGATTATTTCAACGAAGACTTTCTTACGGCTAAATACCTTTTAATTGAGATTCATCCTTGCACGTTTCTTTATATTCTGTCTTAAACGAAAATTTTACGTTCCTCGTACCTGGTGTGTAGCAACATAAAATATTAAATCGACCAAAATGAATGGGTATTTCAGTGGAAATGTAATAAAAATTCCAATTTACCTAATAAGCTTTCTAAAATATTCATACACTTTCAGTTTCAAGAATCGAGCGACGATGTTTTTCTTCTTTTTTAAGTGGAAACAAAATATATCCCATGCCGAATATAAGGTACTTTATGTGAGAGGAATATAAACAAGAGGCGGAAGTACTTGGTTGTTGTAGATAAAAAGGAAAGCGAAAATTCAAATTATGATTTTTAATGAAGCTGTCTATTTGGAAATTTTTGATGGAAAATAAAGAAAGACACTGAATTAAAGTTGGCCTGCGTAATACTGTAAAATGAGATATCGATTATTTGCGTTAAATATTAAACCAAGGTGACTAATAGGACATACTTTAAAATATGAATAAGCAGTCTATTTTTTACATTCTTTTCATTACAATATATCTAGAAGCAGACTGAGTAACGTAGTTATATAAACTAGTTCGCAGAAAAAAGTGTTTGAGCTTTGATATAATAAATATACATCAGGCGACGACTTAATACCTATAATGCATTCCAATTAAGAAAGGACCAGATGGCGCGACAATCTGAGTATAATTTACACAGGAATTTCAAAAAAATAGATAATTTGTATTTGAGGTTATATATCTACTAACCTATATAAAAGATTATTTTTTGACGTTTGTTTATTAACATATTTATTATTAAGATGCTTAGACTTTAATAGTTTTATTCAAGCAAGAAGCGGCAAATATATACCAATGCAAGGTATTATATAAAATATTTCAATCAATATCTTATAATCTGTTATTTATTGTTTGAAGGTGTTGCATCTACAATAAATTTGTGCGTAAATACAGTGAGAATGTGTTAGAATTACTACAGGAGAAATATTTACATCTTTCTTTGATTTTATTAGAGAACAAAGCTTTTGTGTAAATGTGAAACTAATAAATTTAAAGGATTGATGGTGACAGTGTATTATAATTATCATAATATTTGTGTATCGTTTAGCTTAAAAAATATAGCATTTTACAAAATACAGTTATTTTAATAGTATCTATAATGAGAGAGCAATAAGGAAATTTATTTACCTGCACATCATTTCAGATAATTTGGATAAAAATTTTTATACATCTTAAAAAGGTATTTAAAAATATTTTCATTTTACAAAAATAAGTAAGTACATATTAAAAAGGGTAAAACAGCAGTGTAGCGCCAAAAGATAGGTAAAACGTAAGCATTTTTCCAGTTTCAGTAATTGGTTAAACAAGTGTTCGTTCCTTTATTTCAAGTTATGGCTGATTAATACTTACTTTTTTGCTTATGTATGGGATAAATTGCTACTATCGTACAATGATTTTTTTTTGCTTTTAGCAGAAATATGGTTTGATTGGAGTTCAGATTTCAATGTAATTGAAATAAAAAGAATAAATAGAGAAATTGCTTTCATGGGTACCTCCGTGTGTTCAGTAAAAACTATTTTTTTCGTAAATGTTTGAACACAATGAGCGTAAAACCCTTTTTTATTAGCATAAAATACATTAAATCTTTTACCTACACTTACATAATTACATTAAAAAAATTATATAATCATTTCCTACTTAGAAATTTCAATAATATTCCACGATTATCACAATATCTGGTAGTTACTTGAGACCTAGGACGTCGAACAATTTCTGAGGACCTGAAAAAACTTACAATCTCATGAATGTATATGGTAAACATTATTATACATGGTGTGTATAAATTGTCGCAAAAGCTACACGTAGCGACATTCTTCGTTTGGTTCTGAATAAAAAATCTTAATGTTAAAATGTCGTATCATGCTTCGTAAATTCGTAAATGTCAAAATTTGACAGTAATGATTTTGATTGAACTCACTTTGAAATATAAACTTATTGTTCTACAACGTTGCCAAATGTGTTTTTCGTGGAAGTACGTTAATGAATAAATGTTAAAAACAAGCTTTTAATTCAAAAAGAAAACGTTTACGAAATAATACTAGTAAATTTTTTTTCTTTAAACTAAATTGCATCTATCTCTATTAACAGATATCGAAGAGCAAAGGTTAGCTACGCACTAAAAGTCTGAACTTCAAGAACCCCGTGAAAACAAACGAAGCATGATACGACATTTTAACATTAAGATTTTTTATTCAGAACCGAACGAAGAATGTCGCTGCGTGTAGCTTTTGCGACAATTTATACACACGTTATATAATTATATTTGGTTTACATTTTATTCACTATATTTACCAAACTATACAATTTATAAGTATAAAAAGAAATATATCTAACACAGCACATACACACACGAATCTAAATCAAGAACATCACACACATATAACTAAATTTAACACACCACAGTTCATTATGTTGCCTATTGTTCATGAATATATATATATATATATATATATATATATATATATATATATATATTGAAAACTACTCGTCTTCAAGATCAGAACCTGAATCTAATGAAAATTTTGAGGATGACCCAGTATTTACAGTAAAAGTCAAATTTTCTAATACATTTTCAACAACATTATCTAAATCACACATTTTGTTTTCTTCTGTTATAATGTGATGAATGCTATTTTTCCATGCGTCGGCATCAACCATGTCTAATCCTTCTAATAATAAATTTCTTACTTCATCCAATTTAAATGTCTTATTATTGGCCGCAACATGATGCTTGACTTGAGCCCATATAAGATCAATGGGGTTAAGATTACAGTGATATGGAGGTAAACGTAAAACTGTACGGCCACTTTCTCCAGCTATTTCATCGACCACGTATGAAACTGGATGACAGCATGTGTAATTTTTTACAAACTCAAACAATTCAATCTTTAGCAAAGAATTATCAGCTAAAATTCCTTTGGTTAAAAGCCATTCAATGAGTGCCTCCTTTTTCCATGATAAAGTAGGTGACTTTTCTGTTTTAGTAGAATAATAAGGCGCATTATCCATTACTATAACACTATTGGGCTCAAGAGATGGTAATATATTTTGCATCCATGTGATGAACACCTCACTATTCATATCTTCATGGTAATCTGCAGTTTTCTTGGATTCAAATAATAATAAACCCCCATTCATAAAACCAGTTTCGCTGCCACACAATTGGTCGCTTTCCTTTGCCAGATGGATCTTTTAAACCAGTAGAAAGACCTTCAACAAATGCTTGCCTTGGATTAAGTACCGTTGTATCTTTCCATATTTTTGCTTTTGTGTAACCTGCATTCACCCATGTTTCATCTAAATAATAGATTTTTCTCCCTTCTGCACGAATCTTTCTTATACTTGTCAAATAACGACGTCTCCATAAGATAATATCATTTCGTTCAATTAATATGTTATTTCGTGTGCGTTTTTCCCACTTGAATCCCAGTTTCTTTAGGATTCTCCAAAGTGATGTTCGTTTTAAAGGAGGTAAACTGGCATCCCCTTTAATAGCTTCACATATTCTTGTGCAAGTTGGTAACTAATTTTTAAAGAAAAATGAATGCACGTGCCTTCTAATCGTACTTTTTGATACCTCATCTAATTTATTATCGCATATATTATCTCGGAAACTTCGCTTTTTTAATGGAGACTGTGTAACTCCAGACATTTCAATTTCCCTTGAAGTTTGACGAACAGCAGCTGTTTTGGACATATTAGCTTTGTTCTTAAAATACACATTGTAAGCCATCTGCCTCTGTCCACTTTTTACATATTTTTCTTTACGATTTTTTGATGGACCTGTCAAATGAAATAACTTAATGAGTGATAAAACACTTTTAGAAAATGATGTTTTCACTTTATAATCTCTATAAAGAACTATCTTTAACGAATATTAATAATAAATAGCACAATAAACAACTAGTAAAACATGCAATTGACTGGGACTGACAGAAATACCGGTCAGTATTGACAGCAAAACGATAATTTGACATTGTCCTTAAAGGACAATGTTCGGTTATTAATCCGGTAATTATTTTAATTTCTTTTTTGTTACCACGAATTACGTTGGCTGAAAACTTTCCGTCCAGCTCCCTTAGTAGTGTTTTGGTATGGAGTTGACCTTCCGTTAACCTCCATTTATTTTTATGTTCTTTTTCTAGCCATAACTAGATCTCCCTTTTAGCGGAATCCTTAGCGATTTCACATACAGGTTCTGGTCTTGTGAAGTTCCTATTAGTACCTTCGTTGGCCAGTTTGTCGGCTATCTCATTGAATTTAATTCCCTCATGTCCCGGCAGCCATATCAGCGACACAGTGTTGCCTTCTGCCAGTTCATTGAGGACCTGTTTTCAATATTTCACCAGCTTACACTTGGTAGATGGGTTCATAATGGCTTTAATAGCCGCCTGACTATCAGTCATTATGTTAATTTTTTTGTTTGCGCAGCCGACTTCCCGAATTTCCTCGGCGCAGGCTGCGACTGCAAACAATTCGGCCTGGACTACTACATACTACGGTTTGTATGTTTCCCCAGACATATCGATATCTTCCTTCTAGGGCACATTCCGCATATGCCTGCACCTGCCCCTTGACAAGATTGTGATCCTTC
This sequence comes from Melolontha melolontha, assembly GCA_935421215.2. Lineage (NCBI taxonomy): Eukaryota > Metazoa > Arthropoda > Insecta > Coleoptera > Scarabaeidae > Melolontha > Melolontha melolontha. The sequence goes on from OW285236.1 coordinate 17,611,131, forward strand.
ACTGTACTATATGCCATCTTTCCACAATTCAAAGAGCATTTCGCATGATGCTCGCCACTTTCCCCGGGAATTTATTTTGACTATTCCCGTGCATTTGATACTATCGATCATGTAATACTTCTAAATAAACTTTCTTCTTTTGGTTTCTCTTCTTGTCTTCTCAGACTTATGGAGTCGTATTTAAACAATACAATGTTATTCACGATATACGGCGCGGAATATTGTGGCCAAAATACTTGACTTTAAAAAAGTTTCACTTTTCAGATATATGGGAGTCTATTATGGTTACTTTTAAAATTGTTTTCATATTATACAGGATGTTTAAAAAGCCCGAAGAGTATCAAAGTTGTGCTTTTTAAATGCAACATGGAATTATTGAATTTTTGGATTCTCCAATCAAAATAAGGGTCTGTTTTAATTAGGTTTATAATATCTAAACCTTACGGTTTTTTTAAATAATTTGAGTTTTATCAAAATCTAACCTAATTTTCATGTTTCAAATAATTAAGAAGTATTTAAGTTATGTAATCGAAATTTACAGTGAAGTGTAACAATAGATCATATTTTATATACAAAGTATAATAAACTTGCCATCTTATACAGGGCTTAAAAAAATAAAGCTAATCATATAATAATTTTAAGTGATAACTAGAGCTGAGGATGTTTGCGGTAAGGCAGGACCGTATGTAGTGCATCCCCACCAGCGTATAAACACGATGCAGCGAAACACTTTAGTTAGTCGTGAACTGGCAACGTGATCGTGTGTTGTCTTGAGCTCTATTTAATAGTATGACGGACGTGCCCAAGCCAAGAAAGCGCCCATTGTATAACGACGTGAAGAAATTTATCCGAGACTTTCCCGATTTGTATTATAATGGAGCAAAAGTGGTTTGTAAATTATGCGATAAACAGTTACTTTGCTGGGACAAATACGACTGTAAAAGACATGTTGAAAGTGTACACCACAAAGACAAAAAAAATAATGTGCTGTCTAAAACGCAATTCATTTTCGATTTATTGACAATGCTACTCGTCTGCGATGTGCCAGTTCACCTGCTAGATAAAAAAAGCCTTTCACGACTTTTGGAATAAATACAATTCCAACATAAAGCTACCGTCACGGAGAACGTTACTCACCTATTTACCAATTGTGCGTGAGGACATTGAAAACAGAATGAAAGCAGTAGTAAATGATAAACAGTTATGGGTATGTGTCGACGAAACGACAGATCGAAAAAAACATTCTATTGTGAATATTATAGTGCGTGTACTAGATCCTGTCAAATCAACATTTCCCATTTTATTAGCCAGCAAAAGATTGGAAAAGTGCACTAGCGAAGTAATTACGAAGGTAGTGCTCGATACGCTACAAAAATTTCAAGTTTCAACTAATCAACTCCTGATGTTTATTAGCGATGGTGCTGCGACAATGCGTTCTGTAGGCCGTTCTCTTAAAGCAGATTGTGAGAGACTTTTGCATGTGACATGTAAAGTTCATGCTTTACACCTTGTGGCACAAACTATTCGTCAATGTTATCCAGAGGTGGATGCATTAATAGCAACCACAAAAAAAGTGTTTCTAAAATCTCCCAAACGAATTCGAGAGTTTCGCAGTCGGTGCCCTGGTATTCCCGAACCACCAGAGCCAATCCTTACACGTTGGGGAAGTTGGTTAAAGGCGGCATTTTATTATGCCAAGTATTTCCAACAAATAAAATCTGTGGTTCTACAATTCAATCCTGCCGAAGCTGTAGCCATTAAGGAAAGCCAGAGACTCTTTCAAAACCCTTCCCTTGATGCAGATTTACAAACTATTTATAACATCAGTGTATCATATAGGATTGTTTAACGCAATCGAGAAATTTCAAAATACTGCATTATCGTTAGCGGAGTCACTGCAAATACTGGACGATGTACACGCCCAGCTATGCGCAGTAAATGACAACAAAAGTGTTAATGTAATAGAAAAGTTCGAGAGTGTGATAAACAATGATTTTGATTTTACCAGATTAAAACAAATTAGTAATGGTGCAAGTGTAGATTCGGTTTCTATCTATAAAGATTATTTTAATTGTGCGTGTGTTACATCCGTAGATGTCGAGCGGTCTTTCTCAAAATATAAAAAAATTTATTCATCACGGCGTACATCGCTCACCGCTACAAATATGGAAACGTATCTAATGCTACAAACTTACTGCAAGTCTTATCCACTTGGCGCTATGCTGTAATAATCGTAAATAAGGTAAGTGTGTTATTTATATACAGTACACATAACTGACATACCTAAGTGATATAAATAGCGAATGCATGTAAAGCAATAAAATCACGCATGCATCACCGATCGAAACAAGGTCATTATATTCGTGCGTTTAACTGAATACTATCCTGGCACACCGCAAACATCCCCAGCTCTAGTGATAACTTGATTAATATAATAGAACGCCATATTTTTTAATTTACCAGTAAAAATGCACTTTTTAATTACCTATGGAATGGTATTTATAGGTTAAGCTTTAATTCTTCGCGTTTTTACAGAATACGCCTAACAATCGTTTTTCGCACCATTTGGAGTTTTCTAAATAAAAATTCTGATGTATCTAGTTGCCTATTGTATACAGACTCATTCAAATTAAGTGCGCACCATTGCTATCGCTGTTATTATTGATTCTAGAAAGTAGGTTAAATTAGCAAAGTATTAGTGTTTTTAACATTGATTAGCATGCAGTTCATGAAAAAAAAATGAATAACGCATTTTCGAGAAATTTTGAAATTTATAATTTTTTTAAATGGAACAAATTTATTATATACCGGGTGTATTATGAAAAACCTTTCGTACTGTAACTTTTTTATTTTTTATCCGAATGTAATAAATTATACGTCGAACTAAATCGTTTTGAAACCACTGTAACGTGATCCGCTTTGAATTTTTTTCCCCTTTGTTTTTGACAGACAGCTGCAAACTGTGTTTTTTTAAATTGCACTATATTTTTCTTTTTCCTTAATCAAATATATTACTTTTTCTGAATATGAAACTGTAAACAACGATATCCTTGTATGAAAAAAAACAAGAAATTGTAGGTTTTTTTTTTAAGTTCGATTTATTCTGGTTTTTCCGAACACAGAGATTTCTTAAATGCATTTTAAATACTCTATTTCATTTTATTATCAGCAAATGTGTGTACCTTTTAAAATCACTTACATTCAATACTATATAGCCCATAAAGGATTACAAACCAATGTTATCAGTGAGCGGTGGGTCAACAACAACATTTACAGGGTTTCTTTTAAAAATTTAAAAATCAAGCAGTCATATTGAACGATAAAAGTGCATTCCAAATTTTCGAAAAGAGCTGTGACATCTGTCAGTCACACATTCATTATAACATTTTCAACGATTTATTTCTAAATTTTGTTATTGAAATGGATAATGGCGAATGTGTGGATGCGATTCAAGCATATTTTGAATGCAGAACAAATTCTGCAGCTGCTTTGCGACTTTATGGAAATCGTTTTCCTGACAGACTGCGTCCAAGTGCCGATAAGTTTGGAAGGCTCGTGCGAAATTTACGAAATTTTGGATCATTCAAAAAACCGAAAACAAACGCACGTGTAATTCAAGATCAAAATTTAGAATTAAGTGTCTTGCTCTATGTGGAATAATACCCTAATACGTCTACGCGAGAAATTGCTCACTACATGCAGGTATCACATTCTACAGTTCAGTACATTCTGAAGAAGCACTTGAAGAAGTTCTTTCCTTATAAACCACGGAAGGTGCATGCTCTCGGTGAAAACGACAATCAACGAAGGGTTCAATTCTGCACGGTTTTCATGAATAAACTAAGGGAAGATCCAATTTTTTATCGTCGTGTGTTGTGGTCAGATGAATGCACTTTTGGGAAAAATGGTGTATTCAACAGAAATAATCATCGCCATTGGAGCACTGAAAATAACCATGTTGTGATGCAACACAATTTTCAAAATCGGTTCAGTGTAAATGTATGGCATGGCATTTTAGGCGATAGAGTAGTAGAGCCTTTTTTTTGTGGAGGGTAATCTAAACCAAGAAAAGTATAATAATTTGTTACTCAATGAATTAGGCGATTATTTAGATGAGTTGCCACTTGCTGAGTTAAACAGGGTGGTGTTCCAACAGGACTGTGCCACACCCCATAATGCACGAATGAATACTGATTTTCTAAATAATTATTTTGGCGTCAGATGGATGGACACTTACGGACCTATTCGATGGCCTGCTAGATCGCCAGATCTGAATCCACTGGATTTCTTTCTGTGGTCTTACATTCAAGATCATGTCTATTTGACTCCACCTGATACCAGAAATAATTTAGTAAGAAGGATAGTACAAGTATGTCATGAAATACCACCAAATCTTATATTAAACGCAGCAGTTGGAGTTAATAGAAGGTGTCAAATGTGTCTGGAACAAAATGGGGCCAATTTCGAACATTTGATTCATTAAAATATATGATAGCTTGATTTCTGTAAATTTCGTAGTTCTTTTTTAATAATAATAAATTTGTCACTCAATTTAATGGAGGTGTCTTCAGGAAATAAATGTTTATTAGAATAAGTATAAAAAAATATGTAGTACAATTTAAAAAAAAATATTACTACTGTCTGTCAAAAGCGAAATTTCAAAAAATTTTTTTTTTAAAAAACAGGTTACAGTGCTTTAAAAACGATTTAGTTTGACATATCATTCATTAAAATCAGATAAAATATAAGGAAGCTACAGCCCCAAAGGTTTTTCATAATACACCCGGTATATATATTATATTATATTTATATTTTTTATATTTTATTTATTATATTTTATATAGTATATTTTTTTAAATTCTGAATAATAATGTTCTTTGTAATATAAAAGTTTCAATACACTATTGTCCTAAAACGAATAATAAAGTATTTACGGTGGAATTTAGTTGATGTCAAAGATACTATTCATTCTGTAAAATCAGTAGTAGGCTTCTTTCACTTTAAACAGAACAAATAGTATGCCCTTTGTAAATGTCAATAACGTACTGAATATAAATCTTCCCCGCTTTTAGTTATTAAAAATATTTTTTTTTTATTTTGTGTTGTGTTCACAAGTTCTATATTTATTTTTCTAAACATTTTGGTTTTACTTTCGTTGCTTAGTGTTTGACAATATTTCACTATGGTATTTCCTCATTTGTAGAAATGCGATATGTTGGAAGGATACATTTTATGTCGTAAAAACTCAATAACGACCAGCGAATATTATGCTGAACACTATCCTTTACGACAGCAGCTAGATCGACGTTACTTTCGAAAACTTTACAATCAGTTTAGACTGCATGATTGGTTATTTAGAAAGAAAAGAACAAAGAAAAATAGAAGAAGTAGAAATTACAGTACTAGCATATTTTGAAGCCCATCGCGAATTTTCCATTAGGGATGCTACTAAGGAATTGGTATTAAGTTATTCATCAGTTCAAAGAATTTTGAAAAAGCATAAGTATATCCCCTTTAAGTTCGGAATCTCTCAAACATTACAGCCAGGAGATTCCGCCAGGAGATTAGCTTTCTGTCATTGGTTTGTTAGTTTTTGTGATGAAAATTTGAATGGAGCACAGTGTATTTTATGGAGTGACGTTGACAGGAAACAGATATCTGGAATTTATTTGTAACGTTCTGGAGGATTTCCTGGATAACGCCAATTACCTGATGCGCCAAAATTTATACTTTCAGCAGGACGGTGCTCCTGCACACAACTATCACCTAGTGCAAACCTAGCTCGACACCATCTTCGCCAAAGTGGATTGGTACAAATGGTCCAATTCAATGGCCAGCACGCTCCCCTGACCTCTCACCTTTAGACTTTTTTCTTTGGGGATACTTAAAAAATGAGGTGTAAAAAACGCGATACGACAACGTGCGCGAATTGCAAGACAAGGTCAGAGAAGTTTTTCACCAATTAGATAGAAGGACAATCTTAAGAGCCACCCAGAGTGTACTGAAGCGGGCACGAAAATGTATTGAGCAGGAAGGTGACACCTTTGAGCAGTATTTATAAATTATACATGTACTTTCTTCTTTTTAATTTAATTTTGTAAGCTGTAATATGTTAAAATAAACATTAAACACAAAATATGTATCTGTTTTGTCAAACGTTAGCGGAGCAATGACAACATTTAGAAGGAAATAGAAACTGCTATAACTACTTTATTATTCATTTTAGGACAATAGTGTATTGAAACTTTTATATTACAAAGAACATTAGCATTCAGAATTCTAAAAAATATAGAAGCTGTGCAATTTAAAAAAATTATAAATTTCAAAATTTCTCGAGAATGCGTAATTCAATTTTCTTTTCATGAACTGCATGCTAATCAATGTTAAAAACACTAATACTTTGCTAATTTAACCTACTTTCTAGAATCAATAATAACAGAGATAGCAATAGTGAGCACTTAATTTGAATGAGCCTGTATAGAAATGTCAGATAATTTACAATTATCATTATTAACATAAAGCGGAAGCAATATATTCAGAACAATATATTCACCAAAGCCAAATCTTTTTCTGGATTTGAAATTCTTTTACCTACTGATCCTGGATTTCTATTTATATTTCCATCATTTCTCCATTTCCCTACAATTTTAAACACTGTATTTGTATTAATGTTAAATAGTAACGCAATCTGCTTAATAGATATTCCATTTTCTGCATTAGCAATTACTCTTGTTTTATCAACAATATTAACGTGTGGAATTTTTACGAAAAAATGTATCGTTGACAAATTGATGACATTTCTGAAGTTATGACTACTATGTTTTATTCAGTAAAATTTTATAAGCCAACAAATACAACTAAAATAAAGCAATAGTACATTGTGTATCTAGTAGAAAAAGCGATACATTCCCGAACGACAATGTAAATTGTTGGCCGAGGCGTTAAACCGAGGCCAACGAGCATTGTTTTTTTTCTGAAATCGGAATCAACATTATTATAAATTAAAGAATTTTTATAAATGCATAAAATTTTTTCATTACGACCCAATTGCCTATGAAATCGTTTCCTTGACAATCACTATTTGTTGTTGTGAAAAAGTTTAGAGATTCATTCCTGAAAAGTAATAATAATCTATATAAAAACATATCTGTATCAGTATACATGGACACACAGTACGTATTTACCAGCGTTTGCTTCAACCACCAGACGGATGCGTTTCTATCTAACGACTTTGTCAATGGAGAGATTACGAAGACAAACGACTGATAACACCAGATAACCTCATGCCATCTGACGGACAAAACCGACCACGCCGGTGCAAAGTGTTTCTTCTCGAATAGCTAAGCTATTACAGGAAAAGAAAAAATACGCATATTACTGTAAGTCCATTAGCTCGTCGCCAGGTGGCGTAATATACCAAAAACAAGCTTTGCTACAAAATAATACAAATCTGTATAAACACAAATCTGTATCCACACAGCACGTATTCACCAGTTTTGCTTCAACCACCAGACGCATGCGTTTCTGTCTAACGACTTTGTCAATGGAGGGTTTACGAAGATAAATGACTGCAGTACACTACCCAAGTCAAGTAGCAGATTTTGTTCTATCAGATGACACTAGATAACCTTGTGTCATCTGACGAACAAAACCGACTACGCCGATGAAAATGATTTCTTCTCGAATAGCTACGCTATTACAGGAAAAGAAAAAATACACATATTACTGTTTTTGTAGCAAAGCTTGATGTGAGCTCTCGCATCGATATGCTAATTTGTTTTTGGTATATTACGCCACCTGGCGACGAGTTAATGGACTTATATAGTAATATGCGTATTTTTCGCTTTAATACCTACTATTACAAACGGCGGCTTGTGCTGGATATCGGGATGTGGATGTGCCGTGCTAATAATAATGAAATTATTCTAAGATAAATAAAATAATTAGTGGTGCTGGTGAAGTTTCTTCAAAGGTCCAGGACGTGCATGATGATTGTTAATTAAAATATATAACGGGTGCGGCAGTGAATCGGGCGATTATGAAAGCACTGAAAGTAACTTTAAAAAAGGAGATTTATTAATTTAAACAATACCAATTGAAACTTACACAATAACATTTATTTAAAAATTACATTCCGAAGATGTCCTCCATTTTGTTCGACACATTCCAGCAATCTTGGGCGAAGGTTATTCATCACATTTTCAAGTGTGGCTCTAGGAATTCGTGTTATTTCTTCGCGAATCCGTTCTTTAAGTTCCCGGAGATTTCGAGGCGTCGGTGATTGAAAAACACGTGATTTCAAGTATCCCCAGAGAAAGTAATCACACACAGAGAGATCTGGTGATCTTGCTGGCCACGGAATTTCTCCGTTCTTGGAAATTACGCGATTAGGAAATAAGCGTCGCAAAACAGCCAGTGAAGCATTGGATGTATGGCAGGTTGCCCCGTCCTGTTGGAAAAACATGTCTTGGTAAGCAGGATTACGAGCTAATTGAGGTTGAAGAAAGTTATCCAACATGTTAATATAGCGCAGAGTATTCACTGTAACTGCTCGTTCATTTTGGTCCTCAAAAAAATATGGTCCTAAAACAGCTCTTGATGAAATTGCACACCATACTGTCACCTTATCACTGTGAAGCGGCTTTTCGTGTATTCTCTGTGGATTTTCTCGTGACCAATACCGAAAATTCTGCTTATTGACGAACCCCGAAAGGTGGAAGTGCGCTTCATCACTCATCCAAATATTGTTTACAAGTTCTGCATTGTCATTCATCATGTCCAATATCCTATTACAAAAAGCAAGACGGGATGCGTGATCACCAATATTCAGAGCGTGCACTACTTGAACTTTATACGGATGGTAGTGGAGATCGTTGTGTAAAATCCTCCTCACACTGCGATCGGAAATGCCGAGAGATATTGTGTGCCGTCGAGCTGAACCGGTGGGACTTCCTTGCATGACCGTTCGCACCCTGTCAACGTTTTCAGGTGTACGGATATTTTTTACGTGGCCAGTTCGTTTCTTAAGTATTGAGCCTGTTTCTTCAAAGTTCGCAACCCATGTTTTTATTGCATGGGCAGAAGGTACTGCAACATTACGCGGTATGTTAAAATGATTGCGAAATGCTCGCTTCGCGAACACGTAACTGTCATTATTTTTATAATAAGCTTTGACAGCGTACGCTCGTTGTGCACCGCTCCACGGCTCCATCGTGACTAAATGGTAGGGCATACGCTACAAGATGGCGGTAGTCCGGTTCCCCTAGCTCGACCACAACACACTGTTTGCAGTGTTGGTAAATCGCCCGATTCACTGCCGCACCCGTTATATAACTTACTTACTAAATAAATAAAACACATAAGCGTTGTCCTTAAAGTTTGTATTTATATTTACATAAGAAAGAAATTGAAATTGTTATATTTAAAAGGAATTAAAACAAAAGTAATATATACACAAGGAGCGGTATTAAATATGTAATTGAAAATTAACACATAATACTCTGAAACGAACGTTTAATTGAGCAGTAAATTGAGGGTTAATTGAATACGATTAATATAAAATAATCTCTGTATCGAACAATACAGAGTTACCTTTGGTTGGCAGAGATGGTCACGTGGCCTTCGCAGATATACCTGGTCAAGTATATGTAGAGCGATTCTTAGAAGCGAAAGACACCTGGCGGCATCGTGGCGTGTACTTGTACAGTACGATGAGTAAGATCTGTGTGTTACGAGAGTTCTAACGAGAAAATATCTGATAGTTTTTGTGTCGATAGACACTGGTTTTTGAAAACGCTCTGTTTTATGACCTGAGTCGAAGAGAGGGTCGATATCTTGATTAATAATTAATAAGAAGCGGGACCTGAAGAGTTGTTCTATCGATAGCATAAATATTATTAAAATAACGCTTGTGACATAAGCTTTCTAATGATATGAAACACCATATATAAGAGAAGATGTATAATTAAATTAAAACAATTTAAAATGAAATGTATCTAGAAATACCACAGTACGGTTGTTGCCGGGTCAGGTAGAAAACGAAGGGTGTCGTCGGTCAGGATATAACAAAAGAAATGCTTTCTCTTTGTAAACGAATATTCAGAAGAAAAAATGTCTTAAGTTAAATATTATTTTAAAAGCGAGATATTTAAAGAAGAAATATGATTTAAAAATAAATTAAAATATTCTATATGCGGAGCGTAACACTACTTATCGCTAAGAAAGATTTTAAATTAACAGTGATGATGAGTATATCTAAAAAACCGACACGGGAAAGCTACCGGCATTCTCAGGCGAAAAAACCTTCCCGTTCTGTTTTCTGATGTTTGCTTAGCAACGGAATAAAATGCTAGAATAGCTTATTTTGGGATCTGAATAGGAATTCAACATGATTTGGGAACAAAATTATCAAGTACTTCACAGTTTTCACAAATTAAATATGATGGTATATTTAACCACGGAGAATAGTAATAAATTCATCACCAATTACTGCCTGATAATTAGATGAATTTTCATGTAATTCTTAGTCCTAGTATAGAATAAAAAGAGTCGAACTAACTACCTGACATGAACTATATTATATAATCTGATTCGATTATGCAGAAACAATAACATGTATGCAGGAGTATTGATAAAACATAATATATTAAATTCCAGGTATCTGTTTTACACTGGTAGTTACATTGTTAATAGTTAACTCACTTACAGGTTATTGATTGAATATGTAGGAAATCATAATTTTAATAAAACATTAATTTGAACTGACAGGTTTTACTAACAAACATTAGAGTTGACGGTAGCTCTTCAAAACGCTTGTATATTTACATGCCTGCTCATTTGCAGCACTTACAGTTTCGTTCTAAAAATCAAGTTGAAACTTCAAGGATACTTTAGCTTAGATTGTTAAATTATAAATCGTGAAAATACGCACGTGTTATATTGAAATTTTTATATAACAAGTTCTGAGAAAAGGAACTGGAATGTAATAAATTGACAAAGCACATTACAAACGTGATGATGAAGGGTTAAATAATGTAATGTGTGAGAATTTTAAACTACTTAATTCGCAAGTGTTAATGGTACACATCAGCATAAAAGAACAAATTGTTCAAATAATTTATAATTTAGAAATTTCCCAGGAAATTTATGTACTATATTTTCTGTAAAATACAGGGTGCGGCAAAACAAACAGTGCAGTTTTGATGGGCTATTAAAAAAATGGCACAACTTACGAAGAAGTGGTTTATTCTGCTTGAGTCAGTACTACACCCCATTTTTTCACTTAAGTTTTAAAGATCACATCAGCAAGATGATGTCCTCCAGAAGCGATGCACTGATGTAGGCGATTTCTGAAGTTTTCAACTGCGTTCTGGCACATATCGACCGGAATGGCGGCGATTTCCTCTGTAATACGGATCTTCAGTTCTTCCAAATTGTGAGGACTATGCTGAAAAACCTTTTCCTTGAGGTAGCCTCACAGGAAAAAATCGCAAATGTTCAAATCCGGCGATCTCGCCGGCCACCCCAGGTCGCCCCTCAGAGAGACGAGGCGCGCAGGGAACATCTGCCGCAATTTTGTCATTGAAATCTGCGCTGTGTGGGCCGTAGCCCCGTCTTGTTGGAACCGAATATCCCCAAGGTCTTGTTCTTCAGCCAACCGTGCCAATTGTGGATCAAAAAAATTTTCGAGCATCGAGACATAACGCCGAGCGGTGACGGTTGTTGCACGCTCATCCTCCTCAAAAAAGTATGGTCCAATAACCCCAAATTTGGAAATGGCACACCATACAGTGACTTTCGGGGAGTGGAGAGGTCTCTCGTGAACTTGTCGTGGGTTATTGTCCGACCAATAACGGAAATTCTGTTTGTTTACGGCTCCAGAGAGATGGAAGTGGGCTTCATCACTACTGAAGAACGTTCACCTTGGTGGGATACGGTCTAACATTTCTTGGGCGCGATTCACACGGTTTTGAAAATCTGAAGGCACCAACTCCTGAACCAGCATAATCTTATAGGGATGGAAGAATAAATCTTTATGCAAAATCCTCCTTACAGAGCGGTCGGACATGTTTAATGCAGTTGCATGTCTCCGGGCAGAGCGTGTTGGTGATTGTTCAACAGCTGCTCTCACTAGAGCTACATTTTCGGGAGTTCTCACTGTTCTGGCCTAGGCCTTTTTGTTGAACCAGTTTCTTCCAGCGCACGAACCCAACTCGCGATAACATTGCGGTGCGGAACGGGATCACGAAGTGGATTGTTAAAGTGCCGTCGGAAGGTCCGCTGAGTGATGATGAAAGAACGACCGCTTTCAAAAAACATGCGAACGGCGAAGTCGCGATGCTGTCCGTTCCAAACCATTGCTACGACTGAAAACGGGGTGAGTTACCGGACACAATGAATCCCCCCCAGGTTCCCATCCTCACCACAGCGGATGTAGTCGCCCATCGCAACTGCACTGTTTGTTTTGCCGCACCCTGTATATTTAAGAATCTGTGTTATCTGTTTTGATTGTTAAACACTGTTATGTGAAAATTGTTTTATACCTACGTAGTTGCTTGTTATATGTAAGTGTTTCAATTAAATAAACTAAGATTTTGTGTTTTTTAAGTTGATTGTTTAAGTTGATTGTTGGTGGAAATTAATTAATAGTAACCCTTAACAGTTCCATTTGATATGCCACTGGAGAAATATCATAATAGTAAACCCACAGTACAACCAACTTTAGAAAAAATGTGTATGGCGGTAAATTCAAGCTATCCTCAATCATTTATGCTCGCACTGTATTATGCACTGTTAAGATATTGGCAACAAGAAAAAGAAATGAACTCCGTTTCCGAAAATGTTTTAATTGCATTTTTCGGTGATTTATTAGAAATGTTCGACTCTATCGAAAATATATTCAATCCTAAAAGCAACGATAAATGTGAAACACGATATCGTTACAAGTTTCAAAAAATTAAAAACTTTGTTAAAACAATCTTCTGAAGAGTATGTAGCTAAGAAATCAAAAGTTTTTATACAAGAAAATGTTAAGCAATTCTTAGAAAATGAGATGAGATATATTTAGCTACAGTAATTCGTACTAAGACTGTATAAAAAGGATATTAAAATACGTTTTTCTTTATATATTAGTTATATTATCAGTAATATTTATCTTAGATTTGTTGATATTTTATGAACTATATCCATAGTAAAAATAGAAATGTTGCATTGTCAAATTCTTTTGGAATAAGGAAACCCACATAAAACATAGGTATTAACAACAGAAGCTGTGTAAAATGAAACACAGTAAAATACCTGTGACAAATGCTAACTGGATATAGAAATAGGAAACAAATGTACTGGAGATTCTTGAGCAAAACACGGTGAAATTTCTGCAAGCTGAGACATACAAAACGACGTCAGGGCATAAATATTCGTAGAATTCCAAAATAGTATATTAAAGTACAAGTTGCATAAGACATGATTTTAGTACACGCGTTCAAGTTTAGAAAACGAGCCGCAAGGCGAGCTTTCTAAAGAACAAGTGCACTAAAATGTCTTATGAAACGTGTATTTTATACTATTTTTTCTATTTCGGACATTAAAAGTTCAAAAAGACTTAAAATAAGAGGCATGTTTTGTACGAAAATTGTAGAAATCTTCTTTTTTTGAAGTTGGTAGCATTGATGTTTAACTAGAGCATTTTAAATATTTGAAAATCGGCGGTGTTATATGTCATTTTAAGTTTAAAATTTAGATTGATTTATGCAATAAATTATTAACGAAATGGACGAAGCAAATAATTGCACGCCCCCAGAGATTCGCAAAATAGCAGAAGATAATTTACAAAATCTTTTGCCAACAAAGTCTCGACATATTTATCAAAAGCAATACGAGCACTTTTTAACTTGGTGTAAAGAAAATAATATCGCGAATATTACTGAAAATGTAATTATTGCTTATTTTGATAAGGAAAGCAAGATAAAAAAGGCTTCGACCTTGTGGTCCACATATTCGATGTTACGATGTTGTTTAAATATTTATAAAAATTTAGATATCTCAAAATTTTCTAGGCTTCTTGCATATTTAAAAAGATTATCTGAAGGCTACGAGCCTAAGAAATCCAAGATTTTAGAAATAGATCATATTAACTGTTTTATAATAGAAGCCGATGATAAAACATATTTAGCAATGAAAGTAAGTAATACAAACATCCTTGTAATAGTATTTTATTAATGTTCTACATTATTTTGTTATAATAGTCATATTAATATTGATAGGTTATCCTTATAATGGGTTATAATAGAGCTTGTCGTCGTGAAGAAATCATGAACATGATTTTAGATGATATACAGTTTAAAATGATGTCATAATGGTTAGAGTGCCAAAAACTAAAACTTATATTCCAAGACAATTTATTATAACAGAAAAATTATGGATTGATTTGGTTATAAAATATTATTCACTTCGTCCCACTCATGTTACACATAAACGCTTCTTCCTGCAATATAGAAATGGTTCTTGCGTGAATAATCCAATTGGCATTAATACTATAGGAAAAGTACCAAAAGTACTTGCTACTTGCTTAAATTTGCCTAATCCTGAGCCCTTCACTGGACATTGCTTTAGGCGTTCAAGTGTGACACACTTGGCTAATAGTGGAGTTGACTTAATAACAATTAAGCGCCATGGAGGATGGAAATCTTCAGCAGTGGCTGAAGGTTACATTGATAATTCCACCATGAAAAAAGTTGATGTTGCTCGAATACTGTCTAGTGCACCTAATACATCCACTAAAATTATTCAGAATCCATCGACTTCTGATGCAATAGGCAGTGATGTGTCAATCAATGTGAATCAAGAGGAATTCAAACAAAACATAGTGTGTTCCCAGAATCTGCCTGGAATCTCCATTAATGCACATGAATCTTCTAGTGTTACAGTAAACGTTTATAACAGTTGCACTTTTCAAAATGGGAAGTAAATGTCAATAGTAGCATTAGATCTTCCAACTCTGTTTAACAATTTATATTGTTAATTAGTATAAATAAAATGTTAGCAAGTGTTTTTTATTCTTTGTACCTATACAACTTTTACTATACGAGTACATGCTTGTTATACACATTTATATTTGACATTTATATATTATTTAGTTCCATTTCTTTTTTTGTGACCAACCTCTAAAAAGAAAATTTTGCGTGCGAAAAAGTAATAGTTTATGCAACCCAAACGGTTTCGAAAAGTGCACTTTATAGCACCGAAATAGAAAAAATAAAATATAGTATACTCTCGTAATAAAAGTGTAAAACACATAAATGACAACAAATGAGAATTTTTGTAAACAAAATAACTTCTGACACAGAAAGAAAAAACAAATTTGCATATAGTAAGTCGATTAATACATGGGTTAAAATGGAAGTAAAGCACGAAATAAAATAAAATTCATAATAAATACGAGAAGTGGGAGAGAAAAGATGAGTATCGTCTGAGAAGCAAAAACGACACAGTATAAAAGGGCGAAGACTACGTCAGAAGGGGATAAATTCCACATTTTTCATTTAGGTTACATTTAATATTTCAACAATTAGCATTCATTTAGATTTCACGGTTTGAATAAATTTAGGTATCTATTATGATAGTTTATCAATCATTTGTCGTATCTACGTTTACAATTGGAAGCATTTTTGATTTATTATGATTAATATTGTAATAAATATTTTCTTTATACAATTAGTTTATTTTAAAATTGTATTGAACTCTACTCAAGTAAAAGTATTACGAAGAATAGGGGCAGGATTTGAGGAAGAAATAAAGTACTATATTATATGGAGTTTATAAAATTTAAAATAAAATATTTTAAAATATTGTATAGGGATTATTAATTTGAACAAATTAACGATAAATACACTATTGTTAGTGTAAATTTATGCATAATATCTGAGCAAACAAGTAGGAAGTTAGATTTCCACAAGTAATCTCATGATATCTGTGTAACTGAATTTTTGCCATGAAATATTCGTTGATATGCATATATTAAAAACTTATATACAGCGTGGAGATAGACGTGTTGTTCTGTAGGAACTAGACATCCACTCAAATAACAGTCGAATAACATACTTAATTAGAAACAAAATGTCAGTAGAATCAAGATATCTATATCTAAAGAGTCCAATAGACACCTTGAGTACTAACTTAACTTTCGGAGCAAAAATACATCCTTGGTTAAGTGAAATAGTTGACCATGATTTTTGAAAGATTCTAAACAAAGGCTTCAAAAATATTTGTGTTTTTAATAAACAGTTTATGGAAAACTCTCTGATAATAAATAGGTTTTTAGGTTAAGTAATGAGATATCTTAAGTTTTAAGTAAATAACTAGTAATAATACAAATAGACAACAAAATAATTTTAACAATTTATATCTTTACGTTTACAAGTACAACGCCCCTGCCTATCTTTGCTTTGTAGATCTAACTAAGGCCTTCGACAGAGTACAACTAAAAGACGTCATCACGATCCTGGAAAACAATAATACGAAGAAAGAATACGTAGAACTCATTAAGGACCTAAACACGAACACAAGAACGCAAATACGCACAAACCTCACCCTAACGCAACACCTACGAACCACAACAGGCATCCGTCAAGGCGATAGTCTCAGTCCTTTATTATTCAACGCAATCATGGATGAGCTGGTGAAAGCTGTAAAGAACACCGGATTAGGATATCGGATGGGCATACACAACATAAATATAATATGCTATGCTGATGACGCAGTACTTATTGCGGAATCAGAGGACGACCTACAAAGAAGGTTACATGCTTTCAACAAACAGGCAGGAAAACACAACATGGAAATTTCCATAGACAAGACCAAATGCATGACCATAGCAAAAGAACCTGTACGCTGCAAATTGGTAATAGAAAATAAGACCGTCGACCAAACCATGTCAATCGAATACCTTGGGTGCAAAATTACAAGCGCAGGGTTTTTGGGTGATGAGGTGAGGAAACAAGTAAACAAAGCAGCAGCAATATCGGGACATCTTAGGTATCCAATCTGGAGAAACAAACACCTAAGTACGGAATGCAAATCAAGGATATACAAAACATGCGTACGACCGGTGATGACATATGGTGCGGAGACGAGAGCGGAAACAACGATAACAAAGAGGATACTAAGAACAACCGAAATGAAGACTCTAAGAACGATAACAGGATACACATTACATGATAGGCAAAGAAATACAGATATAAGAGAGAAGTGTCAAACGGATGACGTAGTCAGATGGATACGGAAAAGAAGAAGAGAATGGAACCACCATGTCACCCGAATGACTCCCGACAGAATGGCCAGAATAGTACGAAACAACATACCTCACGGAAGAAGACCCATAGGACGACCACCAAAACGCTGGCGAGACAGCTGGCAATCAAATTCACAAGAACTGCCGCCACAAAGAAACCGGAACTAAACAGGCGATACGCCTATTGAAAGAAGAAGAAGAAGAAGAACGTTTATTTCTTTACGTTTACATTGAATGCTAGGCCTAGTTAAGTAGAACCCGAAAATTATAACCCTGAGACATACAACAATATACAGAGTATAAAGAAATATATGTTTTAATAACTGCTCACACAACAATGATTCATTTATTAACCAAGCAAAACTGACAGAAATACTGTTGTGAGCAAAAAAAACGGGACACTGTTTCTGCGTGGGTTTAAATTGTAACTACTTAAGTGGCTATCTTTACTCATAATTGTAAGTCAGGAATTGTCAAAAATGTGTGTCTTATTGACATTTATTAAACATTTTTAAAATAAATGCAAATAAAAATTACTAAAAACGATAGAGAAAGATTATTTATTAAATTAAAATAATTATTACATTAAAATAATTAGTATTTCGTCATTCCACCGTTATTATTAACTGCATCTAATCTTGTAGACATTGAAGCGACAATATTTTGTACAAAATTTGTAGAAATTTGATGCCAAGCATTATGAACAATCTCCTAAAATTCTTCCTGAGTAGAAGCTCTATCTCATTAATACCCATACATTTTCAATGGGATTTAGATAAGGACTGTAGGGCTGAATATCTCAAGTTTAAATTACATTCTCTTGTAACCATTGTGTTACTAGATGAGACAGGAAATTGTGTTGTTCTTATAGCTTCCTTTAATGTTTTGAAAGGGTTGTGCCTAATCTCAGTAACTAATGTTTCGTCTTCCTGCGTATTCGAAATTTTGTTACGCGCGGAAATTATTTTCCGATTTAAATGATTCTCTTCCCTCCATTTTTTTTATATATTCTTGCGAGTGAACTTTTAGTAATATTAAATTGAACCGATATACTTCTTAATGATTTCCCATTTTTCAAACTAGTAGCAAGTCTAGCTTTATCAGTTTTCGAAAGATGCGGCATTTTCAATTTTGAATTATCAACTATGATATATAATTTGACGTAGAGTTTGAAAGTTAATCAAATGTTAAAATTACAACGCTAAACAATAAAGGAAATTGACATAACGATTTTGACACTGTCCCGTTTTTTTTTGCTCACGACAGTATGTGTTTTGATTTAGCAATCTCAATGCAATTCAATTATGACATCTTTAGATCGCTTCCTTAAGATAAGCACGATCATATACTGTCAGCTGTCAAGAGATATCTCGTGACATGTGACGGACAAGATGTGTTTACACACCGATATGCCAAAAAACGCACCAAACCTTTGTATTAAAATATTCTAATTTTCTAATATATTTCTAATATGTTTACTGTCAATACAATATAACTTTTATTATGTTATTCGTATTTCTACTATTATTTTCTAGATGTTAGGATTTCTGCTCGAAAATAGCTTGCTATATTTAGTCCTGTTAATTTTCCAACATATTTTATTTAAAAATTACAAGTTTATTTCTAGATTTTTTTAATATTTAAAAGTTACGGTAGTATATCACCATAAATATTTCAAGGATGTTGCATAAAAATTAATATTGAAAATGTAGCACATTTGCAGGAATCTCAAGAGAAATTTACTTCAGGCAATCCATAACGAATGTAAAAGTTCAGTTTTGTATACATTTCTATGTACATACTGATATGACGAGAGAAGTAACACGTAATTCTCGATGTACGGAGACTCATTTGTATCACACCCGTTGGCAATATGCATGTTCTCGTGTTCTCTGCATTCATTATTACATGTTGCTTTGTACTTTGGTGTATTGAGCATTGGTAAAATGTTAATTTTAATTGCTTATAGGAGCATACGTGCATCTAACTAGATTTTTTCTTTTAAACTTATTCTAAAATATAAAAATTTATCAAGAAATATTATTTTACGTATACAGTATATAAGTATCGTACCATTCCTCAATTATATTCCTAACAAATTTGGTAACATTGTGACACATCAAACAATATTTGAATTGCGATAATACGAAAATGTTAAAAACACGAATAGGTATACGAATAGGTACAGTTCATTTCAATTAAATCGAGTACACTTTAAAAATCTATTTACCCGCTTTTTAGAATTTTTAAGTCATGTAAATTTGACTTTCGTGAAATCTAAATGTCTAATTCTTCATGGAGGTTATTCACGACAATCAAAATGTCATTATTATTACTTACAAAATACATATATAGCTGAAATACGTATATAGTATTTATTGTTATATATTGTGGTTAGGCTGTTTTTCTTATTTGTGTTTCAGATTACAAGCCACAGTCTCCACCAATTTCGGATTACAAAATAAATATTAGATTTTTATATAAAAAGGTTTTGTTTAAGTATGACAATACGTTAAGCACGTATAAAGCGTTTGTACAATATGAAACAAATATGTAAATAATTTACATATCTGTAACTATGCACATGGACAATACACCTCGTATTTTCAGCATTTACTTCTGCTTAATACATATGTTTCTGACATCTAGGCGTCCTCAGTTAAGCTAGTGAAGCAATGTATACAAATTAATACAAACCTGTTATAAACAACTGGTTTGTATCTGTATTTAAATTTACTGAAATAGCCCGCATAGATCAAGCTTTTTGGATATTTACCGCCATCTGGCTAGTTGTTAATGGACTACATCTACATACGTATTTTATCGTTTCCCGTAGCAGCTTAGCTGTCCGAACGATAGGTAGCCCTCCAGACAAAGTCTCTTTCGCCCGTAAGATGTCAATTATTAAATAGTTGTCTTCTTATAGGACGGAACTTGCTTGATCTATGCGGGCTATTTCAGTAAATTTAAATACAGATACACACCAGTTGTTTATAACAGGTTTGTATTAATTTGTATACATTGTTTCACTAGCTTAACTGAGGACGCCTAGATGGCAGAAGCATATGTATTAAGCAGAAGTAAATGCTGAAAATACGAGGTGTATTGTCCATGTGCATAGTTACAGATATGTAAATTATTTACATGTTTGTTTCATATTGTACAAACGCTTTGTACGTGCTTAACGTATTGTCATACTTAAACAAAACCTTTTTGTATATTTACCGCCATCTGGCTAGTTCTTAATGGACTACATCTACATACGTATTTTATCGTTTCCCGTAGCAGCTTAGCTGTTCGAACGATAGGTAGCCCTCTAGACAAAGTCTCTTTCGCCCGTAAGATGTCAATTATTAAATAGTTGCCTTCTTATAGGACGGAACTTGCTTGATATATGCGGGCTGTTTCAGTAAATTTAAATACAGATACAAACCAGTTGTTTATAACAGGTTTGTATTAATTTGTATACATTGCTTCACTAGCTTAACTGAGGACGCCTAGATGGCAGAAACATATGTATTAAGTAGAAGTAAATGCTGAAAATACGAGGTGTATTGTCCATGTGCATAGTTACAGATATGTAAATTATTTACATGTTTGTTTCATATTGTATTAGATTTTTATTTTAAATCCACAATGAATAATAAAGAAATGAACACTTCATAATATGAAAATTATTATTTTATTTTCTTCAAGAACTATGTGTAACCTTCGGGCCGCGAAGGAATGACATTCTGCCACAGATTTCCATCTTGAGTTAACTCCTTCCAGCCATCCTGTATTGCGGTTCAAAGTTTATTTCGATTTTGCCGCCTAAAATTTCTCTTATATATTTTCTTGACAAGTAAGCCCCAAATGTTTTCTAGTGGGTTCAATCTAGTGATTGCTCCTTCTTGATCTCATCTTTTCTTACCGTCTGCACAGTACTTTTAGCAATATTATAATGCTATTGTCCGTATCGACCAACAGTCTTATAATACGAAGATAATTAAAACGTTATCATTTTCACATAATTTCCACATCTTGTCACAGTGACAAGTAAGTCAAACAAAAGTGATTGAAAAGAACAACTTAAATCATACAAAATTAGGTGTACTCGATTTCATTGAAATTAAGTGTACATCGATATACTTAATGCATGTCAATGTTACATTGGGTACTTCTACATACGGATAAGTGTTTCAGATTTTTTTCGTGTTCTTATCAGCGTACCGTGGAGAAAATGAATCAATATTTAAGTTGAATCGCTACTAAGCCAAAATTGAAGACATATGCTATGAGAAAAACGCATCACGACATCTAACGGACAAGAGTGGAACCCCAACGAGGCTTTCCGAGAGTAGCTAACCTATTAGAAGGCTAGGCTTTATCAGCGTACGGTGGAAGAAGTGAATTAATGCTTAAGCTGCATAGTTCCTATGCGAAAATTGTACGACAGATGTTATGACAAAAATTACTCACGACATCAAACGGTCAATAGTGGCATACTGACGAGGGTTTCTGTGAGTAGTTAAGCTACTATACGGAAACTATGGGTTAAAATTCGTAATAAACTACTTGTAGTCTAGATGGCTCCAACATACCATGTAAAAAATGTAGCATGTTACTAACATCAAGTGTGTAAATTACGATAATACAATGCTCTGTGCCCCCACGAGCACTAGACTTGCGCCGACGAATATTACCTTATCCTAAACCTACCCAACTTACCTTCAACTTTATGGTTGCCCCGAAGATCTATTGGCTAAAGGGCTAACTCAGTTATAGAGGCGAGTTGAGGGGAGGTTCTTACATAAAAAAAAGGGCGCCACCATGTTTTTCTTTAGCCAACAGAGAACACATACTCTGCTGTTATTATCAGATACTAGCAGTCCTAAATAAATGAGAAAAAGAAAAGAATAAGTGAAAGATTCTAGAGTAATATAACAAAATGGAAAACAATGCCGTGATATAATTACAGCCGTCCCCTTATCTCAGAACTGAAGCAAACACGTGGGCGTAAAACTTCTCAAATCCGCGGAACAATACCCTCGATTAAAATTGCACTACTACTAGTGAACTTATATGAAGCGAGCCAATTTGTCGAATCCTGCCTTCAGCAGAACAGATAACACTGTATGAACTCAAATTGACTTCCCAGTTTTACACTCGTCGATTTACTTCAAAGCGGGACTAATAAGAAGAGGACGCCAAGAATGATTGTCCTTTAATTTGAGCAGAATAGACCGATACGTCATTGTTAACATTGTTAACAAAAAAGGTACTACCGCCCATACGGGATATTGAAATAAAAGATTGATAATTACTCGGATACCATGACATGAATAAAAAGCAAATGAGGAAGCCACAAGCAAAAATTCATTAATTAATTCGGATTAATTAAGGGTTTAGCAACGATTAAAATTATACCAAACGTTACAGCGATCTAGAGCAAATAGTTTAGGAGAGTCTTGCCTACATGGCTCGCCAAACAAACCAAAAATGTAAAGACTTAAATTAATTGAAAAATGGTTATACAAGTTAAACGATCCTAATATGTTTACAAAATTCTAATAAAAAATAAAACGATGTCCTGTTTACCTGAAATTGCCCAAAAGGAACGATAATGAAATATAAATTCAAATGTACGAACGATGACTCGCATAATATTTCAAGATGTCTAACTTGCGCATGAGTAGATCCAATGATCCGGATTAAAAATAAACACATTAAATAAATGTGTTTCACTCAGGTGAAACAGTTATAGTGACATCCAAGATATTTTAACATACAAACGTTACATGAAGATATTAGAGTTTGAAATAGCCTATGATGACTTAGAATTAGCAATTAATTTAAATAAATTATTAAAAATGCCCAAGCGGTGTAAGGATCATTTTTAAAGTATAACAACAAAAACGTTAAAAAATATTGGCGTTCAAATGTAGTAAGGCGTTCTTCTCATAACATATGCCGTACGATTGTGGCATATGGGCGATGCAGCTTAAGCATTAACTCACTTCTCCGAAATACGCGTACATACGTATAAATAGGCGTTATTCATGTACGCGTATTGCTACCTGCCTTGTGCAAGAAACAAAACTCACGAAAACTGGTCATACTAAATTTCCGAAATCCATTAGTCCTTCTCGGATTTACCTCTTTTTTTTGTGTGTGTGGGGGGGGGGGGGGTAGGTTGCTGTTAAACCTACAAGTGAGCCGAACAGTACAACAGGGTAACTCTAGTGAAGACGGTTGGGTTCCTTGACGAAACGTTACTAACCTATTAGCAAGTAAGATGAGTTTTCTCTTATATAAATTAAGATTTGTTCAATAAATGTAATTTATTAATTTACTCCCATTTATTTGCTGACACATATTTTCTGGACGTACTATATATAAGCCGAATAATTGAAATATATATGATTTATAAAAGTACTAATGAATGTATTTAAACAAGAATTGGGTCATTCAAAACACAGCAATATCTAAAATTAGTATTAAGTGTAGATAAAGTGTTTTAATTGAAGTATTTAAAATTAAATTTACGTCAAGTAATGCTTGAATAAAACTAATAATGGGAAAAATTTTGAAATACAGTTAAATAATTTTAAAGCTTTTAACGCTCTTTAAAATTTAATCAAATCATTTCTATTTAAACGTAATTAATATTCTCTTAACTTTTTGGGTTTGAGTAATATATACATATATATATATATATATATATATATATATATATATATATACAGGGTGAGTCGTGAGGAATCGACCAAACTCAAGGAGTGTATTCTACTGGTGAAAGTAATGTAAAAAAACTCAAATGTTGTTATCCGATTTTTGTTTTGTTTTCGAGTTATAGCGTAATTAAAAATGTAGATGTAGTATACCATGTTTATGTATGTATTCGTAAAAACAGTGAAACCCCGGTAGCAATTCACTATAGGGAAGTCTTCCTAGCTGAAGCGCTACCTGTTCGTGGTTTTCCGAACTAGCGGTAATGACATTGAAAGCGGTCGAGAAATAGTGTAGAGTGGTTTGTATGCCTAATGCGTCTAATGTCACTACCTCTAGTTCATCGTTGATATAGTGAGGGCGCTGCCATCATAGAAATGTTCCCAATACCTTGGAGTGAATTATAACATTGTGTTCGGGTATTGTGACATTGACTTGACGTTTGTACGACTATAGTGTAACAAACTAAAATGCCACACACTTATTCTAATTTAGAATATGCTAATATGGTGTTTGTTTATGAATTTTGTGATGGGAATGCTACAGCTGCTGCTAATGAATATCGTCAACGGTTTCCACATCACAGACATCCTAATAAAACTGTATTTATTAGTGTATTCAACACATTGTGCGCTACCGGAAAGCTTCCCAGTGTAAACATAATATCTGAATGAGGCAGTCGACAACAATTACAAGAAGTAGAAGATATTCTGGATGTAGTAGAAGAAGACGCAACTACCAGCTCACGGAGAATTAGTATTCAATTGGGCATTCCACAAACAAGGGTGATAAAAACACTCCACGAGCATGGCTTACGTCCGTACCATGTACAAAGAGTACAGCACCTACAACGAGATGATAATCGTAGACGTATGGAATTTTGTCGATGGATAAATGATAATCCTCGTTTTGTATCGCGTATACTGTTTACGGATGAAGCGACATTCACCCGTGACGGTATTAATAATTGTCATAACCAGCATGTATGGTCAGACGAAAATCCACACGCAACAGTCGAAAGTAACTTTCAACATAAATTTTCGGTAAGCGTGTGGTGTGGTATGATCGATGGTTTTTTAATTGGTCCTTACATTTTTGAGAATCGCCTCACGGGAGACACCTATTTACATTTTTTAGAAAATGAACTGCACGGACTGCTAGAGGATGTTCCCATCAACATCAGAATACAAATCTTCTACCAGCACGATGGAGCGCCTGCACATTACGCTCGTGCAGTCAGGCAACATTTGGCTGAAAGGTTTCCAGGGAGTTGGATTGGACGTGGTAGTCACATTGGTTGGCCTCCTAGGTCTCCAGACCTCGCGCCACTTGATTGTTGTTTATGGGGCTGGTTAAAAAATGAAGTGTATCAAGTAAAAGTGGACACTCGTGAAGCACTAATTCAACGGATAATGTATGCTGCTAACAATATCAAACATCAACCTAACGCAATCAGGAACGCAACCAGTGCCCTTGGTAGACGATGTAAAAAATGTTTTGAAATGAATGGCGGTATTTTTGAAAATATATTATAAAGCACGATAATACCAATAAAATACAAAAACTTCAACGTATGAAATTTTGTTTATTTTTAATTACGCCATAACTTGAAAACAAATAAAAATCAGATAGCAACATTTGATTTTTTTTACATTACTTTCACCCGTAGAATACATGCCTACAGTTTGGTCGATTCTTCACGACTCACCCTGTATATATATATATGGAAGGATAATGTTTTTTTGGGGGAATCCAGCAAAATTAAACTCTATTACTCTTAAGTCAGTTCTTTATTTTTTCATTCCAATATGCTTCATCAGGGGTCACTTTAATAGCAGATGGACATAAATTAATTACTTATTAACAAAAGAAAGTGGTTAATACTTACAAATGTGAACTGGTTTTTTTTGGAGAAATTACACGTCTTAATATTTATAATGTTTTCAATATTCTAAATTTATACTAGTAATATCAACGGCGTACACATTATTTATTCCGAAATTACATTTTAAAAACAGGACAAACACATTTAAAAGAGAGCCACAACACATGTTATTGTCACAAAATTCATACATATAATGTTAGAGGATGAAAGTGTAAAAGATCCGGTAAAGTTTTTTTGGATTCCAGGTGTGTAACATCGAATTGAAAAAGTTACTATCTATAATCGAGGTCACAAATTTTATACACTGGTGTGCGAAAGTCAAGGAAATGTGTCGTCTCACAGAATTTTACATTTAGAAAAGGGTAAACGCGTTATATAATTATTAATAAGTGATGCAAAAGATTGAAAAGGACCAATGTGTTAAACGGTAACAGATAAGTTAGTATTTTGTGTGGTTTGTTGTTTAGAATTCATGTTGATTGAGATGGTTAGCAAATAAGCATATATTGCACTTAGGTTGTTCGTATCAGATCTGAAATTCATCGAATTAGCGTTGTTATTGATCACTACCATTTCCAAAAACTCTCTAAACTTTAAGTTTTATTTTGGAGCTTATTTCTATCATAAGTAGTGTAGATCAAAATCAACTGGACAGGCCTAACTCCAAAACGCCGTAAGGAGAATTTCTTCGAGAAAATTATTCGTTTGGAGGATGAAAAAAAAGAGCCACTACAGTGTAATGACCCGAGATCTATACTATAAAATTTTAAGTAAAGTTGAAGAGGCAAAATGTACCGTAAACAAAACGAAATACGTAACAAAATCGTAGTAAACGGCTGCCCCACTGGTGACATCCACGAGCTGAGCAAGGCAACTCGTGCAGAACTGGACTGGTTGAAAAATTTGGTTCTTTTTATGACCCCTTTTTGTCATGAAAGTGATTTATACACTAATAGTTAGTTTTAGATTTTTTTAAATATTTTATCGCTTCTCATACGAAATAAATAAATTTGTGTTGCCGTTGAATTTTCCTTAAAAGTCGGTACGGACTTTCCAGACAGTCGGAATATTAGAATTCATAGGCGGAACATGATACAATTTTCAGGGGGTTTTTAATTTTATGTTTGCATTGTAATTGACTCACAATCTTTTGGATTTATATTCTATATAATTACATCTTTCCATTTTTTTACGTTGTCCCTTTATTTGAAGGACACACTGTATATTATGGGTTTTTATTATCGCGTTTTAATTATGTATTTATTAGATTAATAAATTAATTGATATGAAATTAGATTTACTTATTAAAACCTTTCTAGTTATATTTGCGTATTATTTAAGTATTTATGTAATCCTGCTCATACTTATTATCGTCAAGCTTTTACTTCTAAGAATCAGTAATTAATACTTTATCGGAAGATTGAAGTCGATAGTCGCCTTAAGAGCTGTCGGTGTTCGATTTCGTTCCAATTAGCTTTCACTCAAAAGTTTATTAAGTTCGATTTTGCTGGAGTTTTTGACCTGATACACTCTATATATACGCATTCTCGTCGTCATTGGAACGTTCATGAGTTCTACGCAACCGCTTTCTTCTGATAGAAATGATTGATTAATAAGGGATCGCGAAAACTTCCTGCGGGAGTAGCGTTGCTGTCCCAATCGATGGAGAGGCATCGAAGAACAAAAAGCGACGTAATACGGAAAAGCACATTTTATCAAAAGAGCGAAGAGGCAAAGTCTTAATGAACGAAAGTCGCAGTCTACTGTTGTTAAAGAGATGAAAGATACTGTATCTAAAGGAGGATGTGTTCTGCTTTGTATTATTTTGATTATCGGTAACATGCAACTCAAATAACCACAAAAGGATTTATTTTTCTTCAAAATAATATTTCTAAAAGGCGACTAAAAATAAATACTGTAGGGAACGATCGATAAAATTCGAAAAAAATGTATATAAAACGTCTCAAGATCATATCAAACCATATTTGTATTTTATTATATTATAAGTTCATAGAATTTTTTGGTTTGCAAGATGAAAGTACCTTAAAAATTGTCGGGAAAACATATTTGTATCGTCAAGCAGTGGAAAAAGGACGCCTTACTGGCAGCTTGTCGTGTAAAAAGGACACTTTTTTACATTCCAGCAGTGAGAACAGTAGCACCACGGATTGCGTTGGCACGGAATCCGTGATGCTTTTGGGTCGGCAGTATTGTTGCTCGCTGAATGATCAGGGGATGCAAAAGCACCACATGTTGCCTGCCACCTCATCCCGTGGGGCTACTGCTGTCGTTGCTGGAATGTAAAAAGGTGTTGTGTACAGTATTTAAACAATAGTCACTTCAAAATACAGACACACATGTTTTGATTTAAGCTATAGCTATACTTAAGAAGAAGAAGAGGAAGAAGAGGGAGAAGAAGAAGAGGAGGAAGAAGAGAAAGAAAAGGAAGCAGAGGAGGGAGAAGAGGGGGAAGAAGAAGAAGGAGAGGATGAAGAAGAGGAAGAAGACGAAGAAGAAGAAGAAGAGGAAGAAGAAGAGGAAGAAGAAGAGGAAGAAGAAGAGGAAGAAGAGCAGGAAGAAGAAGAAGAAGAAGAGGAAGAAAAAGAGGCCGAAGAAGAGGAAGCAGAGGAAGAGGAAGAAGAAGAGGAAGAAGAGGAGGAAGAAGAGGAAGAAGAAGAGGGAGAAGAAGCGGAGGAAGAAGAGTAGGAAGAAGAGGGAGAAGAAGAGGAAGAAGTGGAAGAAGAGGAACAAGATGAGGAAAGAGAAGGGGAAAGAGAAGAAGAGGAAGTGTTAGCCTTTGCGATTAGGCACAATAGCTGATAGTCATGCTATTGTAAAAGATATTATGGTTTTCACTAGCAGGTAGAAACTGTAAGGAAGCTCTTCGACGGACATGATGCAGTTGAAGATAATTTGTCCATAAAATAGCCGAGGAATGTTCAAAAGAAAATTTTATAGACTAACAACAAATCTCTGGAAATATTAAGGATTCCGCTGGAATGTATATCTGGTTATGACTGGAAAAACGAACTTGCAAGGAAATGGAAATTGACTGAAGTTTAGTTCTTAATTAATTTTAGAAATAGCAAAAAAGGAATTAAGTTCGTCGAGATTTAGTAACTGAACACCGTCTGTTGAGGAAGTACAAGATTGGTAAGGGGGAGACGCCTTACTTTTTATTAACAAAACTTAAATCCTAACTACGCATGCGAAAAAAGCAAAACTCTGGACAATAATTGAAGCTGGTGGAAATGCTTTGAGGTAGATTGAAACGGTTCCAACTGTTTATGTTAGCCAGTTCTTGTTCATGAATAAATTTGAAATAAAATTCTTCTGAATCACGCTCCAATTTGTTCGTTTCATAGAACGTAGAAAATTGGATGGTGGAAAGACATTTGATTCACACGGCGGGGTAATGTCTTAAACTGGTGATTATTTTGAGGATCTCAGACTATCTTACTTTGAGGATAGTCTGAAATGTTCTCTGATAATGAATATGAAAATTGATGTTTTCGAAAACTTTTTATTTTCCTTTATGAAAATTGGTGGAAACCACAATATAAATTAATAAATTATAACTAAGTTGCCATCTTCAGTAGAACAATTTGAAAAAGAAAAATTATGTCTTTCGTTCAGGTACAACCTTTGAAGATATACTCTCCACCAAATCGAGAGTGGGATAACATTGAGTGTTATTGCCAAATCGCCCGATTTGGCAACTTAGTTATCGGAATACGCAGTTTGAGTTTATTGATTTAGGATTTTTTTGTTTCTTTTAATAACCACCTTCATTATTAACACATTTAATTCAGCGGTATTCCAGTGCTATTTTCCCGTGTGTGTAGTGTTCCGGAGTGCTGCAAGGTACCTGTCTACAGACGCAATCGCTTCTTGATTGGACGAAAAACATTAATCAGCGAGGAAGATTTTGAGCATTGGGTGCTAAGGAGAAAAATTTGGCGAATAGGGTTTATATTTCAGTACTTCATAGTATAAATCCCTGAATTTTCCCACCGCAAAACACTCTAGTGGGCAGGTGCATTGTCTTAATGGAAGATGAATTTCTTTCTTCTGCAAGCCATTTCAGTTTTCATGAATTATCGCGTGCAGTTTCTTTAGAAAGTTAGAATAGTATCCCTCCGAGATTGTTCAACCTTTTTCAAGATAGTCGATCAATAGAATTCTGTTCACGTGGCGAAACACCTACCCCATTGCTTTTCCCGCCAATCGCCTCGTATTCAACTTCTCTGGAGCTGAAGAATCGATTTCTGTCCACTGCATGGACTGTTGTTTCGATTCTGGTGTGTAATGCTGAAACCATGTTTCATCCATTGTGTGAAAGTGATCTGTAGCTTATTCACGTGCAATTCCTCATGTAAAATGTAACCGACGAACTTTGTAGAAAAATAAATACTTATTTGGAATTAAAATATGCTTTCGAGAACATTTTCCACAATCCACGTAAATATTCATTTATTGTTTTATTGTAGTTGTTTTGTTATTTAAAGCTGGTAGCCAATATGAGCACTTATTTCATGACTATTTTTGGTATTTTCAGCACTTCCTCTTAAAGGTATCATTCCAATTGATTTTCAATAAACTATTACATATAAATAATTTAATATCTACTTAAACAACAGGGTAATCAAAATACAATTAGTCCTTATAATTTTATAGAGATAATTTCATTATTTATACATAAAACTATTAGAAATGTGTAATAGTATTCGAGGGTTAAAATAGTTATGCAGAGTAGAGGTAATAGTCTTATTATTATTAATTAATAATTACTTTTATTCTAAATAATCATAAATTGATATTAATAAACAAATTAGATATTCCCCATATGTGCTTAAACAATATATAGTAAAGTCAACAAACGCTTCCGTGGTTTCCGTGTGCTCATGTTTGTGGAAATAACAGGTGTGATGTTCTCAGAGATAAAGAATCGTTCAGAATGTTACAAACAAGCCATGCATAAAGCAATGTAAATGTCATGAAATATTATATACCCAATGCAAATACAGACAATATTTTTATTTTACTATATTATGTATTATATTACAACGAAATCCTATTAATACAAAGGTATTTTTAATAATATAAAATATTATTAAAAATCTGGTGTGAAGAACACAAATACAGGTTCACTATTAATATGTTTTGTGAACGTGTCCGAACATATCCCTCCCCAGAGACGTAGATACGTATTTCGCCTTTCTACAGGCTCATCGGTACGTCCCTGCTGGAGAAAAGATATCTTCAGACACATTCACAAAAAAGAACCACATCGCCACATCACAGAAATTATCCAGACCGAGCGTAGAAGTAAATTCAGCACTGCCTGTTGTCAGACAGCCGAAGTACCTCGCCCCGTCCACATAACCAATGTGAAGTAACGACGCTCTTCCAAAGGTGGCACAGCCATCCCTCTAGAAACTGCATTTTGTTTGTGTCTTCACTCATACTACGGACTAACCGCATGTGTAATGTATCAGAATAATTGAAACATACATGAGTAGGCAAACCTCACCAGTTTTGTATAATACAAAGGTATTTTTAATAATATAAAATATTATTAAAAATCTGGTGTGAAGAACACAAATACAGGTTCACTATTAATATGTTTTGTGAACGTGTCCGAACATATCCCTCCCCAGAGACGTAGATACGTATTTCGCCTTTCTACAGGCTCATCGGTGCGCCCCCGCTGGAGAAAGGATATCTGCAGACACATTCACAGAAAAGAACCACATCGCCACATCACAGAAATTATCCAGACGGAGCGTAGAAGTAAATTCAGCGCTGCCTGTTGTCTCTGGGGAGGGATATGTTCGGACACGTTAACAAAAATATTAATAGTGAACCTGTATTTGTGTTCTTCACACCAGATTTTTAATAATATTTTATATTATTAAAAATACCTTTGTATTATACAAAACTGGCGGGGTTTACCTACTCATGTATGTTTCCATTATTCTGATAAATCCTATTAAAGTAAATAAACTGCTTTTAAATAAAAATAAAAATTTTGTTAATAGACATTTAAGTAATAAAAACTACCCATTCAAAACATCTGTTTGGTACGCGTACATTTATGTAAGGATATGTCCACAAGTTAGTTTATGTGTCTGACGAAGCTCCTGTCGAGCGAAACGATCGTTACTGTGAAAATAAAATGTAGTGAAATTCATTAAAATTTGTTTTATTTTATCCTGATAACAGTAATAAACTGCTCTCTATCGTGCGTTCAAAAAAAGACTGTCTCAGTGCTGGACATGAAATTTTCAAATGTCTTAATTCAATTAGAAAGATTTATTCTGTTGTCAATTAGTTGTCACTTTCATTGACGTCAACACAGGGGTTTTCGCATAAGATGGAAAGCGAGAAACTATGGTACGTTATTGACAAAACGGACTATCAATTAACGAGATAAACAAAGGAAGGAAATCTTTTTGCATACTTGCAGCATGAAGACAGCGGTACGAAAGTTAAGAGGAAAATATTTCTTCAAACTAACCTGCACATATAAGAGGCAGCATTGGACAACAATAATATAATTGGGGCAAGAAAAATTTTGCTAATCCATTGTTAATAAAACGATTTATTCTATAGTTATTGGTTTTATTTAACTGCTTACAACTTATTAAATATGTTACAAATGAAACAGACATGCAATATACATATCTGTAACTGTACACATGGACAACACACCTCGTATTTTCAGCATTTACTTCTGCTTAAGACACGTGTTTCTGCAATCTATAGGCGTCGTCAGTCAAGCTAGTGAAGCAATGTATACAAATGATACAAATCTTTTAAGAACAGATTTGTATCTGTATATACATTTCACCAGTGGCGGCTCTTTAATGAGAGCAAGTGAGCAATTGCACCCCCTGGAATTATGAAACAAAACAAACCAAGCGGCGACTAGCTGTGAAAGTATTTATTTATTATATATATTATGTATTCATCGTTATTGACGAGGAGCGTGGCACGCTAACAACGTACATATACCGATCGTCGTCATAGATATACTGAGCAAAGCCCAACTGTTGCTCTGTTAAGGCATTAACATTACATTGATGGTGGGGAGAACTGTATTTTGCCGTACTTCAATGTCTTATAATACATAGCGTTGGAGCAACTGAACCAGACTGCTCTCGGGCGTTCTTACAATGAATACGGTATCTTTTATACAGAACAACGCGTTTTCGCGGTTAACGTATAATGAAAAAATCGCAGTAAAAAATCTTAAACGGCCGATGCCTCAATTATGTTTAGAAAATAAACAATCTGTTAAAGGTAAAGACGGTATAAGAAAATTCAAAATGAATATTTATCAGAAAAATGACTGGATTTGTGATGTGAAATTAAAAATACTTTGTTTTGTTTGGTGGTGAACCGTCTTGGTCAAGGAACGGAATAAGAGACTTAATTCATCTTAGTGCTAAAATTATTAAACATGAAAATTCCGAAGGATATTTGAAAAATAAATTTAATCTAAGAATATTAGGAAAAAATAACATTCAGAATGTTTTAGATTCATCATATAGAAAAGCAATTCAACAACACAATGAAAAGGTAACAAAAAATAGGCAAGTGTTAAATTTAATAATAAATTGCATTAGATTTTGTGGCGCGTTTGAACTGGCACTTCGGGGTCATGATGAACAGCAAACGTCGAATAACAAGGGCATTTTTCGGGAATTGATAAATTTTACGGCAGAATTGGATAAATCGCTCAGAGATCACATCGAAGCAGCACCGGTTTTTAAGGGATTATCAAAAACGATACAGAATGAGCTGCTTGATGCAATGTTGAACGTGTATCATGAACAAGTTGTCAGTGAAATTAAAGCAACCGACTTCATATCTGTGATAGCTGATGAAACCACAGATGTGTCCAATCAGTTGGTGGTTGTTTTAAGATATATTGTGAACGCGAGACCGGTCGAAAGATTTTGGAAATTTCTTCTGCCTAGTGGACATGATGCTAATTCTTTATCTGCCTCTATCCTTAACGAAATTAGTTTGCTTGTTGATGACCCAGAAAAACTGATTGCACAGAGCTATGATGGGGCAGCAGTCATGAGTGGTGCTATTAACGTCGTGCAAAGACATGTCCAAGACCAGTATCCAAGGGCTAATTTTGTACATTGTTATGCACATCAGACAAATCTAATTATGTCACATGCTACATCGAGCAGTATTAATTGCAGAATTTTTTTTGCCAATCTGACGGGATTATGTACATTTTTCTCCACTTCACTACAATAAGCTGCAAGATTGGAAGAATTCCTTCAGAGAAAAAGCTTACCTCGTTCTTCAAAAATAAGATGGAACTTCAATTCTAGGACAGTGAATACAATATATGAGCACCGAGAAGAAATAATTGAAGCTTTAGAACAAATCGAGGGAGAAGCTAGTTTACAAACTACCATTCATCAAGCTAGTGCCAATTTGCGAATTTTAGAGGAGGAAAATTTTATCTATTAGTTAACTTTCTTTCATACAATTATGCCACATGTGGACATATTGTTTAATCAATTACAAAATGTCAATACAGATGCATTAAAAATCAAGAATAATTTAGATAATTTTGAACGTGCTATTGGAAAAATTCGAACCGAAATCGCTGACACAGATAATCAGTTGGTTAAACAAAATGACCCAGAACTGACTCCTCGACCATCAAAGCGGCGAAGAGTAACTGATGGTAGCCAAAGAAGGAGGGAAATTATTGAAGTGCGCGATATTATTTTGCTAGAAATAAAAACTAGATTTCGGTATACAGGGCACATAATATCAGCAAACTTAATTTCTTTTAAACAGTTCTCCTCTTTTCAAAAAAAATTCCGTAAGATTTCCTTAAAGAAGCAGTACAATTTTATCCCTGCCTCAATGAAAGCAGACTACGAACTGAATTAAGCGTTCTATATTCTAGAGAAGAATTTAGGCAAAATATAGAAGTCGGTGCTGTAGGTCTGCTAGGTCTTCTGCTGGATGGATTAAGAGACACCTTTAATGAAGTTGTCACGCTTTTAAAAATTGTCATTACAATCCCAATGACAACGTCCGAAGCGGAACGCCTGTTTTCACGGTTGAAGAGAATAAAAACTTTCTGAGAAATACAATGAAAGAAGAGAGATTAAATGCCCTTACTATGTTATCTTGTGAAAAAGGATGTATAAATGATTTCTCAAACTTTAATGAAAAAGTGATAGAACTGTTCTGCAAGTCAAAGACACGTAAAATGGACTTCGTTTATCGTCAGATGTAATTAAACTGTGTAGTGTAATATTTACTATTACCTCAAAACAAACTCTACAATGGACAGTACCTGTCTGGAACAGTACGTCGGTGAAATTTATAGGGATTGGGTAAGCGTTTTTGTATTACACTTTTTAATTTTGAAATTATGCACTCCCTATGTGAATCACCCCGAGCCGCCACTGCATTTCACTGAAATCGCCTACAGGATATAGCAAATTTCGTCCTATAAGGTGGCACTAATTTAATAAGTGACATCTGACGGACGAAAGAGACTATGCCGAAAAAGGCGACCTTTCGCTTGACTAGCTATGCTAGTACAAATGCGAAAAAATACGAGCACGTATTTTTTCGCTTTTGTACTAGCTTGAAAGACTTCAAAGAATGTAAGAGATATCGATGAAGAAGTTAAGTAGAAGTAAATTCATGTGAATGTGTCTTGAAGATATCCTTTCTCCAGCAGGAACGTACCGATGAGCCTGTAGAAAGGCGAAATACGTATCTACGTCTCTGGGGAGGGATATGTTCGGACACGTTCACAAAACATATTAATAGTGAACCTGTATTTGTGTTCTTCACACCAGATTTTTAATAATATTTTATATTATTAAAAATACCTTTGTATTATACAAAACTAGTGGGGTTTACCTACTCATGTATGTTTCAATTATTCTGATACATTACACATGCGGTTAGTCGGTACTATGAGTGAAGACACAAACAAAATACAGTTTCTAGAGAGATGGCTGTGCCACCTTTGGAAGGGCGTCGTTGGTTCACATTGGTTATGTGGACAGGGCGAGGTACTTCGGCTGTCTGACAACAGGCAGCGCTGAATTTACTTCTACGCTCGGTCTGGATAATTTCTGTAATATGCGATGTGGTTCTTTTTTGTGAATGTGTCTGAAGATATCCTTTCTCCAGCAGGGGCGTACCGATGAGCCTGCGAAATACGTATCTACGTCTCTGGGTAGGGATATGTTCGGACACGTTCACAAAACATATTAACAGTGAACCTGTATTTGTGTTCTTCACACCAGATTTTTAATAATATTTTATATTATTAAAAATACCTTTGTGTAATACAAAACTGGTGGGGTTTACCTACTCATGTATGTTTCAATTATTCTGATAGTTACAGTTATATTTGAGGCGCCAAAGTGAAGGATATGAAACAAAATCAAACATTCTATTGCAGGATAATGTGTAAAAAATTTTCACAGAAGATTTTTGCACGTTTAATTATTTATTCCAATAAATAATTATTAATATTGTTGCTATTAAGAAATGGTTGTTATAAAGAAAAGATGTACTTTTCTTTACGATTTGTAATATGGAAATGTAGTCCACTTCCATTGAGTGTCCGAAAAATATGATTTACTAGGATTTTCGGGGTTCAAACAACCAATTAACAAATTAGCAATAGATCGACTGAAAAGCTCTATTGTTTGATCAACTTCAAAATAAATTAAGTTAGATCCATTTGCGTGTTTATCATTTTACACCTATGCACTTTTCTTACAGTCCTTCCTTTTATTACGGTTTTGTACAGTTAAATTTTGGACACAACTGTACTGATGGCATGTCATGTAAGTATTGTAAAACATTGTATTTTATGTAGAAGCAGTAATATTAGTTTTAATTTCATAGGTCACAAAAAATCGGAAAGTGTTTTAACCGGCTTTCCCAGGACATTTGGAAATCTGGTATTTCCTAATGGCCAGTTATTTTTAAATTGTTATTTTTAAACTTACCGCCTACTGGAACTCTTAAAAATAAATTTTCAATTTAAAGAAAATATACACTCCGCAAAATAATTATCGCAACACCAACTTTTTTCCAAGTGTTGGTTTGGTGTTGCGATAATTATTTTGCGGAGTGTATATTTTCTTTAAATTCAAAATTTATTTTTTAAGAGTTCCAGTAGGCGGTAAGTTTAAAAATAACAATTTAAAAATAAATGAATTTCTGAATATGTAAACTATTCTACTTATAAAATGTTAGGTCATGAAAAAACATAAAAGATAATTAACAGTACTGTTCAGCCATATAATGCAGAACATAACAAAAGAACACCTTATTCATATTTTCTTTAAATTCAAAATTTATTTTTTAAGAGTTCCAGTAGGCGGTAAGTTTAAAAATAACAATTTAAAAATAAATGAATTTCTGAATATGTAAACTATTCTACTTATAAAATGTTAGGTCATGAAAAAACATAAAAGATAATTAACAGTACTGTTCAGCCATATAATGCAGAACATAACAAAAGAACACCTTATTCAAAATTACAAAATAATAAATACTGGTTTAAAATGGCACTAGTATCTGGTATATCCAACACTGACTTGAATTACAGCTTCCATCCTCCTTGGCATGCTGCGTATAAGGTCTGCAACATAGTCTTGTGAAAGATTTTCCCATTCTTGTAAAAGTACATCTTCGAGTTCTTCAAGGTTACGGAATGCTCGCTGGTGCCGTTTTAAAGCTTGTACTAGGTGGTCCCAGACATGTTCTATAGGGTTCATGTCTGGGCTTCGTGCAGGCCACCTTAATACTGGCAATTGAACTTCCTGCAAATATTGCCGTACAATTCCTCCTATGTGGGGTCGTGCATTGTCGTGCATAAGAATACAATTTTCGTCAACGAAGGGCGTATATGGTATCACATGTGCTTCTAAAATGCATGCCGGTAACATATCTAGCTGCTGTTAATCTAACACCAGGTAATGGTACCAATGCAGTATGGCCCTGTAAAGAGATGCCTCCCCATAACATCGCGGATCCTCCACCAAAAGGGACACATGGATGGATGTTACAGACAGTATAACGTTCGCCAGGTCGTCTGTACACCGGCACACGTCTCTCAGAAGACCATAAACCAAACCTAGACTCATCTGTGAAGATGACATTGGCCCAGTGGTTTATGTCCCAAGCAGCGTGTTCGCGTGCAAACTGTAATCGGGCTACCCGCTGCTCTCTGGTGAGAAGTGGACCGTGAGCAGGAACATGAGCTGTTATCTCATCTTCTCGAAAACGGTTGCGGGTAGTTTGTGCGAAAAGCTGTACATTTCTAGCCCCTAAAAGCTCATTCTTGAGAAATTTAGCAGTGAAATGACGCGTACGCAGAGCAGTTAACCGCAGAAAACGATCATCTCGTGGGGTAGTAGCTCTTTTGTGACCTAGCCCAGGCCTTCTACTACAGTTCCCAGTTTCCCTAAATCGTCCTACTGCTCTACTTACAGTTGATGGCTGTACTCCTAGCACTCTAGCTACATACCGCATGCTACGGCCACCAGTGTGATATATTGCACGGTTTCTTCATACGTAAGATGTAAAGACACACGTTGCTGAACATTCATAACTGTAATTTAATAAAAAATTGAACCGATCTGACTAACAAACTACAATATTTTTCATGCTCTCTACTGCACGTCTTCGGCATTCATAAAAAAAACAGGCAGTAAATATAATGTTTTTTTGGTATGCTACCAACGGCGGCCTCCGGTTTGAAGCACGACGTGTTTGAGCGTAGACTGGTTCAAAAATACAAAACCGCATCTTCAACAACGATCCGACTCCAACCACAGGTGCATCGTGAATGCCGGCAAACCATCGCCCCACCCTTATTTATGCATTCACGATGCCACCGCTAGGCCCCGTCCACCGACGGCGTGGACCATTCACAGAGGAGTGGGGCGACTACCCACTCTATCGATAGCAAATAAAAGCGGGGCCGAATCCCTGGAGCGGACAGTCAGCTACCCGGTGAGCCAGCCGGTAGTAACTAACTCAGCGAGCCGGCGAGACAGCAGTCATTCAGCAAAAGTTAGCATCAGTCAGCCAGCCGGTGATACGACAGTTAGCAAATGAACAGTTAGTGAAATAATGAAAGTGCGTGACCTCGCGGAAGCATTACGAAGTACTTTTAAGCTAGTTATAGACTTAGAAAGTAGAGTGTAAACCTTGTGAGATTTTATTTGTGTATTTGGGTATGAATTAAATAAAGAACAGTTGACTCCCGGTGTAACAATTTGGCGCCCCACGTTGGGCGCCAAATTGTTACACCAGGAGTCAGGGAAAAAGATAAGTTAAGCTATCGGGTGGCCTGCCCGGGCCTGCTCAGTCGTCCATCCGGTGACAATGGTGTTTGGGTGGAGGTGGAGGTGGGTTGATTGACCCCACCTCCGATTTGCTCGTGTTGCTTTCTTTCTGTATTTGTCTCTTTTTGGTTTAAATGAAACACTGCTCTTTATGTCTTGGTGTTCTATAACTCACTTAAAAGTACTTACTAATGTTTCCGCGAGTTCACGCACTTTCACTATTTCACTAATTGTTGATTTGCAAACTGGCTCTATGGTCTGCTGTTTCACCTACGGCTGACTAACTGTTGTCTCACCGGCTGGTTGACTGACTGCCTCGCCGGCTGGCTGAGTTAGTTTAGTTACTACCGGCTGGCTCACTGGGTAGCTGACTGTCCGCTCCAGGGATTCGGCCCCGCTTTTATTTGCTATCGATGGAGTGGGAAGTCGCCCCACTCCTCTGTGAATGGTCCACGCCGTCGGTGGGCGGGGCCTAGCCCCGGTGGCATCGTGAATGCATAAATAAGGGTGGGGCGATGGTTTGCCGACATTCACGATGCACCTGTGGTTGGAGTCGGACCGTTGTTGAAGATGCGGTTTTGAATTTTTGAACCAGTCTACGCTCAAACACGTCGTGCTTTAAACCGGAGGCCGCCGTTGGTAACAGGTATGTCGTTTAGATGTCAGTCTGACAACAACAAAAAAGGTTATATGATCAATTTAATAGCAAACAGTACGTTTAAATGGTCGTAGACCCAAAAAATTCAGGTGTTGCGATAATTATTTTGCGGTGTGTACATTAAGTAGTAAAAATATGCAAAATATGTTTTTTTAAATTGCCAAAAATATTAAATAAACCCAGAAAACTTATAATTTTGTTGATATACCTTTTAACAACAAATATACATTTTGCATATAATTCGAGCTTTAGTAATTATGTAGTAAAAATTGTTTCATATTTTTGATAGTTATTTATTATAGATTACTGTGTTTATTAGACGTTTCTAATTATTTGAACGGCGGCGTTGAGTAGAAGTAAGTCCGCCGACTACTGTTTAAAATATTGATTCGTCAAAATCAAATTAGTGTTGCCAGAAAAATGAGTAACTTGAAAAGATTCTTTAGGTATATTCAGCAGTCATCATTATATATTTGCGTCGTCCTAAAGGTTAATTTAAATGTCGTTTCATATTGCCCGTGTTCGCTTATCAGAAAAGTTAAGAGCGCTCTTGGCTCTTGGTGAGGTTAACATCTTTTATCTCTTAGTTCATTATACGGTCCTCTTTCCACATTTTATTTTAGGGTAAACTGGGTTATAGAAATTTAGAAATTCCCTGCCGTATAAGTCAAGCGAAAGGGTTATCTAAAAAAATAAATAAGAAAATGGTTAAATTTATTAATTTCTGTTGAGCCTACTAGAAGAATACACAATTATTTGATAAAACACATTTATTTATAGTTTTTAAAAGTATTCCCCGCTACGTTTTAAATTTACGTTATGCCTTGACTTACTTAATCCTAATTATTCACGGTATATTATGTACCTCTTTATGAATTCTCTTAATTTATTTGTTCTAACTTAGATCCTTCCGTAAAATTTTTTTGAAAGTCTCGTTCCCTTCGTATCTGTACAAAAGCAATTTACTTCTATTGATAATTTCTAGTGAAAACGTCCTTTGTTAATTCCTAAAATTTATATCTAGTTAATCCAGTCATGATATTCCCTTTCGCGCTTGCGCTTTTGTCCTATCTTAAATATCTTTCTTTGTTTCGTGTCGCTTAAAAATCCAGTCTATTCTGTGAATTACATCTTGTTAATGTTCATACTTTGCTTAGGAAACCTCCTTTCCTTTTAAGCCCTTTAATATTTCTCCCGTTTTTGGTGTTATATTTCAACAAGAAGAAAAATGCTGTGAAAATCATGCCTATTTTATAATATATCATGCAAAACAAAAGATAATGTTGCTCTGGATACAATAAGCGAGACATTTTTGACGGCCTGCATGGGGTGTGATTATCTTGAAGGAAATGTTGAAACCGAAGGTTGATGATGACGAGGTAGGTCGAGAAATAATAGTTGCGAAAATGCTAGCTAATTCTCAGAAGACTGTACCGATAAGGGTCATATATGTGAACTATTACTCCGTTACATTGAAGAAAGATTAAGCATTTACTTCTGCTTAAGACACGTGTTTCTGCCATCTATAGGCGTCATCAGTCAAGCTAGTGAAGCAATGTAATACAAATGATACAAATCTGTTTAAGAACAGATTTGTATCTGTATATACATTTACGCTGAAATCGCCTACAAGATATAGCAAATTTCGTCCTATAAGATGGCACTATTTAATAAGACCAGCTATGCTGGTACATAAACGAAAAAATACGTATAGGTGTAGTCCATTAACACGAGCCAGATGGCGGTAAATATACAAAAAGGTTTAAGTATATCAATACGTTATGCACGTATTACGCATTTGTTACAAATGAAACATACATGCAATATACATATCTGTAACTGTAGACATGGACAATACACCTCGTATTTTCAGCATTTACTTCTGCTTAAGACACGTGTTTCTGCCATCTATAGGCGTCATCAGTCAAGTTAGTGAAGCAATGTAATACATTGTATATTTACCGCCATCTGGCTCGTGGTTAATGGACTACACCTGGACTACACCGTATTTTTTCGTTTATGTACCAGCATAGCTGGTCAAGAGAAAGGTCGCCTTTTTCGGCATAGTCTCTTTCGTCCGTCAGATGTCACTTATTAAATAGTGCCACCTTATAGGACGAAATTTGCTATATCTTGTAGGCGATTTCAGCGTAAATGTATATACAGATACAAATCTTTTCTTAAAAAGATTTGTATCATTTGTATTACATTGCTTCACTAGCTTGACTGATGGCGCCTATAGATGTCAGAAACACGTGTCTTAAGCAGAAGTAAATGCTGAAAATACGAGGTGTATTGTCCATGTGTACAGTTACAGATATGTATATTGCATGTCTGTTTCATTTGTAACAACTGCGTAATACGTGCATAACGTATCGATATACTTAAACCTTTTTGTATTGTTTTATTTAAACGAACCCGAAGGACAAGTTTATCACAAGATACAGGCTGTTTAATTTGAAATGAAAAAGTTAATATCGTTTCCTGCTAAACTGGAAGTTTGATTCGGATATAATTATACTCATCGAAACCCAAACTTGCATTTAATTAATTGCGGAAAGTCTTATTAAAATCTAAGTTGCCATATCAAAGGTATTTGAATGGATTCATACATTTGCCTAAACCTGTATACCTGTTTAATTCGTTTTTACCGGCTAGCCTCTCTTGTCCCTCAGATGTTACAAGACATCTTTTGTTCCTTGTCAGGATGAGTTTGTGACTACTTGTGAAAGCGAACCATGAGACGTACCTTCACAAACCGTTAGTTTTATTTAAACGAACTCGAAAGACAAGTTTATCACAATATACAGGTTGTTTTGTTTGAAATGAAAAGTTAATATCGTTTCCTCACTGATGAGATGAATTAAGATCGAAACGCGTGTGTCTGCGGTTGAAGTGGCCATAGTGCGATAACTGAAGTAGGATAACTATTCTCACGCATTCCATATAATACTTATTTAACGCAACACGACCTTCTTTAATTATTGCATATTTCGGCATTCTAGTTTATGTATCTAGGTTAGCATGTCATTAAATAAATAAGGACGTAACCAGGTCACATTAACTAGGTCAGTAGTAAATAGTGATGAT
The DNA here is from genome assembly GCA_935421215.2 of Melolontha melolontha. Taxonomy (NCBI): domain Eukaryota; kingdom Metazoa; phylum Arthropoda; class Insecta; order Coleoptera; family Scarabaeidae; genus Melolontha; species Melolontha melolontha. Next base: position 17,654,138 of record OW285236.1, read on the forward strand.
ACATAAATTGAAGACTGAGGAATCTAGTTAGTCAGTCTTGCGTATAAGATCTTAACGTTGTTATACAAGTGAACACCGTAGCTTCTAATGTAATTGTTCTTGTTATTTATTTAAATTAAACGCTATTATTATATTGTTCCCGAATGCGTCATTTATTCTACTCCTAAACCCGGGCTCTAATGAGTCCGCCTCGGAAACGAAGCTACGACCAGGACCAGGGGACATTAACATGGTGTCCCTGCCTCTCGCTAGCTGAACCGATCTCACATAGCGATTCTACAAGCCACTACTGACATTACATGGCGATCCTGCCAACCATTTCTGACATTGCAATTGGTTAAATACGTGGTATACGCCCATGTGTACAGATACAGATATGCTTTATACATATTCGTGTTACTTGTATACGCTTCATGATTTACACATCGATATGTTATTCTTTTCTTTTTCTTGGTATATTAAGCCATCTGGTTGTGAGTTAACGGACTACAGTATTATACGTGCTTTTCTCTAATTTGTTATGGCGTAGCCATTCGAGAGGAAACGCTTTTACCGGTGAGTCTCTCGTATCTGTCAAATGTTACGAGATATCTCTTATCACGTGACAGGATAAGTTTGTAATTGCTTGCAAAAGCGAACTATAAGACGTCACTTCGCAAACACGCATTGATGAGATCAATTAAGATCGAAACGCATGGGTCTGCAGTTGGAGTGTCCACAGGCTAAAGAGGTGGTATACGGTGTTGGGCAGAAGTAACGCATCAGTCTAATAATTTCGTAAATATAACCTTTAGAACAAAATGTTGTCAACAAAAGTTTTTTGACAAGTTATTTTGTATTGGCTTCAATTATTTGCGTTTTTCCTTCATGATGATTACATACGACAGCAAAAAAAAAATTTTTTTTTAATGGAAATAATATTTTCTTTTAGAAAATTCGGAATCTTTATTAATTTCTGAATATGAATATGTACTTTTTTCATGGGGTTCGATAATAAAAATATTGAGAAAAAAATAAAATTTAATAAACGTACATTTGGACTAGTGCAGTGTCTTGTAGATTACTTTGGAAATTGTAGATTTTTTGACTGTCATTGAATTATTGACGTTTCACAATAAAATAGTTTCCATCCTAAAACTTGCTTTTTTAAATACGTGTTTTGTGTGAAAATGGTCAAATTAACTACTAAAGAAAGAATAGAAATTCTTATGATGGTCGGATATGGTGACAGGCAACGTTCACATCACGAAGTTTGCACTTTATTCAATAATGTTTATTTGGATCGAGATCCTATAGCTCAATCAACAGTTTCGAGATTGGTTACTAAATTTAAAGAAACGGGCGATGTTAGAGATATACCTAAAGCTGGCCGACCAAAAGAAATCACTAATGAAGACCGATCTCTTCATGTTTTACTTGCTGTAACGGAAAATCCCACTACGTCAACCACTCAACTAGGATTAGAAAATGATATTAGTAGCAGATCTATTAGACGAATATTAAAAGCGAACAAATACAAGCCCTATACGATACACTTACTGCACGAACTTAACGAAGATGACCCGGACAGAAGATTACAGTTTTGTGAAACAATAATGGAATTGTCAAATTACGATCCAAATTCTTTAAATAACTTCGTATTTTCTGACGAAGCTACATTTTGTCTAAATGGATTTGTAAATAGGCATAACTGCCGTTATTGGGTGACTGAGAATCCACATTGGATGCGAGAAAGTCATACACAGCATCGCCACAAACTTAATGTGTGGGCAGGCATGCCAAACCGTAATCTATGGTTTCAACAAGATGGAGCACCACCACATTATGCTATTAATGTTCGACAGTATTTAGACACAATTTTTCCCGGTCGTTGGATTGGACGTCGGGGTTTTATTGATTGGCCCGCTAGGTCTCCTGATTTAAATCCATTGGATTTCTTTCTTTGGGGACACTTGAAGTCGCAAGTATACAAGTAGAAACCTAGAAACCTAGAGGATTTGAGAGCAAAAATTACTCGTGAGATACAAGCCATACCACCTAATAGTTTACAAAATACAATTCGTCATTTTTGGGAACGTTTAGGACACTGTCAGGTCATAGAAGGACGTCACTTTGAGCATTTAATTTAATTTTGTAGTTTGTTTACTTTTATTAAATTTTATTTTTTTCCCAATATTTTTATTATCTAACCCCATGAAAAAAGTACATATTCATATTCAGAACTTAATAAAGATTCCGAATTGTCTAAAAAATAATATTATTTCCATTAAAAAAAAAAAAAAATTTGCCTGTCATATGTAATCATCATGAAAAAAAAACAAATGGTTGAAGCCAATACAAAATAACTTGTCAAAAAACTTTTATTAACAACATTTTGTTCTAAAGTTTATATTTACGAAATTATTCGACTGATGCGTTACTTTTGCCTAACCCTGTATGTCCATGTGTACAGGTACAGACATATTTTATAGAAATTTTTATTATTAGTACGTGTATAATTGTTCGTATGTTTCTCATACCTATTGTTAATTTCATTTGAGAATGAAAGTTTTTAATGTCGAAGTTACAGTAACGTTATTTGTTATAATAAAGTGATAAAAAACAAAGTAATAACTATTTTGTGTATATAAAGAAGAAGCATTGCTTACCGATTTTCCGAAATAGTTTTTAGGTTGAAGCAATGCTTCTTTTCCCTTTCAAATTAAAATATAAAGATTCTTTCTTGAATAACACATCCCACATTCATCTATTTTAAAATTCTCTAGTTTATTACATACTTATTTTACAAGACAGAAATTAAAATAAATAATCTCAACGAGAAATTATAAATCACTAAATTGTGAAGGTACTTTTGCGCCAGATTTTGTATAAACACAAACATTATTTAACATGTTGATTAAATTTCTATTCTATATAAAAACTTAAAAGATATTATTTTCAATATCCTTTGAGGAAGTAAACTTGTTTACTTGTATATTGAAAGTTCGAAAAGTGTCGGAAGTTGTGGAGTATTCGTAAAATACTTAAGGTGTTTGAAAGATTTGCCTGTAAAAGTTTTTTCCACTGTTTTTTCATTGTTTGACTTACGAAACTTCCCATCATAACATCTTTCAAGATTTATGCTTGAGTTAATCTCAAGAGTTTAGAGATTGAAATAAGTATTATTAAACGCTAATTGTAATAGTTCTTTGGTGGTAAATTAAATTGTAATTATCTCGATACAATTAATAAACTTGAATAAAATTTGTATTGAAAATAATTTATCGTGCAGACATAGCTTATATTACAAACAATAAAAAATAGAAAATACTGAAATTATTTTAGGTCAATAGGGCTATTTCCAAGGTAAACATTTCCGCTAAAGTGTTTGATAACATTATTTTTAGACATTTGTACAATTCTCTTAATCATATTATTTTGCGTGAACAATATAAGGTAAAGGATCTAACAGATAAAAAGAGGATTTCAACGATACAAAATAACGATAACAGTAGACTTTACGTAGACCAGCGATGTACATACCGCGGCCCGCGGGCCACATGCGGCCCACTGTAGATATTTATACGGCCCGCCAACAAATTTTACAAATTGTTCGAGTAGGTAAAAATCCATTCAAATCAATACTTCTTACTTTTTATTTTATTCTAACTTTTCTAATTGTTAGTAAGATATCTTTAAGTACCTATTACTTTCTCGTTCAGGTTTACTACGTAGGACAGGTATGCTCCTCGTCGTTCCAAGCATATTGTTACGAGACTAGAAATCTGTCGAACCAACAAAAGTGTCTGTTTAATATGCAAGAGTAGTGCTTCTATTCCGAAGGAATATAATGTGAAAAGGCATTATGAAACCCAGCATCATACTTTTACCAAATTAACCGGCGAAAATCGAACGCAAAAAATTTACACTTTACTAAGGAAACTAATAGGCCAGCAAGCTATGTTTACAAAACTAATTCAAGATGCTGAAACAGCTACTGAAGTTAGCTTTAAAATATCTCGAATAATAGCGAAAACTTGCCGGCCTTTTAAAGATGGTGAGTTTGTTAAGCAGTGTTTAGATATCGCCGCAAAAAAATATGTCCGAAAGATGCAAAGAGGTTTGAGAAAATTCAACTAAATCGGATGACTGTTCAAAGAAGACTTACCACATTAGCAGCTAATATAGAAGAGCAATTAGCTACGAAATCGAAAAGGTTTTGAGTATTTTTCTATAGCACTCGACGAATCTACAGATATAAGTTCCACTGCTCAACTCTTAATATTTTTACGAGGTGTAACGCAAAATTTTGAAGTGAGTGAAGAACTGATTGGTATGATTTCTTTGACAAGTCAAATCAAGAGGAGTGACATGCTCAAAGCTCTTCTGGAAAAATGTTCTATAATGGATTTGGATTTAACGAAATTATCTGGAATTACGACTGACGGAGCACCTACAATGGTTGGAAGTAAATCTGGGATAATAACTATGTTAAAAGAGTATTTATAAACTAAAAACATAGGAATTAATGCAGCAGTTTTATCGCATTATACATCAAGAGGCCCTCTGTTCAAAATTATTGGGATTTGAAAATGTGATGAAAGTTGTAGTACCTACTGTAAACTTTATAAATTCAGGAGGTCTCAATCACCGATAATTCACACAATTTCTCGAGGATATTGAAAGCGAATATGGTGATCTCCTGTTTTACACTGAAGTAAGGTGGCTAAGTCGTGGCTTGTCACTAGAGCGGTTTCTTAACTTGATTGAAGAAATCAAAATATTTCTGGCGGAAAAGAAAAAGGACGTCTCCGAACTCGACAACCCTGATTGGCTGTGCGACTTAGCGTTTCTTGTAGATATCACAAATCACTGGAATGTCTTAAATACGCGACTCCAAGGCAAAGATCAATTGATTTCGCAGTTATACTCTCATGTTTCGTCCTCTCAATGCAAATTGAGACTTTTCAGGACACAAATCAATTCAGCGAATTACAGCCATTTTCCGAACTACAAAAAAATTATGGAGAAATTCAATAAAACTGATGTCAATTTCGCTTATGTTGAAAAAATTGATATTTTAATACAAGCTTTTCATGATCGTTTTCTAGACTTCAAAAAAGTTAAACCTCTATTAGACATTTTCAGCAATCCTTTCAACATTTCACCTAAAAATGCACCGGAATCAATACAGCTGGAATTGATAGACATGCAAAATGATGATAATTTACGAAACAAGTTTAATGAAGGTAATTTACTCAACTTTTACCATTGCGTTGACAAAACCGCTTATAAAGAGTTGCGAATAAATGCATTGAAATGCCTAAGCTTATTTGGATCGACGTATATTTGTGAGCAAACGAGTGATGAAACTTTAACAAAACAGAAAATCGAAACCGTCTGACAAATGAAAATCTGGAAGCAATTTTACGTGTGGCAACAAGTAATGTGTTTATATGTGTTAGCTTTATTGTGCGCAATGTGCGATATTTTGATTAGTGGTTTTACCTACTGATGATGACAACTTAGTTGTCGAAATACGTATTTAGCATACGGTTATTAATTGTGGTAAGGGTTTCTATACCTTTTTTAAGTTTTTACTTAACCACAGTCTCCAAAGAAAGAGTTTTCAATATTTTATATTTTTAAAAGTAAGTATGGAATTGTGTCATTTAAAAAGATCTAAGTCATCACTTCTGCATGTTACCATATTCTGATTCATACATGGTTGAGTTATTGTTTCTTCTTTTTTTTCTGAAATAAAACAAAAGAACAAATTTCCAAATCTCTAGTACAGTGTACATTCGATTTCTATTTTTATTTCCCCGTTAATCGACGCATTGTCTTTTTTTGGCAATTATTTCGTCGAAAACGAAGTAACAAAGTAAAGTAGCAAATTTACAATAAATATCTCTCCAACATTTAATCACGAAACCTTACGACTTTTTGTATTTATTTACTTGGGCTTTTGTAACATGCCGGTATCAGTACGACAATCCTAATGAACTGTTTTGTTGTTAACTTCCAGCTTACTTGGCAATAAACTGTAATAAATGGCCCGTTTGCGCGATTAGAATCGTGACTTTTAAATTATGATCGCGTCGATTGTCTCGTGCAGCTGACTGAAAAAAAAGAGCATCCCCATTGCTCTGTAGTAATTGTGCCAGTGGCGCCGATACGGATTATATTCATCTGAATTTAAACACATCTTATTTGGTTGCCAATACAGCAGTAATAATAGAGTTATTTTGATCATAATAATAGATACAAACTCTAGTTAAATTGTGTTCTAACAGTTAAATGGTTTCTTTGATAATGGTAGAGGTATTCAAACAATTACACTTGTCAACAAATTTTCATTTCTTTTATTTTTATTTAGAAACTATATAATGGGTCTTTCAAATTGAGCGCCTTATTTTAAAAATAAGTAAAATGTAGATGGCGCACTGAATTCGTCTAGGTATTTTGACATTTACGATGTATGATGTATGACATTTATAAAAATGCCTTTTTATACGATACAACAACACGTTCAAATTGTTGAATTATTTTAATGAAAATCAGCTTTCTGTGGAAAATGTTTTTAAGAAAATTACGCGAATTTTATGGTTTACATGATTGTCCATCTGAAAGAATGCTACGGTGGTAATACCGTAATTATAAAAAAAAAATGAAAACGAGAGAGAGGAAAAAAAACAAAGTTTCCGGCTACGAGAATTGCCCCACCTATCCGCTCCTGCCAACATCTAGCGGCCCACCCAGCTACAAAGACCGTCTCAACCCAGGAGTGAGAGATCCAGAGGTACTACTAAAAAGAAATGGTGGTAAAGGGCCAAGGTCCGTATAATTTCACTAGGTTGCCTCGTAACTACGGACCAATAGCAGAGCAGCAACGCGAAACGTCACAAGTATGCTGGAGTAAAGCGGGAATCGGTTCGGTCGGATTTATATAACTTAATATGTAGTAAAATTGGTTAACTTGTTAATCTTATACGGTCATGATAATAGGTAAATTTGATTTATTTAAATATATGTCATAGAAATTACCACAAAAAGACAAATATTATATCAAATGTATATTAATACGTTAATGTACAGTAAAAAATAATTGTATAACATAAAGCATTATTCTGTGATTTTTCGCATTTTTTTGGTTAACTTTCTCTTTCCAGGATCGTCCGATTGCCTCTTGCCGTTTTTGTTTTCTTTCTTGATCGAATTAAGATATTTAATTCGACAAAATATTCTTTGCCTAACAAAAGCACGAACTAGTTCCGGTTCAATGGTCGATAATTCTTTACAAATAAAGTTTGTTGTTGTTGTAATAATGTTTTTACATTTTTTAAAAGAGTCTTTGTGGAATTGTTTAAAATATACTTCCATGTTTTCCACTTTTTCAGACCACTCTGCAGAAGGTTGAATTAGTCCTCCGAATGATAAATTTTGTATCCACGACGGTATATTCTGAAGTTCATTACATTGGTAGGTATACTTTCCCAAGCTTGGAAATTTTTCTTTGTATTTTTTAGCCAAAAATCCAGCAATATACTGCAAACCGTCTTTTTGGGATGTGGTGCGAATTGATTGTGCTGAAACGTTAGTTGACCTAGGTACTTCGTCGATGTATGTTTCGCGTTCTGGAATTATACCGATTGACACATCAGGCAGTTGTGTTCGAATCGTAGCTTTTCTTAAAGCACTAGCTAAAACGTAATCGTTGTCTTCCTCGATTGGGACATTAGTATGTCGCTGAACAATTCCTGCATTTTTTCCTACAAGAATCATTCGTAAACGATACAGGGCGTTCAATGGAGATGGATGATCATGGAGCCCTCCCCTTGATCGTAACTGAAATGGAACAAGCAAGTTTTATTTAAAAATGAAATAGGATAATAGGGTAACGTATGTAAGATTCTCATTACCTGAGAAAATAAGTTTTCAAGGCAGTCTTGATTTAGGCGGTGTGTCAAAATAAAAGAGATATCGTATTTAGTAGCCATATCGTCATATAATTTTTGTAACGACTGAGTGGAAATAATTACACCTTTCTGAAAAATTTGTAGTGCTTTTTTAGTTAGACATCTCATACCACTAAAAGTTGATTTTATTTTGTTTAGAATTTCATTTTGCTGTTCTAGTTCTCTTCCATAAGGTTCTTTACTTGGCACTGATGCAAATGGTGCGTATGAATTCATTAAATCAAACCAGTAACCAATCAGTTCAACAAAGTCTCCTACATTGTTCGCTAATACTTTGTCTTCTCCTGGCAGATATGTTTATAAAGCGGTTGCCGTTTTGTGAGAAAAAATTTGTGCAGCTAGCGCAACGTTTTGCCTTTGCGTGTTTTCACAAAAACTAAATGGAGGGGCTTAAGGTGAAAACATGAAGTTATCTCAGTATCTGCGTTTTCTATTAAGGTTTTAATTGGTTCTTTAGTTATGGTAGTCCCATCTTCTAACAGAAATCCAGTGTTGTAGAGCCAGTTTCGTATCAATTTCAACAGATGTGGAATATCTGCAAAAAAATTAACTTTTTCGTTGCTCACTGGGTGTCTAAAATATGTTTGATTTATGTTTATCCCTATTTCCTTCCATAGCCCTATGTTACCTCCTCCACAATCAGAAACAGACGCTACCAGATTGTACCCAATTCCGTCAAGTTCTATTATGGCATTTTGAAGCAATTCCTTTGTCATTTTCGTATCCAAAGGAAAAAAATATGGGCTGCTTCCAGTTGTCAAATAACCCTCGTGCCATAATTACCTGCATGTATTTATGCTCTCCCATTACTTCATCTTCTTTCAGATCATATTCATAGACAGAAGCAACCCTTACTTCATCGAACGAAAGTACAGCGATTTTTTGACGAATGGTTTTACTCTGTCCGTAAATTTTCATAATCTCTAGGACATTTTGCAGTAATCCGTTTTTTAATTCTATATTGCCTGCCCAGCGTTGCAAAGTAGATATTCCCGGTAATGGGTATTTCAATTTTTCTCGAACAAATATGTAAGCTCGTTTACTCAGATATCTGAGGGTAAACGCTTTTGTTATTTCCTCCTGAGTCCATCGGGCCCTGCACTTTTTTTTCAGAATTATATCTTGTTGATTTTCCGTAAAACATTCTGAAAGTATATGTTTAATTCTAAGATCTAGTTTCGTTTCTTGCTGCTCAAGCAATTTCTGAAGTTCAAAATTCTTTTGGTTTACTTCACAAACCTGTGCCTCAACTTCAAAAAGTTTCTTCTTTAAATTTTCATTTTCATTTTGCAATAAATTATAATTTTGTTGCAAAACTTCAAAATCATTGCTAGAGGAAGCCGGATTATCCATATTTTGTATTTGGTTTGTTAAATTAGTATTTTCAGTACCTATTTCATTACCTATCGGTAATAATAAATTGTCAACAATCTTCTTTTGTTTTTTTTTTCTCATAGCGTTCACATCTTTCTGAAATATCCGTTTGCCGATCTAAATCATCAGGCATCAAGTTACGTGACGGGATAGCCGAAAACGTTTTGTTAATATTATAATAAAAATATAATACTAATAATAATAATGCATACCTGATTTTTTTAATTTATTTGGCAAGGTACCGAGCATTTTCGCTTGAAAGGCATCTTCAAAATCATCATCAGTAAAATGCTTACTGCAAATCCTTTTATGTTGGGGATCGAATTTTCCCTTCCGATAACATTTTCTAATCCATTGTTTTCTTATTATTTTATCACTCGGAAATGTAAAGAAAGATATTTTCTCTCCACTTTCTTTTGCCCTTTTAGCGTTACTTTTGCATACAGAAACGCTACATATGGTTCCCGTCATCTTAAAACATTTTGTAACAAAATTACCAATACGTATTTAAGATTAAAAAATGCACTACTCACCTTTAGCGTTACAATATGTTGTTACACTACTATATTAACACTATTTATTAGTTTTAATTTGAATGTCTACGTTTTGTTTCAACCACCAATATTAAAAAAGTGAAAAATACATATAAATAACCGCATGTACAAGTAAACAGCATCCGTTAACCTTTACTTACGGGTATTTACTGAGCATAACGGGCGCATACTGGCATACTGGATGACGCGGTCTCACCCCTCCGCCCTTTGCCCCACTCGACTTACGAGGCAACCTAGTGAAATTATACGGACCTTGGTAAAGGGCGCCAACAAATTTGGTACTGCTAGACGCCGTAAATTCCGAAATGACGATAACAAAAGGAGGCAAGTCACGCAGCGGGTAAATGACGCAACCAAGCCGTCCGAAACAAATTCGAAAGAAAAGAGAGTTTCGGATTCAATTAGCCACTACTTTATTTTAATTAAGGAAACAAAAATTTCCTAATTACACACTACCAAGCGGCGCTACGTATGCAATGGCTATTAATTAATTATGCACATCAACAAAATCAAGAATGTGAAACTACTTTATACTTAAATGAAAATTATTACTAGCCTCTACCCAGAAAATTATTAACCCCTATCAAAATACGTATTTATCCAGTTCACATGTGTAAATACAAAATTATAAGCCAGATCTATCGGACAGACCTGGTATCTGTCTAGAGGTTTTGTTATACAAGGTGTGTATAAATTGGCGGACCCACTACACGTGGCGATGTTCTTCGTTAAATTCGGAGTCCAAAATCCTAATATGAAAATGCTGTACCATGCTCCATATCTTTGCACGAGGTTCATAAAGTTCGGACTTTTAGTCTTGAAATAAGCATTATTACCCGATATTTGTTGACAGAAAGAGCTACAATTTAGAAGAAAGAAGAATTGTTGTTATTATCCTTTCGTTAAAGTTTTCTTTTTGATTTTAAATCGTTTTTAATATTTGTTTATTAACTTATTTTGACGAAAAACACATCTGACAACGTTGTAAAACAATAAGTAGGCAGCAATGTTGCCAAATGTATGTTTCTTTCAAATTCATTCTGAAGACAAAGGAAGCCTGATACATCGTTTTAGGATTAGGACTTTTAACTCAAAATTTGACCAAGAATGTCGCCACGTGTAGTGGGTCCGCCAATTTATACACACCCTGTATAAATTTCAAAAAAAATAAACTCAGTAAAAATTCACAGAGTTGAATATTGGAAATCAATTAAACTAATGTGGGCGGTTTATAATTTATTTATTTATTTAAAGAATAATAGTCTTAAATTACTCAATAGGGGTGCAATTTACAAAAAAACAATTAGAATAACAAGACATAAAAAGGATTTAAACTACTCAAAAATGAATAGGGAATTAGATCTTTTTTTAACAGATTTAATTAATTCGATTAAATTTAACGTATTTTTTCAAACTATATATAAATTAGAAGGCTCACATTCGTTTGTGGACATTTTATTTAGTAAATGTCTTTTCTGTGTGATAAAATATTGAATCTTGTATTTTCACCTTAAATTAATTTAGAATACAAAATTATAAAAATCGCATTTTCCGACAAGTTTTATTCATTTTAAACGTCATTTCACATTTTCACGATGCCAAGACGTCATTTAAATAAAGAAACTTTTGATTTAATTGCGTTATTGCATCAGCGAGGGCAATCTGGAGCAGAAATTGCCCCAATTTTTAATGTGTCTCCAAGTGTTGTTAGTAGGGCTCTAACAAGATTCTAACAGTTAGGATCTGCAAGGAGAAGACCCGGTAGTGGATCTGAGAGGAAAACAAATCAGAGACAAGACCGCTATATACAATTCATACATACAATTCGGACAAGGATGAATCCGTTTAGAAGTGCTGTATGGTTGCAAACACAGTTACGTGCCGCCACTGGAGTTAGAGTTTCGGATCAAACAATCAGAAACCGTCTGAGGAAAATGGATCTTCATAGCTGCAGGCCTGTGAGACGCCCAAAATTAACTAATGCCAATAGAATGGCTAGAAGAACTAGGGTTAACCAACGACTAGCAGAAAATTTTCAAGGGGAGCATGGTTTATACACCGACGAATCCAGATTCTGCTTATTTAGTGATAATCGTAGAGTAAGGGTCTGGAGAACTCGAGGAGACCGTTATAGACGCGAGTTTACAAAAGCTGTGGTGCCTTTTGGCGGCGGTGGTATCATGGTGTGGGCGGGCATTAGTTTGAATGGACGTACGAACCTTCATCTCTTTGAAAACAATGTCAATGGACACATATACAGAGATGACATTATTCAGTAATATGTGGCCGACTTTCGTGAGGCTGTGGATGAAAACATGGGTTTTATTGATTATAATGCAAGACCTCATCGTGCACAAATTGTAATGCAAGCAATAAATGACCTCCATATTAACCATCTACCTTTACCACCAACGTCTCCCGACTTGAATCCAATAGAGCACATTTGGGACAGACTTCAAGAACAGTTCAACGAACATAATCCACCCCCAGTTAACGTGCAACACTTGCGGGAAATTTTACCGCTGTGTTGGAGAAGAGTGTCACAAGAACACATTAATAATTGCATTATGAGTATGCCCCGAAGATGTACAGCTATGAGAGATGTCCGTGGCCATTATACACGATTTTAGAATTAATTGTTACAGAAAAATGTTTATTTTAGCTATTGTTAAAAATGTTGCTTATTTCATTTTTGATAATTTCTTAGTAATCTAACGATTTTTCTGAATAAATATACTTGAAAATTTTAAATTGTTGTGTACAATTATGTATCTAATATAATACACTACAAATATTTACTCATACCATCTAAAAAATACAAAAAAGTAAAAATTCCTTATTAATTTTTGAGTAGTTTAGTTGAGATTTAGGAAAAAATAACTAGAATTTTTTAAATTTGTAAAATAAAGCGAAAAATAATGAGATAACATTTACTGAAAGGGTATAAATCTTTAATAACAATAATATAACATCAAATACAGCATTAATTCAAAAATAAACTGAAATTTTGTAAAATTCGAAAAATTATGACAATGAAAATGTTTAACATACAAATATTAATTAAAATAATTACCTGAATAGTAGCAGAAGCAATAAGGCTAATTTTCAATACTAATAACATCAAGTTTAAAAAAGGCATTCAATAAGTAAGAAGAAGACGTCCTGAAAGATTCGTATGGCTTTTGTCTAGCTGGTAATGTTATAAAAGCCAGACACCGAAAAAATTGAGGGACTGATTGTTTTGACGTCCATGAATAAAAACGTACTTCGTGTAGAAAAGTCAAATAAATAATACGTACCTCGTATTAGTCAAATAATAAATATACGCGTACTTCGTGTGAAGAATAAAAAAATGGAGTAGTGTCAGTCAAGAGTCGAGGAAGTCGAGGAAAATAAACACAGATACTAAATGAAAAATAAAATTACCATAAGAAGAAAGTGCCATTTGTCATCAAGAGTAAAATAAGGTCAGATAAATGCCAATAATAAAAGCACCTATTTTTGTAAATATAAAATCATTAATATAACAAAATAAGTTTTCAATTCATGAACCAGATTCAAAATTAAACATCATATTACAAAGAGTTACTGAATTTCAAATATATTTTGTTCTTTCTTCTCGCTTATCGAGGATCCACGAATCAAATTTAAAATAACAGTTTAAAAAACAATTTTTTTTAAAGTAAAATATAATACCCTGAGAAAAAAAGAAGATACTAGTCTATGTGCTCACAACGAAGAGCTAGTCGAGGAAGAGATTAAAGAACATCCACCGTTAAATATCCTATTTAAAATGCTAATGATATAATATATTTTGTAAAAATAAAGGCATTTGTAAAAGATATAAAAGTTTTATTTATTTTAGATTAGAAATAAGAGAAAGATAGACAAAAAGAATTACGGTTCGCATACATAATAATATATACAAAGATAGAGAAAAACGAGTCAGTCTGGTGAGTCTTATCTTATCGATATTATACAATTGAACATCGTAACTTGTAATGTTATTGTTATGTATTTATTAACTGTTATTTTATATTGTTCCCGAGAGCGTTATTTATCTACCAATAAAATCGGTCTCTAATGAATCCGCCGCTATAACAAGGACCAGGGGACATCACATGGTCATCGTACCAGTGGCTAGCTGGGTCGGCATCAGATGGCGTACCAGCCTACCAGCCATTTCTGACATTACAAGATTCTGTTGTTTCCAATTTTCTAATCCATGTTTCACATCGTTGGCTGAACGGACCGTGTCATTACGCGCAAGTTGGAAATGATGCCGAAATTCTCGTCGCACAGTTTCAAAACAATTATTGTTTTTCCAATAAGCTTTCACTGCGAAAACACGTTGCTCTCCAGTCCACCGCTGTATTGCAACTGGAATGGTAAACAATAAGGAACAAAATGATAGTATCACTGTACTGCAATTATGTATAATAACGACATTGTACGAATCGATTTAAAATCGCTCGTTTCCAGGCGCCACTCTGTATTTTTGGAGAAGCAATTTAATAAAAAGTAAGTTTACGTATATGTTTGTACTCTTAAGTACGTATATGTTTGTACTCTTTTTATTACTTAAATTCTTCAAGTGCTTAATCAGTTGTATAATAATGTTAAGGTATTTTTATGCTTATCTTATAATCCATAATGATCTAGCACGTGTGTCCACGTTCCTGATTGTTCCGACCGTGAATACTATAAGTTTCTGACACTTTTATTTGTACAATTCTGATTATAAATTTTAATTCAAAGTAATAGCTGAAGAAACCACTATGTGGTGAAACAAATGTCAGTAAAAATAAATATTAAAAGTAAATATTGATGGGTTTACATTGAAATAATTAAAATGCAGCTACATCAAATTAACGCGAATGCAAATATAGATATAACTTTTAATAAAATGAAGTTAGTTTAAATAAAATGGAAGCTTACTAATTAATTATTTATTTAATTTATAAATTGCTCTAATATTTTACATTCTGTGCAACATTTCAATATTAACAATAAATATTGTATTATTATATTCCGGCTATTTACTCAATAGTTATTTTTAATTTTGTAATGTATGGTGCTGGTTTCCGATCACTTATTTTAATGGATATATTTAATACTCCCTGGCGTGTCGTGATGTATGGATTGAAGTGAATTTTTTGAAAATAGTAATAAGTACAAGAACAAATTGCTTTTTATATATTGAATTTACAACAAGTATCTTCTTGATCAACTAACGATAATATATATATATATATATATATATATATATATATATATATATATATGAACTTCATGTGTATGAGAATTAATAATTATTAAATCTCATTTTACATGCGATTGTCGCTATAATTTGTTGCATAGCGACAATCGCATGTAAAATGAGATTTAATAATTATTAATTCTCATACACATGAAGTTCATTACAGTTCGTATATATACACGTAGTATAGAAGTGAATATCATGTCTGTCTTCGGTAAGGTGCACTGATGATCTGTAAAAAACAGTGAAATATCGATATATGCACATTCCGCGCAGATAAGTTTTTCACAAAAATTTTTCATATATATATATATATATATATAACATTTGATATTTGTAAATATTTCATATAAAAGCCGAAAACCTCCAATAATTTGTCAATTGTTATATTTAATGAACGGCTAAGAAATTATCTAATCACTTATATATATATATATATATATATATATATATATATATTGAAATTACCCTTGAGCCCAGTTCAACTTTTTTCTCATCGGCCTCTCATTCATCCAATATTTTGTTGCAATAAATATTTAATTTTATTTTCGTAATTAAGAAAAGTTTATATAAAATACCCGTTTAGATGACTTTTAAAATTTTTCATAATAATTTAGACATAATTTACAGGTTATTTTTAATATACATAGATGTCACATGCGCATATTTACATACGTTTTTCGCAATTTTGACATTGAAACGATACTGATCGGTACAGTCGGTTATATTTAACACTTATAATGCACGGTTTGGTTTTTACTTAACTTTCTAAATTACAACGCAAATCATACGATTTCGTATGATTTGCGTTGTAATTTGTAGACAGCAATGTTTACATTCATATTTACTTCGCAATTGCATACTAATTTGATAGTATTTGTAAATATTTCATATAAAAGCCGAAAAACTCCAAGAATTTATCAATTGATAAATTTATATATACATATATATATATATATATATATATATGTTGTAACTGGATTCCGGGTTTTCTTCCGCGTTTCCACTGTTTGGTCTTTGTAAAGACCGGTGCTGGTGTCTGGACGACGTTTCGGAAAAATCACATTTGCCATCTTCAGGTCTGCGATAACTGTCTGCTTCTGCTTCTGGTTACTCGTAAACTTTTTACGAGTTTAGACTTCAACCCCAGTTTCTTTAAAAGATATATAGACGACATCGTAACATGAATACCGATAAATAAATTACCTTTTAAATAAATTCAACAACTTTCACAACAAATTAAAATTCACAATTGAAGGAGAAGTTAATAACAGTATTCATTTTCTTGATATTTCTTTAACCTATGATAGACAGTCGGACTGTAGTTTCGAACGCATTAAATAAGTCGACATTTACATGTAAGAATGTGATTTAATATTCATTAATTCTCACTTGCAGTAAATTCCAAATGTTAACTATATATACAGAAAGTATAGAAATGAAAAAGCAATGTCCGTCATCGAGGGAATGCCGTACATTGAAAAGTTCCAACTAGAACGAAACGTCGTCTGTGCGTTTCCTCCCGGTGATAGACTTGTTTTTTCAGTATTTCTTAATTCTTAATTAACCTAATCACCAGGAAGTTCGTTGTCGCGAAAGGGTGTGTTCTGCATACTAGTACAAACTTAGTTTGTCGGACTGTAGTTTCGAACGCATTAAATAAGTCGACATTTACATGTAAGAATGTGATTTAATATTCATTAATTCTCACTTGCAGTAAATTCCAAATGTTATGATAGACAGGGTACTATTTATACAAATTGGTACAACAAACCCACAGCTTCTTTTCGATATATGAATTACCACTCAAATGCATCTACAGTATACAATAAAATTATTATAAATAATCTGACTAATAGAGCAGTATTACATACTAAATACAGAAAAGATAACATCAAAAAAATTAAAACCGTCTTAACAGATAATAACTATCTACCACAACTTATAGAGCAAACAATTAAAAAAAAGAATCCACCAAATATATAACACTGCAGACACCAATGACAATTGAACAAACAATGAAACAACATATATGACGATTCTATATGTTCCACAATTATCAGAAAAAATTAAATATACTTAAAAAAAATATGATATAGCTACAACATATAAACTTAGCAATACTAATAAACATCTATTTTCAAAACTAAAACCTAAAATAGAAAAAATCGAGAAACAGATGTCATCTATAAAATACAATGTCGCGATTGCGATAGTTACTACATAGGCCCAACTAAACAATATTTATTCAAAAGAATACAAGCCCACAGACACTCCAAAACAAACAAAACTTCTTTATTTACACACAAACTACAACGCGAACACTATTTCTATTTTGAAAACACACAGATAATCGATAAAGACTATCACACCATGAAAAGGGAAATTAAAGAAATGATTAATATTAAACAAGAAAAAAATTCAGTTAACAACAGAAGTGATATAAAAAAATGAAGCAGTATATACTATAACCTAATAATATAACGATCTGCAATTTACCATTATGAATATATGTTGTTATTATATAAATATCTATCATATGTTATTTAAATATCTGTACACTGGTTTATCGTGCTTGTAGTTCCGTACTTAGATCCTTGTTTGGGCTATCCGAGTATGATTTCGTGGTTTTCCTTCTTGTTCGAAGCGGATGCCGACAGCTTAAAATCTTAAGTCGCTCTACGGGCTCAGTCATAATAATAACTCATATATATATATATATATATATATATATATATAATAAACTCGTCGGCGATTAAAGGTCTGGTTTATTACTTCAAAGTATATATATTTAAAACCCTACATGTTTCGGCAATGATGCCTTTGTCAAGGATATAAAAAATATAAATGACAGAATATAAATTTATATTCTGTCATTTATATTGTACATGTAGGGTTTTAAATATATATATACTTTGAACTAATAAACCAGACCTTTAATCGCCGAGTTATTAAGTTTACCATATCATACCAAGGTCACGAAAATATTATATATATATATATATATATATATATATATATATATATATATATATATATATATATTGGTTAATAATAAACTAAACAGCGGGCAAGCGGTCTGTATACGTCATTTTCATTTTTAGGTCTACATTCTCATTTCCTGAAGCAGCAACACACTCGTCGCGATCAATATATTGATCGAAAATAAATGAGTATTAATTGACAGACCGCTTGCCCGTTTTTTAATTTATTATTAACCGAATAGTATGGTTGATAATTCTTGTAAGTTATAGATATAGTCGATTTTGATATTTGCCGAATATCTAAATAAACTGTTATATACAAAGGTCAAGAAATAATTATCTATCTATATATACATATATATTGTAATGGGATTAAATTCCATAATTTTAATTTAAATTGTTTTAACATTAACATGGCCATTATAGTGAGACAATGCAAAGCTTGGAAATGTATGTAAAGATGATTATTCATTTTGTCCAAAAAGGTAATGTAATTTATAATTCCATTTGTAATCACCTATCTCTGGCAACCTGGGCAGACCAGTCTCAAACGTAGTCCTAATAATTTTTTTAATTATTTAATGGTATGCCACTGATCTGTAGTACACATGAGTGCTATGAAAAAAAAGTTTGAGAACCCCCGATTTATAACAATAATTTATTAGTAGATATTCAGGCTTAGGCAGATGTATGGATCCATTCGAATATCTTTGATATGGCTACCTACATTTTAATAAGACTTTCCATAATTAACAATTAAGATGAGTATGTTTGTATAATTGTTCAATTAACTGAAAAGGAGCGTATTGAAATTCTGAAATTCTGACGATGATTGGTTTTGGTGACCGCGTCAGAACTCACGATTTATTTAACAATTTGGATCAAAATCAGCATCCAATATCGCGAACTGTCGTTGGTAAAACTTTGAGAAGGTATACATTGACAGGAAATATTAGAAATTTGGAGATTTGAAAAACTGACCAACATTTTACAATTTACTGTTTACCGACGAGGCTACGTTTTGTTTGAGAGGTACCCTTAGTCGCTATAATTGTCGATAATAGTCGATAGATAACCTTCATTGGATTCTTGAAACGCATACACAACATCCGTAGAAATTAAACGTTTTGGGTGGTATTTTCAGGAACCGTATTATTGATCCTTTTGCATTCATGGTACACTAACTGAACAGAGATATTTAGATCTTTTACGTGATTAGGTTGTTTCTAATATTGAGGAAGATGAGGAATTACCTGTAAGTGTTTGGTTTCAACAGAGCACCTGCTCAGTATGTCCTTAGTTTTAGAAATTCTTAAACGAAACATTCTCAAATCGGTGGATTGGTCGTAGAGGATTTATTGAGTGGCCCACACGGTCTCCAGATTTAAATTCTCTAGATTTTTTTCCTTTGGGGTCATTTAAAATCTCTAGTTTATACTAGAGGACCACATAATCTGGACGAGTTACGGCAGAGAATAATTGAGGAAGTGCAATTAATTCGCGAGGAGGTTTTGGCAAATGTCATTCAAGAATTCGCTCATAGACTTGTATATTGTCAAGAACTGAACGATCAAAATTTCGAAAACTTTCTTAACTCATATTGATTTTGTTATATTCATTTATCGTGTTCTCAATAGAATTTGCAATTACTAGATTTAATTAAATATCTTTGTCGTTGTTGAACAAAAGGATACCAAACTTTATTATTACTGAACTTCCAGAGCAGGCTCTATTGAAATTCGTAAAAATATACAAGGTGCTTTATTTAAAATAAGAAAATTTAAATTATTTCTGGCTAAATCGATAGTTTGATTTGAAAATAAATGTGATCTTCGAATTTCCTATTTGCATTAACTTAAATGTGGAAAACTTTATTAAAATCTAATCAATATACATTTACCTAACCCTTGTATATTTGTATTGTGAGATGTTTGTCAAATTGTTATTGCTGATAAGTAAATTTAACTAGATACTGGGTTTAATTCGACAGTTAAAGCCATCAACTTTTATCTGATAAATGAAATAAGAAATTTGAAAAAATGTTTTTTAAAATAATAATTGAACCTGAATTCTCTATCACAGATTACAAAAGCATTATTAATTCGAAAATACTTTATAAATCGTACGCTACTGGAGATTCGGGTGGGGCTTCGAATTGTGACTATACGCCCGTTATCTCTCTAGGTTCGCTTAATCGAATGAGTATTGAATATTCATGAAGTACGCTTCGGAAGTGTGACTCGGAGAGTCGGCGTTTGTGAAGAATGTAGCTCAGGACACGTTCTGCGGAAACTAAAACGCTAACTTCACCGCGCGTTCAGTACAATAAAATTGGCGTTGGTATCTGAAAATACAATCGGAGCGCTATTAATGCGGTTGCTTGATTTCAAACTAGTTTTCCTCAGTTAATATTTAACGCAAGCACCTATCGACCTAACACACACGGTTTTCTCGAGTTTCAGAGGAACATGCTGGGAATTTTAGTCGAAAATATTCGAAATCTGGACCGCTCTGTGCCGAAAGCAGTTCCACTTTGGTCAGAATTAATGCGGACATTGAGTTATGTACAATCACGAAAAGAGTATGGGATCTTATTGCTTCATCGTCCCGAATAATTATATATACAAGGTGTGTATAAATTGGCGTACTTACTATACGTGACGACGTTCTTGGTCAAATTTGGAGTTAAAAGTCTTAATACTAAAACCGTGTATCATGTTTCCTGTGTTTTCAGAAAGAATTTGAAAGAAACATACATTTGGTAACATTTGTGAACCTTAGGTTTTAAATTGTGCACACATGAAACAAAAGAAATAAAACTAGCTTTTGAAATTACATATTTACTGTGAAAATATTACAAAGTTTTAAAATTTTGTGATAGTATTGACTTATTTTACATTATTACATATATTAATAGCTAAGGAGTAAAAATTAGCAATTTCAAACTTTCAAAACTGACATCTGCTTTCAAAACTGCCATCTGAAATATTAACATCGTCGTGTTATAAGGCGTTTCTAATAAATTTGAATCAAGGTCTATCGTAGCTTAATTAGTTAGAGCGACGGTCCGGCAAACTGTAGAATTGGGTTCAAGTCCTAACGTAGACAAAATTTTTCAAATAAATTTCGTCTGATTTGCGTTGTAATTTGTAGCAATGTTTATATTCACATTTACCTCGCAAAATAACATACTAATTTGAAAACATTTAATATAAAAGCCGAAAACTTCAAGAATTTATAAAATGAACGACCAAGAAATTATCTACATATACAGGCTGATTCAAATTAAGTGCGCACTATTGCTATCTCTGTTATTATTGATTCTAGAAAATAGGTTAAATTAGCAAAGTATTAGTGCTTTTAACATTGATTAGCATGCAGTTCATGAAAAAAAATTGAATAACGCATTTTCGAGAAATTTGGAATTTCTAATTTTTTTAAATGGAACAGCCTGTATATTTTTTAAAATTCTGAATGCTAATGTTCTTTGTAATATAAAAGTTTCAATACACTATTGTCCTAAAACGAATAATAAAGTAGTTATAGCAGTTTCTATTTCCTTCTAAATGTTGTCATTGCTCCGCTAACTTTTGACCAAACAGATACATATTTTGTGTTTAATGTTTATTTTCACATATTACAGCTTACAAAATTAAATTAAAAAGAAGAAAGTACATGTATAATTTATAAATACTGCTCAAAGGTGTCATCTTCCTGCTCAATACATTTTCGTGCCCGTTTCAGTACACTTTGGGTGGCTCTTAAGATTGTCCTATCTAATTGGCGAAAAACTTCTCTGACTTTGTCATGCAATTCGCGCACATCGTCGTATCGCATTTTGTACATCTCATTTTTTAAGTATCCCCAAAGAAAAAAGTCTAAAGGAGAGAGATCAGGGGAGCGTGCTGACCATTGAATTGGACCATTTGTACCAATCCATTTTTCGGCAAAGATGGTGTTGAGGTAGGTTTGCACTAGGTGATAGTTGTGTGCAGGAGCACCGTCCTGCTGAAAGTATAAATTTTGCCGCATCAGGTAATTGGCGTTATCAAGGAAATCCTCTAGAACGTTACGAATAAATTCCAGATATCTGTTTCCTGTCAACGTACCATTGTAGAACAGTGGACCAACGACTACCGAACCAATTAATCCGCACCAAACGTTAAAACTAAATCGAACTGTGCAGCATGTGGAGGAACTATTAATAAATTTTCTTGAGACCAGTAGTGATTATTTTTCTTATTAAACATGCCTCTATTTGAAAAATTTGTTTCGTCACTCCATAAAATACATTGTGCTCCATTAAATTTTCATCACAAAAACTAACAAATCAATGACAGAATGCTAATCTCCTGGCGGAATCTCCTGGCTGTAATGTTTGAGAGATTCTGAACTTAAAGGGGATATACTTATACTTTTTCAAAATTCTTTGAACTCCTGAATAATTTAATGCCAATTCCTTAGTAGCATCCCTAATGGAAAATTCGCGATGGGCTTCAAAATATGCTAACACTGTAATTTCTACTTCTTCCTTGACGACGATATTTTTCTTTGTTCTTTTCTTTCTAAATAAGCAATCATGCAGTCTAAACTGATTGTAAAGTTTCGAAAGTAACGTCGATCTGGCTGCTGTCGTAAAGGATAGTGTTCAGCATAATATTCGCTAGTCCTGTATGCTTCCAACATATCGCATTTCTCCAAATGAGGAAATACCATAGTGAAATATTTTCAAACACTAAGCAACGAAAGTAAAACCAAAATGTTTCGAAAAATAAATAGAGAACATGAACACAACACAAACTAAAAAAAAAAATTTTTAATGACTAAACGTGCCAAAGATTTATATTCAGTACGTTATTGACATTTACAAAAGGCATACTATTTGTTCTGTTTAAAGTGAAAGAAGCCTACTACTGATTTTACAGAATGAAAGAGTATCTTTGACATGAACTAAATTCCACCGTAAATACTTTATTATTCGTTTTAGAACAATAGTGTATTGATACTTTTATATTACAAAGAACATTTCTCGAAAATGCGTTATTCAATTTTTTTTTTCATGAACTGCATGCTAATCAATGTTAAAAACACTAATACTTTGCTAATTTGACCTACTTTCTAGAATCAATAATAACAGAGGTAGCAATAGTGCGCACTTAATTTGAATCACCCTGTATATATACAGGCTGATTCATTTTCGGCCCTCACCATGGGGATCTTGCTTATTATTGGAGATAGAGTATAGGTTTAAATTTGGCAAAGTTGTTAAATTTTGTGTTTGTTATAAATCCGTAAAGAAAATAGACCTGTGACAAATGACCTTCTTTAGTTAAAAAAAAACGCGAAAACCCCATTTTCTTCTTTTACCTGTAGCACCGACATTTGGCCTTGTAGAGAATAAATAAAAACACATCCTTGTGGCCCTTTCTAAACCTCTACCCAGTGGTATACTCTAAATTTTTATACGACGTTTCATTTCTTTCTGGCCATCATCAACTATCTAATTTCTTATAGGCGCCATATTGGATTTAGACATCTTCAGAAAGAGTTTTTTTTTCTGATTTCAACCATGTACCACATTCTGACTAAAGTTTTTGACATTAGGTTTTATTTGAAAGAATAAATTATAAGATTAAATAAGGTAGCCATGGAATTTCAATCTGTCAAACATTTCATTTATTGTTCATTAATAATACAAAAATGTCATACACTAACGAAGAGAAACGAGATATGATAAGTATTTTTTATTCTTCGAACCGAAATCCAACAGTAGCGAGTACAAGATATCCACAATTATATCCAGAACGACAACAGCCTCATCGTACCATTTTTCTAGATCTCGACAGAAATTTGGTCGA
This sequence comes from Melolontha melolontha, assembly GCA_935421215.2. Classification (NCBI taxonomy): domain Eukaryota; kingdom Metazoa; phylum Arthropoda; class Insecta; order Coleoptera; family Scarabaeidae; genus Melolontha; species Melolontha melolontha. The sequence continues at coordinate 17,678,126 of OW285236.1, forward strand.
GAATGGATCGTTTACTAAGCCGCGTAATGGTCAAGACAACAGGAATTTAAATGAAAATCGACAAGATATTTTACAAATGGTAAATTAAAAGCGTGTTTTCAAATTTCATGTTAATCTTGTATTTTTATAGATAAATAATAATCCATCAATTTCTATACGCGAAGTAGCGTCAGAATTAAATTTGTGCCAGTCCTGAGTTTGGAGAACTTTACATAAAAGTAGGTTTAAACCATACAGGATCCATGTTAGTCACTCTTTACTGCCTGGAGATAATTTGAGAAGGATTGTAATTGGTTAATGGGAAGGATTGAAAATGACGAAAATTTTTTAAGCAAAATCATCTGGTCAGATGAAACAAAATTTACAAATTCTGGAATGTTCAACAGAAATACGGAGCACTATTGGGCAGTACAAAATCCCCGACAAAACAGGGCTAGAAGACCACAACATCGTTTTGGAATAAACGTTTGGATGGGTATTTTGGAAAATCGTCTCTTAGGACCAGTTATGTATGAAGAACATTTAAATGGGGAAAGATATTTAAACATTTTACGTACATACGTATCTGACTATCTTGACGACAATATCCCACTAAATCAATTACAATTTTTATGGTGGCAACAAGATGGCGCACCAGCATACAATGCAGCTGTTGTTAGAAATTTCTTAAATCGAGAGTTTGCAAACCGTTGGATTGGAAATAGGGGAGTTGTTGAATGGCCTGCGAGATCACCTGATTTAAGTCCGCTAGATTTTTTTTATGGGGATATGTTAAAAATAATATTTATAAAGTAAATGCACCACAAAACATTGAAGAATTACGAGACAGACTTCAGAATGCCTTCGATGCAGTTCCTAGAAGAACTATACAAAGGGCAGTACAAAATTGTGCATTGCCTAAGATGGCCAGATAATTGAAAATTTACTGTAATTGTTTATTGTTTACTTTTCTATGTATTTTTATTAATGTTTTTGTTATCTTGTACTCGCTACTGTTGAATTTCGTTTCGAAGAATAAAAAATACTTATCATGTCTCGTTTCTCTTCGTTAGTGTATGACATTTTTGTATTATTAATGAACAGTAAATGAAATGTTTGACAGATTGAAATTCCAAAGGCTACCTTATTTAATCTTATAATTTATTCTTTCAAATAAAACCTAATGTCAAAAGCTTTAGTCAGCATGGTACCTGGTTGAAATCAGAAAAAAAAACTCTTTCTGAAGATGTCTAAATCCAATATGGCGCCTATAAGAAATTAGATAGTTGATGATGGCCAGAAAGAAACGAAACGTCGTATAAAAATTTAGAGTACACCACTGGATAGAGGTTTAGAAATGGCCACAAGGATGTGTTCTTACTTTTTCTCTACAAGGCCAAATGTCGGTGCTACAGGTAAAAGAAGAAAATAGGGTTTTCGCGTTTTTTTTTAAATAACGAAGGTCATTTGTCACAGGTCTATTTTCTTTACGGATTTATAACAAACACAAAATTTAACAACTTTGCCAAATTTTAACCTATACTCTATCTCCAATAATAAGAGAGATCCCCATGGTGAGGGCCGAAAATGAATCAGCTTGTATATATATATATATATATTTGAAAAGAAATTATCGACCGTGATATATTATTAAAAATTTATTTAAATTCCGGTAAGCGGTCAATTAAAAAACTCCTTTATTAAATTACCCTATATTTCGCAACACTTTGTCGCTTCTTCTGGGGTAAAAAATGTAGAGTTAAAAAATAATAAAATTGACGTACAAAATATGAGTTACTAAATTCGTTCTGCGCGTACTGCAACGCCCACCGATTTCATTATATTGAAATGATATCGCCTCCTGCCGTTTTTCAGATTGCATCCGGTGTGTAGAAGCATTCATACAGAGGCGGTGATTGAATCAAGTTGATAGTGTAGTTTAGTTTTTACGAAATATATATTTTGTACGTCAATTTTATTATTTTTTAACTCTACATTTTTTACCCCAGAAGAAGCGACAAAGTGTTGCGAAATATAGGGTAATTAATAAAGGAGTTTTTTAATTGACCGCTTACCCGAATTTAAATAAATTTTTGATATATATATATATATATATATATATATATATATATATATATATATATATATATATTTATATTTATTTATTAATTGAATAATTACGCAATAAGAAAAAAGAAATTCCGAAAATAGTTTAGATTTACAGGAAATTGACCACAATCGGTATCCATAACTCAATCAGCCGAAAACGGAAGTCACAGGGACATTACATGCAAATTTTACGTTTCCTTCTCCATTAATTGACACTGGAGAATCAATTCGTTGGTAGATGCATATTAAAAGACGTCGGATATCTAGAATTCTTGTCTTCGCAGGTGAGTTATAATTAAGCCGGAGTCCCTATAAGACATGCCGCCAGAAGGTACTATACGTACCAGAAAGGGTGTTTCCCCTTACAAACTTTTCAAACTTCTAAGTCGGTATACGGCAAATCTATTAATATTACACTATCTACGATAGGATCCGCGTAGGCGACTAGAACTCAAAATGTCGTAGATTTCGTAAAAACTAAACTACACTATGAACTTGATTCAATCACCGCCTCTGTACGAATGCTTCGACACACCGGATGCAATCTGAAAAACGGCAGGAGGCGATATCATTTCAATATAATGAAATCAGAGGGCGTTGCAGTACGCGCAGAACGAATTTAATAACAAGCAAATCAAAATAATATACCGGGGCACGACGATAAGAACATAAAATAAGAAAAGAAAACTACGAATATAACATCCGTTGCATTTATTGGTGAGTGCGTTCAAGGTGCGTTCTGACTATCTTGCTTTTCTTTATCTAAATATGTGTTTTTATTACGTTACTGGAATTGGTTCTTTTTTAATACAATGAGCTGATAGACATACAATTAATAACGCAATAATTGGCATTCTGTTTAAGATACTTAATTAAATTAAAATTATACAGCATTAGAGAATAGACGTACCATTCCAGTGTATATTATAATATTCTAGATTTCGATAAATACTGTTCGACATTTCTGAATAAGCGATTTTAAGTTTTCTCTGTGTCGATGTAAGATTCACCTTATATGATTAACATAGTAATTTATTTGTTAAAATTTATAATAAATTCAACATGTGTAAATATTCAAAACAAAATGGAAAGCAAATACGGAGAATTTTATATAAACAAACATGTTGACTTCTCCACTGATTTCTATTTATTTCAGGTCGTTACCATGTGCGTTGAATCAAAAGTTCATATTGAAAAGGCACGCGTTTCTGTTTCGTATTCCCTTTCGGAATGATTTCCTAACGAATAAATATAGTCTGATGACTGCGATAATGATCAAGGGGATTATATTCATTCCGTAAATCCGCTAAACAAATCTGAAAGTCTAATATGATAGCAGACGGGTGAGTGAATACGCTACTCCCTTTTTTTCATTTTTCCACGTCACAATTCGCAGATAATCCCTTTCGGTGATATCCGTGTGTTATTCGGTTAGCCGTACGTCTGCCGTTTTCATTTGCATGAATGTAATTTTCGTGGGTCTAATATGTCTCTTCTAGAGATATACCTATGTATCAAAAAGGAGACGTATTGTTGCGGAATTATATATGTTCAAACTACCTACATGCGCTTTTTTTTAAAGAATACGTTCATTTCATGAGATATGAGCTTCTTAACTAACAATAAGGATATTCTTTTATTAACTGAAATAGCTTAAATTTTTACTTTTGAAACAAGAAGTGTTATTTAAAGTTGTCGCCCTGTTTCTTCGATAACTATGGAAAAAAAATTTTGAGGCTGTTTTTGATGACTACACCTTGCAAGAGACAAACTGAACGATGCGGGAGGGGCCGATATCCTACATATTGCTGTGATATCTCACTATGATAGAAATTAAATAAATTAAATAGAGAATAAATGAGAAAAACTCGTAGTTAAAACGGGTTGGTATTTGACTACACATATTTAATACGTGATGTAATATCAAATTCGATGTATAATGTCAATAGATCTTGAGTTATGATTCAATAGTTTTAATATACTAAATGAATAAATAAAAACTCATGCATACGTACCAAAATAAAAATAAAAAGGAATATTAAAAATAATTTAGGTATTTTAAATCCAATGTTTGTCACGTATCTTGCAGGCATAATGTATACTTCATTTATAAGACAAATAATCTGCACAAAACCATCAATTTTTAAGAAACCCCAATGTAGATAGATAAAAAAATATAGGTCCAATAATCATTCTCTGACAAACTCCAATCTTCCGTGGATGCATTGGTGCTTCCACAAAAAAGTGCGGATTATTTGTGCTCCACAGTCCTGTTTTGAGAATTTACATAGTCAGAGAGATGAAACCAGGATTCATCAGTAAACGTAACATTTTCAATGCCTTCATCATTAACAACAAAATGGTCAATAAATCTTTGACAAAATTCCTGTCGCTTCAGTTTGTTCAGATGAGTCCCTTGCAAGCGGTAGGGATATAAATGTAGATCCTGTTTAAGGATACGTGTGCAAGTGCTATAAGAAAGACCTAATTCTTGGTGTAAATGTTGCAGAGAAAGCTGAGAACGTTCTTCTACCAATTACACAGGTCTACAGTGATTTTGATATTTGATAGCTGTTTGGTAATTTGTACATGTTTGGGGGCCCTTATTCCAAAAAAAAACGCCATATTTTGGCTCTATTACGTAATTTTTTTTTATGGCGCTCTATATCTTAAAAATGTTAATTTATTAATATACATACCTATGACAAGAATATGTTTGTTCCATGTTAGGCATGATTTTTAAATGAATTGATTTTTATGAAATTAAATGTGATTTGGAAACACTGGTTAATATTAGATTTCTCAGCAAAGCAACAGAGTCGGCGCAGAAGCGTCAATACAACGTTGAAACCTGCTTATGTGCGGTTTGGTTGTGTTAGTCGTCGTGCCACTGTGTCCGCGCGCTTGTTGTCTTCCTGTTGCGTATTTTAAGTGTTCTAGAACATATAAATATGGAAAGAAGACATTGTGTGAACAATCCGAATAACTTTTGTTATATCTGTGGTAGTTATGTCGTAGTAAAGCAGAGGCAAACTATAACTTCGTTTGTGAAAAATGTATACCACGCTTATTTTGGTGAAAAAATTGGCGACCAAGACAAGTCCTGGGCTCCTCATACTGTTTGTTCCGTTTGTGTTGAAGCATTAAGAAACTGGCAAAAAGGTAGGAAGAAATGTTTAAGCTTTGGTGTTCCTATAGTATGGCGAGAGCCTAGAAATCACAGTGATGATTGTTATTTTTGTTCGTTTAATGTTCAAGGATTCAACAGAAAAAATAAGAAACAAATTGTGTATCCCAATCTTGACTCTGCTATTCGACCAGTACCAGTATTCGACCATGGACCAGATGTACCGATACCTAACGCCCCAAAAGCACTAGAAAACGTCATATCGTCAGAATCAGAGGAATCTAATTGCGACCCAGATGACTCAGATTTCACACCAGATTTCAGAGAGCCCGAAGTGTTTAACCATAGCGAACTAAATGATTTAATTGGAGATTTGCACCTTCCAAAGGATGCATCCGAATTGTTAGCCTCCCGACTTCGTGACTGGCACCTGGCGTCACATCAAGCTTTTACCGGGATCGCGAAAAAGAGTTATGTCAATATTTTACTCAAGACGGACCGCTAGTGTATTGCAACAATATTCCTGACTTAATTTCAAAATTAGGAAATGTGCCGTATGTAAAAGAAGAATGGCGCCTGTTTATTGACTCAAGTAAGCGTAGTTTAAAAGGCGTTTTATTGCACAATGGTAACGAGCTGGCCTCGGTTCCCGTTGCCCATTCGGTACATTTAATGGAAACGTATGAAAATTTTGAACTTCTTTTAAAGAAAATAAACTACCAAGAACATCAGTGGATGCTTTGTGGTGACCTTAAAGTGCTGTGCATGCTACTAGGACAACAAGGTGATTATACAAAATTTCCATGCTTTATTTGTGAGTGGGTTAGTCGAGCAAGGGATAGACATTGGACTCAAATAGAATGGCCCTCTAGAACAAGCCTTACACCTGGTAGCAAGAATGTATTAAGAGATAGCTTGGTTGACCCCAAAAAAGTTTTACTGCCTCCTCTCCATATCAAACTTGGCTTGAGGAAGCAGTTTGTTAAAGCCCTAGACAAAAATGGACAGTGTTTTAATTATTTGTGCGAGACATTTCCAGCCTTATCCGATGCCAAGTTAAAAGAAGGTATTTTTGTTGGGCCGCAGATAAAAGAACACTATGCAAAGGCAAGGATTTTCAAAACACAATGACCAATGTCGAGAAAAACGCCTGGGTTTCATTTAAAGAAGTAATTGATAAGTTTCTTGGGAACTCTAAGGACGAAAACTACGAAAATATTGTTCAAAATATGTTACAACACTTTCATCGTCTAGGCTGTAATATGAGTTTGAAAGTGCATTTCCTGTTTTCACACTTGAACTATTTTCCTGAAAATCTTGGAGCAGTTAGCGAAGAACAGGGAGAGAGGTTTCACCAAGACATTAAGGAAATGGAACGGCGATACCAAGGCAGATGGAGCATAACGATGATGGCGCACTACTGCTGGATGTTAAAACGGGATATGCCCTTAAAAACATACAACCGAATGTCCGGACAACGCAGCTTTCTGGCAAAAAGACAAAGATTTCACTTAAAAAAGACTGAGTAAAGTATTTTTTCCACTTTTTTAACTTGTATTCCACCTTTTTACTCAATAAACAAATAATTTTTTTCAGAAATATCGCTTTTTTTCATTTAATATTTGCAAAAAAACCTTACGTGATACAAATAATTGCATAGAATTTTTGAAATCAGCCTACCAAAATTATATAAAATCAATTTTCAAAATAAAAACATCTGTCAAAAGTTTAATTTTGTAGAGTTTTTTTTTCATTTGAGCCCAATTAGAAACCACATAGCCTAATCCCGGAATCCCGGGATTACGCTTCAAAAATCCCGTAATCCCGGGATTGAAAAACATGCTTGGGATTGTATTGTCTAATCTCAATTGTTCGTGGCCTACCCAGGATACACATTTTGTGGCTCACTTGATACAACACCAGTCTGAATAAACAGCAAAGAATTTAAGTTTTAAGTTTAACATTAAGAGGTTCATTTGTGAGATTTACCATAATAAATTAGGTTTAAGTGTTTTTTGTTAAATAAATAAAATATTCAGAAAACACGCCCGGTTTCAATATAACTGCAACCAACCAAAATAAATAACCAGATTATACGGAAATTACGTCCGGTGAGCGGTAGGTCAAGAAACAATTTCTAAACCTTTTCTTAATAAAAAATTCAAATTTCTGTATATATCAGTTAATAGCTCATTGGTTAGCAGAAAAAGAATTTATTAAAAATAATTTGTGGACGTGTCATTCGTGCATTTCATTTTCTTATTTCTAAAGGCGCCTTTCAGATCTTGCTATAGATTCTTTTTCAAAAGGACATTCCTTTTGTTCGCAACTGTACAGATATATAATGAACGCGTTATGAATCTTTTCTCCGTTTGAATGAGTTTTTTTTTATCTCGCCGAGAATTGAAGAAAATGTAACTTTGCGTTTCGTATCGCTTCTGTCCGCTTAATAATTTGTCATTCTTTATAAAAAGTTTTTATTTGTCGTGTTTTTTCCCTTTTTTTGCCCGACGTATAATGAAAAGCGGTGGAAAATTTTATATTTTTAGGAAAAGTTTGAGAGTCTCCGCAAGAGGACACAGGAAGGAGGAATTCCTAATAATAACAACACATAAATTCAGAATTACTTTTCACTGTTCCTGGAAAAATGACAATACCTTGAAAAAGTATCGGAAAACTTGGATATACGAGCAACTAGGGAAGTATTAAAATTTTATTAATAATTGGTTTGTTTCAAAAATTCCGGGGTATAAAATGTTTTATGGAAACGAGAGGTCTAATACAAAAGTACGACGCTCTGTATAGCTCCTTTTTTATTTACAGAAGGCACTTAGGTAGTAGTTCTTCAACTTCTTGTTTGATTAAAAGATTTTCTTGATTATTATTGTTTTGCTGTGCGACGTTTACTCTATGATCGTCATGGAAACTGAAATTACAGTATCAGCCTTCGAGTATTATAAAACTAAATCTAAGAGAATAGGGATTGATTCTAATGACAAGCCTTATTAACGTTAATATGTAATTGCAGAGTAAGTGCAATTACATACATTCTAATTTGATATTTGTAAATATTTCATATAAAAGCCGAAAAACTCCAATAATTTAACAATTGTTATATTTAATAATCGGCTAAGAAATTATCTAAACACTTATATATATATATATATATATATAATTATATTTTTATATATTATATAATTATATATATAATATATATATATATATATATATATATATATATATAATTGAAAAGAAATTATCGACCGTGATATATTATCAAAATTTAATTAAAATTCGGGTAAGCGGTGAATTAAAAAACTCCTTTATTAAATTACCCTATATTTCGCGATAGACTTTGTCGCTTCTTCTGGGGTAACTACAAGATTAATGAGAAAAATAACAAAAAATAAATAAGAGTATAAAACAGTAGTAAAAATACTTACAAAATGTAGAGTTAAAAAATAATAAAATTGACTTACAAAATATAAAAATGATTAGATATAAAAAATAAAGTAACTATAGAAACAAGCCTTAAGAACTTTTAAAAAACATATATATGAAAAGTTAAAACATGAAAAATAAAAAATATAATGTAATATAAATTAAAACAACATATGGAACAAATAACAAAACGATTTAAGATCGTCAACTAACAGTTAAACCCAGTATATTAAAATAAATTATACTAAGACCATTAGTATCAGATCTATAATTTATGTTATTTGTGTCTCTGTTGATGTGGACCATTTCTAAAAAAGTTCTTTTTTTTATGGTTATTTTCAACGTCTAAGATTTTAACGTCAACAAAATTGAAAGTATGGTCACGATCAAGTGCATGGTCCACCAATGCACAAGATCTCTTACCAATACGGACATCACTTTTATGTTGAGTAATGCGCTGTTTTAGCCACTGTGATGTCTGACCTATATAAACGCCACAACAATCTGAACATGCTATCCTGTAGACAACATGACTATTTAAAAGAAAGGTGTTATGTCTTTTATCTTACTATACAACTTCTTCAAGGTATGGGTGTTGTATTTAGCAATTTTAATGTTATTGAATTGTTTAAAATGTGATAAAATTGTATGAGTAAGACCGCCAATGTATGGGATTTTTTTGTAAATCACACTGTCTGTAGGAATGTCTTCAGTCGGCCCATCAAAAAAGTTTGAGCTAAATATCAATTTATTTAGTATATGCTTAGGATAGCCTTTGTTGACAAAGATGTTGAAAAGTTCTTTAAGATTGTCATTTAAAAAGGTTTTATGACAAATATGTGATATTCGGTTTCTCATACCTATAATGTTGTTATACTTCTGATTGAGAGGATGATGAGAGTGATAATTAATGAACCGATCAGATTAAGTTGGTTTTCTATACCAATTCAAAATGATACAATTATTAACGTCACGAATTACTAAAACGTCCAAGAAGGGCACGCTATTGTTATTTTCTTTTTCCACAGTAAATTGTAAGTGTTTGTTGTAGCTATTAAAAATTTTTAATGTTAGATGTATTTTTTCTTGTGGAACAGAGCAAACAATGTCATCAACATACTTGTACAAGAACGGTAATGGAAATGGTAACTTGGCTATCACACTCTCCAACAACTGATCCATAACTATCTGCGCTAAAATTGGACTGATGGGCGAACCCATAGGAGTTCCAAATATTTGACTATAGAATTTCCCATTAAACGAAAAATATGTGTTGTTAAATATAAAAGAGATTAACGACAAAAAATTTGATTTAGATAAGTCAGTGTGTGGATCGATTATGTGCCATTATTATGCGATATGTAGGGTAATTTAATAAAGGAGTTTTTTAATTGACCGCTTACCCGAATTTTAATTAATTTTTGATTATATATATATATATATATATATATAATCAATATATATATATATATATATATATAATCAATATATATATATATATATACATATACATATATATATATATATATATATATATATATATATATATATATACAGGGTTAGTTAAAAGTATGGAGACGGCGATTTATTGTCGTTAATATTCATTTTAGGGAATTATGTTCAATATAAAAGTTTGTTAAGATATTTTGATCTAGATTTGTGATTATTTGTTTTTTTTTCTTCAATTGTTTTTTTAGATACGCCTGTTCGCGCATTTTTTTTTAAATGGAAACTGGTAAATTTTGCTCCTCCATTCGATACAGGTTTTTTTTCTCTTTACAATAACATTTTTGTTTTTTTTAAATTCATTTTAATAACTTTTTTACAAGAAAAATTAAACAAATTAATAACAAAGTAAATTAAAGTAAGTGTTCAAATTGTCGTCCATTAGTAATTTGACAATGGCCCAATCGATTTACAAAACCCCGAACAGAGTTCTGTAAAAAATCTCGGGGAATTTCTTGTATCGTTCTGGTAATTCGGATTTGTAAATCTTCGACGTTATCGGGCTTATCTTTGTAAACTTTGTTTTTTACGTATCCCCAAAGAAAAAAATCTAAAGGACTTAAATCTGGCGAACGGGCTGGCCAATCAATGGTTCCTCGACTTCCAATCCATCTGTGGGGAAAAACGTTGTCCAGATATTGACGAACATTTACACCATAATGTGGTGGGGCGCCATCTTGCTGGAACCAGATACTGTCATACTGTTCATTCTTTTCATGAGGATAGAGCGTAGCACTAGCAGGTATTATTTAATTTTGCAATAACTGCAAATACAGAACCGAAGTTAAATTGCCATTGATGAAAAAGGGACCGATAATATGACCTAGAATGCCAACCCAAACATTAACCTTTTGGGGGTACTGCGTATGGTGCTCCAAAAACCAAGAGGGATTTTCGGATGACCAGTATCTGCAGTTATGTCTGTTTACTTCACCGGTAAGGCAAAAAGAAGCTTCGTCTGAGAAAAGAATACTGTTGACAAAATTTTCATTATTATTGCAAATATTTAACATTTCTTCAGAAAATTGTAATCTCCTATCAAAATCATCTTCCGTTAACTCGTGTACAAGGTGTACCATATAAGGTTTATAGTTTTCACTTTTTAAAAATGACACGAACGATGACTGTGAAATATTGAAATTGGCCGCTAATTGATTGGTTGATAAATTGGGATATTCAGATACAGCCAATAAAAAATTCAGTTGGTTATCATCGCTTCTTGCTGTCCTAGGTCTACCACTCCTTGGCAAATCTTTTACGCTACCCGTTTGTGCAAAGCGTCTTAAAGTTTTACCAACAACGGATTTAGAAATTGGATTTCTATTTGGATGCGTATCATTAAATAAATTACTAATGTCTTGTAAACTTCTGCGTCTATCTCCATAACCCAACATCATAAGTATTTCAATTCGTTCATGTTCACTTAAACTCGCCATTGTTAATATTAACAGCAACAAATTGCACAAATGAATTATTTCTGTCAAAGATTTGACGTACACAATAACCACTGATAAAATTATGTGGCTCAAGTTTGTTTATCGCTCGCTTCTGTTTATCTGCGATGTACCCAACATCTGTTAAACACATGAACCGGCTTTTTCTTATAAAAAAGTTATTAAAATGAATTTTAAAAACAAGAAAAAAAATTTGTAAAGAGAAAAAAAATCTCTATCGAATGGTAGAGTAAAATTTACTATTTCCCATGTAAAAAAAATGCGCGGATAGGCGTAACTAATAAACAATTGAAGAAAAAAGAAATTCAAATATTCTCAAATGTAGATCAAAATATCCTAACAAACTTTTATATTGAACATAAATCTCTAAAATGAATATTAACGACAATAAATCGCCGTCTCCATACTTTTAACTAAGCCTGTATATACATATATAGATTAAAAATTGTCATTCAAATGTTAATGTAGAAAACTACAAACGTAAAAGAAAGTAACCAAACGCGACAAAAGCTAAGATACGCTGTCGATTATAAGATACCTGACAGGATATTGTTCAGGAAACATAGCGGATGTTTTCATATGAAAACGAAAACGTGTTAAGAAACAGAAATCAAGATAATATTTGGATAACATTAATGCAGGCGCATACATATGATGTTTACATCGTTCGTCAGAAACTAACGAAGCTATTGTTGTTGTTTACGCGAATAGTTGAAGTATCTTCGATATAAATTTAATGGATTCCCTATCTCTAAACGTAAGCGATGTATCGTCGGTAAGCCTCAACTTTAAAACCGTCTTTGTACGGAGCCCTTGCGCCTAAGTGTTATGTAATATCCTCCGCCAAAGTTGAAGAGGATGTTTATCAGCACTCGATGCTGTTCTGATGAAGTTCTGGACTTGGACTTCATCATACTCGTGTAAATGTAAATATATTTGCATATATTAAGATCGTATCTTTTAATTAACTGACTAATAGACGACACATTGTTATAATTAACTATTAATTTGTATATAACGAGCGATTAAATAAATTCGAAGTCGAAATAGGTTGTGCATGAGAAATAGATATTTATGTATCAAGGCATTAAAGTTTCATTGTTCATTACGAATGTGTGTTTATTGAATGAAACACATGAGTTATGAAAAATAACTTCAGTGCCGAGATGCATGTTAGATTTTTTCCGAAATCCAAGGAAATTTTGCAGTTTTGACGTTTCGATTTTTAGGTTATGTCATTTCATGAAAACACATTATTTATTAATATGTATTACAATTTTATTGAACAATGTTAATTGGAATTTTGCAAAGTCGCAGTTGAAAAGTTGAACTAAAATCATTTGAAGTAAAAGAATTTGGACAACCTTGAAGAATTCTTGAAGAAATTTCTTCTTTTTTCTTAAGAGATGATTCAACAAAGCCTTCAGCAATAGTTGAACTTTTCCAATTACTATGCTGCTTTAAGGCTAAAAGGTCACTATCTGTGTTTGCTAAGAGAGACGCAGATGTTCTTCTGAGGGCATCCCCAGTCTAGGTTTTGGGGTTAGGTAATAATTAGTAATGAGAGATGGAATTTTACATAAAGTACGAATACCAACAGGAACAGTGACCTGTGTGGAGTGTGCTTGGCTCTTTAATTATTACATTTTTCTCCTGTAAGTCATCCAGAATTAGATTCTTCATGTCGTCCATACGGCATGATCTACTTATACAAACAATTAAACAAAGCTATAAAGTATACCAAATATAGTTATTTATTGTACAAGTGTGTTATGTTACAAATAAGTCACGCGAGAAAATGTTTAGCTCACGAGTCCGCTAGGACGAGTGAGCTACTTTTCTCAAGTGACTTATTTGTAATTAACACACATGCCTAATATTGGACCCTACATAAATCGGACGCGGACACCCTTTATTTCACCGAAGCAATAAAACATCTGTAAATATATCTCTTAATTAAGGACAGACAAGACGGGCGGCGCCGAATAAAATTTTGCAATTATGTATGTATGTATGTACTTTTATTGCTGCACACGTGGAAGTATATCTACTCGGGTTTTTCCCATAATACATATGTATGTACAAAGTGCACACGTGGAAATATATCTACTCGGGTTTTTCCCATAATACAAAGGAACGACGGTTTACCACTGGCCTACTCGTCAGGTGATAAGTGGAGTGATATGTATTTTGAATCAGTTTGAACTAGCCTTTGATAGTGTCAACATGGGTTCTAGTAAAAGAAAGCGGTTAACAATCCAAGATAAAATTGATATTATTGCGGTTAGTGAACAGCAAAGCTTAAGTGTCCGAAAGCTCGCGGAAAAGTTTGGTGTCGGAAAGTCGCAAATTAGTGATATAGTGAAAAACAAAAGTGAAATAAAAGAACTTTTCGAGAAAAATGGAAACCTAGCTCAAAAAAGGAAGTTTCCAAAAACTAGTGGTTTAGCAATCGACGGAGCAGTGTTCAACTGCTTCTGTAAGGTGCGAAACAAAAATATTCCCATGTCAGGACCCCAACTCAAAGAAAAGGCGCTGGAAGTAGCACAAAGTTTACAACTCACCGAATTCAAAGCGTCTAATGGTTGGTTGGAGAAATTTTGTCAAAGACATAAAATATCATTTAAAAGTGTGTGTGGTGAATCTGCCTATGTAAACATGCAAAATGTAGACGATTGGAAAGTCAAGTAGCAATCAATATGCAAAGATTACTCTCCGAAAGATATTTTTAATGCTGATGAAACCGGTTTATTTTTCCGCGCCCTTCCGACAAAAACATTTGCGTTAAGAAGTGATAAATGTGCCGGAGGAAAATCTGCAAAAGAACGACTAACTATATTGTTGTGTTCAAATATGGAGGGCGATAAGGAAAGGCCGTTAGTCATCGGTAAAAGTAAGAAACCTAGATGTTTTAAAGGAGCTCATGTGGATAAGTTGCCGATAGGATGGATATCTAACAAAAAAGCGTGGATGACTTTGGATATCATGTCAGCTTGGTTAAAGAACTTTGATAACAAGATGAAGAAAGAAAAAAGGCATGTAATTTTGTTTCTTGATAATGCCACTTCTCATCCGAAGATTTCATTGGAAAACGTAAAATTGGTTTTTCTGCCTCCAAATACTACCTCGCATTGTCAACCTATGGACCAGGGTGTGATTCAAAACTTTAAGGTAATTTACCGGAGCATGCTTGTAAAAAGGCTTTTGGCGTTAATGGATACTGAAAATTCATTAGAAATGGTAGAAAAAACATTACGGTAGTCTCTGCATTAATATGGATATCAGCTGCTTGGAAAAAACTCTCGCCTGTGACCGTAAGAAACTGTTTTCAAAAATGCGGATTCAATCAAAGTGACAGTGATCTAAGTGCAGAGTGCGATATAGAAGATAATATACCATTAGCATTTTTATTTCCCAATTTTAACATCACTAATTTAGATTTAAGCACATACGCATTAATTGATAATGAGTTATTTACTGAAAATCTTAATGTATCCATTATAGATTGTATCGATGAAATTACTGATATCAGTGATGAAATGGAAAATGAGATTGAAGAGGAATTTGTAACTAGTATATCAAATATTTCAGAAGCCCATCAAAAATTAAAAGATCTTGAGAACTATTTCTTAAGCTCTAACAGTTTTAACATTGCTAACAATATTTCTCAAGCTCTTCTTGAATGTGAATCTGAGATATTTAAACATAAAATGAAAAAAGCAAGACAAACAACAATTAATGATTATTTCAAGTAAAATCTAGCATAAAATATGTATGTTGTATGTGTATTAAGTATTGTAAATTTTTTTCGACTTTCGTCTTATTATGTGTGATTAAATTGATATGAGAATGAATATTTTTTTCCGTTTTTTTTTTCACCTCCACATTTTGGACACCTCCATATATTGGACATTTTAGGATTCCCCGTCAGTGTCCATTATAAGGAGGTTATACTGTACATCGTATGTACTCATACGTATTCCCTATGCCTAATGATATTTGACACATGCGGTATATATATATATATATATATATATATATATATATATATATATATATATATATATATATATATTGTAATTACTTTGTAATGTACTTTTCAATTTAATTATAACTTTATTTTCCTTGGTGTTACATATATTAATTTTTAACGTAATATTTTTCTATTCATTTTCTGCTTTTTATTCTCTTAAGAATATGCTAAATTTATATTTAACGTGAGAATTTATTTTCTGTGACTTTTTTGTGTAAACATCTGTCTCGGCCGTCGACGGTTTAAACAACGAAAAAACTGTCTACATGTGTGCATGTGCACTTAATATTATTTAGAGTATTTGTGTTATAACTATTAGAAATTCACGTAAATCAATTTTTATTTTGGGTATAATTGCTTAATTACTATAGTGTAAATCTTTCGTTTGGTACCATAGGAAAGTCTAACTTATTTTATTTATATCTGTAATCTAGCCTGGTGATGTCTTTTAGGTTATCTTTATTAGCGTATATTCACTTTCATTTTGGAATTTATATTATTATTATTTTTTGATACGCATATTATTGTAGATTAAATCCAGTTCATTTATTATTACCAATTTATTATTATGTACTATATTTCAGATTTATTGTCACATATACAACGTGTCCACTTAAGTATGAGACAAATGGGAAATATTTTTATTTTTGATTTCACAGAAAACTTTATAGAAAGGAAAAGTTCGTGCATCCTAAGAAACTTGATATTTTGTATTCAGGGTTGCGTTGTATTACTTGGTTAGAGGAAAAATTAAAAAACATTGAAGTTGGCGTACGTAAGAGTACGTAAGAGTACGTAAGAGTACGTAAGAGTACGCTACACTTATTTTTAAAGATATCAAAAATATTCATTTAAAAATGTTGTTTCAAATTTCAAAATATGCTCAAATACGAATTGTTATTTAAAATTTCGAAAAAATAAAAATTAAATTATCGAGCAATAATATTAGCAAATACGCAATAGTTTTTAACATCCATCTATGTGACAGTAGTTCTATGGTTGTCATTTGTATTGTCACTTTAGTAATAAATTTTATGTGATTGTCAGATCCGCTGTCACTTTAATAATTAAGTAATTTTAAGACAATTCATTAAGTTATTACCTACCAACTATGGCTGAACGGTCAACTATGCAAGAGCGAGCTGAATTAATTCTTATTTGCGGAGATAACTACAAAACATGTAGAGACGCAGCTGATATTTTTAATGAAAGATATCCCAACAAATTTATTAGTTTCCAAAGCGTCTTAAGAATTTTAAATCA
This sequence comes from Melolontha melolontha, assembly GCA_935421215.2. Taxonomy (NCBI): domain Eukaryota; kingdom Metazoa; phylum Arthropoda; class Insecta; order Coleoptera; family Scarabaeidae; genus Melolontha; species Melolontha melolontha. The sequence continues at coordinate 17,695,038 of OW285236.1, forward strand.
GTTTAAGGCAACTGGTAGTTTAGAAATGCGTTACAAAAAAAGTAGGGAAAAGCAAGTGAGACATTTCGAAAATTCTTTACGTGTTATGCAAAGTGTAATTGAAAATCCCAAAATTTCTGTCAGAAAAATTGCAAGCAATTTGGATATTAAAAAATCATCAGTAAGCAACATTTTGGTTAACAATAGATATCACCCCTATAAGCCAAGATATATTCAAACTTTGCAGGAACGGGACTTCAACAATAGATTTGAATTTTCTTTGGATATTCAAGGTACATTAGAAACGCAGAAAACGTTTTTCAAAAGCATTTTGTTTACTGATGAAGCAACCTTTACTACTAATGGTGTTGTGTGTGCACAAAATTGTCGTTGGTGGTCGTCTGACAACCCACATTTTAGAATTCCCTGCAAGAATCAATATTCGCAAAAGGTAAACGTTTGGTATTGAATTTTAAACAGAAAAATTTTTGGTCCGTATTTTTTTCAATCGTCATTAAATTCACAACGATATTTGGAATTTCTACAAACATACCTCGATAACGAATTAGACGAATTGCCACTAAATATTATAAGAACACTTTGGTTTATGCATGATGGAGCACCTGCACATAGTGCACGAATAGTTGTAGACTATTTAAATGAAAAATTTGGAGAAAGATGGATGGGACGAAATGGACCTTTTCCATGGCCAGCGCGCTCGCCCGACTTAAATCCCATGGATTACTTTATCTGGGGATGGCTAAAGAATAAAGTATATTCAGAAAGGCCGTTTCAGAATTTAGAAGAATTGAAAAACAAAATAGGAGATGCGGTACTGTTCTTAAGAAAGAATCCTATTGTGTTACAACATGCATGCGAGGATTTCAATAGGCGTACAAACATATGCATTCAACGAGAGGGGCATCATTTTGAATAGCTTTTTTTTTTGTTTGTATATCTGAATTTGTTGTTTTTGTTAATTTCATATTTATTTTGTAATATAAAAATGTATTTTCATAAAGTTATATGCAAATGATTTTTGTTTCATTCTATTGCATTTCAGCGATAAAAAATTGATATCGAATGTAAATGATTTCACGTGCAATTACATAAAATTTATTACTAAAGTGACAATACAAATGACAACCATAGAACTACTGTCACATAGATGGATGTTAAAAACTATTGCGTATTTGCTATTATTATTGCTCGATAATTTAATTTTTATTTTTTCGAAATTTTAAATAACAATTCGTATTTGTGCATATTTTGAAATTTGAAACAACATTTTTAAATGAATATTTTTGATATCTTTAAAAATAAGTGTAGCGTACTCTTACGGCAACTCCAATGTTTTTTAATTTTTCTTCTAACCAAGTAATACAACGCAACCCTGAATACAAAATATCAAGTTTCTTATGATGCACGAACTTTTCTTTTCTATAAAGTTTTCTGTGAAAACAAAAATAAAAATATTTCCCATTTGTCTCATACTTAAGTGGACACGTTGTATAGTGTGGCACACATATACAGGCTGTATGTATATTTTGATTATTTTGAACAGAATTTGGTTTTATTATAATGGATTAAATTGTTAATATACGAGTTAATTGTTTCTGAGCCTTTTTTGTATCTTCGGTTATTTTGTTTTATTTTCTCTTAAGCAAGTTGGAGTTTGAGCGTATATTTTCAGGTTGCAGATATCCTGTGCAGCATTTTGTCGTTTCGTTTTGTATTTAGCGTTTGTATTTTTGTAGTCTGTATGCGCATGCGCATAAGATCGCGCAAACCCTTTCCTCTATTTTCAGACTGAGCTTCCGTAATAAAAACGGAGTGGCGCTATTTACCATCTTTTATTTTAGTCACCCACACCCGTCTCCATTGACTAAGGGCATACACTATAAATAGAAGCTCTCAGACTATTGTGCGATACGACTACCGATTTCGTTTTGTTTTTGACCATCTTCAGACACCGTCGCTGCGCCTGCGCGCCGTAGATAGCAAACTTTTTATAAATTGTTAATCTAAGATAAATTTTAAAAAATATAGAAGAAATGTTAACACACTGACAAATATGAAATCATTCAATTAAAATATTTCCTAAAACCTTAATTCTTGATTGCTTCTGAGATCTTATCCCTCTCTACTTGTTTGACGTTTCGTCTATCCTTGCAAGGGTCATCCTCAGGGCTGATACTACTGCTACTGTACCGAAATTGGTTCAAAAGTGGAAAGAAATTTTTCACTTGGAAGTCACTAGAAATGTATATAACAAAAACATTTTGATTAATATAACAATATTAAAAATCGGGTGTGGGGAACACAATACAAGTTCGTATTTCTGTGAAAGTATCTTGGCAGGCATGCAGATACGTGTTTCATCTTATTATAGAATCATCAGTACATCCTGGTAGAAAATTCACCATAAATAACACCCTTGCTACATTACAAAAGTCATTAAAACACCGCGTAGTACAACATGTAGCACCGGTCGTTGACTATTGTCAACATCACGAAGATTAAGACAACCATCGCTGTCTTCAAGAAAAGTGCAAGATACGGCAGTTTCTTGCCTATCTCTATTTAATATCAGTGATGCTAATTTGTTTTTTATCTTAAACACATTATAGCGCATTACCTTGTTAATGCACTGTTTAGTTAAATTTCTCGGAATCTGCTCTACGAAATGGAGCAAGTTAATATGCTAATACATGTGCATTCCACTTGAGAATCGTGCGTTCGCAATTTATTGCCATTTCCATTTTTCTAAAGGCTATTAAAACATTTTATTGCTCCTATTTATAAAGCTCCCTCTTTCGTTATTCCCAATCCCGTAATCAAACGAATAAATTTTGGAATAAGTTACCCTTAGAGGTCGATAACAGTATCTCGGTCAGCTCATTTAAATCTAATGCAACAGAATTGCTTCCTTTATTGTTTTTCGATAATGTAGTCACGAAATATGTACATATTTACTTTTATTGTTTCTGTATTCACAGCGTTAGTATTCAAGGTATATTTTCTTTATTGCTGGGCATACAAAAGATTATGGTATACTGGTGGTTACCTATAGCTTATAAATTATGTTTACAGATAGGGAGAGAGTGAAAAAAGCATTGAATTAAAGCTTTTAAATATAGATTGATGTATTTTTTAATGGTTGTTTAATATCTGTAATTTATCACAATTGTATAAAGAAAATGCCTTTTTTGTTTTAATTATGTATTTTTGTATTGTATTTTTAGCAACATTAAATATTATTATTATATAATATACACTGCTAGTTGTGTATAGCGCTAAAGAAAAAACGAGAAAATGATTTTTCTTTATTCAAGACCGGCCCTGTCGCAGTTAAATATACGGGTGGCAATACGGGCTACCTCTAATTCATCAGTATTCTCTTTACCGACTAATTATATTGTTCTATCGGTATTTGTTAGTACCACACACAAATTAAAGAAAAAAAATATATGTAAATAATTTCATACGAATAATTAAAAATCAGGTATCTATCCCATTGGACACGCCTTGTACACTGGGTCACATATGTATGACGAAAAAAAAAATTTAATTTCTTTTATGGGCACGGTGACAAAAAGATGCCAAATTATAAGTGTTATTAGGTTACGAAGTTTGGTAGCAATCGGAGTTAATCTTCTGCCTCCGGTTTAATGTTGAATCTTTCAAAAATGTACTTAAAAAATAACTTAAAGCATGATATATAAAATTACTCTAATTAAGTTTATTTATTAGCAAAAGTTAGAAATCAATTGTAATTATATTTATTTAGAGAAAAAAAGCAAGACAAAATTTTTTTTACAAAAGTGCAAGAAAGGATAATCATAAAAATAACGAATATAATCAGTTTATTTTGTTTAAAAAAGGTGTATAACCCCTTACCACAATTATTAGTCGTATCCTAAATACGTGTTTCGACAACTAAGTTGTCATCATCAGTAGGTAAAAACTACTAATTAAAAGTCGCACATGGGGCACAGTAAAGTAAGAAAAACGCTTCCGCACAACTACTATACACTGCAACCCTGTAAAGACTGAAGACTGTAAAGACAGTCTTTACAGGGTTGCAGTGTATAGTAGTTGTGCGGAAGCGTTTTTCTTACTTTACTGTGCCCCATGTGCGACTTTTAATTAGTAGTTTTTACATACTGATGATGACAACTTAGTTGTCGAAATACGTATTTAGGATACGACTAATAATTGTGGTAAGGGGTTGTATACCTTTTTTAAATTTTTGTTTAACCACAATCTTCATTGAAAGAGTTTATTTTGTGACAAAATCCTTTTTGCTATCGAATTTCGGCATTAATTTTCTTGATTCTATCTGCGTTTTGATCAAACCTTCTCTTGTTGATTTGTTGCACAAAGTTGATGATACTTCACTCACAGCTTTGACTGCTCTTTCTACCGCTTGGGTGCGACAGGGAAGGTGTAATAGCTCAATTCCTCCATTGTTTTCTTCTTCAATAAACAGTCGAAGATTTTCTTCATTTACAGATTTTAATATAGGTGGTTCAGTGATAGTTTCTTGCCAATTCAAAAGGTCAAAATATGATGATGCATTAAAGTTTATCGTTGGTATCTGAAAAAGCCGTAATTGCTTTGATGTTGCTGATCTACTTTTCAAAATTCGATGGACAGCTAATTCACGAATGTGTTGCTGGGGATCTGTCAACATTGCAAGTAATAAGTTTTCAGGGTGTGCAAAATAACTGTTTCTTTGATTATATTATATATTATATTATATATATTATATATTATAAAAGAAACTGGGTCAACAACGGCTTCCAAAGTTGTTGGTAAATATCTGCTTAGTTTAATTAGTATAAAAAGGTGTCGTGGTCCGTCTTTTCAGCTGGGGAGAGTTTTTATAGAAAACCACACTGGAGCGTAAACCTTGACAATATATATTGCATGAGTGGTAAGGTTTGTAGAAGGGTTCTCAACTGAAATATATAGACGAAGAATTCTGTTAGCACGTGTTAGCCATCGAGCATGACACATTTTGCCGGGTGATTTATTTGCCAAATTGTTTGCAGCTATACCCGTTGAAACTGTTTTAACTATTTTGTACAAATACTTCTGATCTGCACTTATATCTTCAATACAAAGCTCTGGTAAGTTCGTGGGAATTGGTTGAAATTTCACTATAGGTCTTTTCTCAGTTTTCAAGTGCCTTGCCAATTTTTCCCAAAAATGTCTGTGGTCCTGATGTACCACCATCAACATGTTGAAACAGGTGTCTGAATGGCAGTTCATTCATATGCAACATACAAATGCCTGAAGAAGGTGAAACATATCCTAAAAACTTCGAGTTATGTTCTTTAATTAATGAAATATGCTCCTCTAGTATACATTGCCTGTACTTCTTTCCATATTTTTCAGATATAATTGAAATTCGGTCTTTTCTTCCATCGAAATATAAAGCGGGTATTTGTGAAACACTTTGTTGTAAAGTTATATTTTCTCTGTTTTTTTTTCTTTCTCGGCGAAGTTTATTTTTGTCTATAACTACTGAGCTCGAAGTGTGCAGAGCTGCAGATGGATAGCAGCTACTGCCCTGTCTAATACTCCAAATCTCTCGCATGTTTTTGATAATAAGCTAAAATCAATTGCCCCTTTTTTTGTTTCAGTTTTTTAAGGACGCAATTGAAAATGTCGTGTTTCTTCACAATCCGACTGAACACATTCGGTTTCAGATGCACTACTCAATATATCTGTAGGTATTTCTGCCATTTTTTGTTGTTTTAGAGTAGATTTTTCTCGTAACAACTTTCTTTTTAATGTCTTTCTAATCTGTATTGTTGTTCCAACATCTACACTACTTATAGCCACTTGTCTAACCGTTCTTTGATCTATTATAAAATTTTGCTCTCTTTCTGGTATTTTTTTGTTTTTAATGCAAGCACGTTTAAGAAAATCTCTGACTTCAAAAGATTTTTACATTTTAAATGATATGTTTGTAGCATTACCTTCATTCGTTTAAACTCTACTGTAGGTATAGACGATTTCTCCCATATTTCCATTACTCTTGCAACTACAATGGCTTCTATTTCTTTATATGTTGGCTCCGTTTTAGTTTCCCTCTCATATTTTAAGCTATGACGGGTCCACTCATAAAATTTCATCACATCTTCATAAGTTGGTACTATATTATCTTTCAAATCACATAAAACACCAAACAAAGGACACCTCCAACTATTTCTGGTACGCTCTATTTCTCAAATGATAAAATAAACAAATAAATGACAGCACTTTACAACGCAACACTAATTATAATTATTTTAAGGATCGCGCCACACTTGTCACATCTAACTCCGTGTTGTAAGAAATAAAGATTGTACGGGGATTTCCCTATTTTGTTTTTGCCTTGAACCGTTTAGATAACATATACAAAAGCAGGACGTTTTTTAGTTTTTGTAATATATAAAAAAGCTGAATTTTATATTATTGTTCCTTTTAATGACTTATTTGTCCGTATTAAGGTTCAATTAGACGTGCCATAGCCGTAACCATAGCCGTAACCAAAATTAAATTAATATCTACGGTTACGGCTATGGCGTTACGGCATGTTACCAAAATCGAAAACATTGTAGCACATACTATTGGTCTTATATGGTTACGGCTCTGGCACGTCTAATTGAACCTTTAGACTGTGAATCAGTGCTGTATATCACTACTTTAATATAGAAATGCCCTAACTCATTTTTTAAATAGAGGTTTTTGCATGTTTCAATAGATGATCTTCTAATATATCGAAATATCCAAAAAAACAACTCGATTTGTAAAAAAATTGAGTTAGGGACTTTCTATATTAAGGTAGCGATATGTAAATGCGTGTTCTGGGGAAATTTAACAGTGTGAATACACATTGTAAAAGTACAGTTTTATATCGGGATCCGATACTTAGACTTATTTTGCATAAAGCTTGTATAGATATGTAATTTAAAAAGTATTATTAAAGTGATGTCAAAAATTTACTTTTTCAATGTACACGCTACATAAAGTTTTTTGTTTTATGACGATAGTGTGGTAGCTAAGGTGCTTTTGTATATATAACTCTTTCTATCACTCTCATGTAAACGTCCATAAGAAATGAGCGCATCCGGTTTTTAGAGGACTAGTTGCCTCTCACTCTAACGTTATGCTGTGGTCAATCTGTGATGTGGCGGAACCTGTATATGATCGCACTGTATAGTAAATTATTTTTATTCAACCGTAAACCACAGATTGGCCACAGCATAACGTTAGAGTGAGAGGGAACTAGTCCTCTATAACCTGGATGCGCTCATTTCTTATGGACATTGACATGGGAGTGAGAGAGATATATTGTACCAGTGCTGAGCACTGTTAATGAAATAACGTTCGGTGTCAAATTAAGAAAACAACTGAGTTCGAAGACTAAATCAAAATTATAATAATTAGTATTAATACCCCGTTATATGCTAGCTCAGTTGAAGGGTAACAAATTAAATAAGTCAAGGAAACTACTAAAAATCTCAGGGTCGAATATTGCAAATAAAAATAATAAAGTAAAACGATTTAAGCAAGTTCAATATATATATATTCAATTTATTAAATGGAGATAAATACAATTAACGTAAGGTACGTATATTGGGAAGCCTAACCCTAATAACCGACACAAAAATCGAGATATCAAAATGACATAAAATTGAAGTTACGTTAAAATAAATTTGTAGTAAAATAGGTAAAACTAAGAGAAACTAATTGCTAGAAATAACGTGAGTGTAAATGAACTGTCTTAAGTTTTGGTGGAAAGTTATATCTTTGGAAAATTTAAATAACTTAAATAAATGACAGAGTACCTTTGAAATTATAGGTTGATCTGACAAGAAAAACAATCTTAGGTATCTTCTAACTGTAGTAATTCTAGAAGAAACCCATCCTATTACAGACGAGGTGTGTTACGCCAAGCGGGACAAGTCCGATTGGTTGATATTTTAAGTTAAAAAACTGCTAGAATTCCCTTAGAGCGAAGTAACTGCAACGTAAAGTTCGTTTCTGAATTCAGGTCAAATTAAAGGTGTATATCATTCCAAAACATCCCAAAAAATGCTTGAACTTCTTTATGGTATTTGTAGGGAACCTGGAACTCGTTACATATGGTAGAACGTCAGGTTTGGTTAATGTACTAAGTGATTATAAATGATATTCTTCCTAGTGACGAAAAGGAGCAGGATGGAATCACTTTTAAATGCAAACTCGAAGAATAAACTTTAAAAACATCACATTTATCAATTTTTGACTTGATGCTATCAAAAAAAACTATTTATATCCGTCGTGTTTTTCTGTCGTCTAGGTGAATATTAAAAAAATAGCTAAATCATCTTTCCTTGGAAAATTATACATAGTATTCGGAAAGTCAAATTGAAATAATTTTGACAAATAAAAGAAAAGATCTAGAAAAAGTAACTTCATTGTAAAACTAAAGTTAAAATGTTAATTAAATCCACTCACGTTATGCCTTATTATGTTCGTAAAGGAAAAGAACAAAGTAAATATCGATATAAATGTAAACAAGTAAACGAAAGAATCATAATCAGTTTTTTTTTTAAAAGAAAAAACCCAATACCTTTGCGAAATAGAAAAGAAAGGTAAACAATAATAAACGAGACTTAAAAATAGACAAATAACAACATACATGAATTAAATGATATCATAAATTAAAAAAACTAATTATGATTTAACATCAAATATACAAACTTAACAATAAGGTAATAATTTTCCACACATGTAATTTCAGATATAACTTTCCAGTACAAGATAGCCGATACAATAAAAAAAAAAACAACACAGGAATAATTGAAGCAATAATTGTACTACAACAATATATATATATATATATATATATATATATATATATATATATAAATATAATAACCTCGTGACCTTGGTATGATATGGTAAACCTAATCAGTAGGCGATTAAAGGTCTGTATATTACTTCAAAATATATGTATTTAAAAAACTCTACATGTTTCGGCTGTGTACGCCTTTATCAAGAGAATACAAAATATGAATGACAGGATATAAATGTCAAGTAATTAAGTTGCTATGGTTTAAATTATTCAAAGATACATTCTAGTAATAATAATAAATCATGCCTTAGTATTCCAAAAAATAGATAACAAGGTGTGAACATATGTGTTGTTCGCTGCTAGCAATTTGTGTCTCCTTCTGGGTATGAACTTGTGTGTGTGTTGCTGCTGGCAGCTTGCGTCTCTCTATTGGTGTGTGGTTTTGTGTGAGAGCGTAAGTGTAGGGTTTTGTATGTCGGTGCGTTCGTGGGTGTGTTTAGTGACCGGTCGCATGAATTTAGAGAGGTCGGATAACTAGCCGTTGCGTAGGGCCGCCAACCCTTTCCCGACAACTTCTTTACAATTCCGTGCAGTACTTCGATTTATTATTATTACTTGAATGTATCTTTGAATAATTTAAACCATAGCAACTTAATTACTTGACATTTATATCCTGTCATTCATATTTTGTATTCTCTTGATAAAGGCGTACACAGCCGAAACATGTAGAGTTTTTTAAATACATATATTTTGAAGTAATATACAGACCTTTAATCGCCTACTGATTAGGTTTACATATATATATATATATATATATATATATATATATATATATACAAAAGTCCCCTAGATATCCTACTCACGATTTTTGTTTTATTATAAACATAATAATTTTACTTTTAAAAGAAGTTTAAACGTTCAAAGTATTTAATTTTAATCACATTTTAATTAATGCGGCATAGATTCGACGTACAGGGTATTATTGATATTCACAAAAAGAACATCGCCAAATATGCCGCCGAATATGTTTTGATAAGAAAACAACAACATTAATTATTTATGCATAGGAACTCATGTTAAAAGTATCGACCGGAATTTTATCGATTTTTCTTGCAGGTCAATGAACTTGAATTACAGCTGCATTTCGGTAAATATACAGGCTGTCCTTGAAATAACAAGACAACGCTTGGACAAATGGAAAGATGTATTTATATAGAATATGAATCCAAAATGTTGTGAATTACGACGCGAACCTCAAAATTAAAAACCTCCCGAAAATTCTAATATGTGCCATCAATGAATTCAAGATATTCAAAATGTAAATATATACAGCTGCGGTCACTACAAACTCAGACTGTGTGACAAATAATATGTGTTGGGTTTGTAACATGGGTATTGAAGTTTATAAAATGTCACCTAACTGAAAGAAAGTCAGTGGCGTATAAAATAAAAAATTTGAAAAATGGAAAAATTTAATACAAAGGTATTTTTAATAATATAAAATATTATTAAAAATCTGGTGTGAAGAACACAAATACAGGTTCACTATTAATATTTTCTGTGAACATGTCCGAATATATCCTATCCCTAGAGACGTAGATACGTATTTCGCTTTTCTACAAGCTCATCGGTACGCCCCTGCTGCTAATATTTTTTTAATAATATTTTATATTATTAAAAATACCTTTGTATTATACAAAACTGGTGGGGTTTACCTACTCATGTATGTTTCAATTATTCTGGAAAAATTTAAATACAAATAATGTTTTGCAACAATATATGCGTTTTAAAAATGAAAATGCATTCCAGTTTGTTTTTCTTGATGAAATCTGGGATTTTCAAGATGGAAGCTCTCAAAAACCACGGCAAGATGAGAATATTCAATCTGTATAAGCAAAACAAGTAGGTGGCAAAAGGTAAAAAGTATTGGCATGTGCAATATATTATTAACTTTTGTTATATAGATACATAGTTGTACATGCTGGTAGCAATAATGGTTTTGTTTCTGGAGCAGAATTGATCCCTGCACTAAATAGTAAAATTATGAATTAACATGGTGATATGAATCGAGAAAATTTTCTAAAATTGTTCGAAAATCAGCTGCCTAAGAGTTCAGAAAACCCTTGAATTATTATTATAGATAATGCGACCTTTTATACGACAATAATAAATAAATCCTTTACTTTATCTTCACAAAACACCAAATTCACGAATGGTTAACAATAACTAACAATAAAATCAACTTTGACAAGACAGCATAAAAATACAGTTACTGGAGTTGGTTAGACTGTTAGCACATAAAATAATTACTAAATTATCGTGTTTTTATCAACATTTATTTCATTTGCGATGTGCCTAATGCAGTGGCGGCTCGGGGTGGTTCACATAGGGAGTGCATAATTTCAAAATTAGAAAGTGTAATACAAAAACGCTTACCCAATCCTTATAAATTTCACCGACGTACTGTTCGAGACAGGTACTGTTCATTGTAGAGTTTGCTTTGAGGGAATAGTAAATATTACACTACACAGTTTAATTACATCTGACGATAAACGAAGTCCATTTTACGTGTCTTTGACTTGCAGAACAGTTCTATCACTTTTTCATTAAAGTTTGGGAAATCATTTATACATTCTTTTTCACAAGATAACATAGTAAGGGCATTTAATCTCTCTCCTTTCATTGTATTTCTCAGGAAAGTTTTTATTCTCTTCAACCGTGAAAACTGGCGTTCCGCTTCGGACGTTGTCATTGGGATTATAATGACAATTTTTAAAAGCGTAACAACTTCGCTTAATCCATCCAGCAGAAGACCTAGCAGACCTACAGCACCGACTTCTATATTTTGCCTAAATTCTTCTCTAGAATATAGAACGCTTAATTCAGTTCGTAGTCTGCTTTCATTGAGGCATGGATAAAATTTTACTGCTTCTTTAAGGCAATCTTCCGGAATTTTTTTTTGAAAAGAGGAGAACTGTTTAAAAGAAATTAGGTTTGCTAATATTAAGTGCCCTGTATACCGAAATCTAGTTTTTATTTCTGACAAAATAATATCGCACTAGAGCTTCAATTATTTCTTCTCGGTGCTCATATATTGTATTCACTGTCCTAGAATTGAAGTTTCATCTTATTTTTGAAGAACGAGGTAAGCTTTTTCTCTGAAGGAATTCTTCCAATCTTGCAGCTCGTTGTGGTGAAGTGGAGAAAAATGTACATAATCCCGTCAGATTGGCAAAAAAAATTCTGCAATTACTACTGCTCGATGTAGCATGTGACATAATTAGATTTGTCTGATGTGCATAACAATGTACAAAATTAGCCCTTGGATACTGGTCTTGGACATGTCTTTGCACGCCGTTAATAGCACCACTTATGACTGCTGCCCCATCATAGCTCTTGTGCAATCAGTTTTTCTGGGTCATCAACAAGCAAACTAATTTCATTAAGGATGGAGGCAGATAAAGAATTAGTATCATGCCCACTAGGCAGAAGAAATTTCCAAAATCTTTCGACCGGTCTCGCGTTCACAATATATCTTAAAACAACCACCAACTGAAACTGATTGGACACATCTGTGGTTTCATCAGCTATCACAGATATGAAGTCGGTTGCTTTAATTTCACTGGCAACTTGTTCATGATACACGTTCAACATTGCATCAAGCAGCTCATTCTGTATTGTTTTTGATAATCCCTTAAAAACCGGTGCTGCTTCGATGTGATCTCTGAGGGATTTATCCAATTCTGTGGTAAAATTGATCAATTCCCGAAAAATGCCCTTGTTATTCGACGTTTGCTGTTCATCATGACCCTGAAGTGCCAGTTCAAACGCGCCACAAAATCTAATGCAATTTATTATTAAATTTAACACATGCCTATTTTTTGTTACCTTTTCATTGTGTTGTTGAATTGCTTTTCTATATGATGAATCTAAAACATTCTGAATGTTATTTTTTCCTAACATTCTTAGACTAAATATATTTTTCAAATGCCCTTCGGAATTTTCATGTTTACTAATTTTAGCACTAAGATGAATTAAGTCTCTTATTCCGTTCTTTGACGAAGACGGTTCACCACTAAACAAAAGACACGGAAAACAAAACAAAGTATTTTTAATTTCACACCCACAAATCCAGTCATGTTTCTAATAAATATTAATTTTGAATTTTCTTATAACATCTTTACCTTTAACAGATTGTTTATTTTCTAAACATAATTGAGGCATCGGCCGTTTAAGATTTTTTACTGCGTTTTTTTTTATTATACGTTAAACTCGAAAACGCGTTGTTTTCTAAAAAAGACACGGAGTTTATCGCAATAACGCCCGAGAGCAGTCTGGTTTAGTTGCTCCAACGCTATGTATTATACGACATTGAAGTACGGAAAAATGCAGTTCTCCCCACCATCAATGTAATGTTAATGCCTTAACAGAGCAACGGTAGGGCTTTGCTCAGTATATCTGTGACGAGGCTTGGTGTATGTATGTTGTTAGCGTGCCAGGTTCCTCGTCAATAACTATGAATACATAATATACATAATTAATAAATACTTTCAGTTAGTCGCCGCTTGGTTTGATTTGTTTCATAATTCAAGGGGGTGCACTTGCTCTCATTAAAGAGCCGCCACTGGCCTAATGCTCATGCCACTTCTAATTATCGACTTTTGCAGTTCGTTTAATTGAGACATTTTAAAAATTGTGTAGTCTTCAGGCTTACTATAAACTGACACTGACATAAGTATACCGGTTAAAAGTAAAATTTACAAATTAGGATTTTTTTAAATTTGGTAGAATGTGTCAAAAGTTGGTGTCTGAGTTTGTAGAGGCTGCAACTGTACGTCTATTGAAGTTACACACACACCGTATATTTACATACTAACCGCTATCGATGTTATAAAAGGTATAATATCCTGTATACTAAAATCAATATCTCGTACATCACCTTTTTAATATATTTAGATTTATTTACAAACCCACTTTAAAAATCATACTAAAATTTCGTGTGTGTTACGAGAATGTTTTTTTTTGTTAGAGAAATTAAATACGAATGTCGGAATCAGAATACCCCATTGTATTCAAAGGCGGCAATATTTATAAATACAAGCGAAAAGTTTTCTTATGGCAAGGGTTCAATAACCTGAGTCAGCTGTTTATTTATATAAATTTATATTTGCAAATTCTTAAAGCTGGTATAATGAAAGGACATGGAAAATGCGTACTTTTTGCGAATTTAAGCTACAATATATTACCTTGAATTGAAGATTGAAAACATAACGAACTTAAAGCGAGATATACAATAACAAGACTATTCATTTTGTTATTGTGGGTCACCTTCATTCAACGAGTAATCGCCGTCGTGGTGATATTGTTATATAAATGTTGAAATAAATACTGTTATTATTAGTTATTAAATGTTATTTATTGTGTTTTATTATGAATATAATATGTTTTAAACTACCGTTAGTTTTATTAAAAGAACCCAGAAATACAAGTATTTTACAATATGTACAGAGGTCGCTTTACTTCCAGTCAGTTGCCGCAGGATTTGGGTCCTGCTTGATACCTTTTGCCGGATCTTTTGACAGTGGAATTTGTACATTAAGGATCTATCCGATATAACGCCATTATATTTCGGCCGAGCCGTGTGTTCCATCCCATGGTTCGATCCCATTGGATATGCAAGTTCCTCCTGACTTTCTTCGTAAAATTGTGAGACTAGACCATTTCATTTCGAGTATTTCTTCCAGTAGGAGTAAAATAATTCATTGTCTAATAAATTAAACAGTAGATTACACGTAATTGATGTTTTAAATCTGTATTGAATATAAATTAGCTGTTCAACTATTTTTAATTTTCCTGCTGTGCAGCTTTGTCACAAACTTCACAAATGACTATACAAACATCACATATTAAATTTGAAAATTCACCGAAAAACTTCTGCACTTGTGAATCTTATTAAAACCGCACAAAACTATTAATTCAATAAAGATAGTCATACAGACGAGGTCATGTTCGGCCTGAAGCACAGTAGCTAACTGACGGTCCTACGACTATAACATCTGCTAAATCCCTTCCACTTTTTCGAAGTTGTCGTTCGCAAGGCCTACTCTAGCGACTTAGAAACGTAAAATTAAATCTTGAAATTATTTCAATTATATCTAAGAATTCACCTCCGAAATTCCAAATGTTTCCAAATTTTTCCTAAAGATACATGAAATTAAGTGAAAAACACACTTATTTTCTTTAAAGCTTTTAAAATGTCGATATAGCATTTTTATACAGGGTTAGTTAAAAGTATGGAGACGGCGATTTATTGTCGTTAATATTCATTTTAGGGATTTATGTTCAATATAAAAGTTTGTTGGGATATTTTGATCTACATTTGAGAATATTTGATTTTTTTTCTTCAGTTGTTTTTTAGTTACGCCCGTCCGCGCATTTTTTTTTTAAATGGGAACTAGTAAATTTTACTCTACCATTCGATAGAGTTTTTTTTTCTCTTTACAATAATATTTTTTGTTTTTTTAAAATTCATTTTAATAACTTTTTTATAAGAAAAAGCCGGTTCATGTGTTTAACAGATGTTCGGTACATCGCAGATAGACAGAAGCGTAGCGATAAACAAACTTGAGCGACATAATTTTATCAGTGGTTATTGTGTACGTCAAATCATTGACAGAAATAATTCATTTGTGCAATTTGTTGCTGTTAATATTAACAATGGCGAGTTTAAGTGAACATGAACGAATTGAAATACTTATGATGTTGGGTTATGGAGGTAGACGCAGAAGTTTACAAGACGTTAGTAATTTATTTAATGATACGCATCCAAATAGAAATCCAATTTCTAAATCCGTTGTTGGTAAAACTTTAAGACGCTTTGAACAAACGGGTAGCGTTAAAGATTTGCCAAGGAGTGGTAGACCTAACAGTAAAAAGCGATGATAACAAACTGGATATTTTATTGGCTGTATCTGAATATCCCCATTTATCAACCAATCAATCACGTCACGATCGATAACTGTGAAATATTGAAATTGGCCGCTAAATTTCAATATTTCAGTTATCGATCGTGTCGTTTTTAAAAAGTGAAAAGTATAAACCTTATAAGGTACACCTTGTACACGAGTTAACGGAAGATGATTTTGATAGGAGATTACAATTTTCTGAAGAAATATTAAATTTTTGCAATAATAATGAAAATTTTGTCAACAATATTCTTTTCTCAGACGAAGCTACTTTTTGCCTT
The DNA here is from genome assembly GCA_935421215.2 of Melolontha melolontha. Lineage (NCBI taxonomy): Eukaryota > Metazoa > Arthropoda > Insecta > Coleoptera > Scarabaeidae > Melolontha > Melolontha melolontha. The sequence continues at coordinate 17,711,099 of OW285236.1, forward strand.
ACCGGTGAAGTAAACAGACATAACTGAAGATACTGGTTATCGGAAAATCCCTCTTGGTTTTTGGAGCACCATACGCAGTACCCCCAAAAGGTTAATGTTTGGGTTGGCATTCTAGGCGGTCATATTATCGGTCCCTTTTTCATAAATGGCAATTTAACTTCGGCTCTGTATTTGCGGTTATTGCTAAATGAAATAATACCTGCTAGTGCTACGCTCTATCCTCATGAAAACAATGAACACCTGCCCAATGACAGTATCTGGTTCCAGCAAGATGGCGCCCCACCACATTATGGTGTAAATGTTCGTCAATATCTGTACAACGTTTTTCCCCACAGATGGATTGGAAGACGAGGAACTATTGAATGGCCAGCCCGTTCGCCACATTTAAGTCCTTTAGATTTTTTTCTTTGGGGATACGTAAGAAACAAAGTTTACAAAGAAAAGCCTGATAACGTCGAAGATTTACAAATCCGAATTACCAGAACGATACAAGAAATTCCCCGAGATTTTTTACAGAACTCTGTTCGGGGTTTTGTAAATCGATTGGGTCATTGTCAAATTACTAATGGACGACAATTTGAACACTTACTTTAATTTACTTTGTTATTAATTTAATTTTTCTTGTAAAAAAGTTATTAAAATGAATTTAAAAAAAAACAAAAATATTATTGTAAAGAGAAAAAAAACCTCTATCGAATGGTAGAATGAAATTTACTAGTTCCTATTTAAAAAAAATGCGCGGACAGGTGTAACTAAAAGCAATTGTAGAAAAAAAAAATCAAATATTCTCAAATGCAGATCAAAATATCCCAACAAACTTTTATATTGAACATAAATCCCTAAAATGAATATTAACGACAATAAATCGCCGTCACCATACTTTTAACTAAGCCTGTATATAATCATGTTCACGCTGTTATTAATCTTAGCTAATTTATTGATCTTTTTTATTATTGTGGCATAAAATTATTCCACTTGGACGTTCATGATTTAATATTGTCAGTATCTATGATGAATCCGCTGTGTAATTATTTATTTTATAACAAGTTGCACAAAAGAATTTTACAAAATTACATATCTTCACAAATAGATGATTAAAACCGAAGCGTAGATATACTGACCTGCATTATTTACAATATACCCGTGGCATCGACTGGACAGCGACTAGCCATAATGAATCACAACACACATACAACATAATCCACAATTACTTTGCCGGGCGTGATGATTTATAATTGCTAGGAAATTGGACGGACAGGATGTCTGTGTATACGTTATTGTATTGACCGATGGGGTGGCCCTGCCATTTCTCTTCTTCTTCACTCTTCATTGTTGTCTCGACTATCCCGGTACCTCCACGCAACATATGTACATACGTATTAGGTTCACCCCCTTATCATACTTTGTTCGGCCGCATGCCAGCCATTTAATTGCCTTTTAATCTTACACCACTGCGGAAAGATAAATAGAGAGATCCTGGAGGTCGTGTTTTTTATTGTTTGTGCTGTTATGTGTGGGTAGTGTGAGACTATGTAAAGATATCAATTTTAATTGCGTTTGTAAATTTCGTTTGCGCTATCTAAAATGAGGAATTTATGTTTATATTTTATTATTGGTAACATGGACCTCTCGTTAAGCCTTGAGGCCGACATTTTTAAAAATGCCAATAAATTCTTTTTTTTTGAAAAATATAGTTTCTAGGCTTTATTTATGGGGGAAAATGCAACAAGACTAATTATCAAAATTTTGATTTTTTTTATAGGCCGTGGTCTCGGGGTGTAACCACAAGGAAAATGAGGTACAAAATCTCAATAAAACTGATTTATTTTAAAAATTACTTGGTATGAAATTGTGTAAAACAATTTTTGCTTTCGCTTAGATATAAGCCTACTTGGCAGACAAAACAGCTCCAAACGGTTCTGTGGGGTTTCGCACGTGTACTACATAGTGCACATCTTCTTGATTTTCCAGGAACTGGAAGATGTGCACATTTGTCATACCTAATTTCGTATGGTACTGTAATTTTAAAATTGTTTGGAGGTTGTGCAGCGCTTCGTCTACCTTTCTTTTGTTCATTTTGATCGGCACCAATTAGGCCTATTATAACCGACAACCTAAACAGTTTCAAAGTTTCAACTTTCTCACTGCATCGATTTTTATAAATTGTAAATGCATTTACTAACGCCACATCAATAAAATAAAACATTATGCGATGCCACCATTTCTTGGACTTTCTATCAATGTCATAGCAACTTTTGAGCATATCCATTTTGTCCACATATCCCATACGGCTATTGTAGTCCTTCACTAATATGGGACAAGCTATTTCTTCTCGTGAACCATCTTCATTTTTTCTTGATATTGTTTCAACAACAGACGGCTTATGAAAATTACTCAAGAAGAACACTGATTTTCGATCCTTCCATTTCAAGAATGTTAATCCGCAAGTTGAAACTCTCCAGTCAGAATCTCCCCTTTGCATGGCTTTGTCTTCTTTCAAGTCTTTTGGCATGTCTTTTCTACCTTTTCTAAATGTTCCACAGGCGTAAATCATATCATCGTGCAAGTCTTTTTCTAGTTCGACTGAGTTGAAAAAGTTATCAAAATATAAATGATGTCCTTTTCCAACTAAACTTCGAGTTAGATCTTTTACCACTCGAGCACCTAAATTTTTCTCAACTTCATTGCTGGATTTGCCCACATAAATCTGGAATTGGTGCACATAGCCGCTTTCATCTGCTCTAATCCACACTTTATATCCGCGTTTTATCGGTTTCAACGGCATATATTGGCGAAAACTACTTCTACCTTTAAATTTGATCATAGACTCGTCAATGGCTTAATTTTTTGAGGGTTGATATGAAAGAAGAAATGTATCTGAAAGCTTGTCTAGCAGTGGCCGAACTTTGTAAGGTTTATCGTATCCTACAGTTTGTCGCTGTGGTTGTAGTGCAGTATCGTTCAAATGAATGTTCGCCAGTAACCAGTCAAATCTATCTCTTGACATTATCGAAGATACAAAATTATCTCGTAGTTCCAACCTTGACGACCAATAGTCTCGATAGCTTGGCAGGCGTTTGATCCCCATAAAATGGTTTATAGCAATAAACTTTTTTATTTCGTCAGAATTTGTTTTCTGGAAATTATGATTACCACCGTTCTTCTGTAAAACATAAAGATTTGTCTGGAATGCAATGCAATAAATGTAAAAAAATATCTGTTGGTGTTTCCACTTCTTCAGGTACACTACACCCACTGTCACTAGTGAAAGTCCATAGAGAGTCCATACAGTATTTTTCCTTTGGTTTTCTCGTATCAGATCAGCTTGAATGTTGATCAATGGAATTTCATCTTCGCTATCCCACCCATCATCTTCTGCAAAACGATAATTTTCACCAGCAATTATGATATCCATTGCATTGATATCAAATGGCTGATCCACGACACCTTCATCTTCATGCTCGCTTTCATCATTGATGTCCGACTCATCTCCAGAAGGGATATCTTCTACCAATGTATACAATTCGTCCTGGTCAAGCGCTTCCAATTCTTGAATAGAGTATATAGAGTTTTTAGCTGAAAAAAATATTATTATAAAAAATATGAATATCTTCCTTGTGGTTTTGTGCCGCGACCACCACATTTGTGTATAAAACATAACCTCATCTACTAAGGTAAACAAATATTCTCACTTGTTATAAGTGCAAGGCATACATTTTTATTAATATTTAACATTTACTTACCAACCATCTTCATAAATAAGCCCATAATCTATTTTATAAACAATTGCTGTCACATCTGCATGCTCCACGTGGTAAAAAATAAGATATAACCGTTGCAATGATGCACTGATTCAAACGCGAAGGCAGGAGTCGATGGGTGGGAGTATGTTTTAGACTCCACCTACTGTGGCTAGTGTATAACACCACAACACCACAAGGAAGATAGGAAAAAAAACTTAAAAATGTGGTTGTGCTCTGCAACCACTAGGAAGCAAAGGGTTAAATCCCTGCATTAAATGCATCAAAAAATTCATTTGATATCTTAATTTATTTAGTTATTGCCCAACAGATATACATATATCAATTACAGTACAAAAAAAACGCCTGGCTGATGTGAAACATTGAAATCGATTGTTATTTAAAGAAGGGAATATAAAGTAAAGCGATACGTGTTTGTAGACACTATTTCGTCGCCAATTAGCGTGTTACTTTATTTTATTCTGCTCTATTTATTGTGAACATATCTGTATATTCATCCGCTTACGTTCTTATATCTGCAAAAATGATTACGTTCTTGTCGTTGCTTTTCCCCACTCTTTCTGCTGATCGTGAATATTTGACCGAGCGGAGAGTTGTAAGACCGAAACCGATATTGTGAAGTCGTTATCTCGCTCTCGTTCAGCACATGTTTGCTAATTTGTAGGGCTTAATTATTCTCTTTATGTAGAGTATCGCTCGTAGCCTCTTATCTTCAGGGATTTTTTTAGCAACACGTTATTTTAATTGAAAGCATAAAAAAACATCCCCTACTACGGGCAGGGGCCATTTTGAGGCCTACGGTTCTCCAAGGAATCGAACCGATAGGCATCCAGTAACGCGATATGGTTAATACCCTGAGGTGGATAAGATATACTTAAAATATAGATATTATAAACCTTATCGCTGAACAGACTTCAACAAATTAACGTATGTTCTGTATTTGGACCGAATAAAAGTCAAATATAGCATACATTGAAGAGAAATTTTTCGAGTTTCGTATAACAAAACCCAGGGTCGTCACTGAACAAGAAACTGTATGTAAGATATGCTCAGAAACGATAGTCTAGTAACTAATGTGATACCTAGGTCTTTAATAAAGGGACAATGTTCGTTTGTTAACTTAATGTGACTTTACTTTAATACTTACGTTTATACGGAACATGACTTATATACAATTATGTACCTATGTGTTTGATGTATTTATATTACCACACGTCTTGTAATATGTTTTTTTATAAATAAACCTGACGAATAGTATTTCCCTTTTTGTATTTTATTTTTCTATTTTATGTTTTCTTATTTAATTAGAGGACCTTAATTTGTAGTCAATACGGCTAATGGATCGTATACTGCAGGTAGGTGAACCGTATCCATTCAATAACAATGAGATAATTATCGCCGAAGGGGGTACAACAACAGTTGTAAACACATTAAAAGTTTGTTTCTTATAATTCTGAATGCACTATACACACATTAATAGCTTACTTATTGGCAATACACCAGAAATTAAGCACACCTACTTGTTTCTGAAGAAAGATACAATCTCCTTCACCATTAATCCTCTGGTACAGCTTCGGATCGTCAGCAAAGAGTAATTTATTGCACTATACGAACTCTTTATTTTATATCTAACTGATTCAGAAACCAGAAAAGTTAATTCAAAAAAATATTCAAAACAGAGTTTAATATAATTTGAACAATAATTGGAATGTCATCTATTAACTCATTCTTTTAAACAAACATTTATGATGCATTAATTCGCTAATAGTTTACATCTATAACTCCTATGCAAGCTTTAAATATCTATCATGGAAAGTGTATACAAAATGTTCATAAAAACAAATACGGTGTTCACATTGACCTATAAATGTAAATTTGTGTGTATGTGACGGAGTTTTTGTTCGATACGCTCGTGGCGTGGTTAGTGAATCGAAAAATACATCAATTTAATAAAGTGGAAAAATAATGGTTTTCGAATTCGAAGTGCTCGGTGGGAGGAAAAACTACACAAAAATAAAATAAACAACATGTAATAGTGAACGCGTAGGCTTTTGGGAATGATGCGACCGCAAAATTTAAGTACCACGAATATTGATTATTATTGTGTTTTCCAATTTTTCTCCAAGGTCTATTTTTGACATGTTAACGTACCTGTTTTGTATTATTAAATTTCTTTGCTTAGTTCGAATACTTAAACTGTTAAGTTCTTTTTATGGGCGAATTATTACTGAATATTTAATAAAGGTTAATAATACAATTTCTTTTATAAATTGTGTTTAAATGTACTTTTGTGTATTACAAGAAGTTAGGAAGTGTGATCCAAATGTTCCCGGACTGGAGCTATAAAAATTCGAAACTTAACTTTTATGAAAAGTCTTTCTTTGGAGACTGTGGTTAAGTAAAAACTCAAAAAAGGTATAAACCCCCTTACCACAAATAATAGCACAGGGTTGCATAAAATTTGTGATGACGTGATTTTTGTTTGTTAAGCTCAGTTTTTATATAGCAATAACTAATTAAAATACAGTTGGTCTCTACCACCACAGATTTTTTTTTGCACAAAAGAAAAAGAAAAAATATAAAAAAAACTTATAATAGGCGTTTTAATACATTTTAAAATGAATGTACTACTTCAAATTCTAGGTATTAACCCAAAAATGATTTTCTGTTGTGGTTTTAAAGAAATTTGTAAAATAGGCTCTCATTACCTGATGTAAATCTTTTATTACATGTATTAATTTTGGACGAGATTTCCTGGAATTTTGGATATTATTTGGACAACGCCCATGTCGACAGCAGAATGTGAACAATGTTTTTCCACCCTCAAACGCATTAAAACTTTTCTGAGAAGCACATTGTCAGAAGATCGACTGAACGCATTGGCGGTCTTATCAATAGAAAAGAAGTTCATCCAGTCTATTCCGGATTTTTAGAACAAAGTCATAGACATCTTTTCCAGCATGAAAAAATAGGAGAATTGATTTTATGCACAAAAAATAGGTACGTTTTTCTTTTGTGCCCACCCTCTATTATAACTCACAAGCAGCCGCTGTATCTTAGTCGATACGTAAAACTAAACAAATCAGATCATAAGAAAATCACAACTTCAATACAAAAAATCAATGTCGATACATTAATTCAAATATAGTTATTTTAATATCCACTTTTCGGCAAAGATGGTGTCAAGGTAGGTTTGCACTAGGTGATAGTTGTGTGCAGGAGCACCGTCCTGCTGAAAGTATAAATTTTGGCGCATCAGGTAATTGGCGTTATCAAGGAAATCCTCTAGAACGTTACGAATAAATTCCAGATATCTGTTTCCTGTCAACGTACCATTGTAGAACAGTGGACCAACGACTACCGAACCAATTAATCCGCACCAAACGTTAAAACTAAATCGAACTTGTGCAGCATGTGGACGAACTATTAATAAATTTTCTTGAGACCAGTAGTGACTATTTTTCTTATTAAACATGCCTCTATTTGAAAAATTTGTTTAGTTACTCCATAAAATACACTGTGCGCCATTCAAATTTTCATCACAAAAACTAACAAACCAATGACAAAAAGCTAATCTCCTGGCTGTAATGTTTGAGAGATTCTGAACTTAAAGGGGATATACTTATGCTTTTTCAAAATTCTTTGAACAGATGAATAACTTAATGCCAATTCCTTAGTAGCATCCCTAATGGAAAATTCGCGATGGGCTTCAAAACATGCTAACACTGTAATTTCCACTTCTTTGTTGACGACGATATTTTTCTTTGTTCTTTTCTTTCTAAATAAGCAATCATGCAGTCTAAACTGATTGTAAAGTTTTCGAAAGTAACGTCGATCTGGCTGCTGTCGTAAAGGATAGTGTTCAGAATAATAATCGCTAAGTCCTTATTGAATTTTTACGACATAAAATGTATGCTTCCAACATATCGCATTTCTCCAAATGAGGAAATACCACAGTGAAATATTGTCAAACACTAAGCAACGAAAGTAAAACCAAAATGTTTAGAAAAATAAATAGAGAACTAATGAACACAACACAAAATTAAAAAAAAAATTTTAATAACTAAACGTGCGAAAGATTTATATTCAGTACGTTATTGACATTTACAAAGGGCATACTATTTGTTCTGTTTAAAGTGAAAGAAGCCTACTACTGATTTTACAGAATGAAAGAGTATCTTTGACATCAACTAAATTCCACCGTAAATACTTTATTATTCGTTTTAGGACAATAATGTAATGAGACTTTTATATTACAAAGAACATTAGCATTCAGAATTTAAAAAATATACAGGCTGTTCCATTTAAAAAAATTATATATTTGAAAATTTCTCGAAAATGCGTTATTCAATTTTTTTTTAATGAATGCTAATCAATGTTAGAAACACTAATACTTTGCTAATTTAACCTACTTTCTAGAATCAATAATTACAGAGATAGCAATGGTGCGCACGTAATTTGAATCAGTCTGTATATAAATGTTAGTATTTTTAAGAATAGTATAAGAAACAAGTGTAATGAATAAGTGAAATAAAATAATGTAAAATACAAGCAAGTGTATTGTTATTTATCATAAACGGTGGAGCACTACATTTATTTGAATTACTTCTTTCTTTCAGGAAATTTTCTTATTATATCTTACAGTTAACTAAGAACTATAATAAACAATTTGAATCAGTTGAATAGTTTCTGTAGTGTAGTTTGACGTTGATCGGTAGGTACTCATTAAATGAAATTGTACTCTTTCAATAGCATGGAAATAAGTACGGCTTGATGTTCCTTTCGTGCAGCGCTTCGTGGGGTAGGTCTGCATACATTGTAAAATTAAATTCTACTTTTGTGTGTTGAAGTTTTACTGTCGGCTTTAATAAAGGCGACGTGTTATTAAAATTTATATTTCTGAATAATTGCACGGCTATGTTTGTGTTTCGAATGGCGTGCAATAATAGAAAATTGCATTCCATTAATGTTGTTTCTGTGTTACAATTGCATTTTCTAAAGCAAACCTGTGTTTATTTTACTAAAGCACTTTTTTTAGTTTCGAATATTAAAATGAGATTTCTTGCATTGCTTGTATAAGTAAATGCTGAAAAGGTAGGTAGAAAAGAAGAACATTTTTTGTTGTTTATTTATTATGAGAACACCTAATGAATGTGATTTATTCATCAATTAGGTTATATACTCTGTGGAATTGTAGCCCCACCACCATAAGTGGGGTTATAATTGGAGCGTATTGGATTTATTTTTTGTGGAAGAGTTCGCGTTTTATTTGTTCATCTTATCTTCAAACTTCGGCAAACAATTTGGTAATTTCCCGTACGTGAAAAAAGTACTACTTGATGTCTGAATCACAATATTTTTTTACGTCATTAGAAGAGAGCGGACGCATCAGGTCGAAATTACGATGGACCACATAAATAGCTAAGTACAAAACGCAGTTATTGAATAGCACTATTCATTCGGTTAACCGCACATCTGTTTTTTGTCGTTGACGTAATTACTTCAATATTACAGTTAAATTCCTTTCTTCATGGGCGTAGATAGATGCGTGTGGAGTTCTTATAATTTATTTTATTTGTTAATTTATATTTCGTACGATAAATAAAGTGAGTTAGTTTTTTTTTCATTGTTTTAACTGTTAATTACATATTTCGTAGTTTTTGTAATAGATCCTGTTTAATATCGTTTCATCGAATCTACTTCTCCCAATTATTTTGACGTAAGTGTCCAGTGAATGTCGTTAAGTTTCAATAACTTATGCATACATTTTTAATTTTCATTTACTTAGATCCAAAATATTCTTTAAGTTACTTTTTCAGATATGATATGGAACAACGTCGAGAACGGCATCGTGAAACAATGGCGAGTTGGATTAAGGCTCAAACTGATTGTATGTCCACTGCCAGTGATTCCGAAATTTATTGCAAAGTCTGTAAAATATCGTCAAAAAATTCCAAGGAATTGCACGTAAAACGTCACTTAACATCGCAAAAATTAGACCAGTTGGAATCTGACAATTCTAACGAAGAACTCTGTGAAACTTTAATGGTGGCAAATATTTCATTAAATAAACTTAACAATCCCACCTTCAAAACGTTTCTCCAAAGATATACTGGTCGAAATGTTCCTGATGAATCCATCTTATGCAAATATTATGTTTCTAAGTGTTACACGAAAGCAGTAGAACGCATTAGAAGCCATGTTTCAAATCAGTTCCTATGGATAAGTGCCGACGAAACTGCCGATATATTAGGATGCTGTATGGTAAATGTTGTAGCTGGTGTACTACATCCAATTATTCCATATAACGCATATGTAATAGTTATAAATACAGTTGATGCGGAAACAGTTGCTAAAACCATTAACGAGAATATTCAAAAAATACTTCATTCGGACGACAGGTACAAAGAAAAAGTACTTTTATTTGTAAGTGACAGTGCTACATATACCGATAGGACCAGCTCTCAACGGGCCATACCCAGCAATATGTGGCAACAGCGAATCCCCTCTACGCGCAGTGGCTTACATTACCATACATTGCAGAGTTATGAATTTAGTAAGACTTAAACCGCGCAAGGATATAGTCGTTTGCATATTCGTTCTGTATACGTAATTTGCACATTTGTTTCAGATATAATAAGGTCGTTATATCTCCAAGTTATTATTATTGTATTCTTAGCTGCTACGGAAAGGTAATTTTAAGTAATAAAAAAACAATAACGTTTTCTAAAAGATAAAAGTAAAAAAATCAATAATTCTGCAAAATAAATTTTAATTCTAAGAAAGTCACTAAATATAGGATTCGAAAATACCGCCCTCTCTCCCCAAACAATAGCCGAGCCTATTGTAAAACTCCCTCCCTCGAGATTTCTAGGGGTTATTGTCTCGAAAATTCTAAACAGTTTAACTTGCAACTGTTGCAACCTTTACGTTTGCACAGCTAGATACGAATGACGGGCAATCTATTGCTCTCGATCATCGGACTTATGTATGCGCACGCGAAGTGGCATCGTACATACGTTGCCACATCGCATTACGTTCCATACGTATATTGTTCCGTATGGCCCGTAGCGGGCTGGACCTATGTGTATGTTAAAAACAGGCAGACTATTAAAGGAAACATGTCCTAATATTCTGCATATTACTTGTGTAGCACATGCTCGCCACAGAATCTGTGAATATATCAGAGACACCTTTCCAGAAATTGATAGACTTGTATCCGCTTTTAAAAAAGTTTTCGGAAAAGCACCATTGAGAGTAGCTCTTTACAGGGAAAACCTTCCATCTTTGTCACTGCTTCCCTCTCCAGTAATAACTAGATGGGGAACATGGTTGGAAGCTGCTAGTTGTTATGCGGAGAATTTGGATAGTTTGCAAAATTTCGTTGAATGTTTAAATGACGAGCTCGAAGTAACGGGTGGGGCAAAAGTCCCGCTACCATTTTGATTGCGCTCCATCTTGGTTATGTGACGTTTAGTTCAGTTTAGCTTTAACCATTGTGTTGTGTAGACGTCAAAATTTTATTATGGATAAATATACGCCACAAGAACGAGCAGAAATAGTGACAATATTTATTGAAAATAATCGTTCCATTATTGCCACTCAGCGGAAATTGCGTCAAAAATATCCTAATCGTCCAGTGCCTCACAAAACCACAATTTATCGTTTACATGCGAATTTTCGACAGTACGGTACGACAGCAGACAGGCCTCGTTCTGGAAGACAACGGACGTCTCGTAACGCTGAAAATGTGGCTCTGGCGCGCGATAGTGTTGCAGAGTCTCCAGAAACATCAATTCGGAGACGTGGTCCCAGTTACACATGTCTGCACGCAGTTTAAGGCGAATTTTGAAAACTGATTTTAAAATGTTCCCGTAAAAAATTAAATTAGTCCATAAATTGCTACCGAGAGATCATCATCAACGAGTTGAGTACAGTAATGCAATCCTAAGGCTGTCTGATGAAATTGAAGATTTTTCGTCTAAATTTATAATGAGCGATGAAGCCCATTTTCTTCTCAGTGGCCACATCAATAAACAGAACAGTCGGTTTTGGGGGACACAGAATCCTCAATTAATTCATGAAACGTCATTGCATCCACAAAAAACAACTGTATGGTGTGGTATTCATGCTGGAAACATCACTGGTCCTTATTTTTTTGAAACTGACGAAGGTGTTGGAGTTACTGTTACTGCTGAACGGTACTAAGACATGATTCGAAATTTTCTTGTGCCTGAAATGGAAGAGCAAGGACTAGAGGAAATGTGGTTTCAGCAGGATGGGGCCACAGCACACACAGCTCGTTCAACAATTCAATTATTGAATGACGTTTTTCCACGAAGACTAATTTCGCGAAATGGCGATTTAGCATGGCCAGCCAGATCTCCGGATTTAGCTGCACCTGACTTTTTCTTATGGGGTTTTTTAAAATCAAAAGTTTATGTGAATAAGCCCCAAACGATTCAACATCTTAAAGAGAATATTCGTCAAGAAATTGAAGAAATTCAGCCTGAGATGTTGCAGGATGTCATGAAAAATGCCTTAAAAAGAGCCGAAAGTTGCATAGCGAATCGCGGTCACCATTTAGCCGATATAATTTTCCAATCATAATGATAAAAAATGTAAAGAGCAAATAAACTTTTTATGAAAACCAAACTTACTTATCTTTTCTTTCAACAATGTTATAGGCAATGGTAGCGGGACTTTTGCCCCACCTTGTATTTCTGAGTGCAAGGAACTAATACAAATTCTAAATTTAAAAAATCAGTTGTATTTTCTTCAGGAACGCTTTGGAAATTTGGAAAAACTAATCACTTATTTTAAAAATCAAAATCTCAAATTAAATGATGGCTTAATCACATTAAATATGGCCATTAATAATTTGACAAATATTCCAAGTGTCTTCAGATGTGGCCTTCGGCAAGAGTTTATAGAGTTTATAATAAAAATCCAGATTTAATAACAGTGCGGCAATTGTGTATGGGGATAATGCCACGACATCTAACTGCAAAATACGCGGAAATAAAAGAATATTTCCAGTATGCACCTATAACCAGTTGCGATGTAGAAAAGACGTTTTCTATCTACAAGGATGTATGTCATTGAAAGAGAACGAATTTTACAGAAGAGAACCTTGAGAAGTATTTCTAGTTAATATTAATACTCTTTTACTCAACTTGAACTACAAAATGAACAAATAAAAATGGATTTCGTTTTTTGTAGATCACTAACAGTTTGTTTTCCAATTATATAAATAAAATTAAGAACTATCTAAAAATACAAATTTTCAATAGTACGCCAGTGGGCGATGAGTCATCGGCCGCTCCTGTCCGATCCCTACTTATTACATATAAATAATTAAATAAACCACAAATAAACTATAGTATATAAACAAAAAATTCAAAACATAAATATAATTAACACTAAGAAATAAGTAATTAAACTTCTAGTTTCAAAAAATTCTTTTATTGTAAACACTACAATATTGTTTCGCAATACAATGGCTTCATCAGGTGGATGAATACTGAATATGTACAATGCAAGTTAGAATATTTATATGAAAATTATTGGGGAATGGTGGTGAACAAATTTTTACAATCTTAAATTTAGTAGAGGGGAGTTGTTTAAATCTAGTTGGTCATTAAACAACTCCCCTCTACTAAATTTAAGATTGTAAAAATTTGTCCACCACCATTCCCCAATAATTTTCACATAAATATTCTAACTTGCATTGTACATATTCAGTATTCATCCACCTGATGAAGCCATTGTATGGCGAAACAATGTTGTAGTGTTTACAATAAAAGAATTTTTTGAAACTAGAAGTTTAATTACTTATTTCTTAGTGTTATAATGCAGTTTCAACAAGTATCTCCTTCGTCAATTAACTATATAAATATAATTAGTAATTCAAATTTCGCAAGCAGGGAATTTTTAAGTAAAATTAATTTTATGCTAAATAGATTAACATCACTACAAAAAGAATTAACACACCCATAGATCGAAATTACGGGTAACTGCGAATAGTGTCGGGTACTGCATTGAGAAGGTAAAACATTTTCTTGTTACGACTGTTCAATATGGGAACATGAAAATCCAAGAGACTCAATAAATCTGGAGCAAATGTATCACCATTAATTAATTTAAATATGAAAGTAATCTCAGATATAATTCTCCTAGCACGCAAAGAGACGCACCCATTTTTTCTCAGGAGATTATTACAAGGAAAGTTATGTGGCAAAAATATTTTATGTTCGTGATCATATACAGTCTTGAGTATTTTCTTGTGGATCCTTTCAACCAAATTCCCATAGTAGAACTAGACTGGATTCCATATAATTGAACACAGTATCAAAACTTGGAAGAGACAAATGCATTATATGTTATAATCAAGACCTTAATTACTTAACTATCTCGTATTTCTAGTCAAAAAATCAAGGGTTTTAGATGCTTGCCCAAATATATCCAGCACATGATTATTAAACGTTATTTTTGGATCAAACAGCAGTCCTAGATCTTGAAAATTTTTACAACGCTCAATGGGAGTTCCATGCAAAGTGTAACTGTATAAAATTATATTTTGTTTCCTAGTAAAGGTCATAACCTTGCATTTTACACTGTTCAGCGATAAATAATTCTCGCCACACCATTTACAAATCGATGCAAGATCACTCTATAAAATATCGCAATAATTCATGCCATCTATTTGGCGATAAATTTTCAATTCATCGGCATACAGCAAGCAGTCCAGCGACAAACACCCCTGGTAACGTTGTCGATAAATATCAGAAAGAATAAAGGCCCCGAAGATCCCTGAGGCACCCCGGAGAAGGATCGGTAACAATTAGATCTAAACGCATGGTATTCCACATAGCTCGTACGGTCCACCAAATACGTTTCAAGAAGTTCAACCAAGTCACCAGAGATCCCAAACCAATGAAGCTTAATCAATATCATATGATGTTGTATCCGATCAAAGGCTTTCGAGAAATATGTGCATACTGTATTCATTTTATGACGATCGTACAGAATCTCCGATCTTTGATGAACAAATCTGCACCAGTTTGTAGCTGTCGATCGTCCACTAATAAATCCGTCTTGTGCTGGCGACAGTTTATTAATCACATGAGAGTACATTGGCTTAAATAACAGCACTTCCAATATCTTGGAATAATTCTGGAGTATGGATATCGGACGATAATTTCCATTTTAGTTTCTATTTTCAGACTTAAAAATAAGCACTATTCGTGACACATTCCATACAATTGGAAATTTCTTTCTTCTCAAAACTAAGTTATAAATATGATGAAGCGGTTTCAGCAAAGCATACCTACCCTTGTCAATAAAGTCGGAAATTTCCTCAGGGCCCATAGTAAATTTACCCTTTAAGGTTGCCAAGCCAGCCAGAACATCTGATTCAGTGAATTTATTTAATACAAGTCCGGATGTGAAAGCATTCTCGAAACGTCATGAGAAGTGTCAATACCAATCTTCGCGAATACCGACGCGAAATGTTCAGCGAAAACCTCCGCTATTTCCTGTCATTAGTATTTGTGCGATTGCAATCTTACACGGCTACAAGACTTTGATTAAGTAACCACACTTTACGAGGCGTCCACGTATACACTAAGTTTTAAGAAAGTAAAGGTAGGCTACTTACCCCTATTAAGGAATGGCACACATGTGATTGATTATTACAAGCTCGTCTATCTATTATCTCCTTGTTTTCTAGGAATTCGAAGAGGCACATACCTGGCACTGGACCTTTGTCGACATTGTATATGTTATTTTTGTTTTTAATAATATTAATATTTTCATATATGTCCAGCTACCTCGGATTGCTTATATTTTTAATAAGTTTTAAACAATCTACCGTGATGTTATGATCGGCTTCTAATGCGTGACAAGCAACACTCGATTTTTCCGGTCTATTGAATTTAGTATGCAATATATGTTCTTTGTAACGGGTTATTCTCGAGGCTTTTGTTTAACAAATATATTTCAAATTACAATCGCTGCAATTAATTTCATATACAGGGTTAGTATAAAGTCTCGGAACGGTTGCGTAAGTTTGTTTTTCAGAAGTAATTTTTTGAAAATGTATTTTAGATGTATAGTTAAAAATTACAAATTTCCTCATGACATTCATATTTATTTTCTATTTCCGGTTTGATTACAAACTGTAAAACAAATTCATATAATCATTCAAAATGATAAAGACATTTCAAATTTAAACGAAAATGTTGTATGTTTGAGTAGGTTCATTATCAGTTTATTATATATAAGAAGTAACAAGTGTTCATTTAAAAAGTCAATCTAGGTTACTTTGAAATTTTGATTGAATAAGACGCAAATATATTAGTATGTGTTTGTTGTTCCGTAAACGTAAATCCAAATAACATTTGAAAATGTCAATCACAAATATCAGTTAGTGCATAAAATAATCGTGCGTCGATTCTGGTTTAAATAAATTGCTTCTCAGTTTTAAAATGGCTTTCACTTTAGAACATAAATTTTTTTAGTCGAGGCTTATCTTCGAAGTGGTAATAAAATTGATGGTTTATGGGTTTATTCAGTTCAAGATTGCATGGTAGAATTTCAAGTTGAGTTTCCACATTTTGTAATAGATTATATACAATTTAAGAATACTTTGGATAGAACTTTAAAACTTTTTTTCTGAAACTGGTAGTCTCTTAAGAAAATTAGGCAGCGGAGCAGTTAAGAAACGTACACCTCAAGTTGTCAATCGTGAAGAAATAATGGAAAATGAACCACAAACATCTGTTCGACATTTGAGTCAACAAATAAACCTTTCTGTTGGTACAACTCACAAGTTATTAAAAAAAGATATGCAACTTTATCCATACCGTGTCACAACAGTACAAGAATTGTTAGAAATTGATTACCCACGTCGACTACAGTTTTGTAATTGGTTTGTAAATATGAACAATAATGGAGAACTTTCGCAGAGTCATCTTTACTGATGAAGCATGGTTTTATAAAACGGGATACCTAAATTCACAAAATACAAGAATTTGGAGTAGTGAAAATCCACATGTAATTAATGAAGAATCGCTACATCCAGAGAAAATTGGTGTTTGGGCAGCGATAAGCCAAAGGCGAATCATTGGACCAATATCTTTTCAAGAAACGTTAAATGCTCAAAGGTACCGTACGGAAATTTTACAGCCATTTGTCAATCAGTTGCATGATGATGAACTTTAAAATGCATATTTCCAACAAAACGGAGAACCTTGTCACTGTACTGCAGAATCTTTGGATTATTTAAGAGAATTTTTTGATGAGCGTATAATTAGTCGAAATACTGAAATTGCCTGGCCTGCACATTCATGCGATTTAACACATCCCGACTTCTTTTTGTTGCCTTATCTAAAAAATAACATATTTCGAACACCTATATTGAATTTGAATAATATGCTACAGAGAATCGAACAGAAATGCATGGAAATTAATAACAATCCAGTAATGTTGCAGAATATCATCAGAAATTTTGAACGGAGGATTTTAAAGTGCATTGATCTTGAAGGACAACATTTTCAACATTTGTTATAGTTTTCAATAAATACCTATTATTTGTTATTTATTTGTATGTATGAAACTGTCAAAATATACGACTTCGTAGGTTAAGCAGTAAATTTTAATTTACGACATACTTCAAAATCTTCTCAGTAAATCACATGCTACTAGATTGACTTTTCAAATGAACACTTGTTAAGTGCTCTCTTCTTTTGTTTGTTTTATAAAATATTTTAAAACCAATTACCTCGTTCTATCTATGAATAACATTATTCTTAACAAACAAATATTTATACCACAAAAATGCAATTACAATATTCATGATAGTATAGGTATATTTCTGTTTCATTAATGTGTCAAATATCTATAATTACAAATAAAGAACTTTATGTGCAAATTACAGAAAACAAATTTTAGGAATGCGTTGAAAAAAGAGTTATCATTATGGTAAGAACACAAATGTACTTACACAGCAGTTCATTTGAGAATTTAATCTCCGTATAAGCAGAACAAATTCCATGTTCTCTTTTACGTCTTAGTTGTTACGACTGTTCAATATGGGAACATGAAAATCCAAGAGACACAATAAATCTGGAGCAAATTAATTAATTTAAATTTGAAAGTAATAATTCTCTCAGACATAATTCTCCTATCACGCAAAGAGACGAACCCATTCTCTCTCAGGAGATTATTATAAAGAAAGTTATGTTGCAAAAATATCTTCTATTTCCGGTTTGATCGGAAATGCTTCCTACTATATATTTTTAAATGGAACACCCTATATATTGTTGCAATTTCGGAAAGAGATTTAAAAACTTCATTCAGAAATGAAAAAAAAATTTTTATCCTAAAGAAACCAACAGAAAAATTTAAAAGAAGTTAATGCAAAATCAAGTTGTTTGAAAGCGAGCATTTTGCTCTAATCTGTGAGAGTGTTGTAAAAATTTATTAGTGTCAGTTATATTAACTAATTATAAATATTTAAAATGACATTAAAACTAACAGAATATGAGCGGTATTCGTTCTATTCAATACTACTATGCTAAAGTAGGACACATTGTTTTTATTCAAATTTTTAATAAATTGTAAAGTTTGTGGATTTAAAAGTAGTATAGATTGGTAAAATTCCAAAAGAAAAATGTGTTGTTTTATATTTACGTGCCGAGACTTTACCCTGCTACATAATATAGTCAATAACACACGATGTATTTTAATTAATATCTCAAATATTTAACGAGAGTTTAATACTCCTAGTTCACAACATAGATATCCTTAAATGTTCGTGAGATTTATTTCCTACTTACAAGTTTAAAGATAGCTGTATTTTATTATCTGTTTTAATACAGAAATTGAATTTATACACGATCAAATAAAATGCCCACATGAAACAAATAAACTTATAAATTCAATTTTAGTACTTCAAAGTTTTGAGTGTCTTTGTTACATAATTTACCTTTCGAATTCATTATTATACATGTTATCAAGTTCCGCGTGATATAGCTTTTTTAAAATGAAATAAAATAGATATTCTTCTATTTTATTTTCTAACTAAAAGATATAAAGATTTAAGCGAAATTTTATTTTGAAACCATCGCTTTTAAACGTTATTTCGGTAAGTGACCCCTCGTTTTGAGAAATTCTACTATATATATATACCCTGTGAGGTCAATTCTTTTTCATATTTAAAAATTTACGTTCTTATATTCATTTATATTTACTTATTTTTTTTCTAGTAGTGTTTTACATTTTAAATGTGTCCTTGGTTCTCTTCCGACCGCATGTCATCTGTTTTCCTCTCATCCATACTGTCCTTCTCTACCGTCCGGCGTTATACTTGAAACATATCTAACCTGCAGAACTGGACCAACTTTGAAAGCTGCATTGTTCACAATACATATACAAACATATTAATTTCTAATGAATTAACAAATATTATATTGAACTCTATCTGGTATATTATTCTAAACCCTCTGAATTTTTTCAATAATGTGTATTAATAATACACATTTTTTTTTAAAGCGAATAGAATGCTTATCCTTATAAATAAATATCATAGAATGTTAATTCTAATTTGTTATGCATGTCAAATAATAATATATATTTGATACTTTTAATACCCTAATAGATTGCTTGAAATTTCACATGCACCTTAGCAGTTACAATAGACAACGTTTATGTGTCAATTTACAAGATTCAAGTATTGATTATGAAGCTTACTATTTTATAAATTGGTATATATAGCATGATTGAAATTCTAAGTTAATAACAATCATAAAGAGATATACTAATTTACATGACATATTACATACAATATAACTTTACTAAATATATACAGATGTGTTTTTTTCTTAACACGATCTGTATTGTTGTATATTAAAACCATTTTATAGAAAATATCAAGAAACCTTACATTAAAATAAACTTTGAGGTTTGTTTTATCTATTGTTTATACAGGGTGTAAAAATGTACCCGTTTTAAATTTTTCATTATTGTTTTCAACTTTATTTAATTATTAAATTTATCTCGATTAGAAGAGAACACAGCAATATGTTATCTAGATGAGTTTTCGAAGAAACATGTCTCTGCACATTACACTTTTGTGGACGCCTTAAACTTAATGAACAGGCACTGCAATATATCTCGGTATCATTACGAATATGCAACCAATCTGTGTGGCCTCTAATCCATCCTACCATGGTTGCTCTACGAGAATTCTCCATGGTTAATGAAACTAAAGAAAAATACTAAGAACAAAAAGAAATGGACTAAAAAGAAGAAACGAAAACTACTCCAGAAATAAGGTAGTAAATTTAACTTAATATTTATAAAAAATTATAGGATAAATATACAATATAACAATATAAAACGGATTTTTTTAAATACTAAACGTTGTAATCAAATAACACTGAAAGAAACGAAACCAGAAACAATCCCTTATGGAAGAAAATAGACAATATACTATCTCAAGAACAATAAATACATATATGTATATGCGTGTATAAAAGCATGTAAAGCGTATATAATTTTTTAAGCAATTATTTGAACGAAGTCTAACGAAATAATATATAAATGTATATTCCGTCTTACCCGCCACTGATGAATTGAATTTATGAAGGAATACACACAATGTACTATTTAATATGACGTAAATAAAAACACCTGCTCGAGGAACGTAATCGAGCAAGCAAATAGTGGGGCTATTATAACGTTCATACAATACCTGAGACCGCCACAACGTATTATCGGGGCAATTGGTTATTCAATCGCTTCAGTCCGCTCTCTGATAATATGATATAGTTTTCTGTTTCAGACAATAGAGTCGGACCCCCGTATTCGCGGTACAAACGTTCAAAGCGGATAATAGCCAACATCTACCAATTTTCGTTTAAATGCAAGTATGTACACTATTGTACACGTATGATATTACATACTTGTATTAAGCCAATAACAAAAGGAATTTAGTCTCATTTATTTATTTTATTATATTGTAGGCTAGAAAGTAAATACATATATTAGATATTAAAAAAAAATTTAATCGGAAAAAGAATCTTCAACATCAACTGATTCTTGCACTGCACCGGAGAGAAAGTAAACGCAAGCGATGTTGATGGCGCAGGATTCTCAATAGTTGATGCCCTTTTGTCACTTTTTTGGAAAAACATTGTTATAGGAAGCTGCTGTTTCTTTTTCTTCAATTCATTAAATAGTATTTGGAGAGGGTCCAATGCTTCAGTTACTGATCTTGTTACTCTCATACTGCGTTCCATTAAAGGATCGTAATCTACGATCTTTTCCTTTAAGTGCAAGCCGAAATACTTCGCCCAATCTTTCCAAAGACCATTCAGATGCTCGTGTGTCAGTTTCTTCCTCTTCCTCCGTCGATAAAGTTATAAGTTCCTCCAATTCTTTATTTGATCATTCCTCTCTATGTGCTTCAATACACTCATGCACCTCCTCCTCCATCAAATCAACGAATCCTTCTTCACCAAACTGCCTTGCTATGTAAATGATTTTGTTTGCTTCCTCATCAACAGTCGGTAAATCTTCAAAGTCGCTAACAACCTCAATCCACAAATTCTTCCAACATGACTTTATAGTCGGTGGTTTTAATTCATTTATTGCTGTTTTGATCAATTTAATTGCGTCGGCGATTGTAAATGTTTTCCAGCAATCCATAATTTGCAACTCAGGCTCTATATCCATTGATATTCTAAGTCTTTCAAATACAAGACGGGTGACGCACCGAATAATACCCTGGTCGAGAGGTTGCAGTAATGAGCTAGTATTTGGCGGTAAAAATATAATCTTAATATTTTCATCTTCCATAGCAATGGATTTTGGATGACCAGGTGCATTGTCCATTATTAACAATGCTTTAAATGGCAATTTCTCCTGTTCCAATATCGTTTGACTTCAGGAATGAAACATAGGCGAAACCATTTAGTGAAAATTGTTGCTGTAACCCATGCTTTCTTATTGGATTGCCAGAACACAGGTAGATTGCTTTTGTCTTTATTTTTGAGGGCGCGGTGATTTTGTGAACGATGTATTACGCCTGGCTTAATCACGCGCCCTTCAACATTAACACATAATAGCAGCGTTAACCTGTCTTTGCATGCATTGAATCCTGGTGCCGGTTTTGCTGTTTTATCAATATACGTTCTACTGGGCATTTTTTTCGTTTCATCGCAGTTGAACACTTGTTTTGGGTGGTAGCCTTCCTCTTCAATAATTCTTTTGAAACATAGCAGCAGCTTCTTCGTCAGCAGATGCAGCTTCTCCAGTGATCCTTAAATTTTTCAAGTTATATCTGCTCTTGAATCTATTCAACCATCCCCTACTTGCTGTGAATGGTTTTATGTCTTCTTCAGTGCTGCCTTTTTAAATGTTTTCATAAAGACTTAAGGCCCTTTGCTGTAAAGTGGCAGTCTGGAGTGCCACAGAATATCTATATCGAATATTCTTCTCCTTTTTTACAATCTCGCGTATGGACGATTCATTTTTACCATATATCCTTGCTACCTCAGTATACGATTTTCTTTCTTGTTGTATTAAATCAAGAATTTGCAGTTTTTCTCCAAGAGTTAATACTTCACGTCTTCTGTTAGGTTTTGAGGGACAGTCACTATCACGATTTCGTTGCTTTCGATGCATTATTGAGGTATTACATATAAATAACAGTGCGTACAAACACATGCAATCCACGAGAACATTTAAATCGTACTGTGTACGAAAAATAAACGATTCTTCATATTCATGCCAACAAAAACATGACATTATATATTCAGCATTTTCATACAAATTTAAACAATGAACAGTATTATAGAATACAACCACTGCCTTATATCTAGAGAACGGACATTCTTACCACATGACTAAGTTCTCCCAATACAATAGCCGTTGTCCATTGTTAACGCTGGCGAAATCAGGTGGCCGAGAAAATCAAACACAAATACGTCATTGTATTACGGCGGGATGTACTCAGCGATGTTTATAAACATTTCCAATTGCCGATTGCGTTTAATGGAATATATCCTCCGAATACAATAGGTGTGTTGTCCATTGTAATCGCTGTCGACCAGATGGCCAGATGGTCTAACAAATACTTCATTGAATTACGCCGAGTCATGTGGTAAGAATGTCCGTTCTCTACTTATATCTCGTTTATATTTACTGTTTGAAGAGCTGTTGTTCATTGTAAACTTTTTAGTGCTTAATACAAACAATTCAAACATGTATTATACCTATACCTACAGTGATATATTACACTGTAGAAACATCAGTATTTTCACGAAATGTGTAAATATATCAGTGATTAATGACGAATTGTAACGAGAAAAAGTTTAGATATATCGCATGTCGCATCGCCGAACCGATAAATGGAACCGTGGATAACTGAATCCGCGGATACTGAGACCGCGGATACGGGGGTCCGATTGTATTTACGAACACATTTTTTGATTCCTCTGCGTGAATGCATTTCCAATATATTATCATTGGTTGGAAAATCGGGCGGTCAAATGATTCAGATTGTAACTTTCAACGTGTTTTGTGTGAACATGGTTCAATCCTTTTAATTTTCTAAACTTAATACCTCGTAGATATAAAACACACAGTAATAAGTATTTGTTAATAAAGAAGACGAAATACTTACCATTCCAACAAAAGAACTAGGATTGTGTTACGTTGTATGGCTTGGTCAGCTTCTAAACGTGTATGGATTTCCGGCATGAAAAGCATTTCTTAGAAAATTTGTTTCAATATAAACACAGGTCGTTAAAGAAATAAAACATTTTATATTTTATATAATCATTTTATTAAATAAAAAAGTTGCTACACATCTGTCTCCTTATCATTAATAATATAATTTATTTGGCAATTTGAAACAAACTCGAAACCTCCACAAAACAGAGATTTGTTTTCATATAATATATAATACATAAGTAATAAATTTCTTTAAATTTCATGATATGCCTATCATGATATGTACATTTATATACAGTTAAAATATCTTGCCCAGCCATAGCTGACTTAATTTCATGTTCTTAATAACATCACAATTTTTAATTAGATTTTCTTTTTTCTTTGGGGAGAATACGGGGTGATGGGGGTGATAATTGTAATAATAAATGTTGTCTAAATGTCTTTTACAGTCACGTCGTTTTGTGTATTGTGAGCATGATGAGTACGACGGTTCCACAGTTAACGAACAGCTGTTGACTGGTAGATTTAGAACTGGTGTTTGCGTGTTGCATGGCAGCCGGTTTCTCCTCTGGAAAATAGAGGAGGAATTTATTCATTAAATTGCTGTTACTCTATTAAGAGAATTGTCTAAATTATTATTTTAATGTTATTGTTATTGTTCTGAAAGCTTCTTCCTATTAGGTTGATGCATGAG
The DNA here is from genome assembly GCA_935421215.2 of Melolontha melolontha. Classification (NCBI taxonomy): domain Eukaryota; kingdom Metazoa; phylum Arthropoda; class Insecta; order Coleoptera; family Scarabaeidae; genus Melolontha; species Melolontha melolontha. Next base: position 17,735,294 of record OW285236.1, read on the forward strand.
TTCGTAATGCTTTTACTGAACGCAAAATTTATTAATTTTCAACAAAAAAAATATATACACTAATCAAGCATACCGCATGTGTCAAATATCATTAGGCATAGGGAATACGTATGAGTACATACGATGTATATTTATATGGAAAAGCCGATCCAATGCCGGCGAAGACAGCGACGGCCGGCAACGATTGTCTCCGATTGTTTCGCAAATACAAGTTAGCAGTAATCATTTGACCATCGACATAGGTACAAGCAGACCGATTTTGATGTGGCCGGTTAGAAGTACCTCCCTCGAGATGCGCACGAAATTCATAGGTAGGGGAACCTCTGGCATCACTTATTATCCCTTACTACGTCCCAATTTACATCTCGCACAAAGTGTTTGCATTTCATTTTTCCGAATACTGTCTCTATCTAACACTGACCCTTACTTGACGCACGTACAGATTCTCCCACCGGCCACATCAAAATCGGTCTGCATAGCAAGGTATTTGCTTTTCTTATTTCTTTCAGTAGATGCAGGAAATTTTTAAGCTGCGGTGCGTCGCATAAACAAAAGCGTAATTCTAATAAAAAATAAAAAAATTAAAGAATAATCCTAATAAAATAAATAAAAAAGGATTCTAAAAATTATAATAAATTATTCAAGAGGTTCAAAAATTCCTCCTTGCACAGCAAGACATTGTCTCCTAGGCGGTCGTAGAAATTAGCTCGTACATTTGCTAACATGTCGGCAGTTAATGAATTCGCAGCCTCAGTTATTTTTTCTCTCAAGGCAACTAGATTTTCTGCTCTACCAGCTTCATGAGTATAAACAATATTTTTTAGATATCCCCACAAAAAGAAATCATTTGGAGATAGATCAGGAGATCGTGGGGGCCATTTAATGTTTCCTGTTCGAGTAATAAGACGGGTAGGAAAAGAATTTCCTAGAAATTCCTTTACCCTCACTGCATTATGTTCTGGACAGCCATCATGTTGAAACCAAACGATTTCCTGATTTATTCTAATGTTTTCAATGGCGGGAAGTATTTGATTTTTCAGTAATTCGAGATACTTGTCGGCATTTAATATACCATCAATAAAATAGGGGCCTAAAGAATGGTCACAGTTATTGAGACAGAAACAAGTTTCAAATGTATTTATAATATTATAAATTGTTTGTCTGCAAGGTACAGAACGGTCTGCAAAAGTCAGCGCAAACAAATTCATGCACTTCATTGCAGACTTGCCAGCATAAAACCATTTTACTAACTGAAGCTTTTAAGTGGGTGTATAAAGAACCATTATACATTAATTTTTCTCCCGACCGAGAATAAAGTGTCATGTTATACATCTGACAATTGACATATATTAGACTACTTTATTCTCTAGGGAATAAAATATTCGATTTTCCCTAGGGAATAAAGTGAATACTGTAGTGAATGACTTTTGGTTCATTTATTTAAGTCAAAATTAATTTAACTGTCAGATTGACGAAGCATTTAAATATATCAATCAATTTCATTTTGTAATAGTAATAGTAACATTAGATGTGTTTACAATATTTATATATGGACAATCATCTGATATCTTAACTTGGCGGTTGCTTACAGTAGTGCTTGTGCAAAAATTATCTCCTTCACTGCCATTAATATTCATTTTTGCACAATAACTTAAACGGACTGCGTTTTTTTGGAAAAAAATAAGACACAAACAAACTCGTTTTACCTTAGTAACCAGAAACTATGCACATTTTCATGACAAACCAACTTAATTGAATGACATCAGATCAATCTATCAATCAACTGTCAAACTAATAATGAAATAAATTATTACATTTAAGGTCGGGAGAAAAGTTTTGTAGGTAATTCGGGAATAAACGTCTATAATCCCTCAACTTACTTACTGTCTCGGGATTAAAACTGTCGTTTATTCCCTTAATACATAAATATCTATTATTGTACGCTTTCAAACTGTAACGGCTGCAGCTAGATTGAATGCAAAATTTCCAGTCAATCGGTATCGGATACAATTCGCTGGCATTGGACTGGCTTTCTCATGTACGTATATATTGTATGTACTCATACGTTGATTCTCTATGCCTTATGATATTTAACACATACGGTATATTTTTGTCAATTATTTACAATTGCATTCATGGTGTGGTAATTATTCGATTGGAAGTTATCAGGAAGTCGAGCCAATTTTAAAGTGCGGCATTTAGAAACCTGCAGTGCAGTCTTAATAAAATCCAATTTGATAAAGCAGTTTGGATAAAAACTGAGGCAAGTTAGTTAGGCAAGGTGTTATCAAAACATATAGTGAATGAATTTCTATAACGTGCCTTCAAAAACTTTCCTCATTATGGTAGGCTGTTTTTTAAATAATTAATAGAGACCGGACACGAGAGGCCGAAATTATGATGGATCATATAAATAGTCTATAACATCGCTAACTACAACACGCAGTTATTGAATAGCACTATTCAATCGGTTAACCGCACATCTGTTTTTTGTCGTTAAATTGTGATGCAATTATTTAAATTTTACACTAAGTTCCATTCTTTATAGGGCGTAGATAAAAGCTGGAGGAGTTTTTATAATTGTTTTATTTATTAGTTTATATTTCGTAAGATAAATAAAGTACAGTCAATTAGTTTTTCTTTTCATTGTTTTAACTTTAAGTGTCCAGTAAATTTCGTTAAGCTTCAATAACTTACGCATACATTTTAAATTTTCATTTATTTAGATCTAGAATATAGAATATAAAAGTATAGGAATGAAAAGCAATGTCCGTCTTCGAGGAATGCCGTGCATTGAAAAGTTCCAACCAGAACGAAACGCGTCTGTACGTTTCCCGTTGATTGACTTGTTTTTTTCAGCAAATCTAGAATATTGTTTAAGTTACTTTTTCAGATATGATATGAAACAACGTCGAGAATGGCATCGTGAAACAATGGCGAGTTGGATTAAGGGTCAAACTGATTGTATGTCCATTACCAGTGATTCTGAAATTTATTGCAAAGTTTGTAAAATATCGTTAAAAAATTCCAAGAAATCGCACGTAAAACGTCACACATACACAGATTATTAAACCCGTTGGAATCTTACAATTTTAACGAAGAACTATGTGAAACTTTAATGGTGGCAAATATTCCATTAAATAAACTTAACAATCGCATCTTCAAAACATTTCTCCAAAAATATACTGGGCGAAATGTTTCTGATGAATCCACCTTACGCAAATATTATGTTTCTAAGTGCTTTCAAATCAGTACCTATGGATAAGTGCCGACGAAACTCTCGATATATTAGGACGCTGTATGGTAAATCTTGTAGCTAGTATACTACATCCAACTATTCCATATAACGCATCTAATAGCAAAAAAGTTATAAATATAGTTGACGCGGAAACAGTAGCTAAAAGTATTTACGAGAATATGCACCAAATGCTTCATTCGGACGACAGGTTGAGACCACCATTGACACCATTGAGAGTAGCTCTTTACAGGGAAAAACTTCAATTTTTGTCACTGATTCCTACTCCAGTAATAACTAGATGGGGAACATGGTTGGAAGCTACTAGTTTTAATGCGGAGAATTTCGATAGTTTACAAAATTCACAAATTCCAAATTTAAAAAATCAGTTGTACTTTCTTCAGGAACACTTTGGAAATTTGCCAAAACTAATAACTTATTTTGAAAATCAAAATCTCAAATTAAATGATGGATTAACCGCATTGGAGGTGGCTATTAATAATTTGAAAAATATTCCAGGCGACTTTGGATGTGACTTTCGGCTAAAGTTACACGCAGTTTTTAATAGAAATCCAGATTTAATAACATTGCGGTAATTGTGTATGGGCACAATGCTTCAAAATCTAACTGCTAAACATGTTGAAATAAAAGAATATTTCAAGTATGCACCTATATGAAGTTGCAATGTAGAAAGGATGTTTTCTAGCTACGAGAATGTATTTCATTCCAAGAGAAGAAATTTTACAGAAGAAAACCTTGAGAAAGTCTTGCTAATTAAAATTAATACTCCTTTACTCAACTTGAACTACGAAATAATAACATATTTCGTATTTTATAGATCATCACCCGTTTGTTTTCCAATTATATAAATAAAATTAAAAACTCTTTAAAAATACAAATTTTCAATAGTACGCCAGTGGGGGATGAGTCACGGGCCTCTCGTGTTCGGTCCCTAGTTATCAGGTAGTGAAGCCAATTTTAAAGTGCGACATTTAGAAACGACCAGAGCAGTCTCAATAAAATACAAGTTGGTATGGCTTGAAAGTGAAATATCTGGATGTTGACCAAGATATACGACTAACTTGAGAATGCTATACTTATAAAACAGTAGAAAGCAGTTAAAAATTGAGGCAACTAAGAGGTGTTATCTAGACATATGGTGAATGAAATTTTATAAGGTGCCTTCAAAAACTTTTCTTATTATAATAGGCTGTTTTTTATGTAATTAAATAATTAAAGATTGGTGCACATTTTTAGAAAACTTCAAATTTTGACAGTTGTCATACATAACAAGTGTTCATTTGAAAAGTCAATCTAGGTTACTTTGAAATTTTTTATATTAGTATGTGTTTGTTGTTCCGTAAACGTAAATCCAAATGACATTTGATAATGTCAATCACAAATATCGGTTAGTGCATAAAATAATCGTGCGTCGATTCTGGTTTAAATAAATTGTTTCTCAGTTTTAAAATGGCTTTCACTTTAGAACATAAATTTTTTTTAGTCCAGGCTTATTTTCGAAGTGGTAATAAAATTGATGGTTTATGGGTTTATTCAGTTAAAGATTGCATGGTAGAATTTCAAGTTGAGTTTCCACATTTTGTAATAGATTATATACAATTTAAGAATACATTGGATAGAACTTTAAAACTTTTTTCTGAAACTGGTAGTCTCCTAAGAAAATCAGGCAGCGGAGCAGTTAAGAAACGTACACCTCAAGTTGTCAATCGTGTTGAAGAAATAATGGAAAATGAACCACAAACATCTGTTCGACATTTGAGTCAACAAGTAAACCTTTCTGTTGGTACAACTCACAAGTTATTAAAAAAAGATATGCAACTTTATCCATACCGTGTCACAGCAGTACAAGAATTGTTAGAAATTGATTACCCACGTAGACTACAGTTTTGTAATTGGTTTGTAAATATGAACAATAATGGAGAACTTTCGCAAAGAGTCATCTTTACTGATGAAGCATGGTTTTATAAAACGGGATACCTAAATTCATAAAATACAAGAATTTGGAGTAGTCAAAATCCACATGTAATTTAATGAAGAATCGCTACATCCAGAGAAAATTGGTGTTTGGGCAGCGATAAGCCAAACGCGAATCATTGGAACAATATTTTTTCAGGGAACGTTAACTGCTCAAAGGTACCGTACGGAAATTTTACAACCATTTGTCAATCAGTTGCATGATGATGAACTTCAAAATGTATATTTCCAACAAGACTGCGCACCTTGTCACTGTACTGCAGAATCTTTGGATTATTTAAGAGAATTTTTTGATGAGTCGAAATACTGAAATTGCCTGGCCTGCACGTTCATGCGATTTAACACCTTGCGACATCTTTTTGTGGCTTTATCTAAAAAATAACATATTTCGAACACCTATATTGAGTTTGAATGATATGCTACAGAGAATCGAACAGAAATGCATGGAAATTAATAACAATCCAGTAATGTCATCAGAAATTTTGAACGGAGGATTTTAAAGTGCATTGATCTTGAAGGACAACATTTTCAACATTTGTTATAGTTTTAAATAAATACCTATTATTTGTTATTAATTTGTATGTATGAAACTGTCAAAATATACGACTTCGTAGGTTAAGTAGTAAATTTTAATTTACGACATACTTCAAAATGTTCTCAGTAAATCACATGCTACTAGATTGACTTTTCAAATGAACACCTGTTGTATTCAAATTAAAGACGTTAACGCACACTTACCTGGCATAACCAAATTATCAAAATTATACGTTTGTGACAGAATACGTGCACTGTCACCAACCATTAAAAAAAGCATGGCTGGCCCTAATAAGGAAAGTTTTTGAAGGCACGTTATATGAATGATTAATAACAGCAACTGCTGACCAACATTTATTTGAAATAATAAATCCGACAGCCTGATTTGTTGAGACAGTCAGTGCCACGTTAGGAAAAGTGGTGACTTGTCAGTTGGCTTTCAGAGCCGGAAGAGTAAGATCGTGTTTACCGTGTCTGTTGCTCATCATGGGTTTTGAACAATGCGTTAACATTAAGTTGCAAGAAAGTGCCAAAGAAACTCATGAAATATTAAAATCTGTATGGCGATAATGTGGTGATTCTGAAGGTTATTTATGAGTGGTATGAGTGATTTAAAAGCGGAAAAAACTGGGTCGAAGACGAGCAAGGTCGGGACGTCCTTCGACCTCAGAAACAGACGAAAACGTGAAAAAAATTGTAAAAATGGTTCGTTCAAATAGACGATTGACTATTCGACAGCTTTCCAAAGAATTAAAAATCTTGTACGCATCCCTGCAAAGCATTTTAGCTGATACTTTACTAATAAGACGAGCAACTGCGAAATTCGCTCTCAGACTCTTGACTGACGAACGGAATGTATATGGTGTGTTAGTTTGCACGGAATTTAAGGATCATGTTGATGCAGATCCGGACTTCATAATTGGAGATGAAAGTAGGGTGTATGACGATGATTCTGAGATGAAAATTCTTAATGGAGAACGAGTGGCTCTCCTCGCCCCAGATTTAGCACCACGCAACTTCTGACCCTTCTCAGATATCTAAACTGTGATATACCATTCTCGGCATTGAAAAGGCCATGACGGAGCAGCTGAAGATCCTGACAAAAGCTGCCTACAGAAATGCTTCGAACCATGGAATCAACGTTGGAATAAGTGCATCGTTAGCCGAGGATAGTTCTTTGAATTTTCGTTATCTAAAAACCAGGTTTAGATATTATACCAAATATAAGTTAAATTTAATTGCGAGAAAAGTTAGTTGTGTTGGATTGGATGAATTACTTAACGATAGAGAACTTAGAAGATTGCTACGGAAGTGTATGTAGTGCGCTTTTTAATATTGTTAATGAAATCTGCCCATTTACGTTCAAACAAACAAGAAGAAAAACGAATCCATGGCTGACTGACGTACTCAGAAAAAAGTTATCATTTAGATAATAACTATATGTACGCGAAGTATAGAAATGAAAAGTCATATCTGTCCAGTATACTGTGTGTTGACAAGCTCTAATAAGAGCGACATATATCTACACAATCCGGGATAGATGTGATTTTTCACGAATTTTTCATTATACTGTAATTATTAATTTCTACCTACTGAGGATAACAACTCAGTTGTCGAAATACGTATTTAGGATACGAGTATTAGTTGCTATAGGTATCAGGTTTTATACCTTTTTCAAGTCATTATGTTTGTGTGAATGACAAGTATTTGCACTTACCTACTGTCGAATTCAAGACATGAACGTTGATAGAAGATGGTACCACGTTGGAAGGAGTGCAGGTGTAGTTGCCGTTATGACTCTTGTCCGTTTCAGGTATCAATAAGACACTCGAAGATTTGTCCATGGTCACTTGTACTCCTGGATCGAAGTTGATCATCCTTTGCTCGTGATACCAGAAAACGTACGCTGGTGGTTCAGTAGATTGACGAAACGAACACACCAATCTCAGTAATGAACCAGCGCGCAAGTGTAAGTCAGGGGCGCCTAATATTTCGGCTGTCGCCTCAGTCACCCGCAATTCCAACAAAATACTAGTGGATGGATGCGTGGAAACTTGACATTCGTAAAGGCCCGCGTCAGACGGTTGAACGTGCTTAATGAGGAGGCCCCAGTTCTGCAGGTGGCGGACGTGTTCGACCATGAATCGATCGTCCGAATTATAAGTTGAAAGACCGACTGTAAGCAGGTGGAGGTCGTTTTTCCGGATCCATGACACCTGTGGGAATTTTGACAAGTTATATATAACACGGTAGTACTATGTGCACAGCGGGTAACAAGCGAAACTCACATATATCTTTGTATATTCATTCGCTTTGTACATTATTTTTCTGTGACAGGCAATCCTGAACAGTATTTTCTCGTTATTTTCATCAACGTACGAAATAATGGGCGAAAGTTTATTGTACTCAGTTGGGGTTCTTTGAGTTTAGTGAAATATTGTTGGAATATGGCTTTGTGAAGTGGCATTTAATGTTTTATTAAGCCATGCTGGGTTCAAGCGGTGTGTTTCAGTTTGTTGATAAAATTTTATAAAACAGAATTATTGAGAAAAAAATGTAAAAAAAAATGCAATAAGTAACAATATAATAATTCGTTGCACGTATAAACGTAAATATTGTAAATTTAAAGTAAAATAATTCAATTTTTAAAATGTTCTTGCCTTTTAAAGGTTTTAATTTGTTGACAATATACGAAAGATGTACAAGTTTAATCAGGGCTGCCAGAATTAGATTTATAGTTTGGAAACGATTCTTAAAATTGAAGCGAGTAATAATTTTCAATGTCGCTTGTTAATATATACAGTAAACGGGGCCTTAAATAAGAACATACGCTTGATACGAAGTTGTTCGAGCGTGGATCTTGTGTTACGCTATAAACGCGAATGTGGTTAGATTCAGATCACTATTAATTACACAGGCCTGCATAAAATTTGTGATGACGTGATTTTTGTTTGTTAAGCTCAGTTTTTATATAGCAATAACTAATTAAAATACAGTTGGTCTTTACCACCCACAGTTTTTTTTTGCACAAAAGATAAAGAAAAAATATAAAAAATATTATAATAGGCGTTCTAATACATTTTAAAATGAATGTACTACTTTAAGTTCTAGGTATTAACCCAAAAATGATATTCTGTTGTGGTTTTAAAGAAATTTGTTAAATAGGCTCTCATTACCTGATGCAAATCTTTTATTACATGTATTAATTTTGGACAAGATTTCCGGGAATTTTTACCTGCTAAATCCTATTTATTATGCTTTCACTTTATTAGTACTGCGAAGAAGAATTTCAAGTTTATCACTCCAAACAAAATGTACACACAAAATTACACTGTTTTGATAAATGTAATTGCGTCGGCGATTGTAAATGTTTTCCAGCAATCCATAATTTGCAAATCAGGCTCTATATCCATTGATATTCTAAGTCTTTCAAATACAAGACGAGTGACGCACCGAATAATACCCTGGTCGAGAGGTTGCAGTAATGAGGTAGTATTTGGCGGTAAAAATACAATCTTAATATTTTCATCTTCCATAGCAATGGATTTTGGATGACCAGGTGCATTGTCCATTATTAACAATGCTTTAAATGGCAATTTCTCCTGTTCCAAGTATCGTTTGACTTCAGGAATGAAACATAGGCGAAACCATTTAGTGAAAAGTGTTGCTGTAACCCATGCTTTCTTATTGGATTGCCAGAACACAGGTAGATTGCTTTTGTCTTTATTTTCGAGGGCGCGGTGATTTTGTGAACGATTACGCCTGGCTTGAGCACGTGCCCTTCAACATTGATACATAATAGCAGCGTTAACCTGTCTTTGCATGCTTCTCGCGTTACGCTATAAACGCGAATGTTGTTAGATTCAGATCACTATTAATTACACAGGCCTGCATAAAATTTGTGATGACGTGATTTTTGTCTGTTAAGCTCAGTTTTTATATAGCAATAACTAATTAAAATACAGTTGGTCTTTACCACCCACAGATTTTTTTTTGCACAAAAGAAAAAGAAAAAAATATAAAAAAATATTATAATAGGCGTTCTAATACATTTTAAAATGAATGTACTACTTCAAGTTCTAGGTATTAACCCAAAAATGATTTTCTGTTGTGGTTTTAAAGAAATTTGTTAAATAGGCTCTCATTACCTGATGCAAATCTTTTATTACATGTATTAATTCTGGACAAGATTTCCGGGAATTTTTACCTGCTAAATCCTATTTATTATGCTTTCACTTTATTAGTACTGCGAAGAAGAATTTCAAGTTTATCACTCCAAACAAAATGTATATTTTGATGTCATTTACTTCATTATAGCTCTGAGTGTCTGAGTGTTTGATAAATAAACATTTCTTAAAAATATGTCTAGCCGGTGTTGCAAAAACAAACCAGATGATTTCTGTTATATTTGTGGATATTTCGTCTTGAAAAAGTTTAAGAGACCAATTGGTGAATTTGTGAAAAATGCATATTATGCTTATTTCAAAATCAAATTAGGAGAACAAGATAAAGATTGGGCACCGCACGTTGTTTGTAAGGTATGTGAAGAAGGTTTAAGACATTGGACCAAAGGGAATAGAAAAAGCCTTCCTTTTGGAATACCGATGGTTTGGAGAGAACCGCAAAATCATCATGAAGATGGCTACTTTTGTCTTTGTGATATTAAGGAGCATAATAAAAAAACTTTGAAACATATTTTGTACCCAAACAATATTAAATCAGCTATCAGACCAATTCCTCACAGTGATCATGTACCTATACCTATAGCCCCCAAAGTACTACAAGAAGATATTGAAACCTCTTCAACTTCCGGCTCCGTACAGATGGATAGTGATTTTGAACCATCAACCTCAGGTCAAAACCAACCTCAGCTATTTTCACAAGCCGAACTGAATGATTTAGTAAGAGATTTGGGACTTTCAAAAGATCTTTCTGAAGTACTGGGGTCTAGGTTGAAACAAAAAAATTTGCATGCCCCTGAAACTACCTTCAGATCTTCCTTTAGCTGAATGTGACAGAAAAACAACCAAACGAAGCTTTTCTGAAAAACGAAAACGTTTTTTTAAGAAGCATAAAGAATAAATAACTATTTCTAATAGTTTCTATGTGTATATTTTTGTATTTTTTTAAATATAATATAAAACTAGCTTATAAATGAAATAAATCGTGTTTTTCCATATTTTTTGATTTTACTGGTTTGAAAAATAACCTTACGTGATACAAAAAAAAAAATAAAAGCAGATTTGAAATCAGCGCTACCCAATTACTATAAAACAGTTAAAATTTTTAAATCAACATTCAAAGAGTTGAAAAATGCAGGTCTGTGTTATCAAACAGTATTTGCTCTCTGTCCGGCAATGAAAAAGTCGATTCGATATACTATTTTTAATAAGACCTTCATTTCGATTGCATTTTTCTCTCATTATGCGACAAAATTGCATACTTTTATAATGATTTTTGGGAGATACTTTCTGCGTTTTTTAGATTTTGAATAAATAGCACTAGTTATTTTTTGGGGTTATAATATTTTATATAAATGTGGGTAATATATGGTTAGAATTACAAGTAAATCAATATAACCCATTTATTCCATAGTTGCGTTAACGCAACACCAAAAAAAATTTTTTTTCGTACTAAAAAGTAATAATTTTGGATGTACTGTCAGTAGCATTGCGTTAATAAATATTTAAACAACCTAATAAACATTTTGGGAACGGGTAATCGCATTTTCAATTTCGAATAAAAATAAAATAAAACTATGGAATTTTCAAGAAAAAAACTTGTGTATCTAAGTTTAAATTAAATAACATACAGCTTACTTTTTCATTTATCATTAAGAGGTTCCATATAAATGATACTTCACGTAACATTATTTTGGAAAAAAATCAATCCTCTTTTTTCCAAAAATATTTCTCAAACGGATTTGAAACATAGCGTTGCGAAAACGCAACATTGGGACAAATGGTGTAATTGTGGTCATGAGTAATATTCCTGTCTGAACATGCATTTTCACGTCTGGGGGAAGTTTATTGGGTATCCATTGTGTGATGCGAGTTTATTCAGTTCATTTACGCTGTGGGATAGAGAAGTTGAAGAAGTTAGAGTTCATAATAGTGTTATATTGAGGATTACAGAAATATTATGCAAATGTTTGATAAAAATGTTGCCCAGCTTATTATTTGAAACTCCATAAAATATGCGAGAGATAATAACCGTACTCAATTCGCCTTAGATCAAAATGATCTAGAAATTTTTTTGGGAATATTGATTTTGAGTGGGTATCACACTCTTCGACAGGTAAAACTTTACTGGTCTTCTGATGAAGATAAAGGTGTTCAATTTGTGAAAAATGCGATGTCTCGAAACAGATTTCTCGATATAAAGCAGAACATTCATCTTGCAGATAACAATCAATTAGACAAGGCAGAAAAGGTAGGTTGCTATAGCAAAATTACTTCTACTATTTCACTATATATGGCCAGTATAAATTTTCTATGATTTAGAACCTATAAATGCGTATAGAGCGCCTTGTCCGAATGTTTCAGCTTACAAGACTAGAGTCCAGAATTCTTTTGATATGTACAACTGATTCAGTTTCTACTATTTTATTGTATGTAACTAGACTATTTAGGATTATTTACAGATTTACAGATATAAGTTCCACTGCTCAACTCTTAATATTTTTACGAGGTGTAACGCAAAATTTTGAAGTGAGTGAAGAACTGATTGGTATGAGTTCTTTGACAAGCCAGACCAAGGGGAGTGACATGCTCAAGGCTCTTCTGGAAAAATGTTCTATAATGGATTTTTATTTAACGAAATTATCTGGAATTACGACTGACGGAGCACCCTCAATGGTTGGAAGTAAATCTGCGATAATAACTATGTTAAAAGAGTATGTACAAACTAAAAACATAGATACCAAGGAATTAATGCTGTTTCATTGCATTATACATCAAGAGGCCTTCTGTTCAAAATTATTGGGATTTGAAAATGTGATGAAAGTTGTAGTATCTACTGTAAAATTAGGAGGTCTCAATCACCGACAATTCACACAATTTCCCGAGGATATTGAAAGGGAATATGGTGATCTCTTGTTTTACATTGAAGTAAGGTGGGCTCGGTCGTGGGTTGTCACTAGAGCGGTTTCTTAACTTGATTGAAGAAATCAAAATATTTCTGGCGGAAAGAAAAAGGACGTTTCCGAACTCGACAACCCTGATTAGCTGTGTGGCTTAGCGTTTTTTGTAGACACCACAAATCACTTGAATGTCTAAAATCCGCGACTCCAAGGCAAATATCAATTGATTTCGCAGTTATACTCTCATGTTTCGTCCTTTCAATGCAAATTGCGACTTTTCATTACACAAATCAATTCAGCCAATTACAGCCATTTTCCGAAATTCAAAAAAATTATGGAGAAATTCAATAAAACTCATGTCAATTTCGCTTATGTTGAAAAAATTGATACTTTAATACAAGCTTTTCATGATCGTTTTCTAGACTTCAAAAAAGTTAAACCTCTATTAGACATTTTCAGCAATCCTTTCAACATTTCACACGAAAATGCACAGGAATCAATACAGCTGGAATTGATAGACATGCAAAATGATGATAATTTTCGAAACAAGTTTAAGGAAGGTAATTTACTCAACTTTTACCGTTGCGTTGACAAAACCGCTTATAAAGAGTTGCGAATAAATGCATTGAAATGCACAAGCTTATTTGATTCGACGTATATTTGTGAGCAAACGTTTTCAGTGATGAAACTTAACAAAACAAAAAATCGAAACCGTCTGGCAAATGAAAATTTGGAAGCAATTTTACGTGTGGCGACAAGTAATGTGGAGCCAAATATAAACAAAATTGTTAGGTCGATACAATGTCATGCATCAAAATAATAAAACATGAAATATTACATTGTAATGATTAGACTACATTACGATTACATAATTACAACAAACATTTTTGAATGTTCTTTTATTTTTATTATTTGTAGTAGTTCATACTATTTAAAAATAAAAATATTTGTGTTAATAAGTATTCTTTGTAGTGGCCCGTCCTTGGCTTATAATTTTCCCGTGTGGCCCCTGTTCCCTATAAGGCTGTGCATCCCTGCGTTAAAGGATGTCCTGCATGAAAAGAGTTTGACTAAAACGTTTCAAAATAGAAATGAAACTACGGTTCAAATCTTCACTTTTTAATATTTAATCGCAACACGAAAAAAACTTAATATTAATACGGTTTTCAAAACTAATAATAATTTATCGAGACATATTAAAAACAATAAAGAAAAAGCAGATAAAAATAAGAAGTCTGGAGTCTATAAGTTAATGTGTGGATGCGGTAAGATATATGTCGGCCAAACAAGAAGATCGTTTGAAAAACTCATTGCCGAGCATTGTTCTTCGTTTAGAAATAAGACACAAGATTCCACTTTCGCGAATCATCTATTAGAAGAAAACCACACTTTCAATAAAGATTTTCAAATTCTGCATTTAGAAAAGAAAGGCAATAAATTAAATTTACTGGAAAGTTTAGAAATCAATAAATTGAAACACCCAGAAATTTTACTTAATGACCAGTTAGATTTAAATAACTCCCCTTTGTTAAATTTATTCACTTAAAGTCGGTTTAGAAATAGAAATGCACATTTAGTTTATTAAAACAAATTTTATGCGTAAACATGTTTAGTACGACCCGATGATCTACATTTTCTCGCTACCGACAATACTTAAATTCCTAGCTTTCTTTAAAAACGTTGTAAAATAATGCCAACCTTCTTGATTATATATATATATATTTATATATATATATATATATATATATATATATATATATATATATATATAATAATATAATAACTTCGTGACCTTGGTATGATATGGTAAACCTAATCAGTAGGCGATTAAAGGTCTGTATATTACTTCAAAATATATGTATTTAAAAAACTCTACATGTTTCGGCTGTGTACGCCTTTATCAAGAGAATACAAAATATGAATGACCTTCAGTCATCAAAGTCTTCAGTCATTCATATTTTGTATTCTCTTGATAAAGGCGTACACAGCCGAAACATGTAGAGTTTTTTAAATACATATATTTTGAAGTAATATACAGACCTTTAATCGCCTACTGATTAGGTTTACCATATATATATATATACACATAATTTTTTTTTTTAATTTAGTTTGTAATGTGTTTGTAATGGCTGTAAGTACCTGAGGAAGCCACTGTGCTGGCGAAACAATTGTCGTGTTACGATTAAATATTAAAAAGTGAAGATTTGAACCGTAGATTTATTTCTATTTTAAATTATGGATTTTCATCAAGTAAAAGCCGAATAAATTCAGTTAAAACGTTTCAACTTTTAAGATTTGAGTGGAAAATTCTCCTACTATTAGTTTCCTGTATGTAACTAGACTATTTAGAGTTTCTTACTTTGAAAAAAATCCTGCATCTAAAGAGTTTTGTTTTAACGTTTAGACTTTGATGAATAGATCCTGCTATTACTATTTTTGAGTTTGTTCCTGTGTGTAAATAGATTATTTAGAGTTGTTTATCTTGAAGGAAATCCTATTTTTTCATTTAAGTGTTACAAAACAGCATTATATTTTGCTACTTTTTATGACTACTATTACTCCTACATAAAAACTGTGTGTTTTCAAAGTCAAACTCGAACTCCGTAATACAAACATTTACCTGTAGAGTGAGTGTGTTTAGATCAAGAATACTACAACGGACATGTTTATAAAGGTTTCCTTGCCTTTTAATAATTCAATAACGTGTTCTCGGTTCGTGTGTAAATTTATTCCTTGCTCAACTCTTATTCATAACGGATATCTCTTGTTTAAGTTATGTGTGTTCTTCTCGGCTTCGAGATGTGTCAGTTTTGTAGCTTTTATTGTCAATACTGCGCCACCTTCGGGCATATTTTTTGCTTGTTACCAACGAACAGCTGTTGCGTTATTGATTTTAGTCTGGGAAACTTTTACTCTTTTATATTTGCTTACGAATTTTATATCTGTTTTTTTATGTTCTTTTGTTTGGTCGTAAAAGGCGTCCTTTTTTTGAGTAATTCGATAGCTTGTTGTTTGGCTACTTGCTCGAGCGTGAATTTAGGATGATCGCATTATCTTTTCTTATTAAAATGTACCGAACAATTAAACTTTTTTATTTTTTATGTGATAAAGTTTAGAAGAAGAATGCGGTCTGGTTCCGTTCCCGGGATTATAAAGCAAGAAATATTCAGGTTAGGCAAATGTATGGATCCATTCGAATATCTTAGATTTGGCTACTTCGATTTTAATAAGACTTTCCACAATTAATTAAATGCAAATCGGAGATTCGATGAGCATATACAGAGTATTCCACGAGAGCCGCTCGTTAGAAGTTTTCGTGGTTAGAAAAAACTTAGAATCCTGAAATTTTGGGTTCCAGGGTTATTCAAGATTCTCTTTCATTTTAAAATATTTTCAAGATCGTACTACTTCCGTTTATACCGGAAGTCGCCATCAACTTCTTTATTTTAAATGGAACACCCGGTATATTATTTCATTTTTGGATTCCTGAGAAAATTTCATAGTGGGTTTTCATCAGGTTTCCCTATACTTATTTTCAATTTTTTCGTAGATATCCTGATTTTTTTGAAAATTTTGACAGATGTAGCCCTGTTTTGAGCATTGCGCCCTTTAACCAATTTCGATTGGTGGGCAGCGCTTCTGGGGTAGACGAAAGCACAGGAATGATACTTTCGAATGCCATATTGACAACTGATTTATCGCATACAGGCTATCCAAAATTTAATGACCAATTACATCATTTGAAAAGTTGAAAAAGTTCGTTTTTTCAAATAGGGCACCCTGTATTTTATTGGATGGTCGGATGCAGAATTTGATTCTGCATCGATTTGCTATAACATTCCCTATACCTATTTCCAGTGGTTTTCCTGTTAATCCATATTTTTTATTTTAATGTGGTTTTTTGGCAGAAACCGAAGCATCGCTTGCCTTTCGTAGGCAAATAAACATCAATGAAACGGTAAAAAATTTAATTTAATTAGAACATGACATTAGTACATAACATTCAGAACGAAATATAAAATAAAAACAAAAAATTGGAACATAATGACAAAAAATAATAAGAGAATGTAAAATTACAATAATTGTTCTATATGACCTCCATTTTGGTTCAAACACTGAATAACTTTGTCATATACTCCTCGCGAAACAGATATCAGAAGTTTGTCTGGCCTTATATTAGTAAACGCATGGTGAACACGGTTCAATAATTCCTCTCTAGTTTGTACCGGCCTAGAGTACACTAGTTCTTTTATACGACTCCAGAGGTAAAAATCCAAGGGGGTCAAATCGGGTGATCTGGGTGGCCAGTTCCAAGGTCCCCGTGGGCCAATCCATCGATCCTCGAACATCATTGACAATTGCCGGTGTACAGCTATAGTTGAATATGCTGGAGCACCATCAAGCTGATACCAACTGTTTGCTCTATCACGTGGAGGTAGGGCATTTAGAAAATCACTAACAAACCCTCTCAGTATCTCCAGATATCTAGCCGCATTTAAATTTTCATCGTACACTTGATAAGCCACTCTGTTGTCCATAATTAAACAAAAAACATTGAAACTAAAGCGGTCTTGGTGATTATGTTCCATAATAACATGTGGATTATCTTGTGCCCAGTAGTGAGTATTTCGGCGATTTGTAATTCTTTGCCTGTTGAATTTCGATTCATCAGTCCACATAATCTGATGAAGAAATCTCGGTCTTCGGTCATTTTCAAAATCATAAATTCGCAAAAGTTGACACGTCTTGCCTCATCACCAAGACGTATTCCTTGAACAGTTATCTCACAAAAAGGATGCATTCCATGTTTTTTTAATATTCTGTGGATTGATGTTTTTGAAATACCCAAATCCAGCGCTGCTGTCGAAATTTAACTCCGCGGACAAGCTTGAAAAAACGCCAACACATTCACCACGTTATCTTCATTATCAGTTACGGGCTTTAGGTTATTTTGAGTTGCCCTTACGTTTCCAGTTGCTATAAAGCGAGTTTAGATTCTTGCGAATTTTCCGGGCGTCATTGTCGGTAGGTCCGGATATCGTTCATTAAATAGTCTGCATGTTCGTCGAACAATTCGTCCGCATTCACCGTGCGTGTAAAACAAATTTAATAAATCATTATTGGAATATTCTTCAACATTCTCCATTATAAACTGTACTTAAGCAAGTTAACAAAATCCCTAGAACTGTAAGTAGATACCTCACGAATCTGTACGATGATACTGCTTTGACATTAAATCAACATTGTTTCAATTCCTGTCAAAATCAAGGCTTACTAGGTAGAACTTTTGGAGTTTGATCACCTTTTGATAAAAATATGGATTAACAAGAAAACCACTGGAAATAGGATTGGGAATGTTATAGCAAATCGATGCAGAATCAAATTCTGCATCCGACAATCCAATAAAATACAGGCTGTCCCATTTGAAAAAACAAACTTTTTCAACTTTTAAAATGATGTTATTGGTCATTAAATTTTGGATACCCTGTATGCGATAAATCAGTTGCCAATATGGCATTCGAAAGTATCATTCCTGTGCTTCCGTCTACCCCAGAAGCACTTTCCACCAATCGAAATTGGTTAAAGGGCGCAATGCTCAAAACAGGGCTACATCTGTCAAAATTTTCAAAAAATCAAGATATCTAAGAAAAAATTGAAAATAAGTATAGGGAAACCTGATGAAAACACACTATGAAATTTTCTCAGGAATCCAAAAATGAAATAATATACCGGGTGTTCCATTTAAAATAAGGAAGTTAATGGGGACTTCCGGTACAACCGGAAGTAGTATGATCTTGAAAATATTTTAAAATGAAAGAGAATCTTGAATAACCCTGGAACCCAAAATTTCAGAATTCTAAGTTTTTTCTAACCACGAAAACTTCTAACGAACGGCTCTCGTGGAATACCCTGTATATTGATATGGTTCAGCTTACTTCCTTAATAAATTCTTTATCTTATAAGATATTTGTCCCAAGAATGTTATATCTGAAATATAATGATTTGAGAAATATTACTTTAAAGTTAAAAGTTTGTATTTTTGATGTAAGATCATAATTGGATTTTAAAATCACGATATCGATTAATATTGTATATTTTATTTTGTCTATTTATATAATTCGTTCTTTAATTATTAATCATAACTTATTTTCGCGAGAATTTAAGATTTGTTAAACTAATTATGATTATTTTATTTGTGTACAAATTTCTGTAAACATTGTTATTTATTATGACCTTTGAAAGCATCATGTTAAAAAATTTGTAATTGAGATCACGTGAATGGGTTTTATTAGCATTTAAATAGGTTGCTAGAGATATTTTCAACACTGAATTATTAAAGAGATACATTGAAGAAACTTTTTAAATTATCTCTTTTTAATTTGTCAAAATTGTCTTTAATAGTCTAATTTTTGAATTTCTCTTCAAAATTAATCATATAAATTATTAACGGCTACATTTTTATCACAAGAAAGTAGTTTGTTAATTTTACAAAAAATTATTACCTTGCAAGAAGGTTTTCTTCGAGTGTGGAAGTAGTAGGAAACCTAGTTTCATTACTTTTGTGTTTCCATCATTACTAAAATCAGTTTACGTTTAAGCAGCATTTAATAAGAAGTTTCTGGAACCATTTTTGGATATTTTTGTTAAAAAACACCTCTTCAGGATACCAAAATTGCACTTAACCTAGTTGTATTCTACGTGGATAGGGAACGTATGCGGATCTGCGATTAGGATATCAACCAGACGTTTGAGACAAGCAACTTTAATCTTATTACGCTGTACCTGTTGGGATACTACTGAGTTTACAACATCCAGTGGATACGTTGGTTTTGAAATTACCATATTTGTCATTAGCAACAGGTATTCTTGTGAAAATTGTTTCCTATATTTACATAAAACATATAACATCTCTTGCAATTTAATATTTTATAATAGATTACTCACGTTATTTCAAGGGACATATCACTTTGCTTTTAATATCAGTTTTTGCGATATTCTTAATAAACATTGACACTTGTTTTTAAATTCGACCATATTTCTAAAACAATATTACTAGAATTTGAGTAGGCAACCCATTGCATCTTGTAATTTAGAAGGTTTCATACATTTTATGACATAAATTTGTTTTATTTTGGATATTTAGTGCTCAAAAATTATATTTTGTATCTTGTTAGTAAAACTACTGAATTTAACTTAAATATATTTATGATCTTTAGACTATTTCGTTTTATTTTATGTATTAACGTGTTTTTGTTTGTGTATCTGGAACTCGCATTTAGACCCTTTGAGATTAAGTTGTTCTCTACTAATTTATTTATTCTTTATTATCACATTTGAACTAGAAATACAGTTATCTTCTTGAAATTTTATATTCATTATTATTAATTGCAGTCAGCGTTACTACATTTTAGACATCGAACATGGGTTAATACTCCACGGCATTCGGTCTTATTAAAATATATATATATATATATATATATATATATATATATATATATATATGGTAAACCTAATCAGTAGGCGATTAAAGGTCTGTATATTACTTCAAAATATATGTATTTAAAAAACTCTACATGTTTCGGCTGTGTACGCCTTTATCAAGAGAATACAAAATATGAATGACATTTATATCCTGTCATTCATATTTTGTATTCTCTTGATAAAGGCGTACACAGCCGAAACATGTAGAGTTTTTTAAATACATATATTTTGAAGTAATATACAGACCTTTAATCGCCTACTGATTAGGTTTACCATATCATACCAAGGTCACGAAGTTATTATATATATATATATATATATATATATATATATATATATATAGTTGTTAGCTTTGCTCCAGGGGGTTCAGCAATAATAAGGTTTGACGCCCTTTTGGTCAACAAAATCAAGACCCTTTTCCGGAATCATTACTCCAACATAGTTTTTACGTCAGCTATTCCAGGAAGCAGGTTTCTATCCAAATTAAAAAGCCCGATACCTTTTCTTCAACAAAACCATATAGTGTATGTTGTCAAATGCAATGAATGCTCCAAATATTATATAGGTCAGACAGTCCAGAGATGGCGTGAACGTAGCACCCAACATCGCAGTAATTCGAAGGTAAACTCAAAAAAGTGTGCTTTGGGATCTCATATCAGTACTTTTAAACACAATCTAAATTTTAACAATGTAAATTGTTTATTCAGCGAAAATAACCTTTATACCTCAATACCAAAGAACGCACCAATGGTCTCATAAAGTACATTAAAATTAAATTGTTTTGATATTTTATAAATATTTTTTTTTATATTTTCTGGTCTATTTTTGTGTCTAGTCCTCGTATTTAATTCCTTTCAAAATGTTACATACGCTTCATGAGTCCGTCTTCGAAGGTATGCATTTTCGGTTTTAAGGATTATCGTGTCCACAGAGTGCTCTGACATCAGACTATTACAATGCAAATTTGTGTTTTTTTAAATTCCTATTGAACATGTTTAATAGGAATGCACTTTTAGGTTTTACAATAGTTGGTTTGTGTATATTTATATAATTAAAATATGCATTTAATTAGTAGCTTCATTCTATGAAATTGCTTTGGAATTGTTAATTACTAATGTAACTATATTTCCATATTTTACTGTGTATGGCTAATTTTTAAATGTTTTATCTGGTCTGATGAAGAAACAAATACAGTTTCGAAACGTCGCAATAAATCGTTTTCTTTGATACATTGCCCAAATTCTGTTTTTATTAACAGTGAAGGTATATATATATATATATACACCGCGTCCAAAGTTATCGGTCAACTATTGTTGTCTCCGTTATATTTGGAGCTACGATTTTGGTTCAATTATTAAATTATTAGGATTTTTTAACGCTGATTAGTATGCAGTTCACGAAAAAACAATTGAATTACGTATTTATGAGAAATTTGGAATTTTATATTTTTAAATGGAATATTGGTACATATTTAGATAGAGTGTAATATCTTGAACAGAAAATATCAAATACATAACTATCTTTAACTAAAAAATAACAAATGGGAAGCGTCTAAAGCTTAAGAAATTTGTTTAAACGTTTAATTCTGTAGGTCATGGAAAATAATATCGAAATATAATGTTCACAGTACAAAGAAAAGAACGTACACAATAATCAAATAAGTCTCATTTTGTATTAACCGATAGGTATTAAACGGGAGAGAAGAAATTAATGATGAAATACTTAATTAAAAAGATCATTTCGCTTCCTCAAAATAAAGACAATAAAATCCGGAGTCTGACTTACAAAGAATATTAATTAATTACGTACTTAATTCAGAATTATGAATCGAAAACTAGAGTCTAGAAGAATAAACACGAGATGACACTGATGCTACAATAGCCAAGAGATCTTAACTGAAAACACTGAGGACAAATCTAACGGAATTTACTACAAACAAAAAATATTCTAATTAATTTTAACAATAAAGATTCGCATTAAAACTGTTACAAATTAACCAAATTATGAACTAACTGTTTATGCTATATGAATAATTTTACTGCGAATTCCAGCGCCATCACACGGGTAAAATATGAACGATATATTAAACCAAACCTATAATGAAAACAGAGTTGCTTACATCAACGTGAAATATATCGCAAATTTTTAATTAAATTAAAATTATCTTAGAAATTTCTAATTTTAACTAATACTAGGATAAATATTCGCCAAAGAAAATATAAACATTTTTAACGATCGAAATTATAAAAATATTAGCAAAAATCGCACCATATACGGATACGTTCAAAAATTTATAGAATAAAGGACCAGAAATGATAAAGGGCGATTTCAGCCCATTACTTTATGTCCAAATAGGCTTATGGCGCCCATTAAATTTTCGCGCCCCGAACCTGGGGGCTGTGTGCATTGCACACATTGCAAACGTGGATGGCGTGGCCCTGTGTACAAACTTGTAAAGCCTTTTCTTATTTTGTCTTAAGAGGTAAGATATTCAAATTTTATATCAATTCTGGTGTTAATTACATTACTCTCAGAACATTACCCGCTGTGAATATTATTTCCAGCAACTTAAAAAGTTTCTAAATAAAATGCAAACCAAGAACTTAATCCAAAAGAAAAATTCTAAGTAAAGAAACTTTTACACGGAATTTACATGCTGAAAGCTTATTATTTGTTCTAAATGAATATAATGAAAAGATACTATCTCGAAAATCTTCTTTCTAAGTACTTGAGCGTCGTGAATTCGTTTCTCTCAGAAGTTTGTTTGCATTTTATTTTCATGTTAATGTAATAGGTTTGTGTGTGAGAAAGTTGCCGCGAATAGGAAAGATTTATCTTACCACAGCTGTGTTGAATTTCTTCACAACACATGGTAATGTCGCAGTACCTCCGATTTGTGCAACGACTACTGTACAATTCTCCGTGGCAAATACGCTTGATTTGCTGTTGCTAGTCGGTGTTTTCGCCGTATTTTTCTCTATGTTGTCTTTACTTTTGTGTCTTGAATCGTAACTTCGTCTGTGTCTGTTATTGCTGAATTCAAAATTTCCTGAAAAGAATAGAGAAAATATGTTAGTTAAGTTTAATACTTGGTAACGTAATATAGAAATTTTGTTTCTTAGAGGTCAGAATAAACCTGTAATATTATTATGGTCCGGATGTTTGAATATTAATTGCCACACGTTTAGAAATTAAAGTTATTACATTTTGGGATAATAATTACCACACATTGAGAAATATACGAGGTTAGTCTGAAATGTTTTGTGCCTAATGTAATGTCACCTGGTACCGCAGGTAACATTGTTGCCGAGGCAGTTCCATTTAGACATAAGATATTTCAGTGGTACAAATAATATGCATTGGAACGATTAAATAATCACATTTAATTCAAAAACGAATAAAACAACAGGAAATAATACATGGTAATATGACGCACTAGACTGGTAGACTGATATTCACTCTCAGTTTAATTGTGACTCTGACTCTTACTGTAGAGACTTCCTAGTATCTAGTTTATATATCATCTGAGTGTGTTCTATTAGCCTAGTGACCTGGTTACAAGATGATAAACAACATGGTGAAAGATCTTAACTAGGGAAGGCATGTTTGTGAATATATGACCTGGTTTAGTTATTACTCTAGCATAGAAAGAAGTATTTGTGATAACTAAAGTAAGACATCTAGTTTCACACATTCAATGTAATACTTGTTTAACGCAGCGTGTCCTTCTTAGTCACCACATCTTTCGACAATCCAGTTCATGTAACTAGGTTAGCATGTCATCGAGTAAACGAGTATGTAAACCTGGTCACATTAACTAGGTTAATAGGAGTAGAGTCAGTCTGGTGTATCATATCGTGAACATCTAAATGTTTTAGTTAAGAGCCTGCTCCGGAAAGAAGATAAGGTGCTCATTTTAAAACGATTGAAACCTATAAATCTCACCAGCAGATTTTGACAATTTATATTAATAATTAAAGAAAACGTCCCACCATATCCAGTAATCTTCAAACAAGTTACTTAGTAACTTACAGATGATATAAAGCCCCTTGCAACACTAATATTTGTGTACTATTTATATATAACAATTGATAAATTATTGGAGTTTTTCGGCTTTTATATGAAATATTTACAAATATCAAGTTAGTATGTATGTAACTGCAAAGAAAGGGGGGATGTAAACATTGCTGTCTACAAATCACAAAGCAAATCATACGAAATTTTAATTGAGAAATATTGTCTATGTTGGGACTCGAACCCAAGTCTACAGTTTGCCGGACTTCGGTTTCATTATTCACCCACAATAGACCTAGGTTCAAGTTATTTAGAAATGCATTATAAAGTACCAGTGTTAATGAATCAGATGTCAGTTATTGAATGTAGATGTCAAGTTGAAAGCAGAAGTCAGTTTTGAAAGTTGATGTCAGTTTTGATAGCAGATGTCAGTTAGTGAAAGCAAATGTCAGTAATTGAAAGCAGATGTCTGTTTTGAAAGCAGGTGTCAGTTATGAAAGCAAATGTCAGATTTGAAAGCAGATGCCTATTTATATACATAACGGGTGTTCAGAAATATTCGAAGTCAAAGTAGTCCTTGAAAATATGAAGTCATGTCTGAGCTAGATTGACACATTTACTTAATACAATTTTATAGGTTATCAAATTAGTATCTTCGATATTAGATTCTGACAATTTTTGACAGACAACAGTTGACATTTAATAATTATTACAAATCAGATACTTAAGTAAAGATATACGATTTTTTGTTCAGAGCCCACTTCATTTCGACTGTTTCTGAACACCCGTTATAAAGTTGACCGTATTGGGAACATTTGGTTATTATCGTTATTTGGCAGGTGGAATGTTGCCAGTGTTACCATCATGGCTTAAACTGTTCTCTGACAAGTTTTTTAATTTTATTTTTGTAATGTTTATATTTTAATTATACGGGGGGGGGGGGGGTGTTATAAAATGGGTTGGTATATTGTAGTTGCAGTAGTCAAATTGAAAGTGTGATTGGTCTGATAGATGTGGTTTTATAAGGCTGCAATAACCAGATTTTCCGAATACGGTCAACTAACACACACAAATTAGTCGATTTATGAAATTCTGAAATGCAACCATATAACGAGTACAGCGCAATGTATTAATAACGCAATTCGAATGTAAGCACATTTATTTCAACATTACTCTTAACATTTTGACACTTTAATAAATATTACAGTTGTGAAAACGGTTCTGTATATAGAACCGAAACGTAAACATAAATTAAATACAAATTGTTTTAATTATCCGGCCGCTACTTCCAAGAAACACTAGGTTTTTGCCATGTCAAATGTCTATCACGCTGCATTCTAAGATTTCGGGTTTCGCAATTTGTCACAGTCTCCATAATATTCTCGTTTCAGCAATTTTTTGCTCGGATTATATGCAAAATGCATATTTGTTGCTAAAAAGTATATTAACAAAAAGATGAATTTTTTAGGTTTATTTAATGTTTTTTTGAGTAAAATAAGGGAATTAAAAAAGCATATTTTGCATATTTTTACTATTTGATGCATATTTCATGTAATACTGCATAATTGAGGATATTTTCTTCAAATTATAAATTTCCTTTTAAGAATTCTATTATGCAGTTATATTGCAGCATATTGCAGCTTGTAATGTAATTATTATTGTTACCTTTTTAATTAAACGTTGTTATATATTGTTCCCAATGAGTTATTTATTCTAACGGTAAAACCGGTCTCTAATGAGTTCGTTTCGGGAACGAAGCTACGACCAGGACAAGGGGGCACCACAAGGTGATCCTGCCTCTAGCTAGCCACTACTGACATTACCAGCTGAACTGACCTCACATGGCGAGCCTACCAACCACCTCCGCTATTACATATTTTTCCGGTCAAACGTAGTTTTATTTTTGGACATAGTCTTCTTTTAAGTCCATACACTTTTTCTGGACCCCTTTAACCCTACCAAATAGTAGTTGGCGTCTTGCTCGGTAAAATAGGCGTTCACGTATTGATTTGTTGATTTGTTTGAAGAAAAATTCGGACAACAATAGCCAATGCTTAAAAGAAATAAGTAACGTATGTGACAAAAGTTTTAAGACAAATTTCATATCTAATTTTCATCACTTAGAAACGATTCGATTTAGTTACCAATGCTAGGGAGTTTATTCAAGCCGGCTTCATCAACATAAATATTGACAGCTCTCGTAGAGAGCTGTCAATACCTGTACATTTATCCAATCTCTTTGTAAATCCTTGAAAGCCAGCAGCAAAGAAGTCTTTTGGTTGCCGTCGCAGCCAACAAGTAACTTCATGGATTATGGCATCATCAGTTTCAAAATGACTGTCATCGAAATTATTTTTTAGGGGCCGGAACAGATGAAAATCACTGACGGCTATATCGGGACTGTATGGTGAATGTTCCAAGCAATCCCTACGAAATGTTCGTTACAGCTCCTGCGTTACTCCAGCTGTGCGAAGGCGGGCATTGTCATCCAGAAGAAGCACTCCGTTTGTGAGAAGTCCAGGGCGCTTGCGGCGAATGGCCCGTCGGAGTTCCCGCACAGTGGTGGACTTACAACGTGGCATAAACAGTCTCACCGTAAGGCAGGAATTTCTGTAGTATAACGACTTGCATGTCCCAAAACACGGTGAGCATAACCTTGCGGGAAGATGGAACCGTTTTGAATATTTTGGGTGTAGGCGAGGTTGGACGTTTCCATTCCAGGGAAGATCTTTTCGATTCTAGTTAAAACTGGTCAACCCACGACTCGTTCCCGTAACAATTCGTGCCATGAAGTCCTCTCTTTCCTCAGCGTACTGAGTGAGGTGCTGGAAGGACAGAGACATTCTCGTCAATTTCTGCTACTCAGACAACTTGCTGAGCACTCATCGTGAACAAACTTTACGAAACCGCTCATGCACGATGTTGTAAGCAGTTCCGTGTGAACAGCCTATAGCACGCGCCTTGTCATCGATCGTAACACGCCGGTCATTTGAATGATTTGTTCCATACGCTGCACTGTGGCTTCAGTTAACACCTTCGTAGGGCGTCCAGGACGCTCCCGATCTCTGACGCTTTGCTTTACCTTGTTAAACTCCTGTATCCACTTGAACACAGCTTCCCATGAGAAACAATTGTCACCACACACTGGACGCATTCCGCGATGCACTTCATCTGTGGACAATCCTTTGGCCCACAAAAAAAAACGCAGAACCAGACACTGTTCTCGTCTCGTGTACACTCATGTAATACACCCACCATCGTGTACTGGATGCTTCTGACTGACCGCGTGCCTACGAGATATGATGCGGCCTCTGCGAGTAGCATACTTATGCTGCCATCTACTGGCACACAATGCGCGCGTAATTTACAAATGGCATAAAGGAAACTGACGTTTGCGACTTGTATGTTTCTTTAGAGCAACAAAAATTTCTAAAACGTTCGGTGAAGGAACCTGATCCCAGGACAGCCGGTGCTGGTAGTGACGGCTACGAACCGCCCGTAAAATTGCAGTACACCACTCAGCATGGTCACCATTAACCCGAAGATCTCACCAAGTTTTCGGTGGGGACAGTTCAACAGTTGGAGTTCACCACGTCGGCAGCGAAGTCCCAACTACAACATATCTCCATGAACGTTACAGTGAAGGCCTACATTAATGTCTCAGTCAAGAGCGACGTCGCCTCGAAATCCTCGAATACATCGACTTCCTCGAATACCTCCTCGAACATAGTTAGTACCGTGGAGGTTGGTACTTTAGCGGAGTGCGTGAAAGAGGAATCAAACAATGATTTGGCGGATTTATACCAGTGCGCTGCCGATTTTGAGAAAGACATTGTCGCATATAGCGGAGTCGGCTTCGGCGCCTTCACGGCTCTCATTGACGATATCAATTACAAACCTGGACAAACGAAAGCATATAGGACACGATATTGTAAAAACAAATAAAATTTCTGTAAAATACTGCTTTATTGTGTTGTCATACAGATTGGCGTAGTTAAAAGTAGATATTTAGCTTCAAATTCACACATGTATAACAATTTTCAAGAATACTAGTAGGGATGGCTTTCACTCATGTAGTGGGATATATGGAGAGCGTGGGTAACATTCGTTGTTCGCATCTCGATGCGTGTGTCTGAGCAAACTCTCGCGAGAAACTAAAATAAATATTGTACCTTTCATTTAGAATCTTGTTTCTTTTTTTATAAGAATTTTATTTAATTTTCATTAATAATTTTATTTTAGTCACAATTTTTAAAGAGTTGTGTTTCAGTTCAATGTTAACGCATACATACATCAATTATTATAACAGCGGCTGAAATTCTTTAAAGCAAATCTGTACATCCACACTATCATTCTGCCGTACTAAACACATATTAAAAACTTACGCATGTATCCCTACTATTGTAACTAAACTACGTATACGGGCATTAGAGTCACATGTACGTGTAAATATGCGTGTGCTAGTGTGTGTAATATGCTTCGCAATTTCCACCGTTACTTCCGTCAATCTGTATATTACTATTCCAACTAGTGATCTAGCGCACAGTAGATCGATTGAATTCAGATTACGTGTCGGAATATTAATATCACATTTAGAAGATTTAGAAGATTTAGAAGATAAAATGAACGTTATGAACGCATTAAAACTGGAAGATCTTAAGACAAAGATATATTATTTTTCAATTGCTAATTAATTGTTGTAATAAATGCATCGAAATTAATGGAAGTTATATTGACAGTTAAAACATAAAATTTTCAACATTTTTCCTGTTATGGCCCTTACATCGTATATCACTTCTTTTCAGGTTCAAAATACAATACTTATTATGTGTAAAATTTCAATACCCCGAGCTTATTATAATATACAGGCTGATTCAAATTAAGTGCGCACCATGACTATCTCTGTTATTATTGATTCTAGAAAGTAGGTTAAATTAGCAAAGTATTAGTGTTTTTAACATTGATTAGCATGCAGTTCATGAAAAAAAAATTGAAGAACCCATTTTCGAGAAATTTTGAAATTTATAATTTTTTTAAAAGGAACAGCCTGTATATTTTTTAAAATTCTGAATGATAATGTTCTTTGTAATATAAAAGTTTCAATACACTATTGTCCTAAAACGAATAATAAAGTAGTTATAGCAGTTTCTATTTCATTATAAATGTTGTTATTGCTCCGCTAACTTTTGACAAAACAGATACATATTTTGTGTTTAATGTCTATTTTAACATATTACAGCTTACAAAATTAAATTAAAAAGCAGAAAATACATGTATAATTTATAAATACTGCTCAAAGGTGTCACCTTCCTGCTCAATACATTTTCGTGCCCGCTTCAGTACACTCTGGGTGGCTCTTAAGATTGTCCTTCTATCTAATTGGCGAGAAACTTCTCTGACCTTGGCTTGCAATTCGCGCACGTTGTCGTATCGCGTTTTGTACACCTCATTTTTTAAGTATCCCCAAAGAAAAAAGTGTAAAGGTGTGAGGCCAGAGGAGCGTGCTGGCCGTTGTACCAATCCACTTTTCGGCAAAGATGGTGTCGAGGTAGGTTTGCACTAGGTGATAGTTGTGTGCAGTTGTGTGTTTCTTATTAAACATGCCTCTATTTGAAAAATTTGTTTCGTCACTCCATAAAATACACTGTGCTCCATTCAAATTTTCATCACAAAAACTAACAAACCAATGACAGAAAGCTAATCTCCTGGCTGTAATGTTTGAGAGATTCTGAACTTAAAGGGAATATACTTATGCTTTTTCAAAATTATTTGAACTGATGAATAACTGAATGCCAGTTCCTTAGTAGCATCCCTAATGGAAAATTCGCGATAGGCTTCAAAATATGCTAACACTGTAATTTCTACTTCTTCGTTGACGACGATATTATTCTTTGTTCTTTTCTTTCTAAATAAGCAATCATGCAGTCTAAACTGATTGTAAAGTTTTCGAAAGTAACGTCGATCTGGCTGCTGTCGTAAACGATAGTGTTCAGCATAATATTCGCTAGTCCTTATTGAATTTTTACAACATAAAATGTATGCTTCCAACATATCGCATTTCTCCAAATGAGGAAATACCATAGTGAAATATTGTCAAACACTAACCAACGAAAGTAAAACCAAAATGTTTAGAAAAATAAATAGAGAACTAATTATCACAACACAAAATAAAAAAAAAAGAATTTTTAATAACCAAACGTGCGAAAGATTTATATTCACTACGTTGTTGACATTTACAAAGGGCATACTATTTGTTCTGTTTAAAGTGAAAGAAGCTTACTACTGATTTTACAGAATGAAAGAGTATCTTTGACATCAACTAGATTCCACCGTAAATACTTTATTATTTGCTTTAGGATAATAGGGTATTGAAACTTTTATATTACAAAAAACATTATCATTCAGAATTTAAAAAAAAATATACAGGCTGTTCCATTTAAAAAGATTATAAATTTCAAAATTTCTCGAAAATGCGTCATTCAATTTTTTTTTCATGAACTGCATGCTAATCAATGTTAAAAACACTAATACTTTGCTAATTTAACCTACTTTCTAGAATCAATAATAACAGAGATAGCAATAGTGCGCACTTAATTTGAATCAACCTGTATTTGAATTCCGCCCAGGTAAAAGATTCGTGCTTTTGGGAATGCCAGTCATGCCTACATGTATGTTCACGTAGTACCACGTAATACATCATACATTCTGGGTAGATAATATATGTATATAATAACATACGCTGTTCCATATTATAATATGGTATTTTAACTACATAGGTACCTTGATTTCGAAACGAGTGTGTTCGTTCAATAAATTTGCTTAATTCTGGTTTTGAAAAAGTCTCTTGTAGACGGAAATAGAATCGTGATTTTGATATAATAATTCATGTAACTCAAACAAACTCAATCAAAACACTTCTAAGTTGAATAGTAAATTGCAGAAAAATAGAAATATGTATATAGTTTATAACGTGATGGCTGAAATATAATATAACTGACAGTATTGACACAATCAAGTTATAGTTGTTTATGGCGTTAACTGACATACCAACTTCGATGGATATAAACCCGTTCTTTACAGAGACTTTTCAATTATGTTAAGAAAAAAAATAAAATGCAGGTGAAATTTGAATTGTTCTCATTTAAAACTACAAAAAAATATGAGGAATTTCAAATAATAGGAACAGTTGCAAAAGATCTCATAGCTCTTCAGTCATTAGTAGAGTGGACCAATTCGGAGCGAAAGCAGAGGCGTGACTAACGAATTAGTTCCCGCGTGCCCCATCGCACATACGATTACTTAGTATGCTGTTCACGGTCATCGTGTGTACACGTATAATAGCAGCAGGAAAGTGTATTCTGTGTATTTAATAATGTTGAAGAAGCGTACAGTAAAAAAAACCGCTATCATCAAAGTTAGTCAATAGGTTTATTGAGAACCATCCTAGTTTATCTTACAATGGGGTAAATGTAAAATGTTTAGTGTGCAATATATACAATGTGCCCGAGAAAATGTGGGAAATCTCTCGGATTCAGATAGAACATTAAAAAATAAGATGACAAGTTCACATAATTTTTTTCTTAGCGGCCCTCCCTACGGAGATACGGCCTCCTAAAGGACGCCACTGGAAATCAATTTTTCTTGAATAACTTTTAAACTACTTATTATAATTGAATGAAAATTTAATATGATAAACAGTAGTAAGGACCTCTTAAAATACTGCCCTTAAATTTAAATTAGCTTGTTTAGTTTACCAGGGGCGGACTAAGTTGTATATTTTAATGCTTGCATTTTTAACACCCTGTATGATAAGGAGTTAAAAAAACAAATTTGGATACCTTGAACATTAGGCTAAAGAAAAGGTACTCTTGTTTATTGTCGATAAAATGAACCGTTTTCGAGGAAAAAAATATAAAAGGATTAATGTTTTATTTCTATTAAAAAGAACCATGTTATAGATATGCATCTTATGTACGGTCTTGCATCTTGCAATGCTTTGGAAGCAAGAAGGTTGTATGAAGAAAGATATCCTAATCGCAATATTCCAAATCAGAAAACATTTCAGCGACTTGACCAACGTCTAAGAGAGACTGGTGGGCGATTCCAGTTAATAAGGTAACATTATTGACTTTCTTTAATGTTTTAGGAAGTTTCGCGAAAAAAGTACTGATTCTGGTGTGAGAAGAACAGTACGTACGCTGCAATTGGAGGAAAATATTTTGGATACTGTAGGTGATACTCCTTCAATAAGCACTCGAAGATTAGCCGCGCAGCTTAACACGTCAAAAACGACAATTTATGAAGTACTTAAAGAACAGTTGTTTTACCCTTATCATCTGCAAAAAGTGCATCTACTACTTCCTGAAGATTTTCCTCGTAGAATCCAGTTTGCAAACTGGCTGTTAGATCAGCAACGAACAAACCCAAACTTCATTAGCACTATTCTTTTTACCGATGAAGCAGGGTTTACCAAAAATGGTATTGTAAATTTATATAACTCGCATGTATGGGCTGATGAAAACCCTCATGCCACTGTCGTTCATCATTATCAACATCAGTTCCAATCAATTAATGTTTGGGCAGGAATAATTGGCAATTTTTTGATTGGACCATGCGTATTGCCGCCACGATTGAATGGTGAACTTTATTTACAGTTCCTTCAGAATGCTTTTCTGGATTCAATAGAGCATTTGCCACTTGCAACCCGCCAAAGTATGTATTTTATGCATGATGGGGCCTCACCTCATTTTAGCGTTGCTGTACGCGACCACCTGAATAACGTCTATCCAAACCGTTGGATAGGCAGAGGAGGTCCCATTGCCTGGCCTCCACGGTCTCCCGACCTAACGCCAATGGATTTTCACCTGTGGGGTCATCTCCAAACCTTGGTGTATTCCTCTCCGGTTGATACTAGGGAGGAACTTTTACAGAGAATCACATTTCATTGTGATGTGATAAGAAACATGGTTCTTTTTAATAGAAATAAAACATTAATTCTTTTATTTTTTTTTCCTCGAAAACGGTTCATTTTATCGACAATGAACAAGAGTACCTTTTCTTTAGCTTAATGTTCAAGGTATCCAAATTTGTTTTTTTTAACTCCTTATCATACAGGGTGTTAAAATGTAAGCATTAAAATGTACAACCTAGTCCGCCCCTGGTAAACTAAACAAGCTAATTTAAATTTAATGAGTAGTTTAAAAGCTATTCAAGAAAAATTTATTTCCAGTGGGGTCCTTTAGGAGGCCGTATCTCCGTAGGGAGGGCCGCTAGGAAAAAAAATATGGGAACTTGTTATCTTATTTTTTAATGTTCTATCTGAATCCGAGAGATTTCCCACATTTTCCCGGACATATTGTGTATAAACCATTTAACAAAATCAAATTTGCAACGCTACGTGCATAGCGCAACACATGAAGATAGAGACACTGGTGCCGATACAAAATACGAAGTGTTCTTATTTGATTTGTGTACAATGAGGAGAAATAACTTTGGAGACGCACTTTATGTTAACAATATTTCATCGCGCTTCTGCAGATTTTCAAGTCACGGAAAACGCATAAGACGGTAAGTTTTTTTTTAATCATCTAATTACATACATTTTAGATTTTATTTTTTATTCGTATCATCGAGAACGTTTCATAATCTAGAAAAACCGTCTTACATTTTTTTTGTATCTAACATAATAATAGCACCGTTCGTGATAGTATATCTCTAGATATTAATAATATTTCGCATGCTGGAACCAATTCGTTAGTCATGCCTCTGCATTCGCTCCGAATTGGTCCACTCTAGTCATTAGAGACTTAATAGCTTGAAAATTAATGAATGGAAAATCCTATATTTGGAAAGTGGTAGTCATGAAAACAATGAAACAATAATTAGAGAAAACATTTACTGGGTTCCTTTAAATCGACCATTTTGGATTAGTTTCCAAAGCCAGTAGTACGTTCATATTAACTAAATTGGATCTTTGCATGAAATTATTAATCATCCTACATGATTACTCATTCAAATAATATGGTTGGATTAAGTGAAATTGGCCAGACAATTAAATTTATGACTTCTGTGTCGTAACGCCTCTTATACCAACGAAAGGCAGTGCGTAAATTGAATATTCAATAAGACGGAAAAGAACAATGTATCACGCGAAGAACATTACGTTCTTAGCCCGAGACTAACGATAATTTTATTGCGTTAATCGATTAAATCCCTTAAATAATTAATATGAAACGTCTTTTAATGCTATTACGTAGATTAGAACCATGTTACGTTTTAATGATTCAAGTGCCTTGTTGCTTATATGTTTGTATTGCTGTCGCATTTCATATGATTTTCCCTTCCACGTTTCAATAAGGTAAATGCAGACAGCGTGGGTTAGGTCTCCTTTGAAATACATTACTTTCTTGAATTACTTAAAAGGGAACACTCTTTACTGGAATGTTCAGCTTTAAATGTAGCTCTTGTCGTCAGAATGGAGTTTAATTTTGTCTCATTGTTGTAAGTACAGAGCCAGTATTTTAAATGTTTTGAATAAAACCTTTATAGATTTTTCTACTTTAAAACTATGTCCTTTCTATGTGAATTCTATATTTAATACTCCATACAGGCTGATTCAAATTAAGTGCGCACTCTTGCTATCTCTGTTATTATTGATTCTAGAAAGTAGGTTAAATTAGCAAAGTATTAGTGTTTTTAACATTGATTAGCATCCAGTTCATGAAAAAAGAATTGAATAACGCATTTTCGAGAAATTTTGAAATTTATAATTTTTTTAAATAGAACAGCCTGTATATTTTTTAAAATTCTGAATGCTAAAGTTCTTTGTAATATAAAAGTTTCAATACACTATTGTCCTAAAATGAATAATAAAGTAGTTATAGCAGTTTCTATTTCCTTCTAAATGTTGTCATTGCTCCGCTAACTTTTGACAAAACAGATACATATTTTGTGTTTAATGTTTATTTTAACATATTACAACTTACAAAATTAAATTAAAAAGAAGAAAGTACATGTATAATTTATAAATACTGTTCAAAGGTGTCACCTTCCTGCTCAATACATTTTCGTGCCCGCTTCAGTACACTCTGGGTGGCTCTTAAGATTATCCTTCTATCTAATTGGCGAAAAACTTCTCTGACCTTGTCGCGCACCAATTCGCTGACCAATTCGCGCACGTTCTCGTATCGCGTTTTGTACACCTCATTTTTTTAAGTATCCCCAAAGAAAAAAGTCTAAAGGTGAGAGGTCAGCGGTGGTGGTCCAATTCAATTGCCAGTAGCCATTGAATTTGACCATTTGTACCAATCCACTTTTCGGCAAAGGTGGTGTCGAGGTAGATTTGCACTATGTGATAGTTGTGTGCAGGAGCACCGTCCTGCTGAAAGTATAAATTTTGGCGCATCAGGTAATTGGCGTTATCAAGGAAATCCTCTAGAACGTTACGAATAAATTCCAGATATCTGTTTCCTGTCAACGTACCATTGTAGAACAGTGGACCAACGACTACCGAATCAATTAATCCGCGCCACACGTTAAAACTAAATCGACCTTGTGCAGCATGTGGACGAATTATTAATAAATTTTCTTGAGATCTTCTGATGAATAACTTAATGCTAATTCCTTAGTAGCATCCCTAATGGAAAATTCGCGATGGGCTTCAAAATATGCTAACACTGTAATTTCTACTTCTTTGTTGACGACGATATTTTTCTTTGCTTTTTTCTTTCTAAATAAGCAATCATGCAGTCTAAACTGATTGTAAAGTTTTCGAAAATAACGTTGATCTGGCTGCTGTCGTAAAGGATAGTGTTCAGCATAATATTCGCTAGTCCTTATTGAATTTTTACAACATAAAATGTATGCTTCCAACATATCGCATTTCTCCAAATGAGGAAATACCATAGTGAAATATTGTCAAGCACTAAGCAACAAAGTCAAACCAAAATGTTTAGAAAAATAAATAGAGAACTGATGAACACAACACAAAATAAAAAAAAAATTTTAATAACTAAACGTGCGAAAGATTTATATTCAGTACGTTATTGACATTTACAAAGGGCACACTATTTGTTCTGTTTAAAGTGAAAGAAGCCTACTACTGATTTTATAGAATGAAAGAGTATCTTTAACATCAACTAAATTCCACCGTAAATACTTTATTATTCGTTTCAGGACAATAGTGCATTGAAACTTTTATATTACAAAGAACATTAGCATTCAGAATTTA
Organism: Melolontha melolontha; assembly: GCA_935421215.2. NCBI lineage: Eukaryota > Metazoa > Arthropoda > Insecta > Coleoptera > Scarabaeidae > Melolontha > Melolontha melolontha. Next base: position 17,771,864 of record OW285236.1, read on the forward strand.
AAAAAATATACAGGCTGTTCCATTTAAAAAAATTATAAATTTCAAAATTTCTCGAAAATGCGTTCTTCAATTTTTTTTTCATGAACTGCATGCTAATCAATGTTAAAAACACTAATACTTTGCTAATTTGACCTACTTTCTAGAATCAATAATAACGGAGATAGCAATAGTGCGCACTTAATTTGAATCAGCCTGATTTAACAGATATTATGACTCAATATTAATTTATAAATGACATATATAATTTAAGATGAGTTTTATAATGGTTTCTTTATATATATTAAATTAGGGTGTCCCCTTTGTGTAATTTTCTAAAGGGCCTATCTATAGAATAAAGCATTAATCGGTTAATGGTCTCTTAATGCATGTACGTATTTAAGTAGGGTTTTTCCAATAAGGTAAGTTCTGTAGTATGCAGGTTTTTAAAAATTTTAAAATTTAGTGTTAAACGAGAAGCCGTGCAATATAGAGTTTAGTGAGTGTTATGTGTTTTTTGTGCTTTGAAGTGTTACACTGCTTTTTCTACTGAGGGTGACAACGTGGTTGTCGAAATACGTATATAGAATTGTTAAATTCTATTGTGGTAAGGGTTTTTAATTTTTTTATTCACTTAAAAGCCACAGTTTCCGATTCTTCAGCAGCCTGATATTGTAATGAAATAAGATTTTTCTGATTGAACGGTTTACTTATATTCTCTCTTTTGCGTTTATGTGCGCAGGGAAATGGTATTTAATGTTGATACACAAGAAAAACTATTACCTTGTATTTCATCACTTCCTTATAACAGATAATATTAATAATAGGCTGAAATAAGACTGAAAGTTCATGTCGAAGTAACGCTGGTCTAGAAAAGGTTTTGCTTTATTGCCCTAAGTTAAGAGAGGGATCGAGGTTGTCCATGTCTTGACTAATAATTAATCAAAAGCGCAAACTGAAGAGTTGTGCTATCGATGACATAAATACTATTAAAATATCCCTTGTGAGTCAAGCTTTCAAATGATATGATACACCATATATAAAAGAAGACGTACGTAATTAAATTAAAACGCGATTTAAAATTAACTTATACCTAAGAACAAAAATCTAGTTTTACCTCAGATCTGTAGCGGCACCTTACAATAGAATTACACACAGTATATTACCTAAGAATTAATTAACTAATTAAGTAATGAATTTCACAGAAATTATAATTCGTTTAAATCTTCTAGCATGCTTATGATTTGCATGACGACAAATCAATGCAATATATTTCGAGAATGTAACACAAAGTTGTCGTTAAATTTACCTATTTGGAAGAAATCAATTCAATTAGCCATTTATTTAAATAGAAAATTATTTTAGAAATAAAATCTATTATATGTACGATAATTAATTTTATAATTATATAATGATTAAATAAATTCTTTTAAAAAAATACGTAATCACTCGTAATTTCACGAGTTGATGTCGCGGGTTTGTAGCTTAGATAAGCTAAAACCCTTTCTTCGTTTTCCGGTTTGAATTTCTCTTTCAAGTGATCTGGTTTTGTAAACGAACCATACCTTTCCAAATTAATTTCTAACTTAGAAAATAGTCCTCGATCTGTCTGTCTTCTTTCCATATAGCGTTGATAATACAATTCTCTAGCGTCATTACTATTTATAGTACTAGCATAGTAACAAAAAAGCATTATCATTTTTTCTTTGTTGGAACACATTTTTTACACAAATATTTTATAGATAATACCATTTAACTCTAGTACAGTTAAGTATTTCATAGGAAATCAACTCATATGACAACTGTCAATTTGACAACTTCTAACTTAATTTCTGCTGCATTAAAGTAGTTTTTAAAAAGTCCACCTAGCTATTATTTCTTCAATTAGTAGGTAATAGTATTTGAATTACTTCCCCTATAATAAAGATTTACAAAAGGTAACCATATAAAACCTTATATTTATAAAATTAGTACAAAATAAGCATTTTAATGAAGTCATGGCCAACTATGATTGCCATTTAAAAAAACATAAGTTTATTTTATATCTTGCTATTCAAGTGTGCCATGCATATTTAATAAAGATGATTAAATTCTACATAAAAAATACTATAAGATGTTAATTTTAGTTTTGCTCTGTCTTCGATGGTTACGAAGATATGTACAATTGAAAATTTCGTGGAATTTCAATTTTCCTTAAATATCTCAAAAAGTTGACAACATATGACATATCTGAAAATGCCATCAAATACTTATACAAATTCTGAGCAAATTTGTTAATTTAACCGATCCGTTATCTTCAATAGTAAGAGAGTTACCCATATACGGAGATAGAAAATGGGCACGCTGTATAAGCATTATGTTAAGTACATTACATTTGTTAATGATTGCTTTGAGCAGTTAAAGGAGATATGTTATTATTTTAGTTAGATAGGTTGCACTGCAGTTTCAGTGTAGCAAGTGTAGTAGCAACCCTGAAAATGTTCCTTGCAATAGTGGACGAAACGTCACAGGAAGTAAGTTGTGCCAAGGGCGCGGTTTCAGTCTTGAATCTCAGAAGCAATTATGTCAAAAGCATTTTAAATATTTCCATATAAATGTTATTTACGCTAAAGTTAATCATTTAGGCCAGGTACATTAGTAAGTATTGAATTTAGCGAAGGTTGTTGAAAAGATTAAATTACTAGATCTTTTTCGGGAATATTTTTCCTTCCTTTACGCTAATTTTGTTTAGGGATAAAAGGGTCTTTTGTGGGCGTAATATCAAAAGAACTGCTTCTGCACGAGTTAGTAAATGCGCAGAATAAATAATAATATAATTCCAAAGGAAAAAAAGCCGAAACTTTGATAACGCAGATGAAAAATACTCTCAAGAACGCCTTCTTAAATTAGCAACTTATCCAATAATTTAGTTACACGGTCTCTTTGGCATGCATATCTTTAAACGGAACGCATTACGAGGCCCATTTATTTGAGAGGAGAAACTGCCTCATTATTTACAGAGGACGAGCGAAATTTCAATGGTATATTAAAAATGTACAAACGCTCTAGGAGACGGCGTACACACAACCTTTCGTAAAATTTTAATTTTACGTGAAAAATACCGTGACGACCTCTGTACGATGCCTCTAGTACTACTACAACACAGTCAGTGTTGCTGTTAATGTTGGTATACTGTTGAATATAAAGCCCATATTTTACGGAGCGTAGCGCTGAGGGAGATTTAAGGATCATGAAAAACTGCGAAAACCTGTATCATCATTTATTTTTGCGAAAAAAACAACAAAAAAACAAATATATATGTACAAATAAGTAATGCGTTGTGTCAAATATTGTTTTACAGATTAATTTATTCATGAATCTCTTATTTTTTGCGTCTAGAAGAGCTTGTTTGGTAAATACGCTTGTATTTTGTTTTTAATTTTCGTTTTTTAAAACCAATGTGATGCTTTCATATAAAAAATAAACGAAATAAATTTTAAAATACGAGGGACATCTTTTAAGTGTTGCATTTAGCCGTAAAATCAAGAAGTGGATCAACTCAAAGTGCTTTATTGGTTTTCAAAATATTTTCCATAAAAATTGATACACTTCTGCATTCGTTCTAACCAATTACACAGGTCTGCAAGTAAAAAAACTGTCTAGGTTTTTTATACATTTTCTTATAGATTTTGATGTCCTAAAACCGAAAAAAATATTTAAACAATTCCATCTCATCAATTTTTTTTACAATATTAATTTTTATATTTTTATTTCGTGTAAAATTCTTATTTAGTTAAAATTTTGTATTTTATTTTTTAAGCTTCAAATTTAATTAAAATTAAGATTTCTTACCCTAATTTTAATAGTATATTTATCTGGGAATAAAGAAAAAAATAATGGACGTAAAAAATTTAGTGAATCGGGTCACACTCAGTTGACATCCAGCATTCAAACGCTACTGTGCTCTTGTTTTTATATGTGTGTTATGGCTCATAGAGGTTGTGTAATTTCTCCGAACAGCTTTTGTTATATTTGTGGTGAATATACAGTGAAAAGTCAACAAAGAAATATAAGTGATTTTGTGAAGAAGGTTTATTTTGCTTACTTCAAATTAATACTTGGTGATCAAGACAAAGCATGGGCTCCTCATAAGGTGGGCAGAAGATGTGAGGAAGATCTGCGCTTGTGGTTTAAGGGTAAGGAAACTTCATTTCGTTTTGGCATTCCTATGATATGGCGTGAACAGAAAAATCATACAACCGACTGCTATTTCTGTTCGGTAGACGTGAAAGGATTTAATACGAAAAATAAGAAGAAAATATCTTACCCTAACCTTGATTCAGCTATTCGTCCAGTGTCCCATAGCTCTGAAATACCAGTTCCGCACCCACCTCCTAATTTAGATGTCATCAGAGTGATGCAGAGGACTCAGAAACGTTTGCTCCCCAGAACGAATCTAGCTCAGATTTTTCAGTTGACGAGGGACCTCAAGTTTTTTCTCAGATTGAGCTCAATGACCTAGTCAGAGACTTGGGTCTTTCAAAAGATACAGCCGAATTGCTAGGTTCAAGGCTAAAAAACAAAAACCTTTTATCAACTGGTACCTCATTTTCCTGGTACAGACATCGAGAGAGAGAATTTACTCAGTATTTCACTAAAGAGGGAAATCTGGTTTATTGTAATGATGTTCGTGGGCTCATGAAATGCTTTGAAATAGAATATGATTCATCAGAATGGCGCTTATTCATTGATTCATCCAAAACTAGCCTCAAAGCAGTCTTGCTGCATAATGGAAATGTTTTTGCATCTCTTTTCAATTGAGGCTTCAGGTAATGCCCCGCCCATTCAGTTCACCGGATTTAGCCCCAAGTGATTTATTTCAAATAAACCCAAACTTCTTCTTGCTTTGTATAGGATGAATAACTTATTACAAGAACGGAGTAATATTTTGAGAATCTTGAGAAAGATAATTATGAAAAAAAAGATGTAATTCCACGAGACTATGTGGAAAAATAGCAAGAAACTTAAAGGCCTAACTCATTTCCACTTCCAGTCAAAACATTCTCGCAGATGTACCGATTATATGTAAAAGATTAGTTAATAATTTCATTATTAATTAATAATATAACTACGGCATGTACATTGCTTATGCATATAACCATAGTATGCATTTAATATTGTTTACTATATCCATAACCACGTCATAAAACTAAAATAAACGTATACCTATATGATTTCCGTTGTGAGTCAGTGTTTAGTTTGCGTAAATACTAGACTAGCAGACTAGGAAATACTATGGTAAGTATTGGGTATGTTCAAATTATTAAATAGCACCTGTGCGATGTCTAAGTTAATGCTATTAAGGTGTTAAAAGATCATTCAGTTTATCAAAGAGGATTAACCCGTTAAAACCGATTCAGAGCTAATTTAGAAAACTTATTTGCTGGCACAATAAATCTATAAGTAGCTCAAACCAAGACAAAGAAAAACACAAGTGTAACATAACCTATAAAATTAGTATAAATAAAAGCATTACATATGTTTCAGCACCAAATGTATTTAATACATGATCTAAAAAAATATAATTTTTTTATCGCATCGGAATTATCAATAAATAAACTAAAATATAAAATTATTTGATTCTATTTACTAACAAATGCTATATCTATAAAGCATTATTAAATAATTAAATTATATTGGGAAATATTACATAATTTTATGCAATAAAATACATCCCATCTGGAGTTAATTTGAGCTTAATATGTGGTAATTATATTTATAAATGGTTAGTGATCATAACATAATTAATAAGTATAAATAGTTACATGTTATTAAAGAACCTAATATGGTATATAATTTATAACCTATTTTTCACGGACGAATTTGAAAATTTAATTATGGACATTAAGTATTAAACTGGATACAAAATTGCAATATTTTATGTATACTTACATTGGCATGTCTGATGTATCCTGTATTTTATACTTATTAAGCATTTTAACTTGTAGCACGTTTTTAACACTGGTCTCTTCTACTTTTAAGTGAATAATTGTACTGAATTGTAATCGATTAATGACAAAAGCAAATGCTTGCTTATCTTATCTACATATAAGATACAAACCTATCAGTAACTAATATCCGTATAAAGTTATATCAAAATTTGAAATTGTTTTTATAACAATGGTTAATGAAGCACTAAATACTTATATGTAAATATATAGTTGATTTTAGCAACTTTTAAAATTAAAAGCACTAAGTGATTTAATAAAAAAAAAGTAAATACAGTGACTCAACAATGAAAATGACACTCAGTTCATATGGAAGAAAACTACAATGACTTAGCTACGATTCTTGAGAAAATCAAATATCAAGAACATCAATGGATGGTTTGTGGAAATTTTAAAATACTAACAATGTTGTTTGGTCAACAGTCAGATTATACAAAATTCCCTTGTTTTCCATGTTTGTGGGATAGTAGAGCCAGAGAGCTACACTGGACAAAAGCTGACTGGCCACCACGACACGGTTTAACTCCTGGCGAGAAAAACGTAATCAACACCACTTTGGTTGCGCCAGAAAAGGTTTTACTGACACCTCTTCATATTAAATTGGGGCTAATTAAGCAGTTTGTAAAATCACTGCAAAAAGATGGGGATTGCTTTTGATATATATGTTCCAAGTTCCCGAAATTGTCTGAAGCAAAGTTATAAGAAGGAGTTTTCACTGGCCCCGACATAAGAAAACTTTTGTCTGATCCCCTCTTTCCTGAATCAATGGGAGAAATCGAAAAATAAGCATGGGATTCTTTCAAAAATGTAGTGCAGAAGTTTTTGGGCAATACTAAGGATCCCGAATATAAAACTATTGTACAGCGCATGCTGACAGCGTATAAAGCTCAAGGGTGCAAGATGAGCTTAAAAGTTCACTTCTTACACTCCCATATTTAATATTTTCCTGAAAACTTGGGTACCTACAGTGAAGAACAAGGTGAAAGATTTCACCAGGATGTACGTGATATCGAGAGACGTTACCAAGGAAGATGGGATGTCAGTATGTTAGCGGACTACTGTTGGATGCTTAAGCGAGAAATCAAAGAAGGAAACCAAAAACGAGTTCGGAGAAGCATCAAAGAAAAGAAGAAAAGGTTTCACAAGGAAAAAGAGTAAACATAAAGTTGTGTATAAATTTAAATAAGAAAAATAATGGTTGATAGGTTTTGATAAATATTATGCTGTGTGTTTGTTGCAATAAATAGTTGATTTTGCTCATTATTGTGTTCTTATTTTGCAAGAAAACTATACGTGATGGAGAGTAATAGAAGTTATTTTTGAAATCAGCGTACCTTAAATCATATAATTAAGCAAAAATATCTCATGCAGCTGAAAAAAAATTTTTTTTGCAGACCTGTGTTATTAAAGCAGTTATTCCAGTCTTCAGTTGTGCAGTCAAAATTGCCGTTTTGAAGGCATTTACTGCTTCTTTCGGTGATTGACCATTGCGACCATTTTTTTCGACACAGTTTGCAAACGGATCATTTTTGTTGGATTTTCTTCATCTTGAAACACCCTAACTGACACGTTTATTTTCGGGTTCATAGGAATAAATCCATGAGTCATCGCCATTTACAATGCTATAGAGTTGAGTTTTCGTTATTGAATCGTCACAGTGTTTTTTTTATTGATTTTTGATCATCGGTTAAAAGATGCGGAATCCAATGGGAAACTAATTTTCTCACACCCAGTTCATCATGTAGGATCGTTTGGATTGAAGTCTTTGAAATACCATAGATGTCTCAATTGCATGATATGTCACATGTCTATCTTCCTTAATCGGGGGGCGCACGCATCGATGTTTATCTGGGTGACTGTTGTTCTAGGCGGACCTATCCTGGAATCCTCGCTAATACTGGTGCGTCCTCGTTGGAATTCATAGTACTGTTTTTAATTTTGTTCCAGTGACTCTTTTTATGAGCAATGTGGATATCATACCTTTTTATAAAAATTTTATTTAACTTTTCAGTTAGTTGTGGAACATACGGATTAATAGATATTTTTTCGTTGTATTTGCTGGTTTATTAACTCTATATTGTTGGTAATTATACATTTTGTGCACCATTTGCTTTATTATTCTATTGCATGGATGCATAGTTATTATCTGATAAAATTGTTTTTAATTTATTTGAAAGGCCTTTTCTGTATTGCGGGCTTGGTTAATTTCGTGGCTCTATTTACAAGATTTACAATGACGATTTTTTTAATTGGAAATGGCTGCGTTGTATGATAATTATAATTTATGTATTTTTCAGAGGATGTACGTTTATCATACCAGGTAGTGTAGATTTTATTATTATTTTTTATTAAAGTCATATCTGGGAAATTGATTTCGTTATTCATCTCTGTTTCTATTGTGAATCGTAATTTTTTATGGTAACTGTTGAATAATTCTACTATGTAATTTGATTTTGGGGGGGGGGATAGCTAAAATGCAATTGTCAACATGTTTTATTACGGTTTCTTCGAGATCTTCTAGAATGAATTATATATATATATACATATATATATATATATATATATATATATATATATATATATATATATATATATATATATATATATATTCTTCTCTTTCTTCTTCTTCTTTCAATAGGCGTACCGCCTGTTTAGTTCCGGTTTCTTTGTGGCGGCAGTTCTTGTGAATTTGATTGCCAGCTGTCTCGCCAGCGTTTTGGTGGTCGTCCTATGGGTCTTCTTCCTTGAGGTATGTTGTTTCGTACTATTCTGGCAATTCTGTCGGGAGTCATTCGGCTGACATGGTGGTTCCATTCTCTTTTTCTTTTCCGTATCCATCTGACTACGTCATCCGTTTGACACTTCTCCCTTATATCGGTATTTCTTTGCCTATCATGTAATGTGTATCCTGTTTTCGTTCTTAGAGTCTTCATTTCGGTTGTTCTTAGTATCCTCTTTGTTATCGTTGTTTCCGCTCTCGTCTCCGCACCATATGTCATCACCGGTCGTACGCATGTTTTGTATATCCTTGATTTGCATTCCGTACTTAGGTGTTTGTTTCTCCAGATTGGATACCTAAGATGTCCCGATATTGCTGCTGCTTTGTTTACTTGTTTCCTCACCTCATCACCCAAAAACCCTGCGCTTGTAGTTTTGCACCCAAGGTATTCGATTGACATGGTTTGGTCGACGGTCTTATTTTCTATTACCAATTTGCAGCGTACAGGTTCTTTTGCTATGGTCATGCATTTGGTCTTGTCTATGGAAATTTCCATGTTGTGTTTTCCTGCCTGTTTGTTGAAAGCATATAACATTCTTTGTAGGTCGCCCTCTGATTCCGCAATAAGTACTGCGTCATCAGCATAGCATATTATATTTATGTTGTGTATGCCCATCCGATATCCTAATCCGGTGTTCTTTACAGCTTTCACCAGCTCATCCATGATTGCGTTGAATAATAAAGGACTGAGACTATCGCCTTGACGGATGCCTGTTGTGGTTCGTAGGTGTTGCGTTAGGGTGAGGTTTGTGCGTATTTGCGTTCTTGTGTTCGTGTTTAGGTCCTTAATGAGTTCTACGTATTCTTTCTTCGTATTATTGTTTTCCAGGATCGTGATGACGTCTTTTAGTTGTACTCTGTCGAAGGCCTTAGTTAGATCTACAAAGCAAAGATAGGCAGGGGTGTTGTACTCCAATGATTTTTCTATCAGTTGTCTGAGTATGAATAGAGCGTCAGTGGTGGATCGACTTCTTCGAAATCCTTGTTGTTCTTCGCTTATTGGCATTGTTGGGGTTATTTTGTCCGCAATGATCTTAGTTAGGAGTTTTAGCGAGGTGCTCAACAATGTTATCCCACGGTAGTTTGCTGGATCGGTTTGGTCTCCTTTTTTGAAGATGGGTATTGTTACGCTGTTCTTCCATTCTTCAGGTATTCTTCTATGTTGTAGTATGATATTAAACAGTTTTGTGTATTCTTTTATGGTGGCAGTTCCTCCATTTTTTATTAGCTCATTTGGTATTTTGTCTTGGTTTGGAGTTTTCCTATTCTTAAGTTTCCTCGTTGTCTCTCTTACTTGCTCTTCGGTGATTTGCGTGCACTCTTCTGGTGGGTCGTTTTGTATGTCTTCTTCTTGTGTTTCTACAGGGTTCTCTATGTCTGTGTAAAGATTTCTGAAATACTTCTCCCAAGTTTCTTCGGTAATTGTTCTGAGTTGTATTGTTTCATTCGTTTCCCGTTTCATGCCTCTTAGTAGTTTCCAAATTCGTTTTTGTGCTCCATACATGTCTGCTTCCATTTCGTTACTGAATTCCTGCCAGTATTCTTCCTTGATCTCTCTAACCCTATTATTGACCTTGTTCCTAGTTTCAATATACTTATTTCGGTTTTCTTGAGTTGGAGATTCCCTGTATTGCAAATAATTTTTCTTCTTTTCCCTTGTGATATCCTTGACTTCCGTTGTAAACCAAGGTTTATTGTTCGGTCTACTGTTCTACGATACCGTGCGTGTGCCTAGGGTTTCTTCGGCGGCTTTATAGATGTTTTGTTTCAGTTTATCCCATGCTGTTTGGGGAGTGTCGTGTTGTATTATTGGGTTAAGAGTAATGTATTGTTTGCATCGGTATATATATATATATATATATATATATATATATATATATATATTATAATAATATATGTGCGATGTAAGAAAAGGAAACACAATAAGAACAGATAAACTCAATTTAATAAACATAAACTTAAGTAATACAATATAAAAAATAAGCGTTACAATTTGAATTATCACCCCTATAACATTCTTGGGTGCATATGTACTCAAGCACAGACAAACAATGGGTAGAATGATGATAGAAAATAAGCTTATTCAGTGTGAAAATAAAGTTAAAACACGAACAGAGGTAAGTAGATATAATATATGTGTTTCCAAACAATTTGTCAATATAAATAATTCCCTTTAGGTGGATTGAAAGAATCGAAAATAATGATCAATGCAAATCGATATGATATAACCTAAAAATGGGATCTGTTCTCTATATTTATGATATCTTAATCTCAGGGCAAATTAAGGCAAGTTATGACTTAATTATCAATCAATATGTTATTGAAAAAATACTAGCTCAGTAATTTTACATTTAAATATTCAAATAGGTGATAATTTATATAATGAAGCTGTACTATTTACGATTAATAATAATACAAAAAAAAATGCTTTATTTATAGGGTAAATTCTACCTTAACTATGAGCACTGAAAAACTCGTACAGAGAGTACCCTGGCTTGGTATATAGGGACCATCGGGAAGTATTCGGAAACTGGATACAGGTATAGATCTTCCGATTAAGTGGCAGGTAATAGGATGTTCAGCACAGTTTTCTGGATGGCTTATATATAATAAAATTAAATTAAGGATTAGAAGGATTATTGTACAGGATACTGGCTCGATACTTGTCTGATGAGGGATAACAATACTTGTAAATGCACTAGTATTCGAAGGTAAAATTATAACTCCCACGTAATATAAATTTTTAAATGATAATGTACTTTATTTTTTTAGCTTCTAAATGAGATTTTACACTTAGGAATCGCCTTTTAAATCTTGAAATCGCATATTTTTCTGAAAAGCGACGCTTCGCCATATTCGGTTTTTTTATTAATTCATACCTCTTTTTTTTTCGTTGCCTACGAAACTACCTGGAAAGATTTGCCGCCGAAAAGTAAAGGCGTGGCCAATTTGAAATATAAGATTTAAATTCAAATTTAAAGTGAATTTAATTTAAAATAAAGGTATTTAAATATCCAAATAATAAACAATAACTTGACATATTGAAATTGTAAATAAACTGCATGTAGGTAACCTTACTTATGTTATTCCAATATAGATGGCGCGATCAGCCATATTTTAAATATAAGATATATAGATTCAAATTTAACTTTAAATATAAACAAAATAATTGTTTATATTCACATAAAAAATTAACTGAAGACAGAACCAGCTTAATATATATATATATATATATATATATATATATATATATATATGTTGTATGGTGGAGGTTGGTATAAATACCAACCTCCACCATACATAATGAACCTGGTGAAATACTGCCTGGAAAACACCTACTTTAGCTACAGCGATCAACGTTACAAACAAATAGAAGGCGCACCGATAGGACGCGGAGCCGCGCACACACTCAATCAAGTGTAACCAACCAGAACGCTAAGCGGGTATATAACCACCATCCCAACCTCGACTACATCAGTTTACGAGTAACCAGAAGCAGAAGCAGACAGTTATCGCAGACCTGAAGATGGCAGATGTAATTTTGACGAAACGTCGTCCAGAAACCAGCACCGGTCTTTACGAAGACCAAACAGTGGAAACGCGGAAGAAAATCCGAAATCCAGTTGCAACAATGCTACTACCCACTACTACTAACTCTTGTTTTTCTGTAATAAATAAAGCCAGAATTAACGTCAACAGAAAAACAGAAAAACAAGAGTTCGCGTCCAGAGCTTTCCTTCCATATATAAAGGGAACTACAGACAAAATCAGTAGATTATTAAGAAGACACAACATCGACACCGTCTTCACAACACACAGAAAAATAGCCGATGAAATAGGTAATGCGAAAGACAGAATTCCTCTAGAAGATCAGGGCGTTTACGAAATACCATGTTCAGTGTGTGATCAATCATATGTGGGGCAGACAAACAGGCGAGTTAGCGCGAGAAGAGAAGAACACCGAAACGCGGTCGTCAAGAAAGAAGTAAAGTCATCGTTAGCACAACATAAACTTCTGACAGGGCACTCTATCGACTTTGAAAACACGAAGATCCTAGCCAAAAGTGAAAACCTAACGACGAGAATTACAAGGGAAGCGATAGAAATAGAAAAGCGTCCTAAGTGCTTAAATAGACGAGACGACGGCCAGCGCTTGCCGCATACATGGAAACCGCTCCTAGTTCACCGACAGATAAAAACACAACCAAATCCCGACAGATCGCAACTCCTACACAGACACACCGACCGACCAGGGAGCTTACAGGTACTCGGACCAATTACACGAAGCCGCGCACGCATGACGTCAATAGTGGGACGCCCCCTCCCGACAAAGCAGCATATAACAAGAGGTAGTGCTAGGCGCACATTAGACGATCTCCAGCTCTAACCAACGACAGACCGACTAGCTCCTGAAGATGATGAGTGCGATCTCGTTGAAACATAGAGTAAATAGTCCTTTTCAGGACAAAACTCACACGCTGCCAACAACCCGAGAAACTACACCTTTATATATATATAAAACTTACAAGAATTATCGAGAATTTACATGTCTCAGCAATTACTGCCTGTCAGGCAGTGATTGCCGAAACATGTATGGGATTATTTTAAATATATACATATTAAAGTAAAACAGACCTTAAATCGCCGACTATTTAAATCTATTATAATTTACAAAGGTCAAGAAATAATTATCTATCTATATATTAATCAATAAAGAATTTTTATCAATGAACGACTTGAATCATTTCTCTTAAGTTCGCATATTGGATGCTATGCCTAGTTAATGACAACCTAAGCAATAACCCTGAAATAAGAACAAATAAGAGAGACTAGAAATTTATATGCGTGCATGACAGTCCAGTCATTTCATCTTCGGCGAGTAGATGTTGACGAATGCTTTCATCAGCAGCTCCATGTTATACACGTTCTTATCAGTCTTCTAATCACCCAATTCATAATTTTTTGCCATATTTATTAAATCTGTAATAAATGTGTCAACCTTTTCATATTCGAGTTGTCTTCTCATGAACAATTTAAACCTATCATCGGAGACATAACTTTTAGGTTTGTGGCATGTTTAAAATTTTCCAATGAATACTTTAATTTTGCTTTTTTCATTTTCCGCAAACTTGAAAGTATTGAAAATTCTAAAACCTTCACCCACTATCATCTGCAGTAGATGTCCATATTGTGTGGCTTCAGGTTTTTCAGTTAATTGAAAATCTGTATAAAGAATTTCCAATTTTCGTATTGATTCCACGACATAACCATTTGCGACTTTTCTAGCCTCGTATTTATGATTTAGGTTACTTATTTCTTTCTTTTTCATTATCCGCTGTTACAGTTTCTTGTCCTTAATTTTCTCAGCACTCGATTTGAAATTCTCTCGTTTGTATTTTTGAGTTACCGTTTTCTTGTCCCCATTTTGTCGTCATGTAATTTTATGGTCGTTCGTGGTTGGGTTATTCAAAATAAAATACACGACTCTCCTAGCTGTTTACAGATTACAGATTAAGTCATAGCCTTTATTGCTGTGTCCGCTTTCGTGCGGACGCACTACCAAACTACTAATAACTTTACATTTTTCCCAAGATATGTTACAATTAATTTCGAAATATGTAATGTGGTAATAAGTCCGGTTTATATTAGATCCACGCTCGTATTTTGCACTAAAAAATTGGAGAAATTCATGCACCTTCTTAAATCTTTACTACCATAAAAAGAAATAATGGTAAGGTAAGGTATAACTACCAGATTCGATTGCAGAGATGGTAGATCTTTAGGGTTCTAAACTTGGGCGAGGTTTTATAGTAATTAGACAATATACTTTAAGATGTTAACGTAAAATATGAAACTCATTCATGTAAGTATCTTTATAACGATAATTATTATATTTATAGATTTAATGTCTGCGTATTTAACCTTCTCTTTGTAAATATAGATTCTCTATTTTTGAAATATAGAAAAAAAAATGTAGGCACGAACTATCAGTTATATTCATAGATAGAACGATTAAATTAATACATAATTAATGCAGCGCACACCGTTCACATACAAATGATCATGTAGGTGGTATTATTGTGGAGTACAATAACCAAGTACTTGTATGATTAATTGTCGTCAATTTAACATGTATTGATTTATGTGATTACTTTGTCTGTTATTTTGAAAATATAGATCAGCAGCGTTATGTGAGTAAATATTAACATGATTTTTTTCCAGATGTGCTTTAGAATTTAAAGCTGATAATATGAATAAATGGTTTAACTCTAATTTAAACATAAATTCGCAGAGTTTTTAGTTTTCTGAATGAGTGTCAAAAAAAGAAATGTTAGACCTACGTCAATGTTATCTTAATAACGTATTTTTGTAAATTTGGGCGAAGATCGTATTAATTATTGACAAAACGATATGGATTGTCAAGTATAAAAACAAGTATTTCCGAGATATCATTTCGTTCAAGCTTAACACAAGAGTTGATGCACTGGAAGTCGCTAAAACCATTTGTGTCGTTTGCGAAGAAAACGTAATTAGAGATAGTACAGGACAGAAATGATGTATTCGATTTAAAGAACAATTTGTTCCAAAAATAAAATAAAAATAAATTGAATTAAACTGCAGAATACACCAAAAATATAACAATTTAGTTAATCAATTACCTAATACCTAGGATCAAAATTTTAGTTCTACCTCAGATCTGTAGCGGAACCTTACAATAAAATTGCAGACATTATGTTATCTAAGCAATAGTAAAACGGCATCAAGGAAAAAACAGTTTTAAAGTTAATTGAAATTTCAATTTATCAAAAATCTTAGAGCACGGCTATGGTTGCGTGGTGGCAAACAATTCGATATATATATATATATATATATATATATATATATATATATATCTAGGATGTTTTAAAAAATTGCCGTTAAATTACTCACATGTGTGAAATCAACTAAAATAAAATTTATTTAAATACACAATTATTTTAAATATACAAAAAAGGTTTTAAATATATCTATACGTTAATGCACGTATAACGCTTTTGTTTCATTATGAAACAGACATGTAAATAATTTAGATATCTGTAACTGTATACTTGGACAATACCTCGTATTTTCAGCATTTACTTCTGGTTAAGTTCTTCTGCTTAATTATTTTAAAAATAAATTTTATAACAAAATATTTACGTTAACTAATTTTGTAATCTTATATTGAACAATTATTTTCTTTTAATAATTATGTAAGTTACGTTACAATTTACCAAAGTTCCAAATACATATACGAATATAATTATAGATTATCTGCCGATATAATTGACAGAAAATAATGGTATTCGTTATTAATAGTAAAATACAAAAAAAAGACGAAACTCGACGAAGATTTTAAAATTTGACCAAAAAAGAGCCTTTGTAGAAATAGCTCGTTTGGATGTTTCCGTGCGACGGAAATGCATGAACCCAGCTGGTGCGTTTCTTGTGACCAGATGTTCGGTAAGATGATTTTTGCTTGATTTTCTGTCTCCGTTGTCTGTCTACCTCGTGGCGAAATATATATATATATATATATATATATATATATATATATATATGCATCAATAACAGAAGCGATATCAACAACTTAAGCCATATATACTACAACATAATCAAGTAATGATTAGCATCTTACCAAAGCATAAACACACACACACATACATATACATATACACGCGCGTGCGCGCGCACATTAACCTAAAAGTATATACAGTGTGGTCATAAAGTTTGGAACCAAGCTTATAACCGCATTATTTTGCATTTTTAGGAAAAACGCTCGGACAGGTAAATTTTCTTTTTTAAAACGCCATCTTTTGACATACAATTTTTTTTCTATGACGTCATTGGTTTTCGAGTGATGACGTTATCAACACTTTCTTTAAATGGCAACCATATTATTTTTTTCTCGTTTTTGGTAGATCTTTATATCCACCAAATAGTGATATAAAACAATTGGTATGTTGCATCACAATTTTTTTGAAAAAATTATATAAATTTAGAAAAAATTGCGAATATTTTATTTTTGAACAAAATTAAAATTAAATAAAAAAAAATACATATGAACTTCAATTTATTGTAACAGTTAACGTAAATTTTCAAAATGGACCCCACCAACCAACTGACACTGTCCTAGCCGTGTGTAAATGCTTTGCGATCAATAGTAATCTGCGTTATTCGCTCCAGGTCAAAAGAAATTCGTCTTCCCAATCGGCCAATTACTTATTAAAAAATCTTATTTAACATTAAATAGTTTCACAAAAAAGGGCCAAAGAATTTTAATTTATTTAAAAAATTGACATGATGTGGCAGACCATTTTTTAATTAAAATTATCGTCCAAAAATTGAAGATTTCAAAAACTAATTAAGTTTACAAAATTTACTGAAATATGTAAGTAAGTTTTTTTCACACTTCTGTCTTGTGTGAGGACTTAAATATTCTTCTTGAACAAACCGGATCGTCAAAAGCACATGTACTCATGTTACTATGCAAAAAATTTACAAAAACAAAAACACGCACTTTCTTGCAAGATATTTCTTTATGACATTCTTGCTTCTTTTTATACAATTTATGTACAAAAATTTTAGTTTGAAATTGTTTCTATGGCGACAACATTGTTGAATTATTTACTTCTATTTTTGACGTTAGATTTTTGAGATATTGCGTAAAAATTGTTCATTTTCGCTAATATAAAAAATGGCACATTTATCTGAGCGAGAAAGAATCGAAATTTTAATTATGGTTGGGTATGGGGACAGACAAAGAATGCATGCAGAAGCATGCGAATTGTTTAACCATGAACACCCTGATAGACCTCCAATTACCAGGTCTACGGTGACAAAACTAGTTGGAAAGTTTACCGAAACTGGATCCGTAAAAGATCGACCACGGCAAGGTAGACCTCAAGTAGGAGAAGATGTGAAATTAAATGTGCTTCTAGAAGCAGAAGAAAGGCATCATGTTTCCACCAGACAACTTGCGTTAGCCAATCAGGTGGCTCACTCATTTGTCGCCAACTTATTTGAAAAGAACACTATCGTCCTTACAAAGTTCAACTTGTACAGGAATTACATGAGGATGACGAAGATCGTCGACAACAGTTCTGTGAAAACGTAATGTTACGTTGTGACCAAAATCCAAATTTCATGGAAAACATCGTCTTCTCAGATGAAGCTACGTTCTGCCTATATGGATCTGTTCACCGCCATGATTGTAGATATTGGTCGCAGAACAATCCGCGTTGGACTCAAGCGTGTCATACTCAGCGCAGAGGAAAAGTTAACGTATGGGTTGGAATGATTGGACGACGCATTTTAGGACCATATTTTTTTGAAGGAAATTTGACTGCTGTGCAATATTTAGAATTTTTAAGATTTGAACTGGTTACAGCGCTCACTGTTATTTTCCCAAATCACGAGGATGGTGATGTACCCCATCCAAATATTTGGTTTCAACAAGATGGGGCGCCTCCCCATTATGGTGTAGAGGTTCGCCACTATCTTGACGAAATATTTCCCAATAAATGGATTGGACGGAGAGGCGCCATAGAATGGCCACCTTGTTCTCCTGACCTGACTCCGTTAGACTTTTTTTGTGGGGTTATTTGAAATCGAAAGTGTATTTTAACAAACCGAACAATTTAGAAGGTTTTGAAAGAACGAATTCGCGTAGAACTTATACAAATATCCCCAGACATAATTGAGGCGAGTATACGAAGTGTTTACACTCGGCTAGGACAGTGTCAGTTGGTTGGTGGGGTCCATTTTGAAAATTTACGTTAACTGTTACAATAAATTTAAGTTCAGATGTATTATTTTTTATTTAATTTTAATTTTGTACAAAAATAAAATTTTCGCAATTTTTTCTAAATTTATATCATTTTTTCCAAAAAATTGTGATGCAACATACCAATTGTTTTATATAACTATTTGGTGGATATAAAGATCTACCAAAAACGAGAAAAAAATAATATGGTTGCCATTTAAAGAAAGTGTTGATAACGTCATCACTCGAAAACCAATGACGTCATAGAAAAAAAAATGTCGAAAGATGGCGTTTTAAAAAAGAAAATTTACCTGTCCGAGCGTTTTTCCTAAAAATGTAAAATAATGCGGTTATAAGCTTGGTTCCAAACTTTATGACCACACTGTATTTTCGTATATTTTCAAGAGAACATACACGTTTATACGACACACCACCTTCAAATAACATTATAACGAGAATGTAATCATTTTAACTTAATGTTTATATTCAGTAGCATCTACAATAATTAATGTATAATTTATAATTTAACAATGCTCCGCTGTGATACATTTACACATATATTGCGGAAGCTTCCATTGCGACAATTATGACACACATCAAGAAACAGGTACTCAAACAACAATATAATATCTAGCACATCTGAAGCTTTAAAATTATCATTGTGTAAAAAAGAAATTCTGTTTTAGTAGAATTGTACCATTGAAAAAGGAAACAGATTTCCGAAACATGTTTGGTAAAGATAAATAAACACACCTGTAATTTTGAAACATCAATTGTTTTATTAGACCTATAAAGCGCGAAAAAAACCCTACGGAACTATTATATATATATATATATATATATAAATATATATTGAGGCATTGCAAGAAGGGTTTCTTTTCTCTGAAAGAAACAAAGAATACTTGTAACCATAATATTTATATCTAATATGTACTTTAATACCAAGAAGGGGAAAGATTGATTCAAGGTATAAATACGTTATTTTGACGACAAACTTGCTTTGAAATAATTAACTTATTTTTCTATTTTTTTTATAATGTTTACTTTCAATTTTTAATTCAAATTAATATTTAACGCGTGTTTATTCAAACAAATGTAACGTATTTATTTTCAAATGTATTTGAACAATTAAGCCTCGCCCACAATTCTAACGGTGCAATAACCCGAAAATAAACCGATATTGCCAGAGTGTTTGTAAACACATAAACATATGTTATTCAACCAAAGTTATTTTATAAATCAAATTGTAATTTTTTTTACTGTTTTACTCTGTAAAAATGTCTAAAATAATAATATTCGAATAGATAATGCAAGTAAAGAAGGGGGCGATTTTGCGGAAAGTTATGCAATTAAAAACAAGTGAAAAAGTAAGCGTCGGTAATTAGTCGTCACAGTGAGAGGTCACGTTTTTTGTGCTCCGAATTAATTAAAACAAATTGGTGAAATTATTAAGTTCTGGAGATTTTTGAGTCTACACAACGTTACTCACACCTACGATCTACCTGTAGACAAAGTTTACCATCTGCCGACCAATTAGTTCAAGAACTACGAATTTTTAAAGTTTCAATACGTTAATTACCCGCCATAAGTTTCACCGTGCAACGACCAGCATCTTGGTACGCTCGAAACCGGTCATCCGAGCAAGCCGCCGTCGGACTTGGAGATTTCAAAAAACTCAAGTCATCCCGAGGGACCATCGTAGAAATATTATCCAGTTTCCCGTTGTGAAAACCAGCAGAACACAGGAGCAGGAAGCAACGGAAGCTATATCCGAAGACTCAGGTTTTTGCTAACTTTAACAATATTTTACGCGCCATTTTTACTTGCTCATATACTTTTCTAGAATTTTCTTTGTTTATTCCATAACTAACTATTTACTTTGTTTTCACCGATATTATATCACTGTAATTTTTATTCCACTTATTTAAATATTAGAATCCACTGTTTGTAATTTTAAAAACTTGATTCTATGTTACTTTTGTAAACTCTTTTAATAAAACAACACCTAATTGCACTTGTCGTACACCATATTGTTAGACTATAAGAATGCCAACCGTTGAGTGTATCTCCCGTATTGTTATTTGTGTGTCACGAAAATTGTTAATATAAATTCCAAACTTTGCTAGATAATTTTTTATTAATAAAGTTAATTGTCAATATTTTACTTTGGTTTTCTTTGTAATATACTTGAGATATTGTTCCGATCCCAATTAAATAAACTACGTACATAAAGTCAAAGTGGAGAGAGATGAACCTACCTTAACCCTGAAGAAATTAAAGAAGCTAGCCGACGACGAAAATAACAAAAAAAAGATAAGTATTGAACGAGCCCGATTTGAATTGTATATCACTTTTTATAACATTTTCTTATACAACAATTCACAGTTATATAACATTCATTCTTTTATATACATACGTTTTTTATATATATTAACAATTCGTAATATTACATTTTGTCAGCCCAACTTTTGGGACCTTTATAACGACAATAAACATTCTTAAATATTAACCAATTTAGAAACGTTACATTATATATATATATATATATATATATATATATATATATATATATATACAGTACAAATCTCTTCCCTATAGTCACCTACAAACGTGTATTACGTATGTGTGCGTTCAAGAATCGAGGAGTGGGGACGCACGAAGCGATGCATAGTAATGCATACATGTGATACTTGCCATTAGTTACAGTTTACTTGCCAAGTTGGATGGTTTGCTCTACTTTTGCGAATAGTCCGTATTCACGATGGATATTTTTACCCTTGAACAAAAAAAATATGTCGTAAAACAGTATCATCTTGGTCGCAGCATAAGAGAAATTGCACGGGTATTTCAAATTAACTTTCAACGTACCATTGCGTTTGAAACGATAATTACGGGCGAAAATAATTGAATCTATCCTAAATATTCAACCGCAAACGATTTTAAATGTTCAGAGAAACTTTTATGACAGATTAGGACATTGCTTGTTTGCATTAGGAGACCGTTTTGAGCATACAATACATTAAATAGTTTACTTTTTATTTTTTTAATTCTAGTTTTATTTATTATGTATAGAATATAGAAGTTATTATGATTTACCGCTTTATTTATTGTTATTGTTATAGGTATATCTGACATTGTTTTAAACGTTAAAAATATTAAAATCTTCCAAAAAGTCTACACTTATTTGTGTTTATTATTACATAATACATAAAGTCCCTATTATTGACGGTAGTTCCACATTCATCGACGTTTGCGTACTGCTTACATCCAAACTGATCTACAGTACATACATACATACATACATACATGCTATGTGCGTCCCCACTCCTCGTTTCTTGAACGCACACATACGTAATACACGTTTGTAGGTGACTATAGGGAAGAGATTTGTACTGTATATATATATATATCTTGATGTCGCACAAAGAGCCTAATTATGTCTAATTACTTCGCAGTAAGACGGTCAATTTCACTAACGGCAGCGGCTTTCTAGTAGCTACCACACACATCCTTTTTGAATCCGCTATCAGTGATGATTACCATAAATATTTAAGGTACAGCGTGGTCTATTATATCATTTTACGGGCTCGCCAAGAAATAAAACTATTCACTAGTACGTCTAACACGAGCTAATCCTTGAAGAATCGCACCGCCGAAACGGGATCAAAATCAGTTAACACAATCCATTCTAGATGGCGCAGCCGCAGCCGGTCACAATGAAAATAACGAATATAATAAACTAAATTTGATATATAACATTAGCTACAAGGCGGTAAAATTTAGCGTGAAAAGTAAATATTCAAGCTTTGACGGCCATCGTTAGAAGTGAACCATTAACTTGTAATATCTACCACGCGATAATACAACACCACTAACTTGGTTGCTTGTCACAAGCGCTCTACACGATAGGGGAACTGATTTGGGACATCAAGGAAGCGCCCTATGATCAACGTAATTAATACTTCAGCGATGCCGGTCACAGTAGCGGCCTAAAGCTCACCATCTACAAGACCAACACAATAGTGCCCCATAGAAAACACTTCCATTAGTTTACTAATAGATATTGCTCTCACATTTCAGGGTAAAAGTCAGTATTTTATTTATTTTTTAATGCCTTCCTGAAACAGTTCGGATTTTTTTTCGAGCTTATTGGAATATATAACACGCGAGACACTCAATTCTATTACATTTGTAAATATTAAATCTTTAGAATCAATTAATCCTAGCCACGCAATATACACACGAAATTGCATGACTGCATGCTTTATGTTGCAAGCAGAAGGAAATAAAGACTTACTAATTGCGTTACAAGACACAAGACGATACAGTGTATATTTGTATAGCGTATTAGCATATTTCTCAATAAAAAGTATTCACTTGATTTGCATATCAAATTGAAATATTTGCTCGAATTATTGCTTCGTGTATACCCTCGCATAGACATTTCATGTATAAACGTCGTGCGGAATTGAAATGACATTTAATGAAATGTTTTCAGCGTTTGCGTGCGGTTTGAAAGTTGAAAAATGCTCCGCTAATTTAGAACTCGTGAAAAATCAGCGAGATTTAATCGACATCTCTAAACGTATAAAGCCGCAAACGATATTAATTGTGTGTATTTTGACACGGATTTTCATGTGTGTGGGTTTGATAAATGATCGATTTTGATGTAATTTTTAAGATTGAAGATGTTTAGCTACGTTTCAATATCGGAATATAGTGACATAATATGCATAATAAATAACCGTATCATAAAATTGTTAATCCTAGAAACGGTGAAACCGAAAGAAAATTCTTTGAGATCAAAGAAAAATTGGCCATTGGCCTTAGGATAAGACATTTCAGGATTTTAGTTAGCAAAATCCTCTTTGCTTAATATTAAAACTAAAATACTACTAAAAAAGATACACCAAAGATAACAAAATTACATTTTATTAAAAGAAGAACATTGTAATATAATAATTCCAACTTCATTTAAATAGAATAATGTCCATATCTACAACTTGAAGAAGAACAAACAGTTAAAAGTCAAGGAAGGAACTGAAATATACACTAACCAGCCAATAAGAATAACATCCGAACAGAATTCAAAGACATCGGGATTCTACAAATCAACTGAAGGAAGATTTTCACCTAAAAACAAATAACATAAAACAATAATAGGTTTAAATTACTCAATAGGGGTTCAATTTATAAAAATATGTAGAATAACAAAATATAAAAAGGATTTAGTTGAGATTTTGGAAAATATAACTAGAATTTTTGATATTTGTAAAATAAAGTAGAACATAATGAGATAACATTCACTTAAAGGGCATAAATCTTTTAAAAAAGGTATATAACCCCTTACCACAATTATTAATCGTATCCTAAATACGTATTTCGACAACTAAGTTGTCATCATCAGTGGTAAAACCACTAATTAAAAGTCGCACATGGGGCACAGTAAAGCTAGAAAACCGCTTACGCAACAACTACTTTACACCGCGTCCACGCATAGACTAATTTTAACATGCGAATATAAACTACGAAAAGATCGAAAAGCACTTACCTCTTAGGGAAAAGGCATTCACATATGTTTATTCTCCAAGTTGAAATATATCGAACGAAAGAACGACAAACATTCCTTTTTTAAAGGGAACGGCACTCAACATGTCCTAATAACTTCAATTTTAAAACGACGATGACACAATTATGGTAATAAAAATGAAAAGAGACAACTGAAAGGAATCGGTGATCTATCGCTATTCATGGAATATTGTTTATTTTTTGCGATATGTATACTTTCATAAGCATCAAGTTCGCGGGGTTTATTAATTCCTTTGACCAGCTTCAACCCTGTAATCGACACATTGTGAAGTGTGGTTAAAGCGTGGTTGGCAACGTTAGATTTTTCTGGTCTATTGTATTTAATATGTGACATGTGTTGTTTAAAACGGGTTATTATTGGTCGTTTTGTTTGGCCTATATATTTCAAATTACATTCCTCGCAACTAATTTCGTATATACCTGATTTCGAATTAAAATTAACTCTATCTTTAGTATTCCCTAGGAGACTTTTGATAGTATTTTCGGATCGAAAGGCAACCTGGAGACCTCTTTCTTTCACAACTTTATTAATGTTTTTCGTGACGGGGTGGTATGGTAAACACATGTACTTTTTCTTCTGGTTACTTTGAGATATCAAACTTGTGGATTCGCGTATTGTATTTTTTATTTTTGTTTTTCTAATTAATTTATTGATTATTTCTGTGTCAAAGCCATTGTACGTCGCGATATTTTTAATGAAATCCAGTTCTATTTCATATCTCTTTTGTTAACGGAAAATTTAGTAACCGATTGACTAAGAAATTAAAGGAAGCTGTCTTATGTTGATAACTATGATTTGATGAATACGCGGTGATGAATCTATTAACATTGGTTTCTTTCCGGAAGATATTTATTTCTATTTTATGTTTATTCCTAATCAGTAAAGTATCTAAAAATTGTATCCTGCCATTGTGTTCCTTTTCCACCGTAAATTTAATCGTCGGAAATTTCAAATTTAATTGATTAACGAACATGTCTAATTCGCATTTCCGTGTATAAACTGTACCTACTGATGATGACAACTTAGTTGTCGAAATACGTATTTAGGATACGATTAATACTTGTGGTAAGGGGTAATATACCTTTTTTAAGTTTTTACTTAACCACAGTCTCCAAAGAAATATTTTGCATAAATCTTTAATAACAATAATATAACATCAAATACAGAATTAATTCAAAAATAAACTGAAATTTAACGATGGAAGCCGGAAAACAAAGCCAGTACCAAAATCCCGTAATAAGAGCCCTAAGGTGTTAATAAAATAAGCGTGTGTAGGTCACAATATCTACCTATTTCGGAGTATAATAAAAACTTACGGTAATTCACACAATAATCAAGAAGCAGCGATACATAAGTAAATACACCACATAAGTACATACACCCTAGCCGATATGCTAAACGGAAGCCAAGCACGATGCCACACAACATTCACATGCATGCCGGGTCGCGTCGATTTTTAACTAATGATTTCGCGGTACGTCAATCGCGTGATCTACCGACACCTGCATAGTATGAAGGGGTACATTTGAGGAGCTTTTTTTCAAAACGCAACATGTCCATTTAAACAACTTCCGTCAAAAACAATTGCGGCTGTTGTACATATCGGAAATAATATTTTTCTTTTATAATGTTATTTATAATGATCTAAAATGTAATTTAGAAAAGGATTATATAATATGTGTGATGTATTTAATTCGATAGCATAAAACAAGTTTTGGACTCGTTTGCATTTTGTTAAAAAAATGGGACATTTTTCGATTTGAAAAGAAATTTCATTTAAATCATTGTATAAATAAGGGCTTTATTTCTAAAGGCGCATTCAAAAATACTGTAAAATAATTATCAAATTATTTCTTCTGAAAATCAATTTGAAAATTAGTCTTTATTTCATAAATATATATTCAAAAACACTCCAACAAAAATTCTTTATTATTTCTTCTGAAAACCAACTAAAAATAAGACTAATACTAAAAGCAATACAATAAAAATTATAATTTAATTTATTCTTCTGGTTCTAGGCAAACACACGGTTCGTCTTCTGATTGTAGTAATGGATCATCCGTAATGTGGTCGCGTAAAAGTTCGAAGTACCAACTAAATCTGTCTTCATGATACCACTCCTTACCAAACGTTACTTCTAAAAGCTTATTAACGGCCTTTCCTTTATTTGCGGCCAGAAAACGTCCTTTGTTGCTCAAACGTATTTCCAAGTTTTTTAAATATTTTCCTCGCTTTAATAACGAACCAAATTTATTTGAGGGATCAGTTATTCGGAAATTCATTTCCATTTTTATTTTAACAGTCTTTCCTCTTCCTTCTGAATTTTCATTTACTATAAAAACTTTCTTTTGCTCGCTTATACCCACAACTTTTTTAAATGTCTCCAAGAGAGATTTCAGATCATAAACGTACCAATCCTTGCCCATAATATAAACGTTGCCATATTGTTTGTATAAATTTTGATATTCTTCCGGTACAAGTATTCTAGAGTGACGCCGTAATTCTCGTTCTACACGGCCAAAACACGATCAGCCGGCAAGTAAGAATGGGCGCGTACTGGGAAAATTAGACATATTTCGGTAATATTTGGTGGAGATTCCTTATACAGCCAATACATTAGTAAATGTACAATATGGGAGTTCTTATTTTGTCCCCCACACTCATCCGAAAAAAGTCGTATTTTTGTCACATTTTCTAAGTTTTGATTTCGAAGAAAATGTAGAAGAGCGGATCCCACCTCATTTGAACCTCTTCCACTTATATCTTCAGTCCACGTATAAAATGATGGATTAGTCGATTTTAAATTAACCACGCAAAATGCATAAAATGATATTTGCAAAGAATAATACGCTTCCTGTATTGGTAGTTAGGCAGATTTTGCACTTGTTGGAGATCGAAACAGTACCTTACTGTTCCGTCTACT
Source organism: Melolontha melolontha (assembly GCA_935421215.2). Classification (NCBI taxonomy): domain Eukaryota; kingdom Metazoa; phylum Arthropoda; class Insecta; order Coleoptera; family Scarabaeidae; genus Melolontha; species Melolontha melolontha. The sequence goes on from OW285236.1 coordinate 17,798,903, forward strand.
TCTTCCTTCATTATTGCGTGAAACTGTTTAGCTCTCATTTTATGTATCTTTAAGTCACGTTTATGATTCTGTTTTTCCACATTGAAAGCAATTTTAATTTGATTTTTTAGTCTTTCACAGTAGCTGCAAATGTCACTAGCAGGGGAACCAAATCCCAGATTGAAATAATTAGAAAATAGTTTGTGAAAGTAAGTGTGGTTAACCTGTTTCTCGGCATCAGCGCTGTTATTATACATTTTGGACATCTTCGAAATATTTAATTCCGCAGGTAGATAAAGTCTTTGTGATTTTGATCTATTATAGTGAGATTCGCATGCTTTGAATTTTCCAATAAATTCTTTTACGTTTCTTTTCTTTGCAGCAAGCTTATCTTTCCACCTATTACTACCTCTATTTTCTTTTTGCTCTTCTCCGCTTCTAATATTTCTAGCTACTAACAAAACTCTTCTACGATTTACTTCAAATACTGTTTCGAAAAATGCTCGACATACTAAAAATTTTTGTTTCTCAGTACGAACCTGCATTATAACGAACATAGTTTGTTACAAACAGTTTATAATATAAGTAGAATAACTTACTGTGTAACTTATTTGCAAATTATGAGATCTTTTCACAGGAACATTTCGCTCACGACGCTGTTTTGGCAACTGGATTTAAATTAAATTCACCAGCCTAGAATTCTGCTTGATTCTGTCGTTATCAATATAAAACTTTTTTTTTACTTCTAGCAAAATTGACATAGGTATTTGATGACACTTCAATTTTTTATTGATGGTATGATTGCAAGGGCGTCTCTATTTATCTAGATCTAGATCCTTTGCAGCATATCTACGAAACATTATGAAACACAGTTTGAAACAAAATTTAACCTAAAACTTACTTAGCGTTCCTTTTTGCAATTCGCTCCTGTGCCCGGGTCCTCTTTCGTTTTCTGCTTCCACGACTGTTCTCAGCCACACTAACTCCTTCATCACTATTCTCGGCATTCATATTTTAAATTGTTTATAACAATTTCACACACAAAACAGAAAACAACTAGAGAGATCACAATTTGTCGTACACAATGAGTCACACACTTTACACAGACGGACTTGTTGCAGTTTGCAAACAAAAAGATTGTGGACTTGTAACATTTTGTGCGAAACACATCAAGTTCGGTACACATTTTAAATGGGACTTATTGCAGGTTGACGAAAATGCAAGTTCGCATTGTATTTCTCACATCTTAATGAAGGTAAAGCCATCTATAACTCAATTTATGAAAAGAGTGGACTTGTTGCGCTATGAAAAAATACTCCTCATTTGAAGGAAAAGGTATTGGGAATATTTATTTCTATATTGGAAAACTATTTGTTGAATCAAAGGTTTATTCTGGTTGGCGATTTCAATTTGCCAAATTTTTGTATTGTGAATAACCAGAAATGCCATATAAGCCAAATAATTCGAAATTTTGTTAATGTGTTAGAATTGCAACAGCACAATAATGCGAAGAATGTAAATGGTGGATGCCTGGATCTCGTTTTTGCTAATTGTGATTTTAGTATGGCAGTTCAGCACTCTGATTTGTCACTGGTACCGGAAGATCCGCATCACGCCGTTGTTTCAATTAGTTTCGAGTGCTTGCTCGCATATTCGCCAGCATGATTTCCTTCCTCAAGGTCTAGGTATGACTTTCATAAAGTTGATTATGTCTCACTGTATACTGAATTTACTAATTTCGATTGGTCGTTTCTTAATTGCCATGACAACGTTAATGTCGCTTTGACGAAATTTTATGACGTGCTTTATTCCATCATACATAAATACATTCCCAAAAAGACTAAATCCAGATCCTACTATTTTGTATGGTTTACACGAGAGATCAAAATCAATTTGAAAAATAAGGAAAATTTTCGCCGTAAATGGATGTCTACAAAGAATATTGTATTTCTTAATGAGTATAAGCGCTTAAGATCTCTAAGTTCTTAATTTCTCGAGGGTATAATGTTTATATGGCAAAGGTAGAAGAAGACATCAAATCAAATCCTAGAGATTTGTGGAAATTTCTTAACAATAAACGTAAATCCACTAATATCCCTGGTAGTCTCTTTAATAACGGTATTCAATTTTCTGAACCTTTCGACATAGTTAATGTAACAAGTGTTCATTTGAAAAGTCAATCTAGTAGCATGTGATTTACTGAGAACATTTTGAAGTATGTCGTAAATTAAAATTTACTACTTAACCTACGAAGTCGTATATTTTGACAGTTTCATACATACAAATAAATAACAAATAATAGGTATTTATTGAAAACTATAACAAATGTTGAAAATGTTGTCCTTCAAGATCAATGCACTTTAAACTCCTCGGTTCAAAATGTCTGATGATATTCTGCAACATTACTGGATTGTTATTAATTTCCATGCTGCATTTCTGTTCGATTCTCTGTAGCATATCATTCAAATTCAATATAGGTATTCGAAATATGTTATTTTTAAGATAAGGCCACAAAAAGAAGTCGCAGGCAATTTCAGTATTTCGACTAATTATACGCTCATCAAAGAATTCTCTTAAGTAATCCAAAGATTCTGCAGTTCAGTGACAAGGTGCTCCGTCTTGTTGGAAATATGAATTTTGTAGTTCATCATCATGCAACTGATTGACAAATGGTTGTAAAATTTCCGTACGGTACCTTTGAGCATTTAACGTTCCCTGAAAAAATATTGGTCCAATGATTCGCCTTTGGCTTATCGCTGCCCAAACACCAATTTTCTCTGGATGTAGCGATTCTTCATTAATTACATGTGGATTTTCACTACTCCAAATTCTTGTATTTTGTGAATTTAGGTATCCCGTTTTATAAAATCATACTTCATCAGTAAGGATGACTCTTTGCGAAAGTTCTCCATTATTGTTCATATTTACAAACCAATTTCAAAACTGTAGTCTACGTGGGTAATAAATTTCTAACAATTCTTGTACTGCTGTGACAAGGTATGGATAAAGTTGCACATCTTTTTTTAATAACTTGTGAGTTGTACCAACAGAAAGGTTTATTTGTTGACTCAAATGTCGAACAGATGTTTGTGGTTCATTTTCCATTATTTCTTCACGATTGACAACTTGAGGTGTACGTTTCTTAACTGCTCCGCTGCCTAATTTTCTTAAGAGACTACCAGTTTCAGAAAAAAGTATTAAAGTTCTATCCAAATTATTCTTAAATTGTATATAATCTATTACAAAATATGGAAACTCCACTTGAAATTCTACCATGCAATCTTGAACTGAATAAAACCATAAACCATCAATTTTATTACCCCCTCGAAAATAAGCCTGGACTAAAAAAAATTTATGTTCTAAAGTAAGCCATTTTAAAACTGAGAAGCAATTTATTTAAACCAGAATCGACGCACGATTATTTTATGCACTAACTGATATTTGTGATCGACATTATCAAATGTCATTTGGATTTACGTTTACGGAACAACAAACACATACTAATATATTTGCGTCTTATTCTATCAATTCAAAGTAACCTAGATTGACTTTTCAAATGAACTCTTGTTATTTGCCCACACATTTTCTAACGTATATTTACAAAATGACAGTTCGAATTATCCTGTATCTTTTACGTACTGTCCATCTGTCACCTTTTCTGTGATTACTGTGGATGAGTTGGTTAAATGTATGTCCAGTCTTAACAATAAGTTTACTGCTGGTGATGACCTTCTCTCAAGCTTTTTAGTACGTTACTGCAGATTTGTATTTCCCTCCCCTTTAGTCGCGATTGTGAATATTTCCATAATAACAGAAGCCTCTTGTATCGGAAACGAGCAGTTGTTTGCCCGTTCATAAAAAAAGGAGATACAAACTATCGTCCTATTTCCATTCAATTCAATTTTGTGAAGATCTTTGAACAGGTTTTATATACTAGAATTTATGGAAATATTAGTCACTTCTTATCCCAAAACCAGCATGGTTTTCTTCCTGGACGTTCCACATTAACTAATTTGTGTAGTGTATCTCAAGTATTGGGTGCGGTTCTGGATAGGCGCGATCAGGCAGAATTTATACAGACTTTTCGTATGCACTTGACACTATAAGTCTTAAAGCCTTACTTTCTAAACTTTGTTCCTTTGGCTTTGCGCCTTCTTCTTTAAATTTTATGAATTCGTATTTAAAAAATCGAAATTGTTATGTATCTTAAAACAGCTTTCGCTCATTTGAATACATTGCAAAATCTGGTGTGCCTCAGGGTTCCAACTTGGGACCACTTCTTTCCGTGTTGTTTATGAACGACCTGCTGGCTACTATCACCTGTCCAGCTTTAGCATATGTGGATGATTTAAAGATTTATTCGGAAATGGCTAACATCGACGATACTTCTCAACTGCAAGACAATTTGGATATAACCTCAAATTGGTGTACTAGCTTCAAATTGGAACTAAATAAAGTGTTGTTCTGTGAGTTACACCCGCTCCAAATTTCCTATACTGTCGCAGTATATAATTAATAATACGGCGAGAGCCAATGTGTTGCAGCGTCCCCAGTCTACTTAATGAGCACTGCTGCCAATAAATATTCTGAATATTCTTTCTTTTTCAATTAGGCTGGTAAATGAGTGAGTATATATATATATATATATATATATATATATATATATATATATATATATATTAAAATAATAAGCTTTTTTTGGTTTAGCGACCTTTATTGAAATTCAATTTATTTAAATAACGACGTTTCGACTTTTTGTGTGTAATTGAGTCTTTTTCAAGAGATTTAGAACTTAAAAAATTACAAAACGAAAGGTAAGAATTATATTTACATTATATGGAAGAGTTAAAATTAAAATAATGATTAGATTAAAATTTAAAATTTAAAAGAATACAAAAACTCACCAATTTTACTTCGATGTTTAAACACATGCCCAGTGCAAATTGCATGGTCGGAAAACAATGTCGACCCTTCACATAGGGTGCGATCGTGTATCTTGGAATCTTCAGTTCAACTTAAGATTTGTACCATGCAATTTGCACTGGGCATGTGTTTAAACATCGAAGTAAAATTGGTGAGTTTTTATATCATTTTAAATTTTAAATTTCACTCTAATCATTATTTTAATTTTAACTCTTCCATATAATGTAAATATAATTCTTGCCTTTCGTTTTGTAATTTTTTTAGTTCTAAATCACTTGAAAAAGACTCAATTATAAACAAAAAGTCGAAACGTTGTTATTTAAATAAATTGAATTTCAATAAAGGTCGCTTATTATTCTAATATTATGCACACGGCCAATAAAATAAATAAGAAATAAATTTTAATTTCTTATAAACACTATATATATAATTTAAAAGAAATTATCGACCGTAGTATATTGCAAAAACAAATTAGCAATATCGATGCGACAATTCACATCAAGCTTTGATACAAAATAATACAAATCTGTATAAAAACAAATTTGTATCTGTAATACAGATACAAATTTGTTTTTATACAGATTTGTATTTTTTTGTATCGTAGTATATTGGATCAAATAAATTAGAAGCGTACGTACACGGACAATAAAATTTTATTGTCCGTGTACGTCACTTTTATTATTTTTTGATCTCTACATTTTTATCTCCTGAAGAAGCAACAAAGTTGTTGCGAAATATAGAGATAATTAATAACGTAGTTTTTAATTGCCAGACCGCTTGCCCGTTTTTAATTTATTTTAACCTATATATATCTGTGTGTGTACATATGCATACATTTTTTTTGTTTTTTATGTTATGTTATTCTGATTATTTGCTTTTAATTTTATTTTTTACAAAACGATTAAATAAAGGGGCTTCTTAGTAGTTAACAAAATGGGGTGATAAGATTGAAAAGTAACTATAGGATACCCGAATTACGACTGGTTTCGGTAAAAAGAAAGATTTCTTTTTTTTATTTAATTAGTACAATATACCATTTTAAAATCATCCGTAATATGAAATGGCATCAGCGAGAAATGAAATATTTCAGTAACATAACATTTTATAAGAGGCTATATAGTACAGAAAATGCTTCCTTTTACGACGGCGTATAAATTTTCGCCGCACACAACTTCGCACTTACATGTACACACATGGATGCCATACGCACGTACAAAGATGTATATATACGCGAACAAAAGAACACGCATGGTGTGCTCTTTTGTTTTCTCGCGTCGTTTCGGAAGCCGAAGGAATCGGATGGGCCTTGACACGGTGTCATAAGGCACATAAGTAGCATTATAGCCGGATGGTGTCTTTCAACCGAAAAGAGAAGAAGTAATACGAGGATTATCCGGGCACAAAAGGATCACCCTTAAAAAAATATCGTCGATATAAAAGCGGCTTGGAAAAGAAGAAGGGTCCGGCCATGTATAAAAACGGATCACCAATTATCATGCCGCAAGAACACTGACGAGGAAAAGATGTATTTCTAAGGCGTTATTAATCTGGATTTAATTTCTTTTTTGTTGTCTCGGTATAAGAAAAGAAGCCTTGATTAAGTGGTAGAGTCGTTGCTCTGGGGATTGAATTAACGCAAAGCAATAGAATAGTAATCTATCTTATTAACAGAAAAAAAGCAGAAACGAACATACGAGATTTTGAAAGAAATCACATGCGACAGTTTTCTTATTATACAAAAAAGTTATTAAAATCTAATAATTACGGATTGTGTGTAATTGTTTATTCGTGTAGTTTACTGAAATAAAATTGAATAAAAGTATACTGATGAAATTATACCAAAAAATGAATCAACAAAAGAAATAGGATCTCACTATATAAATCATTAACCCATAATTTCTAAATGGTATTGTTAATTTATCAAAAGATCATTCGATAAATCTCACATCGAAATTCTTGTACATTTAGGATACTAATTAGAATATTAAATATTAGGAAAAAAACAATATATCTACAACTTTGAAATCGTAATAAAGAAAATTGAACAGTGAAAATAATATACTATAAATTTTAGACATACGTTGGTCTATACCAATCTACAAAGTTATAATTAATATTTAAAATTTCGAAAAGTTTCTTACGTTATCCACAATTAATCGAATAAAAAATTGACATGACCCTAGTACGTAATGAAATTTCGATTACCCTGTATACGCAAAATTATGGGTATCGATTATTTAAAATTTTTTAAATGAAATATATACAAAATGGAAAAATGAATGACACTGCTTTACAATAGTCTTATACAATACACATTAACAAATTCTGTCGTAGAAACTTTTGACTGTCTGTAATCTTCCGAGAAAAATCATACCTTATGGGCAGCAGAAAAAAATCAATACGTTACGTTTGACCAATAGTCGCTTGCTGGTGCTTTTAAAAAACTACCACGTGATTTGAAAAGTAGCCTCAACTACAAATACCACGGGCTTACAAAAATACCACGTGCTGGCAAACTACCATATACTGGGAAACTACCATGTACTAGGAAAACGACAATGTACTTGAAAAACAACCAAGTACTAGAACCCTAATTAACATAGGGATAACCACTAACCACGTGCTTTATATGAACACCAATCTCGTGTAAAAACATCTCAAATACGTAACCTTCAGATGTACAAATAAACTAATAATGGCTCCAAAAGCGGCATAGCGAGTAATAAAATTACTTATAAAAGCCATTCATAATCGCACAATACGTCTTCAGTACCATGTGTTAATTGATGAAACTTTAACGGCAAAAGACAGCGACAGAATTTCTCAAATCGACCTTATATACGAAGAGGTAAATAATTCTTACAAAAATTAACTGACAGAGAAAGCTACTGTAGAGACGAAATTAATGATGAATTATTTTTAGAAAGTGATTTTCCTACATCAAAATTAAGACAATAAAATTCAGAATTTAACTGACGACGAATAATAATTCATTACGTATTAATTAAAGAATTATTAATCGAAAACTATAGTTCAGAAGAATGAACACGATATGACTCAGAAGCGACAATTCCCGAAGAGATCTTAAATGAAAATACTAATGACAAATCTAACGGAATTTAGTACAGACAAAGCCGTAAAATATTGTTATAATTTTAAGATAAAGATTCGCCTAAAAACTGGTACAAATTAAACCAATTAACAAATAACTGTCTACACTAAACCAACTCTATCATATTTATTACGAATTCCAAACGCCTCAAACGCGTAAAATATGAGCTGTATATTAGATCAACCTATCATGAAAACAAAGTTGCCTACCTCAACGTGCAATATCTCGTAAATTTAATTAAATTCAAATCTACTCAGAAAAATGACTATGATGTACTAGGATAAATATCCCCAGCAGAAAAAAATTATTAAAAAAATTTTAAATATCGAAATTTATAAAATATAATGGAAAATCAATATATAATATAGAATAATATAGAATACGTTAAAAATAAACAGAGGCGATTTTACCACGTTACAAACAATTTGAAATATACTAGAGTGAGATAAACGTCATATATTACTATACAAAAATAAAATAACATTTAAATATCGGAAATATTACACTGGTTAACACAGTAGTTTGTTTTTTGTTATGCCGATACTGAATCTGATTTAAAATTTGCTCAATCACGTCAGGATTTCTAGATATTTTCTTAAATAATTTTTTCAAAAAACGCATTGAATTTTATAAAATTTCAAAGTTTCTTTTATATAAGAAAGATGCTACCAAAAATATTGTACTGTCGAACATTGAATAGACATGTCTGAACATGTCCTTGAATGTGTCCTGCGTCATACAACTTAAACCAAGCCCATATTTACTCTGGAACTAATCAAATTTAGAATTGGTAGATATCTGGCGCTGTGCCATTCGCAAGACCTATTATTTGGCGTAAACAAACGGACAATTTAACTGATTGATACTTTCGAGTTTGCCAACAAAAATAAGAAAAATATTAGTTTTGCTAGTCTGCCCTCTGCTACTCGTTCAGTACCTCATTCGGAAGCTTTGCCCATATTGTACCAAGATCCATATGTGTTTCGAACGAAGAATATGATGTTACAGAACCAGAAGAAGCAAGTATAAAGTTATCGGCCAAAATGATTAATATTTGCCATCTGAAGAGGACGGACCACACCTAATAAGTCATTTAGAATTAAATGATCTTGTCCGAGACCTGAATTTGTTACAAATGAAACAGACATGCATTATACACATCTGTATCTGTACGCATGGATATACACCTCGTATTTTCCAAACTTAATTTAATTCAGACAACGATACGTGTTTTTGTTTCAACTAGACTTCGTCGGTTGCGCCAGTGAAGCAAAGTTTGATGGATCGCCTCATAGGAACAGCAAATTTGGTCCTATCAGGTGGCACCAGATAATCTAGTGACATTTGACGGACAAACGAGACTACGCCGAAAATAGCGATTTCCTCTCGTTCAGCTATGCCTGTGCAGAAAGGGAAAAATACGTATATAGATGTAGTAAGTTCATTAACACGATGGCAGATGGCAGAAAATATATCAAAGAAATTTTAGTACATTAGTATTTCTCATTTGTTACAAATGAAACAGATTTTACTTTCTTAACTTATAGCTTACTTAATAGACATCTAGAATGTCGAAGTGTCTTATACAGGGTCCGGCAACGAAGCGGGACGGAAGATTACACGCGTATTTGAAAGTTAGTCAAATATTTAGTCATCGGATATCCTTCCGTACCATCAAGCGCACGTTTTAAAAATATCTTGTTTTATGCAGGGTGTTCCAGATGGAAATGCCAGACTAAAGTTGCATTTTTTTAAATGGAACACCCTGTATATTAATAGATAAAATGATCCGCGCTTGAAAGCTGGTTACATCTATATAATGTTGTATGGGTCTAAAGTTGATAGTTTCTGTGTAAATAATTATTTTACTTGATAAATTGATACATTTCAGTAGGCTATTCTGCATAAGGAAAATCAAAAGATCCGAAACCAATAGAATATAATATTTTCTACTAGTATGCACTTTCGTTGCTACGTGAAATAAATTCTGCAACTGCTTGCGTTATACAGGTTGTCCACAATTTCGCAAAATCGAAGAAATCTCGTAATTTTTAAATTGAACACCCTGTATATTTTTAGCTAATTGAAAAGCCCTTTTACTACGCTTTCTATTGATACCTCATTTGATGCGCCTAGGATGGATCATTTGTTAATTATTTCTTTTTAGAGTTGAATTAATGAAAAATGCTTGTATTTTTAGTAGCTAATTTGCGCTTTTAAACCTTCTGTAAGATCGGATATTCAACAAATTATCCATAAATGGTCTATAACAATTAGAAACCCCATTAAGTACGAGGAACAGTTGATTTTCACTCAGCGGTGAAAGCAAACATTAAATTAATATATAGTAATATAGCATTTTCAATAGATTCACTGCTGATCAAGTTATCTGGTGTCAGTTTTAAGCTTGTATACTTAATAACCAAGTTGTCAAAAATTTCGTTCCATCTTACACAGTATTTCGTTCAATATTTAAAAGAAATTGCTATAATGACTAATTTTAGTATTCAAGAAATGGTGAATATGATATTTATTCTTGGGGAGTGTACAAGAAATTGTCTCCTAGCAAGTAGAGTATATGCAGAGAGATTTCCAAACCTTGAAAGAAAGCCAAGACCGGAAGCATTTGAAAGGTTATTAGAGAGATTTACAGAAACTGGTAGTGTAACCTACAAGAAGAGAGAAATAAATAAGCCGGTAATCAATGAAAAAAGCGAATTGGCCGTATTATTAACAATACAGGAAAATCCACATATAAGTATAGACGGTATTTCAAAGGTAACAGCTATTGAAGATAGGAGCGTACGAAGAATTTTAAAGAGTCATAAGTATCATCCGTACCATATGGAATTAAATCAGGAATTGCATGGTGATGATTTCATTAAAAGAACAAACTTTTGTGGTTGGTTGTTAAATAAAATGCGAGAAATGCCAAGTATTTTAACAAAGATTTTGTTTAGGGATGAGGCTAATTTCAAAAGTAATGGGGCGGTAAATACACATAACATGCATTATTATGCAACAGAAAACACACATTGGATACGTCATGTAGACAATCAGAATAGATGGTCTCTTAACGTCTGGGGAGGTATACTTGGTCCATATATCATTGGGCCGTACTTTTTCGATGGAACCGTTACAGGCGATACGTATTTGCCATTTCTGCAGAACGAACTGCCTAATTTACTTGAGCATGTGGATGCTGACACCCGACAAATTTTCTGGTTGCAACACGATGGTGCACCTGCTCATTACAGCCTTAACGTTAGGGAGTTTCTAGGGCGATGGAATGAAGACAAATGGATAGGACGAGGTGGTCCAATCGCTTGGCCTCCACGAAGTCCAGATCTTACTGGCTTGGACTTCTGCTTTTGGGGATATGTCAAGGCTCTAGTTTATGTGAAAGTTCCTACAACAAGGGAAAATATGATGGAACGCATAAGAGAGGCATTTAGAAATGTTCGCCAAGAAACATTACAGCATATTCAACAGAATTTCACCAGGCGGCTTCATTTATGTATTGAGAGACATGGAAGGACAATTGAAAGTTTTTATTGTTTTATTTGCATTTACTATTTACATTTACTTTATTATTATTTACTGTGCTACTACTTTTGTTAATTAAATTTGATGTTGTGGTTAATAATTAGTATTTATTTAAAATAGTGCAAACTATTAATACTACTCGTACTTGATTCTTTCCTACATGATTTCATTTATGTCAAGCTAATTAGGTATGTATTGTTTCATATTAGGTATTCGTAAATTAGTTGGTTTTACAAAATTCTTTAAAATACAAATTAATTAGTCCAAATTTTTTATTAAACTAACACCAGATAACTTAATCGGCAGTGAATCTATTGAAAATGCTATATTACTTTATATTAATTTAATGTTTGCTTTCACCGCTGAGTGAAAATCAACTGTTTCTCGTACTTAATGGGGTTTCTTCTTGTTACAGACCATTTATGGATAATTTGTTGAATATCCGAACTTACAGAAGGTTTAAAAGCGCAACGTAGCTACTAAAAATACAAGCACTTTTCATTAATTCAACTCTAAAAAGAAATAATCAGCAAATGATCCATCCTAGGTGCATCAAATGAGGTCAAAATACAAAGCGTAGTAAAAGGGCTTTTCAATGAGCTAAAAATATACAGGGTGTTCCATTTAAAAATTACGAGATTTCTTCGATTTTGCGAAATTTGAACAACCTGTATAACGCGAGCAGTTGCAGAATTTATTTCACGTAGCAACGAAAGTGCATACTGGTAGAAAATATTCTATTCTATTGGTTTCGGATCTTTTGATTTTTCTTATGCAGAATAGCCTACTGAAATGTATCAATTTATCAAGTAAAATAATTATTTACACAGAAACTATCAACTTTAGACCCATACAACATTATATCGATGTAACCAGCTTTCAAGCGCGGATCATTTTATCTATTAATATACAGGGTGTTCCATTTAAAAAAATGCAACTTTAGTCTTGCATTTCCATTTGGAACACCCTGTATAAAACAAGATATTTTTAAAACGTGCGCTTGATGGTACAGAAGGATATCCGATGACTAAATATTTGACTAACTTTCAAATACGCGTGTAATCTTCCGTCCCCGCTTCGTTGCCGGACCCTGTATAATGCAACTCAAAGAATATAATACAAGGAAAATTAAAATTAAATTACGTTATATAAGCTTCAGCCATTACATATTACTTTTTGCATTATTTATGGAAGAAGTACCATCTACCTTCCCTTTTTGGAGAAATATCCAATTTGTCAATATAACTTATTATTTAAGTAAAGTAACTGAGGATAATAACTACAAATTATAATCAAAATTCATTAAAATACCAGATTATTATCAACATTTAAACAAAATTATATTTTGTATTTCAATGACAACTTTCCCTAATATCATTCTCGCTCACGAGGGGTGAATAATATCTTTGGGGAAAATACACTTCGTGATAATCTTAAACATTACCTGCGAGGCAAAAGCGAAGTATGAATATGAGGGAACGCTCATAGCAGCTATGTTTTTATAAACTAACAGGTGCGTGTATGAATTTAGGTAACATAGATTGCCCATAAGATAATAAATAAAGTGCCTAGAGCTATAAATATGAACGCGTATTATATAATACCACGTATACGGGGTTGGGCAAAAGTAACGCATCAGTCGAATAATTCCGTAAATAAAATAAACTTTAGAACAAAATGTTGTTAACAAAAGCTTTTTGACAAGTTATTTTGTATTGGCTTCAATCATTTGTTTTTTTTTTCATGATTACATATGACAGCCAAAAAATTTTTTATTTTTTTAAATCGACATAATATTATTTCTTAGACAATTCGGAATCTTTACTAAGTTCTGAATATGAATGCGTACTATTTTCATGAGGTTAGATAATAAAAATATTGAGAAAAAAATAAAAGTTAATAAAAGTAAACAAACTACAAAATTAATTTAAATGCTCAAAGTGACGTCCTTCTACGACCTGACAGTGTCCTAAACGTTCCCAAAAATGACGAATTGTATTTTGTAAACTATTAGGTGGTATGGCTTGTATCTCACGAGTAATTTTTGCTCTCAAATCCTGTAGGTTTCTAGGTTTCTCCTTATATACTTGCGACTTCAAGTGTCCCCAAAGAAAGAAATCCAATGGATTTAAATCGGGAGACCTAGCGGGCCAATCAATAAAACCCCGACGTCCAATTCAACGACCGGGAAAAATTGTGTCTAAATACTGTCGAACATTAATAGCATAACGTGGTGGTGCTCCATCTTGTTGAAACCATAGATTACGGTTTGGCATGCTTGGTTGATTGTCGTTAGGAAATAAAATCAACAGATCTGGTACAATATGGTTACGCAATAAATGTAAGTACCCATCACCATTTAGGTTGTGTTCCAAGAAGTACGGACCTATGATTCGTTGCCCAACAATGCCAGCTCACTCATTAAGTTTGTGGCGATGCTGTGTATGATTTTCTCGCATCCATTGTGAATTCCCAGTCACCCAATAACGGCAGTTATGCCTATTTACAAATCCATTTAGACAAAATGTAGCTTAGTCAGAAAATACGATGTTGTTTAAAAAATTTGGATCGTTATTGGACAATTCCATTATTGTTTCACAAAACTGTAATCTTCTGTCCGTGTCATCTTCGTTAAGTTCGTGCAGTAGGTGTATCATATAGGGCTTGTATTTGTTCGCTTTTAATATTCGTCTAATAAATCTGCTACTCATATCATTTTCTAATCCTAGTTGAGTGGTAGACGTAGTGGGATTTTCAGTTACAGCAAGTAAAACATGAAGAGATCGGTCTTCATTAGTGATTTATTTTGGTCGGCCAGCTTTAGGTATATCTCTATCACCGCCCGTTTCTCTAAATTTAGTAACCAATCTCGAAACTGTTGATTGAGCTATAGGATATCGATCCAAATAAACATTATTGAATAAAGTGCAAACATCGTGATGTGAACGTTGCCTGTCACCATATCCGACCATCATAAGAATTTCTGTTCATTCTTTAGTAGTTAATTTGACCATTTTCACACAAAACACGTATTAAAAACAGCGAGTTTTACGATGGAAACTATTTTATTGTGAAACGTCAATAATTCAATGACAGTCAAAAAATCTACAATTTCCAAAGCAATCTACAAAACACTGCACTAGTCCAAATGTACGTTTATTAAATTTAATTTTTTTCTCAATATTTTTATTATCTAACCCCATGAAAAAAGTACATATTCATATTCAGAAATTAATAAAGATTCCGAATTTTCTAAAAGAAAATATTATCTCCATTTAAAAAAAAATATTTTTTTTGCTGTCATATGTTATCATCATGAAAAAAAAACGCAAATGATTGAAGCCAATACAAAATAACTTGTCAAAAAACTTTTGTTTACAACATTTTGTTCTAAAGTATATATTTACGGAATTATTAGACTGATGCGTTACTTCTGCCCAACCCCGTATATATATATATATATATATATATATATATATATATATATTAAAATAATAAGCTTTTTTTTGGTTTAGCGACCTTTATTGAAATTCAATTTATTTAACTAACAACGTTTCGACTTTTTTGTATATAATTAAGTCTTTTTCAAGTGATTTTGATCTAAAAAAAATTACAAACGAAAGGCAAGAATTGTATTTATATTATATGAATGAATTAAAATTAAGATAATGATTAGAGTAAAGAAAGTTAAAATTTAAATTTAAAATTTAAAAATTTAAAATTTAAAGGATACAAAACTCACCAATTTATTTCGTGTTAAAACACATGCCCAGTGCAATATGCATGGTCGGAAACATGTCGACCCTTCACTACAGGGTCCGACAGCCTATCTCGGAATCTTAAGTGTAACTAAATGTTATAGAAATGAAATTTTTATATTATTTTGTTTTAAAATTTGTTTGGTCAGGCCATGTGGCCATGTGTTTGGTCAGGCCATTTTCAAAAATAACAAAACAATCAACGACCGAAACGAAATTGATGAACTTTCAAAACTGTATTATCCGCTCATTAAACAATAGAAGACAATCCCACCCACACAAAAAAAACAAAAAAATCTTTTTTCCCACTGTAAACACACGGTATTTTCCCAAACACATGGCCTGACCAAACAAATTTTAAAACGAAATAATATAAAAATTTCATTTCTATAACAAGACACTTAACACAGTTGACGAATTAGCACTTGCCTTAGGCAATATGCTAATAACATTACACTCGACAAACGCAACAAAAGAACAGATACAATACTTCGTAACGCAAACACAGACAATAATAACACTTTACAACAATAAACATTAAATACACACACAACAGAAACGCAAAAAAGCGATGATGACGAGTAAACCCACACATATGACTTAAACGCAAAAACGCGACTGACACACAGACTGCACATACACAACACAGGACCGCACAAAAAACACAACAACGCACGATTACTAATCAGACTTAAACACATCACAACCCTGGGAGATACGAAACAATGGAGTGGAAATGGAGGCAACTTCGACCACGAAATAAAATTCAACGACTCATACACGCTTTGCTCAGTATATCTGTAACGACGCTCGGTGTATGTACGTTGTTAGCGTGCCACGTTCCTGGTCAATAACTATGAATACATAATATACATAATAAATAAATACTTTCACAGTTAGTCGCCGCTTGGTTTGTTTTGTTTCATAATTCCAGGGGGTGCAATTGCTCACTTGCTCTCATTAAAGAGCCGCCACTGTACAAATTAAAGTAACACAATCGGTGACAACTGCATGTAAAATGAGATTTTAACAACTTGTCTCGTACATATACACGTAGTATAGAAGTGAAAATCATGTCTGTTTCCGAATATGACTGACGATGAATATACTGACGATTTCTAATGAGAATGAAATGCTAGTAGGATGGACGTGGTTTTCAAGCATTTTTTCATTTGTTCTCACAAACAGGGAAGATTAACGTCGTGACGTCTTGCGTCTGCATTCTCGTACAAACTTAGTTTGCTGGATTGTAGAAATTAAAGTAACACATTTGGCGACAATTGCATGTAAAACGAGATTTTAATAATTGTTGATTCTCATTTGCGTTAAGTTAAAAAATTATAGCGAAAACTTTGAAATAACTTATGAAGATTGAACAGTTAACGATCTTCTTTTAATTTAAATAACTTTTAAACTTCTAATTGTTAACTTCTTTAAATATTCTTATACTTACATATTTTAATATCTCCAAATTATATACTACATAATATTTACCTGGGATAAGGCGCTAAATGACACTTGCGTTTGATACATTTAGATAAATAAACGGTGTCGTCGAAGTAAATAGATTTGATAAGAAGTTGCATGCGATACAGGAAGAAATCGAAGATATTAAAGGATTAATTTACGAGCTTTTATCGAGAGAAGATATTGTGGAAACGCTTCACGGGGATGCGATTATGAAAGCGGCTAATCTAAAAGATGCCGTTCCAGACGAAGCACAAACTATTTTTTGCAGCGTTAAAATGTTATGGTATGAAGATTCGAAAATATAGATATATATTATATGTAGACGTATTAAATTTCTAAAATACAAGAGAACGATAGGAATTGAGGCAAAAAGCTTTAGAAGTAGTTCTTTTTTAACGTCAATGTATACTATGTGATTATAAAAGTAACAAGAAACAAAAAATTGCATTAATTTTTTGGATCTAGCTATTAAAAAAATTAACAATAAATCAGAGTTTGACATTTACCATAATGAATCTCATACAGACATAAGTGACATATCTATACATAATTCGTCAACACATCCCATGCAACACAAATTAGCAGGTTTCCATAGTTTTTTACATATATTAATTAATTATTCACTATCTAAAGAAAATTATGAAAAAGAACTAAATTTAGTCAACCAGGTAGCAATCAATAGCGGCTACACAGATACTCTAATTGAAAGTATAATGACAAAAGAACTTCAAAAAAGCTACCTCTATGATATATCCTGTAATAAAGGCTAAGAAAAATTCAAAATTTAGATTACAGCGTACACTGGGGAACCTAATAAACATATTTCAATGTATCGAAACTTAATATAAACACGGCTTTCAAAACTAATAATAATTTATCAAAACATATTAGAAACAATACAGATAAAAATAAGAAATCTGGAGTCTATAAGTTAACAAGCATAAAAAATCTAAATATCTGCCACACGATTTAAATTAAAATTCCAGGAATTGTTTACATATAAAGAAGTTCCACAGATGTTATATATATATTAGTATTTTCTACACAAAAGTTTTTTATAATGTGAATAAAAAGAGAAAAACAATATTCTATGTGAGAAAAATAATCCCAAATACGGAATAAAAATAATTACTTCAAAATGCATTTTAAGAGAGAGAAACATTTCTTATTTAATATTTAAAATCAACGTGTCAAACAGTAGAACAATTCATGGCAAAAAAACATCTAAAAAAATCGTAAATAAAATCCATTAGCAAAATAGTATATTAAAAAACAAGTTTCATAAGGCACCATTTTGCCGCACGAGATCAGTTTAGAAAACGAGCCGCGATAGCTGCTAGTTTTCTAAAGAGCGAGTGCGGTAAAAGGCCTTATGAAACGAGTTTTTTATACTATTTTTTCTATTTTGCATTTTTTACATTAATAAATTGGAATTATTTAATTTGGAAGTTCAGAGTTTAATTTTTATATAAAGCATGCAGTTGGTCACATTGATACTTGACATTGTCAAATTTAAATCTTGCTATCCGCGAAGTATATTATATTACATATTATTTATTAATTTTCGTTAACATTACTTGATATTTTATTTAAAAATATAAACTTGAGGGACATAGAAACTAATATATCTCGTTGTCAATTGTACACAATATACGTTGTTTGTCTAGAGTACGAATATATATCATATCTGTCAAATGTACTTAAATTCTTAAAATCAAATGACAGCAATGTTATTTATTTCTGTGTTCGAACAACGCCAACATTGAAAAATGAAAAAAAAACGTATCGAAATGAAGCTCATTTCGATACTGTTTTCGGTTTCATAATGAGTTCATTTCGAAGGCATAATAGAAAAAAGTAAATATTAACATATTTTCTCCGTTATTTGTTATTTGAAGTTTTATATTTGCAATATTTTAAATTACCTATTTTAGTATTTAGAATTACGATGCCTGAATATTCATTTTATGCATTTAGTCAACTACATTTACAATTAGATATTATCATATTAAATTTAAAATCATAGGATAATAATTTAGTAATCCGTCAGAAAATATCACTATTAATTGTTACGTTACATAGCAACAGTACCTATCAAAAGCATTTGTCGAAATGCCATGAAATTTAATACTATTATATGTTTGAAATTTAGTGATTTAGTAGTTTATATAAAATTAATTAAAGTTTTACATTATTGTCACAATCAAGGTTGATTTATTATTTTGGTTCATTAATGTATTCAATTATGGCAATAGCTAAAGAGTTTTTTTGTTGTTGTATTGTGATGAGTTAGCAATATAATTTTAAAACTTTTCAGATTAATTAATTAATGTAGTATGAAGTATCAACATGAATAAATAATATACTTACTTTGGTGTATAAGTTTCTGAAATGGGGTCTGTAGTTTATTTCGTTCCTGTAACTTTGTTATTATATTCTCTCGCCAATTAAAATCTTCTATAGCTATTTTATGTTTGGATGCTAAATATGATTCTAGTGCTCAATCATTTTATAGTGTTGGGGCCATTGTGTTTTTTAAATCTTTTTTGAAAAGTGATCATAAATCATAATAATTATCTTAAATATGTTTAAAAATATTGCGCACTTTTTTACTTTCCTTTAAATATGTAATGTACTCAAATAGATGTCATTATTTATTCACTTTAATTAAAAATGTGTAGATAGTCGAGTAGTTTTGCTTGCAAATATAATACGATTAATTAAAAATGTGTACATAGTCGAGTAGTATTGCTCGCAAATATAATACGATTTTGTATTATCTCGTAATTATGACAGTTGTCTAAATCTAATTTTTTGACTTCTGTCATTTTCCTAAACTTGACAATTTATGTTAGTGTTGGGCACTCGTTAAAAGTGAAATAGTACCATTGTTCTTAAAAAAAATTTATACAATGAAATTATATTTATTTATTTTTTTTTAATTAAGGGCACACAAAGTGTTATTATATTGGTGTTTTCGACATATTTCATCATTAATTAGCTACACTGTGTACGTATCGTGCGGACAAAGTTTTCATGCCTGGTTGCCATGGCAACTTAGCGTTTATTAAGATCTAATATTCAAATAATAAATATCTGGTATATTTACTTGAAATTAGGCACTTATCAAATGTCATAAACGTATTAGTCTTGATAAAGTTTAGCAACCTAATATACAGTGTCAGTAAAAAGTATCCCACTAAGTATCTCTTCCACGGTTAATTCTGAATTTGAAACCATTAGTAATACATTGTATTAATTTACGTTTTTATTAGATATAAACGGACATGAATAATGAAAAGGTAACATAATATGTATTTATTATCAGCCTACACGCACGCAGTGTATGCAAGGGAATCTCCGATTTATTTCAACAGTACGGACGCATATCGAATCATAACAACGCAAACAAGATTTACCGTCCTATATTTTTGATTCAACGCAAATCGAAATAACGCAAACCGAGTCAACGTGAATCGATATATACTAACATTACTATTATTTTTTGAAATTATTTTTCCAATTTGCTCGCTTATTTTACCGAAGTAAGTTAACGAGACCAATTGTTTCAAATTAGCACTATCTTTAGGATATACTAAACTAAGGGCCACTTGTAACTGTTTTTTCTTTAGTATACTGTCAATTACGCTACTATTATAACATTGTTTACCGCTATTTGTTTTATAGTATTGATTTCACGAACAAAAGATTCATTAGACAAAGGAATATTTAATCATATCATATCATAGAATTGAAGAAGGACCCCACTAAACAGTATCAGGCAGAAATTAAAGAATGTGTCAAAAATTGTAATGCAGTAATCTCAAACACAGATAAGTACAAACTTTGAATCCTTCCCCCTCTAAATTATACAGTTTAGTAAAAATTCACAAAGAGGAAGCACCCATCAGACCAGTTGTTTCGTTTATTTCTTGCCCCAATAAAAAACTAGCCGAAAAATTAAACATAATAATTAGACAATATACCGAATTTACAGATAGCTCTTCCATAAAAAACGCAATACAGTTAACAGATAAATTAAAAGATTGTAATATACAAAAGACGGAAATCCTGGTATCATTTGATGTTTCCAACATGTTTTCAAAAATACCACATAAGGAATGCTTAAGGTTAATAGAAAACTTATTAGTAAAGAAAAATACAAACCCGGTTGTTATACACGAAATCATATCGCTAATGGAGTTAGTCACCAACCAAAGTTACTTTACATTTAACAACAAATTCTACAAACAAACAGAAGGTCTGGCAATGGGCTCACCTCTAAGTCGTCTATTAGCTGAAATTTTCATGAAGCATATTACGGAAAAAATTATTTCATCACAACTAGGTAAAAAACATATTAAATTTTGGTATCGGTATGTAGACGACATCCTAGCTTGCTTTAAGGGTACCCAATGACAACTACAAACATTTCTGAAATACATAAATTCAATCCATTCTAATATCAATTTTACAGTAGAAATAGAAGAGAATACCAGTATTAACTTCCTGGATTTAAAATTAAACAAATTAGATCAGAGCTTAAAATTTGATATATATCGTAAACCTACTTTCACTGATTGCATTATTCCCAAAGATTCATTACACCCTAAGACACACAAACATTCATTTTTTAATTCTATGATACATAGAGCATTAAATATTCCTTTGTCTAATGAATCTTTTGTTCGTGAAATCAATACTATAAAACAAATAGCGGTAAACAATAGTTATAATAGTAGCGTAATTGACAGTATACTAAAGAACAAACAGTTACAAGTGGCCCTTTGTTTAGTATATCCTAAAGAAAGTGCTAATTTGAAACAATTTGTCTCGTTAACTTACTTAGGTAAAATAAGCGAGCAAATTGGAAATATAATTTCAAAAAATAATAGTAATGTTAGTATAGCTTACAAACCATCTGTAAAAACAAGTAATTTCATTTTTAACGCAAAACCTAAAACAGATATCAATAATAAATCAGGAGTGTACAAATTATATTGTAATGATTGTAAAAATGTATATATAGGTCAGACTGGTCGAAGTTTTATTATACGGGTAAAAGAACACATGAGGTCATATAAACTAAAGAAGACAGATTCAACATTCGCAAACCATCTTATTACAGAAAGGCATACATTTGGTCACCGTAAAATATTGCATTTGGCTGAGAAAGGTCGTAAATTAAATCTTTTAGAGGCCCCAGAAATTTTTAAAAGCCGAAACAACACAATAGATATCGTTTTAAACGACCATTTGGATCTTATATATACACCTCTTTTCCAATGTTGTACATAATAGTTAAGCATATAGTAGTAATTTTAAATAACATCATAAACCACCCCCATATATTTTTGTGTCATTTATAAGTTCTATGTAGGCCTGTAACTTTTGCAGTTTGATAATGACATTGTATGTCGAAACCGCGGTCACGATTATATGTGAATAAAGTGGTATATATAACAAAGTTATTGTTTTATTTTATTTTATTTTATTATTTTAAATTTTGTATTTGGAAAGGGTTTTCAATTTTATTTATATAATTGGAAAACAAACGGATGGTGATCTATAATATACGAAATACAATTTTATTTGTTTATTTTTGTAGTTAGAGTTGAGTAAAGGAGTATTAATATTTACTAGCAATACTTTCTCAAGGTTCTCTTCTGTAAAATTTGTTATCTTTTAATGAAATATATCCTTGTAGATAGCAAACGTCCTTTCTACATCACAACTGGTTATAGGTGCATACTGGAAATATTCTTCTATTTCAGCGTATTTAGCAGTTAGATTTTGAGGCGTTGTCCCCATACACAATTGCCGCAATGTTATTAAATCTGGATTTCTATTAAAAACTGCGTCTAACTTTTACCAAAGGCCACACCCGAAGTCAGTTGGAATATTTTTCGAATTATTAATAGTCACATATAATGTTGTTAATCCATCATTTAATTTGAGATTTTAATTTTCTCCGTGCCCAAAGAACAACACGTGAACTCTCATGTTTTGTAATGGTATAATCATAAATTCTCTAAGTTTGGAGTTTCAATTAATAATCTGTTCAGTTTAAAATTTTAGGTAGCATCGTAAATTAATATTGCATTGTGTTATATACGGGGTTGTGCAGAAGTAACGCATCAGTCTAATAATTCCGTAAATATAAACTTTAGAACAAAATGTTGTCAACAAAAGTTTTTTGACAAGTTATTTTGTATTGGTTTCAATCATTTGCGTTTTTCTTTCATGGTGTTTTTTTTTAAATGGAAATAATATTTTCTTTTATAAAATTCGTAATATTTATTAATTTCTGTATATGAATATGTACTTTTTTCATGGGGTTAGATATTAAAAATATTGAGAAAAAAATAAAATATAATAAACGTACATCTGGACTAGTGCAGTTTTGTAGATTGCTTTGGAAATTGTAGATTTTTTTACTGTCATTGAATTATTGACGTTTCACAATAAAATAGTTTCCATCGTAAAACTTGCTTTTTTTAATACGTGTTTTGTGTCAAAATGGTCAAATTAACTACTAAAGAAAGAATAGAAATTCTTATGATCGTCGGATATGGTGACAGGCAACGTTCACATCACGAAGTTTGCACTTTATTCAATAATGTTTATTTGGATCGAGATCCTATAGCTCAATCAACAGTTTCGAGATTGGTTACTAAATTTAGAGAAACGGGCGATGTTAGAGATATACCTAAAGCTGGCCGACCAAAAGAAATCACTAATGAAGACCGATCTCTTCATGTTTTACTTGCTGTAACGGAAAATCCCACTACGTCAACCACTCAACTAGGATTAGAAAATGATATGAGTAGCAGATCTATTAGACGAATATTAAAAGCGAACAAATACAAGCCCTATAAGATACACTTACTGCACGAACTTAACGAAGATGACCCGGACAGAAGATTACAGTTTTGTGAAACAATAATGGAATTGTCCAATAACGATCCAAATTTTTTAAACAACATCGTATTTTCTGACGAAGCTACATTTTGTCTAAATGGATTTGTAAATAGGCATAACTGCCGTTATTGGGTGACTGAGAATCCACGTTGGATGCGAGAAAATCATACACAGCATCGCCACAAACTTTGGGCTGGCATTGTTGGACAACGAATCATAGGTCCGTACTTCTTGGAACACAACCTAAATGGCGATGGTTACTTACATTTATTGCGTAACCATATTGTACCAGATCTGTTGATTTTATTTCCTAACGACAATCAACCAAGCATGCCAAACGGTAATCTATGGTTTCAACAAGATGGAGCACCACCACATTATGCTATTAATGTTCGACAGTGTTTAGACACAATTTTTCCCAATCGTTGGATTGGGGTCGGGGTTTTATTGATTGGCCCGTTAGGTCTCCCGATTTAAATCCATTGGATTTCTTTCTTTGGGGACACTTGAAGTCGCAAATATACAAGGAGAAACCTAGAAACCTAGAGGATTTGAGAGCAAAAATACTCGTGAGATACAGGCCATGCCACCTAATAGTTTACAAAATACAATTCGTTATTTTTGGGAACGTTTAGGACACTGTCAGGTCGTAGAAGGACGTCACTTTGAGCATTTAATTTAATTTTGTAGTTTGTTTACTTTTATTAAATTTTATTTTTTTCTCAATATTTTTATTATCTAACCCCATGAAAATAGTACGCATTCATATTTAGAACTTAATAAAGATTCCGAATTGTCTAAAAAATAATGTTATTTCCATTAAAAAAAGAAAAGCTGTTATATGTAATCATCATGAAGAAAAAAACAAATGATTGAAACCAATACAAAATAACTTGTCAAAAAACTTTTAACAACATTTTGTTCTAAAGTTTATATTTACGGAATTATTCGACTGATGCGTTACTTTTGCTAAACCCTGTATATTTGTAGTTACTGTAATCTGTTTTCAATTTGATTTTAACTTTATTTGCTTTGGCGTTATAGATAGTAATTTTTAATATTTTCGTAATATTTTCTATTCATTTACCGCTTTTGTATTTTATTCTTTTAAGAATATCCTAAATTTATTTTTAACGTAAGAATTTTTCTTGTCTATAACTTTTCCTTTCGTGTGAACATCTGTACTCGCCGTCACCGGTAATAAACAAAAAAACCTGTCTGTAAGTCCTGCATGTGCACTTATTACCATGTAGATTATGTGATTTATAAATTTTTGAAATACACTTAAAACAATTTTATTATGTGTATAATTGTTTAATTACTATACTGTAAACTTTATCATAGGTACCATAAAAAAGACTAATTTATTTAAAATTTTGCTTTATTATCTCTTTAGCAAGTTGGAGTTTGAGCGTATATTTTCAGGTGGCAGATATCCTGTGCAACATTTTGCAGTTCCGTTTTCGTATTTAGCGTTTTTATCATTGTAGTCTGTATGCGCCTAAGATCGCACAATCCCTTTCCTCCATTTTGAGACTGAGGTTCCCTAAGCAAAACGGAGTTGATTTTTTATTTTTATTTTTTATTTTTGTCACCCACACCCGTCTGCATTGACTAAGGGCATACACCATAAATAAAAGCTCCCAGACTATTGTGCGATACGACTACAGATTTCGTTTTGATTGTGACCATCTTCAGATGCTATCGCTGCGCCTACGAGCGCCGTAGGTAGTATAGCGTATAAGAATTATCGACCCTACTATATTAGTGAATAGTAAATTCAAAACATGCAAGTGCTTTTTAAATTAATACTCATTTATTTTCAATCTCTCTATATTTCGCATCAAATTCGTTGCTTTCTCAGGGGGTGAGAATTCAGAGTTAAAAATAGCAACGGCGTAAATAGACATATTAAAATCGCTTACATTTTTAATGTAATCTATTTTAAAATGTCTATTTACGTCATTGCTATTTTTGCTTGCCCGTCTTGAATTTATTATTCAATATTATTATTCCATATTTATTTATTATACTGGTACAAGCTTAGTTTGTCGAAATGTGGAAATTAAAGCAGCACATTAGGCATTTGCATGCAAAGCCATGAGCGCTGGTATGGGAGTGTAATTCGTAATATATTAGAATATGCGATAGAATACGGACGCAACATGAGCTTGTTACCGAAATAAGTATAGAAGTAGAGACATTTATTCTATCAGAAATAATTAAATATACATTTGGTTTTCTGCTATTAAAGTAATATGCATAAACACACGAAAAATAAGAATAGTACATATTATAGCAGCGTTGTATGTACCTATAAATAAAATGGAAAATGTTTGAAATCAGTGATTGTGTGCACGAAAGAGGATCTTCCAAGGATCGACAAACTGGAGAAAGTCGATTGTATATTTTCAACATCAGGTGCGTTTCTAAGGTTATTTCTGAAGAACATGTCCGCCGTGAGGAAAAAATATGTTTATATTCGGAAAACGAGCGTTCTACATCTAGTGATGTTATATTCGCATAATCAAAATACTTTTTTAAGGAACTTAACGCATCTGTAGACGTGCCCTCACAAATACGTGTTAAGGTGTCAAAAATCTGCATTTCTGTCTAAAACACTTTCAAATTTAATT
Organism: Melolontha melolontha; assembly: GCA_935421215.2. Classification (NCBI taxonomy): domain Eukaryota; kingdom Metazoa; phylum Arthropoda; class Insecta; order Coleoptera; family Scarabaeidae; genus Melolontha; species Melolontha melolontha. The sequence continues at coordinate 17,825,248 of OW285236.1, forward strand.
AGAACACTTTCACTTTTTGCGTCTTATACAGCACACAGTTGTGCGTGAACATCTTTAACGATTTGCAGTGATTCCTCTAACGACAGCGACAAATTTTCTAATTTTGTTATTACTTCTTCTAGTCCCAAGTAATTCTCACGAATACTTTGTAAATCCATTTTAATCTGGGCATCTTGAAATTTTTTCTGGCTTGTATTGATAGCTGCACTTTCTTTCGGGTCGAATGATAAAACCACGTCCTTAATTTTTTCAAAATGTTCATGATAGTAAAACCTCGCCCGTAACCATGTACCCCAACGTGTCAGAATCGGCTGTGGTGGCTCAGGGGTATGGGGACACAATTCGTGAAATTTCCAAATACGTTTTGGAGATTTCAGGAATACTGCTTTTGTACTCGATATTAAAGCATCTACCTCTGGATAACATCTACGTACCCTGTTCTGCCACAAATTGTAGAGAATGGAGTTTACAAGTAATATGTAACAAGTTAGGATAATAGCTCGGGGTATGGGGACACAATTCGTGAAATTTACGAATATGTTTTGGATATTTCAGGAATACTGCCTTTGTACTCGATATTAAAGCATCTACCTCTGGATAACATCTACGAACCTGTTCTGCCACCAGGTGTAGAGCATGGAGTTTACAGGTAATATGTAACAAGTTATGACAATATTTTCTATGAGATCGGCCTACAGAACACATGGTTGCGGCACCATTGGTCATAAATATTAATACTTGGTCTTTCGAAAGTTTAAATTTTTCCAAAGTATCTAATAGCACCTCTGAAATTTTTTCGGCATTACATTATTCTAGTCGTCTGAATGCTAATAAAATTGAAGACGTTGGTTGATGTGGTTCCATATTACGCGCCATCACATTAACTACAGATTGTTTTTTGCTGTCAGTTGTTTCGTCCACACATAACTACAGTTTTTTATTTTTCAGTTAGACTTTGATTTTATTTTCAACCTGTTTACGCACCGATGGTAAATTCCTTCGTAACGTTGTCGTGCTCGGTAATGTTTGATTCGCGTATTTATTCCAAAATGAAATAAATGAATTATTACTTAACAAGGTAAACGGCAGTGTACACACAATCATAGTTACACACAGTTCATGTATAAACTGTTGTCGATTAATTTTGTTATTATTGTGCTTCGAACTGCTTACGTGTTCTTTACAATGTGTTTTTGACCAACACATTAGATATGTATTGCACACTAAACATTTAATTTTTGAGCCATCGTATATTAAGTCCGGGAAATCCATAATAAACTTATTCACTTCGTCTGACAACGGTCGTTTTCTCGATTTATGTGTAGACGACATTTTATTACGTATGCTTACACTTACATGCAGTCTAAGCAAGCACCAAACACATACTGAATGCTTTTTATTAGTTCTGATGGAATACAATCATCCTCACATCGGCGCACATGGCGCGCATGGAAATTGGTCTGCTCTACTCATTAGTTCCCATTTACAGTAAGTTAATTAAACTAACTATGTATACGCGAAGTATAAAAGTGAAAAGTCATATCTGTCCGGGATACTGTGTGTTGTTTCACGAATTTTTCATTATGATAACAGACATTTACTTGAGTGTCGGGAATTTTTTGCCTACGAATGTACATACAAATCTAAGCAACAGTCGAAGATGTGGACCTAACGTGGAGAGCCAACACCAAAGAAAGCCAAGGCAGTTTTATCGGCGGGAGAGGTAATGGTATCGGTATTTTGGGATATAAGAAAATATTGTTGATAGAGTATCTTCAAAAGGACAGAACCGAAATCGCGAATATTACGCAAACATTCTAGATCGTTTGAAGACGCTGAAAAGCGTCCAGGAATGACTCAGAAGAAACTGCTCTTTCACCATGGTAATGCATCTGTGCATTCCAGTACCTTTACTGTAAAAAAAAAATTGATGGTTCGAATTAGTACCGCACCCCTCATATTCGCCAGGTCAAGCACCATCTGACTTTCATCTAATCTCAAAATTAAAAGATTTACTCGAATGCAAAAAATTCTGCAGAAATGAAGAACTAACTTCAACAGTGGACGGTTATTTTGCAGGCTTATGAGAAAATCACTTTCGAGAGGGAATAAAGAAGCTTGAAGACAGATGGATCAAATGTATCCAATTAAGAGGAGAATACGTAGAAAATTTTAGTTATATATAACGTGTTGGCCATTTAATGTTGCGGTTTTAAAAATCGCGCTATTCCCTTGTATATATAGAAATTAATATAATATATATTTTTTACACTAGAGGGCCAAGCGCGGTTTACAATAAATATATGAAAAATTTGCCTTGTCAGTTTTAAAGATGGCGTCGTATCCAACGGAAGTGCGTGTGGAATTAATAAAATATTATTATAGAAATGGGGAATCTTTTGCAGCTACGGCAAGACACTTGCGTACTCTATTCGGGAGAAAGAACGCACCAACGGAAATCACTATAAAAAGGTAAGGAAAAAAAAGATAAATTTAGAAAAGTATGAAAGTATTCGTTATCGTGTTTCCATGTCTACTAATCCGACAATATCTTAGGATTGTAGTGAAATTTGAAGCAACAGCATCTGCGGCAGACGAAATATCAACTGTTAGAGAACGTCAAAAGACCATCCGGGTACCGGAAACCATAGAACGAGTACGGGAGCACTTTACAGCTCAACCTTCAACATCGACCTCAAGAGCATCTCAAGAACTTGAAATACCCCGTACAACACTAAGGCGGATCCTAAAGCAAGATCTAAAGAGGAAAGCATACAAAATCCAGATCGATCAGCCGTTGAGACCGTTTGATATGGAGCGATGCTACAATTTTGCGAACGAAATCATCGAACGCATTGAAAATGGCAGCTTGTCATTGGAACGAGTGTGGTGGTCGGATGAGTCACATTTTGATGTATCCGGTTATGTGAATAAGCAAAATTGGAGACATTGGGGGACAAAATATCCACATCTAGCAATTGTTCGTCCTCTTCACCCTCGACGGTTGACTGTATAGTGTGCTATCTCGTCGGCAGGAATTATCGGTCCCGTGATTGTCAATGGAACCGTTACTTCGCAAAATATTTTGAAATGCTTAATGAGTCTTTTATTCCCTTGGCGCATGGATTAAATATGGTGGAGAATGCATGGTTTATGCAAAACGGGGCTCGTCCGCATCGCACGGAAGAAGTTTTCAACATTCTTGAAGAACATTTCGGTAACATAATCATTGGTCTTGAGGCTCAACAGTTTACAGGCGGAGGGATAACATGGCCACCATATAGTCCAGACCTCAATCCTTGCGATTTCTACCTGTGGGAATTATTAAAAGATACGGTATATCGCGATGGTATAGACACCCTGGATGACATTGAAATGGCAATACGGCAGCGAATAGAAGCGATCGTACGCCACACTTCAGGCAGTTTGTGGAGAATTTGAGAAGAGGCTGCGAAATGTTATCGTTGCTCGAGGCTCTCACTTCGAAAACCTGATTTATTAAACCGCAGATCTTGTTGTTTAATTGCACAAATAAATCATTTTTTTAAATTAATGTTTTGTATGTTTAATATGACTTCCCATGAAGTCCCAATATGACTTCCCAACCGCAACCTTAAATGGCCAACCCTGTATATATATTATCAAATCCCCAATTACCATATGGTGTAGGGTGTAAGATAACATTTCATTGTATTTTCAATATGTTCTTAGGATCTAGGATTGTTTATATACAAATTTGACCTACTTCATTTTATCCCTCGCCAGTGTTCTTGCTTCCGCCCATGTCATTCCCTTCCTCTGTACTCTGAATTATTCCTCCGAGAACTCCATCCCATGTTTCTCTTGGTCTTCCTGTGTTGCACTCTGGATTCCCACACTTGTTTAACTGGTCTCGAGTCATTTATTCTATGCGTGTCCCCACCAGCTCAATTGTTGTTTCTCTATAAACTCTAGTGTTGATTCTATTTCTAGATCTTCTTTTATTTCTGTGTTTCGCAGTTTATCTCTCTTTGTGACACCTTTCACAGGTCTAAGGTATTTCATTTCCACCGCCTGTATTTTGCTCTTCTGTCATCTGTTCATTTATCAATGATTCACCTCCAAAAGTCAGGATTGGTCTGTATATGGTTTTAAAAACGTTTATTTTGGCCTTTCTGAATATCTCTTTTTTATATATAAATGCTGTATTCATTGAGTAAAAGATAGAAAAATAAAGTTAGTTTATTTAGATTATTCCTTTGTTTCTGCAGGATAGCGCGAATTAATCAACCCGCCTTGCATTAAGTTCCTTCTAAATGTTCAACTGTGGAAAATAAATTCTATCGCTTGGGTATCACCAGAAACGCTAAAGTAGTTAAAACGAAAAACATCGAGAAATAAACAGGGAAATATAAAAGTTTCCGACTACGTTTTTGTTTTCGGAGATCGGCGTCCCTTCTTATTATCGTGCGAAACGACGAGTCGGCTTTTTGAGAGGTGCTGATTCGTACAATTCACACGTCTTCCACTTCCGTATCTGTATAGACGTACGTCTGCTTAGAAAGTGACGATTTGGAAGTTGTGTACGATATGTATTCATGGCCCAAACTGAATTTCCCTTACATTTTCCAAATAAAAATCGTGCTGAGGTATTTGACGATTGTGAATTTCTCTATTTCCCTTGGAAAGGCTTTGTCACGACTTGATGGTTCGATATCTAGGATTGACATGTTATTGTAGCTAAAAAAAGTTTGTTGATGTAATCATTTCGTTTTCATCTGACACTTAAAATATTATGCTAACTGAACTATGATTTTCTTAATACATTCTATGCACTTAAGAGGTGCCTGTTGAGTAATAGACTGTTACACTGGGTATCTATCAAGAATTTTTTTAATTATATTTTTTAAATTATATTTTCTCACAAATAGGTATATAGAATTTAATAGATATTTATGTATTAAGGGAATAAACGACAGTTTTAATCCCGAGACAGTAAGTAATGCCTGAGCGACCGAAGGGAGCGAGGGCATTTTCTGTTGAGGGATTATAGACGTTTATTCCCGAATTACATACAAAACTTTTCTCCCGACCTTAAATGTAATAATTTATTTCATTATTAGTTTGACAGTCGATTGATAGATTGATCTGATGTCATTCAATTAAGTTGGTTTGTCATGAAAATGTGCATAGTTTCTGGTTACTAAGATAAAACGAGTTTACAAGTAAATGAGAACGAACCTTGCACAAGCACTACTGTAAGCAACCGCCAAGTTAAGATATCATATGATTGTCCATATATAAATATTGTAAACACATCTAATGTTACTATTACGATTACAAAATAAAATTGATTGATATATTTAAATGCTTCGTCAATCTGACAGTTAAATTAATTTTGACTTAAAAAAATGAACCAAAAGTCATTCACTACAGTATTCACTTTATTCCCTAGGGAAAATCGAATATTTTATTCCCTAGAGAATAAAGTAGTCTAATATATGTCAATTGTCAGATGTATAAGATGACACTTTATTCTCGGTCGGGAGAAAAATATTAAAACTTCTAGTCATTTTGTGTATATTTCGTTTTTTTACAGTTTACAGTTAGCTCATAACCTAAATTCTTGGAACTTAACTTTAGTAGGAACCGTTCGAAAAAATAAAACTTTTCTTACTTCGAATATGCAATCCAATAAAAGTAAAGTTATAAATTCCACTAATTTTGCATTTACTAAAAGAGGAACTATATGTTCGTATGTTCCCAAAAAGAACAAATCTGTCATCCTATTATCATCAATGCATACAACAGGCAAAGTAGAACATACTGGTACTGCAAAACCCGAAATTATTAAATATTATAATAAAACCAAAGGCGGCGTCGACACGATGGGTAAAATGTTATCAGAGTATACAGTAAAGCGTAGAACAAATCGTTGGCCCCTAGCATTTTTTTACAATATGGTCGACCTTGCTGCACTGAGTGCATACATAATTTACACGGAGCACAATCCTAGGCTTACATCAACCGACCGACGACGGAGATTTTTGAAAGATCTTGCAAACGAGTTATGCATGTCTGTTGTACTAACTCGAAGCAGTATTCCAAGAGTTTTGAGCAATCATTTTACACGTACATCACTAGAAATGGTTCTAGGACGCCAAATTACACAACCAGTCGTTACAGCAGTCAGAGATCAATAATCTCGAGATACTTCTGGGCGCATTTTGGTAATTGGAAAATGTTACATTTGCCGGGAATTGAATCACAGACAAAGAAAAACGCGAAAAGCATGTAATTCTTGTTCAAAATCAGTTTGTAATGAGCATTCTGTTACTAAGGCCGTATGCGAAACCTGTAACCAACAGGCAGTTTAATCCTATTATTATTTATTTTCGTTCTTTTCATACATCTTTTTTATAACATATATAAATAAAAAAATGTAAAAATGCTGCTTTTGTTCTTTCACATCCATCCATATGTAATTTTAAATGGAGGTACCCGGGTATCCATAACCGGTCTTAGAGGTTGTAATAATTTCGGAAGCCATTTTTCGTTAAAAATTAAATCTAAATATCGAAGTATATATAATAAAATGCAACATAAAACAAGTTTAGAGATGTCACAGAATTTCCAAGCTCAGCAAGTTCAAACACAAAAAATATTAATATTTAAATCTGAAAAAGGCACCTGGATACCCTTCCAGTCACATAAAGGTTAAAAAAGTTTTCAGGAGAGCACCATTAAGAGTAGCTCTCTACAAGGAAAAGCTTCCATCTTTGTCACTGCCTCCATTTCCAGTAATAACTAGATGGGGATCATGGTTGGAAACTACTAGCTTTTATGCAGAAAATTTCCATAATTTACAAAATTTCGTTCTATGTTTAAAAGTATTTCTGAGTGCAAGGAACTAATACAAATTCCAAAATTAAAAAATCAGTTGTCTTTCATCAGGAACACTTTGGGAATTTGCCAAAACTATTCACTTATTTTGAAAATCAAAACCTCAAATGAAATGACGGATTAACCACATTAGATGTGGCTATCAGTAATATAAAAAACATTCCAAGTGGCTTCGGATGTGGCCTTCGGCAAAAGTTAGACGCAGTTTTTAATAGAAATGCAGATTTAATAACATGCCTCAAAATCTAACTGTTAACTACGCTGAAATAAAGGAATATTTCCAGTATGCACCTATAACCAGTTTTATGTAGATGTAGAAAAGACGTTTTCTATCTACGAGGATGTACTTCATTCTCTTCTGTCAAATTTGTTCGCAAATTTGACAGAAGAGAACCTTGAGAAAGTATTGCTAGTTAATATTAATACCCCTTTACTCAACTTGAACCACAAAATGAACAAATAAAAATGTATTTCGTATTTTATAGATCGTCACCCGTTTGTTTTCCAATTATATAAATAAATTTAAAAACTCTGTAAAAATTACAAATTTTCAGTAGTACGCCCGTGGGCGATGAGTCATGGGCCTCTCGTATCCGGTCCCTTGTTATTATTATTTACATACGACCTCTCTTCTAATTATTTCGTAGTTAGTATGTTATTTAATAATCGAGCTACTTTCTACATATTGAAGTTATAGCGACCCTGGATTAATACTGACGTATTTTAATAGCCGCATTTAAATTACTATTGTGAAGTTCATCTAAATCATATGATGTTTAATATCATTTTAAAGTTTTCTTAAGGAATATTTTAATGATATTAATTTCATCGACATCGCAACTCTTTAGTTCGCGCCTTTAATTAATTCTTTGGACATCGCCAGCTTCGATATCATTGGTTTGCCCTTCCTTAAAGCTGAGTCATAAAACGAAGTTTTACAACCACGAATTTTCTACTACATAGAACGTCCTGCTTCGTCTTCTACATTACCCGAGGTCACATAGCTCTTACTACACATGCTGTCCAGCATACGCCACGGTAGTGCCTGCGACGCTTCGTTTGTTTCTACCACGTGTCCGATCACGCCTCTACTCCAAGGTAAACTCTATATTGTTTGATGCAGGCATTATTTTAATCCAAAAATAAGGTTTATATGTTATATCAAACAAACCGACAACAATATTAAGATTTAGATTTTGTATAATAAAAGTATTTTGAATAATGTAAAATATTATTAAAAATCTGGTGTGATTAATAATATTTTATATTATTAAAAATACTTTTGTATTATACAATATTGGTGAGGTTTTTGCCTACTCAAGTATGTTTTGAATTATTCTGTTATTTAAATTTTGATGTTAATGTTATTTTAGAATTGATTTTATTGCGGAATTCGATTTGTTGAAGGGTTAACTAATGTTCTGTTGCAAACGCTCATTACGGTGAAGTGTTATCACACTTCAATTATACGTTAATTGTAGTGTACATAATTTATTGTGGGTGCAGACAAGTTGAATATTATATATAAACTTAAACGTTTGCATTGTGCAGATGATTTCATGTCTCATGTTTCATGTCATGATATAGACATTTTCGTAAAATTTGGTCGAAGAGAAAGAGAATATTATCTTTCTGAGGGTGTGGTTCTCTATAACTATGTTAATTTTAATAGGTAAAGATCTTTTTAAATAACATAAATTTTGTAAGTCGAACTAAATTAAATTCAAGAATATAATACTTCAAGAATGTATGTTTATTTTCTATATGAAATTAAATCTGATATAGTTATTTACATTTGTGGCTATTTCTAATATTATAAAGACAAATTTTATTTTAATATTTCAGATATAACAAAATTTATGAAGAACAATAAAACCTATGCAAGAGCTTTGAATCTAAGAATTAAGAATAAATGACTATATTAAATAAAACTGGTAAATTGATATTATTCAACACTTAAGTGATGATTTCTTGGTCTTAAATATTTTTAGTTTTTCACTAACATGATTTGATTTATTGTGACAATACTTGGAGAAATTTTGATAGACTCGAAGCAACTGCAATACTGCTTCTACTACGAAGAAAATTTCCAAATAGTATCTTAGCTATTGAATCTAGTAGTTAATTTGAAAGCAACCAATCCTTAATGTTATAAATTGATAAACTTGATCGAACAGCTACTATGTTTCCAACTCCTCCGTAGACCAATTAATAATAATCTTTCGGTAGCCAGGAAATTATTGCTCAAAATACACCATATATATATAATATTTTCGTGACCTTGATATGATATGGTAAATTCTATCAGTCGGCGATTAAAGGTCTGGTTTACTTCAAAGTATATATATATTTAAAACAACCCTACATGTTTCGGCAATGATGCCTTTATCAAGGATATAAAATATAAATGACAGAATACAAATGTCAAATAATTGAGTTGCTATGGTTTAAATTATTCAAAGATACATTCCAATTGAATAATAATAAATCATGCCTTAGTATTCCTGGGGATGAACTTGTGTGTTGGTTGCTGCTGGCAGCTTGCGTCTCCCGCTGGGTGTGTGGTTTTGTGTTTGTGTGAGCGCGTAAGTGTAGGGTTTTGTATGTTGGCGCGCTCGTGCGTGTGTTTAGTGACCGGTCGCGTAAAATTTAGAGAGATCGGATAACCAGCCTAGCATATGCGCTACCAAACTCTAGGGGGGTCTGCCCGATGGGCGGACAGGTGCCATTCCGCCTTTCCAGCAGGAGAGAGGAACCAAGCTACGCGGCGCAAACCACGGCGCCGCGCAATGCACACACCACTAGGACCGATCCTGGGCGGCAACCTGGCTAGGCTGCCGTTAACAGCACACACACGTTCGACGTGTGTGCAATGCCCCCGCTTTGGCGGAAAACGTTAAGATGGCACAAAGTGTGACCGTCGTCGACCGAAGTAGCCGCTAAGAGTGTTACCTCAGTTGGCGATGAGCAACCCCGTGCAGGGTGCGCTTCGCTGGTCTGCGCCTTGCCTCGATGGGGCGGGGGTCGGGCCGTCAAAGTACTGCACGGAAAAGTAAAAAAGTTGCTGTGAAAGGGCTGGCGGCCCTGTGCAACGGCTGGTTATCCGATCTCTCTAAATTTTACGCGATCGGTCACTAAACACACGCACGAGCGCGCCAACATACAAAACCCTACACTTACGCGCTCACAAAAATACAAAACCACACACCCAGCGGGAGACGCAAGCTGCCAGCAGCAACCAACACACAAGTTCATACCCAGGAAGAGACACAAGCTGCTAGCAGCGAACAACACATATGTTCACACCTTGCTATCTGTTTTTGGAATACTAAGGCATGATTTATTATTATTCAATTGGAGTGTATCTTTGAATAATTTAAACCATAGCAACTCGATTATTTGACATTTGTATTCCGTCATTTATATTTTATATCCTTGATAAAGGCATCATTGCCGAAACATGTAGGGTTGTTTTAAATATATATATACTTTGAAGTAAACCAGACCTTTAATCGCCGCCTGATTGAATTTACTATATATATATATATATATATATATATATATATTTAATGTTTAAAGAAATTTGTTTTTTCTTTTTTATTTTATTGGCCGTGTTTTAATATTAAAAATAATAGATTTTTATTGGTTTTAGCGACCTTTTATTGAATTTAGATGTTTGTTTGCGACGTTTCGACCTTTATCAATTCAGTCTTTTTCAAGCATCTGGAAACAAGAATCATTACAATGAACATGAGAACTGTGTTTGTTTTGTGTGATATAACAATTGAATTGACCATTTTAAATTTAACATTATATTAAGAAATGAATTACGGATTAGGTTAGTGTTTTACGTTGAAAACTAAACAACATTAATTTAAAATAGCTTAGAATGGTAGGGGGACATTCATTTGAATAATATCTGTACGAATTAATTGGAGACTTAACAATATTAACAATTTTTAAGTTTAAAATTAGATTAAATATGATTACAAATCGAGCCAACATCCAACATTGAAACTTACGTAAAATAAAAATAAGAATGGCTAAAATGAACAGGAAAGTTGAATTACAATACAATACGTAAAGAGAAAAATAAAAGTCAAACCAAACTCACATTTGTTGTTTTTTCTACACGGATACGCCACATGTGTTTCGACACCCGGGTTTCTTAGAACGAACATGCTTGTGCGGATTTTGTAAGTGAACTAATGCCCTAGTTTGCGGGGGTCTAATTTCTGTTTTTTGGAATGAGCATGGTAGTCAGGACCGTATTTAGGGGTATAAGTTAACATTGTTATTTCTAATGGGAGATATTTTTTTCCGTTTTTGTCTTGTGCGTGCTGGGGGGGGGGGGGGGGGTTTGTTTTTAATTTTTCTATTGTTTTATGAGAGGGTAATAAAGTTTTGAAAGCCCATCGATTTCGTTCCGGTCGTTGATTGTTTTTCTATTTTTGAAAATGTGTATCATTTCTAAGACCTCTCTAGCTTTTGTGTTCTTTTTTTGTGTTATTACTTTGGTGTTTTCAAAATCAAAATTATGTTTTAGCGTTTAGTTTAGATAAAGGTCGAAACGTCGCAAACAAACATCTAAATTCAATAAAAGGTCGCTAAAACCAATAAAAATCTATTATTTTTAATATATATATATATATATATATATATATATATATATATATATATATATATATTGTTATAATGTGGAGTGTCGAAAAATAATGAATGGAAAATAAAAAAAACAAAGAAAGAAAAACTAGCTCAGAAATGATAATTTAAAACTTAATAAAATAATATGCAGAAAATTCTTAATCTCAGGGTTACTAGCGGGATCCGAATATACAGACAGCAACACAGATATACATAAAATAAAACGATTAAGTAAATTAAATAACAAATAAATTTATTAAACAATATAGTTTCGACAGTCTAGAAGATACAATAACGTTTAATATGTTGGGTTTCAAATGTATACGTATGCACCCTACAATATTGCTATACACATTAGGTTGCCTACATCAATATTATTGATCGTGTCAAAATTTTGAGTGAAAACAAGATAAGAACAACAATATATTGATAAATATGTTCAGTAGAATATTATTATTGAAATAACGTGAGTATTATGATTTAGAAATATGAGATCGCAAGAAATGTTATATCTTTAATTAATAATACAGGAATAAATTTTCTCAAGAATAGCTGATACTTATGACCGTTATGGTAGTATCTAAATTTACGTGTTCTCTGGAAGAAGAATACTCTGTAGAATTCCAACAGGTTCAGCAAGTCCGAATGTAATGAATCAGTCTGTTTCCTCTGATAGATATTCTAGCCGCAAATCTGCATACGTTCCTTGATACTTGTAGAACTCTGCTAGGTTATGTCCAAATTTGATGTCCGGAAGAAAGCGTAATTTATCCAAATAAAACCAAGAAAAGGTTCCAGTAGCTTCTTAAATATAATTGCTTAAACGTAAAATTGCTATTAGCTTAATTGGAAATACAAAATGTAGATGATAAGGTTTCCTAGTATCTCCACACTCGAAGTATGTTTCTCGCAAGGTATTTATAACATGTTAAATAATGAATTCACTTTCTTGTTATTAAAAATATAGCCGTAGATAATTTTATTTAAATAATTTCGAAGAAGCAATTGAAAATTATTCTTTTCTTTACCACCGCATGCAAAAATTTTTTAATCAATAATAATCTTCTTTTTTTTTCATCGTCTTGACTACATATCATATTTTGTAGAAACATAAATCAAATTTTCTTAGAAAACTTATACAATGAATTTCAAAATTATAAAAGATAATTTAGTCAGAATAGAAAGAAATTATTTTAAATATGTATTTCTTAAATATAACAGAGATGAAAATATCTCTGACAATCTAAAAATGTGATAATATATCCAACTCACGTAATTCCAACTGCACATTAAAAAGTGATGTTATAAAAAATGATAATAAATATCAGAGTTTATCGTAATTTGAACATACATGAAATAATCATAGTCAGTTTTAGAAATCTAGAATTCTCGCGAACATAAGTAAGATGAATTTAATTAAAGGACGAAATATAAAGATTAATCAAATATAACATAACATAGTAATCGGTAACATGATTTTTAAAACCATGATTTTACATCTTTAAAATACAAAATTCTATCTATAAAGTAATGTTTCACAAATCTGATTATTCCAGATATAACATTCTTGAAATTGATATTCAATTAGAAGAAGAATACATTAATGAAGAATACTGACCCACATCAATATATATATATATATTTAAATGTGGTCTGATATTTAAATTAATGGTGATCCGGCCTTCTGGGTCCCTCTCCAGGTATTTTAAAATGACTTAATGGTTCTCTTTCAAAAATATCACTTCTTCTTCTACTATTATATGATATGTCTACATAAAATTGCTATTTTTAAATTCACCTTCCAAATTTTTCTATCTATTTTTTTTACAGGTAAAAGTAATTCTTCCTTTTCTGTTTTTAATTGCTATGGTTATTCAATATACTTTCATTTTTATACAAGTTATTTTTTTTTAATGCCAGTTTTATATTCAGTAAATCTAAATACCTTTTTTTAAAATTTAAATTCGAAAAATGGCATATTCATATAGTTAATTATCAATTTTAAACTACTCACTTGCACATGTTAAATTTTACAATAAGTTATATAAATTGACTAAATATAATTTTCACGATTATTCAACTTTCAAAATATAATTAACTAAATATATCCACCAAGATTCAACTCTAATCTATATTTACAAAACTAAGTTATTAATAAGAATAAGATATCCAATTTTTTTATAAACATAACTATTTCAAATTCAAATAAAACAAATATCTCCTGCATATGTTAAAATTTAAAAATCGCATAGACATAATATTAGAAATAGCTCATCAAGCAATATAATGGAGGTTTATCCCATATATATATATATATATATATATATATATATATATATATATATATATATATATATATTGTACCAGTGCTGAGCACTGTTAATGAAATAACGTTCGGTGTTAAATTAAGAAAACAACTGAGTTCGAAGACTAAATCAAAATTATAATAATTAGTATGAATACCCCTTTATAGGCTAGCTCAGTTGAAGGGTAACAAATTAAATAAGTCAAGGAAACTACTAAAAATCTCAGGGTCGAATATAGCAAATAAAAATAATAAAGTAAAACGATTTAAGCAAGTTCAATATGCATATTCAATTTATAAAAAGGAGATAAATACAATTAACGTAAAGTACGTATATTGGGAAGCCTAACCCTTATAACGGACACAAAAATAGAGATATCAAAATGACATAAAATTGAAGTTACGTTAAAATAAATTTGTAGTAAAATAGGTTAAACTAAGAGAAACTAATGGCTAGAAATAACGTGAGTGTAAATGGACTGTCTTAAGTTTTGGTGGAAAGTTATATCTTTGGAAAATTTAAATAACTTAAATAAATGACAGAGTACCTTTGAAATTATAGGTTGATCTGACAAGAAAAACAATCCTAGGTATCTTCTAACTGTAGTAATTCTAGAAGAAATCCATCCTATTACCGACGAGGTGTGTTACGCCAAGCGGGACAAGTCCGATTAGTTGATATTTTAAGTTGAAAAACTGCTAGAATTCCCTTAGAGCGAAGTAACTGCAACGTAAAGTTCGATTCTGAATTCAGGTCAAATTAAAGGTGTATATCATTCCAAAACAACCCAAAAAATGCTTGAACTTCTTTATGGTATTTGTAGGGAACCTGGAACTCGTTACATATGGTAGAACTTCAGGTTTGGTTAATGTACTAAGTGATTATAATGATATTCTTCCTAGTGACGAAAAGGAGCAGGATGGAATCACTTTTAAATGCAAACTCGAAGAATAAACTTTAAAAACATCACATTTATCAATTTCTTACTTGATGCTATCAAAAAAACTATTTATTTGCGTCGTGTTTTTCTGTCGTCTAGGTGAATATTCAAAATAGCTAAATCATCTTTCCTTGGAAAATTATACATACTATTCGGAAAGTCAAATTGAAATAATTTTGACAAATAAAAGAAAAGATCTGGAAAAAGTAACTTCATTGTAAAATTAAAGTTAAAATGTTAATTAAATCCACTCACGTTATCCCTTATTATGTTCGTAAAGGAAAAGAACAAAGTAAATATCGATATAAATGTAAACAAGTAAAAGAAAGAATAATAATCAGTTTTTTTTTTTTTTAAAGAAAAAACTCAATACCTTGCGAATAGAAAAGAAAGGTAATCAATAATAAACGAGACTTAAAAATAGACAAATAACAACATACATGAATTAAATGATATCATAAATTAAAAAAAAAAACTAATTATGATTTAACATCAAATATACAAACTTAACAATAAGGTAATAATTTTCCAAACATGTAATTTCAGATATAACTTTCCTGTACAAGATAGCCGATACAATAAAAAAAAAACAACACAGGAATAATTGAAGCAGTAATTGTACTACAACAATATATATAGATAACTATATCTTGACCTTTGTACAATATAGTTGATTTAGATATTCGGCTGTTGAAGGTTTGTTTTACATTAATATGTATATATTTAAGATAAGCTCTTACATGTTTCTGTAAGTACTACCTTTATCTAAGAATTATAAATGACAGATATTAATGTCAAAGCTATATAAGTGATGTAGTCATGATAAGAGCTACAAATTCATAAATACATTCAATTCAATTAATAATAATTCATAAATTATTATTACACATTTATATCTGAGGCATCAATTTGGCATAGATACTGCAATAGCTTACAGGTATTTAAAACAAGATATACCATCTGCAGTTTACAATAACGAAATAAAAATTTCTTGAGATTTTCTCATTCAACATCAACGAAAATTGAACCCAAAGGACCAGTTGTGATGGCCGTGGAACTACATATACATGACCAAGATACCATGTTCGAGTGAGAGGAACATCGTGGAGGAACGACGGGAGAAACAGTGAAGTATCGGGATCTGTTTTCGCAGAGGACATCTGATGATATTTGTGCTCTGTTCATCAATTTAAAAAGAATAAGAGTTCTGGTGACGAAGTCAAAAAAACATAGCATAGAAGATGTAGAAATACGTCATTTTGGCATCGCTGGGAATCCTATGGGTTCACAAAACCAGTTTCCCTACAACTCAGAGCTAGTAAACTTCAGAGACTTATCCACCGCTTAGTGGACGAACTCAGGAATCACTTTGGCCCTTCGTGTTCGAAAGGTATGCGAGGCTACTACTTTTCCACCCAGTCAATTAACATCATGCGATTATTATATTTATATATCTATATATTTGTATATATTTGTACTATCAGACTGTCACACAATAAACTAAAATCTAATTAACGTGTATGGCGTTTACCTACTGTGAAAGTTTGGTTGTCTCTGTTCACACTGTAATTGCAAATGTTAGTAATCTCACATCGAGATTAACGTGCAATACACTACTTGCTGATATGGAGACCTAGTTTGTTTTTCTGACAACACAACCAGTCTGTTGATAAGTTACGCTGTCGAATCAGGGCATCAATGACATCATTAATGTGTTAATAGATTTTAAGGTCATCAGCATATACTAGATGAGTCCACAACAAGCAAGGGTACGTAAGAGGACATTGATAAATAGAAGAAAAAGTAAAGGGCCCAAGTTGAGCTCCTGGGCAACGCCAGGTGTCCCACAAATATGTTGGATTTATAGCCATTATATTGAGCGTGTCGACCTGTCAGATTCCACTGCTTAGGTATGAAGAGACGAACGAAATAAGACTATAACTGAAATAATATGTATGAAGTTTCTTAATTAGGATTTTGTAATCTACGTCACAAGAAATATTTATTATGAAATATGTTTCTTTTTTCGGGAGTAAATTTAAGTGTAATAAAGGTACCTCTGCTTTTGATCAACACTTTGTTTGATAAAACCAGATTTTTTACCAGGTTAACCTTTGTAATATACAAATTTTATTTTCTAGTCCCTCGTGTAGAGGAAAATGGGAAATTTTCGCTTCAACTAGTTATCTCGCCGACACGTCTTCACGAAAACTATTTTATATCCCTTTATGTTCACATAATAAATACAAAATGACGTCCGTTACTGTAACACCAGTAGCTCTTATGTGTATACAAAGCCATTATAGTAAAACAAATTTGCTATAAAATTCGACGCGTTTGAGCCGTGATCGTGTCCAAATCATGTATATTGGATACGATTTGTAAATGCATACATAAATCGAACGTTATCCCAGTGTTCCGCGTTATTAATTTAGAATGTGACGGAGTTTTTGAAAAGCGATTTACAGAGATATGTCTGTCGACAATAGGGGTCTAAACGCTTTACCTTTTTTGTATTATTTTGCGATATTCGCTCGCGCGGTCATCAGGAATTTTGTTAATCGAGGACTACGCGTACAAAACTGGGATTTATCGGTTTGATCTTGAAGGCTGTGGGGGGATTTATAGAAGTTAATGTGATTTTTACTGGTTCATGAATCATTCCTTTTTAAGAGAATTGTTTAAAATTTAGAACCAGTTCAACTTAAATGTTACAGGAAATAATAATATTAATAATAATAATTTATTTCTTATCCAACAGGTATAGGGATATTCATTATAAATTACCCAACTTTAATGTCGTTATTATTACTTATATGAGAAAATGTTTCAAATAAATTGTGTGGCTATGACTAATTTGTTTTACACGCCATCAAAAATGCAATGCTGTGCAGATTCAAAGGGATACAAAAAATATATATTTTTTTTAATGGAATAGTCTGTATGCAATGTGGCATTGGAGAAACTACAATGCAATAGTCAACTATAAAATACTAAAAGAAGTCCTTATACTGTGTGTTTTTTTTAAGAGCTTGAGAACTTAAAATGATAATTAGAGCAGACCAATTTCCCTGCGCGCAATGTGCGCCGATGTGAGGATGATTGTATTGCATCAGAACTAATAAAAAGCATTCAGTATGTGTTTGGTACTTGCTTAGACTGCATGTAAGTGTAAGCATACGTAATAAAATGTCGTCGACACATAAATCGAGAAAACGACCGTTGTCAGACGAAGTGAATAGTTTATTATGGATTTCCCGGACTTAATATACGATGGCTCAAAAATTAAACGTTTAGTGTGCAATACATATCTAATGTGTTGGTCAAAAACACATTGTAAAGAACATGTAAGCTTATTTTTCGTGTGTTTATTGCATATTACTTTAATAGCAGAAAACCAAATGTATATTTAATTATTTCTGATAGAATAAATGTCTACTTCTACTTCTATACTTATATCGGTAACAAGCTCATGTTGCGTCCCTATTCTATCGCATATTCTAATATATTACGAATTACACTACCACACCGGCGCTCATGGCGCGCACGGAAATTGGTCTGCTCTAATGATAATACAAGACAGAAATATTGTTGGAATGAAATTTTTTTTATTATAATCTGGTAGATAATTTTATGGCATTTATTTTTTAAGTATGATTTCCGGCATATCCGCCGCGGCTACGAGATACATGGTCCATTCGATCAGTCCAATTTTTGACTACTTTTTCCAATAAATCTGGCCGTATGGCGTCAATGGTGGCTTGAATATTGGCTTCCAATGCTTCAAGAGTTGCTGGTTTGTCGGCATAAACCAATGACTTAACATAGCCCCATAAAAAGTAATCCAGAGGCGTTAAATGGCATGAACGAGGAAAGTTGTCACCAAATTCATTTTGCAATAAATCGATTGTTAAGCGCGTTGTATGGCAAGTTGCGCCGTCTTGTTGGAACCAAATGTCGCTGATTAATTTTTGTAAACGAAAATTCAGTCAGCATGGCTCGAAGGCTCAACAATTTTGTTATTTTATTTTGTGATTTACTAATCTTTTACTCTCGTATTTGTTTTCTCAAGACCTTCGATTTTTTCTATGAAAAACTCCTAGAGTGGCAAATGATGACTCATCAGTCCATAAAATTTTAGTAAAATAATCGACATTTTCGTTCAAATTTTAAATCATATAGCAGCTAAAGTCCAGTCTTTTCTCTTTTTAAGTCTCTGTTAAAATTTGTACAGGAAATATTTTATATATTTATAATTCTTTTTGTTACGTACGTTGGATTTTGACATAACTTCTCTTTAATTGATCAGCTGCGTTATATTTAAATTCCAAGAAATTATCTACCGAACGATAAACCTAGGATTTAATGTTCTCTCTTTCATGTTTCTGGGAATTTAAAATATACTTATTAATCAATTATTTACGACTTCTCTTCTAATTATTTATTAGTTAGTGGATTTATTTATTATAGAGCTATTTTTTCTACATGTCGAAAATATACCGATCCCGTATTAAGATTGATGTAATTGTAGCCACGTTTTAAATTGCCATTGCAAGCTTTAGCTAAACTATATCGTGTATCATTTTAAAGCATTTTTCGCTAGGAATGACTTTAATGATTAATTTCATTGACATCGCAACTCTTTAGCTCGCGTCTTTAATTAATTCATAATTTTCTAGGCATCGGCAGCTTCAATATAGTTGGATATCCTTATACTAGATCATAAAAAAAACTATTTCAGACAGTTCTACACAAAAACGTTTTCCTTCGTTTTCAACCTTACCTGAGGTAACATCTCTAATGCTACACGTGCTGTTCAAGCATATATAAGTGCCGAACGACGCTTCTTTTGTTTTATACCACGTGTCCGATCGCGACACTATTCACATGTAACTGTATTGTTCGATACAGTGATTTATTCTAATCATTATTTACATTCACATTAATTTACGGAATAACTAACTTTTTTTTCAGTGTGCATTTATTATGTGTTAATTCTTAGATACTTATTCGTCGCACTTGTATAAATAGCTTCTATTTAATTACTTTTATATATTTCCAAACTTAATTTTTCTTATGTAAATATTAAATAAAACTTTAGAGACAACATTGTTGGCCGCTATTTAATTAATTGTAGTCAACGAACATTAATTTCAGCATACTGCACACGTCCTGGACATTTGATGCTTATCATCACACTATTTATGAGTTTAAATAATTTACATTATTGTTAGAACGCGGAAGGAATCAGTACAAGTCACAAGCGTCCATCTTTTAATAATTTGTCGCGCCTGCGTGGTACATTACACCATTCCAACGAGCGTCCTCGTAACATAATCAACATCAGCAGCAGTGTACCACCGAGCTCATATCTTCAGATATGTGGGTAGAGTAAAATGTTTAACGGCTACAGATTGAGAAAGTGCTGGATAACTCGTCGCCATAACGATAATATGTATCCACGATTAAACTATATTGTGGTAAAGATTGAGTTTTAATCAACCTTTTTATATTTTTCCAGTCTCCAATTTAATTAGAATAATTTTTTACCTTTGGGGCGAATTTCAAAAAGGTCCATCGGAAGAAAGCGGGCAGAGAGCGTGGAAGTGCTTTGTACCTTTTTGCTAATACAAAAGCAAAAATTTACAGTGCATAAAGTACAATTTGCTGTTTTGATTTTGAGCAGTACGAACTGCAAAGAAATACTTTATTAATTGTAAATGTATGTTCCGTGATTCGCATCTTATTTTATCAGATATTCATCTTCTTGATTTCTATCATAAACTTCGAAAATAAATACACTCCTTCAGAAATGAGTTGAATTGGTTCTTTATCAGTAAATGATTAGATTTCTTTAGAGATGATATTACAGAATTAAAGAATAGCAGGCAATAATCCACAACATTATTCCATTGAATATTTTTTGGAATTTTCCTAATTTAAAATATTAATTTTTATGTTCATAAAAACCGTCGCCTAATTAAGAATGAACCGGGTGCAGAAATGTGGCACGTAGGATGTGTTTGTCAATAATGAACTTTATTTTCGGTTCTTAAATAGAAATTAATTAACTAAAATTGGTAATATGTTTATGTAATGGTATCTACGCTAATTACTAGGATAATATTGATTCAGGACGTAACTAAATGAACAAATTAAATACTCGTTTCAATATGCTAAATATAGTAATCCAACAAGTATATTTATAGGCTTCAATTTACATAATAAAAATATATCTGCTATAATTTTTTACGTAGAATAAGTAAGAGTATTTTTAAATTCAGTATTACGTGTTAGTTATTACATTAAGCATTTTTAAACATAGTATTCGTGTTAACATGAATAAGTTATGAAGTGTGTTTCTTAATGTTGGCGGTCGTCGTCATGAAACAAAAAATGTATATATTAGAAATACAATTGTGTGATTTTAACGAATATTTATTATAGTCCTAGTAACAATTGTTTCGCCAACATTGTGGCTTCTTTAAACTAATAGGTAAATCTAGTATAGAATGAAATATACAGGCATTTTCACATAATTCGTTCGTTAGACGTTCGTTAACGCCTAAGGACACTTTCGAAAATTTTGGCACGTTATCCTGATAGTTCACGCATAGTTTTCACGCATGAAGCACTTTCGATTTTACCGGAAGTCATAGCCAACTTCGATATTTTAAATCCAATGTTATATTGTTTATTGCTTTTTTAGATTCCTTGTAAAGTGCTACTAGGGATGCACAGACTTATAGGGAACAGGGGCCACTCAGGAAAATTATAAGCCGAGGACGGGCCACTACGAAGAATACTTATTAACACAAATATTTTTATTTTTAAATAGTATGAATTACTACAAATGATAAAAATAAAGGAATATTCAAAAAAGTTAGTTGTAATCGTAATGTAATCTAATCATTACAATGTAATATTTCATGTTTTATTATTTTGATGTATGACATTGCATTGACCTAACAATTTTGTTTATGTTTGGCTCCACATTACTTGTCGCCACACGTAAAATTTCTTCCAGATTTTCATTTGCCAGACGGTTTCGATTTTTTGTTTTGTTAAGTTTCATCACCGAAAACCTTTGCTCACAAATATACGTCGATCCAAATAAGATCGCGCATTTCAATGCACTTATTCGCAACTCATTATAAGCGGTTTTGTCAACGCAACGGTAAAAGTTGAGTAAATTACCTTCATTAAACTTGTTTCGTAAATTATCATCATTTTGCGTGTCTATCAATTCCAGCTGTATTGATTCCGGTTCATTTTCGGGTAAAATGTTGAAAGGATTGCTGAAAATGTCTAATAGAGGTTTAACTTTTTTGAAGTCTAGAAAACGATCATGAAAAGCTTGTATTAAAACTTAAATTTTTTAAACAAAAGCGAAATTGACATCAGTTTTATTGAATTTCTCCATAATTTTTTTGTAGTTCGGAAAATGGCTGTAATAGGCTAAATTGATTTGTGTCCTGAAAATACTCAATTTGCATTGAAAGACGAAACATGAGATTATAAATGCGAAATTAATTGATCTTTGCCTTGGAATCGCGTATTTAAGACATTCAAGTGATTTGTGAGGTCTACAAGAAAACCCTAAGTCACACAGCCAATCAGGGTTGTCGAGTTCGGAGACGTCCTTTTTCTTTTCCGTCAGAAATATTTTGATTTCTGCAATCAAGTTAAGAAACCGTTCTAGTGACAACCCACGACTTAGCAAGCTTACTTCAGTGTAAAACAAGAGATCACCACATTTGCTTTCAATATACTCGAGAAATTGTGTGAACTGTCGGTGATTGAGACCTCGTGATTTTATAAAGTTTGCAGTAGGTACTACAACTTTCATCACATTTTCAAATCCCAATAATTTTGAACAGAGAGCCTCTTGATGTATAATGCAATGAAACTGCATTAATTCCTTGGTATCTATGTTTTTAGTTTGTAAGTACTCTTTTAACATAGTTATTATCCCAGATTTACTTCCAACCATTGAAGGTGCTCCGTCAGTCGTAATTCCAGATAATTTAGTTAAATCCAAATCCATTATAGAACATTTTTCCAGAAGAGCTTTGAGCATGTCATTCCCCTTGGTTTGACTTGTCAAAGAACTCATACCAATCAGTTCTTCATTCACTTCAAATTTTGCGTTACACCTCGTAAAAATATTAGGAGTTGAGCAGTGGAGCTTATATATGTAGATTCGCCGAGTGCTATAGAAAAATACTCAAAAATTTTCGATTTCGTAGCTAATTGCTCTTCTATATTAGCTGCTAATGTGGCAAGTCTTCTTTGAACAGTCATCCGATTTTGTTGAATTTTCTCAAACCTCTTTGCATCTTTCGCAAACATTTTTTTTGCGGCGATATCTAAACACTGCTTAACAAACTCACCATCTTTAAAAGGCGGACAAGTTTTTGCTATTATTCGAGATATTTCAAAGCTAACTTCAGTAGCTGTGTCAGCATCTTGAATTGGTTTTGTAAACATAGCTTGCTGGCCTATTAGTTCCCTTTGTTAGGTGGAAATTTTTTGCGTTCGATTTTCGCCGGTTAATTTGGTAAAAGTATGATGCTGGGTTTCATAATGCCTTTTCACATTATATTCCTTCGGAATAGAAACAATACTCTTGCATATTAAACAGACACTTTTGTTATGCGATGAAATAAAAAAGTATTTTTCGGTCCAAATATCTTGAAACTGTCGATTTTCATATTCAACCTTATGACTACGTTTGTTACTGGGGCCTGGTTTATCCATATCAAAATTGATATTATATTGTTACGTAGGTAGATGCCAAGTTCGAACGACGAAATATTTATTCTTGACAGACTACAATTCAAATAATATAACGTTCGCTTGTCCGTAATTAAAATTTAACTGCCCCGATAGCGGGCGATGCGTTGTATTTATACGAGTTACCTAACATGGAGAACCCGGGGATAATACCGACGTGTTTCGCGAATCTTCGAGTAATCTAGTTGGTTCGACAGATTTCTAGTCTCGTAACAATATGCTTGGACGACGAGGAGCATACCTGTCCTACGTAGTAAACCTGAACAAGAAAGTAGTAGGTACTTAAAGATACATATCTAACAATTACAAAAGTTAGAATAAAATAAAAGTTAAGAAATATTTATTTGAATGGATTTTTACCTACTTTTGTAGTTTTTCGAACAATTTTCAAAATTCGTTGGCGGGCTGCATAAATATCGACACTGGGCTGCATGCGGCCCGCGGGCCGCGGTATGTGCATCGCTGCTTTATACAGTTCTTAAAGTTTTTTTTTTTTAGTTCGTCCTGCCCATGTGTGAACAGCAAATTGTACTTTATCTCTTTCTAACACACATAAATAAGCGTTGTAATACTACACACATTTGTCATTTTAAATTAAGCTGTACGTCTGTGAAATATTATATTAAGAAAGTATAAGTTGTCCAGGAGATAGTCTTGTGATATTCGACTTACTGTCAAATTATTTGAATACCGTTGCTTATTGACTTTATGATTGACTTGTTTCCAGTATCCCGACTTTTTGGTTAAGCATTTTTCAGATTTAAATATTTAGTTTGTGATCAAAAATTACTAAATCGTTTTTTCAAAACAATACTGATAATAAATAGTAATTTCAATAAGTGACGATAAGTGCGAAATATTTTGATTATACCTTTAACATTTCTTCGTCATGGTGACCTGAAGTGCGAGCAGGTGCGTTGTCTTGATGGAACAGCACCTTCTCCTTCTTCAAATGTGAACTTTTTTGCAAATCCTTTTTTCGGTCTATCAAGTAATAATGCATAATACACTGGCGTTATGTTTTACACATTTTTCAATATAGCGTGCGAAGACATTTCCGGAACTATCCCAGAAAACAGTCGCCTCACCTTTTCGGCCGATGGAACTGTCCTCGACTTTTTCACAGGTTCACCTTTTACAGTCAATTGTTATGACTGTGTTTTCGTTTCAGGTGTGTAGTGATTGATCCAAATTTCATCAACAGTTATGAACCGACCCAGAAGACTCGACTTGTTTCGCTTAAACGGCTCCGACAGGGTATTGAAAATGTTCACGTGAATGCACTGTTGGTCAAAAGTGAGTAAGCGTGGCACCCAGCGCCCGGGTAACTTTCACATATGCAATTCTTGAGTCAATATATGATAAACGCATCCTTTCGATATATGCATAGCCTCTGCTATCTCTCTAACCTAGATTTGACGGTTATGTCTAACTGATTTTTTTTCATTATTCTAATAGCACCGGCCACTTACTACCTCCGCTAACACCGTCTTGAGTTTTAGTGCCTAGGACTTCCAGGAAGTATTCATTATATCTTTGCATGATTTCAGTTTTATTGGTTAGTAATCTATTTTAATAATTTTGTAGTTCGTGTAGTTTATGCTGTTGTCTTTTTTGAATAATGAAATAATAATTCAAATTATTCAATTGTCGGAAGACTTGCTATTGTAATAAAACATAAATCTAGTTAGAAAGTCCGTATTTAATTTTGGTTTTAGATCATCTCGCTTTTCCTCTCTTTTAATTTCATTCAAAATTTGGCTAGATTTATAATCGCGCGATAGAAATATCCCACTCCTCCTTTTTCAAATATATATAAATATAACTTTAAAATATGTAGTTGTTATTGGCGAGAGAAAGGTAAAGATACACAGAACGCAAGACCCTTTTTTAAGCACAGACCAATGAAGAGGCACAATATACAACAAAGAACTACCGCCGATAAATTTAGTGTGACAAACTAGGTGTCAGTAATTAACTACAAACATGTAGAAAAGCTAATAAATTGCAATCTTGTCACCCAAAAATGCAAGTATTGAGAATCATCAGGAAGTTGACCGTCGCTTATGGTCTATTGTGCAAACCATAATAAAATAGGCGTCGAGTGTCCGTAAAGAAAGAATTGCTTCAATATCTCGAGAACTGACTTAATGTGTGTAAAGGCTACACACACAGGTCAGTAGAACCCCTTTGTTTGAACGTACATCGTACTTATCAATCACTGAAGAGTTGACATACAGTAAAAGTTATAGATGCTCTTAAACTATAGTATATTGTTTCTTAGACTCACTGTCTTTTGGAATCGGACTATTCTAAATTACATCGCTTGGTTACGGATTATAAATTGACACATTTGCGAAATGAACTTTTAAAGGATGACATACTGAACAGTGAGTAATAAGAAATATGGGTTTGAAAACATGAAAAGGGTAGTACATTGTGCGCATGAAAGAAAATGCAAAGAACAAATCATTGTATTGCATTTGACAACGACAAGGTGATAAAAAGTCTTTAAACACAGCGAAGTCAGTCAGAAGTTAGTAGATTCGTCTGTACTATGAAAGCAGCCAAGAATGTTGTTCGACAGAATTTTCTTCCCAAATAAATATATGTATCTTAGGATACATATAATTTTCGTCGTTAACGTTGAATTAAAAGTAGAGTTTTAACTTAAATTATTATTTTATTTTATTGTGGTGGTCATATAACTTTAGAATTTTATGCTAAAATAATTTGAGAAATTTCGTCGTCTATAAAACAAGGTGAACTGTTAGAAGGAAAAAGGAAAGGATCCAAACCTGCAAATCCGGTGAGTCGTTAGATTTGTATTGGGGATTTTATTAGCAACAGCCCTCGCCTTTCTGATAGGAATAGTATAATACAGATTTATGTATTAAGTAGAACCAACACATGGTAAATATAATTGTTTCATTTATATTTCAGTAAAATTTGTTACGAATTTTTAATTGAGTTCTCCCTTGTCCCCGACCCACGACGCTTTCGAAGATATCGCTACCAGAAAATAAGATTCATCATTAGAGCTGAGGATCTTTGCGGTACGGCAGGACCGTATGTAGTGCATCTCCACATTTAACTATTTATCTAAATATTCTCTAAAATGATTTGCCGGATCTCATAAATTAATAGAGTGATATTTTAGTATGCACTGGATATTGTTATTATACAAAATCATAATAGCCATTTGTATTTATGGATCATAAATAATAATACGCATGTATTTATATTTGGTTGTGAATTCAATTTAAACTTAAAACGAATCGTAATATTTTAACGACAAGCCGTCCTTACAATACATGCATTCGAGACAAAGTGTGCAACTCTACGAATAACTTCCATAATTGATCGAAAATGGACATTTTGGAGCTGAAGTAAAGCCCCTATTCTTAGAAAATTTTATTCCTGTCGTTAAGAACTATTATTATAAATAAAGACGGCAGACTATGTGCCCGAACACTAAGTAAACTAACTGCCTCGGTATATGTATTTATATGATCGTCTCTTTGTTCTTTTCTGCGTTTTTTTTTATATTTAACAATCAATAAAAACATCCATACATATATGTGTGTTAATTTAGGTTGTCTAACGTAAACGAATTTCAAACGCATGATGTTATTGTTATATATATGTATGCATTAATAAATGCTTTATATTTTCAAAATATTGTATTTATAAAATTGTATTTATTAAAATGTTTTGAATTTTTTATTGGCGTTGGCAAAATTAAAAAAAAACGCAGAAAAGAACAAAGAGACGATCATATAAATACGTATACCGAGGCAGTTAGTTTACTTAGTGTTCGGGCACATAGTCTGCCGTCTTTAATTATAAACAACAAAGGCCTTTTATTAGTGTTGAAGTTTTAGTTTCATTGAATTTCCATGTTGTAAGTAGTCAATTGTAAAGTGTTCATTCACAATATTCTAAAACAAGGTGTAAATTTAACTAAAATCCAGAAAAACACATTCTGATAATATATTACTAGATTAGAAGCTGTGTTTATTACTATTTATTATATTATTTTTATAACCAAATGAAATAAAAGCTCCAAAAACAAAAGAAACCTCGATTTATTAAAATCTTGTCACACAGCCTTTCAAAGCCTGGCAGCACATATTTTGCATATATTTTATATATACTACCTACTTGAACTAGGTGAATGAAGTTAGAAGTTATAACTTATAACTTCTAACTTCATTCACCTATTTCAAGTAGGTAGTATATATAAAATATATGCAAAATATGTGCTGCCAGGCTTTGAAAGCCTGTGTGACAAGATTTTAATAAATCGAGGTTTCTTTTGTTTTCGTAGCTTTTATTGCATTTGGTTATAAAAATAATATAATAAATAGTAATAAACACAGCTTCTAATCTAGTAATATATTATCAGAATGTTTTTCTGGATTTTAGTTAAATTTACACCTTGTTTTAGAATATTGTGAATGAACACTTTACAATTGACTACTTACAACATGGAAATTCAATGAAACTAAAACTTCAACACTAATAAAAGGCCTTTGTTGTTTATAATAATAGTTCTTAACGACAGTAATAAAATTTTCTAAGAATAGGGGCTTTACTTCAGCTCCAAAATGTCCATTTTCGATCAATTATGGAAGTTATTCGTAGAGTTGCACACTTTGTCTCGAATGCATGTATTGTAAGGACGGCTTGTCGTTAAAATATTACGATTCGTTTTAAGTTTAAATTGAATTCACAACCAAATACAAATGCATGCGTATTATTATTTATGATCCATAAATACAAATGGCTATTATGATTTTGTATAATAACAATATCCAGTGCATACTAAAATATCACTCTATAAATTTATGAGATCCGGCAAATCATTTCAGAGAATATTTAGATAAATAGTTAAATGTGGGGATGCACTACATACGGTCCTGCCGTACCGCAAAGATCCTCAGCTCTATTCATCATATTTAGGTATACAGCGGTCGTTGCAATCAGGCCTCTGATTACTTGTGGCAGCGAAAACAAAAACTTCATAGTTTAACCAGTCAATGGTTTAAGCATTAATTAAGACATACATTGAGTTAAATTATAATCGAAACCAACATTACCAATGATTTTAGCACGGGATATGTTACAAACGGTGGTAATGTTACATTAATAACAAAATATGTATTTACGCCGAAGATATTTAGTAAAACAACAACATGTCAAGCTTAGGCTATTCTATATGCAAGAAGTGTTACGTACTGGAAGAAAGTATTAGCGCATTTTAATTGAGTATTAAAAAAGTCTATTTCATTGTTGAAATTTGTAGAGCAGTGACGTTAAAACAAGCCCTGAAGTATTAAATAAATGCGGTCATGCTGTATCATATTCCCCTTCCATGTTTGTTTATATTTGGTGACTTTGCTTACTTGTGTAACAACATCTATATCCTGACAGTATTATTCAACAAAAACCTTTCGCATTAATTACGTAGGTGGAACACGAACTAATTTCCTGATGGTATATGTATATAGTAAAAGTGCTGACTTTTTTCAACTGATATTCTAATATACATATTCGTTTCTCTGTCAATACTAATTTTCATTTACATAATTTTTTTGACGTAGATTAAAAATAAATTGTAACGGAATAGATTTAATTTATGCGATATGCGAATTTATGGAATATCAAAATGGTTATTTAGTTGGGATTATTCTTGAATAATACACGCGATATTTTCTTGCGCGTCACGAACTTATTGATGTATATGTAATTGTATGCGAAATAATACCGGTATAACTCAAATACCTTTAAGTAGAACAGATGACGTATGAACAATAACTGCAGATATTTTTTAATAAGGGAGCTGTTAAAAATTCGGGATAGAAAAAAATAAAAATATTTCGAATTAAAAAAACGATTTTATTCATTTTCAAAATATTCCCCTTCACAATACCGAGTGGTTATTTATTATTACAGTTAACAGTGTCTTTGAATAATGCTATAAGATTCACGAAAATTAACAATGACATTAAATGGTTAATACCTAGAAGTTGCCAGTGTGCAACTGTCTACACCATGTAACAGGCTGAAATCGCCCCTTGGTTCATTTTTTGTCGTTTATTCATAATTGATGAACAGACCTGTATTTGGTAGGATACGGATTGCTTATATTTTGTAATTTTGATCTTAAAAAACTTGCGGATATTTATCTTATTGTATCAGAATAATTGAAACATACATGAGTAGGTAAACCCCACCAGTTTTGTATAATACAAAGGTATTTTGAATAATATAAAATATTATTAAATGTTCTTCAAACCAGATTTTTAATAATATTTTATATTATTAAAAATACCTTTGTATTTATCTTATTGTTAGACATATATAACTGGCTATACATTCGTTACGGAATTGGAGCCGCTGCTTGAGCTCTTCTGACTATCATTATGGGGCGGTTCGTCACTCCTCTCCATTTTCTTGTTTGTTTGTATTTACAGGTTGTCATGTTTCTTTGCTTCATCTGATATTTGCCTCCATACCTTTCTATCCTTTATCTTCTCTCGCCAGTTAATGATTCCCATCGCCCTTATGTCATTAATCACTTGGTCCTCCCATCTTAACTTAGGACTTCCTTTGGATCCACTTTCCTGCGGTTTCCATTTCATTATTTTCCTTGATATTGATTCTTCCTCCTTTCTCATTATGTATCCATACCAACGTATTCTTTTCGATTTGATTTCCTTTACTATATCTTCTCCGTTTAGTATTTCTCTTATAGCTTGGTTAGTTAATCGTCGATACTGCTCCTCGCTTATCCTCTCCGGTCCATAAATCCTTCTAATTATCTTCCTTTCGAAAATTTTTAAATTTTCTGCGTCCCTGCTTGTAATCCACATAGTTTCCGCCGCATATAAGACTGTCGGTCTTATCACTGTTTTGTACACTTTCATTTTTGTTTTCCTACTTTTCTTTTTACTTCTCATTATCTCCCTATACCTGTAGTATGCGTTGTGTCCCGATTTTATTCTTTGTGCTATTTCTATACTTCTATCGTTTTTATTACTTATAATCGTTCCGAGGTATTTGAAGGTTTGTACTTGTTCAAACCTGCGGTCTCCCATCCGTATTTCCTTCCCATGTTCTGCCTGTTTCCTACTCACTCTCATATATTTCGTTTTCTTTTGATTTATCTCTAGACCTCGTTTCCGTGCTTCTCCATCTATCCTCTTTTTTATTTTTCCTAAACTTTTCTTGTCCCTTGCCATGACAGCAATATCATCGGCATATGCAATCACTTGTATTGATTTCTGTATTAAGGATCCGGTTATTTCACAACTTCGTATGGTTCCTTCCAATGCTATGTTAAATAGTGCCGCCGAGAGTCCATCTCCCTGTCTTACTCCTTTTGTTTATTTGTTGTTATTGTTAGATGAAATTAGGAATTTCGTCCTTGTAATTTTCTAAGTGTGTTTAAATTTAATTAAAAAATGCGATATATGTCACGTGGATGTAGGCAACATTGTTTTGAATTACAGTTTGGTTTAATATCGTTCATATGTTACGCTACTAGATGGCGTTGGAATTCGCAATGAAAATGGTAGAGTTGGTAAACAGTTAGTTTGCTAACTTTTAATTGTAACCGTTTCAGTGCGGATCTTTATTTTAAAATTAATTAGAATATCTTACAGCTTTGTCTATAGTGAATTCAGTTAGAATTGTCATTTGTATTTTCATTTAAGATCTCCTTGGTTGTTGAAGCATCAGACACATCTCGTGTTTATTTTCTAGACTTGGTCTTTAAATTAAAAATTATTTATTAAGAACGTACTAAATTAATATTTTTTCT
This sequence comes from Melolontha melolontha, assembly GCA_935421215.2. Classification (NCBI taxonomy): domain Eukaryota; kingdom Metazoa; phylum Arthropoda; class Insecta; order Coleoptera; family Scarabaeidae; genus Melolontha; species Melolontha melolontha. The sequence goes on from OW285236.1 coordinate 17,856,644, forward strand.
CGGATAGGTTCCGAATTTTATTACCCTAATTTTAATGTAGCGAAATGTGTTTTTAGTTATGTAAATCTTATTATATTTCTTCTCTACAGTGGATTCACCTATCGTTTATTTTTGTAAGAACTACGCATCTTTTCGTATAAAAAGATCAAGTTGGCGAAAGCTCGATATCTTTTGCTGTCGAAAGTTTCATTGATTAACACATTACGGAAGACGTACCTTGCAATTTTAATGACTTCTTAAAAGTAGTTTTATTAGTTCGCTAATGCGGCTTTGAGTAATTATAATTTAAATGATAGCAAGAATATAGTGAGATATCGGAGTATTGTTTGTCGCTGGGTTTCAGCGGCTTTGAAAATTTTCTATATGATAGCCATCTAACCGTGGTGTTTCAAATTTCCTTCCGACACACGATCGTTTACCCTACAGACATTATTTCTGTATTATATTTTATTTTTGCTACATTGTCTTTTTTGAATTTATAAGGGTGCAAGCACGTGGTACTTTACACAAGTACGAGGTCTACTTTTACAAGCGCTAGGCCTAAAATTCAGTAAGAAGCAATCAATTTCATCACGTGGCGTTAGGATCTGTACACGTTCGAGGTCTAAAATGCAAGGTGAGTGATAAGCTGTTTTCAACAACGAGGTGAACAAATTTGGAATCGTAAGACTATTTATATTACTAAGGTAGGAACTGTTGTTCTATATTTTCCAGAGACTACAGACAGTCAAATTAAGTTCACCATGAACTAGTTGGATACAATTTACTAACAATTTGCTATAAAAAACCTACCCTACAAGTCTAAAATCATATGGACAAGACATGGTCACTTTTTCTTGCACTCTAACCTCTCACAATAATCACCTGTTTATTGCAAACTGTCAAAATACTGTAGAATATAACTTCTCATTAATGTTTGAACACAAGACGACATCTATTAATACAACGCGTAAGTTTTATTTTCATTTAAAGGCACACCCGCGAAACGTCCTTTTAAAAGGACAGTGGGCATATCTGGGTTAATCCAAGACAAATATTTGTTGAAGGTCTTTCTACTGGTTTAAAAGATCCATCTGGCAAAGGAAAGCGACTAACTGTGCTTCACATTGTCAGCGAAACTGGTTTTATGAATAGGGGTTTGTTATTATTTGAATCCAAGAAACCTGGAGATTATCATGAAGATATGAATAGTGAGGTGTTCATCTCATGGATGCAAAATATATTACCTTCTCTTGAGCCCAATAGTTATAATGCACCTTATCATTCTACTAAAACAGAAAAGTCACCTACATCATCATGTAAAAAGGAGGCTCTTATTGAATGGCTTTTAACAAAACGAATTTTAGCTGATAATACTATGATAAGGGTTGAATTGTTTGAGCTTGTAAAAACTTACGCATCCTGTCATCCATTTCATACGTGGTCGATGAAATAGCTAGAGAAAGTGGTCATACAGTTTTACGTTTACCTCCATATCACTGTAATGTGAATCCCATTGAACTTGTATGGGTTAAAATTCAGCATCATAGATTTCATAAGTTATATATTAAAGTTAAACTCATAAGTACAGATATTAATTTCCTGAAACGGTGTAAAAGTAACAATGTTTTCCTAAATTCATGAACGTAAATGTAACGACAAATTGTAGAAATAACGATAAAGTAATTTCATATGCAAAAATGAAATGGTTGAACCTAGAAATGAAATATCTGTACAGTAAACGTAGTAAATTAGAATTAGAATTATATAATTTGCATTTAAAATTAACTAAAAGCATGAACAATAAGGAATTTGAAGAGTGTTGTAACTTTTATAGGAAAATAACGGAAATTAAAGACCATAAATTGAAAAAGAAATGTTTAAAACTAAATTATAAATTCAGAAAGTTATGTCCACCAAAAAAGTATATTAATAGAATTCCTATAAAAGAAACACTAGTAATCAATCAATCATCCGAGAATTTTAGTGATGTAGAAATAGATCTGTTAAACAAAGGTTTAAAATACTGTTTGCCTAGCCGTCAGATTCCTATAGAACAGGTGATTGCAAGTATCGAAACTTCGATTAAGTATTTAGAACAAGGGCCAAAAAACTTCATTCGAGAGGCTTGTAAAACCCAAATCGATAAGAAATTGCAGCAGCACAAACAGAAGTCGGTCAATAAAGAATGGAATATAAAAGCAGATAAAGGAAACAAGTTAGTAATTATGGACAAAATCGACTATTTTCAAAGAGTTAAAAATTTAATTGCCGAAGGTCCGTATGTAGAAATTAAGAGAAATCCGTTAGCTAAAATGATTAGTGACACAAAAGACGCGTTAAAGAAATGTCCAGTTTTAATAACTTCTACCCAAAAGTATAAATTAAATGTTAGCAATCCTTTAGTACCAAGAATGTATTGTTTGCCGAAGATACATAAACCAGGTACCTCGATGAGACCTATCGTTTCAGGTATCAACTCACCGACTTATTTGATTTCCAAATGGTTAGTGAATGAATTTAAAAATTTATCCCTAAAACCAGAAAATTTGTCAGTTAGTAATTCTTTAGAATTTGTTCAATTAATTAAAGATTGTGAACTGGAAGCAGGGGAAATTTTAGTTTCATTCGATGTAACGTAATTATTCCCCTCTGTACCTATTCCAGAGACTATGAAATATTTAGAAGGCTTGCTCCACAAGAATAACATTGAACCTTCAAAAATAAAAGAATACATGAGATTGACAACTCTGTGCATGACGCAAAATTGTTTCCAAGTAGGAGAAAAATTTTATGAGCAGAAACAAGGCACAACAATGGGTAACTGCCTATCTGCTTTCATAGCCAATTTATTCATGAGTCAATTTGAAGTAGAATTTAAAAATAATGGTAAATATCTTTAGATAAATTACCAACCGATTTATTTATTGGGCTAAGCATACCATTTACTTATTGATGGCGTAATAATTTAAATACTGAAATATTATTACTCTTGCTGTATAAATTTTATTTTTTTCTAAATTCCTTAGTATACTTTTGCTTCTATTATATAAATATGCATGATTTTCCTATATAATTTATATATATATATATATATATATATATATATATATATATATAAATTACTATACTGGCTGAGTCATTAACTGTCAAATTATTATTTTTGATTCAATTTTAATTATAATTTTTGTATTCATTTATCAAGTTGGTCATTAATATTTGTTGATTTATAATTCATTATTTATTGTGGCTCGTGAGCTTTATTAAATTTTTGCGTTATTTTGTTGTATGGATTTATTTATTGCTGTGTTGTTCAACATAAATGCTTGTTGATTTTTCTTTCTTGTTGTTAATAAATTACATATTGTTATCTTTATCTTATTTAGTGTTTTATTGCCATGGTAGCAATTATCTATGTATTACCTGCAATTCATTTAACTTACTTTCGGAGGCGTGTTCGCTGTACCGGCTTAATAGTATAAACATGGTGGCGCATATTATAAAAAAGAACCTCCCCCTAGCTCTCCCTTAACTGAGTTAGCCTCTCTGAGTTTTACGTTGTTTAAGTATGCGCAGAACTAGTGCTCGAGAAAGCACGTAGCAACCAATTCATGGCCCACTGTGAGTGACAAAAATTTGCAAAAAACTATAATTTTCTTCCATTTTTTCTTTATCCAAATATGTGTTTTTATTACGTTACTGGAATCGGTAGAACACTTTCTTAAAAAAAAAGTTAATTCGAAAGGGATAAAATGACACATTTCTGGTAAATTATATGTGACAAAAAGATAATTCGCAATGCTGTATGTAGTCTTTCCGAAACCGTTTAATTTGATCTATAGATCATTAAAATCAGATAATAAATAAAGAAGTTATAACCTTTGAAAATTTTTATGGAACACGCGGTATACATCAATTCCAAATCAATTACATTAGAAAAATTATTTTATTATTCTCGAAATTGATTCAATTTCACCATTAAATGGTATGAAAATAATTTAAAATACAAAATTAGTTACGGTGCAAAACATCAGTGTTTAATTTTCTTGTTTGAATATTAATGGTATTCCATTCGTAAAACATGAATATGCATTATTAACAAACAAATATGACATAGCGTTTTATTATTTAAATGTAAATTTGATATTCCGTAGATAAGTTCCACCAACAAGCGTGATGATGGGCTCGTAAATCAGCAGCGACCCATCTGACCCGAAACACATCTTATAAATAATTTATGTACTATAATGGCGTTTTTATTTTTTGATAAAATACGTACGATAGAATCATGTTAATAAATTAAGATGTAGTTCAAAAAGTAAAAAAAAATATTAAGAGGCAAAAATGGTTAATGCTTTCACAGGCAATATTAATAAACAACGAGTTGAATAACTGAATTGATTCGGATTTTACTTGATGATAATTTAAAATAGAAATAAAGCTAATGGTTAAAATCTTCACTTTTTTAATACGTAATCATGAAACGACAATTGCCAGCACGGTGGTTTTATCAGGCACTTAAAAGTAGCAAAGAGCAGGAAGCTTGTCTGAACTTCTTTGAATAATTGATTACGTATTAAAAAAGTGAAGATTTTAACCATTAGTTTTATCCAATAGTAAACACAATTTGTTTAATTTCGAAAAATATAATATATTGTATTCTAGACACACACTACTATAAGGTTACATTTGTTTTTCATGACGTGGGTTTTTTTTGGAAAAAATAAATAAATGGAGGTAAATAAAATCAATTACAGAAACATATATTACAATTCTCTTTTTCAGGCTAATACATACGCTATTGAAAAAATAAAAACTTACGTGTATCTAAAGGCGAATGTACACGTATCAAGTAGCTAAAGGATATAATTAAAACAAATTACTAAATTAAGGTACTACTTGTATCGTGTAAATAACTTGATTTAGTACTTAGGCAACTAATAAGTCAGTAAATAGAAACAATTTCTATTTACTTAAGCAGCAATTAAACGCGAACTAGACAGGTGTAGACATGTCTGCTTAGTAAAGTACATTAGTAGAAAGTACACAATGTGCGATTAATGCTTATTATTAGAGTGGACCAATTCGGAGCGAAAGCAGAGGCGTGACTAACGAATTGGTTCCCGGATGCGAAACATTATTAATATCTAGAGATATACTATCACGAACGGTGCTGTTATTATGTTAGATACAAAAAAAATGTAAGACAGTTTTTCTAGATTATGAAATGTTCTCGATGATACGTATAACAAATAAAATCTAAAATGTATGTAATTAGATGATTAAAAAAAACTTACCGTCTTATGCGTTTTCTGTGACTTGAAAATCTGGAGAAGCGCGATGAAATATTGTTAACATAAGGTGCGTCTCCAAAGTTATTTCTCGAAAACGCGTCCGCCGTGAGGAAAATATTTGCTTGTATAAAGAAAACGATCGCTCCACATCTAGTGATGTGATGTTTGCATAATTAAAATAATCTTTGAAACAACTTAACACATCTGTAGACGAACCTTCACAAATTTGTGTAAGTCTGGCAAAATCTAAATCTTTATCTAAAACACTTTCAAACTTACTTAAAATACACTCATTTCTTGCGTCTTCAATCGAACATAGCTGTGCGTGTGTATCTTTCACAACTAGCACTGATTCCTGTAACGATAGCGAAGAATTTTGTAGGTTTTCTAATGCTTGCACTATTCCGAAGAAATTGTTGTGAATAGTTTGTAAATCACTTTTAACCAGACTATTTCGAAAGTTTTTCCGACTTTCTTCGATAGCGGCACAATCTTTCGGATTTAATAATAAAACCACTTTTTTTACATCCTCAAAATATTTATGATAGTAAAATACCGCTAGTAGCCATGTTCCCCATCGTGTCAGAATCAGCTGTGGTGGCTCAGGGGTATGGGGACACAATTCGTGAAATTTCCGAATACGTTATGGAGATTTCAGGAACACTGCCTTTGCACTCGATATTAACGCATCTACATTTGGGTAACATTTACGTATCCGTTCTGCTACAAGGTGTAGGGCATGGATTTTACATGTAATATGTAAAAAGTTACCACACTGTTCCTTAAGAGACCGACCTACAGAAAGCATGGTTGCGGCACCATCTGTCACAAACATTAGGATTTGATCTCTGGAAATTTCAAATTTTTCCAATGTACTTAACACCACTTTTGAAATTACCCGCGCAGTACATTCTTCTATTTGTCTGCTAGCTAAAAAAATTGAGGATGGCGATTGATTTGGTTCCATTTTACGCACCTAACATTAAGTACAGATCTTTTTTTGCTATCAGTTATTTCATCCACACTCAACCACACTTTTTTATTTTTCAGATCAGCCTTAATTTTATTTTCTAAATGTACACGAACAGATTTTAAATAACGTCGTAAGTGGGTGCAGCTCGGTAATTCTACATTGCCGTATTTATCAATAAATGAAATAAACGAATCATTGCGTAACAAAGTAAACGGCAAATTACACACAACCATCATTGTACACAAATCAAATAAGAACACTTCGTATTTTGTATCGGCACCAGTGTCTCTATCTTTATGTCTTGCGCTATGCACGTGGCGTTGCAAATTTGATTTTGTTAAATGGTTTATATATATATTGCACACTAAACATTTTACATTTACCTCATTGTAAGATAAACTAGGATGATTCTCAATAAACCTATTGACTAACTTTGATGATAGCGGTTTTTTTACTGTACGCTCCTTCAACATTATTAAATACACAGAATACACTTTCCTGCTGCTATTATACGTGTACACACGATGACCATGAGCAACATACTAAGTAATCGTATGTGCGATGGGGCACGCGGGAATCAATTTGTTAGTCACGCCTCTGCTTTCGCTCCGGATTTGTCCACTCTACTTATTATGCATACGTGCATTCGCGACTACAATATCGTGTTATCCTAGCATTTTATTCAAAAACCTTCAAACAACTATTTTTAATATTTGTATTTAAAAAATACTCACATCACCATCAATTTATGTGTTAGAGTGCGTGTTGTTTGTAAGAAGAAATTATAAGAATTTTTCCAGAAATTTCAAGTTGACCATTGTCATAGTACCAGAGGTAACTTGCGCATTTTATTACGTATGCTTACACTAAGCAAGTACCAAACACATGCAGTCTAAGCAATTACCAAACACATACTGAATGCCTTTTATTAGTTCTGATGCAATACAATCATCCTCACATCGGTGCACATGGCGCGCACGGAAATTGGTGTGCTCTACTCATGAAATATTTAAACAGCTATTGAAGACAAGCTTGCTCGTGAAAGCACTGTATTTAGTGGACGATTTTTTTCGGGAAGTTATAAGAACAATTGAAATTTTAGTATATATGTGTCAATGTTTATCATGCCCTACCGTATATTTGTTATTTATTTATTTGTTATTCACTATTTTATATTTGTTTATGTACTTGGCATATTTTTATATTTGACTTGTTCTATGCTTTTTGCCTGTTGAAATGAAATAAAAACGGACATCTAATTAGCAATGGTATAATATTGACAGAAAATCAGAAGCTCATGTTTAGCGGAGGACGAAAAATTACACAGGCCTGCATTTTTCAACTCTTTGAATGTTGATTTAAAAATTTTAACTGTTTTCTAGTAATTTGGTAGCGCTGATTCCAAATCTGATTTTATTTTTTTTGTATCGCGTAAGGTTATTTTTCAAACCAGTAAAATCAAAAAATATAGAAAAACACGATTTATTTCATTTATAAGCTATTTTTATATTTTATTAAAAAAATACAAAAATATACACATAGAAAGTATTAGAAATAGTTATTTATTCTTTATGCTTCCTAAAAAAATGTTTTCGTTTTTCAGAAAAGCTTCGTTTTGTTGTTTTTCTGTCATATTCAGCTAAAGGAAGATCTAAAGGTAGTTTCTGGGGCAAGCAAATTTTTAAGTTTCGACCTAGACCCCAGTACTTCAGAAAGATATTTTGAAAGTCCCAATCTCTTACTAAATCATTCAGTTCGGCTTGCGAAAATAGCTGAGGTTGGTTTTGACCTGAGGTTGATGGTTCAAAATCACTATCCATCTGCACGGAGCTGGAAGTTGAAGAGGTTTCAATATCTTCTTGTAGTACTTTGGGGGTATAGGTATAGGTACATGATCACTGTGAGGAACTGGTCTGATAGCTGATTTAATATTGTTTGGGTACAAAATATGTTTCAAAGTTTTTCTATTATGCCCCTTAATATCACAAAAACAAAAGTAGCAATTTTCATGATTTTGCGGTTCTCTCCAAACCATCGGTATTCCAAAAGGAAGGCTTTTTCTATTCCCTTTGGTCCAATGTCTTAAACCTTCTTCACATACCTTACAAACAACGTGCGGTGCCCAATCTTTATCTTGATTTGATTTTGAAATAAGCATAATATGCATTTTTCACAAATTCGCCAATTGGTCTCTTAAACTTTTTCAAGACGAAATATCCACAAATATAACAGAAATCATCTGGTTTGTTTTTGCAACACCGGCTAGATATATTTTTAAGAAATGTTTATTTATCAAATACCACACACAACACTAAAGACAAATTAATTCTACTTGTTTACTGATCGACACTCAAACCTATAATGAAGTAAATGACATTAAAATATACTTTACTAAATAAAACACTTGGTATATTTGTTTCACAAAATGTATTTAAAATATATCTGACATATGTTTCGACTTATACAGTCATTCTCAAAGAGTCATGTAAACTAAGTTTACATGACTCTTTACATGACAGTTTACATGACTCTTTGAGAATGACTGTATAAGTTGAAACATATGTCAGATATATTTTAAATACATTTTGTGAAACAAATATACCAAGTGTTTTATTTAGTAAATTATTAATCATGTTTCACCAAGAGCCAACCGTGAATTCTATACATTATATTAAAATATACATTTTGTTTGGAGTGATAAACTTGAAATCCTTCTTCGCAGTACTAATAAAGTGAAAGCATAATAAATAGGATTTAGAATGTAAAAATTCCCGGAAATCTTGTCCAAAATTAATGCATGTAATAAAAGATTTACATCAGGTAATGAGAGCCTATTTAACAAATTTCTTTAAAACCACAACAGAAAATCATTTTTGGGTTAATACCTAGAATTTGAAGTAGTATATTCATTTTAAAATGTATTAAAACGCCTATTATAATATTTTTTTTATATTTTTTCTTTTTCTTTTGTGCAAAAAAAAATCTGTGGGTGGTAGAGACCAACTGTATTTTAATTAGTTATTGCTATATAAAAACTGAGCTTAACAAACAAAAATCACGTCATCACAAATTTTATGCAGGCCTGTGTTATTAACCACTCTTCAATTTACACAGAACCTAACCTAAGTATTTAATGAAAGTTAAATTTCATTTCTCGTAAATCCTAGAACAAGCGAACTTTAAAAATTTGAATTAAACTTGTGCAAAGGAGTTTCTCGCTTAAACGCAAAGTGGGACAGGCTGAATCATAAAAAAGCATATCCGAGCGAGTAGGTGAGAAATATTGGACTAGATAACCATCAAACTAAGATGTGTATCTCGTAAAAAAGACCCCACGGAACGGAAGAAGCAAAGGAAAAACACAAAACTGTATACACGCTATATATCAAAGTTGTAAATGTTGGGCAATGAAACATAGATCTCGAAAAATTGGGGTAGTGTGTATTTTGATATGAATAAATATTTATGAGAAACGAAATGGCAAAACCGCTTATGTACACGTGTGATATATATGAAGAATACAAGCAATAAAAATAAAACAAAATCTGAGTTTTTCTCTATTTTGTCTTTTTGGAAAGAAAGACTTATTTCTGTAGAATATTTTGCTATGAATTTTATAAATTTCCAACGAAAAATATTTAGGAAATATTCCATGCAACTTTATGCATTTATACTGAACGTCGAAGCATTTTAAAAAACTTTTAACCTCTTAATAATAATAATAATATTCTTTTTGCTTAAACAGAATTAAATTATAATACAAATTATAAAAAAAAAACATTTAATATAAGTTCCACTGTTCTAAATTCTTCTAACGTTAAGGGTGGGAAATTTTGTAGTTGGTTCCAATCTTCTATGGCAACATTAGTGGGTATATTGGTGTACATCGAAACAACATCCAAGGAAACAACTATGGGGTGTTCAGATATTTCTATGTTGTTTAGGAAATATTTGAAATCGTAAGTATTTTTTGAGTAATATTAATTTTTGCTAGTAGCCGTCCCTAACACAAGAAAAATTATAAAAAGCAATAGAGTTAACCCTAAATACAACATACTTCCAATATAACTACCCAGGGATGCACAGACTTATAGGGAACAGGGGCCACTCGGGAAAATTACAAGGCAAGGACGAGCCACCACAAAGAATACTTATTAACACAAATATTTTTATCTTTAAATAGTATGAATTACTACAAACGATAAAAATAAAATAACATTCAAAAATGTTTGTTGTAATTATGTAATCGTAATGTAATCTAATCATTACAATGTAATATTTCATGTTTTATTATTTTTATGCATGACATTGCATTGACCTAACAGTTTTGTTTATATTTGGCTCCACATTACTTGTCGCCACACTTAAAATTGCTTCCAGATTTTCATTTGCCAGACGGTTTCGATTTTTTATTTTGTTAAGTTTTATCGCTGAAAACGTTTGCCCACAAATATACGTCGATCCAAATAAGCTTGCGCAGTTCAATGCATTTATTCGCAACTCTTTATAAGCGGTTATGTCAACGCAACGGTAAAAGTTGAGTAAATTACCTTGATTAAACTTGTTTCGTAAATTATCATCATTTTGCATGTCTATCAATTCCAGCTGTATTGATTCCGCTCCATTTTTGGGTAAAATATAGAAAGGATTACTGAAAATGTCTAATAGAGGTTTAACTTTTTTGAAGTCTAGAAAACGATCATGAAAAGCTTGTAATATCCTCGAGAAATTGTGTCGGTGATTGAGACCTCGTGATTTTATAAAGTTTACAGTAGGTACTGCAACTTTCATCACATTTTCAAATCCCAATAATTTTGAACAGAGGGCCTCTTGATGTATAATGCAATGAAACTGCATTAATTCCTTGGTATCTATGTTTTTAGTTTGTAAACACTCTTTTAACATAGTTATTAGCCCAGATTTACTTCCAACCATTGAAGGTGCTCCGTCAGTCGTAATTTCAGATAATTTCGTTAAATACAAATCCATTACATAGAACATTTTTCCAGAAGAGCTTTGAGCATGTCACTCCCCTTGGTTTGACTTGTCAAAGAACTCATACCAATCAGTTCTTCACTCACTTCAAAATTTTGCGTTACACCTCGTAAAAATATTAGGAGTTGAGCAGTGGAACTTATATCTGTAGATTCGTCGAGTGCTATAGAAAAATACTCAAAACTTTTCGATTTCGTAGCTAATTGCTCTTCTATATTAGAACTGCTAATTAGCTGCTAATGTGGTAAGTCTTCTTTGAACAGTTATCGATTTAGTTGAATTTTCTCGAACACATTTTTTTTTGCGGCGATATCTAAATACTGCTTAAGAAACTCACCATCTTTAAAAGGCCGACAAGTTTTCGCTATTATTTGAGATATTTCAGAGCTAACTTCAGTAGCTGTTTCAGCATCTTGAATTGGTTTTGTAAACATAGCTTGCTGGCCTATTAGTTCCCTTTGTAAAGTGGAAATTTTTAGCGTTCGATTTTTGCCGGTTAATTTGGTATGATGCTGGGTTTCATAATGTCTTTTCACATTATATTCCTTCGGAATAGAAACACTACTCTTGTATATTAAACAGACGCTTTTGTTATGCGATGAAATAAAAAAGTATTTTTCGGTCAAAATATCTTGAAACCGTCGATTTTCATCTTCAACCTTACACTACGCTTTTACTGGGGCCTGGTTTATCCATATCAAAATTGATATTATATTGTTACGTAGGTAGATGCCAACTTCGAACGACGAAATATTTATTCTTCACACATTACAATTCAAACAATATAACGTTCGCTTGTCCGTAGTTCAAACTTAACTGCCCCGATAGCGGGCGATGCGTTGTATTTATACGAGTTACCTAACATCCAGAACCTACCACTTTGTTAGGGGATAATACCGACGTGTTTCGCGAATCTTCGAATAATCTAGTTGGTTCGACAGATTTCTAGTCTCGTAACAATATGCTTGGAACGACGAGGAGCATAGCTGTCCTACGTAGTAAACCTGAACAAGAAAGTGGTAGGTACTTAAAGATACATATCTTAATAACAATTACAAAAGTTAGAATGAAATAAAAAGTTAAGAAATATTGATTTGAATGGATTTTTACCTACTTTTGTAGTTTTTCGAACAATTTTTAAAATTCGTTGGCGGGCCGCATAAATATCGACAGTGGGCCGCGTGCGGCCCGCGAGCCGCTGTATGTGCATCGCTGCTATATGGGATCGCCCATCTCCAGTGTTATTGCATAACTTACTAGAAGAATTAGAATATAACATAATTTTAAAATTAAACTTTAAACGCACATTTTTTAAAAGATAAAACATAATACATACTAAGGAAATTTAATTCATTTAATCCAGAACTACAGTTCGTCATCGAAAATGGAAATAATTCAAAAATTAACTTCTTAGACCTAACCTTAATTAATACCCACCGACAAAAGAATCTTAACAAAATTGTACCACAAACCAACTGCATCCGATTGTTTTCTGAATTTCGATTCATGCCTATAAATGTGGCACAAAAAGGATCTTGCAACGGGATTAATTAATAGAGGGATTAAACTAACAAACCCAGACTTCAGACCAGAAAGTCTACACGAATAAAAGATTCTCTACAAAAAAAATAATTATCACCTCATCAGCACTAGACAAATAAAACAAACACGATAGAACCCAAGGAAAACAACCCCTAAATTACTTATAAATATGCGCCAATACTTTATGTAAACAACCTGTCAGAAAAAAAATAAAATCTTAACGGGAAGAGTCGAATTGGTTCTTAATTATCTTAGGCCGTCTTAATGATGGTTTAATTATTTCCGAACCAATGGTCGAGTAAACTACCTAATTAATATCACACAACCAATGAATGCGAAGCATTTCATTCTAAGTTTAATGCTAGTTTTTATAGTCCTCATCCAAATATACACATTTTTTTTAAGAATCCTACTTAATTTTCAGATTGATTCCTATATAAAACGAAGAAGTGTATCTGCTATAGTCAAAATTTACCATAAAAAGATACTAAAGACACAGGAATTTGTAAATAACAAAATACAGGCTTTACTTTTAAATCAGATCGACAGATTTACTTTTGTTAAGCCAATTGCGTATCAACTTAAAATTAATACTCTTTAAAACTTGTTTAATAAACATTCTTTTAAAATTATTTAACCTATGTGCAACATGTAAATAGTATGATTAATAAAAAGGTGCATAATTTTTATTGAACCTTTTGTATTGGTACACTTTTTTCTTATTGGAAATAAATCTACAGTTGCAAATATGAGCTATTCTACAGATGATGTAAGTGAGAATATTTATTAAGAAGTCTTATGTAATGCATGGGAGCCAATTCGACCCTATTGGGGGAACGAATTCGACCCTGATATTTTGAAATGGTGTATTAATACACGGTCGCGGGAACCAACTTGGCTCCAACCATCTTAACATCATATAACTTAAAAGTACCTTACAAAAACGCCAATAATCTCAACTACTTATACTCAAAATTAAAAGACAGAATACCTATATTAAAGAAAATACGCTATTTATGAAATTCCATGCATCGACAGCAAAGGCGTATACATTAGCCAAATAATAACGGGTTGGCCAATTAATGTTGCGGTTTTAAAAATCGCGCTATTCCCTTGTATACATAGAAATTAATATAATATATATTTTTTACACTAGAGGGCCAAGCGCGGTTTACAATAAATATATCAAAAATTTGCCTTGTCAGTTCTCAAGATGGCGTCGTATCCAACGGAAGTGCGTGTGGAATTAATAAAATATTATTATAGAAATGGGGAATCTTTTGCAGCTACGGCAAGACACTTGCGTACTCTATTCGGGAGAAATAACGCACCAACGGAAAACACTATAAAAAGGTAAAGAAAAAAAGATAAATTTAGAAAAGTAACAAAGTATTCGTTATCGTGTTTCCATGTCTACTAATCCGAAAATATCTTAGGATTGTAGTGAAATTTGAAGCAACAGCATCTGCGGCAGACGAAAGATCAACTGTTAAAGAACGTCAAAAGACCATCCGGAAACCATAGAACGAGTACCGGAGCACTTTACAGCTCAACCTTCAACATCGACCTCAAGAGCATCTCAAGAACTTGAAATACCCCGTACAACACTAAGGCGGATCCTAAAGCAAGATCTAAAGATGAAAGCATACAAAATCCAGATCGATCAGCCATTGAGACCGTTTGATATGGAGCGACGCTACAATTTTGCGAACGAAATCATCGAACGCATTGAAAATGGCAGCATGTCATTGGAACGATTGTGGTGGTCGGATGAGTCACATTTAGATGTATCCGGTTATGTTAATAAGCAAAATTGGAGACATTGGGGGACAGAAAATCCACATCTAGCAATTGTTCGTCCTCTTCACCCTCGACGGTTGACTGTATGGTGTGCTATCTCGTCGGCAGGAATTATCGGTCCCGTGATTGTCAATGGAACCGTTACTTCGCAAAAATATTGTGAAATGCTTAATGAGTCTTTTATTCCCGTGGCGCATGGATTAAATATGGTGGAGAATGCATGTTTTATGCAAAACGGGGCTCGTCCGCATCGCACGGAAGAAGTTTTCAACATTCTTGAAGAACATTTCGGTAACAGAATCATTGGTCTTGACGCTCAACAGTTTACAGGCGGAGGGATAACATGGCCACCATATAGTCCAGACCTCAATCCATTAAAAGATACTGTATATCGCGATGGTATAGACACCCTGGATAACCTTGAAATGGCAATACGGCAGCGAATAGAAGCGAAACCGTACGCCACACTTTAGGTAGTTTGTGGAGAATTTGAAAAGAGGCTGCGAAATGTTATCGTTGCTCGAGGCTCTCACTTCGAAAACCTGATTTATTAAACTGCAGATCTTGTTGTTTAATTGCACAAATAAATAATTTTTTTAAATTAATGTTTTGTATGTTTAATATGACTTCAAAAACCGCAACCTTAAATGGCCTACCCTGTACAATATCTACAAGAACGTTTAAATGGACGCAAATTTTCAAGCAACAGTACAGCCCTAAAAAGCCTGTTGACCAAACAAAACACTTTACATTTCGATAAAATTTCAATAATTAAATCTGAAGAAAATAACAAGGCAAGAAATATATTAGGAAGCATCCACATACAAAAAAATACAAATTCCATAAACGACAGAAGAGATTTAAATAACCTGTCAACAATATACCTGCCCATTATATAGCATATTATATAATGGCAATACAAACTTTCAAAAATAAAATTAAAAAAACACTACTAACATTCCACCCGTCAAACTGAAAAATAACCGCAGCTGCGGAAACGGTATACCTGTTAATGCACAAGTTTTGATTTAGTTAGAAATATCACAATATTTTAACCGCACCAAAATTTAATGTAAATAGATTTACACAGATTTTCAGGTCATCCGCGTAGGCGAGTATAGGACATGACAAAGACGTCAAAAAGTCGTTGATAAAAAGAACAAACAACAATGGTCCCAAATGAGATCCTTGTAGGACACTCAACGAAGGAAAAATATTTAAAAGATTTATAGCCATTGTAATAAGCATAATTAGATCTGTTAGTTAAGTATGACAGTAGAAGCAGAAGAAATGAACAACTCAACCCAAACGCTGAAAGTTTAGCAAGTAAAATTCCATGATCTATTTTTTCAAAGGCACTACCAAAATCAGTATAAACGACACCTACTTGACCACGCGCATCAAGGTGTTCACTAATCAATTGACATATGGTCACAAGATTTGTTACAGTTGATCGTCCACGGACAAACCCGTGTAGGCACGATGAAATGTAGGATTGGGTATTTAGGTGCAGACAAGAATAAATTATGCTTAAAATTAGATAGAATTGATATCAGTCTGTAATTATTAACATAAGTATTATAACCTTTTTTGAAAATAGGATTTATTCTAGTGCGCTTTCAAAAGTCTGAATTGCCATATATAAAGATAAAATTAAGAAACTAGATCTCTTTCTAACATTAAAAATTTATAGATATAAAAAATTAGGCATAGCTTTAGATGACCAAACTGATCTATATAATTCTCCACACCTCCAACTAAATTTATAATGACTTGTATTTACTATAAACTATATAAACCCTACATTCTATCGCTAGGACATCATTCATTTACCCGATGAAGCCAGCGGTATACAATAAATACTTTGAAACTAAAATCTGTTCAGTATATTTGTGTATTTAATTTTATCATAGTTCTTTTGAAGTTACTGAAAAACTGTACGAAAATGTCGAATTCAGGATAGGAGGTATAAATAAAGTGTAATTAACCAATATGAGACAAATATATATCAATCAATAGCTTCAAAATAGCAGATCGTAATATTTATAGAGAATTATATATAGACTACTTTTCCCCTCTTTGTTTTATATTTTATCTAAAAAAAGGTTGCTTCAATTTCATAATTAGAACGTTTAAAAAACGTAAAAATATTTTCCCCTTATTTCACGAGGCTATATTTAATAAATCAACGTTCTTTAGAAAAGCTGTTAATTTTATTTTTACAATCCCGAATTCTAAAAAAAAATAGCGCATTAACAAAATACAATATACAGTTAATATAAATATCTCACAAGAACGATTCTTAATACGAAACATCCGGCTAAAGGCCGGATTACATGCAAAAAAAAAATTAAAATATGCCCATAAATATGCAGATGTTTTAGCCTAAATATGCACTTTCTTATGAAAAACATGCAGGTAAAAAAATACGAGGAATGTTAGAAAATGGAAAACTTTAGAAAAAAATATTGTATTATGTTTACTACCAAGTTTATTTAGAACATTTTACAACATAATTAACTATGAAAACAATTTACAATCACATATTTCTCAAAGTTTGAAAAATTGTGACGCTTATTTGAAAACATGTATTTATATAATATGAAACAAACATGTAAATAATTTATATATCTGTAACTATGCACATGGACAATACACCTCGTATTTTCAGCAATTACTTCTGCTTAATACATATGTTTCTGCCAATATAGGCGTCCTCAGCTAAGCTAGTGAAGCAATTTATACAAATTAATACAAACCTGTTATAAACAACTGGTTTGTATCTGTATTTAAATTTACTGAAATAGCCCGCAAAGATCAAGCAAGTTCCGTCCTATAAGAAGACAACTATTTAATAATTGACATCTTACGGGCGAAAGATACATTGTCCGGAGGGCTACCTATCGTTCGAACAGCTATGCTGCTACGGGAAACGATAAAATACGTATGTAGATGTAGTCCATTAACAACCTGCCAGATGGCGGTATATACGAAAAGGTTTTGTTTAAGTATAACAATACGTTAAGCACGTATAAAGCGTTTGTACAATATGAAACAAACATGTAAATAATTTACATATCTGTAACTATGCACATGGACAATACACCTCGTATTTTCAGCAATTACTTCTGCTTAATACATATTGCAGTGGAATTTACTTTGAAATTGCTTATTAATTTTTTTATTCACACTACAGCTTATATCGCCGGCTATTCAGTCTAGTAGAATCCACGAACTGCCATCTCATGAATCGTTCCTCACGGATCAGGGTTAAGTTTTGTTTTCCAGAATAAAACAATTAACACAAATAAAAATCCGATCAGTTCCTTTGTTAATTTATTTAAAAAAAATAAAAAAAAATCCCTCTACAAAGTGTATAGGGTGCTAAAGCATCATCAAACAGTAGCAATGAGGAAACACTCTTTGTGAATAATGACTCGCACACAGAGAAAAACCTCTTGTGAATCTCGATCAAACATAAAACTAATAAATACTAGTGAAATCTGTCAAGTTTAACCTCTACTTTGACCCCTTCAAACAATTGTCAAAAACAAATAAGTTTTCAAAACTCACGAAAATTGAAATTTTGTCATGCGCCAAAATAACACAACAAGGTCAAACCCCACTAAAGAAAACTCCAACCTTGAATTCAAAATTATTCTCGAAAATTATTTTAAGAAAAAAACTTCCCTTACAAAAAACATGACAACTTTCTCTAATACCCATATGCTACTTTCAAATATAAATTATTACAAGAAATACATGAAATTATAATAATGAAAATAATCGTGATATCAAATATATAAACAAAATATTTTTATCAACTTACATAGATCTATGCACAATTTATACAATGCACGAGAGATATCTTTTTCACAAAAAATTCAATAAACATAAAAACACTCGCATAAATCGAATTAAGATTAACTTGCACCTTACAAAAATGCATAAACAATATTCAACCCGATTTTATAAAACAAAGAATAAAATTGAGAATTTTATTCTTTAATAAACCGATAACTTTAACCGTCCAGATATCTCTAAATCAAAATGAAATTTCAATATCCGCTTGTCCATCCCCACCATCTATAAAATCAAAATATATACAGACAACACATTTTAACAAATACAATATCCGGAAAAGCGGCAAGTTCAATCCTTTGGTCAACCTAAATATACGAGGGCTAATCATAATTTCATATATTATAAAAATTTATTTTACTTATAAAATAATATATATACATAACGATCCCCGTCTGAAATAAATAAACATACAACCGAAATAGCTAATTTTTTTAAAAAATGTCCTTAATTATGGAGTCCACAAATTGTTCAATCTTTTTTCCTTTCTTGTCCAAGGAAAAATCTATAGCATGATTCCCCGAATTTATCCGAGAACAAAGTCAGAACATCCCTGAGCTTTTTTCAAGGATAAACTTCAGCACAGCACTCGAGACAGTACCGCACCCTGTCTTTGTTCCCCGCACTAACTTGTTGCATTGTTGTCGAACAGGATCATCCTCGTTCTGATGCTGTAGTGTGGTAAACGGTTTCAACTTCTCCATATACATTCTGTATATAGTTTTTGAATATATATAAATGTCTTATTTGACTTAAAACATTTTATCTTTTATGTCGTTTTACTTGACATAATTTAGTTAATGTCGTTTTTGACTAGACATTTTCGAATGGGCTTCGTTACAAACATCACAGACGAAGGAACACGCCGAAGCAACAGTCATCCCCGTCGAATATTCGAGCACTCTCTCGATCACATGGACATGAACATCCCCAACGAATTTTCATAAATAAAAGAAAAATATAGCATCAAAATCTCATATATCAAATCATCATCATAATAAACAAATTCATACCACCATTAGTTCCCAAGCAATAACAATAATAATAATAATAACAATCATAACAATAATATCATGAGCTCAATTTCTTCCTATATTTATATAATTTTAATTTTTTTCAACGCAATTCCCATTATCAATAATTTTTTATACGCAGATAAATTTTAATTAATTAATTATATCAACAATAAATTTTATTTTATAACTCATCCTGTATATATCCATTTGCTTAATCCAATTTATTACCAGGTCAGTTAAATCCGCACATCGTAAACCATCCTATTCAAATATTTTTATTCATTAACCTTTTTAAACATGCCAATAATTCTTTTTCTATATATTCATAAATACCATAATTTTATTTCAACAATATATATATATCTATCTCTATTATCGTAATAATTTTTTATATATCAACGACGAAATTCTATTTAAATATACCGACGAAAATTTTTTTTTATAAATACACTTTCATTTTCATATAAATATTTCATATATTTATTTCATATATTAGCGACGAAAATTTTTTCATATTCAATATCATATACCTTTTTATCACGACGAAATTCAGTAAACACCTTTTTATTTTACTTCTACATCCTCTTCTTATACTAATAATCTAATCCTAATTATCTTTTACGTTAAATCCATTTCAGTATCATTTATCAAATCCTATTTACTTTTCCAAATTTTATTTATATATATCCTTTTGTTACAACACATTCCAATTAGTTAACTCAAAAGCAAAAATCCTTATATCTCGCATATACATCTAAATAGTTTACAACGAAATTTCTCATTAAGTTGGGCCTATTTAATATATCCGACAGTAAATAATTTGTAGTTTCATTTTTACTTTTACCTTACTATAAAATGTGGGTCTATTTAATTTAAATTTAGTACCCTTATACTTCCTAATTTTCAGAGTATAATATTTTAACATTTCATTATTGACATGCATCTGGTTTATATTATTTAAAAAGCAGTTGATTTTAAAAATAGAACTACGGGAATTTTTGGGTTTATTTACCATATAATTATTCAAATTATATTTATAAATCTCATTTTTAGAAACCAATTTCATTTTAATTTTAGTTCGTTTATCATTAATATCATTAATGACAACTGTTTGTTTATTTAATTGATTGATCATTTTCTCATGATTACTTTTATCCATCCTACTTTCTACCTTAGCATTTATTTTAATTATATTAAATTCTTTTCTCTCGTTAGTTTTAAAATTAATTTTATTTAATGTAATTTCTTCGCTTACCCTGATTTGATTATTTCTTCTTCCTATTTCTGTATCCATATCATTTCCCTCGTCCTGTGGCATAGATTCCTCCCCAGGCACGTCCTCTAAACTTTCTTTTGTAATTGTTGATTCATTTTCTTCTTGTTCCATTATTATTATTAATTTCTTTTCTTCTATTGCTTGTTTTTCCTCGACATGTGCTATTTTACTTTCGCTTATTGTGTTTTCCTTGTTTATTTGACTGTTACTGCTATCCATTGGTACTATTTGATCCACTATTTCTTCCACTTTTTCTTCCATATCATTATAGTTTTGTTTTATTTCATTGTGATTTTGTTGCATTATATCCATTTGTTGTTGTTCTATCCTATTCATTTGTTGTTTCATTTCCATTATCATTTGTGTCATTGTTTGCATCATGTCCATTATCTGTTGACTGTCTACCTCGTCGTCCCCCTCTTCATGTATGTAACCAGCATTACCCATTCTTTGATTTAAATATTCCAATATATTTTCCATATTTGAATTATATTGTTTTATTTCTTCCAATTATACGTTGGACTCGCCAAAATTGTAAATTATCTTGTATTTCCAAATTATTTACTTATCTTTATACGCCGACACACTGGGCTGCCAAAATTGTAAATTTTTTCATTCGCTTTGCTTCATACGCCGACACGTTGGGCCGCCATAATTGTGCAGTGGAATTTACTTTGAAATTGCTTATTAATTTTTTTATTCACACTACAGCTTATATCGCCGGCTATTCAGTCTAGTAGAATCCACGAACTGCCATCTCATGAATCGTTCCTCACGGATCAGGGTTAAGTTTTGTTTTCCAGAATAAAACAATTAACACAAATAAAAATCCGATCAGTTCCTTTGTTAATTTATTTAAAAAAAATAAAAAAAAATCCCTCTACAAAGTGTATAGGGTGCTAAAGCATCATCAAACAGTAGCAATGAGGAAACACTCTTTGTGAATAATGACTCGCACACAGAGAAAAACCTCTTGTGAATCTCGATCAAACATAAAACTAATAAATACTAGTGAAATCTGTCAAGTTTAACCTCTACTTTGACCCCTTCAAACAATTGTCAAAAAATTTTGTCATGCGCCAAAATAACACAACAAGGTCAAACCCCACTAAAGAAAACTCCAGCCTTGAATTCAAAATTATTCTCGAAAATTATTTTAAGAAAAAAACTTCCCTTACAAAAAACATGACAACTTTCTCTAATACCCATATGCTACTTTCAAATATAAATTATTACAAGAAATACATGAAATTATAATAATGAAAATAATCGTGATATCAAATATATAAACAAAATATTTTTATCAACTTACATAGATCTATGCACAATTTATACAATGCACGAGAGATATCTTTTTCACAAAAAATTCAATAAACATAAAAACACTCGCATAAATCGAATTAAGATTAACTTGCACCTTACAAAAATGCATAAACAATATTCAACCCGATTTTATAAAACAAAGAATAAAATTGAGAATTTTATTCTTTAATAAACCGATAACTTTAACCGTCCAGATATCTCTAAATCAAAATGAAATTTCAATATCCGCTTGTCCATCCCCACCATCTATAAAATCAAAATATATACAGACAACACATTTTAACAAATACAATATCCGGAAAAGTGGCAAGTTCAATCCTTTGGTCAACCTAAATATACGAGGGCTAATCATAATTTCATATATTATAAAAATTTATTTTACTTATAAAATAATATATATATATACATAACGATCCCCGTCTGAAATAAATAAACATACAACCGAAATAGCTAATTTTTTTAAAAAATGTCCTTAATTATGGAGTCCACAAATTGTTCAATCTTTTTTCCTTTCTTGTCCAAGGAAAAATCTATAGCAATATGTTTCTGCCAATATAGGCGTCCTCAGCTAAGCTAGTGAAGCAATTTATACAAATTAATACAAACCTGTTATAAACAACTGGTTTGTATCTTTATTTAAATTTACTGAAATAGCCCGCAAAGATCAAGCAAGTTCCGTCCTATAAGAAGACAACTATTTAATAATTGACATCTTACGGGCGAAAGATACATTGTCCGGAGGGCTACCTATCGTTCGAACAGCTATGCTGCTACGGGAAACGATAAAATACGTATGTAGATGTAGTCCATTAACAACCTGCCAGATGGCGGTATATACGAAAAGGTTTTGTTTAAGTATAACAATACGTTAAGCACGTATAAAGCGTTTGTACAATATGAAACAAACATCTACATCTACATACGTATTTTATCGTTTCCCGTAGCAGCATAGCTGTTCGAACGATAGGTAGCCCTCCGGACAATGTATCTTTCGCCCGTAAGATGTCAATTATTAAATAGTTGTCTTCTTATAGGACGGAACTTGCTTGATCTTTGCGGGCTATTTCAGTAAATTTAAATACAGATACAAACCAGTTGTTTATAACAGGTTTGTATTAATTTGTATAAATTGCTTCACTAGCTTAGCTGAGGACGCCTATATTGGCAGAAACATATGTATTAAGCAGAAGTAATTGCTGAAAATACGAGGTGTATTGTCCATGTGCATAGTTACAGATATGTAAATTATTTACATGTTTGTTTCATATTGTACAAACGCTTTATACGTGCTTAACGTATTGTTATACTTAAACAAAACCTTTTCGTATATACCGCCATCTGGCAGGTTGTTAATGGACTACATCTACATACGTATTTTATCGTTTCCCGTAGCAGCATAGCTG
The DNA here is from genome assembly GCA_935421215.2 of Melolontha melolontha. Classification (NCBI taxonomy): domain Eukaryota; kingdom Metazoa; phylum Arthropoda; class Insecta; order Coleoptera; family Scarabaeidae; genus Melolontha; species Melolontha melolontha. The sequence continues at coordinate 17,880,106 of OW285236.1, forward strand.
TTCGAACGATAGGTAGCCCTCCGGACAATGTATCTTTCGCCCGTAAGATGTCAATTATTAAATAGTTGTCTTCTTATAGGACGGAACTTGCTTGATCTTTGCGGGCTATTTCAGTAAATTTAAATACAGATACAAACCAGTTGTTTATAACAGGTTTGTATTAATTTGTATAAATTGCTTCACTAGCTTAGCTGAGGACGCCTATATTGGCAGAAACATATGTATTAAGCAGAAGTAATTGCTGAAAATACGAGGTGTATTGTCCATGTGCATAGTTACAGATATGTAAATTATTTACATGTTTGTTTCATATTGTACAAACGCTTTATACGTGCTTAACGTATTGTTATACTTAAACAAAACCTTCATGTATTTATATATTGAAAAGGTTCGTTCTACATCGACGCTTCATATGGGAGCATATTTAAAATTAGAAATATTATCTATTGTCAACTCAATATTTTCTACTGAATCACTACACAAGATTTTAGCAATGTCCATTAGCTTTTTCAAACCCTCATTTTTTTTCTATTGCACTTAAAAATTTTTCATACACGGACTGTCCCACTCCTCTTTTAACATCAAAACATTACCTTTCAAATTTGTTTATTATTTCAACGCTCTCGATTAGTGACATAAATTGTTTTTCCAACTGCAATATAGAAGTGGAAATAAAACTGTAATTGGCCTTAACAAACGCCAACTGTTGAGGTATTTCTTTACTCGAATACACCTTTTGGGCGTCTATCACAGATTGTGCATCCCTATCAAGATCCATAATAATTGTCTTTATTCCTTAATAATGATTTGCATGAAAAATAGCAGCCTGCAACCACGTTCCCCATCGTGTGATTACTGGTTGAGGAGGAAGCGGAACACAGGGTAGTTGTTTGTAAAACTGAACTCGTAATGGGGTCTTTAAAAATACTTTCATAACACTACTAATTAAAGGATTCACTAAGGGAAAATGGTTTCTGACTTCTTATGCAACACGATTTAGTCCGTGCGCTAAGCAAGTTGTGTGAATTAAATTTGGGTAACAAATTTTCAAGTTGAAAGCTGACCTCAAAAATTGCAAAAATAACTTGACATTTAAATTGTTTAATTTATGTAGTTGAATATCTGCCGACACAAACATTTGACACAAATCTTCATTAAATTGTTCTTGTTCCGATTTTTTGGAAGTTCATGGCAAACATTGCGGTAATGTTTGCTGACTTCTCTTCGCAAATTTCATCTTTGTTAGTTTTGCAGCATGAGATGGAGTTTTCATACATTCATCGCTCTCACTTGTAATTTGCAAAGAAAATATCACATCATCGGTTGTTTTCTTATAAAATAAATGTTAGTAAAAGATAAAGGAATAATTAGAACTTAATTAATTATTTAACTAATTAATTAATAAGAGGAAATAAACTTAAAACTTGACTCACAATATTGCAAAATGCTGCGCAAAACACTTTTTATCCATCCATAGGTACAGTCGCTATTTTCGGCATTTTTGCTATTATATATCACAACTCACAAGTTTACACTTCGAAAAGCCAACGTAAAATGACGTTTAAAATAAAATTGCTTTCGAATATGGGAATAAATTTCTCCGAATTGCAAAGAAACACATATTCTCCTAATTTTTGGGTAAAATGTATTTTTGTATTTATTTAGAAGTTTTAAGTTATTAGCTTTTCCTGGAATTTTGTCTCGGCCTGGATGTATGGGAAGAGTATTAATCAATTCTTGGAGACGCTTATCGGAGAAGTAACGGGAAGAGGATTAATAAAATGCTATTTTTGATTTAAAGAGGGCTGTTAAATTTTTGTGTGTTTGTTACATTCACGACATATTTCTAGTAAAGCCTATAATAAATTTGATTTGGTAAATAAATAAAACTCGGGTACTTAAAATATGCAAGAAAATGCTGAATTACTATAAAATATGCAAATAATATACAAAATGCATATATTATGCAAATCTGCAAATTTGTGCAAACTGCATAAAATCCGGCCTTTAGTTATCAATTTATGCTGATGACATTTTTGCTAGTGTTATTAGCAAGAAAGCAGAAAGAACAACTTATAACAGTAAAACCTGTCAATAGCGGCCACCAAAAAAGAAACAATATTCGCTGTTATATAAAGCGGTGATTACAGTTTCGTCCGATTAACAGATTTGCATAAATTATAATAAACACTTTCGTCCGACCAGTAAGTCAGGCCGAAATTTAAAATAATTCTGTATATCTCTTAATTTTGCATATACTTCGCTCATACTAGATAAAGTAGATTTTGGAGTTTCACATTCGTTCAAATCACTATTATCATCATTTTCATGATTATTGGACAATTCCTCAACAATTTACATAATACCGAAATTAGGGCTTTCTGTAGGTACATTAACAGAAGTAAATTCATCTAGATCCACAATTTAGTTACGAACTGTAGGAAAGAGTTTAGCAATGGGTATTTCGTTCTTTTCATAAGAAATTGTATTTTCTTGGATAACACCAGAAGATCCGGCCTTGGAAAACGATTTCTTGACTGTATCAGGAGATACCTGTTTCCAACTAGCTGTAATCCATATACTTGGTTAAATTTATGTTGTTTTCAGAATTTTCAAAATTTAATTCATTGTCAATAAACGTTTAATCAAAAAATTTAAGTTCATTTTCTTCAAGCACTGTAATCTTCTTACACTTACTACGTCCCTTAGTTTGAGAATACCATAAAGTTCATATACACTGCATTAATTCGCCTTTTCTAACTGAAATCAGTCTTTTCGCCCATATAGTAGGATCGGTGGAAATAAGTTTTTATAAATTCTCGGTTTTGTATTATGAAATGTTACTTTTGATTTCAGCGAAGCATATAGTGTTCCTGCACATATATTGTTTTTTACTATCCGCCACTTTATTTACACTTCTGCTTACGATCTATTGTTTAATAATACACCTAGATACTTCTTCTTCTGTTTTGGGTTGGACGCCTGCACGTCCAGGTACTAGAGCACACTGCTTTTTATACTATCCCCAATAGATCTCTCAGTTCCACTCTGTAGTTTTGTGTCCTCGATGAAAACCGCTATCCTCTTCAGGGGAAGTTTGAGTACACTCATAGGATCCAATAGATCTCTTCCGAAATGTTTCTGTCTGAGTCCCTTTAGTACCTCAGACGTGTATATTACATGATGGCTAGTTTCTCCTGTTTATCACATCTCCTACACCAGGGCTCCCTAACCAAGCCCATACTGTGTAGATGCTTCCTTAAAGGACAATATCCGATTATTAAGCCGGTAATTATTTTAATTTCTTTTTTGCTACTACGAATTAGGTTGGCTGAAAACATCAGATACATAAACTTCTCACTTTTAGCTTCGATTGTCATTGCCTTTAATCATTCATCGTCAACAACTTGTGGTTTTTACGTCCAGTTTCGTTAGAAGGTTAGACCAGTTTGAAGTTTTTCAAGGTAGTCTATCAACAGAAACCAGGAACTGAAACCGAACCCTGTTTCGCTGTTTATAAAGACTTTGAACCCGCACCCGTTGAACCCAAAAGTTCAGCAAGGTTCGGGTTCAAAAATATTAAAAAATAGAGAAATATTTAATAGAAGAATAATAAAAAACATTACATTTCTTGCATGCAAAAAAAAATTAAAAACAAAATAAAAATAAAATAACGACTATTTGTAGCGAACAAGTAACCAGTGACCTTCACCCAAACTAGACTAAAATGGGAAATCCCCTTTTTCTGTTTGAGCTATGTACAAACATAATATTTGTGTTAAACAAATCAGTAGGCAAACATTTTCTTGTAACCAATGAAATAGTAGCGACGCAAACCGTGCATTAGTATATTTTAACTTTCATAAAGTAATAGTGGGTTGTTAAAATCAACTCTTAAATTGTTTTTAGTAAAGTGAGTGCTCACATTCAAATTTAAAAATTTATATAAATTTTTTGATTTTTCAAACCCATAGATGCCTACGAAATTTACGAAAAATTTATTTGTTTATGATGCAGGAAAAGATGTATCTATATGCTCAGAATGCAAATATGAAATGAAAGGTAAACATACGGCAAATCTTGGGCGGCATATACAACGGAAGCATCCTGAACTATTCAAGAAAACTCAAAATAAATCGTCATCATCTAAATTGAGTCAGATCACCAATAAAAGAGCAAGAGCGGAGGAAAATACCCTTGAACAGTATTTAAATATTATCAAGATAAAAAGCTGCAAACAAAGTTTCATTGATTCATGCGTAAAATTAGTAACCGTTAATGGCCGTCCTTTCACAATCTTCGAAGATTCTGGCATGACAGAAATAATCGATCCGATTATGAATGCACTAAAAGTATCAGTAAATAGTCATAATATAAGTGATCTTGTTAACAACAAAGCAACGGGAATAAAAAACAAAATTAAATTGAAAATATCAAACAAAATTATTTCAATTAAAATTGATTCTGCTTCTCGTCTGGGTAGATGTATTGTAGGGATAAATATTCAATATATTTTTGACGGAAAAATAAAACTACGAAATTTGGACATGCATGAGGCTCAAAATCGTCAGACAGGAGCCTACATAAAAAATCTTATCATGAGCGTTCTTGATTGTTACGACATAAAACTGCAGCAAGTATATTCAATTACATCAGATAGCGGAAAAAATATGATCAAAGCTGCTGAATTATTAAAAGACGAGTATGAAAACTTTGACATGGAAGATGAATTTGATGCAGCTGAAGCAAATGCGCTTTCTTATATTGAACTGGAAGGAACAGAAACATTAGCACATTCACACCCAAATATTATTCATTTCAGATGTGTTGACAGAATATCTAGTCCTCCTTTTAAGAAAATTCTAGATCAATCCAGAGCCATTTGCAAAAAATTGCGAACACCAAATATTTCTTCTTTAGCTAAGAAGCTAAACTTGAAAAAAGCCGTACTAGACTGTCAAAATGGAATTCCAGTTATGACATGGTTCAAGCCTTATTGGAATACAGAATACTTATTGGAATACAGAATAGTTCGGAATTGCTCGATGCTGAATTAACTGTGACTGATAGTACTTGGAATATTTGTGAAGAATTCGTAGAAGCTTTTGCACCTGTTAAAAAAATAACGCTGAAACTACAAGAAGAACAGATGAATTTAGGCGATTTTTATAGAATCTGGCTTACTTTTAAATTGGAGCTAATAAAAGATGACAAAACAAAATCATTTTCAAAAGAATTATATTTAAATATTATAAAAACAGAAAACAACTTTATTAACAATCCACTTTTGATTGCAGCAGTATATCTAGATAGCAGATTTAAGGTCATTCTAAGTCCCGAAGATTTCCGAATCATTTTCAAAAGAATTATATTTAAATATTATAAAAACAGAAAACAACTTTATTAACAATCCACTTTTGATTGCAGCAGTATATCTAGATAGCAGATTTAAGGTCATTCTAAGTCCCGAAGATGTTGAAAATGCTAAAAAACATATTTTGAAAACAATAATAGTTTTGACAAATTTACAAATGGAAAGAGAAAAAGAGAATTTTGTGAGAGAATCCATATCTTTTTCTTCAGATGATGATGAAGATATGCTCGAACAAGTTCTAAGAAAGAAGGAAAGGTTTTATAAATAAAATTCTTCAAATGTAAATGTCACCGCTTCGATTGATAATTTAGTTAAAAATGAATTTGATATATATGAAAAATATCCAAGACTGGGAAAAGAAAAAAACATTTTACTATTTTGGGAGCAACATAAAACGGAAACGCCATTATTGTATCAAGCGGCTCAGATTATATTCGCAGTACCTGCTACGCAAGTAAGCGTCGAGAGGGCCTTTTCGGCCTTGAAATTCATTTTGTCCCCACAAAGAACAAATTTAAAAGAAGGAAACTTGAAAAATATATTAATTGTAAAATTAAACGAAAATTTCTTTGAAAAATAAATTTTCTACTAATAAAACACATGTAGTTTTTTTAAACTTTGAACCCGAACCCTGAACCGAACCCGAACCTGAACTTTTTATTTTGATTAACCCGAACCCGAACCTGAACCCATTTTTTTCATGGTTTCAGTCCCTGACAGAAACCCTCTTACGTCTAAAACACCGATGCCATGATCTTATCCGCCGATGATACCGTTTTTGCCTTCTTCGGAGCTGAAAAAACGAATTATCTCGGATGCATGGACTGTTGTTTAGATTCTGGTGTATAAAGATGCAAACATGTTTTATCCATTATCACATATCGACCCAGAAAATCACTTTTATTTCTCTTAAAACGCTACGAGCATTCTTCGAAGAGAGCGCATACCCATCTTGCGTAAAGCTCATTTATTTGCAATTCCTCGCGCAAAATGTAACCGACCCATTCCTTTGATATACCTACGCTATTATAAATTTCGCACATCTGCGTAAACCGATCTTTCAGCATATTGTGTACTTTTTCGATGATTTCCAGTTGCACTTCTCGGACGTGCTTTAAGTGGATAATCCGTATTTAAGCTCATCGCCCATTTTCTCGCGGCGAAAATTGAAAGGGAACAGCCATCATACACATTTACTATCCTAAACTGAATTTCGGTCGGCAGGGAAGAATTTTATCACCACACGACACTCGATTTTTCATTTTACGACAATACACGCGCATCGCAACTGATTTAAACGATTGGTTACAGCCATTGATTAATTGAAATGAGTTGGAATTTTACATGGCGTCTACTAATAGTTGTATCAACATGAGGGAAGCAAATCATGTGAGTAGTGCTGCCATCTAGGGCAAAGCAGAGAATATTTCAGACTACCTTCATAACTAAGAATATCTATCATACTTTTTCATGCTTTCTGAGTTTTTTTAACTAAACCTCGCGGCAAATCGTAAATAACCATTCGAAAATACTAGAACAGCGTTCGTATAAAGTTTAATATATTCCTGTAGATGTTATTGTATTCAAATTTGATATACTTTTTTGTTGGAAAAATAGAAAGTGCGAATGATTAAACTCATCGAACGGTTCGAAATGCTAACGCGAGCGCGATCGACGAGAAAATCTCGTCGCCCGGCATAATTTCGAATCTGCTTGAAAATTTAATAAAATTTCAATTTGGAATTTTCCCGATTCCCTTTTACGTTTCCGTTTTCGGGATTCCATTAAATGCGAAAGATGTGCCTTCAAATTAACTGTTTCCCGGAATACTTAGTTTCCATGATTAATCATTTCCGGATAATAATATTTATTAATAAACACATTCAAGCAGAGTTCCTGTTTTTGTTTTTACCATTGTGTTATTTGTTTTCTTTTATTGAATTTTTTTTTATAAGAAAGGCCACGCAAAATAATTTTCCATAGGGTATTTTCTGCTACTTGTACTTTAATTGACTCAAAAATTTCCTTGTGATTATAAGAAATAATTTATATTTAAAAATGAAGACTTACTACTTAAGGAGAACAGTCCCAAAGAAAAGATTAAGGGATAAAAAAGGAGGAATTGATAAAAGCTACAGGTTGGCCCAAAATGACCGAAGGGGTTTGAGTTCATTATAACTTCTTATTTAAGACATAATTATTAATTTTTTTTTTATTTTAATACAGTATATCTCGCAAGTGGTGGCCATTTTCTGCTTCGCATATTCGTGCTCTTTCCAAAACATATTCCATAACTTTTCGCAAAACTTCAGGTGTTATGTTGTTGATTTCGTCGCGTATATTATTTTTTAATTGCTGTATGGTTCGAGGCTTATTAATATAGACTTTTCCTTTCAAATAACCCCAAACGAAAGAGTCTGAAGCGGTTAAACCCGGTGAACGCGGAGGCCAATTAAAATCGCTTGTACGGGAAATAATTTGTTCACCAAAGATGTCGCGTAAAAGAGCCATTGTGTCCCTCGCAGTGTGCGCTGTGGCTCCATCCTGTTGGAACCATACTTACGGATGGTTTTCCACGGCTAGCCTTTAAAATAATTTCCAACATTGTCCGATATCTAACACCAGTGATGGATACGGCGACACCGTGTTCATTTTCAAAAAAATATGGGCCAATTATCCTTTCCGACGAAACACCGCACCAAACGGTACACTTAAGTGGGTGTAATTCTCGCTGTTGAACTACTCTTGGATTTTCCGTAGCCCATATCCTGCAGTTTTGCCTATTAACGAACCCATTTAAGTGGAAATGGGCTTCGTCGCTCATAATTAAATTATGAATAAAATCATGATTTTCTGTTTCAAAACAGACATCTTCTTTCAATAACTGACATTTGCTATCACTAACTGACATCTGCTATCAAAACTGACATGAGCTTTCAAAACTGACTTCTGCTTTCAGCTTGACATCTACATTCAATAACTGACATCTGATTCATTAACACTGTTACTTTATAATGCATTTCTATACGGCTTGAACCTGGGTCTATTGTGGCCTAGTGGTAAAGGCGACAGCCCGGTTAGCTGTAGACTTGGGTTCGAGTCCCAACGTGACTATATTTTTCAAATGTCGTATGATTTGCTTTGTAATTTGTAGACAGCAATGTTTACATCCCCACTTACTCTGCAATTACATACATTCTAATTTAATATTTGTAAATATTTCATATAAAAAAGCCGAAAAACTCCAATAATTTATCAAATTTATCACGTGATGAACGAGAACGGGATCACGATTGATCGATATCGATGTCTAGCTTATATCTCCGCTATCGAATCTTCGCGATCGACAATCAGAGTGGGAAAAGCAACGGAGAAAGTTAATACGCAATCATACCTACAGATATATGAACTTAAGAATATGAACGTACAGGGAGGTTCAAAATTAATAGAAAAGAATAAAATAAATAAAAACACTAATTTGCGATAAAATAATTAAGTGTCTACGAACACGTAACAAAGTGCCTATACGAAACTGTCAGTTCCTAGTCGCTCAATTACAAGAAAAAAGTATATTAATCTATTGTATGAGGAAACCATGGTGAAAATTAAGAAAACAATAGGTAAAAATATATTTACTTCGTAGTCGAGGAGACAACAGACAGTTGTGGACGTTATATTGCCAACTTATTAATTGGTATTTTAAATGAAAATTGCGCCGGACAATCCTTTTTAATTGGTACAAATGAATTGGAAAAAATAAATACCTTAACTATAACATGATTTATAAATTATAGTTTAACGAGGTTTTATTTGCTGAATGCCGTTCCAAGTGACAAAGTATTACTGATGTTATCGGATGCTGCGACATATATGGAGAAGTCAGCACAGAATTTGAAGATTTTTTACCCGAATCTGATGCACGTAACATGTTTGGCCCATGCTGTTAACAAAGTAGCAAAATAAATACGTTACACATTTCCACATATTAATTCATTGATCAATTTGGCAAAAAAGTATTTATTAAAGAGAGGGTTCAAGCTTATAAAGATAAGTTACCTTGTAAACAGCCCTTAAAGTAGAATCAGTTGAAGAATACATAGAGCAACGACAATTCGGATAGTGGGACACCTTCAAAGATTAAACAGGTTAGATGTATGTTGGTCAAACAGGAAGATCGTTTGCAAAACGCATTGCTGAACATTGTTCTTCCGTTAGAAATAAAAAACAAGATTCCACTTTTGTTAATCATTTATTAGAAGGAAGCTACACTTTCAATAAGGATTTTCAAATTCTACATTTAGAAAATAAAGGTAATATATTAAATTTATAAGAAAGTTTAGAAATCAATAAATTAAAACAATCGCAAATTTTACTTAATGATCAATTAGATTAACTAGATTATTAGAATAACTCGCTTTTGTTAAATTTATTCATTTAAAAACGGTTTAGACAATAATAAAAAATGTAATGTAAAAAACAAATTTTATGCGTAAACATGTTTAGTACCCTATCGTATAACAGTTAGGGCCGACCAGATCGGCAACATTTTCTCACTCCCTACAATATTTGTGTAAATTCTTAGATTAAAAAAAAGACGTTGTAAAATAATACTAACCTTGTTGATTTTATATTTTTAATTTTGTTTGTAACGTGCTCTTTAGTTGTAAGTACCGGATGAAGCCACTGTGCTGGCGAAACAATTGTCGTTTTAAGATTACTTGTTAAAAAAGTGAAGATTTTAAACACTAACTTTATTTTTATTTTAAAGAGAGAAGTTTAATAAATGAATAAATTCTTACTAGTATTGATATTTAATATTTATTGCTTTTTGAATTGATCGCGCCAGACGATATAGCGAAAAAATGATATATTGCGAATACTACAATACCCACAATTCAGTTCAATATTAAACTAAACTCAGACAAAAAAAACAATGTGGCCACGTGCTTGCTAGGCAATCGGGGAAAAAAAGAATTTTCTTCTCTTAAAAGGTGCGGTTCTATAATGCAGGTAAGTTACTTTTGGATAATTATTTTTACTAATTATTAGCAAATATACAGGGTTAGTCAAAAGTATGGAATGGACGGTTTATTTGCGTAATTCCGAACTTTATACAAAATGTCTTTAATAAAAGCTTTTTACTAATTATTCTCCATTTCTTAGCCTAGTCGTTGTTTTCTGTATGTCAACGCATTTCCATGGAAACGTTATTTTTTTCTTCTTCAAATGGAAACCATGTGTTTTTTGCTGATTTTTATTCCTCTTTTTTTTTTCTTGAAATGACTTGATATTTTTTTCATATGCTTTCATAACAAAATTTCTGTGTAAATTCATAATTTCCAATAAACGGAAAAATGTGATATAAAATCAGATTCCCTCAAAAAAAATGATAGTGGCCTTTGTTTTCTTTAATGTCATTTTTCATGTCATTGTGAAGTACCTTTCAATACGTTGATATAATAAGAATAGTTTCATTTTAATTTGTAAACATGGTAAAACTGTGAAACTGAAAGAATTGAAATCTTAATGATGGTTGGTTGTGGAGATCGATAACGTTCACACCAAGATGTTTGTCATTTATTTAATAACGTTCATCCGGAAAGAAATCGTATGGTACAATCCACAGTGTCTAAATTGGTTTGAAAATTTAGAGAAACTGGAAATGTAAAAGATATGCCAAGGTCTGGACGTACAATATCAGTAACAAATCAAGATCAAACTCTAGATAAATTACTTAATGTTACGGATAATCCAATTAAGTCAACCACGCAATTTTCTTTGGATAATGATATTTGTCAATCGTCGTTTGTTCGAATATTAAAAAAGATCAAACACAAGAACTACAAGATACATCTTCTCCATCAGCTAAACGAAGATGACCCTGGCAGAAGAATGCAGTTTTGTGTAACAATAATGGAAATGATCAATAATAATCCAAATTTTCTAAACCACATTTTATTTTCGGATGGGTTTCTAAACAGACACAACTCTCGTTACTGGTCCAGTGAAAATCCTCATCGGATGATGGAACATCATACACAGCATCCACAAAAACTTATTGTCTGGACTAATCTTATTGGGCACCACATAATAGGTCCATACTTTATAGATGGAAATTTGACAGCAGATAGATATCTAAACCTATTGCGTGATCATATTGTGCCTGACATTGCACATTTATTTTCGGATGAAGATCGACAAGCAGTGCCAAACCGCAATGTTTGGTTTTATCAAGACGGCGCTCCACCTCAGTATGGAGTTGATGTTCGCCTGTTTCTGAATAACGTCGTTTCAGGTCGTTGGATAGGACGTCGAGGACCTATTGAATGGCCTGCCAGGTTGCCTGATATGAGTCCCCTAGATTTTTTCCTCCTGGGGTCATTTAAAAAATAAAATTTACAAAGACAAATCACAAAATTTGCAAGACCTGGCAGGCAGAATCAGACATGAAATTGAAGAAATACCACCTATCTGGCTACAAAATTCGTTGCGTAATTTTTGTGATAGATTAGGTTAGGTTGTCAAGCTGCAAGAGGTCTTCACTTTGAAGATTTAATTTGAGTTAAATATTATTTGAGTGAATAAAGTATTATAAGTATTTTTTCTAAAATTTTGTTATGAAAGCATATGAAAAAGGTAGTAAGTAATTTAAAGGAAAAAAAAGAGGAATAGAAATGAGCAAAAAAAAAAACACATGGTTGCCATTTGAAAAAAATAAAATAAATAACGTTTCCATGGAAATGCGTTGACATACAGAAAACAACGAGTTGGCTAAGAAATGGAGAATAATTAGTAAAAAAACTTTTATGAAAGACATTTTGTTATAAAGTTCATAATTACGGAAATAAACCGTCAATTCTATACTTTTGACTAACCCGGTATATTCTGATAGTATAACGCAATTATTATATTTATCAAATATTTATTAAATCCAAAGCACATTGGTGTTTTTTATGTTGCCATTACATTCATATTGAATGTAGTATTTATACTGTTAAACAGTAACTATATTTTGTTTTAATTTATTTTAGATAAGACATAAATATTTAAAGAAATTATGCCAAGCTTAAAATATCGTAGAGAAAAATTGGAAGTTCTCAATTGACAAATAATTAAGAAGGGCCTTTTTTAGGAATTGGAAGGAATCCTGTTAATAGATTGCAAAGATGAAGGCTTTTTTCGTAACTGGAGAATACTACGCTTTAATCCGGGAACGGTTATAAGAAGTCATTAAAGGAAAAAGAAGGGAAAAATTGATGAAAGGTGTCCTGCCCTTGCATGAGTCGTACTGCGCTAGCTACCCAGCATAAAGTATGCTTTGATATTTAGAATCACCCACCCTATTAGTCCATACCTCGCTCTGAGTGATTTTTACCTCTTCCCCAAAATAATGAGAACCGCTTGGGAAGAAATCTACGAGCGATGAAGTAAAGGGCGCAGGTTCCTCATATTTTTCAGGCAAAGATCTTTTTATGAAAGCATACGCAAGCTAATTGAAAGATTTACAAAGTTTTAGTGGTGCAGGTGAATATATTGAAAAAAGAAAAATAATTTTGTATTTTTATTTCCTCTCCTTTTCTCCACTGATAACGATTTTGATATACACCATTTGAATTACTAATTAAAAGTACATCTAATTTGTTAATAAATACACGTCAAAATATAAAAATTCAATTTATTTCTAATTTCTAATTACGATATGCGACACGTATATCATGAATTAATTAATTGCTATTTTACAAATGACAAAATAAACAGCTTTCAAGATGCATATTTCGCAAAAACCTGGAAAATTACATTTTTAAATTATAAAAAAAACCGTTAATAATGCAGTTGTATTGTTGAAGTTTGTAATTCCGTTCTCTTTTCAGATAAATTATTAATCTAATGGCTCGAAGTTAAGTCTAAACATTTACTTCCCCATTTCAGCAACGTTTAGGAAATGATTATATTACCTCTGACAAACATTCAGTAAAGAGATGCCATTAATGTTTCCGTCGTTATGAATCTCGAGTCTTTATCTCCATTGTCATTAGTGCCTTATCTAAGGTATTTGTAATTAATTTTGATTGTAGTAGGAATATGAAAATATGTCTATTTCGCTTTCATATTTTGTCAACTAATTCTTTTGGATTATTGAAGAATGTATTAGTTTTGTGGTAGTAAATTTATATAACCATGGAATTTAGGTAACTAGATTAGATTAAATGGGGTTGGAAAAACAAAAATTAACGATATTATGAAAAATAAAGGTGAATTGAAATTGATTGTTGGAGATGGTGTTAACTTTAAGCAATAACAAAAATTTTCAGAATTTGCAGAATTATTTATTAAAGTTTTATTGCAGTTTTTACAAGCTAAGAATTTTAAAGCAAATTTAACCATACCTTAAAAAAGGTTAACAAATTATATTTTTTTCCTATAAATATTTAATAAATAATGAACATATTGCTGTGTTTCTTTCTAAACGAGACAAATTGAAAAATAAAATAGAGTTGAGGCAGCAGTTGAAAAATTTGAAATGGGTCAATTTTGAATGCACCCTGTATGAGCATTGACATAAAAAATTTAATGTTTATTAAATATAGAGATTCTTTATTATTTTCTGTAATGAGTTTAAATGCAACAAAACGGAGATCGTTTTAGAAAAACACATATGCGATGCGTATGCTTCATAAATTTAATGTTCAAGTATTCAATTATTATTTCTTTACGTTTTAGTTTACAAATATTAAAATCTAGAATTTAAGATCACGCAATAAGTACCAAAACATAAACGGACATTTAGAGCAGTATAGTATTAGCAAATTTTATAATCAACATTTAAATCATGCAGTATACTTCAATAAATAAAAGTTGTTTTGTTTTGACAGTCATGGAGCACGCAAAATTTTAAGTAAAAGATATGCATTGAATTTTTAGAATATCAGGCATATATTACTATATAATATATACACTACAAATTATAACGACCTAAAAAGACAGTAAGAACTTTGTAATAAAACAATACATGATATAATATTTGTTTTAAAATTGAAATTTTGTAAAACCTACTTATTAGAACAGTACGGTATTTGTTTAAAAATATGTATAATGAGCCAAAAGAAGGATCAATGCTAATGTCAATAACTTAAAAGATTCTATACTATACAAAACAGAGCTCAATATGGTATCTGTTATCCATTAAATATATATATATTAATATAGTCCGACCTCCTCTTAGGTTCGACTATTTTTATTTTTTAACATATATCTACTTACAAGTGAGTTCTAGAGTGTAAGTACATATATAATAGGGTGGAGCGATAATGTATGAATAAAAAAAAATTTTTGTTTTTTTAAAATGGTATAGCGATATAAAGTTGCACTTCAATGAGTAAATTAAACGTACGAAATATTACCTATTTGTAATGATGTTTTGAGGTGCCCCAACACAACTGAAAATTAGAAAAAAATTACCTATTTTTCATATTGTGATCAAACTATATATTTTATTTGTTAGGTCAATATCTTATATTTTTTATACAGATTTAAAGAAGCGAGATACAAGAAATAATGGTAAACTAGATAATTATTCAGAAATACAATAATTATATATTAAATTGTTTTTTTGTATCAAAAGTAGGCATTTGTTGACGTGATAGTAGCCTTGCCCTGATGAAACCGTCTCGTTTATTTTTTCCACAAACTGCGCTTGAAGCTTCTGTCACCACTTTGATGCAGCGCTCAACGGCTTGAGTATGGCATGGAAAATCTTTAATTTTTTGACATGTGCCGAGACCGTCTTTGACAATGGCTTCCAAGTCGTCATTAGATAAATTTGAAGTCAGAGGTGGCTCAGTTATCTCACAGTCTCGCCACGTTATAATGTGGGTATAGTCTTCAGCATCGAAATTAAATGAAGGCAGTTTAAACGTTCGAAGTACTGGAGCTTTCTCACTTCTTGCTTTTAAAATTCGTCGATATGCTAGATCTCGTATGATTTCCCTTTCATCTCCAAGCATAGAAATAAGAACATTTTCTGGGTGACCAAAAAATCCATTTCGTTGGATTATCTTGTCAATGACCTTCTTCATATCGGCGTTCAAATAGCGACTCAGACTAATTGTTTGCCACTGGTGCTTAGCTCCGTTTATACACGAGAGATTACATTTTATTCTAAACCACATCGGACCATAAACTCTCATCACGTACGTGGCTAAAATCACCAATTTTTCTTCGGGGTCCGGTTTAGTAGCATATAATCTTAGAATTCGATTTGCTGTTGTAAGCCATCTAGAGTGGTTGAGAGATCCAGGTTAAATGTTAGCTAAATCTGAAGAAAAAAAGCCAGTGCTGATAGCGATCATAATATCGTACAGATATTTTTGGTCGGTACTCAAATCACCCCGGGAAATTTGAGGTAATATTGTAGGAATGGCGTTGAATTCGACTGTTGGCATTGTTTCACATTTTTGTAAATGATATCCAATGGCACCTGAAAAGCATTTAGGCCCTGTAGTTTTTCCGTCCAAATGTAACAACAGATGTCGCAGTGGTAATTCATTGGAATGCAACTGGCAGATAAACCACTGTAATGGTTTATTCAGTTCTTCTTACATCAAACGAATAATACCAGCTTTAAAACCTGTGTTTACTACTGTTCCATCGCAAACAACAACAACTATTTCACTGAGTTTCACCGATTTGGATTTCAAGTGAGTTAATATAGTATCTTTAATAAATTTAGCAGTTCCCAACTCACATGTGACATGCCCGAAATAGTCGCTTCTTGGCTCTGATAAAATCACATAATGGTCTTCTAGTACCCTTTTTCTGTAAAATTTATTTTTTTTCCGAATACTAATCAACGTTTTATCCTTTTTCCCATGAAAATACCGCGTAGGGTTTTCTGCGATCTGCATCCTGTAAAGCTGTTCTGACATTAGTTCTTTCACGGCGTAACTTTGAACGATCAATAACACCACTTGGATCCTTTGGTGAAATAGTGCCAACATCTTTTAACACAGAAGAAGCTTTAATGGCAGCGGCTCTGTCAGAAACTCCAGTACGATCGCAGGCAAGAGCTAATGTTGGTAAATTTAATCTCCTTTTTTTTTGGTGGCGGATCAACTGTTTTTTTTTGGTGCTTCAAGGTACGGACTAGAAGCTACGCTATCGCTTGAACTGTCGCTTTCAATTGCCAAGTCTTCAGGTAAAGAACGCGAACAACACGGTTTCTCAAAATCAGTTATCTCTCTGTTACGCGATAAACTTTTTTGTTTTCTTTCTTCTTTTTTCTTATTTTTTATAGTTTCAACCACATCTACACCGCCTATGACCATTTTTCTTGTTGTTATTTGATCGGGTAAAAAATCTATTTCTTCCTTGGGAACACGACTGCCTTTTAAACAATTACAATTTGAGAAAAGTTTACATTTGCAACTGCAAACATCAAATAATCTGTGGGACTCAATTATAAATCTATTGATCTTTTCTTCGTAATTTTTGATTGTTTGACGACCTTTATAAGGTTTCATTAAGATTATATATTTGTCATGGTAGGAACGAATAAGTTGTAGAATTCTCTTAACACTAACAGTTGGCAGCGAAGCTTTTTGCCAAATTTCTAAAACTTCTTGAGCCAATATTTCGGATATGTCATGAACGGTTGACTCTTTTCTGTTTTATTGGGCTTTAATTCATTTTTAATGAATAGGTAATTTTTCATAACGTCATTATACGTTGGTAATGAGATACCGGTAACTTCTCTGGCAATCCGAACACAGCACAATATTCGACAATATTCGGCAAAAGTTAATGGGTGGTGTGCAATTTCTTACCATGGTATCATTGCACCATATTTTTTTGATAATACTGTCAATCAGCATACGTACTTGGATATGCTGCAAAATTTTGTTGATGAACGTTTGGACGATCTACCGATTAATTACCTCGCAAGGTGTTATTTCCAACAAGATGGTTGTCCGGCTCATTATGCTAGGATTGTTGTCGAATGTTTAAATCAGCAATTTGGACAGAATTGGATAGGTCGAAATGGTCCCGTGTTATGGCCACCAAGGAGCCGTGATTTAACAATGGCTGATTTTTATCTTTGGGGTCGTTTGAAGCAAATAGTTTATGCAAATAATATTCCTCCGAACGTAGAAGATTTAAAGGAGAAGATTAGAGACGCTGTGACGTCATTAACTCTCGAAGAAATTCGAAGAAATTATAGGGAATTGCGCCGACGGCTAGAATTGTGCGTTGAAAAGGGCGGTGAATGGATTGAGTAAAATAGTTACTAGTTATATCATTTTTGTTTTTGAGTTTATGAAATTAAAATCTACTGACTTGGCCGTTTCGGGACATGCAAAAACTTTTATCAAGAAAACATTTTTGTTGTAAAATGCAAAATAAAGAAGTTTTCCCTCTTTGAACCTCGATCCGTGGACATACTGTGTATATATATATATATATATATATATATATAATAACTTCGTGACCTTGGTATGATATGGTAAACCTAATCAGTAGGCGATTAAAGGTCTGTATATTACTTCAAAATATATGTATTTAAAAAACTCTACATGTTTCGGCTATATACGCCTTTTTCAAGAGAATACAAAATATTCATATTTTGTATTCTCTTGAAAAAGGCGTATATAGCCGAAACATGTAGAGTTTTTTAAATACATATATTTTGAAGTAATATACAGACCTTTAATCGCCTACTGATTAGGTTTACTATATATATATATATATATATATATATATATGTTTTCTTTCAGGTTTCCGCGGGTAGTAGTATGTGTTGTATCCGGAATCCAGTTACAACACATATATATATATATATATATATATATATATATATATATATATATATATATATATATATATATTTGCTTATATATAATAAACAATACAGTTGTCAAACTATGAAATTTGAGGCTATATTCAAATCGCGGCAGATGATGACATGCCGTACGAAAGACAGAAGAAGATAGTCAATTAATTAGTAAGAGAAGGACGATACGGGCCGTGAACGTGGAACACTTTAATGTGAAAGATAAAGAAGGCATAAAGCTGGGCATTAGAGAAGGATAGAATAAGTAAAAATATTTTTTAACAGATTTTTATCTCGTTTTGAAAAACGTTAAAAATCGAAATAAGAACAAGTTTTAAAATATAAAACACTATTTAAAGAAAACACTAAGACACGTAAATGAATGTAAGGACAAAAGTTCTTAAATAGAACTTTTACATTTGAAAAAGAGTTGACGTCACCAGCCATATATATTGGAATTTCTATCAAAAAGGAGGGACTTGCGTCAAATCGATTTAAAGCTAACCACTGCTTTATGTTTGATATTTCAGTATAATCTATTAAAGGCATTCAAGACTTTGAATCTGATAAATTAAAATTTTAAGATTACCTATTTTATATTGATATTTGATTAGAGAATACAATCCCGGGACCCCGAATCCCGGGATCTCGGGATCCCGGCCGGGTTTTGATCCCGAAAATCCCGGGACTGTACTTGGCTAATCTCGGGATTTTCGGAATTGCCAGTTTGCATTCCGTAATCCGTTGGGCCTTGACAATGACCTTACCTAGATTATATTAAGGGAACTTATTACATAAAGACAAAACATCAACCTTAGGTACGCCGTACGATAAAAGAACTACACAGGTACAGTCCAAATAATATGTAACTTAGAAGGACTTCCCCGCCCGACATACTTCAATACAATACTGTTAAAGTAATTCCCCAACAGGCCAACAGGGGAATCACCCGATCACATCATATGATATATCATAATATTGTTGCGAGGGATTCCCCGTCGGGGATTCCCTGAACGAAAGTATAAATGCGCTTATTAGGATTTACTTTTTTCATTTATTATTCTACCAGCGACAAGGTTACCCAGGTTACGTCATTTAAATTTAAATGTCAATTATCTGAAAGTTATTTAAAATGGCGGGAGACTTTGTTCAACATAACAGTGATACGTCGTCAGCGTGGAGTTATTTTTTAGTTGCGAAAGGCGGGAATATTGCTAAATGTAAGCGATCCCTGCCATTCTCAAGACTTTGGGTGGATAGACTAAGGGATTACATACACATTTGTCATCAAAACATAACATTAAGATTTTAGCTGACGTTAATCGTTTAACAGTTTCAACAAGTCAAGATTCTGAAAATCTGAACACAGCATCGCCGCCAGCTAAACGAAAGTTAGAAGATTATTTTACTAAAAGTGCTGACGATAGCCTGGATGATGTTTTGGCAAGAATTATTGCATTAGATGGATTTCCATTCAGTGTATTCATAACTTCAGACGATTTGAGAAAATTGCTCATGGCGAAATACACGGATTTACCAAAATCAGCCGTCACAGTTCGAAAGCGTGTTATGAATTACAGTAAAAAAATCAGAAAGTAAGTAACTGCAGAATTAAAACATTCGAAAAGTGCAGGTGAAAGATTTAGTCTATCTTTCGACGAGTGGACATCAACGTCCAATAAACGATACATGGCTGTCAACGTTCATTCATATAAAAAAATTTGGAGCTTAGGACTCGTTCCTATTCATGGAAGTATGACGGCTGAAAATTGTCTTCATATATTGAAAGAGCGTCTAAGTAAATTTGATATTTTCCTGGAAACTGATATCGTGACCACTGTAACCGATGGACCGAACGTTATGATAAAGGTGGGACAGCTTGTTTGTATTGAACAATAACTGTGTCTCGCACATGGTATTAATTTGGCCGTATGTGATGTGCTTTATAAAATAAAGAATTATTTTCAAGACAGGCAAGACAGCCCTACCTCAGACCCTGATGATACTATAAATGCACCAACTGATTATATGAACGATAGCGATGATGATGACAATTTAGAAGATAGACTGTCAAGAATCAGGTTTAATCTTAACGTCACAAAATGAACTTGCGCGAGAACACATACCAGAGTTAACAAAAGATGAAAACATTAATGAGCTGATAAAGAAAATCCGCAAAGTTGTACTGTATTTCAAAAGATCACCATTGAAAAATGAAACAGTACTTCAAAAATATGTGAAGATTTAACATGAAAATAGCTGTCACTTCTTTTGGACGGTAACACCAGGTGAAATAGTCTTTTAACCATGCTGGAACGATTTTCTCTTTTAAAAATCTCAATCATCCAATCCGTTCAGACGATGCTGATTTTGACTTGGTAAATAAAATTGTTGATGTACTGACCCCAATTAAATTAATAGTAGTAGCAATCTGTCGACGAAATGCTAATTTATGCACAGCTGATGTCGCTTGGAAATTTCTTATAAAACAATTGTCTAGCAAAATCTCAGCACTCGCCAATAAAATGAAAATATCCTTAGTGGAATGTATAAAGCAACGACGAAATGATGATTTAACTGGTGTGTTATATTATTTACAAAATCCACGAAAAGATGATGAAAATCAGTTATTATCGGATTTGGAATGGCTTGACTTATTTCCAGTTCCTACACAGGCTTTAGTGAGGGCGCAAATAAAGAGTATTGTTAAAAGACTAAATAGTCGAGATGACACGGAAAAGAGGAAGAAAGGTCAGGAGCACAAGCAGATGATGGGCCAATTTTTAAGAAATGATTTAAGTTTCTTTCATTTGTGCCCAATTACAAACCAAATAGTCTAATAGTCCCGGAATTACACATCATAAATCCCGTAATCTCGGGATTGAAAAATATGCTCGGGATTGTATTCTCTGTATTTAATTCGTGTTTTAAAATCGCAAGTAGAGTAAAGTCTCACGAGCATTTAAAGATATCTGGGTTTCGGACTCGTAATTGAAATCTTCATTAAATAATTGAGATTCCATATAGAACAAACTGTGTAATATTAAGTATCTCATGTGGTAGGGTTTATTCTCGTCACATGGATATGAAATAACACATCTCTTTTAAAAATATTACCATTTTGAAGAACTATAATAATCCATAAACTTGGCTGATTTATTAATTTTAATAGAAACACTGTGTCATGCTTTGGACGAAAAGACTGAATTTAATATACGGGTATAATTTATTGTCATTGATTTGTTACTCAGACATAATATAAAAGTGCAAAATAAATAAATTAAAAAATATAAATGGTATAGTTAGTTGGAAAATAGAAAATCAAAATTTAATCAATGAAAATCAATTTAGATTAAATTACTACTTTCAAACTGTCCACCTTACGATTAGTAGATTGAAAAAAGGGGTCAAGTCTTAAGTAGAACACAGAGGTCTCTAATAACAAGGGATTACTCAAAGACGTATCCACGTGTATATCTGCAATCATGTCGTCAATATTTGACGAATTCCGAGAATTCTTTCCCCACATATGATATAGTGAAAGGTTGTAAAATTCATCCGACGTCTGCTACATCAAAGTATACGTTGGCGTCATTGTTCCCTTTCCGTCTAGTTTTTTTCTCAGAAACAACCCGGTTACATTCAATATTTATTTGTTCGGCGAAGAGGATAAATATACTCTAACACGTCATAACATCGAGGTAGTAAAGTCACTTACAGAGACATAGAAAGAAATGCTAGGTAATTTAATACTGTTGAATTCAGTTTGTTGAATATGGGACTGTCGACATTCTCAATAAGTCACTTATACAAGCTGTTCTTGAAATAAAGAGAAAAAGTATGAAAAATGAAAAAATCTAATATATAGAATGTGAATCAAAAATATTGTGAATCATTTACGACGCGCACCCCGAAATTAAAAACCGTCTGAAAATAAAATTTTGAGGCACCTATGAATAAGAATGTCTATAAAAAAGAACTTGACGCAATCATTTGTTGCAATGTTTATTGAGAGGGCTATTTACATTGTTTGTAGGATTTGAATAATCCGAAGTTTCGACAGTCAATCTACTGCAGTATTCAGGGTAGCCCTGAGAAGCCCTAGTTCTTTACTTAACTCATGTCTGATATACGTTTTTCCAATTTTCTTAACCCTTAACTGTGCTGGTGAAATACGCTAACACTTATCTGCTGGTGGGGTCCGTCCGAACCCCAATTTCTAGTTGATAAAAACAAAAAATGTTTACATTGCTTATTTATTTTTTTAAAGAAATACAACAAACAGTAATATTTATAAGCGATTAAACATTATTAAAACATATATTGCAAACTAAACTGGTGTGATCTGGGCAAATGTGTTTGCCGCATTTTTTGCATACACTCTTAACCTTTCGGTCTTTGTCCCTGGAGCAGAGATCGCATCGCTTTTTTCGTGTTGGCTCATTGTTCGTAAAGGTTGTAGGTAGCTCTTTACCCAACTGCTTGCAAATTATTGTTTGCAGTTTACGCGGTAATCGGCTGAGATTTCTTCGTTGCATATGCGCAGTAATGAGGCTTTTCCGAGGCTTACCAGCAAATGTCGCCTTTTAAATGTTTCTTCTCGCCCACAGTTCAATACTACCATACTATTTACACCTGCTATATTTATCATAGCGTAAAAAATTACCATGGGCCAACGCCTGGTACGTCTAGCTACTGAATAATTGGCGCATAACTGATCTAATACATCTACGCCAACTTTGGTCCTATTATAATCATTGATCATATCAGGTTTTCCATTTTCAGTGCTTATTTTTTGATCGTGGTGCATGGTAGATATCAATGACACCGATCGGTTTTTTTTAGGCACATACGAAGCTATTGTTATATCATTGTTATGTCCAAATATCGTAGAACCCACTTGTCTCCTTCTGTTAGGCTTAAACTCAAGTTGTAATTGCGGTTTGTTGATTCTTATAGTTCCTAAAAGGGTCAAGCCTTGTTCTCTCAATTTGTTACATAACTCGACTGACGAGAACCAATTATCAGTTGTGACATTCCGATTTGTGTTTTGTATGGGAGGTATGAGCTTTAGGACGTCGCGGGTTGGTACAGATACTTTATCTATTGATACTGTATTTTCCTTGCCAGTATAAACAAATGCATTACACAGGTAGAAAGTACGTGCATCGCAGAGGCACATAATTTTTAGACCATACTTCGCCGGTTTCTTGGGCATGTACATTTTAAATGAACATCTGCCTCGAAATGGTACCAACATCTCATCGATGGTGAGATATTCTCCTGGAGTATATAAAGATTCACAATTCGCAATAAAAATATCCCAACATTCCTGTATTGCAGCCAATTTATTAAGCTCTTTTCTTTGATCTCTTGTAAGTGCATCATCAAATCGCAAACATGACAAAATAAACAGAAAACGAGTTACACTCATTGTAGCCCGAAAAACATCCCGACCAGTTCCATCATTGGCAAATAAAACAGATATATCCTCGTGATTAGATTTCATAACACCTGATAGATATAAAAGACCAAGGAAAGCGTTTAGTTCAATCATATCCAGTTCAGCTGTGTACGATGGCCGAGGTACTTGAAATTGCTCATGTCTGTTCCTTATTTTCACATTTGTATGCAACAAGATGGTCTTTAGCATATTATCAGTAAAAAATAACTTCCAGACTGCTGTAATGTCATTTTTATCGATATTTTTGGCTCTCCCTTTGGGGCCTGGTAGATGTATAATCAGATTGTGAGTGCGAGTACGTGAACGACTTTTACATGCCTTCTGCCATTTAAAATTTTTATCCTTACCATAAAATACATTACTATCATCGGAATCGTTATCAAAATGGTTTTCATCGCCATCTGAAGAAGCTTCTGAATTTGTTTCATGGTCGCTAGCTTGAAATTCGTTTTCTTCAGATGCGCTTTCTTCATCGGAATAAAAATTTGGATCATTCGCTATTTCATTTAATTCTGATTCAGTCAAAGGTCTACTCCACTCATTCATTGACATGGTAAAATTGACAAAAATACACTAAAAATAATGCATTATATAGTTAGGTTTTTGAAGAGCTAATAATAATTTCACTGTACACTTACGTGTTGGTGGGGTCTTTAAAGATTCGAGGTCTTATAATTTTCAAAATAATTTAGCTGTTGACTTTACAGCTACACACGTCTCTTATAACTAACCTAATTTAAGATTACGTTGACCCACAACATCTGTTTAATACTCTAAAGAATGCTAACAGAAAACTATACCGCCAGGTCCGCGCGGACCCCACTAGCACAGTTAAGGGTTAATTACGAAATGTAAGATTCGAACCAGGTCTGATATTCGAAAGTTTGAACTAGATCAAGCACATTAACCACTACGCTATATTATTTCCCCCAAATAGCGTAGTGGTTAGGATGAAATCATATATAAATAATCAAATAATAAGATCCCTGGGGAACGCTTGACGGTGGAGTATTCTGCTTGGATTGAAAGCCATTGCAATAGCCGTAACTAGATTTGGTTCGGCTAAGATAAGAGGAGATTAGTTGAAATAAACCAATTACAACTACTTGTACACGAGCATCTATAGCTTTACTAATACGAAGTGTGTAAATTAAGTAATGAGCAGAGACCGGACACCGGGTTGAAATTACGTCGTCATTACGACGGACGATATAAATAGTCTACAACATCTGTAAGTACATCACGCAGTTATTGAATGCACTATTGATCTGGCTAGTGCGCACATCTGTTTTCATCGATAATTGCGACGATTTTTGTTGGATATTTACAGTTAAATTTCTGCTTTCATGGGCGTAGATAGAAGCGTGTAGAGTTTTAATAATTTAGTATATTTAGATTATATTTCGTAAGATAAATAAAGTGCTGTGAGTTAGTTTCTTGTTTTCATAGTTTTAACTGTTAATTACATCGTAATTTTTGTTATACATCCTGTTTAATATCGTTTGATTGAATCTACTTCTCCAAATTATTTCGACGTAAGTATGGATTGAATTTCGTTCAGTTTCAATAACTTACGCATACACTTTTAGTTTTCATTTATTTATATCTAGAGCATTGTTTAAGTTACTTTTTCAGATATGACATGGAAGAACGTCGAGAATGGAATCGTAAAACAATGGCGAGTTGGATTGATGGTCATATTGATTGTATGTCCATTGTCAGTGATTCCGAAATTTATTGCAAAATCTGTAAAATATCGTTAAAAAATTCCATGAAATCGCACGTACATCGCCACTTAGCATCACAAACACATGCTCAGAAATTGGAAGCGTTGGAATCTAACAATTTTAGAACTCTGTGAAACTTTTATGTCGGCTAATATTCCATTAAATAAATTTAACAATCCCACTTTAAAAATATTTCTCCAAAAATATACTGGTCGAAATGTTCCTGATGAATCCACCTTACGCAAATATTATGTTTCTAAGTGCTACACGAAAGCAGTAGAACGCATTAGAAGCCATCTTTCAAATCAGTACCTGGAGAAGGGCCGACGAAACTGTCGATATATTAGGACGCTATGTGGTAAATGTTGTAGCTGGTGAACTACATCCAACGATTCCATACAACGCACATGCAACAAAAGTTATAAATACAGTTGATGCGGAAACAATAGCTAAAACCATTAACGAGAATATTCAAAAAATACTTCATTCGGACGACAGGTTCAAAGAAAAAGTACTTTTTTATTTGTAAGTGACAGTGCTGCATACATATTAAAAACAGGTAGACTATTAAAGGAAACATATCCTAATATGCTGCATATTACTTGTTTAGCACATGCTCTCGACAGAATCTGTGAATATATCAGGGACACCTTTCCAGAAGTTGATAGACTTGTATTCGCTTTTAAAAAAGTTTTCAGAAAAGCACCATTGAGATTAGCTCTTCACAGGGAAAAAATGCCATCTTTGTCACTGCCTCCCTCTCCAGTAATAACTAGATGGGGGGACATGGTTGTAAGCTACTAGTTTTTATGCAGAGAATTTCGATAGTTTACAAAATATCGTTGCATGTTTAAATGACGATGCTCGGAGTATTTCTGAGTGCAAGGAACTAACACAAATTCCACATTTCAAAAATCAGTTATACTTTCTTCAGGAACACTTTGGAAATTTGCCAAAGCTAATCGTTTATTTTGAAAACCGAAATCTGTGACTTCGGATGTGACCTTCGGCAAAAGCTAGACGCAGTGTTTAATAGAAATCGGGATTTAATAACATTGCGGAAATTGTATGGGGACAATGCCACAACATCTAACTGCAAAATACGCGGAAATAAAAGAATATTTCCAGTTATGCACCTATAACCAGTTGCGATGTAGAAAGGACGTTTTCTATTTACAAGGATGTATTTCATTCAAAGAGAACAAATTTTATGGAAGAGAACCTTGAGAAAGTATTGCTAGTAAATATTAATACTTCTTTACTCAATTTTAACTAAAAACAGAACAAATAAAAATGTATTTCGTATTTTGTAGCTGTATATATACCCGTATTATTATTACTACAAGTATAATTATATAAATAAAATTAAAAACTTTAAAAATACAAATGTTCAATAGTATGTACGATTGTGGGCGATGAGTCATCAACCTTTCGTGTCCGGTCTCTAGTAATGAGACTGGAAGCGTAGGGCCTGGCAATACTTGGGACGCGGGAGTTGGATTGGCTGCAGATATGCCTGCGGTATACCTTCAGTACGAGTTTGAGTGGCATTTGGTTGTACGTAGCGATTTTTTGCGTGAAAAAGTTTTTTTAGTGCGTCCTAAAAATGAGCGACATCAATTTCAGGCAACGGTGTGATATCAGGTTTTGCTTAAGACTTGGGCAAATAATCTCCATTCTCTGTGACGTGTGAACAGGTAATTAGCCTTGGGTGTTTGAATTTGACTCGGAAGCCAAGCGCCAGAGCACGGAAAGGCACATTTCAACCCCTCCAAGGCTTAGAAAAGCATGAATGAGCAAGTCGAAGATCAAAGGGATGCTCATTTGCTCTTTAGATAGCCGGGGAATCGTCTAAAAAGTGTCTCTCAAGGTCCAACGGTCACAATCAACACTTTTGGCGAGAGTTTCTTGAATAAAAGTCGAAAAAGAGTCATGCGTGTGAGACCAAACATCAAGAACAACTTGGTGTTGCATCACGGCAGTGCGCTTTGCCATACAGAAATTTCAAGAAACGAGCTTTTAGCCAGTAAATACATTCCTATTTCCTCAGTTTCCTTATTCGCCTGACTTTGAGTACTTGTGACTTTCTCCTTTTCCAAAGATTGGAAAATCATCTAAAGGGACGTTATTTTGGAACGCTCGAAAACATTCAAACTCTGTAACCGACCAGTCGAAGGCTATTCCATTATACGAGTTCCAAGACTGCTATGAAGATTGTAAGGATCCCAAGGAATTTATATTGAGGGAGAATAGTGAATTGTAATTCATTCGAATACCAAAATTGAAAAAAATCAGTCTCATTACTTATTTTACACAATTCGTATACGCGTATTAGGTTCCTTCCGACAAATTCGTGATGACGGATCTAGCTGTAATAAAACCAACATAAATTTACACTCCTCGATGTCAGATTCTTGATGCGCTGGAATTGCTTAAAAAAGGTATAAAACCCTTTACCACAATTAATAATTGCATCCTAAATTTGTATTTCGACAACTAACACTAACCACAGTGTTGAACATGGGGTAAAGTAAAGCTAACACACAGTATCACGCAACACTTTACAAGCTGTCCACGCATACACTGGATTTAAAGATCACTATAATTATGTCAACTTACTCTTTTCAGAAATAGCACACATGCGTTTATTCTCATGCCCACAGCTTCTTCTACCTTCTTTCTAAGAATGAAAAGAGGCAACTATATGGGATAGGACCGTTACCAGAGTTGAAAACATTAATTTTGTTTTTAACGATGTGAATATTTTCGTATATATATATCGAGCTCTCTTGGATTGTTTATATTTTTGATAAGTTTCTACCCTGACGTTATGATCAGCTTGTAATACATGGGGAGCGACGATAGATTTTTCTGGTCTATTGAATTTAATATGAGATATATGTTCTTTATAACAGGTTATTATTGAGTGTTTTGTTTGACCTATATATTTAAAATTACGACTGCAACAATTAATTTCGTATATACCCCATCTCAAATTCAAATCTACTTTATCTTTGGTATTACCAAGAAGAGCTTCAATTGTATTTTCTGATCGAAAAGTAAATTGGAGACTTCGTTCTTTAACAATTCTGTTTATGTTTTTCGTAATGGGAAGGTGTGGTAAACACATGTACTATTTTTTCTCATGTTGAGGTACTAAACATGTGGACTTGCGGATTGTCTTTTTTTAAATTAGTCTTTTTAATTAATTTATTAATTATTTCTATGCCAAAACCATTATATCTTGCGATGTTTTGAACGAAATCTAGTGCTTTTTCTTTTATACAATTGAATGTTTTCCCTAAAGAAAAAGTCGAATTGATAAATATATTGAGTGACTGTGAGTAGAGGTGGTATTCGTGAATGGAGTACAGAATGAAAAGCATTTGAGAAAACATTAGGGAAAACATTATTTAAACATTGTTGTTATTAGTAGAGCAGACCAATTTCCGCGCGCGTCATGTGCGTCGATGTGAGGATGATTGTATTGCATCAGAACTAATAAAAAGCATTCAGTATGTGTTTGGTACTTGCTTAGACTGCATGTAAGTGTAAGCATACGTAATAAAATGTCGTCGACACATAAATCGAGAAAACGACCGTTGTCAGACGAAGTGAATAAGTTTATTATGGATTTCCCGGACTTAATATACGATGGCTCAAAAATTAAATGTTTAGTGTGCAATACATATCTAATGTGTTGGTCAAAAACACATTGTAAAGAACACGTAAGCAGTTCGAAGCACAATAATAACAAAATTAATCGACAACAGTTTATACATGAACTATGTGTAACTATGATTGTGTGTACACTGCCTTTTACGTTGTTAAGTAGTGATTCATTAATTTCATTTTGGAATAAATACGCGAATCAAACATTACCGAGCACGACAACGTTACGAAGGAATTGACCGTCGGTTCGTAAACAGGTTGAAAATAAAATCAAAGCCGAACTGAAAAATAAAAAACTGTGGTTATGTGTGGACGAAACAAATGACAGCAAAAAACAATCTGTAGTTAATGTGATGGCGCGTAATATGGAACCACATCAACCAACGTCTTCAATTTTATTAGCATCCAGACTACTAGAACAATGTAATGCCGAAAAAATTTCAGAGGTGCTTTGGATACTTTGGAAAAAGTTAAACTTTCGAAAGACCAAGTATTAATGTTTATGACCGATGGTGCCGCAACCATGTATTCGGTAGGCCGGTCTCTTAGAAAATATTGTCCTAACTTGTTACATATTACTTGTAAACTCCATGCTCTACACCTTGTGCCAGAACAGGTTCGTAGATGTTATCCAGAGGTAGATGCTTTAATATCAAGCACAAAGGCAGTATTCCTGAAATCTCCAAAACTTATTCGGAAATTTCACGAATTGTGTCCCCATACCCCTGAGCCACCACGGGCGATCCTGACACGTTGGAGTACATGGTTGCGGGTGGGGTTTTTTCTATCATGAACACTTTGAAAAAATTAAGGACGTGGTTCTATCATTCGATCCGAAAGAAAGTGCAGCTATCAATACAAGCCAGAAAAAATTTCAAGATGCCCAGATTAAAATGGATTTACAAAGTATTCGTTAGAATTACTTGGGACTAGAAGAAGCAATAACAAAATTAGAAAATTCGTCGCTGTCGTTAGAGGAATCACTGCAAATCGTTAAAGATGTTCACGCACAACTGTGTGCTGTAGAAGTCGCAACAAGTGAAAGTGTTCTAGTTAAACTTGAAAGTGTTTTAGACAGAAATGCAGATTTTGACACCTGAACACGTATTTGTGAGGGCACGTCTGCAGATGCGTTAAATTGCTTAAAAAAGTATTTAGATTATGCGAATATAACATCACTAGATGTAGAACGCTCGTTTTCCGAATATAAACATATTTTTTCCTCACGGCGGACATGTTTTTCAGAAATAACCTTAGAAACGCACCTGATGTTGAAAACATACAATCGAGTTTCTCCAGTTTGTCAATACTTGGAAGACGCTTAAAACGGTAAGTGTTTTTTTAAATCCTCTGTCGTACACACAATCACTGATTTCATACATTTTACATTTTATTTATAGCTGGTATAATATGTACTATTCTTATTTTTCGTGTGTTTATGCATATTACTTTAACCCATTAAGGACCAAAACTGAACTAACAATTAAATATTATTTCTTTTTTTTTAAGTTACACAGTTGGTCATTAGTAAAGCGTAGAAATGAAAAAAACGGGTCCTTTGACTTTCAAGAATGAAATATGATACCGTACTCAAATGAGTACACTGGGCTAATGAGAGTACAAAGATTAAATGTTTAGTGTATTAAAAAAGGTAATTTATATAAAGTAATTTATAACAAGATAACTGAAAATGTATTACTTCTTTTTACTATGACTATATATTATCATCACAAGAAACAAAACATGACATAAAATACAATACCTATTATATGATATTTCTCAAAGCACTGTTTTTCTACGCAAAGTGTTACAAAACATTTCTTGCAACGCCACCTAACACGTGAATGGCACTCACTACACCGTAGCTGCTTTTCAATTTTCTCTGGGAAGTGGCCAATACTGTCATGTCTAACAGCACCAGGAACCTGACATGGTCGATTACTTCTGTAGGTTTTATTGTTCAAGCGGAGGTAATACCGGGTGACATATCTTGTGAAGTCAAGCAGACTCATTTTTCTTTCAGCTGCGGCACAGGCTTGATGTAACTTCCAGGAATTAGTCATGCATAAATTGACCATGTGAGTGAACAAGCATCACCACCATTTTTTGCCTCTGATACTTATTCTGTAATTATTTGTAGCCTCATCATTCAAGTCAACGCCGCCCATTCCGACATTATAATTTTGAAACACCAAAGGCTGTTTGACAGAAACTACTTCCTTTTGGGCTCGTGACCATCGTCTAACGTAGTTGAGAGGTTCAATAAAATCATGATTAGTGACCATTGAACAGACACTATTGTCTTTCCATTTAACAATCAGTATCTTATTATTGGCGTCGAATCGGTAGTCGTATGTGCCTCTTTCTGGTTTGTCCATCATTTTAGAAGACTGGATGGTACACTTCTTTTGTCGATTTTCACGAATTGTACCTGTAGCTCGTATACCTTTAGTTGTCAAACGATTCATGGGGCTGAGAGTCGTAAAAAAATTATCGAAGTACACTACATGGTCAGCTGGGTTTTCTAAATGTTCCAATAACGAAATTACAACATTAGCACCAAGGCCCATACTTTCTTTCCTTTTTTCATTATTTTTACCACAGTAAACTTCAAATGCGTAGCAATATCCGGTAGAACTGCACACCATGCAGTCTTTAAACCCAAAGCGTACAGGTTTTCCGCGAATAAATTGTTTGGCAGGGTGGTGTCCAAAATACTTTACCATTGCTTCATCCACGCTCAGTTTTTCATGGAAGAACCCCAACTGTCTGAAGTTTTTATTCAAAACGTCCATAAGAGGCCGTAATTTGAACATTTTGTCATTTTTATCCAATATGTCATTGTTACACAAATGCAGGTACTTTTTTATTTCCAGAAATCTATTCCGCGACATACACTTTGAAACCATTTCCACACCTAAATCTTCATCTAGCGACCAATACATCCTTTGCTGTGGCAACTTATGATACCCAGATAATAATAAAATCCCTATAAAATTTTTCATTTCTTCTAAGGTAACAAAAAAATCATTGTTATTTTTTTGGCGAGAGTAAAGAATAGTTTGTTGTGTTAAAAGCTCAAACACCTTGATGTCAAAGAGTTTCTCAAAAATTTTCAGTGGGTTACAGTCACGTAAACTTTCTTTTACTTTTTCTAAACGCACAGTAGTACCGTTTTCAATGTCATGCGAGAACACATAAACCGGCTCGTTTTTTTCCCACTTATGATTTGTTTCGTCAATACGAGGGCGCTTGTTGGCGAAACTTGAAAGGGGTTCATCATCACTGTCACACCATTCGACCGAATTTCCAAAACCGACCTCCACAAAACCCGGCACATCATTTGGAATTTGACTTTCCATAATGTTGTCGTCATCCTGTTCTTCTTCATCTGTAAGAATATCTGGTTCTGGCGGAACAAGTATGACATCAATCTCTCCTTCATGATTTTCTATTTCATCTGCAGCTTCCGGCAACGTGTGAAATACTTTTCGACCATAAAACCTTATAGAAGGTATGTCAGGGAAGTCTTCTTCCATTTCTGAAAGCAAAGTCTGGTTGAATTTAGTAGTTCACTCATTAGCCCACTGTACTCAATCGAGTACAACAGTGTTTGGCGCCAATTCACGTTTCACCAATTAAGGTTATGTGTTTGAAATTGCTGTTTACCACATGTTTGATACATATAAAATAGACTGTTAAAGTAGTTTATCGAAGAATCATACGAACAATGTCAAAAGTAGTTTATATTTGCTTTACTTACCTGGTCCAAAAATAAGGCACTTTTCAAAACAATCACTAACACTTCAACAAACAAATGAATATATCACAACTATGAAAAAACTTCCCAGTAAGGCATTAAAACATAATGAAACACACAAGTAACAAAAATATTACCCACCAGATGGCAGAAGATGTTCAACATCGCTGTACTCACTTGAGTACGGTGGGCGTTAATGGGTTAATAGCAGAAAACCAAATGTATATTTAATTATTTCTGATAGAATAAATGTCTCTACTTCTATACTTATATCGGTAACAAGCTCATGTTGCGTCCCTATTCTATCGCATACTCTAATATATTACGAATTACACTCCCATACCGGCGCTCATGGCGCGCATGGAAATTGGTCTGCTCTAGTTATTAGTCATCATAGAACTAGGTATTCTAGAAATGTTCCTCTTATTCGCCATAAATTTCCAGAATTTTCACGGATCTATCGGGATTTCACCATCTACACCCAATTGATAAATTTTATACGCAGTCAATACTTCACGTTTTATCTGGAAATTATTATTGTTATTAATTAAAACATTATTTTGTTTTTTCTAAGATGTTGGATTTTATCAAGTATGAGGTGGCTTAAATATATTCATAATAGTTTGGCAGAATAATTTGCCAAACTATTACGTTGAAAATCTTATAATTATTTTTTGGCCATAACGTTAAATATTGTCGTATCTACTTTTTCTTGTGTAAGTTATCAACTACATTTTAATTACTATTTAAAACCTTACGAGATCTATAAGCTTCTGAAATGCCCGACAAATTTTAAACGTAAATTATGCGTAATATGTACCAATACCTTTACTAAATTCGATTTTGTCGGAGATCGGCATAGTATCCTTGCAATACGATTTTTACCTACACAAACAAACACGTGAAATATATGCTTGTACGAGTATCAAAGTCGATGACATCGTTTAAATAAACATTTTTTAAGATTGGATCGGAGCGCGCGCGAGCCAATATCCAAAGCTATCCTCCGACGCGCTCTCAGGATACAATTTCTCCGTTATTTTACTGTTATTACATTACTTTTTCCAATGTGTATGTTGTTTGTGTATGTGTGGATTCTCCTGTTGGGGGCGAAATTTTGTTTCAATTTGAGCCTTAAACGCAAGCTGCTTCCGAAAGAAAGCAATCAACGTAATCGCGATACGTGCCACGTTTCCCAAAATGCACTTTAAATTCGGCTGTAAAAATAAATTACGGCCATTATTTTTTGCGCGTAGGTAACAATAAAAGATTTCGGAATCGCTTAAGGGTGCGTTTTAAGTAATTGGAGTGACAGAGATAGGAAAAGAATTCTAGTGTGAAACGTGTTAAAGACACCCTTCATTTTTCGATTTATCCTTCTTCGTTTTTACACACATGACATTTATATCGCTTCATATTAATCTGTAATTCACATGAAACTAGTTTTTAATGTTAAAAGATTAGAAGTATGGGGTTTCGGTTAACACTATCGTAATTTTTCGAAAGATGGCGTTAGGATCTTTAACCATAGAATGCATATGTGATACAATATCTACTTTTACATAAACCTGGTCTCATAAGACCCATCTATTAACTCTATTAACTTATTATAAAATGCGACAACACAAATATATTGAAATTGTTACTAAAACGCTATTTGGGAGTATATTGTATTGTATTATTACGCTTAGCATATAATAGTATATTATGCAACAAGCACAAAATGATGCACATTTTGCACGAGTTTCAAAGTTTGCAACACGAGCCGAAGGCGAGTGTTGCAATTGAAACGACTGCAAAATTGTTATTTTGTGCGCGTTGCATACTATACTTTTTCTACGACAACGACAATTATAAAAATAGATACAAATAAATATGAAAATATTTTATTTATTGCTTTGGATCCATGAAAATACGAAATTACCTATTCATTAGCAGAGCCTGGACAGTGCCCAACCATTTAAGAAGAAGAACTATGAAATAACTTCCTACTTACGTATTTTATTTATTGTTAAAGTTAAATGTGCAATTATTGAAAATCATTTTTG
Organism: Melolontha melolontha; assembly: GCA_935421215.2. Lineage (NCBI taxonomy): Eukaryota > Metazoa > Arthropoda > Insecta > Coleoptera > Scarabaeidae > Melolontha > Melolontha melolontha. The sequence continues at coordinate 17,914,977 of OW285236.1, forward strand.
GAGAACGTGGAATGCTGGATACTAAAATTTTCTTGATATTGACAATTTTCCATTGTCGAAGTAGATGGCATTTCACGATTTCCTATTCCTGAAGTCGATGGTATATTTGAAATGCTCTGTATTGCATTTACAATTTTATTAGCTGTGTCAAATTTATTTTTCTCCGATTTATCGATATATCCCTCGGCGACTGTCGTGGACTTCCAGCCACCGTGACGCTTCAAACTAGTTATGTCACCACCAGCATCAACAAGAATTGTTGCTGAAGATCGACGAAAGCAGTGTCCGGTGTATAATTCGTAGTTTGGCAAATTTAAATATTTAGCAATCTCTTTTCCCATGCCTCCAAACTTATTCACGCCTATTCTTTGGACGGTACATTTTCCGTTTTGATAATTAATGAAGAACCATGTACCATTTACATTTGAAGGGCGGAGGTTTGCATATTTTTTGTAAATTTCATAATAAGGACTAGTTACAGTAAAACTTCGTATAGTTTTGTTTTTAGTGTCTGGTATAGTTATTAAAACAGCTGAACCCAAATCATTGAAATTAGTAATTTTCATTTGATGTAATTCATGTCTTCTACATGCACCCATTATGCCCATAATGAATGCGACCTAAAATATAGATTAAATATATATTTCATTATATGGCTATATAAAACTTACTTTTGTCGCTAAATAGATCTCATCTGGGGCTTTAATAAATTTATTGATGTCATTTGATGTAAAGATCTTCGACTTTTTGGGTTTGTAGCCGTCGGACTGTCGCTTAAGAAATGCTTTCAGTTTTAAGTATTTTGCAATATCTATATTATTATGAATACTGAGAGTAGTAGATAGGATTCGCCGGTTCTGGAGCCTCCTCCTCCTCTGACCTTGAACTTGACCTTATGACGTCCCAACCCAACGACCTTGACCTTGAACTTGACCTTATGACGTCCCAACCCAACGACCTTGACCTTGAACTTAACCTTATGACGTCCAAACCCAACGACCTTGACCTTGAACTTGAGCTTATGACGTCCCAACCCAACGACCTTGACCTTGAACTTGAGCTTATGACGTCACTTCAAGGTCATAGACCCTGTAAGGTCAATGACCTTCAATCAACTCAATGACGTCACAACCCAACCCAATGACGTCATACTTACATAACAATGACGTCACAACCCAATGACGTAATACTTACGTAACAACCTCCTCCACACTGATATACGAGGTTCAGTCAAAAAAAAATGACATCATAACAGACATAACAGACATTACACAAGTAGCAGGTAGCAGGTAGCAGGTAGCAGGTAGCAGGTATCAGGTAGCAGGTAGCAGGTAGCAGGTATCAGGTAGCAGGTAGCAGGTATCAGGTAGCAGGTAGCAGGTAGCAGGTAGCAGGTATCAGGTAGCAGGTAGCAGGTATCAGGTATCAGGTAGCAGGTATCAGGTAGCAGGTAGCAGGTATCAGGTAGCAGGTATCAGGTAGCAGGTAGCAGGTAGCAGGTAGCAGGTAGCAGGTAGCAGGTAGCAGGTAGCAGGTAGCAGGTATCAGGTAGCAGGTATCAGGTAGCAGGTAGCAGTTAGCAGGTAGCAGGTAGCAGGTATCAGGTAGCAGGTATCAGGTAGCAGTTAGCAGGTAGCAGTTAGCAGGTATCAGGTAGCAGTTAGCAGGTAGCAGGTATCAGGTAGCAGGTAGCAGGTAGCAGTTAGCAGTTAGCAGGTAGCAGTTAGCAGGTAGCAGGTAGCAGTTAGCAGGTAGCAGGTATCAGGTAGCAGGTATCAGGTAGCAGGTAGCAGGTATCAGGTAGCAGGTAGCAGGTATCAGGTAGCAGGTAGCAGGTAGCAGGTAGCAGGTATCAGGTAGCAGGTAGCAGGTAGCAGGTAGCAGGTATCAGGTAGCAGTTAGCAGGTATCAGGTAGCAGTTAGCAGGTATCAGGTAGCAGGTATCAGGTAGCAGGTAGCAGGTATCAGGTAGCAGGTAGCAGGTAGCAGGTAGCAGGTAGCACAATTAATAATATTTCACAATATTATAATTGCCTTTAAATTGATAATCGCGAAACAAGATTTTACATGAATTTTTAGCAACTCAGTTAATTATATATCTGAAACGCCACAAGGATACATAACAACCTCCTCCTCATACCAGTACCAGTAAAAAAAGCAAAAAAAGCAAAAAAATACTTACTAGATCTCTGAAACATAACCACACACACCCCCCTAGTGGGGCCACCGAAACATAACCTCACAATAAAACACAACCGCACTCGTTGAAAGCTAGATGAACACTGAAGGAAGTTACATCCGGCGCGCTATATAATTAAGATAACAATTAAAATGCGCAATACATTATTTTCTAAAACCAGCTTTAGGAAATTATTACGTCATATTTTTTTTTTTTAAAACATGATAGAACACGATTTTTCTCGGTGAAACCTGTCTAGGCACTTTGAATATTTCACTATTAAGAGAGCAATAAATGAAAGAGGAAAAAAAATATGTTTAAATATTTATTATATGAACTATATATACAAGGTAAATAGTAAAAAAGCAAAAAAGAAAAAAATACTTACAAGATGGGCAAGAGGGGCCCTCTGAAACATAACCACACACACGGCCCCCTAGTGGGGCCACCGAAACATAACCTCGCAATAAAACATAACCTCACAATAAAACATAACCGCACTCGACGAAAGCTAGATGAACACTGAAGGAAGTTACATCCGGCGCGCTATATAATTAAGATAACAATTAAAATGCGCAATACATTATTTTCTATAACCAGCTTTAGGAAATTATTACGTCATATTTTTTAAAACATGATAGGACACGATTTTTCTCGGTGAAACCTGTCTAGACACTTTGAATATCTGAATTATAAAAAATACATATATGCTTACACATTAAAAAAAAACAAAATTATATTAAATCTCTTTTATTTTAACCAAATAATGTGGTGATTATATAACGAAATTAAATTAAATCTCTTTTATCTAGCCAAATATTGTGGCTATTATCTAACCCTAAAAATTTAACATATATTTTCTGTCCTTTAGTACGCAAAATTTTTTCGACCAAATAAATATCCTTATGTTTAGCTCTCTGTAATTCTGGTTCATAAAAATTGCCAAGAATAGGCTTATTATTCATATCTTCCAATAAATATGTTGCTGGGTTGGAAATATTTACTCTTCTAATACGAAACAGCTCTGTTGTCCATGAGGGAAAATATGACTTACTAAACAGAGTCTTATATTTACTAATGCGAACAATATCATTCAAATTAAACTTATTCTTTCCCTTTATTTTAATATTGCTGTATACGGTAGATAAGAGGTGCTTTTCATCTTTTACTGTAACGTTGCGAGGTCTCATGCCAGTAGTTCTATGTTTAGTCTCATTATATTCATCGGCTATGGATTCAAGAACGTTAATCCATTTATAACTGCCAACAAGACTGAAATGTTTATATAATTTATTCTTAATAGTTCTAATCACTCTCTCCGCAATAGCGGCTTTCTTAGTGCTAAAAGTAGAGTAATGATTTATTTCATATAATCGCATTAGCTTTTTAAAATGTATATTATAAAACTCCGTTCCGGCATCTGTTTGTAAATTTTTAGGCCGTCTGGGACCACTCAATATTTTTTCCAGTGCATTACGAACTTCCAGGCCGGTTTTGTTCTTCAGGGGTTGTAACCATAAGAATTTAGAGAAGCTGTCGATAACAACGAGTATATATTTATAGCCAGCATTCTGTTTATAATAAGGCTGGAATTCCATTAAATCGGATTGCCACAAGTCGTCATAACCCTTAATAATAATTCGACGTCTAGGAAAGTTTTTCCGAGCAGGTCTATGAAGTTCATTAACAACATCTGCTTTAGACATTTTTTTTACACTAACAAAGCTATATAAATCTGTGGGTATATATACAAGAAATAGTTACAAGTCTGTCATTATATTTAAATAAAAAATTATTAAAAATCAAATTTAATTCATTCCTTTTTCAATATCGTAAATTGTACAATTCAATAAAAAAAAAAAATATCTGAACGGTTATATTCACGATAATTATAACTGCAGGATATACTTATCAGCGTATAATTAGAGCGTATTAAAAATAAAACTATGATGCATATTTACTTCCGTTTATTTAGATAACAGAATACAGTGATATACGTTTATGCTTACTCATTAAAAAACGATATTATACAGCGATGTACATAGGTATATGCTTACACATAAAAAAAACAAAATTATATTAAATTTCTTTTATTTTAACAAACTTAGTCATTCAAATTTTTTTGGTTTCCAATGTATCCAAAGAGATATCTGATGTAGTCAGTAATTCTTCAATATTTTTGAATTTTATCGTTTATTTCAGTTATGGTCTTGGAAATATTATTATTAAGAGTTTCCACTCTTGTTTTTAAATTCCGATAATTATTTGAATGTTCAGTTTTTGCTTTACTCAATATATTCATGTCATCTTGAATTAATGCGAATGTTTTGTATAAATATATAGATAATTCTTATTTAAAACGCTGTTATTTATATCTAGATGTAATCAACTTGGAATAATATACCCGTTTTTAGTTAAACTTGAATAAAGCATCTATTAAAAATTTATAAATACCTTAAATTGTAAAAATAATCGTTATATATTAACTGATATTTGAAAAACACATTACTTAGAAAAAATCTTTTCAATAGAATAAAACCCTGTATATAAAATTCGTATGTTATTACATGCTTTAATAAAATAAAACCTAATTTTATTGTTAATATAAATATTACATGCTTTTAGGTTTTAGTATTAAAATCATAGAAATAGTCATAAATTTTACAAATCTATATACCTCTAATAGTATTTCTAACAACGAAATTTTGTATTCTTCCTCATGTAATACTTAAAATATATTAAAATAATTTTTTTAAATTGCTGACTAGTGTAATATGATTCCTGATTTTATTTTTGAGATTAAAAAATTGCTGCCTGTGGTGTAATATTATACTTGATTATTACGATGTAAAAGAAATAATTTTTTTGCTTATTTCCATTATTTTCTGAAACCAGCTTTAGGAAATTATTACGTCATATTTTTTTTAAAACATGATAGGACACGATTTTTCTCGGTGAAACCTGTTTAGACGCTTTGAATATTTCACTATTAAGAGAGCAATAAATGAAAGAGGAAAATATGTTTAAATATTTATTATATGATCTATATACAAGGTAAATCACAATAATATAAAATATGATAAATATAAATTACAATATACTGTTATACATGTTTTTATATAAAAATTCACATAAAATTTTAACATTTTTAGTTTTATATTTTTTTATATATAGTCTGTAGCAGTATTTAATAAAATATATATATCGCCATAAAAAACAATGTTAAGAATGTATTATTATAAAATAGATGAAATACTTAGGTATATTTATAGAAAAAATGTAACAATTTGATTGAAATGTTGCTTTTAATCGGAAAATGCTGATCATACAAATCACAATAATAAAATTTTGCAATAATCGAAGAGTTAAGAGAGACCGGCATAATTATATAACGTTCACATCTATTTTCAAATATAATTTTCTATGTTAATAGCAAATTTATGGAATACTTTTTAATATAAAATATATATATATATATATATATATATATATATATCACCATAAAAAAACAATGGTAAGAATGTATTATTATAAAATAGATAAGATACTTAGTCATATTTACAGAAAATGTATCAATTTGATTGAAATGTTACTTTTTAAAATTAAGTAATTGAACCTTAAATATTATAATAAAATAGGAAAGTGCGATATTTTGTTTTATATCTTTTTTAAATAGTCTGTAGCAGTATTTAATAAAATATATATATCATCATAAAAACAATGTTAAGAATGTATTATTATAAAATAGATGAGATACTTAGGCATATTTACAGAAAAAATGTAACAATTTGATTGAAATGTTGCTTTTAATCGGAAATTGAATAAAACATCTATTAAAAATTTATAAATACCTTCAATTGTAAAAATAATCGTTATATATTAACTGATATTTGAAAAACACATTACTTAGAAATAATCTTTTCAATAGAATAAAACCCTGTATATTAAATTCGTATGTTATTTATTACATGCTTTAATAAAATAAAACCTAATTTTATTGTTAATATAAATATTACATGCTTTTATGTTTTTAAAAATCATAGAAATAGTCATAAATTTTACAAATCTATATACCTCTAATAGTATTTCTAACAACGAAATTTTGTATTCTTCCTCATGTAATACTTAAAATATATTAAAATAATTTTTTTAAATTGCTGACTAGTGTAATATGATTCCTGATTTTATTTTTGAGATTAAAAAAATTGCTGCCTGTGGTGTAATATGATACTTAATGATTACGATGTAAAAGAAATATTTTTTTTTTGCTTATTTCGCTTTTAATATAATTGATTTATGAGGTTCAATCAAAAAGAAAAAAGTGTTAATATATTTTCGAACCAAAATTATGATCTTATACAAAATATTTGCAAATAATGCAATTGTTTTTTTATTATAAACATATATATATATATATATATAAATATAAGACAGCTTGCTAAAAACGTGTACGTGCGCAGACATACAGAAACAATATATAATTACATGCGGGGATTGTAATTAAAGCAGATTTTACGTAATTGGAGTATAGTACAATTTACTTCTTCATGATAAAAAAACACTTAAAAATATTATTTTATTGAATATTATAGGGTATCAGAAAATTTATTTTATTATCAAAGCCGCATTACCGTTTACTAAAAATAAAATCATGATTGACATAAACGTTGTAAATAGCATATGTAACTAATAAAATTTTCTAATGACCCACGAATTAAGCCGCATTACCGTTTACTAAAAATAAAATCATGATTGACATAAACATTGTAAATAGCATATGTAACTAATAAAATTTTCTAATGACCCACGAATTATGATTAAAGGTAATAGTAGGTATATACATCTTTGTTTCTAACTATATATGGAGTATATAATATGTTTCTTGTTTAATATGATTGCTTATATAATACTAGTCGATTAGATAATTAAATCTATGACATTAATTTACCGTAGTATAAGCAAAATACACACTATTTATTGTTTTTATAAGGTAAAATTAAAAATTTCAATTGAATTTATACTATTACAAGTTAGATATATTGTTTATAGAAGAATCGAAATAATGATTAACAAATTCAATATATAGGGTTTGAGTATTATTATTTTAATAAGAGAGCAATAAATAAAAGAATTAGGAAATTAAGTTTTATAACATTTATTATTAAAACTGTATATATTTACAATAAGAATATATAAATTACAACATGTTATTATATAAAAATTCATGTAAAAGTAGGGTGTCGAATGTCTTTGGACCGAGCACTACAGCCAATAGACTGCCTAACGTATTTGGATAAACTCCTAAAATAACTTGTCTCTTCAACTGATAAGTAGGAAGATATAAATTCACATGTTAACGTAAATAAATATGTAAAAAAGTGTTTGAATAAATTAGGATGTAACGGTCACCCCAAATGTTTTGTTTGTTATATACCCAAAGAGGTATCTGATGTAACCAGTAATTTTTCAATATTTTGAATTTTATTGTTTATTTCAGTTATAGTCTTGGAAATATTATTATCGAGAGTTTCCACTATTGTTTTTAAATTCCGATAATTATTTGAATGTTCGGATTTTTCTTTACGAACAGTCTGTCTGAGATGGTTTAGTGTTGAGAAATTTTTTCGTTTTTCCATTTCTAAGTCCGCAAAGAGTTTTAACACATATCTTTTATTTACACTATCATCAACAGCAATAGGGTCCGCCATGAATCGAATACGTTTGCCACCAATATTTACGTCACCATCGCTTGTTAGAGGGAAACCAGCTGGCCGACGGTTGAAAATTCTCTCAGCAGACGATGCGGCTTGTACTTTACTACTGTGACGTCCAAACTTGTCGATACTCATTGCAATAATGATGAAAAAAATATATGTGAACGTTATATAATTATACCGGCCTCCCTCAACTCTTCGATTATTGCCAAAATTTCATTATTATGATTTGTATGACCCGCATTTTCCGATGCTACTAGAAGGCGTAAGCGGTCAATTAGTTCATTTATATCATCCCAATAAATATACTGATAAGGAGTGTTTTTAACAAACATATTAGCTCCTCGACCGCTCCAAGATTTTGATGGTTGCTTTTGTTTGGCTAAAGTTAATGGTTTAATTATACGTTTCCATTTTAATCCTCCATTACCCTTCAACTGTTTTTCACTATCATTAGATCTATGATGCGCGCTGGTATACTCCAATATTTCATGATAGCGTTTTAACTCATCATCAGTATACTTTTTCGGATTTGATTTAAAAATAAGCTCAAAAAGGCCAGCACTACCCTCATATCGTTTTTTCCCAATTACAATACTATCTCCTTCAAATTTTACTATTTTATTTCCCAATTTCAACTTATTAACGTCTGGTTCATATGTAACACCATATGTAGAATCATAAACGTTTCTAGTATCTTTAAAGAAACCGTCTAGATAGTTTCTAGCTATAGGGTTTATATTTTCGTAGAAGTCGTCGAGCACTCTCTCACTCATTGACTGATAGAGGCTTCGAAATGAGCTATCGACTGGATCTGCTGATGTGGAAGCTTCTGGAGTAGCTGTGAAAACGCTCTCATCCTCTAAAAAATCTGGCTGTCTCAATAACGATTTTGTTAATAACGTATCGGTTACCGGTGTGACAGGTCCCACCGGTGTTGTTAAATGTCTATCTTTAACATCTGGTGAAGCTGGCATCTCCTCTTTTTTAAACTGTTCAGACTTGATGTTTTCTATTTGAAATTTGTTTGCATCAACAATTTTCTTGAGGGGTTCTGATACGGGCTTAAACATTTTCTGTAGTAACTCATCTTGACCCGACCGCTGTAGTTTTAATTGTAAATGTTTTTTCCTAACAGCATCAGTAATATTAATAATTTCTCGTGTAAGTTTTTCGTTTGGAGATTTTTTTTTAATCTCCACACGCTTCAATATTTTATTTTTCTTTACCATGATAACTCTCTAACTGACAAATCGAGACTGCTAACAAACATAACTGAACGGTGCTATTTAAAATCAACTTTTTATTATAGCATAAATGCACACAAATATTGAGGCAAATCCTTCACCAAATAAACAACACAGGCCACAACAATCGATTATTTTATTACAACAGCATACATTCTCTCTAACTATATCTGAGGGTTCCTCCATCTTAACACAACCAACTCAAACGAATATCTAGATTTGAATGTACAAAATTGATATTTACAAACTTATATAACAATCAAACTTATTTCTATATCGACCGCTATTAATGTCACTGTCCTTATCAATTATTAAAAATCCAAACCGATCTTCCCAACACTTTGCACATATAGATTTGAACTCATTAAATGTCATATCAGTACCCACGTGATCTTCATATACATGTCGAAGATTGGTATCGTCTTGTTTAAATAATATTAAAAAATTAGCGTTGTCCCTAATTAAATGCTTTGGTATGCGTGTGTATGTTTGACATAAATAAAAACTATCAACACACTTATGTCGACCCATACAAAAATATGACCGAATCTTATCCTGTTTATCGCAGGCTACATCATCAAATATGAATATAGAATTTGATTTAACATCTGCCGGGTCTATGATGTTATCATTTTCTTTATAGGGATAGTAGTTAATGTCAGGCAGTCTCTTCATAACGTTTTCAAGGAACTGATATTTCGGTTGATAAAGAGATTTAGAGTAAACATAAATGTTTTCGAATCGAAGTCCATTTTCATTAAACAGGAGTGACAGCGTTACATTTGTTTTACCACTAGCTGAAGGGCCACATATAATACAGCGAACCGTGTCGGGTAACAGAGTACTGTGTCTACGATGGGCTGTTTGACTCTCAACACACATATCTAAATTCAATATGTTCAACTGCTTCTTCTGTTTTATTAAACGCATCGTTTAAAACTGAGAACTTTAGTTAAATACAAAGTACTATATACATAATGAATCAGTTCAATGTTAACATTCAAGGAAGGCGGAGGTGTTCTGAATTCTATTATTAACAATCTACCGGTTGAACTACACATACCTGGATATCAATTCTGCGGACCGGGCACAAAACTAAAGAAACGGTTAGAGCGAGGGGACAGCGGAATAAATCCATTAGATAAAGCCTGTAGAACTCATGATATTGCATATTCTAAATATAAAGATTTACAAGACAGGCATAAAGCAGATCGGATACTAGAAGAAGCAGCTTGGTCTCGAGCAACAGCTAAGGATACAGCAGTTGGTGAGAAAGTTGCCTCGTGGGCAGTCACGAACGTTATGAAAGCTAAAAGAAAAATGGGAATGGGGTTAAAAAACAAAACAAAACATCCATTCAACAAGTCTGTATTGTCTAAAGCAAAAGGTATACTGAAGGGATATAAAGGCGGCAAAGTTAAAGCAGGAGCGGGTTTATCATTAAAAGCCGCTAGAATTGCAATCAAAAAAGCTGGTGGTCGAAAACGCATAAAGATACCTCGAATATTACCAATACCGAAATCTGGAGGGATTTTGCCTCTGATACCGCTATTTGCAGGTTTGAGCGCTCTAGGTAGCCTCGCAGGCGGAGCTGCTGGTATTGCTAGAGCAGTTGGTAAAACAAGAGAAGCCCAACAACAGATGGAGGAAGCAAAGAGACATAACAAAATTATGGAAGCTGTCGCATTGGGAAACAAGACAGGTACCGGCCTATACCTAAAACCCTATAAGAAGGGGTTGGGTCTATATTTAAAGCCCTATTCAAAAAACTAATAAAACAGCTGCCCGATAGAGCTCTCACCGACAGAGATATTATCAAATTCGCTAGCAACATACCAAATTTTCGAGGCGTTTATATGCGAGACAATTTACCAAAAACACCTAAACGGGTAGAGTGTTGTATTATAAATCTTGACTCGAAATTTAACCCCGGCTCACACTGGGTGGCGTTTTATAAAAATGGTTCTATAGTAAAGTATTTCGACTCGTTTGGAAATTTAAAACCGCCAATCGAGCTGATTAAATATTTTCGTAAAAATAATAAAAAAATTAAAATATTATACAACTATGATAGATATCAAAACTATAATGAAATCAATTGTGGACACCTATGTATACAATTCTTATTAGACAACAGTAATTGATATATAGATTAGTATCAAAGTAAACGTCGAGGATGTCGTACACGTTCACTATAATCGGTTCGAGTTCAACTCTCTCTACCGATTATTATCCACCAATCGATTTATACCCCAATTCTCAATACACTCTGGGCTTAATTGGTCTATACACATACAACACCATTCCGAATGTTATGGAGGGAAATAATAAGTTCTATTATGGTACCGATGATAAAGTTATCATAATCCCAGACGGTTCATATGAAATAAGCGACATTGAGCAATATATTAATGAACAATTGTCAGTGAAAGATAATGATAATGATACATTCTCTCTCAAACCAAATAATAACACTCTGAGATGTATGTTGAAAAGCAAATTTCAAATAAATTTCAAACATAAAGATTCTATTGGCCGTATGCTAGGTTTCAGTTCTAAAATACTGACACCTAACGAGAAGCACGATTCAGATTTGCCAGTGCAGATTATAAAGGTACGAACTGTAAGAATTGAGTGTAGTATTAGAACGTCAGCCTACTACGATTCACGTCTATCGCACACTCTGTATGAATTTGCTCCTCAGGTAGAGCCCGGATTTAGCATTAATATTGAACCGCAACACGTTATTTACTTGCCTGTTAATAAGCGAAACAATATAGACAACATAACTCTAACTCTAGTTGATCAAGACGGTGAACTTGTGAACTTTAGAGGAGAACAGATTGTAATTAGATTGGAGTTGAAGCGGGATGGGTCTATCGTTTAGAAATTATAAAACTTATAGACCCCTAGAACAAACAATCAGTCAGTCTCCCAACAACCAACGGATAACACCTACGAACATAGCTTTCCTAAAATCTATTGGGTTGAAAGTGAAAAAATGGAGGAAAAATTAGAAATTTTTCAAGGAGTAAAGTTTGATGATGCCATCATAAAAGAACAATATCACATATACTATCCAAGAACTAGCAATTTTAATCCGAACGATGAAATACGCATTTCCATTCAACATCAGGATATTTATACATTGCCGAGCAACAGCTTCATTCGAATAGAAGGTAGATTCATTGTAGATGATAAGGGGACTGGTACTTGCAAATTAACAAATAACGCATACGCGTTTCTGTTCGATCAAATGCGCTATCAAATCAACGGTGTAGAAATTGATCGATGTGTGAAACCAGGTATCACCACAACAATGAAAGCATACGTTTCTTATAGCGAGAACGAGTCTAAATTGTTACAAATGGCCGGTTGGTGTCCATTCAAGGATGAGCAGCCTACCGTCTCGGCTAGAAAGTTTAACGCTTGCTTGCCATTAAACTTTTTTTTCGGTTTGCTAGAAGATTATAAGCACATTTTCTTAAACGTTAGTCAAGAATTAATATTGAACCGCAGTAAAACAGATGATAATTGTTATAAAAACACTCTGGCGGACGGTACGAAGAAGGCGAAATTGGAAATCGAAAAGATTGAATGGTATGTGCCGCATATAAATGTTAATGATAAAACCCGCTTGAAACTACTCCATGCTCTCAAGGAAAATAAAAAGATATATATACCGTTTAGAAAGTGGGAGTTGTATGAGTTACCGGCATTGCGTGCTACAAAGGCCGATATATGGCCTATTAAAACTAGCACAAATTTAGAGAAACCTCGCTATGTTATAGTAGGCTTTCAGCATAAAAAGAAGGATAATATACATGCAGATTCTTCAGATTTTAATCATTGCTCAATTACAAATATAAAATTATATTTAAATTCAGAGAGCTATCCATACTCTGCCATGAATTTGGATATGGGTCAAAAGCTATATGCTATTGCTTATCATATGTATGCAAATTTCCAGTCTAGCTATTATGGCCGGCAAAACCAGCCGCTCTTAGATTATAATCAGTTCCACGATTGTACCCTCTTCTCGATAGATGCCAGTAAACAGGCTGATAGCTTAATTAGCACTAGTGTTGATATAAAGCTTGAACTAGAATGTCAGGAGGAATTTAATGCAGATATTGTAGCATATTGTTTAATCATAAATGATAAGCTTATTGAATATGAGCCCTTAACTGGGTTGGTAAAAAAAAATATTTAAAAATTGATTTTTAATTGTATCAAAAAAAAATGTAATAAAAAATATTTTTTCATAATTTTTTTCTTTATTTAAACAACACCTCGTCTAGACAATCATTCTTAATCTGACCAGCATCAGTATATCAAATGTCTGGCGATATACACAGCAATATAAAAAGATTGTTGTCTTGTCATAGTAACTCCTTAAATGCTTTATTTATGTTAGAAATATTATATCTACATTACAATACTTTCCATTTCGATGTTGAAGTTATGAGATTGGGTTGCTAATTTATATTTATTAAATTTTATATTATTGTAATTTACATTGTTAATATAGCATATATATAATAAATGTTTTAAAATTTAATTTCCTCGTGAATTTCTATATAAAAAACATGTATAACAGTATATTGTAATTTATATTGTATTTTATATTATTGTGATTTACCTTGTATATATAGTACATATAATAAATATTTAAACTTATTTTTCCTCTTTCATTTATTGCTCTCTTAATAGTGAAATATTCAAAGTGTCTAGACAGGTTTCACCAAGAAAAATCGTGTCCTATCATGTTTAAAAAAATATGACGTAATAATTTCCTAAAGCTGGTTTTATAGAATATTGTAAAAATTTTATTAGTTACATATGCTATTTACAACGTTTATGTCAATCATGATTTTATTTTTAGTAAACGGTGATGCGGCTTTGATAATAAAATAAATTTTCTGATACCCTATAATATTCAATAAAATAATATTTTTAAGTGTTTTTTTATCATGAAGAAGTAAATTGTACTATACTCCAATTACGTAAAATCTGCTTTAATTATAATCCCCGCATGTAATTATATATTGTTTCTGTATGTCTGCGCACGTACACGTTTTTTTAGCAAGCTGTCTTATATTTATATATATGTATATATATGTTTATAATAAAAAAAACAATTGCATTATTTGCAAATATTTTGTATAAGATCATAATTTTGATTCGAAAATATATTAACACTTTTTTCTTTTTGATTGAACCTCGTATATCAATTATATTAAAAGCGAAATAAGCAAAAAATTATTTCTTTTACATCGTAATCATCAAGTATCATATTACACCACAGGCAGCAATTTTTTTAATCTCAAAAATAAAATCAGGAATCATTACACTAGTCAGCAATTTAAAAAAATTATTTTAATATATTTTAAGTATTACATGAGGAAGAATACAAAATTTCGTTGTTAGAAATACTATTAGAGGTATATGGATTTGTATAATTTATGACTATTTCTATGATTTTTAAAAAAAACATAAAAGCATGTAATATTTATATTAACAATAAAATTAGGTTTTATTTTATTAAAGCATGTAATAACATACGAATTTAATATACAGGGTTTTATTCTATTGAAAGGATTATTTCTAAGTAATGTGTTTTTTAAATATCAGCTAATATATAACGATTATTTTTACAATTGAAGGTATTTCTAAATTTTTAATAGATGTTTTATTCAAGTTTAACTAAAAACGGGTATATTATTCCAAGTTAATTACATCTAGATATAAATAACAGAGTTTTAAATAATAATTATCTATATATTTAAAATTATATTTGAAAATATATGTGAACGTTATATATTTATGCCGGTCTCTCTTAACTCTTCGATTATTGCCAAAATTTTATTATTGTGATTTGTATGATCAGCATTTTCCTATTAAAAGCAACATTTCAATCAAATTGTTACATTTTTTCTGTAAAATATGCCTAAGTATCTCATCTATTTTATAATAATACATTCTTAACATTGTTTTTATGGTGATATATATATTTTATTAAATACTGCTACAGACTATATAAAAAGATATATAACAAATATAGCACTTTTCTATTTTATTATAATATTTAAGCTTCAATTACTTAATTTTAAAAGTAACATTTCAATCAAATTGATACATTTTCTGTAAATATGACTAAGTATCTTATCTATTTTATAATAATACATTCTTACCATTGTTTTTATGGTGATATATATATATATATATACATTTTATATTAAAAGGTATTCCATGAATTTGCTATTAACATAGAAAATTATATTTGAAAATATATGTGAACGTTATATAATTATGCCGGTCTCTCTTAACTCTTCGATTATTGCCAAAATTTTATTATTGTGATTTGTATGATCAGCATTTTCTGATTAAAAGCAGCATTTCAATCAAATTGTTACATTTTTTCTGTAAATATGCCTAAGTATCTCATCTATTTTATAATAATACATTCTTAACATTGTTTTTTATGGTGATATATATATATTTTATTAAATACTGCTACAGACTATATAAAAAAGATATAAAACAAATATTTTGAATTCTCTCCCCTCCACTATTTCTTGTTACTCTATATATACCGCTGCAACTTGCTCTAACTGGCAGTCTTAGAGTTTTTTCTTCGTGTATCACAACAGTAAAATGGATAGAGGTATGTAGATTTTTTACTTTATAATTTACTTTTAACTAATATAATATTTCTATTGTTACAGCTGATAGTGAGCCGGTTACCTATAACGATTTCATTGACGATGCTTTGAAAAAGCAGGAAGATGCTATCCTTAGAGAGAGACAGCTTGTCGGACAATCTGTGTATTTGCTTAATAATAGCGGTACTAAGTGGATTGTTATTGGACTTAGTCCAGCTGCTGGTTTTGTGCCAATTATTCAAATCCGCTCGTCGACCGTCTGCATCTTTTTCACTGCGGATGAGTGGGAGGAATTTTGTAAGACTGAGGGTTGCAGCCCTAATCATCAGATGGAATGTGGCACGTATAAAAAAATTCAGGTAATTCGACTAAAGAGTCGTAATCGTGAAATTGTTTTATCTAAAGACACATATGACAACATATATAGTTTAATGGAATTATTAAATCAAAAGTTGACTGTTTTAAAGACTTTAGATTTTGTGAATTTTTATAAATCGACATTGGAATCCTGTGCTCAAATGTCTGGCGATATACACAGCAATATAAAAAGATTATTGTCTTGTCATAGTAACTCCTTAAATGCTTTATTTATGTTAGAAATATTATATCTACATTACAATACTTTCCATTTCGATGTTGAAGTTATGAGATTGGGTTGCTAATTTATATTTATTAAATTTTATATTATTGTAATTTACATTGTTAATATAGCATATATAATAAATGTTTTAAAATTTAATTTCCTCGTGAATTTCTATATAAAAAACATGTATAACAGTATATTGTAATTTATATTTATCATATTTTATATTATTGTGATTTACCTTGTATATATAGCACATATAATAAATATTTAAACTTATTTTTCCTCTTTCATTTATTGCTCTCTTAATAGTGAAATATTCAAAGTGTCTAGACAGGTTTCACCGAGAAAAATCGTGTCCTATCATGTTTAAAAAAATATGACGTAATAATTTCCTAAAGCTGGTTATAGAAAATAATGTATTGCGCATTTTAATTGTTATCTTAATTATATAGCGCGCCGGATGTAACTTCCTTCAGTGTTCATCTAGCTTTCGTCGAGTGCGGTTATGTTTTATTGTGAGGTTATGTTTTATTGCGAGGTTATGTTTCGGTGGCCCCACTAGGGGGCCGTGTGTGTGGTTATGTTTCAGAGGGCCCCTCTTGCCCATCTTGTAAGTATTTTTTTCTTTTTTGCTTTTTTACTATTTACCTTGTATATATAGTTCATATAATAAATATTTAAACATATTTTTTTTCCTCTTTCATTTATTGCTCTCTTAATAGTGAAATATTCAAAGTGCCTAGACAGGTTTCACCGAGAAAAATCGTGTTCTATCATGTTTAAAAAAAAAAATATGACGTAATAATTTCCTAAAGCTGGTTTTAGAAAATAATGTATTGCGCATTTTAATTGTTATCTTAATTATATAGCGCGCCGGATGTAACTTCCTTCAGTGTTCATCTAGCTTTCAACGAGTGCGGTTGTGTTTTATTGTGAGGTTATGTTTCGGTGGCCCCACTAGGGGGTGTGTGTGGTTATGTTTCAGAGATCTAGTAAGTATTTTTTTGCTTTTTTTGCTTTTTTTACTGGTACTGGTATGAGGAGGAGGTTGTTATGTATCCTTGTGGCGTTTCAGATATATAATTAACTGAGTTGCTAAAAATTCATGTAAAATCTTGTTTCGCGATTATCAATTTAAAGGCAATTATAATATTGTGAAATATTATTAATTGTGCTACCTGCTACCTGCTACCTGCTACCTGCTACCTGCTACCTGCTACCTGATACCTGCTACCTGATACCTGCTACCTGCTAACTGCTACCTGATACCTGCTAACTGCTACCTGATACCTGCTACCTGCTACCTGATACCTGCTACCTGCTACCTGCTACCTGCTACCTGCTACCTGCTACCTGATACCTGCTACCTGCTACCTGATACCTGCTACCTGCTACCTGATACCTGATACCTGCTACCTGCTAACTGCTACCTGCTAACTGCTACCTGCTAACTGCTAACTGCTAACTGCTACCTGCTACCTGATACCTGCTACCTGCTAACTGCTACCTGATACCTGCTAACTGCTACCTGCTAACTGCTACCTGATACCTGCTACCTGATACCTGCTACCTGCTACCTGCTAACTGCTACCTGCTACCTGATACCTGCTACCTGATACCTGCTACCTGCTACCTGCTACCTGCTAACTGCTACCTGCTACCTGCTAACTGCTACCTGCTACCTGCTACCTGATACCTGCTACCTGATACCTGCTACCTGATACCTGCTACCTGATACCTGCTACCTGCTACCTGCTACCTGATACCTGCTACCTGCTACCTGCTACCTGATACCTGCTACCTGATACCTGCTACCTGATACCTGCTACCTGCTACCTGCTACCTGCTACCTGCTACCTGCTACCTGCTACCTGCTACCTGCTACTTGTGTAATGTCTGTTATGTCTGTTATGATGTCATTTTTTTTTGACTGAACCTCGTATATCAGTGTGGAGGAGGTTGTTACGTAAGTATTACGTCATTGGGTTGTGACGTCATTGTTATGTAAGTATGACGTCATTGGGTTGGGTTGTGACGTCATTGAGTTGATTGAAGGTCAATGACCTTACAGGGTCTATGACCTTGAAGTGACGTCATAAGCTCAAGTTCAAGGTCAAGGTCGTTGGGTTGGGACGTCATAAGCTCAAGTTCAAGGTCAAGGTCGTTGGGTTGGGACGTCATAAGGTTAAGTTCAAGGTCAAGGTCGTGGGGTTGGGACGTCATAAGGTCAAGTTCAAGGTCAAGGTCGTTGGGTTGGGACGTCATAAGGTCAAGTTCAAGGTCAGAGGAGGAGGAGGCTCCAGAACCGGCGAATACTATCTACTGAGAGTCGTTCGAAGCATTGAGTATTGTGTCCACAATGTGGAACTTTTGAATTTTTTTGCCAAGTCGCCAAAATACGCCATTAAGACGTTCTCGGAAAACGATTTGGCGTTCCGATCTCCTTTCCACTCCAAAAATAGGTTATAAGTCCGTTTGTACATTTTCTTCGATGTTTCCGGCAATAAATTTAGTGTTGTTAAATTTGCTGCTTATGTTATACTTGGAGGTGCTAATTCCAAGTCACTATCACTATCACTTTCCATATTAATTATCTGGTTTCTTTGAAATAACTACGAAATTATTTGTAATGCACAAACTGTAACAAACTGATGACATTTGTCGTTCGGCGTTATATTCTCTAAGCCACCTTACTTTTTGTTATCAAAAACAGCAGACCGAACACGAAATATTTCAAATTGCATTTGTTGTCTAGCAACTTGCCTAGCAACCGATGCAAAATGAAATTCAGTACAAAATGTAGCTTCTTATGATTCAATTTACACTCTTGATATGAACATTTTTCGATGTTGTCGTAGAAAATAGTATATTAAAAAACGAGTTTCATAAGGCACCATTTGCCGCACGAGATCAGTTTAGAAAACGAGCCGCTTGCGGCGAGTTTTCTAAAGAGCGAGTGCGGCAAAAGGCCTTATGAAACGAGTTTTTTATACTATTTTTTCTATTTTGCGTTTTTTACATTAATAAATTGCTTAAATTGGAATTATTTAATTTGAAAGTTCAGAGTTTAATTTTTATATAAAGCATGCAGTTGGTCACATTGATACTTGACATTTTCAAATTTAAATCTTGCTATCCGCGAAGTATATTATATTACATATTATTTATTAATTTTCGTTAACATTACTTGATATTTCATTTAAAAATATAAACATGAGTGACATAGAAACATATATATGTTGTTGTCAATTGTATACAACATACGTTGTTTGTGTAAAATACGAACATATATCATATCTGTCAAATGTACATAAATTCTTAAAATCATATGACAGCAATGATATTTATTTCTGTATTCGAACAACGCCAACATTGAAAAATGAAAAAAAGTGTATCGAAATAGAGCTCATTTCGATACTGTTTTTTGGTTTCATAATGAGTTCATTTCGAACACAAAATAGAAAAAAATATTTTAATCTATTTTTAAATATATTTCTTCTTTGAATATCTCGATTTAAAATTATATTTAACTTAGACATTTTTCTTGTATATTCGTGTCCAAAGAGAAAGCATCTCTTTTGTTATATCTTAACCGAGACCCTTCGTTTTCTACCTGACCCGACCTAACGTTACTGTGGAATTTCTTTCTATTTACATTTCATTAAATCGTTTTAATTTAATTATACATCTTCTTTTATATGTTGTGTTTCATATCATTAGGAAGCTTATGTCACAAGCGTTATTTTAATAATATTTATGCCATC
The DNA here is from genome assembly GCA_935421215.2 of Melolontha melolontha. Classification (NCBI taxonomy): domain Eukaryota; kingdom Metazoa; phylum Arthropoda; class Insecta; order Coleoptera; family Scarabaeidae; genus Melolontha; species Melolontha melolontha. Next base: position 17,935,132 of record OW285236.1, read on the forward strand.
GATAGACCACCTCTTCAGGTCCCGCTTATTAATTAATTAGAATTCAAGATATCGACCCCTCTCATCGACAGGTCATAAAACAGACCGTTTTCAAAACCAGTGTTCTTTTCGATACAAAACTATCAGTCCCATCTTCTCTTTAGAACCTTCGTGAATTAAACAACTCCTCGTGCAGTTCAAGTACACAATGCAACTCACCACGCCGTCCGGCCTCTTTCGCTTCTAAGGTAATCCTGTATTGTTCTATATATATTATTCTTTTAAGCGAATCCATATTAATTAAACTAATTAATTTCTTGTTCCTCCGGCCAAACATCGCTCTGCATATCTATCCAGGTATACGACGAACCACGTAGCCGCCCATCGCCGCAAATCAAAGGTAACTCTGTATTGCGCGATACAGAGATTATTTTATATTAATCGTATTCAATTAACCCTTAATTTACTGCTCAATTAAACGTTCGTTTCAGAGTATTTTTGTGTTAATTTTCAGTTACTTCATTACCGCTCCTCTTGTATATATTACTTTTGTTTAATTACTTTTAAATATACCAATTTCATTTCTTTCTTATGTAAATATAAATACAAACTTTAAGGACAACACATATGTGTTTTATTTATTTAGTAAGTAAGTTATATATATATTTTAATTAACAATCATCACGCACGTCCTGGACCTTTGAAGAAACTTCACCAGCACCACTAATTATTTTATTTATCTTAGAATAATTTCATTATTATTTACACGGCACATCCACATCCCGATATCCAGCACAAGCCGCCGTTAGTAATAGTATTTGAGCACGTGGGAGCCTCAAGTTGATACAAGATGGACGCTCGTGGCTCGTGTTGATTCTTTCCGAGCTAGCTGGAGCGTTCTAACAATACCGTAAATGTTTAAATACTAAATGATGGTGCTGGTGATGTATCAAAGATCTAGTACGTGTATAATGACATAAATATATTGCAACTTATTAACTTAATAAAATATACTAACGTTATCCTTAATGTTATTATTTAATATTTACATAAGATTGAAATATTTAAAATATATTTTAAATAATTAAGTAAAAGTAACAATATATACAAGTAGTGACATATAAGTTATTAAAAATTAACACACAAAAATAGACTGAAAAGAACGTTAAATTAGGCAGTAAAGTAACCCATTATCTTCCCTGATCCCCAAATGGGGATTCGCGAATTTTATTTTTTAACATATTTTAAAATGTTATTATCTTTAGTGTAATGTATACTAACTGAACATGAATACTCTGTACTTTCTAGAAAAATTTTATATTTTAGTATTGGTAACCCTGTAAGCATGTTATGCGCGTTCTTTTATAACCTATACACAAAAGTTGATGGTCGAATATTTACAATATTTCTAATAATATTTTTTGTGCTTATTTGATTAATTTTGTGCCAGTTTTGTGAATTCAAGTAATAATATATTCCTTTAGTTGATATTAGAATAACAGGTGAGCAAATATAATATTTATTATAAAAAATATAGTACAAAACACCTTGATCCCCATTTGGGGATCATGGAATTTACTATGTAAAAAAATCATATGGAGAGCGTTATGTTAGTTTTATTCACAGTTGCTGTTTTTTTGTTTCCAATTAAGTATGGGTTCTTGAAAATTCCTTACTATCGCAGAACTTGAAGAAATATTGGAAGATGATAAATTTTTTGCTGATCTGGAACAAGAAGTCATTGATATAGTCGAACTGCCGCCTGATAATATCGATGTTATATCAGATTGCGAAGAATTTGACGATAATATTTTAGAAGACACTGTTCAATAAGACGTTCCTGGACGACTAGAAATCCATTCCAGCGCTCTGAATGATGATCAAGATCAAGCATCTACAGTAAAATCAAATGGTAAATTCTTGCCAAAAACTGTTCCACAAGACGTTCCTGGACAACTAGAAATCCATTCCAGCGCCCTTAATGTTGATCAAAATCAAGCATCTATAGTAAAATCAAAAGAAAAATTCTTGCCAAAAAGTGAGTGGAAAAATCAGGACATAAATTTGACTAATGCATCATTTGAAAGCAACAATGTATCTGAATTGAAATCACAGATTATTCAAAACTTGAAAGGTAAATCACCGGTTCAGATATTTGAAGAAATTTTCGACGAAGATTTACTAAACCATATAGCTATCCAAAGTGTAAATTACGCTGGACAAAACAACAGACATAACTTTGAACTTTCCACAAATTGTCTTAAAAAGTTTATTGGAATTTTTTTGCTATCAGGGTACCATTCGTTGCCCCAAGAGCAGTTATATTGGTCGGAGGATGAAGATATAAATCTTACATGCCTTAGAAACTGCATGCCTAAGCACATGTTTTTTGAAATAAAAAAAACCTGCATTTTAACGACAATAGTCTCATATCCACCAGCGATAAACAAGACAAACTATTTAAAATCCGTCCTTTGATAAACAAATTGAACACAAATTTCAAAAAGTTCGGTATATTTGCACAAAAACTTTCAATAGATGAGCAAATGGTGCGTTACTATGGCCACCATTACCTGAAACAGTTTATTAGGGGAAAACCAATAAGATTTGGATTCAAACAATGGGCTATGTGCTGCTCTAAATCTGGCTATTGTTTTCATATTGATATTTATGAAGGAAAGAGCCAAGAAGTACAACTTGTAAGTGGCGTTGGAGCTTTTGTGATAATGAAGATGACCTCTTTTTTGCAATATCCGTCAAAATATGAAATATTTTTGGATAACCTTTTCACCAGCTTTGATTTATTGTTGAAGTTGAGAGAACTAAATATAAAGGCAGCTGAAACAGTACGTTATAATAGAATGAACAAGTGTCCTTTGAAATCTGATAATATCATAAAAAAAAGAGGAACGCGGGGCATATAATTATCGTTATGACGAAAAAAATAAAATATTTGCGTTGATTTGGAATGACAATAGCTGTGTTAAAATGCTATCGAATTACTTAGGATTGCAACCTATAGAAAAAGTGAAAAGATATTGTAAGAAAGATAAAAAAGAATGCCATGTCGATAGACCAAACATTGTCGGACAATATAATAAACATATGGGAGGGGTCGACAAGTTAGACTGGAATGTGCAAAAGTATCGAATCAAATTTAGAGGTAAGAAATGGTATTTCCCTCTTTTCACAAATACGATTGACGTTGCGGTTGTTAACGCCCACGCTCTTTATACTGCAGTAAATGGAAGCATCCCATTATTAGATTTTAGACGCATTATTGCCAGAACTTATCTGAAGAAAGAATCATTATCCGATCCTAAATTTGCCGGAAGACCAAGTTCTAGTAAGGTAAGGAAAAGCCGCGTGCCTGACGATGTTAGATTTGATCCCATTGGACATGTTTTGGAGCGAGCGATTGATGAAAAACAAAGAAAATGTGCCATATGTGACACAAACGTTCGCAAACAGTGTAAAAAATGCAATATTGGACTACATATGGAATGTTTTCCTAATTTGCATAAATTATAAATATTTTTCTTTAGTTTGAAATGTTGGTTTTTAATTTTTGTAACGGCAAATGCCATGGGTCCCAAATGGGACTTAAATTTTTTTTTTGAAAAATGGCGTATATTTATTTGCCAACGAACAAATTGACCTATTACCTTTAATATAATCCTACTTTAAATTTAAATTTACAAAAAATGTCGATAATAAAAATTTGGAAGTTAATGGGTTAAATGTGAATTAATTGTGATTAATATAAAATAATCTCTGCATCGAACAATACAGTGTTACCTGTGGAAGCGTGTTTTGGTCGGCCACGAGGTTCGCATCATGTACTTGGACAAGTACGAAGAGGGATGTTTGGCAGGACGACGAAAAAATTAATTGGTTAAATTAATTAAATGCGAATTAATTAAAATAAAATAATCTCTACCGAACAGTACAGAGTTACCTTAGGAACCTTGTCTGCTGTACCAGCACGTGGAGCAAAATGTGTACCTTACGAAAATTTGAAGCAGAAGACGGATGAGTTCGATGTCAGAGAACACTCGTTTAGAAACGGTTTGTTTTATTGCCCACAGGTTGGAGAGGGATCGAAGCTGACGACATTTTGAATTAAGAACTAATTGCAAAATATGGGGGACCTTTATGTACATTGGTACTATATGTATGTTGTCATTAAAAACTAATAAACTTTTACAATGCCACTTAGAAAATTTCGCAACGAATTTTGTCGTTTTATGATAGTGATTAAAAAGAACTAACAGTCACCGTAAGTGTAATATCATGTATAATATTGCTAAAATATGTTACTGCAAAGAAGATCTAATAACAACCACACATTACAATATGTAACTAAATTGCTTAGTGTAAGTAAATGGAAGTGAATACAATCAAGACATTTCTGTAAAAATGATTGTATATTATCTGTAGACGGCCTAGAAATTAGGACGCGTGCTTCCTGTCATAAAGCCATTTAATTAAATTTACCAAGACCATAGTGAACGATAATCATTCGAGACTGTTGGCACGGATCCAATGGCCGTCGCTGGCGGTCAAGGATGATTAGTTAAACAGGATACCGTAGTGATATTGCATTAGATTATGCTTTGAAGAGCTGATATTCATTAATAAAAGAGTGGCACGTGCAGTACATGTGATGTTAATGTAAGTGTCTGTAGTAATTATTTAAGTTATAATGATTACATTTACACCGCGAGCAAAATCTACTGACTGTAGCTGGCTCTGAAAATCCCTAGATTTAAACATTTTAATACAGAGTCGTGGAGAAAAAATTCCTGATGCCGAAGTAAATATCTGTTAGTACAAGAAAAATTAGTTCAGTTGTCAGTTTAATTAGCGTTTACGTAAAAATTTGACCCTCAATTTGTTCACTTCTGACATAAACGTACTTTCAACAATTTGGCCGTTCAAAACGTGGGGCGATTTCGTTTTAATAATATAAGTGCTTGTTACTAAAAAATTATAGTTGGTAGGCAATTTTTGTTTTTAAATTCGTTGCTGAAATATATAAAAAACACCTAAAAATATCCATATCACAAAATGTGTATTTAACGGTGTAATAATCGCGTTACATGTTATTTGCGGTTTTAATTTGTGAACAGATAATTATGCAAACCGTATTTCCTATTTATATATTACAGGGTGAATGTACTTGATTCGCATTGGCATTATTTATTTATTCCTACATTTAGTATTTTCCCACATTAATGCCTGAAAGTCTGATTAAATATACATGTGTTTAATATTGGACCACTTTCAGCAAGATTTAGATATTAATTACTCGCGGTTTGTCTACAGTTTGGAGTTTATCTAACCCAGAATATTTGCCAATTAATTTTTTATTTTCTACCTTATAACTATGTTTATTTAAGTATTGCGTAGTACACTTCAAATAAGGTGTGCACTTTATCGTATACTTGGTGAGTCGGGAGTAACGAATTAAATTCTAGGAGTGTATTGTACACATGAAAATAATGTAAAAAAAATCAAATGTTGTTATTATATTGAACTTACAGCAAATGAGAACTAACGAGTATTAAATCTTATTTTACATGTAAATATCACTTAATGTGCCTTAATTTCTACATTTCGACAAACTAAGTTTCTACTAGTATACAGAACGTTACAGGTCGCGGCGTAACTTCCTTGGTTGTTAGGATAATGAAAAATTTGTGAAAACTCACATCTATCCCGGAATAGATTAGATACAGACAGGATACTCTATGTTGACGAACTCCAATAAGAGCAAAATGCATCGGTACATTCCGGGATAGATGTGACTCTTCACGAATTCTTCGAATTGTAACGACCGAATGGAATAATTTTCATTTGTGTAATAGTTAATTAGATTTATTATTTAACTCCAAATTTCATTTACAGTTTGCGTAATTTGAAATATTTTATTTTATTAATTTCCCTATTATTGGCTAAATAATTAATTAGTTATACAATTTTGCGATAAATTATGATTTTCTGTGTCAATTTTTCAGGTAATTAATTTATATACATACATCCATATGTATATATATATATACAAGGTGTGTATAAATTGTCGCAAAAGCTACATGTAGCGACATTCTTCGTTCGGTTCTGAATAAAAAATCTTAATGTTAAAATGTCGTAGCATGCTTCGTTAATTCGTAAATGTCAAAATTTGACAGTAATGATTTTGATTGAACTCACTTTGAAATACAAACTTATTGTTCTACAACGTTGCCAAATGTGTTTTTCGTGGAAGTACGTTAATGAATAAATGTTTAAAACAAGCTTTTAAATCAAAAAGAAAACGTTTACGAAATAATACTAGTAAAAATTTTTTCTTTAAACTAAATTGCATCTATCTCTATTAACAGATATCGAAGAGCAAAGGTTAGTTACGCACTAAAAGTCTGAACTTCAAGAACCCCGTGAAAACAAACGAAGCATGATACGACATTTTAACATTAAGATTTTTTATTCAGAACCAAACGAAGAACGTCGCTGCGTGTAGCTTTTGCGACAATTTATACACAGTTATATTATAACGATCTCACCACCTAGATCACTTGCATATACTTACATTAATACAAATACATATTCTAATAATTTTATATTGGGTCTTTTATTTAGGATTCAATGAAAAATTGTGCTAACCTCTGCTAACAAAGAAACAGAAAATAAATCGGCTCAATTGGGCAAAATCGAAGATGACATGGACCGTTGAAGACTGGTCTAAAGTCATATTTAGGGACGAGCCAAAGTTTGACGTGTACATGGGAGACTTTTGTAGAACTAAAAATGAAGCATGTCATAAAGATTGCCTCAAAAGGACAGTAAAATTTCCTAAAGGCATTATGATTTGGGGGTGCATGTCTGCAGTGTGTCAAGAAAGGTATAAGGTGGTAGAAGGTACAATTAATGCAGCAAAATATCAAGAAATTAAAAAAATAGTCTTGTGCCAAGCGCGAAACATCTTAGCTCGGACATGAATTTCATATTTTAACAGGACAGTACTGCATGCCATACGGCTAAGAAATGGTTTGGGGACAATAACATCAAGGCCTTCGAACAGTCCGGACATTAATGTTATCGAGACATTGTGGCATAAAATGAAACAAAAATTGCGTGATGTTCCCCAAAGAACCGTCGCCGATTTGAAAATGAAATTGGGTGAATTATGGCAAAGTTTCGACTTTGACATCTGTCAATCATTAATAAAAATAATGCCAGACAGGATTGCAGCGATTGTGAAAGCGCATGGCGACGTAAAACCATATTAAAATAGTAATTTCTTAAATTTTCTGTTGTTATACACTATTTTTAAAGTAGAGAGACGAATTTCTGAACAGACCACTTTGACAGTGAAATCTCATTGGTTGAAAGCAATTTGGCCTTGCTTTCAACCAATGAGATTTCACTGTCAAAGTGGTCTGTTCAGAAATTCGTCTCTCTACTTTGAAAATAGAGTATAGTTGTCACGATAATGTGCAATATTTTTGTCGCCCACAGTTTATTTCAATGTGTATAGAAAAAAAAAGCCATTTAAATATTTATTATAAATTATAAACTTTAATATGTTGTTAATATAGTTCTTAAATTAAGTAATAGATATATTTTGTGTAAATTAATGTTTCCAATAAATTTTTGTTTGTCCGAACATTTAGTTGTTAAGGCTCGTATTTAATATTAATTTAGTGTTTTTAATTGCCGTTAGATTTATTTAAAAGAACCCGAAAGACAAGTTTATCACAATATATTTGAAAAGCAAATGGGCGTATTAAAAATAATAATAAATAGAAAATAGAAAAAAGAATATGTTGGTGAACAAAACGCTATACTTTCAGTATTTGTAAAAGAAATTCTGAAAATAACAAAATCCTTGTTTAAATGTCAAAGAACCAATGAAATAAAACATAGATAATATCAATATTTGAAGATATAAATACAAGAAATATGAGAGCACATATAAAAGTACCAGTGAAACATCCAGGAAGGCTATGCAGGCATGTAATTTGATCTTTCGTTTATAGAATATATAATAGAATAAGTCCAACAAAAATTGGGAAGTTTAAATGATATTACGGATACATTTTAGTTGCGTCACAGCGTCGATGATTTTTTTAGTGACGTTCATGTCATATGTACGGTTGACTCAGTTAAGGGCTAAAAATTAACGCACCACTCAAATAATTCGATATAATTTTTACAAAATTGTTTGATACATGAATTATTTTTTTATTATTAATAAACAATCAGACTTGAAATAATTAATTTTTTTTTTAATTGAAGCTTATGGAAACAATTATAAATTACATGCAATTACAAATTCAGAAACAAAGCAATATTATTGGAAATATCTAAAAAAAAGGACAAAAAAAAGACAAAATGAAAGTTAATAACGCGTGACACCTCCCCTAGTTCTGATAACTGCTTGTATTCGCCCTGGTAAGCTTATTATCAAATTTTGGATTACTTCTTGGGGAATATTATCCCACCTGAAAAGAACGGGTTGTTACAATTCCTGGAGATTAATAGGAGCTGGTAAATCTCTTCACACTGATCTTTTTAGAGTACTCCACACGTGCTTTATTGGATTTAAATCTGGATTTAGTTGTGGCCAGTCCATGACTTGAACATCCACCTCTTGTAAGTAATCCAAAACTTGTCTAGCGATGTGGAGTCTCGCTTTATCCTGCATGGAAATTGTTCCCTATAAATGGTGCAAAAAGCATTACATGATTCTGGATATCTCGAGGTAGTATTCAACATTCATTGACCTTTAGCGAATAGGGATTAATTCTGTGCAAGCATCAAAGCAAATAGCTCCCCAGAACATTGATCCGCCACCTTTGAGAGGTTGTGCAGTCGTGATATATTTCCTCAGTTCTTCGCCATACTGTTTCGCGATCATCTGCTGATTTTAAACTTAATCTAATCTCGTCTGAAAACAAAACTCGCTGCCAATCTTCAACTGTTCAATTTACATGATTTCAGGCAAATCTCAAACGTTATACTCTGTGAATGATCTAACTGCAGGCTTCCTATTATTCAATCTTACTTCCCTCAATCTTCTTACAGTTAAAGCAGAAACTCTGACATTTCTGACCCGCTTCTAGCTGGTTACTGAGTTCTGTGCTTCTTATTCGCCTGTTTCTGCAAGATTGCAGTTGCAAAAAACGATTATCTAACGCACTTGTGAGTCGTCTTCTACTTTGACCATTTCTTCTCGAGTGCGATCCGGTTTTCCTAGATCTTCTAACTATTCGACTAGCTGTCGAATGATTAACACCCAGCAAATTACCTGCATAACGCATAGTACGTCCTTCTACCAAAGTTGAAGCTCTTACACATTCATCATTGTTTAAAGGTCGGTTATGATTAGAGAACGGACACGCTTACAACATGACGCAAAGCCCAGTGCAGTACGGGTGAAAGGCTGTATTTAAAAAATATTTAATTTTATCTATATAATTGGAAAACGAACGGGTGGTGACCTATAAAATTACGAAATGCATATTTATTTGTTGAAAAGTTGTATTTATAAAGTTTTTAATTTTATTTATATAATTGGAAAACATACGGGTGGTGATCTATCTATCTAAAATTACGAAATACATATTTATTAATTAATTTTATTTATATAATTGGAAAACAAACGGGTGGTGATCTATAAAATTACGAAATACATATGTATTTGTTGAAAAGTTGTATTTTTAAAGTTTTTAATTTTATTTCTATAATTGGAACATTTTTATTTGTTCATTTTGTCGTTCAAGTTGAGTAAAGGAGTATTAGGAGTTTCTCAAGGTTTTCTTCTGTCAATTTTGTTCTCTTTGAATTAAGTACATCCTTATAAATAGAAAACGTCCTTTCTACATCGCAACTGGTTATAGGTGCATACTGGAAATATTCTTTTATTTCTTCATATTTAGCCGTTAGATTTTGTGGAATTGTCTCCATACATAATTGCTGCAATGTAATTAAATCTAGATTTCTATTAAGAATTGCTTCAAACTTTTGCCGAAGGCCACATCCGAAGTCACTTGGAATACTTTTCAAATTATTAACAGCCACATCTAATGTGGTTAATCCGTCATTTAATTTGAGATTTCGATTTTCAAAATAAGTGCTTAGTTTTGTCAATTTTCCAAAGTGTTCGTGAAGAAAGTACAACAGATTTTTAAAATTTGGGATTTGTGTGAGCTCCTTGCACTCACCAATACTTCTAGCATCCTCCTTTAGCAGTGTTACGAAATGTTTTAGACTATCGAAATTCTCAGCATAATAACTAGTAGCTTCCAGCCATGTTCCCCATCTAGTTATTACTGGAGTGGGAGTCAGTGACAGAGATGGAAATTTTTCCCTGAAAAGTGCTACTCTCAATGGTGCTTTTCTGAAAACTTTTTTAGAAGCTGATACAAGTCTATCAACTTCCGGAAAAGTGTCTCTGATATATTCACAGATTCTGTGGAGAGCATGTGCTACACAAGTAATATGCAGCATATTAGGATATTTTTTCTTCAATAGTCTGCCTGTTTTTAACATATACGCAGCACTATCACTGACAAATAAAAGTATTTTTTCTTTGTACGTGGCGTCCGAATCAAGCATTTTTTGCATATTCTCCTTAATGGTTTCAGCAACTGTTTCCGCATCAACATATATATTATTATTATTATATATATTATATATTATTATCATTATAACACTTGTTGCTATTACATATGAGTTATAGGGAATAGTTGGATGTAGTACACCAGCTACAACATTTACCACACAGCATCCTAAATTATCCACCGTTTCGTCGGCGCTTATCCATATGTATTGATTTAAAAGATGGCTTCTAATGCGTTCTACTGTTCTCGTATAGCACTTAGAAACATAATATTTGCGTAAAATTGATTCATCAGGAACATTTCGACCAGTGTATTTTTTCAGAAATGTCTTCAAAATTGGATTGTTCAATTTAAATAATGGAATATTAGTTGCCATAAAAGTTTCACAGAGTTCTTCGTTAAAATTGTCAGATTCCGACGGGTTCAATTTTTTTCGTGCTTTAACGATCCTACGTGACGTTTTACGGTTGATTTATTGCAATTTCACAATAAATTTCGGAATCACTGGCAATGTACATACAATCAGTATGGCCCTCAATCCAACTCGCCATTGTTTCACGATGCCATTCTCGACGCTCTTCCATTGTCTGAAAAAGTAAGAATATTCTAGATCCAAATAAACGAAATTAAATAACGAAATTCTATGCACACTTACGTGAAAATAATTGGAAGATGTTGCTTAAATGAAAATAAAAGGAATGTACGTGCTATTTCTCTTACGAAATACTTATTTAGACTTATTTATTTTATCTACGTACACGACACCACTGAAAACACTATATTCTCCGAATACAATAGCTGGGTTGTCCATTGTTATCGCTGCGAGACCAGGTGGCCGAGTAAGTCAAACAAATACTTCATTGAATTACGCCGGGATGTACTGAGCGACGTTATACACAATTCCAATTGCCGATTGCGTTTTATGGAAATTGCATCCGTTCTCTAGTTATGATTTTGAATTTAAACTTTATTAACTTAAATTCTATACACGCAATTAATCTTAAATGATGCTTGAACTGTAACTTCAAAACTCAAGAAAATCCGTATAATAAAACTAAACCAAACATCAACTTTCGGCTTTTTTTTAACAGAAATATCAAAATTACTTTGCAGTAAGATAAAACTATTAGATTATTTTGCGATAAAATTGAACACATATACAGGGTTAGGTAAATGTATGGATTAGAATATCTTTGACACAGCTACTAAGATTTTAATAAGATTTTCTATATTTAGGTTCATGTAAATAGGGAATTCGAAGAGCATGTTTATATCCGAATTAGGCTTCCGGTTTAGCCGGAAGCGATGTTACCGTTTTATTTTAAATGAAACACCCTGTACATTTTTACGAATTTCAATAGAATTCTGCTTTGGAAGTTCAGCTATAATAAGCTTTGAGGGTTTCCAAAGTTAGGGGTTTTATATCATGGGAGGTGCCATACCAGAGCTCCAATGCATTTCCATGAAAAATGCTGACAGACGTCAGTTATACGAGTAAATACCAGAAAGTAACGAGACTTGTCCTGTAGTACAACATTTATTTAGAAAACTTCAACAACTATCCGTCAAAGTACTCTCTATTCTCCCATCGTTTTGTTCGCTTATCGTAAACATCTGAGAAACCATCTCTAAATTCGACACAGATTCAACCGAGCGCCAAATTTTATCGCACATCTTTGCTCCATTTATTTTTTCGATAGGTACGTCAAACACTGACAATTCAGTAATTAATTTGTAAGAAACGTCAAAATAACGCTAAGAAATAAGTAATTAAACTTCTAGTTTCAAAAATTCTTTTATTGTAAATACCACTACAATATTGTTTCGCCATTATTTTCAGTTTTTCAGTATTTCATCCACCTGATGAAGCCATTGTATGGCGAAACAATATTGTAGTGGTATTTACAATAAAAGAATTTTTGTAACTAGAAGTTTAATTACTTATTTCTTAGCGTTATAATGAAGTTTCAACAAGTATCTCCTTCTAAAATAATGTATAGAATCCACGGTTGGCTCTTGGTGAAACATAATGAATAAATTTACTAAAGAAAACACTCGGTACATTTGTTTCACAAAATATATTTATTAAATCTCTAACACGTGTTTCGACTTTACAGTCATTGTCAAAGAGTTTGTAAACTGAACTAAAAATACACTTCTACCACTATTTATGAGTTTTTTTTAAAGACTTTATTACGGCATCAATATAAATATTAGAAATTAAAAAAGCCATAAATCTTAATAGACATGTCACAAATACACAGCTGGATTTTTTCAATACCCCTACTATTGATGCCGTAATAAAATCTTTAAAAACTCATAAATAGTGGTAGAAGTGTATTTTTAGTTCAGTTTACAAACTCTTTGACAATGACTGTAAAGTCGAAACACGTGCTAGAGATTTAATAAATATATTTTTTCTATTTTGCGTTCGAAATGAACTCATTATGAAACCCAAAACAGTATCGAAATGAGCTTCATTTCGATACACTTTTTTTCATTTTTCAATGTTGGCGCTGTTCGAATACAGAAATAAATATCATTGCTGTCATTTGATTTTAAGAATTTATGTACATTTGACAGATATGATATATGTCCGTATTTTACACAAACAACGTATGTTGTATACAATTGACAACAACATATATATGTTTCTATGTCACTCATGTTTATATTTTTAAATGAAATATCAAGTAATGTTAACGAAAATTAATAAATAATATGTAATATAATATACTTCGCGGATAGCAAGATTTAAATTTGAAAATGTCAAGTATCAATGTGACCAACTGCATGCTTTATATAAAAATTAAACTCTGAACTTTCAAATTAAATAATTCCAATTTAAGCAATTTATTAATGTAAAAAACGCAAAATAGAAAAAATAGTATAAAAAACTCGTTTCATAAGGCCTTTTGCCGCACTCGCTCTTTAGAAAACTCGCCGCTATCGCGACTCGTTTTCTAAACTGATCTCGTGCGGAAAAATGGTGCCATATGAAACTTGTTTTTTAATATACTATTGTGAAACAAATATACCGAGTGTTTTCTTTAGTAAATTTAAGTATCTCCTTCGTCAATTAACTATTTAAACGTCAAAATAGTTAATTGACGAAGGAGATACTTGTTGAAACTTCATTATAACGCTAAGAAATAAGTAATTAAACTTCTAGTTTCAAAAATTCTTTTATTGTAAGAACCACTTCTCCTGTTCACCATCACTGGCTAAAAGAATAATATAAGATAAAAGAATTTTTGAAACTAGAAGTTTAATTACTTATTTCTTAGCGTTATAATGAAGTTTCAACAAGTATCTACTTCGTCAATTAACTATTTAAAATTAGCCAGTGATGGTGAACAGGAGAAGTGGTTCTTACAATAAAAGAATTTTTGAAACTAGAAGTTTAATTACTTATTTCTTAGCGTTAAACGTCAAAAGTTAAATCAAAACCTACTTGAGGATAAGTACATTAGAGATGGGGGTTTCATGTTCTTTGTATTATAAAATTTTAGTTATGAAAGAAGCAAACAATAAAGCTTTTTTGATGAGGTGTTTTTAATATAATCCGCATCTATAAATTGCGAGGGCGTATCAAAATATAATGTCCAGTCACATTATATTTTGATACGCCCTCGTAATGTATAGATGAGGATTATATTAAAAACACCGGATCAAAAAAAGCTTTATTGTTTGCTGAAAACCAGGATGATACAAACTTTTCGTTATGTCGACTATATCTAGCGTGCTCATCCTGATAAAACCTTCTTAAAATAAAACATTCCGAAATTCACCTGACAGCAACTTCAACAACTTCAATAATCGTTACGTTTGGAATTATGACATTTATAATGTATATATTAATTGTTTGAGATTTCTACTAATTCTGCGGTTTAATCACGAGACTTATTTAAGCCTGAATAATTTAAACTCAGGTAACGGAACTTGAAAGTTTTAAATAGATAAAGTTTGTGCGTTCGAGAGGCTGAACAATACAGCGAAAACATTATGTATTTTGTAGGAATCAGTAAGATTGTACCGGGTAAATCAACGATCTGACATAGTACCTTCGCTCATAAATATTCCTGTACATTCTAAGAATGTGTAGACTTATACAGAATGTTCCGTAACTCATCGGCTTAACCCTCCAGAACTCGCGCCATTCTGTGGAACGTGAGCCCTCACGCGTGAGCATTTTTCTCACGCTTCATATTTTTTTTTATATAACGTCAGGATGCAAATAAAACTAGTATTTTTTAAGTCAAAATCAATATTTATTGTTTTTTTAAACATGTTATTTGCTTATAAAAGTTTAAAATCTCTAACATTTGCTAATAAAATAAAAATAATAAAATTGTAATCGAAAATAAGTTGCAAAAAATCCTGTATTCTCTAAAATGCTAATCACTCTGATCTGAGGAACTATTGACGTTGGAACATGAGGGACAGACATATTTAGCATGTTCTGTACAAATCACTTTATTGCACCTCTCGCAATGTTTCTTGCTTTATCGATTTTTTCGCCTAGGACAAAACGCACAAAAACCTTAGGCAAGCTCTCGTACAACTGTTGATTCCTTCATGTTACAAATTTTTCGAATTCGGGTACGTAAACGCACCGGCAAATTCTGTTTTGAAGATCGATTTATCAAATGCGGTTTGATCAATTCTTGAGCCAACTCTTTCAAATATAATCTGCGGTCTTGAATAATTTCGGTATTATTTTTATGTATTATTTGAGAGTTGATACCGCCTATATCCAAAATTGAGAAAAATAATATTAGAGGCCATCTACAACAGAACCTAGAGACCAAGTAAGTTGACTTCAGCTCATCTACAACATCGACTCCGCCTTTTGTCAAATTATAAAACGTGATTATCTCCGGTTTTGAAGCATCTCCAGATTCTTCATCGATTTTATCATCACTATGAAATGTAGATAACATAGAAACAATTTTGTTTGGTTTCGGTTTGTATGAAACTAAAACCATAGGTTTGCAAAATGCAAATACGCTGCTATTTAGTGGTCTAATTTTAGTATTCAACATCAAAGGCGGTATGGTATCTCTTTTTTATTTTTTCTTAACGTTCCGACAATAGTTGTTTTCATTTGAATCATGTCTTTGGCTAGTGGTATAGATGTGAAATAGTTATCCATCGTAACGTTTCGGCTTGTGTTCAAAATTGGTTGCGTTATTCGTTTTACTACAGAGCTTGCCGAGTTATCCAATTTAAATGGGCCTTCAGGCTGCTTACCTGCATAAACTTCTAAGTTGCATGTATAAAACATTCTAGAATCTACTAAGGCCCATATCTCCAAACCATATTTTGCTGGTTTACTCGCGATGTACTGCCTGAATTTGCACCGGCCACAAAAATTTTCCAGAATTTCATCGACTGTGCAGCATTCACCAACTTGATAGTTGTTTAGGCATTTCTCTACAAATTGCTCGAATACTTGCCGAATTGGAGTTAAATTGTCATATTTCTTTCTTTCCACTCTGTCAGTTACTTTATCAAATCTAAGAGAGCGTAATAAAAGGTGAAATCTATCTCTAGACATTGTAAGCTTGAAGCATTCTGGAGCCGTGCCATCGTCCGACCAGAGTTCCCGAGTGTTCAAATATTGAGCCTTTCTTATCCTAGCCATATACCGGGTGGGGCACATAAAGTGTTACAGAGCAATAGCACTCAAACGATTAATCATAACGAAAAATGTTTCAGACAAAAGTTTCAGTGTTCGGGAAGGCGGTCATACTGGGCCACCCAGTTTTTTGATCGGTGTAGGCGTAGAAGCTACGTCAATGTCAACTCCAATTTTTTAAATGGAACCATGTATTTTCTTTTCAATAACATTATTACTGATTTTAAGACGAATTCAGCGACCTACAACACAAGGTCATTCTAGTCACGCAAAGTATAGTATGTTCAGAAAGAAGAGGCGAACATTTCGAGCAATTGTTATAATATTAGTTTATTAGTTTGTTATGTAATTTCATAATTAAATACATTACTGAAACAGTTTTCTTCTTTTGTTGAAATCTAAAGAACGAAAAAGAAATTAAGCAAAGTGTATATGAACTTTTTTGTTTAAAATCTCCTCTAGAATACACTGCGTAAGTTTGTCGGTTACCTCACGGAACACCCTGTATATATTTTATTAATTTAAATGAAACGCTATATATATTTTTTAATAGTCATATTAAGTGCTTTAGCAGTTATTATTTTTTTGCTAAGTATATACTATATCTTCAATATTTTGGGAGATATTTAATTTTTTTAAATCCGTTTCTATACATTCTTTATTATTTTCACCATTTATGAGCAAAAGTACTTTGTCAGTACATTTATTCACTCGGTATGTGTATAATTCGTCAAGACAAAAATGTTTTCGTTATGTTTGCTTATTGAAAATATTTATTTTCAAGAAGATAATTGCAAAAGACAATTTCGCAAACTCTTTAAGAATTTTAAAATAAAAAAATTAAATCCAATAATAATGCTGAGAATATATTTAATATACTTTTGCAATATTTTAATTTGAAACATTTTTTATTGTTAAATATAGGTAAATCTGGGATATAGAATTATAGAACATAAACATTTCCAATTTTATAAAATATTTAACGTTCATTATCAAGTTTAAACCATTGTATAAAATACTTTTATTAGCACATTCCAATTATAGAAGCGTTCTTTAAATTTTAAGAAAGCAATATTCTTTACATTTACAAATCTATTTATTATCTAGGATTTTTTAATAATCGGTATCTTTTGTGAATTTTATTTTTATCGTATTTTCAGCATTTACTGCTGAAAATACCAGGTGTATTGTCCATGTGTATAGTTACAGATATGTATATTGCATGTCTGTTTCATTTGTAACAAATTTGTTATACGTGCATAACGTATTGATATACTTAAAACCTTTTTGTATATTCACTGCATCTGGCTCGTGTTAATGGACTACACCGATATACGTATTTTTCGCTAATGTACCAGCTTAACTGGTCAAGCGAAAGGTCGCCTTTTTCGGCATAGTCTCTTTCGTCCGTCAGATGTCACTTATTAAGTAGTGCCACCTTATAGGACGAAATTTGCTATATCTTGTAGGCGATTTCAGCGTAAATGTATATACAGATACAAATCTGTTTTTTAAAAAGATTTGTATTAATTTGTATTACATTGCTTCACTAGCTTGATTGATGACGCCTATAGATGGCAGAAACACGTGTCTTAAGCAGAAGTAAATGCTGAAAATACGAGATGTATTGTCCATGTGTACAGTTACAGATATGTATATTTTATGTCTGTTTCATTTGTAACAAATGCGTTATACGTGCATAACGTATTGATATACTTAAAACCTTTTTGTATATTCCAGCTAACGTTAATCGTTTAACAGCTTCAACAAGTCAACATTCTGAAAATCTGAACACAGCACCGCCGCCAGCTAAACGAAAGTTAGCAGTTTATTTTACTAAAAGTGCCGACGATAGCCTGCATGATGTTTTGGCAAGAATGATTGCATTAGATGGATTTCCATTCAGTGTATTCATAACTTCAGACGATTTGAGAAAATTGCTCTTAGCGAAATACAAGGATTTACCAAAATCAGCCGTCACAATTGGAAAGCGTGTTATGAATTACAGTGCAAAAATCAGAAAGCAAGTAACTGCAGAATTAAAACATTTGAAAAGCGCAGGTGAAAGATTCAGTATATCTTTTGGCGAGTGGACATCAACGTCCAATAAACGATACATGGCTGTCAACGTTCAATTAATATAAAAAAAATTTGGAACTTAGGACTCGTTCCTATTCATGCAAGTATGACGGCTGAAAATTGTCTTCGTATATTGAATAAGCGTCTAAGTAAATTTGATATTTCCCTGGAAACTAATATCGTGGCTACTGTAACCGATGGACAGAACGTTATGATAAAGGTGGGACAGCTTGTTTGCACTGAACAATAACTGTGTCCCGCACATTGTATCAATTTGGCCGTCTGAGATGTGCTTTATAAAATAGAGAATTATTTTCAAGACATGCAAGACAGCCCTATCTCAGTCTCAGATGATACTATAAATGCACCAGCTGTGACTGCTGATGTGATGATGAAAAGCTCTTATAGATCTCAATCATCCAATCCGTTGAGAAGAAGCTGATTTCGACTTGGTAAATAAAATTGTTGATGTGCTGACCCCAATTGAACTAACAGTAGAGGCAATCTGTGGACGAGATGCTAATTTATGAACAGCTGATGCCGCTTTGAAATTTCTTATAAAACAACTCAGCATTCGCCAATCAAATGAAAACATCTCTTAGTGGAACGTATAAAGCAACGACGAAATGATGATTTAACTGGTTGAATTATTTACAGAATCCACGAAAAAATGATGAAAATCAGTTATTATCGGATTTGGAATGGCTTGACTTATTTCCAGTTCCTACACAATTTTTAGTGAGGGCGCAAATAAAGAGTATTGTTAAAAGACTAAATAGTCGAGATGACATGGAAGAGGAAGAAAGATCACAAACAGATGATGCGTCAAGGTAACAAGCCTCCCAACCCCAATTGACACTAAAGGAAAAGTTACAGCTGGAAATTAATAAGAGCATGGTATCCCCAGTTCCTGAAGTACAAAATGAATCGGGGTTGAGAAATAGTATTACGCGCGAAATATCTATTGTTTATTCCTCCAACCAGTGTAGAACTTTAGCGAGCGTTTTCAGCTGCTGCTTATGTTGGCAATAAACTACGAAGCAGGCTAGGAAGTCAAATATTGGATGCTTTGATATTTATGCGATTGTATTTTCGAAATTCTAAATAGTTTTTTGTATTAAATGAAACAGACATGCAACATATATATCTGTAACTGTACACATGGACAATACACCCCGTATTTTCAGCATTCTGCTTAAGACACGTGTTTCTGCCATCTATAGGCGTCGTCAGTCAAGCTAGTGAAGCAATGTAATACAAATGATACAAATCTTTTTAAGAACAGATTTGTATCTGTATATACATTTACACTGAAATCGCCTACAAGATATAGCAAATCTCGTCCTATAAGGTGGCACTATTTAATAAGCGACATCTGACGGACGAAAGAGACTATGCCGAAAAAGGCGACCTTTCGCTTGACTAGCTATGCTAGTACATAAGCGAAAAAATACGTATAAGTGTAGTCCATTAACACGAGCCAGATGGCGGTAAATATACAAAAAGGTTTAGTATATTAATACGTTATGCACGTATTAGGCATTTTTTATGACAAATGCCTAATACGTGCATAACGTATTGATATACTAAACCTTTTTGTATAGTTTTTTGTATTGTCTTTTTTGTTCCTTATTTTAGTATATTGTGTATTGTGTTGTGTAACAATATTAATAAATAATTTTTAAGAAATTACTTCAGTTTTTTTTCATTTGGGCCCAATTAGAAACCACATAGTCTAATCCCGGGATTAAACCTGTGATCCCGGGATTACGTTTCAAACATCGCGTAAGCCCGGGATTGAAAACATGCTCGGGATTGTATTCTCTACTGGTAGGCCAACCACTGTCCCGTTTACCCTATTAAGGATTATTGTGCTGACATAACCCCACATCTTCTGGGAAATGGTTTCGAGAACATGAAGCGTTGAGTTCGACTTTGTTTTGAATTTTTCTTCAGACACCCTCGTCTTAGGTCTCGTTGTTATATCTAGTTTTCTATTTCAATGTTCTCCTCTGTATTCTCGTTCTTATTTCGATCGTTTTGGTTTAAAAAGAATTTATATAAGCGCCTTCATCATTTACGTTTTGAAGGATTCCGTGTTGGCGTTTTTTAATGCTATTTATAACAATATTTAATCTTATTTTCATGTTTTTATCTTTTACTCACAAATAATTATTCTCTATAATTACCACATTGGCAGTTTTATGTAAATTTTACTATTGCATTTTTGCTATTTAAACGCCCGATTTAGATAAGTTAATTAAAGTTCAGTAATTCGGTCGCTGATACGCATAATGCAATTATAGAACAAGCACGTACTTATAAAGGAATGTCAGCTTCGAGTTGGAAAATCCTAAATGCAGCGGCGTTGATATTTAAACTGTGTATATATATTTACGATAGTAATTTATCGAATGACAATAATACTAAATTAGTCTTTTTTATTGCAGGAATAAATTTCCGCTCATTTACTCCTGGCTAGCATAAACCTCTTTACGTAATCACAAACATTGATCCACTGTTAAATATTCAGGTTGATTACAGAAATAGCGGGAGCTTTAAAATAGTTACGTAATATTTTAAATGGACTTTGCGTAAAGTAACGGTAATAAACTACCTTTTAAGTATAATGGAGTTATAAGCTTTGATATAATGAAAAATTTACGACTTTTATTTTTTAAATAATAACATGCAACTCTAGTCGAGTTATTATCCATGTTATACAGAAAAAGGCTGATCTTTTTCTGTTGAGTCCATTAAAGTAAAACAGAATCTTTTCACGAAACACATTACTTGTAATTTCCTCTTTGCAGTCAATGCATTTTTGCATTAGTCAAAATCGATTTTCAAAACAATATCTCAATGAATTTCAAATTTACTCTTTAACCCTAGGACTACCGTGCGGGTTGTAATAACTCGATATAGTCATGTATATGCATAACACTCTCGGCAAGGCTACAACCTCGCCTTTTTTAATACAAACGGTAACGTGTTATATAAACACGACCTCACTCTGTGTTTATTGCATACACAAGACTATGTGTCAGGGTTTGTGGATATGTTCTAGAAAACACATCAAGGATCTTCTCTAAATATATATAGACAGTAGTTTAAGCAAGAGATAGTTACAGTCATAGTAATAGTCAGAGTAACAGTAAGATAGAGAGTTACAACCAGTCAGTGGTACGAACTGTGTTATACTTAATAACCACGTTCTATCCTGTCTGAGTTGAACTTAGTAATCCATGTAAATACATTGTTATCCAGTTGTAAGTGTTAAATTAATTATAGAATGTTACCCGAACTTTGTGTGTATCATTTACTACGATAAGTCGCCTAAACCTGCTATCCGATGCGGCCGCCCAAACGGCCCACATTACAGGGTCCAATTGACCCGAAACGCTTTCTAACCATTGTTTTATCGTACGTATGGTTGGGCTTATTTACTGGTATTAAGACGAGTTATAGCTTTAAAATTTTGACAAAAAAATTATTTTAGAAAGAATGGTTTTGGCAAAACAAGAATGGTTTTGGCAGTATAAAAATACTATTGTGATTTACCAACCGGGTCCGTTGGACCCATATATCGTTTACTGTATAAATATAGGTAAAGCGAGTGTGTTTTACAATGATAGTGGTTCGCTTATAAATTCCGGACATCCCCGCTGCTGACAAACCTCTTTTGGCGTTCCCCGATTTATACAGAAAGGGGAAATCCCTTTATCATGTGGATTTTGGGGACTTTACGTGTTCCAGCATATTTATAGCCGCACGTCGTGAACAATGCATTAGTGCTTGCCGAATCTGTGTAGTGTTACTTTGTTACTGTGAATAAGACAAAATTTATATTTTGTTCAATTGTGATGTGCGATTTGATATTTTAGCATAATTTTTTATCAATTGTTAGGTAGTTATTTCTGAATCTTTTATTGCGGCTATTTTCTACTTTGCGTTTTACTCATTACGGCAAATGGCTCGTATAAATAAGGAATACCTTACACAACAACAGCTAGAGGCGATAGTAGCCGAAATGGGTGACGTTGAATAGCGGATATGAAGCTTCAGACGACGATGGAGAGGTAGATGCAGGCGAAGGTCTTATCAATAGAGGTGATACAAGTACAGCAGAAGAATCATATAGCGAAGAATCTGCTGAGAGCAGCGATGATGGCCACAACAGAAATCCGGCTGGAGCTAATTCTTTTATATCAAAGAACAAACAAGTTAACTAACAAACCGGAGACTGTGGCTTATAAGTGAATAAAATAAAATTAAAAAACCCTTACCACAATAGAATTTAATGATTCTAAATACGTATTTCTACAACCACGTTGTCATCTTCAGTAGAAAAAACAGTGTAACATTTGAATGCACAAAAACACTCACAGAAGGATTGTTCTGAACGTCTTCTAGTTTAACAGTAAAATCTTCAATCTTAAATGCTACAAAAATTACCTACATTTTGGTAAACCCCACCTATTCATGCAAGAGCATTAACTCATTATTTGTAAATTCTATAGAAAAACCGTTTAGAAATATTACAAAAGCCGTAATTTAACATACATTAAGGATCCAATTATGAAACTAATCCTTAAATTATAAAGTCAGCCAAATATTTTCCAAACATATGGGTCAGGTATGTAGACGATGTGTTTGCAATTTTTGATACCAATAAGTGCGACTTAGATTATTTTGTAACAGAATTAAATTCAAAATTTCCTTGTATTAAATTCACGGTTGAAAACGAAAACAACGGAGGTTTGCCATTTTTAGATACTTTAGTAATTAGGAATGACAAAACTTAGAGTTTGATATTTACCGAAAAGAAACCAACGTCAACATATTTATAACCGCAGATTCAAACCATACTTTTCAGCACAAGAGTGCCTCTTTCAATTTTCTTATCAATCGTTTGTTAAGCATGCCATTGACAAAGGATAGATATGAAAAGGAATTAACTTTAATTAAGAAAATCGCGAGTTACAACGGTTTCGATTCAGAAATAATAAACAAGCTAGTTAGAAAACATAAAGTAAGAAAAACAATTCAGGATTCCACATGTTTGCTACCTCAAACTGATTCGAGCAAAAAATTTATTAGTTTACCGTTTCACGAAACTACGAAAAATTTAAGTTAAACCTTTAAACAATATAATGTTCAAGTAGCATTTCGGTTGAATAACTCCCTAAAATCTCTCTTAGGCAACGCGAAAGACAAAGTTGAGGTAAACAACAAATCTGGAATCTATGAAATAAATTGTAAGGATTGTGATAAAAATATGTCGGCCAAACAAAACGTTCGATTCTAACTCGGTATAAAGAACATGTTTCACATATTAGATTCAATAGACCGGAAAAATCAAGTGTTGCCCGACATATTCTTGAATCAGATCACAACGTAACATCTGACTGTCTGAGATTAATAAAAAACGTCACACGCCCCCGCGAATTAGATAGTTTTGAGAGCATTTTTATCTTTAAAAATAGGAATAACGTAATTAACGCAGATTTGGGTCCTATACCAGGTTCTTCTTTATTTGAGTTAATTGACAGTTAGATGTTATTAAAGCAAGAAAAATAGGAAAACTACTAAAAAATATTCGAATTCATGGAATTTATTTTAAAATTCGTTTCATTAGTACAATATTTGCCATTAAAACATTCTGACTCAACATTAATTTCCGAATTTATATTTCAACATAATTTAAGGATTAGTTTCATAATTGGATTCTTAATGTATGTTAAATTACGGCTTTTATAATATTTCTAAACGGTTTTTCTATAGAATTTACAAATAAAAACACCCGGCTAGTTCTGCGATTATTATGTAGACAGCGCTGAATATTCCTTCACGATCTGTCTTAATAATATCTGCTAGATAGCAAGGTAGTTATGTTTTGTTGAATGTGTCTCTTCTCCAACAGGGGCGTATTGATAATCATGTAGAAATGTGAAATACGTATCTACGTCTTTGGAGAAGATACATTCAAAAAAACATATGAACATTACGTGGTCAATAATTGCTAATGACTCATTAGCAATTATTGACCACCTAAAACTAGTGCTGCATATCCTTGAAGATGAAAAAAGTGATTGTGTCCGTGAAAAATTTAACAGTGCATTAGATAAAAATGTAGATTTTACAAAATTAGGGCAACTTTTTACCAATACTGAAGATCCGTTGTACAGATACAAAGAGCGCTTTAACTATGCAAATATAACATCTCTCAACGTCGAACAATCCTTCTCTGTATATAAACATATATATACGTCGCTACGTACGAACCTTTCCGAGACTAATACAGAAACATATATTATGGTGCAGTTTTTTCATCGCGCACATCCGCATTTTTTTGCAACAATGTAAACATGTTGGGTAAGTTATTTATGTTTTTCCTTAACGTTTTGTATAGGGATACGATATATTTATTTTTAAGTAAGCGCACTGTTATTCTGCTAAACTCTCCACGCAACGCTACTGCTGGGGCACATAGTCTGCCTTCTTTATTTATAACTATTGTTTACCGCTATTTGTTTTATAGTATTGATTTCACGAACAAAGGATTCATTAGACAAAGGAATATTTAATGCTCTATGTATCATAGAATTAAAAAAATGAATGTTTGTGTGTCTTAGGGTGTAGTGAATCTTTGGGAATAATGCAATCAGTGAAAGTAGGTTTACGATATATATCAAATTTTAAGCTCTGATCTAATTTGTTTAATTTTAAATCCAGGAAGTTAATACTGTTATTCTCTTCTATTTCTACAATTTTACCCTTAAAGCAAGCTAGGATGTCGTCTACATACCGATACCAAAATTTAATATGTTTTTTACCTAGTTGTGATGAAATAATTTTTCCTGTAATATGCTTCTTGAAAATTTCAGCTAATAGAGGACTTAGAGGTGAGCCCATTGCCAGACCTTCTGTCTGTTTGTTTGTAGAATTTGTTGTTAAATGTAAAGTAACTTTGGTTGGTGACTAACTCCGTTAGAGATATGATTTCGTGTATAACAACCGGGTTTGTATTCTTCTTTACTAATATGTTTTCTATTAACCTTAAGCATTCCTTATGTGGTATTTTTGAAAACATGTTGGAAACATCAAATGATACCAGGATTTCGGTCTTTTGTATATTACAATCTTTTAATTTAGCTGTTAACTGTATTGAGATAGCTCTTCCATAAAAAACGCAAGGGTTCTAAGCCTCGTACAATAAACTAAACTAACTACTGGCTGCTGGTGAAGCTAGACAACCAGTTTAATAATGATATTAAAAGCAATTGCTTGAATTCAGAAGTTCAGACTCCTATCAGCTAAAAATTTATTGAAAATGCCTCGTTTGCTATATAAGTTTTACGAGCAAAAATAATAGGGTGGCACAGAGAAGTGAACAAGCGATGTAAATCTAAGATCAGCTAATTAAAAAAGATTTAAATAAATAAGCAAGTTCGTGCAAAGGACGAACCCTTTAAACAAACCCGATTTCAACAATCTAGGTCTACGATACGGTGAAAGCTAAGAAGGGTTAATTTACATCGTTTGCCCAAAATTAAAGCGATTAGCTTCTCTAGTGCCTTACTTATGATTAATCAATTAGTAAATTAGATAAATTTTGAAAAGGATTGCAACAGGTTAAGAAATATCCAACATCAAGAAATAAAATATCAGCACCTACTTTAGCATGCCTCCTACATCGGCCAGTTTCCAAACTTATCTTGAGTAAGCCTTCACAGAAGTAGTACAGGTAAGACAATTCCGAAGATTTAACGTTAAATATCTGCCATTATGCCGCCATTAAGTTGAAGTACGCCATATTTGACGCTAGCAAATTCCTTCTAGAAGCATCCCTTTTTTTGTAGGCTACGCCGAAATTAATTTCTGCAACTGAGGATGTTAAGTGGTTTTTCTCCACCGGATTTACCTTCCAAATTAACGTTAATTAAAAGAACTGCAACGGGAAAAGTGAGGTCACTTGTCCTGCCTATCACGTCGTTTAATTAACAACTTCGATGGTGAACAGCAGAAGTCAGGAATAATTCCCAATAAATTAGCTAGTTCAACAAAAATAATTAATTAATTAATTATTAAATAATCCGCAAAAACTAAGTTCTACACTAAAGTAAAACAGATCTAGCGCTGATTAGGACCTCTAACAAAGTGTCGGTCGATTGAAGAAACGCATGAAACGATCGACGCCCGATATACGTCACACACAAGATCGTTGGACGGAAAATTTGAAAGTAAAGGAATTAATTTCCCAGTGATCGACGAAGCTATCAAGCGGAAATTCGGTAATTAATTAACCGCAATAAAGGGTAGAAAAACAATATAAGGTTGACCCCAATCGTCAAGCGATCTGCAATCGGAAGAACACAAAATGTCGAGAAGATGGCGCAACAAGCGAAAGAAATGGAGTACGCAAGAATTACGTTAAATAAAAGGTTAAACAATCAAATTAAGCACCCAAATAGAATCACAAAATTCTAATAAAAAGAACAACAATATTAGAATAGATTAAGGACAAACAAAATTGAAATAATTTTAAAAATATTCGAAGCATGACAACGCATAAAAATTTCCAAAATGTCGACCTGCGTCGAGGTATAGAAAAATAGCCGGTTAAGGAATATGGATATATGTAGTGACATCCAAAATATTTGAACATAAGAAAATTAGATAAAAATAACCAAGTTTGAAGAAGCCTAAGTTGAACGATAATAAATAACAAAATTAAATAAAATTATATTAAACGAAAATTTTGAATTGTGAACAGCCTATGATGTCTTAGCGTAAGCAAATAATGTAATTAATTCATTAAAATTCCCGAAAGGTCTCAGGATAATTTTACGAGCGTAACAAGCTTTTATTGACACCACAATACTTTCTACCTGCCTTATAATTGGTGGGTAATTGAAATTCTGAGGCCAGAGCTGAATTTAGCAAACCAAAATACATAAGTAACAGATAAACGTATTCGAGGGGGATAAAAAAACTTTTGAAATGTTCAACAGCGTAATTTAAAATATAGAACGTTTGATGTGATTACTTAAACGGTAAAGAGAAGACAATTCTAACGAATATCGGAAGACACGTCCTTAAACTTATTAGACTCTGGCCCTTTCAGAATGAGAAAACTAAGTCTTTTAAACTTATTCTCTCTATTTCTCTGTACATATCACTGGAACACAGCAGCTGTTACATATTCCTTTTTGACTAGAAACGAATGTGTAATGTTATAGAAATGAATGTATTGTCTAAGTTTTAATAAGTCCTTTTGAATACCCTACAAAAGCTTATGTGAAACGAGCCAGGCATAGACTTCATTTACACGAATCCTACGGAAAGTATTAAGAATTGTACGTCGCACCTCACTGGGTTTCTTAAACAATGTTCTTAAAATAATATTCACATGATTCGCCATTGTCGGTCTTTTGTGAAATTTCCGGACTTCCCTCGACATTTTCGAACATTCTGAATTCCTTAAAGAGACGTATGCGTTGTAGATAATCACGCCGTGAGGCGATTTCACAAAGTTTAACAGGGAATTTTATATTACATCGCTCCTCCTTTGTGTCTTCTTAATGAAGTGCATTCAAGTGCAATCACGTAAAATGTTACAATACGTAAGGCGTACGTGCGACGCTAATAACGTTTTGAAGTTTATTGAAGTAAACACTGTATTTTAAAATTCGATGTTTGCACAAAACATAACAAATTCCCCCCTTCACACATACCGTATAAGCGAGTGTCCTATAGTCACTCGTAGTAGTCAGTAATATGTGTAAATAGATGGGTGCGAGGGAAGTCGCGCTTACACTTCAGCACGAACTCGCTGTCCACTGGAACGCAGATATTTTATGCCGTAATTCTATTTATTGTTTGCAGTTATCTAGTATTTTCTTTTGTTAACGATTGCTTGTTTCTATTTCCGGTTTATTTATTATTGTTTCCGTTGATTCTGATTTGATCTAGCTATGGAAATTTTTTCATTTCAAGAGAAACAATTTTTTATTAATGTCATCATCTTTGTCAGTTAATCAGACAAATAGAGAAAGACATAGCGTATGATATACTGCAGTGGCGGCTCTTGATGACGTACGATGTGCGCTGCTGCACGGATGAGACTGCTTCCTTTAAGCTCTCATATATACAGAGAAGCAAGTAACCTTACCGAAATCTTCCGAAATAGTTCGAAGTAGTCTCATCCGTGCAGCAGCGCACATCGTACGTCATCAAGAGCCGCCACTGTAGATATAGTGCGTCACATTATTAGTAATTTTGAAAGCTATGGCTGCTTATATCCGCAACAACATAAATACAAAATAATTTCACAAAATGAAGGAGATACTCTCATTTGTGCTGCGATGGAAGGACAACCGCAATTCTAGCAGACAGATTGAGCAACTCACCGCCTCAGAGAATACCGTTCGTATGAAAACATACATTGTCACGATATTTTATTAACACTACGAGGTTTAACCAGGTCTGTGCAGACCTTTTGCATATAAATGTGTGTATAACTCTTTTGTTTTACGTGTTAGAGATAAGCCCGTCCATGACTTCCTAGAAACGGCTACGGAGAACACAATAAGTATGGAATTATACCACTTATGTGGGTATTTTCGGTTTTATTCCTGTTTACAAGCGAAATGGTTCATACATACCAAGCAGGTCTGTGCAGACCTAGCTTGTTGCTAAGGTAGAGAATGCGAATTGTATGTAACGGCTTTTATTTTAAAAAGACTGCGCCACTATGGGTCGTGGAGGCCCGGCTCCAGGGATTATGCGAAACCCGGTTTCAATATTTAAGTCACTAATAACACCTGAAATCGTAAGTACGAGTATAATTATACGTGAAACAAACCGGAAAGCCCAGAAGCTATGCCGTCTATGGTGTGTCAATAATCCTGACAAGACACCGCGGTTATGGACGAAACCTGTAGCGGAAAATGAAATATACGCATTTTTTGGCTTAACCTTGGTTGCTGGCATTTTCGGGTCAAATAGTCAGCCCGCTCTTGAGTTGTGGGGCAACAACGGAAACCCTATCTATAAGGCGACGATGTCTGCTCACCGATATAAAGCTATTTTACAATATATTCGATTCGACAACGGCAACACTAGAACTGCTCGGCTATTAGAAAGCAAATCAGCCGCTATCGACGACGTTTGGAATATGCTTATGAGAAATTTAGAGCGTTTATATGTTCCAGGTGCCCAGATAACTATTGATGAGCAATTGTTCCCGTACCGAGGCCGTACGCGCTTCACTCAATATATACCGTCAAAACCAGCTAAATACGGAATTAAAATCTTTTGGATGGGCGACGCCGATTCCAATTACCCACTTAAGGGATTGCTATATGTTGGAAAACAGGCAAATGAACGCGTGCGGTAAATCAAGGCGAGAACATCGTTCTAAAATTGGTCGAAAAGTACGCCGGTTCTGGACTCTTCCTATGATTTGGCTGCTGTTTTGATGACGAAAAGGTTGGCGTATGTAGAAACCATGCGCAAGAACAGAGCCTGTATACCGAAGGAGATGTTGGATCCAAAACGCGATATATTAAGCACATTATTCGGTTACCACAATAATAATATTGCGATTTGCCCATACGTGCCAAAAAAGAAAAAAGTTGTGGTTCTCATTTCGACCGAACATCACAAACCCGACGTCGACTCATTAAAGCCATCGTAAAAGCCATTTCAAATTTTAGATTATAATAAGTATAAATCTGGAGTCGACACCATGGATCAGATGCTTGGTAGTTATACGTGTAAAAGGGGCACAAACCGATGGCCGTTAGCTCTGTTCTATAACATGTTGGACGTGGCGGGCTTGGCTGCATTTGTTATTCATGACAAATTGGGTCATGTCAAGAGGAACGATCGAAGACGAGTCTTCCTTATGGAATTGGCACAACAGCTAGTGGTCCACACATGGAGCAAAGAGCAACGAATCCCATTGTACGAGGTATTCAACACGTCAAACACGCAATGGCATTATTCGGTGTAGAGGTAAGCATTTCATTTACACATACATTCAATTCAAATTATGAAAAAAATTTTCAATTTTTTTTTGTAGGTAGCGACAGGCCCACCGATAGACGATCAACCAATTCATGCCATTTCCTCTGCAACTCGACCATCGTGCTCGCTGTGCTATAAGTCTGATAAAAAGCAGCGAAAAACTCGGTTCCATTGCATGTATTGCAAGAAACCGGTATGTTTACAACATTCACATGCCAAATACGCGTGCCTTGAATGCCGTGCCTAACTTTTATTTGATTACCTATGATAAATAAAATATGATGTATTGTTACCCAAAATATATAAAGATATGTTTTTATGTTTAATTCATATTTTTCCTACCATTAAACACATTTACATACACTTTTGATACGCCTGCCTATATATTAACATATAAATTCGATGTAGGTCTGCGCAGACCTAGTTGTACCAGTTAGCGCCCAAAAGCCCTTGAACCTCGTAGGGGTAATCAGCTCCCCCTATACATATTTGTTGGTGTTCTATTTCACCGTCTACAGCGCTAAGTGCGTATAGGAATTCTCAGAACAGGTGCTGTTAAACAAATTAATTGCGTTTTCGCGAAGTAATGTAATTGTAAATGTTCTTTCTACATTTTACGACGCTATTTTATTCGAATTTTTCATAGAAAAAATTCGCCCTCAAGTAGGAATCGAACTCACGACCTTTTGGCTTTCCGGACCATTGCGCGACCACTGAGCTGTTGAGGCGTGAATTAGAAACTTTTATGGGGATGCTTTGAGTTACATCAAAGAAAACAGATGAATATATCTTGCCCGTAGTACGGCAGTTGTACAAATTAATTGCGCTTTCGCGAAGTAATGTAATTATAAATATTCTATCTACACTTTACAACGCTATTTTATTCGAATTTTTCATAGAAAAAATTCGCTCTCAAGTAGGAAGAGATCTCACGACCTCTGGCTTGCGTCGTAAAGTGTAGAAAGAATATTTACAGGTGGTGTTAATGGTAGTAACTTTCATTTTTGTTTGACGAATATCTCAAGTTGCGCATGTCGAATAGACGAAGTCTTTTAATGTGACTTTGGTTGTTTCATCGATGATAATTTTTGAAAATTAAACACCTCCCTGAGGTGGATGTGACTTTGATCTAAGCGCCTAATTAAAGTATCAACTTTTGTTGGCTAATTATACGGCAGCTGAACCAAGACCCAAGAATCCCTCTTGGTAAGTCACGTTTTTTTTTCGTTGTTAATCCCTTTGTTATAATATTCGTCGCTAGGTCTCGTGGTATCTTTTTCTGTAGGGCGTCTAGGACAAACCTAATAAATTGAGGTGCAATATTTTGGAAATGATTAATAATTAATCTAATCCTGCACATTGACCACGTGTTGTTCCCATTTGATCAGACAGACACCTTTTGTTTAGTTAAGTGGATTTGCGACTCCCCGTCGAAAGATAAGTACATTTTGTTAATTGTGGCACGGTAAACAATCGAATCTCAATAACAATACTTAAATTCTAATAAAAGAACCACAAAATTGTCTATCGCAGTGGTCATATTGTAGTGTAATAATCTTGTTCGATGTAACGGCTGACAGCTTTAATTTGCTTTTGCAAGTCATTTAATTCGATTGATTTAATCGCGTTACATTTCATTTGTTGATCACTTAATTAAGACTAATTTTTTGTTAGAATTTTTTTTATTTGCTAAATAATTAATAATTAATTATATTAATTTTGTTTTAAATCCCGCTTGCCGAACTTTTATTTAAATAATTTATTACGATTCATTTATATTTTTATTACAGCTAATTAATTGTCTCATTTCATAATTAACTCTGTAGGAAACTTAAAAAATTTGCATGTCTCTCTTTGACTGTAGTGTTTACAATCTGGAGAATAACACATCGTCATGACTACTAAAAGAACTGATACACCAAAGAACAATATATATACGAGTTTAACATTTAATCATAGCAATACGAAAATTAATAATGCCATAACTTCACATTATTAAATTTGGATAAAATTCAACTTAAATTAATCAACACGTATAGTTTATTTCAAATTATAATAATATAACTTTGAACGGCTCTAATGCTTTTATTGCACCACCTTCTGTGATGATAATTATTATACCTGGTCTCCTTATTGAACGGGTACGGTTTACCTATTTGCAACGTATGAATCTAGGGGCCGTATTGACTATAAATTAGGGCCCTATAATATAATAATAAAACGCAGTTAATTTCAAGTATACAATAAAAAAATATCTGTACATTGGGTTTATATACAAAGAAAAAATTACAAATCGTGTGGCAATATGTGTAGTGGATACATATAGATATATAAAGCTAATTTATTTGTAATACACAATAAAATTTTTATGTGTCACCGCGTTTCATAAATAATCTGTGATTGAGTCGTCTTGCAAATCGGTGTCTGTGTATGAATCGTATTGCAAATTTATAATCAAAGGTGCTACTATTTTGTACATGCGCATATATTCGTCCTCTTTTGCTATTGCGTGTTTAACAGCATTTTTCCAATTTACAGCAGTTATATGTTCCATAGCATTTTTTATGTGTGTTACACTGCTTTCACTAAATTTCGGTGTTTGATTTGTTCGTCTTATGGTATTTTTCAGTTGGGCCCATATCAATTCAATGGGATTGAAAATGCAATGTGGTGGTAAACGCAAAATTGTATGTACTGCTTCTTTGGTTCTGTTATCCACATAATAATCCTTTAAATATTCCTTTGTCTTCATCACCTCTATTCATTGTTTTTTTGTATAATGATCCTCAAAATATAAATCATTTGCTTCTAAAAATGTTTTAATATCTTTCTTATTAAATAGTTAATTGACGAAGGAGATACTTGTTGAAACTTCATTATAACGCTAAGAAATAAGTAATTAAACTTCTAGTTTCAAAAATTCTTTTATTGTAAATCACTACAATACAATATTCATCCACCTGATGAAGCCATTGTATGTCGAAACAATATTGTAGTGATTTACAATAAAAGAATTTTTGAAACTAGAAGTTTAATTACTTTTTTCTTAGCGTTATCTTTCTTATTATTACATTTTGTAGGAACTTTGGTTAGCTGTCGAGAATGATACGGAGCGATGTCTATCACTATCACACTATCTTTTGGTAAATTTTGCAGCAAAGTGTCACAAAACCATTCTTCAAATAAAGATGAGGTCATATCTTCATGGTAATCTAAACTTGAGAATTTAACATCTTTAGCAGATAATAGCGGTTTTCCGATCCATCCTTTTTCTGACTCAGCATGAAGAATGATTATTCTCTTCCCTCTCGAAATCGGCGCGTCCAATTGACACATACTTGAACTATCCACCCAACCTTTGCAAATTGCGTCAGGGGTGTCATACCACGTCTCGTCTAAATAACATATGAATCGTCCTTCCTGTCTATACCTTCTAATCGCCGTTAAGTATTTATATCGAAGTTTATATAATCTCGGGCTTTCCATAATTGTGCGACGTTTGTCTATAGTGCCAAACTTAAAACCAGCTTTCTTTAGCCTCCGCCACAAGGTTGCTGAATATTTATAGGCTCATCACTGATTCTTTTATGTAAGCAGTCAAGTATAGATACAACATTTCCTCTGTAGAAGGAGTATACTTGCTGCCTAATAGTATCAATTTCATACTCTTAGATTTTTCTCGGTGCTCCTTTGTCACTTCTTTGCTTTCGAGGCCCTGCGTTATTCTTAATTATCTTATATATTGTTCCAAAAGGCACCTTGGTTAATTGCGACGATCGTTGAATGTGCTGGGTTTATAGTTCGTTATTTTCTTCCATCAGGGTATGATAGACATTTAAAATGATATGTTTTGCAACTTCTGATATATGCTTTCTCTGTCGTACTCCAACAGTATTATCACTATCCACATCATAATACTCTAACACTTTCAGCAAAAGGTCGCCACATGTTCGTTAAGGAAAGAGAGAAAAATCAAATATGTATACAGCAGTAAAGATTTACAATAAATGATAAATAGACTCAATATTAGATATAATATATACCAACTCTCCTAACTATATTTACTTAAATTTTGTTTAATAAATATAAGCACTTATTTCATCTAAATTGTAATTTAATGAATATTTAACTATATATAATAACTATATATTCAAATTAACAACTGTTGTTTATTTCATCTAAACTGCAGTAATTTACTTAAATTTTGTCATTACGGACCTCAGCTAAAAGATAATCGTATTGGGCGGCCAGGTAGTTATTTTCGCAGGTGGTGAAATAAAAGCATTAGAGCCGTTCAAAGTTATATTCTTATAATTTGAAATAAACTATACCAGCAAAAGGTTTCCTGTTATTTTGGATGTTGTACACTATGATCTTACTTACTTTTTATTAGTTATTTAACTACAGAAATAAATTTATACTAGCATAAAATTTCCTTTATGGAAGAATACCATTGTATTGAAATTTGCAATCAAGTAATTTGCAACTAATTCGCTAGAATACTTTTGACAAAAATTTTATTAATAGTCACCCTTACATATATTTGTTCTCTAAGTAGCATACAAAAGCTTATGCCGTACTACAATAAATGTTTAAATTTAAATGGCTCATACGTTGAGAAATAGTATATGATACGATGTGTGATCAAAAAATACCGTTAATAGATTTTTATACCAGCAACTACTGACGATACCTGTATTTGAAATAATAAATTCGATAGCTTGATTTGTTGAGACAGTTAATGCCACGTTAGAACAAGCTGCGACTTGCCAGTCGGCTTTCAGAACCGGAAGAGTAAGGTCGTGTTTTCCGTGTCTGTTGCGTATCATGGATTGCGAACAATGAGTTAACATTAAGCTTCGTTTTAAGTCTAAAAAAGTGCCAAACAAGCCATTGAATTGTTAAAATTAATGTATGGCGATATTCTGGTGACTCTGAAGACTGTTTACAAATGCTATGAGCGATTTAAAAGAATAAATGAGTCGATTGAAGATGGAGGTTCTTCGAACTCAAAAATAGACGAAAACGTGCAAAGAGTGGCAAACAATTGTTGGTTCAAACAGGCGATTGACTATTAGAGAGCTTTCCAAAGAACTGAACATCTCGTGCGTGTCCATAGAAAGCATTTTAACCGATAAATTGCAAATGAGACAAGTGGGTATTAAAACTTCTTCCCTGACTTTTATTGACGTACAGAAGGGATATCTTGTGTCAGTTTGTAGGATTCTCTAGATGCAGATCTGGACTTCATGGCAGAAATTATAATTAGAGATTAAAGTTTGGTGTATGGCTATAACTCTGAAATAAAAATTCAGAGTTCCTAATGGAAAATGAGTATTTCTTCTCGCACTAAGAAGGCACGTCAGTTGAAATCGAAAGTTACGATAATGCTCTTTGTTTTGTTTGATAGTGAGGGCTTAGCGCGATCAGAGTTCGTTCCAAAGGGAACATGGGAACTCCCAATTGCTGTACCAAGGGTATACTAGAACGCTTGCGAAACGATGTACGAAGCAAGATAGCTGTAAAATGGGCTAATGGCTTCACCTTTCATCACGACAACGTTCCATGCCATACCTCGCTTCTGATCCGAAAGTTTTTGCTCGCAAAAGAGGTTTCTCTCTGTCCACATCCGCTTTACACTCCGGATTTAGCCCCATGCAATTTTTGGCT
Organism: Melolontha melolontha; assembly: GCA_935421215.2. Classification (NCBI taxonomy): domain Eukaryota; kingdom Metazoa; phylum Arthropoda; class Insecta; order Coleoptera; family Scarabaeidae; genus Melolontha; species Melolontha melolontha. Next base: position 17,971,159 of record OW285236.1, read on the forward strand.
TGCCCCAAAAATAAAAACCGTGCTAAAAGAAAATATTTTGACGTCATTCCTGACATTGATAGGGCCACAGCGGAGCTGCTGAAGGTCCTTCCGAAAGAAGCTTTCCAGAAATGCTTCGAATCATGGAATCAACTTTGGGATAAGTGTATTGCTAGCCAATGAGAGTATTTTGAAGAGGATTCATTCAAATTCGATGTAAGCTTATTACTTTATACGTAATAAAATTATTCACCGTATTTTTTGATCACACCTCGTACATGTATGCCAATAATAACAATAAAAAGGATAAATAACCAAAGTTCTTGTGGCTTTTATGACTTTTAAATTCGTTTGCGAACATGTCTGGTATAATATAGTTTTGTAGCAGTTAAAATTTAAGACAACAATTTATATACAAAGAAAATATAACATAAATGCAAGATACTTACTTGAATCCGCAGATGGTATAGGTAGTAAAACCAGACAGGTGAATAGTAGCACGTATATTGAGATCTTCAGGGTATGACTCTGTGCCATTCTTCGCTGTTACTGCTGTTCATTCACCCCCGGTAACATATTATACAATCGAGCACATCTGTTTAACACAATAACACTGAGATTTCTGTTTGTTAGTATTATGTCTTCTACAAACACTCAAAAGTTTTTTCCTGTTTAACTAGCGCAAAGAGTATTTGCACGAACGAACTACGGGTCAATAATTTTGAAACACTTCATTTAAAATTCTCACTGTGTTTATATTTGTTTGTCCTGGAATGAAACATGTTATAGTAGTTGAGTTTCCGTTTAGCTAATTCTGTCGAGATCAAAGGGGGGGATTAGAAACAAACTGGATAAAGGAAAATGTCGGCTAAAATACAAATTTATTCAGATTGATAATCTCCTTCCCTTAATATATGTCGTCGTGTTAAATTACTTAATACCAAAAACATTAAGCTTATTAAAAGTATTTGCTAGTATGACGGTAAGATATATTAGGTCATTAATATAGTTTATTGAATAATTAGCAGGACCGATAAAATTTTAGGTTTTGGGATTTCGTAGAGGAATACTAAATCAGGATTTATTTCTGGTGCAGGTTCATATACTGGGAGGAAAACGACCTTTTACTTTTCGATTTTCCTTAATATGTCGATGATAAAATCATCAAGATTAATAGGTTTTTGACATTTGACAACTGTATCAAAGTTTCAGGGGAAATTTCAAGTAAATATGTATAATATAATGGGATTAACTACAGTAGACTCGCGATTATCTGAGCCCCGGTCAGCCGAGCCTCTGGGTTAATCGAATTAGACGTTTATTATTAGCCCACTCCTATGGGTTCGGTCCTAACCTATCACTTAACTTATCACACGCACGTTCATCAGATTCGTAGCGGTTTCAGCTCTATCGATAACAGTTGAATCTGATGAACGCGTCCATTGTCACAGCCATCCATCACCATCAGTTGTCTCTTGCGCTTGCGTTAAAAGTGGTTGTCTTGGTGCGTTGACTTTTGTGCTTTTACAGTATAGTACACATTTATTTCTGTGTTTAGATATGAGTGGGAAACGAAAGAGAGTTGTTGTTTCGTTTGAAACGAAATTTAATGGCAATAAAACGTTTGGATAATGTCGAGTCAATTAGAAAGGTGGCTACTGATTTGGGAGTTGGGGAAGTGACTGTTGGAGATTTGAGACGTAACCGGAAAGAAATAGAAAACTTTATAAATAAAAGTGTGAGTGGAGGCAGTGATATTAGTCGAAAGACTTTGAAGAACAGCGACTATGAGCAGACATCTGAAGCTCTTTTTCCGCGGTTTCATCAGCTTCTAGGGATGGACAGTCATGTCAGTGAGTCAATGCTTCAAGCTAAGGCGCTTGGGTTCCACAAGGACTTTAAAAACGGCGAGAAATCATTCACTGCAATTAATGGATAGATCGACAGATGGAAGAAAGAATATGGCATAAAGCAACTTGTCATTAGTGGGGAGAAACTGCCAGTTGACTCACCTGAAATTGCGGAATTTCACTCTAAAATGGAGGAAATAGGTTTTAGGGATGTACTAACCTCAGATCAAATATTTAACCAAGACGAAACTGGTCTTAATTTTCGAATGCTACTATTGAAAACCTTAGCAGCAAAATCCGAAAAAACTGCTCCTGGATTTAAAATAGTAAAGCGAGAGTTGAAATTCTGGCTACTTGCAGTGCTTCTGGTTCTGTTAACCTACAGCCTCTGTTCATTGGAAAGTCTAAAACCCAGGAGCCTTTAAGAATATAAAAGTAAACAGTCTGCCGACAATGTACCTTAGCGAAAGATGGACAGCACGATCTTCAGTGAATAGTTTTATGAAGAATTTGTTTTCGTCACTGAAGCATTTCTGGGAAATCGTAATACTAAAGCTATATATTTCTATTTCTTAATGTGACATCACTTATACAACCTCTAGACTAAGAGATTCTAGAAACTATGAAGAGAAATTACCGGCGAAGAAGAATTAGAAGAAGGACTGACTGTTAAGAAAGCCTTAAAGCCAGTCCCGCGGCGTAATTGTGTGCACGTCTGCAAGGCGCACAGGCGACCAAATCAAAGCATGGCGAAAATTATTCGACATTATTAGAGACACTGGTCATTAATCAATAGGTTAAGATAATACTAAGGTATAATTTAAAAAACACGCTATCGAGAGAAATAATTCAATTGGGTGACCAATTATGTTTACTTTAAACAACTATACCCTCGATAACACACTTCTATAGCGTTATTTATATTACGGAGCTTTACATCACATATCGGTGACTGAAAAAATTTATGGTTGCGATAAGAAAATATAACACTATTTAGTTTACCCTAATATATTTTTGCACGTGTTTAGAATTTTAAGATGCATTAGCAAGTACGTGCTCCAAACTTGTTCGTGTTGAAAATGTTATTATATTACGATCTGTTTTACTAGCGCATCAATTACGAAATATTTTTTGGTAACCCATAACAATAACAATCCATAACAAGTAACAACATTTTGCCTATATCGAGATAAATCTGACAGATCATAGAATGGTTGCTATGGTTGTTAGCTCTCATTGTAACTTAGAAACCTTCGGGCATACAAAATTTCTGCCCCACCACGAAATATTAATGAGTTGGAAGTTATTAGAAATCTGTCACCAGTAACTTCCAATATTCATCGCAAATATATACCTCTTTTGAAGACATATTAATAGGTTTGAAGTTACTAGAAAGCTGTCACAAGTAACGATAAACCTTCGAGCATATACAATTTTCACCCCACCACATGTTTGTCGAAAATATTTGTCTCTTTTTGAAAAATATTAATAGGTTTGAAGTTACTAGAAAGCTGTCACAAGTAACTATGAAACTTACGGGCATACGAAATTTCTACCCCACCATATTCTTGTCAAAAATAATTGTCTCTTTTGGAAAAATACTAATAGGTTTGAAGTTTATTAGAAACTTGTCTCAAGTAACTTTGAAACCTACGGGCATACCCCACCTCATGTTTATCGAAAATGTCTCTTTTGATGACATATTAATCGGTTTGACGTTACTGGAAAGCTGTCACAAGTAACTACAAGAAACCTGTGCGCGTAAAAAATTTCTATCCTACCACATTTTTTCCTAATTTTCGCCTCTATAATATGTAAGATGTGGAAAAAAATATAATATATAGAAAAAACGTAAATATAAATTTCCCAGAGTAAGCAATATAATTGCAATAAGTATACCGTAGTCGACAAATTTTAATTTCTGTTTGCCTATATAGTATATGCAAAAGATGACCTTGTTATATCCAACGATGCCTGTTTTCAAACAGTGGAGGGAGAAGTAGAGTGGTGGATACACATTTAACACTTACCGTTTTAACACATTTAACACTTATATTAATAGTCGATTTCAACATGCATGTTTTTACAACTCAAGAAAAGACACAAATCATAAAATGGCATTATGCCGGTAGACACCCCAATGTACCTGTACATACCCGACATCCACCAAAAAATAAATGTATGGGCTGGTATTTTAAATAATTCAATTGTCGCTTGTTTCTGTATGAACATATCAAACAAAAAGTTTACAGTAGTCCCCACTGAAGAATGCATAATATAAATGAATTGCGAGAAAAAATATTGAGAGAATTCTTAAGACCTGACATGCTCAATAATGTCCGCCAAGAATTTTATTATAGGTTGGCATACTGCCAAGAACGATGTGGTGGATTATTTGAACCTTTAATTTAGAATATTTATTTTTTATTCTTATCGGAGAAGAGTTGATTTATTTTCTTTTCATAAGAGTTACATTTATTTTCTTTTACATAATTTAGAATTAATATTTCATTTAATTTATACGCGGAAAATATAAGCTTTGTTGCACATCCTCATAAAAGTAAGTGAAATAAATATTTTTCTGTAAATATTCGTGGCGAATTTTATACATATTTCTAAGATGCGTTCTACGAGCCTCTAAATCAATAGACTTACTGACTAGCTATAAACTGACTAAACTTTATCGTACCCCACTTAATCTACTTGCATACATTCATTGGCAACCTCGCCATATGTCTTTCTTTACTTTTCTCCGTCGCGCTCTTTTCCTCTTCCACTTTCGTACCAGAAATTAAAATTTGTCGATTACGGTATACGTTTAATCAGGGTTCGGAAATTCATAGATTTATCAATAAATAATATTATTGCAATGTTAGCATAAAATAATGTATGCATTCGAATATACAATAATAACAATATTCGTAACAGTTTGGACAACACATATTTATCTTTAATACATAAATTTTAGCGCTTGAAATTTTGAATTTATCGATTCCGGATCCTGTGTGTAGTACCTTAAATTTGTCTTTACATGCACTCCTAACACTAAATGTAATTCTATGTTAAAACAGTGAAAAATTAGGGGCGACAAATTTATGCATGCACACAGGCAGTCTAAATTACGGCGCGGCGCTGCTTAAAGCAAGTCACACTAAAAAATGTAGCTTATTGTATTGCTTCAGCGTAGGATGAGGTAAAAACTATCACCATTTAAAAGTCATGGAAAATTTGATTTGGCTTGGACGGACTCCGAAAAAAAGTGCCAGAACAGAAGAATATGAGCAAACTAGTTCAACTAGTCAATGAACTACGCATTGAAAATCAAATCAGTAGCGAAGATATTCATGATTGGCGCTATGAAGATGCCCAAATGGAGATTAGCGATGAGTTAATGATCGATGTGATTAACAGTGCTAAGGTCAGTAAAGAAGACGGAGATACGGATGAGATAACTACCCAAATATCACAGTCAAATGGGCTGAAATCGATCAACGCTCTTCTTGGTTACATAGATGAACAACAAGAGTGTACGCCACAGGACGTACTCTGTTTTCAGCGTTGGCGTAAAATCGCGTCATCCAAGAGAGGACAGAGATTAAGTTAGAAAATAATCAAGGACTTTTTTAAGAAATAATCTCATGTTTCTATTTGCTTACAGGTCTGTAATGACATATTATGGATAGTATATAAGCTTATTATAAAAATTTTAAACCCAGAAACGGTGAAACCGAGAGAATTCTGCAACATAAAGGAAAAATTGGACAGGGGTTACCTTAAGATGGGGCATTAGGATTTTAATTAGAAAATTCTCTTTGCTTACTCTTAAAACTAAAAAAAAACAATATTAAAAAGGATAAACCGTAGAAGTAAAATATATTTTTATTAAAAAAATCTCGAAATGTAAAATGCCAACTCCATTAAACAAAATAATGTCTACCACTGAGAGAACAACAAACAGTTAGGAGTTAAAAAAAACAAAATAAACACTAACCAGCCAACCAAATTAACATCCGAACAGAATTTAGAGGCGTCGGGATTTTTCACACCAACTGGAGGAAGATTTTCAACTAAAAAACAAATAAAATGAAATAAAAATAGACTTAAATTACTCAAGATGGGCTTAATATACACAAACAAAAAGAACTAAACATAAGAATTTATTTGAAATTTTGGAAAAAATTACAAAGATTTTAGAAATTCTAAAAATAAAGTAAATTATATTAAGATAACATTTGCTGAAAGGGCATAAATCATAAATAACAATATTTTAACATCAAAAACAACATTAATTCAACAATTAAATGAAATTTTGTAAATATATAAAAATTTTGCCATAGTAATTAAAATGTTTTAATATAAAAGTATTAATTAAAATAATTAACTGGACAGTTATAAGAAAAATAGGGCTAATTTTCAATGTTAGTTTCATCAAATTCCAAAAAGGCATTTGAGAATTAAGACGAAGGAGTATTACAAAAAACGTATCGCTTTTGTTTAAATTGAAAATAGTATAAAAGCCAGTGACCGAAAAAATAAGAGAATTCATTGTTTTGTTAGGTACTGCTTAAATATAAATACAAGAATCAGAAAGAAAGAAGATTTCCAGAAAAGAAAGAGTCATCCTTTACTAACATAAGGTCAGATAAATGCCAATAAAAACACGTTTTCATAAACATCAAATTATAAATATTAAATATTAAATAACACAGGATATTTAGCTTCATGTGTTCTGTTAAGGCGTGATTGGTTATATTTTTTTTGTGGGAATTTAGAAAAGAACCGTCATTCTTGAGTTTGTTTAACATAAGTTAAATTTCCGAAGCGTTTGAAATTAAAAAAAAAATTATTTGTTTGCGGTTTTTGACAATACGATACAATATAGATTAAAACTAGATTACACTTGAGGATTATTAGCAATCTGTGTCGCGTACAGTTACACTAATAACTCTGTCTACTAATGCATTGCCCATCTTCATATATTAAATATTATCTTATCTTACTCTACGTGTATCCGGCTAAATAAATGAAATTGTAGAGTCGACGTCTGGTAATACTGAATGGTTAATATTATGTCAGCACATATAACTCCTTCCGCCTTACTTGCGAGATTATCCTTAAAAAGGTAAATCTTGCATTCTTATGTTATCGGCATCTGTTTGTTTTTTAATCTTTTGTTTAGTTCTTATCTTTTTATATAATTTAAACAAAAGAATTGCAAGTATTAATAGTATTAATATGAATGTAATTATATAAACTAAAGAACTACTTGCTTTATGTGAGATAGTAATTTTGCTTAACATTTCCTTTTGATTAATAATAATCAAATTGCCTACGCACAACGTATACGCCTGTTGTTTTTTTATAAAAATGTATTTAGTTTAAGATTTAAGTATGAACAAAAAATCATAAATATTTGACAATTCGAAAAATACGTCCAAATACGTCACTGGTGTATAACTGGTTGCCTACTATGCCGCCAATGCATTGATTTTTCTTTTTTTAGCTTTATACATAGGGATAAATATATGTTTAATGATAAAAAAAGAACCCGGTATAAGTTAAACCAAAAGGATTTTACTTTAAAAGTATATGTTTATTCTTACTAAGCTATAAGTTTTAGGTAACCATTTGCATGTAGAGATATTTCGATTTCTAATAATAATAATAATAGTCGTTATTATCCAAACAGATACAAAAATACACTTAAGGGATAATATAAAATTATAAAAACAAAGAACATATTGCTATGAATAGTGGTTTTGAATTTGATGATACCACTATTCACAACCAATCTATCCAGCTTAGATATTCAGTCGGTTTATTTTCTAGACGAGACTGCTTTTCCCTCAGGGTTCCAATTGGAAAACGTGGTTTTTCGCTTCTACAAATTTATAATGCGCCAGTAAAAGAGTATTGACAAATGTTATGATTATAAAGTCTTTGAGTTGTTATTTATAAGCACAAATGAAGAAATGTAAAATTCAAAAATACACAGCAAACTTAAAATGAAACTTTAATACAAAAATAAAAAAAATAAAAAAAAATATCTTTATGAGGTATAAAGATAAATATTGCGTCATTAAACAATATTGTTAAGGTAAAAATATCGTATGGAAGTGACCGCACATACGATAAAAGACTTCCTTAGTGACAGCCGATCAAAAATTAAAACTAATAAATTACAAAGATGCTTTTTAATTTCTCCCACACAAAACAAAAATAAACAACCAGAAATGACCGAACCAAACTTCTAACGCATGTGCAAACCACATGAAAAAATATGCCCTTGATATCCCAAGCGAACTAAATTTTAAAGTTATAAAAAAATTTTTTTTATCAGAAATTTAAAAAAGCGTTCTTTGTCATTTAATTCAAATAACTAAGAATAAAATATATAAAAATTCTTTCAATGGAGACTGTGGTTAAATAATAATTTAAAAAAGGTATATAACCCCTTGCCACAATTATTAGTCGTATCCTAAATACGTATTTCCTTTTCTAAGAGGCAAGTGTTTTGTCTCGTAGTTTGAGATTGGCATGGTAAATTTAGTCTTTACAGGGTTGCAGTGTATAGTAGTTGTGCGGAAGCGTTTATGTTACTTTACTGTGCCCCATGTGTGACTTTTAATTAGTAGTTTTTGCCTACTGATGATGACAACTTAGTTGTCGAAATACGTATTTAGGATACGACTAATAATTGTGGTAAGGGGTTATATACCTTTTTTAAATTAATAAAATATATATCAAAATAAACATAATGGAAAAATACAATTCAAATCATTCACAATAATAATAATAATAAGATCTTTTATTATAATTTACTTACGTATAAAAAAAAATATATACATTTTCTCGAGACACGAAGAGCTAGAAAGCATGCTAAATTAAACAAAATTACGAGATCAACAAACTCGTAAATAAAACTCGGTAATTAAATCAAACACCAAACACTAATTAATCAAAATCACGAAGTTACTTAACAAAGATAAAAATTTATCTTCTCATACACACGTCTTTCTAAACTCAGAGAACATTAGCGTCTGCCGGACACAGCAATGCAGACGGCGTGCTTCAACAACATTAGTCAAAAGTATAAACAAGTTCAAGATAAATGTGCATTCATAAATAATAAAACTTTTCAAAATATTTGCGGGGAAAAGTCTATAGTTCTATGTTGCAGTGCAAATTCATTTACACATTTAAAACCTAAAATAAACAAAATGTCAAACTAACTTATTTATTTATTTATTTAGTAGAAGGATCCTCACAATAGTTATGTGCGTTTTTTGCCACATGGACTATTGGGGCCTTAGCCATAACATTAGTACTAGCACGAGGAACTGAAAATCTAACCGATGAACACGTGTCGTAATTCGGTACAAGAAGCTGTACTTCACCGAGTAATGAGAAACAATTTTGTTTGTAACAACTTTGATTAAAAAGTTGGCACTAGAAGCATTCCTCCGTTCCGACAACGACTCCATCCCGTACCCGCTTAAAAGGCTATTGTAGTCTACGCCACGCGGTGGATATATTTCATTAGTCTTGAACGAAACCTATTTCAAGAACCTCCTTCGAATTTTTTCCAAACCCAGTTGGTGGTAAGTATATATGGAATACCATACGACAGAAGCATATTTCAGTTTAGACCTGACCATAGTAAAATACGTTTTTAGTGTAAACACGTTTGATAATCCTCTGCATGTTCTTATAAGGCTCTAAAGCTCGAGAAGCAGAGTTGCAGATTGCTTCTATGTGCTCAGTAAATTTAAGCTGTGTATCAAATAAAACACTTAGATCTTTTACTTCTAGCTTCTAGCTTGGAATAGGTGTATGTTCAGCAGCGTAATCGTAAGAAATAAGTTGCTCGTTTCTGGCGGTAATAATATTGGTATTCCTTTGCAATATTTCACAGTCGGAGATGGTATCGATTTTTGAAAAAAAATTAAATCTCCAACATACGCAAGAACTCGGCAGTCGATTGAGGTTAACAGATCATTTACATACATTATAAATAGTAGAGGCCCTAGATTGGACCCTTGCGGTACACCACAAGACGCAGCGAATATCCTGGAATTATATCCATAGTAGCAAACGTAGGCCGATCTATTGTCCAAATAGGAATCAATTAGCTTTACGGTCTCACGAGAAGTTTTAGTGATGAGTATATTGTGATCAATCGTACCGAATGCTTTAGAGAAATCTATATATATATCACACATCTACCTGTTCTCTTTTGTCCAAGCATTGACAAATATACTGCGTAATTTCAACCAAGTTTGTTACTGTCGATCTTTCCAGTTTGAAACTATGCTGGTATGGGGAAATGTAAGGTGATACACAAGCATATATTTTCAAGTATAGAACTTGTTCGAAAACTTTGGAGCAGGTGGATAAAATACTTATGGGTCGATAATTCTTCACAAAGCTCTTATCTCCATGTTTAAAAATTGGTATAATACGATTGAGTTTCCAAAAGTCCGGAAAAGTAGACATACTGATGCTTAAATTAATAATTGAAGCTAGAGGTTCGCTCAGAATCCGTGCACAATCTCTAATGAAACAGTTAGGAAGCCCATCGTGGCCGGAGGTGTAATCAACCTTCACTTGTATTAGGACACAATATGTTTACATAATTTTTAGATATTACAAGATCTTTAAGATAACTACGCAAAAGATATTTGGATCGTTGGCTTATTTTCTTCTTCACAATTAAATGCTATTTCTGTATAACTGATTTAGGAAAACCATGTATTGCTACTTGCTATCATATGAGTATAAGTATGTATATAACAAAATAATTTGAAACATACATGAGTGGGTAAAAACCACACCAATTTGTATAATACAAAAGTATTTTTAATAATATAAAATATTATTAAAAATGGGGTGTGAAGAACACAATACAAGTTATATATTTGTGAATGTAGATACATTCACAAATATATAACTTGTATTGTGTTCTTCACACCCCATTTTTAATAATATTTTATATTATTAAAAATACTTTTGTATTATACAAATTGGTGTGGTTTTTACCCACTCATGTATGTTTCAAATTATTTTGTTATATACGCATTCGGTTCGCCCGACAAGTAGTGAAGACACGATAATACAGTTTTCTATAGATATGGTATGTTATCGTCTAGAGAAACACGTTGCTTAGTTCGACAGTTGTTATCTAGACAGCGCTGAATATTCTTTCACGCTCTGTCTTAATAATTTCTGGTTGATAGCAAGGTAGTTATATTTGGTTGAATGTATCTCTTCTCCAGCAGGGGCGTACCGACGATCCTGTAGAAAGGTGAAATACGTATCTGCGTCTCTGGAGAGGAGATACATTCACAAATATATAACTTGTATTGTGTTCTTCACACCCCATTTTTAATAATATTTTATATTATTAAAAATACTTTTGTAGTATGTATATAGCTTATTTCAAATTATAAGAATATAACTTTAAACTGCTCTAATGCTTTTATTGCACCACCTTCTGTGATGATAATTATTATACCTGGTCTCCTTATAGAGCGGGTACGGTTTACCTATTTGCAACGTATGAATCTAGGGGCCGTATTGACTATAAATTAGGGCCCTATAATATAATAATGAAATGCTGTTAATTTCAAGTATATAATAAACAATATCTGTACATTAGGTTTATATACAAAAAAAAAATTACAAATCGTGTGGTAGCATGTGTAGTGGATACATATAGATATATAAAGCTAATTTATTTGTAATACACAATAAAATTTTTATGTGTCACCGCATTTCATAAATCATCTGTCATTGAGTCGTCTTGCAAATCGGTGTCTGTGTCTGAATCGTATTGCAAATTTATAATCAAAGGTGCTACTATATTGTATATGCGCATATATTCGTCCTCTTTTGCTATTGGGTGTTTAACAGCATTTTTCTAATTTACAGCAGTTATATGTTCCATAGCATTTTTTATGTGTGTTACACTGCTTTCACTAAATTTTGGTGTTTGATTTGTTCGTCTTATGGTATTTTTCAGTTGGGCCCATATAAATTCAATGGGATTGAAAATGCAATGGTATGGTGGTAAACACAAAATTGTATGTCCTGCTTCTTTGGCTCTGTTATCCACATAATAATCCTTTAAATATTCTTTTGCCTTCATCACCTCTATTAATTGGTTTTTCGTATAATGATCCTCAAAATATAAATAATTTGCTTTTAAAAATGTTTTAATATCTTTCTTATTATTACATTTTGTAGGAACTTTGGTTTGCTGTCGATAATGATACGGAGCGTTGTCCATCACTATCACACTATCTTTTGGTAAATTTGGCAGCAAAGTGTCACAAAACCATTCTTCAAATAAAGATGAGGTCATATCTTCATGGTAATCTAAACTTGAGGATTTAACATTTTTAGCGGCTGTCCGATCCATCCTTTTTCTGAGGCCAGCATGAAGAATGATTATTCACTTCCCTCTCGAAACCGGCGCGTCCAACTGACACATATTTGAACTAACCACCCAACCTTTGCAAATTGTGTCATGTGTCCTACCACGTCTCGTCTACATAACATTTGAATCGTCCTTCCTGTCTATACCTTGTAATTGCCGTTAAGTATTCATATCGAAGTTTCTGTAACCTCGGGCTTTCCATAATTGTGCGACGTTTGTCTATAGTGCCAAACTTAAAACCAGCTTTCTTTAGTGTCTGCCACAAGGTTGTTAGAATACTGAATATTTATAGGCTCATCACTGATTCTTTTATGTAAGCAGTCAAGTGTAGATACAACATTTCCTCTGTAGAAAGAATATACTTGCTGCCTAATAGTATCAATTTCATACTCTTCAATTTTTCTCGGTGCTCCTTTGTCACTTCTTTGCTTTCGAGGCCCTGCGTTATTCTTAATTATTTTATATATTGTTCCAAAAGGCACCTTGGTTAATTGCGACGTTCGTTGAATGTTCTGGGTTAGTAGTTCGTTATCTTCTTCCATCAGGGTATGATAGACATTGAAAATTATCCGTTTTGCATCTTCTGATATATGCTTTCTCTGTCGTGCTCGAATAGTATTATCACACTAAAGGCCGCCACATGTTCGTTAAGTAAAGAGGGAAAAATCAAATATGTATACAGACTAAAGATTAACAATAAATGATAAATAGACTCAATATTAGATGTAATATAAACCAACTCTCCTGACTATATTTACTTAAATTTTGCTTAATAAATATAAGCACTTATTTCATCTAAATTGTAATTAATGACTATTTAACTATACATAATAACTATATATTCAAATTAACAACTGTTCGTACTTATATTATTATTAAATTTTATTTCATCTAAATTGCAGTAATTACAATTTACTTAAATTTTGTCATTACGGACCTCAGTAGTTTGTTTGCGTAAAAGATAATCGTATTGAGCGGCCGGGTAGTTATTGCCGCAGGTGGTGCAATAAGAGCATTAGAGCCGTTCAAAGTTATATTCTTATAATTTGAAATAAACTTATAAATGCATAAGAACAAGGGGTATAAAAATTGAATCGTTTGAATAACTTTCCTACAGGATTTCTAGATATACCCGATAAGAAATGCATTCATAAATGAAGTGTTAGCGTGTTGTCGATTCTGCATGTCGTAAAAACTTAATAAAGTAAGTTACAGTGCATTGCTGGCCATCGTATTTTCGCAAAATCAAAATGCTTCGCGGAACTACTTTTAAATCCCGTTAAATGCGAGTATATCGAAGTTGGCGAATGCAATAAAAGTTGACTCCGAGCCAAAAGCTTGAGCTCAACAAGCACATCGGCAAGTAGGAGACGCGGCTTTTAAAAATATCCTACGTTTAAAAGCAATTCGAACCAGAAGATTGCTTTTTTGCTTGAACGATTGCGATATGTAAAATGATTTGTATTGGATTTAAGTTTTGCGGTAAAATTTTAATTCATTTGTTTCTATACCTTAGTGGATTACTTCCATATAACTTTTATAAGTTGATAATTTGAAATCAGTTTTTCAAATGAAGTCAATTTACGGTCGTTTGCACCAGTCACAGTTAACTTTTGGATTAAGTAATTCCTAGTTAACTTTAAGTATGAGTTAAATATCTCTAGCCTTGCACGGTCTAGTTAACCGGTCATAGTTAACTAACTAACAATTAATGCAGGTTGGCAATCCTGAATACAGAGAAATTTTAATTTTTCTAAAATTTATATTGACAATACTGACAAATTACGGTACTTCGCGGGTAAATCGGCGGGATTTTGTGAGAAAGTGTGCTTGCGAACGCGAATTGTAATTCATTAAAGTGTTAATATAATGAATTTAAAATAAAAGAAAACGCAATTTCAATGACAGGTATACAGGCATAAACATAGAAAAATAATAAAGTAAAATAAAACAATAACTTTGCTATACCACTTTATTCACATGTAATAGTGACCGCGGTTTCGACATACAATGTCATTATCAAACTGCAAAAGTTACAGGCCTACATAGATCTTATAAATTACACAAAAATATCTGGGGGCGGTTTATGATGTTATTTAAAATTACTACTATATACTTAACTACTATATACAACATTGGAAAAGAGGTGTATATATAAGATCCAACTGGTCGTTCAAAACAATATCTATTGTGTTGTTTCGGCTTTTAAAAATTTCTAGTGACTCTAAAAGATTTAATTTACGACCTTTCTCGGCCAAATGCAATATTTTATGTAATATTTTACCAAATGTATGCCTTTCTGTAATAAGATGGTTTGCGAATGTTGTATGCCTTATTATAGAAAGGCATACATTTGGTCATCATAAAATATTGCATTTGGCCGAGAAAGGTCCTAAATTAAATCTTTTAGAGTCACTAGAAATTTTTAAAAGCCGAAACAACACAATAGATATTGTTTTGAACGACCAGTTGGATCTTATATATACACCTCTTTTCCAATGTTGTATATAATAGTTAAGTATATAGTACTAATTTTAAATAACATCATAAACCGCCCCCATATATTTTTGTGTAATTTATAAGATCTATGTAGGCCTGTAACTTTTGCAGTTTGATAATGACATTGTATGTCGAAACCGCGGTCACTATTACATGTGAATAAAGTGATATAACAAAGTTATTGTTTTGTTTTATTTTATTATTTTCAAAATGAATTACCACAAAGTTACGGCTTCTAGTATTAATAAACATAGGAAATAAGTTGGAAAATTAAGCATGTAAATAAATAAGCGAAAATAAACTGAATTAATTTTTATTGTAGATATTAATGAGAAGAGAATTAGATCAAGAAATTTTTCAAGTGAGGGTAAGTTATTGTGTTTGAATTTCAATAAAAAATACAAGCACATTATAGAATTCAAAGAGACAGGAATTGTAACATGTAAGCAGAAGGAGACTGTATAGAAAATAATAGAATTAAAGTTAAAAAGAACAATATTTAATGAAAAGAAAAGCTACATTTATGTCTGTTTTTCGTAAAATTTTTCCTATTTTTTCACTTATCGGTCCTATGTATGTTAATAATTTATAATTGCTTGGTTTATCTTTTATTATTGGGTACACATTTTCTATTGCTTTCCTATATTTCTTTTTTCTTAAAATTGTATCTACTATATTTGGGTTACATCCATTATTTTGCGCTATTTGTTTAATGATATTTAATTCTTTAAAGAAGTTTTCATTATTTAAAGGTACTGATATTAATCTGTGTATCATACAATGGAATGATGCTAGTTTTTGACTTACCGGGTGACAGGAACTATTGTGAATGATAACATCTGTGTGTGAGGGTTTGTGATATATTGAAAAGACATGTTTATTATTTTGTCTAGAAATTGTAAGGTCCAAGAAGTTTATACTTTGATCTGATTCTTTTTCTATGGTGAACTTAATGTTTTGGTGTAGATTATTTATGTGTTCAAAAAATTGGTTTAATTGTCTATCTGTGCCTCTGAAACAAGCTAATACGTCATCTAAATATCTGTGCCAGTATATAAAATATTTAAAATTGGGATGTTCTTTAATTTGACTTTCTAAATTATCCATAAAAATCTCTGATAATAGCGGACTCAATGGGTTGCCCATTATTAGGCCATCATTACATGAATATATCTTACTGTAAAATTCAAAATAGTTTTGATCTAAACAGATAGTTTTAAGAGAACTTATGATATCTAATTTTTTAACTATATTAACATTTTGAATTGTTAACAAATTCTCCACCAAATTAATGGTGTCTTTTATCGGGATACTAGGGAATAAATTAGTAATATCGAATGATATTAGCTTGGCATTGTCTGAAAGTTTAATATCTTTTATTTTGTTAACTAGCTCTAATGAATTTTTAATTGTAAATTTCGCTGAAAATTTAGTATTTTCTCTAATATGTTCTAAGATTTTTTTGGATAATTTATATGAAGGAGCTGTGACAAACGACACGACTGGTCTGATAGGATTATCTTTTTTATGAAGTTTGATTAATGAATATAATTTTGGAGCTTTTGGATTCATATTGATAAGTTTACCTTCCTCCTTATCATTAAATAAACTTTTACAATTCTGTATGCACTTCTTAACTGAAGATTTAAATTTCACTGTGGGATCTGATTTTAACAATTTATATTTTGATGGGTCTAAAAATTGCATAGTTTTATTAATATAATCGTTTTTGCTTAATGCTATAATGCTATACTGGAAATTAGTATAAGTGTTTTACTTAAATCCCATTTACATATAATGGATTTCCAGCAAGTATCGGCCGATTCAATTAAATAAAAAAAAAAAAAAGAAAAGCATTGGGGCTTGATATAAAAATAGAAGAACAGCTAAAAGCTTTACAATCATTAGATTAGTAGACTATATTGTTTCAAATATATACTGTGAGTTTTTTATATCACTGAACATAATACATGAATACACCTATGTTCAGTTTTAAAATAAATGTTTCAATGCATGGGAACGTTATGTTATAATGTTATAATAAGACATTTTAGTTGTCAGTGTCGACAAAGTGTGAAAATAATTAATATAGCATTTAACTTACACAAACATAATTAAAATGAATTTTATGGTAAATTGAAAAAAAATTGTTTTTATTTATAATTTTTTAACTTTTTCATAAATGTTCAAAATATCCACCTTCACATTTCATACAATATGCGAGTCGATTTTCAAATTGCTTCAAAGAGTGTGTTAAAAATTCGGTTTGGTTCGTAATTTGTTGCAGGCTGTACTTATGCGTGCTTTTAAATCTTCAATGTTAGTGGAAATTACATTATCATAAATTTGAGATTTAAGGTATCCCCAAAGAAAAGTCATTTGGCGATAAATCTGGCGAACGGGACCAAAGCTCCCTAACCATCGATCAGGAAGACTTGAATTTAGAAAATTTCTAATTGCTGCAGTTGAATGAATTGGGGCTCAATCCATTTGAAACCAGGAACCATCGATGGCTAAATTTTCAAATCGAGGAACAATACGTGTTTGAAGAAAAAGACGATTCATCAGTATAAAATATTTTCTTCAACATATTATGATTTTTATTTAATAAATTAGATAGTGTTTCGCAAAAATTAACACGTCTTATTCTATCTTCATGAAATAATTGTTGGTAATTAGAAAATTTGTAAGATTTGTATTTGTACTGTTTGAGAATTTTAAATACAGACGTCTTCGAAATATTAAATCGTTGTGTAATTTTACTTAATGGTGTTATGAGGTATTCTTGAATGTAACATAACAGATTAATTTTAGGTCTTCTGAAAGAATGTGGGGGTTTTAATTTTATTTCTGTGTGTATTCATTACGCAGCCATCAGAATCAAATTTCCTAGTAATCGCCTGAATTTTTCCGATAGATAGTATGGACCTGCCAAGATATGTGACAGAAAACAGATCCCGCACTTTAATAACCTGTTTGTAATCTTATATATATATATATATATATATATATATATAATAACTTCGTGACCTTGGTATGATATGGTAAACCTAATCAGTAGGCGATTAAAGGTCTGTATATTACTTCAAAATATATGTACATATATTTTGAAGTAATATACAGACCTTTAATCGCCTACTGATTAGGTTTACCATATATATATATATATATATATATGTATATATATACCGGGTGCGGCAATAGTGTGTCGGCGGAGCTTAGCATGAAAACTAATAAAGTTGTAACAATTAAATTTTACGTACACATGTAGTATGCTACAGTCCATTTTCTAATTTTATTTATATATTTGCAGGGTGTTCCAAATTTCTGCAGCAACTTTCAATTTTTTCTTTTTAAATAGATTGCTGTACTTTCTTGTTATTATGATGATAGCCACCCAAATTATCTTTGCAATGATATATGACAATGTGCACTTATAACTATTAGTTTTGGTTTTATTGCAAATTTTGTTAAAATCTTAACAGTTGCAGCGTCTAACATTTTAAGTCTTAGCCTGAAAATGGGTGCAGTGCCTCACGTAACTTTTATGTTACCAATTTATGGACTAACACGTTATATGTTTTGAGGGTGAACAACGTGACAACATATACAGAGTGCTAAATATGTCGTGCCAAAGTTATCGAAGTTTAAAGGCTATTTTCTCTTTTTTTTTAAATTGAACCTATAATTTTTTTATTAGTCAGCAAATTCCTTGTAAAATTGCCGTTAAAGTGGTACCAATAACACAGTACTTATTTCTAGTATTTTCGAAGTTATAACCCTTTAATGGGATATCGGTTCCATGTTCCATGTTCCATGTTTATAATATTCAATATGCGGTGCTGCATCTAATAGTTGGGTGGTTGGCCATGAAATGATATTAGGCAAAAATTGCTGTGTAACCAAACGTCAAATATCTACTTAAAATTTCCATATAAAGTGTTTTTCAATAGTTTCTCTTTACTGTAATCGCGTTTAATTGTTATAATTTAAGTTCGGCTAGTTAATTATCAATTTCCGTTTGTTCGTTATTAGTTGTTATCTTGTTGTCAGTTATATCGTTTTGTTGTCATTATTTTTTATTTCCATGCCGTACTAGTTTATAGTTGTGTTTCTTTAGAATGAATTTTTCGAAGGAGGAGCTAATAGACATGGTATTTGTTCTTGGCGCTAGCAATAGAAATCCACTTTTAGCATCAAGAACATGCTATGGAGTATCCTCACCGAAGAGCACTAGATATTAAGACGTTTGAAAATTTGTTGACAAGGTTTCTTCGGACGGGTTCAGTGAATTATGTCAAACATGAAAGAACTAAGTATATGGTTACAGAAGATAATGAAGTGACAGTCATCCAGTCCGTTGTGGAAAATCCGCGCGTATCTACAAGGATAATTTCGAAAGAACACGGGATAGAAGTCACTGCTGTAAGAAGGATTTTAAAAAAACATAAATTTCACCCTTACAAAATTCAAAATCATCAAGGCTTATTACAAACGGATTTTGAAAGGAGACTTGTTTGCTGTAAATGGCTACTTTTCCAATTACGACAAGATCTAACTTTTCTAGATCATGTGCTTTTCACAGATGAAGCAACATTTGCTAATTGTGGAATAACAAACAGAAAAATTGCTCATCATTATGACACTAGAAACCCTCATTTTGTGCAACCCATTTTATACCAACAAAAATGGAGTGTTAACACCTGGGGAGGCATCATAAGAAACACTATTGTAGGTCCATTCTTTTTTAATAATACTTTAAATTGTGAAATCTACACAAATTTCCTACAAAATAATTTACCATTGCTGTTAGAAGACCTACCAGATAACGTCATAAGGAGATTGTGGTACCAACATGATGGTGCACCTGCACATTACGGTGCTGCAGCAAGAACACATTTAGATAGGGTATTCACCAATGGGTGGATTGGGAGAGGAAGCTTTATAAGCTGGCCACCGCGGTCACCAGATCTAACCCCTTGTGATTTTTTTCTGTGACCTACTGTAAAAAATATAGTTTACGAAACACCTCCTACAACGGCAGAGAACATGCAGCAACGAATCAGAAACGCTTTTCTTCAAGTAAGTGAAAACAACATGGCTCAAAATGTAAGTCTGTCGATGCAGAGGCGATCAAGAGCATGTGTAGAGCCGAATGGAAATATATTTGAACACATTTCAAATTAATTTTGTTTTATTATTGAAAAATTACAAAATGTAATTCTAAAACTAATAATAAAGAATTAAGAAACAGGTGTTTGTAAAAGTTACTTTGTTTGATATCATTTCATGGCCAACTAACTATTAGATGCACCGCATATTTAATATTATAAACATAGGTATATCCCATTAAAGGGTTATAACTTCGAAAATACTAGAAATAAGTACTGTGTTATTGGTACCAATTTAACGGCAATTTTACAAGGAATTTGCTGACTAATAAAAAAATTATAGGTTCAATTAAAAAAAAAGAGAGAAAATAGCCTTTAAACTTCGATAACTTTGGCACGACATATTTAACACTCTGTATATGTTGTCACGTTGTTCACCCTCAAAACATATAATGTGTTAGTCCATAAATTGTTAACAAAAAAGTTACGTGAGGGACTGCATCCATTTTCAGGCTAAGAATTAAAATGTTAGACGCTGCAACTGTCAAGATTTTAACAAAATTTGCAATAAAACCAAAACTAACAGTTGTAAGTGCACATTGTCATATATCATTGCAAAGATAATTTTGGTGGCTATCATCATAATAACAAAAAAGTATAGCAATCTATTAAAAAAAAAAATTGAAAGTGGTTGCGGAAATTTGGAACACCCTGTAAATATATAAATAAAATTAGAAAATGCACTGTAGCATACTACATGCGTACGTGAAATTTCATTGTTACAACTTTATTAGTTTTCATGCTAAGCTCCGCCGACACACTATTGCCGCACCCGGTATATATATATTAAATTAGGTGAATACAAATGTCAAATGCTAAAATATTTAAAATGTTATTTCGTTTACGCACATTACTTACATTGATTTTGAGTTTTGTCGAAACACAATCGAGCGATGTTGGTTGCCATATCATTCTCATGCATTGAGGCGTTTTTTTTGAAACTGAACATATGCTATGTATAGAGATAAGAAAAACAGTATGTACACATAATAAAACACATTTATATTATTTTGTTCATAAAATAATTTATGCCCGAAAAATGGTAAAAAAATCTGATAACTATTACCGCCAGTGGTCAAAGTAATTATTAATTAAATGTGCTCTTGATACTGCAGCTACATAATCTCGGGCATCACTGTCACATTGGGTATTTCACCATGTGGTCGTCCAGTTCTTTTGGTAATGGTGAAGCCAAATCATACCCAATGCCACATTATGCAAAACAGCTGTTGCGACAATTATCGTTAAAGGACAAAAAGCTTGATTTAATCAATTTTATTCTCACTTTTATGTTTTTGAAATCTACATTTTTATCTCCTGAAGAAGCAACAAAAATCGTTGCGAAATATAGAGATAATTAATAAATGAGTTTTTAATTGACAGACCGCTTGCCCGCTGTGAATTTATTTTATCCAATATAGTATGGTCAATAATTTCTTTTAAATTATATATATATATATATATATATATATATATATATATATATATATATATATATATTTATATATATATCCAAAATTATTTAAATTCGGGTAAGCGGTCAATTAAAAAACTCCTTTATTAAATTACCCTATATTTCGCAACACTTTGTCGCTTCTTCTGGGGTAACTGCAAGATTAATGAGAAAAATAACAAAAAATAAATAAGAGTATAAAACAGTACTAAAAATACTTACAAAATGTAGAGTTAAAAAATAATAAAATTGACGTACAAAATAAAAATGATTAGATATAAAAAATAAAGTAACTATAGAAACAAGCCTTAAGAACTTTTAAAAAACATATATATGAAAAGTTAAAACATGAAAAATAAAAAATATAATGCAATATAAATTAAAACAGTATATGGACCAAATAACAAAACGATTTAAGATCGTCAACTAACAGTCAAACCCAGTATATTAAAATAAATTATACTAAGACCATTAGTATCAGATCTATAATTTATGTTATTTGTCTCCCTGTTGATGTGGACCATTTCTAAAAAGGTTCTTTTTTTATGGTTATTTTCAACGTTTAAGATTTTAACGTCAACAAAATTGAAAGTATGGTCACGATCAAGTGCATGGTCCACCAATGCACAAGATCTCTTACCAATACGGACATCACTTTTATGTTGAGTAATGCGCTGTAATGCTACTTTCAATTTTGTTGACGTTAAAATCTTAAACGTTGAAAATAACCATAAAAAAAGAACCTTTTTAGAAATGGTCCACATCAACAGGGAGACAAATAACATAAATTATAGATCTGATACTAATGGTCTTAGTATAATTTATTTTAATATACTGGGTTTGACTGTTAGTTGACGATCTTAAATCGTTTTGTTATTTGGTCCATATACTGTTTTAATTTATATTGCACTATATTTTTTATTTTTCATGTTTTAACTTTTCATATATATGTTTTTTAAAAGTTCTTAAGGCTTGTTTCTATAGTTACTTTATTTTTTATATCTAATCATTTTTATTTTGTACGTCAATTTTATTATTTTTTAACTCTAGATTTTGTAAGTATTTTTAGTACTGTTTTATACTCTTATTTATTTTTTGTTATTTTTCTCATTAATCTTGTAGTTACCCCAGAAGAAGCGACAAAGTGTTGCGAAATATAGGGTAATTTAATAAAGGAGTTTTTTAATTGACCGCTTACCCGAATTTAAATAATTTTTGATAATATATCACGGTCGATCATTTCTTTTCAATTATTTATATATATATAGGGGAGATCCTTGTACTTTGGGACAAAAAAAAGTTCTTTGTGATAATATTTACAGCGTATAATTTTTATTGATTATTAATATAGAATACAAAAGATAATCTTGTTTTTATGTGAAGGAACCAATAAAACTGTTAATAAAATTAAATACATAAGAACAAAAAATATTTTTTTGTAATAACCTTTGTGTCCTAAAGTACAAGCCTTGTAATGTACTTTGGGACATAGATGTTTGTACCTTGGGACGGTTTAACAAATTCTATTCTACATTATAAGCTGATATGTCTATTTCAAATTTAAGCTCCTCATTTTGTCTCGCAGTACCTGCAACTACTTGTGGTTTGCCAAGTGTAATTATGGCATCGCTCTTTGGCAATTCGTACTCTATATTGTCGCCAATCGCAAATTTATGTGTTAATTTATTTTTTTTTATAATATTTTACATTAAAAGTATCGTCATCAATGCCTGTGATTATAGCAACGTAATATTTTCTTATTCTTTTGGTTTCTAATTTTGCTAAAATATAGTCGCCAATCTTAAGTTGTTCGGTCTCATTATTTGTTTCTATCTCTGCTTCTCCAAATTCAATTCTTCTAGAGAATCATCTGTATCTTCCAGCAATTCGTCTTCAGAACTACTCTCAGAACTGCTGTATTTTAAAATTTTCTTAACCTTCTTTTTCTTAATAGCTAAATTTTTCTTCTTTGTCTTATTTTTCATTTGTGCCTGCATTTCAACTTCATTTTTTTCTGGAGTGTCAGTAACAATTCGGAAACTTCCTGGTTTCCTACCCCCTCTTTTACCTTCCTTCCTTGGTTGAGCCTTTGGATATGGTCGTACTTGCTCTGGTGTGTGATGTTCCCTTGATGGTCCAGGTTGAGGCTGCTCTTCCGAATTAGATGGGGTCTGTGGAATTAATCTATCTGTCACAAAAGAGATCAAATATTCATCATCTTTGAAAACGTTCCTGTCAATAGGATATATTCCTGTAACAGAAAATCCTGATTGGACGTTTTTAGGTGTAAACGCCAGTGGATAAGCCTTCCCAACACATTCAGCCACATGATAAATTGACATTGGCGTGCCACAATGAACCAGTAGCCATTCATTACACGCAGTATTAAAATATTTTTTTAAAGGCCCAAATACAGTTCTATCAAGTGGCTGCAATTTGTGGCTTGTATGCGGAGGAAAAGTTAACATCGTTATTCCTGCAGTTTTGGCTAAGTCTAGAGCCTCAATTGAGATGTGACTCTCATGGTTGTCCATAATCAACAGCACTCTATTTTCAGTGGTAGAATGAGCGTGTTTAATAAAGTGATGTAGATATTCAATAAATATAGAACTATTTGACCACCCACTTGGATTTGCACTTCCTATGCTTCCTACAGGGGCACCGTTCAGCATGTAATCTTTGAAATATACTCGCGGAAAAACAAACATAGGCGGTATTGAATTGCCAATTGCGTTAATACTTGCTATAAGAGTAACATTTATACCCCGCTCAGCTGACGTCATGCTACCAACTTGTTTACACCCTTTTGCTGTAATAACTCTAACTGGAGTATGTACAGTTGACATACCCGTTTCGTCAACAGTGTAAATATTTTCCGGAGAAAAGTGATAGCGTTGCATAACATCTTCAAGTTTATCAAAAAATGTATTTACGTTGGTTCTATTAAATGAAGTTGCTCTTGCCAAACTAGTTGCTTGTGGTTTTCTTAATGATATTCGTGGATGTCTTCGTAAGAAATACCTAAACCATTCTTTGCCTGCTTTTTTATTTGTATCCCAAGAAACAGGATATTTCATGTTATTAGCCACAGCATAGTTAAATGCTAGTTTTCTTACTTCGTGGGTTGATAAACCATAGTGCATATTAGCACATTCTAACAAATATGCCACTAATTCATTTTCTTGCGTTTCTGTTAAAACTTTTTTAACATCCTGAGCAGCACTGTAAATAAATTCTTCGCCTCCGCTTGCTTTACGCTTAAGAATATGTCTTGAAAGAGTAGATTTTGATATTCCATAGTGGTCAGCAGCTTGCCGAACGCTGAAATTATTTTCTAAAGCTAAGCGGGCTGCAGCAGTAACATTTTTTTCATCTGGTTTAATCCTTTTTTTGTTTAATTTACTTCTTGGCATCTGCAATTAAAGCTTCATATGATGAATAAAATATTTTAGTATAAGATTTGTACTTCGGGACACGTCCCAAAGTACAAACCAAAAGGTGTCCCAAACTAAAAGCCAAGCTATTATTTTTTTAAAAGTTTAGTTTTATTAAAAGGTTAAGTTTAAAACACAAATTCTTTTGAAAATACATAATCTAATATTTGCTCTTCAAGATAACATAAGCAAATAATAATAATTTAGCTTACCTTGGATTGAAACGAGTTCGATGTTCTCAGATAATAATTCACTTCCAATCCTATAAAACACCTTAACACGCAAAACATAAAATGGCTCCTGGAATTTCACTATATTATAACACGTATAGACATCTAGTGTACAAATGCATAACTGATAGAAATATTGGCGCTCAATTTCAAATAAAACAATAATAAACTTGTGTGTCCCAAAGTACAAGTTGTCCCAAAGTACAAGGGTCTCCCCTATATATGTTGTAACTGGATTCCAGGTTTTCTTCGGCGTTTCCAATGTTTGGTCTTCGCAAAGACCGGTGCTGGTTTCTGGACGACGTTTCGGAAAAAACACATTTTCCATCTTCAGGTCTGCGATAACTGTCTGCTTCTGCTTCTAGTAACTCGTAAACTTAGTAGTAGTAGTTTACGAGTAATCAGAAGCAGACAGTATATATATATATATATATATATATATATATATATATATATATATATTGAGGTGATTCATGCCCTGGTATATAATGAGGCCTTAGAACAGAGATACAGAACTGATTTTTAAATTGTTAATTTTAAAATATAAGTTATATATTGAACTGTATTTTTGCCATGTCTAATCAATAAAGTTAATTCCGCGTTTTTAATTACTCAAATTTGAATCTTTTATTTATTTAATTCATTGTAGTCATTTACTGAAGTCATGCACATTTACATTATCATTTCACCGAAGACTTTTTAACTTAATTGATTGGAAATATTTATGACATTATTTATGACATTTTTTATGACAATTAGCTGTACCTAATTTGTATTGCATTAGGCGGGAATGATTCCCTTCTAATCAAGTATTTAGCGCAAAACTGAACTTTCAAAACACAATTTTGAATACAGTAAGATTAAAATAATGAGTAATGTAAAATATTAAAACGATTAGCCATAGTAATTTAGTCTTTTTAATTTAAAAAGTACGAGATTAAATAAATACTAACAAGCATTACGAATAAGATGCCTGGAGATGATTGAAAACAATAGAGAGTCAGGAGAGAAAAATAATAAGTTTGACAACGTGTGGATATTATAAGAGTGTTCTACCTATTATTGGTAAAAAAATAAGAAAATAAATTAGTAAACCTTACCAAAACATATCCTACGTATTACTCACCAACCAGATATCGGTTTACGAAGTTTTCACATCCGAAAACCTGCCTGATCATTTGAAAACGAAAATTCCAATTTTCCAAAGGACGCCCAAACCCAGCCTAGAATATTACCTGCTTGTTTGTTCCAACTGCACCTGTATTCCTGCTTCTAGACACGAATAACCATTGACCATCCAGAATTTACCGCTACAGAAATCTGAGTATCCATTTATTTACATCTCCCACAATTTTAACCATTCTTAATTTACAATTTGAAAACTAATCGTTAATATTATTATGTACGAATACCTATAATGTTAGAATTTAATCTATATATTACATAAGTCAAGAATACAGTTCCCTTAAGTTTTTGAATTAGTTTTAGATAGATTATATACCAATATTAGCATTCAATTTAATCACGTGACTGCTATAATGTTAATTTGTTTGTATATCATGTATCAACTTACCTTCATGAATTGTTATGCTCATTAAATCTGTCATTTTCACCTCCTAGTTTTATTCTTTACAATATGTAAGTTTGTCACTTGGTAAAAAACAATTTTAAAAATAATAAACACGTATTCTATCAATTCACCGAACTCGCATTGTCTTTGTATAAGCACCATAAAACTTAAGCTAGCCGGAGTCTCTTATTAAGATACAAGTAAAATAATTAACAATACCAATAGCACTTGAGGGAAGCCGATTGAAGTTAAGTATTAATTATTTATTTTGTCTTTGTTGAAATCTAGAGATTTTTCCTGTCTTTCACTAATACTTACGTCATTTATTGGACATATTTATTACCACTTTGTGCTATTTTAAGTTATTCTTAATTTCTGGGCAAATTCAATAATTACTTTAACGTTAATTACACGTATCATCTAGAAGACCTTTCTGGGTCACTTCAATATATATGTTTTCTTTCAGGTTTCCGCCGGTAGTAGTATGTGTTGTAACTGGATTCCGGGTTTTCTTCCGCGTTTCCATTGTTTGGTCTTTGTAAAGACCGGTGCTGGTTTCTGGACGACGTTTCGGCAAAATCATATTTGCCATCTTTAGGTCTGCGATACTGCTTCTGCTTCTGGTTACTCGTAAACTGACGTAGTCGAGTTTAAGATGGTTGTTTTATATACCTGCTTAGCGTTCTGGTTGGTTACACTTGGTTGAGTATGTGCGCGACTCCGTGTCGTTGGGCCTGTAGCTGGAGTGGGCTGGCTGGGTTGCGGTGTTTTTGTTTGTTGTTTCTTGTTGACAACTTCTTTGCTTAATACTGGTTTCCATGCTGTTGGTAGCCTCTGGGTATCATCTCGCGAATTCAAATTGTCCGGACGTTTCTCAATTTCGATAGCTTCCCTGATAATTCTGGTTTTCATATGTTCTACGTTCGCCAATAATTTGGTTTTGCTGAAGTCTATCGTGTGGGACGTTTCCTTTACATGCTGAGCCAAAGATGAAGTTTTCTCGTCTTTTCTTACGGAGTTTTGGTGTTCGTCTCTTCTTACGTTTACCCTTCTGTTTGTTTGGCCGATGTACTGCCTTAAATGTGGTTTCAATGTTGTGTCTTCGTAAGATTCTCGATATTCTGTCGGTGGTACCTTTGACATAGGGTAAGTAGGTTTTGGCTATTGGTTCCTCTTTTTTTCGTTTGCTAAAGCCATTCTGCTGGAGTGTAATGTGGAGTTTATTCATTTCTTGAATGACGTTGTCTTCATCTGCTAATCTCTGTGATCTTGTTACTAGGCTCTTCACTACTGCTTGCAACTGAGCTGGGTGGTGGTGAGACTGTGCGTTGAGGTACCGGTCTGTATGTGTGGGTTTCCGGTACACTGTATGGCTTAATTCTCCATTTTCTTTCTTCTTAACCAAAACGTCGAGGAATGGTAGTTGGTTGTTTGATTCTACTTCCATTGTGAACTTTATTTGTGGATGGATATTATTCAAATGTTCCAGGAAGCTCTTAAGGTGATCTTCTCCATGTGTCCAAATCACGAACGTGTCGTCCTTTCGATGGTCCCTAGAGCTTCGGTTACTGGTATATTGGTAAACAGTGACACTACATCGAAGCTTACTAGTAACCAATCTGTTTCCACTTTCTCTTTCTTCAATATCTCGATGAAGTGGCTTGCGTTCTTGACGTAAGACTCGGCTTCTTCGGCATGTGGTTGTAGTTGTTGGGCTAGGTATCTTGCCAACTGTTGAAGAGGTGACCCAATGGAGCTGACTATGGGTCTTAATGGTGCGCCTTCCTTGTGGACCTTTGGTAAGCCGTAGAATTTTTGACATCTCAATGACTTCTCCCTTGGTTTGAGTTGTTTTTGGATTTCCTTGTCGATGGAACTCTCCTTGATTTTAGTTTTAGTTGTTTTCTCCAGATATGTTGTTGGATCCGTAGTGATTGGTTGGTATGCTGGATCTTCTAAGAGACTTTTTATCTTGGTGTCGTAGTCGGTTGTGTTCATTACCACCGTAGCATTTCCTTTGTCCGCTGGTAGTATAATAATATCTTCGTTGTTCCTTAATTGTTTAAGTGCCAGTAATTCTTCGTGCGATAAGTTCTTCGTTGGTGGTTTGGCTGTCCGCAGTATTTGCGATACATCTTGGCGGATTGCTTCGGCCGTATTCTTATCAATCCCAGATAGAGTTGTCTCTATCCCACAAATGATCTCTTCTACTGGTATACGGGCCGGAGCTATTGCGTAGTTAAACCCCTTCTCCAATACCTTTTGTGATACTGCATCCAATGTGTGGGTGGATAGGTTGTATACAACTTTGAGCGGTTTCTTCTCCTCTCTGGTGTTTATGGGCTTCTGTTCTGCTTGCAGGCGGTTGAATTTCTTTATTTGTTTTGCTGTTGTCAGGCTGGTGTTTGTATCCGAACGGAATTCACTGAGCTGGTCCAGTACTCTCCAAATTATCGGGTGGATGGTGTTACTTAGGTTCAGATGTTGTTGGAGTAATTGTTTATTGGTATCATCCAATATTTTTCTGACATCGTGGATAGATTCCCTCAGTAGAGCCAAGCTTGCTTTCTTCATAATGTTCTTGGTTTGTCTGGTGTTTTTGTTGAACTTCAGTTTCAATGTTTGTGTGTCCATTGGGTCACCTCTTCAAGGGTTAAAACTTGTCGGAAACATCAACAACCCCAGAGATCTCAATGCATACGAAAGCATTCATATCGTTAAAAACAAAATTAATACGTATAACTCGGAAAACGGTCCTATCCCATACAGTTGTCTTTTGCATTCTTAGAAAAGAGGTAGAAAAAGTTGAGGGCGTGAGAATAAACACATGTTGTTGTCGTTTTCTTAAGAGGGGTAGGTTGACGAGTTAAGTTTTCGTAAGAGTGGTTAGTTGAAGAAATAGTTTTAGTTTGTGTTTTCGTTTTAAATTCAGTATATACGTGGACGTCGTATAAAGTTGTGCACAATTCTATTTGTTAGTTTTACTTGCTCCATGTTCAACACTTTGATTAGTGGCTTTACCTACTGATGATGACAACTTAGTTATCGAAATACGTATTTAGTAGACGATAATTAATTGTGGTAAGGGATTCATACTTTTTTGAGTATCTAACATGTTTACAATATAACAAATTTCATTAAGGAAAATAAAACACTTGGTATTATTTCAAAATTATTATATTTAACTCTATATATACAGTTCGCCTTGCGGCATTATCAGGAGTTTGCAAATAACTAAAGTTAAAATCTACAAGAGTAACAAATTATGAATTATTAAGAACCAATAGCCCCTCCAGGACGCATTAAACAAGTGAAAACGATATAATATACGCACCATTAAGACCCATAGTCAGCTCCATTGGGTCACCTCTCCAACAGTTGGCAAGATACCTAGCCCAACAACTACAACCACATGCCGAAGAAGCCGAGTCTTACGTCAAGAACGCAAGCCACTTCATCGAGATATTTAAGAAAGAGAAAGTGGAAACAGATTGGTTACTAGTAAGCTTCGATGTAGTGTCACTGTTTACCAATATACCAGTGAGCGAAGCTCTAGGGACCATCGAAAGAAAATACCAACCTCCACCATACATAATGAACCTGGTGAAGCACTTCCTGGCAAACACCTACTTTATCTATGGCGATCAACGTTACAAACAAATAGAAGGCGCACCGATGGGCTCCCCAATGTCACCAGTAATAGCGAACCTCTTCATGGAAGACTTGGAAAAAACAGCACGGCCACCCATAAACCCAAACTTTGGCTACGATATGGTGACGACACGTTCGTGATTTGGACACATGGAGAAGATCACCTTAAGAGCTTCCTGGAACATCTGAATAATATCCATCCACAACTAAAGTTCACAATGGAAGTAGAATCAAACAACCAACTACCATTCCTCGACGTTTTGGTTAAGAAGAAAGAAAATGGAGAATTAAGCTATACAGTGTACCGGAAACCCACACATACAGACCGGTACCTCAACGCACAGTCTCACCACCACCCAGCTCAGTTGCAAGCAGTAGTGAAGAGCCTAGTAACAAGATCACAGAGATTAGCAGATGAAGACAACGTCATTCAAGAAATGAATAAACTCCACATTACACTCCAGCAGAATGGCTTTAGCAAACGGACAATAAACAAAGCATTAAAACCTAAACGAGCCACACCACAAGAGAAAAAAGAGGAACCAATAGCCAAACCCTACTTACCCTATGTCAAAGGTACCACCGACAGAATATCGAGAATCCTACGAAGACACAACATTGAAACCACATTTAAGGCATACAGAAAAATCAGCACAGTCCTTCGGAATCCAAAAACAAGAAAACCTTTAGAAAACCCGAGAGTATATGAAATTCCATGCCTTAATTGTGAGAAGACGTACATCGGCCAAACAAACAGAAGGGTAAACGTAAGAAGAGACGAACACCAAAACTCCGTAAGAAAAGACGAGAAAACTTCATCTTTGGCTCAGCATGTAAAGGAAACGTCCCACACGATAGACTTCAGCAAAACCAAATTATTGGCGAACGTAGAACATATGAAAACCAGAATTATCAGGGAAGCTATCGAAATTGAGAAACGTCCGGACAATTTGAATTCGCGAGATGATACCCAGAGGCTACCAACAGCATGGAAACCAGTATTAAGCAAAGAAGTTGTCAACAAGAAACAACAAACAAAAACACCGCAACCCAGCCAGCCCACTCCAGCTACAGGCCCAACGACACGGAGTCGCGCACATACTCAACCAAGTGTAACCAACCAGAACGCTAAGCAGATATATAACAACCATCTTAAACTCGACTACGTCAGTTTACGAGTAACCAGAAGCAGAAGCAGACAGTTATCGCAGACCTGAAGATGGCAAATGTGATTTTGTCGAAACGTCGTCCAGAAACCAGCACCGGTCTTTACAAAGACCAAACAATGGAAACGCGGAAGAAAACCCGGAATCCAGTTACAACATATATATATATATATATATATATATATATATATATATATATATATATATATCTAAGTATATAAGTGTTTAGATAATTTCTTAGCCGTTTATTAAATATAACAATTGATAAATTATTGGAGTTTTTCGGCTTTTATATGAAATACTTACAAATATTGTATTAGAATGTTTGTAATTGCAAAGTAAGTGGGGATGTAAACATTGCTGTCTACAAATTACAAAGCAAATCATACGAAATTTTTAATTGAAAAATTTGGTCTACGTTGGGACTCGAACCCAAGTCTACAGTTTGTCGGACTGTCGCTTTTACCACTTAGCCACAATAGACCTAGGTTCAAGCTATTTAGAAATGCATTATAAAGTAACAGTGTTAATGAATCAGATGTCAGTTATTGAATGTAGATGTCAAGTTGAAAGCAGCAGTCAGTTTTGAAAGCTCATGTCAGTTTTGATAGCAGATGCCAGTTAGTGAAAGCAAAGTCAGTTATTGAAAGCAGATGTCTGTTTTGAAAGCAGGTGTCAGTTATGAAAGCAAACGTCAGATTAGAAAGCAGATGCCTATTTTGAAAGTAGATGTCAGTTATTGAAAGCAGATGTCAGTATTTTGAGAGCAGATGTCAGATTTGAATGTTTGAAAATGCTAATTATTACTCCATAACTATATGAGTGTTTAGATAATTTCCTAGCCGTTTATTAAATATAACAATTGATAAATTATTGGAGTTTTTCGGCTTTTATATGAAATATTTACAAATATTAAATTAGAATGTATGTAATTGCAGAGTAAATGGGTATGTAAACATTGCTGTCTACGAATTACATCCCCACTTACTCTGCAATTACATAGCAAGCTCGTGTACTTTTGAATTTGAGCGCTTTCCAAGCATTTTCTGAAGCATATTTATGTTAACCTCAATTTGATTTATTATTTTAATTTTCAACAACTTATCGAAAACTTGAAGTCACACTTTTTACTGAACAGATGTTTGTAATATTTAGATGGAATATACTAAAGCAAAGAAAACCCAAACACAAAATAATTACGAATGATAGATGATTGTAAGACAATTTGATTAACCCTTAACAAACCGGTATGCAATTGCAACGTAACTTACCAGTAGTGTCCGTTAGACACATCATTGCAGTTTTGTAATTTTTTTTTTTAATGGAATATTTTATATATTATGAACAAATGTCATTTTGTAATTACACATTTTTACGACAAATTGACAATATATATTTATTTACGTGAACATTTAATACATACAATTTTTTTAGTAGAATGTTCAGAACACACATTAAGTTTACAAATATCACAACACTGTTTTGAATTTCTTGATATTTTTGACGGGCAAATATGACAACGTGTTTTTCTCTTGACAGATTCGTTGGATTGAATTTCATTTGATTGTTGACTAGTTCCTGCAACGTCTTGTATGGCAACAAGGTGGTACTTTGTTAGTCCTTTTTTTCCTCGTCTTAGTACATGAGGCTTCACCAACTGAGTTGCAATTTCCCCCAAAAAAATGTTTCTTTGCGAATTATGATTGCGTTGTTTCCAAGTAGCATTCAAATTTTTCCATATAATTAGTGATGCAATCCCAACAACGTCTAAAATGTTTTGAAAAAAAGCAACTGGCCACCTATTTGTTTTGCGTCAACCGTGTATTCATGAACCATTTGATCTAGTGTATCTACACCACCTTTTGTAGCATTGTAGTATAGATTTATTTCAGATTTGTTTTTGTTTTCAACATCTACTTTATTAGAATGGTGCATAGTAGACAGAAAAATAACAGCACGGTTTTTTTTTTGGCACATACGAAACTAATGTCCTTTTTTTACAAAATCCGAAGATATTAGTTCCAACGTCGCGTGATCTGTTCGGCTGAAAATCTTTAGGTATGCAACGCTTGTTTTTTCTTATAGTACCAACTATTGTCAACCCGTTTTGAAGCAAAGATTTAGCAACTTCTAGGCTCGTAAAATAGTTATCAAATGTTATATTTCTATTTGTTCCGTAATAAGGTTCAGACAACTTGGTTACAACAATTTGAGCTAAATTTTCTGCTCTTGTTCGATCTTTTCCAAGATATGGTATTCCAGATAAAGGATAACTTGTTCTGCTGTCACAAATCCACCACATCTTCATTCCGTACTTATCAGGTTTACTGGGCATATACTGTTTGAAAGATACTCGTCCACGAAAAGGAATCAGCTGCTCGTCGATTGTCAGATTTTCTCCTGGTAGGTATTATTTTCGGAGGTTATTGTTTATGTCTTCCCAAAGCTCTCTAATAGGAGCCAGTTTATCTTTTGACTTTCTCAGTGATCGAGTAGTCCTATCGTCAAATCGTAAAAAACGTTGGATTGCTGCAAATCTATTTTTACCCATCGTAGCGCGAAATATTGGATTGCCAAATACTGGGTCCCAGTACTCTCTAAAATCTACTTTACTCTGTTTATTTACACCTGCAGTTATCAATAGACCTAAGAAGGCTTGTAACTCTATTGTGTCAATTGCTTTCCATTTATTATTTATTGCTCTTATAGCTTCGGCATTGGTATGTTTTACAATAAGATCTAGTACATATCGATTGAAAAATAAATTGAAACAATCAATAGGGTCATCAATTATTTGTCCTCGAGGAAGAATCACCTTATGAATACCACCACGAATTAAATTATGCTGTGGAGTTCTACCGGCTTTATCCGGCTGTGCTTTCCAAATAGTCCCATCTTTAGCCACGTATTCATTGTCTAAATTATTTGGATTTGTTCTTTCCTCTTCTTGAATTGTTTCTTCCTCCTCGTTGTATGATTGTTCATCATCGATCTCAGACGCAGTTTCTGTCAAATCATCTTCACTTTCAGAAGCGCTGTCTACAACGAATTCTTCACCTTCATTGTCACGCTTACAAACGCATATACCACAAACAAAATAAACTGCGACGCAAAACATCTGTTACATTCCAGATTTGACCGGTTCAAACCGGCAAATCTGTGTTACTATCTTATGAGTGTCCAACAGACACAACTGAGTTGATACGTTACTTTTTTGAAAAATTGTTAAAAACAAATGAACAACTTATTTTTAGAGAATGTAGATGACTGAATCTAAATCACAGAGAAAAGAGGATAAAATACATAAAACCATTTTGTGATAAAGTATATACTTTAGATACAGTACGTTAATTAATTTAAAAAGGTGTCCGACAGACACTTCTGGGTTGTTTAGGGTTAAGGTAGTAGTACGCTTTCTGTCCTTGTCTATCATACCAACAAATTAAGTTTTTGTGATTCTTTGTCTAGCAAACTAACGCAATTTTGTTCGCCTGTTCTGATATCAGTATTAAAAAGAGATGGTTATATTAAAACAGTGCGTAACTCGTGTTGCTCGATTATGACGTTTGTCTTAAGATCGATTAAATAGGTAGTAGATGTTTTTAGTGTTGTTTAATAATGTAAACTATCAATTAATACAACTTGGTGAAAATTAAAGTTCATAACAGCAGTATATTGCTCATACTTATAATGAATACGTAACCTTAATTATTTTTTATAATAAGTTCTTTTGAAATTTGATCACGTTGGGGTATAGACACAATAATTTACATGAATTAAAAAGGAGGACGTTATGCAGGCTTTTCAAATTAAAAGAATCCCGAAGCTCTTTCATCTCTAAATTAAATGCCGAACCAGCAATTATTCGCGTAAATTAGTCCGTTTCCGATTAGTCAGGAAAAGCAGTAAATTACGTAGATTTCTCACGTGCCCTGGATCAATTACACATACAAATTATAGCTTGCACCACCTAATTAATGGCAGTTAATTAAAAGGGCATTGGCTTAAAGTTTTGACACACGGTCTTTTAATAGCTACGTAATAAACAAGCACGCCCATACGACGTAAATCTTAACTGTCTCCTATTCTTTCCACCACCGACCGCGTCAGTGCAACAGTGTCTCTTTTTACGACTCGCACACGTATGTACATAGGTAAAAAATATGTGTTTACAGAAACGTAATATTTACTCTCTTCGTGTTAGTCAACAAAAAAAAATAATGTATATATTTTACGAGGCAGCGCCAATGATAATTAACATTTCCACTTTGGTGTGCTTCATATAAACTTGGTAAAAATCCCGTTTATTTTCGCTTGGAAAAAATTGGAGGATTTCAGTTAGATGTCGTGAGTCACTGGTATCTTTAGGCATTTAAATTAGTTTGAAGATTTTTATGTACAATACCAAGTGTCCCAAAACGTACCGGGAATATTTCAAGAATGAATTGCAGAACTTATTTAGAGTCCATATACACATCGCAAATAATTGTCGCATAATTGAATAATTTTTTAATGATGGCATTTTAAAAATTGTTAAAGTAAATATAGACTAATCTAGTTGTAAATCGAGGTATTTTGATGTTTATTTATTTCTTCCAGTAAAGATAATTACTAAAAATCCATTCTTTTTAATGATAAAATAAAAACATTATGGCTCTGTTGTCTTTTCTGTCTTTTCAGTATCGCAATTCTCATTATTTGTCTTATGATGAAGTTGTTAGAGCCGTAACACTGTCAGATAATGTTCTCGCTGATGGAAATTAGATCCTAATTGTGTGTGTAGTACAAACTTGGTTTGTCGGATTGTAATTATTAATGCATCACATAAGGCGACATTGACATGTAAAAATGAGATTTAATATTCATTAATTCTCATTTGCAGTAAGTTCAGAATGTTAGCTATATATACACGAGTAGAGAAGTGAAAAGCTGTGACTGTCTTTGAGATGCCATACATTGATAAGCCTCAATTAAGGCGAAACGCGTCTGTATGTTCTCGCTGATGGAAATTAGCTTTTCACTAATTTTTAATTATCCTAACAACCTGTAAGGTCGTAGTCGCGACGAGGTGTGTTATACATGCTAGTACAAACTTGGTTTGTCGGATTGTAATTATTAGAGCATCACATAAGGCGACATTGACATGTAAAAATGAGATTTAATATTCATTAATTCTCATTTGCAGTAAGTTCAGAATGTTAACTATATATTCACGAAGTAGAGAAGTGAAAAGCTGTGACTGTCTTTGAGATGCCTTACATTGATAAGCCTCAATTAAGGCGAAACGCGTCTGTATGTTCTCGCTGATGAAAATTAGCTTTTCACTAATTTTTAATTATCCTAACAACCTGTAAGGTCGTAGTCGCGACGAGGTGTGTTATACATGCTAGTACAAACTTGGTTTGTCGGATTGTAATTATTAGTGCATCACATAAGGCGACATTGACATGTAAAAATGAGATTTAATATTCATTAATTCTCATTTGCAGTAAGTTCAGAATGTTAACTATATATTCACGAAGTAGAGAAGTGAAAAGCTGTGACTGTCTTTGAGATGCCATACATTGATAAGCCTCAATTAAGGCGAAACGCGTCTGTATGTTCTCGCTGGTGGAAATTAGCTTTTCACTAATTTTTAATTATCCTAACAACCTGTAAGGTCGTAGTCGCGACGAGGTGTGTTATACATGCTAGTACAAACTTGGTTTGTCGGATTGTAATTATTAATGCATCACATAAGGCGACATTGATATGTAAAAATGAGATTTAATATTCATTAATTCTCATTTGCAGTAAGTTCAGAATGTTAACTATATATACACGAAGTAGAAAAGTGAAAAGCTGTGACTGTCTTTGAGATGCCATACATTGATAAGCCTCAATTAATGCGAAACGCGTCTGTATGTTCTCGCTGATGAAAATTAGCTTTTCACTAATTTTTGATTATCCTAACAACCTGTAAGGTCGTAGTCGCGACGAGGTGTGTTATACATGCTAGTACAAACTTGGTTTGTCGGATTGTAATTATTAGTGCATCACATAAGGCGATATTGACATGTAAAAATGAGATTTAGTATTCATTAATTCTCATTTGCAGTAAGTTCAGAATGTTAACTATATATTCACGAAGTAGAGAAGTGAAAAGCTGTGACTGTCTTTGAGATGCCATACATTGATAAGCCTCAATTAAGGCGAAACGCGTCTGTATGTTCTCGGTGGTGGAAATTAGCTTTACACTAATTTTTAATTATCCTAACAACCTGTAAGGTCGTAGTCGCGACGAGGTGTGTTATACATGCTAGTACAAACTTGGTTTGTCGGATTGTAATTATTAATGCATCACATAAGGCGACATTGATATGTAAAAATGAGATTTAATATTCATTAATTCTCATTTGCAGTAAGTTCAGAATGTTAACTATATATACACGAAGTAGAAAAGTGAAAAGCTGTGACTGTCTTTGAGATGCCATACATTGATAAGCCTCAATTAAGGCGAAACGCGTCTGTATGTTCTTGCTGATGGAAATTAGCTTTTCACTAATTTTTAATTATCCTAACAACCTGTAAGGTCGTAGTCGCGACGAGGTACGTTATACATGCTAGTTCAAACTTGGTTTGTCGGATTGTAATTATTAATGCATCACATAAGGCGACATTGACATGTAAAAATGAGATTTAATATTCATTAATTCTCATTTGCAGTAAGTTCAGAATGTTAACGACACTTAACTTCAAAAATGTTACAAAGCCACCTTTTCAATGCCCGAAATATACAGACTGTGTGGAATCGTCTTCGGGAACATGATATACGTCCCTATGGACAGTCAAAGGTCCACTTCTGGCCAGAGAACATAAAAGAGCACGATTGGAATTTGCTCATGAACATGCCGAATGGGAGGCAAACGACTGGCACAGAGTGCTCTTCTCAGATGAATCTTGATTTTGTCTGTACACTTCCAGCCAGCGAATTCTAGTTTATAGACAACCTAGTGTGCGTTATTTACAGTTTAACTTAATTCCAAATGTAAACTACAGTGGTGGTTCGGTAATGATGTGGGGGAGGTATTGCTTTTGGGGGTTGTACTGAGTTAGTGCCACTAGCTGGTGCCCGACTGACAGCACACAGGTACATAACAGACATTCTAGATCCATATGTACCTTTTGTACCGTTTCTATAACTAGATTTTCGCTTTATGCACAATAACCCGCGCCCACACCTTGTGCATATGGTAAGACATTATTTGCAAGATGTGAAAATACTCACTTTAAACTGGCCAGCACGAAGTGCTGATCTCAATCCAATAGAACATGTTTGGGATCATGTAGGACGGCAATTAAAAACACGAGGAATTCAGTTTCGCGACCTTCCGACACTCCAAGCGGCACTTCTTAAAGAGTGGAATAATATGGATCACAATTACTGTGATTAGGACAATAGGTAGAAACACCCGCCATTGACTTAATTATGTAACGTTTTACAAGAAGCGTATTTTTTATGTTAAAATTTATGAATATTTGAACTTGTTTCGAGAACATCACTTGTTAAACTAGCTGTTA
The DNA here is from genome assembly GCA_935421215.2 of Melolontha melolontha. NCBI lineage: Eukaryota > Metazoa > Arthropoda > Insecta > Coleoptera > Scarabaeidae > Melolontha > Melolontha melolontha. Next base: position 18,010,160 of record OW285236.1, read on the forward strand.
TTAAATACTTTTAGCGTATTGATAGTCATTATAAGACCGCGGAACAGACGCTGTCCTCTAATGAGTCATGCAGGCGCAGAGACAGAGTCGGTTTCGCTGAAATAATAAGATTGATGCAATATTCGCTCGTAGCCCGGATTTTAATCTACTGAAAGGCTTTTGAAGATTTAAGAATTACTACAAATTTCTACTACATCCATCGCACTAAACAATGATATAAGTTGCCGATCAGTAACCAAAATATTGAAGAACGAAAAATACCATCCGTATAAACCACATTTAGTGCAAGATTTATTGGACGGGGATTATGATCGTAGAATTAAATTTTGCGAAAAAGTGATGGAAGATTGCAAAAATGACCAATATTTTACATACGATTTGCCGTTTTCCGACGAAGCTACGTTTTGTTTGAATGGTACTGTTAATTGACATAATTGTCGATATTGGTCAATAGATAACCCTCCTTGAAGAAACGCATACAAGCATTCGCAGAGATTAAACGTTTAGGCAAGTATTTTCAGGAACCGTATTATTGGTCCTTTTTTCATTCATGGTACATTAACTGTACAGAGATAGTTAGATCTTTTACGTGAACAAGTTGTTCCTAATATTGAGGAAGATACTCACAAAGGTATAAAACTCCTTACCACAATTAATAATCGTATCCTAAATACGTATTTCTTCCGTGCAAGAAACTGTGACCGGTATATCCTACCTCGATATGTTGCAATTGTGGTTATTTCCGCAACTGACAGATGATTCAAACAACTTTATATTCAAATAAGATGGTGCTCCGCCTCATTGGTATAATGAAATGCGTAGGTATCTAAATGAGGTGCTACCTCAACGTTGATTAGGCCGTTGTGCTGAAACAGATGTGGCATTATACGCGTGGCTTTCCAATTCTCCCGATCTTACCCCGCGCGATTATTTCCTTTGGGGGTATATTAAAGACAGGGTTTACGTACCATAATTACCATTCGTGTGCTAGTCCTTGAGACGAACACACGTACATATTGCATTTAAACATACGACGGTAACCGACAAAGTATCGTCAAGCGAAGCCGGAAGCAATGGCCGGGCGAATTATTACGATAACAAACTTAAAACTAAATCCCAACTTCGTTGAACTCTGGCCACCTGAATTACTACAACAAACACAGGCGATAATCGACGAAACGCACAGCGAAAGTGGCGTTCAAGAACTACTACGGGCTTGACCGAGTTTATTTGTTATAAACCCAGATCAACCGAAGATACAAGTAGAAATAACAGATCCCGAACCGACCAAAAAAGAAAAACACCACAGAAAACAGAAAATGAATCATCCGGAAAAGAAAATCGAAGACTTCATCTACCCTAAATTTACGAAGAAGCCGAAAATAGACGAAACAACTTTACCGATCGAAACAAAAAATTCATACGACGCCCTCGAAAACAAAACCGAGGAAAAAATGGAAGAAAAAACTTCCGAATTCACTCCACAGCCTTCAACATCAGATAGCACACTCAGGGTAAGTGACAAAACAAACATCACACATAACACAAAAACTGAAACACGAAAACCACACAAAATCGCACCAATTATTATAACTGAAATAGACAAATGGGCACATATACGACACTTACTCAAAACACACAGCATTAACACAGTACAAAACAAACTCGTGAAAACAGGCATACACATCGAACCGACAACTGACGAAGACTACCGAAAATTTAAACACATACTCGACAATAAACAAATACAATTTTACACTTTTCAACTGAGAAGCGAAAAGACACTAAAGGTAGTTATGCGTGGCATTCCTACCTTTATCACAGACACTGACATCACCGACGACTTGACTCACCAAGGCTACCCGACAATAAAAATAAAACGCATGAACGGGAAACACGGAATACCAGCACCACTTGTACTAATAGAACTGATGAGACAATACAAACCAATTTACAACATACACGACTGCTGCGGACTCACAATTAAAATCGAACCACTAAACAAACGGACAGACATAATACAATGCCACAAATGTCAGACATTTGGACACCACCAAAAGAACTGTAACATACACTACAAATGCATGAAATGCGGAGACGAACACTCAACACACCTATGTACAAAACCCAAAACAACCCCACCAAAGTATGCAAACTGCGGTGGTCCTCACTTATCCACTTTCCTTAACTGTCCTAACAATCCAAACGACCCTGTAAACAAAACCACGCCCAAACCCGAATACATACCAGCACCACCCCCAACAACGAACCCATGGACACAAAAACAAAGAAACACAACACCTAACACAACTGACGAACTAGCACTTGCCTTAGGCAATATGCTAATAACATTACACTCCACAAACGCAACAACAGAACAGATACAATACTTCGTAACGCAAACACAGAAAATAATCACACTCTACAACAACAAACATTAAACACACACATGACTGAAACGCAAAAAACCGATGACCAGTGACTTAAACGCAAAAAGCGACAAACACACAGACTACACATACGCAACACAGGACCGCACAAAAACACACAACACACGATTACTTAATAATCAGACACAAACACGTCACAACCCTGGGAAATACGAAACAATGGAGTGGAAATGGAGGCAACTCCGACCACAACAAAATTCAAGTCTCATATAAAAAAACCATAATTACCTACAACACTTGAGGAACTCAGAATAAGCATTACTGTTGCTGTTGCAGTATCGACCGAGACACCTTGCAGCGTGTATGGACTGAACTGGACTGTCGTTTGGACGTTTGTCGTGTGACTCGAGGAGCCCACATTGAACATTTGTAATGATATGCTCACAAACTTGATTGTTTTCTCTGCATATAGACATGGCAGTTACTATTCTATCTATAATAATTTCTGAAATACAGCTTTCTCAAACCCGATGATTCTTTTGTAGTAACCCTGTAGCAACACACAATAAGTATGTTGCTTTAAGTTCAAATTTTTAACAATATATTAATTATAAATTATTTATTATTCTATTCTGTAATGGGTATTGACTGTTGGGCAATAAATTTTAGTATTATTATAAAAGGAAACAAGTACAGTAGTACCCCGTTATCCGCTGACTCCGTATCCGCGGTTTCAGTCATCCGCGATTTACCTATGATGAGCAGAAAACGCGTTATATCAATAAATATAAAAGTTATAGGAGCATTTGTCGATATATCGTCGTATATATGAGTCATCCCCTGAATTCGGCACTCTCTTATGATAAGTTAAACAAGTTGGAACGTGCTTAAGGTGCCACTCGCTTTTACTTGTACATATAAACGCTACTGTTAACTATGAGTTTAGTACTATTCCAATTGTCGGACAAGACAGTGCTTGCAATAGTTTTTAAATAAAGCAAGCAAATTTGAAAATCATTTTAAAATGGCATCTAAACCAAAAAGAAAACGTGAAATGCTCACTATTAGTGAAAAAATAAAAATCATTAATATGATTGAAATAGAAAAAAAATCTATTGCAACTGTTGCTAAAATATACAATAAAAACGAATCTTCGATACGAGAAGTGTTAAAAAACAAAAATAAGATTCGAGCTAGTTTGTCTAGTGCACCCCAAACTGCAAAAGTTGCAACCACAATACGTAATAAAGTGTTACTTAAGATAGAAAATGCCTTAAATTTATGGGTGGAAGATATGACAAGAAAACATATTCCTATCGATGGCAACGTGCTACAACAAAAGGCGTTGGTTTTATATTAAGATATGCAGACCCAAGATCATACTGAAGAGGAAGGAAAATCATTCACAGCAAGTAGGGGGTGGCTGCATAGATTTAAAACTCGGTTTAATTTAAAAAATATAAAAATGAGAGGGGAATCTGCGTCGGCTGATCATGTAGCTGCTGCCCTGTTTCCAGAAAATTTTAAACAAATTATTGCAGAAAAGAATTATCATCCTAAGCAAGTTTTTAACTGCGATGAGACTGGTCTTATGTGGAAAAAAATGCCTCAACGGACTTATATTCATAAGAGTGCAAAGAGTGCACCAGGCTTGAAAGCAATTAAGGATAGACTTACCTTGATATTTTGTACAAATGCAGTTGGTCATATGATTAAACCCGGACTTGTTTACCGATCACAGAATCCACGTGCTCTTAAATACAAAGATAAAGCTTGCCTGCCTGTGTTTTGGCAATCAAATCGAAAGGCGTGGGTTACGGCTGTTCTATTTACACAATGGTTTCATCAATGCTTTATTGCGGACGTGAAAAGATATTTGGAAAAGGAAGAATTACCATTTAAAGTGCTGCTGATACTAGACAATGCTCCTGGGCATCCTGTGTCACTAGGCACAGAAGATAAAAATGTTGAAGTGCTTTTTTTTACCACCTAACACGACCTCATTGCTTCAGCCCCTTGATCAAGGTGTCATTAGATGCTTTAAAGCCATATATATTCGACAGGTTTTCGAAATGCTGTATACAATGGCTAACGAATGCTCTGATATCGGGCTCATGGAATGCTGGAAGTCATTTACAATTGCTGACGCAATTCTATTTATCAAAGGAGCGATGGAGGAATTAAAGTCAGAAACGATAATAGCATGTTGGAAGAATCTGTGGAATGACATCGTTCTTAGTTCTGAAGACACACATGATATTAATTCACATCTAACAACGATATTTAACATAGCGCAGAAAATAGATGGAGAAGGATTTAACGATATAACCCAAGAGGAACTCAGTGATTACATAAACGAAGAGGATCAAGTATTCACCAACGAGAAATTGGAAGACCTTGTGAAATCTTCTCCAGAAGCGAGTGACGATGAGGATGAGGGTCAGCAAGAACCGCCAGCATGGATGCTTGAAAAATTTTCAGCGATATTTCGAACTGCTCAAACATTAAAAGAACGGATAGTAGAATATGATCCAATAATGGAACGCAGTATAAAAATTACTCGCACTATAACAGAAGCCTTGAAACCTTTGGAGGATTTGTTTATTGAAATGAAAAGACAAAAACGAAAACTACCAATAACAATGTTCTTTGAAAAAGTCGACAAAACTATCGATAATGCACAGCCATCAACATCGTTTGTTTCGGATCTAAGTAAACAATAGACTGCTAACTTGGACTTGGAGGAAGATGAATGAATATGTAGCTCACGATGATAAAGTTTTTCTTGTTGTATATTTTCTTGTTGTGTATGTAAATATGTACTATATGTACATATGTATGAACTTATAAATTTATTAAACTTAAATTCTATTTGTGCCACAGCACAAGAATATTTATTTATTTATTGTTTATTTATTTTAAATAAATATTATATAACTTTTTTCTTGTTTCATTGTTTTAACTTTGCTTCATATTTCATATTGTACTCGAAAATAAAGCGTTCGCTACTATCCGCGGTTTTCAGTATCCGCGGAAGACCACAGAACCAAACCCCCGCGGATATGGGGGTACTACTGTAATTGCCATTCAATTCTTAAGAAACCTATTCCATGATCTAGTATTTTCGTCTGTGCAAAAATGTCATCCAATTGATGATTTATCGTGAACGTAATTGGATTGAAGAAAGAGTTGAGTTTCGGTTACATATTCAGTCGAACTTTTAATAATGAAAATATTTTCGATTGCACTCTGTTCTGTACAATATATTTTCCTTATACTTTGTAGCGCATTTTCAGTAATTTAAAGTGAAATATGCTAATAGCACTCTAACTCTAAAGGAAGTGTATACTTAGGAAACTTTCCAGAGTACCTAATTTGATATACGCGTCTTTTATCCCGAGCATTCTATTCAACTTTCAAACAATAAATGAAACTCGTTATTTCCAAAAACTTTATTTGCCGAAATATGTCACCGGTATGAATATTTCAAGGCACCTATCAAGTATAATTTAAAATTATATTACTTTAGGAAACGTAAATTTAATGGAGTTATTTATAGATATTTACGACTAATATTAGACAAGCTTAAAGTCGTCGAATGCGAGTTAGCAGTCGAAATATACATAATTCCTTCTGATCTAATAGTAATGGTTGGTGAATGAATTTGTAGGAACAATAAGAGGTATAATTGGCGATTAATGTATATTCGCATTAGAGATTAATGAATTTCGATTGCTCTTGGCAATAATGTTGTCAAGATCCCTTAATTGCCTCTTTCATAAATGATAAATATTTTTTTCTGAATAGACTGTAAATAAATAAATAGGATTAATTGAATCAAACACGTTAAATACATACAAAATTAAGCGCCATATGTTCTTGGTCAGACACAATGAATATTTTATAATCTTTATTTTTCCACCAACTCTAATATATTTATTAGAACGATTACTTAATAACATTAACAAGAGAACAACCATTACAAAGAGAATCTGACACAAGACAGAAATAAGAAAAATCTCTAAATCATAATATAAGACGTGTGGCAATTTAATTTCTGAATTAGTATAAAATACAAGAACACAGTTTTATTGAAGTAGTTTCGTCATAAAACGAAATTTGTTATCGAATTGAACGAATTAACTGAAGTGATGGAAATCTCTTGGTGAAACATTGTAAAAATTAAGGAAAATAAAACAAACTTGGTATTATTTCACAATTGTTATATTTAACTCTATGTATACATTTCGTCGTTATATTGTTAAGCACATTTTGTATATTATATGGTTTTCACTTGTTTAATGCGTCCTGGAGGGCTATTAGTTCTTAGTAATTCATAATTTGTTACTCTTGTAGATTTTAACTTTAGTCATTTGCAAATCGGTGTCTGTGTCTGAATCGTATTGCAAATTTATAATCATACTTATAGTATTTTGTACATGCGCATATATTCCTCCTCTTTTGCTATTGCGTGTTTAACAGCATTTTTCCAATTTACAGCAGTTATATGTTCCATAGCATTTTCTATGTGTGTTACACTGCTTTCACTAAATTTCGGTGTTTGATTTGTTCGTCTTATGGTATTTTTCAGTTGGGCCCATATCAATTCAATGGGATTGAAAATGCAATGGTATGCTGGTAAACGCAAAATTGTATGTCCTGCTTCTTTGGCTCTGTTATCCACATAATAATCCTTTAAATATTCTTTTGTCTTCATCACTTCTATTAATTGGTTTTTTGTATAATGATCCTCAAAATATAAATCATTTGCTTCTAAAAATGTTTTAATATCTTTCTTATTATTACATTTTGTAGGAACTTTGGTTTTCTGTCGAGAATGATACGTAGCGTTGTCCATCACTATCACACTATCTTTTGGTAAATTTGGCAGCAAAGTGTCGCAAAACCATTCTTCAAATAAAGATGAGGTCATGTCTTCATGGTAATCTAAACTTGAGGATTTTACATTTTTAGCAGATAATAGCGGCTGCCCGATCTATCCTTTTTCTGACCCAGCATGAAGAATGATTATTCTCTTCCCACTTGAAACCCGCGTCCAACTACTGACACATACTTGAACTATCCACCCAACCTTTGCAAATTGTGTCATGAGTGTCATACCACGTCTCGTCTAAATAACATATGAATCGTCCTTCCTGTTTAAACCTTCTAATTGCCGTTAAGTATTCATATCGAAGTTTCTCTAACCTCGGGCTTTCCATAATTGTGCGACGTTTGTCTATAGTGCCAAACTTAAAACTAGCTTTCTCTAGCGTCCGCCACAAGGTTGCTTTAGAACACTGAATATTTATAGGCTCATCACTGATTCTTTTATGTAAGCAGTCAAGTGTAGATACAACATTTCCTCTGTAGAAGGAGTATACTTGCTGCCTAAGCCTTATTACAATCTTCAAATTATCAAAACTTATACTTATACACCAGAGTTTTATTTTTTGTCTTTTTATCTTTGTTGCTTTTAATAATGTTCTGTTCTATAGTATTGTATGTTTTAATATATATATGTTCGTTATTAAGGAATTAGTTATATTGTTTTTTAATTTTGGGCAAACTAAAGAAAGGGTTTTAGATTTTTGTTGTTTAAGTGTTTGCGATGCTAAGCGACGTTGTACGTGCGATTTCATGGAATTTTTTAAGGATATTTTACAGATTTTGTAATAAATTTCGGAATCACTGACAATGGACATACAATCAATATGACCGTCAATCCAACTCGCCATTGTTTTACGATGCCGTTCTCGACGTTCTTCCATATCATATCTGAAAAAGTAACAACAAACAATGCTCTAGATCTAAATAATTGAAAACTAAAAATGTATGCGTAAGTTATTGAAACTGAACGAAATTCAATGCACACTTACGTCGAAATAATTGGGAGAAGTAGATTCAATCAAACGATATTAAACAGGATCTATCACAAAAATTACGATGTAATTAACAATTAAAACTATGGAAACAAGAAACTAACTCACAGCACCTTATTTATCTTACGAAATATAAACTAATAAATAAAATAAATTAGAAAAATCCCGCTTCTCTCTACTCTCATGAAAACAGAAATTTAACTGCAAAGATCCAACAAAAAAAGCGTCGCAATTGTCGATAAAAACAGATGTGCGCGCTAGCCAGATCAATAGTGCATTCAATAACTGGGTGATGTACTTACAGATGTTGTAGACTATTTATATCGTCCGTCGTAATGACGACGTCACTTCAACCCGATGTGTCCGGTCTATAGTGATAAGGTATACATGGGACAAACGGGGAGAACGTTCAAAACTAGGATGAAAGAACATGAGAGAAGTCATGAAGAAAAGAAAACAGCAAATCATTGTTTAGATATCAATCACAGGTTTAATATAGATTTCAAAATTTTACATATTCAAGATAAAAGCGAAAAACCTAACTTGTTAGAAAGCTTAGAAAATAATACATATAATAATTTCGGAATAGCTTTAAATGACCAATTAGATTTAAACAACTTCCCTCAACTAAATTTAAGATTGTAAAAATTTTTCCATCACCATTATTTCTCAATAATTTGTACATAAATATTCAAACTTGTATTTTAAATATTCAGTTTTTCATCCACCTGATGAAGCCGTTATATGGCGAAACAATATTGTAGTGAATTTACAATTAAAAAAAAATTTAAACTAGAAGGTTAGTACTTATTTCTTATCGTTGTAATGACGTTTCAACAAATATTTTCTTCGTCAATCAACATTAAAATGAGTATTTAATTGAAAATGCCCTTCACCAACATATCCCCCTCATATACTATATATTACCTAAACACAAATGAAGATTAATGATCTTTATATATATATGTATGTATATACATGCTACCTAGTTATATGATTGTAATGTACATACAATATTTTTCGGTTTGACAAATTATTTTAATAAAAGAAAATACATATACATCGTGTTATATTATTCAAAGCACTGCGCGTGTTTTTATTTGCAGTCCACAAGGATTATTGATTACATAAATCTTTAAATGTGTATTTAACCACGTGAAAAATTAGGCAGCTAATCAAAATCCAATATGAATGTTTTAGACGTTGTAATAACGAACCTAATGACCTAATTATGATAATTGTGTTTTTGGGAATAATAAAAGTCTCTTTCTACGTAGAAGAATACAAATACCATATTACAAATGAATTTAATTTTATACCATATCCTACAGGAATGATATACAATACATACACACCCTCCTCATTTATTGTACTTACTTGTTGTATTTTTTCTTTTTGAAAAGACAGATGAATATACAGATGAATTACACAAAAAATAAATTTAATGCATATTTAAAAAAAAAAGTCAACCAAAACTGTACGTTTTTTAGATACGAAAAATGATAAATGCTTGAAATTTAATATTCAACAAACATTTGATTTCACGTTAAACTAGCTTAAGCTATTGGAGATAGGGTAAAACTATACGATTATATATAAACGTATACTTTCCCTCTTTTATCTTAGCTAACCATGGAAACCGTTGCCGGCATGCCTGTCTTGGCATTTCATATGTCTTAAGATGCAACGCAAGAATTTGGTGCATTTCTCTTCATACACTGACGAGAACTACAATGAGTTCGAAATACATGACTGTACGTAGAAATCACCAATTCGATATAAGTAGAGCTGAGGATGTTTGCGGTACGGCAGGACCGTATGTAGTGCATCCCCACCAGCGTATAAACACGATGCAGCGAAACACTTTAGTTAGTCGTGAACTGGCAACGTGATCGTGTGTTGTCTTGAGCTCTATTTAATAAGTATGACGGACGTGCCCAAGCCAAGAAAGCGCCCATTGTATAACGACGTGAAGAAATTTATCCGAGACTTTCCCGATTTGTATTATAATGTAGCAAAAGTGGTTTGTAAATTATGCGATAAACAGTTACTTTGCTGGGACAAATACGACTGTAAAAGACATGTTGAAAGTGTACACCACAAAGACAAAAAAAATAATGTGCTGTCTAAAACGCAATTCATTTTCGATTTATTGACAATGCTACTCGTCTGCGATGTGCCAGTTCACCTGCTAGATAAAAAAGCCTTTCACGACTTTTGGAATAAATACAATTCCAACATAAAGCTACCGTCACGGAGAACGTTACTCACCTATTTACCAATTGTGCGTGAGGACATTGAAAACAGAATTAAAGCAGTAGTAAATGATAAACAGTTATGGGTATGTGTCGACGAAACGACAGATCGAAAAAAACATTCTATTGTGAATATTATAGTGCGTGTACTAGATCCTGTCAAATCAACATTTCCCATTTTATTAGCCAGCAAAAGATTGGAAAAGTGCACTAGCGAAGGAATTACGAAGGTAGTGCTCGATACGCTACAAAAATTTCAAGTTTCAAGTAATCAACTCCTGATGTTTATGAGCGATGGTGCTGCGACAATGCGTTCTGTAGGCCGTTTTCTTAAAGCAGATTGTGAGAGACTTTTGCATGTGACATGTAAAGTTCATGCTTTACACCTTGTGGCACAAACTATTCGGCAATGTTATCCATAGGTGGGTGCATTAATAGCAACCACAAAAAAAGTGTTTCTAAAATCTCCCGAACGAATTCGAGAGTTTCACAGTCGGTGCCCTGGTATTCCCGAACCACCAGAGCCAATCCTTACACATTGGGGAAGTTGGTTAAAGGCGGCATTTTATTATGCCAAGTATTTCCAACAAATAAAATCTGTGGTTCTACAATTCAATCCTGCCGAAGCTGTAGCCATTAAGGAAAGCCAGAGACTCTTTCAAAACCCTTCCCTTGATGCAGATTTACAAACTATTTATAACAAACATATAGGATTGTTTAACGCAATCGAGAAATTTCAAAATACTGCATTATCGTTAGCGAAGTCACTGCAAATACTGGACGATGTACACGCCCAGCTATGCGCAGTAAATGACAACAAAAATGTTAATGTAATAGAAAAGTTCGAGAGTGTGATAAACAATGATTTTGATTTTACCAGATTAAAACAAACTAGTAATGGTGCAAGTGTAGATTCGGTTTCTATCTATAAAGATTATTTTAATTGTGCGTGTGTTACATCCGTAGATGTCGAGCGGTCTTTCTCAAAATATAAAAAAATTTATTCATCACGGCGTACATCGCTCACCGCTACAAATATGGAAACGTATCTAATGCTACAAACTTACTGCAAGTCTTATCCACTTGGCGCTATGCTATAATAATCGTAAATAAGGTAAGTGTGTTATTTATATACAGTACACATAACTGACATACCTAAGTGATATAAATAGCGAATGCATGTAAAGCAATAAAATCACGCATGCATCACCGATCGAAACAAGGTCATTATATTCGTGCGTTTAACTGAATACTATCCTGGCACACCGCAAACATTCCCAGCTCTAGATATAAGTATACGTTGTGCATATATCGGGTGCCCGTTTAGCCCTCGGGCTACCAATATGGTGTCAAAAATGACCCGGAAAACAATAATTTCTTTACAGAATTAATTCTAGAAGTTTTTATTCACCGTCCTTACATGTATCTCTTTATTGTAGTTTTATGATCATCTTTTCGTTATTTATAATTAATTTATAGTATAGCTTATAGAAAAATGTTGAGTGGGTCATTTTTGACCCAGTTTTAGTAGTAAGCGTTTATTTGTAGTACGTAAGTTGATACCTATTTGGCGACGAAAGTATTGTAGCTTCCGTTATGATTATTTACAAATGACACTTCGTCAATTCTCTAAGCTCAGACGTGACTTATATGTCTATCTCAATCGTTAATGTCCTAACTTGGATACAAATTTTGTGGCTCGCTGAATATAATAGGACAATAGACGATATTATTCATATAATAACTAAAACAAGTGTTTATTTACACCACAGGCATTATTTTCGGTATTCTAATTACAACAATATATTTACCGATTTGAGTAAAATTCCGAAAATCACACGAACACGGTAAAAAGTCAGACCATATTTTGTAGGTTATTTTTAAAGTAATGTTGTACAAAAGGTACTGATACAAAAAAGAATGTAGCCAGAATTTAAAAACTGCATTCAATTCGATTAGTTGCAAGAGAATCCTTTCTATTTTTGGTTGAAATGATGGATGTCAATAACTGGATAGTTATACAATTATACTAATATTATATATACTTCAATTACTCCGTGGATAACACAAACATAACTTTCCACTTAGATTTTCAGTCCAAAATTGTATTATTGTAAAGTGATGACACAAAATTGAGTGGCAGCTGAACGTAACTTTTGTAATATTGAGATAATATCCTATTCTGTTAAATAATATATGAGAAACTCAGACGAGGACGAATAAAAATTGAAGGACAGACAGGAAACGCGATAAAAGGTAATAATAATATAAAATTTGATTATCAGATTTATAAATTATATTTCAAGTTAACGAAATCTATATATACGAGTATATAGGTTTGAACCCAAGTTTACGGTGCCAACGTAGACAAAATTTTTCAATTAAAAATTTCGTATGATTTGCGTTATAATTTGTAGACAGCAATGTTTACATTCACATTAACTTCTCAATTGCATACCAATTTTCATATAAAAGCCGAAAAACTCCAAGAATTTATCAATTGATATATTAAATGAACGGCTAAGGAATTATCTAGACATATATATATATATATATATATATATATATATATATATATATATATATATATAAGGTAAACTTAATTAGTCGGCGATTAAAGGTCTGGTTATTACTTCAAAGTGTATATATTTAAAATAATCCTACATGTTTCGGCAATGATGCCTTTGTCAAGGATATAAAAAATATAAATGACAGAATATTCTGTCATTTATATTTTTTATAGCCTTGACAAAGGCATCATTGCCGAAACATGTAGGATTATTTTAAATATATACACTTTGAAGTAATAACCAGACCTTTAATCGCCGACTAATTAAGTTTACCTTATCATACCAAGGTCACGAAAATACTATATATATATATATATATATATATATATTATATATATATATATATATATATATATATATATTATATATATATATATATATATATATATATATATATGTGTTTAGATAATTTCTTAGCCGTTCATTAAATATAACATTTGATAAATTATTGGAGTTTCTCGGCTTTATTTTCATTTAAATAAAGCCGAAAAACTCCAATAATTTATCAAATGTTATATATATATATATATATATATATATATAATAACTTCGTGACCTTGGTATGATATGGTAAACCTAATCAGTAGGCGATTAAAGGTCTGTATATTACTCCAAAATATATGTATTTAAAAAACTCTACATGTTTCGGCTGTATACGCCTTTTTCAAGAGAATACAAAATATTTGTATTAGTAAATTTTATATTTTGTATTCTCTTGAAAAAGGCGTATACAGCCGAAACATGTAGAGTTTTTTAAATACATATATTTTGGAGTAATATACAGACCTTTAATCGCCTACTGATTAGGTTTACCATATATATATATATATATATATATATATATATATATATATATATATATATATATATATATATATAATATCTTCGTGACCTTGGTATGATAAGGTAAACTTAATAAGTCGGCGATTAAAGGTCTGGTTCATTACTTCAAAGTATATATATTTAAAATAACTCTACATGTTTCGGCAATGATGCCTTTGTCAAGAGAATACAAAATATAAATGAGGCATTTATATTTTGTATTCTCTTGACAAAGGCATCATTGCCGAAACATAAAGAGTTATTTTAAATATATATATACTTTGAAGTAATAAACCAGACCTTTAATCGCCGACTTATTAAGTTTACCTTATATATATATATATATATATATATATATATATATATTATAATAAAATGTTAATTGATTTATAGAAGACAATAGCTTTTATTTGTTACATCTGTTATTGGAATTTCTTACAAGGTTGGAAGTCTATTATCTTTGTATTGTTTTCTAAATTTAGAGTGTCAAATCTATAATTAAATTTGAAAGTATATGACTTCCCTACATTTACCAAAACTATAAAATATGTAAATCTAGTTAATTTTGAATATTTCGAAAGGTTATGTGTGAAGGAAAATTTATTTATAAACCAATAAGTTCATAATATCATTTAAGAATCATAATTATTGTAAATATCAAATATTTTGGAAATTCTATAACTAAGCGACCAATGAGCTTAGAGAACAGAAAAGCTGTTGGGTTGCCATGGAGAGTTATTGAAACAATTAGGGAGAATAATTTTTGTATTTTTAAAAAAGGTTTAGTTATGTTTTAAAAGAGAATTTTTTAAAAAAAAAAAACGTTTAATTTGAAAAATAAAAATAACAAATGGAAAACATTTATCCGTATTTAATTTAATGGTATTGGATCACCCTGAATCAACAATAGTTTACATGGGACAATCTCTAGAAACCAAATTATCGAATATGAAGATTATCCATTATTAAAAAGGAGACAGTATACCTTGTTTTGCTGGAGAACTCAACGCTTGAGGGATTTGGTTAGGTTCGTGACCGGATTTCCCTGTTTGGCACAATATTCAACTGTACATCAGGTGGACCAAGATTGATCGCAGAGATTAGGTGTCTTTAGACAAGAATCTTGAAGATAGAAAGGAAATGTTGAGCTAAGTTTGCATTATACGATTCACTTCCAAAAATTTAACTTAATAAGTAAACAGACTAATATATATACTTACCGGAAGTAGATTAAAATTCTAATAATAATCATTTTTAATTATGTAAATAGGGAAGTTATATCAATTTTTAAGCGTAGTTTGATTTCCAAGAGTTTTTTTTGTGTCAATATCCAAATATTTGTTATATATCTGCTGATTCATTTAATTCCTCTTATAAAAGAAATTCCACATAACCTATAAATTTTAATATTAAGTTTTCATTAAAATTAATTATTGATCTATTGTTAATCCTGTATGTTATGTTTAATATTACCGAATCAAATATTTTTTTACTATAATAAGATGTTCATTTTAAATAAACGGTATTTAAGAACCTAGACAAGTTGTTTGAAATTAATTAGCTTATCATATTAATACTGAGCTAAGATACCTTTTAGTTTTCTTTGTCAGACAGAATCTTTCACGACCCTGAAGATATTAGAGTTCTCATGCACGTTTTTCTTCAAAACTAGTTTAAATATCGAACTTTCCTTACAACCAAAACACTATTTGGTTGTACATGATATGATTATTATCAACAAACGTTTATATTCATTGCACCTGCGCAGAAGTGTATCAGAATGCGGGGGTAAAAATTCGAATTTTTAAATTCATATTACAGTTGGAAAGTTTAATATTTTGACTTAAAGAACGTGTGTATCAAAGAATATTTATTTTTTTTTTATATACTCCAACGTAAGACGCTTAATTATATTACAATATATATATATATATATATATATATATATATATATATAACAATTGATAAATTATTGGAGTTTTCCGGCTTTTATATGAAATATTTACAAATATCAAGTTAGTATGTATGTAATTGCAAAGTAAGGGGGGATGTAAACATTGCTGTCTACAAATTACAAAAGCAAATCATACGAAATTTTTTAATTGAAAAATATTGTCTATGTTGGGACTCGAACCCAAGTCTACAGTTTGCCGGACTGTCGGTTTTACCACTCACCCACAATAGACCTAGGTTCAAGCTATTTAGAAATGCATTATAAAGTATAGCAAACGCCAATTAAGTTGGCGCGAGGAGGGGTAAGTTCGCGCAGGATTAGAAGTAGTGGGGAGATTTGTATTTGGTTTTACATCAAATGTCATATAATTCTAACCTCTGAGCGTATATCACTTTATGATCCCCTAGCAAATACATTATGTTCCGTCAAACGTCAATGACAAATGTATTCTGACAATTACTGTAGTAGTGGGGGTAGACGTTTTTAAAAACGTTTTCTGCGCACCCCCTCCTCGCGCCAACTTAATTGGCGTTTGCTATAACAGTGTTAATGAATCAGATGTCAGTTATTGAATGTAGATGTCAAGTTGAAAGCTGAAGTCAGTTTTGAAAGTTGATGTCAGTTTTGATAGCAGATGTCAGTTAGTGAAAGCAAATGTCAGTAATTGAAAGCAGATGTCTGTTTTGAAAGCAGGTGTCAGTTATGAAAGCAAATGTCAGATTTGAAAGATGATGCCTATTTTGAAATTAGATGTCAGTTATTGAAAGCAGATGTCAGTATTTTGAGAGCAGATGTCAGATTTGAATGTTTGAAAATGCTAATTATTACTCCATAGCTATATGAGTGTTTAGATAATTTCTTAGCCGTTTATTAAATATAACAATTGATAAATTATTGGAGTTTTTCGGCTTTTATATGAAGTATTTACAAATATCAAGTTAGTATGTATGTATGATGACTCATAAATAAATTCGAGATAAATGGAGATAAATGGGTACAGCCATGGGTAATTGCTTATCTCCATTTATCGCCAATTTATTTATGAGTCACTTTGAAATTAAGTTTAAAAAGACGGCTAGATATTTTCCAAACGTATGGGTCAGGTATGTAGACGATGTGTTTGCAATTTTTGATACCAACAAGTGTGACTTAGATCATTTTGTAACAGAATTAAATTCAAAATTTCCTAGTATTAAATTCACGGTTGAAAAGGAAAACAACGGACGTTAACCATTTTTAGATAACTTAGTTATCAATTGTCAGGAATGACAAAAACTTAGAGTTTGATATTTACCGAAAAGAAACCAACGTCAACAGATTTATAACCGCAGATTCAAACCATACTTTTCAGCACAAGAGTGCCTCTTTCAATTTTCTTATCAATCGTTTGTTAAGCACGCCATTGACAAAGGATAGATATGAAAAGGAATTAACTTTAATTAAGAACATCGCGAGTTACAACGGTTTCGATTCAGAAATAATAAACAAGCTAGTTAGAAAACATAAAGTAAGAAAAACAATTCAGGATTCTACATGTTTGCTACCTCAAATTGATTCGAGCAAAAAATTTATTTTCTTACCGTTTCACGAAACTACAAAAAATTTAAATAAAACCTTTAGACAGTATAATCTTCAAGTAGCAATTCGGTGGAATAACTCCTTGAAATCTCTTTTAAGCAACGCGAAAGACAAAGTTGAGGTAAACAATAAATCTGGAATCTATGAAATAAATTGTAAGGATTGTGATAAGAAATATGTCGGCCAAACAAAGCGTTCGATTCTAACTCGTTATAAAGAACATGTTTCGCATATTAGATTCAATAGGCCGGAAAAATCAAGTGTTGCCCGACATATTCTTGAATCAGGTCACAACGTAACATTTGCCTGTCTGAGATTAATAAAAAACGTCACTAGCCCCCGCGAATTAGATAGTTTTGAGAGCATTTTTATCTTTAAAAATAGGAATAACGTAATTAATGCAGATTTGGGTCCTATACCAGCTTCATATTTATTCGAGTTAATTTACAGTTAGATGTTATTAAACCAAAAAAGGATAGGAAAACCATTAACAAATTAATCTAATTCTATGTAATTTTTTTAATTTCGTTTCGTTACAACATTAGCCTTTAACAGATATTATGACTCAATATTAATTTCTAAATGACATATATAATTTAAGATGAGTTTTATAATGGTTTCTTTATGTATATTAAATTAGGGTGTCCCCTTTGTGTAATTTTCTAAAGGGCCTTTCTATAGAATAAAGCATTAATCAGTTAATGGTCTATTAATGCATGTACGTATTTAAGTAGGGTTTTTCCAATAAGGTAAGTTCTGTAGTATTCAGGTTTTTTAAATTTTAAAATTTACTCTTAAACGAAAAGCCGTGCAATATAGCGCTCAGTGGGTGTTGTGTGTTTTTTGTGCTTTCAAATGTTACACTGCTTTTTCTACTGAGGATGACAACGTGGTTGTCGAAATACGTATATAGAATTGTTAAATTCTATTGTGGCAAGGGTTTTTATTTTTTTTATTTACTTGAAAGCCACAGTCTTCGATTTTTCAGCCTACCTTCTTTTATAAGTACACAGAAATAATACACCATTCATTTCTTTTGTATAGAGGGGGGTCCAAGACTTTTGATGTTGTGTGTACAGCAGACCGATTTTCATGTGGCCGGTTAGAGGTACCGCCCTCGAGATGCGCACGAAATTCATAGGTAGGGAACCTCTGGCATTCAGTGTTTCACATCGTTGTAAGCGATAAACACAGTAGTGCAGTGCCGTATTAAGGTAGTGAGTAATGGAGTTTAAAAGTAAATTAAATAAATGTGTTTTACACAGTCAAACTCGTGAAGTGATCTCAAATGTATTTAAATATATGCAAGAAGAAAAAACTTCAGGGGTACTCAAAATTCCACTGGATCAGTTATATGAACGCGTTATTGCCGAAACGGGCGTTCCTGAGAGTAGACGGAAGTATTAGACGGATTGTTAAAGAAAAAAGTGAAATAAACGCAGGTGCCGGTTCATCTTTTACATCGCCAAAGAAAAATAAAAAAAAAACCAAGCCCAAAACCGACTTAGACGATGCAGATAAAGGTGTGCTGCGTAGAACAATTTTAAATACCTTTACTGTTGACAAAATTGTGCCTACAATGCCAAACATTCTAAGAAAATTTAAAGAAAGAGGATACACTGGAGGAATAAATTCTCTTCGGAAACAGAAAGTTGTTAATGGAAAAGCACGACATTCGTCAGTTAAGAGTGTCTTATTTGCGTACCATTCAAAGCTACAGAAATGAAAAAAGACCGATTATATGTATGGATGAAACTTACATCCACAGTTCTCATACCGTGGCTACTTGTTGGAGTGACAATTCCAATGAAGGATTAGCAAGGCCTATATCAAAAGGTCTAAGACTAATTATTGTTCATGCTGGCTGCGAGACGGGATTCATTCCGAATGCTAAATTGATTTTTAAGTCTAATACCACAACGGGAGGTTATCATCACGAGATGAATTATGAAAATTACAAAAAATGGTTGTTAGAAAAATTAATTCCAAACCTGCCTCCAAAGTCTGTCCTAGTAATTGACAATGCTCCTTATCATAATGTCCAAAAAGATAAACCACTGAATTCTAATAGCAGGAAATCAGTTATGATAGACTGGTTAAGGTCTAAAAATATTTACTTTGACAATAACATGCTCAAGTTCGATTTATATAATATTATTAAAGTACATAAGCCAACATTTAAAACGTTCGAGATAGATGAAATGTTAACACAACGTGACCATAGTGTTTTGCGATTACCGCCATACCACCCAGATTTAAATCCGATTGAGTTAGTATGGGCATCTCTTAAACAATATGTGGCACAAAAAAATGTATCATTCACTATTAGATATGTTCAACAGTTATGTGATAACTTTTTTGATGAATTTAGTGCTGCTTAATGGAATAAATGTTGTGACCACGCGATAAAGTGGGAGCAAAAGTTTTTGGAAGCGGAACCTGTAATAGACGAAGTTACAGACCAGTTCATTATTAATTTCGCTGAAGAATCTGAATCGGAGAGCGAAGAGGAAGTCAGTAATAGTGATTCTGCATAACTTTTTATATAATTATATGTATAATTTACCGTAATTTTTTTGAAACTTAGTTATTGTTCATTATTGTTTTCTCCTATAATTATTTTTGAGTATTTATGTATTATTTCTTATTGTAATTATTATTTTCATTGTTATTTCCAATAATATTAGTATTAATAATATTCTTTTCTCCACGACTATTAAATAATGTTATTACAACACTCGCCTACGCTCGTTGAAGAATATACTGTTCTTTTGTACATATAGAAAGTTTACAATGTGATTATAATGAGAAAGAGATTAGCATAAACATTATTTGCCAATAATTCAGTTAATTATCCAAATTAGTTTTACTTTATCCTAAGCCTTTCTACCGTTAAGTGTAGCTAACAATCTTATTCAGTCATCCCCTTAATGTGATGTTAGTACGCTATTAGCTAGTAGGTAAGGTAAGACATTTTAATTAAACATGTTACATGAAACTATGCGTTTTATTTTACTTCTATTTGCCTTAAGTTAGTGAAATACAAACCATTATAAACATGTTCAACAATGTGATTTTCTGAATGTATCTCTTACTACGTCCCAATGCACGACTCGCACAAAGAGTTTGCATTTCATTTTTCCGAATACTGTCTCTATCTAACACTGACCCTTACTTGACGCACGTACAAATTCTCCCACCGGCCACATGAAAATCGGTCTGCTGTATGTAACTATTTCGCAAAAACATGGATAGTAAAATGCACGAAGATAATTTAGCGTGTGTATTTAATAAAAGCTGCGCGAACGGTAACAAATATCTTCAAGAGTAAGCAGTGATTATTTAAATGTTTTACCATTGACTTCCAGAAAGAATTTTGCACGGAACAAGTCAAATTAGTTCGAAAAGTAAATATTTTAATATACATGGTGGTCCTTAATTTCTTCGAGGAATTTTAGGGTGCGATTCCTTGGGTAATCTCGAGAGAAATAGTTCCTATAAATATTTGTCCTAAAGTTTTCCGTTGTAGAGATATAGGCTGATTAATTTTTCACCAAAAAAATTTTTATTTCAAAAATTTAGAAATCGATTTAGGGAACTGTTGTGTTGGTTGTCATGTTTACAGCATTTATTTGTACTTACGTAACTGTCATAAGTATTGTCAAACAATAATTAATTTGAAAGTTCGTACCTACAAATCTTTTTTTGTAATTATGGTGAATTATACAAATGCTGAAATGGCAGATATGGATTTTGTGTACGGTCTAGCTAATGGAAATAATTATGAAGCAAGGCGTATTTACCAACAAAATATCCTCGACGACTTGTACCTTGTGCGGAAACTTTCAGTAATATTCACCGTCGTCTAGCAGAAACTGGTACATTTGAGAGAAACAAAAATACTCCGGGAAGACCTCAAACTAAAAGAACACCCGATTTAGAGGAAGCTGTTCTGCAGATAATCGATGAACATCCAGAAACCAGTACAAGAAAGATTGGTGTAACGCTAAACGCAAGCCATCAAACCATCTTAAGGATATTACACGATCAACAATTATATCCTTTCCATATTCAGAGAGTACAGGCTCTTCTTCCGCGTGACTTTCCGCAACGCTTAGTCCTTTGTGATTGGTTCCGATAAAAAATTGCCCAAAATGCACAATTTCTAACCTACATTCTATTTACTGACGAGGCGAACTTCTCCAGAAATGGTATTAGGAATTTCCACAACAACCATTTATGGTCAGATGAAAATCCGCATGCCATAAGGGAGATGCACTTTCAAGAGCAATTTTCCTTAAATGTATGGGCGGGGATAATTACTAATTATTTAATTGGTCCCTTTTTCCTTCCTATATGACTTGATGGTGCATCATATCGGCTATTTCTTGAAAACGAGTTGCCTGGCCTTTTAGAAGATATTCCACTTTTGATCCGAAATGAACTTTGGTTTATGGATGACGGCGCTCCAGCACACTTTAGTTTACAAGCAAGGCAATTTTTAAATAGGACATATCAGAATAGATGGATAGGTCGAGGAGTGGAAGTTCCGAATCAGCCGTGGCCTCCAAGGTCACCTGATTTGAACCCTCTAGACTTCTTTCTTTGGGGACATTTAAAATCCCTTGTTTATACTTCGCCAATTCAAGATCTCGATGACCTAAGAAATCGCATAATTGTTGGATGCGAAACAATTCAAAACACTCCCGGCCTTCTTCAGCGTGTGAGTATGCAATTGAATAGGAGGATAGAAGCCTGCATATTAGCTGTTGGTGGTCATTTTCAACAGTACCTTTAGGGTTTATTGTAACCGTTTCTTAAATTTTTGAAATAATTTTTTTTTTTTTGAAAAATTAAAATGCCTGTATCTCTACAACGGAAAACTTTAGGACAAATATTTATAGGAACTATTTCTCTCGAGATAACCCAAGGAATCGCACCCTAAAATTTTTCGTAGAACTTAAGGACCACCCTGTATATTAAACTTAGTAATTAATAGATATAATAGTTTAGGATTAGCTTTAAACGACCACCAATTAAGTTTAAACAACTCTCCTCTACTAAATTTAAGATTGTAAAATTTTTCCAACACAATTATTTCATAAATATTCTAACGTGTATTTGAAATATTCAGTTTTTCATCCACCTGGTGAAGCCATTGTATAGCGAAGATTGGATTTACAATAAAATTTTTTAAACTAGAAGGTTAGTACTTATTTCTTATCGTTATAATGATGTTTCGTCAATCAACGATCAGTATATTAACCTCTTTTGAATTTATGTACAGCGTTGTTAGTTTGTAAGTGACTTTAGTACGTACCTGGCGAAGCACCGTGAAGGCAGAATCATTGTTCTACGATTATTAATAACGTATATTAATGAATTATGTTTGCACTTTAATCGCACTTAGGGACAGTTTTGTTTAATAAGACGCAGCACTTATATGTCCCTGTAGATATAACATCATCACAGATGCATTTTAGGTAACGAAAAGTGATCTGTTTTATACATATTGTGTTAGAGACCCTGTTTTCTTTTGGTTATCGAATATCTTAAAATAATGCCTAATATTGTTAGAACATAAACCTTTTCTCAAGTTTAGCTTTGTATTACGAGCATAGAAGAAATGTTATTTTTCTTTTCTCAATAGAGAACTAAGTTCGACGCGAGTCCCGACACAATAAGGATATAGTATTTCAAACGATTGTTTTTTCAGTATCCAATTACATCCAACCTTCTGTGCGTGCGTGAGCGCGTGTGTTTGTATGTGTTTTTGTATTTTTCGGACGTTTAAGTCCTTTCCAATTTCGCCGGCTACGATTCAGTTTTATGTTTCTGTCAGGGTAAACTTATTTTTGTCCCTTTTCATTATACAACCACGAATTTTTTCGTGCGGATTGGGGAATTTCGCGGTAGCTGATTTGTTCTTTTTATTGCGTCCAAAACAAAAGGGCAATTATCCTTTTTTATGGCCCGGTTTTATTATTTTATACTTCGGGTTGTGAATAAATAATACGTTACAATTAGGAGCCAGTTACAGCGAAGGTAGTTAGTTGGGTCTAAACGATGAAATAAAAATGCTATCGCGGATGTTTTCATGATGATAATTTTGACTAATTTATAGTCGATAATATAGAAATTTTAGGACTTTTTATTCCCCGTCTAATTTATTTTTATTAACCGAAATTGCAGTAATAGAATTAATTTCAAAATACGCGGTAATATATTTTATTGTATCTTCTGTTGCTACGGGGTTGTCTAAGGAGATTAAGTGTCATAAACTAAATGAAGACCACAGGGGAAGAAAGGGGAATGTCATAAATTCAGTGAAATCGAGATAGCACTGCCATCTATTAATCAAACGCTTAAATTTTATATTAAACCGGTATACATGGGAATAAAGCAGCGTAGTCCGACGATACATCCATTGAAACATTTCATACACTGGGAAAGAAAGGGGAATGTCACAGTCAAACTGGTAAAAAACGCGGAAGGTCCGTACGATGCAAAAAATCCACTAACAAAATACTTATTTTGACTAGTGCATGTAGAGTGGTTAAGATAAGTGAGTGTAATCTAATTAATAAAAGAAACTGGTGTTTATTGTATAACAATGGAAACTGATGAAAATGAGAATATAACTAATGATCAATACAGTGAAAAATCTAGGAAAAGAAAGAAGCATAGCCGAATAAGTGATGTAGCAAAACAGTTAAGGTTATGCAGTCATGAAGCCGGAGAATATTGCTACTGTAAAAGATTAAAACGTTTTGAGAAGATAAATGATCAAGAGAGAAAAACAATATTGAAAGAGTTTAATCAATTAAAGAGTACGGATGAACAGAATGCCTATCTATGTGGACTAATAACAACTAAAAGTATTCAGAGAAGACGGCCTCGAAAAGATGAAGATGAGGCATTGCTACATTATAATTCTTATTCTTATCGCGTTAGAATGATAAGAAATGGTGAGGTAGTAGAAATTCCTATCTGCTTTAAAGCGTTTTTATCAATTCATGGTATAACAAAGAAGAAATTAGAATACCTACAATGCTCTTTGAGGACCATAGGTTCAGCTCCTCGTGATCTTCGGGGTAAGCATTCTAATCGTCCACGAAAGTTGTCAGAAGATACATATAATTGCGTAATCAGTCATATTTCGTCATTTAAAGGTCGCAAAAGTCACTATAGCCTAACGAAAACAGACCGCTTGCATTTAAGTGAAGATCTTAACATATCGAAAATGCATAAAATGTATAGAGAAAAATTTCCAAACCATGTAGTATCATATGAATCATGTAGAACTATATTTAGTTCAAAATTTAATATCTCGTTCGGTTATCCAAGGAAAGATACTTGCAGTGCTTGCAATTAATATGAAGCGCGAAAAAGGAACTTACAATTACAACTACGTAATTCATCAACACAAGATGATATTCAAAGCAGTTTGCGAACGCTAGACACCGAAAACATTCTGCACAAGAAGAAAGCTCAAGTTTTTTATGATCGAAAACGTTTTCAAAAGTATAACTGTAAAAAAGATAATACAACTGAAGCTATCTGCATGGATTTTCAAAAAATTCTTCCTGTACCAAATATAACCACCAACGATGTTTATTATAAACGACAGTTATCTGTCTTTCTTTTCAATATTCACATTCTTGCAAGCGATGACTCGGTATTTTATGTATATCCACAAACGATAGGCAAAAAAGGAAGTGATGAGGTACTTTCCTTTCTGGATCATTTTATTTATAACTACCTTACAAGAGAAATAAAACATCTACAGGTTTTCTGTGATTCTTGCGGAGGACGAAACAAGAACTATAACGTAATTAAGTACATGCACTACATAGTTTATATAAAAAAGAGACTAACCTCGTTTAAAATAACGTTCCCCATACGGGGTCATTTTTATCTAGAATGCGATCGGAATATGGCACTCGTCAATCAAAAATATGCAGGAGAACTCCCATATGAGTGGGTAGAGGAGATTTCAAAATCTAGGAGTAAACCACAATCATTTGCTACAGAAAATGTTGAGCATTCTCAAGAAATGATAAGAGACTGGAATACTTTTTTCATGTAATTTCCTTACAACAAGAAATGTCCTATGCCAACACAACCAATTAAGGAAATAGAAACAACTATTCTCCATCCACGTCTAGTTAGCCATAGATCCTCTTACAATGGAGCATGGGAACACACTAACATCCTTCCACCAAAGAGTCAAAGAAATGAGCCAGTCCTTTTACAAAACGAATTTCTATATCCTGACAGAAAGTACTTAGGTAGTTAGTATAATTTAAAATTCATTTTTAAAAAGTAAAATAAAACGTTTTATTACAGACCTGATCCCGATTGGTAAAAAAAAATACAAAAACCTTCAAGAATTAAAGAAACACTGCCGTTGCGACGCCCAGAAGTATTATGATGACCTACCGTATATAGATACAGTTGTTGATAGTGATTAAAAACTGACAAAACCAATGTCATAAGGTCCCCTTGCTACATCGTACAACGGTTTAATGTGAACATTCCCCCTTTTTTTCAAATAAAATACGTAGTTACTTTAGTGTCTTTTGTTTATTTTTGTGAAATATTATAGCAATATAAAACCATACTTGCAAATTATTTTATTAACATTTAAACAGAAGATATACACAACATAAGTTACATTGAATTAGTCTCAAAGTATAGAAAGAGTTTCAGACTTTCAATACCGTTTTACTCAAAACAAAAAATATGTGACATTTCCCTTTCTTCCCCTGTGGTCTTCAAATGATAATGTAGATCAGATAAATATTAAAATAAAATCAGAAGATATACAAAAAAGGATATTTATCAATACGTTTTTGCCGTATTACGCAGTTGTTATATAATGAAACAGATACGCAAAATACATATCCGTCACTGTAAACATGGACAAACACCTCGTATTTTTAGCATTTACTTCTGTTCAATACATATGTTTCAGCCATCTAGGCCTCATCGGTTGAACTAGTGAAGCAATGTGTATACAAATTAATACAGATCTGTTAAACAACGGATTTGTATCTGTATCTACATTTACGCTAAAATCGTCTCCAAGCTATAATCAGTTTCGTTCTATCAGGCGACACCAATTTAATCAGTGACATCTGACGGAAGAAAGCGACTAGGCCAGAAAAGGCGATCTTCCGCTCGAATAGCAGGGCTATTACGAGCTATTCGAGCGGAAGATCGCCTTCTCTGGCCTAGTCGCTTTCTTCCGTCAGATGTCACTGATTAAATTGGTGTCGCCTGATAGAACGAAATTGGTTATAGCTTGGAGACGATTTTAGCGTAAATGTAGATACAGATACAGATCCGTTGTTTAACAGATCTGTATTAATTTGTATACACATTGCTTCACTAGTTCAACCGATGAGGCCTAGATGGCTGAAACATATGTATTGAACAGAAGTAAATGCTAAAAATACGAGGTGTTTGTCCATGTTTACAGTGACGGATATGTATTTTGCATATCTGTTTCATTATATAACAACTGCGTAATACGGCAAAAACGTATTGATAAATATCCTTTTTTGTATATTTACCGCCATCTGGCGCGTGTTAATGGACAGCACCAATATACGTATTTTTCCGCTTTTTTTCGTAATATCCTTGCTATTCGAGCGGAAGATCGCCTTTTCTGGCCTAGTCGCTTTCTTCCGTCAGATGTCACTGATTAAATTGGTGTCGCCTGATAGAACGAAACTGGTTATAGCTTGGAGACGATTTTAGCGTAAATGTAGATAAAGATACAGATCCGTTGTTTAACAGATCTGTATTAATTTGTATACACATTGCTTCACTAGTTCAACCGATGAGGCCTAGATGGCTGAAACATATGTATTGAACAGAAGTAAATGCTAAAAATACGAGGTGTTTGTCCATGTTTACAGTGACGGATATGTATTTTGCATATCTGTTTCATTATATAACAACTGCGTAATACGGCAAAAACGTATTGATAAATATCCTTTTTTGTATATTTACCGCCATCTGGCGCGTGTTAATGGACAGCACCAATATACGTATTTTTCCGCTTTTTTTCGTAATATCCTTGCTATTCGAGCGGAAGATCGCCTTTTCTGGCCTAGTCGCTTTCTTCCGTCAGATGTCACTGATTAAATTGGTGTCGCCTGATAGAACGAAACTGGTTATAGCTTGGAGACGATTTTAGCGTAAATGTAGATAAAGATACAGATCCGTTGTTTAACAGATCTGTATTAATTTGTATACACATTGCTTCACTAGTTCAACCGATGAGGCCTAGATGGCTGAAACATATGTATTGAACAGAAGTAAATGCTAAAAATACGAGGTGTTTGTCCATGTTTACAGTGACGGATATGTATTTTGCATATCTGTTTCATTATATAAAATCAGAAGATGTTACAAAAGCAGTTAACACGATGAAGAAATGAAAAACTCCAATCTAGGGCCTTTATTATTCTTAATGAAACAAAAATGAAAAGCAATATTTAGCAAAATTTAATTTCAACTTTACAATTGTTTCGACCCAAAAGATCTTCCTTGGGTGTAGTTGTATTGCAAACTAAACCTAAAGGATGTTAACAAATTCACACTTAAATGAATTATTATAATGAAAAAATAATTATACTCAATAATAGGCATTATATATTCAAGATATAAACTTTATTACACAAAGGAACCAAAGATTATCGAGTGTAAAGAAAACGGAAAATCAAAATAAATAAAGGATGAGTTATAAAGTAGGTTTAAAAAGGAGAATTTCCGAAATCCATATGATTATTAAGTAAAAGGTCTGTATATTTATATTTCAAAATTTCCATGGCTTCAAGTAAATTTAATTTTTGCGTGTAAAATTTTAAATTTATAATTGAAATTATAAGATTCTTCTCTCAAATGTATTGCATAATGTGAGTAATTCTTATTATTAATATAACCTAGTTCATGTTCTTTAATTCCTTTAGAAAAAGATCTACCTGTCTGGCCAAAATTCAATTTAGGGCATGAACTACATATATTCAAGTTTGGAAACTCCCGATTTATTGTTTTTATCTATTTTTTGTTTATTGTTTTTAATAATTGAACCTAAACAGTTGTTGGTTTTGAAAGCTATGTTTTAATTAGTAGATGTTGATTCGAATGCCGCAAGATTATTGAAAAATTTGATTCGCGACAAATCTACAACGCCGACGAGACCGGAATTTACTTCAGAACATTACCGGAACGCATTTTTATCTTCAATAGTCCACACAAGGTTGTAAAGTTATCAAAGCTAGATTAATGGTTCCCTGAACCGTAAGTATGGCAGGAAAAATAGAAACATTGTTCGTCACAAGGAAAAGTAATGGTCCACGATGCTTTAACGGCGTGAAGTCTTTACCAGTGCAATACAAGGCCAATAAAAATGCTTGGATGACATCGTCAATCTTCGGTGAATGGTTAGCAAATTGGAATAAAAATTAACACGAATCATTGTTTCGTTAGTTGACAATTGTATCGCTCATTATGTAAATTTAACACTGGAAAACATCAAATTGATCTTACATCGAAAACTATTTCGCTTATTGAACCTTGTGACCAAGGTGTAACAAGAACATTCAAGGCATACTATCGCCACAAGATGCGTTCTAAAATTTTAGAACGTCTGGAAAAAGTCTGGATGAAGGATTAACCGCTAATGATCTAGCAAAAAAAAATCTTTTGGATGCTCTGCACTTGTTAAATAAGTCGTGGGTAAAAGTTAGAGTAGAAACAAAACAAAAATTTCTTTGGCACGGAGGGTCTACAGTTGAAAACGATGAAAATAAAGGAAGCGGCGCTGCTGAAGAAAATGTGCAACTAAATGACTTAACCCAAGAAGAATATGACGATTGGCTTAATATTTACAGTCGACTGGAAGTGTCACAACCCAACACCGAGAAGAAATTTGCGCAACTATCATGGAAGAAAATAACGAAGGGACAATAAAAGAATTGATTCAATTGGATAAGTGAGATGATGAAGAAGAAATTAAATGCCTAACTAACAAGGAAATTCGTAATACATTAGACGTTTTACGTAAATGCTTAATTTATAAAGGCAACGAAGACAATTTTCAAACATTTATGAACTATGAAAATTTTATCAACAGATTTCTTACTTATAACAAGCAATCAACTTTAGACTACATATTTTCTTCTATGAATGTAAAGTAATATAACGTGCAAATAATGTGTAATATACATAGTTATGCAATATTAAGATTCTCTAAAATTTTGACATTTTTCTAA
The DNA here is from genome assembly GCA_935421215.2 of Melolontha melolontha. Taxonomy (NCBI): domain Eukaryota; kingdom Metazoa; phylum Arthropoda; class Insecta; order Coleoptera; family Scarabaeidae; genus Melolontha; species Melolontha melolontha. The sequence goes on from OW285236.1 coordinate 18,039,898, forward strand.
AATTTACATCCTGTTCTCAGTCGGTTAATGTTATCAAAATGTATCTGACCCAAAGTGATGGCTAAAGGCCGGATAATATGCAGTTTGCATAAATTTGCATATTTGCGTAATATATGCATTTTGTATATTATTTGCATATTTTGTAGTAATTCAGCATTTATTTACATATTTTAAGTATCCGAGTTTTATTTATTTACTACATCAAATTTATTATATGCATAACTAAAGATATGTCGTGGATGTAACAAACAAACAAAAATTAAATAGTCATCTTTAAATTAAAAATAGCATTTTATTCAGCCTCTTCCCGTTACTTTTCCGATAAGCGTCTCCAAGAATTTAGTAATCCTCTTCCCATACATCCAGGCCGAGACAAAATTCCAGGAAAAGCTAATACCTTAAAACTTCTAAATAAATACAAAAATACATTTTACCAGAAAAGTAGGAGTATATGTGGTTCTTTGCTATTCGGAGAGATTTAATCCCATATTCGAAAGTAATTTTATTTTAAACGTCATTTTACGTTGGCTTTTCGAAGTGTAAACTTGTGAGTTGTGATATATAATAGCAAAAATGCCGAAAATAGCGACTGTGCCTGGATGGATTGCACCTTATTCAGAATTTCGTATGGATGGAGAAAAAGTGTTTTGCGTAGCATGCTGTAAAATTGTGAGCAAAATTTTAAGTTAATTTCCTCTTATTAATTAATTAATTAAGTTTTTATTTATACCTTTATCTTTTACTAACACTTATTTTATAAGAAAATAACCGATGATGTGATATTTTTTTTGCAGACTACAAGTGACAGAAAGTTCCAAGTCGACCAACATAAGAAAACTCCATCTCATGCTGTAAAACTAAAAAAGATGAAATTGACGAAGAAGAGTCAGCAAACGTTACCGCAATGTTTGCCATCAACTTCCAAAAAATCGAAACAAGAACAATTTAATGAAGATTTGTGTCAAATGTTTGTGTCGTCAGATATTCCACTACATAAATTAAACAATTTAAATGTCAAGTTATTTTTGCAAAAGTACATCAGCCAATATAACATTCCCGACGAGAGCACGTTAAGAAAAAAAATATATTTGCTGTATCTAGGCAGAAACATTGAATAGCATTAAGAAGGTTGTTCCAAACAATTACCTTTATATATGCGTAGATGAAACTACTGATAGTGTGGGCCGATACATAGTTCATTTAATGATTGGTATCCTAACGTATCGGTTCCAGCAAAATCTTATTTAATTTCATCCAAACAGTTGTAAAAGGTAAATAATTTGACAATAACAAGGTTTATACAGGAAGAACTGGCAACTTTCTTCTTACCGGAATCGATTCCAACAGAGAAAATTCTATTGTTTTTGACGGATGCTGCACCATACATGGTGACGGCAGCTTTCAACTTGAAAAACTTTTACCTAAATTTAATTCACACAACTTGCTTGGCGCACGGACTGAATCGTGTTGCAGAAGAAGTCAAAAACCATTGTCTCTTAGTAAATACTTTAATTAGTAGTGTTAAGAAAGTATTTTTAAAGGCTCCATTACGAGTTCAGTTTTACAAACAACATCTACCCGGTGTTTCGTTTCCTCCTCAACCAGTAATCACACGATGAGGAACGTGGTTGGAGGCTGCTATTTTTCATGCAAATCATGAAGGAATAAAGATAATTATTATGGATCTTAATAGGGATGCACAATCTATGATAGACGCCCAAAAGGTGTATTCGAGTAAACAAATATCTCAACAGTTGGCGTTTGTTAAAGCCAGTTACAGTTTTATTTCCACTTCGATATTGCGGTTGGAAAAACAATTTATGTCGCTAATCGAGAGCGTTGAAATAATAAACAAATTTTAAAAGTCATGTTTTGATGTTAAAGGAGAAGTGGGACAGTCCGTGTATGAAAAACTGTGGGTTTTAAATAGCTTAAATCTTGTGTGGTGATTCAGTAGAAAATATTGAGTGACAATAGATGATATTTCTAATTTGAAATATGCCCCTATAACAAGCGTTGACATAGAACGAACCTATTCAATATATAAATATATATACAAAAAGGTTTTGTTTAAGTATGACAATACGTTAAGCACGTATAAAGCGTTTGTACAATATGAAACAAACATGTAAATAATTTACATATCTGTAACTATGCACATGGACAATACACCTCGTATTTTCAGCATTTACTTCTGCTTAATACATATGTTTCTGCCATCTAGGCGTCCTCAGTCCTAAATTTAAATACAGATACACACCAGTTGTTTATAACAGGTTTGTATTAATTTGTATACATTGCTTCACTAGCTTAACTGAGGACGCCTAGATGGCAGAAACATATGTATTAAGCAGAAGTAACTGCTGAAAATACGAGGTGTATTGTCCATGTGCATAGTTACAGATATGTAAATTATTTAAATGTTTGTTTCATATTGTACAAACGCTTTATACGTGCTTAACGTATTGTCATACTTAAACAAAACCTTTTTGTATATTTACCGCCATCTGGCTGGTTGATAATGGACTACATCTACATACGTATTTTATCGTTTCCCGTAGCAGCTTAGCTGTTCGAACGATAGGTAGCCCTCCAGACAAAGTCTCTTTCGCCCGTAAGATGTCAATTATTAAATAGTTGTCTTCTTATAGGACGGAACTTGCTTGATCTATGCGGGCTATTTCAGTAAATTTAAATACAGATACAAACCAGTTGTTTATAACAGGTTTGTATTAATTTGTATACATTGCTTCACTAGCTTAACTGAGGACGCCTAGATGGCAGAAACATATGTATTAAGCAGAAGTAACTGCTGAAAATACGAGGTGTATTGTCCATGTGCATAGTTACAGATATGTAAATTATTTAAATGTTTGTTTCATATTGTACAAACGCTTTATACGTGCTTAACGTATTGTCATACTTAAACAAAACCTTTTTGTATATTTACCGCCATCTGGCTGGTTGTTAATGGACTACATCTACATACGTATTTTATCGTTTCCCGTAGCAGCTTAGCTGTTCAAACGATAGGTGGCCCTCCAGACAAAGTCTCTTTCGCCCGTAAGATGTCAATTATTAAATAGTTGTCTTCTTATAGGACGGAACTTGCTTGATCTATGCGGGCTATTTCAGTAAATTTAAATACAAATACACAACAGTTGTTTATAACAGGTTTGTATTAATTTGTATACATTGCTTCACTAGCTTAACTGAGGACGCCTACATGGCAGAAACATATGTATTAAGCAGAAGTAAATGCTGAAAATACGAGGTGTATTGTCCATGTGCATAGTTACAGATTTGTAAATTATTTACATGTTTGTTTCATATTATATAAATATATGTTTTCAGCCAAGGGTCACAATTTTTCTGTTGACAACTTTGAGAAATATGTGATTGTAAATTGTTTTCATAGTTAATTATGTTGTAAAATGTTCTAAATAAACTTGTAGTAAACATAATAGAATATTTTTTTCTACAGTATTCCATTTTTTAACATTCCTAGTATTTTTTACCTGCATATTTTTCAAAAGGAAGTGCACATTTAGGCTAAAACATCTGCATATTTATGCACATATTTTCAGTTTTTTTTTTGCTTATAATCCGGTCTTTAGTGATGACATTAAGCGGATTTCAACTTTAAGCTTTCTTGAATTGTTCGCTTTATTACTAACTTCAATAAAATTTATAGTTTCTTCACAAATAAACGTTATTTCGGTATAAATAATTTAGGTAGAGCCTGTATTTGGTAGAATATACGTTTTACTCTGTATTTAATATCTGGATAAAAGAAATTGAATATATCAGTAATTAGGAAAGTTCGTCGTTGTTGAGTTGTGGAAAGTTGTCGAATACATGGCCAATTTCAAACACCCAGTTACATAAACACACAAGTTACCGAAGATGCCTTATTCAATAAAGTTAGGAATTGCAGGAACTTCAGTGTTAACTTGAATAATTAATTCCGTGCATCTCTAATTGAAATTTACTGTGCTCAGATGAAATAATATTGAATAAAGTGCCTTTGAATGATATTTCAGTCAAACGTCTAAGTTAACAAACTATTATACGCATGTATGCTCTTTGGCAAAGTCAGTCTGAATTGCATTTCATTTACTTGTCGAAAGGCAAAGAATGGAAAAATGAAATAAATGGTAAAGTAATAATAGTGATAAAAGATTTCAGAAATAAATTATATTAAGAGAACGACACAGATATCACTGTGTCATTCTTTGTGAATTAAAATATTTTATTCTACTAGGTACACAACTATTAATTATTTAATAAAAGGTACGTGTTAATTATTTGTAGTTTATTTTGAATATCTGAGCGAAATCTAGCTCGATGCTTTATGAGTTTCTTGCTAGATATTTTTTCGGTGAGTTCTTCGTAGATACTGACCTTGACTGGTCTTTTGTGCTAGGTAAATTATGGGGTCGCATCGACAATTATTCCGACAAAGTAATAAAATTAAACTAAAACTTATTGTAAGAAATCTGGAACGTTAATCAATAGACATATAGAAAAAGCCTCAATGAATAGGAAAAAGAGGGCTATAAACTGTAAACGTAAAACCCATAATAGACCTTTACATTCAATTACGCCTTTGCATATTTAACAGAAATAACAGGCACGTAACGGGCCACGTTATTACATCTGTTATATTAAATTAATCAGGAAATTTTGGTTAAGCATTTCGCATGGATTACAATTTCAATTAGTATTGAATGGTATAAGATCTTTAAGTATACTATATAACAAGTGTTCATTTGAAAAGTCAATCTAGTAGCATGTGATTTACTGAGAACATTTTGAAGTATGTCGTAAATTAAAATTTACTACTTAACCTACGAAGTCGTATATTTTGACAGTTTCACACATACAAATAAATCACAAATTAATAGGTATTTATTGAAAACTATAACAAATGTTGAAAATGTTGTCCTTCAAGATCAATGCACTTTAAAATCCTCCGTTCAAAATTTCTGATGATATTCTGCAACATTAATGGATTGTTATTAATTTCCATGCATTTCTGTTCGATTCTCTGTAGCATATCATTCAAATTCAATATAGGTGTTCGAAATATGTTATTTTCTAGATAAGGCCACAAAAAGAAGTCGCAAGGTGTTAAATCGCATTAACGTGCAGGCCAGGCATTTTCAGCATTTCGACTAATTATACGCTCATCAAAAAATTCTCTTAAATAATCCAAAGATTCTGCAGTACAGTGACAAGGTGCTCCGTCTTGTTGGAAGAATGCATTTTGAAATTCATCATCATGCAACTGATTGACAAATGGTTGTAAAATTTCCGTGCGGTTCCTTTGAGCATTTAACGTTCCCTGAAAAAATATGGGTCCATTCATTCGCCTTTGGCTTATCGCTGCCCAAACACCACTTTTCTCTGGATGTCGCGATTCTTCATTAATTACATGTGGATTTTCACTACTCCAGATTCTTGTATTTTGTGAATTTAGGTATCCTGTTTTATAAAACTATGCTTCCTCCGTTCAAATTTTCTGATGATATTCTGCAACATTACTGGATTGTTATTAATTTCCATGCATTTCTGTTCGATTCTCTGTAGCATATCATTCAAATTCAATATAGGTGTTCGAAATATGTTATTTTTTAGATAAGGCCACAAAAAGAAGTCGCAAGGTGTTAAATCGCATGAACGTGGAGGCCAGGCAATTTCAGTATTTCGACTAATCATCAAAAAATTCTCTCAAATAATTCAAAGATTCTGCAGTACAGTGACAAGGTGCTCCGTCTTGTTGGAATTATGCATTTTGAAGTTCATCATCATGCAACTGATTGACAAATGGTCGTAAAATTTCCGTACGGTACCTTTGAGCAGTTAACGTTCCCTGAAAAAATATTGGTCCAATGATTCGCCCTTGGCTTATCGCTGCCCAAACACCAATTTTCTCTGGATGTAGCGATTCTTCATTAATTACGTGTGAATTTTCACTACTCCAAATTCTTGTATTTTGTGAATTTAGGTATCCAGTTTTATAAAACCATGCTTCATCAGTAAAGATGACTTTTTGCGAAAGTTCTCCATTATTGTTCATATTTACAAACCAATTACAAAACTGCAGTCTACGTGGGTAATCAATTTCTAACAATTCATGTACTGCTGTGACACGGTATGGATAAAGTTGCATATCTTTTTTTAATAACTTGTGAGTTGTACCAACAGAAAGGTTTATTTGTTGACTCAAATGTCGAACAGATGTTTGTGGTTCATTTTCCATTATTTCTTCAACACGATTGACAACTTGAGGTGTACGTTTCTTAACTGCTCCGCTGCCTGATTTTCTTAAGAGACTACCAGTTTCAGGAAAAAGTTTTAAAGTTCTATCCAAAGTATTCTTAAATTGTACATAATCTGAATAAATCCTTACCACAATAGAATTTAACAATTCTATATACGTATTTCGACAACCACGTTGTCATCCTCAGTAGAAAAAGCAGTGTAACACTTGAAAGCACAAAAAAAAAACACACAACACTCACTGAGCGCTATATTGTGCGGCTTCTGGATACGTATATAGAATTGTTAAATTCTATTGTGGTAAGGGTTTTTAATTTTTTTATTCACTTAAAAGCCACAGCCTCCGATTTTTTAGTGTATATAATCTATTACAAAATGTGGAAACTCAACTTGAAATTCTACCATGCAATCTTGAACTGAATAAACCCATAAACCATCAATTTTATTACCACTTCGAAAATAAGCCTGGACTAAAAAAATTCTATGTTCTAAAGTGAAAGCCATTTTAAAACTGAGAAGCAATTTATTTAAACCAGAATCGACGCACAATTATTTTATGCACTAACTGATATTTGTGATTGACATTATCAAATGTCATTTGTATTTACGTTTACGGAGCAACAAACACATACTAATATATTTGCGTCTTATTCTATCAAAATTTCAAAGTAACCAAGATTGACTTTTCAAATGAACACACGTTACATTAACGAGTATGAATTTAAAGAAAGTAATTAGGTAAATATATATAAACTAAACTAAATCTATGCAAAATAAAAAAAAAACACAAGACAATTATGGATATTATTGTTTCTGCATTGAATATAAGCATATACGATGTAAAACAAATGTTCACCTTTGTTTTAAGCTTTCTATAACATAATTTATTTCTTCATTCCGTTAATGAAAAAAAAAAGTTGTTTATTACTGATACAATTGCGAAGAGCAGCCTGAACTTCAGTATCTGATGAAAACTGATGAACTTCCAATACATCTTTTAACTTTAGAAACAATCAGGTGTCAAATCGAGATATAACGGAGGGTGCGTAGCAATTGTGAATTCAGGCTTGTTACAGGCGTTCTCGTGATGCAAGAAAAAGTTTGCTTCTTCGCGGCATTACTTCACAAATAAGATTATTTAGTGATCGTTAAGTTTTGCATCTAAAGAATTAATTTTGGATCTGAAACAGACAGAAACAAGAAAAGTATCTAATTAAAATATAAATCAATAAACTCTAAATACGTATTTCGGCAACTAAGTTCCCATCTTCAGTGGAAAAAAAAAAATAAAAAAAATAGTGCTAAACGTAGTGTCTTTGGCTAAGGTACAACCTTTGAAGATATGTAGTGTTATCCCACTGGCGATTTGGTCAGTTAATCTGTTTTAGTGGTATAGGGTTTTGCAGAAAAAGTAGACTTTTTTAAAATGTCATAAAATTGATATGTTTTGCTTAAGAAAAAATTTATTGACAGATTTGACTTCGTAATGACATAGCATTTGACAGAATCAAATGTGGAAAGCATCCTGCCTGTGGTGTTCGTTTTCATTAATATCTTTCTGGAGGCGTTCTTCGATGTTTGAAACACTCTTTATAACATCGCTCTGTCAATTTGGGAAGTCTAACTTTCATTCTTTCAGTTCTACCAGTGTGTGGGGTTTATGCTCGCAAGTACGTGGCGAGGTGTGACCTCACAAGAAAAAAATCATATATGGACTGGTACCTATGGCGCGCAGGGTAGTTTTAATTAATCCGAAAATTCATATGAGAAATGTCGCCAAAAAGAAACTATACTTGCCAGAAAGAGTGTTTTCCCCTTGCAAGCCTCTAAAACTCCAAAATCGGTAAAATACAAATCTATTAAACGTTTCATGCTCTATGACAGGATCCGCATAAACGACTAAAACTCAAAAGTCGTAGATTTTGTGAATAACAAAAGACTTCCTCTTATGTGAAAGATACACACACAACTACCCACAACTGAATTCGTTAATGAGCTGTGTTCGAATACTTCTATACGGAGAAGCACTTCGGAAACGAAATGGAGGCGATACGGTACAAAATATTAGCTCAGAGGGCGAAACAGTACGCGTTAAATGAAATTAAACTTTCAAAATGAAAAATAATATACTGGGGCTCGACGGTAAAAATATATAGTAAGGAAAGAAAATTACGAATGTAATTACGAATCAGGGGGCTGAGGACGCCAATGGATGTCACCAAACCTGGAAATGTGGCGATCGGGAAAGAGAGGACGTGGCTAAACCAGACACATCGAATAAAAACACGGTTTCTTCGTAATTCAGGCAAAAAGAAGTTGTCGATATAGCACTTCGAGTTCGTGGTAACAGCGGTCCCATTATCATCGTCGAAAAAGTAGGGGCCAATTACGACAGATAATTGTAAAATTATGTAATAATTATACGGAAATAACTTATCCTAATGTAATTATGTATTGTTTATTGAATAATAAACTTTATACAATAAAAAGCGATCGCAAAAATTAATATAGTTTTCATAAAAGACTTTTAATTAAAGGATTAGAATATATAGGATTTGGTTAATGCAATGGTCAATAGGTCAATATAGGTAGAGCCTGATAATTTTTATAAATCATTGTAGATTTTGTGAAAATTACCTGAAAATAATTTACTGGCATGAAAATATTATAAAAAAAAAGCAATATATCTATTTTATGATAAACATGTAACATTTGAATTGCGACAAAATTATACGTATTTGTTAGTTTCAGTTTTAATGGGATTAATTAAAGATAACAGCAACTATTGAAAATTTTAAACGAAGCCATCATAAACAAGCGAAAAATAGTTGATATATTTAGTATGTAACTCAACCAGAAAACATAGATATAACATCACTCCGCCAGGGATTTATGACATCCATATTTTGCAGTACCGATAATTTTCGGAAAACTAATTGGATATATGTGCGTGTTAAGTACAGTTTTTAATGGGCCACGCGAAATTTATTAGTAATAATTTTTATGGGCAACAATTTTAAATTACGATAACGATGAATGTGTCAATGTTACATTATATTTTATCGTTGGGCAGTTTTAATGCCACGAGGGTTGCTCGGAATATTTCTGGAAACGATGTTAAAAAATACATGAAATTTAGTAATCGGCTTTTATTGTTTTTTAAAGTATTTGGTTTTGATATCAATACACTTTCGCATACGCTCGAACCAATTCAGAAAATATTTTTTCAGTTTGAACCTGACACTTCGGAAATCAGTAGTCGGAATCTTTCAACAGCCTCAAGTGACGAAAATCGCTCATCACGTCCTTTATTTTTTATGTTTGTGAGCAAATTAGCACAAGGTGATAAAACAGGTGAATACGGACAATCGGACGATAATTCAACATTCTTGCTGAATAAAAAATCTTTCGTTCAACGTGCTGTAATAATGAATAACACGGGCCAACAATTAAATTTCTTTCTGCTGACTATGATCTGACACTTGCTTTTAATTAATATTAGTACGCTAATGCCCAATACGAAACCCATTTGTCACTATCCCGTCAAAGTTTCTTTCTACGGCATTTTTTGTTTGCCGATTTCAAAATTCTTGAAAATCGCTAAGCAAATTATACAGGTCTACAGTGATTTTGATGTTTGAAAGCTGTTTGCTAATTTGTATATGTTTGGGGGCCCTTATTTCAAAAAACGCCATATTTTTGCTCTATCACGTAAATTTTTTTTATAGCGCTCTATATCTTAAAAATGTTATTTTATTAATATACATACCTATGACAAGAATATGTTTGTTCCATGTTAGGCATCATTTTTAAATGAATTGATTTTTATTAAATTAAATGTGATTTGGCAACACTGGTTAATATTAGATTTCTCAGCAAAGCAACAGAGTCGGCGCAGAAGCGTCAATACAACGTTGAAACCTGCTTATGTGCAGTTTGGTTGTGTTAGTCGTCGTGCTACTGTGTCCGCGCGCTTGTTGTCTTCGTTGTTGCGTATTTTAAGTGTTCTAGAACGTATAAATATGGAAAGAAGACATTGTGTGAACAATCCGAATAACTTTTGTTATATCTGTGGTAGTTATGTCGTAGTAAAGCAGAGGCAAACTATAACTTCGTTTGTGAAAAATGTATACCACGCTTATTTTGGTGTAAAAATTGGCGACCAAGACAAGTCCTGGGCTCCTCATACTGTTTGTTACGTTTGCGTTGAAGCATTAAGAAACTGGCAAAAAGGTAGGAAGAAATGTTTAAGCTTTGGTGTTCCTATGGTATGGCGAGAGCCTAGAAATCACAGTGATGATTGTTATTTTTGTTCGTGTAATGTTCAAGGATTCAACAGAAAAAATAAGAAACAAATTGTGTATCCCAATCTTGACTCTGCTATTCGACCAGTTCCTCATGGACCAGATGTACCGATACCTACCGCCCCAAAAGCACTAGAAAACATCATATCGTCAGAATCAGAGGAATCTAATTGCGACCCAGATAACTCAGATTTCACACCAGATTTCGGAGAGCCCGAAGTGTTTAACCAGAGCGAACTAAATGATTTTATTAGAGATTTGCACCTTCCAAAGGATGCATCCGAATTGTTAGCCTCCCGACTTCGTGAGAAACATTTACTGGCACCTGGCGTCACATCAAGCTTTTACCGGGATTGCGAAAAAGAGTTATGTCAATATTTTACTCAAGACGGACCGCTAGTGTATTGCAACAATATTCCTGACTTAATTTCAAAATTAGGAAATGTGCCGTATGTAAAAGAAGAATGGCGCCTGTTTATTGACTCAAGTAAGCGTAGTTTAAAAGGCGTTTTATTGCACAATGGTAACGAGCTAGCCTCGGTTCCCGTTGCCCATTCGGTACATTTAATGGAAACGTATGAAAATTTGGAACTTCTTTTAAAGAAAATAAACTACCAAGAACATCAGTGGATGCTTTGTGGTGACATTAAAGTGCTGTGCATGCTACTAGGACAACAAGGAGGTTATACAAAATTTCCATGCTTTATTTGTGAGTGGGATAGTCGAGCAAGGGATAGACATTGGACTCAAATAGAATGGCCCTCTAGAACAAGCCTTACACCTGGTAGCAAAAATGTATTAAGAGATAGCTTAGTTGACCCCAAAAAAGTTTTACTGCCTCCTCTCCATATCAAACTTGGCTTGATGAAGCAGTTTGTTAAAGCCCTAGACAAAAATGGACAGTGTTTTAAATATTTGTGCGAGACATTTCCAGCCTTATCCGATGCCAAGTTAAAAGAAGGTATTTTTGTTGGGCCGCAGATAAGAACATTATGCAAAGACAAGGATTTTCAAAACTCAATGACCAATGTCGAGAAAAACGCCTGGGTTTCATTTAATGAAGTAATTGATAAGTTTCTTGGGAACTCTAAGGACGAAAACTACGAAAATATTGTTCAAAATTTGTTACAACACTTTCATCGTCTAGGTTGTAATATGAGTTTGAAAGTGCATTTCCTGTTTTCACACTTGAACTATTTTCCTGAAAATCTTGGAGCAGTTAGCGAAGAACAGGGAGAGAGGTTTCACCAAGACATTAAGGAAATGGAACGGCGATACCAAGGCAGATGGAGCATAACGATGATGGCGGACTACTGCTAGATGTTAAAACGGGATATGCCCTTAAAAACATACAACCGAATGTCCGGATAACGCAGCTTTCTGACAAAAAGACAAATATTTCACTTAAAAAAGACTGAGTAAAGTATTTTTTTCCACTTTTTTAACTTGTATTCCACCTTTTTACTCAATAAACAAATAATTTTTTTTAGAAATATCGTATTATCGTTTAATATTTGCAAAAATACCTTACGTGATACAAATAAATGCATAGAATTTTTGAAATCAGCCTACCAAAATTATATAAAATCAGTTTTCAAAATAAAAACATCTGTCAAAAAGTTTAATTTTGTAGACCTGTGTTATTAATTGTTCAAAGAATTGAAACACATTCTAAATACATTTATTTCATTAGCATAATGTACACTTGTACCAGCTACTATTTAGGTACTCAACGAACTAATTAAGTAATAAACAATTATAAAGAAATGCAAGTCTATTAAGATAATCCTGTTCATTAAGTGAACATATTAGAGTTTAATGAGATTTTATTAGAAAGATCGAACACTTAGGACTGTTTAAAAGTAAACAAGGGTGATAATAAAATGTTAGTTACATGTTAGTTGTTAGGGAAGAAACTACGTCTTGTCTACTACTCGAAGATATGTAAATAGTGCCGATTAGTTCTGCTACACTTGTGACAGCTGCACCGTTCCCAGTCAAAGGGTAACTATTACTGCTTTCGCTAAGAAAATGTATTCCGGTTATAATAAGACGAATAGGAATAAAATTTTATATCCTAATATCGACTTCGCGATTCGACCAGTGCCTCATTCTAATGAAATACCGGTGCCAGTTTATGAAAAGCTTTCTTCACTTTGGTGCTCATATGCTGAAGACATGGCAGATGTTATTGAAGAGCATGATTCAGATGTAGATTGTGATTATGGAGATATAATTTTTAATGATAGCCCACAACGTTTTACTTAAGCAGAGTTGAATAATTTAGTAAGGGATTTGGCCCTATCAAAGGAATCATCGGAACTTCTGGCTTTAAGATTAATTGAAAAGAGATTACTCGACCAAAGTACGAAGATAACTTTTTATTGTAGCAGGGAAAGTGATCTTGTGCAATATTTTGAAAAGGAATGTGAATTTGTTTATTGTAACAATATGCCAAGTGTGCTGCTAACTAAAATGGGCGTAGTACAATATGACCCAAGTGAGTGGCCAATTGGTTTTGCCGTATCGTACGTGACAACAGATCTTCTTCTTTTTTTTGAATACGTGCCAATAAATGACGACGCATTTTTGTAATTTCATAATTTTGAATTTAGAATTTAAATCATTTGTATTTGTGAGTAGAATATCTTGACTATCGCTATTTCTGTTTATACAATTATTGTGAATTTATCTCTAATGGTACCTTTAGAAAAAAGTCTACGGAAACAAACTATGTAATTAACTTAAAGAATTATTTTCCATTTTCTATTAACAGTATTATTACGTTCAACTTTTGAGATATTATGTTTTCTGTACTGTGTTCACCTTTTTGCAATATCTAGTTTTGGATTTTCTTACCTTAACATACAGTCGGTATAATTATATAGAGTGAAAATTCAATTGATTAATATTTCTTTACTTGATTTTAGTCAATGCTTAAATATAATATATCCATTTACTTCATTTTATTATAATCATTTATTTTCCTTTGATCGTGAATATACGAATTATTTGTTCATAAGTTTGTTCTTTGCCATTGCACTCCCCATAGTAATTTCCTTTTCAGGTATCCTGGGCAGAGATTTTGGTGTTAGTACGTAGGTACTTAGTAAGTCTAGATATATAGCGTGAGTTTGAGTAGTTTGTATGTGCATGCGCCGAAGATCGCGCAATCTCTTTTCTCAGTTTTCAGTCTGAGCTTCCGTAAGCAATACTGAGTGGCGCTACCTTCTAATTTTAATTTTAGTCACCAACACCCGTCTACACTGACTAAAGGCATATATAATAAGTAGAAGCTCCCATACTTTGTGCAATACAACTACAGTTTTTTTTATATTTCGAACGTCTTCAGGCGCCTTTGTTGTAACAATATACCAGGTGTGCTGCTAACTAAAATGGGCGTAGTACAATATGACCCAAGTGAGTGGCCTTTGTTTATCGACAGTTCCAGCAGAAGCCTCAAGTGTGTATTACTACACAACGGTTTTCAGTTCAATTCTTATTGGATATTCCGTTCAATCAAATGAAACATATGATGACATTGAGAAGGTTATAAAGTTACTAAGATATACAGACCATAACTGGATGTTCTGTATGGATCTCAAAATGGTAAACTTCTTACTTGGCTTTTGAAGAGGATATACACAATTTCCGTGCTTTTGTGCCTCTGGAATAGTCGAGCTAGAAACCAACACTGGTTTCAGAAACATTGGGCTCCCAGAACATCCCTAAATGTTGGAGAAAATAATATATATATATATATGTCAATCTTTAGTCGACAGAGAAAAAGTAATTTTTACACCTCTTCACATCAAATTGGGTCTTATGAAGAAATATGTTAAAGCTCTAGATTTGCAAGGTAACTGCTTCCAGTACATAGTGTTACGTGTCCGTAACGCGCAACGTTTTATTACTTTAATTCGTATTATTACTAATTTTATCTTCAATATATTTCGTTCCATTTTTAAAACGAAGCTACCTGTATAGGTATCGTTATTCGCTATTTAAATTTATATTCAATTTCTTTAAGCTTTTTTTCCTTTTTCTCTTGACCTTTAGTGCTTGTTTTTTTTTCCCGTTGTTAAGAAAGTACGACGATTCGCTCGACACTTGGTTGTTAGCTTTCCACCTTCTTAAAACGAAGTTGCATTCTTTTACCCAACACAGATACTGATCGAAGTAAGCCGTATTGTATTAATTTCATTTACGGCCCCGTAGGGTTTTGATTCGATCGAGCTATAAAAATTATTCGCTTAATGCGATTATCTCCTTGGGAGGATTTTACGTATTGGAAAAGAGGGAAAAAAACCTGGTAACCCGCTAACAATTATCGTTTTGATTTTCATAGCCATCACACGCAATTTGGTATGTATAGAGCTATTTCTGTTGAGCCTTTCTTTTACTTATTGTCGTTGTTATCCCTTTATTTAGATGGTGTAGCCGACGGGCAGAGAAAAAAAAATAAAACAATTAAAACATCTTGAACCATCGTCTGATTGTTCCAGCCAGTTACGATTTTCTTTCCGGAAGGGAAAAGGCCTATCGCAGTTGGATCATCAGATAAGCTTTTGTTACCTTAATTTTATTTACAAACTATTATTTTTAAAATTTCCCATTTCTTTCATATATTTCGTCGTTATTTTTAAATTAATATATCGTCATTCAATAACCCAGGTGTTTTCTCAACGAAAAACCTGCTTGACCTTTTCTTTTTGTAGATCATTTTCTTGAACGTTTGCGTTCGTTTTACGAACTTGTTTTTTTGTCGTTTCAATTTAACCTTGCGTTTTAAATGTAAATTTATTTTAACACTTTAATTGTTTGAATTTCATATTTTTATTAATTAATAGAATACGTTCATTAACCCTTTAATTGTTTGTATTTTCACATTTTTGGCTAATCACTTAGAACACTTTTTTTACACGTTAATTGTTTGAATTTTCACATTTTTGCTAATCAGTTAGAATAGTTTTTTTTATACGCAAATTACATATTTTGCGGAATCCTGGTTGAACTTAAAAAAAAACGTTCTAGCTAAAGATCGTTTTATTTCAGCGAAATTGTTGAACCTTGTAATTTATTGTGAACCTACGATAAAGAAAGAATACGTATTGTTTTTTTTGCCAGGGCGTACTAGGCCATCAGCCGCACTGTAAATTTTAATTAGTCGAGTTATTTGTATTACATTCCTTGGCTCCTGCTTTATATGTTTCTTTACTTTTGACCGGCCTTCAGCCGCATATGTCGGTAACAGTTTTTTTACTCCCTAATTTATATACGGGAATTGATTAAATAATTATATATATACGGGGATTGATTAAATAATTATATATATATATATATACGGGGATTGATTAAATAATTACACTTTAGTTGAAACGACGACTTTTCTTTCTATACCTTTCCCTCGTCTCTCGATCCTCGAGAGTGGGACGAGTTTCGGTCTTGGAACCGGCCTTCTGCCCACGCAACTTGCCTTTTTTTTTTGATAGCATCTTTCATCAAGTTTCCGGGTTTGCGACGTCCAGCGGCATAAATTCGGTGGCGCCCTTTTCCACCTCTTTTAGTTTTTTTTACTTCCCTCTGGGTCTCCCCACCTCCTGAGATGAGGCAGCCTCAGAAGCCGGGCCGTTGGACGTTGGCAAGAACGGGCAGGGGCGATTTTAGTCGATCGAGACTGGGTCTGCTCCGGGGAGGGTTCTTTTTTTTTATATTCTTTTTCCTTTTTTTTTAATTACGACTAGTGATCGTAGCAATATGTGAAAAAATTCCACGACTAAGTTACGAAAAAATTAAGGCGGGGGTATTTGAAGGACCTCAAATTACAACTTTAATGAGAGATTCAAATTTCATCAACTCTATGAACGAAGCTGAGAAAGAAGCTTGGACTTCATTCACGATGGTCGCGAACAATTTTCTTGGAAACAAAAAAAGCCTACAATTATAATGATCTAGTGCATTGCTTAAAAAATTTCGCCCGGCAAGATTGTAACATGAGCATAAAGCTTCATTTCCGTCATATTCATTTTGATAGGTGCCCGAAAATTTAGGTACTGTTAGCGATGAACAAGGTAAGAGATTTTATCAACATCTAAAAATCATTGAAACTCGGTACCAAGGAAGATGAGATCCTCATATGATGGCCGACTACCGTTGTAGTGTTCAAAGGGACTGCCAAACCAAAATACACAGCAGAAAGTGCTAGAAACGGAAATTTATCGAAATCGACAAATCTTATAATACGAGGTATGCCTCAGAAGTAATGAGAATGATCTTTCAATAAAGACGCTCGATTTTTAAATGTAAACAAAACAAGTTGTGTGTGAGATAATCACAATTTTTTTTTTAATTTGGAAGAATATGCTATGGGATTAGGTTTGGAATATGAGGTCATCCAAATGTTCGTTGCGGCTTTGCTTGGTGACACGTATTCGGGAGGTCCAATTTTCGATGATTTTGTCGCAAAAATCTGGCATCAATTGCTTTCTAAAAAAGTCTAATGATGTTAAATTGTACGATTTCTGTAGGAAGTTCACGTCGCCGCCGCGAGAGGTAATAATGCCCTCAACTCGTTCCTGCAGAATTTCCATCGTGGCGTGCGCTGTGTGACACGTGCGCCATCCTGTTGGAACGACATGTTATCGGTATTCGTATCGTCTAGTATAGGCCACAAGAAAATGCTTATCATCGATCTGTATTGCTCGTCGTTCACGGATATGGCAATGCACAGTTTCGTTTTAAAAAGTACGTACCGATGATTTCACCAGACCAAAATCGGCACCAAACAATGACTTTCTCGGGATGCATTTGGTGCTGGTGTATCTCGTGTGGTTTATTATCGTCCAAAATCTGACAATTTTGTTTTTTCACACAGCCGTTGTTACGCGTATTATTCCTATGACCCTGGTATGAAAAATAAAACGCTTGGGACGCGTATGTATGTATGCATTGTGAACAGGACATAGATGTCTGATTACGACATTACTGGCCCTTCCCGGTCGTCTGGGGTATCGCATCTAGTCTTTAATGATTCCGATTTAGACCTCGACGAGTTATCGTAAAATTTGAGTTTTGCACCGAAAAGGTGTATCTTGAAGCTGTACACACCTGTGTTAATCATTGCCAATTTACATAATTGGATTTGCGCCATTGTCCACGCTGATAGTTGTTGTATTGTGCCCTTTGAATATCTAATAGGTAAGAGAAGGTAGGAAATGTTACTTTCAGTAGAAAAGCAATGGGATTTCTAGCGAAAAATGCCATATATTTTCTTGTGGACTTTCATTTTGCAATTCAAGATCATCTGAACTGTGACGCCAAAGCTGAGTAACCCAAAACAAGTACGAACGGGTTAACCTGTTCATTATTTATTCAGACTTCTTTTATCTTCTCAGTGCCTTTGCATCCTTGATAGTCTTCTCATATTCCTTTTATTGTCGCGTGATCAACAGTATTTATCGTGTTCCGATTTGATGAGAGGTGTAGACTTCACTACATACATATCGGAATTTTCTGTTAATGAAGTGGAAGCTTTCGAGTGTGCCCTGAAGCTTCTGTCACTAACTATTCAGTAAAGAAAAGGTTCGTGATAATTTCTTATAAAATGCCAAAACACGCAATTAATTGATCCAGGTTGTCTATAAGAAAGTTCATTGAGTATCCACCTAGCTGACGTTTTAACTTTCTCGATGAGATGAAGATGTTGTTGTACAATAGTATAGTTAACATTTAGTGTCTTCCTCGAGGTAACAAATTTCGTAGTAATTAACAAATCTGAAGCACACTGTATTTCCTGGTACGACTTAAGATTAGAAAAAGAATCGATAAACAAAACATAATTCTGTACAATTATATGGACTAATTTCATTATCTTTCTTTGAGGTCTGTTTCTTTTTTGGAGTATAAACTTACCTCCTTCTAGCTACATGAAAGGATTACTTTGCAAATTTATCTCGTGTAATTATCTAATTTCTTCGTCTTTTCGGCACCAGTATACGGACACGAATAAAATTTCAACTCCGTGATATTATTTCACTGCTCCGGAGCAAAGTTTATACATTTAAGCTTGTTTTGTAATTACGTTAAGTTTTGGTAAGCATATTAATTTAACTTCTCTTTACTGCAAGCAACCGCATTCTACCCATATACGAGACAATTAATCAAAAACTGGAGATATTAGTTTTCTCAGTATATTCTAATTTTGGGATATCCGTGAAGGTGTCTGTAGAATATAAATTAGACAAGGAAATAATACCATTTAATTATATATATTGGGCATTTTGAAAATTACTAAAATGGGCTTTCGTTGGTTTAATTTATATTTAATTTATGCTCATACATTTTAATACATCAGGTTGATGCAAAAGCAATTTATTTTTAGGTGGTGTTATTGTTTAAATTAATAATTATGTATATAAAATGTTATAAGATCTAAGTTAGAAAAATAAATAGTTTATTTTATTTTAATGAATTGTAATATATATATATATATATTTATATATATATATATATAACTTGATATTTGTAAATAATTCATATAAAAGCCGAAAAACTTCAATAATTTATCAATTGTTATATTTAATAAACGGCTAAGAAATTATCTAAACATATATATATATATATATATATATATATATATATATATATAATATTTTCGTGACCTTGGTATGGATATGGTAAATTTAATAAGTCGGCGATTAAAGGTCTGGTTTATTACTTCAAAGTATATATACTTTGAAGTAATAAACCAGACCTTTAATCGCCGACTTATTAAGTTTACTATATATATATATATATATATATATATATATATATATATATATATATATATATATGTGTGTAAGTGTAGGGTTTTGTATGTTTGTGCGCTCGTGCGTGTGTTTAGTGACCGGTCGCG
The DNA here is from genome assembly GCA_935421215.2 of Melolontha melolontha. Taxonomy (NCBI): domain Eukaryota; kingdom Metazoa; phylum Arthropoda; class Insecta; order Coleoptera; family Scarabaeidae; genus Melolontha; species Melolontha melolontha. Next base: position 18,059,383 of record OW285236.1, read on the forward strand.
TAAATTTAGAGAGATCGGATAACCAGCCGTTGCGCAGGGCCGCCAACCCTTTCGTGCAGTACTTCTACGGCCCGACCCCCGCCCCATCGAGGCAAGGCGCAGACCAGCGAAGCGCACCCTGCACGGGGTTGCTCATCTGAACGTATTCCGTTAAGATGGCACAAAGTGTGACCGTCGTCGACCGAAGTAGCCGCTAAGAGTGTTCCCTCGGTTGGCGATGAGCAACTCCGTGCAGGGTGCGCTTCGCTGGTCTGCGCCTTGCCTCGATGGGGCGGAGCACAGCACGGAAAAGTAAAGACGTTGCCGGGAAAGGATTGGCGGCCCTGCGCAACGGCTGGTTATCCGATCTCTCTAAATTTACGCGACCGGTCACTAAACACACGCACGAGCGCGCCAACATACAAAACCCTACACTTACACGCTCACACAAACACAAAACCACACACCCAGAGAGAGACGCAAGCTGCCAGCAGCAACCAACACACAAGTTCATACCCAGAAAGAGACACAAGCTGCTAGCAGCGAACAACACATATGTTCACACCTTGCTATCTGTTTTAGGAATACTAAGGCATGATTTATTATTATGCAATTGGAATGTATCTTTGAATAATTTACAGCATAGCAACTCAATTATTTGACATTTGTATTCTGTCATTTATTTTCATTGCCGAAACATGTAGGGTTGTTTTAAATATATATACTTTGAAGTAAACCAGACCTTTAATCGCCGACTGATTGAATTTACCATATACATATATATATATATATATATATATATATATATATATATATATAGTAGATTCAATTAGTCGGCGATTTAAGGTCTGTTTTACTTTAGTATGTATATATTTAAACTAATTTTACGTATTTCGGCACATAATGCCTTTGTCAAAGAAATTAAAAATATAAATGACAGTATATAAGGCGAACGCCGACAGCTTAACATCTGAAGTCGCTTCACGAGCGCAGATATAATTATAAGTCATGGCTTGCCAATCTCCAGTAATTGATGTTTAGCTGTTGAAAGTGCTGAGGCATGAATTATTATTATTATACTTGAATGTATCTTTGAATATTTTAATTTTATCCATGACAACTACAGATACATAAATATGACATTAATATACTGTCATTTATATTTTAAATTTCTTTGACAAAGGCATTATGTGCCGAAACATGTAAGATTATTTTAAATATACACATATTAAAGTAAAACAAACCTTAAATCGCCGACTAATTGAATCTACTATAACAATACAATGGTTAAGAAATGTTTATACATATATATATATATATATATATATATATATATATATATATATATACATATAGATAGATAGATAATTATATATGATAATACAATATAATTTATATTAATATTAAATATGTATATATTTAAAATAAGCTTTTACATGTTTCGGTAAGTATTATCTTTATCAAGGAATTATAAATGCCAGATATTAATGTCAAAGTTATATAACTTTTGCATCAATATCTCAATAAACTATATATATATATATATATATATATATATATATATATATATATATTAATGTATTCGTTTTCGGTTACCTATTCCAGATAAATTATGTGTGTCTTGCTGATTTAGACCTTTTCTTTATGGGGCATATGTTTATTATCGTTTTTACGTATGAAAATGTTTGTAGTACCACCCACCATACGGGAAGCGTTGGTATAAACTTTTCACCGACATGTTTTTTTAAATTTCATTTTTGTAATGTATATATTGTTATGATACGGGAGGGGGGTTGTTATAAACTGGGTAGGTATATTGTAGAAAAGTTATTTGTGTCTGTTCTGTCTGTTATAGAATCTAAAAATTGTTTTTGTATATATGTATCCTTTCTAATATGTTTCTTGCCTTGTGATTATTTCTTTTTCGGATGTAATTATTGAAGTTTTAGCGAAATTGAAGGTGTGATTGGTCTGGTTGATATGTTTTTTTAGAGCTGTACTGTTGTTTGAGAATTTTTGTCCATTTAAACGTTCTTGCAGGTATTGTGTTGTTTGGCCGATGTATACACCTTTGGAGTTGTTGATTTGGGATTTCATAAATAACGTGTGTTTTTTTAATGTAGGTATTTTGTGTTTAAATTTAGAGTATAAGTTGTTGAGATTGTTGGAGTTTTTGGTGAGCTACTTTTATGTTATATGGCGATAAGATTTTGTTTACTTTTTCTGATAGGTTGTTTATATAAGGACATATTTATAAGTAGTTTGGGGGTTGTTTTCCTTGGCTTTTGTGGCATTTGTTCCATCTGTTTTGTAGTGTTGACATAATTTATGTTTGTTAATGAATGAGAGGGGTTAGTCATTTTTTTGTAGAGAATATTTTGTTTGCGATAGAATATCTGGTCTGAATTCTGGGTTTTAATTTAATTGCTCTATTAAATAATGCCATTTCTACATTATTTTGTGTGACATCGATTGGTATGAGTCGAAATTCAGAAAACAATCAGATGTAGTTGGTTTGTGATATAATTTTGTTACGATCTTCTTTTCACTGTGTATTAAAGTTAGATTTAGGAAGTTAATTTTTGAATTGTTTTCTTTTTTTATAGTGAACTGCAGTTTTGGATTAAATGAATTAAATTTATTTTCTATTCTATTTTATTTATGTTTTATCCGAGGGGATGTAAGCGATGCAATCATCTACGTATCTTTTAAAAAAAGGGGGGTTAAAATTTAACTTTGAGATTATGTTTTGTTCCGCAGCTCCGAAGAAGCAATTACTTTTTGTTATATATATATATATATATATATATATCTATATATATATATATATGTATAACAAACGCCAATTAAGTTGGCGCGAGGAGGGGTAAGTTCGCGCAGGATTAAAAGTAGTGGGGAGTTTTGTATTTGGTTTTACATCAAATGTCAGATAATTCTAACCTCTTAGCGTGTGTCACTTTATGATCCTCTACCAAAGACATTATGTTCCGTCAAGCGTCAATGACAAATGTATTCTGACAATTACTTGAGTAGTGGGGTGGACGTTTTTAAAAACGGCTTCTGCGCATCCCCTCCTCACGCCAAATTAATTGGCGTTTGCTATATATATAAGGTAAACTTAATAAGTCGGCGATTAAAGGCCTGGTTCATTACTTCAAAGTATATATATTTAAAACAACCCTACATGTTTCGGCAATAATGCCTTTTTCAAGAGAATAAAAAGTATAAATTTATATTATATATATTTTATTATATTATATTTTTATAATATAATATATTATTTATATTTTTTATTCCCTTGACAAAGGCATCATTGCCGAAACATGTAGGGTTGTTTTAAATATATATACTTTGAAGTATTGAACCAGACCTTTAATCGCCGACTTATTAAGTTTATCTTATCATACCAAGGTCACGAAAATATTATATATATTTATATATATATATATATATATATATATATATATATAAGGTAAACTTAATAAGTCGGCGATTAAAGGTCTGGTTTACTTCAGAGTATATATATTTAAAACAACTCTACATGTTTCGGCAATACGCCTTTGTCAAGAGAATACAAAATATAAATGCATTTATATTTTGTATTCTCTTGACAAAGGCGTATTGCCGAAATATGTAGAGTTGTTTTAAATATATATACTCTGAAGTAAACCAGACCTTTAATCGCCGGCTTATTAAGTTTACCTTATCATACCAAGGTCACGAAGATATTATATTTATATATATATATATATATATATATATATATATATATATATAAGGCAAACTTAATTAGTCGGCGATTAAAGGTCTGGTTATTACTTCAAAGTGTATATATTTAAAATAATCCTACATGTTTCGGCAATGATGCCTTTGTCAAGGATATAAAAAATATAAATGACAGAATATAAATGTCAAGTAATTAAGTTGCTATGGTTTAAAGTATTCAAAGATACATTCAAATAGTAATAATAAATCATGCCTTAGTATTCCAAAAAATAGATAGCAAGGTGAGAACAGATGTGTTGTTCGCTGCTAGCAGCTTGTGTCTTTTTCTGGGTATGAATTTGTGTGTTGGTTGCTGCTGACAGCTTGCGTGTCTTTGGGTGTGATTTTGTGTTTGTGTAAGAGCGTAAGTATAGGGTTTTGTATGATGGTGCGCTAGTGCGTGTGTTAAGTGACCGGTCACGTAAATTAGAGAGATCGGATAACCAGCCGGTGCGTAGGGCCGCCAACCCTTTCCCGACAACTTCTTTACTTTTCCGTGCAGTACTTCGACGGCCCGACCCCCGCCCCAACGAGGCAAGGCGCAGACCAGCAAAGCGCACCCTGCACGGGGTCGCTCTTCGCAACCGAGGGAACACTCTTAGTGGCTACCTCGGTGAACGACGATCACACAATGTGCCATCTTAACGTTTACCGCAAAAGCGTTGAAGTACTGCACCGAAAAGTAAAGAAGTTGTCGGGAAAGGGTTGGCGGCACTACGCACCGGCTGGTTATCCGATCTCTCTAATTTACGTGACCGGTCACTTAACACACGCACGAGCGCACCATCATACAAAACCCTATACTTACGCTCTTACACAAACACAAAATCACACACCCAAAGACACGCAAGCTGCCAGCAGCAACCAACACACAAATTCATACCCAGAAAAAGACAGAAGCTGCTAGCAGCGAACAACACATCTGTTCTCACCTTGCTATCTATTTTTTGGAATACTAAGGCATGATTTATTATTACTATTTGAATGTATCTTTGAATAATTTAAACCATAGCAACTCAATTACTTGACATTTATATTCTGTCATTTATATTTTTTATATCCTTGACAAAGGCATCATTGCCGAAACATGTAGGATTATTTTAAATATATACACTTTTGAAGTAATAACCAGACCTTTAATCGCCGACTAATTAAGTTTACCTTATCATACCAAGGTCACGAAAATACTATATTTATATATATATATATATATATATATATATATATATATATATATAATGAATAATTAATTAACCGGTAACCGATTTGTCAACTATAAAACTCCTTTATTTCAACCTCTATATTTCGTAGCCATTGGCTACTTCTTCAGGGGACTCTATAAGATTAACAATATATTCGAAATTGGTGGAGACTGTGGCTTGTAATCTGAAACAGAAATAAGAAAAACACCCTAACCACAATATATATCAATAAATACTATATACGTATTTCGGCAACTAAGTTTCCATCTTCAGTAGAATAACCTTAAAAACTGAAAAAATGTTGAACGTAGCGTTTTTGGCTAAGGTAAACCTTAGAAGATATGCTCTTCACCAAATCGTCACTGGGATAACACTATTTAACACTATACACTTTTCAGTTTTTAAGGTTTTTCTACTGAAGATGGCAATTTAGTTGCCGAAATATGTATATAGTATTTATTGATACATATTGTGGTTAGGGTGTTTTTCTTATTTCTGTTTTAACAATATATTAATTAATATGCTAATACTAAAATATTTACAAAAACATAGTTAAAAATTAGCACTGAACTTAACTAAACATGCTAAAATATATTTACATTAAATTGACTATCGTGAAGCTAAGAGATAAAACAAGTTATATTTTGTTTTTAAGTAATTATGTTTGACATAATATATAAATTATTTTAAAGCATTTTCTTTTATTAGGTACTTTTTCATTTAATAAATAATAAAATTCGTTAAATTTAAAAAAAATTAAAAACTATTTTCTTTTTGTATAGGTTAAGGAATACAATTTCTAAAAGTACAACTACAGACCCTGAGTTTAATAAATAGTTAATTGAATCGAATTTGTAATTTTATAATGTTATTGAGCAGATTTACTTTAATTTTAAACAACCTTGTTCTAGATATAGTATATCATTGATTTCAAGATAATATAAAGGTATATTAGAAGTAATAAATATTTCCAACATAAATGATGTTTTCAATCTACTATCAATTTTCTAAAGCCACATCGAGTTAGACCATCAGTCTGAGTTACCGATATTAGCTTGCATGTCAAAGGTATAGCATCGTAAATATCTTTCAGATTTGGTCTGAGGTTATTCTAATACCGTTAACGCAACACTACATCACGCTATTTACAAAAGCTTCTAATCGATTTAATTAATTTCAACAATCGTTTATTCTGCCAATTATATCTAATGCCAAGGCATTTATTTTCATGATTAAAAATAAATAAATTAGATTGTGTCGTGTGTTAATAGGTTGGAATTCCATGGAATTTTTCCCGTGTTACTAATAAAATTAATAATTCCTCTTCAGAGTTTCTTCCCTTCTGGTTGTCGAAATTTCAGTGATTCTTTGTTAGCAGACACTGAATAAACTAGTGGCATTAACAGCGAAATATTAATTATTATTGGAAAGACGAAACTTGAAATAAAGTCATGTTACTCATTTTAACATAAAAGGCTGGATTGTTATACAGATTGACTGAAGTAACGGTGACAATTGCGAAGCGTATTACACACACTAGCACACGCATATTTACACGTACATGTGACTCTAATGCCCGTGGCGTAGTTTAGTTATAATAGTGGAGATATATTCGTCAGTATATTAATATGTGTTTACTACGGCAGAATGAAAGTGTGGATGTAGAGATTTGCTTTAACGAATTGCAGCCGTTATTATAATAATTAATGTGTTAATATTGAAGTGAAACAAAACTCTTTAAAAATTGTAACTAAAATAAAATTATTAATGAAAACTAAATAAAATTCTTATAAAAAAACAAAACGAAATTCTAAATAAAATGTACAAAATTTATTTTAGTTCTTCGTGAGACCTTGCTCAGACGCACCCATCTAAATGCGAACACCGAATGTCATCCCCGCTCTCCACATACCCCACTACATGAGCGAAAGCCATCCCTACCAGTATTATTGAAAATTGTTATACATATACGTATATGTATATGTGTGTGAATTTGAAGATAAATATCTACTTTTAACTACGCCAATCTGTACAAGGTTTTTAATAATGCCGTTGTGTGAGTGAGGATAGAAACAAATTCTAATTTGCACACGCTAATTTCGAGTGTGTCGTCTTAAAATGCAAAATTTTATTTACCTGTGAACCGTCGTTGAGTAACAGTGCTATGAGCTCGATTCCTTAGATGCGTACCAAACTACGATCCGTAATAGATTTTTCTACGCCGGAAGGTTGCGCGGCCACCGAAATTTAGATGCATTTAAAAGCTGTTTATGGTAGCAATTGTACGGATGAGCGCTTGCATTGTCATGATGAACAATGATTTGTCGGTTTATGTTGTTTCTTCTGACTTCATCGATAACTTCCGGCAAACAAATTGACGTATACCAGTCAGCAGTAACTGTTCGTCAATCCTCTAATGCAATAGTTGCATCATGATGACCTGTTTTTCCGAAGAAACGAGCAATCATTCCTTTTCAAAAGCTTCGTAATCACACCACTTTTGTTGCTTTAGGTTCATTTTGAAACACCATACAGTCGATTGCTGTTTAGTTTGGGGCTCATATGAATAGATCCAGGATTCGTCGCCTGTTACAATGTTATATACAGAATTTGAACGGCCACAATCAAATTTTTTTAATGAGTAATGCATTTTCGAGAAATTTTGAAATTTAGAATTTTTTTAAATGGAACAGCCTGTATATTTTTTAAAATTCTGAATGCTGTTCTTTGTAATATAAAAGTTTCAATACACTATTGTCCTAAAACGAATAATAAAGTATTTATGGTAGAATTTAGTTGATGTCAAAGATACTCTTTCATTCTGTAAAATCAGTAGTAGGCTTCTTTCACTTTAAACAGAACAAATAGTATGGCCTTTGTAAATGTCAATAACGTACTGAATATAAATCTTTCGCACATTTAGTTATTAAATATATTTTTTTTTATAAATTTTGTGTTGTGTGCATTAGTTCTCTATTTATTTTTCTAAACATTTTGGTTTTACTTTTGTTGCTTAGTGTTTGACAATATTTCACTATGGTATTTCCTCATTTGGAGAAATGCGATATGTTGGAAGCATACATTTTATGCCGTAAAAATTCAATAAGGACTAGCGAATATTATGCTGAACACTATCCTTTACGACAGCAGCCAGATCGACGTTACTTTCGAAAACTCTACAATCAGTTTAGACTTCATGATTGCTTATTTAGAAAGAAAAGAACAAAGAAAAATATCGTCGTCAACGAAGAAGTAGAAATTACAGTGTTAGCATATTTTGAAGCCCATCGCAAATTTTCCATTAGGGATGCTACTAAGGAATTGGCATTAAGTTATTCATCAGTTCAAAGAATTTTGAAAAAGCGTAAGTATATCCCCTTTAAGTTCAGAATCTCTCAAACATTACAGCCAGGAGATTCCGCCAGGAGATTAGGTTTCTGTCATTGGTTTGTTAGTTTTTGTGATGAAAATTTGAATGGAGCACAGTATATTTTATGGAGTGACGAAACAAATTTTTCTAATAAAGGCTTGCTTAATAAGAAAAATAGTCACTACTGGTCTCAAGAGAATTTATTAATAGTTCGTCCACATGCTGCACAAGTTCGATTTAGTTTTAACGTTTGGTGCGGATTAATTGGTTCGGTAGTCGTTGGTCCACTGTTCTACAATGGTACGTCGACAGGAAACATATATTTGGAATTAATTCGTAACGTTCTAGAGGATTTCCTTGATAACGCCAAATACCTGATGCGCCAAAATTTATACTTTCAGCAGGACGGTGCTCCTGCACGCAACTATCACCTAGTGGAAACCTACCTCGACACCATCTTTGCCGAAAAGTGGATTGGTACAAATGGTTCAATTCAATGGTCAACACGCTCCCCTGACCTCTCATCTTTAGACTTTTTTCTTTGGGGATACTTAAAAAATAAGGAATTAGATAGAAGGACAATCTTAAGAGCCACCCAGAGTGTACTGAAGCGGGCATGAAAATGTATTGAGCAGGAAGGTGACGACACTTTTGACCAGTATTTATAAATTATACTTGTACTTTCTTCTTTTTAATTTAATTTTGTAAGCTGTAATATGTTAAAATAGACATTAAACACAAAATATGTATTTTGTCAAAAGTTAGCGGAGCAATAACAATATTTAGAAGGAAATAGAAACTGCTATAACTATTTTATTATTCGTTTTAGGACAATAGTGTATTGAAACTTTTATATTACAAAGAACATTAGCATTCAGAATTTTAAAAAATATACAGGTTGTTCCATTTAAAAAAATTATAAATTTCAAATTTTCTCAAAAATGCGTTCTTCAATTTTTTTTCATGAACAGCATGCTAATCAATGTTAAAAACACTAATACTTTGCCAATTTAACCTACTTTCTAGAATCAGTAATAACAGAGATAGCAATAGTGCGCACTTAATTTGAATCAGCCTGTATGTTCGTTCTTAAGTTTTTTAATGAAAGTACCAATTTTTTCCGAAATTTTTCCTAAGTGATTAAATTGTAGGAATGAGTTATATTGTTTTTCAATTTTGGATAAATTAAAGAAAGGGTTTTAGAATTTTGTTGACTATTCAAGATGTTATTGATAGTATTTATAGAGTAGCAATTGTTTAATGCTATTGTGTATATCCTATTTGGATCGCGGTCGATATTACTTTTACTCATATGTGCGTTAATTAATCTATACACTGGTCGGGTCTTTCTCGATTTTCATGAAAATCATTATATTATTTTATGCCGTCATAAATTCTCGATTAAATGTGTAAGCCAGCTAGTTAGCTCTTAGTTTTACACTTTTGGGAAACATGTTAACTTAAAAAATTAAAATGCGAGTTATTTAAATCTAACTGATCGAAATTCGTGTTCGCCTTAATTTATTAATTTATAAGCCTTCCAGTAATAGTATTTTATTTATCAAGAACAAAAAGTGACATTTGAAGCGACGAGAAAGTTGTTTACGGCCTAGGCGTCAGCCAAGGACGGAATCACTTGCGAGGACCTTTAAAAACACTTTTCGTTTGTGGTGAATTCAACGTTTTAATTTATACTGTAAGTTTAACGAATTGTAAATAAAAAGAAATGAGTTTATTTCATACTGAAGTCAAAAATTACATTTAAATCTCACAGAAATTGTCCGCAAAAATTAAGTTGTAACTAATATTTGCATAGCGAGGGAAGTTTGTTACAAATAAAAATGAAAAATCAGTGCCAAATTTCTGTTTTATTCGATTATTCCTTTTAAAATGGATGCAAATGAGGTATCTCAAGATATTCTGGATGAAGCTGATCGCGTGAAGAAGAATTTGATGCCACATAAGTTACGAAATCAATACGAATAAATTTTAATTGTCTATTTTAAATAATATATGTTCGTTATTAAATTTTTTTAATGAAAGTACCAATTTTTTCCGAAATTTTTCCTAAGTAAGAATTGTTGAATTATGTGAGAAATGAAAATAGGAAGTCCGAAGAGTTCATAACCAAAGAAGGACTGAGACAAGGAGGGGTGCTCAGCCCCGTACTATTTAACAAAATATTAGATGATGTACTAAAAGAAATAAGGGGAATAACAAAGAAACTACAAGTAGGTTATAAGAACATGGAGAGGGTTGAAATAGCAGAATGTGTCTTTGCTGATGACATAATAATATACGCAAAGAACGAAAGAGACTTACAAGAAAACCTAAACACATGGAATATAGCACTAAAAAAGAGGAATCTAAAAATAAACATTGATAAAACAAAAGTGATGACAATAGGGAGAAATGATTTAAAAGTAAAAATTGAAATAGAAGGAAGAAACATAGAACAAACAGACACATTCAAGTACCTCGGAATAAACATACATAAAGACGGAAAAGAAGATATGGAAATAAACAGCAGAATATAAAATGCAACAAAACTATATTGTGCACTAAACAACACATTTATAAGAAAGAAGGAAATAACGAAGAAAACAAAAATCACAGTATATAACGCGTTGTTCAAACCAATAACGACGTACGGATGCGAAAGCTGGATACTTAATAAACATATGAAGAGCAGACTATAAGCCGTAGAAATGAAATACCTAAGAGCGGTGAAAGGAGTTAGTAGAAGGGACAAAATAAGAAATGAAGTAATAAGACAAGAATTAAATGTACAACCCATAATGGAAGAAATCGCAAAACAACAACTAAGTGGGTTCGGTCATGTAGTAAGAATGGAAGAAGAAAGACAGACTAAAAGAGTATGGCTAGCAAGAACAACGCAGAAGAAAACAAGAGGAAGACCACAAAAAACGTGGGACAATGTCATAGTGGAAAATTTAAAGAAAAGAGGAGTAACATTGTACGAAGGGAAGAGAATAGCGAGAAACAAAAAGGAATGGGCAAGATTTATATATCAGGAATAGTCATATAAGCAAAATGTAAATAGCTTGACACCCTAGGGGTAAACAAGCTTATAGATTATAATAATAATAAAAAGAATTGTTGGAATTAGTTATATTGTTTTTTACTTTTGGGTAAACTAAAGAAAGAGTTTTAGATTTTTGTTGACTATTCATGGTGTTATTGATAATATTTATAGAGTAACAATTGTTTAATGCTATTGTGTATATGATATTTAGTTCGAGGTCGAAATTACTTTTATTAATTAATCTATACACCATTGATTGATATGCTGATAATTTTTGTGTTATAGGAATGAATTATCCACCTGATGAAGCCATTGTATGGCGAAACAATATTATAGTGAATTTAAAATTAAAATAAAAATTGAAATTAATTTAATATTTATTTCTTATCGTTATAATGAAGTTCAACACGTATGTCTTTCGTCAATCAACGATTTAAATATTTTCTCTTTTAGGACTTCAAATTAAAAAGAGCTTCAATATAGATACTACATGTTGTATTATAAAGAAGAGTCTCTCAAAATCTTAATTAAAAAGTATTAGGTTTGCTAAAATTTCAAAATTAATATTTTTACGTAAAATATTATTGGAAATTTATAAATTATATAAATTAAATGCTAATATTTTTTTCTTTACGACTTCAAATTAAAAAGACCTCGAATATAAATATACATGTGTATTATAAATAATATTCTTCCAAAATTTTAATTAGGAAGGATTATTACAATAGCTAAAATTTCAAAATTAATGTTTTCAAATAAAATATTTCAATTTTCTATTTAGGTAAATTTAAATACTCTCTTTTAATATATATTGTTACAAAATATTGATTTTTATAAGAACATAATGATTAATTTACTTTAAATGTACTATTTTAATATGAATCTGTGTAATTACATAAAAATTTCAAAATGATTATTTTTACGTAAAATATTATTGGAAATTTGTAGTGTTGCTTTTATATAAATTTGATAAATATCTTCTCTTTCAGGACTTCAAATTAAGGACAGTTTCAATATAGATACCTATATCTGTATTGTAAAAAATATTTTTAAGTAAAATATTATTGGAAAATTGTAAATTGTTGTATTTAGATTAATCAGATAAATATCTTCTTTTCTAGGACTTCAAATTAAATAGATTTATGATGGCTAAAATTTCAAAATTAATATATTTATGTAAAATAATATAACTTGTAATTATATAAATTAAATGCCAATATCTTCTTTTCTATGATTTAAAATTAAAACGACCTTTAATATAAATATAAATGTGTATTATAAACAATATTCTCCCAAAATTGTAATTTGAAAGGAAGACGATTGCTAAAATTTCAAAATTAATGATTTTATTAAAAATATTATTGTAAATTTCATATTTATATAAATTAAACACCAGACTCTTAATATATATGTAACTGTACGGAGCGAAAAGTCGTAATTTTGAGCGTATTTTTATGGCAGAATATTATATCAAAGAGATACGTAAAAATAATTAAAAACGTTTGTAAATTTTCTAGTTTAATTTTTAAAAATTGGCTTTTCATATTTCTAATAATTTCCTATTCATTTCCATGTCACGTGCATCTAATAAAATCCCCGTAAACTCTCTAAAAATATATCAAACTCCAATTTATAATGTGAGACATACTTAATATCAAATACAAGAACATATTCACGTGTACCTCTTTAAAAAGTTATGCCAGATACGAGTACATGTTTTCTCTACAACATGAAGATCCTCTTTTCCTAAACGCAAATCGAATTAGATTTTAAAAGTGTTTACGGTTCTCACTTAATTAAAAACTTGATCTTTAACTTTATAAAAGCTCCCCGACAATACTTTAAAGTCAATTCAAAAGTTCAGAATTATCCCCTGCGTTTGTTTTTCACTACTACATATTTACGGCAAAGTTTGCGCAAACAAGTTCCCAATAATTTATTCAGTTAGCCAGTTCGTGTGCACCTCTCACAATCACAGCGCGAAGAGTCGGGGTATCGAATGGGATTAATTTCCCAAACCGGATCCGCTGCGACTTTTCGTCCGTCGATAATTTTAATTATTCAGAGTTAAAAAGAGAGAGGGGGTGATATGTTTATGACACAGCGAGACTAACACCGGCCAACGCCAAAACTCGCACTGCGATTCCTCTCTTTCTGTGTTAACTGCGAACGAACCATTGCCCATGCGCTGAGTCCTACTGCAATTCGCCTCCGAATAATAAAATTTGTAAGAAAGAGACAGATGATAAACGAAAAGCCTATGAAGGTAAAATACACACACTAACCAGAATACATGCACACAAACAACACTAATAAGCAATTTGTCTCAATAGCGAAACTTCTGAAAGCTTTCTGTATTAGTTTCCCAACGAAAAAACCATTCTTCCGGTCTGTCGTTTTTTTTACTTCGCTTTTTATTTTTTTAAATCGGCCTTCGAAAAACCGTAAAACTATTATTTCAAGTCAGAAGAAAGGACCTGAAACGATGAATGAGCTCTGAAATGGGAGTTACGTGAAAATGGAAATTTCACAGGGAGGTACTCCAAGTTACTGAAGACCCATAAACTTTCCACAAATCGACAAGTTGCTGCTCCTTATAACGTTTATTATAATTTAAATTTATTGTTTACCGCAGCAATACCTGCGCTTGTCTTTGCATTTTATGAATGCCGAAATTGCAAACATCAATTACGTTTTTAATTGCACTCGAATTTTTCACTTTTGCAATAGTTCACCTTTCCAGAAGTTTATGTTAGTTTAATGAATGTATAACTCAGTGGCGGCTCGGGGTCGTTCACATAGGGAGTGCATAATTTCAAAATTAAAAAGTGTAATACAAAAACGCTTACCCAATCCTTATAAATTTCACCGACGTACTGTTCCAGACAGGTACTGTTCATTGTAGAATTTGTTTTGAGGGAATAGTAAATATTACACTACACAGTTTAATTACATCTGACGATAAACGAAGTCCATTTTACGTGTCTTTGACTTGCAGAACAGTTCTATCACTTTTTCATTAAAGTTTGGGAAATCATTTATACATTCTTTTTCACAAGATAACATAGTAAGGACATTTAATCTCTCTTCTTTCATTGTATTTCTCAGGAAAGTTGTTATTCTCTTCAGCCGTGAGAACTGGCGTTCCGCGTCGGACGTTGTCATTGGGATTGTAATGACAATTTTTAAAAGCGTAACAACTTCATTAAAGGTGTCGCTTAATCCATCCAGCAGAAGACCTAGCAGACCTACAGCACCGACTTCTATATTTTGCCTAAATTCTTCTCTAGAATATAGAACGCTTAATTCAGTTCGTAGTCTGCTTTCATTGAGGCATGGATAAAATTTTACTGCTTCTTTGAGGAAATCTTCCGGAAATTTTCTTTGAAAAGAGGAAAACTGTTTAAAAGAAATTAAGTTTGCTAATATTAAGTGCCCTGTATACCGAAATCTAGTTTTTATTTCTAGCAAAATAATATCGCACACTTCAATAGTTTCCCTCCTTCTTTGGCTACCATCAGTTACTCTTCGCCGCTTTGATGGTCGAGGAGTCAGTTCTGGGTAATTTTGTTCAACCAACTGATTATCTGTGTCAGCGATTTCGGTTCGAATTTTTCCAATAGCGCGTTCAAAATTATCTAAATTATTCTTGATTTTTAATGCATCTGTATTGACATTTTGTAATTTATTAAACAATATGTCCACATGTGGCATAATTTTATGAAAGAAAGTTAACCAATAGATAAAATTTTCCTCCTCTAAAATTCGCAAATTGGCACTAGCTTGATGAATGGTGGTTTGTAAACTAGCTTCTCCCTCGATTTGTTCTAGGGCTTCAATTATTTCTTCTCGGTGCTCATATATTGTATTCACTGTCCTAGAATTGAAGT
The DNA here is from genome assembly GCA_935421215.2 of Melolontha melolontha. Classification (NCBI taxonomy): domain Eukaryota; kingdom Metazoa; phylum Arthropoda; class Insecta; order Coleoptera; family Scarabaeidae; genus Melolontha; species Melolontha melolontha. The sequence continues at coordinate 18,074,635 of OW285236.1, forward strand.
TGCATCTTATTTTTGAAGAACGAGGTAAGCTTTTTCTCTGAAGGAATTCTTCCAATCTTGCAGCTCGTTGTGGTGAAGTGGAGAAAAATGTACATAATCCCGTCAGATTGGCAAAAAAAATTCTGCAATTACTACTGCTCGATGTAGCATGTGACATAATTAGATTGGTCTGATGTGCATAACAATGTACAAAATTAGCCCTTGGATACTGGTCTTGGACATGTCTTTGCACGCCGTTAATAGCACCACTCATGACTGCTGCCCTATCATAGCTTTGTGCAATCAGTTTTTCTGGGTCATCAACAAGCAAACTAATTTCGTTAAGGATGGAGGCAGATAAAGAATTAGCATCATGTCCACTAGGCAGAAGAAATTTCCAAAATCTTTCGACTGGTCTCGCGTTCACAATATATCTTAAAACAACCACCAACTGAAACTGATTGGACACATCTGTGGTTTCATCAGCTATCACAGATATGAAGTCGGTTGCTTTAATTTCACTGGCAACTTGTTCATGATACACGTTCAACATTGCATCAAGCAGCTCATTCTGTATCGTTTTTGATAATCCCTTAAAAACCGGTGCTGTTTCGATGTGATCTTTGAGCGATTTATCCAATTCTGCCGTAAAATTTATCAATTCCCGAAAAATTTCCTTGTTATTCGACATTTGCTGTTCATCATGATCCCGAAGTTCCAGTTCAAACGCGCCACAAAATCTAATGCAATTTATTATTAAATTTAACACATGCCTATTTTTTGTTACCTTTTCATTGTGTTGTTGAATTGCTTTTCTATATGATGAATCTAAAACATTCTGAATGTTATTTTTTCCTAACATTCTTCGACTAAATATGTTTTTCAAATGCCCTTCGGAATTTTCATGTCTAATAATTTTAGCACTAAGATGAATTAAGTCTCTTATTCCGTTCTTTGACCAAGACGGTTCACCACCAAACCAAAGACACGGAAAACAAAACAAAGTATTTTTAATTTTATACCCACAAATCCAGTCATTTTTCTGATAAATATTCATTTTGAATTTTCTTTTAACGTCTTTACCTTTAACAGATTGTTTATTTTCTAAACATAATTGAGGCATCGGCCGTTTAAGATTTTTTACTGCGATTTTTTCATTATACGATAACCGCGAAAACGCGTTGTTCTGTAAAAAAGATACCGTATTCATTGTAACAACGCCCGAAAGCAGTCTGGTTCAGTTCCTCCAACACTATGTATTATACGACATTGAAGTACGGGAAAATACAGTACTCCCCACCTTCAATGTAATGTTAATGCCTTAACACAGCAAGAGTTGGGCTTTGCTCAATATATCTGTGACGACGTTCGGTATATGTACGTTGTTAGCATGCCACGTTCCTCGTCAATAACTATGAATACATAATATATATAATAAATAAATACTTTCACAGTTAGTCGCCGCTTGGTTTGCTTTGTTTCATAATTCCAGGGGGTGCAATTGCTCACTTGCTCTCATTAAAGAGCCGCCTCTGGTATAACTAGTTTATTGTAAAATGGCCCGATGGGACTGAAAAGGTAAGTAAACTCTTTATGCGTTTTAGTCTTTAAGCAAATAAGCAAGAATGTCGCAAACTGATAAAAATGATGGATTCCAAACCCCAAAAAAGTCCCAAAAACTTCTTAAAGGTATATTTCACAGGTTCGGCCATGATTTCTTAATCTTTTGGATACATGGCATCTAATGCACCTTTGCATCTTGTATGCGCATTGTTGCAATATTTTGGAGTGTCGGGTGTATATCGCCTTATCGATCATGCGTGAGTTGCATTTGCGTAGAGTGGGCACAAGTTTACGTGTGATCTACGGAGACTTCCGTTGTAAATATCGGCGAGTCAAGATGTATTTTTGACTCTTGCCGCTGCGTGAATTTGTATCGAGAAAATTTACAATGAAATAGGTGGCTTATAAGGCGGTAGACAGATTTTGATGTACCGTAATTTTATGTTTGAGCTGATGTTATTGACTAGACCGAAGATTTATTGTCTCTCTCGAACATCTGTGGGTGAGCAATGTTCCCACTTTGCGATATAACTTTGTGCTTCAATCTTCGTGTTTGGATAGTTCTAATGCATAATTGACATCCGTAGGGTGTTTGTTAATGCTGTTAAGATTTGCCGTTCGAGTTAGAAACCAACTAAATCGGAGAATTTGTTGAAGGAGTGAATAAAACCACGTAGAACGGAAATTTCAACGAGGATGACGTGGGAGACGTAAGGGTAGATCTATCACTAATTACGCCGTTTCGTCTGATTATATTATTTAAAACTTGCATTGTGCTATAAGAAAATCGGCGACTTGAAATATTAAGAATCATTAATTTATTCTTTCTTTGTCTTAGACATTTATCAACCTCTTTGTGTAATATAGATCGCATTAATTTATTTTTCGTTTCTATTGTCTTGGCACAGAAGAATTTATTTTTAATTTATAGTCAGTTCAGGAATGTTTCTACAAGAATCGCACGACCGTCTTCACTGAATTTTACACCGTTGCTGGCTGCTTGGTCAATTTAAGATCATCCCACAGCGCAAGGTAATTCCGAGGAGTGTTTGGACTGCACAACATTATTTTGTACAAAGCCAGTTTTCGTTGACCTTTTACTGTTGCACGTTGCGTGTTTACACACAATTTATACCTTAGCTAACATTAACACTTTAAAGATTTCCGCTTTGATCAATGAACTCAAAGTGAAGATTACACGAAATTTATAAATTGCGCTGATTATAATTACAGGTATTTATTTACTAACGACTACGCTGAAATTGTGTCGTTGCTCAGCTCAGCTGTGAAATAGACATTTTTGACATTACTTATAAGATTTTTTTGAGGGTCTGAAATTCACAATTTTTATCGGCTTGCCACCTTCTTGCTTATTTGCTTAAAGACTCAAACATATGACGAATATTTGCCGTTTGTACACTGTGTACCAGTGTATACGTGGACGTCGTGTAAAGTTGTGCGTGATTTTTGGTGTTAGCTTTACTGTGTCCCATGTTCAACACTTAGATTAGTGGTTTACCTACTGATGATGACAACTCAGTTGTCGACATACGTATTTAGGATACGATTATTAATTGTGGCAAGGAATTTTATATATTTTTTGAGACCTAATATTTAATTTATCTGGACAGCTAAAAGAAAAAGAAAAATAATGACGGACCCAAAAATCGAATCCAACCCAAAAAATCTTGGTGTACTCTTTATTCAGCTTTTGTCTATTGTGTTGCAAGGTCATTTGAACTGTCAGTACTGACACTTATTGGTTGAAATGCGAGCAGAAAATGTAGCCCGATCAGTAGCTTTGAACGAAGATGGATGCAATATTTTATACATCGCTGCTGTCTTGAATATTCCCAAGACTATTGTTCAAGACGCAATACAGCGACACAGTCAAACTGGGGCATACACAAGAAGGCTAGGATCAGGCAGACCTCGCACCACAAACCGGCGAGAGGACCGTCTTTAGGTGCTATCTACACTACGTGATCGTGGTTTACCATCAACAATTGTGTCTCACCAAGGCGAAAATGTCTACAGTACTACAGCTTCTGCACGAGCCGTTCGTCGAAGATTGAAGCAATACGGTTTGATGCTAAGGAAATCCGCTGTTTGTCCACTTTTGCTACCAGCTCAAAGAGTTCAGTGACATGATTTGCCCATAGATATTGGATTGTGGATCAATGGAGCTCCGAATTGTTCACGGATGTGTTTCGTTTTTATCCGCGTTCACCAGATGGACGATAAGGTGTGTGGTGAAGGCCTGGAAAACGAGCTTCAGGGTGCTGGATCTCCAAGAATAGCATTTGCGAGAGGTGGTATAATGGTTTGGTCTGGCATTTTACTGTACGCTGAAACTGTGCTTGTTTTCATTGAAAATGGTACCGTGACGGCTGTTAGGTACATCAAGGAGTGTTTAGCTGATCACGTCGTACCATTTGCTCCATTCGTAGGTGAGAACTTTAGAATATTTGGATGCAGTTAACTTCGCCGTTTGGAATGGCCAGGTCAATGTCCGGACTTGGATCCTATCGAAAATTCTCTAGGATTAATTAGGGTGACGTGTTCGGCACTGACAATTCATATCGGCAACCATTCGGGATCCTCGAATAGCTCGTCGTGAGGAATGGGAAAATATTACACAAGAAAAGGTCACCAATTGCATACAAAGTTTACCACGCAATATGGCAGAAGAGATTAGAATTCGTGGAGGTAGTACGCAGTATTAATCGTTTAAATTGTGTGAAAACGTTGATGTAAAACCTAGTCGGTAAGACCACTGAATTTGTTAATTTTGCACAATTTACTGTTTCATGACTTTTTCTTATTGAATAAAATGTTAAGTATCTTTTTCATTTCTCATTTTTACTTTGTATATAATGTTTCGTCTTGTTAAAAAAATAAATACATTTTTCTTGTACTATCTGATATTTACTTTCGTGTCCGGAATTTTTTATCCACATGTGTATACAGAAACTTTACTTAAGCGATAGTATGAAATTAATTATTACTTCAGCCATAACTCACGAATGTGAACATAAAAATTCTAAGTTCATTTAACCCTTGTGTGCATGACAGACTAATGCGTACGTAACCACTTACGTGGGGTCCTGTCGAGACCCCAATTTTTTTAGATTTAAGATACTTTAAGACAAATTAAAATTTAAAAAAAGTCTTAAAATTGAATTTTATCGAAGTTACATATAATATGATGTACAATTATTTTTATATTAGAACAAAGCAAAAATGTGTTAAAAGGACATTAGATTTGACAATGCTTTGAAATTACATATAACTTTAAAAAAGAAAATTTAATGGAAAACATTATTTTAATGAAAGGCATGGAAGACAAACCGTCACTGTCTCTTTTTTTCTATGTGCGTCACAAACAAATTTGTGACAGTCCTTACATTTTATGTTAACCTTCTTGTCTTGTTCTCTTGGACATTTATAGCATCTACCCCTTTTTGTCGAAGTGGTTCTTTCTTCATCCCTCTGTGAATCTAAATTTGTTTCTGCTAAGGCAATACCACAATCCTGGAGTGCTGTTTTTACAAATATTGGAAGATTTCTATTTTGAGCCCGTTTTTCCATGTTTCCACGAGTTAATTTGTCTCCCAGTTGTAACAAAAACAACCTACGTAGGGCTGTATTTTGTTTTTTCCATTCGGGGTGTTTTTCATTAAATATTACAAATGTATTCATGGCACATATATCTAGAATATTCATGAATAGTCTATAAGGCCATCGTAGTGTTCTACGAGCGCATGAAAATTCTCGAATGAATTTATCTGCGTTGTCAACTGCACCTTTAGTTTCGTTGTAGTCTAGTATCATAATAGGCTTATTTTCGCTTTCAGGAGATACGTTATCGTCTTGATGTTGTGTAGACAACAAATGAACCATTCTGCCCTTTTTTGGAATGTACGATACCATGCTTACATCCATTGTGAAAGCGAACATAGAGGAATGAACTGGTCTTGAGATTACATTGAGTTGAGGTGACGTATCAGTTTTATTTTTTCGAACAGTTCCGAGCAATGTAAGTCCTTTGCTCAACAAATAATTCGCTAAAGGTACACTTGTAAAGAAATTATCTGTAGTTATGCCTCCCCCGCTACCGAAATATGGTTCAACCATATCTTTTACTACACGCATTCCTTGTTCTTTTTGCCTCACTCCACTTGGAAGATGACCACAGTAAACCTGAAGATTACATAAATAGGAAGTCTTTACGTCAGCAAGTGCTCAGACTTTTATGCCGTAACGACCAGGCTTTGATTTTCTGTATTGTCTAAAGGCCCCTAAAACATACTAGTTGTTCATCCACTGTAAGAGATTCGTAAGGTTCAAACATTATTTTGCAATTTCTTACAAATAAGTCCCAAATCTCTCTAATAGCCGCCAGTTTATCTTCCTTCTTTCTGTCAATTCTTGTAGTCTTATCGTCAAATCTTAAGAATCTTGATATTTCTTCAAATCTGTTGACAGACATAGCTGCACAAAAAAATGGGCAGCGTATAGAGGAATCTCTTGTCCACATTTCACGCGTGGATTCTTTCCTGCATCTCAATCCACCTGCTTTTATAAGTACACCGAGGAAGCAATCTAGTTCACCCTTTTCTAAATCTATCCAATTCATTGGTGAATGAGGTTTTTTTTTATTCCATTCTGCATAATTCTTCTTTGCTTCTTCATTTGTATAACGACAAATAATATCTTTCATTTCAATTGTAATGAATAAATTGAAAATATCTATGGAATCATTCGCTTCTTCGGTAAACGGCGTCGGCCCAGGACGTGCATTTACTAAATTTCGCAGTGGCGTTTTACTGCTGCCAAAAAGGTAAACTATTCCACTTCAAACCTGACTTGGCAACGTACTGAGTACAATGAAATTCTTCAGTATTACTTTCATCTGGTAATTCATCGGAATCTTCTTCGCTCTGACTTTCGAGGTTATCTTCGGACTCAGAAAGAATTTCTTGAAAATCGACATCATATTCATCTTCTATATCCGACAAATCTTCGATATATTCAGCAAGATGGGTCAACTCTGTGCTAGTCAATGGACGGCGACGATCTAAACGACTCATTCTTTTCAAAAACTAGAAAAAACAGGTGTATAATAAAATGTTATATTTAGTACGCAAAAGCACAGATGGGGTCCTTTACAGACCCCACTTACCTAATTTAACTTTAATTAGAACAGGGAAAAACTTATAGTCAAACTACCACTGCACAACATAACCTCAAACTGCAAATGACAAATAGATGGATGGCCAAACGCTACTAATTCAGGGTAGGCAACTGTGAAGAAAAATGTGGTGCTGGGGTCACCAAGGGACCCCGGTCATGCAGACAAGGGTTAAATTATTTTTAAAATATTTTTAAATTGTTTAAATAAATACTTCCATGTATAAGTAATAATTCAAACTAAAGCGTCTGAACAAGTTTTAGGTTCGAGTTCGACTCCTTTCTATGCCGAATTCACCTCTTTATACAGGCTGCTTCATTCATGGAGATTTCGCTTAATATTGGAGGAATAAAAAATACTTAATGTATCTCGTTTCTCTTGGTTGGTATACGACATTTTTCTATTAGTAATGTATGATAATTGATGTGTTTGACAGTTTGGAATATTATGGCTATCTTACTGAATCTTAAAATCTATTTTTCGTGAATTAAAGCATAATATTACGAACTCGTGTCAACATATCATACATAGTTGAAATCAGAAAAAACTCTTTCTGGCGGTGTCAAAACCTGTATAATACAGATAAGAAATAAGAAAGTTAATAATGGCCAGATAGAACTGAAACGTCATATCGAAATTTCGAGTTTACCATTAGATAGTAGATCATGTTTTTAGTTTTCCTATGCAGTCCCAAATAAACGTGCTAGAGGTAAAAGAAGAAAATGAGTTTCTTTCGTTTTTTAAATAAATTTTGAACGTTATTTGACACAGATCCATTTTCTAATCGGGTTAACAACAAACACAAAATTTAAAAACTTTGCCAAATTCAAACCTACCCTCTTTCTCCAATAATAAGCGAGATCCCCTTGGTGAGGATCGAAAATATACTCCTTGGGTCATACGACTTTCCAATGTGTGTGAAGACTCCACGTCACCCGTTTGTATTTTTACTTTCGATTTTTCCTTTTGCGTCTTTCTGTTTCGTTTCATGCCTTGTCTTTTTAATACCAACACATGGAAATGCATTATTTGCTTATTTCTATTTTATTTCTTTTTCTAAATTCCTTTTCTTTTTGTTGTTATTAGACATTATAAAAATTAAATTCTTTTCGTTTCAAATTATTTTCGTCCAATCGGATTTAACCCATTAACTTCCAAATTTTTGTTATCGATATTTTTTGTAAATTTAAATTAAAAATAGGATTATATTAAAGGTAATAGGTCAATTTATTCGTTGGCAAATAAATATACGCTATTTAAAAAAAAAAATTTAAGTCCCATTTGGGACCCATGACACTTGCCGTTACAAAAATTTAAAAAAACTCAACCAACAATTCAAACTAAAGAGAAATATTTATAATTTATGCCAATTAGGAAAACATTCCATACGCAGTCCAATATTGCATTTTTTACACTGTTTGCGAACGTTTGTGTCACATATGGCACATTTTCTTTGTTTTCCATCAATCGTTCGCTGCAAAACATGTCCAATGGGATCAAATCTAACATCGTCAGGCACGCGGCTTTTCCTCACCTTACTAGAACTTGGTCTTCCGGCAAATTTAGGATCGGATAATGATTCTTTCTTCAGATAAGTTCTGACAATAATGCGTCTAAAATCTAATAATGGGATGCTTCTATTTACTGCAGTATAAAGAGCGGAGCGTGGGCGTTAACAACCGCAACGTCAATCGTATTTGTGAAAAGAGGGAAATACCATTTCTTACCTCTAAATTTGATTCGATACTTTTGCACATTCCAGTCTAACTTGTCGACCCCTCCGATATGTTTATTGTATTGTCCGACAATGTTTGGTCTATCGACATGGAATTCTTTTTTTTCTTTCTTACAATATCTTTTCACTTTTTCTATAGGTTGCAATCCTAAGTAATTCGATAGCATTTTAACACAGCTATTGTCATTCCAAATCAACGCAAATATTTTATTATTTTCATCATAACGATAACCATATGCCCCACGTTCCTCTTTTTTTATGATATTATCAGATTTCAAAGGACACTTGTTCATTCTATTATACCGTACTGTTCCAGCCGCCTTTATATTTAGTTCTCTCAACTTCAACAATAAATCAAAGCTGAAAAACTGAAAAATATTTCATATTCTGAAGGATATTGCAAAAAAGAGGTCATCTTCATTATCACAGAAGCTCCAACACCACTTACAAGTTGTACTTCTTGGTTCTTTCCTTCATAAATATCCATATGATAACAATAGCCAGATTTAGAGCAGCACATAGCCTATTGTTTGAATCCAAATCTAATTGGTTTTCCCCTAATAAACTGTTTCAGGTAATGGTGGCAATAGTAAGGCACAGTGGCGGTTTCTGCTATGGTTTGCAAGTTTGCGCAACCACCAAAACTAATAGATTTAATTTAATGAAAAAAGCGTAATTCTACATTTTTTAAATTAAAAATTTGTACTACCTCACAGAATAAATGAACTATTATAAATTACTTATAATAGGTATATCTAATTGGATATGAATACGTTAAATAAATGAGAGAATAACACACTTGGTTTGCAGACTCATTGCAATCCACGAACGTATATATCCCTATACGGCTGACGAACTTTGTCGAACGTCTTTCGGGTATATCTCCATAAACGACAATAGTGTTGCAGCAGCAGTGCAACCAAAACATTAGACATATTTCTTGCTTACGGTGCAACGGTATAAAAGCGAATAAAAAAGTTGTATTTGTGTGTTTAAAAGTGTTTATGCTCTTTATTTTTAAATAATAATGAATTCAATGCAGAGTTTAATAGTGGATCCGTTCTATAAAAGAACGTACGCCGAAAAAATTGAAATAAAGCGGTTGGGCAGACCTGTTCCGAATTTAAATCTGAAACAAACGATTTCCAGTAAGACGCGAACTTTTAATAGACTATTTAATAAGGATATTTATAATAAACATTTGTGGATTTGCGGTTGTAGTATAAAAAATGCATTATTCTGCTTTCCTTGCTTACTATTTGAAGGTGAAGAATTATGGACGAAAATGGGTTTAACTGATTTAAATCATTCAAGCGATCGAATTAAAAAACACAGTATATCACAAAGGCATATGAAAAATGTAGTCCAATTATCGCTTTTTGGGAATGTGGATATTGCTGCTCAGATGGATAGTGCATATCGAAGAAATATAGCATTGCACAACGAGAAAGTTAAGTACAATCGATATGTAGTGAACATTATAATTAATTGTGTAAGTATTTGTGGAGCTTTTGAACTTGCTTTCTCAAGAAAGATAAATTTGCGACTGCGAAAGATCGTCGCATGGATTTTTTGCTTCAATAAAATCAGGATCAGAATCAGTGAGTTTTAAAAGCCTTTTTTCTTCTTTATATGTACCTTAGCAAAATTACTTTTAATAAAACATACTTAGTGACCTACCTTGTTTACCTACTGTAAAAAGTATTAGTATTCACTAAATTTGCAACCCCCACATTTTTGATGCACGAGCCGCCGCTGGTAAGGCACCATTTGCTCATCTATTGAAAGTTTTTGTGCAAATATTCCGAACTTTTTGAAATTTGTGTTCAATTTATTTATCAAAGGACGGATTTTAAATAGTTTGTCTTGTTTATCGCTGGTTGATATGAGACTATTGTCGTTAAAATGCAGGTTTTTTTATATCCAAAAACCTGTGCTTAGGCATGCAGTTTCTAACGCATGTAAGATTTATATCTTCATCCTCCGACCAATATAACTGCTCTTCGGGCAACGAATTGTACCCTGATAGCAAAAAAATTCCAATAAACTTTTTAAGACAATTTGTGGAAAGTTCAAAGTTATGTCTGTTGTTTTGTCTAGCGTAATTTACACTTTGGATAGCTATATGGTTTAGTAAATCTTCGTCCAAAAGTTCTTCAAATATCTGAACCGGTGATTTACCTTTCAAATTTTGAATAATCTGTGATTTCAATTCAGATAAATTGTTGCTTTCAAATGATGTATTAGTCAAATTTATGTCCTGCTTTTTCCACTCACTTTTTGGGAAGAATTTACCTTTTGATTTTACTATAGATGCTTGATTTTGATCAACATTCAGAGCGCTGGAATGGATTTCTAGTTGTCCAGGAACGTCTTGTGGAACAGTTTTTGGCAAGAATTTACCATTTGATTTTACTGTAGATGCTTGATCTTGATCATCATTCAGAGCGCTGGAATGGATTTCTATTCGTCCAGGAACGTCTTGTGGAACAGTGTCTTCTAAAATATTATCGTCAAATTCTTCGCAATCTGATATACCATCGATATTATCGGGCGGCAGTTCGACTATATCAATGAGTATTGTTCCAGATAAGCAAAAAATTCATCATCTTCCAATATTTCTTCAAGTTCTGCGATAGTAAGGAATTTTCTAGAACCCATACTGAATTGGAAACAAAAAAAAACAGCAACTGTGAATAAAACTAACATAACGCTCTCCATATGATTTTTTTACATAGTAAATTCCATGATCCCCAAATGGGGATCAAGGTGTTTTGTACTATATTTTTTATAATAAATATTATATTTGCTCAACTGTTATTCTAATATCAACTAAAGGAATGTATTATTAGTTGAATTCACAAAACTGGCACAAAATTAATCAAATAAGCACAAAAAATATTATTAAAAATAATGTAAATATTCGACCATCAACTTTTGTGTATAGGTTATAAATTAACGCGCATAACATGCTTACAGGGTTACCAACACTAAAATATAAAATTTTTCTAGAAAGTACAGAGTATTCATGTTCAGTTAGTATACATTGCACTAAGATAATAACATTTTAAAATATGTTAAAAAATAAAATTCGCGAATCCCCATTTGGGGATCAGGGAAGCTAATGGGTTAAGTATTACTTAAATTTCTTTCTCGCCTTCTTCATTGGCTATGTTGTAAGTTACGTTTAAATTTCAAATTTGCTTGTTGCGATTGGCCCTAATAATTTTTGCCACACGTTCATTGGTACATTTTAGAATTCAATTTGCCTCTATTGTCTTAACCTTACTTTTTCATGTACGTTTGCCATCGTTTACTTTTATTTTATTTTTCAGATTCCGTTCGTTGCAAAGTGTTAATGATTGTTACCATATACCTTGGGGCTTCTTTTATCGTAATGGACTGATTTTATAGTCCGATGAGGTGACTTGTCCAACTTTTTACCTGTTGAATGCATTATTTCTATTAATGTATTTTAAACGTATTGTTTACAATTGATACATTTATTCATTTATTGTAGACTGTTTGTGAGTGTTATCTACACTATAGTTTTACTAATATTAATTACATGTTTGAATTATATATGACTTATACGAGGGATAGTCATTAAATAAGTCACAAACTGCTGTAGGAAAGCTGAAAATAGGAGTGAGTTGTTTCCCTATTTGTCAATAGGTGTCACCACAATCCAGCTTTATAATTCTAAAGTGACAGTTGATGTGCGCGAACACAGGCAGTGCTAAAATGGCGACCGTGCTCGAAGATTGTACTGTGGAAGAGCAACGTGCTATTGTGCGTTTTTTCTGGGCAAAAGGACTTTCTGCAAAAGATATTCATAAGGAAATGTCTCCTGTTTACGGTGAAAACTGTTTGTCGCGTAAAGACGTATATAACTGGATCGAGAAATTCTCTCAAGGACGCTCAAAAGTTGTTGACGATCAGCGAAGTGGCCGCCCCGTTCAGATTTCGACAGACGCAACACTTCGACGGCTGGAAGAGATGATTCGAACTGACAGGCGGGCAACAATAGACAGTATAGCAACTGCAATAGGGTGTTCTCATGGTTTAGCCTACGTACTGATGCAGGATCGTTTGAATTTCCGAAAAGTTTGCGCACTGTGGGTACCTAGACAACTGACCGAGGAGCACAGAAGAATTCGAATGGGCTTGTCCTTGCAACAGCTCTCTCGATACACAGTGGAAGGGGAGAACATGCTTAACAGGATTGTTACTGGTGATGAGTCATGGGTGCACCACTACCAACCCGAAACAAAGCGTGCTTCAATGCAATGGAAACATCCTTCTTCGCCGTCAACAAAGAAATTTAAAGTTGTGCCATCAGCTGGTAAGGTTATGCTTACCGTGTTCTGGGATTCTCAGGGAGTGCTCCTAGGCCATTTCCAGAACAAAAAGAGAACGTGACTGCTGAATCATACTGTAGAGTTTTGTTGTTGTTTCGGGATGCAATTCGACGAAAACGTCCAGGCCTACTGACGAGAGGAATATTGCTGCATCACGATAATGCCAGGCCCCAATCGGCCCACTTGACCCAGGCGAGAATTGCGCAATTAGGATGGGAACTTCTTGAACATCCGGCTTACAGTCCCGACCTGGCCCCAAGCGACTATCATCTGTTCGGTCCACTCAAAAAGCATCTTGGCGGCAAACATTTCGAGGGTGACAACGATGTTCAACAAGAGGTACGCACGTGGTTCAGACGCCAGCCCAAACACTTTTATGCAGCAGGCATTGGGGCATTGATAAAGCGATGGGATAGATGGAGACTTTGTCGAAAAATAAAACTTGTTTTTGGCTAACTATTTCTCTAATTATTTTTATAATACCTTTTTGTGACCTAATTACTGACTTTCCCGTAAATTAATCATGCATTGTCATAAGTTATTCTATATAATCTATTTGCTAGTTATTTTACAAATTTGTACTTAAATTACTAAAATGATTTTATCAAAGCCTTTGAAGGATACAAATATGTACTTAACTCATCAACTCATCACTAATGTTAATAAATGAATGATTTTCGGGTTTAATTTTATTTGTGCTGTAAAACCCTTATAAAGCAAAGGTGGAACAAAGGAAATGAATTGGCCCCCTTACTGATGTTTTCGTAATTTGTCTTTTTTCAATGATTCTCTTTTAAGTACCGAACGTTTAAAGTTTTAACTAAATTCGTTTCCAAACTTATTATAACGTATTTTCGACGCACTCCGGAAAGTTTGAAGTGCCATTACGAAAACATATAACTTTTATTGTTTATCATTTCGTGCAAAGGTTTATTCGAATTTAAACTCCGAACTTAACCAATTAAATAAATGGATGAATTTGTGTTTAAAACATTGAGCGACTGCTTCTTCCTCTTGGGCGTGATGTTTAATTTGCATGTCGTGAAGCTGTTGTACTTACATTGTAGGGTAACACAACAGGGAGGCAACAAACGTCGCGTTAATAATGGAACAGTTAAAGATCATAAAATTACATTAGTTGAATTGTCTAACCCAAGAATTAACTTTTAATTAAATTTACATATTTTGTTCTGTCCGGAATGTACTGTGAATAGACAGGGTAATTCTGGAATTTGTTGTTATTTATTGCCGCACTAACAATTAAATTATTTATATCCGTGTTCTTCACTAACTTTAATAAACGTATTATAAATGGTTTTGTGTAAAGAATTAGTAATGAAGTCATAAATTGTGGTTTATTTTAATGAAGCTGAAATGGATATTTCGCCAAATTATATCTATAAAAACGTAGGATTAAATGTGGGGATAAATTTTATTACGAAAGTCTAGTGAAATATTCTTGTTCTGACCAAGATTTTTTTTATGTACATAATTATTTTTCGACCCAGTTATATTTGAACTCTACATACACTGCTCGGAAAGAGGTTCATATGTAAATAATAAAATAAAATAAAACAATAACTTTGTTATACCACTTTATTCACATGTAATAGTGACCGCGGTTTCGACATACAATGTCATTATCAAACTGCAAAAGTTACAGGCCTACATAGATCTTATAAATGACACAAAAATATATGGGGGTGGTTTATGATGTTATTTAAAATTACTACTATATATTTAACTATTATATACAACATTGGAAAAGAGGTGTATATGTAAGATCCAACTGGTCGTTAAGAACAATATCTATTGTGTTGTTTCCGCTTTTAAAAATTTCAAGCGACTCAAAAAGATTTAATTTACGACCTTTCTCGGCCAAATGCAATATTTTATGATGACCAAATGTGTGCCTTTCTGTAATAAGATGGTTCGCGAATGTTGAATCTGTCTTCTTTAGTTTATATGACCTCATGTGTTCTTTTACCCGTATAATAAAACTTCGACCGGTCTGACCTATATATACACTTTTACTATCATTACAATATAATTTGTACACTCCTGATTTATTATTGATATCTGTTTAAGGTTTTGCGTTAAAAATGAAATTACTTGTTCTTAAATATGGTTTGTAGGCTATACTAACATTACTATTATTTTTTGAAATTATATTTCCAATTTGCTCGCTTATTTTACCGAAGTAAGTTAACGAGACAAATTGTTTCAAATTAGCACTATCTTTAGGATATACTAAACTAAGGGCCACTTCTAACTGTTTTTTCTTTAGTATACTGTCAATTACGCTACTTTTATAACTATTGTTTACCGCTATTTGTTTTATAGTATTGATTTCACGAACAAAAGATTCATTAGACAAAGGAATATTTAATGCTCTATGTATTATAGAATTAAAAAATGAATGTTTGTGTGTCTTAGGGTGTAGTGAATCTTTGGGAATAATGCAATCAGTGAAAGTAGGTTTACGATATATATCAAATTTTAAGCTAAATACTGTTATTCTCTTCTATTTCTACTGTAAAATTGATATTAGAATGGATTGAATTTAAGTAGTTCAGAAATGTTTGTGGTT
Organism: Melolontha melolontha; assembly: GCA_935421215.2. Lineage (NCBI taxonomy): Eukaryota > Metazoa > Arthropoda > Insecta > Coleoptera > Scarabaeidae > Melolontha > Melolontha melolontha. The sequence goes on from OW285236.1 coordinate 18,090,057, forward strand.
GCCTATGAGTACCCTTAAAGCAAGCTAGAATGTCGTCTACATACCGATACCAAAATTTAATATGTTTTTTACCTAGTTGTGATGAAAGAATTTTTTCCCTAATATGCTTCATGAAAATTTCAGCTAATAGAGGACTTAGAGGTGAGCTCATTGCCAGACCTTCAGTTTGTTTGTAGAATTTGTTGTTAAATGTAAAGTAACTTTGGTTGGTGACTAACTCCGTTAGAGATATGATTTCGTGTATAACAACCGGGTTTGTATTATTCTTTACTAATATGTTTTCTATTAACCTTAAGCATTCCTTATGTGGTATTTTTTAAAACATGTTGGAAACATCAAATGATACCAGGATTTCTGTTTTTTGTATATTACAATCTTTTAATTTAGCTGTTAACTGTATTGCGTTTTTTATGGAAGAGCTATCTGTAAATTCGGTATATTGTCAAATTATTATGTTTAATTTTTCGGCAATTTTTTTATTGGGGCAAGAAATAAACGAAACAACTGGTCTGATGGGTGCTTCCCCTTTGTGAATTTTTACTAAACCGTATAATTTAGGGGGGGAAGGATTCATATGGAAAAGTTTGTACTTATCTGTGTTTGAGATTACTGCATTACAATTTTTGACGCATTCTTTAATTTCTGCCTGATACTGCTTAGTGGGGTCCTTTTTCAATTCTATGATAGTATTGTCGTCTATAAATTTCTTAACTTTATTTTCATAATATTACAGACGAATTTCGTTTATCTGCTTTTGTTATCGTGAGGTTGTTTTCTATGACTTTCTGATTAATACTTTGCAATGCTCGTCTGTCTGACTGATTATTGCGAGATGTTGAGTTGTTTTTCAGAATATTTGTCACTTCGTTAACTTAACTTTGTAAGTTATTGTTTCATTTTATTTTATTATTTTCAAAATGAATTACCACAAAGTTACGGCTATATGTCATATGTTTTTAAAATAGGTCGTATTGGCATGGATTATACAGATGTGTCACATGTAGTCGGTACTTCCTGTACCAGATTTTATTTTTGCGAATAGATTTCATTCTTATTACGTGCATATGGACACGACCTTAATAAGACATGAAACAGAACCGAACTAAGGACATATTCTTAAATAAATAAACAGTAAACTGTCTCCTAACTGACACCTTTTATACCACCAGTACTCACCAATTTTCATACATGTAAAATATCCTCTGTTAATCGGACATTTCCTTTTACGGGACATGGACACGTCATTAGAGTCATTTTAGTGTAATCCAACTCTTTTAAGTGGACACCTACTGACCTTATTTTGATTATCAACACGAATTTAGTTCGGGGAATTCCTTGACAACTCGATCGATTATCAACACACACTTAGTTCGGGGAAATCCTTGACAACTCGATTGTTTATCAATAGAGACCGGTCACATCGGGCTGAAATGGGCGTCATTACGACGGACGATATAAATAGACTACAACATCTGTAAGTACATCAGGCAGTTATTGAATACCACTATTCATTCGGTTAAATGCACATCTATTTTTTGTGTGCAGCTAACCGAATGAATAGTGCGTCATTTCAGCCCGATATGTCCGGTCTCTACTTATCAATACGTATTTAGTTCGAAGTATTCCCTGACAATTCGATAGCATTCAAGCAATTATAAATCGCATTCTTGCATATGCGCGTATGCTGAAATAGCCGCTTTCATGTTAACATTTCAATTGTGTACATTAGACTGGTCGCAGCTTATATGGATTTTTTTTTTTTAATTCTTAGTATATGCACTGTCTAAAATATGAGGTTTGCTGTTATAAATGCGCTATTAATTTTTTAGCTCGATTCGACGGTACCTTCTGGTGCCTAGTGGGGCCCAAAGTACCAGATATAATGAAAAAACATACATTTGGTCCTATCTTTATTGCTTGCTGTTACTACGGTAGAAAATATATATTTCTTTCGATGAAACAGAATTTTAATTATCTAATAAGTGTTTTTAAACTGAAATTATTGTCAAAGTTTTAAAACTTTGCTAATGCATGATTCACATTCACGAGACAGTTGTTATTAAATGCCTGTCATTGCTTGCAATCCGTGTTCATTCGTATGATTCACAAAAGCAGTGAATCAATATGATTGTATTGAATGTTTTTTAAAAAACCTTTTAAAATCACAGATTTATGGAGCATGTTTTTAGGGGAGTATTTTTTAGTAATATCAGGCGCGGCTCGTGATGACGTATTTGGGGGTGCAAGTACAATGATGCGAGTGCTTCGTGTATTCTCGTGTACTAACTGTAACGTTTTCTTAGTAAACACCGAAAACACACGAGGCACTCGCATCATTGTACTTGCACTCCCAAATACGTCATCACGAGCCGCGCCTGTAATAAATGAATGAAGAGAGAAAGAGATAAAACATATACATTTGTATGTAAATATTATGTGCTGTTAGCAACTAAAAGAACTACATCTGTTCAACGAGCTTTTGTGAGTTAATTGAATACTTTGCAAAACAATCAAACGACAGTGAAAATTTTTTATTGACATGTGCTAACAGTTCTTAAAAAACAAGTACAATGATGCGAGTGCTTCGTGAATCCTGTGTACTAGCTGTAACGTTTTCTTAGTAAACACCGAAAACACACGAGGCACTCGCATCATTGTACTTGCACTCCCAAATACGGCATGACGAGCCGCGCCTGATACAATATCATTAGTGTATATTGATGTGCGAAAGCAATACAAATGCAATGTTAATATGAGTGGACTGCAAAAGTGAATCAACTCATACATTTCTCTGGTACAGATAACGGTATTTTTGCTCAACGTCGTGTTATGTGCGACTTGAAAGAAAGCGTCTCTTATGTTTTGCTGATTTTTACATATTCTGCCAACCATTGACGTTATAAGTAGTGCAAATTAATATTTGATCACAAATAAATAATATAAAGTGAAATCTTCGTGTTAGAAATATGACTTCTGAGAGTGCAGTGATTAAAAAGAAAAACTTTCGCTCTGACCAAGATATTTTTTTTAGTGGGCAAATGTGCAAATGAAATTTTGGGAGCCAAACTACCATCTATTAAGCAAGTACTTCAATTATTTTTTTACAAAATGCGGGTTGAACATAAGACATTGTTAAGTAGTATGAAATATGCTATTCGCGTTGCAATGGAATTTTGGAACAGGGCACACATTCCAACGATGCATGAGACAAGTTGTATGCGGAAATTGAAAAAAATATACGAAAAATGGAGACAAATACAAAAGAACTGTAGAACCCCATACGAAAAATATCGAAAACAAGAAGAAGATTTTTGTAATGAAATAGAAAATTTTATTTTTGATATCGCAACTCCAGATGCTTTGGAAAAAATGAAAATAAAAGAAGACAAAGATTTTTAGTGCTCCAAAGAAAGAGAGGTCGCCCAGGAATTATGCATGGTGTAGATAGAATTCTCCAGAAAAAAGAAAAACGTAAAGAGAAGCGATTGGAAGAAGAAAACAATCGTGTTGCAAAGTATAAAAATCAAGGTATTTATTTTACTATTTATTAGATTTATACTGTTTCTGTAAAAAATCGTCGGCAAATAATTTCAGCTAAATTACGCATGGATATTGCAGATGACGCAGAAGCCGAAGATGTTGAACTAGGTCATGCAATGGACTCCCAAAACGTATCGGATACTGAGAATGTCGAAATATGAAAAAAACACAGACTCAATCTCGCGGTACTATTCACTTTATTGATGGCAGAATGTTAGCAAGCATGGACAAATGCAAGATTTCTACAAGACAGGTCATGCATATTGTTACTTCAACTGCTGCTGCCATTCTAAATAAATTGAAAGACGCTTCCACTGCTTCTACAGCAATAAATTTAGAAGATCTGGTATTAAATCGAACCACAATCCATTCTATGCGAAGAGAATACCGTAGAAGACAAACTAAGCGGATTATCGATGAATTCAATGTAGGTAGTTGATTTAATATTAAATTTTAGAATTATAGTAATGCATTTTATTTATTACAATACAGATTCCCCAAGTATTTGTTTTGCACTGGGACGGCAAACTCCTTCCAGACATAAAGGGAATAGAAAAACAAGATCGACTTTCTCTCGTTGTGACCAGTGAAAACATGGAAAAATTGCTAGGTATACCAAAAATAGAAAATTCTTCCGGGGAAAATATAGCTGACGCCACCTTAAATTTTTTGCGACACTGGGCTCTTGATGGATTGGTAGAAATTGTATCTTTTGACACCACAGTCACTAATACTGGGATTAATAACGGCGCTGCATATTTACTTGAAAAAAAGTTGGAACGCAAACTACTTTTTCTTCCATGTCGCCACCATATTAGCGAATTATTAGTAAGGTCAGTGTTTGAACTGAATTTTGGAAAAACATCCGGACCAGAAGTTCTTCTCTTCAACCGATTTGCAAAGTATTGGAAAAACATTGCAGCTAGCAACTTCACAAAAGGGACTTTGGACGAAGAAGTTCTGCGGAATTTAACAGCATCGCAGATGGAATACGTAAAGAATTTTTGCCTGAATGCATTAAAATGTCATTACGTGCGTACGGACTACAAAGAGTTGCTTCAGTTAACACTTCACTTTATTGGAGAGCATGTACCAGATTTTAATCAATTTCGTTTACCTGGTGCAACATCCCATGCACGATTTATGTCAAAGTGTATTTATTGCTTGAAAATTTTTTTGTTTCGCAAGCAATTCAAAATGACAGCAGCGGAATTGAAAAGTCTTCGCAGTATTTGTTTATTCCTAGTAATTATTTATGTTCCTTACTGGTTCCGATGTGTGAATGCTATTGAAGCGCCGAAACAAGACCTTGATTTTATACAAATCGTAGTTACTTATTTCGACAAAGAAGTTTCCACTACATTGTTGCAAAAACTAAGGAAACATTTGTGGTATTTAGCAGAAGAAGCAGTTGGCCTTTCGTTTTTTGATGAAAGTGTCCCGTTGGTAGTAAAAAAGAAAATGGTCCAAAAACTTGACATCAATAATGAAGACGCAGACGAAAATGATGCAGAAGTCTCGAAAAGAAATGTGGTAACAATGGAAGAAATTTTGTCTTACAGTGCAAAAGATATATCGCATTTCGTAACTTCACGGACAAAGAGATTTTTTACTCGACTGTCTATAGATGTATCATTTTTACAATTAGATCCCTCTGAATGGCAGCAAAGAGACGATTACTGTGCTGGCAAACGAGTCTGTCACCATTTGCACGTCGTGAACGATGCAGCAGAGAGAGCAATTATACTTATAACGGACTTCAATCGATCTTTGACCTACGATGAGGAAGATAAGCAGTTCCTACTTCAAGTTGTGGAGCAGTATCGCCAATTATATCCATCTCACAACAAATTCGCTCTCATGAATTAATACAAAAAAAAATCAACTGTAAATTAATAATCTAGTTCTTACCTTTAAAGTGAATAAAAATATGTAGTTTTTTATCCAACGAATTATATTTTTCTTTCGAATAGTTATAAAAACCAATAAAAATAGGACTAAATGTGTGTTTTTCATAATATCGGATACTTTGGGCCTCACTAGGCACCAGAAGGCACCATCGAATCGAGATAAAAAATGAAATCCGCATTTGCGACAGCAAACCTCATATTTTAGACAGTGCATATATATCAATTAAAGAAAAAAAATTTTTGCGACCAGTTTAGTGTACATGAATGTCTTACGCTGGTATTTCAAGATGAGCCTTTTAAGAAAAAACCGTTTTATCGTTAAGAGAAAAAGAAAAACTTAGCGCACGTAATCTGATTAAACGTTTTAAAATAGGAAAAATTCAAGTAAGTGAAATCATTCGTCAAAAGCATAGATTAACTAGTTAATCAAAAAAGAAGTTTCTTGAAAAATGAAGGATTGAAAATTGGTGTATTCCATTTTATAGGTAAATTAAATAAATGTAATAGAGAAACAGCAAAGAAACGTATCTGAAATGGGCTGTGTTTTAAATGCCTCTATGACAACTACCGATAAAACAAATTTGATGTTTTTATGTAAATAAATTCTTAATTATACTTTTGTAATAGGCATATGATGTAACTAAATAGATCGTGTTTAAAAATGCATTTGTGTTACATGGCATATTTTATGTTTAATATACAATATCGATAGGTTATTGTTTTAATTATGATTTAGTTATATAAATGCTTAAAATTTTGAGATACATGCATTATGTACCAGAATTAATTTTAAAAGGATATAAAAGACCATTTACGGTAGTATAATTCCATGACTAATATACAGTGTGTTGCCGGATAGTTATCCCAATAGGAAAAACATTTTTATTGTAGATTTATGAAAGAAAAACATTATTTATTAAAGTTTTTGCTTGATTGAAGATACACAAATAACACAAGACTTTTAAAATAAATTTCATAGTAATGCGTAGAATAGTTGTTTTCTGCAAATTTTTGGGTAACATTTTTTTAAGTCCTTAGTTGTGCTTATATCCAGATGCATTTCACATCGTGTAAGGCATGTGTTAAGTGAACTACTTAAACTACAGTCATGCAGTATTTAATTGTTAAAACGCTTTCACAAAAAGGAAAAGCTTTTTTATTATGGATTTAAGAAAAAGATTATTCTTTATTAAAGTTTTTGCTTAATACACAAATAAGTACAATAAGTTCCTATTAATAATTTTTTAAGCATAATCCTTTTAATTCCACGTTATGTTTAAATTATGTTGAAAATATAATGGTCTGTAGATATTAAGTGGAAGTGCTTGAAGTTCTTCTAAAAATAAGTTATTTAGCATATTCGAATAAGTACGTTGGTTGACAGTAGTTGCAAAAAAATACGGGGCAATAATTCTGTTGTATAGTACCGCACACCACATATTTACTTTTTTATAATATTGCCAATTACGGTTAATAATAAAATTTGGATACGTCACTCTAATACCGAGAATTTTGAGACGACACATGTCCATTTGTACTAAATAAACACTCATCAGAGAATACAATGTTTTTATGAAAATTTTTATAACTTGCAATTTCGTAGCGTACCCATAGACAATAGTCTAATCGCCTATCATCATCGCCAGGTTCGCTTAAAATGTGTTTTATATGACTTTCTCTTGTTTGCTGCATAAACGCGGCAGAGAAAAGATGCGCTCATCTGTAGATTGGCAGCTCGTTTTCTTAAAGATTGTCTAGGATTTTGTCTAACCGAATCCAAAGCTAAAAGAGTACCTTCCTCTTCATTATCATAGTTATTTTTATTTTTAGGAATAACAAACAGTACACGTTTTTTCGAATCATCTCACCAGTCTGAGAAGGGTGAATAGTTAATAGTGAATAAAATCAAGATACTTATTGTAAATTTTTTTCAATTTCGTATCTTGCTGGAGCTTTGCCTGTACCATAACATTATACCGCATAAACTTTTTGTGTAAGTATCAGCAATTTGACAATTAAATACTTCCTGACGGTAGTTCACCTAGCACATGTCTAACATGTGAAATGTATAACGTTGAATGCAACTAGATATTAGCACAACTAAGGACTAAAAAAAATGTTACTCAAAAATTTGCAGAAAACAAAACTATTTTACGCATTTCATTCATTTTAAAAGTCTAATATTAATTGTGTATTTTCGATCAAGCAAAAACTTTAATAAAGAATGTTTTTTATTCATAAATCTACAATAAAAATGTTTTTCCTATTGAGACACCTATTTAGCAACACACTGTATATAGGTAATAAATTCTCTTTATAAAAGCATCCATTGTTCATTTTGTGTCCTAGTGATATACGTCTAATTCTAAATAGTAAGATTATTATTTGAAATCATATGAAAACAAACTTATACTTCGACAATCCAATGTATACAACATACCAAAATAGCCTTAAACATAATAATGAAGAAAAATGAAAAAATAATATTTTTCATTTATATTTAATTAATTATGAATTTCCATCAAGCAAAGGCTACTTCGATTCAAAATAAACATAATATGAAATGTGTTTTAATAACATGTTATAGTTACGTCTATAAAACACCAAACGTTATATCCAATATCCATTTAAATCAAGCACAATAAATCATCAATAAAGGATCGATAATATTGATAAACCTTGAAAAGACATTAAATGTTTAAATAAAGCTTTATATGGTGCTTGATACCTATAAAGAAGATGTACATTCATTTAAAATAATGTAAACAATACTGGCATCAAAATTTTAGTTTGCACTCTGAGGTTATGTATCATTTCAATACATACTGTGAAGTAAAAATAAAGACAGAATAGTGCATTAGAGTGAGAGCGGTCATTTGACCTACTTTCAAATGCAACCTACTAGTTTTTAGGAAATAAAAAAGACATGCATAGTATTGTGAGCAGAATAAAGATAGGACATGTACGATAAAAATACATAATTTTAATTTAAATCTTATGGGATTTAAAAACCGATGAAAATATACGTCTTACAGTATTTACGCTACAGAACGAATCTAATTGGTCACTAGATTCAACAAAAAATTCGAAATTGGCAAAATAACACAGCTTCTTGAAAATGCAAATATATTGGAATGAATTGAAAAAGAGCTAAGACAAGATTTTCTACGTCTGAAAAAGTGGTTGGCGTTACCGATTTTATATAATGGCGAGGGCGACGAAGAAAGAAAAATTCGAATAAATCAATCTCTATCATGATCAACGTTCACAGTTAACTTTGAAAAATCATTGTCTATACATGGTGGTCGGCAAATCGGCCGTGTAGACCAGGTGTAAGACAGGCCCTAATACACTTCCCTGTACACACCAGACAATGGAAAAAAAGATCAGTGTATGTATTATCTCCTTTTATTTCAAAATATCTATTATTTAGATAGGATTTTAAAATAAGAAAGTGTCGGTAAGGAAGATATTTTTTTATTTTATAGGACATAACTTCACGCTAGACCTTATTGAACGCCTGGCTTATATCTAAAACGCAACAAACAAGTATCTCCGTTTACTAAGATCATTGGTAATTATACTAACTTGTCTATGTGCCCGTTCGATATGCCATTTTTGTCACTGACCCCTAACTAAATTGGAATAATGTTTTACTCTTCAAAAAGGTTTCAATCTTTTTAAATAAATATTTTCGATGACTTGTGATAGTATCAGAAGCAAACTTATTGATCCAAACAACGTGGTCTCTTCAAGTCTTTTAACATGATTTGAAAGCAGCTATTTTCCATAGATTAGGAAAATTGAAGTTACATAGTATAGCATTGTATATAAAGCTTATCAACTTTAGAGAATTTTTTCTTGATGTTAACTCGAATCCAAGTGCATTCATTATATTAGTTCCATTCATAATCACGTATGCTAATCTTCTTAATTGAAAAATCTAGTTAGCACGGTGTTTTTTCCAAGTAATCGATGATTTGTTTTTCATATGTTGCTAGTGTAATCGAGTTAAATGGTTTGAAACACCATTTCTAGGTGTTTTGCGAATGCTTCAACCTTTTCTTAGAAGTTTCTCTGTTATTTACTACCACCAATTCTTCTTATTGGAGGTTTTGTATGCCATGATTATTTAATCTTTCTAGTGGGTTTTCACACAATAATCTGTTGGTCCTGCCGAGGTAAGCTCTTCTAGACACCGTTAAATCTTGATTTGTATTATCTGAAAGCATCTTTTGCAGATCCTTTCTTGCTTTATTTACTTAATTTTTATTTTCTGCCAAAAATTGTTACAATATCTTCGCGGATAGTGTATACCGGTAAGAATCCGTAGCAATATAGCTGTTTTATGAGGATGCGTGACTCGCTCAGCGGAAATAATAGAATTTTGGTGAGCGACCTCGAGGACACTATCGTCTAGTCTCTCAGATAGTACCATTACTGTTGCTTGTGTGTCGCTGGATGAATTTCTTATCGAGAAAATGGACACTGAAATAGGTGGCTTATATGGCGGCATACAAAGTTTGATACACCACAATTGTTTGTATGTTTGGGCAGATGTCATTGACTAAGCCGAAGATTAATTCACCACCTCGAACAGCTGTGGTTGAGTAATTTTCCTGCTAACTTACCTTGCGATATTTCTTTGTGTTTCAATCTTCGTATTTCGCTAATTTTAATGCATAAATTAGCATCTGTATGGTTTTTGTTACGAGTTTTATAAATAACTGGCTGCTGAGATTTATCGTATGAATTGTTCAGTCAACGGAAGTGGAAAATCTATTGAAGATTTGAATCAGACCACGTGTTCCGGAAATCGCTTCGAGGACCACGTGAGAAACGGAAACGACGCCGTAACAGCAGGTTATCCTTGAGCAATATCAGCAAGTTATAACATAGTTTTGACACTAATTTCGCCGTTTCACCTAATCAATTGTCTCTCAAAAACTTGCCTCGTGCTCTAAGAAAATTAGCGACATGAAATATTTAGAATCATTAATTTATTTTATCTTTTGTCTTAAATATCCAGCAATATCTTTGTCCGTATATTACATTAAGTTAACTTAATTAAATTCTACTTTCTTTGCTTTAGACATTTATTAACTTCTTTGATCGAAAGTTATAACAATATAGATCACATTCATCTAGTTTCCTTTTCTATTGGCTTGGCACGAAATAATTACTTTGGATCATTTAACACTTTCGTATTGAATATGCCGTTTTATAATTAATTTAATGTATTTAATATTTGCGATGATGCAATTTAGATTAATCAGAGATTTTTTGATTTAATTTAATCAAGGATCTCGTGCATAAGAATGCATTTCATCTATTTTTACTTTATTTTAATGGCGTTATAGAATATGTAGTCCTAAGTTTAGGTATATGAGATTTAATTTCGTTTGTGAACGAGTACTCGAGACCTTGCGTATACGTATGTCATTTGCTTGTATTCTTTTCTTGCTTTTTTTATACTCTAATATATACAGTCTGGTCTTATACTGGATCGTACTAAAGTTATAGTTATGTGTTTTTATCTTTTGGATGCTATAATTTAAAAAGAAATGTTGATGTTTAACAATTATATATTTATTTAAATTATTACACACGTTCCACGTAATTTAGCCATATAAAACCGGTAAGTATATTTAGGAAAATCACGGTAAATGTGCACTAATATGATGCACAGGACTTGTGAGCATCGTTAGGTATGAGCCCTATATGGCTCATGGGACAGTAAACGTGTTAACAAAGTCAGTTTTAATGGAATTTTTATTTTTGCACGTTACGTGTAGAAAAATTGCTGATAAAAAATCGATTTTCAACAAAAACAACCACAGATTTCGTAAACGAAAAAAATTCTAGCGACAGTATTTGGAATTAAAATAACTTTATGTAACTGAAGAGTCTTCCCTAATTCACAATCTAATCTATCAGCAACAAATATCGCATAAATTGTTTCGTCACGTTATGTTGATGAAAACGTACGAAAATTGCTTTGTCAATCTTCGTAATTAATTTGTGTTTTACTCCCGAAACAGTAAATTGAATTCGTCTACGTCATTTATATTTAATTTACATTATTACGTGTACTTACGCTGTCCTAGCAGGCAAGTCAATTAACTGTAGTAGGTCTCTGTGTGGTATAAAACAAATATGCAAATTATGACTTGTTTCGCGGAAATTTCTGTTTGCAATTACATATCAGAAATGTTGAATTTTATGCTCCGTACTAATACGAAGAATTTAAAGTTGTTCTTTAAAATTAAGCTGAATATAAAACGAAATCCTCTATTATATTTTTATGCTGCAGCATAGTATTTCTGCAGTATGCAGAAATATAATACTAATAATAATACTTCATCTTTTTCTCTTATTTAGGTCGAAACACTGACCTCGGATACATTGACCTAGGTCAGTGTATACGTGATCTCTGTGTAAAGTGTGCATATTTCTATGAGCTAGCCTTAAAGTGCCCCGTGTTCGGCATTTTGATTAGTGGTTTTATCTACTGATGATGACAACTTAGTTGTAGAAATACGTATTTAGGATACGATTATTAATTGCGGTAAAGCGTTTAATACTTTTTAAAGTTTTTACTTAACTACAGTCTTCAAAGAAAGAGTTTTTGTAACTTTTAAGTTTTATTTAAGCCTATTTTGTATCAATTTTGAATTTAATTTTTTGGTGTGTTTTCCACGGCTGCTGTGATTTTTAATAAAAGGACAAACGAATTTTTAAAAGATAATTAAATGTGCCCCATCTAGTTATTACTGGAGAGGGAAGCAGTGGCAAAGATGGAAGTTTTTCTCTGTAAAGAGCTACTCTCAATGGTGCTTTTCCGAAAACTTTTATAAAAGCGGATGCAAGTCTATTAACTTCCGGAAATGTGTCTGTGAGGAAACATATCCTAATATACTACATATTACTTGTGTAGCACATGCTCTCCATAGAATCTGGGAATATACCAGAGACACCTTTCCGGAAGTTAATAGACCAGTATCCGCTTTAAAAGAGTTTTCAGAAAATCACCATTGAGAGTAGCTCTTTACAGGGAAAAACTTCCATCTTTGTCACTGCCTCCCTCTCTAGTAATAACTAGATGGGGCATGTTTGGAAGCTACTAGTTATTATGCAGAGAATTTCGATGCTTACAAAATTTCTTTACATGTTTAAATAACGATGCTCGAAGTATTTCTGAGTGCAAGAAACTAATATAAATTCCAAATTTAAAAAATCAGTTGTACTTTCTTCAGGAACACTTTGGAAATTTCCAAAAACTAATCACTTATTTTGAAAATAAAAATCTCAAATTAAATGATGGATTAGCCACATTAGATGTGGCTATTTATAATTTGAAAAATATTTGTGAATCCAGAACCGAATATGATAAGCAACAACCGAAAACTTTTGCATGATGTAACCAGTTAATTGAAGCTAGTTGTGTAGAACACAGGTCAAAAGTCAGGGCAGAAGAAACAATCGAACAACTGCGCCACATCTACATTGGTAACCAAAAGAAATCACTTGCATGTGCCAGCTTAGAACTAAACATTTCCTAAGCCACAGTGTGGAGAATTTTAAGAACATGTCTACAATTTAAATCATACATAATACAGTCGTGGCGAGCTTTAAGTAAAAAATTGCGCCAATAGGATTCTTCGCTTATACATTGGAATGGCTACACCACCAGAAAACCTTAAGCAACTAGCACTTTTCATTATGAAAGTATATGCGCCAACATGGTTTGACATAAAGTCAAAGCCATCTTGCAACCATGGTCCAGTTCATGTTTTCAACATGGTCAAGAGAAGTTTATATTTAAGAGATGACCTTAAGAGTATTGTTTTAAAAACTATAAACAGAAATTCATTCTTCGCACACCCAGAAAATATGCTGTTGGCCATGCTTCAAGATGATACTTCAAAAATTAGAGAATTGGCTCTCCGAAGAGTATTAGAAGCAGGAAAAGAAAATGTGTGTATTAAAAGCAAGAAAGTTCGCGAGTTCCGCCTTCCACAACTTCAAGTAAATGCGACGAATTACTATGAGTTAATAAATTGGTCGAATGTGAGAATAACTGAACCACCAATGACTATGAAATATTCCAATACAGAAATTTCAAACCTGATTCGTTCAGGAAATAATTTCACTTTGGGATGTTTCCTTGTCATACCCAAGCAGTAGAGAGGTGTGTCAAGCTCGTCACTGAAGCTTCAATATCTGTTTGTGGATCAGAAGCAAGAAACGGTTTCATTCGCTCTAGAATTAAAGCAAGGCAAGACATACCACTGTTTGAGTCGAAATATCAATTTTTTCAACAACGATATCCTTTACAATTTGCTAACGAATGATTTTTGTTTTTGTATTAAATATGCTTTATGTGAGTAAATAAAAGACTGTTCCACAAATTAAAGTCTTGTGCGCCACCTCAAGACGTTGACCTAGGAAGATAAGATTTTTTTTTCTGCACTTTTAAGTACTTAGAGCATCGATGTTTAATACAGGAAAAACTAAATTTAAAAAAAAAAATTTCGCTCCACCCTACTGCTCACCCTTCTATCTACGCCATGGGTGTAGAAAGAAAGGAATTTAACTATAATATTGAAGCAATTCTGTCACAATTTAACTACAAAAAACAGATGTGCGGTTAGCCAAATGAATAGAGCTATTCAATAACTAGGAACTAGCGTTGACCTAGGAAGATAAGATTTTTTTTTCTGCACTTTTAAGTACTTAGAGCATCGATGTTTAATACAGGAAAAACTAAATTTAAAAAAAAAATTTTCGCTCCACCCTACTGCTCACCCTTCTATCTATGCCATGGTCGTAGAAAGAAAGGAATTTAACTATAATATTGAAGCAATTCTGTCACAATTTAACTACAAAAAACAGATGTGCGGTTAACCAAATGAATAGTGCTATTCAATAACTACGTGTTGTTATTAGCGATGTTATAGACTATTTATATGGTCCATCGTCATTTCGCTCTGATGCGTCCGGTCTCTAATGTTGAGCATGCCCAGTATACTACACCGTAATTTACTACTGAGAGAAAGTTTGTGTAATAAAAGACATAATCCATATATGTGCGAAAGAGCGAATTAGTGTCATAGAAATTATGTCAGTGCCGCATCTTGTTCAACACGTTTGCTTAAATATGTAAATGTACCCGTGGATATTTCGAATTTCATCCCACGTACCATACACACATACGTGCACGCAAATAGACAAGACTGAAATGATTGTGTGTTGTTCGCGATTGCGTGTGCGTGAAATGATACAATACAGCATATACGGACGAGGGATTCGAAGTCTCCGGTCTGTGGGTCTGTCGTGCTTGCGTAAGAAGTATGGAATAGCCCGGGACGATGGACTCGGTATGGAAGTAAATTGCAAATTTGAAATTCCGCTCGTTCCGGGTCTTTACTTTGACAAAGGGAGGACTGATTAGGTTTACAGTTAGCTTTACGTTCAATCTCCTCTCTCTCCCTACTAATACGGTCTATCCTACCGTATGTAGCCGGGGGGGGAATGCTTCAAAATCCTTCTTTCCCTCGCCCGGTTTCCCCACGATCCTCTCACCAACGCTGTCCTTCTCGCTCGCGCTCGCTAAATAATTTGAGGGAATGTCGCTGGCGTCATTCCCGGCATAGATAGCAACCTGGCTGCCACATCGACCTAATTGAATCCAAAAGTGATAGTGTTAGATGGCGTATAGCACATTAACCTGTTTCGATTATGGAGTATGAATTCTAATCATTTTGTGTACAGTTAATGGAAAGGGTTTTCAATTGATTTCCTGACATAACTGCAGATTTACATGTTTTCGGAGGCAAGATTCGTGGATGTTCTGACACAAATAACAGGTGGTTACATTGAATATAAATTTGAAGGGTGAAGTACGTACAGCCTTTACGAAAGACCTAGTATGTTTGTTTAAAATTTTAAATTGATAGTATGTATTTACTATTAGACAAAGCAGAGCAACCGTAATCGAAAATTTTAAAGCCAAATTACTTGAAACTTAATACGTGGAAATTTCACGAATTATTATGCGGGAACGTTTGATACAATATTATTTCCAAAAATAAAAATAATGAATTGCTAAATAAATCATTTAGTAGTTTGCTTGTCCTGTTAGTCATGCGTTCATAGTAGTGATTATAAAAAAAAATAAAAAAAGATGATTAAAAAATCGACCGTGGAGAATACAATACAAGTTAATATTTATGTGAAAATTGCTTTCTAAACATGTAAACACGTGTTTCGTCCTATAATTGGACTCGTTAGTACATAATGCTGGAGACAAAATTCATAACTCGACTACTGCACCGCACAGAGTTGAGGTATAAAAAACAGCATCCCAATAATTTTGAACAGAGGGCCTCTTGATGTATAATACAATGAAACTGCATTAACCCATTAGTGGACAAAGTTATTTTTTCTGGAAATTTTAATATTTTGTTCAATATTCATGATGATATGACATTAAAAATGCTATAAATAAGCTGGGTTTCTAAATCCATTTGAGAATTTGCAAAATGTAGGTCGTCCCTTATAGGGGACGCCTTCCTCTCTGACATTATTTTTTAATATAATTGGATCTCTATTATGTTGGGTCAATGTTAAATATTATATGAAACTTGCAGGGTAAGATAAATAACTTATACACTTACAAGAAAATTCTTACTGTTTATTAAGAAATTATCGAAGATTACAGCAAACATATTTTATTTCAAGTGAAAATCTTTGAAACATTGTTTCGGATGCAAGGCAATATTACATTTCTCGCATATAAACTGATTTTTCTTTCCACAATGTTTACATCTTCGGTCGGTATTATTGTATATAATCATGTATCCAGTATTGTCAAACCTTACATCAGTGAGTGGATTGGAGACACGTCCCTGGTGTGGTTTTGAACCAAAAGATTTCAAGAGTGTCAACGCTATATATCGGCGAAATGCTAATAAAAACTGTGCATTATTTCCATCTGGCTTCAGCCGTTTCATCCATTGACAACTGAAACGTCTAATAAGTACACTACTAACGGCCAGTACCACTTCCTTTGCCGTATTCTAGTTCTATAAACAGCTACCAAACCATCCAACTTATCAACGCCGCCCATTCCTTTATTGTATCCAGCCACGATTTTTGGCTGTGGGAGATTTTTCCAACATTTGGAAACTCTATCCCAATGAGTAACATTTCCAATTGAATTGTCCTCAAAATTTGAAGCTATGGACACCACCTTGTTGTCCTTCCATTGCATTAAAAGTGTAGAGTGTTGATTAGCATAAAACTTGTAGCTGCCTCTACTTTCTTTGTTCCAACTTTTTTTACTTGGAACAGAACACTGTTCAAGTCTATTCTCGCGAATAGTTCCTGTAGCGCAATATTTTTGTGCAGATAGGTGAGCTAACAATGGTAAACTCGTAAAATAATTGTCGAAATATATTTTGTAGCCTTGATTTTTAGGCACATCCGTTTGCTGAAGTAAAGCCAAAACAATATCACCACCAACTCCAAAACGTTTTTCAAGACTGCTATTCTTTCCTGTGTATATATCGAAACCCACCATATACCCTTCATTAGTACATAAAGCCCAATTTTTAAATCCGAAGCGTATAGGTTTCCCACGGATATATTGCTTAGCGTAATGTTTCCCGTAATAAGGAACCATACTTTCATGGATTGAAAGATGTTCCTGCAAACCTCCATGTTGTCTGAAATTTTTGGCAAGTTTATCAATGAGCGGCCTGATTTTGTATAACCGGTCTTCTTGCACGAGTGTAGCGTTGTCACTGATGTGAATATGTTTCAATATTTTTTCGAATCTTTTCAATCGCATGCTATCTTGCACAATTTTCGGTACATCGTCAACATTAGGCCAATATTCTTCTGTTCGGATATTTTCCATATCCCGAAAAATAAAAGAATTTCCAAAAATACATGTAACTCATCTATAGGCAAGTCTAAACTGGTATTCTTTTGCAATGCATATTTGTTAGATTGCTCTACTATAGTGCTTAACAGCTCCATGTCAAAGAAAAGCTTGAAATAGTCCAATGGAGTTTTGGCATTTCTGCTGTCAGTAGATGGCTGCTCCGGGTCACACTCTCTGCGTGTTCCATCTGCTAGTACTGTGGGATTCTTTGTCCATTTAGATTTCTCATATTATTGTTCACCTTCATCGTCTGTTTGAAGAATGATATATTTTCAGTAATAAACTAGTTTGTATATTAGTTTGTCGTTACCTTTCATGCTCCTCCTCAGCTCTGCTAAACTCATCAAATCTTCTGCTTCGTACTCGTCGTCATCGTCATCATGCACCAGTTCACAGGGCTGACTAAGAATCCCTCGAGGTAAGTGATTCACATTTCCTACATGGTCATCATCTGACTAATCACTATCAACATCTGTCTCATTAGAATTGTCGGGAGGGAGAATAAATACATCAGGCGAGTTGATATCATCATCCTCTATAATGTCCATGAGTTGCGCGAGAGTCAACCTGTAAACGTGTAAGACATAAAGTTACAATGAGCGACGTCCCCTATAAGGGACATCACATGTTTTCAAGTGTTTTGGAAAACACATACATTCTAACACTGATTTACACAGCCAGGTCTATTTATTACAGTCATTTTTAAGTCATCAATATGAAACAATCAGCACTAGTAGGCCAGTCTTATATAAAATAAGTAAATACTTACCCGTTATTCCGTGTGGAGTAGAGTGCAGGATCCATTTTGAATTTGAAGACACACTGTCACCTTTCTAGCATAAACTGCAAATGAAGTTTGTTGACCTCGGTTGTAATAGTGCTACTATAGTGCGCAAGTCCGTATATACCCCCTCCCAATAAAATAAATACAACAAACAACGCCGTCCCTTTAAACGGACGCTGTCCACTAATGGGTTAATTCCTTGGTATCTATGTTTTTAGTTTGTAAATACTCTTTTAACATAGTTATTATCCCAGATTTACTTCCAACCATTGAAGGTGCTCCGTCAGTCGTAATTCCAGATAATTTGGTTAAGTCCAAATCCATTATAGAATATTTTTCCAGAAGAGCTTTGAGCATGTCACTCCCCTTGGTTTGGCTTGTCAAAGAACTCATACCAATCAGTTCTTCACTCACTGCACTCTTCAAAATTTTTCGTTACACCTCGTAAAAATATTAAGAGTTGAGCAGTGGAACTTATATCTGTAGATTCGTCGAGTGCTATAGAAAAATACTCAAAACTTTTGGATTTCGTAGCTAATTGCTCTTCTATATTAGCTGCTAATGTGGTAAGTCTTCTTTGAACAGTCATCCGATTTAGTTGAATTTTCTCAAACCTCTTGCATCTTTCGAACACTTTTTTTTTTGCGGCGATATCTAAACACTGCTTAACAAACTCACCATCTTTAAAAGGCCGACAAGTTTTCGCTAGTATTCGAGATATTTCAAAGCTAACTTCAGTAGCTGTTTCAGCATCTTGAATTGGTTTTGTAAACATAGCTTGCTGGCTATCTAGTAATCTGGTAATCTAGTTGGTTCGACAGATTTCTAGTCTCGTAACAATATGCTTGGAACGACGAGGAGCATACCTGTCTTGTGTAGTAAACCTGAACAAGAAAGTAGTAGGTACTTAAAGAAACAATTACAAAAGTTAGAATAAAATAAAATGTTAAGAAATATTGATTTGAATGGATTTTTACCTACTTTTGTAGCTTTTAGAACAATTATTAAAATTCGTTCGCGGGCCGCATAAATATCGACAGTGGGCCGGATGCGGCCCGCGGGCCGTGGTATGTGCAACGCTGCAGTATGTAGTACTTATTAGCATTGGGTTAAATTTGAAAGAAATTTTTTTTTTTTAAAGTCTAACTAATTTCGAAAATTTTTACAATTATTTTATGTAAAATACATGTCAAACATGTTCGATCAATTACACTGGTTATAATGTAAATTCAGAGCGATATCTATTGGCACATGTATTCTGTTTCATATAGAGAGAAAACGGCAAATTTCAAATGCAAATGAAGTTAAATTTATGACCGCAACATGCAACGTTGATAAAGTACATGTTGTAATAGCTTTAAGCGAAATAGAACACCGTATAACACTTCGCGATAAAGTTTAGCAGCAGTGTTATGCATAATATGGTTTTAAGTATTTGACAAAAATCTGTATTTTATGTAGAAGTCTCTTTGTTTTTACTAACGTTTTAAGATTAGTTTAAAATATACGCACATACATGCATACACATATACATCTATTGTAGAATTCGGGTAAATTTGAGAATATGGTATTACCTAATATAAAACTGATTAATCCTGCTGTTAGATTAAGCCCATTTGGTCCAATATTTTGCTTGTTAGCTTTATAACTTTTAAACGGTATTATATATTGCTTTGAGATTGCAGCTCACGTGTTCTCTTATTAACATAACTTTATATCCATAATTTCAAGTGTCTGATATTAAGCCGGACTGAAAAAAATTAAAATTTACTTTTTTTGCAAATAAACTTGCCACAAATGTAGTATTTGGTGTTCGATTTAGACTAACAGCAACTAGAAATTCAACGTTTGCTAGCCCTCAATTTCGAAGTAGCACTACTCGAAGAACTGATTGAAGTTGAAGATGATATTTCGGCCAGTAACTGTGCTGAAAACTGTTGTTGGGGTAATCTACTCCGCTTGATCATATGTGCGTTAACCAAATATAGTGCTATAGTACGCAAAAACTCTGGTCTCCTGCAATTTTGATCAGCTGATGTCCATGAAACATCGATCTCAGAAAAGATTATATATGCATTCAAACCAGATATATCTAGTATGTTGGCAAATGCAATGGTCGGCTAAGAATTTGTTTTACGTTTTGTGGTGTAGGAGCCAATCATTTGGTCAGTAGTATCTACACACCTCCTGTGGGAAAAGAAACATAAAAAACTATAGACGAGCAACAAAATAGCATACCTTTTGTCGAATTGTAATAAGAAACAATCTCGGGTTTTTTCTTCAATCCACTCTCATCAACTTCAACTGTTCTATGCATTGTACTTATCAATATCGTTGCTTTGTTTTTGTGGCTGATGTATGATACCAATGTCGCAATATCACAGAGAGCAAATGTAGACTTATGCAATGGGAGGTTTTTTACACTCAGCAACTTCGGCGGAATGAATGTTTTATTTTTACGCACTGTTCCTACATATTGCTATGGTTTTTTCCCCAATAAATATTAAAAATTTATTTATTTATATATGTACTATTATTTTGGACTCCTATGTATATTTCATGTCATTCGCCTTGCGGTGTAATGCCTCTACACTTGATGTGGACGATTTTGATATACCTTTAGACACAGTTTGATAGTTGACAAGAACGTACACTTTATTTAAAAAGATTCATAATTATAAATTTTAAAGTAACTTCGGGTTTGATTTTGAGTTTAATTAGTTGATGGTGTTGTAATTTCATTTATCGTATTTTCTACGAGTTTTGTTCTCGTAATTTTTGATTTATTAACGTTTTCTTGTCCATGTGTCTCCTTAAAAACTGTAAATTTTTTTTTGGAATTTATGATATCATAAAATTATTTTATTTAAAAGATTTGAATATTGTATTTTCAATTGTATTTATATTGTAATATTGAGTTTTAGTCTTAGTTAATTGAGATAGATGACAAAGAAGATTTTTAACATTTCTAAGTAAAAAACAGTAACTGTAAAATTTTGCACTTTTGGATTTCAAGGGCATTTCTTCTTGGACATGTGAGCGCGCCTGTTTTAGATTGTTGATCGAGCTGTCAAGTTTGTTTATTTATATTGTTCTCTGGGGAGAAATTAAAAATATTCTTTGTGATTTAGTTTATTTTTAAAGTTATTCGGTAGTCATTGAGGATGTTTTTTATGCACGTAGCTGTTATTTTCCGTGCATTATTTTTAGCTTTTCAAATATTGTTTAATGATGCAATATTAATCTTTATACTCTATAAAGATTGATTTTTTTTTATTTTTGTATTAAATTTTCATTTTAATTTATATTGTGATTATTATTTAATTAACCTTTCATCTTGAATTTAATAAGTAACTTAAAGAATTATTATTTTAACATTTGTCAATACATTTTGACTGGCGCCTAGTAATATTCCAGTTCCACGTTTCCGATTGGAACCCTGAGAAGAAAGCAGTCCCATTTTTGGAATTAAACAGACTGAATATCCTAGTTTGGTAGATTTGTCGTGAACGGTGGTACAGTAAATATAAAAAACCACAGTTCATAGCAATATGTTAGTTTTCTTTCAAGTACAGTAATACCCCGCTTTACGCGACCCCGTTATGTGCGGTTTCGCTTTAACGCGAATTTCAAATTTCCGCAATCAACTTCCAAAAAATCGGCACTAGAACAATTTAATGAAGATTTGTGTCAAATGTTTGTGTCGGTAGGTATTCCACTGCACAAATTAAACAATTTAAATGTCAAGTTACTTCTGCAAAAGTACATCAGCAAATATAACATTCCCGACGAGAGTACGTTAAGAAAAAATTGTATTCGCTGTATCTATGCATAGAAGAAGAACTGGCAACTTTCTTCTTACCGGAATCGATTCCAACAGAGAAAATTATATTGTTTTTGACGGATGCTGCACTATACATGGTGAAGGCAGCTTTCAACTTGAATATCTTTTACCCAAATTTAATTCACACAACTTGCTTGGCGCGTGTTGTAGAAGAAGTCATAAACCATTTTCCCATAACAAATATTTTAATTAGTAGTGTTAGGAAAGTATTTTTAAATACCCCCTTACGAGTCCGGTTTTACAAACAACATCTACCCAGTGTTCCGCTTCCTTCTCAACCAGTAATCACACGATGGGGAAAGTGATTGGAGGCTGCTATTTTTCATGTAAATCATTATGAAGGAATAAAGATAATTATTATGGATCTTGGTAGGGATGCACAATTTGTGATAGACGCCCAAAAGGTGTATTCGAGTAAAGAAATACCTCAACAGTTATCGTTTATTAAAGCCAATTACAGTTTTATTTCCACTTCTATATTGCAGTTGGAAAAACAATTTTGTTGCTAATCGAGAGCGTTGAAATAATAAACAAATTTGAAAAGTCATGTTTTGATGTTAAATAAGGAGTGGGACAGTCGTGTATCAAAAATTTTTAAGTGTAATAGGAAAAAATAAGGGTTTTAAAAAGCTAAAGCACATTGCTAAAATCTTGTGTGGCGATCCAGTAGAAAATATTGAGTTGACAATAGATGATATTTCTAATTTGAAATATGCTCCTATAACAAGCGTCGTCGTAGAACGAACCTTTCAATATATAAATACAAGTTTTCAGACAAGCGTCACAATTTTTCTGTTGAAAACTTTGAGAAATATGTGATTGTAAATTGTTTTCATAGTTAAATATGTTGTAAAATGTTCTAAATAAACTAGTAGTAAATATAATAGAAAACAAGCATAAAAAAATCTAAATATTTGCCACACGATTTAAATTAAAATTCCAGTAATTGTTTACATATAAAGAAGTTCCACAGATGTTATATACATATTAGTATTTTCTACACAACAGTTTTTTATAATGTGAATAAAAAGAGAAAAACAATATTATATGTGAGAAAAATAATCCCAAATACGGAATAAAAATAATTATTTCAAAATTAAGGGAGAGAAACATTTCTTATTTAATATTTAAAATCAACGTGTCAAACAGTAGAACAATTCATTGCAAAAAAAACATCTAAAGAAATCGTAAATAAAATCCATTAGCGAAAACAATTCTTGGAATTTGTTCGAATGCATTCTAATGCTAGGGCATTGACCTGATTTAAGTACATGCGTACGCGAATGGCTATTGGCGTTCGCCGTTCACGTGGACTGCCGTTCTGTTGCTAAGCCATTTCCACTCCGACAATTTGACATGATAAGAGATGCATAGTTCACGTTGCTTGATCGTATGGTTCCCATGACAACCGTTAATTCGCATTCAATTTCCAATGAAATATAAGTAAATATTAACATATTTTCTCCGTTATTTCATATTAGAAGTTTTATATTTGCAATATTTTAAATTATCCATTTTAATATTTAGAATTACGATGCCTGAATATTAATTTTATGCATTTATTTATGCAACTACATTTACATTTAGATATTATCATATAAAATTTAAAATCATAGGATAATAATTTAGTAATCTGTCAGAAAATATCACTATTAATTGTTACGTTACTTAGCTACAGTACGTATCAAAAGCATTTGTCGAATGCCATGAAATTTAATACCATTATATGTTTGAAATTTAGTGATTTAGTAGTTTATATATAATTAATTAAAGTTTTACATTATTTTCACAATCAAGGTTGATTTATTATTTTGGTTCATTAATGTATTCAATTATGGCAATAGGTAAAGAGTTTTTTTTTGGTTGTATTGTGATGAGTTAGCAATATAATTTTAAAACTTTTCAGATTAATTTATTAATATAGTATGAAGTATCAACATGAATGAATAATATACTTACTTTGGTGTATAAGTTTTTGAAATGGGGTCTGTAGTTTATTTCGTTCCTGTAACTTTGTTATTATATTCTCTCGCCAATTAAAATCTTCTATAGCTATTTTATGTTTGGATGCTAAATATGATTCTAGTGCTCAATCATTTTATAGTGTTGGGGCCACTGTGTTTTTTAAATCTTTTTTGAAAAGTGATAATAAATAACAATAATTATCTTAAATATGTTTAAAAATATTGCGCACTTTTTATTTTCCTTTAAATATGTAATGTACTCAAATAGATGTCATTATTTATTCACTTTAATTAAAAATGTGTAGATAGTCGAGTAGTATTGCTCGCAAATATAATACGATTTTGTATTACCTTGTAATTATGACAGTTGTCTAAGTCTAACTTTTTGACTTCTGTCATTTTCTTAAACTTGACAATTTATGCTAGTGTTGGGCACTCGTTAAAAGTGAAATAGTACCATTGTGCGTAAAAAAAAATTTATACAATGAAATTATGTATTTATTTATTTTTTTTAATTAAGGGCACACAAAGTGTTATTATATTGGTGTTTTCGACATATTTCATCATTAATTAGCTACACTGTGTACGTATCGTGCGGACAAAGTTTTCCTGCCTGGCTGCCGTGGCAACTTAGCGTTTATTAAGATCTAATTTTCTTCTACAATATTCCATTTTCTAGCATTCCTTGTATTTTTTACCTGCATATTTTTTATAAGGAAGTGCATATTTAGGCTAAAACATATGCATATTTATGCGCATATTTTCAGTTTTTGTTTTGCATATAATCCGGCCTTTAATTATACGGAAGTCCCTTGAATAAAAAAATTTAGGATCGTTGTTATAATTTTTTTTAATTAAAGGTAGTAATTATATGAATAATAATAATAATGCTTTATTTCAACTTCTTCCAAATTAAAATAGCAATTATTAGGACTTCCTACGCATGTTATCGTATTTTATTGTAACAATAGATCTTTAAAATTGAGTTATTTTAATGAGTAAATTTTAATGATGGCAAAAACACGCACAAATAGAATCCGTTAATAGAAAATTAAGCCGTGGCTCGGAAAGTTTCGTTAATTCTCTGAAAAGCGACGATGGGTATAAATTCATTTGAGATCGAAGCGTGTTAATTCTGTTGCTGATCGGTTAATTTTTTTCCCGTAATGTCAGGTAAAGAAGACTCTTTGTTCGCAGCGTTAACAAGAACGGAAGAGAACGCAAAAGGAAGTAAAAAGCTATTAAAGCAATTCCGAACGTGCGATCGATAAAATCGAGTATTTCCTAACTCTTATTTACTTCAGATAAAAGCGTCGATGTTAATAAAGCCTTGCGAAAGTTCATTTTTTGTAAACCAAAACAGTCGGCGGTGGCTGCCGGCGATGGGCGTGAACAAATCACACTTGCAAATCGTTTGGACTTTATGTTCTTAATAAAAGTTGTATATACATTATTCCGTCTCTCTTTCTTCCCCCGATTTGATTTGTATAAAATATGTATGAGTTCCGTCTCGTAAAACAAATATATACAAACTTGAATGAAAATAAAATGTGGAATAAAATGTGATTACGAGTTATGCAAATCTTTGCGTGGGGTTTAGGATTTTATTGCAATATAATTAAACTACTAAATGATGTATATACCGACATGGGCCTATAAATAGCAAGCGCTTTTGCAGCGAAAAAATACTTGCGTCTTCTGGAATTTATAATAGTAAAACTCTTAAAGTTCTTTCATTATTTGTGTCAAATTTCCAAACATTTAATTTAATACCTTTTCAAGACAGTTCTCTGAAAATTAATAATTTTCTGCAGAGCCTGCAGAACGATTATATTTCCGAGTCACGAGACGTATTCTGGGAAACGTTTTAAGGATATACGTCGAGTGAAGAGGTTAAATAATGGATTATTTTCGTTTGCTCGAGTGGTATTCGTTACGATTATATAAAGAATTAACTAACGAAATTTTTTTATTGGTTGAAATTAAAAGTACAATTATTATAATAAATATTTGTTGTATTATGTTTAGAAGTTGAATTTGAGGTGCTGGTGATGGTAGAGTTGGCAGAATCTTGTTTATTTCTCATTTTTTCAAGTATCTTGCTATGGTGTTCATTAGTAAGCTTTAGATACGGCTTCAGAGATACAGATGATGAGTGGCCTGTTATCTTAATAATTTCTTGTAAGTTTGGAATGATTAGATATTTTTTGCTTCTTTGTATCAAGTCCTATACTTTCTGCCGCTGAACGTGTCCATTTACTTAATTGATTAAGGCCTACAGGGCAGTTTTATACCATATTTTAGTTTTCTGCCAATCAGGATTAGGTGTTAAAAATAGACGATTGGTTTTAATGTTTGGTGTTCTTTTGCTTAACATTTTCTTCAACAGACGTACTGGACACTGATCTTCACAATTTTTATTCGGTGTTAACCATTTAGATTCAGCTGTATGTTTTTCGCCACCTTGTGCTGTCTTTGAAAATATGGTATTGTACTCAATACGTCCTGTGGGTTGACCATAATTGTCGCATTCTGCTTTGAAATAGTCAATTAAGCAAAAGACTGCTTCATTTCTACGCCACGCCAGATCCACAGAACAAATTTGATAGAATTTTTTTTGTAAACCGTCTGGCGTATTTTCGTCAAATAATGACACAATTTTGCCAATTTCTTCCGCTTTAAGGGCGACAGATTTTTTTTTTTTTCAGGAATTGCTTGTAATTTCTTCCTTTTAGCTGCCCGCGCCTTTTTTGCATCTTCAAAAATTACGCCTCTGAATGCGTTTGCTTCTCGATTAAACTCTTCATAAAACTTTTCCTGGACAAGTTTAGCGGAAATATTCCAAATTGTTTTCAAGGTACCTTCTTTGTATTCGGTGCCGTCTGCACGTTTCATGTTGAATGCCCAATTTTTTAAAATACTTGCTAATTGTTCGTGAGAAGTTTGAGCGCAAAGTTTATAATTTCGCTGTTCACAAAATTCGGTGAACTGTTCACCAACCAAACAAATTGATGTGTTTTAACGGTATTTGCGGTGTCAAATCTTCAATTTCTTTATTTATTTCGGTCCCCGAGCTTATACCAAAGCGTTCCATGTCGACAAAATTTAAAAAAACTTGATCAAAATTGCTGAATATATTTTTGACGTTTATCAACAAACTTCAAAACACTTGTTACCATGACAAAATTCATATTGTTGGAGAAAGCGAAACACCAAAACGGTTATATCACGTCGTCAAGAGTATATTCACTTATCAATACATGGTAACTATGTAAAATTTGTAATTGCTATTGGCTAAATTTCAAAGGAGTTATATAATCATTATTATGACACTAGAAACCCTCATTTTGTGCAACCCATTTTATACCAAGAAAAATGAAGTGTTAACACCTGGGGAGGCATCATAGGAAACACTATTATGGGTCCATTCTTTTTTAATACTACTTTAAATTGTGAAATCTACACAAATTTCCTACAAAATAATTTACCATTGCTGTTAGAAGGCCTACCAGATAACGTCATAAGTAGATTGTGGTACCAACATGATGGTGCACCTGCACATTATGGTGCTGCTGCAAGAGCACATTAGATAGGGTATTCACAAATAGGCGGATTGGGAGAGGAAGCTTTATAAGCTAGCCACCGCGATCACCAGATCTAACCCCTTGTGATTTCTTTCTGTGGCCTAAGAAAGAAAGCATTATGCATTTACTCGCAGCGTACCTTAAATATGCGTCCACGTTATATACAGCATGTCCCAAAAACATACCGACAAACTTGAAGGAGTGGTAGCGGACATTAAAACAAAAATATTTTGTTTATGGGCTCATTTTTACGACCCAGAAATGAAACAGCAACCGATAGAGTGGAGGCATTAGGGTTCTCTGAGGCCTAAAGAGTTTTGAGTTCAAAAATTAGCCGGAAAAGCCATTGCTTCGATTTTTTAATAATAATAATAATAGTCTTTATTATCCACATATACAACATCCACTTAAAGGATAATATAAAATTACAAAAACAAAAAAAACATATGTTGCAATGCAAATTCATTTACACATATAAATACTAAAATAAACAAAATGACAAACTAACTTATTTACTTAGTAAAGGGACCCTCACAATATTTATTTGAGTTTTTCGCGATATAGACCATTGGGGCCTTAGCCATAACATTAGTTCTAGCACGAGGATAGCACGTAATTCGGTACAATAAACTGTACTTCATCGAGTAATGACCGAGAATCAATTTTGTTTGTAACTTTGATTAAATAGTTGGCACTAGAAGCATTCCTCCGTTCCGACAACGACTCCATGCCGTACTCGCTTAAAAGGATATTGTAGTCTGCACTACGCAGTGGATATATTCCATTAGTCATAAACGAAACATATTTCAAGAACGTCCATTGAATTTTTTTCCAAACCCAGTTGTGGGTAAGTAAATATGGGATGGCATATGACAGAGGCATATTCCAGTTTAGACCTGACCATAGTAAAATGCAACGTTTTTAGTGTAAACACGTTAAAGAATCGTCTGCATGTTCTTATAAGGCTTTAAAGCTCGAGAAGCAGAGTTGCAGATTGCTTCTATGTGCTCAGTAAATTTGAGCTGTGTAAAATAACTAGATTTTTTACTTCTAGCTTCCTTGGAATGTGTATTAAGCATCGTAATTGTAAGAAATAAGTTGCTAGTTCCTGGAATAAGTGACAATGGCACATTTGCTAATAATTAATTTAAACTTGTTTGCATGGCACCAGGATTTTGGGACATCCTGTATATCTCTCACTACTGCTATTCCATTTTCTAATACACAGGGTTGAAACATTTTTATCCGAAAAATTTAATATGTCGACATCATTTATTTTTCCCTTTGGCATTACGATGTGTCTTCTAATATTAATGCTTAATTCATTAATGAAATTTGTAAACTGTAGTTAGTTAAAGTTTGTTTGATTTTGTTATACGTCTGCACATCTCGGTAAATCACAGTGAAAGTTTTGTTGTTGCTTACTAATCTACTCCTTTGAAACTTTGGTGTACTTTACAGGCATGGAATTTGTTTACCTGTCTGAAGTTATTTTTTTCTACATTTTGCCATTTTAATTTTCAATAATATAAAATATTACTAAAAATCTGGTGTGAAGAACACAAATGCAGGTTCACTATTAATATTTTCTGTGAACGTGTCCGAATATATCCTATCCCCAGAGACGTAGATACGTATTTCGCTTTTCTACAACCTCATCGGTACGCCCCTGCTGGAGAAAGGATATTTCCAGACACATTCACAGAAAAGAACCACCTCGCCCTATCACCGTAATTATCCAGATCGAGCGCAGAAGTAAATTCGGCGCTACCTGTTGTCAGACAGCCGAAGTACCTCGCATACCGTCCACATAATTAATGTGAAGTAACGACGCCCTTCCAAAGGTTAGCACAGCCAACTCTCTAGAAAACTGCATTTTGTTTGTGCCTTCACTCATACTACGGCTTAACCGCATGTGTAATGTATCAGAATAATTGAAACATACATGAGTAGGTAAACCCCACCAGTTTTGTATAATGCAAAGGTATTTTTAATAATATAAAATATTACTAAAAATCTGGTGTGAAGAACACAAATGCAGGTTCACTATTAATATTTTCTGTGAACGTGTCCGAATATATCCTATCCCCAGAGACGTAGATACGTATTTCGCTTTTCTACAAGCTCATCGGTACGCCCCTGCTGGAGAAAGGATATTTCCAGACACATTCACAGAAAAGAACCACCTCGCCCGCGTTCTTTTCTGTGAATGTGTCTGGAAATAGCCTTTCTCCAGCAGGGGCGTACCGATGAGCTTATAGAAAAGCGAAATACGTATCTACGTCTCTGGGGATAGGATATATTCGGACACGTTCACAGAAAATATTAATAGTGAACCTGCATTTGTGTTCTTCACACCAGATTTTTAGTAATATTTTATATTATTAAAAATACCTTTGTATTATACAAAACTGGTGGGGTTTACCTACTCATATATGTTTCAATTATTCTGATATTTTAATTTTCGTTCAAAATATTAAATCTACGTTGAAGATACTTCAGAAATACATTTTGTGTTTAGCAGCGGTATGTAATTATAATATCCTTCCCTGGTTTTTTTTTAAGAACAGATTTTAAATTCGTGTATGCTTCGCTGTTTCATTAAGCTTTTGTATATTTACAACAATAGTTTAGGTCAGGGGTGCTCAGACTTTTAGGGATTGTGATCTACCGCATAACATTTAGGTAACAAGTGTAACAGTCCTCTTTTGCCCCTAACATTGGGCGTTATATTAATAATGTCCCGGGCTTCGAGGGATTCGAGGTTGCTGTACAACCGATAACTTTGGTGCTGAAAATACTTAAATGCCGCAATTATCCTAAATATTGAGATATAGATTAAAGTTGAATATTGAGTAATTGACTTATTCAATTACCGCTTTGTCGGGCGCCAAGAGGATTTACTCCCTCTAAGGTATAATTGAACTTATAAAATTGCCGGTTAGCAAAAAATAGCGGAGAGATGTAGAAAAAGACTCTAAATAAAGCGGGTAAGTCGAAATGCGACTTATGCCTTTCTCTCTCAAAGCGTGTATAAAAACTAAGGTGAAAAGAAATGAATCTCTCTTTTTTATTTAATAAATGCTTAGATCAATTCCTTTTGTTTAATATGCTTTTCCAGTAAAGTTTAGATTACACGAATTGAAATAAAAGAACAAATGATGACTAAATATACTTATATTGATAAATAAAGCTTGTTAATTTACATATTATTAATTACAAGTTTACTTAGGGTTATTCTGAAAAGTTTACTAAATACTAATATACATATGGGGCGAGATACAGTAAATTTAACACAGATTTGAACTGTTTAGTCTGATTAGATTAATAAACAGTATTTATAAAGACTAACCTTTACATCGCTGCACTAATGGCCATTTCACTTTATCGTTGACTCGGTGCTTCTGGAGTGATGCACTTGTTCACTGTATTAACACTGTTTCTTCACGCCTCAGGGTGCCTGGTATTCCAGACAAGAGCCCTGATGTATTAAGCGTGGGGATTCACTTTTATTTAAATGACTGCACTTGTAGGCAAGTGATACTTCCTACACTGTGTACTTATTGTACTTAAGTACACAAAATGCGGTTAACCCTTTCTTACTCTTGCTTATAGGGTCGCACGTTTTAATTGGTTGACTCCCTTGAGCCAAGTACTTTTATTGCAGTATTCGCTCACTTTATTATCACGTTAATGGGCAGCACGTTTGACTGACTTGAGTCGAGCCCTTTTATTGCAGTATTCCCTCACTTTATTATCATGTTAAGGGGCAGCACGTTTGACTCGTTTGACTGATTTGAGTTCAGTGATTCGTTTCGCTTTCCTTGATGCGTCCGAACTTCGGTTTTCTCTTGGTGATTCCCCGGCTTCCTTATAGAGTTCTTGATCGTACTGGTTTCGTGGATGATGCAATACAGTGATTCTAACGATTCGTATATGTTACACTAGGCTATTCTAATAGAGTTTATGTATGGCTAACTATACACACTTAACTATACAAAATGATGATTTGGCATAGAAGGAACTGATTGAAATACGTGTGTAATATTATTGCGAAATGTTTTGCAATAATATTTAATGGCGGGAAAAGCATTAAAATTTATAAAATGTGACTTTTTTAGTTTAAATAAATTAATTTTAATATTCTTTAAAATGTTATAAATGTATATAACTGCTCTGAAATAAGATGGGCGTAATGTGTCC
Source organism: Melolontha melolontha (assembly GCA_935421215.2). Lineage (NCBI taxonomy): Eukaryota > Metazoa > Arthropoda > Insecta > Coleoptera > Scarabaeidae > Melolontha > Melolontha melolontha. The sequence goes on from OW285236.1 coordinate 18,121,836, forward strand.
CATTACACAAGCGTTCGACACGTACGACTACCGACTACTGGGAGTAGCTTGGTTACAATAAAAAAAAAACAGAATAATGAAAATGATTTATTGCAATTACTTCTTATAATATATAAATACAAAGTGTATTATACTTCTATAAGTTAAACATCTAATAAAATTGCAACGTCAAAAATTTTCTTTAGTCACTGCTTTCGTTTAGAAATGTTGATGCATGGCACTGCATATCGTCTACAAACTTATCGGAGGACGGTTTGTAATTACCGAATGTAAACCGCAGGCCTGCTGAGAGGTGTTCATCCGTTAGTCGATTGCGATATTTCGTTTTAACAATTTTTATTTCTGAAAATTCAGACTTGCATAAGTTATTTGATCTGAAGAATCCTGTTAACTGTTAATATTATCCAATTTTAAATCAGAATATTCAATAAAAAATACTATTGAATTAACTAAGAAATTAAATGAAATCACAATACCAAATAACGCTAAATTAGTATTCATAGATATTAAAACACTTTTCACTTCGATACCAATACATGAGATAAAAGACATAAGAGAAAAACAAATTAACGATAATATTTCCGATAATACAGAAAAAAAAAACAATTATAGAGTATACAAAAAAGGGATATTTATCAATACGTTTTTGCCGTATTACGCAGTTATATAATGAAACAGATATGCAAAATACATATCCGTCACTGTAAACATGGACAAACACCTCGTATTTTTAGCATTTACTTCTGTTCAATACATATGTTTCAGCCATCTAGGCCTCATCGGTTGAACTAGTGAAGCAATGTGTATACAAATTAATACAGATCTGTTAAACAACGGATCTGTATCTGTATCTACATTTACGCTAAAATCGTCTCCAAGCTGTAACCAGTTTCGTTCTATCAGGCGACACCAATTTAATCAGTGACATCTGACGGAAGAAAGCGACTAGGCCAGAAAAGGCGATCTTCCGCTCGAATAGCAAGGCTATTACGAAAAAAAGCGGAAAAATACGTATATTGGTGCTGTCCATTAACACGTGCCAGATGGCGGTAAATATACAAAAAAGGGATATTTATCAATACGTTTTTGCCGTATTACGAAGTTGTTATATAACGAAACAGATATGCAAAATACATATCCGTCACTGTAAACATGGACAAACACCTCGTATTTTTAGCATTTACTTCTGTTCAATACATATGTTTCAGCCATCTAGGCCTCATCGGTTGAACTAGTGAAGCAATGTGTATACAAATTAATACAGATCTGTTAAACAACGGATCTGTATCTGTATCTACGTTTACGCTAAAATCGTCTCCAAGCTGTAACCAGTTTCGTTCTATCAGGCGACACCAATTTAATCAGTGACATCTGACGGAAGAAAGCGACTAGGCCAGAAAAGGCGATCTTCCGCTCGAATAGCAAGGCTATTATGAAAAAAAGCGGAAAAATACGTATATTTGTGCTTTTGCTATTCGAGCGGAAGATCGCCTTTTCTGGCCTAGTCGCTTTCTTCCGTCAGATGTCACTGATTAAATTGCTGTCGCCTGATAGAACGAAACTGGTTACAGCTTGGAGACGATTTTAGCGTAAATGTAGATACAGATACAGATCCGTTGTTTAACAGATCTGTATTAATTTGTATACACATTGCTTCACTAGTTCAACCGATGAGGCCTAGATGGCTGAAACATATGTATTGAACAGAAGTAAATGCTAAAAATACGAGGTGTTTGTCCATGTTTACAGTGACGGATATGTATTTTGCATATCTGTTTCATTATATAACAACTTCGTAATACGGCAAAAACGTATTGATAAATATCCCTTTTTTGTATATTTACCGCCATCTGGCGCGTGTTAATGGACAGCACCAATATACGTATTTTTCCGCTTTTTTTCGTAATAGCCTTGCTATTCGAGCGGAAGATCGCCTTTTCTGGCCTAGTCGCTTTCTTCCGTCAGATGTCACTGATTAAATTGGTGTCGCCTGATAGAACGAAACTGGTTACAGCTTGGAGACGATTTTAGCGTAAATGTAGATACAGATACAGATCCGTTGTTTAACAGATCTGTATTAATTTGAATACACATTGCACATTGCATTCTAGAAATTAAAAAAGCCCAGAAACAAAATGTAATAGTCACTAATACACAACTAGAATATGTAAACACCCCCACCATAGAAACCATTATAAACATCATCTAACCACCACCGCATCACAAAACTAGGGATATATGTTACACTGGTACGTAGATTAAGTTAGTTGTAAGAAACTCTTTGAGAATGGCACGACAGCCGAAACATATATGTTAGGGAAATATAATAAAATTCGTGAAATATAGCCAAGTGTGTTATTCCTACCAAGTACATCAATAATTACTAAAATGTTTCACCAAGAACTGTTTGAAACATCAATTAATGAAACATACGCGTGGTTTAATTACAAATTGTAACAAATTCTCAATTGACGGTGTTAATATTGAAACAATTTAATTGAGTAATCCAATCAGTTTCATCAGTATGACAGTTGCTACAACATAAATACATAATGCTATATAATCAATATCGATCGGGCTTAATTAAGTATGTACGTAACAAAATACTAATTTATAATGTAGTATACATTTCCCAAACTATTTTAATATTGTATTGTGTTTAATTAATTAACTGACTTGATAAATTTATCAAGTCGGTTATAATTAATAATAATAATATATAATAAATGTATGGCGACCATCATTGCTAAAGAGAAAATCTAAATTTAGTGCTTTATACTAGAAGCAGCTAAAAACAGATTTCAATATCTTTATTTTGAGACGTTTGAATTAACACAGCATGTAAGCATGTAAAAATGAAGCAAAGGGCAGAAGAAGAGAAAAAAGTGTCAAAACAGTTAAAATGGGGTGGAGTTGATAGTGATCAACGGTGAAGAATGGAAATGGAACAAGATCAGAGTAAAACTGGAAAAAACAAAAAACTAAATAAGCACACAGAGAGAGTACGCACGGAGATGAATCTAGCTATTGAAAAGGACAAGAGAATCACTGGAGAAAAGATAAGATACAAGGAAATAATATAATTGATTTAATAATAATTTGCGTTGTAATTTGTAGATAGCAATGTTTACACTCATATTTACTTCGCAAAATAGCATACTTATTTGAGAATATATTTAAAATATTTAATATAAAAAAAAGCCGAAAATTCCAAGAATTTATCTAATCATATATTAAATGAACAGATAAGAAAGTATTTCTATATATTAATAGCTAATGATGAAAAATTAGCAATTTCAAACTTTCAAACAAGACTTGACACCAAGGTCCTCATGGCTCAGTTGGTTATAGCGACGGTCCGGAAAACCGTAGACTTGAATTAAAGTCCCAACATGGACGAAAATTTTCAAATAAAATTTCGTATAATTTGCGTTGTAATTTGTAGACATCAATGTTTACATTCACATTTACTTCGCAAAATAACATATCATCATTATCAAATGATATATTCAATGAACGGCTAGGAAAGTATTTCTGTATATATGTATATATATATATATATATATATATATATATATATATATATATATATATATATATAATTAATTGAAGAGAAATGATCGACCGTGATATATTATCAAAAATTTATTTAAATTCGGGTAAGCGGTCAATTAAAAAACTCCTTTATTAAATTACCCTATATTTCGCAACACTTTGTCGCTTCTTCTGGGGTAAAAAATGTAGAGTTAAAAAATAATAAAATTGACGTACAAAATATAAAAATAATTGATCATTTTTATATTTTGTACGTCAATTTTATTATTTTTTAACTCTACATTTTTTACCCCAGAAGAAGCGACAAAGTGTTGCGAAATATAGGGTAATTTAATAAAGGAGTTTTTTAATTGACCGCTTACCCGAATTTAAATAAATTTTTGATATATATATATATATAGTAAACTTAATAAGTCGGCGATTAAAGGTCTGGTTTATTACTTCAAAGTATATATATTTAAAACAACCCTACATGTTTCGGCAAGATATAAAAAATATATATATTTTTATATCCTTGACAAAGGCATCATTGCCGAAACATGTAGGGTTGTTTTAAATATATATACTTTGAAGCAATAAACCAGACCTTTAATCGCCGACTTATTAACTTTACCATATCATACCAAGGTCACGAAAATATTATATTTATATATATATATATAATGTACATACAATCAAGTATCGATCGAATTATTTGGCGGAATTTAAAGATGTAGTGTTTTATTCTAGTTTTATTTTAAAAAGAATTAACTATAGTGATTAGAGTGGGCCACTTTTGTCTGCACGCCAGGACAGTACTAAGTTTTAGATATGTATACATATTTTATTACTGTATTATTCATTAGGGTTTAGCGCAGGTATATATCTGGCAGGAGAAATGTTAATTTGTTTATTTAATTATAAATATCTATATAATAAAATTATTATTACAATGGGCCAGCGTGTTTGCATATCAGGACTTAATTCAGTACGTATCACCGCGCGCAACTTAGACAGCGAAGCAGTCCATCTTGTGTTAGTTCATCCTTGGTTTCGACAGGGGTTAATCAAAGGTTTCACCGTTACCTTTTACTCGTTCTAAATGTAAGTGGTACTATATCGGGCGTACAGAAGCACAAAAAGCGACCATCGCTTGATAATGTAAAAAAGTGTATCGGTTAATTTCCGGATTTATATTATAATGGTACAAAATTAGTGTGTAAAGTTTGCGATAAACCGTTATTTCAGCAATCTTATCCAAATTGTTCTACGTAAATAAGTTAAGTGTATTTACGTAGAACAATTTGGATAAGATTGCTAAAATAACGGTTTATCGCAAACTTTACACACTAATTTTGTATATTGTAATATAAATCCGGAAATTAACCGATACACTTTTTTACATTATCAAGCGATGGTCGCTTTTTGTGCTTCTGTACGCCCGATATACTACCTCTTACATTTAGAACGAGTAAAAGGTAACGGTGAAACCTTCGATTAACCCCTGTCGAAACCAAGGATGAACTAACACAATATGTGACTGCTTCGCTGTCTAAGTTGCGCGCGGTGATACCTACTGAATTAAGTCCTGATATGCAAACACGCTGGCCCATTGTAATAATAATTTTATTTCATCAAATAGAGGAACATTTATAAGCAGTATGAAATGATTATTTCAATATAATCCCATTATATAATTTTAGCAATAGATCTGTGGCCCCAATGAATAAATTACTGACTGAAGCTTTATTGCTTCGAGAGCTTATAAAATCTCCACAAAATTAATTTGAAATTCCAGAAAAACAAAGGAGGTTTCAAGAGATAGTAAATTTTACAGATAAATCAGGTGTTTCCAATACATTTAACACCACTATCATTTCTTTCGTTTGTACAGGAAAATATCACATATTTTGTAATAGAATCTATAAGTTAGATTGGCTTATATCGTGGCATTCGATTATGTATTGTATGCACAATATGTTATTTTTATACTATATACATCTTTTCATATAATTTTAGCGTAAGAATAATATTTTTTAAGGTTAATTGATGTATAAGTACAAGTAGAATAGATTATTGAACGAACTACTGAAGCCACGCTTTCCCATAAAAATGAACGATTAACTTTAATTTATGAGTCATTCTCCAAATTGATTGTCTCCAGTATATTGCCAATAAAATGTAAGTATTTGGCAATTTTATGATAGTGCTTACTTCAGACTTCGTTAAATATACATCGAACAAAGTAAATATACACGAAAGGACAACTAAAGAGAGAAGAAGTAGGTACTAAAGTTGGTTAAGATGAAGACGCAAGAATTTGGAGTGTAGTTACATTTTATTTTTTTAATAGTTAAATAGACACGGACTTGAGTTCCTATGGTAATTTTCTGTTGTTTTTGCAGACCGCATTATTTAAGATGAAAATATCCTGTTAATACGAATTACGCAAATACACTGTTGGAAAAAAGTGATGAGCACACCCTGCATAATCTGCAGAAGTGGTTCAAACGCAATGAAATTTGGTATGAAAGTAGTACTAACGCAGCAGAACTTACCCTCACCTGGAGAGCGGCGCAGCCCTGCTTGGGCTGGGAAGGGATGCATTAATAGCGGGAGTATCCGACGAGGTATGGAGTCAATAAGTCGTTGTATGGTAGCGGGAGGGATGTCCAACCATGCTGCTTCAACTCGCCTCAATAGCTCCTCAACGTTACCCGGGGGAGCCGGATAACTTTGAAGTCTCCGACCGATCATATCCCAGACATGTTCGATCGGATTGAGATCCGGAGAATGTGACGGCCATGGAAGCATCCGTATATGGTTCTCTTCCACAAAGCAACAAAGTCTGGGCAACACGAGCAGTGTGCAGTCGGGCGCTGTCGTGCATGTATAGAAGACGTGGGTGCCGTCGAACATAGGGAAGCACAACGGGCCGTAGCTCCTCATCTACGTAGCGCCGAGCCGGCATCGTATACTTTATACGCAGCAGACGTGTACGTCCAACATGTGTAATAGCTCCCCATACCATAATGCTCTGCTGGCGGTGGATAGGGCGTGGTTGGATGCACTCCTCGAGGTGACGCTCATCACGTCTCCGATGAACCAAATTCGCGTGTCACCGGTGCTCAATTCGAATCTTGATTCGTCGGAAAGCAAAATATGCCTCTACTCGACAACCGACCGATGTCTAACCTCCACCCACTGGTACCGTATACAGCGGTGATGACGAGTCAGTGGAATCCGCTACTACGCACAGCGCGCTCGCAGTGCACTTTCTAGTAAACGCCTCGTACAGTTCGCGTAGTGAGTACGCGACGCTAAAGCGCTGTGCACAAGGGCGCGATACTCGGGTGCTGTGCTCGCGCGGGGCCGTCCCACTCGCTACTGAAGGCGCGTACGTCCTTGCTCCATCCATTCTCGCCATACCCGCTGCTCTGCCGATAATGGCCGCTCGAGACGGCGCGCAACATCACGGAAGGATACTCCTGTGCATCCCCACAACCATTCCTCGCTCAAACTCACTCAGATAACGCGAACGGCATTCCATCACGCACTAGATACGACTACAACTACCCGCTTCCACCACACTAATAATCAATTTGCTCTTGGCTGAGGCTGAATTCTTTCTGTACTTGTGCCGAGAGGGCCTTTGTCATTCTTCGCTTTACGTGTTTGTAAATTCCGAAGCAACAGCAAAAGAACAATATGAAGATGACTCCCGCGAATGCTAGTATGGCGAGGATGTCGACTGTGTCCACGTTGTTTGGAACGTTTACATGGTTGATTACTATGACGACCTCTTCTTTCGTCACGTAGTTTCCAATGTTGTTTAGTTTAGCATGCGAGTTCGTTCCGGATTCCACTTGCTGCGGTTGGACTGTCAAAAGTGGCTGGCAGGATAGCCATGTGATATTCCCTGATCCTTTAAGGCTTTATCTCCGAGGACCACTCATCAAACGCCGGTTTCATTGGTAAAATAAATAATACCCTCGGGAGTAATATAAAATAATATTTAATAAATACATAACAATAACATTACATGTTTCGTTGTTCACTTGTACAGTAGTGATTTTCTCAAATTTACACGACTGGCACATTCTCCTCTGTCTTCAGTATATATGTATATATATATATATGTGTTGTAACTGGATTCCGGGTTTTCTTCCGCGTTTCCATTGTTTGGTCTTTGTAAAGACCGGTGCTGGTTTCTGGACGACGTTTCGGCAAAATCACATTTGCCATCTTCAGGTCTGCGATAACTGTCTGCTTCTGCTTCTGGTTACTCGTAAACTGACCTAGAGTATGTGCGCGACTCCGTGTCGTTGGCCCTGTAGCTGGAGTGGAGTTCGAGAAACTAAGAACAAGAAGAAGCAAACTGCTTTGCGACCTGGCATTTCTACAACGTTGCCGAGAGGAGAATATCATTCCACAAACATTGAAACTGAAGTTCAACAAAAACACCAGACAAACCAAGAACATTCTGAAGAAAGCAAGCTTGGCTTTACTGAGGGAATCTATCCACGATGTCAGAAAAATGTTGGATGATACCAATAAACAATTACTCCACCATCTTAAACTCGACTACGTCAGTTTACGAGTAACCAGAAGCAGAAGCAGACAGTTATCGCAGACCTGAAGATGGCAAATGTGATTTTGCCGAGACGTCGTCCAGAAACCAGCACCGATCTTTACAAAGACCAAACAATGGAAACGCGGAAGAAAACCCGGAATCCAGTTACAACACATACTACTACCCGCGGAAACCTGAAAGAAAACATATATATATATATATATATATATATATAAATATAAATATAATAACTTGGTGACCTTGGTATGATATGGTAAACCTAATCAGTAGGCTATTAAAGGTCTGTATATTACTTCAAAATATATGTATTTAAAAAACTCTACATGTTTCGGCGGTACGCCTTTATCAAGAGTATACAAAATATAAATGACAGAATATAAATGTCAAGTAATTAAGTTGCTATGGTTTAAATTATTCAAAGATACATTCCAGTAATAATAATAAATCATGCCTTAGTATTCCAAAAAATAGATAGCAAGGTGTGAACATATGTGTTGTTCGCTGCTAGCAATTTGTGTCTCTTTCTGGGTATGAACTTGTGTGTTTGTTGCTGCTGGCAGCTTGTTATCCGACCTCTCTAAATTCACGCGATCGGTCACTAAACACACGCACGAGCGCACCGGCATACAAAACCCTACACTTACGCTCTCACACAAAACCACACACCCATAGAGAGACACAAGCTGCCAGCAGCAACCAGCACACAAGTTCATACCCAGAAAGAGACACAAATTGCTAGCAGCGAACAACACATATGTTCACACCTTGCTATCTATTTTTTGGAATACTAAGGCATGATTTATTATTATTACTGGAATGTATCTTTGAATAATTTAAACCATAGCAACTTAATTACTTGACATTTATATTCTGTCATTTATATTTTGTATACTCTTGATAAAGGCGTACCGCCGAAACATGTAGAGTTTTTTAAATACATATATTTTGAAGTAATATACAGACCTTTAATCGCCTACTGATTAGGTTTACCATATATATATATATATATATATATATATATATATATATATATATATATGTATATATCATGACTACTTACTTAATAACCTACTTAGGTACTTAATGTTATGCTAATCTAGTTACATACTTAAACCAGAATGCGAAGATGCAGTAATTAATCAAGACGTGTATTCGTTAAATAAGTTATATTGAATAAGTAGAAATAGGTATTATACTTTAGCTATTACAAGACGATGGATTACCATTGACTGATAGTGAAGATAATTTATAAGATATTATTACACAAGTTCAATACAGCTGCCAAAAAATACAACATGAAAATAGCAATGGAAAAAACTAAAGTTTTATTGTTGTACAAAGAGTCACCTGCTAACTAGCATTAGAATGGAAAATGTGGCCAGTGAGCAGCTTTAAATATATAGGTGTGGACTTATTAGGTAACCGTAATCATCCTAAAAAAGCACAAATTCAGTTAGCAAAAACATTTAAAATATCGGGAAGCCTTAGAGGAAAAATATGGAAGACACGCAAACAGAGAGAGAGCAAGGTTAAAATCTATAAAATCTTAGTAAGTCCGGTGCTAATATATGCCATTGAGACCCTAGCTGAAACCAAGAAAACGAAAGGAAAAATTAGGCTATGTTGAAATGAAATCGTTAAAATCTATCTTAGGTATCACTTTGCGCGACAAAAGAACCAACGTTTCTATAAGAAATGAATGCAATGTACGAGATGTGGTCAAATGGCACAGAAAACGGAAAAAAGAATGGAATGATCATGTAAGCGAATGACACATGAGCGACTATCAAAATAACCAAGATTAATCTTTGTTTGAGAAATACGCCGAAACTGCGTACCTTACTTCATCAACGCTCATAAATTTTTTACGACTCAGTTCTCTTTTCCTTTTTGAAAATAGATAAAAATAATTCGGAACGAGATCTGGACTATGGACTAATGATTCAAAATATCGAATACACAACTAAATTAAAAAACGGGGCATACACTTTTCACCCTACCGACTAAACGACAATCCAAACGACAAGTGTCTCGGTAGAAGCGACGAGCTCTCTAAACGTGCATAGACACGATCGGAAGGAAGGCGGTGACGCAATTCCCACCTGTGCCAGTTCACGATGTACACATGTCGGCACACTTCAAATAAAATGTACTTTACAAGATATTTCAAATAGTAAAGCCGGCGCTACACGATACGTCGAACGTTGACCCAAACATTGGACCAAACGTTTGAGTCAACGTTCGACAGTTGATGAAGCAATTATTTCCGCTACACGGCGTGGCGAATATTTGATCCGATACATTTGGTACAAACGTAGTTTTTAGTTTGTGTCATAGTATACCGCCTAATTCTGAGCAAACGCAACGATGCGAATGTATGAATATTTCTCCCGCTTCGAATACAAATCCCCTGAACGCGTTTAGCCAATCACAAAACAGTCTGTCGCGCAACGATTTGACAATTAATGTCACAAATTAGTGTCACCACTGTCACCTTATACGGAGTCTCTTAAGCGTTTGAATAGTGATAATGCCGCGTTATACACTCGAAGAGAAAGCCGAAATGATGAAATGGTACCACGCTGATAATTATTATCAAAGAATATGTTACTTATTTGCCGGAGTTCCTAATGATACGTTCATTTTAGTATGCGCTGCAATAGAACTAAATTCAAATTTGACACATAGCGATATTTCCAACGATTTAGGTATATGCTGCTCTTCCGTTAACCGCATACTAAAATTAAATGGTTTTCGTAATTATAAATATTCCAAACATCATCAATTATTTTACGGTGATGAGTTTAAACGGATGAATTTCCGTTATTATATAATTAATTTCTCATTATGAACAATTTATTTTATTATCTGTAAGAGTAAATTTTTCTTTACATTACTAGAATTTAATTTAGTTTTTATTTATTTCTGAAGTTTATTTAGTTTACTATGAATAGTTTTTGTTACCTTTATTATTAAAATTTAATTTATTAAATCTCTCGATGCCTTATTTGCAATTTTCTTAACCGCTTATTAATAATTTTATTACGCTTTGTGTGACCATCGTCAGTATAACGTATTGCTTTGAATAATTGCTATTTCTCACTCCAATTAAATTCAATATATATATATATATATATATATATATATATATATATATATATATATATATATGTTTTCTTTCAGGTCTCCGCGGGTAGTAGTATGTGTTGTAACCGGGTTTTTTCCGCGTTTCCACTGTTTGGTCTATTTATTTATTATAAAATCATTACAATAACACAGGACTAAACAATTTATAGTCCTTTAATAGTAATTTGGTAATCAGATAATTTTTCTTACGCGGCTCCATAATATGTAAGTATGAATGACATATGACATCGATGTTGACACGCCTACAGCATTCAGGGGAATTCTATTTGGAGCGGGAGAAATATTCATACATTCGCATCGTTGCGTTTGCTCAGAATTAGGCGGTATATTATATTGTGATGTGAGTTATCCACAATATTCGCGAACAGTCCAAGGATGACTCACATGCGCGAACATACCACCGTCTCTAGAAAGACCGAGGAAATTCGGGGATATTCTCGAAGGTCTATAGACTATAAGAAGACTGGAAATGGAGGGAGAGATCCATTCGATACCGAATTATCGTCGAGTGAACTTACATAAATACAAATACTTAAATGTGCTTATCGTTAGTAATTAGTTTTTATATTGTTATTCGTTTTGATTATTAATATAGTGTGTGTTTAAAGTTACCGTTAGTTTTATTTAAGAACCCGAAAAGACAAAAACCTTACAATATATATACGATACGTAGTAAATTCTGTTATTATTAGTAAATAAAAATAAAAATGGATAATTATAGTAATGCTAATAATAGAGATGTTATGATTACTGCTTCAATGGTGGTAGACACCCAGAAGACCATCTCAGGAGGCAAAAGCTATTCAAAAGCAGTTCGCAGAATATTTTATACGCACAGGAGCAGTTGAATGGCAAAATTATTTTAAATAATTGATAGAATTAGTAAACCATGATGGTATATATACATCTTTGGTTCCAGTTCCAATTGTTACAGATTTTCTAACTTTTTTTGCTAAAGTCTGTCCGTGGCCATGAGTGATTTCTATATCGATACTAATTTCCTTTGCAATATTCGACCAAGCATCATTTAAGGTGTTTCTATTTTTACGACCTGGATGCTTGGAATCTCAGAGGACAGGATATTTTTTAAACAACCCAATGAATTCCAAACATAAATCATTATTCAATTCCATTTTAAACTGTAAAAGTTATTTTATTATTTTTTTATAACTGTTACAGTATCGTAAAAATAGAAACTCATATTCAATGTAAAGCCGTTTTTGAGGAACTTTTTATTTTAATTTTTGATTGAGTGTGAATTCAATTTCTAACCAATACGTTCCTGTACAGGGGTTAACAATAAAAGGGAAGTACAGTAACTATAAAATGAGAATAATGCAAAAACTTATCTGTAAAATTCATAAACTTTAAAGTAATAAACACGAAGCACATTTTTATAAACAAGTATAGGTAATGGCACTTCTAGTTATATCTTAAAAGCATGAAATGAACGAATGATGCATGAATCGTGTGGCAGTCCGTCTAATCAACGAATATATTCCTTCGAGTATTCCTTTGACTTCTTTTGACTCGGTTCTAGAAAACCGACAACGGCCCGAACATGCACAAATGTTCGACCCTTGACATTGGTAGCTCGTGGGTATGACATTCGACCACACGATGTGACAAACTATTAAGCTTCGAACGTTGGAAGGTGTACGTGTAGCATCCTGTAGCGCCGGCTTAAAACGTAACAGTATACCATTACTAATTCTGCCAGGCAAATAGTAACGATTACTGATATAATAAGGCCAATAAGATGATGTGTATGGATCAAAGTATTTAAAGTAATTAAAATAATAAATATACAGTTGTAACTCGATTCTTGCACATACTCGCTACTACCCGCCTCGATTCTTGCGACACGAAAATTTTTCTCATTATGTACTCAGTACTTGCAACATTCGAAAATTTTGACCTCAAGACTTGCAACATTTTTTTTCACATGCGTTTTCAGTCTAGATTTTTTTGTTTGTTTGTTAGCCAGTTACACAATGCATGTATGTATTTCGAGTTTTGAATTGAATAAAGTTCCGGGAAGTTCCGCCGTAGTATGAAACAGATGACGATTTGAATTTTATATCAGTCTAGAATTGAATTTTTGCGTGATTTGGTTGCAAAATGGCAAAGAATTTTACAGTGCTTAAAATAAAAGAAAATGCTGATGTTTTAAAGAAATTAAATACGAGGTATTCTATCAAAGCAATAGCTAATATTGTTCACGTGCATAGAACAACAATAACACGCATCAAGAAAAATGAACCATTCATAAAGAAGTTTATCACACAATCTGAATCCGGCCCAAGTAAAAAAAAAAGACGCTGAAGGTCTTCGAGTTTCCGAAAATGGAAAAACCCTTGTTCAATTGGTTTGCAAATCAAAGAGCAAAAAACTTACCAATAACAAGTGATATGCTGAAGGAGAAAGCCAAGTTACTCCATGAAAAAATCCAGGAAAAGCCAGGTGGCTTCAACGCCAGCAATGGTTGGGCTGCGAACTTTAAAAAAAGACATGGAATCCGAAGGCCCAAAATATGTGGAAAAAATTGTCAATCAAGAGTGATTCTATCAATCCGTTTTTCGATAAATTCAACACGAAAATTGTTGATGTTGATTTACCTAAGGAGCAGATTTACAATCCTGATGGGTTTGGATTATTTTGGAAACTTTTACCTGATAACACTCTTGTGTGTTTAAAAGAAACCTCGGCACCAGGTCATAAAATAAGCAAAGAAAGGTTAACTTTTCTCGCATGTACTAATGCTGCCGGAAATTATAGATTTAAATTAATCGTTATTGGGAAATCGGCAAATCCACGTTCATTAAAAAATTTTGCTGATATTCCTGTTGTCTACAAAGGAAACAAAAGTGCTTGGATGATATTGGCTTTGTTTGAAGAATGGTTCCACAAAACATTCGTAACAGAAGTACGTAAATTTTTCGTAAAAAAATTTCTTTTCGATGTCAAATTTCATTTAAAACAGGTGAAAGAGTTTCTTCGTAGCAAAAACCTACCGCAGAAAGCACTTCTGCTCATGAATAATGCTCCATGCCACCCAAAAGATGGCGAGTTGACGAGCCATGATGGCCAAATATCGGTGATGTGCTTTCCTCCAAATTGTACCGCTCTAATATAACCCATGGATCAGAATGTTATAAGGCTTACCAAGCTCAGCTACAAGAAAAGCCTTTTAAGTCATATTGTCGGTTGTGGACAAACTATTGATGAGTCTCTGCGAGACATTAATCTTAAAGACGCAATATGCTTTTCAGCTAGTGCATGGAATGCTCTTAAGGAAACTTCCATTCGGACTTCGTTTCAAAAATTGTTCGAAAAACCATCTGAGTGGGATAATAAAGATATCATTCCTCTTTCAGAGCTACGTCTACAGCTAGTTGATGATGCATCTAATTTTCAGAATATTACAACTTTGCTTCAGGAAATAGAACCATTGCAGCAAATGACTCATTTTGAAATCGAGCAATGGATTACTGTAAACGTTACAGATATTAAAGTTCTAAATGAGGAATACCGTATCGACGATGACGAAGTTGTCGGTGAAGAAGTTGGTGACGTGGTGCTTAATTTTAAAAAGATTGCATCGCAGGATGCTATATCAGCATTTAATATTTACTTGGAATGGGCTGAGCAAAAAAATGCTTCCTTAGAGGATGTTATGACACTCCAGAGGCTTAGAGGCAGCGCAGTATTGAGTAAGCAAGTCTGCACAAAATAAATATGAATTGAAAATTTTTCTAATATTACATAAAAAATGTAAATATTTAAAACTTTACAAGAGTATTGAACGAAATTATAAAAAAAATAAATGCTGTGAATATATTGGACGATTACTCAAGGTTTGAGTAACGAATAATAACGATTACTTAAAAGTACCGAAACTCGACATTTCTACAGCCCAGCCTTTACGTGACGTTGAGGATAAACGAAGATCGAACGCACAGAGGAGTGTCTTATTACGAATTCTACTATAAAAACATAAACCTCGGTATAATGCTATAGGCAAAACTCCTGACTTAAATAACAAAATTCGATAAGAAGTCGGAACATATTTAATTTCCAGGGCATATCTCGGCACCGAACTTTTCATTTTATTACTCGGCTACGTTTCCGGTCTTTCTCATCTTTCAGTATTCAATTTGATTTGCATACATATGTTTTATCTTAGTTTTTCGTTTTTTTGTTCGTCTTCTGTTCTGTATCGAAAATTTATATGATCAATATGGAATCGGAATGAGACTAACTTTTTTTTTCCTGTTATTTATGGATGGATATTCGAGAAAGTTGAAATTGAAATTTCCATGTCTTTACATAAATATTATTTAAGAGGCGATCAGATATTGAATATTGTTGGTATAAAAGGCTTTCACGAAAATAATAAAGTCATTTTCTGAACTAATAAACTTCAACGTTGACTTGAGGTACTACATAGTAGCTTAAATATTCTTATGTGAGCGTATAACATTAGTTCTTAGATTCTTCTGAAGCATAATATAGTATAATGAGTAGCAAGAACGGTAAGGATTTTTTACCGCTCGAGGGTAAATGTGAGGAGGAGCGAAGCTAAGACTCCAATTGTTGTCTCAGATCAGTGTTTCCTTACCGTTCGTGATTCTTAAGACGTTTTTTGTGTCATTGAATTATAAATTATTCAATATTACAATAATTACAGCAAATAAGTATTGCTGTGATTCCTATTTAAACCCATTAAACCCCAAATCATATTGCCATGATATCAATTTGTGGGTTGCGTTGCTATAGAAATTCGTAGACAGTTTACTGTCATCCTAATATTTCGATGAAAGTAGAATTTTTGTGTAGCGTTAACGAGTAATAACTAACGTTAATTGCAACAAAATGAATAATACTAGGGACTCTGAAAATGAAATAGAAGATGCTTGGAATGTAGGGCATTTTGCTATCATTCCCGAAAAATCTGAGGAACGCTATCAAAGTACCTATAATATTTTTAAAAGCTATCCTACTGAGAAAAGCAGAAATACTGATGAAAAATCATTGCTGTAAGCAACGTGTGCTGTGATCGTGTCACTAAGCTTTAATCAGTTCATGTTCACATTTGTTTTCGTAAATTTGTGTGTACCATACGTACGATAACGGAGATCCCCTTTAATAACTATTCTCGCCTCAGGAGTGTCAAATTTTTAGTGTGGCCTATTTATATATATATATTAAGCTGGTTCAGTCTTCTGCTTATTATTATGTGTATATAAACAATTTTTTGTTAATATTTCTAATTTAAAATTATATTTAAATTTCATATTACTAAAAATATGTTGATCGCGCCATCTATTTTAGAATAACCTAAACAGGGTAATCTATTTCATGCCAATTGGTAATTTGCAATATTTTTAAAATGTCACTTAATTAATTGACAAGTTTATAAATTATTATAAGATATTATAAAAACCTTTCGTATTATTCCTTATTCATTTAAATTAAAAGTTCAATCTGGTACTACTAATTGTACACGCCTTCTTCTTTCGAGCGGATATATTTTCCGAAGTAGTTAAGGCGTTGAAAAACAACAGAAGTTGGTTGTTAACGAAAACGAGTATTAATACATATATAAACGAAGCCACATTTAATTAATTTTGATAATGCGACTTTGAAGAATTTTTATGTTTTAAAACGCATTCTGAAGCTGAAAAATAAAGAATATTACCATTTAAAAATATATATTACATTGGAGTTTCAAATTACCTTGAATTACAAAGTGCTTATACAACGATTGATATCCTCGAGACAGGAATCGTGCCTTATCCTATTATAGCAACCCTTCTAATCCTTTTTATTTAATTCCATTATTTATAAGCCATCCAATTAGTCGTGCTGATGACACCATTTCCAGTCATTGAATCGGAAGATTGAACCCTGTAACCTGTTCGAGTACTTTCACGAAGATACATATTGCTGAGCTGAGATATCTACTGTTACGAACATATATATGTGCACATATACAAGGTAGAATTTACACTATAAATAGAGATTTTGCTATGAATTATTATTGTTATTAACCATAAACCGAACAGCTTCACTGTATTTTTAACACCTATAGGAATATTTTTATATAGTATTACCGAGATAGAATTCTACAATTGATAATAAAGTCAAGACCTACCTTTTATTACCCCGAGAATCCGAAATTATTAATATAGAGAACTAGTACCATTTTGAGGTTAAATCACATCGTTTGTATTGTATACCTTTCTAAATTCTTTCTTTTCATCTAAAGGGCATAATTTAAATTAACAAATTGTTTATTATCCCTTTTTTGTATATTTACCGCCATCTGGCGCGTGATAATGGACAGCACCAATATACGTATTGTTCCGCCTATTTGGAATAGCCTTGCTATTCGAGCGGAAGATCGCCTTTTCTGGCCTAGTCGCTTTCTTCCGTCAGATGTCACTGATTAAATTGGTGTCGCCTGATAGAACGAAACTGGTTATGGCTTGGAGACGATTTTAGCGTAAATGTAGATACAGATACAGACCCGTTGTTTAACAGATCTGTATTAATTTGTATATACATTGCTTCACTAGTTCAACCGATGAGGCCTAGATGGCTGAAACATATGTATTGAACAGAAGTAAATGCTAAAAATACGAGGTGTTTGTCCTTGTTTACAGTTACGGATATGTATTTTGCATATCCGTTTCATTATATATCGTAATATACGATTTGTTGATTTAGGATAAATAATCTATTAAATAAAACAAGAGAGTAACAAGCAAAAGTAAATGGTTTAATGGTTGTTTTCGTAATTCAGGTAAGTGGTAAACATAATAATATTATATTAAACATACAATTAAGTCAGGTGATCAGTAAAAATAAATAGTTTTAGGTTAAGTGACGATATTATCTGATAACGTGTGAAAATCAATCTATTTAATTAAAATTTGAAAACAAGATTTAGAAGAACTGTACTTTTCTGTATCTTTAAATGTATTCTAATATTTAAATGAACATATAACACATACATTGGATAATATCTACGATTGTGTTTCTTACATTATATAAAACATGAAATTGATTAAAAAAATTCAAAATTCTAGGATAGAAATAAATCACACTCAAGTCAAAATACGTGTGGATTCAGGAGATTCAGTTTTAGTCTGCAAATTAGAAGTTCAGGATATAGGACTTGGGCTTCGGACAAAATCCTGGTAGCGTTCCCTTAGCTTGGGTTAGCGGGTACAGCGACTCCGGGAAAATTTCAAATTCGTTTAAAAACGGAGAGGATGGAACGTTGCTTGGTAAGTTTAGAAAACTTTGGATATACTTGTGGAATTGATTTAACACTTTATTTTACTATTTTTCATTAAATTTCAGAGTAGTACTTTCAAAATACGTTGACTTCTTCGTTGAATTTTTACCAAGGTGACGCCAACTATCCTTTGTTTTGAATGCTGGCTTCTCATTCGTTCTTGTTATATGTATTTATTTAATCTCGTTGTAATTTTATGCAAAAGGTAATAAATTATACACACTAATCGTCATGATATTTTACAAAATTATAAATTTAATTTTTAATATATAAATTATTATACTTTGAATGTTCAATGTTTCATATTTATGCTAGTTTCTAATATGGATTTCCCGCTGTATTATATTCAAATTAGTACAGTTTTACCTAAAGTGTGTGCGCTATTTATTATCAATCAATTAAGTTAAAAATCTTTGGTACAATAAACTATAGATGAAAAATGACTAAGGAAAATGAGTACATGAAAATAAATAAATATAAGATATAACTTTGAGTAACTAAAACGCGAAATTAACTTTATTGATATGACAGGTGAAAAGTGCAGTTCCAAATATTTCTCAATTTCTAATATTAACATACTAACGTTAACGGTCTGTATTTAATGAATCCCAGGAATTCTTATGTGTAGGCTTGACCTACCATAATATATATATATATATATATATATATATATATATATATATATATAAACATTATTCTACCATATTTTCGCAGTATATCGTAAAGCATCAGTAGGGAGTTTTACGAAATCTATTTTTGTTGCTTGCCGGTAGCGATACAGCCTACATTTCTTCAAGAATAATTTTTAAAGCACTCTATATATCTGTTTGTTTGTACCTTTACATCTACATATTTTTGGAATATTTTGGAAAACGTATGTAATAAATGTTGTTACTTTACTAGTTCGTTGTGCTGTTGTTATTGACTTATATGTTGTATGTATTTAGAATTCCTTGCTATAGATCTGACATCTTGTGGGTACATCATAAAATATATTTCCCTCATGTGGCGTATGAACTTAAGTACTATTCAACCTTAATTCACGCGGGTGTTCATAATCTCTTTTATTATAGTCGCTTGCACATTAACGTTTCGATAAGAACCTAGCGCCGTCTTTACTGACCGTAGTCGGGGCCTGGATAGCTAAATTGTATCTTTACCATCAACCCCTCCCCACACTAATGAGTCCGTGGACTGATTGTTACATTTAAAAGTCCGAATTCATAAACGAATATCTATTATAATAACATGAATTTAATGCATAGAAAAAAAGTTAGCAGCTGCGAGAATGCGCCATCGTACTACGGAGTGTGGTGAAGGCGAGTCATTCCTCTCTTTTTATCTTCGTCTAGGCACGCGTAGGTTTGCGTTTAGCTTCACTTGATCACTGTGCAATTACCACTTTTAGTTATTGTGGGAAGTGCCGTAAGTTTAAATTACACCAAAATAGGTGGATTGTGTGGCTGCAGTTTTTGATTAATTCACCTCAAGATGTACTTGGAAACCCGCACGTCGTCTAGGTCGTGGTGTATTGTGTCCTTGATCATCTAAGCTAAACAAAGCGATGCCGTTTCTTAGGTGGCGTTCATATTTACGTTCCCGTATTCCGATTTTGCTAATGTATAAAATATTATCTCTAGAGCTTCCGTTACTAGCTCATCTTATTAGCTGGTATGAGTTGGGGTTGCTGAGAAGTAAATTAATGAATGCGGTATCGAAGAAAGGGAGAGACGAAAGAGACGCCATCACCGTCGATGTATCATCGATCTACGCTCCGAAAGATAGGTTTCTGTTTGTAATTACACCGTTTAGAGTATCTAGATTTTTATTCAATTCAACTGTGTTAGTATAGTACAAAATATTAATCCGTTAGTTTAGTCTTGATTACTTGTAATTACACTTCGAACATTTAAATATAATTATTATTTAGAATACAATTTTACTTTGAAAAATATTTAGCGCACATTTGCTTTAGAAATACGGAATATCGTATATAAGTCTGTAATATGTTTGTAAAGGTCCTTGAGATCTCAGTATACGTATTGTTGAGGCCTTGAAAGACCTGAAGAAAATTCCACAACACGAAGAGAAAAAAATACAAAAAAAATATATAATTGTAAATTTTATTATTTATTGAAACAAAGGTTGTTATGAGACCCTATAATTTTTATTATCTCTCAAGGATCGTGTGGTTGGTCCGTTGCAAAGCCTGAGGAAATAAAATGCAGATTTATAACCTTTAATTTCTTATTATATTAATTTATAGGGAAAATATATCAATTACGTACTCCAAAACCAAAGTTATATCAGGAAAGTATGAACTTCAAAGTAAGCAATCTAGTTAATATTTATGTTTTTATAACCTTCACAATAAATACCATTGACAACGACATTAAAAGAACACACTTCGTTTAAAAAACAAAAATAACATTTACTAGATGGTAAAACAACACCGGACATAGCATGTACAGATGTAAATTGGTTTGAATCAATAGGTAAGTGTTATGGTAATCTTATACAAAAAAACAATATATTATACTTCTACTATGTCTTTCAGGAATGGTGATCAAAATTTGTCAAAAGCAATATAAGCGGTTGGGTCTAATTATACGTATAAAAACTTATGTGAAGCAAATAACACTCAATTCCAAAATATCGGAGAGTTATATACTTTTACGAGGTTATTGCAAATGAAACAATATTAAAGTGAATGATTTAGTATCTAAAAGATCAGTTATCTATGAATATAAATTTAGAATACACTAAGATATACTGATACTGTGAGTGTTTGAATAGTATTTAATCGAATCGTACAGTTTACGATTAAGTTTAATGAAGTAAATATGACTAATATTACTACAAGTAAAGATGTTAATTGTAGTTACCTTTTGAATTAAATAAACAGTAGTTAATGTATTGAAGAATGTTCTAGGAAGGAGTCATTCGGAAAATCTCTGTGATCGGGAAATGTTTCTCGGTTTTCTTAAAAATTGGTGTCAATTAAATGCTTGATGTTCAGGATTCTTGAAAATGCCGATTCAAGGCCAAATTAGTATTATCTTCTCAATAAATTCAGTTTTATTACAATTAAAACTGATCCGCCATTTTTATTTTTCATAGTGAAAATTATGCTTTCGCAAATAAATAGGGAGATACTTTATTTTAGTCGTTGAAATTAGTTTAAATGAATAGCTTACACTCAAGGCTAATTTTTAGAAATATTTTTACACACTTTTAGTCGTCGTATAAAATTTTATCTCGGTTTCAAGAAATTGCAGAGTACAAAATATGCTTGATATTTTTTAAATATGGCGTCCGTAACATACGGAATATAGCCAACGACTGCCTAGGATGCTATATTTAACAAAAGACGAATAGCGTCGCCAATTTGAAAATAGGATCTCACATCCCATTGGTTTCAATAACACATAGGAAGTGAAACGGTAAGAAATATAAGTTTTGTATACATTTATTTTTAAATTACCAATTCCTTCAGAGCCTAATTAACTTAATATTAATTAATATTTGAATTAAATCGTAAAAACTCTTCAAATATCGCTTATTTTTCCTTTGACATCTATTTTATTTCTTAAACCTTTAAGCTCCAAAAAATTATAAATATTTTAATTGTAATAGTTTACATGTTTTCAAAATTGTATTTTTAAATTTAAGTTAATTAATTATATTGCTGCTGGAGGTAATTTGCCCAATAACAGTATATTATTTTTTTGTTCTGATATATTATACCGCCTGGTAATCTACCACTTCGCAACTTTTGGGTAGGTTATCTGCGTTTAACTGTGGTGTATTAATTTCTAGTAACTTAATTTAAATATACATATATACAGGGCTTCATCCTTTATTATATTTTGACACTTCTTCACTCATTTGTATCTCTATTTTCTACGTAGATGTTCAAAATAAATACGAGGGCCACTGATAAAATTCGCGGTAAATTGTGAAATAAAACAAATTACGCTATGTGAATCGCGTTACTGTTTCTCAAAATACTTCCCTTTAAGACACACTTTTGCATCCTGTAAAATCAATCTTCAAAACACTTTTTCCATTCTGAGCGAGGTATCTTCAGGAGATGAAAACCGCTTTCCACGCATTTTATTTTTGATGTTTCGGAATAAGAAGAAGTCATTGGGCGCTAAATCAGGCGAACATGGGCAATGAGTCATTAATTCGATGTTGCTGTTGGTCAAAAACTCGACAGCTTGTCGTGGCTTGTGAGCGCTTGCATTGTCATAATGAATCGTCGGTTTATTTTGTTTTTTCTGATAACTTCCGGCAAACAAATTAACGTATACCAGTTAGCATTAACTGTTCGTTAATCCTCTAATGCAACATGACCCGTTTTTCCGAAGAACAAGCAATCATTCTTCTCGAAACGATTCGTGACCGCACCACTTTTGTTGGTTTAGGTTCATTTTGAAACACCCATACAATCGATTGCTGTTTAGTTTGAGGCTCAATTTTTTTAGCAGCACTTGACACGAGCCTGCTAGAAAGCTTTCTGACATGTTAATGATCGTGTAAAATCGTATGTATTTGTTTTGCCGCAATGCTTAAGGACGCCTATATCTCACTGTATGTCACCTCTCGATCTGATAAAATCATTTCACACCCAGCATTGATATTTTTCGCAACAACAGAGGTGCATGGTAGCCCTTCACGAAGAACGTCACCAAACGTTGATCTCCCACGCTTGAAATCTGCAAAACATTTGTAAACCATAGTTTTGGATGGTGATTCATTCCCAAATACTGAACTTAGCTTTTCCACACATTGCTTTGGTGTCAAACAGTATCGAAAATCGTAAAAAATTATGACTCGAAAATCACGGTTCAAAATTTCCATCTTTGACGCAACTATTACTTTGTTAAATTCTGTCGAGACAAATCTGTTCGGTTTAAATCGAACAGTCAACTGAATTATAGGTTAAAAAGGTCAAATTTTACGAATATGATAATTGTGAAATGCTGGCAATTCAAGGAGTACTTGATTCCGCGAATCTTAGCGGTATCCCTCGTATTATTATTTCTTATTTGGCTGTTGTTCGTTTTCTTTTATTTTATTTAGCTTCCTTGGATGCAACCTGGTTCTACGTGGGTACGTTATCGCATGTTCGTCCTTCGCGTAATGTATATTCACTTACGCAAGCAGCTTACAAAACGCGAGGGTGCTATTTTTACATATCGATCAGTTACCCATGCGTCTTGACTGAGCTGAGTCCGTGGCACTGGTCAGCTAAGTTGTAAGTTAACAGCAACCCGCCCATGAAAGGTAAGTCCTAAGAGGACTATTGGATTTAGTAAATTTTACTAAGACCAGTTTTCGCAACTTTTCTTGCATGTCTTCTTGCATATCGTAAACCATCAGTAGGCTGTCTTACGAAATCTATTTTTGTTGCTTGCCGGTAGCGATACAGCCTATATTTCTTCAAGAATGATTCTTAAAGCGTTTATTTGTTTTGCAAGGAACTTTATAACGGCTATGTATTCGATTTTGTTCATTTTGATATAAAATCAACGCATGACTACATAAGCTGATAGATAAGAAAATTAATAGAGCTGCAAATGCTTTGTAAATTGGTACATAAGCTAAGAAAGCACGTGTGATTTTGAAAAAGCATATTGGGAAATAATTTAGAGCTGATTAGTGTGGAAAAATAAAAACAGCCTCTCGTGCAAGTACGAGGATAAAAAAATAATAAGAGAAATGAAGAAGTTAGTAAGAAATACAAAAGCGGTACCTGTTGCATATACTTCTAATGGGCGTAAGTATTTATAATTATATAATTAGTTTAGGTGAACTAATTTAAGACTACGCTACAATACATCATTTTAAAGATAACAGAGAAAAATAATAGCAATTGGAATTTCTTATACAGTAGTAATTGAATTCACTGTAAGATATAAATATTTTAGAAAATATATTAAACGGATTTCTATCAACTGGTAGTGAATTCAGTTCCTTGGCTATACAATTTATAGGCGTACTGCGGTCGTATACTGTACGCTGAAAAGGCAAGGATAAGAAATCCCCACGCCGTAATTCTAATCTAGGCACGCGTATCATAAACAAAGGAAGGAAAGGAGAGGACAATCGATTCTGTTGTTTAAGCCTTTAAACCTCAGTTTAAGAAGAACGAGTTTACGCAGTTCAAACTGAAAGTTGAGTAGTTTGAAACGCTTGTTGTAAGCATTCAATATTTAGTTTATACTAAATGTAATTAATCAATTTACATTAATTCTTTTCATTTCTGTTTTAATAATTAAAAATTGCTGAAAAGCCACGTCCATCAACGGAACGTACAGACGCGTTTCGCTATTATTGGAGCTTATCAATGTACGGTATCTCGAAGACGGATATGGCTTTTCACTTCTATACTTTGTGTATATATAGTTAACATTCTGAACTTACTGCATATGAGAATTAATGAATATTAAATCTCATTTTGACATGTAAATGTCGCCTTATGTGATGCGTTAATAACTACAATCCGACAAACTAATTTTGTACCAGTATGTAGAACACACCTCGTCGCGACTCCGACCTTCCTGGTAATTAGGATAATTAAAAATTGCTGAAAAGCCACGTCCACCAACGGAACGTACAGACGCGTTTCGCACTTATTGGAGCTTATCAATGAACGGTATCTCGAAGACGGATATGGCTTTTCACTTCTGTTTTAATGGTATTCAATATGTGGATTCCAAACTGAACAGCATAGATAATTAGATACGAATGCAATGTAATGATAGTTATAAATTAAGAATTAAATTGTGGGTGTAAACTAGCTTGAATCCGTGGTAATATGCTACGTCTGAACCGTGGGTAATGCTGAACGAGCTAGACTGAATTTAGAGAGCCAGACACTATTTTCGAATTTTCTGGCATGAATTCACGTACTTCATCTCTCAACTGTAGCTCTTTTCAGGATAAAACGATAAAAAACTTAGAAAAACAATTCAAATTTGGTAAATAAACATCGAAGGACATAGCAGAGTTAAGAGTGGGTACATTTCAAAGTTCTTGCTAGATCAAATCATTGATATGGCCATTATTCAGGAGTCCCATATAGATAAAGGTAAAATCGATGGATTCGACCTACTTGGGGTCATCTACTACTGTTCCTATGGAAATGCAATCTACGTACGGAAAGAAATCGGAAACGCTTTTTTATTAAATTCCATAGTAAATTCCAACGTTCGCCAAGTAGTAACAAAAATAGATGATATTACCGTCGTCAACGCTTATAAGTTACCACAACTGTCTTTGTCTTTCTCCAGAAATATTGGAAATATAATGTTCCAGGTGAAACAACACTACGAAGAAACGATGTAAGTTACTCATATTCGAAGGTAATTGAGGAAATTAAAGCTAAAATTCTGAACAAATATTTTTACATATGTTTTGATGAAGCCTCCGATTGAAGAGGACGTTGTATTCATCATTTATTGATTGGTGTTCTTGGACACTAGGTGCCAAAACCTTACCTCATTGCTTCTAAAGAGTTAGAAAAGACAAATGCACTCACAGTGGCTGGATTTGTTCAAGAGGTACTATCAACATTTTTTCTTCCTACGCCTGTCCCTGGAGATAATTTTTTGCTCATTTTGTCAGATTCAGTACCGTATATGATAAAATCAGTGCAAAATTTGAAAATCCTTTATCTGAACTTGATACATGTAACATGTCTTGCTCATGCTTTAACCCTTTCGCTGCGCACATAGTTATTAACGGCGCCAGTCGTTGTCGCATCTTTTTCACCCGATCCGTATATATACGCCCGCCCGTAGCAGTTAGAGTCTAAATAAAAACTGTGATTTTCTATACTAACTCTATTTATTATGTGAGAGGAACAAAGAAGACAAACTTTTTAAGACACATGGTGATCTTGATTAGAAAAGTAAATAAAAAAAGAAAATTAATAAATCTTATGAGCATGATATCTTTCAAAACATACGGTTAGACAAAGACGTACGTTACATTTTGTGCACATATACCTAGTGTTACTTCTTTTGCAATGTTTCGCATACACAACACATATCCTCTGTACTGACTTTTATTTTCTGTTGCTGGAACAAGAGAAATAATTCTATTCCTATTCTATTCTTCCACGACGATAGTCTGTTGTCGCTTGGTGGTAAATCAACAAAATCTACTTTACGAGATCCTTTTGAAATTGCGAAATCGAAATATTTTTCCAGTTTGTATTTTATATAACACTAAATGAAAAAAAAAGTTTCTTGTACCACTTGATGGTCCTGCGCACACACTCTACCGTACTCAGCAACATATCACTCTTGTCGATAGCGCCCATGCTTTCATTATAAATGACGATGCAACGTGGTTTCTTTATTGCTTCATTTGTGCTTCTGTCGATCTTAGCCCTGGGGACCATTTCGCTGGTGTGAAAAGTTGACGGCATTGTAACCTCTCGTTTATCTTGTCACTTTAGAGCAAGAAGTTTGCTTGTAGACATATATTCAACGTCACCCTTTTTTAGGTTTTTGGAAAGTTGAGGCATACCTTTCGGCTTTATTCTTACAGTTCCACAGACGTTGGTCCTTCTGTTATGAAGGTAAGTAAATAGGGCCAGACATATATACCAGTTATCGACATATAATGTATGGCCATTATTCAGATAACGTTCCAGGAACGTAACAACATTTCCAGACATTCCTAAATTTACACCTGTTTCTTTTGTGATTCCCGTTGCGGTACCTAACGTGTGTTCATTTGAAAAGTCAATCTAGGTTACTTTGAAATTTTGATAGAATAAGACGCATAGATATTAGTATGTGTTTGTTGTTCCGTAAACGTAAATCCAAATGACATTTGATAATTTCAATCACAAATATCAGTTAGTGCATAAAATAATCGTGCGTCGATTCTGGTTTAAATAAATTGCTTTTCAGTTTTAAAATGGCTTTCGCTTTAGAACATAAAATTTTTTAAGTCCAGGCTTATTTTCGAAGTGGTAATAAAATTGATGGTTTATGGGTCTATTCAGTTCAAGATTGCATGGTAGAATTTCAAGTTGAGTTTTCATATTTTGTAATAGATTATATACAATTTAAGAATACTTTGGATAGAACTTTAAAACTTTTTTCTGAAACTGGTAGTCTCTTAAGAAAATCAGGCAGCGGAGCAGTTAAGAAACGTACCCCTCAAGTTGTCAATCGTGTTGAAGAAATAATGGAAAATGAACTACAAACATTTGCTCGACATTTGAGTCAACAAATAAACCTTTCTGTTGGTACAACTCACAAGTTATTAAAAAAAGATATGCAACTTTATCCATACCGTGTCACAGCAGTACAAGAATTGTAAGAAATTGATTGTAGACTACAGTTTTGTAATTGGTTTGTAAATATGAACAATAATGGAGAACTTTCCCAAAGAGTCATCTTTACTGATGAAGCATGGTTTTATAAAACGGGATACCTAAATTCACAAAATACAAGAATTCGGAGTAGTGAAAATCCACATGTAATTAATGATGAATCGCTACATGCAGAGAAAATTGGTGTCTAGGCAGCGATAAGCCAAAGGCGAATCATAGGACCAATATTTTTTCAGGGAACGTTAACTGCTCAAAGGTACCGTACGGAAATTTTACAACCATTTGTCAATCAGTTGCATGATGATGAACTACAAAATGCATATTTCCAACAAGACGGAGCACCTTGTCACTGTACTGCAGAATCTTTTGATTATTCAAGAGAATTTTTTGATGAGCGTATAATTAGTCGAAATACTGAAATTGCCTGGCCTGCACGTTCATGCGATTTAACACCTTGCGACTTCTTTTTGTGGCCTTGTCTAAAAAATAACATATTTCGAACACCTATATTGAATTTGAATGACATGCTACAGAGAATCGAGCAGAAATGCATGGAAATTAATAACAATCCAGTAATGTTGCAGAATATCATCAGAAATTTTGAACGGAGGATTTTAAAGTGCATTGATCTTGAAGGACAACATTTTCAACATTTGTTATAGTTTTCAATAAATACCTATTATTTGTTATTTATTTGTATGTATGAATTGGACGGCTGCGCAAAACGTCAACTAATTGTTCACTAAAAAATACTTTGAAACAATCTAATGCCGTACTCGCATCATCCAAATGTGTGACTTTTTAGGTCAGTTGACTTCCAGCCAATATAGATATTTTTGGGTCTTTTAAAAGCATGATATTCATCTCTAGAATCCACCTCTGAATCGGAGGAAGAAGCGATCACATCATCAAAATCTAGAGTTGATACCTGACTTGTTTCCGTAACCGGCTCGTTTGTGATTTCGTCGTTCGTATCTAGCTAACCATCGTCGCATTCCTGGGGCATTGGGAAGTCGTCGTTTTCTTCATTACTATTAGCTAGTATATTAAACAATTATTCGTCTGTGAGGGGACGAGAACGCCCAGACATTTTTAAGCAGAAACTATTTACAACAGCCCG
The DNA here is from genome assembly GCA_935421215.2 of Melolontha melolontha. NCBI lineage: Eukaryota > Metazoa > Arthropoda > Insecta > Coleoptera > Scarabaeidae > Melolontha > Melolontha melolontha. The sequence goes on from OW285236.1 coordinate 18,150,898, forward strand.
CATAAACTAGGTGTATTGTATTACTTTATGAAACGACACTCGCAATTACAGTGTCGCGGCAGAATTTTTCAAAAATTCAAAAATGTGATGGAAAGAAATTGTGGGTTTCGGTTTCTTAGCCAAGTAGCTAATATTTAGAGGGAGAATTTACTGAATCTATAGATTTGGAATCTGTAATATTAAGCAATTTTAAGAAATTCCCTATTATATCGGTTGATGTGGAAAGGACTTTTTCCATTTATAAATTTTTCTATTCGGACAGGAGAGTCTTTAAATCTTTGAATTGAGACTTCGAGGAACATTTAGTGATTTACTGTTTATGCAACTAACGACAACCTGCTTTGTGTAATAAATGCATATTTAGGTTTAGTTCAGTATGTAGAGAAATTAAAATGTCTGTTTATTTTTAAGTGAATCAATAAATTTATTTATATAAGTATTTATTTATTAGCTTAATTTTAACATTTTTGTATATATTTGGTTAAATGATTTGCATATTTATGCGCATATTTTGGGGTTTTCCACTTGAATATTTTGACTAACCCTACTAATGACAAATTGGGTTTACTAAATGCAAATTTTTGTCTACAGTGACTTTATTTAATACAGTGACGACAATTGCATGTTAAGTCTCGCCCAGCCGCCATCTTGATGCAAATTCAAATCTGCGAGTATAGCAACTATTGAACATTTTCTAGTTATATTATTCAATTTCGCATTTAATTTGTGAAATATATGTCAAAACAAGGAATTGAATTCAAAATCAATAGAAAATAATTAATTTTAAGATTGTTTCTATGTAGTACGTACATTAATAATTCATTTTTAAGTCAATTACAAAACTGTAATCTTCACAAAATATACTTACAAATACACAAAAAAAATTAAATAAAATAAATTTAAAATCTGTTCAATTTTTGATTATGTTCTTATTTATTATGAATAAAATGTTTTTATAAATTAAAAGCCTTGGTCTTGTTCGAAAGTCTGTATTGCTTGTAATCAGTTTCTTTTTCAAAATATTTTTTAGAGTAGTCTCATCAACGAATATTTTGTTTTGCTCATGTCTATTGAGGAAGCAGTAAAGCAGAGACAATATCTTCTCTTTTCTTTTGCGATTGTTAAAATTTAAGCATATAGGAGACATGGTATGTGGATGGGAAATAAAAACGAATATATAGAAAATGAAATTTATTGTAGTAAATTACATGTATAAATCATCATAACTTTCATCTGTTGATGATCCTGATATAGCCACTTCCCTTTCTGATGTTGATGCTTTGATATTCACTAAATGCAACAGTCAAAGAACAAAGAACTTACTGATTGTGATGGTTGAATATCAACTTCCGGGATAAAAGCTGATTGTCGTGGTCCAACGATTAATTCAATATTTGAAAGAGATTATTTCCAATTTTACTTTATAATTACTGAAAGTAAACATATCCAATATACATAAATATAAACTATATAATATCTTTTCTACTGGATTCTACAAAATGTCATTACATATTAGATTATTTTCTAAATTGAACTTACTTGAGCTAGTATCCATCTTGCATGGTAGCAAATGTGTTCCTTGCATATGGGATTTTCGTTTCTTCTCTTCCTTAGTAAAGGAGAAGAGTGTTGGTACAGCATTAGATCTAAGTTTCCGGGTTCCATCCATACGCGTCTTTTCCTACATCTCTGGAGCAAAGTAAATCTACCGGACAAGAAAAATATGTTATAGTTAAATCTGATTCTTTATTTATACACCTGTAAGTGTAAGTTACGTAGTGAATATTTACATACCTCACATAAACATGATGTATCGGTTGGTGTACAATTGTCTCGCCTCATTTTAATATGCCATTCTTTTCTTATTAAAGTATTATTAAATTTTTTCATAAGGAATCCTTTCTTAGCACAGTTACTACAATTTAGAGCAGCACAACCAGGCATCTTGTTATGTTGAAATTTATTTCCAAAAATGTTTTATTTTACAACCAAAATCTCAATATTATAAATAAATATTGCCGACGTACTTACTTAAGGCACACACTAATAAATTTAATAAACACCGAAAATATGCTATAATCACAAATGTAAATTATATCACTTAATAATCTTATAATTTGAAAATTCCAAAAATAAGCACATAAAACCAAGAAAACATATTACTTCACAATATATAACACTCGAATAATTCATAGAATAATTTGCCTCTTGCCTCGTAATGGCGTCTGGTACCATGTGATCATAACAACCAATCAAAATTGATACACCTAGTTGTCGTCACTGTATTAAATATAGTCACTGTATTTTTGTCCTATTGATTACGCCATCTCTTGGATTTTCTAAGGAGTTATTGAACCGCCCTCGCATTATTAATAAAGTGAAGATTTTAATTTGCCGAAAAGCCGAATCAATTCAATCAATTAGTGATAATATTCACGTACCTATTTAATTATGAATAAATAAAATAGATAATGTTGGACATAAAATAGAATCCTGTGGAACATCTATACGTATATAAAAGTTACTGTACATAGTCTCTCCTTGTTTTCATTTTGAGCTTTTCCAGGATTTCGTTAGTTAAATGGAGTTATTGATTGCATTTTAGACTATGTCGGAATAAAGAAAAAAGGTTATAAATTTTCTTCTGTGACGTCTGTACGTTCTTTAAATTAATTTAATACATAGGCTGCTTCCGCAATAAACAGGATGCAAATCGTGTGGGTAAAATTATAAATCTTGCTGGTAATTATATAGAACTCCTTAGGAAATAAATTTATGTAATTTGCGGGTATATTTTCTAATAACATAATAAAATTATATACTAAATTTACATGAAACATTCTCAATTACAGCATAAATTAACACGGTACTAATAATAGAAAACTGAAATTCGACTATAATCAAGATAACAGATCTCGACCATTAGTTTTCACCCTTCTCATTAAAATTTCGGCACGAAATGCCATTTTATTTATTAACGTTATAAAAAAAAAACGTTAGATTATCCATTTCTGATAAGAGTACCTACATGGAAGCCAATAAGTCAAAAGTCATCCCAACACAAGCAATAAAGAAAAGGGGTTTGGCAGAAGTTTCTGTTTAACATTTTCATTTTACCGATGTATTTATTTTAGTTTAGTGTATGTATGCGGCTTCAATGGGAGTATCGATTTGCGTTCGGTTTTGACGTTTTCTAAGAATGTCACGAAGTAAAAGGTAACGTAATAACGCCTACACGGTCAACGCCCACGTAACCTTTATTCTTGATACGAAAGGGACTGTCATGTGTAAACTAATGTTTGATGTTCGGTGTAATGCGGGAATAGGACAAAATGTAAATATAGATAGAAGAGTTTTTAAATTCGATTATACAATGTGTCCCGTTCGCTATGTTCAAATTTTAGGAGTGTAAAGTAGACTTTATTTCAAGTAACAAAAACGCAAAACTTTTATATCCATTTTTATTTGTTTCAAAGTTACAGATCTATGAATGTTGTCAGATCATGAAAAAAAAATGAAATCCTTAAGTCAATACAAACTGATTTTATTTAAAAAAAGTTATACGATTCAATAACAGGCCTGTGATTGTTAACGTCGCATAATAAAATGTTATCCTAAAATAAATAAACACGTGTCGTAGTGCATACAATAATTTCTTAGAGATCTACAAAAAAGAGTACTGGAAATTGATTTATGATAAAGAAGGTTCTTACTTATTTCGTAAGTGCTGAACCATGAATATCATACAATAAACAAATGTTCAGATGACTGTTAACGTTGTATTTTTTAATAAAGGATTACATTACGTTTCAGTTCATCAATAGCTTATTAGTTTTCTTTATTCAAAATGCCTCACCGATTTTCTTCTCAAGAGTAAGCGGACATGCATTTCGTTTATGGCTAATGTAACGGCAGTGCACGTCAAGCAGTTATTGAATATCGACATCGGTTTCCCGATAGGCGCATTCCTCATTACAGAACGTTTCTGGAAGTACACAGACAATTTCGGGAATGCGGACTGCGTGATTATCTTTTCGACCGAGGAGTAAATTTGCTAGCAGACTTATAGGAAGAAGCAGTAGCTATTGTTACAAGGGATCCAACTCTCAGTGTACGTCGAATCGCTAGACAACTAGGAGTGCCACGAACGACAGTTTGGTGAATTTTAAAACGTGAGGGCTTATATCCATATCACTATCGCAAGAGACACGGTTTGCTTGAGGCAGACTACTATGCTCGTCTAGTTTATTCTACCAGGATATTAAGACAGTCGCGGCTTTTTTTAAATTTCTGCAGAACAGTCCTCTGGGCAGATGAATCTACATTCACGAGAAGTGGTGTTTCAAATCTGAGAAACCTGCACAGGTGGTTATCAGAAAATCCCAAAGCTATACGCCCATCTAAATTTCAACATTAATTTTCTATTAACGTTTGGTCGGACCAAATCGATGACATGTCGATTGGTCCTATCGTTCTTCCTGGGAGGTTGAATGCGGACAATTACCTTCACTTTCTTATTGACGAACTGCCAGGTCTTTTAGAGGATGTCCCACTGAATGTTCGACGATACATGTGGTTTCACACGGATGGAGCACCACCACATTTCGGAATTGCTGTCCGAAATTGGGTTAACGTCAATTATCAAAGATGGATTTGTCGAGGTGGTCCTGTTGCATGGCCACCCAGATCAACCGATCTCAATCCCCTTGACTTTTATTTATGGGGGTACATGAAAAATTTAGTCTACGCGCAAGTTTAGAACACAAGAGAAGAGTTCTTGAATCGTATTCACCTGGCTGCTGAGCAAATCCGACAAAACAAGTATGAAATTCGAAACCTTCATTCAACAAGGAGGTGGACATTTCAAAAATATTATTAATTGAAGTTTTTTAAATAAAATCAGTTTTGATTGACTTTAGGATTACTTTTTTTTTCATGATATGACAATCACATTCATAGATCTGTAACCTTGAAACAAATAAATAAAAATGTATATACAAGTTTTGCGTTTTTGCTACTTGAAATGAAGTCTACTTTACACTCCCAAAATTTGAACATAACGATACGGGACTCCTTGTATAGTGTGCTCCAATAGAAGCAATGCCACACAAATGTATTATGGTTTCAATAAGAACTTACCTTCGGCAACAAAACTGTAGGAGCGTATTACATATGAGGAACTTAATGCTTTCTTTGGGGCCTTATTAATGGTATAAGTTAATACTGAACACATTAATAATGAATTGTGTTAGTCAGACACCTTACCATTATACAAAGCAGCAATGAGTAGGGACCACAAGCAGATTCTTCGCTTTATTAGATTGGATAACCCCACAACACGACTAGCTGGAGTTTGTAATTGATAAGGCTGCCGAAATAAACGATATTTGGTTGATTCTAAACCAAAATCTCTTGAAGCTTATACGGCAAATGAACAACTAACTGTTGATGAGCAACTCTCCCCTATTGAAAACGAACTAAATTTACACACTACATTCCTTCAAAACCTTGTAAATACGGTATAAAAATGTTCAGGGTGTATGATGCAATAACTTTTATCCGTGTCAAGGCTAATTTAATACCGGAAGATTGACAGGCATTGAGTGGCAAGTGAATATTGGTGAAGAAACTGTGATGCGCTTATGTCAACATTACAAAAGTTCAGGGAGTAATATCACCACCGACAACTTCTTCACATCACTTCCTCTTGCTCGCATACTTAAATTAGATGGTCTTACTCTGGTTGGAACACTAGGGAAGAACAAATCTTACATTCTGAAAGCTCTTCTACGTAATAAATAACGGCCCGCTCTCTCGACGTATTTCGCTTTTAATAGAGATACTATGTTATGTTCGTACTTCCCAAAAGTGAACAGAACCACAATTTTATTATCCACGATGCACTCTACAGATGTAATTGATGACACTTTGAAGAAAAAGCCAAAGGAAATTTCTTTTTATAATAAAATTAAATCAGGTGTGGACGTTATGGACAAAATGCTGGGAACATACATGTGCAAGAGGCGAACAAGTCGCTAGCCATTGGTTTTTTTTTTCGATATATTAGATGTAGCAGCTCTGGCTGTTTATATTATTTACACGAAAAAGAATCCCATTAGCTACCGGAGCACAAATAAAAGGCGAAAGGCAAGAGGCGAACATGTCGCTAGCCATTGGTTTTTTTTTCAATATATTAGATGTAGCAGCTCTGGCTGTTTATATTATTTACACGAAAAGGAATCCCATTAGCTACCGGAGCACAAATAAAAGGCGAAACTTACTAAAAATCTATTTCGTGATTTGTGTTTACCTGCTGTGGCCCAAAGAAGTGTCTATAAATTATGTCTAAAATTGCTAATAATCGAGAGTTATATCAGTTATTTAGAATTATATTTTAAGTCGGAGAATAAAAACATAGTAACGATTTTTAGAAACGGAATTTTATTAGGTCTTTGTTAGTTGAACTTCAGCAATACAATCTCCTAAATCTAATGCAAAATATTCGTATACGATCGTAACATTAGACTAAACAAAAATATAAAAAACTTACGATCGAATCTGTAGGAATCAATATTCAATATGTAAACAATTGGTATTTCTAAGTATACAAGGGTTTTCACTTGCAATATAACATGTATATTCCCATAAGAATATATACTGCATCGTGAACGTGAAACGATCTATATGCTAGATTTAAGGTACTTTACGTACGTACAATCACATAAACAATTTAAAATATTCAATATCAGGGAAATATACATAGCAATATGTCAAAATAAATTTTATTCATGAAAGCTCTTTTTAGAGATTATGTGCATAATTATTAAAATAACACGCTAAAAAATAAAATATGGCCAACTAATTGAAAACGAAAAAACTCTTGATCCTATATTTCAAATTAAGTCACTAGAGTCACGAAAGAAATTCATTTAATGAATATATTTTATTACTACTTAATTTGCATTATTTACAGATAATTACAAGGTATATTAAATTAATGTATTCAAATTTGATTTTAAGTACACATGAAACACGAACACAAACAACACACACATGTGTAAGTTTGTTATTTATAGACGATTGAGATTGGTGTAAACGTATTTTTGGTGTTACACAGTCCTAAATATATAATTCTTTTTGCGTTCCGGTACGCTTATATTACTGGAAGGGTTAATTATAGATAGAAGAACGTAGGAGGATAGAACATATTAATGATGCGTGACCGCTGATTGGTTCCTGTCAAAGACTCTTCTGCTCAAGGAATTATAATTAATCATAGCGGGTATTTTCGCGTTGGCAATGAACCACCAGAATCCTGGAGTGCAATTAGACCACAGTGTGATTTTATTAAATACTTAGTAGATGCAAATGTCAAGATGGGTTATTAACATCTTGAATAAATATGAAAGGGTGATTTTATATTTTACTAGCCAGGCGCGGCTCGTGATGGCGTATTTGGGGGGGCGCGTACAATGATGCCAGTGCCTCGTGTGTTTTCGGTGTTTACTAAGAAAACGCTACAGTTAGTACACGAGAATACACGAAGCACTTGCATCGATGTACGCGCCCTCCTAAATACGTCATCACGAGCCGCGCCTGTTACTAGCTAAACCTAGAAATGCTTCACTATTGCTAGATCTGAGTGTATATATATATATATATATATATATATATATATATATATATATATATATATATATAGGTGTCTCGTATCGTTACGTTCAAATTTTAGGAGTGTAAAACGCAAAACTTGTATATTCATTTTTATTTGTTTCAATGTTACAGATCTATTAATTTGATTGTCAGATCATGAAAAAAAATGTAATCCTAAAGTCAATAAAAAATTATTTTATTTAAAAAAGTTCAATTAATAATATGTTCGAAATGTCCACCTCCTTGTTGAATGCAGGCTTGTACCCGTAAGCCAACAGAAGAAGTACTTATCCGAATTTCATACTTGTTTTGTCGGATTTGCTCGGCAGCCAGGTGAATACGATCCAACAACTCTTCTCTTGTGTTCGAAACTTACGCGTAGACTAAATTTTTGATGTACCCCAAAAATAAAAGTCAAGGAGATTAAGATCGGGTGATCAGGGTGGCCATGCAACCGGACCACCTCGACCAATCTATCTTGGATAATTGACATTAACTCAATATCGGACAGCAATATATCGGCAATACGCCTTTGTCAATAGAATACAAAATATAAATTTATATTTTGTATTCTCTTGACAAAGGCGTATTGCCGAAACATGTAGAGTTGTCTTAAATATATATACTCTGAAGTAAACCAGACCTTTAATCGCCGACTTACTAAGTTTACCTTATATATATATATGTATATATATATATATATATATGTATATATATATATATATATATATATATGTATATATATATATATATATGTATATATATATATATATATGTATATATATATATATAAGGTAAACTTAATAAGTCGGCGATTAAAGGTCTGGTCCACTTCAAAGTATATATATTTAAAACAACCCTACATGTTTCGGCAATGATGCCTTTGTCAAGGGAATAAAAAATATATTTTTTATTCCCTTGATGCCTTTGTCAAGGGAATAAGGGGTCAAGGGAATAAATGTAGGGTTGTTTTAAATATATATACTTTGAAGTGGACCAGACCTTTAATCGCCGACTTATTAAGTTTACCTTATCATACCAAGGTCACGAAAATAATATTTTTATATATATATACCGCTAGGTCCAACCCGCTACGGGACATACGCAACAATATACGTATGGAACGTAATGCGATGTGGCAACGTATGTACGATGCCACTCCGCGTGCGCATACATAAGTCCGATGATCGAGAGCAATAGATTGCCCGTCATTCGTATCTAGCTATGCAAACGTAAAGGTTGCAACAGTTGCAAGTTCAACTGTTTAGAATTTTCGAGACAATAACCCCTAGAAATCTCGAGGGAGTGAGGCGGGAGTTTTACAATAGGCTCGGCTATTGTTTGGGGAGAGAGGTTGGTATTTTCGAATCCTATATTTAGTGAGTTTCTTAGAATTAAAATTTATTTTGCAGAATTATTGATTTTTTTACTTTTATCTTTTAGAAAACGTTATTGTTTTTTTATTACTAAAAAATTACTTTTCCGTAGCAGCTAAGAATACAATAATAATAACTTGGAGATATAACGACCTTATTATATCTGAAACAAATGGGCAAATTACGTATACAGAACGAATATGCAAACGACTATATCCTTGCGCGGTTTAAGTCTTACTAAATTCATAACTCTGCAATGTATGGTAATGTAAGCTACCGCGCGTAGAGGGGATACGCTGTTGCCACTTATTGCCGGGTATGGCCCGTTGAGAGCTGGTCTTATGTGTATATATATATGGTAGATTCAGTTAGTTGGAGATTTAAATCTATATATGAATATGTTCATTAAAGAAACAAAAAAAATTGTTCAAGACAACCCTCACATTATAATAACTTATCCACATGAGCTCCTTTAAAACATCTAGGTTTCTTACTTTTACCGATGACTAACGGCCTTTCCTTATCACCCTCCATATTTGAAAACAACAATATAGTTAGTCGTTCTTTTGCAGATTTTCCTCCGGCACATTTATCACTTCTTAACGCAAATGTTTTTGTCGGAAGGGCGCGGAAAAATAAACCGGTTTCATCAGCATTCAAAATATCTTTCGGAGAGTAATCTTTGCATATTGATTGCAACTTGACTTTCCAATCGTCTACATTTTGCATGTTTACATAGGCAGATTCACCACACACTTTTAAATGATATTTTATGTCTTTGACAAAATTTCTCCAACCAACCATTAGACGCTTTGAATTCGGTGAGTTATAAACTTTGTGCTACTTACAGCGCCTTTTCTTTGAGTAGGGGTCCTGACATGGGAATATTTTTGTTTCGCACCTTACAGAACCAGTTGAACACTGCTCCGCCGATTGCTAAACCACTAGTTTTTGGAAACTTCCTTTTTTGAGCTAGGTTTCCATTTTTCTCGAAAAGTTCTTTTATTTCACTTTTGTTTTTCACTATATCACTAATTTGCGACTTTCCGACACCAAACTTTTCCGCGAGCTTTCGGACACTTAAGCTTTGCTGTTCACTAACCGCAATAATATCAATTTTATATTGGATTGTTAACCGCTTTCTTTTACTAGAATCCATGTTCACACTATCAAAGGCTAGTTCAACCTGATTCAAAATACATATCACTCCACTTATCACCTGACGAGTAGGCCAGTGGTAAACCGTCGTTCCTTTGTATTATGGGAAAAACCCGAGTAGATATACTTCCACGTGTGCACTTTGTACATACATATGTATTATGGGAAAAACCCGAGTAGATATACTTCCACGTATGCAGCAATAAAAGTACATACATACATACATAATTGCAAAATTTTATTCGGCGCCGCCCGTCTTGTCTGTCCTTAATTAAGAGATATATTTACAGATGTTTTATTGCTTCGGTGAAATAAAGGGTGTCCGCGTCCGATTTATGGAGGGTCCAATATTAGGAGTGACTATTGTTAAGAAAACCCATTATAAAATTTCGTACCACAAAAAATGTCCATTTTTTAGAGGTGTCCGATTGTCGGAGGTGTACATAATTAGAGGTTTTACTGTACTTTAAAAAAATATGATATAGCTACAACATATAAACTTAGTAATTCTAATAAACATCTATTTTCAAAACTAAAACCCATAATAGAAAAAAATCGAGCAACACATGTCATCTATAAAATACCAGATAGAGGAGAAAAGTCAAAGGATTTATAGGCGTTATAAAAACATAATTAAGTCTACTAGTTAAGGAAGGCTCTAGATAAAGAAGTAGGGTAGGACGTAACCCAAACGCAGAAAATTTCGTACTACTAAAGTCTGTATATATGACATAAACTTGACCACGAGTATCGAAATGCTCACTAATAAACAGACAAATAGTCACAAGATTCGTTCCCGCATGAAGCCGTGTTGAAATGGAGAAATGTAGGATTTGGCGTTATGGCACAGACAGGAACAAATTACACTTTCAAATACCTTAGAAAAATTTGACAATATTGATATGGGTCTATAGTTATCAACATGCGCGTTATCGCTCTTTTTGAATACTCGACTTATCCTCGCTTGTTTCCAGATGGTCGGGAAAGTAGAACTTTGAATTGCCATGTTAATAATAAAAGTTAGTAACAAGCGTTCATTTGAAAAGTCAATCTAATAGCATGTGATTTACTGAGAACATTTTGAAGTATGTCGTAAATTAAAATTTACTACTTAACATACGAAGTCGTATATTTTGACAGTTTCATACATACAAATAAATAACAAATAATAGGTATTTATTTAAAACTATAACAAATGTTGAAAATGTTGTCCTTCAAGATCAATGCACTTTAAAATCCTCCGTTCAAAATTTCTGATGATATTCTGCAACATTACTGGATTGTTATTAATTTCCATGCATTTCTGTTCGATTCTCTGTAGCATATCATTCAAATTCAATATAGGTGTTCGAAATATGTTATTTTTTAGATAAGGCCACAAAAAGAAGTCGCAAGGTGTTAAATCGCATGAACGTGCAGGCCAGGCAATTTCAGTATTTCGACTAATTATACGCTCATCAAAAAATTCTCTTAAATAATCCAAAGATTCTCCAGTACAGTGACAAGGTGCTCCGTCTTGTTGGAAATATGAATTTTGAAGTTCATCATCATGCAACTGATTGACAAATGGTTGTAAAATTTCCGTACGGTACCTTTGAGCATTTAACGTTCCCTGAAAAAATATTGGTCCAATGATTAGCCTTTGGCTTATCGCTGCCCAAACACCAATTTTCTCTGGATGTAGAGATTCTTCATTAATTACATGTGGATTTTCACTACTCCAAATTCTTGTATTTTGTGAATTTAGGTATCCCGTTTTATAAAACCATGCTTCATCAGTAAAGATGACTCTTTGCGAAAGTTCTCCATTATTGTTCATATTTACAAAGCAATTACAAAACTGTAGTCTACGTGGGTAATCAATTTCTAACAATTCTTGTACTGCTGTGACACGGTATGGATAAAGTTGCATATCTTTTTTTAATAACTTGTGAGTTGTACCAACGGAAAGGTTTATTTTTTGACTCAAATGTCGAACAGATGTTTGTGGTTCATTTTCCATTATTTCTTCAACACGATTGACAACTTGAGGTGTACGTTTCTTAACTGCTCCGCTGCCTGATTTTCTTAATAGACTACAAGTTTCAGAAGAAAGTTTTAAAGTTCTATCCAGAGTATTCTTAAATTGTATATAATCTATTACAAAATGTGGAAACTCAACTTGAAATTCTACCATGCAATCTTGAACTGAATAAACCCATAAACCATCAATTTTATTACCACTTCGAAAATAAGCCTGGACTAAAAAAAATTTATATTCTAAAGTGAAAGCCATTTTAAAACTGAGAAGCAATTTATTTAAACCAGAATCGACGCACGATTATTTTATGCACTATCTGGTATTTGTGATTGACATTATTAAATGTCATTTGGATTTACGTTTACGGAACAACAAACACATACTATTATAACAAATGTTCATTTGAAAAGTCAATCTAGTAGCATGTGATTTACTGAGAACATTTTGAAGTATGTCGTAAATTAAAATTTACTACTTAACCTACGAAGTCGTATATTTTGACAGTTTCATACATACAAATAAATAACAAATGTGATTGACATTATCAAATGTCATTTGGATTTACGTTTACGGAACAACAAACACATAATAATATATCGAGCGATCAAGATAATTTGTAATCGAGTCAACCTTGAAACCGAAATTGTATGTCGTAAATACATTCGTCCTCATTTGCATAGTTTACATTAACTGTTGTTATTTTAGCTGTCAACTGACATTTTACTTGTCGTTTGTAATGTATGTCCAGTTCAAGTAAATACATACGATTTCGGATTCAAGGTTGACTCGATTACAAATTATCTTGATCCCTCGATATCGTCTTATTCTCTCAAAATTTCAAAGTAACCTAGATTGACTTTTCAAATGAACACTTGTTATTAGTCTTGTTTGAGAATGGCATTGCCTTTAATGTCGTAAAAAATCTGTTATAATAAACAGTATTTTTTTTATACCAACTTGTTACTTGGTATTTGTAAATTAATTCACTTTTTTGTTACAAATAGGGCAATTAAATTGATTGGAAAACCGAGATTTATAAAACGTGTTCAAAGTAAATGTCCACAAATCTTCTAATTCTCTGATTATACTGTTTCGCTTTCAAAAGGATATATTTTTATCTTTTATCGAACATAAAACAACAAGTAAAGCGATCATTAATTTCAATATAAACGATCTGTTTTATTCAAACACTGTCCTTTTCATCCATTCAAAGGAATTTGCTTGACTGACTCCAATGAGGAGTACACTTCAATACAGAAATAGGTTCGTAACTTTATACAGTTATACAATTGCAAAAACTGAACATAAATTCAATAGGACCTACGGGGATTTGTCAGATCTCCCTTAGATTCTCGGTATGCTCCTTCCCCCGGACTCGCCTAATTAAAGCTTCCACTGTCTCGGTGTCTCTTTTATCGGATCTTTATCGGAAAGTTCGAGCCGAAGTGCCCGACGTTGTTCGCTCTTCTTTTACTGTAGCTTCGCATCGCTTGAAAAATTCGAATTTCTCCTCTGGGCGTCGTTTTTGTCGCCTCCCGTCTGACGACTTTTTGTTTCAATTTCGATAATGATTTAATAAGGGAGATTTCTTCCTTTGTGATAAACGACTTCGCTTGAATAACTGTAAAGAAACGTTCTGGTGATTTTTCTTGCTAAAATTGCGTAACAACGGAGAGAAATAATTCAGTAAATTTATCTTCATTTTTAGTCTTTTCATACCATCGCGTTAATGCAGACTTCATACATAAATAATTGCGCAATTGGAAATTACGTTTGACATAAAGCTATTCTTCATTCACGTAGAGGGCATTGCTAATTTTCAAATGACCGAAATTCTTGTTAATAGTAATAATATAATATCTTTATTGTCCAACATTATTGTTACTGTTGTTGTAATGTTGGTCCAACGTGATATTAACCCATTAACGCCTGCCGCACTCAGTTGAGTACATCCAGTTTTCTGTAATTGTCATAACCTTTCATTTAAAATTTAGTACCGTAAAGTGGGGCGAAATTGATTTTTTGGGGGGGGGGGAATTGATAACTACATCCGATTCAAACATTTTTAAATTTGCCGCGTTACTTGTTTGAGTTTTGTTAGTTGGTAATCTGGTGTCATTTAGTGTTACAACCACAGATTGCATAGAAGTGTCGCGCTTGGTAATATATTTTGTTTTTGTCGCATAAAAACTAAATTATAAGTGAGCCTACTATTTCAACACTCAACTTCAGAACTATTGAAGGTAAGTAAAAAATTAAAGCTATTTAAACTCACCTAACCGCATGGACGTAGATACTGGTATCTCCTAACCTATTTCGTACTCGCTGTTTTAATGTGCTTTGACTAGTAGCGCGGGAAATTTGAAAAATACAACGTGGGGCGAAATTGATCATAGGCGTGGGGCCAATTTGATCGTTTATGTTTACTGTGAACTTAATTGCTTAGACGTATTTTTTCTTTATTTAAGGGTTTTCAAAATGGTACGACTTTATAAAAGGAAGCCTGGAGCTAGAAACTACAAAAACTATTCTCAACAAAATGTTGACAATGCTCTGGAGAAAGTTGTAGATCATGGATGGAGCTTACGAAAAGCTACTAAGGAATTTAAAATTCCATACGGCACCCTTCACAACAGATTTCATGGACAACGTGTAGGAAAAAATGGTGGCCAGGTCATTTTTTCTAGGAATGAAGAAAAATTCCTAATTCAATCTATCTCAACTTGTGGAGAATTGGGGTTTCCCTTAACTTTGTTAGACGTCAGACAACTTGCAAAAAACTATCTAGATAGCCGGGGCCGTACTGTGGCCAAATTTACTAACAATATGCCAGGTAAGGATTGGGCATATTCGCTATTACGCAGATATAAAAACGAAGTTACCAATAAATTAGCAGCAAACATAAAACGACCTCGCGCTGATGTGTCAAGGCAAATTATAGTCGACTATTTTGAAAACTTGAATGTTACACTAGAGGGAGTTCCGCCGTCTAACATATTCAAATATAATGAGACGAATCTACAGGATGATCCGGGGCAAAAGAAAATGTTGTTCCGTAGAGGAACTAAATACCCGGAACGTATTTGAAACTTTAGTAAAAGTGCAACGTCAATTATGATGTGCGGTTCCGCTTCAGGAGTTCTGTTGCCGCCGTACGTTATTTATAAATCAGAGAAGATGTGGGTGCAGTGGACCGAGCAAGGTCCAAAAGGGACCTTGCTCGGTCCCTTTGCATGGTGTAATGCAAAATGCTGCTCATCAGGTTCCCGTTGAATAATGAAGATAATCCAGATATTTCTCAGAATAGAAGCGATTATGATCTAGCAATTATTCCTCCAGACCTCGGTGTAGAAACTGATGAGGAAGATATCAATGATGACGATCTTAGAGCTGATTTGATGCCTGCTGATATTCCAGGTTTTATCGAGGTAAAAAGTGACGAGGATCCTGAAGATAATGTACCTTTAAGTGTTGTCAGGGAGAGTATTGTTAGAACTGGAGACGCATCTACCAGTAATCTACAATCTAATGTAGGAGACGTATATGAGTATGGAACATTTGAAGAGCCCAAATGGAAACAAATAGAACCCCAGTATTCTACAGATGTTGGTATCTCAAACACACTTACTGAAGATTTCGAACAAATTCGAAATGATCTAAAAAATCTGAACCCTAGACAAATTTTTGAAAATTTATTTGATGACAACGTTATACAGTTGATTGTTGATCAGTCACTACTATATGCTGGTTAAAAAAATAATCATAACTTTGACATTATGGCTGACGAAGTACGTACCTTTATTGGAATTTTACTACTGACTGGTTACCATAGCGTTCCTCAAGAGCGTTTGTATTGGTCTAATGATGAAGATTTGGGCATTGGGGCAGTGAGTAGAGCTATGTCTAGAGACAGATATTTTCAAATAAAAAATTCCTACACCTGGCAGATAACAGCGCTATAGGAACCTCTAATGATCGTATGTATAAAGTTCGACCAATGAACTTATTAGTAAACAATTTTTGTCAGTGGGGAATCTTTCATAAGAACCTGTCTATAGATGAATCCATGATAAAATATTTTGGTAGTCACCCAGCTAAACAGTTTTTGAAAGGAAAACATGTACGTTTCGGGTACAGAAATTGGGTTCTAAGCAGTTCCTCAGGATATTCTTACGTGTTTGATATTTATTGTGGAAAGGAAGGTAATGGTAAACGAACAGTTCCTCTAGGCGCATCAGTTGTTCTGAAATTGCTTAACCATGTGAACGAATCATCAAAGCACATAGTATTTTTCGACAATTATTTTTCAACTTATCCATTACTTGTAGCACTAAAACGTATGGGTTTTAGGGCTACAGGTACTATTAGAAAAAATTGCACAAAACACTGTCCTCAGCCGTCCAACAAAAATTATTGTAAATACAATCAAGGAGTATACAAATATCAATTTGATACAGTAAATTAAATTTTATGTGTTAAGTGGAAAAACAATAGTGCCTTCATAATGATAACTAATTTTGACCATATTGAACCACTTACAAAAATAAAACGATAGTTCAAACAAGAAAAACAGAAGACTGATGTAAACCAACCTCGTCTCTTAGCAACATATAATAGTGGTATGGGAGGTGTTGAACTTCTGGAGCAATCAATTTCAAATTACAGAATTATGATTAGAGGCAAAAAATAGTGGTGGGTTTTATTTACATACATGATTGATATATCGTTAGTGAATGCATGGAGACTTCATCAAATAGCTTCTGAAAGTTACATGAGTTTTTTGCAGTTTTGAGGAAATGTCACGAGGTCTTACTTACGTGAAAATGTTCAGTCAAGAAAAAGAGGACGACCAAGTTCTGTACCTGCAGGTTTAGCTATTGATTCTTTTGGTCACTTCCCAAAAAAAAATTCCTACTCAACTTAGGTGTTGTCAGTGCAGTGCTAGGGTTCGTTGGCAGTGTGAAAAATGCCTAAAGACTTTATGCATTTAATGGGAATGCTTTAAAACATTCCATAGCAAATAGTACATATTTAGTATTAGATACTGCAGATTGTCCTATTGGCCTCGTTTGAGTACACCCCCTTCAAATTATTCTAAATATATTTTTTTGAGTAATATGTGCTTTTTCTGTCTTACAAAGATTCTTTTAAACTCCAACTAGAATATTGTGGAGTTTGATTCACCCAATTAAATTTAGGCGTTAATGGGTTTAAAACAGTGTTGCGGTTTGTGAGAACGATGCGACAAATATTCATACGACTACTGAAGGGTTAACCCTTACAACTGTATCGATGTTAAATATGAGTAGATATTCATTAATTGAAAAGTTTCCTTTTGGTTGTGTTAAAGTTAGTTAATTTCGTATCTACTCATGCAAGACTTCACTGCGTTTAAACGTTGTTTATTAACAATTTGGGGAGGTAAAACCCGTACTCGTATGTTCGGAATTCGATATTTTTCATAAGCTGTTCGAGCAAAATTAATACTGCTAATGAGTAGAGACGGACTGAAGCTCATACTAATCCGTTTACTTAAGCTTTCTGTACGGAGATTAGCTATACTAAACATTAAGGAAGTTTTGCACATGACACATCGAAACTCTCACTAGATTTACGGTGTAACTTAAACATATATAGAGAGAGCGAGACTTCGGCTGGTAGGTAGCAAAAAGTAATTTTCGCTACGTATTCCACTTACACGGGTAAAAACGATCGAGATCCTAATGAGCTGGCATGTAGTAGAACCTGTGAAGTATGGCCGTATCTCTAGCGTATATATTAACAGTTCACGGCGGTCTAGACAATATCAATAAATTTTAACGTAAGATTAGGTTCGTGTAATAAAAGCGCTGATGTAAATATTTATTATATTACGGTGTCGACATCATGTTAGTTCTAAAAAACAGATTACAGTGTTTTATATATGTATATGCATACTAACCCGTGACTGCTTTAAGGAAGGATTTATAGCGTGCAAGTAGTTCGTAGGGAGGATTCTATTTCAAATAATAAAGTGCAATAACTTAGAAGTTTTGCCTGCCAAATTTTAGTTAAGTAGATGTCGGGAAGAGATAATACATCTTGCATATATTTAAGATTTCGTGTTATATAATAGAAATAATAATATTAATGACATCCATGTATTTCACCGGTCCATACGAAATTGTCTCCCGAGAAAGGTATTGTTACCTGAATCGAAGAAGGTCACAACGAACTTGCAACCTTACTAGATAAGGCTCAGCTGTGTTCGATGGTCAGTTATGAATATATAATTGAAGCAAGGTTGCCAAGTTTCTTGAGCAATTTGGTTTAGTAAAATAGTCAGTCACAAATAATAGCGATGTTTATTAAAATATTCAACTACAAAAATTATATATAATATACAACACAAATTATAATACTATACAAATATCTATATAATCGCTCTAAATATATATGAAACAGCTAGCATATATATATATATATATATATATATATATATATATATATATATATTAAAATAAGGCTGAAGATCTAAGTATAAATAATAATTATAATGTGTAATAAATAATGTTAATTGAATAGTATTAGAATAATACTTTGAATTGGGCGCCTTTATATTAAATTTACAATGTTAGATCATCCGCCACTCTCATGTATTGTCTCCGGCTACGGCTCGGAAAACAAGAAAGATTGCAAAGTTGACCCTTACAGGCTCCTCTTCGATCTAGTTATCCCTAAGTGTATGTTAGACGATTGTATAATAAAATAACTAAGTTCTCTCCAGCTAAGCACAAATAAATAAAAGAGTTGTTTAGAGAAATGTGTATAAAAGTTTATTTAAAATAAGGTTTCTGTAAACAATAACATATAAAAGTGCCTACCGACAGATAATGGACTTACTATTAATTGCACGTGTGAATTGAAAAAGGTTATGTTATGATAGAAATTATATTTTCATGTAAATTATAATATAAATTAATTGACAATAAATACAGGTGAGTACTACAATCTTAAATAATAAAAGTTCTTTTACAAATTATGAGTAATGTTGATAATGTAATTTTCAAAGTAAAATTATGAGTTTTTTAATTTAGTAAAATTTTGTTTTAGTTGTATAATGTTTTAATGAGTCTTTTTTGAAATAATTTATATTAATAAAACCTGTTTTACGAAGAATAAGGCAGGTATCTTGGATGAAGTCGGCGTAGATCAGTAAATTCGTAGTATGGTCCAAGTACGGAGTCGTCGATTCTGCGATGCCGGCTTTGGGCGTGGGTTTTTCTCGGGCCGGTGTTCCGATCGAATAGCTGCTATGATCGATTACGGGCCGTACTTCAGAGTTATCGCCTTCAAAGATGGTTTAAAATTAGCTCCAAATTAATGTCTATCTTTTTCGGACACTTTTAAAATTCTGGCTCAGGTATTTTCGATTTTATTTAATTTTAAAACTTTGAATAGCACTTTTCCCTGGCACACGTTATCAAATTATTTACTGACGCCTTGATGGCAATTATTTCTTTCAAAGCCTAGTATGCATTTTTGAAATAGCCTCGAATTTTACTTCAAATTACATATAATAGTAATTTCAATATAAATAATGTATCAGAATAATTGAAACATGTTTCAATTATTCTGATACATTACACATGCGGTTAGTCCGTAGTATGAGTGAAGACACAAACAAAATGCAGTTTCTAGAGAGATGGCTGTGCCACCTTTGGAAGGGCGTCGTTACTTCACATTGGTTATGTGGACGGGGCGAGGTACTTCGGCTGTCTGACAACAGGCAGCGTTGAATTTACTTCTACGCTCGGTCTGGATAATTTCTGTGATATGGCGATGTGGTCCTTTTTTGTGAATGTGTCTGAAGATATCCTTTCTCCAGCGGGGGCGTACCGATGAGCCTGTAGAATGGCGAAATACGTATCTACGTCTCTGGGGAGGGATATGTTCGGACACGTTCACAAAAATATTAATAGTGAACCTGTATTTGTGTTCTTCATACCAGATTTTTAATTATATTTTATATTACTAAAAATACCTTTGTATTATAAATAATGTATTGGTTTAAACATATAAACAAAATTAAAATAATATTTTTCAAATAATTGTTATGGGTTCTTGAATGCAGGGTTCTGTTTTATGCGTGGAAAGAAAATAACCTATTCGCGGGTGTGTTTATATTTAAAAAGTGGGCGTGTCTAATTAGTATCGATACAAAATTGTAGATAAATGTAGATACAATTTAAATAAATATAAAAAGTAAATTTTGAAATAAATGTAAATTAGTTTGAAATACAAAGTTATCGTAATATTAATTTATTTACACTTCGATACTAATTTTACAAATTATGTCCGCTAATTTAAACATTCTATTGTATGTTATTTCTGTCTTTCCCTTTGCAGTTAGCTGGAATGATGGTGTGGTTTGCCCCACAACAATATATATATATATATATATATATATATATATATATATATATATATATATATATGGTAAACCTAATCAGTAGGCGATTAAAGGTCTGTACATTACTTCAAAATATATGTATTTAAAAAACTCTACATGTTTCGGCTGTGTACGCCTTTATCAAGAGAATACAAAATATGAATGACAGGATATAAATGTCAAGTCTTAGCACTACACGCCTTGTGCAAAGTATAAATATAATAACTTCGTGACCTTGGTATGATATGGTAAACCAAATCAGTAGGCGATTAAAGGTCTGTACATTACTTCAAAATATATGTATTTAAAAAACTCTACATGTTTCGGCTGTGTACGCCTTTATCAAGAGAATACAAAATATGAATGACAGGATTGACATTTATATCCTGTCATTCATATTTTGTATTCTCTTGATAAAGGCGTACACAGCCGAAACATGTAGAGTTTTTTAAATACATATATTTTGAAGTAATGTACAGACCTTTAATCGCCTACTGATTAGGTTTACCATATCATACCAAGGTCACGAAGTTATTATATTTATATATATATATATATATAATGCTAACACAAATGGTGGGTGGATATATATTGTTTAAAATAGTGATATTAGCAAGCACAAACATTTATGAAAATATTATTTGTAATGAGACCGTTCAATTCCAGGTAAGTTTGACTTTGTATACCTTTCTAACTTTGAATCTAATTATTATGATACAAAAAATTAAGGTTATGTTATTATAACGTACAAATATGGTGTGGAATTGATTTAACTTTATAAATACTTGTATTCCAACGTCTGGGAATGATTTTCAGCTAATGGACGGGATCAGTTGGGCAACAGGAGAGTTTGATTCTGGTATGTTTATGGAAATCTGGTACTTGGAGAGACACCTATGGTTTTTAAAGGATTTGTACATATATGTCAGGTATGCGGTTTCCTTTGTAGTTCTAATGATGCGTGGATACTTCCTTATGTTGAGAACGTTTAATGGTAAGTATACATCAATTTTACTGTATTTTATGATATTTTAAATTTAACAATAATTTTTTTACGTGGTTTTACTACAAGAACCCAAGCGACGCTCTTATCTATTGTTTTTTTATTCCTCAGCCCCTATACGATTTATTTTGGCTTAATACACGTATTTAATTCTGTATTTGTTCTTTCTGACTTATTTTAGATCACATTTTATTTGATATAGCCTGTATAATAAAAAATATTAATTATAAAATAGAAATTATGTTCTTTTAGATGTCTACTAATTTCATATATGTGCAAGATAAAAATAGATGATTCCCGCGGTAAGTTAATTCAAATCAAAAATATTATGGTTGATAAAATAGATATCCATATGATAATATTATCAATCAAGTTAATTATTTTCGGAATTACAAATAAATTAATTAATTTAGATAATGAAAAATTATTCCAAATGAATTTTATATTAAATACGCGGTATTAACTTGTTTAATATCTTACACTATAAATGTATTGTCTTCATTTGTAAATTTTAATCTAACGCTTATTTATAAAATTCATGTTCTTTTTATTCCAGTTTCTGATAACAAGACAAACTATATCAATATATATATATTATTACAGATATTATTATACATATTATTATATTACATATGGCTTTCCTTTTAGATGTGGTTGTCCTGTGTTTTTTAAAATGTAATTTCAAAACAACTCAGTGTACGTCCGTTGACAGTAGTTTTATTAATTTACAACATTACAAACATATGAGTAATTTCTCCAGAAAAAACAAGTTCATATTTTGATCCCCTGAGTAAGCACTAGAATTTCGGTGCGAAATATTGGGCTAAAAAATAAAGAACTGACTTAATTAACAGAGTTTAATTTTGCTGGATTCCCCCCAAAAAAACCCTTTCGTATATATATATATATATATATATATATATATATATATATATATATATAGACTATTAAGTATTATATATATATATATCATATATAATCCCAAATCCTTTTACCGATACGGTAAAGGGTCGGGTGCATCCAAAATTTTATCATTCTTCCTTTATAAATTTCTTCCATATTTTCCGGTCTTTCGCCATTACTTTTGCTTGGATCCACGTTTTTCACTAAGAAATTAACACATTTCCCTACCTCTATTTTGTGAACGGCCATATGCTTTCGAAAGTTAATTCTATGAGGAGTCTGGAATTCTATTTTATCGCTTCTTAAACATCAACATTAACGTGCAAGAATGTGCCTTTCAGCCATTAAAACACTAGGTTTCATCTTACGATCTGTGAAATTTCTTAATAACGTCAATCTTCTCAAAACGTTATATTTCATGTTTGTTATGAGGAAGCTTGACTGTGAATCTGCTATTTGGTATCAATTTTACGATGCTCGGAATGTTGCAGCGTAGGTTTCTAAAATTTTCAAGTTTCAAAACATCTCGCGTATATCCGGATCGTTGCATTGAGTATTATTTTTTTGTTAGAGCAGCATAGGTTCAGTCATGATATGATCAGATGAAGTTACATAGCGGAAATCTTTTATATAAATTAATCAGTGGTCGGATTGACTGTTCGGACTGTTCTGGCATCAACTTTCATGTTCGACGCATTACTTCTCGTCAATTTTCCAGATTTGCACATCGCACTCCAAACACAAATATTGTGACGAACCGTGTTTCCAAGATTATGAATTTAAGTGTGTTGTGTGCGAATTGACACTTTGAACCGTCATTGCGCAGGAACCATTCAAACCTTTTGAAAGAAAGTATATATTATGTATATTCAGACGTAGAATTTTATGCCAAATCAGCTAGCGTTTAGCTCCCAATATTTTTTTGGTTTTTATTTATGCAAGGCGGATATAAATAGAGCTCCATTTCGTGATTTTCTCATTGACCAAGTGTCTTGAGCTGATGGTATCGGTAATGGGATCGGTGGAGACCCTAGAGAATCTCTTACTTGTCATCCTTGAGTAGATCGCATTACTCCGTTTCGTTCACTCTTACTTTTCGCCCTAGCGAAAATATTCACCTCCAAAGTTCGGTTCCATATCGCTGCACGAGTAGTGAGCTCTATAAACAAAGAAGACCTTAAATTAATGAGAATGCGTTTTATTTCAGTCAAACAGCCTATCGATGCTTTAAAGAAGAAATAAATAATAATCATAAGAAAATATTGTATTCTGGTGTACTTGGACTAATGTAATAAAACAAATCTATTTGAAAAGTCGGTATTTAATTTTCGTTTTATTAAGAGCTTTATTTCAGATCATCTTGTTTTTCTTTTATTTTAATTTTTTTTAATTTTTATTAAAATTTGGTTAAATTTAGAACCGCGCGAAAGAAATATTTCACTCCTCCTTTTTCAAATTTATGTAAATATAACTTTAAAACATGCAGTTACTATTGGTGAGAAGGAGGTAAAGATACACAAAACGCAAGGCCTTTTTTTAAGGATAGACCAATGAAGAGGCGCAATATACAACAAAGAACTATTGCCGATAAATTTAGTTTGACAAACCGGATATCGGTAATTAACTTCGAACATATAGAAATTATTAGCTTTTCTACAATGTTGCAATCTCGTCACCCAAAAATGCAAGTATTGAGAATCGTCAGGAAAGTCGACCGTCGCACATGGTCTATTTTGTAAACTGTTACAAAATAGGGGTCGAATGTCCGTAAAGAAATAATTACTTTGTCTCGAGAACTGACCTAATGTGTAAAGGCCACACACACAGGTCGGCAGAACCCCTTTGTTTGAACGTACATCGTACTATCCATTACTGAAGAGTTGATCTATAGTACATGTTATAGACGCTCTTCAATTATAGTGGATCGTTTCTTAGACCATTCTTAGTGAGTTCGTGACTATTCCAAATTCCATCGTTTAGTTACGGATCATAAATTGACACATTTGCGGAATGAACTTTTAAAGGATGGCCTATTGAACAGTCAGTAACAAGAAATATTGGCTTGAAAACATGAGAAATTTTGTCGTGTGTAAAACAAGGTGAACTAGTGAGTTCTGTTCAAAGAAAAAAAGAAAAGATACAAACCTGCAAGTCCAGTGAGTCGTGAATAACTTCCTTTATTGTTAGCAAGCACAGCCGAACCAGAGCGTTGTTAGTAATAAATATTAGGAATAAAAGATTTAAGAAAAATGAAATTAAATCTTGATTTAAACAACAGTGTATTATATAATGATCAAATACAAATACCACTGCATTACAGAAGTAAGTTTGCACATAACTGAGGAATGAGAAAATAGAAATTCCACCTCTTAGTTCAGTAATAAAGAAAATAAATACAAATTTACCAAATTGTGATGTTATAATACCTAAAATAAAGACGGACGATGAATCTTGGTATATCCCTTCAGGAATATTACACATAGAAAACAATCAATCAACAGTTGAATTAGTCAATAAAAGATCGATTTGTCAAACCATAACTATAAATCGAGAACCATTAAGTGAATACGCGAATAAATTCAGTGAAACAATTTTTGAATGCCATCATACAGAAGAGTTTCAAGAAATGCATCATGAGTTTAATAATAAAAAATCATCTAAAGATACTATAAATAAATTAAGAGTAGATCATTTAAATTCAGAAGAGAAAAGTCATTTAAATAATCTTGCTACAGAATTTTCTGATTTATTTATACGGCCATGTTTCGATCAAATCACAAGTCGGGAAATTTGCCGATGTGTCAATGTGTCAATCCTATTTCAGTGTTTGAGGTTTGACGATGCCGACACTAGAGAGGAACGAAAAAGAGATGACCCAACAGCAGCTATATCAGAAATTTTGAAAAATTTGTCAGAAACTGTCAGTCTGCCTACACTATTCGATCACTTACGTGTGTTTATGAGATGCTTATAAGCTTTAGAGGTAGATGCAAGTTCAAAATGTATATACCAAATAAACCTTGGAAATACGGAATAAAGCTAATGGCACTTACCGATGCAAGAAATAATTACTTTTTAAACGGGTATATATATATATATATATATATATATATATATATTTCGTCGAATGTTTTCGCGGTCGTTTGTTGAAGCGTTGTTCTTCGGGATATTTCGCCGCGTTTGGATATATATATATATATATATATATATATATAATCAAAAATTTATTTAAATTCGGGTAAGCGGTCAATTAAATTAATTGACCGCTTACCCGAATTTAAATAAATTTTTGATAATATATCACGGTCGATCATTTCTTTTCAATTATATATATATATATATATATATATATATATATATATATATATATATAGGATTCGGATGGCCGCAGCCTTCCTGCAGAACTGACAAAATTAGCTAAACCAACACAGGCGGTGTTGCGTTTGTCGTGAGTCGTGAGATCTTTATTTTGGATTTTATTAGCAACAGCCCTCGCCTTTCTGATAGGAGTTGTATACAGATTTAGGTATTAATTAAGAACCAATACACTTTAACTATAACTGTTTCATTTAGATTTAAGTAAAATTTGTTAGGAGTTTTTAATTGAGATTCATTTGGCACCCTTGCATCCCGACCCACGACGCTTTCGAAGAAGTTGCTACCAGAAAATTAAATTCATTTTATTTAGCTATACAGCAGTAGTTACAATCAGGCCTCTGTTTGCCGGTAGCAGCGAAAACAAGAACTTAATAATTTGACCAGTCAATGGTTTAAGCCTTAATTAAAACAAACTTTAACGAGCTGCAGTATTGGCAGATTTGATTTAATTGATTATAATCGAAACCAACGTTACCAATGGTATCAGCACGGGTAATGTTACAATAACACTAAGAGAACATGCCTGGTAGCATTGTAGTAATTTTAAATTATAAATTCGAAATATATTACTAACAGAATCTATCTTAATAATATCAACTTGAGATGAAATACATGTATTTATAATTAAATTCAATTTTTCCGTACAAATGCTACGAAAGTGTTTACAAGCGTCATTGTTTGTCATGAGCAGTGAGGAAGAAAACACATTCAAGCGGATATAAAAGATAAACCAAAGGAAATAACAAAAGTGACAAATACAAGATTCTGACAAAGCACTACGCGAACACCGGAGATTTAGAGTGGAGGCATGACGGCCATAAGATATATAGAAGTTCTCAGAATATAACCGGGGATTTTTAAAATGGAATAAAACTTGTCAGGAAAATTAATATAAATTACAGAGACAAAGATTTATTTAGGGGAAGAGTAAATGTAAAGCGAAAAAAAATAATGTATGTGTAGGGTCGGTGACAGTCCGCGGATGTAACAAAAAACGCGAACAAAGTTGGGCAAAAGAGAAACAAACAGAATTATTCGTGTTTCAGACTTACGAAGTTTTGGTTTCTTTAGAAAGTTTCGGCATTATCGAATTTTGTTATTATTAAATTCCAATTGTTGGAACTTTTAAGACAAATTCGAATTTCAGAGAAAAAGTACTTTAGAAATTAATAATTGTACTGTAAAATTTTGATTCTATGCTGGTGTTTAGGTATAATGTCTGTGGTTGTTATAAAATACAATAAAAATTGACACAATATCTTAATGTATGGAATTATTCAAGGAAATATTAAATTTGGTGACCCTGAGAAGTTGACTTGCCTGGTCATTCGCTTTTGATTTAACATATTTTATGGAAATACGATAATAATAATAATAATTTATTGTCCATTAGATAACAATATTCAATTATTGGACAAATAAAAATTAAAAATACACACAACAGCATAACTGAAACCATACTAACTTAACTTACCAAAATTAGTAATCGTATCCTAAATATCTATTTCGACAACTACGTTGCCATCATCAGTAGGTAAAACTACTAATCAAAGTGTTGCACATGGGGTACAGCAATGTTAACACAGAATCGCATACAACTTTACACAGCGTCTACGTATATGCTAACTTTAAAATTGTATGCCTAAATTTAAAAGATTAATAGTGAATTATTACGATATCACAATTTGGTATCTTAATCATCACAACCTCGAACATGTGCATTGTACATGGTGTTTGTTACCTGTTTACGTCCCTGAAGGAAAAAATTGCATTTTAGATACTATTGCAGATATTGAAATGAACTTTCCTCCAGCATATTCTCGTTGTAGAACAATGAATTTAGAAGATTGGGAAACCCATTCTTCGACATTATCAAATATGTAATTGTTATTTTTGTCCATAAGTTCACCTCAAGTAATAATGACATCTGTGGATACAACACCTCTCCTACAAGAAGTGGAGCAACCCGAGGAAGCAATAGAAATATGTCAACAGGAATGTCTTCTGAATTTAATAGAATTGAATTGGACGGATCCATTCCAAGTACCTCTTCTCATAATGTGGTTGGAGATGCCAATTGCCCATTACATGGAGGATCAATATCTGACAGGCAAGCAGATTTGCAAGAACTTCTTGATGCCACTGCGGAAGTTATCCAAGGAGATGAAGGACGCGAAAATAGACGTGTCATCCGAAATTTCATTCAAGAAGTTTGTGGAGCTCGTAAAGGAAAAAAAAAACTTATTCACAATATATTGCCAGACATTACTTCCGACCAAAACAAAAGATATTTTGATAAGTGTATACAACAAAAATTTAAAGGAGGGTGCTTCATTTGGGTGTGGCACGAAGATCGGGCCCACATTGTCCATGACTGTTCCTGGAGTGGAGGATACTGTAGATGTTCCAGAATATCTGGATTGCCTATCAAACGAAATTCACGCAGAATTAGACGAACATACGACGTCACAAACCAATATTTATTCAATCTCACAAAATATTTCATGTACCACCCACGAAGGATGTACTATTCAATCGCCGGGCGAAAAAGAATCTCACCTAGTGAAATTGGAGATATACGAGCTGAAGAATTTACGTCAGATGCCGAAGAATCAATGGTGGAGGGAAGCAACCATCAGCTTGAATTTTTTGCTTGCGACCCCAGTAGATCCACTATACCAGCCAATCCAAGCTATAGTCAAGGACGCTATAAAAAGAGTAAAAAACCTGAAAGATATCAAGAAAGAAGTGAAGAGGAAGAATTCTTGGAATTCATATCCCAATACCCGACAAGCCCCTTATTAAATATTGTCAATACACCAATTTGGTTAAGTTCACCTTACAAGTTTAAACGTCGAAAAAATTATATAATTCAAAATGTTGTTGACATTATAAATTTACAAACAATGAATTTTGATATATGTCATATGTATAATGTTTCAAAAAATAGTTCTCCATATTTTTCTTGTACAGCAGATAATGTTTTTGATTATTATTATACAGTAGAAGAATCTGTTGACATATTGCAGTGGAATGTGCTTTTGATTGCTTATTAAATCTTTTTTGTTCACACTACAACTTAATCGTCCGGCTGTTCAGTCTGGTAGATTTCCTTGAGCTCACGTCTCTCGGGTCGATCCTTACGGATGTAGGTTATATCATAAAATAAAACACGAGGTGTCGGATAAATTATACACACATTTTCCCTTTACATTTATATAATAAAAAAAAAATCAACTTTACAAAGTGTAACGTTGAACTGCTAAAGACACAGCAAAACGAGGAGAAAAAAGATTTGCATATCATATGAAGATACAAATCATTAAAAAACCTCACTATGACAACTCACGAGCAAAGATAACAAAATTACTAATATCCAAAAATTTATCAGATGTCAACAATAATTTTAACCCAACAATTTAAACGTCAAAGTAAAGAATTGTTTACTCTGCGCGCGAAATCAAAATCTGAACTGTCATGAATGTATGCATATGACATCACACAAACTCGTCCCCACCTTCCTGCGTATTGAAATATTCAAAGTGACTAAAAACAACCAACCTCCACAAAAAATCTTCTAATAAATTTTCTAGATATTATTCTGAATATATAAAAAAAATTCACAAAAGTTTTACAAGTTAATTCTAGCGCTTTCATCAATATATATTAATAATTATAAAGATACCTACATTAATTAAAGTAAGTCACAATTAAACACGAGAGATTCCTTTTTTCCAGATAGGTGTATCATTTAAATAAAATTACAAATATAAAAGATTTGTAAATTCACGAAAAATTACGTTTAACTCACATACGACGCACTAAACTATACACGAATTATTCAAAATTTCAATTTTATTAGACAAAATTAAGTCGTGTCCAATATACTCTTATACACACCTATCTTCAAGGACATTCAAATAATCTCTGAAAATGAAGTTCCAGCATCCACACGGATATCCCCACCAACTATAAAATCAAAATATAGAGAAAAATATACATCCTATTTCAATATAATATCCGGGATGGCGGCAGCTTTAAACATCTGATCAACCTAAATATACGAGGATAGATCAAAATTTCAAACATATTAAAATTCATCACTTAAAATTAAATATATATTTATAACGATCCCCGTCTGAAATAAAATAAACACCAAAATGAAATACATAAGTTTAATAAATGTACTACACAAAAAAGTTTAATATATAGTTCTATTATTTTCCTTTCTTCTCCATGGAAAAATCCATGACAATATGTCAAAAATCATTACTGTTTCATGTTCTTTGTTCTTGTTGCTCTTGTTGCTCTTGTTGAATGAGAGGGAATAATTATTTTTTTCTAGAGAATCTTTCGTTTGTGCTAGGATTTCTGGTCTGATGTCTGAGCTTGTTAGTTTACATTCCAATGATAATATTCGTCAATTTTTGTTAGATTTATTAAATATATATTATTCACAAAATTTTACCAAACGTTAATTGTTTTGAAGTTGTTTCACCGAGTAGTGGAAAACATATTTTTTTGATATGATTTTGCATTATTTTATTAGTTTTGGTCAAATTTGTAATTTTTCTGAATTCAGTAATTTTCCATTTCAAGAATGTGTCAATAAAAGAATATTATTGTGGAATGAACCTTTATGTGAAGTTGGTCAATTTGATATTATTAAAATGTTATTTGGTGGAGATACGTTGAATGTTAAAGTTAAATATCAACAAGATGCTATTATAAGTAGAACTCCTGTAATTGTATTAAGTAATCAAAATATTTTTCCAAATGATCCAACATTTACTTGTAAATTGATTAGATATAAATGGAGAAATGCCCCTTTTTTTAAAGTATTGTAATAATAAACCTTTACCTATGTGTTTATTCCATTTACTTAAAAAATATGATTTACTTTAGGAAGGAATTTAATAAAGACTTTTATGTTTCATATTTTATTAACAAGAATAATTTTATACACTTTTTTATTGTTTGTCTTGAATTATATTATAATTTTGAAATTCTTCCCAATTTCCTTGTAATTTTGCTTTGCAAATTTAAATATTTTTTCCGTAAAATTCTTTCGTCCAATCGGATTTTCTTCCTTGATTTGAATCGAATGCACGCATTTTGATTGATGTATATTCATTTTGCATTTTAATCAAATTCACGCACTGTGATCGGTTGCCATCATCAGTAGGTAAAACTACTAATCAAAGTGTTGCACATGGGGTACAGCAATGTTAACACAGAATGAAAGTGAATAACACAAACTAAATGACGCATATTACTTACTTATTGCGTATTTATTTTATTTACAATTATGAATTTCGGTTTGGTTACAGACTTACATCTAATACTTTTTGCCTGATTGTAATATATACCGGACTTTTCTTTTATCATTATAAGTATAATGCATTGATTTTTATTCATTTACCATTACACATAGGGATAAATCTATTGCGGCATAAATTATGTATTTTTCAATAAAATTGCAAAAATGTCACTGGTATATAACTGGTTGTTTACTATTCCACCATACATTTATCCCAATGTGTAATGCTAAATGAATAAAAGTCAATGCATTATACCTATGTGTAATGATTAGAGCAGACCAATTTCCGCGCGCGCCATGAGCGCCGGTATGGGAGTGTAATTCGTAATATATTAGAAAATGCGATAGAATAGGGACGCAACATGAGCTTGTTACCGATATAAGTATAGAAGTGGAGACATTTATTCTATCACAAATAATTAAATATACATTTGGTTTTCTGCTATTAAAGTAATATGCATAAACACACGAAAAATAAGAATAGTATATATTATAGCAGCCTTGTATGTACCTATAAATAAAATGGAAAATGTACGAAATCAGTGATTGTGTGCACGACAGAGGATTTAAAGAAACACTTACCGGTTTAAGCGTCTTCAAAGGATTGACAAACTGGAGAAACTCGATTGTATATTTTCAACATCAGGTGCATTTCTAAGGTTATTTCTGAAAAACATGTCCGCCGTGAGGAAAAAATATGTTTATATTCGTAAAACGAGCGTTATACATCTAGTGATGTTATATTTGCATAATAAAAATACTTTTTTAAGCAACTTAACGCATCTGTAGACGTGCCCTCACAAATACGTGTCAAGGTGTCAAAATCTGCATTTCTGTGTAAAACACTTTCAAATTTAATTAGAACACTTTCACTTTTTGCGTCTTCTACAGCACACAGTTGTGCGTGAACATCTTTAACGATTTGGAGTGATTCCTCTAACGGCAGCGACGAATTTTCTAATTTTGTTATTGCTTCTTCTAGTCGCAAGTAATTCTCACGAATACTTTGTAAATCCGTTTTAAACTGGGCATCTTGAAATTTTTTCTAGCTTGTATTGATAGCTGCACTTTCTTTCGGATCGAATGATAAAACCACGTCCTTAATTTTTTCAAAATGTTCATGATAGTAAAACCCCGCCCGTAACCATGTACCCCAACGTGTCAGAATCGGCTGTGGTAGCTCAGGGGATGGGGACACAATTTGTGAAATTTCCGAATACGTTTTGGAGATTTCAGGAATACTGCCATTGTACTCGATATTAAAGCATCTACCTCTGGATAACATCTACGAACCTGTTCTGCCACAAGGTGTATATCATGGAGTTTACAAGTAATATGTAACAAGTTATGACAATATTTTCTAAGAGACCGGCCTACAGAGCACATGGTTGCGGCACCAGCGGTCATAACCATTAATACTTGGCCTTTCGAAAGTTTAAATTTTTCCAAATTATCTAATAACACCTCTGAAATTTTTTCGGCATTACACATTACACACATTTCCATTGTTCTAGTCGTCTGGTTGCTAATAAAATTGAAGACGTTGGTTGATGTGGTTCCATATTACGCGCCATCACATTAACTACATATTGTTTTTAGCTGTCAGTTGTTTCGTCCACACATAACCACATTTTTTTTTATTTTTCAGTTCGGCTTTGATTTTATTTTCAACCTGTTTACGCACCGATGGTAAATTCTTTCGTAACGTTGTCGTCCTCAGTAATGTTTTATTCGCGTATTTATTCCAAAATGAAATAAATGTAAAAGAGTGTACATACAATCATAGTTACACATAGTTCGTGTATAAACTGTTGTTGATTAGTTTTGTTATTATTGTACTTCGAACTGCTTACGTGTTCTTTACAATGTGTTTTTGACCAACACATTAGATAAGTATTGCACACTAAACATTTAATTTTTGAGCCATCGAATATTAAGTCCGGGAAATCCATAATAAACTTATTCACTTCGCCTGACAACGGTCGTTTTCTCGATTTATGTGTCGACGACATTTTATTACGTATGCTTACACTTACATGCAGTCTAAGCAAGTACCAAACACATACTGAATGCTTTTGATTAGTTCTGATGCAATACAATCATCCACAAATCGGCGCACATGGCGCGCACGGAAATTGGTCTGCTCTAGTAATGATAGTGGAGAAACCCGGTATATGTCTTATGGAAATATGTAGTTCTGTTGGATAGTAAATAAATAAATAAACCTATAATTTAAAATCCTTTTATGGCTTTAAAAATGATTTAACTTACCCGAATTTATGTAAAATACGAAATATAACATAAACAACTTTCGAAGCTAGGAAATATATTTTAATACTTTGGGGTATTTTCACAATTACGTTGAATATGTGTAAACTGTATAGTACTTATGATACAAATATTGAAAATTTAGTCACTCTTTTAAAAGCTCGTAATCACTGTGTTCTATTTGTGTATATGGGAAAGTTACATTTCTAGAAAACGAACGAGCATCTAATTTGCATATTCTTAAAGAAAATCAAGTAGCACTGTCAAACATCTACCACAACGTATATCCCTATAACGGGCAAGTAGGAACGTGCACGACTTGCAATTATTTTTCCTAACTGTGAATGCAAAACGGAATGGGACTCTGTCTTTATCTGTATTATTCATTGCGGTTAAATTACAACCGATTCGTAAGTTTGCCCATGATTTCTCAGCGGTATTGGAAGAATTGGAGACGCAGAATATATATATATATATATATATATATATATATATATATAGGGTATATAGACTAGGAATGGCAGTCGCCTTGTCTTTGCGTGCTAGTCTTTTTGTTTTTCGATCCTCTAGAGAAATAATGAACGTCGACGGTATTACTACCGATCTTCTCCTGGATCGAGGAAAAAGCTCTTATTTTTTTCGACTTTTTTACGATTGTTTTTATCGTAGAGTCTTTGCGAAGAATATATTGGACATCTTGCGTTACTTAGCGTCAACGATATTTCCCATTAAAGTCCTCAGAATTTCTGTTCTGTTTAAACAACGAAGATCAAGATGTTCGAGTGTTTTTTCTTTCTTTGCTCTTTAACAACGGAAGTATTTTTACGTCTGGTCTCTGTAGAAAACTTCGAATAGATAACTCATAAAACAAATGCTGCTTAATCTTCTATGGAAGTTTTTTTTCTGTGGTATTATAGTGCATCTTATGTTTTCAAAACTAGTTGATGAGATTCTGTCTTATTTTAAATATAAGTGGAATTTTAATAATAGGGCAGTTATCCTGTGAGCAAAATCAACTGACTCTATAGTCCGTTCGCACATTAGAAAATAGTACGGAGCCTTATGGGCGTATTCTATCTCTTTCCATTACACGGTTGACGTATCAGGATGGTTTCCCGAATAAATCGATCAGAGAGAAATTAGCTACTAATCCTTTCATCATTATGTACTGCTCCCAGAAATTAACGCACCACTAGGAATCCTTTATAAAATTATAGTATGTAACTAGATAAAGAATTATACGAGGGAAAGTCATTAAATAAGTCACAAACTGCTGTAGGAAAGCTGAAAATAGGAGTGAGTTATTTCCCTATTTGTCAATAGGTGTTACCACAATCCAGCTTTATAATTCTGTGTTGCGCGAACATAGGCAGTGTTAAAATGGCGACCGTGCTCGAAGATTGTACTGTGGAAGAGCAACGTGCTATTGTGCGTTTTTTCTGGGCAAAAGGGCTTTCTGCAAAAGATATTCATAAGGAAATGTCTCCTGTTTACGGTGAAAAGTGTTTGTCGCGTAAAGCCGTATATAACTGGGTCGAGAAATTCTCTCAAGGACGCTCAAAAGTTGTTGACGATCAGCGAAGTGGCCGCCCCGTTCAGATTTCGACAGATGCAACACTTCGACGGGTGGAAGAGATGATTCGAACTGACAAGCGGGTAACAATAGACAGTATAGCAACTGCAATAGGGTTTAGCCTACGAACTGGTGCACGATCGTTTGAATTTCCGAAAAGTTTGCGCACTGTGGGTACCTAGACAACTGACCAAGGAACACAGAAGAATTCGAATGGGCTTGTCCTTGCAACACCTCTCTCGATACACAGTGGAAGGGGAGAACATGCTTAACAGGATTGTTACTGGTGATGAGTCATGGGTGCACCACTACCAACCCGAAACAAAGCGTGCTTCAATGCAATGGAAACATCCGTCTTCGCCGTCAAAAAAGAAATCTAAAGTTGTGCCCTCAGCTGGTAAGGTTATACTTACCGTGTTCTGGGATTCTCAGGGAGTGCTCCTAGCCCGTGTCCAGAACAAAAAGGAGAACGTGACTGCTGAATCATACTGTAGAGTTTTGTTGTTGCTTCGGGATGCAATTAGACGAAAACGTCCAGGTCTACTGACGAGAGGAATATTGCTGCATCACGATAATGCCAGGCCCCATTCGGCCCACTTGACCCAGGCGAGAATTGCGCAATTAGGGTGGGAACTTCTTGAACATCCGGCTTACAGTCCCGACCTGGCCCCAAGCGACTATCATCTGTTCGGTCCACTCAAAAAGCATATTGGCGGCAAATATTTCGAGGGTGACGACGATGTTCAACAATAGGTACGCACGTGGTTCAGACGCCAGCCCAAACACTTTTATGCAGCAGGCATTGGGGCATTGATAAAGCGATGGGATAAGTGTATTAATGTAGATGGAGACTTTGTTCAAAAAATAAAACTTGTTTTTGGCTAACTATTTCTCTAATTATTTTTATAATAACTTTTTTGTGACCTAATTACTGACTTTCCCTCGTATTCGAGTCTTTGCTAATTAACAACCTTTAATAAATCAACTTTGTTTAATCTATTAATTAATTAATAGTCTTTACAAATTAATACACAGTCAAAAGCAATGAAAAAAGGAAAATTTCGATTCGAATGTAATGGCCTCAGTACTGGGTATTTCCACCTCTAATGATAGCTTGAGATCGGCGACCCATACTCAAAATAAGCGAGCTTATGTCATTCTGCTCCAATCCATTCCATTTCCGTAAGACTATGCCCTACCTCTTCCAGGTTGGTAGCTGGGTTCGGATAATTTTGCAGGCGTTTGCCAAACATGTCCCAGACATGCTTTATTAGATTGAGGTCTGGACTTCTTGCTGATGAATGCATGGTGTCGATTCCAACCTCCTTAAGATAACTTTGAACTATGCGAGCACTGTGGGGTCGTGCATTATCTTGCATTAATCAAAAATTTGGTCCGATATAAGGCGCGAATACCACAACATGGTCTTGAAGGATATTAGTTATGTAACAATCAGCATTAATATTTCCATTGCTCAACTGCTCAAAGGTACCGTACGGAAATTTTATAACCATTTGTCAATCAGTTGCATGATGATGAACTTCAAAATGCATATTTCCAACAAGACGGAGCACCTTGTCATTGTACTGCAGAATCTTTGGATTATTTAAGAGAATTTTTTTATGAGCGTATAATTAGTCGAAATACTGAAATTGCCTGGCCTGCACGTTCATGCGATTTAACACCTTGCGACTTCTTTTTGTGGCCTTATCTAAAAAATAACATATTTCGAACACCCATCGAATTTGAATGATATACTACAGAGAATCGAACAGAAATGCATGGAAATTAATAACAATCCAGTAATGTTGCAGAATATCATTAGAAATTTTGAACGGAGGATTTTAAAGTGCATTGATCTTGAAGGACAACATTTTCAACATTTGTTATAGTTTTCAATAAATACCTATTATTTGTTATTTATTTGTATGTATGAAACTGTCAAAATATACGACTTCGTAGGTTAAGTAGTAAATTTTAATTTACATCATACTTCAAAATGTTCTCACTAAATCACATGCTACTAGATTGACTTTTGAAATGAACACTTGTTACATTGCAAATACTTATAACTTAGTTATATTGGACAAGTAAAATATGACATGTCGAATTTTATAAGCCTGACTTACATTGATTATGTGTTAGTGTACGCATTTGATATGAGTCTTACTGTGCATTGAATAATTATAGAATGTATGTGATTTAATTTTTTGTAATTAATACCAAAAACAACACCAAATGTCAACGCAAGTTTGACAACTGAACGTCAAATACCAAGTTTTTACAAAACAACGCCAACCGCTACAAATTATCAGCAAATAAGATAAACATTTATTCCTTTACTGCATGAAGCGTTAATTTCTTCGAGTAGTGTATATGATTGCGTTTAAGATCACTGTAGGCTTAACCCTATTAGAATGGTATGGGCTCAGATAAAGCATTACATAAGGAATACTGACATAAGGCTGCTGTTATACCCGATTTAATAGACTGTGCTTATGAGCAAGCTTCATGTGAACAATGGACTACTTAATAATACATATTTATTAAAATTAAACTGTTAGAGTTTTCTGTTGATACCAACCTGCGCGAAAATATAAACGCCATGTGTTACAGATAGTCCAAAAAATATCGGTGTAGGATACGTTCATAAGTGATTAATTTAAATATATTCTTAAATAGAATAAACGTCGAGTTAGGCGTAATTGCCAACGTTTCGTCCACTGTTTCAAGGGACATCTTCAGGGCTGTACGTAGATGTTCGTCGTTTCGCAGTAGCTAGAAGAATGCTATGACAGAGACCGGCACAACTTATATAGGGGGGACCGGGCCAGATGGCGGCCTGCTATTGGCTGGGGACAATGTGGCATGCGTCGTATGGGCGTGGTAATTCTTAGTGGAGTTCAGTAGAGTTTGCCACGTCGGATGTAACGTATAGCCATCGTCTCTATTGAGATTGCGGGGATATTTGTAAATTTCAATAGATTCATGGACGAAACGTTGGCAATTGCGCTTAACTCGACACGGTTCCAACCCGGAAACGGACATCTACATCTAGAGAACGACTGGGGAAGCCTACACCTACATTTAAACAAATTCTACTCGCATATAACATGCGACCAAAAGAAAATATAGAAATATATATTATTTGAAGTTTCTTCATGTATTCAACAAAAGAAGAAAAGATTTGAACTATATATTTTCTTCTTAAAAAAGGTGTATAACCCCTTACCACAATTATTAATCGTATCCTTATATATATTTTCTAAACAATTGTGCAGGAAAATAATACAGGTATAAGCAATATTTTTTTAGAAGATTTTTGGAGAAGCTTTTTGAATTGTTGTGTACGGGAACAATTCGTTCTACTGTGCTCTTTAAAACTCCAGTTGTTCGAAAACACCATATTGGTCACTTAAATAAGGCAGTATTATAATTAGGTTGAAATAAATAATGCACCTGGTGTAGACTGTTTTTTAAAATAATTGTAAATATTCCAGATTATTTCTGGAGTATCTTGAGAGAAATACTTTTTTTCTTAATCGCACCAGAGCCTTCTCTGGAAAGAGCAGACCTCTAAAAATACTAAATTGTACAATCTAATACATAAAATTCCTATAACGCATTATATTACATTTTAACATCATAACAATACGGGTGTAGTTTTGAAAAAACAAATACAAACAATACAAAACCGCCGACGGACAAGTGAAATATTCGAAAATAATCACGTGATCCGGTCGATATTTTTACAGCGGCTAATTAATATCTTCTGGTCAAAACGTGTATCTGCGCAAGTGTCAGTGGAAAACGTGCGGACTCTATTATATTATACGTTTCATTTTTGGGAGATATTTGGCAAAATTCAAGACGATTTTCAAGAATATTTCAATGATGATTCTAATTCGAGTAGCATGGAATGTAGCGGAGCTGCTCAAACCTATGTATCAGATCATAAAAATATTAGTCGATAGTTAACGAAGAATTGGATTTTGTAAGGTATTATAATATATGCAAATAAATCATTTTTATAATATTTATATTACACAATACAGATATAATGTGCCTTCAAAAACTTTCCTCATTAGAAACGGCCATGTATTTGATAATGGCTGGTAAGAGTGCACGTAATCTGTCACAAGCGTATAATTTTGAATGAGCATGGCCATCTCTGACGAGGAAAGTTTTTGAAAGCACATTATGTATTAATAATGACAAAAATAATCTTTATTCGTCCAATGGTGCTTGCTAC
Organism: Melolontha melolontha; assembly: GCA_935421215.2. NCBI lineage: Eukaryota > Metazoa > Arthropoda > Insecta > Coleoptera > Scarabaeidae > Melolontha > Melolontha melolontha. The sequence continues at coordinate 18,190,233 of OW285236.1, forward strand.
TAACAGAACAATAATGGAGTAAATAATTTGTGGTGTTAATTAACAACATTTCATAAAAATAGGTACAAAAATAGCACTTTATAATAACTATAAATGACGAAAAACAATAACACAGGTCTACAAAATTAAACTTTTTGACAGATGTTCTTATTTTGAAAACTGATTTTATATAATTTTGGTAGGCTGATTTAAAAAATTCTATGCATTTATTTGTATCACGTAAGGTTTTTTTTGCAAATATTAAATAAAGAAAAACGATATTTCTAAAAAAAATTATTTGTTTATTGAGTAAAAAGGTGGAATACAAGTTAAAAAATTGGAAAAAAATACTTTATTCAGTCTTTTTTAAGTGAAATCTTTATCTTTTTGCCAGAAGGCTGCGTTGTCCGGACATTCGGTTGTATGTTTTTAAGGGCATATCCCGTTTTAACATCCAGCAGTAGTCCGCCATCATCGTTATGCTCCATCTGCCTTGGTATCGCCGTTCCATTTCCTTAATGTCTTGATGAAACGTCTCTCCCTGTTCTTCGCTAACTGCTCCAAGATTTTCAGGAAAATAGTTCTAGTGTGAAAACAGGAAATGCACTTTCAAACTCATATTACAACCTAGACGATGAAAGTGTTGTAACATATTTTGAACAATATTTTCGTAGTTTTAGTTCTTAGAGTTCCCAAGAAACTTATCAATTACTTCTTTAAATGAAACCCAGGCGTTTTTCTCGACAATGGTCATTGTGTTTTGAAAATCCTTGTCTTTGCATAATGTTCTTATCTGCGGCCCAACAAAAATACCTTCTTTTAACTTGGCATCGGATAAGGCTGGAAATGTCTCGCACAAATATTTACAACACTGTCCATTTTTGTCTAGGGCTTTAACAAACTGCTTCATCAAGCCAAGTTTGATATGGAGAGGAGGCAGTAAAACTTTTTTGGGGTCAACTAAGCTATCTCTTAATACATTTTTGCTACCAGGTGTAAGGCTTGTTCTAGAGCGACATTCTATTTGAGTCCAATGTCTATCCCTTGCTCGACTATCCCACTCACAAATAAAGCATGGAAATGCTGTATAACCTCCTTGTTGTCCTAGTAGCATGCACAGCACTTTAAGGTCACCACAGAGCATCCACTGATGTTCTTGGTAGTTTATTTTCTTTAAAAGAAGTTCAAAATTTTCATAAGTTTCCATTAAATGTACCGAATGGGCAACGGAAACCGAGGCCAGCTCGTTACCATTGTGCAATAAAATGCCTTTTAAACTACGCTTACTTGAGTCAATAAACAGGCGCCATTCTTCTTTTACATACGGAACATTTCCTAATTTTGAAATTAAGTCAGGAATATTGTTGCAATACACTAGCGGTCCGTCTTGAGTAAAATCTTGACATAACTCTTTTTGGCGATCCCGGTAAAAGCCTGATGTGACGCCAGGTGCCAGTAAATGTTTCTCACGAAGTCGGGAGGCTAACAATTCGGATGCATCCTTTGGAAGGTGCAAATCTCTAATTAAATCATTTAGCTCGCTCTGGTTAAACACTTCGGGCTCTCTGAAATCTGGTTTGAAATCTGAGTCATCTGGGTCGCAATTAGATTCCTATGATTCTGACGATATGACGTTTTCTAGTGCTTTTGGGGCGGTAGGTATCGGTACATCTGGTCCATGAGGAACTGGTCGAATAGCAGAGTCAAGATTGGGATACACAATTTGTTTCTTATTTTTTCTGTTGAATCCTTGAACATTACACGAACAAAAATAACAATCATCACTGTGATTTCTAGGCTCTCGCCATACCATAGGAACACCAAAGCTTAAACATTTCTTCCTACCTTTTTGCCAGTTTCTTAATGCTTCAACGCAAACGGAACAAACAGTATGAGGAGCCCAGGACTTGTCTTGGTCGTCAATTTTTACACCAAAGTAAGCGTGCTGTACATTTTTCACAAACGAAGTTATAGTTTGCCTCTGCTTTACTACGACATAACTACCACAGATATAACAAAAGTTATTCGGATTATTCACACAATGTCTTCTTTCCATATTTATACGTTCTAGAACACTTAAAATACGCAACAACGAAGACAACAAGCGCGCGGACACAGTAACACGAGGGCTAACACAGCCAAACTGCACATAAGCAGGTTTCAACGTTGTATTGACGCTTCTGCGCCGACTCTGTTGCTTTGCTGAGAAATCTAATACTAACCAGTGTTGCCAAATCACATTTAATTTCATAAAAATCAATTCATTTAAAAATCATGCCTAACATGGAACAAACATATTCTTGTCATAGTTATGTATATTAATAAAATAACATTTTTAAGATATAGAGCGCTATAAAAAAAATTTACGTGATATAGCAAAAATATGGCGTTTTTTTTTAATAAGGGCCCCCAAACATATACAAATTAGCAAACAGCTTTCAAACATCAAAATCACTGTAGACCTGTGTAATTAAATGAATATTAATGGATACATATACATAAATATAGTAAAGAAAATAAAATTAGTCAACAACTAATTTAAACATCACTGTAAATATTTTCAAAAGTCTTACACATAATGAAGACCGGTGATTTTTAAAATGAATTCGTTTTCCCTCTGGGTAATCTAAAAGTAGTGTATTTGACAGTGTTAACTGGGTACGTCGAAGTCAAATAATCTGGCATTTGATAGCACAAAATTTACTATACCTAAGCGGCGTTCAATCAAACTTTACTTCACAAGTCAAACTGACGAAGCCTATTGTTGTGACAGAAGCACGTGTCTTTGTCAGAGTGTACAGATACAGATATGTGTAATGCATATCTATTTCAGTTGTTTTTCATAGTTTTTTGCATTAAAAATGTTGATTCTCGAATATCTACCCAATACAATATTACGGCCTTGGGAAAGCATCTTATGTTCATGTTATTAATAAGTTTCACGAGCGATTTCCAATGGTGACAATTTCTTTCAATGGAGTACAAAAAACTTGTGAAAAAGTTTACAGAAACTGGAAGTGTGCAAAATTTGAAGAAAAAAAAAAGACGCTGCTACACTCTTGGCGATAGAATCCGTGAACACTGATAATAAATTATCCTTGAGAAAGCGGTCTACTGAATTATTAATAAGTAAATCGCACATACAAAGAATTCTCAAAGAAAATAAAATTATACCCTTTAAATCCACGTTCATTCTTAAATTAGAAGCTGGAGACGCTGGTTATCGATTGCTGTTTTGTTTATGGGCTGGAGAAAAAAATTTAAATGACAGATATTTTTATAAAAAAAATATTTTTTCAGATGAGTCAACTTTTACAACTAATGACATCGTGTCTTCACAAAATTGTATGTGTTGTTCTCATGACAATCTACACTTCCGTATAGTAACAGTCAATGGTACAAGATAGTAAATGTATGGTGTGCAATAAGGTACGATAAAATTATTGGCCCATACTTTTTTGACACTAATTTAAACCAACATTCCTATTGGGATGTGCTTGAAAACTTTTTTTTGCCTGCTATGGAAGATATGCATTTAGAAGATTTTCATTTTCAACAAGGTGGATGGCCAGTCTAATTAACTCGTTTAATTACAAATTTTTTTGAATCAGTACTTTCCTGAAAGCTGGATTGGACGACATGGTCCAATAAATTGGCCAGCGACTCGGATTTGACCCTTACGGATTTTTACTTATGGGGTTATTTGAAACAAAAATTTTATTCATATGATCTTCATGATAACATCGACTTATTAAAACAAAAAATTAGGGATGCTGTAAATGAAATTAACCCAATGACCATAGCGAAAGTATACGATGATTTTAGAGTTTGGATAGAAAAATGTGTAAGCTCTTGAAGAAAGTCAAATAGAGTAATTGTAGTTTAATTTCTTTTATTTTGATAAACTGTAAAAATTTGAATTTGAATTTGAAAATTTCTAATCAGCCTGTTTTCTTTATAATGTAATCGTAATTATTTTTCTTCTATTTTCAACTTCTTTTATCAAAATAGGCCGATCCTCCTGAAAATTTGCATAACGCTATAACTTTTCATTCTGAACTACTTTTCTAAGTAATACTTTGGCATAATGTGAACGGAAAAGGTACTTTATCTGAAACGACAATAATTTTTGTTCAATTGTAAAGGCCTACTTGATATTAAAAAATCGAATATGAACTAAAAATAAGTTTCAGACAGGGCAAAACCTCAAAATATGAAATTCCAATTCGAAAATTTTTGGCCCATTATACCTATTGTGAACTCAATCCGGGGTCACACTGTATATATATATATATATATATATATATATATGTAATAAATATTTGCCCCACGTTGAACCATCAAAAATGTACTGATATTATTCTCTCGTTCCACGTTGATCGTCAATAATCTTGATTAAACAATGAAAATAAATAATTATAAATAATTTCTTATAAACGCATGTCGATAATAATATGTTATAACATTTAATTCGACACGTCTAATGATATATCGAGGTCGGTACTACCAACAATACGGTCAATAAACAGATCATTAAAAAAATGTCTTCCGAAACTAACCTTTGTCGAAGAGAAAGAGAATATTATATTTCTGAGGGTGAGGTTCTCTATAACTATGTTAATTTTAATAGGTTAAGATCTTTTTAAATAACATAAGCTTTGTAGGTCGAACTAAATTGAATTCAAGAATATAATACTTCAAGAATATATGTTTATTTTCTATATGAAATTAGGTCTGATATAGTTATTTACATCTGTGGCTATTTCTAATATTATAAAGACAAATTTTACTTTAATATTTCAGATATAACAAAATTTATGAAGAAAAATAAAACCTATGCAAGAGCTTTGAATCTAAGAATTATTTAAGAATAAATGACTATATTAAATAAAACTGGTAAATTGATATTATTCTACACTTAATGATGAATTCTTGGTCTTAAATATTTTTATTTTATCACGTACATGATTTGATTTATTGTGACAATACTTGAAGAAATTTAGATACACTCGAATCAACGGCAATACTGCTTCGACTACGAAGAAAATTTCCAATAAGTATACTAGCTATTGAAGAATCTAGTAGTTAATTTGAAAGCAACCAATCCTTAATGTTATAAATGGATGAACTTGATCGGACAGCTAATGTGTACCCGACTCCTCCGTTCATAGGCCAATTATATTATTAATAATCTTTTCGTAGCCAGGAATTATTTTCCAAAACGCACCATATATATCTAAATGTGGTCTGATATTTAAATTAATGGTGATCCAGCCTTCTGGGTCCCTCTCCAGGTACTTTAAAATTATGAAATTGCTATTTTTAAATTCACATTCCAAAATTTCTGTCTATCTTTCTCACAGGTAAAAATAATTCTTCCTTCTTCTTTTCTTCAATTGCTATGGTTATTAAATATACTTTCATTTTCATCCAAGTAAGTTAGCCTTTTTTTTAAATGCCACTTTTATATTCAGTAAACCTAAATACCTTTTTTTTTTAATTCAAATTTGAAAAAATTACATATTTATATAGTTAATTACGAATTTTAAAGCACTCACTTGCATATGCTAAATTTTACAATAATTTATATAAATTTACTAAATATAATTTTCATGATTATTCAACTTTCAAAATATAATTAACTAAAAATATTTACCAAGATTCAACTCTAATCTATATTTACAAAGCTATGTTATTAAGAATAAGATATCCAATAAATAAAATATCCATTATAACCATTCCAAATTCAAATAAATCAAAATATCTCTTGCTGCATATGTTAAAATTTAAAACTTGCATAGACATAATATTAGAAATAGCTCATCAAGCAATATAATGGAGGTTTATCCCATTATAATATATATATATATATATATATATATATATATATATATATATATATTGTAACGGAACGGAAGAACTACCTATTTGTCAAAGGTAAGTTATCAATTAAAATTAACTTGATAATTTATATATTAAATTTAGTGAATTATCAATTTCAAAATTAAAAAAAAGGTTACTTAAATAGCATGTAGATGGAGTTGCACAATATTGAACTATATGCGCATGATACAAAGGTACATGCTTGTAAATAACTCCATAAATTTAACCTTAAACAGCTGTTCGGATATAAAAATTTCTTATAAGTATTAATTAGTGGGCGTATGTTGTGATTAAGGTCCGGCTAAAACTCAAGAACAATGTTGACTCTTGTGATAGGGCATTGAGATATGTCCAAATTAAATAGTGCAAGTTCGGTGTCTCCAATCAAACTCTCATAAAGTTCACAGATTCTAAAGTGATAGACTGATGGTATTGTTTATATTCTAAACTACAAAATAAAACGTCAGAGATCGAATTAATGTATATCAACTTTAATGAAATTACTATCCAAACAAATAGGTAAGTGAAAAATATACTTATAATGAATTATTCATAATATACATGTCACGTGTTGAAACAAATATGGTGATGAATTTAAGGTTAATATAACTAACGAACTAAAAGTGATATAGATACATTAATGAGTATAAAATTTTACTAATGCTAAATTTAATATATTATTGAGATCAAAACAGACACAAAGCAAATCTAATATTTAAAACTAAATTATATTAAAATCTGTATTCTTCTTTATCTTTCAAATAGAATATCTAAATCTTATATTACGACATATATTATTATCATTTAATCAATTAAAGAAAATATGATGTACTATTTATAAATATGTCAATAAATTTGTCGTTTTCAATATGTGTAGGAGATAATAGGAATACTTAAGTTATCTGGACTAGGATATTCGGTGTATGGGATCAATTTGTAGGTCTGTGGAGACAGGATCTATCAGTGGCAATTGAACGGCGTGACCCCGGTTTGTTGCCCAGTCCAACGGTCGTCTTCCCGGCAAACTGCAATCTGTGATTTCTTTAATACTGGTGATCGTCTAGTCTTGAAAAATATGTCAAACAGGAACTGGGAATACTTGTAGGTATTGACTAGAACGGACGTATGATTTTATTTTAATTATTAATGCTTTTTCTTATTATTTTCAGAGAGACACACAAATTCGTCTATGGTCTTTAAAATGGCGACATTTCTAGTGACGCTAACTTTCTTTTTTTTTCGTATCCCAATTTTGATTCGTCCATAGGTATGTATTCAATTAATCTTGACATATTATTATTATGAAAATGACAATTAAATAATTTTAAATATATTTATAATTAGCAACAAATATCTAATTCATTTTGATGAGTAAATGTTTGTTGTTTGAATGTCAAATATAGTACATAATGCTGTTTTTATTGTGGGAAACTTTCCCGCGGTAAACAATTCAAATAATATACAGTTATGCCTAAATAAATGGCGTCATTAATGATTAATCAATTAAGTTGATATTTTTTTGTAAAAACAAATTATCGAAATGAAAATACTGATACAAATGAAATGATATAAATAATAAATGTGTGTATGACTTTTAAAAAAAAAAATTTAAATACGCGAAATCAACTTTATTGATTTAGCACGTGAAGAATTCAGTTTTTACATATTTAAATAACTCTAGAACTTATATATATATATATATATATATATATATATATATATATATATATATACATTTTAAAATTCTGCCTTTTGCTTACTGAGGCATTCCTGGGTGTTGGCTTGACCTATCTCAATATATATATATATATATATATATATATATATATTTAGTGTTTAAAGAATTTTGTTTTTCTTTTTTATTTTATTGGCCGTGTTTTAATATTAAAAATAATAGATTTTTATTGGTTTTAGCGACCTTTTATTGAATTTAGATGTTTGTTTGCGACGTTTCGACTTTTTTCAATTCAGTCTTTTTCAAGCATATTTGTTGTTTGTTCTACACGGGTACGCATTCATGTGCCACATGTGTTTGGACATCCGGGACCAATTTTCTTAGAACGAACATGCTTGTGCGGATTTTGTAAGTGAGCTGCGTTCTAAGAAAATTGGTCCCGGATGTCCAAATACATGTGGCACATGAATGCGTACCCGTGTAGAACAAGCAACAAATATGCTTGAAAAACACTGAATTGAAAAAAGTCGAAACGTCGCAAACAAACATCTAAATTCAATAAAAGGTCGCTAAAACCAATAAAAATCTATTATTTTTAATATATATATATATATATATATATATATATATATATACAATAACTGTTGCTGAGGATATATATATATATTTATATATATATATATATATATATATATATATATATATATCCTCAGTTCAATTAAGTTCCTGTGGAAGTGGACAATTTTTAATATCCATTAATTTAGTTAATATCTATACCTAGATTACACAACTTTCTTTTTGTTATTGTTTTCGTTAGTTTTGCTTATCTTAAATTCGTACGCTAGCGTAGTTTAGTATTTAGTTTCTCTTTGATTATATTAAATTAGATTAATAGCTGATATTTGTTTGATCTATTTTGGATATTATGTTTTGTTGGTATTAAAATAAATAAAATTATCGGAAATTCTAAATCGTATCGATTAAATAAAATCTTAACAAATTCACAAAATTTATATCTCTTGTCCAACATTGAATATAAATTCGTTAATGCTTTCCACCTCAATTTTATCCTATTTTCTCCTCATATTTTAGCCTTTCATCGCACACGTAATTCATACATTTTTTATTTGTGTAGGGTCTTCATGTGTATCTTACACACAATGCATACTCTGGTGTTTCAGTAGAACAGAGGAACACACTGTTCAGTATGCATACGTGGGCAGTATATCTTTAATTAACTCAACTGGCCGCTGTGGAGCTGTTTGGTTTGAGGTGTGGTTAGTGTTCGCATTGAGATACGATCCCGATGCTCAGGTAACTACATCATCGTTTACTACCACCAATGTATACCTTACATAATCACCTGTCGAAAACAGAAGCTCCTTTTAATTAAACTAAACGCGCACAATCTTAAATTAAATTAAACAGTGAAATTGTCAACGTTTTACGGTAAAAAATTCGTAACCAATCCCGGTACGGAGGAAGCGGTCGCTCTCAGGTTTAAAACCTGGTTTAGTTTTCAGATTTAATTTTTAAGTTCAACATTCTCGTCCTAGTTTTTGAGTGGTTGTTCGGGAAATTAATGCAAATGTGGGTAAGGTACTAAATTAATTTACAAAACTGTCCGAGGATGTATGTACCTACCTACGAAAAGTTCGAAGATTGAAGTTGTAGTTTTAATTCAATTACCATCTACCTATGTAAATATGTAAATGTTCCAACAAAGAGGTAATATAGAATGGAACTTGTGAAAAGTTTAATCGATACCGCATCTGAATAATGCAGTTATTTTATCATTGCACTGCGAATCAAATATTAGCTGAAATGTGATCTAAATTTATGAATTTATAGAAGTGATTTTAAAACTGTTGCTTTTATATGTAATAGAGTTCTTTATAATAATAATAAAATTTGTTCTGTTAACTGATATATCATATACACTAAAGTTCGAGAATTAATGAAAGGTGATATCAATTTACATTTTAACACCCTAAGAACAGTGTTATTCCACTGGCGATTTGGTGAAGAGCATATCTTCTAAGGTTTACCTTAGCCAAAAAAGCTAAGTTTAACATTTTTTCAGTTTTAAGGTTATTCTACTGAAGATGGCAACTTAGTTACCGAAATATGTATACAGTATTTATTGATATATATTTTGGTTAGGGTGTTTTTCTTATTTCTGTTTTAGACTGTACTTACCCGGCACCCTTTAGGGTAAAAGGGTTTTTGATATATATTATTATATATATGTCAATATATATATATATATATATATATATATATATATATATATATATATATATATATGTATATATTGTTATGGGACAAACAGCACCCTAATTCCATCATCTATAATAGGAAAAACGGCATAAACAATTATTAAATTCATTGAAAAGGGTTAAATAAGCGGGTTTAATATGTTAAATTAGTATCGAAATGTATATAAATTAATATGACGACAACTTTGTATACTTTTAATTAACCCATCTAATTTTTAAACTTATTTTATATTTTTTATTTCAATTTCATAATTCAAATCTTTAGCGCGAAATTACAGATATCTAATTTATCTACATCAATATTTTGTATCGATACTAGTTAAACACGCCCACTTATTTAAAAGGAAATTAACCCGCGAAAACGATATTTGCTATGCGCATTACAACATAACCTAACATTAGAAAACATGTTTAGTATACTTGAAAATTATTCTATAAATTTTATTATTAAGTCTAAATTATTAAATTGTTTATAATATTCTTGTCAATAGAATTAGTAAAAGTAAAACTTCGAGGCTATTTGATATAATTAACTAGGCTTTGAAAATAAAGAAACGCTATCGGCGTCTTTTTCAAAAACGCTTTAAAACGTATGGCCGTATTTTCGCTCTCCTCCAAAGAAAATTATTAAAAAAGTTAATATACCAGTGAAATTAATATAAATATATGTTAAATCGTGAGATAAATAATTGATTTAACATTTGACAACACACCTGAAGCCCAACACTTGGTAATTTCCTATGCAAGACGAGCATCATAAGAATTGGAGTACCGACGAAAAAGCAAAACTGAAGCCGTGTAAGCTACTTACGCCGACATCATATTCGGAAGACGCGCACTCATATTTCCCGTCGATCTTACACCTTTTCCTGGACATCAACCGCAGGGATCCAAGGAATACAGGTTCACAACCAACAATTATCTACAACAAAGTCGTAATCGTTAATATTTTTGATTAAAACTATACTATCAATGAAACAAAAACCTGAATTTTACTTTTACTTATATCTAAACCTTTCATATTATAGTATCCCTTTGAATAGTTATCCTTATGAATATTTAATAATAAAGTAGTACTTACCTAGACTTAATTTGTTTACTGTAGTAATTTAGTATAAGATCACAATTATTTATCACAGATAACCTTATTAAGTTTAATAACACACGTGCAAATTTTTTAATAGTTAATTTGATTTATCGCTAGATACAGTTATTTGTTCTATTTACAGTTTCCTTTTTATTTCAATAAATTATCTTATTTTTATTATTATTTATTTGTTAGTGTTAAGTTGTAGGAGTTATTAAATATAAGATTTATTTATTTAAACACAACACAAAGGAATAAACAACCATTCTACCGGCGAGTCACATTCTATCTACTTCATGCTCACGACGACTAGTTGGCACATAAAACATATAGATAGCGTTGATCTAAATATATTGTTCAAATTAAAAAGGCGCCCAATTAAAAAATTCAAATTTATTCACTTCAACTTACATTACACTTTATCATTTATTTATATTCTTATTTAGATCTACATTCGCATATATCATTTGGCACACGAATGTGGGGCCTTTTAAACATCCCTTGGAATATATCAATATATATATATATATATGGTTAATTATTTCTTGAAATTCGGCTTGATAAGTATTCATTAAATAAAAATGTTCATTCTAACGTTTCGACATTTATTTTGTCTTGATCAGATAAATTTGATTACAATTACAAGATGTTTTTATATAAAGCTTGCACCTTCAACATATGGAATTAGATTGAATTTTAATAGACCTAAAGTATGTATATATTTTAACTTTTTGTGTTTTCTCCTTGCCTGTAATTTGACACTTTCAGCTTGGTGTGGGTGAGTTTTAAAAGACTTCAGTGTTATTGGATTTGCATTTTTACGTTATTTATCTTACGGATGTTTTAATTAATGGAAAATATAGTTTCGATAGACTTGAAGTTACATGACGGTCATGTTTTTTGGTATGAATATTCTCTAATACTGATCTTGCTTTGTAATTTGTTTCGATTTGAAGTATTTAAACTTCTTTGTAATTGTGTAATTGTTTTGAATGTGTGGTTATTTTTAGTTTTATGATTTTTAAAGCTGTAATGTTTTTTGAATATTTGTGACCGTTGATCCTTTCTTTTAAATGTTGATCTGTTTGACCTATATAAACACGACTAAAAAAATAATTACATGGTATGCTATAAGCTACATGTGATTTCTTTTTCTGTGGAAAACACATGTAATTTGATAATAACTTCACCTTTCACTTTTGGCAATCATCTGTCATAACATTTTAAAAACATATTCCTGACATATACATTTAACCTATACGCATTATTTATAAGACGATTCATTTAAGATTAAATCAAACTTTATTTTTGTTTTTATAATTAAGATTTCATTCTTTAACTGGAAGCTTTCAAATATCTCAAAACGTAATCAGTTCACGAAAAAATATCCAGATTAAATAGAAGAAATACATTTGTGATAGAATTAGTCCCCCTTTCTCCATCCATGTAAGTGGGGCGGGGTAACCTTTGAAATCTTCTATAGAAACCCTTACATTTTATTACAGATTCGATTTCTACTAGAAAAAGTACTTAAGATTTGCCTGAAACATTTTTTTAGTTCATGATAGTTGGTGCTGTAATCGATGAAATGCAATTTTTCGCACTGAGGACCTATGCATATAATTCTGCAATACGTATGCAATAAAAAAACGTTTTCTTTGTAAATAATAAAAATTAGCCTTAGAAAAACTTCTTCTTAAATAACTGGGAAAATGTCACCTGTAGAAATGTAAATTTCTGGCGAATAAATTACTTTTAGCGTAATCCAAGAACAACGAAGTGTACGTAGTGCCCCTTGGGGTGCTTGATTAACTTGAGTCTCCTTGCCTCTCACGTATCAGGTTGCTTCATTTATGTAAGTCCCTGCGCCTCTCATTATCACGGTGCTAGATTTCCCCTCGCCTCATAATCTTTCAATTAAAGTAAGTGCTCAAAATGATGGCCTTCGACTTCAATTTACTTATTGATCGCATTTAAAATGAGTGCAGACAATTGAGAAGGAAGTGTATCTTCTTGAATTTAGGAACAACCATTTCTGATTTGCTAAATGATTTTTGATTCGTTCAATATTCTCATTCATATTTCATTGTTGGTACTTGATTGTATAATTTACATTTGAGATAACTCCATAAAAAGAAATCTGGCGAAGTAAGATCTGGTGATCCAGCTGGCTAATATACTGAACCAGCTCTACCGATCCAGCGACCATTGAAATTACGATAAAATACTTTACGCGCTACCACCGAATAGTGTGCCGGACAACTGTCATGTTGAAACTACATGTTCTGTCGTAATAAGCTAAAGTCATCAAGAACGAATTTCATCGATTACAGCGTCATCGATCATGAATTAAAAAAATGTTTCAGACAAATCCTAAGTACTTTTTCAGTAGAATTGGAATTTGCAATAAAATAAGCGGATTCTTATTTAAGATTTCAAAGTTACTCCCATTCCACGTACATGTACGTGAAGAGAGGGACTAATTATAGCACTAGCGTATTTCCCCCATTAAATTATTAAATTTTAAATCTGAACATTTTTTTGTGGACTGCTTATTTTTCGAGATAAGTTTCAAGTTAAAAATTATATCCGGTATATACATGTATATATATTGTGGTAGGGCATACCCATGTACATAAGAGGCCTAAAATAAAAATACAGAATTGTTACATTTAAAATGTTAATTTTAGAATATAAGATACTGTTGGAACTGCATTTTTCACGTGCCATATCAATAAAGTTAATTCCGTGTTTTTAATTGCTCAAATTTTAATCACATAGTTACTTATTTACTTGTAGTCATTTACTTAAGTCATTTTCATTTACATTATAAGTTTACCGAAGATATTTAAGTTAATTGATTGGAAATATTTGTGACACATATTATGGTTATAGTTGTACCTTGTTTGAATTGTATAAGGCGGGAAATATCCCAATTGCAAACAGGTATCTAGCGAAATATTGAACATTTAAAATACACTTTTGTCTATTATAAAGTTAAAACTATAATTTTTGTGAAATATCTAAACGATTAATAATAGTAATTTATTTCATTAATATAAATTATTAACGAGATTAAATAAATACAAATAAGTATTAAAAATAAGACGCCTGGATATTGAAGAAAAACAACTGAGAGTTAGCTGGGGTAATCAATAAAATTTTGCACGCGTCAACATATTTTAAAAAGTGTGTTCCTGAAACTAAGTGATAAAATAGTAAATAAATTATTATAATCTTATCATAAACATATCTTACGAATCTCCTACCTACCAGGCATCGATTGACGAAGTTTACACAACCTTAAACCTGCCTGATCGTTTTTAAAACGAAATTCCATTTTCCGAGGGACGCTACCAAAAATATCTACCCACGATAAGAACGATACCAGTATATTTCCACAACCAGAGCCTTTATCCTGAGTATAGAAATCCCAACACCCGTAGAACATCCAGAATCCACCGTAAAACCAAATTGAGTACATATTTTATTTACATCTCCTAAAATATAAAAATTTTTATTTAAATTTTAAAATAATCGTTGATATTTTGATATGGATACCAACAATGTTAGTATGTAATTAGTATACCTTTTAAACGGAAGAATACAGTTCCCTTGTGTCATAATTGTAGTTACATAAATCAAATTTTAAAGCATTTATCATTTTGTAATCAGTTAACCTAACATTCATAACAGATCTAATCACGTGACTACACATATGTTTATGTATTTCATTATTTGGACAATTGGACAATTGGACAACAGATTGAAAGATTGTTTATATTTAAAAGCAGATAAAGAGAATAAGTTAGTCATTTTGGACAAAATCGATTATTCTGATAGAGTTAATATTTTAATTACTGAAGGGCCTTATGTAGAACTGAATAAGAACCCATTACCCAAAATGATAAGTAACACTAAAGCCGCGTTAAAAAATTGTCCACACTTAATAACTAATTCCAACCTTTATAAATTACAATGTGCAAATCCGTTAGTGCCTAGGTTATATTGCTTACCTAAAATCCACAAACCAGGTAAGTCGATGAGACCTATTGTTGCTGGTATTGACTCACCGACTTATTTGATTTCAAAATGGTTAGTGAATGAATTCAGAAAATTACCAGAAAAAACAGTTAGTTTATCGGTCAATAATTCTTTAGAATTTATTCAGAAAGTTAAAGATTGTCGACTGGAAGATGGTGACATTTTGGTTTCATTCGATGTAACGTCCTTGTTTCCTTCAGTTCCTATTCCAGAAACGTTAAAATATTTTTAATAATATAAAAAAATATTATTAAAAATGGGGTGTTAAGAACACAATACAAGTTCATTTATGTATTTTTCGTTCGTCGGTACGCCCCTGTTGGAGAAGAGACACATTCAAAACAACATAACTACGTTACTATCTAGCCGAAATTATTCAGACAGAGCGTGAAGGAATATTCAGCGCTGTCTGCATAATAACAGCCGAACTAGAACAGCGCCGAATATTCCTTCACGCTCTGTCTGAATAATTTCGGCTAGATAGTAACGTAGTTATGTTGTTTTGAATGTGTCTCTTCTACAACAGGGGCGTACCGACGAACATGTAGAAATGTAAAATACGTATCTACGTCTTTGGAGAAGATACATTCAAAAATACATAAATGAACTTGTATTGTGTTCTTCACACCCAATTTTTAATAATATTTTTTTATATTATTAGAAATACTTTTGTATTATACAAATTTAGTGAGGTTTTACCCACTCAAGTATATTTCAAATTATGTTATCATATACACATTCGGCTCACGCCGACAAGTAGTGAAGACACGAGAATACAGTTTTTTATAGATACGGTGGTTACCGACTATAAAAAACACGTCTAGTTCGGCTGTTATTATGCAGACAGCGCTGAATAGTCCTTCACGCTCTGTCTGAATAATTTCGGCTAGATAGTAACGTAGTTATGTTGTTTTGAATGTGTCTCTTCTCCAACATGGGCGTACCGACGAACATGTAGAAATGTGAAATACGTATCTACGTCTTTGGAGAAGATACATTCAAAAATACATAAATGAACTTGTATGGTGTTCTTCACACCCCATTTTTAATAATATTTTTTATATTATTAAAAATACTTTTGTATTAAACAAATTTAGTGAGGTTTTACCCACTCAAGTATGTTTCAAATTATGTTGTTAAAATATTTGTCTGAATTACTTCATAGCAATCACGTTGAAAATTAAAAAATAAATGAATATTTGCAGTTAACAAGCCTTTGTATGGCCCAAAATTGCTTCCAATTCGAAGGCATTTATCGCGAATTTATTTATGAGTCACTTTGAGATTGAGTTTAAAAAGTCAGCCAAATATTTTCCAAACATATGGGTCAGGTATGTAGACGATATGTTTGCAATTTTGGATACCAAT
The DNA here is from genome assembly GCA_935421215.2 of Melolontha melolontha. Taxonomy (NCBI): domain Eukaryota; kingdom Metazoa; phylum Arthropoda; class Insecta; order Coleoptera; family Scarabaeidae; genus Melolontha; species Melolontha melolontha. Next base: position 18,206,548 of record OW285236.1, read on the forward strand.
AAGTGCGACTTATTTTGATTATTTTGTAACAGAATTAAATTCAAAATTTCCTAGTATTAAATTCGCGGTTGAAAAGGAAAACAACGGAGGTTTGCCATTTTTAGATACCTTAGTAATTAGGAATGACAAAAACTTAGAGTTTGATATTTACCGAAAAGAAACCAACGTCAACAGATTTATAACCGCAGATTCAAACCATACTTTTCAGCACAAGAGTGCCTCTTTCAATTTTCTTATCAATCGTTTGTTAAGCATGCCCTTGACAAAGGATAGATATGAAAAGGAATTAACTTGAATTAAGAAAATCGCGAGTTACAACGGTTTCGATTCAGAAATAATAAACAAGCTAGTTAGAAAACATAAAGTAAGAAAAACAATTCAGGATTCCACATGTTTGCTACCTCAAATTGATTCGAGCAAAAAAATTATTAGTTTACCGTTTCACGAAACTACGAAAAATTTAAGTAAAACCTTTAAACAGTACAATGTTCAAGTAGCATTTCGGTCGAATAACTCCCTAAAATCTCTCTTAGGCAACGCGAAAGACAAAGTTGAGGTAAACAACAAATCTGGAATCTATAAAATAAATTGTAAGGATTGTGATAAAAAATATGTCGGCCAAACAAAACGTTCGATTATAACTCACATCAGATCACAATCAGACAATCAGAGAGAGAGATCACAATCAGAGAATCAGATCACAACGTAACATCTGACTGTCTAAGATTAATAAAAAACGTCACACGCCCCCACGAATTAGATAGTTTTGAGAGCATTTTTATCTTTAAAAATAGGAATAACGTAATTAGCGCAGATTTAGGTACCTGGTATTTCGTTTCATTACAATATTTGCCATTAAAATATTCTGACTCAACATTAATTTCCAAATTTATATTTCAACATAATTTAAGGATTAGTTTCATAATTGGATTCTTAATGTATGTTAAATTACGGCTTTTATAATATTTCTAAACGGTTTTTCTATAGAATTTACAAATAATGGGTTAATGCTCTTGCATGAATAGGTGGGGTTTACCAAAATGTAGGTAATTTTTGTAGCATTTAAGATTTAAGATTTTAGTGTTAAACTAGAAGATGTTCAGAACAATCCTTCTGTGAGTGATTTTGCGCGTTCAAGTGTTACACTGTTTTTTCTACTGAAAATGACAACGTCGTTGTAGAAATACGTATTTAGAATCATTAAATTCTATTGTGGTAAGTGTTTTTAATTTTATTATTCTGTTTTATGACCTGAGTCGAAGAGAGGGTCGATATCTTCAATAATAATTAATAAGAAGCGCGACCTGAAGAGGTGTTCTATCGATGGCATAAATATTATTAAAATATCGCTTATGAAATAAGCTTCCTAATGATATGAAACACAACATGTAGAAGAAGAAGATGTATATAATTAAATTAAAACAATTTAAAATGAAATGTATATAGAATTCCACATTACGGTTGTTGCCGGGTCAGGTCGTCCACGGGTGTCCCGGTTAAGGATATAATAAAAGAAATGCTTTCTCTTTGTAAACGAATATACAGAAAATGTCTTAAGTTTAATATTTTAAATCGAGATATTTAAAGAAGAAAAATATTATTTAAAAATAAATTAAAATATTTTTATATGCGGAGCGTAACAACACATTTTAATTATGTAATGGTAGGAGTAGTGATATATTTTGTATATACTTCTAACACAACAAACATGGACAATATATATTCACATAGTATACAACAAACATACAATATACAACAATCAAATAGTAAAGAATTAAGTTTAAGTTTACATTAAGTGCTACATTGTGAGAATTGTCTTATGAAATTAGGTTTAAGTGCTTTTTGTAGATTAAATAAAACAATCAGAAAACACACCAATTTTCAATATAATTGCCACCAACCAAAATAAATAATCAGCTTATACGGAAGTTACGCCCCGTAAGGGGTGGGTCAAACACAAAATTATGCGTGGTCCTTCGAGAATCAAGTACAACGCAACATTCGGTACTTTGACCAAATATAAGATATACATGGTTCTTCAAACTAGGAGCAATAATAATAATATTTATTTATTTGCCCAACAGGTAATCCCAATTACAGAGCAATAAGTACACAAATTAGATGTATGAATACACAAACTATGTTAAATTATTACATAACTAAAATAATTTTGATATATAACAAATAAGTAATACCGATAATTATGATGTCAAGGTTCACATATCCTAGTGTCCACCTCTCCAATGAATATGTCACTATAATATGCCTCAGCATTCCTCATCATGTGGAATATCGGTGATCTCATCAGTAGATTCGTCCTTGGAGTCGACAGCAAGAAAGTAACAGGGTTACGGGTACTAACACTAGGCACATTGAATCTGACCCTAGACAACAGCGCGGCACAATCAATTTTATTGTGGAGAAGATTATGAAGAAACCTTGCGCTGTAGCTGACTCGACGAACAGTCAAAGACTGAACCCCATAGAGTCGAAGCAGTTCTTCATAGAAAGTGTTCCAGTCAGGATATACACGATTAGATTTGAAAAAGAGGTATTTACAAATCGGCGCTGTATACGTTCAACTGGAAACTGTTGCGAGATGTAGAAGGGATACCAAACAATAGACGCATCCTCGAGTTTCGCAACTATAAGAGTGAAATACAAAGATTTTAGCAAGGAGATGCTGCTGAATAACCCCGAGGCTCGAATGAGGAAGCCCAATGCTCTCGAAGACGAGTGGCAGATGCCCACAATGTGATCATTAAAAGATAGCTCCGGATCAAACGTCACTACTAGGTCCCTTACTGAGTTTGTGTTATTCAACTGCTGATTATTTATAAAATAACGTGATAAGACTGGTGCGTTCTTCCCGGAGAATGACATCACCACACATTTGTCGATATTCAAAGACAATTCATTCCTCTGAGACCACTCCACAAGAATGTTAACATCATGCTGCAAGCCAATAGCATCACCTGGTTTGGCGATATCAGAACATAGTTTGATGTCGTCTGCGTAAGCTAGCGCCTGACATCTTAACAGTGGAAAAAGGTCATTCATATATAATGAGAATAGCAAAGGTCCCAAATTAGAACCATTATAAAACACATAATTATATCGATTAGATAAATAAGACCCCAACAACATGTATAAATTCGGAGACAAGCCAAAGCTATCAAGTTTTTGAAGTAGCAACATATGGTTGATGCTATCAAAAGCATGTGAATAATCCATATAAACACCATCCACTTGACCCCTACTGTCCAAGACTTCATTCGTATATTGCGTGAAGCAAGCTAGATTTGTAGTAGTAGACCGACCTTTCATAAAACCATGCTGGTGCTGTGTGATATATGAATGGGTATTGAAGTAAATAGCATCAAACAAAACTTGTTCGAAAATTTTTGCAAAGTTTGATAAGAGCTAAATCGGTCTGTAGTTTGAAATATGTCTGCTATCACCCTTCTTGAATACAGGAACAATACGGCCGCACTTCCATCTATCGGGGAAGGATGATGTCTGCAATGCTAGGTTTATAATTTTGGTTAGTGGTGCTGATAGAACAAATTTGGTGTCACTGATCAGGAAGCTGGGAATGCCATCATCACCAGAGGTAAACCTATCAGGAAAAGTAGCCATTATGCTGGAAATAGTATGTTGAGTAATGCGACAGAGAGAAAACGGCTGATAATAAATAAACAGCTCTACTAAAGCACTTATCATTCTTCGACAAAACAAAAAGATAGATCTTATATAAACGAAGGCCAAGGCCAGGCTATTATGTTCATAGACACGGTAGAGGTGGCAATTGAAAGAGAAAGGTTCACGCTATACAGCTGTCGGTGGCACAACTTTAGCGCATGCGTAGTTCTTCTGTAGTAGCTAGCATCCACCTCGTTATTTTATAGCAACACTTCGTATATTTTGGAGAAATTTTCTTCTTCGCAACAAATCAATATAAAGTCTGTAGCGTTTTTTGTCGGGTAGATTACAAAATAAAGCATTCGCGAATCGGCTTGTCTATTTGAATCAGTTCAGTGTGTCGGAAAAATTCAATTTCCATTACAACAAATTTATTTCAGAGAGTCTCGGCCCCATCAATTTCCAATATCGAGACAATGTACATATTTGCGTCATTTCGATAAACATGTTATAAGAAAAATTTTAATCCGAGGCAATTCAGCATGCCAACCCGAGATAATATAACCGCACTACATTACAGTAAAATCGAAAGTGACCGTGGATAGTGAAGAGGACGGAAAGGGAGAGAGAAATTTGCGTGGAAAGTTTCGAATATCCCGAATCCAATAAAACCTCGAATAAGCTAACGAAAATATTGGCGAACTTGCGGTGGACGAAGGATGAAGAGGACGACGTCCGGAATTTAATGGGTCCACGACGTTTGCCGCACTACAATGTAAATTTACCAGAAACAACGACGATGAGAAAACAACGGCGTATCCATTAAGTGGATTGAGGTTCTGATAGAATTTGCGTTAAGCCGACCAATGATATATATTTTACGTGATCTGCTTAGATTGATTATCATATATCGATAGTTTAGGTCTTCCTGTTGCGAATAATGGCGAGGATGAACACTGGGGGTGACCAAAATAAGATTATTCGTTTGTCCAAAAATTTTGTTGTGACAACGAAATAGAAGTACAATTTTGTAATAAAATCTATAATACGCGGGACGAAATCTTTCAAGCAAATACAGGCTAACACATGTTTAAACCTCCACGGTTTTTTTTTTCTAGTATTACTAACACGTTGGTTGGTGGTTGCGCTAATAATTGAAGTAAATAATTGCTGGTGTTGGTGATGCATCGAAGGTCTAGGATGTGTATAATAATGCTTAAATATATATTACAACTTACTAACTAAATAGAACAGAACAACGTTGTCTTTAAAATTTGTTTAAGAAAATTAATACTGGTAGCCGTAACTTTGTGGTAATTCATTTTGAAAATAATAAAATAAAATAAAACAATAACTTTGTTATACCAGTTTATTCACATGTAATAGTGACCGCGGTTTCGACATACAATGTCATTATCAAACTGCAAAAGTTACAGGCCTATATAGATCTTATAAATGACAAAAATATATGGGGGTGGTTTATGATGTTATTTAAAATTACTACTATATACTTAACTATTATGTACAACATTGGAAAAGAGGTGTATATATAAGATCCAACTGGTCGTTAAGAACAATACCTATTGTATTGTTTCTGCTTTTAAAAATTTCAAGTGACTCTAAAAGATTTCATTTACGACCTTTCTCGGACAAATGCAATATTTTATGATGACCAAATGTATGCCTTTCTGTAATAAGATGGTTTGCGAATGTTGAATCTGTCTTCTTTAGTTTATGTGACCTCATCTGTTCTTTTACCCGTATAATAAAACTTCGACCAGTCTCACATATATATACACTTTTACAATCATTACAATATAATTTGTACACTCCTTATTTATTATTGATATCTGTTTTAGGTTTTGCATTAAAAATGAAATTACTTGTTTTTACATATGGTTTGTAAGCTATACTAACATTACTATTATTTTTTGAAATTATATTTCCAATTTGCTCGCTTATTTTACCGAAGTAAGTTAACGAAACAAATTATTTCAAATTAGCACTATCTTTAGGATATACTAAACTAAGGGCCACTTGTAACTGTTTTTTCTTTAGTATACTGTCGATTACGCTACTTTTATAACTATTGTTTACCGCTATTTGTTTTATAGAATTGATTTCACGAACAAAAGATTCATTAGACAAAGGAATATTTAATGCTCTATGTATCATAGAATTAAAAAATGAATGTTTGTGTGTCTTAGGGTGTAGTGAATCTTTGGGAATAATGCAATCAGTGAAAGTAGGTTTACGATATATATCAAATTTTAAGCTCTAATCTAATGTGTTTAATTCTAAATCCAGGAAGTTAATACTGTTAATCTCTTCTATTTCTACTGTAAAATTGATATTAGAATGGATTGAATTTATGTAGTTTAGAAATGTTTATAGTTGTCTATGAGTACCCTTAAAGCAAGCTAGGATGTCGTCTACATACCGATACCAAAATTTAATATGTTTTTTACCTAGTTGTGATGAAAGAATTTTTTCTGTAATATGCTTCATGAAAATTTCAGCTAATAGAGGACTTATAGGTGAGCCCATTGCCAGACCTTGTTTTTTGTAGAATTTGTTGTTAAATGTAAAGTAACTTTGGTTGGTGACTAACTCCGTTAGAGATATGATTTCGTGTATAACAACCGGGTTTGTATTTTTCTTTACTAATATGTTTTCTATTAACTTTAAGCATTCCTTATGTGGTATTTTTGAAAACATGTTGGAAACATCAAATGATACCAGGATTTCTGTCTTTAGTATATTACAATCTTTTAGTTTAGCTGTTAACTGTATTGCGTTTTTTTATGGAAGAGCTATCTGTAAATTCCGTATATGTATTGTCTAATTATTATGTTTAATTTTTGGGGTAATTTTTTATTGGGGCACGAAATAAACGAAACAACTGGTCTGATGGGTGCTTCCTCTTTGTGAATTTTTACTAAACCCTATAATTTAGGGGGGAAGTAAAAAAAAATATAAATTTGATAAAAAATTGCTTGACAAAGGCATCATTGCCGAAACATGTAGGGTTGTTTTAAATATATATATATATATATATATATATATATATATATGTGTGTGTGTTTTAACTGGATTCCTGGTTAAATTAAGTGCCGGAAAGAAAGTTAAATTAGGCAGTAAATTTAGTTTCATTATGAAATAGACATGTAAATAAATTTACATATCTGTAACTGTATACTTGGACAATTCCTCGTATTTTGGGCATTTACTTCTGCTTAAGACATATGTTTCTGCCGTTTATAGGCGTCGTCAGCTAAGCTAATGAAGTAATGTATACAAATGATACAAATCTTTATAAATAAAATCTCTATCTGTATATGACATTAAGCCGAACCGCTGATTAGATATAGCAAGTTTCATTCTATAAGGTGACGCTTATTTACGAGTGACATCTTACGGACGAAAGAGACTATACCAAAGAAAGCGATCTTTCGATTGACAAGCTATGCTCATACGAACCGAAAGGAATACAGGTAGTCCTTCTAAAACGAGCCAGGTGGCGGTAGATATACAAAAATGTTTTAAATATGTCTATACGTTATATTCTTTGGTATAGTCTCTTTCGTCCGTAAGATGTCACTCGTAAATAAGTGCCACCTTATAGAATGAAACTTGCTATATCTAATGAGCGGTTCGGCTTAATGTCATATACAGATACAGATTTTATTTATAAAGATTAGTATCATTTGTATACATTGCTTCATTAGCTTATCTGACGACGCCTATAAATGGCAGAAACATATGTCTTAAGCAGAAGTAAATGCTGAAAATACGATGTATTGTCCAAGTATACAGTTACAGATATGTAAATTTATTTACATGTCTGTTTCATAATGAAACAAAAGCTTTATAGGTGCATATAACGTATAGATATATTTGAGTAAATTTAGTGTGAATTAATTGTGATTAATCCATGTGTGCGTGAATTATTTCTTATTTAATTTTTATTATTTTTTTACATAAATCATGTTACAAACATACAAAAAGAATGTTTGAAATTAAAAAATTACAAAATTACCTGGAAATATAGTTTTTAAAAAAGGACAATAGGCATTAAACGTTATCTAGACCAAAAAACATTAAAAATAGAAAAGACATTTGGTAGAATATATTAAAAAAAAACATTACATTTTATGGTATTGTGCAAAGGAAACAATATGTAGAGCAGTTTGACATTTAAAACACTTTTTTTGCACTTTTTTATGACAGACTCTACATATTGCTTGATTTTCTTGTCTGACAAGATGTAAAACCAAACTTTTGGGTTTTTGAGGGCAGATTGTCCACCTCACTTTCTTGAACACCTTATTGCTTACAAGAAAGAATCTGTGATGTCTCTACGAAATGTGAGTTGATCCATTTTGCCTCCCTGGATATGATGAAGTTGCCAAGCATTTTGTACGCATAAATACAAAATATAAGAAATAATTCCGCTGTGCCATTTTTTACCCCTAATGGAAGTTATATAATAACTAGAGCAGACCAATTTCCGTGCACGCCATGTGCGCCGATGTGAGGATGATTGTATTGCATCAGAACTAATAAAAAGCATTCAGTATGTGTTTGGTACTTGCTTAGACTGCATGTAAGTGTAAGCATACGTAATAAAATGTCGTCGACACATAAATCGAGAAAACGGCCGTTGTCAGACGAAGTGAATAAGTTTATTATGGATTTCCCGGACTTAATATACGATGGCTCAAAAATTAAATGTTTAGTGTGCAATACATATCTAATGTGTTGGTCAAAAACACATTGTAAAGAACACGTAAGCAGTTCGAAGCACAATAATAACAAAATTAATCGACAACAGTTTATACATGAACTATGGGTAACAATGATTGTGTGTACACTGCCGTTTACCTTGTTAAGTAATGATTCATTTATTTCATTTTGGAATAAATACGAGAATCAAACATTACTGATCACGACAACGTTACGAAGGAATTTACCATAGGTGCGTAAACAGGTTGAAAATAAAATCAAAGCCGAACTGAAAAATAAAAAACTCTAGTTATGTTTGGACGAAACAATTGACAGCTAAAAACAATATGTAGTTAATGTGATGGCGCGTAATATGGAACCACATCAACCAACGTCTTAAATTTTATTAGCATCCAGATGACTAGAACAATGTAATGCCGAAAAAATTTCAGAGGTGCTATTAGATACTTTGGAAAAATCTAAACTTTCGAAAGACCAAGTATTAATGTTTATGACCGATGGTGCCGCAACCATGTGTTCTGTAGGCCGGTCTCTTAGAAAATATTGTCCTAACTTTTTACATATTACTTGTGAACTCCATGCTCTACACCTTGTGGCAGAACAGGTTCGTAGACGTTATCCATAGGTAGATGCTCTAATATCGAGTAAAAAGGCAGTATTCCTGAAATCTCCAAAACGTATTCGGAAATTTCACGAATTGTGTCGCCATACCCCTGAGCCACCACAGCCGATTCTGACACGTTGGGGTACATGGTTACGGGCGGGGTTTTACTATCATGAACATTTTGAAAAAATTAAGGACGTGGCTTTTTCATTCGATCCGAAAGAAAGTGCAGCTATCAATACAAGCCAGAAAACATTTCAAGATGTCCAGATTAAAATGGGTTTACAAAGTATTCGTGAGAATTACTTGGGACTAGAAGAAGCAATAACAAAATTAGAAAATTCGTCGCTGTCGTTAGAGGAATCACTGCAAATCGTTAAAGATGTTCACGCACAACTGTGTGCTGTAGAAGACGCAAAAAGTGAAAGTGTTCTAATTAAATTTGAAAGAGTTTTAGACAGAAATGCAGATTTGGCATCTTAACACGCATTTGTGAGAGCAAGTCTACAGATGCGTTAAGTTGCTTAAAAAAGTATTTTGATTATGCGAATTATTCTACATCACTAGATGTAGAACGCTCGTTTTCCGAATATAAACATAATTTTGCCTCACGACGGACATGATTTTCTCTGTTCTCTGTCGTGCACACAATCACAGATTTCATACATTTTCCATTTTATTTATAGGTACATACAACGCTGCTATAATATGTTCTATTCTTATTTTTCGTGTGTTTATGCATATTACTTTAATAGCAGAAAACCAAATATATACTTAATTATTTCTGATAGAATAAATGTCTCTACTTCGATACTTATATCGGTAACAAGCTCATGTTGTGTCCCTATTCTATCGTCTATTCTAATATATTACGAATTACGCTCCCATACCGGCGCTCATGGCGCGCAAGGAAATTGGTCTGCTCTAGTAATAACTTATATTTTGAGCACACCGATTAACGCCGTCCCCATATTGGACATTATATTTGAAAGACTGTTTGGTTGCTCCACCAAAACCAAACTCTTTTTTGATTTTCCTGAAGCTTATCGAACAGGATATACTTCAACGCTATTTGTTATAACGTTGACCAAACTGTTGTCATTCCATTTTACAATGAAAATTTTAGAATCCGTGGATTTGAAGTCATATAATCCTCTTGGTTTTTTGTTCATCTCTGTTTTAGACAAAAAAGAACATTTAGACAAACGATTTTCTCTAATGCTGCCTGTGCCTTTGATTCCCTTTCTATAAAGTTGTTCCAAAAGAGGCACGGTTTAAAAAACAATGTGATGGGGCAGCTGTTTATTTTTTTGTATAACGTCGCAATACTGCAAAACAACGGAGAGCCCTAAGCCAAATGGTTTATATTTGTTCGAAATTTGAGTGCTTGCACCTTGATAAGGTTCGACCCAGACACAGTCTCCGTTGCATATAGAATTTGACGTTGTCCCTATCCACATTTTAAGCCCATATCTATAAAAAATATAAAACATGAAAACAGAAATTGATTCAAATTCAATTAGAGGTGCAAAATCTTGAAACTTTAGGTTCATCAATGTAAACAACGGCCTAACTTTTACAAATTTATCTTGTTGATCAAGAGCGTTATTGTCGCAACAATGTAAACTTGGACAGAATAAATTCGAAGCGATCTCTTGACATAGCTTGGGACACTAAAGAATGGTGAGTATTGAACAATACATAGTTACCTTTGAGTTACGAAGATGGTCGGCCACGAGGTGTGCATCATATACTCGGACAAATTTTAAGAACGATATTTGGCAGGATGACGAAGAAATTAATTGGTTAGATTAATTAAATTAATGAGAATTAAACAAAGAATAATATACTCATCGGCACAAAATTCGATCCATATACTTTTTTTTTATTTCATCAATCAATTTGAAGGATATTGTTATATGTCATAAATATTATGTCAACTACGATTTGCTGAAATTTTTAAACTGTTTAAAACCTTTTTTTTAACATTAAAAGGTGTTTATTCCGTTATTAGTTAGTGTTAGTTAAATTTAAACTGTTTTTTTTTAAATTTGGTTTATTTTTTAATCGTTTATTTTGCTTTATTTTCAAATTCGTGTTCAACAAACTTCGTTTAGTGTAAGGTGTTGGTTAGCGCTGGTCTGACGCAGGCCTTATATATTCTTTATCGTATCATCAACTATTATGCCATCTTTATGTGAAACATTTATTGATAATTATTAGGAACATAATATTACAATATCTTAATATTACTTTAGTAACTCAAAATACGTTAGTAGCGAACTAATAACACGTTAGATACAGCACCATAATACGTTAGATACAAAACCATAATACGTCAAATAGTACATTATTTGTGAACATGAATTTCAATATTTTGACAGTTCTCAAATTTTAAAGACATGTCTTTCATATCTGTCTTTAATCCGCGATCTTCTGCAGCTTCACAAACAATATTTTTTTCGGATGATTCAACACACATGATGTTCAAGCCGCTTACGTCCTCCAAATTTTCATTTTTACGTGAAATCTCAATTGATTGTTCAGAGTTTGACATACTGTTTATTAAAACCTTTCCCATCTGAATCTTCTGCGCAATTGCAGTTTTCTTCGTTACGTTGTCTTCTAAATACCCCCTAGCAACCTTGCTCGACTCCCACCCACCCAGCTCTTGCAGATCTAAGATGTCTCCGCCGGCGTTAACCAGAAAAGTTGCTGAAGATCTTCTAATACAATGACCAGTATACAAAGTTGGATTTTCTAGTTTGAGGTATATAGCGATTTTTTCAGGTATTTTAGAAAAGAAATTAATACCACAAGGCTGAATTGTACACCTTCCATTTCTGTACGATATAAACAGCTACATATTTTTTAAATAAAAGTACGGAATTAATGTCACCGTCAGGTACAAGGACAAAAAATCTTTTTTTGTGAGTTTTTGTGTCAGGAATGGTAACAACTACCTTAGTCTCTAAAACCTCAACATCGTCCGTAGACGTTCTCGCTAATTAAATGGTTCTACAAGCCCCTCCTAGATCAATTAAAAAAGCTACTTTTATCATCAAAAAATACCTCGTCTGGAGCTGTACGCATAAATTCATCAACTTCCTCTCTAGTTAGTATTTTGGATTTTTTAACTCTGTATCCAACATTCTTTTTCTTGATAAATCTTATCAAAGCACTATACTTATCAATTTCTACTCTTTCTTTTAATTCCAAGCAAGCTCGCAACATGGAATATTTTGGCCACAAACATGAAGGAACGTAGTAATTTGACAGTTTCACGAAATAAGCGAGCAAGACTGTTTCCCCAGCACCTTGAACATGTTCTTCATCTCGCCATTTACAAAACAGACGATATTCGCTTTCGTAATGCAGTTTTGACTTCGCTGGCAACAAATCTAATTTTGCACTATTTGCAGCCTCTACAATATTTGCGGGAACATCAAATTCTTCCATGATTTATTAATTTATTTCAAAAACGTGCAAGCTTTGACGTAAGTATTTTGTATGAAAGACAAATTGTTGATTTTGTATTAATCTTGATATCGTTGGTGATACCATAAAGCTTTGAATATAAACTCGAACATCAGCGATTTAAACCCTCTCGGACGTTACGAGCTGACTCGGCTAGCGCCTCGTCACCTGGCAACGTCCTCGAGTATTATAAATCGCTTAATGTTCTCGTTATATTAATAGCTATAATAAGTTAAATAACTCTTATTGTTATACATTTTTGAAATATTAAAATAATAAAATTTTTTCAACACCTGGACACCTGGAGTCTAAAAGCAACATTTTCACACCGCTGGTTCGGCCATTGAAGAAACCGTTTTTAATTGGTTCAGTAAGGTACGAAACACTAATATTCGCATATTTGTACCTCTACTCAACGAAAAAGCATTATAAGCAGCTCTAAGTTAGCTGCTAAATGACTCAAACCTTCCAATGCTTGGTTGCTTTGGTCAGAGATGGAGGCTCGATATACCAGCAAGAATACATCTGACATTAGTGTCAGAAAAATCTGCAGGAAGTGTAAGATATGCCATGTCAATTGTTACTTTTAAATATTTATAAGTTTCTGCCAACTTTAGTCAAAAAGTTAGCGCTCTTTTCTGTTTATCACTTTACATATAAAGGTTGCCTAATGTGCTGTGTTAATTTATAAATTTCGCCAAACTAAGTTTGAATCTGTATGTAGAAACGCTACACGTCGCGATGCAACTTTCCTGGTTGTTAGGATGTTACGTGCTCGTAGCTACGTCCTTGTTTTGGTTGCAAATTTCTTCTTTTATTTTATTCCGTTATGTTTATTTTGAACCGAACTGTAGTACTTTCGCTTGTGTGCGTATATCTTCACATACAGTAATTACGTATTAGTTTTTTTTCTTCGTGATCTTCCTCCCCTCTCGATTCTCGAGTGGCGATAACTTCTAGAGAGAAGAGTCTGAGATCGCTATCGATAGAGAGAAGGTTGATGGTTGTCGTTCGTCATTTGTTTCGTAACGGCTTATTGTAGGGCCTGATTGCTTTCAGCGGTATTCTGTTTTTTCTTTTGGCAGCCCGCTCGTTTGAGCGAGGTTATAATTCAGTCGCTACAATTTTTAATTGTAACTACAATTACCCGGAAGGGGATTTATTGATGACGATTTAGACGATTGACTCCTTCTCTACAATACTCTATATTGCGTTGTTAACCATCAGACATTATCCTGGTGCATATTTTGTAATTCATTTATTAATTATACTTTTCTCATTCATTCTTTCTTTGTCCAGTGTTTTCGATAACTGGTGACTTTTCCTCTACCGACGCAAACGTCATTCACAGCAGGAAGCCGATGACGCGCACGAATATCCCGCTTGCAGGAAGGAGACGGACACAGCTAAGACTTTAAAATATTACTTAATTAATTTAAACTAAATATTTTGCAATTAGTTTTCTTTGCTGAACTTTTCTTTTATTAAATTTTTCTTTGTTTAGTTATTTAACTTAGTTATTGCGTCGTTACAGACATCATTTTTCAATTTTTATTTAGTCAATTCAATTGCCTTTCTAATTAGTTTATCTCATTTAAAATTGAAATACGTATATTTTTTTTGTTTGTTAAATTTATTTCGACAGAGTTTATTTAAATTACACATGTGTTCCTCACGGGGACAAGAACTTATTTTAGCTTCGAAATCACCGAAAGAGTTGTTCTTTTTTGCTGCGTTTTCTTTAGCGTAGAAAACGTGGATATTATTCTCTGAATATTAAACTTGCTTTCTAGATTTTTTAAATCTGTACAGTAAAATTTTAGTATTGCATATTCCGTCATTTTAATTTTAAGCTTTCATTAATATTTTTTTTTTCTTTTTTCTCTATTATATATATATATATATATATATATATATATATATATATATATATATATATATATATGTATACAGGGTTAGTTAAAAGTATGCAGACGGCGATTTATTGTCGTTAATATTCATTTTAGGGAATTATGTTCAATATAAAAGTTTGTTAGGATATTTTGATTTACATTTGAGAATATTTGACTTTTTTTTTCTTCAATTGTTTTTTAGTTACGCCTGTCCGCGCAGTTTTTTTTTTTAATGGGAACTAGTAAATTTTACTCTACCATTCGATAGAGAATTTTTTCTCTTTACAATAATAGTATTGTTTTTTAAAATTCATTTTAATAACTTTTTTACAAGAAAAAATAAACAAATTAATAACAAAGTAAATTAAAGTAAGTATTCAAATTGTCGTCCATTGGTAATTTGACAAAGACCCAATCGATTTACAAAACCCCGAACAGAGTTCTGTAAAAAATCTCGGGGAATTTCTTGTATCGTTCTGGTAATTCGGATTTGTAAATCTTCGACGTTATCGGGCTTATCTTTGTAAACTTTGTTTTTTACGTATCCCCAAAGAAACAAATCTAAGGGACTTAAATCTGGCGAACGGGCTGGCCATTCAATGGTTCCTCGTCTTCCAATCCATCTGTGGGGAAAAACGTTGTCCAGATATTGACGAACATTTACACCATAATGTGGTGGGGCGCCATCTTGCTGGAACCAGATACTGTCATTGGGCAGGTGTTCATTGTTTTCATGAGGATAGAGCGTAGCACAAGCAGGTATTATTTCATTTTGCAATAACTGCAAATACAGAGCCGAAGTTAAATTGCCATTGATGAAAAAGGGACCGATAATATGACCGCCTAGAATGCTAACCCAAACATTAACCTTTTGGGGGTACTGCGTATGGTGCTCCAAAAACCAAGAGGGATTTTCCGATGACCAGTATCTGCAGTTATGTCTGTTTACTACACCGGTAAGGCAAAGAGTAGCTTCGTCAGAGAAAAGAATATTGTTGACAAAATTTACATTATTATTGCAAATATTTAACATTTCTTCAGAAAATTGTAATCTCCTATCAAAATCATAGCCGTTAACTTGTGTACAAGGTGTACCTTATAAGGTTTATACTTTTCACTTTTTAAAAATGACACGATCGATGACTGAAATTTTGAAATTGGCCGCAAATTGATTGGTTGATAAATGGGGATATTCAGATACAGCCAATAAAATATCCAGTTTGTTATCATCGCTTTTTGCTGTTCTAGGTCTACCACTCCTTGGCAAATTTTTAACGCTACCCGTTTGTTCAAAGCGTCTGAAAGTTTTACCAACAACGGATTTAGAAATTGGATTTCTATTTGGATGCGTATCATTAAATAAATTACAAACGTCTTGTAAACTTCTGCGTCTATCTCCATAACCCAACATCATAAGTATCTCAATTCGTTCATGTTCACTTAAACTCGCCATTGTTAATATTAATAGCAACAAATTGCATAAATGAATTATTTCTGTCAAAGATTTGACGTACACAATAACTACTGATAAAATTATGTCGCTCAAGTTTGTTTACTTCTGTCTATCTGCGGTGTACCGAACATCTGTTAAACACATGAACCGGCCTTTTCTTATAAAAGAGTTATTAAAATGAATTTTAAAAAAACAAAATCATTATTGTAAAGAGAAAAAAATTCTCTATCGAATGGTAGAGTAAAATTTACTAGTTCCCATTTAAAAAAACTACGCGGACAGGCGTAACTAAAAAAGAATTGAAGAAAAAAAAATTTAAATATTCTCAAATGTAGATCAAAATATCCTAACAAACGTTTATATTGAACATAATTCCATAAAATGAATATTAACGACAATAAATCGCCGTCTCCATACTTTTAACTAACCCTGTATATATGTTTTCTTTCAGGCTTCCGCGGGTAGTAGTATGTGTTGTAACTGGATTCCGGGTTTTCTTCCGCGTTTCAACTATTTGGTCTTCGTAAAGACCGGTGCTGGTTTCTGGACGACGTTTCGGCAAAATCACATTTGCAATCTTCAGGTCTGCGATAACTGAAGAAAACCGGGAATCCACTCACAACACATATTTTATATATATATATATATATATATAATTGAAAAGAAATTATCGACCGTGATATATTATCAAAAATTAATTAAAATTCGGGTAAGCGGTCAATTAAAAAACTCCTTTATTAAATTACCCTATATTTCGCAACACTTTGTCGCTTCTTCTGGGGTAACTACAAGATTAATGAGAAAAATAACAAAAAATAAATAAGAGTATAAAACAGTAGTAAAAATTCTTACAAAATGTAGAGTTAAAAAATAATCAAATTGATTAAAATATAAAAATGATTAGATATAAAAAATAAAGTAACTATAGAAACAAGCCTTAAGAACTTTTAAAAAACATATATATGAAAAGTTAAAATATGAAAAATAAAAAATATAATGCAATATAAATTAAAACAACATATGGAACAAATAACAAAACGATTTAAGATCGTCAACTAACAGTCAAACCCAGTATATTAAAATAAATTATACAAAGACCATTAGTATCAGATCAATAATTTATGTTATTTGTGTCCCTGTTGATGTGGACCATTTCTAAAAAGGTTCTTTTTTTATGGTTATTTTCAACGTCTAAGATTTTAACGTCAACAAAATTGAAAGTATGGTCACGATCAAGTGCATGGTCCACCAATGCACAAGATCTCTTACCAATACGTACATCACTTTTATGTTGAGTAATGCGCTGTTTTAGCCACTGTGATGTCTGACCTATATAAACGCCACAACAATCCGAACATGCTATCCTGTAGACAACATGACTATTTAGAAAGAAAGGTGTTATGTCTTTTATCTTACTATACAACTTCCTCAAGGTATGGGTGTTGTATTTAGCAATTTTAATGTTATTAAATTGTTTAAAATGTGATACAATTGTATGAGTAAGACCGCCAATGTATGGGATTTTTTTGTAAATCACACTGTCTGCAGGAATGTCCTCAGTAGGGCCATCAAAAAAGTTTGAGCTAAATATCAATTTATTAAGTATATGCTTAGGATAGCCATTGTTGACGAAGATGTTTAAAAGTTCTTTAAGATTGACAATCTTAAAGAACTTTTCAACATCTTCGTTGTTAGTTCACGATCTTAAATCGTTATGTTATTTGTTCCATATGTTGTTTTAATTTATATTGCATTATATTTTTCATGTTTTAACTTTTCATATATATGTTTTTAAAAGTTCTTAAGGCTTGTTTCTATAGTTACTTTATTTTTTATATCTAATTATTTTTATATTTTGTACGTCAATTTTATTATTTTTTAAGTCTACATTTTGTAAGTATTTTTACAACTGTTTTATACTCTTATTTATTTTTTGTTATTTTTCTCATTAATCTTGTAGTTACCCCAGAAGAAGCGACCAAGTGTTGCGAAATATAGGGTAATTTAATAAAGGAGTTTTTTAATTAACCGCTTACCCGAATTTTAATTAATTTTTGATTTTATATATATATATATATATATATATATATATATATATATATATATATTATATCTTACCGTTAACTTTAATTAATTATATTCTCAGACCACAACTTTGCAAATTTGCACAAATTTATTACAAATAAATATTTGCATGCAACATGCAAATCTCTCTATATGTACCGAATCTGTTCAAAGGATCGGACTTTCCCTTTTTGGTTTTAAATCATCTGTGAGCCAATGAAATACGTATTTTTCTGGAGGTTGTGAACTTCTGTGCACAAACGGTCTGTTAACATACTTAGTTTGTCTATTTTTTTGCAACTAGCAAAATTTAATTCCTTTTTTTGATTATTTTTAAGTTACAAATAAAGTCTAATTACATCTGGCTGAAATTCGCCTTTTTCTTCCTTTCTTTTCTTTACGTTTCGGACGGCCTGGTTGCATCCCCTACCCGCTGCGCGTCTTGCCTACTTTTGTTGACCACGATTTCCGAATTTTGCGACGTCTAGCGGTTCTAAATTCGGTGGCGCCCTATACCACCTTAATTCGTGTACTGAAGTACCTTTGGGTCTCCCCACCCTTGGGCTGAGGCTGTCTCTCAAGCCGGGTGGGCCGCTAGTCGTTGGCAGGGGCGGGTAGGTGAGGCAATCCTCGTCGTCCGAAACTTGAGTACCTCTCTTTTCTACGGTCTCCATATACAGAGCGTAGCAAGGATAATAAAAATTTGCGAAAAGTTAGTTTGTGGAAAAGTAAAAATTAACGCAACACATTAGCCGACATTTACATGTAAAGTGTAAAAATTTAATACTAATATAATAATAATATTAATAACTACATATACGCGAAGTATAAAAGTGAAAAGTCACGTCTGTCCAGGATACTGTGTGTTGATAAGCTCCAATAAGAGCGAAATTCATCTACACATTCCGGGATAGATGTGAGTTTTCACGAATTTTTCATTATTATAAGTTTAGAGATATATATGAACAGGTTTTCTTGCGATGAGTATCTTTAAGTGCCTAAGTTCATTAGAAAAAATAGTGTTTATCTTTTGTCCTGTCCTTAATCTTGTGTCTATAAATTTATTAAAATCAAGCTCATGAATAATAATACGACAAGCGAAAGCGTTCTTATCACTGGTAGGAGGATTTTCGTTATCACTCATCGTTGTTCTAACCAGGCCTCGCTAACGTATTTCCACTTTTTTTCCTTATCCATCACCGCGTTGATGAGGACGACATGGCTACACGCCGCATGTACATTATGCATTTATTTTATATCGCGCTGGGAACTGGGAAGGATCAGTACGCAAAATGGCGAATGGCTGAGAAGTCCGCCACATGCATATTCAATAGTTTGCCTTTCGTCTTTTCGACTTCCATTTTACAGACCGACGGTAACTTAATACCGACCGCATGGGATTGAATTTCGTGTCGTAGAGGAAAGTAGAGAATTTAAAAACAGTGTACATAGATCCACCCTATTTTACTTTTTAATTGCAGGGGTTGTTCAATTTAATGGTTTTTCATGTCATTTTATTTCAATATTTGTTTTTTTCTAAGTAATGTTATTTTTGAATGGATCGTATTTAACCTTTATGTGACTGGAAGGGTACCCGGGTGCCTTTTTCAGATTTAAATATTAATATTTTTAGTGTTTGAACTTGCTGAGCTTGGAAATTCTGTGACATCTCTAAACTTGTTTTATATTACATTTTATTATATATATACTTCGTTATTTAGATTTAATTTTTAACGAAAAAATGGCATCCGAAATTATTACAACCTCTAAGACCGGTATTGGTAGCCGGGTACCTTCATTTAAAATTACATATGGATGGATGTGAAAGAACAAAAGTAGCATTTTTACATCTTTTTATTTATATATGTTATAAAAAAGATGTATAAAAAGAACGAAAATAAATAATAATAGGATTAAACTGCCTGTTGGTTACAGGTATCGCATACGGCCTTAGTAACAGAATGTTCATTACAAACTGGTTTTGAACAAGAATTACATGCTTTTCGCGTTTTTCTTTGTCTGTGATTCAATTCCCTTCAAATGTAACATTTTCCAACTACCAAAATAAGCCCAGACGTATCTCGAGATGATTGATCTCTGACTGCTGTAACGACTGGCTGTGTAATTTGGCGTCCTAGAACCATTTCTAGTGATGTACGTGTAAAATGATTGCCCAAAACTCTTGGAATACTGCTTCGAGTTAGTACAGCATACATGCATAACTCGTTTGCAAGATCTTTCAAAAATCTCCGTCGTCGGTCGGTTGATGTAAGCCTAGGATTGTGCTCCGTGTAAATTATGTATGCACTCAGTGCAGCAAGGTCGACCATATTGTAAAAAAATGCTAGGGGCCAACGATTTGTTCTACGCTTTACTGTATACTCTGATAACATTTTATCCATCGTGTCGACGCCGCCTTTGGTTTTATTATAATATTTAATAATTTCGGGTTTTGCAGTACCAGTATGTTCTATTTTGCCTGTTGTATGCATTGATGATAATAGGATGACAGATTTGTTATTTTGGGGAACATACGAACATATAGTTGCTCTTTTAGTAAATGCAAAATTAGTGGAATTTATAACTCTACTTTTATTGGATTGCATATTGGAAGGAAGAAAAGTTTTATTTTTTCGAACGATTCCTACTAAAGTTAAGTTCCAAGAATTTAGGTTATGAGCCAACTGTAAACTTGTGAAAAAGTTGTCTGTCGTTATATTTCTTCCAGAACCTTTATATTTAGTAACTAAATCTAGAACTGTACGCTCTCCAATATTCACTTGCCGTTCACCGTCTGGTGGTTTTCCAGTATAAATTTTACCTTGTATAGGATAAGCATTTGCCGCATCTAAAGCCCAAAAAAATTTTTATCCCATACTTTGCCGGTCTTGAAGGAATGTATTGGGTAAATTTTGTATGTCCTCTATAAGGAAATAATTGCTCATCGACCGTTATGCATTCAGATGGCTTATAGTTGTTTTTTAAATCACTATTTAGCATTATATCCATATATCACGAATTGGAGCAGCTTTGTCACTTTTAGATCGTTCAGCACGTGTATTCTGATTATCAAAACGAATAAATCGTGAAAACATTTTGAAGCGATCACGAGACATAGCCGCACGAATAAGAGATAAGGATTCAAGTTTCCACATTTCAGATATATGTTCCTTATTAGATTTATGTACACCAGCTGCAATTAGGATTCCTAAAAATGCATCGAATTCCTCTTCAGTAAATGCCTTGAAAACCTTTCGTGGTGGTGGTTGCCGCTTAGATTCTTTGTACTTTTGAGCTTGTTTTTCATTATAATCTCCAGTTAATTGTGCCTTTTCTGTTAGTTTCCCTTAAAATTATGGTACAAATTTCATTGGATATGATAGATTTAAAAGTTTCTTTAGCAGTATGTAATGCACTAAAACTTGGTGCGCCACATTTTTCGCACAAGATATTTCAGCTAATTGTCTGCGCTTGTGGTAATGGAGTATTAGTCCAATGAGTTCCATCTTTAGCAACCAAAACAGTAGGCTATGCTGGTGTTTCTTCTTTATCACTAATTTCATCTAAATAAGGTTCCTCTTGTTCGATTACAGGTTCTATTTCTGCATCAGATTCTTCAGATTCGATTTCCGGAATGTATTCGTCTTCATCCGAAGCAGTAAATGGCTCTTCTTCTAATGCTTCTTCCGCTGCTGCTAGTAATTCTACTGATGTCAGTCTGAAAACCACAAAATATCACATTACGTTCTTATTATTACTATTACTTTTACTCTAACAGGATTTGTAATTATATTAACTTCTATATCATACCTGATTCTCCTCCATCTTGGTTTTGTAAATGAACCCGAAGTAGGACCAGACGTATTATCACACATTCCGATAAAAATAATAAAATTTGCACTTGTTATTACCAGAAACACTAACAATATTTAATATGTACTGTAACGAACAAATTATATACGAGCACTTCGAAAAATGAACGGTTACTGATTTTCAGACATGTCTAATCTTGTTCATAACAGCGCAGTTTATGTCTCCCCACTACTGTCTCTCCTATATGTATAGGTGCAACGTATATACAACGCGGGGTACCCGGGTACCTACGTCGTCATTAAAAGGTGTTATTTTTCCCAGTCACATAAAGGTTAAAAGAAAAGAATTTTGTGTTAAGGGATTATTAAAGGTATATAAATGCTTGCAACATAATATACTCTTCGATAAGCGTACTCAGTATGAAATTAGGGGAAATGAAATTTAACATTTTTTTTACCTACAGGATCGAATACAGTGTGCTAAGAATGGGCATTGTGACAATGATGGTCATGTGTCACCTGTGAGTATCACAGCCAAGTATACTTTAATTATGTTATGCACATATACAGTCGTGTTAAATATGCACTTCTATTATGGGGTGCATATGCACTGCAGGGCGAGTATTTATTTTTCAAAAGCTTGTCATTAGGAATATTGTTGGGTACACACATACACACCGTTGCATACCAATTATTGCTCTACTGAAATTCTTACAACTACCATGTCCATATATTTTAGAATCGACTTGTTATATTTTCAAAACTAGACAAAACTAAAAACAAATTTTAAATAGTTAACCCAGATATGCCCACTGTCCTTTTAAAAGGCCGTTTCGCGGGTGTGCCTTTAAATGAAAATAAAACTTACGCGTTGTAATAATAGATGTCGTCTTGTGTTCAAACATTAATGAGAAGTTATATTCTACAGTATTTTGACAGTTTGCAATAAACAGGTGATTATTGTGAGAGGTTAGAGTGCAAGAAAAAGTGACCATGTGTTGTCCATATGAATTTAGACTTGTAGGGTAGGTATTTTATAGCAAATTGTTAGTAAATTGTATCTTTGTTGATAAAACACGTTTATTAATATCTAAAGAAGGATAGTGCTTTGTTTTCAAGCAATAAATATTTTTATTCTGCCCTGCAAGTAACTGCCACCAAGTGTGTCCTTTTAAAAGGACAGTGGGCACATATAATAACAAAACTACATATATAACACTTTCGGCTGTTGCTTTGTGAAGATTCATGATACTGGATATAAGTAAAATAAAACACTCAATTAAACTTTGAATAACTTCACTTTATTTTTATCACTATGTGACTGCAGTTTCGACATTACATGTCATTATCAAACTAAAGTTACAATAATTGATGGTGAAATATATATCTTATTTGGTAACATCTGAGACACACTACAAATTAAATACCTATTACTCTAATCTATTTTAAATTGTTGATGTGCGGTTACAAAATTTCCCAACTCTCTTTTATATTAATATACTGTTATAATAGGATTTAGACAACAACACTACATATTTTCAGAGGTTTGACATTAGACCAACTACTGCGTTCTTTGGAAGAGGAAGATGAGGAAACTTTAACTCCCAATGTAGAAATAGCTATAATGCCGCCTACTACTGCTTGTGATGATCTTACGGATGAGGACTCCGGAGACGAAGATATTGTGAATGTCAACAATTTACCTCGGGCTCAATTGCTAGCAGGAGCTGAACTATTTTCGCAAAATACTGTGACTAGCAATGATGAGGACAATTGGGATGAAGAAGACTTATGGCCTCTATCTAGGTTTGTCAACGAGTCAAAAGCATATTCAGAATATAAAAAAAAGACATACAAGTGGAAAAAAGTGGATCTAAAAACTCAGTTGATAGAAGAATGGCCAAATCTTGCTTCAACTGCGCCTGTACATACTTCGATTGATACTTCTGACCCACTACTTTTATTTGAATTGTTTTTTGACAAAGATGTAATTGATATATTCTCGTCATATTCTAATAGTTATGCTGCTTCAAAAAATAGAAAAAATGACATCACAACAGAGGAAATAAAAACTTTTATCGGTATTCTCTTACTAAGCGGCTATGTAAAGTTACCCAGACGTCACATGTTTTGGCAGAATTCACGAGATACCCATAATGATGTAGTGTCAAATTCGATGTCAAGGAACAGGTTTGAATATTTATTATCAAATATTCATTGTTGTGATAATGGAAATTTAGATAATACACATCGTTATTACAAAGTCAGGCCTCATTTCAACATACTTCTTCAGAGGTTTGTCAAGCTTTCACCAACGAATGAACACCACTCTATAGATGAGGCCATGGTTCCATATTTTGGACACCATGGCTGCCAACAATTTATCAGAGGAAAACCTCTGAGGTACGATTACAATTTTTGGGTCGGCGCCTTGCCATCCGGATATGTGGTTTGGTTTGAGCCATATCAAGGTGCCAAATCAGATATAAAAGAGTGTTATAGAAATCTTGGCTTGAGGCCCTCCGTAATTCTCGAATACCTTGATGTTTTAACAAAACATAAGCAACTTCCATATCACTTATACTTTGATAATTTCTTCACAACATTGTCCTTGATAGATATTCTTACTAGTCTGGGAATTAAAGGAACTGGCACAATAAGAAAAAATCGATTGTATGGTTGTCCATTAGAGTCTGATACAAATTTGAAGAAAAACCGCGGATCGTATGACTACAAAACAACGGAGAATAGCTCAATAATTATCGTAAAATGGAGCGACAATAGCCTTGTGCACATGACATCTAATTTTCATACCGTCGAGCCATTACACCAAGTTTCACGTTTTTCACAAAAAGAAAGAAAGCGTATCATGGTAGACCAACCTAATCTTATCAAATATTATAACGCATATATGGGCGGTATTGATCGGAGCGATCAAAACATCAGCCTATACCGTATAGGAATTCGGGGAAAAAAGTGGTACTTTCCACTTATTGCGCAAATGATAGACGTTGCAGAACAAAACGCCTGGCAACTCCATAAATTGCGTGGAGGCAACATGGATCACCTCACTTTTAGAAGGACCATTGCTCTAGGGCTTATTGAAAGTAATGGGAAGAAGAATATTCCGCAGAAATCAAAATCATCTCCTTCACCATTTGAAAATGCTACTTCAAGATTTGACAGAATCGATCATTTAGTAGCTGAACAACCTAAGCAAACCAGATGTAGAGTCTGTCATATGAAAGTTTCTACGAAGTGCACAAAATGTGACGTCGCTTTACATGTGAGGTGCTTTGTCGCATATCACACGAGGGCATAACATTTTTTTACACTTTTGATTTTTCATTTTTAGTTTAATAAATAAATAAACATAAAATAAAATAAAAGAAAATTACTTTATTGTCGTCTATTTTCCCACTGTCCTTTTAAAAGGACACCTCTTTGTGATTATTACTAAAGAGAAGGATTTTTTAAAATATTTTTTATGTCATCAGTAAGCTTAGGCTGATAAAGTACTGTTAAAAAAAGTATTTTAGTAAAAATAAAAAGTGTTGGGCATATCTGGGTTAATTGACGCAGGAGATACTTGTTGAAACTTCATTATAACGCTAAGAAATAAGTAATTAAACTTCTAGTTTCAAAAGTTCTTTTATTGTAAGTACACTACAATATTGTTTCGCCATAGAATGGCTTCATCAGGTGGATGAAATACAGATACTGAAATACAGTATGCCATTGTATGGCAAAACAATATTGTAGGGTATTTACAATAAAAGAATTTATGAAACTAGAAGTTTAATTACTTATTTCTTAGCGTTAAAAACAAATTTCCCATGTCATACACAATACAAGAATTAGAGAAAATCAGGATTGCTGTCACGCTCAGCGCTTCAAATTCTAGCCCTTACGCACTTGAAGTGAGAATATTTAAAAAAATGACATGAAAAAATAAGTAGATACAATAGACACAAACTTTCTGCAAATAATATACTCTTGAAAAACATATTTTATACAACGAGTTTTTGCATTTGTACCTACAAGTCATTTGGTTATAAATATAAAATTACAAAGTATATCTCTATCAGATACGATTGTTTCAGCCTTTACTTGATGAAATTCCATTATAACTATTATCGGGATCAAATAAAACAAATTTTAATGAATTTCACTACTTTGTACTTTACACAGTAACGATCGTTTCTCTCCAACCTGAGCTGTCAGGCATATAACTACATAGCTATATGTCTGACGAAGTTCAGGTTGGAGCGAAACGATCGTTACTGTGTAATGTAAAAAGTAGCGAAATTTATTAAATTTTTTTTTATCCCGATAATATCTCTATCAAGTTCTTATTAACCACTGGAAATTGTGTAATTACACTGGACAACAATGAAATTGCATCTTTAGTGAAAGTGTCGAAATATGTATGAATTCAACGTGTTAAACACGAATATGGTATTAAAAAAGGGAAATTGGCTCTAGTTCTTAGGTTTTGTTGAGGTATTACTTTGTATAATAGGGAAAAAAGGAAAATATTAATGAATGCATTGTATGTCTTGTTATAGGATGAACTAAATTAGCGTGTATTATGGTGTCTGTATGTGTTGGTTTATGGCAAGGATTATATAAGAACATAGGATTGCTCGATCCCGCAATATTTTCGCCGCGTAGTGGGGAGCCATGACGTCACAAACGGACCAGGTTGAACGCGTTCACTACTGTAAAGCACCTTATAAAATGTGTTTAGCTACTACAACAATTAATTATCTAGTTATATTAGTGCTATTATTATGGTATATAATATTTCATTTGATAATAACATATCCGTCAGTGTACTGTTATAAATATAATACACGTTTTTATTGCCATAAGGTTATACTTTGGTTTATAATTTAAAAAAAAACTTTTCCAACTTCAAATAAACACATTTATTAGGTACATAAACATAAATAAAGAAAGCCGATGAGCATGTATTCTCTATACAAAGCAAAAAATATATATTTTTCAATTAAAAGAGTCAGTATATAGCAATGTTTTATTACGCAGTAATTAAATAAAAACGAATCAAGTAGTGGTTTTTCGCATTTTTTTAGCTAGTGTTCGTTGAGTGTCTGACGGTGTACTAGTAGAAAGCTTACGTTTACTCGATTTTTTAGCATTGTCACGGGTTCTTTTTGTATTTAAATAATTCATACGGATAACAGTTCTTAATTTACAAAATAATTTTATAATAATAAAGCACAAATTTTCTCGCTTTTTAATTTTTAAAGCTAGTCTTTTAACAACCAGTGCTTCTTTCCGCAGTTTATTATCGCCATGATATATCTCAAAATATTTGTTCCACTGTTTAATGGTACTTAGGAAATCTGTTGAGGGCTTAATAAGACCACCAAAAGAGAGCTGTTGTACCCATGAGGGTAAATTTTAGGCGTGATCGGCTTTAATTTTATAAGTATAATCGCCGAGTTGGGGATGACTGTTTTTAAATTTCTTCGCTATAAAACCAGCAATGTACTCAAATGCATCGTCCGTTGTTTCTGGTGATTTTGCATAAGATATTTCTGAAATCCCTGATGATGAAAACGAGCTTCCATTGCTACTTTGAGTTGCATTGCTGTCAAATTTCTCTTCCGGTAATTCAAGTGAAACTTTCGCTTGTTCCAAAACTGTGGCCACTATATATTCTTCAGGAACAGCTTCTTGTGTGTTCACCTTTAAAAAAAGTATAGCTATGTAGATAGGTACCTATATAATACTAGGAATATGTAAAGAATTAATAAACACATTTTATGTACCTGTGCTTCTAAAATACCAGGATTCTTCCCAAGAATAATCATTCTTATTCTTTTGATGGCTTCCAATGGAGATGGATGTTAATTGGGCCCTCGACATCTAAGCCGGAAGAAAAAATTCCCCAAACAATCCTGATTAAGTTTATGAGTACATATATAATGTACATCTTCAAATTCGGTCTTCATATCTCGTAAAAGTAGTTTCAACGATTCTATAGAAATTATTATTCCTTTCTGAAAAATTTGCAGTGTTTTTTCCTTCAGCTCATGTCAAATATTAAATCTCTAACTTTATTTAAGTGTTGTTCTTGGTCCTGTAAATAAATTCCAAAAGGGGCTTTCATAGGGTCAGGGCCAGGAGATCTATTCACATGGCTATTAAAAATATCAAACCAAGAATTAATATTGTCTGTGAACATTCCGACATCTTCAGCAAGTTTTTTATCAGGGCCTGGTTTGTATCGTAATAATGCCTGGGCGGTCTTATGTGATCAGCCGCTAGTCTTACATTTTGTCTTTTACTCTTTCAACTGTAATATGCTTTTCAGAAATTTTATAACAGGAATTTACTTCTACATTGGTTAATTCTATCAAACTTTCTAAAGGTTCTTTTCTTATCTCTTTCTTTCCAGCACTTCTCAATATAAATTCTGTGTCCAAAAACCAATTACGGAGAAGTTTCAGTAAATGGGGAGCATCTGCGAAAACATAAACATTTTTCTTGGTTTGCGGATGCTCGAAATAGGTCTTATTTATGTCAATGGACAACGCTTTCCAGAGACCAACATTACTGCTTCCGCAATCACTTACAATTGCAACACAGTTATATGATATTTTATGCAATTGGGTGATCAGATCCATTAACACATCCTTTGTCATCTTTTTGTCAAAGTCTAGATAGATAGGCTGTTTCCAAGTAGAAAATAAGCTTCTAACCATACAGACTTGCATTAAATTGTAAGGACCTAGCACCTGATCTTCACCAACACAATACTCTAAAGTGGTTTTAACTTTGACTTCATCAAAAGAAATGACTACAGTTTTTTCTCTAGCAGACATATTTTCTCCTGCTACCTTTAGAAAAGTTAGTACATCTTCTAAAACTCCCGGCGTTATTCTGATTTTTGATGCCCACTTTCTCAAAGATGACAACGCTGGCAACGGAAAATTAAGTTTAGTTCGCAAAAATATATAGCATTTCTTGCTGAGGTAACGAATTGTAAAAGCAACTGCAATCTCTTCAGTAGTCCAATTAACGCGTTTATTTTTGTTTAGAAGAATAGAAATTTGATTTTCTGTTAAGAGTTTTCTCAGTATTTTTACCGTTTCCTGTTTTTGTGCAGGTTTATCTTGCTTGTTCTTTCTTCTATAGTATAAAAGTTGTTTTCTCCGCAAATTCAATTTGCGTTTCATAATTTCCATCTCTGTAGATAATTTAGTGTGACTTTCACGAAGCTCCGCATATTGTTTAGATAATATATTTTCTGCTGGGACAGTTAAAGGCTTATCGGTTTTAAATTCTGCTGTTGAAGACGCTTTTGACAGCTCACTTGCCGCTAAACATGAAGCTATCGATTGTTCGGCAGTCAATCTATTTACTTCTTCTTTCCTTTCATTTTCCTTTTTTCTTTTTAAATATGCTTCCCCTCTTGTCGCAACTTTCTTTATATCTTTGGACATTTGTGGAAGATTTACACTAGGCACAGCAGTGTATTTAAGCTGTTTTCGTACAGGTAACTCTAGCAATAATTACTATGTATTAGAATAATTTATCTCATAACGTATAAATACATTTATTACCTAATAATTCGTTCCGCATATCACGTTCATAATCGTTTGCATTAAAGTGGATTGAGCAAATTTGGCTAGTATTTGGATTCCACTTATCTGCTCGTTTGCAGCGCCTTATCCATTCTTTACGGACAGTATCGGATACGAAGTTTGTCGCCTTTGGAAAGTTGTGATAAACGATTTCTCTATTGGTAATTTTCGTAGAAATACGACTGTTATTACAGCCAACTACCGCACAACGACGTCCCGGCATTTCAGTCGCTAATTTACAAAGGGTAACGGCGAAAACTAAATTAAAACACTTTACTTTAACTCAAGCAACCCAAGACCTCAACTATTTATCGGTGCGACTGGTCCGTTTGTGACGTCACAGGAGGCGGAGTCACGGCTCGATGCAAACAACACTGCCGGTATAGGGATCTGGCTATCCTATGTTCTTATACAATCCTTGGGTTTATGGTATATAGCGAATTCGCGTTCATTAGTTTTATGTGTTATGGTTAAGTCTAGAAAATTAATGCTTTTATTTATTTCTGTTTTTATTGTAAAAGTTATTTAGGGGTGAATAGTGTTGATATAATTATGTACAGTTTTTAATTGTCTATCTGAACCATTAAAGCAAATTAATATGTCGTCAACATACCTAAATCAATATACACAATTACTAAACAAGGAATGTGTACTTATTTTAATTTCTAAATTGTTCATGAAAATGTCGGCTAATTAGAGACTTAGTGGGTCCCCATTACTAGATCTGATTGTTGAGAAAATGTTCGTTATTACGTTCTAGTTGTAAAGTGATTAAATCAATTACCTCCTGGGGTGGGATACTAATGAGCAGATTCGAGACATCAAAAGAAATAACTTTACATTTCTTTGGTATTTCCAAGTTTGAAATGTTAATTGGTTCATATATTTCAACATCTTTGTTTAGATTCTATAGAATCTTCCAAAAATCAAATTCGAGTATTTCACTTAACCAAGGTGGTGTGTACCCTCCGAACGTTAAGCTAGGATTCAAGGTGTCTGTTTTGCTCTTTAGAATATGTATTTCTTGATTCTAATGATATTTTGTTTCTAAACAAGCGCGTTATTCGACTGTTGTTTAAGTGGAATTCGAGTTCCTACAGAATAACACGTCTATCTCAACACTGTATACAGGTTTTATTTTATGCCTATTAATAAATATTTCATTGCAAAATTCATTTGCACAGATATGAGGTTACTTAATCTTGAATAAATTTACACTCACACTGGTGTATTTATTGTTAATTTCAAATTGATAATCCATATATGTTTTTCAATGTTTAATTTTTATTTATAGACTTTAAATGCAATTGTGCGTTATTTTACTTACGTTAATCTTTCTTCTATTATTTGTAATACTTGAAAAATACTTGATAAAATTTCAATAAAATTATAATTCAAACTAATTGCATAAAGAAATTATTTAATACTATATTAACAATTATAAATCAAAATTGCTTCAACTTGCAAACATAGGTATATAATAAATTAGTGATAAACTTTCTTAATACAAGTCTAACTTTATTCAAATCTAAATGAATGCTAAATGTTGATTGAACGACGAATGATCGATGAATCTCACTTCTCGATGCTGGTCTACCTCTTTATATTGGGTGATTTTTAACATCTTGGATTGAACATTTTTTCCTGTATTTATTTGCAAATATTCTTTATTTTAGTATATTATTTTAATTTGAACCTTCGTATCAATCCATCCACTATATGTAAATATGTTTCTTGTTTCGTTTTCTGAAGTTATTTTCATTTCAAGACTAAATATATTTTTCTTTTTGAGTCTTTACAAATTTTATGCCTTGACCTTGTTTTGCTTGTGCCAACTTGTAGAAATTCGTCAGCTTCTGGTAGATTTGCTTCGCATTTTACCTTCTTTGTCTTTACCATGCTTGTTCTATGGTTATTACAGGCCTATCTCTATTCCTTCAAATTGTATGCACTTAGCATAGTAGGTATGCGCATTTCAATGCATTTTAATTTTAATCGAAATAAGCTGTTTTGTTTACATTTTTGAACGCAAGAAACTACAATTGCTATTATACAAAGGTATTTTTAATAATATAAAATATTATTAAAAATCTGGTGTGAAGAACACAAATGCAGGTTCACTATTAATATTTTCTGTGAACGTGTCCGAATATATCCTATCCCCAGAGACGTAGATACGTATTTCGCTTTTCTACAAGCTCATCGGTACGCCCCTGCTGGAGAAAGGATATTTCCAGACACATTCACAGAAAAGAACCACCTCGCCCTATCACCGTAATTATCCAGACCGAGCGCAGAAGTAAATTCGGCGCTACCTGTTGTCAGACAGCCGAAGTACCTCGCATACCGTCCACATAATTAATGTGAAGTAACGACGCCCTTCCAAAGAGGTTAGCACAGCCAACTCTCTAGAAAACTGCATTTTGTTTGTGCCTTCACTCATACTACGGCTTAACCGTATGTGTAATGTATCAGAATAATTGAAACATACATGAGTAGGTAAACCCCACCAGTTTTGTATAATACAAAGGTATTTTTAATAATATAAAATATTATTAAAAATCTGGTGTGAAGAACACAAATGCAGGTTCACTATTAATATTTTCTGTGAACGTGTCCGAATATATCCTATCCCCAGAGACGTAGATACGTATTTCGCTTTTCTACAAGCTCATCGGTACGCCCCTGCTGGAGAAAGGATATTTCCAGACACATTCACAGAAAAGAACCACCTCGCCCTATCACCGTAATTATCCAGACCGAGCGCAGAAGTAAATTCGGCGCTACCTGTTGTCAGACAGCCGAAGTACCTCGCATACCGTCCACATAATTAATGTGAAGTAACGACTCATACTACGGCTTAAGCCGTAGTATGAGTGAAGGCACAAACAAAATGCAGTTTTCTAGAGAGTTGGCTGTGCTAACCTCTTTGGAAGGGCGTCGTTACTTCACATTAATTATGTGGACGGTATGCGAGGTACCTCGGCTGTCTGACAACAGGTAGCGCCGAATTTACTTCTGCGCTCGGTCTGGATAATTACGGTGATAGGGCGAGGTGGTTCTTTTCTGTGAATGTGTCTGGAAATATCCTTTCTCCAGCAGGGGCGTACCGATGAGCTTGTAGAAAAGCGAAATACGTATCTACGTCTCTGGGGATAGGATATATTCGGACAAGTTCACAGAAAATATTAATAGTGAACCTGCATTTGTGTTCTTCACACCAGATTTTTAATAATATTTTATATTATTAAAAATACCTTTGTATTATACAAAACTGGTGGGGTTTACCTACTCATGTATGTTTCAATTATTCTGATACAATTGCTATTACAAAATATTTCTAAATATAGCTAGCATTTGTTATAAAACATTTCTTGTGTTTCAGATTACGCTGTTTTTGCTATCGATACTAGATATTTTTATATGGATTTTTCTTATTTAAAATGAATTTGGCATTACAAAATTCCTACATAAACAATGGATATTTTCATAAAATATAAATAAATCTATGATAACTATTAGAGCTATTATTTAAGAATGATTTATTTTGTATTCTTTTTCTACAATTTTGATAGGTAAGCATGTATTGTTCAGCTAATTAGTAGAGAACGGACACGCTTACCACATGACGCAAAGCCCAGTGCAGTACTAGCGAAAGGCTGTATTTCTAAAATATTTAATTTTATTTATACAATTGGAAAACATACGGGTGGTGATCTATCTATCTAAAATTGCGAAATACATATTTATTAATTAATTTTATTTATATAATTGGAAAACAAACGGGTGGTGATCTATAAAATTACTAAATACATATTGCAGTGGAATTTGCTTTGAAATTGCTTATTAATTTTTTTATTCACACTACAGCTTATATTGCCGGCTATTCAGTCTAGTAGAATCCACGAACTCCCATCTCATGAATCGTTCCTCGCGGATCAGGTCCAAGTTTTAATCCGAAAATAAAACGATAAACACAAATAAAAATCTTATCTGTTAATTTGTTAATTTATTTAAAAAAAAAATTCAAAAAAATCCCTCTACAAAGTGTATAGGGTGCTAAAGCATCATCAAACAGTAGCAATGGGGAAACACTCTTTGTGAATAATGACTCGCACACAGAGAAAAACCCCTTGTGACACTCGATCAAACATAAAACTAATAAATACTAATGAAACTTGTCAAGTTTAACCTCTACTTTAACCCCTTCAAACAAATGTCAAAAACAACTAAGTTTTCGAAACCCACGAAAATTGAATTTTGTCATGCGCAAAAATAACACAACAAGGTCAATCCCCACTAAAGAAAACTCCAACCTTGAATTCAAAAATGTTCTCGAATATTATTTTAAGAAAAAACTTCCCTTACAAAAAACATGACAACTTTCTCTAATACCCATATACTACTTTCAAATATAAATTATTACAAGAAATACATGAAATTATAATAATGAAAATAATCGTGATATCATATATATAAACAAAATATTTTATCAAACTTACATAGATCTATGCACCATTTATAAAATGCACGAGAGATATCTTATTCATAAAAAAATATTTTAATAAACATCAAAACACTCGCAAAAATCGAATTAAGATTTACATGCACCTCACAATAAATGCATAAACAATATTCAACCCGATTTTATAAAACAAAGAATAAAATTGAGTATTTTATTCTTTAATAAACCGATCACTTTAAACGTCAAGATATCTCTAACTCAAAATGAAATTTCAACATCCGCCTGAACATCCCTACCATCTATAAAATCAATATATATATATACAGATAACACATTTTAATAAATACAATATCCGGAAGAGCGGCAACTTCAATCCTCTGATTAACCTAAATATACGAGGGCTAATCACAATTTCAAACATTATAAAAATTTTCACTTATAAAATAAAATATATATATAACGATCCCCGTCTGAAATAAATAAACATACAATTGAAATAGATAATTTTTTTAAATGTACTATATTACAGAGTTCAATATTGTTCAATCATTTTTTCTTTCTTGTCCAAGAAAAAATCTATAGCATGATTCCCCGAATTTATCCGAGAACAAAGTCAGAACATCCCTGAGCTTTTTTCAAGGATAAACTTCAGCACAGCACTCGAGACAGTAACGCACCCTGTCTTTGTTCCCCGCACTAACTTGTTGCATTAATGTTGAACAGGATCCTCGTCGTTCTGATGCTGTAGTGTGATAAATGGATTCAACATTTTCATATACATTCTGTATATAATTTTTCTGAATATACATGTCTTATTTTGCTTAAGACATGTTATCTGTTATGTCGTTTTGCTTGACATTCTCGAATGGACTTCGTTACAAACATCACAGACGAAGGAACACGCCGAAGCAACAGTCATCCTCGTCGAATATTCGAGCACTCTCTCGATCACATGGACATGAACATCTCCAACGAATTTTCATAAATAAAAGAAAAGCACAATATCAAAATCTCATATACCAAATCATCATCATAAACAAATTCATAACACCATTAATTTCCAAGCAATAACAATAATAATAATCATAATAATCATAACAATAATATCATGAGCTCAATTTCTTCCTATATTTATATAATTTTAATTTTTTTCAACGCAATTCCCATAATCAATAATTTTTTTATACGCAGATAAATTTTAATTAATTAATTATATCAACAATACATTTTATTTTATAACTCATCCTGTATATCCATTTATTCAATCCAATTTCATTACCAGGTCAGTTAAATCAGCACATCGTAAACCATCCTATTCAAATATTTTTATTCATTATCCTTTTTAAACATGCCAATAATTCTTTTTCTGTATATTCATAAATACCATAATTTTATTTCAACAATATATATATATATATCTCTATTATCATAATAACTTTTTTCATATATCAACGACGAAATTCTATTTAAATATACCGACGAAAATTTTTTTTCTATAAATACACTTTCATTTTCCTTCAAACATATCATATATTTATTTCATATTTCACCGACGAAAATTTTTTTCATATTCAATATCATATAACTTTTTATCACGACGAAATTCAGTAAACACCTTTTTATTTTACTTCTACATCCTCTTCTTATACTAATAATCTAATCCTAATTATCTTTTACGTTAAATCCATTTCAGTATCATTTATCAAATCCTATTTACTTTTCCAAATTTTATTTATATATCCTTTTGTTACAACACATTCCAATTAGTTAACTCAAAAGCAAAAATCCTTATATCTCGCATATTCATCTAAATAGTTTACAACGAAATTTCTCATTAAGTTGGGCCTATTCAAAATATCCGACAGTAAATAATTTGTAGTTTCATTTTTACTTTTACCTTACTATAAAATGTGGGTCTATTTAATTTAAATTTAGTACCCTTATACTTCCTAATTTTCAGAGTATAATATTTTAACATTTTATTATTGACATGCATCTGATTTATATTATTTAAAAAGCAGTTGATTTTAAAAATAGAATTACGGGAATTATTGCGTTTACTTGCTATATAATTACTCAAATTATATTTATAAATCTCATTTTTAGAAACCAATTTCATTTTTATCTCAGACTGTCTATCGTTAATATTATTAATGACAACTGTTTGTTTATTTAAT
Organism: Melolontha melolontha; assembly: GCA_935421215.2. NCBI lineage: Eukaryota > Metazoa > Arthropoda > Insecta > Coleoptera > Scarabaeidae > Melolontha > Melolontha melolontha. The sequence continues at coordinate 18,242,496 of OW285236.1, forward strand.
TGATTGATCATTTTCTCATGATTAATTCTATCCATCCTACATTCTAACTTAGCATTTATTTTAATTATATTAAATTCTTTTCTCTCGTTAGTTTTAAAATTAATTTTATTTAATGTAACTTCTTCGCTTACTCTAATTTGATTATTTCTTCTTCCTATTTCTGTATCCATATCATTTCCCTAGTCCTGTGGCATAGATTCCTCCCCAGGCACGTCCTCTAAACTTTCTTTTGTAATCGTTGATTCCTTTTCTTCTTGTTCCATTATTATTGATTCCTTTTCTTCTGTTGCTTGTTTTTCCTCGACGTGTGCTATTTTACTTTTATTTATTGTGTTTTCCTTGTTTATTTGATTGTTACTGGTTCCTGGTGCCATTTGATCCATTATCCCTTTTATTTTTTTCTCTACATACTCCTGTCGTTGTTTTATTTCATTGTTATTTTGTTGTATCATCTGTTCCATCTGTTGTTTCATTTCCATTTGTTGTTGTTTTATTTCATTATGATTTTGTTGTATCGTATTCACTATCATTTGTGTCATTGTGTGCATCATATCCATCATCTGTTGACTGCCTACTTCGTCGTCCCCTTCTTCATGTATGTAACCAGCATTACCCATTCTTTGTTTCAAATTTTCCATTATATTTTTCATATTTGAATTATATTGTTTTATTTCTGCCAATTATACGTTGGACTCGCCAAAATTGTAAATTTTGGCATTTGCTTTGCTTCATACGCCGACACGTTGGGCCGCCATAATTGTGCAGTGGAATTTGCTTTGAAATTGCTTATTAATTTTTTTATTCACACTACAGCTTATATTGCCGGCTATTCAGTCTAGTAGAATCCACGAACTCCCATCTCATGAATCGTTCCTCGCGGATCAGGTCCAAGTTTTAATCCGAAAATAAAACGATAAACACAAATAAAAATCTTATCTGTTAATTTGTTAGTTTATTTAAAAAAAAAATTCAAAAAAATCCCTCTACAAAGTGTATAGGGTGCTAAAGCATCATCAAACAGTAGCAATGGGGAAACACTCTTTGTGAATAATGACTCGCACACAGAGAAAAACCCCTTGTGACACTCGATCAAACATAAAACTAATAAATACTAATGAAACTTGTCAAGTTTAACCTCTACTTTAACCCCTTCAAACAAATGTCAAAAACAACTAAGTTTTCGAAACCCACGAAAATTGAATTTTGTCATGCGCAAAAATAACACAACAAGGTCAATCCCCACTAAAGAAAACTCCAACCTTGAATTCAAAAATGTTCTCGAATATTATTTTAAGAAAAAACTTCCCTTACAAAAAACATGACAACTTTCTCTAATACCCATATACTACTTTCAAATATAAATTATTACAAGAAATACATGAAATTATAATAATGAAAATAATCGTGATATCATATATATAAACAAAATATTTTATCAAACTTACATAGATCTATGCACCATTTATAAAATGCACGAGAGATATCTTATTCATAAAAAAATATTTTAATAAACATCAAAACACTCGCAAAAATCGAATTAAGATTTACATGCACCTCACAATAAATGCATAAACAATATTCAACCCGATTTTATAAAACAAAGAATAAAATTGAGTATTTTATTCTTTAATAAACCGATCACTTTAAACGTCAAGATATCTCTAACTCAAAATGAAATTTCAACATCCGCCTGAACATCCCTACCATCTATAAAATCAAAATATATATATACAGACAACACATTTTAATAAATACAATATCCGGAAGAGCGGCAACTTCAATCCTCTGATTAACCTAAATATACGAGGGCTAATCACAATTTCAAACATTATAAAAATTTTCACTTATAAAATAAAATATATATATAACGATCCCCGTCTGAAATAAATAAACATACAATTGAAATAGATAATTTTTTTAAATGTACTATATTACAGAGTTCAATATTGTTCAATCATTTTTTCTTTCTTGTCCAAGGAAAAATCTATAGCAATATGTATTTGTTGAAAAGTTGTATTTTTAAAGTTTTTAATTTTATTTCTATAATTGGAACATTTTTATTTGTTCATTTTGTCGTTCAAGTTGAGTAAAGTAGTATTAATATTGACTAGCAATAGTTTCTCAAGGTTTTCTTCTGTCAATTTTGTTCTCTTTGAACTAAGTACATCTTTATAAATAGAAAAAAAAAAGAATATTCTAGATCCAAATAAACGAAATTAAATAACGAAATTTTATGCACACTTACTTGAAAATAATTGGAAGTTGTTGCTTAAATGAAAAGAATAGGAATGTACGTGCTATTTCTCTTACGAAATACGATAAACTTTTTTATTTTATCTACATACACGACACCACTGCAAAACACTATATTCTCCGAATACAATAGCTGGGTTGTCCATTGTTATCGCTGCGAGACCAGGTGGCCGAGTAAGTTAAACAAATACTTCATTGAATTACGCCGGGATGTACTGAGCGACGTTATACACAATTCCTATTACCGATTGCGTTTTATGGAAATTGCACCCGTTCTCTACTAATTAGATACTAAATATGATTAAAATTCATTGTAACCTCTAATCTATTTACATCATGTCTTTAATGCAACATTATCATGTTATATATCAGGTGTATTCAAAAAATACGACCTGTTTTGATTTCGTTTTCATTTGTTTATGCTACGTTTAATTAATATATGCTTCATTTAGTTTATTTTATTCCTTTCAATGTGAGATTTCACAGCAATATGTTGGGTTGTCTTTAGAATAAACTAATAATTCGTATGTGGGAATTCTTCTCCACTCTATACGTCGGCTACTTTGTAAGTGCAAAAGTAATGACTTGCCTTGGGAAATCCCCAGCCACAAATTGTCCCTCCAAGGACTGAAGTTAGTCAAAGTACTTCATCACATAAGGGCGGGGACGATCACGTAGGACACTGGTAGTAATTCATTAAATTTCCTTTCTTTCTTTAATTTTGTAAATTTAAAGGTTGGTATTCCATCAGGGTACATAATTTATTAAAAAAATTGCAATTCATTTAGGATTGTTATATTATACAGCAAAGTGATGTGGGTTTATATTGTAATGGGTCGAAGAAAGAAATGTTTCTAGTTAAAAACAGAAGCCTATTTAGAAAGTAGAGAGAAGGTAGAATTGTAAAATAGACATATATATTTTGATAGAAAATCAGGCACATTTCACATATTTTCAATACGTTGTATTATTTCTCTAAATATATATTCTCTATTTTATATTAAGCCCTATAGGTAGGGACCGGAGACGAGAGGCCCATGACTCATCGCTCACGGGCGTACTATTGAAAATTTGTATTTTTAAAGAGGTTTTTTTTAAATTGAATTTATATAATTGGAAAACAAACCGGTGGTGAGATATAAAATACGAAATATATTTCTATTTGATCATTTTGTAGTTCTAGTTGAGTAAAGGAGTATTAATATTAACTATTAATATTTTCTTTCAAGTTCTCTTCCGCAAAATTTGTTCTCTTTGAACGAAATACATCCTTGTAGATAGAAAACGTACTTTCTACATCACAACTGGTTATCGGTGCATACTGGAAATATTGTATTATTTCAACGTATTTAACAGATAGATTTTAAGGCATTGTCCCCATGCACAATTGCCGCAATATTATTAAATCTGGATTTCTATTAAAAACTGCGTCAAACTTTTGCCGATGACTACATCCGAAGTTACTTGGAATATTTTTCAAATTATTAATAGCCACATCTAATATGATTAATCCGTCGTTTAATTTGAGATTTTGATTTTCAAAATAGGTGATTAGTTTTGGTAAATTTTCAAAATGTTCCTGGAGAGAGTACAATTGATTTTTTAAATTTGAAATTGTATAGTTCCTTGCCCTCAGAAATACTTCGAGCATCGTCATTTAAACATCTAACGAAATTATTTAACTATCGAAATTCTCCGCATAAAAACTAGTAGCTTCCAACCATGTTCCCCATCTAGTTATTACTGAACAGGGAAGCAGTGACAAAGATGGAAGTTTTTCCCGGTAAAGAGCTACTCTCAATTGTGCTTTTCTGAAAGTTTTTTTAAAAGCGGATACAAGTCTATCAACTTCCGGAAAAGTGTCTCTGATATATTTACAGATTCTATGGAGAGCATGTGCTACATAAGTAATATGCAGCATATTAGGATATGTTTCCTTTAATGGTCTTCCTATTTTTAACATATATGCAGCACTGTCGCTGACAAATTAAAGTACATTTTCTTTGTACCTGTCATCCGAATGAAGCATTTGGTGCATATTCTCGTAAATGGTTTTAGCTACTGTTTCCGCATCAACTGTATTTACAACTTTTGTTGCTATTACATATGCGTTATATGAAATAGTTGGATGTAGTACGCCAGCTACAACATTTACCACACAGCGTCCATCGACAGTTTCGTCGGCACTTATCCATAGGTACTGATTTGAAAGATGGCATCTAATGCGTTCTATTGCTTTCGTGTAGTACTTAGAAAACATAATATTTGCGATATTTTTGGGGAAATGTTTTGAATGTTTAAGTTTAAGTTTAAGTTTATTTAATGGAATATTTGCCGGCGTTAAAGTTTCACAGAGTTCTTCATTAAAATTGTCAGATTCCAACTGTTCCAATTTCTGTGCATATTGCTATGAATAGTGGGTTCGTAGTTAGATGTACCACTATTCACACCAACTCTGTCCGGCTTAGATACTCAGTCGGTTACTTTTCTTTTAATGAGACTGCTTTCCTCTCCGGGTTTCCAATGGAAAACGTGGAAAACACAATAATGTTAGTTAACTATTCTTATATTGGACGCCACTCAAAACTTGCTTGCGAAAATATTTAATAAAGTCTTTAAATAACTTAAAAGCACAAAAGACAAAAGGTAGAATTCAAAAACACAATGAATTTAAACGCAACCTTAATACAGGAGTTATAAAAATAAATTTAAAAAAATGTCTTTATGAAGTATAAAGACTAATTTTGCATCATTAAACAAAATTATTAAGGTAAAATTATTATATGAATATTGACCGTTGCGTATAATTAAACTTCCTTATATGAATCCCGAGCAAAGTTAAAACTAATAAATTTCAAAGAAGTCCTTTAATTTCTCCCCAGATAAACAACTTCAAAAAGTAAACAACAAATACTGACAGATCCGAAACAAATCTCTAAAACATGCGCAATCGCAAGTAATAAAAAACTGCCCTTGAACACCAAGCGAACAAAATTTTTAAAGTTAAAGAAATTTTTTACGAGAAACTTTAAAAAACTTTCTTTGTCATCTATATTAACTACAATTAAACTATATATATCAAAGTTCACAAATAAAAATACCATATTAAATGCATACAAATTAAAATAATGATAATAAGTAATATCTTTCCTTTACTTACGTAAATAAAAGGTGTTTTATTTTTTACGAGACACCAGAGTCAGAAGAACGTACAATAATCACCAAATTACGAGAATAACACACTCTTAAATATCACGGTAAATGAAATCAATCACCATCCACAATTTAATACAATACACGAAGCTACTAAGAAACTTATAAAATATAGAATTATATTTTACAAAATACGTCTTCACAACTCTGATCACATGAAGTGTCTAACGGAAATATCCAAGAAATCGACGTACTATAACAACGCAAGTCAAATAAAAATATAATAAATCAAAATAAAATCAGTATTCATAGATAATTCCACAAAAATATACACTGGCATCAAAAATTAATAATTCAATATAAAATAATGTTTTTCAAAAATGTTGCGGGGAAAAATCCACTGCAATATGTTTGCGATGCTAAGTGACTTTGTACGTGCAATTTCATGGAATTTTTTAACGATATTTTACAGATTTTGCAATAAATTTCGGAATCACTGACAATGGACATACAATCAGTCTTCTTCTTCTTCTTACTTCACGTATTAGGCTTTGAGCCTGTTACGACCTTTATTTTTGGTCTGCCCATCTCTTCCGTGGGCGTCCCGTCGCTCTTCTTCCTTTCGCCTTATATTTCCATATTCTTTTGGGTATCCTATCATCTTCCATCCTTTCTACGTGTTCTCTCCATTTACGTCTGTATTCTCTTATCATTTCGTTCGCATCTTCAACTCCAAGTTCTTGTCTTATTTCTGTGTTCCTCTTCCTATCCATTCTTGTGTAGCCTGCTGCTCTTCTTAGGAACCTCATCTCTGATGTTTGGATTCTTCTTTCATTCGCTTTGGTAATGGTCCAGCTTTCACTCCCATATATACCACATGGAATTGCCATTGTTTTATAATAATAATAATAATAATATTTCTTTATTGTCCAACGGGTTACCAGTTAAAGGACAAATACAATACAAAACATGTACACAGATTTCAACATTATTAAGAGCATATATGTAAATCTATACAAAACACAATACACATTCCGAAGCAAAAGCATACATATAATACAACAGTCATCACAATAGATTGTTGAATCCATCCATAAATATATCTTCGTAGTACAAATTTGCTGCTCTGCACATTCTCAACATTGGAGAATAACGGTGTAACTCAGTCCTAGGTGATGGAAAAAGGAAGGTATGTCCATGCCTAGCGGATATATTAGGAACGTGGAAGTTCAAACACGACAACAGGTAAGGCGCATCTATCCCACCATTAATAAGCTTCAATATAAATCTCGCTCCATGAGTCTCCCGGCGATAGCTCAGAGACTGAAAATTATGCCTATCCAGAAGTGAAGCATAATCGGAAGCGCATGGTGAGTACGTTCCATCTAATTTAAAGGAAAGGAATTTCAAAAAGTGCCGCTGCACCTTCTCAATTGAAAGTTGTAAGTAAGTGTAGTGAGGTGACCAGACAGGTGACGCATACTCAAGTTTACTACTTACAAAGCTAAAAAACAATGTCTTTAATAGGTAGACGCTGTTAAAGTATTTGCAGCACCGCATAATGAAACCCAAAACTCTCGCCGAAGAGACAGACAAATCATTGACATGAAACGAAAAACTCAAACGGGAGTCAAATGTTACCCCAAGATCTCTAATCTGATCAAGTCTTATCAAATCGCAATCATTTATAGCGTATGTTGAATCAATGGGACAACTCTTCTTTGTGTAAGATACATAGAAACACTTTTTTTGGTTTAAGGTTAACTTATTATTATAGCACCAGTCGACAATGTCATTTAAATTCTGCTGCAAAATTAGTACGTCGTCAACATCATTGATGCAGGAGTAAATTTTTATGTCATCCGCGTATGCAAGAACCGGGCAAGATAAGGACATAAGCAAATCATTAATGAATATTATGCAGGGGTCCAAGGTTGGACCCCTGCGGAACACCAGATGTAGAGACATATTCAAATGAATTATAGCCATTGTACGACACATAATTGATTCTGTTGCTAAGATAGGATAACAGCAGTGTAGGCAATGAAGGGCTGCAACCCATATAAGATAATTTATTTAGTAAAATATTATGATCAATCACATCAAATGCACTGGTCAAATCAATCAGTATAAATAACATCAAGTTGTCCCCTCCTGTCCAATTCCTGCGCAATACAGTGAGTAATAGAAACCAGATTTGTCACAGTTGAACGTCCACGCTAAAATCCAGTTTTATAGAATTTTATCAGCGTGTCCTTACTCACTTTATTTTTTAGTGTTCTGGCTATGGTGCCATTTATTCTGTCGAATTTTGTTAGTTTCGTGTGTATATCCGTGTCATCGTATAAATACGATATAGTGGATCCGAGGAAGTTAAATGTTTTTACTTGTTCTATTGGCTTATTATTAATTATTATTTTTGATCGCACTGTTTCGTTTCCGCTGAAGGCCATTACTTTAGTTTTTTCTGTTGATATCATTAGATTGTATTTCTCGGTTATTCTATTTAAGTCGTAGACAGCTCTTTGAAGTGTGTCCTAGTCACTGGCTATTAGAGCTTGATCGTCGGCGAATAGTATGGTCATTAGGTATTTTTGTCTGTTTAGGTCATGTGTGTAGTGCTTAGTATTTGTCAGCCATTCCCGTAGCACGTCATCAATATATATATTAAAGAGTATTGGTGACAGGCTGCAACCCTGTCGTAGTCCTAAGTTGACGGTTGCCACTTCCGTTTCGCTATCGGCTATGGTAATCTTTGAGTTTTTGTACATACTCTTAATAACTTTAATCAAATGTAAAGGTATTCCTCGTCTTTCCAGTATGTCCCATAGTTTTTCTCTTACTACTCTGTTTTTTGTAGTCTATAAACAACATATGTGTTTGTTTGTTATGTTCTCGATGTTACTCTATTATTTGCTTAATTGTAAAAGTATTGTCGGTGCAAGATCTTCCTCTTCTAAAACCCGTCTGTTCCTCCATAAGTATATTTTCCGCTATTTTATTTAATCTGGCTGTCACTATTTTTGAATATATTTTATATGCGGTGTTTAGCAGGGATATGCCTTTATAGTTTTCGCAGTTGGATCTGTCTCCTTTTTTAAATATTGGTGTTATCTTCGCGATCTTCCAACTGTCAGGTATTGTTTTTGTTCTCCAGCGTTTATTTAGTAGTTGTAAGAATCTTGATTTCACCTCTATGTGGGCAAATTTGAGAAGTTCCGGGTTTATATTATCTTGTCCTGGGGCTTTTCGGTTTTTTGTTTTTTGTAGTGCTTCTTCTAGTTCTTACAATCAGTATGACCGTCAATCCAACTCGCCATTGTTTTACGATGCCGTTCTCGACACTCTTCCATATCATATCTGACAAAGTATTTTAAACAATGCTCTAGATTTAAATAAATGAAAACTAAAAATGTATGCGTAAGTTATTGAAACTGTATGAAGTTCAATGCACACTTACGTCGAAATAATTGGGAGAAGTAGATCCGTTGAAACGATATTAAACAGGATCTATTACAAAAATTACGTACTATGGTGATTAACAGTTAAAACAATGAAGAAAAGAAACTAATTCACCGTACTTTATTTATCTTACGAAATATAAACTAATAAATAAAATAAATTATAAAAACCTCATTCTATCTATACGCCTAGGAAGAAAAGAATTTCACTATAATATTGAAGTAATTGCGTCGCAATTCAATGACAAAAACCACATGTCCGGTTAACCGAATGAATAGTGCTATTCAATAACTGCGTATTGTAGTTAACGATGTTATAGACTATTTATATGGTCCATCATAATTTCGGCCTGATGCGTCCGGTCTCTATTTGTAAGTAAGAACCAAAATCGAAATTAAAAATATATATGAGTGCATAGGTAATTTCACAATAAAGTCCACAATTACTTGTTGAACATGATGAAATATATTGGCATCAAATGATATTTACTTTTGTCAAAGAAATTTAGTGTTGAAGATTATGTTAACGATAAACAGGGTAAATTGCCCTGAGAGAACGGTTTTAATACAGACAAAAGCGCACGATTACAACGTCGATGGGTTGAAGGTTCGAGTGCAAATTTGTTCAATGCAAAATGTTTGTATTTCCGTGCCTTTAAAGAGCTAAACGATCCGCGTCTTAGCGTACATTTGCTTTCAGCCCGGGTACGACGACGACCTTCGCCAACAGAGCTTCAGTTATAGCACGTCACTTACAAATATTTGTTTGGTCCTTCGATAACTTAAGACAAAGTTGGTATCCGACACGAAAAATTCAGATTCGCATTGAAGTCGCAGGTTATAGCGTTGCCGCGTACTCCCACATAAATTTATCGGTATGCTTTATACGCTGGATTTCGTTAGGGGAAAATTAAAGAGGATATGCACAAGTTGTTATACATCTGCAGGGAGGTATTCGAAAGCTTTATTTAAATTACATGTATCGGGCTTGAATATATTGTAGGAAGGTGCCAATTAAAATACAGATACACAGTTGCAATATCCTCCAGCTATAACAGTGATAGAAACAAAAGTAGGAGTCGTGTAATACACGTAACAGACATCCTATTGCAATCCTATTGCTAGGTAGTTACTGTCGGTCTTAATATTTGCTTGTACCTTATTACTTGAAGCAGAATATTTCTTTTTCCATTCATTTAGAAATTTGTTTAGTTTGTATGTTATTTCTTTCATTTTAAAATGTTTCTTTTTAACCATTGAAATAGTTTCTCTTTGATCGTTTTAAATTATGCTGTTGTACACTAAGTAAGAAAGTACAAATCAATAAATACTACGCTAGTGGTATTACTGCAAATGAGTTTGTTGGTCGTTTCATTTTTGTAATTGAAAATAGGCCTGTTACAACAACAACGACGGTACTAAAAATTCTAAATTAATTTGAAATTACAGCCTCTATAACAAGCTGTAGAAAATGTAAAAATCTCGGACAAGTGTCTCATAAGAAAAGCTGGGAATTATATGAACACAGAAACTGTATTATATACGCACATATTGCTATGAACTTTTCCCCGAAGAAAGAAATTAAAAGAACTATAAAAGACAATATATTTATGTGTATTTTATTCCAGAGAAATACTTGAGGATATTTTATATTTTATGTATATTTTATTATAATGTATATTTATGTCCACGCTTGTATATCTTGCGAGTTTAGTTTGATGTATGCAGTCCGGATGGAGTGGTAGTATTTTCATATTGTAGCTCTTTTGCTTTATTATGTTAGGTAAGGGTATTATTCCGTTTCCGGGAGGATGGAGATGCAGAGATTTACCAGTCATTGAATAAATTCGGTTTGTGTTTTAGTGGTGCTTTATTGATGTGTTTAAAGTTAATTCTCGATTTATTACGAGTCTTGTATACTTGTAATTTTGATTCAAATGACCTATCTGTAGTCTCTCTTGTAATCATTTTTTGTGAAGTGACGTTTACATTAATTAATGTACGTATAATTTTGCTATTACATTTATGTATTTAGAAATAATTTTGTAATACTATTAAGATAATTGAGCTCAGTAAAGTCTCTAATTTTAAGTTTATAAAATATTTGTAATCAGATGAATATTAAGAAAAGTTATCAGATTTTTTGAAGTTATTTTTTTTCAAATAATATGTTCTAGAAGATTAGAATTGGTGGGAAAAGGTATTTGTATCATGTTAAATGTGCGCATGATTTAGAATTTTAGTTACGTGTACAAAGAGCTTTTGTGCTGTTTGACGTTTGATATTTGGGATCACGTAATTGATAACATCTGATAGTTTTTTCTAAATATTTAATTTATTATTTGCTCGCGGTCAATATTAGTGAGGTTTTTAGCCTAGTGTACCAGTCATATTTTGCACAAGTTTTCCTCACATGATAGATATTTCAGTACAACTTTATACTTTATTAAGTTTAATTTTTTCTTTTTTATTTTTTTTTGGGGATAAAAATTTTGAGGGGTGAATCTTTGTTTGTTTTCCTAATACCTTTTGTTTTAATTCTTGTGTTACGTACCCTATGAGAGTAAACTCTGAAGATTGAAGAGCTCCAGGAAGGCGTATCCGACTAGAGTATAGCAGGGCAAGCTACTGTGTATTGTGAATTAAAGTTAAAAAAGCAATAAACATCACAATTCACTGCAATATGTTTCTAAAATTCGATGAAAATATGCAGAACTTTTATTAACATATTGCTATGAATAGTGAGTTCGTAGTTGACTGAACCACTATTCACCACAACACTGTCCAACTTTAATGCTCAATTGGTTAATTTTCTTTTATGAGACAGCTTTCTTCTCCGAGTTTCCAATAGGAAAAACGTGGTACTTCTCGCCTACAAAAGTTAATGTGGGCGCCATAATTAATAGTTCACACAAAGGTAAAGAGAAAGTCACAGTTTCCAAATTACAGTTTATTAAAAAAAAATTAAAAAAATTTAAATCTTTATGAAGTATAAAGACCTGTGTATAACAATAACACGTAGAGGTAAACTTAATTTGCTGGGGGTGACAGCTAAGCAAATTTAAACGTCCTCTTATGACTCGCGAAACAAAATTAAAACTAAATAAATTCCAAAGATATCTTTTTCAATCACCCCAAAATAAACTCAAAAATGTAAACAGATTAAACTGTCAAACCTAAATATTAAACCTGCACGATACTACAAGTATATAAAAACCAACCTTGAAAATACAAATCGTTCTAGAAATTTATCGTAACAAAAAAAACTTACTTGACACGAAAAATTATCTTTGTCATCTATTATTAACTAATATATAGAAATTCATACAATTAATATTACAATCAATGCATACAATAAACAAACAATATTATAAATGTAAAATAAAACTTACGTAGGATTTTATCTTATAACCTTGAGACCACGTACAAATAAGAGATTAAATGAATCAAAAATTACGAGTATACAAACTCGTAAACATACGGCAATGAAACTCAGTAAACACAACCACTATTAATCCAAAACAAAAACCGTAATTAAATGAACTAAGAGATAAAAAAGTTTTAACTCCAAATATACAACTCTCTTATTTGAATACCAAGACGTGTCTGACAAAACGGATACATGTAGCACGCATCCAAACATAAAAAAAAATACAGTTATCAAATATATTTTGCCCAGCAAGTCCGAACGGCTTCCAGGAACTGCGCTAATCAAAACCTAAGAATTCAAAAATAAATCAAAATACAATTAGAGTTCATACAATAAAATCATACACTGTCATTAATAATAGTACACTATAAAAATAGTATTTTTCAAAAATATTCACTAAATGTTGCGGGGAAAAATCTATAGCATCATGTAAGGATATGTTAGTAATAAAGTTTAAGTGATAGATACACAATTAAATTATTTAAAATAGAAATAAAACTCATGGTTAAAATCACTTTCTACTACGTAATCGTAAAACGACAATTGTTTTGCCAGAACAGTGGCTCCATCAGGTACTTACAGCTACAACGTCTCCTTTAGTACAACGTGCTCTTTAGCTATAAGTACCTGATAAAGACAGTGGCTTTACAGCTGTTTTCGGAGTACCTTTTAGACTTTTAGACTTTTTATCAACTTGAATTTCACAGAATACACCTTTTGAAAATTGTCGTTATCAAACGCAGTACAATGATTTGTTCTTTGCATTTCCTTTCATACACGCAATGCAGCAACCTTTTCATGTTTTCAAACCCATATTTCTTCTTACTGACTGTTCAGTATGTAATCCTTTAAAAGTTCGTTTCGAAAATGTGTCAATTTATGATCCGTAACTAAACGATGGAATTTGGAATAGTCACGATTCCACAAAGATAATGAGTCTAAAAAATAATCTACTTTTGTTGATGAGCGTCTTTAACATGTACTGTATGTCAACTTTGCAATGATGGTTACATACGATGTACGTTCAAACAAAATGGTTCTGATATGTAAAGAAAGATAAGAAAATGTAGTCCATTTCCATTCAGTGTCCGAAAATTTTTTTACTTTTATTTTATGTCTTACTAAGTTCGTAAATTTACGTACAGGTGGCAGATCGAACTCAGTGTGTACAATGACGACGGAGTAAGAGAAGGTATTTTGTGTCCTCGAGTATACAAGGAGTTTCTCGGTAATTACGGTTCAACGTGCATTCAGAAGGCAGTACTAACGGTATCTACCAGGTCGGCATAGTGTTCTGCGTTGGTATCAAAATTTATAAATGATTTCAGAAAAACTAACCTTGTCATGAAAAATAGCAAGCATAACTTCTTCATGGTTATCTTTTATATTCTTTGAAGTCCTCCAGGAATTGAAAATATTGTAGGTCTTCTCATATTTATCTCGCGATTTCGAGGTTAATAAACTAGCAACAGCTTCAAACACTAATGCCGATATTTCAGGATGACTTTTATTATTTATTTCCATTTTCACAAAATTTTCGCGGCCACACTTGACAAAATTTTTATTTACATTTTTTTTTAGTTTTTTTAGTTTTATTAAGAGTTTTATTTTAGCGGGAGGCAAAGATACACAAAATGCAAGGCCGTTTTTTGTGGATAGACAAATAAAGAGTCGCATTATACACGAATGAACTATTGTCGATAAATGTGACAAACCGGATATCGATAATTACCTTCGAAAGCTAATAAATTCCAATCTTGTTACCCAAAAATGCAAGACCGCACACGGTCTATTGTGTAAACCGTAACAAAATAGAGGTCGAGTGTCCGTAAAGAAATAATTATTTCAATGTTTCGAGAACTGTCCTAATATGTAAAGGCCACACACACAGGTCAGTAAAACCCCTTTGTTTGAACGTACATCGTATGTATCCATAACTGGAGAGTTGATCTACAGTACATGTTATAGACGTTCATCAACAATAGTAGATTATTTCTTAGACTCATTTTCTTTGTGGAATCGTGACTATTCCAAATTCCATCGTTTAGTTACGGATCGTATACTGACACATTTGCGAAATGAACTTTTAAAGGATTACATATTGAACAGTCAGCAAGAATAAATATGGGTTTGAAAATATGAAAAGGTTAGCTACATTGCGTGTATGAAAGGAAATGAAAAGAACAAATCATTGTGTTGCGTTTGATAACGACAATTTTCGAAAGGTGTGTTCTGCGAAATTCAAGTTGATAAAAAGTCTTGAAATACAGAGGACAGGGGCAGGTCAGTCAGAGGACAGTCAGAAGTCAGTCAGATGTTAGTAGATTCGTCGGTACTACGAAAACAGATAGGAGTGCTGTTCGAGGGAGTTTTCTCCCCAGATAAGTATATATATATATATATATATATATATATATATATATGTATATATATATATATATATACAATAAAATAAATTAAAAGCGGGCAAGCGGTTTGTCAATTAAAAAACTCGTTTAGTAAGTATCCCTATATGTCGCAACAACTGTGTTGCTTCTTCCGAAGATACTACAAGATTAATGAGAAATAACATTAAATAAATACGAGTATAAAGCAGTAGTAAAATACTTACAAAATGTAGAGTTGAAAAAAATAATAAAAGTGACGTACAAGAACAATAAAATTGATTAGATTTAAAACTTAAAGTAACTATAGATACAAGCCATTAAAACCTTTAAAAAACATGTGTATGTAAAAGTCAAAACATGAAAAATAAAAAAATTAAAACGAAACATATGGCAAAAAACTAAAGTAACAAGAATATAAAAAAGAAAAATTATTAATTTCGTTTAAATTATATATATATATATATATATATATATATATATATATGGTAAACTTAATAAGTCGGCGATTAAAGGTCTGGTTTATTACTTCAAAGTATATATATTTAAAACAACCGTACATATATATACTCTGAAGTAATAAACCAGACCTTTAATCGCCGACTTATTAAGTTTACCATATTATACCAAGGCCACGAAAATATTATATATATATATTCTCGGCTGTTGTTGCAGATACTTCTTGGTGAAACATTTTAACTTCATACAGTAAATAATAAAAATAAATTAAAACACTTGGCTTGTTTCACTATGAGATTTATTTAAATTCTCTTAATTTTGTTTCGGCTGTTATGCCATTCTCAAAGAGATCTATAAATCTAACTTAAAGACTATCGCACTTGTTCTTATATGTTGTCTGTTCTTGTGTGTAGTGGGGGTGGTACTATATTGTGTATTACGGTGTCTATAAAGGATGTATTGGCATATTCTATCTGTGTGTTGGTGATTAATAGATTTTGTTTTTTCGCTATTTTTATTTCTAATATTTCTAGGAGGTCCAATCTCTTGCTTTTTGTGATATTGTGTATTAAGCCGCAGTTGTCTATATCGGGGAAGTGGTTGAGTTCTATACAGTGTTCGGCAAAGCCTGTGTTTTTCTCACTATATAAAATTGACTTTTTGTGTTCTTTAACTCTGTTTTTAATGGCTCGTCCACTTTGGCCGATATAGATAGCTTCACAGTCTTTACATTTTAATTTATAAACACCTGATTGGTCCATTTTATCTCTTTTATCTTTGTTGTTGCTAATCATTGTTCCCAAATTTGTTTTATTTACCCAGCTTATTTTGATATCTAATCCTTTTACTATTCTGTTTATTTTATTAGTGAGTTGGGGTATGTATGTAATTTTGTGCCATCTTTGTATATTTTCTGTTATTTTCGGGTATAGGTATTTGTTCTTATTATTTTGTATTTCTTTACGTTTTAACAGTTTATCTACGATTTTAGGATCCATTATTTCTTGCGATTCATTTAATTGTGTTTATTTCTGTATTAAAATCTGTCTTGTTTAATGGTGTGTTTGTGGCTCTATGTATATAACTATTGAATGTTGACATTTTTATTTTCATCGATTAAATAAATCTCATAGTGAAATAAGCCAAGTGTTTTAATTTATTTTTATTATTTACTGTATGATATTATATATATATATATTTATATATATATATATTTCCGGATATATATAAATTTCGTCGTTAACGCGGAATTAAAAGTAGAATCTTAATCTTAAATTATTATTTTATTTTATTGTGGTGTTTTTTATAACTTCAGAATTTAGTTTTATTTTAATATCATTTGAGAAATTTCGTCGTGTGTAAAACAAGGTGAACTAGTAAGTTCTGTTCAAAGTAGAAAAGAAAAGGATAGAAACCTGCAAGTCCGGTGAGTCGTTAGATTTTAATTGGGGATTTTATTAGCAACAGCCCTCGTCTTTCTGATAGGAATTGTATACAGATTTAGGTATTAAGTAAGAACCACCATACTGTAAATATAATTGTTTCATTTAGATTTAAGTGAAATTGGTACGAGTTTTTAATTGAGTTTCATTTAGCTCCCTTACATCCCGACTCACGACGCTTTCGTGGAGATCGCTACCAGAAAATAAGATTCATTTTATTTAGCTATATAGCGGTCGTTGCAATCTGATTGCTGGTGACAGTGACAACAAAAACTTAATAGTTTAACCAGTCAATGGTTTAAGCATTAAAAGACAAACATTAACGTTGTATTGACAGATTTGATTTAAATTATAATCGAAATCAACATTACCAATGGTAGCATGGGATATGTTACAAATGGTGGTAATATTACAAATGCTGGCAGCGTTGGGATTATTACAGGAAACGGTAATTTGATTCTTGCGCTTGTCGTGCATTTTTCAAATAATTTATAAAATATGTATAGTCCATTGAGTGTCCGAAAACATTTTATGTATTACTCTTATAGAAAATAAAGTGTTTGTTTGCTCATCGCGTTTTTGAATTCGGCTACGCTTCGATTAGAAAGATTGTGATTCGTAGAGAAAAACAATACTTTTCTTTACTTATAATACAAAATAGCTATTTACTTTATTTTACTTTCATATATACTATGCGTATCTAATGTAGGTGCAGTTCTCAGAATGGTTTTATCGCTACTTTTCAGGGAATTGTGTTCACGTTACTCTTTAGCTGTTCACAAAAGCCGCACAAATAAAGAAAATAATTCGGTGACATCTATTATGTTAAATGTTTTGGTGCTAATTATATGCTTGCGTCTGTAGTTGGTCTAATTAATAAAAAAGAAATATTATTTAGTAAAACTAAATAAAGCATTGTCTTTAAAAATGAGCAACAATTTACAATTTAACGATCCCATTCTTGAGGCAAATAAAACGCAAACGTGGTATCATTCGTTTCTGCATTCGCAGACCGAAATTCAGCCATTAACGTCGATGAGTTGAACTGGCATACCAGAAATCCTTTAATAATGGCTACAATTACACACTAATTACAATTTAAACTTTGTAGAGGGATTAAATCGCGTCATTCAATGTAAAAGTCATTATCGCCTCAGTGCTGTAGCTGCCCACTATATACGACTCCGACACGTTCATTCTCATTTCTGATGAATGCAAGCCAATCAAGATATTGGACTAATTTAATTATTAGGGACGTCGATTCAATAGCGCCTCCTGCCGGCAGCGTGTAGTACCTCATTTTTCCACTGATTTACACTAAAATGTTTCCAATTCGTTCGTTTGTCGCGTTGTCTTGTTACTATTCTTCTTTTTGTGCCCCACCCCCCCTGCTTCCACCTCTCTCACTCGCTCTCTTCGTTAGTTCGAGCGTTTGTTTAAAAAATTACTAGACGACGACGTTTACTTTTTTACGTTTTGGGGAAAATCAGGGTAGACGTCGTTTTTTGAATTATTTTTCCCTAGCTGCGTAGAACAGTCGGGGATTATCCCAATGAATTGGTTGACGTCTTGGTCCCTGGCAAAATAACTCACCGCCGCCTATATTGGGAAAATTTGCAAACTGTGGAAATTACGTTTCGTGCTTCATTAGAGAAATTTAATTACTCCCTTCCGGTCGGTTCAGATTTTGGCCGGTGAATTTGGTCGTGTGATTAATATTGCGCGGGGGGGCATTTTCAATATTTGAGGAATATTTTCGCTTTCCACTTCCGATTGTTGTTCTTTCCAATATTTAATCAATTGCTGATTTACTTGGAATATTAAATTTCGTTGTGCTCTCCTTATTGCTTTTAAGGCTGTAATTTTTACACATTTAGTGAATTTGCGCAACATATTTATTAGACAGATAGGTAGATAGCTTTGTTGATCAATAAATCAATTATACAAAGTACTCCTACATGCGAAATACCATAATATATTATATACATAATATACACGGTGAGTTTTTTCCGATGTGTAGAATGGGGATCTCGTAAACTAGTGGAGATAGAGAGACGATTAAATGGGGAAAGAATTGCAATTTTACGAGCTCAATTTAATGAGTTTTTTTTTTTAAATGCATGGCTAACTAGATATTCTTTCATTGTT
The DNA here is from genome assembly GCA_935421215.2 of Melolontha melolontha. Lineage (NCBI taxonomy): Eukaryota > Metazoa > Arthropoda > Insecta > Coleoptera > Scarabaeidae > Melolontha > Melolontha melolontha. The sequence goes on from OW285236.1 coordinate 18,261,226, forward strand.
TCGACCTTTGCTTGATGTAAATCCAAATCACAAATAAATAAAACACACATAAGATGTTTTAGATTTACACTTTATTAATAAGATAATGACAGCTGTTTCGCTAACACAGTAGCTTCTTCAAGTTCAACTTAAGACTAAAGATACATACAATATACAGCGTTAAATCAGGTAGTTGACCCAAGTTAAAATTCTAGGAACTATTACATTTATATTTATTGCTTTTTGAAAACTATACTATGTCCTAATTGTGTGAGGTTTAAGTTTAATAATATAACATAAGCAACTAAGAAACAATATTTCAATGGGTGAACAGATTTAACAGTGGGGATGAATTCAAGTCTAATTTATCGTTTAGTAATATTTCTGAGTTTTTGAGTTTACTAATTTCTAAAGACTCTAAACAATTTAGTTTTCTACCTTTATTTTCTACATGCATAATATCGAATTGTAAATTGGATTCATGTTCATTCTCTATTAAATAATTAGAGTAGGTTGAGTCAGTTTTCTTATTGATATAAGAATGATAGTGGTCGTGGATTCGTTTTTTAAACGTTCTACCTGTCTGTCCAATATATGTTTTGGTACATGATCCGCATGATAACTGATAGACTCCTGATTTATTGTCTTTGGTAGTTTTTTCTTTATTATTTTTAATATATTTGGCTAGATTATTATTAGTTTTGTAAGCGATTAGTGTTTTCTTTTTTAAGGAATTTTGATAATTTAAGTTTCTGTTGACCTATGTAAGTAAATGATTTAAACTGCTTGTCTGACTCCTCCTTAATGATAGGGTACACCTCCCTTAATAATTTATTGACAGATTTTTTAAAAATTAATTTATCTATTAGATTTGGGTCATATCCATTGTTGTGTGTGATTTGTTTTATAATATTATATTCTTTATTATAGTTTATTATAGTCATCGGACATCGGAATATTAATAAGTCTATGTGTCATGCTGTGAAAAGCCGCTACCATATGTTGGACCGGGTGGTTAGATTTATTATGTATCGTAGTATCTGTATGAGCCACTTTATGGTAAATAGAAAAATGAACTCTATTGTTTACACATTTTAAAGTGAGATCCAGAAAGTGCATACTATTGTTAAGCTTCTTTTCTATCGTAAATGTGATATTAGGATCAATGGAATTGATAAATTCATAAAGAGTGTTCAACTGCCTATCTGTACCTATATATCCTATCTATATATCATCAACGTATCTGTACCAAAACAAAATGTTCTTCGCGTATCTGTCATTATGAAAAATGATATTTTCCAGGTAATCCATATAGATTTCCGCAAGTAAAGGAGAAAGGGGATTTCCCATGATAGGACCTTGTTTACAGGGGTATAGTTTGTTGTTGAGAGAGTCTATTATCTCTTCTTTTATTATGGGGTTTGTTCTATTGTATAGTAACATTTTATCAATTAAATCGATCGTTGTATTGGGGGGATACTAGGACATAAGTTCTTGACATCAAAGCATATGAGTTTCGTGTTATCCGGAAAGTTGCGGTCTTTAATATTGTTAACTAACTCTAGACTATTTTTAATACTATGTTTGGGTTTGAATTTCGTGTGTTTAAGGATGATATTTATAAGGCTATTTGACACGTTAACTGCGGGTGCTGTAATATAGGAGACTACTGGTCTAATCGGGAAATTGTCCTCCAAACTACGTAATTTTTGTAATAGATAAGTTTTAATAATTAGTTTAGACAGTTTAATATAGTTTCATCGAATCTACGAATTATTTTGACGTAAGTGTCGCAGTGAATTTCGTTAAGTTTCAATAATTTACGCATACATTTTTAATTTTCAGTTATTTAGTTGAGAATAGCATCGCGAAACAATGGCGAGTTGGATTAACGGTCATACTGATTGTTTGTCCATTGCCAGTGATTTTGAAATTTATTGCGAAGTCTGTAAAATATCGTTAAAAAATTCCAAGAAATTGCACGTAAAACTTCGCTTAGCATCGCAAATACATACACAGATATTAGACCCGTTGAAATCTGACAATTTTAACGAAGAACACTTTGAAACTTCAATAACGGCAAATATTCCATTAAATAAACTTAAAAATCGCACCTTCAAAACATTTCTCCAAAAATATACTGGTCATAAATGTTCCTTATGAATCCACCTTACGCAAATATTGTTTCTAAGTGCTACACGAAAGCAGTAAAATGTATTAGAAGTAGAGAATACAATCCCGAGCATGTTTTCCAATCCCGGAATTGCGGGATTTTTGAAGCGTAATCCCGGAACCCTGGAATTAGACTATGTGGTTTTTAATTGGGCTCAAATGAAAAAAAACTTAAGTAAATTCTTAAAAATTATTTATTAATATTGTTGCACAACACAATATACAATATACTAATATAAGGAATAAAAAAGACAATACAGAAATCTATTTAGAATTTAGAAAATACAATCGCAGAAATATGAAAGCATCCAATGTTTGACTTCCAAGCCTGCTTCGTAGTTTATATGCCAACATAAGCAGCAGCTGAAAACGCTCGCTCCGGTTTTTACACTGGTTGGAAGAATAGACAATAGATATTTATATGCTAATTCCAAGTGATATCCACGAACTCCTCCATTTTCGAACAGGCTCATTTCGCGTCTAATACTATTTACCAACCTCTATCCATTTTGTACTTCAGGATCTGGGGATTCCATGCTCTTATTATTTTCCAGCTGTAACTTTTCCTTTAGTGTCAATTGGGGTTGGGAGGTTTGTTGCCTTGGCTCATCATCTGTTTGTGATCCTGACCTTTCTTCCTCTTCCGTGTCATCTCGACTATTTAGTCTTTTGACAATATTCTTTATTTGCGCCCTCACTAAAGCCTGTGTAGGAACTGGAAATAAATCAAGCAATTCCAAATCCGATAATAACTGATTTTCTTCATCTTTTCGTGGATTTTGTAAATAATTCAACGCACCAGTTAAATCATCATTTCGTCGTTGCTTTATACGTCCCACTAAGGATGTTTTCATTTTATTGGCGAGTGCTGAGTTTTTGCTAGACAATTGTTTTATAGGAAATTTCAAAGCGGCATCAGCTGTGCATAAATTATCATCTCGTCGACAGATTGCTTCTACTGTTAATTTAATTGGGGTCAGCACATCAACAATTTTATTTACCAAGTCAAAATCAGCATCTTCGAAACGGATTGGATGATTGAGATCTATAAGAGCTTTTTGAATGCAAGTTTTTAAAAGAGAAAATCGTTCCAGCATGGTTAAAAGACTATTTCACCTGGTTTTATAGTCGAAAAGAAGTGACAGCTCGTTTCCATGTTCAATCGTCACATATTTCATTTTTCATTTTTCAATGGTGATCTTTTGAAATACACTACAACTTTGGGGATTTTCTTTATCAGCTCATTAATGTTTTTATCTTTCGTTAACTCTGGCATGTGTTCTCGCGCAAGTTCATTTTGTGACATTAAGATTAAACCTCATTCTAGACAGTCTAAGTTTTCTAAATTGTCATCATCATCGCTATCGTTCATATAATCAGCAGTCACAGCAGGTTCATTTATAGTATCATCTGAGACTGAGACGACTGTCTTGCCTGTCTTGAAGATAATTCTTTATTTTATAAAGCACATAACAGACGGCCAATTTGATACCATGTGCGAGACGCAGTTGTTGTTCAGTGCAAACAAGTTGTCCCACCTTTATCATAACGTTCGGTCCATCGGTTACAGTAGCCACGATATCAGTTTCCAGGGAAATATCAAATTTACTTAGACACTCTTTCAATATGCGGAGACAATTTTCAGCCGTCATACTTCCATGAATAGGAAGGAGTACTAAGCTCCAAATTTTTTTATATGAATGAACGTTCACAGCCATGTATCGTATATTGGACGTTGATGTCCACTCGTCGAAAGATAGACTAAATCTTTCACCTACATGTTTCAAATGTTTTAATTCTGCAGTTACTTGCATTATGATTTTTTCACTGTAATTCATAACACGCTTTCGAATTTTGGCGGCTGATTTTGGTGAATCCGTGTATTTCGCTAAGAGCAATTTTCTCAAATCGTCTGAAGTTATGAATACACTGAATGTAAACCCATCTAATGCAATCATTTTTGCCAAAACATCATACAGGCTATGGTCGGCACTTTTAGTAAAATAATCTTCTAACTTCCGTTTAGCTGGCGACGGTGCTATCTTCAGATTTTCAGAATCTTGACTTCTTGAAGCTGTCAGCTAAAATCCTAATGTTATGGTTTGATGACAAATGTGTATGTAATCCCTTAGTCGATTAACCCAAAGTCTTGAGAATGACAGGGCATCGCTTACATTTAGCACTATTCCTGTCTTTCGCAACTAAAAAATAACTTCACGCTGACGACGTATCACTGTTTTTTTTTTATGTTGAACAAAGTCTCCCGCCATTTAAAATAACTTTTTCAGATAATTAACTTTTAAATTTAAATGACGTAACCTGCGTAACCTTCTCGCTGGTAGAATAATAAATGAGAAAATTAAATCGTAATAAGCGTATTTATACTTTCGTACAGGGAATCCCCGATGGTGAATCCCTCGCAACAATATTATGATATATCATATGAGGTGATCAAGTAATTCCCCTGTTGGCCCGTTGGGAATTACTTTAATAGTATTGTATTGAAGTATGCCGGGCGGGGAAGTCCCTTATAAGTTACATATTATTTGGGCTGTACCTGTGAAGTTGTTTTATCGTACGGCGTACCTAAGGTTGATTTTATGTCTTTATGTAATAAGTGCCCTTAATATAATCTAAGTAAGATCACTTTCAAGGCGCAATGGATTACGGAATGCAAACTGGCAATCCCGAAAATCCCGAGATTAACTAAGTACAGTCCCAGTATTTACGGGATTTACGGGATTAAGGCCAGGTCGGGATCCCGAGATCTCGGGTTTCCGGATCCCGGGATTGTATTCTCTAATCATAAGGCATCCAAATGAAGTTGAAGTTGTAAGAGCCGTAACATTAATCGAAGAAGGATACAGCTTACGTCCTGTTGCAAGACAGTTTAATATAAGCCCTTCTGTGATATGAAGGGTTTGAAATCGCTACTTGGAAACAGAAAGATATGTTAGAAGATCTAGTCAAGGTCGTAAACGTGCGACAATCGCTGAGCAAGAGAATACTTGCGCAATTGGGCATTTCTACTGCTAAAGACTTGCAGAGTTACCTTAGAAGAGCAACGGGAAAGTTTGTATGGAATCCGTAAGAAGAAGGTTGCGAGAACATAATCTTAGATCGAGGATACCAGTTCGAAAGCAACGACTGACTTTGGCTTATAAGAGAAACTGATTGGCATTTGCTCAACACCATGTAGATTGGGAGATGGAGCAGTGGTCCTCAGTGCTTTTCAAGTGATGAGTCAAGATTTTGGTTCACCGTGATACATGTGAACGCCATCGTGAAGGACTGGTTCAGAAAGTGGACAGGTTTCAAAAAGGATTTGACATGGTGTGGGCTGAAATCTCATTTAATACTCGTACAGATTTTATTTATATACCTGGGCCAATGAATGCTGCCCAATATATCGAAGACATACTTACGAATCATGTGATACCTACTAGAGGCCCTAGATTTCTGTTTCAGCGATAATGCGAGACTACATGTAGCAGGCCAGACAAGCTAATTCCTGAAAGAACTTAAAATTCAAGTTATAGATTGACCACCTCTTAGCTCAGATCTAAATCCGATTGAGCATTTGTGAGATGAGCTGGATAGGAAGTTCAAGAGTCGACCTGTGGCTCCCGAAACTCTTCAACAGCTTCTGGTGGCGCTTCACGAAGAATGGGCTGCCATAGCCCAACGGACATCCAGAGGTTGATTGAAAGTACGCCACGGAGCTGTCAAGCAGTTATTAGATTCCCTTTAGAGCTTAATTTTTTTAGTTATTCAAGTCAAATTTGTTAGTTCATTAAGAATTCTGTTAGTTTATTGTATTGTTTGGTAGTGTTTGATTGTTTATTGATTTAAAATGTTCAAATTGAACTAAATAAACGATAATAAAAGGTGTCCCAACAGGAACTTGGGGATTTAAATTTCACATTATTTTCAAATAAGGTAACTTAGCAACCTAATATTTGGTATATGTCATCTATAAACTTGTAAAAGTCATCATGCAACGTTTCACGACTGAAGAACGTATCCAAATTGTTCAAATTTATTATGAAAATGGTCGTTGCATTACGAACACAATTCGTCGACTACGCGTTGTTTTTCATCAGAATCATATTCCCAGCAATACGGCAATTAGAAATTTAATGGCAAAATTTGAGCGAACTGGTTCTGTTCTCGATGTAAAAACACCACTACGTCCTCGTAACGTTCGGTCAGTTGAAAATATCGCTATGGTGAATGAAATTGTTACCGAAAGTCCAAAAACTTCAATTCGTCATCGGTCACAGCAATTGGCCATCTCATGATCATCTCTGCAACGAATTTTAACAAAAGACCTTCGGCTACACGCATACAAAATCCAGTTAACACAAGAATTGAAGCCAGGGACCATCACCACCGCCGGATCTTTGCCAATTGGATTTTGGAGCAAACTGATTTTGATGACGAATTCTGTAAGCGAATCATATTGAGTGACGAAGCCCATTTTCACATAGGGGGTTACGTAAATAAACAAAACTGCCGCATTTGGGGGCGTGAAAATCCTCGAGAGATTATTGAAAAACCCATGCACCCACTACGTGTCACTGTATGGTGCGGTTTCTCGGCCAATGGTGTTCTGGGACCTTACTTTTTTGAAAATGAGAATGGAAAAGCAGAAACTGTAAATGGGGAGCGGTATCGACAGATGTTGAATAACTTTCTATGGCCTCGTTTGGAAGATGTGGGCCTCAACAATCTTTACTTTCAACAAGATGGGGCCACTTGTCACACTGCCAGGGAAACTCTAAATTTACTGCAGAAGAAATTCCCTCGCCGTGTGATTTCTCGTAATGGTGACGTGGATTGGCCTGCAAGATCCTGCGACATAACACCGCTGGACTTTTTCCTTTTGGGTTTCCTTAAGGATCAAGTCTACACAAATAATCCACAGACAATTGATTAATTAAAAAATAACATTCGTGCGGCTATTGGCGAGATTAACTTGCATATATGTGATAAAGTCATTTTAAAAATTAATAAATTTTAAAAAAAGAATCGCTGTGTGCAATAGAAGTCACGGTGGACATTTATCCCATATCTTGTTCCACATATAATTTTAGGGTTTCTATTTTATGTTTACCTTAATAAATCGTTGAATTTCTAAATACTACGCATGTTATTTGGAATTTAAATCGTCAAGTTCCTGTTGGGACACCTTATATAACCAGCTTACGAGATTTTGTTGGTTTCATAAAACTATGCAACACATTAGAACAATTATTGTTAGTGTTTCTCTAATTTATTAGAGCAGTTTGTTATCAAATCGCTTAAAAGATTCTCAAACATTGGCCTACTTTATAATTGGCAGTTTCTATTTCAGAATTTCACTTGCTACAGATGAGTCTATTATATAATTTAATTGCAGAAATAAGCTTTAAACTTTTTATTTTCGCAACTACGGAATAAATTTCACGTCAGTTGAGACTAAAATGCATTTTATCCTCGTATTACAGGAAAAGACAAGCTTTTGTTGTAGCGAAAGTAGGGTATGTTAGATTTACATTCTCCAGCAGTGTCAACTCGACGATATTGTAGGAAAATAGATAAAAAAGGAATCCTTGTTCTTGCGGCTACGTACTGCCATGATGTAGATAACTCGCTCTGGGCCTTTGAAATAGCGTGTATTTTCCTGGAAAATTTTCAAGCTCCGTTATCTCATTAACTATGTGGAGCTATATTTGCGCAGGACACGTTTGATCTCTCCACGAGAAAAAGAATTTTTCGACTGACAGAAAAATAGACATTGCGGATTTTCACGTATAATAATTCGAAGATTTTTGCTAGCAGAGCGTTAATTGAAATCTGAAGTGAATTGCAAATAAAGTAGCAAGGCGGTAATGCTTACTACTGAAAGTTTTATATGCGGGCGGACTGATACGAGCGTAGGCTGAAAAGTAATGCACACATGCTCGTAGAGCCCAAACAAAAACAAATAACAAGATCGGGCAAATATTACATTAAAGTACAATTCTTAAGCTTCAAAATCACATATTTATTTTGCTACATAGTCACCGTTAACGTCCCAACGTTTAACAAGTTTGTTCATTTCGTCACTGAAAAATTCTTCCTACTTTTCTCGAATACAGGACTGGACAGCTGCCCTCACCTCATCGTCCGAGGTGTTATGATTACCCTTGAGGCCACTCTTGACTAGAGGAGAAAAATAAAAATCCCAATGCGCAAGATCAGGGGAGTAAGGAGGGTGTGTAATCGGTTAAAACTTCAGTTTCGCAGTCTCTGCAGTTGCGCGTGAGGTGTGGACGAGCGTTGTCATGTTGCACGATTATTGGTTCCAGGCTACCTAAAACACGACAAACTCGACGTCGGAGATGTTTTAGAGTTTGTATGTACCGAGAAGAATTTACCGTTGCCTCTGGTTCCAGAAAATCGGTCACGTGATCTCAGCTAGTATCCTAAAACACAATCAACTTTGGGTAATGAAGCACCTTCAGAGAAGACAGTTTACAATTGGTTTGCAGGATTGCGACCACTAGATGGTGCTTTTGAAATATGTAATCACTATATTCTTAAAGTTCAACATTTGTCAATGAGAAATCCTCGATAGCTTAGAAATTGAGTCAGTAGTTTGTTGACAGTGACAGTTTCAAGATAGTGAGTTTGTAAAATAATGGAGCTAGCAGCTACAATAAGAGCGAAACGCGTCTGTACGTTCCGTTGATGGACGTGGCTTTTCAGCAATTTTTAATTATCCTAACAACCAGGAAGGTCTGAGTTTGCGACGGGGTGTGTTCTACATACTGGTACAAACTTAGTTTGTCGGATTGTAGTTATTAACGCACCACATAAGGCGACATTTACATGTAAAAATGAGATTTAATATTCATTAATTCTCATTTGCAGTAAGTTCAGAATGTTAATTACTCGTGAAGGTTTTCGTTGAATGATTTTTTACGATTATAAAGAAAAGCCTAACGCCACAAGAATGAATTATATCGTTTCGGTCAACTTTTGGTAATAAAGCACCATCAGAGAAGACAGTTTACAATTGGCTTGCAGAATTTCGTCATGGTCGTGCCTCAGTGAGTCATGAATCACCGTAAAGGTCGACCAAAAACTGATGTAATTCCAAAAAAAGTCGATGCTGTGCGGAAAATAATAGAACACGATCGACATGTGACTTACAGTGAGGTAGAGGCATCTCTTGGCATATCACAGACTGCAATTCATTCGATTTTACATGACCATTTATTTGTAAAAAAATATGTTCCAGGTAGATTCCACATAACTTGACCGAAGCACAGAAAGCAACTCGTGTCAGTTGGTGTAAAGGATCAGCAAAAATCCTTATACAACTTCGTCACAGGTGACGAAACATGGATATACCTATGTATATGAGCCGGAAACCAAGCAACAATCTACTGTATGGGTGTTCCAAGACGAACCGAACTCAACAAAAGTTGTTCGTGCAAGCACTTCCAAAAAAATTATCGCTTGTTTCTTCAGTTGTACAGGACACATTGCAACAATTCCTTCAGAGGATCGAAAAACTCTTAACGCTGAATGGTATACAGTAATTTATTTGCCAAAAGTTATAGTAGAAATCAGGAAGAACAACTGAAAACGTCTCATTATTCTTTATCAGGACAATGCGAGTTCCCATACAGTACCTCTAACGGTTGACTATTTGAAGGAGAAAAGTGTTGAAATAATGTCTCATTGTCCATATTCACCTGACTTGCCGCCGAATGATTTCCTTTTGTCCCAACTGTTAAACAAAAAATGCGTGGACAACGATTTTCAACACCTCAAGAAGCAGTCGAAGCCTTGGAAAACCATGTTTCTGAGATACAACCTTCAGAGTGGAACAAATGTTTTGAGAACTGGTTCGTACGCATGCAAAAGCATATAGACCATAAAGACGAATATTATGAGAAACAATAAAATAGATTGTTCCCAAAAATGTTGTTTTCTTCCCAGGTTTTGTAAAAATATAAAAGGTAACCCAACGTTTATAAATTCTATGCAACCATTCAGCAGCAAATTCGGCAGCTTATTTCTCAAATTGAGTTTAACTACCGCCTCATTCCGAGCAAACGCAACGATCCGAATGTGCAATTATTTCTCTCGCTCCTAATACAATTTCCCTGAATGCTGTAGGCGCGTCAACATCGATGTCATATGTCATACATACTTACATATTATGGAGCCGCGTAAGAAAAATTATCTGATTGCCAAATTACTATTAAAGGACTATAAATTGTTTAGTCCTGTGTTATGGTAATGAGTAAATTGCAATACGTTATACTGACGATGGTCACACAAAGCGTAATGAAATTATCAATAAGTGGTTAAGAAAATTATAAATAAGGCATCAAGAGATTTAATAAATTAAATTTTTATAGTAAAGGTCACAAAAACTATTCATAGTAAACTAAGTAAACTTCAGAAATAAATAAAAACTAAATAAATTCTAGTAATGTAAAGAAAAATTTACTCTTACAAATAATATAATTAATAATAATAAATTGTTCATAATGAGAAATTAATTATATAATAACAGAAGGTAACTATTTACTTTTGTAATATAAACTTAATTTTCTTAAAAAATGCACTACCCTTAAATAAAAGATTCAAAGTAAGCCCCTCCTTTAGCTAGAGAATATCCCAATCTGTCACAGAAATTAATTCGGACGTTGTCTAACATTTCAGGCCTAATAGTGTTCGAAGCCTCCAAAATTTTGTGCCGCAACTGGTCCAAGATTGTTGGTCTAACGATCTCTACACCATAAATTTGTTGTTTTAAATAACCCCAGTAAAAGAAATCCAGTGGAGATAAATCTGGAGAACGGGGTGGCCAATTAATATTTTCTGAATGAGTTCCAATCCACCGGTTAGGAAATTGTTCTGATATATAGTTTCAAACAGCCAACGAGTTGTGAGCGGGACAACCATCATGTTGGAAGTATATGGTTCGTAAATCTATATCTGCTAGCTGCTGAAGAGTAGGAAGAAATTGTTTTTGAAGTAACTCTAAATATTTCCCTCAATAAAAAACGGTCTAACGATATGGTTGTTTAGCAAACCCGCCCAAACATTTACCTTTTGTCGTTGCTGGCTATTGGACGTTAAATATCTATGTTCATTTTCTTTGGCCCAGTACCTAGTTACACATGAGTTATGACTTTTCACGAGTGGGAAGGTTGTTGTGTAAGACTCATCAGTGAAACAAATATTTGCAGCAAAATTGTTATTTGTGTTAATTAAGTCAACTAACATTTCGCAAAAATTCATCCGTTTAAACTCATCTCCGTAAAATAATTGATGATAATTGGAATATTTATAATTACGAAAACCATTTAATTTTAGTATGCTTTTAACGAAAGAGCAGCATATGCCTAAATCGTTGGAAATATCGTCGTGGAATAAGTGTCAAATTTGAATTTAGTTCTATTGCAGCGCATACTAAAATGGACGTATCATTAGGAACTCTGCGATTTGGGAATAATGGTTTTAAATTTTGTACGGAACCAGTAATGTCTATTTTCTTTTTAAGTCTACAAATTGTAGCTTTGTTCGGGATGGGCCTGTCGGGATAACTTCTGGTAAATAAGTCACATACTCTTCGATAAGAATTACCAGCGTGGTACCATTTTATCATTTCGGCTTTCTCTTCTAGTGTATAACGCGGCATGATCACTATTGAAACGCTTAACAGACTCGGTATAGGGTGACAGTGGTGACACTAATTTGTGACATTAATTGTCGAATGGTTGCGCGACAGACTGTTTTGTGATTGGCTAAACGCGTTTAGAGGATTGGTATTCGGAGCGGGAGAAATATTCATACATTCGGATCGTTGCGTTTGCTCAGAATGAGGCGGTATATCTTAAACTGATTACCTGTTTGAGAGTGGTGCTGAAGTTAGATTAGAAGAAGCACTTAAATTAAAAAAATTAAGAAAATCTCATGGAGTTTACATTACATTGGTTCATTTCGGCTACTCAATAGTCTCATTAAAGCTTTATATTATGTGTAGTGAGTACCTTTTGCATAGATTCTGGCATTGTTTTAGACCATGCAACTTTTCTATTGTTCCAAAAATTTTTTTCAAATGCTACGTTAAATTCAATTCGAGAGTTACATCGGCTTGGAAAATGTCAAAGTTATTGTCTCGTTCTCTCGAAAACACCATTATTTTGTCCATTAAGTTTCAAGATAAAGAGTACGAACAACGCAGTATTTCACAATTTTATTTTTATTGCGATATAAATGTCTACCTACATATACCATTATATAATCGACCATTATACAAGAAATACTTCGTAAATCGTTTTTCCTACATTTACGACATCGTCGCCATCGATATCGGATAGACACGAAAACCTTTCCGTACCGAGAGGGAAATGCTAAACGTCTTCAAATCGTATTTAGAGTTGTCGCGACGGCGGTTTACCGAGACGACTTTGGCAAACTCGATTCAAATCGAAACTCATTGAGGGTATGTGCACGTAGTTATGTTGCTTTTCTGTCGTGTTAATATAAGTGAGGCAAACCTACTAAAGCACTCTTGTTCAAGAAATATTACATGCACGTATACATATGATGTATGTTGTATACGAAGTTTGTTTTAAAAGTTTAGATAAATTTTCACAAGATGTTAAAAATTCATTAAAAATCATTGTATTGCACGAGTGGATTTGAGTAGGGGAAGGAGTTGTATTTCAGCCCGGTCTGTGCCTCAGGTGATTTCAAGTTTATTTATAATTATGAATAAACTTGAAATGACCGTACGGAAAATCTCTTCTGTGTCTGAAGCAAAGTTGTAGATATTGAATTGGAGAAAAAAAAGCGGAGCAAACCAGTGCCTTAAAAATCGCAAAAATGCCCATTCTCTCCCCATTTTTCACCATTTTTGCTCAATAACTAGATTACAAATCCACAAATATGCTGTTTTTTTTATTTATAAACGTTATTTTGCATGAAAATAAAAATTCCGGTTCATATTACATCTATTCTTGCGATTTTTATTTGTTATCTATGCATGGAAACAAAATTTAGAACATTTTCAATTATTGTCAATATCCATCCTCGTTGAAGTTGACGCTTGTGGTTCTGATAATCTTGTTTTCTTCGTAGGTTGTTCATATTCATGTTCTGAGTCTGCATCATCATCCGAGTTAAACATAATATTCAAGGGCATGTTTTCTTCAGTGTGTCCACCAATTTCGGTGTCATCTTCATCTACGATGCTTCAAACTGCATAATTTTAGAACTCCACCAACAAACCTCCCCAAGCAATGCATCTAATTTTTTGCCTTTGAATCGCTTTTGAATTGGCATGATCACTTGTTGGAACCTCTTTCCTTGTTCGTCCGATTCCTGAGGTAATTGTGCCAAAAAGGTATCAAGGTGGAAATGCATGAAATGTAATTTTAACGTCATGGATGCATTGATTTTTTCAAAATAATACAGCAACTTGTCAACTCGTGTCTGCACGGTTCTTTCCTAAAACGCCTTCAATGACTTGTTTCAATGCGTCCCATGCACATAGGTGGTTATAATGGTTCGAAAGCATATTTGTGAAAGATTCGCTTTTCATTAATTTTCGTATATCCGGTCCATTCAGAGTACCTGTTTGAAATTTTAAAAAAATCAGTTGCGAAAAAATTATTGGTAATTATAATGCGAATATATCGAAGTGAACAAATTTAGATATGACAATATTTAAATACAGACAACGATACGTACCTTTTCTAATTTTAGCTTCACTGAGTTTTGGAAAGATGGATTTCAAACAATCATAGGCGTCCTCAATATCTTTGACTACCATTTCAACGAATTTCCCAGCTATTCCTAATTTCATGTGGAGCGATGGCAACAAAATATCATCTACATCCTTTATCAAAGGTTCGTTACGTAATTTTAATTGTCTCTCGAGCTCTTGCTTACCAATCTTTACATTGATATTGATTCCCTGTGTATCGGGAATCCCAATTACAATGAAAGCAGAAGTATTTTGGAAAACCGCTCTTTAATATAATGCCTTGTATTATGTTACAACAAATCTTCCATTTGTGTACATTGTATTTGATTTTCTCTAAAATTTCGCCCAATGTTTCATACGTTTCCTTCATAGTTGTGCTGAATCCCAATGGAATGGACGGTTTTTTGTTTGTTTTGTGCAACAGCACAGCCTTCAAACTTGAAACTGAACTGTCGATGAATAAATGCCAGTCGCCAGCGATATAATCAATTCCCATATTTTTAAATAAACCTGGGATATCATGGCAGTAAGTGAACGTATTTGCTTCGTCAACGGAATAAAAATTCTGAAAATCAGCTTGGCGTTTTCGGTATGATGTTGCGCTGACATTTTGCTCTGTCAGTTTTTTACGCTTAAAAAAAGATTTCAAAAATTCTGAATTTTTTTGTGATAGTCCCATCTTAGCCACAATGTAATCCATGTCGATTTGTGTTACCGGTTGTGGTGCATTATTTTCAATATAGGGTGTCCAATCTGCATCATTCACATTGGTCGGATTGGTGAAAACGGTTTCGGCTTGTAGGGACACAGTATCCAAACTCGGAGGTTTAGGTGGATCGGTAACAGCAGCGCGTTATACTGGAAGTGTCGCAGTAAAAGCGGGAATGTATACTTTTGTTTTCAATTTTTTTTTGTTCAATCCATAACCGGAATTTATGCATGCCTAGCACCTGGATTCATCATGTCCAGTTAGGTCTTGCACCCAAATTACTGGCTTCATAAAAGAAAACTGTACACCTTTTCCATGTATCCACATTATAAGGGTATTATAACAACTTTTGCACACTGTGTTCGGCGTAAAATTTGCACCACTTAAATCTGTTTCATCAAAAAAATGACAATACGCTGTTTTAAATTCCTCAGTAAACAAATTTTTTCGACCCTGTTTGCCTATTTTTGGGACGATATGACCACAAACGTAACAAAAATAATCCAATTTTGGGCACTTGTTATTTTCAATATTGAAATATTCAATGTTCTTCTGGTTTTAAAATGTAATTCACTCTGAACAAAAGGGTTGTTTATTCCACAGCCATTAAATTATTAATGCAGCCAACTTGACAAAACGAATGATGCAGAAGTTCTTCTTTGTGGGGCTACTTTCACGTGCAATTCGCAGAATTGAGTCCCAAATCAATGACCTGAAAAATTTTGTACTGTGAATATATTTGAATTTTCTATTATCCAAGCTGACATTGTGATACATTACGTCTTTCCATAGATGGCGATTAACCCTGGGGCTACCACAATAAATATAGTAGTATAGTATTATAGTAGGGTAGAGATGTCCATGAAACAATAATTAGGCACAATATACGGGTAATATATGACAATATTCAACAAAACATTAACTATGAATCATATGAGAATTTTATGTAACTAAATTGTAAAATCTTAATTCGTTTTTCTATTCTGATACCGAGCTCAATTATTTTGTATTTACAAATTTATTCTATTTTGCCATTTCAGCTTTCAATACAAAGACTAATTATGATTATTTAGATAATGTTTTGAAAAAATATTTTGAAAACATTTGCGCAATGATTTTTAATTTGACCTTTATTAATGTCAATGTAAATAATACCAAAAACACGTGCCCTAGTCATATTGAAAATAATGTGTAGAGACCGGCCACGAGAGGTTGATGATTCATCGTCCACGAGCGTACTATTGAACATTTGTATTTTTAAAGTTTTTAATTTTATTTATATAATTATACTAATAAAATACATTTTTATTAGTTGATTTTGTAGTTCAAGTTGAGTAAAAGAGTATTAATATTTACTAGCAATACTTTCTCAAGGTTCTCTTCTGTAAAATTTGTTCTCTTTGAATGAAATACTTCCTTGTAAATAGAAAACGTCCTTTCTACATCGCAACTGGTTACATGTGCATACTGGAAGTATTCTTTTATTTCTGCATATTTAGCAGTTAGGTTTTGAGGCATTGTCCCCATACACAATTGCCACAATGTTATTAAATCTGGATTTCTGCGTCTAATTTTTGCCGAAACTCACATCCGAAGTCACTTGGAATACTTTTCAAATTATTAATAGCTACAAATAATGTCGTTGAACCATCATTTAAATTGAGATTCAGATTATCAAAATAAGTGATTAGTTTTGGCAAATTTCCAAACTGTTCCTGAAGAAAGTACAACTAATTTTTTAAATGTGGAACTTGTGTTAGTTCCTTGCACCCAGAAATACTCCGAGCATCGTCATTTAAACATCCAACGAAATATTGTAAAATATCGAAATTCTCCGCATAAAAGCTAGTAGCTTCCAACCACGTCCTCCATCTAGTTATTACTGGAGAGAGAGGCAGTGACAAGGATGGCAGTTTTTCCCTGTAAAGAGCTACTCTCAATTGTGCTTTTCTGAAAACTTTTTTAAAAGCGGATACACTTCCATCAACTTCTGGAAAGTTTCCTTTCCTTTAATAGTCTGCCTGTTTTTAACATACTGTATGTGTTAAATATCAGTAGGCATAGAGAGACGTATGAGTACATACAATGTATTCGTACATGAGAAAGCCAGTCCAATGCCAGCGAAAACCGCGATGACTGACGATTGTCTCCGAAACCGATTGACTGGAAATTTTGCATTCAGTCTGCGGCCGTTACAGTTTGAAAGCGTACAATAAAATTAATGTATAATGGATCTTCATACACCCACTGAAAAGCTTCAGTTAGTAAAATGGTTTTATTCTCCTCACCAATGAATCAATTTTTCCATTACACGGAAAGCACAAACCCTCTGTTCTTCGATATTGGGCTTCGGAAAATCAACACCGGCATTTTTCAGATCGCACTCAGTATCCTCAAAAACTAAACGTTTGGACAGGTATTTTAGGTGACCATTCTATAGGCCCCTATTTTATTGATGGTATATTAAATGCCGACAAGTGTCTCGAATTACTGAAAAATCAAATACTTCCCGACATTCATAACATTGGAATAAATCAGGAAATCGTTTGGTTTCAACATGATGGCTGTTCAGCACATAATGTAGTGAGGGTAAAGGAATTTCTAGGAAATACTTTTCCTGACCGTCTTATTACTGGAACAGGAAACATTAAATGGCCCCCCGACCTCCTGATCAACCTCCAAATGATTTCTTTTTGTGGGGATATCTAAAAAATATTGTTTATACTCATGAAGCTGGTAGAGCAGAAAATCTAGTTGCCTTGAGAGAAAAAATAACTGAGCCTGCGAATTCATTAACTGCCGACATGTTAGCAAATGTAAGAGCTAATTTCTACGACCGCCAAGGACAATGTCTTGCTGTGCAAGGAGGAATTTTTGAACCTCTTGTATAATTTATTATAATTTTTAGAATCGTTTTTATTTATTTTATTATGATTATTATTATTTAATTTTATTAGAATTACGCTTTTGTTTATGCGACTCATCGCAGCTTAAAAATTTCCTGCATCTATTGAAAGAAATAAGAAAAGCAAATCCCTTGCAATTCGTAAATGTTATTTTAGAACGCATTACAAGTACCTATGTCGATGGTCAAATGATTACTGCCAACTTGTATATGCGAAACAATAGGAGGCAATCGTTGCCGGCCGTCGCGGTCTTCGCCGGCATTTTATGGGCTTTTCCATATTCATATACATCCTATGTACTCATACGTATTCCCTATGCCTAATGATATTTGACACATGCGGTATATGCAGCCCTAAAACAATTTAAAAGTTTCTAAAATGTTGACGATTAACTAACATCGTATTAATTTAATGTTTTAAATTTTAACATGTTTAATAGTATCTTTGCTAGATTTTAACTCTCAATTGCATTCCTGAAGAAGTACAAATTCGTTATGAAATATATAGAGTGAAATAAATGAGTTCTTTTATTTTACAGACCGGTCGCCCGTTAATTAATTTTTACAATATATATATATATATATATATATATATATATATTTAGTGTTTCTAAGAAATAAAAATTAATTTCTTATTTATTTTATTGGCCGTGTGCATAATATTAAATAATAAGCTTTTTTTTGGTTTAGCGACCTTTATTGAAATTCAACTTATTTAAATAACGACGTTTCAAATTTTTGTGTGTAATTGAGTCTTTTTCAAGTGATTTAGAACTAAAAAAATTACAAAACGAAAGGTAAGAATTATATTTACATTATATGGAAGAGTTAAAATTAAAATAATGATTAGAGTAAATTTTAAATTTAAAAGGATTTAAAAACTCACCAATTTTACTTCGATGTTTAAACACATGCCCGGTGCAAATTGCATGGTCGGAAAACAATGTCGACCCTTCACACAGAGTGCGACCGTGTATCTTGGAATCTTAAGTGTAACTAAATTGTCTTGTTATAGAAATGAAAAAATTTTTTTTATATATTGTTCCGTTTTAAATTTGTTTGGTCCGGCACATGTGTTTGGGAAAATACAGTATGTTTACAATGGAAAAAAATATATTTTTTTTGTTTTTTGTGTATGGGTGGGGTTTTCTTCTATTGTTTAATGAGCGGATAATACAGTTTTGAAAGTCCATCAATCTCGTTACGGTCGTTGATTGTTTTGTTATTTTTGAAAATGTGAATCATTTCTAATACCTCCCTAGCCTTTGTATTTTTTTGCTTGGTTATTATTTTTGTATTTCCAAAATCAAAATTGTGTTTTAATGTTATCTGGTGTTTTTTTAAAGCTGTCTGATTTTTTGCGTATTTATGTCCTTTTAATCTTTCCTGTAGTAACTGTTTTGTTTGGCCTATGTATACTTTGTCACAGTCTTTGCAGGGTATGTTATATATTGTATGTGATTGTTTAAGTGTTGGTGTTGGGTCTTTTAGTTTTGTGTGTAGGAAATTTAGATTTTTTCCGCTTTGATGTGCTATTTTAAAATTAAATGGTTTAACTATATTGTTTAATTTTTCGGATAATCCAGTTATATAGGGTGTAGGGATATATGTTAATTTATTGGTTGTTTTATTTATATTTTGGCACTTAGTTTTGTTATATATTTTATTAAGTCTCTGTTTTATAATGTTTTGTATTAATTGTGGTGGATAATTGTTTTCTGTTAAAATAGTTTTTACTTTATTCAGTACTGTTGGTCTGAAAACTGGATTGGTGAGATTTAGAGCCCTGTCCACTAACGCCGTTACAACATTTTTTTTTGTGGGATAGGGGTTGGTTTGAATAAAAGTTTACGTATCTGCCGGATGTGATTGGTTTAGTGTACCTTTTTAGTTCTAAATCACTTGAAAAAGACTCAATTACACACATAAAGTCGAAACGTCGTTATTTAAATAAATTGAATTTCAATAAAGGTCGCTAAACCCAAAAAAAGCTTATTATTTTAATATATATATATATTAATATATATATATATATATATATACATATATATATATATATATATATATATGTCGCCTACTGATTAGGTTTACCATATATATATATATATAATATCTTCGTGACCTTGGTATGATAAGGTAAACTTAATAAGTCGGCGATTAAAGGTCTGGTTCATTACTTCAAAGTATATATATTTAAAACAACCCTACATGTTCCGGCAATGATGCCTTTGTCATCATTGCCGAAACATGTAGGGTTGTTTTAAATATATATACTTTGAAGTAATGAACCAGACCTTTAATCGCCGACTTATTAAGTTTACCTTATATATATATATATATATATATATATATATATATATATGTATATACAAGGTGTGTATAAATTGTCGCAAAAGCTATACGTAGCGACATTCTTCGTTCGGTTCTGAATATAAAATCTAAATGTTAAAATGTCGTATCCTGCTTCGTAAATTCGTAAATGTCAAAATGTGACAGTAATGATTTTGATTGAACTCACTTTAAAATACAAACTTATTGTTCTACAACGTTGCCAAATGTGTTTTTCGTGAAAGTACGTTAATGAATAAATGTTTAAAACAAGCTTTTAAATCAAAAGGAAAACGTTTACGAAATAATACTAGCAAAAATTTTTTCTTTAAACTAAATTGCATCTATCTCTATTAACAGATATCGAAGAGCAAAGGTTAGTTACGCACTAAAAGTCTGAACTTCAAGAACCCCGTGAAAGCAAACGAAGCATGATACGACATTTTAACATTAAGATTTTTTATTGAGAACCAAACGAAGAACGTCGCTGCGTGTAGCTTTTGCGACAATTTATACACACGTTATATATAATTTAAACCAAATTATCGACCGTAATATATTGAATAAAATAAATAATTAAAAGCGGGCAAGCGGTCTGTCAATTAAAAAACCCAATTATTAACTCATATTTTTTATTTGCTTATTTTCAACATTTTTATGCATATTTTCATGTTCATGGCTTGTACATCGGGCCGGTCTAAGGTACATATACGTAGATATTTATAATCGAAATATCGTGAAATATGAGCATAGTGTGTCCAGAAATATACCTTTGTCTTTTAAGTAAAATCGAAATCTTAATTCAATGTACCGTAACTAACGCAGCATGAGTGAGAAGATGAAATTCAGACATGGTAACTTCCATGCTTATTTATGCAGAATGAAAATAGTTAATTAATTTTCCTGTACATGTGGTCCCGAAGTTGCAGATTTAGATCACCTGATTTTGGCATATCATTACTTTGAGCAACATTTATTATTTAGCATTATTTAGCAAGTTAGTGGAACTTGGAAGTACCAATACTGACATTCGTGTCCGAGTGACTAGCTGAATAATTAATCCTTTACTGTGAAATTCGGGGTTTATATATGATAAATATGAGTAAAAAGGGTCCTTATTGGAAGGGGTTCCACTTGTATAAATCTTTAGTGGAATGGCTTCACGCCGGCGTGAACATTAAGAAGGGGGTCGAATATTTTCGTGTAGCACACGAAGCGGGTGTACGAGCGAATTTCGGTTACATAACATTTTCTACAAATATATTTACAAAAATATATACCGCTCCGCAAAACTTAAGAATATTTTGTGCTTTTAATTCCTATTGAATTAAAGAAGTGCAAACATTCCTAATAATCTTAAGTTTGCGGGCGAGGACCGTTACAAGGTTTAGGGGTACAAGTAAAAAAAAGAATATATAAAGTAAGTTTATTACTTATGCATCTTGTAAATAAAGTCAAGTACCATTAATTAATATTTGCTTGCTGGAACATTTAAACCAGGGCTGCACAGACTTATAGGGAACAGGGGCAACTCGGGAAAATTATAAGCCAAGGACGGGCCACTACAAAGAATACTTATTAACACAAATATTTTCATTTTTAAATAGTATGAATTACTACAAATGATAAAAATAAAAGAACATTCAAAATTGTTTGTTGTAATTATGTAATCGTAATGTAATCTAATCATTACAATGTAATACTTCATTTTTTATTATTTTGATGCATGACATTGCATTGACCTAACAATTTTGTTTATGTTTGGCTCCACATTACTTGATGCCATACGTAAAATTGCTTCCAGATTTTCATTTGCCAGACGGTTTCGATTTTTTGTTTTGTTAAGTTTCATCACTGAAAACGTTTGCTCACAAATATACGTCGATCCAAATAAGCTTGCGAATTTCAATCCATTTATTCACATAACAATGAGTTCTTCACTCACTTCAAAATTTTGCGTTACACCTCGTGAAAATAGTAAGAGTTGAGCAGTGGAACAGCATGTATCTGTAGATTCGTCGAGTGCTATAGAAAAATACTCAAAACTTTTCGATTTCGTAGCTAATTGCTCTTCTATATTAGCTGCTAATGTGGTAAGTCTTCTTTGAACAGTCATCCTATTTAGTTGAATTTTCTCAAACCTCTTTGCATCTTTCGCAAACATTTTTTTTTGCGGCGATATCTAAACACTGCTTAACAAACTCACCATCTTTAAAAGGCCGACAAGTTTTTGCTATTATTCGAGATATTTCAAAGCTAACTTCAGTAGCTGTGTCAGCATCTTGAATTGGTTTTGTAAACATAGCTTGCTGGCCTATTAGTTCCCTTTGTTAGGTGGAAATTTTTTGCGTTCGATTTTCGCCGGTAAATTTGGTAAAAGTATGATGCTGGGTTTCATAATGCCTTTTCACATTATATTCCTTCGGAATAGAAACAATACTCTTGCATATTAAACAGACACTTTTGTTATGCGATGAAATAAAAAAGTATTTTTCGGTCCAAATATCTTGAAACTGTCGATTTTCATCTTCAACCTTACGACTACATTTTTTACTGGGGCCTGGTTTATCCATATCAGAATTGATATTATATTGTTACGTAGGTAGATGCCAAGTTCGAACGACGAAATATTTATTCTTCACAGATTACAATTCAAACAGTATAACGTTCGCCTGTCCGTAGTTAAAACTTAACTGCCCCGATAGCGGGCGATGCGTTTTATTTATACGAATTACCTAACATCGAGAACCTACCACATTGTTCGGGGATAATACCGACGTGTTTTGCGAATCTTCGAGTAATCTAGTTCGTTCGACAGATTTCTAGTCTCGTAACAATATGCTTGGAACGACGAGGAGCATACCTGTCCTACGTAGTAAACCTGAACAAGAAGGTAGTAGGTACTTAAAGATGCATATCTTACTAACAATTACAAAAGTTAGAATAAAATAAAAAGTTAAAAATTATTTATTTGTATGGATTTTTAACTACTTTTGTAGTTTTTCGAACATGCCACATGCGGCACGCGGGCCGCGGTATGTGCATCGCTGATTTAATCTAACTAGCTTTTTACATCACCCCGTTTATTTGATATATTTATCAATAAATTAATTCTAAATAAACTTTTAAGGTGTCATATTTTAACTATGAATGTACTTTTTTAATCAAAAACAAAAATAGATACTGTTCTAATACCAACAATAGTTTCTAAATTAAAATTAATGTTCACGTAAAATATCCCAGTACATTAACAACAGGACGTAACATAAATTTCGATGCAATGAAAACAATAATGACATCCACACATTTTGTCTTAGGCGCAATAAGAGAAGCAATAAATTTGCAGAAGTACGGTACAACATAAACAAAACAAATAATACTTAACACTACGTATGTGTAAAAGAAAATAAATTATATTTTGATATTATTCTAATTGTGTTAATTATTGTGGTAATTAGGCAAAATTTTGCTTTAATGATACCTCGGTTTAGCCACTTGTTTGAAATAATACTTGTTTCACATCTACAGTACTGTATAACTAACTACATTGAATTATTAACTAATGCATGTATATACAACAGTATAATACCTGTAGTTAAATTTACTCAATCTGATTAACGTATATGTTCCTCAAGTTCACACTGCCTATGTTGTTGTAAGCTCGTGTTTAGCAAATTTATTTAAATAAACCGCGCTTGAACGTCTTAATCCTGAGTAATTAATGGAGCGAGTTTATTTGTCTTATCGATTTGTTAGATTCGTGCGCTAGGTTTGCTCTTCGGATATAATAATTTCCTTCGTCTAAATGTCAACAATATTTAATGAATGAAAATTTTAATCCAGATTTCAAGTTTCGTTAATAATACATAACTGCTAATGGCTCTTCCATGCTACAATAATAGGTTTGACGATACCGTCTATTGTGTATAAGGTACCCTAATATAGTTTTTATTATTTAGTATTCAAGAAAATTTTCTGAATTATAAAGTGTTAGTGCTAATTGTTAGAGTTTGGTGTACAAGGGCTGAGGGGAAAATATCTGGAATCTAGTAGTTTTGATGGTACTTTCAACTATCATACTCGTAAGATTTGAATTTCTAATCAATAATTCATTTGACAAAATATTTAAAAAAATAGTATATTAAAAAACAAGTTTCATAAGGCACCATTTTGCCGAACGAGATCAGTTTAGAAAACGAGCCGCGATAGCGGCGAGTTTTCTAAAGAGCGAGTGCGGCAAAAGGCCTTATGAAACGAGTTTTTTATACTATTTTTTCTATTTTACGTTTTTTACATTAATAAATTGCTTAAACTGGAATTATTTAATTTGAAAGTTCAGAGTTTACTTTTTATATAAAGCATGCAGTTGGTCACATTGATATTTGACATTTTCAAATTTAAATCTTGCTATGCGCAAAGTATATTATATTACATATTATTTACTAATTTTCGTTAACATTACTTGATACTTCATTTAAAAATATAAATATGAGTGACATAGAAACATATATATGTTGTTGTCAGTTGTATACAACATACGTTGTTTGTATAAAATACGGACATATATCATATCTGTCAAATGTACATAAGTTCTTAAAATCAAATGACAGCAATGATACTTATTTCTGTATTCGACCAACGCCAACATTGAGAAATGAAAAAAAGCGTATCGAATTGAAGCTCATTTCGATACTGTTTTGGGTTTCATAATGAGTTCATTTCTAACGTAAAATAGAAAAGGAAGTTTTGCTCAAAAAGGAAACTTTTGCCTGAAAATTTCGAGTAGTGATTAATTCGAATGTGGAAAAGTTTTTCATTTGAGACAAGTGGTTAACTTTAAACATCAAAAATGTATAAAATTCCTTACTACATTAATATTCGCTTCCTAAATACGTATTTCGACAACTAAATTGTCACCCTAAATAGATAAAAGCAATAGTGTTGAACACTTTATAATATACAAAAAGGTTTTGTTTAAGTATGACAATACGTTAAGCACGTATAAAGCGTTTGTACAATATGAAACAAACATGTAAATAATTTACATATCTGTAACTATGCACATGGACAATACACCTCGTATTTTCAGCATTTACTTCTGCTTAATACATATGTTTCTGCCATCTAGGCGTCCTCAGTTAAGCTAGTGAAGCAATGTATACAAATTAATACAAACCTTTTATAAGCAACTGGTGTGTATCTGTATTTAAATTTACTGAAATAGTCCGCATAGATCAAGCAAGTTCCGTCCTATAAGAAGACAACTATTTAATAATTGACATCTTACGGGCGAAAGAGACTTTGTCTGGAGGGCTACCTATCGTTCGAACAGCTAAGCTGCTACGGGAAACGATAAAATACGTATGTAGATGTAGTCCATTAACAACCAGCCAGATGGCAGTAAATATACAAAAAGGTTTTGTTTAAGTATGACAATACGCTAAGCACGTATAAAGCGTTTGTACAACATGAAACAAACATGTAAATAATTTACATATCTGTAACTATGCACATGGACAATACACCTCGTATTTTCAGCATTTACTTCTGCTTAATACATATGTTTCTGCCATCTAGGCGTCCTCAGTTAAGCTAGTGAAGCAATGTATACAAATTAATACAAACCTTTTATAAACAACTGGTGTGTATCTGTATTTAAATTTACTGAAATAGTCCGCATAGATCAAGCAAGTTCCGTCCTATAAGAAGACAACTATTTAATAATTGACATCTTACGGGCGAAAGAGACTTTGTCTGGAGGGCTACCTATCGTTCGAACAGCTAAGCTGCTACGGGAAACGATAAAATACGTATGTAGATGTAGTCCATTAACAACCAGCCAGATGGCAGTAAATATACAAAAAGGTTTTGTTTAAGTATGACAATACGTTAAGCACGTATAAAGCGTTTGTACAACATGAAACAAACATGTAAATAATTTACATATCTGTAACTATGCACATGGACAATGCACCTCGTATTTTCAGCATTTACTTCTGCTTAATACATATGTTTCTGCCATCTAGGCGTCCTCAGTTAAGCTAGGGAAGCAATGTATACAAATTAATACAAACCTGTTATAAACAACTGGTGTGTATCTGTATTTAAATTTACTGAAATAGCCCGCATAGATTAAGCAAGTTCCGTCCTATAAGAAGACAACTATTTAATAATTGACATCTTACGGGCGAAAGAGACTTTGTCTGGAGGGCTACCTATCGTTCGAACAGCTAAGCTGCTACGGGAAACGATAAAATACTTATGTAGATGTAGTCCATTAACAACCAGCCAGATGGCGGTAAATATACAAAAAGGTTTTGTTTAAGTATGACAATACGTTAAGCACGTATAAAGCGTTTGTACAATATGAAACAAACATGTAAATAATTTACATATCTGTAACTATGCACATGGACAATACACCTCGTATTTTCAGCATTTACTTCTGCTTAATACATATATATATATATATATATATATATATATATATATATATATATATATAGATGGCAGAATATAGATGGCAGAAACATATGTATTAAGCAGAAGTAAATGCTGAAAATACGAGGTGTATTGTCCATGTGCATAGTTACAGATATGTAAATTATTTACATGTTTGTTTCATATTGTACTTTATAATATGTCTGCGTAAACATGAACTTTTAACCCTACACATAGATAAACGTTGAGTTATTCTATTTGCGGCAAATGTCATAGCTTCACCGTTCCGTATCGATACTGCTAATTCTCTAGTACACATACGCATAAGTCCCACAGATGATCGCGGGAGTAATCAGCATGTGATACGTTATTTGAGGGTTCTTCTTCTTCTTCTTCTCTTCTGTTTTGGGTTGGACGCCAGCACGTCCAGGCACTTGAGCACACTGCTCTTTGTACTATCCCCAATAGATCTCTCAGTTCAACTCTGTTAGTCTTGTGTCCTCGATAAAAGCCACTATCCTCCACAGGAGTACACTTGAAGGATCCAATAGATCTCTCCCGAAATATTTCTGTCTGAGTTCGTTCAGTTCCTCACGCGTGCATATTACATGAAGATCTGCTGCTTTTCACATCTCCTACACCAGGGCTCGCTAACCAAGCCCATGCTGTACAAATGCTTCCTTAAAGGACAATGTCCGGTTATTAACCCGGTAATTATTTTAATTTCATTTTTGCTACTACGAATTAGGTTGGCTGAAAACTTTCCGTCCAGTTCCCTTATAGTGTTTTGGTATGGAGTGGAGTTAACCTCCATTTATTTTCATGTTTTTTTTCTAGCCACAACCAGATCTCCCTTTTAGCGGAATCCTTAGTGATTCTACATACAGGTTCTGGTCCTACGAAGTTCCTATTAGTAGCTTCTTTGGCCAGTTTGTCTGCCTCATTGCCTTTAATGGCATTAATAGTCGCCTGACTATCAGTCATTATGTTAATTTTTTTGTTTGCGCAGCCGGCTTCCCGAATTTCCTCGGCGCAGGCTGCGACTGCAAGCAATTCGGCCTGGAAAACCGTAGTATGTTTCCCCAGACATATTGATATCTTCCGTCTAGGGCACATTCCGCATATGCCTGCTCCTGCCCCCTGACTAGATTGTGATCCATCAGTGTACCAGGTGCCGGCACCACAATCGATCGAGCGACTTTTTGCCTGTTCCCTGGTCGGTATTAATATGTTCAATTTGCTGTAAACATAGTTTCAGGTGCCATACTGTCCGCCGGCATTTGAAATATCGGCTCTTCCAGTATAGTTCCTGCGATATCTTTATGGCTCCCTACAACCTTATTAGGACAGCATACATCATTGGCCTTCAGCCTCAGTATCGCAGCCATTGCCTCCGCCTTTACAAATAGTTCCAGCGGAGGTAAATTCACGATGGCCTCCATGGCAACTGCTTCTACGTCTTCCTCCACCAGGCAACTGCTCCATAGGTAATCGTTGGTCTTATTACTACTGTGTACAACCAGTGTACCACATTTGATTTTAGTCCCCAGGTCTTGCCAACAGCTCTTCTGCATCTCCAGAAGAGCTGCGCAGCCCTGTCTGCCACTTTGACTAGGTGTCTGCTCCAATTCAGTTTCGCATCAAGTATTATGCCCAGATACTTCACTTCATTGGTTAGTTCTAGCTCTTGTCCAAACAGCCTTACGCTGCCCAGATCATTTAGTTTTCTCATGTTGGTAAAGGCTACCAACCTATTTGAGGGTTAGAGTTAGTGATGGTGGCCGCTTATGACGTTGCGTAAATTGCATTTATTTTCTTACAGTACTATTTCTTTACAATTAAAATAAAAAGGTAAGAATTGTTTGACTGATTGTTTATTATCTGTTTTATAGTATTTAGAAGTTATAAAAAACTTTGGTATTTTACAAAATTATTTTTTTAAGATGTATCAGATCTGCTGCAAAACGTAACAACAAAAAGGAGTAGAAATAAAAATTTATATACTAAAGAATTAGAGTGGTTTGCCGAACATATTTGGGGCGATGCCGATAGTGAGGATGGTCTAGATGATGATAGATCTGACTTGAAGTCAGAAGACGACAATAGGGATAATAGTCCAACTGCTCAACGTAACTTTCATATTAAAAATATTTCAATAGAATTTCAAGATGGATTTGTAGTGACACTGGAAAATTAAGGTTCAGAAAAATCAACTGAAAAATTAAAAAAAATGTTATTTGGAAAAAAGAAGAATTTGCCCTTAGATGATGATGCTAAACGGTTTAGTGTCGTAAATGAATTACCTGACGACATTATGAATCTACGTGCACTATATGGATTTTTTAAATATTTTTTCTCAGATGAACTGATCCAAAAAATTGTAGATGAATCTAATTTGTTTTCTGTGCAGAAAGAGGATAATAAAGCAGCAAACATTACTCAACAAGATTTAGGAAGCTACTATGGTGTTAGTATATACAAGTGCCCGTATCTTTATGTTCAAATTTTAGGAGTGTAAAGTAAACTTGATTTCAAGTAACAAAAACGCAAAACTTGTATATCCATTTTTATTTGTTTCAAAGTTACAGAACTATGAATGTGATTGTCAGATCATGAAAAAAAATGTAATCCTAAAGTCAATAAAAACTGATTTTATCTAAAAAAGTTTAATTAATAATATTTTCGAAATGTCCACCAACTTGTTGACTGCAGGCTTGTGCCCGTAATACAACAGAAGAAGTACTTATCCGAATTTTATACTTGTTTCGTCGGATTTGCTCGACAGCCAGGTGAATACGATCCAACAACTCTTCCCATGCGTTCGAAACTTACGCATAGACTAAATTTTTCATGTACCCCCATAAATAAAAGTCAAGGGGATTAAGATCAGGTGATCTGGGTGGCCATGCAACAGGACCACCTCAACCAATCCATCTTGGATAATTGACGTTAACCCAATTTCGGACAGCAATTCCGAAATGTGATGGTGCCCCATCCATGTGAAACCACACGTCTCGTCGAACATTCAGTGGGACATCCTCTGAAAGACCTGGCAGTTCGTCAATAATAAGTTGAAGGTAATTATCCGCATTTGACCTCCCAGGAAGAACGACAGGACCAATCAACAAGTCTTCGATTAGGGCCGCCCAAACGTTAATAGAAAATTCATATTGAAATTTAGATGGAAGTATTGCTTTGGGATTTTCTGATGACCAATTGTGCAGGTCTCAGATTTGTAACACCCCTTCTCGTGAACGTAGATTCATCTGTCCAGGGAACTGTTCTGCAGAAATTAAAATGAAGCCGTGACTGTCTTAATATCCAGGTAGAATAAACTAAACGAGCATAGTGGTCTGCCTCAAGTAAATCGTGTCCCCTGGGATAGTGATATGGATATAAGTTATGACGTTTTAAAATTCGCCAAACTGTCGTTTGTGGCACTCCTAGTTGTCTAGCGATTCGACTTACACTGAGAGAAGGATCCCTTGTAACAATAGCTGCTGCTTCTTCCTCTAAGTCTGCTGGCAAATTTACTCCTCGGTCGAAAAGATATTCACGCAGTACGCATTCCCTAAATTGTCTGTGTACTTCCAGAAACGTTCTGTAATTAGGAATGCGCCTATCGGGAAACCGATGTCGGTATTTAATAACTGCTTGACGTGCACTGCCGTTACAGTAGCCATACACAAAATGCATGTCAGCATACTCTTGAGAAGAAAATCGGTAAAGCATTTTGAATGAAGAAAACGTGTCCACTCACTAATAAGCTGTTGTATGAACTGAAATGTAATATAATCCTTTATTAAAAAATGCAACGTTAACAGTCATCTGAACATTTGTCTATTGTATGATATTCATGGTTCAGCACTTACGAAATAAGTAAGAACCTTCTTTATCATAAATCAATTTCCAGTACTCTTTTTTTGTAGATCTCCAAGAAATTACTGTATGCACTACGACACGTGTTTATTTATTTTAGGATAACATTTTATTACGCGACGTTAACAATCACAGGCCTGTTATTCAATCGTGTAACTTTTTTTAAATAAAATCAGTTTGTATTGATTTTAGGATTACATTTTTTTTTCATGAGCCGACAATAACATTCATAGATCTGTAACTTTGAAACAAATAAAAAGGATATACAAGTTTTGGGTTTTTGTTACTTGAAATAAAGTCTGTTTTACACTCCTAAAATTTGAACATAACGATACGGCACACTTGTATATGTCCGTTGTGCATATGCCAAATATAAGATGTTACTGGGGCAGCAATTTAGGTGTCACACAAATTAGAGAGGCTATGAGCGAAAAGAAATTTCAAATGGTAAGACGGTTTTTATACTTCAATAATAATGTGGATATGCTACCAAAGGAAAATCCTATTCATAATTTGAGGCCCATAATTGAGCACATGTCATCCCGTTTTAAAACTATTCCATTACAATGACATTTGTCCATTGATGAGGAAGTTAAAGTAAACATCAATTGATACAGTACATGCCCTAAAAGCCTCACAAATGGGGCATGAAATAGTTTGTTCTTGCTTTTGTTTCCGGATTTGTAAGTAATTTTTAAGAATACTCCTGTAAAAATAACAGTACGCTAAACAATAAAACAGACATTGGAGTCACGGGTAATTTGGTTTTAAGATTATGTAAAATAATTCCAGATAATAAAAGTTACATTGTCTATACTGACAATTACTATACAAGTTTACCTTGAGTGGCCCATCTAGCAAATAAAGGAATTTTGGCTTTAGGCACAGTCAGAAGAAACAGATTGCCAAACTGTAAATTCCCCTCAGAGAAACAATTCAAAAATTTGATACGAGGTGTAAGTTTTGAAAATATTTGCACATACGACAGTGTTGAGATATCGTCTGTGTGTGGGAAGGACAACAAAACTGTCTGTTTACTTTCAACATATGCCGGAGAAGTTCCAGAAACCTCCTTCGTCAGGTATGACAAAGACCAAAAAAAGAAAATTGATGTAGACTGTCCCAAGCTTATACAAGAGTATAATCGGCACATGGGAGGCGTAGATTTGATGAGCAGTCTCATAGGAAGATATAAAATAAAAATTCGATCCAAAAAATGGTATATAAGATTATTTTATCATATAGTGGACCAATCAATTCTTGGTTGTTATATTAAAGAGTTGAAAATCAGCGAGGAAGTAAAAAAACTTTAAAGCTAGCTGAATTTCGAGAAGAAATAGCTGCCTGTCTATGTAAAATTGGCTCCGGAAATATAACAAAAAGAGGTAGACCTTCAGATTTAGAACGTGAACTGCAACAGGAAAAACACCGGTCGGTTACTACTTCATATATTTCACCAAAAGATGTGAGACAGGATGAAACTGGTCACTGGCCCATATACGAAGAGATCCGCCGAAAATGTAAACTACTATCTTGTAAAAACTTAAAAAGGTATATAGCCCCTTACCACAATTATTAATCGTATCCTAAATACGTATTTCGACAACTAAGTTGTTATCATCAGTAGGTAAAACCACTAATCAAGGTGTCGCACATGGGGCACAGTAAAGCTAGCACAACTGATCACGCAACAATTTTCTATAGCGTCCACGTATACACTGACTTAAAAATACAAATATATCGACTGAAAATATCGACAAAAATTACCCTCTTAAGGAAACGGCACCCACATGTGTTTTTACTCTTTTTGACATGTCTACGACCTTTTTACTTCCTTTTCTAAGAATGAATCAGTTTTTCTAATCAGTAAAGTATCTAAAATTGGTATCCTGCTATTGTTTTCCTTTTCCACCGTAAATTTAATCGTCGGAAATTTCAAATGCAACTGATTAACGAACATGTCTAATTCGCATTCCCGTGTATCAAAAATCGCGAGAATGTCGTCTACGTACCTGATCCTGACTCTCGGGAAATATTTAGCGTTATTTTTAAATTCTACTTCAAATTGACTCATGAATAAATAGGCTTATAAATAAACATAAAATAGAAATCGATATTTTCCGCAAAGAAACCAATGTTAATTGATTCAAATCATAGTTTTCAACATAAGACAGCTTCTTTTAATTTCTTAGTAAATCGGTTACTAAATTTTTCGTTAACAAAAGAGAGATATGACATAGAACTAGATTTCATTAAAAATATCGCGAAATATAATGGCTTTGAGATAGAAATAATCTAAAAATTAATTAGAAAAACAAAACTAAAAAATATAGTCCGCGAATCCACAAGTTAGGTATCTCAAAGTAACCAGAAGAAAAAGTACAAGTGTTTACCATACCATCCTATCACGAAAAACATTAATAAAGTTGTGAAAGAACGAGGTCTCCAAGCTGCTTTTTGGTCCGAAAATACTATCAAAAGTCTCCTACGGAATACCAAAGATAAAGTTAATTTGAATTCGAAATCAGGTATATATGAAATTAATTGCGATTATTGTAATTTGAAATATATAGGTCAAACAAAACGACCAATAATAACCCGTTTTAAAGAACACATATCACATAATAAATACAATAGACCGGATAAATCTAACGTTGCTTTAAACCATGCTTTAAATACACTACACAATATGTCGATTAAAGGGTTAAAACTTGTCAAGGCCATTAATAATCCCCGCGATCTTGACGCATACGAAAGTATTCATATCGTTAAAAACAAACAGAATTCTATGAACGGGGATAAGGAACCGATCGCCTACAGCTGTCTCATTTCATTCTTAGAAGAGGAGGTGAAAGGGTTGTAGACGTGTCAAAAAGAGTAAAAACACATGTGGGTGCCGTTTCCTTAAGAGAGGTAATTTTTGTCGATCTTTTCAGTTGATATATTTGTATTTTTAAGTCAGTGTGTTCGTGGACACTGTGTAAAGTTGTTGCGTGATCAGTTGTGTTAGCTTTACTGTGACCCATGTGCGACACCTTGATTAGTGGTTTTACCTACTTATGATGACAACTTAATTGTCGAAATACGCATTTAGGATACGATTAATAATTGTGGTAAGGGGTTATATACCTTCTTAAGTTTTTACTGAACCACAGTCTCCAAAGAAAGACTTTTTACTATCCAGTAAATCATTTTCGTTCATAAAATGCAACAAATGTGGTGTCTGTATGTGTTGGTTTATGGTATATAGCGAACTTGTCTTTATTAGTTTATTGTGTTATGGTTAATTAACGTACTTATGAGTAAAAGTAATTTCGACCTCTAACTAAACAGAATATACACAATAGCATTAAACAATGGTTACTGTATAAATATTATCAATAACATCTTGAATAGTTAACAAAAATCTAAAACCCTTTGCTTCGTTTAGCCAAAATAAAAAAAAAAACAATATAACTAATTGCTACAATTCAATCACTTACTAAGCAAAAATTTCGGAAGAAATTAGTACTTTCATTAAGAAACTTAGTAACGAATATATATTATTTAAAACAGACAATACTAAATTTAAGATTGTAAAATAGTTCACAATTTTTCTCAATAATTTGTTCATAAATATTCAAACTTGTATTTTAAATATTCAGTATTTCATCCAACTGATGAAGCCATTGTATGGCGAAACAATATTATAGTGGATTTACAATAAAATTTTTTGAAACTAGAAGTTTAGTACATATTTCTTATCGTTTATATATTTATTTTAATAAACGTTTTCTCTATTTGTTTTATTGATAATATTCTGTGTAACTAAACCAATTATTTAGTTACGCATAGAGAGAAATTTCATTTTACTGATATACATTTTTAATGTTTGGTAATATAATTCATTTTTATAAGCTTTAATTTTTAATGGTCAGCTCAGGTGGGCGGAATAAACTGCGAGTATTAATAATTCCTGCATTGTGCTAGTTGTAATTTATAATTTACTTGATATAGTGGGCTGTATATCAACAAAGAAGTCGTAACCTTTTTGATAGCCGTAGAAATATATAAAGCTCATTTATCAGAATTATTTTCGTTTTTACTTTTCTCTAAAACATAAATTTACTTTTTCATAAAGTAAGAAAGAAGGAAACGTTATATTTCATTTACTCAAAGCTACATTTTATTTATGAAATTCAGTACTAATACTGTGAAATGTGGGCATGGAAACTTCCGAAAAAGATATATTTCTTTTACAATTAAGGCTTTAATACTAGCTTGATTTGTGTCTGCTGTAGTAAATTATTTTGCAGTTTTTGGAAAGTTTGTTTACTCGTATTTATGAAATAAGTGTATTTCGGTCTTCTTTCATTCAGTGGTTTGCAAAATAACAATACTTGTTGAAGGCACAACACTCTTTAATTATTAAATATAAGAAAACAATGTTACGTAAGTCGCAAGCAGAATATATTACTATAAAGCTTGGTTACGTTTCCTAAATCTAGTAACTCTTGAAGCTGCTCGGAATGGCACGTGTGATCTCGTTGATAGATCTTAGCAAACTTAAACTTTTAATTTCAAAAATATTAGCCAAGTAAAGAAAATGCAGTCATAAGACTCCACCCTATTTCTTATAATTGGTCGAAACAGTTTATATAAATAAGTTTATATAAACTTGACATCGCTACATTGTATGGAATAGATAAATAGATGAGTCAGGTACACCTTCAGTCAGGTCGACCTTGGCAAAAATGTTTGTCCGAGATACTATTATACAAAATATCATCGAAAATATGACCGTAATGAAAGTTGTAGACAGTCCGTTTGGCTTAACGGGCGACTACGTGTTTATAACAATAGGCGGCAAGCCTTCGATTCAAATATTACAATGATTAACTGATATGCCTAATCATTTGGTGAACATAGCGGTTACACCTTAAAGTAAAAACAATATAAATAGAAAAAGGCCTGAATAAATAACTATAAACTAATTGATAAATACGTATTTCAAAATACATTTTCTAAGAAGGATGAATCAAAACACAATTGTGAGATAAACAGATAATGCAGGCCGTGCTTTGAACAATACTTCTTGGATAAAGTAAGCAAAAGTACGTCATAAAATTTTGTTTGACACTGACATAAACGTTAATAACAGGGAATACCGTGATCCCTTTAAATAATGTGTTTAACTTTCAAATTATAAAGAAATCTTTCCTAAATTGAATTCAATATTTTAATCGAAAAAAACTTAATAATTAACAACGTTGTATGGACCCCACGCAATAAGGAACCAAACGCCAGCTTACGACGGGTGCAGAAAATAAGCAAAATTATTTTTTTAATGGTTTATTGTCTATATAATGACATTATAAAAGTACACAAAATAGGAAAAAAAAATTCAAAATTTAACAAAAAAAAATTATTGCTAAATGTAAAAAAAACACGTTATTACTAGAGAACGGATGCAATTTCCATAAAACGCAATCGGCAAATTGGAATTGTGTATAACGTCGCACAGTACATCCCGGCGTAATTCAATGAAGTATTTGTTTGACTTACTCGGCCACCTGGTCTCGCACGATAACAATGGACATCTCAGCTATTGTATTCGGAGAATATAATGTTTTTTAAAGTGTTTTCATGAGCGTAGATAGAAGCGGGGTTTTTATAATGTATTTTATTTATTAGTTTATATTTCGTAAGATAAATAAAGTGCTATGAGTAAGTTTCTTGTTTTCATAGTTTTAACTGTTAATTACATCGTAATTTTTGTGGTAGATCCTGTTTAATATCGTTTGATTGAATCTATTTCTACCAATTATTTCGACGTAAGTGTGCATTGAATTTCGTTCAGTTTCAATAACTTACGCACACATTTTTAGTTTTCATTTATTTAGATCTAGAGCATTGTTTAAGTTACTTTTTCAGACATGATATGGAAGAATGTCGAGAACGGCATTGTAAAACAATGGTGAGTTGGATTGACGGTCATACTGATTGTATGTCCATTGTCAGTGATTCCGAAATTTATTACAAAATCCGTAAAATATTGTCAAAAATTCGTCACTTAGGATCGCAAACACATCTGAACTCTGTAAAACTTTTATGGCGGCTAATATTCCATTAAATAAATAAATAAACTTTAATAAATAAACTTAGCAATCCCACTTTAAAAATATTTCTTCAAAAATATACTGGTCGAAATGTTCCTGATGAATCAACTTTACGCAAATATTATGTTTCTAGGTGCTATACGGGAACAGTAGAACGCATTAGAAGCCATCTTTTAAATCAATACATATGGATAAGCGCCGACGAAATGGTGGATATGTTAGGACGCTGTGTGGTAAATGTTGTAGCTGGTGTACTACATCCAACTATTCCCTATAACTCATATGTAATAGCAACAAGTGTTATAAATAGAGTTGATGCGGAAACAGTTGCTGAAACCATTAAGGAGAATATGCAAAAAATGCTTCATTCGTACGCCACGTACAAAGAAAAAATACTTTTATTTGTCAGTGATAGTACTGCGTATATGTTAAAAACAGGCAGACTATTGAAGAAAACATATCCTAATATGCTGCATATTACTTGTGTAGCACATGCTCTCCACAGAATCTGTGAATATATCAGAGACACTTTTCCGGAAGTTGATAGACTTGTATCAGCTTTTAAAAAAGTTTTCAGAAAAGCACCATTGAGAGTAGCTCTTTTCAGGGAAAAATTTCCATCTCTGTCACTGCCTCCCACTCCAGTAATAACTAAATGGGGAACATGGCTGGAAGCTACTAGTTATTATGCTGAGAATTTCGATAGTCTAAAACATTTCGTAACACTGCTAAAGGAGGATGCTAAAAGTATTGGTGAGTGCAAGGAGCTCACACAAATCCCAAATTTAAAAAATCAGTTGTACTTTCTTCACGAACACTTTGGAAAATTACCAAAACTAATCACTTATTTTGAAAATCTAAATCTCAAATTAAATGACGGGTTAACCACATTAGATGTGGCTGTTAATAATTTGAAAAGTATTCCAAGTGTCTTCGGATGTGGCCTTCGGCAGAAGTTTGAAGCAATTCTTAATAGAAATCCAGATTTAATTACATTGCAGTAATTATGTATGGAGACAATTCCATAAAATCTAACGGCTAAATATGAAGAAATAAAAGAATATTTCCAGTATGCACCTATAACCAGTTGCGATGTAGAAAGGACGCTTTCTATTTATAAGGATGTACTTAATTCAAAGAGAACAAAATTGACAGAAGAAAACCTTGAGAAACTATTGCTAGTCAATATTAATACTCCTTTAGTCAACTTGAACGACAAAATGAACAAATAAAAATGTTCCAATTATAGAAATAAAATTAAAAACTTTAAAAATACAACTTTTCAACAAATACATATGTATTTCGTAATTTTACAGATCACCACCCGTTCGTTTTCCAATTATATAAAAAAAATTAAATATTTTAGAAATACAGCCTTTCGCCAGTACCGCACTAGGCTTTGCGTTATGTGGTAAGCGTGTCCGTTCTCTAGTTATTACTTTCCAAAGCAATGATACAAATGTAATAATAATAACAAATTATGTTTTTTTTAATCGCTGCTACTTTCCAATTCAAAATCCAGAGATCCTACATTATACCCATCAATATCTGCCTCCAATAACGGATCTCCTGATAAATGTAAAAAAAAAGGTTGATCTGCAGCCGGAATTAAATGCAGCTATGACGTGATATCATCAAATTTAGACTATGCTATTGATTTTCCATCTAACTAGAGAGATTCTAAGTTGTCTAGAAAGATGTTATTGTTTGAATTTTTAGGTCCACCTTGCCTTTTTTTTTCATATCTACTTCAGAGTAATCAGGAGCATTATGCATTTTTTTAATAAAAAAAGCTGTAAGGTTTATTCTGTTGGATCTTAATTTCCTTACTATGTAGAGAGTTAATTTTTTCTTCATTTATATATTTCTTTCTGTTGGTTATAAGTTTTTCGATTTGTCTTGCCCGCAAAAAAGTCGTTTTTTTCTAAAAATACAATATTTTTTATGATCTAGTATAAGGGTAACCAATCATATTGCAAATAGCGATTTCTAAGAATTAAGAATTGATTAAAGACGCTAGTTAAAGGCTTGTGATGTCAATAAAATTAATATAACTAACATATTCGTTGCGAAGAAGACTTTAAAATGATACCTCACATGATATGGTTTAGATAAAGTTTACAGTAGCGATTTGATGTGGCTATAATTATGTAAATTTTAATATAGGACAGGTATAATTTTGATATGTTGATAAAATAGGCCGATTATATATAAACTTAATAATTAATAAGTAATTAGTATAGAATTCATATGAAATTAATGGTTAAATTAAAGTGATATATGTAATTCTAAGAAACATTCTGGAATATGAAAGCTCTCATTTATAACTGGTTAAATTAAAAAAAAAATCCAATCCGAATGAAACCAAAAATATGTATCTTGCTATTTGTGGACTATCGTTTGAAATGAATGAAAACAAATAAAGTACACCGCTATTTTGTAATATTTTTGAAGCTATTAAATTTAGTTTTGGTTTGATTGTTGGCGTTTTTTATGGGACAATTTGTATACGTGTTATATGTACAATGAGTATTTATAAAATTTTATCGTGTGAGTATGTAATAACAATTTCGTGAAAAAGTATTAAAGCATTCAATACAACAATTTCTAAGTACAAATACCATACAGTGTAGTGTATATTAACTTTATCTAGTATTGATTATCACGTGATAAATGCCTGAAATCTACTAATAATTTATTAAATGAAATTATGGCAATACACAGAGGACACCAATCGTCTTCGGAAATATTACTTCACCCTCCTAGCACGCTTGTGTAATTATGTGCAATTATTAAATCGAAAATTTTTTAATATAAAATATCCTAGACGTTTTAAAAATTTTTGATAATTTTCATCAATCCCAGGATTTCTCATCACCTTCGGAGGGTAGGAGCTGCTATTTTGATATGTAAAACAGACAAAATAATTATAAAATTTCCTTATAATGCTTGATTAATGAAAGCAAAATTAGGTTATAAGCTGGTCAACACAATAGGATCTCTTTTCACCCTTGTTGGTTGCATACAGCTTTCTACGTAATTATTTTACTCATATCTGCGTTTACTATAAAAAAGTAAAATACGCTGTTCATTAGTGAACAAATTTATAGAACCGTCACAGTATGGTAATAATAAACAAGTACATAGAAAAATATTTCTATATATACAAAATCTCTTCATAAATTATTATTAAGTTATGTTTAAGATCATGTATTGGTTGGGTTTGATAACAAAAATAAGTGTGCATTTTGTCGCATTCACTTATACACATACATTTTTCCATTGTAAAGAAAATTTCAAAGCAATATGTAGTATTTATCTTATATCTTTCTTGAAATTTAAAAATTGCGTTATTAATTATTACAGAAATTTTCATAATAAGTGCTTATTCTCTTATATTCCTAATATTATTGCACATACTACGGATAAATGAAAAGATTGATTAGAAATATATTTAAAAAACTATATTTTATTTGCAAAAGTACGTCCGTACATCGAGTTAAAATCAATTAATTACATAGCTAAAGCGATAAACTAGCGATCCACTTAGGGATGTGTTACAAAATATTTAATAACGAAATCAAACAGGGAGCATGCTATAAAATTCAATGTAATTAATGCGATATGGTTTATATATGTTGATAAAGCCAACAATTAAAACGAGAATTACTCTCCTGCGGTCATCCCTCATCAAAACGAAATATGTTTTTTTTAACCATTAAAAAATCATTAATTTAAACTGAGCATACACGTACGTATATACTCAACAGCTTTGGGTAATTTTGTGATTATTATTAATCATGTTTATAAATTAAATGTTGCTGAATTTACTGACTTGATCTGAGTAGTTGCTTCAAATGTATGTACACAATCTCTTTGAAGTAATGAGATAATTTGTTTGCGTATAGCCAACA
This sequence comes from Melolontha melolontha, assembly GCA_935421215.2. NCBI lineage: Eukaryota > Metazoa > Arthropoda > Insecta > Coleoptera > Scarabaeidae > Melolontha > Melolontha melolontha. Next base: position 18,301,412 of record OW285236.1, read on the forward strand.
CAAACTGTGGATCTATAGCAAAGTAAGTCCTATCTATCAGATCAAGTGGTATATATTTCTTCAATGAATATGAGGGCTTAGATTACACTGGCCAACACGACTTCTAAACGAAACTTGTTTATTAATTCGGGTGTGCTGAATCCGAAAATCATATTAGTATTTGCATATCACGTCAAAATTAAATTGTATACTGTACTATGCTCTTTGAAAAATCAGTAATGCGCTTACATTAGACCTGTTACGATATAAATAAAGTATAAAGTTTAATTATTCATTTATTTATTTCAATACAATATTAGTCACAAGTACAGGATGGCCCAAAATGACCGAAAGGGTTTTAATTCCTTATAACTTTTTTATTATAATTTTTTTTTTGTTTTCAGTATTTTGTAAAGAAGACTTTGGGAATTTAAAAAGGTTATGGAAAATGTTTTGGAAAGAGCACGAATTTGCGAAGCAGAAAATGGCCACCACTTGCGAGATATAATTTTTCATAATTAAATTAAAATTATTCTCCATTAATATACCGTATTTAAAAAAAAAATAATAATTATGTCTTAAATAAGAAGTTATAATGAACTCAAACCCCTTCGGTCATTTTGGGCCACCCTGTACAAGGAACTAATACAGGGTGGCCCAAAATGACCGAAGGGGTTTGAGTTCATTATAACTTCTTATTTAAGACATAATTATTAAATTTTTTTTTAAATACAGTATATTAATGGAGAATATTTTTAACTTAATTATGAAAAATTATATCTCGCAAGTGGTGGCCATTTTCTGCTTCGCAAATTCGTGCTCCTTCCAAAACATTTTCCATAACCTTTTCTAATTCCCCAAGTCTTCTTTACAAAATACTGAAAACAAAAACAAAAAATTATAATAAAAAAGTTATAAGGAATTAAAACACCTTCGGTCATTTTGGGCCACCCTGTATAATGCATGTAATAATAATAATAGAATACAAGAGTATTTCTAAAGGGAAAAACAAGAATCAGGGAATACATTTTCATTTGTAGCACTTTCTCTCGTATTATTTTAATGTATTCATGGCCTTTCACAACAAAATGTTGCAAAATATTGGTTTCCATTTTACGAAGGACTATCGTAAACGAATATTATGGAATTTCCTCATATTGCTTTGAAGCGAATTTTTTTTTAATTCAATACATTCGTTTTAAAAATTAAAATACATGTGAGTTTGTTTTTGTTGATGAAACCTGGATTTTTCAAGATGAAAGCTCCCTAAAATCATGGCAAGATGATAATATTAAATCTGTAAAAGCAATACAAGTAGGTAGCAAAAGGATTTAATTTTGTTGTGTAGAAACATAGTTACACATGCTGGTAGCAATAATGGTTTCATTCCTGGAGCAGAACTAATATTCGCAACAAATAGTAAAGGTATGGATTACTACGGTGACATAAATCGAGAAAATTTTCTATTATAATTCGACAATCAGCTGCTTAAAAATTTAGAAAGCCCTTCCGTCATTATTATGGACAACGCGAGATACTACAATAATAAATAAATCTCCTACTTAATTTTTAACAAAATACAAAATTCAGGAATGGTTCACAAACAATAAAATTAATTGTGTCAACACAGCTTTAACAATACAGTCCGTTAGAGTGTTAGTACATAAAATAATTACTAAATTAAGTTCAAATAACTAATAATTTTTTTTTAAAGACATATACCATCACCTATTTATGAAGCCGATAAATTAGCAGAGCAATATGGCCACACATTTCTGAGTCTTCCTCCATATCATTGTATTTTTAAACCTAGAGAGTTAATTTGGGGGAATAGCAAAAAGAAAAATTACTCTAGTAATATAGCTAAATATTGTAGGGCGAATGAAGGCTGTAAGTAAAAGATTGTGACAAGAAGCACTAAGCCAAGTAACTCCTGAAGCGTGGGTTAACAGTATGACCCACACAGAAGCTGAGATTAAAAAATGGTGGGAGAGGGAAGTAGAATTTAATCAAAATTATATCGCACCTTTCATAATTAGTTTCGAGGAAGAGGTGGATATGTTTTAATCTCAAACGATTAACTCTTTTGGCATCGCTTAGTTTTGTTGACAAATTAGAGCAACTCAAAACTTTTTTGACATTTACACATATGAAATAATTCCTTTTCTTGTAAACAAGAATAAAAATAAGATATATAAAAAAATATATACTTCATTAATGTATTTAGGGGCGATAAAGAACTATTCTGGTCGATATTGAAAATTCGTAACATTAGAATAGTGGTTTTAGATTTATAAGTTACGATCGCAACTTTATCTTATTTTTTTTATTTTGTGAAAATATTTGTGAAATGAAGAGCTATATCTATATGCTATATCTATATGATATAGTATTTTGATTTTAATTTTTGTTTGACTTTATATTACACCATATACCGGGTTTTTCTTTTATCATTACAGATAGGTAGGCATTGTAGGCAACCAGTGATATTTTTCTAATTGTCAAATATTTCTGTTTTTTATTTATATTTAAAACTTAAATTAAATACGTTTTATTGAAAAATACATCATTTATTTAAAACAGTTAATTATCCCAACTCTTGTCGGAAGACAATTTTCAATATTTTTAACAAATTCAAAGAAGATGGATAGTATTCTTTTTAGGTTGAATCATATCAAAAAAGGTAGAAAATGTAACAAAAAAGTACAAATATATACAGTATGACTGAAGTTTCATTTGTTTTTTTTTGGGGATATATTCAAAAAAAATAAAAGTTGTCTAGTAACGCCAAAAAAAATAATTTATAACAGCCCAATGTTTTCAAGTTTCACAGTACAAATTTCATACATAATAGGTCAGTAACCGATGAGTGGCCGTAACGATATCAAACTGTGTCAGGGTCAAGTTTAATATGTGAGACTGCAGTTTACTTGGTACATGTGATAGAATGAAATGCTCGGTATATTTGTATACTTAGTGACGTCAAGCGAAACAATGTGTGCAATTTTTTGCAGATAAAATATTAGTTCAACGGTATTTTTCGTAGCAATAAGACGTTAGTTTTACTTTATTGCTAGTTGAAAAATATTTTTGTATGAACATAAAGTGGCATACCACTTTACCAATAGTGAGTTAGTTGATATTATTTTGATTTACGGTGAACGTCAACAGAATAGTCATGCAGTGCGTCGTAGATATTCTGAATTATTTCCGAATCGACATTTACCGTCGGCACCTACGTTTATAGCAGTTGTTCAACGGGCTCGCGAAACCGGAGAATTACAACCTCGACGCCGAGATACTGGTCCAGGACGTGCTGAAAACGTTTTAGCTGCTGAAGAAGAGATTTTGGAGGCAATAGAAAATGATCCAACGTTAAGCACACGACACCTTGCTAATCGGTTTAACGTATCACAGTTTGTTGTCTGGCGAACCTAAAGAGAAGCTCAGCTTTATCCTTTTCACTATCGACGAGTGCAAACATTAAACCCTCGTGATTATCCGGCTCGGGTACAATTTTGTGAATGGTTGCTTCAAAGAAATCGCGAGGACGAAATTTTTTTATTTAATATTCTCTTTACAGACGAAGCTACTTATACACGTGAAGGGACTTATAATCTGCATAATCTGCATCAGTGGGCAATAGACAATCCTCGTGCGGTCCTTCGTGTGCATAATCAACAGCGATTTTCGCTAAATTTATGGGCGGGAATAATAGATAACTTTATCGTCGGCCCGTTTATTCTCCCTGCTCGTATTAATGGCCAACTTATTTCGAATTCTTACAACATAATTTACAACCGCTGTTAGAAGATGTCCCCCTTAATATTAGATATCGGATGTGGTTTCAACATGATGGTGCTCCGGCACATTTTACACACACTGTTCGTAGACATTTAAATACTGTGTATCAAGATCATTGGATTGGACGCGGGGGTACTGTCGCATGGCCACCGCGTTCTCCTGACTTAAATCCGCTGGACTTTTTCTTCTGGGGCTATTTAAAATGAACTGGTGTATGTTAATGAAATAGATACCATCGATGAATTGCAAAATCGTGTGAATGAAGCAAGTGCTTTAATACGGGAGCAAAATGTCCTTCAGCGTGTCAACGAAGCACTCATTCGACGTTTGGAGTTGTGTGTGCGAGTCGGTGGGGGAAACTTCGAACACCTGTTGTAGACATGTAAAGTGCGTATTAACTATCCTAAAAATATCGTTTTTTTTACTATTATTAATTTATATATTTTTTTTTAATTTTTAAATTAAAAAATGTTATTGTTTGTAAGTTTGTTTTATGTTATTTAAGTTAACAAAAGGAAACTTCAGTCATACTGTATATATTAATAATACATATTTTTAAAACGAATGAAATGTTTAGCCTTATAGATAAGTATCATAAAATGTTAATTCTAAAATGCACATTCTATTATGTATGGTTTATTACAACGCTGATATTGTTCTTTTAGGCAATTCGATTTGTGATGCATATCAAATAATAATATATATTTTATACTTTAAAACTTTAATGAATTGTTTGAAATTTCACATGCATCGTAACAGTTACTATTGCTGTTTTTACGACAGATTTCATCGTAAACAAAAAGGAATTGTTACAAAGATGATAGAAAGATTTGATAAGCTTATCTAGAGCAGCTGTTTGTGATAATCCTGTCGCATAAAAATATTTTTTCTTTCATTAAACACGACCCCATTCGACGCAGTCATAACAGAATATAACGTGTTACATTGTCATTTACCATATCATTAGTGCTAACGACATCATTAGCGGCGTGTCAGGAGTTTAAGTGCTGTGCATTTGGCGGGGGAAATTTCGCGGATATCAATCATAATTAGCAATACACCCGCACAATACAGCAGTTCGAGAAATCGTCTACACAGGCGAACTATTCAAGACGGAAATGCTAAAGGGAGGGAGGAAGTCTACGGGGTGACGGTCAGACGGGCTCGAGACGCCTAATTGCTCCAGTGCCCCACGTATTAATTAAGTGCCAGGGGCTTTGCGGTGAAATTGACGAAAGCTGACCTTTGTCTCTCTGTGTGTATTTGTTTCATTAGGGCTATCTCGGCATTATCGCTACATAGATACGGTTTGTTCGTAATTACGTTAATAGCTGCTGTTGCAACATGCGGAATGTTGATTCGTTTTGTGACGATTAGTTTCTTGCTTAGTATTGGACATTTGGATGTAATTGCGAAATACATCTGATAAAGATGGAGCTTGATTATCTTAATGTGCCTATGTGAATCAATGCTCCTATTCTCTTGAATTACCCGTTGGGAGTTCATATTTAGTTTGCTGACTGTTGCTATTGTGTAAGAATTGTCGACTAGTCAGAAAGACTCATTCAGAACTAGCTTTGTTATTCTTCAGATCTACAAAAAAATATTCTTGATAAAAAGAAAAATATAAGTTCTGCGGCTAATACATTCAATTGATTTTTCCATAGTACACTGTTTCAAGAAATTAACGCACCCTGTAGTAAACGAATAGTTTGTAGCGGTTGGCGTTGGTATGTAAGAACTTGGGATTTGACGTTCAGTTGTCAAACTTGTGTTGACATTTGGTGTTGTTCTTATCCTTAGTTACATAAAATTAAATAACATTCAATAATCATTTAATGTACTATCAGTTTTAACTTGTATTTATGTCGCACAAACAATTTTTTAGTTTTTATCACATTTTACTCATGAGTTTCTTTTAAGGATAGGTAATAATTAGTGTTGTACTCGAAGTACTCTTGCCAAGCAGATAGTATTTAATCAAAATAAAATAATGTAATTAATATTTTATAATTACCGTACTGTACTCGTATATGTTAAGTATTATAATTTAGTATTATTAATCTAAATAAGATAGTTACGTATAATATTTAGCAATCGAATAATTCACACATACAAGTCAAGTATTTAATTTAAACTACTTCAGTAAACTGCTGATACAGAAACAATCATAGATCAGGTTTTTAAAATAAACCAGCTCAATATTCAATATCGTTATCGCATAAATATGATGAAGTTTAAAAATTGTGAGGGCATCAAAATGCAATATAAGCATCTATATAAACACCATAATTAAAGTAGGTTTTATCAGCGATACCACATCGATATTCAATTACGCCTAAGTAATGTTTGTAAAATTAAATTGCTTAGAACTGTTGGAATTAATTGTGTATAGAATTTGTATGTATACCGTAATTTTTGTTAAATAAAGCATTAAGTAATGTACTGGTCTTTAATCACTATTCGTGGTCTTTCGAGCCGGATACAAAACTGGAATAAAAAAGTACTTAAACTCTCAATCAGGGAAGTTGCCTGTCTTCATTGTGATGTGGTCGCCTTGATGAGTCTCGGCTTAAGTTTGTCGCCGTCAGGAGATACTTAAATAAACAGATAGTTTGAATAAATATATTAAAATGATGTTGTTTAATCTATAATTAAACAAAGTGCCAACTCTCAACCAGGGAAGTTGCCTGTCTTCATTATGATGTGGTCCCCTTGATGAGTCTCTCGGCTTAAGTTTGTCGCCGTCAGGAGATACCTAAATAAATAGATACATTGAATAAATAGATTAAAATGAAGTTGTTTAATCTATGATTAAACAGATGTAATTGATTTTTGCGGTGCTGCATCTAATAGTTGGTTGGTTGGCCATGAAATGATATTAAGCAAAAATTGCTGTGTAACCAAACGTTAAATATCTACTTAAAAATGTCCGTATAAAGTGTTTTCTGTAGTTCCTCTTTGCTGTAATCGCCTTTAATTGTTATAATTTAAGTTCGGCTAGTTAATTATCAATTTACGTTTGTTCGTTATTAGTTGTTAGTTATATCGTTTTGTTGTCATTATTTTTTACTTACATGTCGTAATAGTTTATAGTTGTGTTTCTTTAGAATGAATTTTTCGAAAGAGGAGCTAATAGACATGGTATTTGTTCTTGACGCTAGCAATAGGAATCCACTTTTAGCATCAAAAACATATGCTATGGAGTATCCTCACCGAAGAGCACCAGATATTACGACATTTGAAAATTTGTTGACAAGGTTTCTTCGGACGGGTTCAGTGAATTACGTCAAACATGACTAAGACTATGGTTACAGAAGATAATGAAGTGACAGTCGTCCAGTCCGTTGTGGAAAATCCGCGCGTATCTACAATGATAATTTCGAAAGAACACGGGATAGAAGTCACTGCTGTAAGAAGGATTTTAAAAAGCATGAACTTCACCCTTACAAAATTCAAAATCATCAAGGCTTATTACAAACGGATTTTGAAAGGAGACTTGTTTACTGTGAATGGCCACTTTTCCAATTACGACAAGATTTAACTTTTCTAGATCATGTGCTTTTCACAGATGAAGCAACATTTGCTAATTGTGGAATAACAAACAGAAAAAATTCTCATTATTATGACACTAGTAACCCTCATTTTGTGCCACCCATTTTATACCAACAAAAATGGAGTGTTAGCACCTGGGAAGGCACAATAGGAAACACTATTATAGGTCCATTCTTTTTTAATACTACTTTTAATTGTGAAATCTACACAAGTTTCCTACAAAACAATTTGCCATTGCTGTTAGAAGGCCTACCAGATAATGTCATAAGTAGATTGTGGTACAAACATGATGGTGCACCTGCACATTACGGTGCTGCTGCTAGAGCACATTTAGATAGGGTATTCACCAATAGGTGGATTGGGAGAGGAAGCTTTATAAGCTGGCCACCGCGATCACCAAATCTAACACCTTGTGATTTCTTTCTGTGGCCTACTGTAAATAATAATGTTTATGAAACACCTCCTACAACGGCAGAGAACATGCAGCAACGAATCAGAAACGCTTTTCTTCAATTAAGTGAAAACAACATGGCTCAAAATGTAAGTATGTCGATGTAGTGACGATTAAGAGCATATCTAGAGCAGAATGGACATATATTTGAACACATTTTAAATTAATTTTGTTTTATTATGGAAGAATTACAAAATGTAATTCTAAAACTAATAATAAAGAATTAAAAAACAGGTGTTTGTAAAAGTTATTTTGTTTGATATCATTTCATGGCCAACCAACTATTAGATGCACCGCATATTGAATATTATAAACATAGCTATATCCCATTAAAGTGTTATAACATCGAAAATACTAGAAATAAGTACTATGTTATTGGTACCATTTCAACGGCAATTTTACAAGGAATTTGCTGACTAATAAAAAAATTATAGGCTCAATTTAGAAAAAAAGAGAAAATAGCCTTTAAACTTCGATAACTTTGGCACGACATATTTAAAACCCTATATATGTTGTAACGTTGTTCACCATCAAAACATATAACGTGTTAGTCCATAAATTGGTAACAAAAGAGGTACGTGAGGCACTACACCCATTTTCAGGCTAAGACTTAAAATGTTAGACGCTGCAACTATCAAGATTTTAACAAAATTTGCAATAAAACCAAAACTAACAGTTGTAAGTGCACATTGTCATATATCATTGCAAAGATAATTTGGGTGGCTATCATCATAACTATAATTAAAATAAAAAGTAGCGTTTCAAGTAATGTCCTACTAGCGATTAAGATAGAACAAAAAAGTATTAGGAAAAGTTTTTACAAACCACTCAAGAACCCCTAATACCAAATTTTGCTGAAAATTTTTATTGCAGTAATAAGAGTGCCATTAAGCAAGAAAACAATTCACAAATTTGACGATTTTTACAATTTGACGGACAATATTTTAACAACGACCAAAAATTCACCGCGTACGCCAATCAGCGTGGGGAAAGCAACAAAGAAAGCTAATACGCAATGATACCTACAGGTACATGAACTTAAGCATACGAGGGCGACCTGAAATGTTTCCGGAATCGACAAGAAAAACACGGTATTGGTGTGGTTTTTTATTTTTTTCTTTCGATGTAGTCTCTTCGAAGATCAATACACTTTCCCAAACCGTGTTCTAGTCCTTCAAGCCGTCGGAAAAGTAGGATGTTCCGAGGTTTGCAAAATAGCCATCTATGGCGGCAATCATTTCCTAATTTGAAGCAAATCTCTTTCCTCTTAGCGATTTTTACAGGTTTGGGAATAGGAAAAAGTCGCTGGGGACTAGGTCCGGCGAATATGGAGGATGAGAGACTAATTCGTAGCGCAACTCATTCAATTTGGACACGACGATGCGGAATGAATGTGTGCCGGTGCATTGTCGTGGTGGAAAAGCACTTTTTTCCGCTGCAAACGAGGCCGTTTCTCCTTCAATACTGTATTGAATCGGGTCAATAAATCGCTGTAGTATTGCCCCGTGATCGTTCTTCCCTTCTGCAGATAGTCGATGATGATCACACCTTGGGAATCCCAAAAAATGGTCGCTATGACCTTTTCGGCCGATGGAACGGTCTTTGCTTTCTTCGGAGCCGATTCGCCTGGAAAAGTCCATTGCTTCGACTGTTCCTTGGTCTCCGGTATGTAGTGGTGTAACCAAGTCTCATCCACGATTGAAGAAATCCCTTGGATTGCGTTGGATCCTGGCCAGACACTCCTCCGACCCGGTCACCCGATTTAGTTTTTGCTCCGGTGTGAGCAAACGCGGTATCCATCGCACCGAAAGCTATTTCATACCCAAAATTTCGTGTAGGATATGGCCATCGCGTTCTTCTGATATGCCTGTTGCCCCTGCTATCTCTTTCGGAGTCAATCGGCGATCGGCTAACATGAGATCATAAATCTTGTCGACCATTTCATCGTTGGTGGCGGTTTTTGGGTGTCCACTGCGTGGTTCGTCACGTGTGCTTGTGCGGCCACGTTTGAACTCGCTCACCTAGAAGCTGATGGTCGAGAATGGTGGAGTAGATCCGCCATGAACATCTAGCAAGAGTTTTCGAATTTCCGTGGCCGTTTTCCCAGCTATCCAGAAGTGTTTTATCACTGCACGAAATTCGATTTTATCCATTTTTGCGAAACACTCTTAAAGAACAAGTATTGACAGTAGACGTCTGAAATTTTAACAGTGGCCATAAAATAGGTTGCCCTTATATGAACCTAGAGGTAGGTTCAAAATTAATAGAACGAAATTGTAAAGAGGGAACTCTAATTTGTGACAAATAATTAAGTCTCTACGAACACATTTTATATAGATTGCTTTCAAAATAAAAAGTTAATTACGTATCCCCATGAAAAGTGAAACATACTGTACATACATATATTTCAAAAACTACACGTGACAGAAAAGATCTGAAAGCAGATCTGAATTCAGAATGGAAAGTTAATGGACCTTGTTTTGTTTAAGAACAAAACATGCTGTTAATTAGTGTTATTAAAAGCTTTGAGAATGAAAATGTATTTTAATGTAGCTAATGTAAAATATTACATGCAGACAAAATAACTCTTTTTCAGTTGTTTATTATTGCTTTCTAAGGCAAAAAAATGATCTTTTTAACATGAAACATTAGATTTCGTGTAATTCAATCTTGTGTAGAATATTCTGAGAAAGTTCCCGTCGCACGGACAAGAATTCATTATTGTAGATTTGTTGAATAACTTTAGACATAAAAATAACAATAAAGCTTATGGAAAGGGTATGAAGTGCTTTCTCATTTATTACGAAAATATTTACGTCGTATTTAGAATACCGAAAATTCTCTAACTAAAAAGGAAGATACTAATTTAACAAACGAGAAATTTTAGGTCACATAAATACTGTTGAAAATATACTGATGTCAGCGAATATATTAAATATAAATTACGTAATTACTTAATGATAGAAATTAGAAAATTACTTGGTAAAATATACAATAAAATAGGCATTAATTAATCGGATAATTTAAGTTGCGTAGGTTAGTTGGTTAATTGATAAGGAAATAGTAATAATTATTATTACGATAATAAATAATTACTAAACTTCTAGTTTCAAAATTTTTTTTTATTATAAATCCACTACAATATCGTTTCGCCATGTAATGGCCTCATCAGGTTGATGAAAAACCGAATATTTAAAATACAAGTTTGAATATTTATGAGTTAAATTTCGGAAGCGTTTGAAATTTAAAAAAAATTATTTGTTTGCGGTTTTTGACAATACGATACAATGTAAATTAAAACTAGATTACACTTGAGGATTATTAGCGATCTGTGTCGCGTACAGTTACACTCATAACTCTTCTCAAATAAATAAATCACACATAAGATGTTTTAGATTTACACTTTATTAATAAAATAAAGACAGCTGTTTCGCTAACACAGTAGCTTCTTCAAATTCAACTTAAGACTAAAGATACATACAATATACAGCGTTAAATCAGGTAGTTGACCCAAGTTAAAATTCTAGGAACTACTACATTTATATTTTGCTTTTTGAAAACTATACCATATCCTACTTGTGTGAGGTTTAAGTTTAATAATATAACATAAGCAACTAAGATACAATATTTCAATGGGTGAACAGATTTAACAGTGGGGATGAATTCAAGTCTAATTGATCGTTTAGTAACATTTCTGAGTTTTTTAAGTTTATTAATTTCTAAAGACTCTAAACAATTTAGTTTTCTACCTTTATTTTCTACATGTATGATATCGAATTGCAAATTAAATTCGTGTTCATTCTCTATTAAATGATTAGAGTAGGTTGAGTGAGTTTCCTTATTGATATAAGAATGACAGTGGTCTTGGATTCGTTTTTTAAACGTTCTACCTGTCTGTCCAATATATGTTTTGGTACATGTTTTACACAGTACAGTTTTATTTATTTGTGATATGGATTTACATCAAGCAAAGGTCGAAACAATGAAAGAATAACTCTTCTCTACTAATGCATTGCCCATCTTTATATATTAAATATTATCTTATCTTACTCCACGTGTATCCGGCTAAATAAATGAAACTGCAGTGTCAATGTCTGGTAATACTGAATGGTTAGTATTGTGTCAGCACATATAACTTATGTACAAATTATTGAGAAAATATGGTGGTGGAAAAATTTTTACAATCTTAAATTTAGTAGAGTGTAGTTGTTTAAATCTAATTGATCATTTAAAGCTAATCCTAAATTATTATATCTTTATATTCCTTAACAATTTCGAGATTATGTTGTAGATTCATTGCATCTTCCAAGTTGTTTATAGTTTTGTACACTTTGAGATCAACTGCATACGCGAGTGCAGAACACGAAAATAATTCAAATAGGTCATTAATAAAAATTAAGAATAACAGAGGACCCAAATTGGATCCTTGAGGTACTCCTGTTGGGATAAATTCGAACGATTGATAACCACTGTAGTGTACATAATTAACTCTACCCGATAAGTATGAGCCAATGAACAACATGAAGTTGTCACTGAAACCGATGTCACTCAATTTCCATCGGAAGATGCTCTATAGCAGCGTTTCTTAATCTTTTTGATAAGTGGAACCCTTTTTAGTAGTCACTTTTATTTTGTGGAACCCCTGGTTTGTTTCAATAGTATGCTTTTAATGTAACATTCCGTAAATGGATTATATGCAACAAAAATGACAATTATTTCAAAAAATATTTATTTTCTTCAAAAAGTAATTCAAAATTTAACACAAAAGTTCTTAAAATAACTTAAATTTACATTTACAGGACTTTTAAATTTTAATTTTAATGGGATGAGTGATATTGCTTTTTATTATCACAAATATACTTAATATTAGGCTTAATAGTTGAAAGTTTAATTCTTATGTCAGGTTCGGCATCAAGTCTGATCCGGTATTTAGTTTTTGTCGACAAATTAGCTGAGAACCCCGTTTCGCACATATATGTGGTTACAAATGGTAAAAGCACCAATACGGCCTTTTGCGACAATTGAGGATATTCATCTTTTATACTGCACCAGAATTCCGTTAATGACATTAATTTAAATTTATTTTGCAATGATGAATCAGATGTCATTTCAATAAAAGTTTCGTATTCTTCCGTTGACATGGTCGAAGGTCGTGCATTGAAAATAAATGGGTTTTTAATTTTGATATTTAATCTGCTGTTCATTTGGAAAATACTTATTAAAAGCTTCACTCAATCCTTTCAGATGTTGAATAATTTCTTCAATAAATGCCCCTGCCATTTCAACCCCTTCTTCTTCTAAAAAGCCTTTTATTGTTGGGAAACAATGAAACTCGTTGGAGCGCATACAAATTGTTCAAAATTCTATTTTTTTCTTGAGAGCAAGAATTTTTTCGTGGGCAATAAATACATTTACTTGTTTGCCTTGGGGGGTTAAATTAAGTTCATTTATCTTTGTAAAAATGTCGCTTAAGTAGGCAATTTTAAGTAACCAATTTCTATCAAATAATCTACCTTTCAATTCAAAATTGTGTTCTAAAAAAAAAGCACGCACCTCGTCCCTTAACTCAAGAAAACGGGTTAGTATCTTTCCTCGAGATAACCATCTGACTTCAGTATGTAAAAGAAGAGATGTATGTACACTTCCAATCTCCTAACAGAGTATTTTGAATTTATGATTTTATGAAGTTAATGATTTTGATGACCTCATCAAGAGCATTCTTATAACTGGGGGATAATTTTTTAGCAGCAAATGCCTGCCTATGGATCAGGTAGTGGCTACTAGAACAGTTTTTAGCTATATTTTTAATAAGCTCTACAGCCCCATTAATTATGCCACTCATGGCCTTTGCTCCATCGGTACAGATATCAATACAGTTGTCTCATGGTATTTTATTCTCTTCAAGAAAAGAATTTAGAAGACCAAATATTTAGACTCCAGTAGTACGTGTTGGTAGAGATTTGCATAAAAGAAGATCTTCCAATAATGCGTTTTCGTGCTGATATCTAACGATTACAATTAATATTGCGAGTCCAGATACATCGGTTGAGTCATCCATTTGTAATGAAAATTTGCATGATTTGAGACGAAAAGTAAGTTCATTCTTTATATTGGCTGCTAAATCTCTGATGCACTGAGCTACCGTGTCAATCGAAAGTGGAATCTTAGCCATTTCTTTTGCAGATTTTTCACCTAACACACATTTTACCATCTCCATACATGAAGGTTTAATAGGATTTTCCGCAATTGAGTACTCGGTTCCGTATAAAAGTTATAGCTTTATGTATCACTTGTATACAAGCTGTATACATCACTCGTATAAAGTTTAAGCAAATTTTTCCCAAAATAATGTTTCTGAAATCGGTAACAAGAATTTCTCAGACGCTAATTGACCACTCTAGATCTAGATCTTTTTGTATTATGTTTGTAAACGTGTACACCAGTGGGCAAACTAGGATCTTTGAGTAAAATGCTATACTTCAGTTTTAATTCCACTTTTCCTAATCTAAAAAGGTCGTTTTTTCAAATTTTTAGTAAAATGCGCGCCATTCTTATAATTTTTAATTTTTTGAAAAGATCCTATTTTACTCATCAGAAGTAATCTTTGCTACCGTTTGGTATCTCGTTTTTCGGGCGTCAATTTTAACGCCCTCTCTACAGAGGCAAATTATGGCAAACTAAAACACAATTTATTTTTGCAAAGATATGCGCAACGCATTAAAAAAAGTTTCTATATATAAAAAAACAATCCTCTTTAAAAAAAATTATTAAAAATTGTCGTGTTTTTATTCAAAAAATGAGAAGGGGGAGTTCTCATTTTCTCATAAGACCGAATAAAGTTTAAAGTTTACTTACGTTGATATTATTTTTAACAGTGAAATATTAAACACAAACAATTACAATTTCTAGGTTTTAACACAGTTTTTAGACAGTTTGGTTTTAAACAATTGGTTTTAGACAGAACCAATAAAGTTTATCAATAAACAAAATCACTTTATCAATAACTTTCAATCAGTTTATTTATCTTTCAATCACTTTATTTTAATTTTCAATCACTTTATTTATAATACACACATCGGCAAGTGAATATTATGCCCGGATACTCGCAGTGTAATAATCAATAAAGAATTGAGCCGGGGAATCACCGATATCGGGATTTCCCGTGATTATACCAAGGCGGCTGCTTTTAAATACCAAAAATTGTCTCGACGGCGCCGTTACAATTCGCGATGTCGGACTGACGCATTTGCACCGATATCCAGATTAGTAAGTGGAATTTAGTTGTGCCGTTAATTTTTTATTACTTTTTTTATGTTGCTTCCTTGAATGTTATAAAAAAAACACGTAACTTTCGCGGAACCCCTGAGCGATCTCCACGGAACCCCGGAGTTCCGCGGAACATAGTTTAAGTAACGCTGCTCTATAGTATCAAAGGCTTTCGATATATCTGTGTGAGAGCCATCTACTTGTCTTAAACCGTCAACGGCAATGCATATATCATGAGAGACACATGTTAAATTAGTTACAGTCGATCTTTCTGAGACAAAGCCATGCTGGAGAGGTGAAAGTTTTGAATTGAATTTGTTATAGACTACATTGTACAGAATATGCTCAAAAACATTAACAAAATTACAAAGTATTGATGTTGGCCTATAATTACGTCTCCACTCTTAAATACTGGAGTAACTCTAGTTCGTTTCCAATATGACGGGAAGATATTCTTTCGAATTGATAAATTAAATACAATATGAAGAGGAAATGCATCATTCTGCAATCCCTTATCACAAATGAAGAAACCTGATTATCAAGAGTTATTTAATTTTAACATACTATTGATTACATCAGCTTCAGATATGTATCCCACAAAACAATTAATTTGTAATAATAATATATATAGTATTGTATGTTTCATATGATTTATGTTCGTTATTAAGTTTTTTAATGCAAGAACCAAATTTTTCCTAAGTGAATTGTAGGAATTAGTTACATTGTTTTATAATTTTGGATAAGCTAAAGAAAGCGTTTTAGATTTTGTTGACTATTTCTGGGAGTATATGTTGATAGCCAACTAAATTGGAAGGCACATACTTAGCTTCGAGCACGTCTGGATTTGCATGTGCATTGCGTACTATAGCTTCCTCTGTAGATAGAGCCACTGCACTGGATGCTTACTATGCCTATGTTCAATCGCGTTTGCGATATGGCATAATCTTTTGGGGTACGTCTGTGGACGTCTCGAGAATTTTCATTCTGCAGAAGATGTGCGTTAGGAATGTTTTTGGACTGGGACGAAGAGATACATGTAGACCGGTATTTATAGGGAACAGCATACTTACCTTGCCATGTCTTTATATATTTGAGTGCGCGTTATTCGTAAAAGCAAACTATAACCTATTTGCAAGCAAAGAACTCACTCATCAGTATGACACCAGGGGTGTTAGAAACGCGTATATAGTGCCTCCCCAAACTAGCAAATCTCTAATAAGTAAGAGTGTAGTAACACAAGAGACGCCAATATATAATCATTTACCAATTGCTATAAAAAATGAAAAAAAAAACAAAATTTAAACAAGTTTTGTGCCGCCTGCTAACATCACAAACATTTTACAGTGTACAGCACTTTCTAGAACATGTATTTTGATCATAATGCGATGACTTGCAGTGTAATTTAATGTAGACTTTTGTTTTATATGTCAACAATTATTAATGTTAATGTGAATGTTAATTTTACAATTTTTACCATTTTTTTAATGTTTCTTGACATTTTCCATACATGTATGATGTAATACGGAATAGAGTTTATTATTATTATTATTATTATTATTATTAACTCTTCCACTCACAAGAACCATTCGTTCTTGGTTGCCATTATCTTACCCCATCGGTTCATTCGATGGATGGCATAGTTATCTATCATTCATTTATTTTATATGAATATTGATTATAGTAGATACTTACCAGTACTTTCAAGGTGTGAACATATGTGTTGTCCGCTGCTAGCAGCTGGTGTCTCTTTCTGGGTATGAACTTGTGTGTTGGTTGCTGCTGGCAGCTTGCGTCTCTCTCTGGGTGTGTGGTTTGTGTTTGTGCGAGCGCGCAAGTGTAGAGGTGTTGCATGTTGGCGCGCTCGTGCGTGTGTTTAGTGACCGGTCACGTTCATTTTGAGAGATCGGAGAACCAGCCGTTACGCAGGGCCGCCAACCCTTTCCCGGCAATTTCTTTACTTTTCCGTGCAGTACTTCGACGGCCCGACCCCCGCCCCATCGAGGCAAGGCGCAGACCAGCGAAGCGCACCCTGCACGGGGTTGCTCATCGCCAACCGAGGAAACACTCTTAGCGGCTACTTCGGTCGACGATGGTCACACATTGTGCCATCTTAACGTTTTCCGCCATTGCGGGGGCACTGCATACACGTCGAACGTATGTGTTCTGTTAGCGGCCGCCTAGCCAGGTTGCCGCCCAGGACCGGTCCTAGTAGTGTGTGCATTGCGCGGCGCCGTGTTTGGCGCCGCGTAGCTTGGTTCCTCTCTCCCCTGCTGGCAAGGCGGAATGACACCTGTCCGTCCATCGGGCAGACCCCCCCTAGAGTTTGGTAACGCATATGCTAGGCTACAACCCAGTAGAGGACCACATGAGCACCCCACCCGTTCCGTCATTTCGCCTCCCGGCCACGTTGCCCGCGTTCGCGCGCGGCAACATCAGTTTAACACGCGACGTATTATTGCAGCCGTGTCTAACAAGACCCTTTTTTGCATTTTTAAATAAAGTTTTTTGTAGAGATCCAAAGTATTTATGGACTTGTGTAATTTCTGTGAAATTTCTCCTGTTGCGCCAATCACAATTGGGACTATTAGGACCTTTTCCATCTTCCACATACTCTTGATTTCGTCGCTGAGAGGTAAATATTTATTTACCTTCTCAATATATTTCCTTGCAGTGCTTTTTGCCAACGGAACAGCAATGTCAATAATGTACGTTACCTTGTCCTTCTTCAGTGTCAGTATTATATCTCGAATATTGTTGGGAATTGTTTTATCTGTGATTATTTGGCGATTCCAATATAATCGAGAATTTTCGTCCTCGCAAACTGAAGGTGCTTCATATTCATAATATTATTATTATTATTATTATTATTATTATTGATGTGTGCGCTCCTTTCGGGAAAAAGGGAAAAAGTTGATACACGGCCGCGAGGCAAGCATATCAACATCTATCCTGCATTAGCAAGTAAGCTTCATTTCATTTGTCCATCTCAACCGCTTACTCTTACTAGTCCCTTCGGTGGGCTGACCGGTATGGCCAGTAACACTTTCAGGGATAAAATATATGGTGTTAGTGATCGACCAGAGGTAGGAAGGGGGCGGTCGGAAATAGTCCCCTTTTCAGCCTAATGGGCTGCTTTTGCCGTGGCTATTGCAAGGATCTATGTCCTTGGGCGCGAGGCAAGCATATCAACATCTATCCTGCTTGATATGGATGGAAACATTGGTATATTAAATATAATTTTTTTTTGTCTTTGTTTTTCTTTTGCTTTTTTTTTCATTGATCTACTGTAATGTTGTTCTTTTGGCTTTTTTTTTCATGGATAATATGTCGTCAACATACCTGAACCAATATACACAATTACTATCGTTCAAGAAAATTTCGGCTAATAAGAAGGTTAGTGGGTTTCATGAACAACTTAGAAATTAAAATAAATACACATCCCTTGTTTAGTAATTGTGACGACGGTGGTGACGATTTTCTGAAGACAATGAGCCAATCGCATGCGTCGTATGGGCATGGGATTTCGTCATTGAATTCAGTCGTTTAATTTGCCACGTCGGATGTAACGTATAGACACCGTGTCTATTAAGACTGCGGAGATGTTTGTAAAATTCAATTGATTCACGGATTTTCTTAGGGAAATAATCCGATTCATGGAACATAAAATTTGACATCTTTGAATAGAATTTGTTGACCAGAGTGTTGAGTTTGTGTTCTGACAGCGCTGAACTGGCTATATTTAACGGCCTAGTACAACGTTCATGTTAGGACACACGCACGTCGACTGTCTGCTTAGTTTCGTCAATGTACACACTGCCACATGAACCCGGAAAGCGATATACTCCTTGAGCTTGGAGCGGAGACATTTTGCCTTTAACAAAGGGTAAGAGGTCCGAAACTTTAGAATGAGGTCTGAAAACGGTTTTTATTTTATTTATATGTAGAACCGTTCCTATCCGATCGATGATACCTTGAATATACGGTAAGAAAGCGGTGTTTATGTTAGGATCGGGTTCGCTCCGTGGTTTGGGGTTATGATGTTTGATTATAGTATGGCCTATGTCGTGGGCTTTTAATTATTCTGGAGTAGAGTGTTAGAAATATGTTTAAGTTCAGAGGGTGGTTTTCTCGTTTCTGAGACAGAATACGCACGATGTATATGAGGTATTGATGACCGCTTGTTTGTGTGCCGGGTGATGATGGGAAAGCGCGTTCAGGTAACGGTCCGTGTGAGTCGGTTTCATGTAGACCGTGTGGCCCAGTTTGCCATTGATATTGCGGGACACTAAGATATCGAAAAACGGAAAATTTCCGTCTAATTCGACTTCCATGGTAAAGCAAATATCATGGTGCTGGTAGTTTAGGAAAAGTATAAACTCATCTAAGGACTGCCGCCCATGCGGCCAAATGACAAAACGTATCGTCTACATATCTAAACCAACAGTTTGGTTTAGATATGTGGACGATACGTTCGAGAAATTAAATTTCTGGTGCCGAAGTATAACGTCGGGACATCAGATGTGTTTTCTGAATCTATAGCGCGTACGAATGTCCTTTACAAGGCCATCTATTGCCTATGTGCCACAATGCTAATAGGTTGTATCCTGATCTATTCTAGAGGAAATAGTTACATTTTTCATTTTTATTTTTATTTTGGTTTTATGTCTCAATGTTAGTTTTTGTGTCTGTAATTTAGTTATTATTTTTGATTTTTTCTTATTTGAATTTATACTCTATTAACAATTAATTTTTAGTTTTATCTACTATATAATTTTTACCCTGTAATTGGATATCTATTGGGTGAAATAAATATTATTATTATTAATATATTATTATTATATTATGTTAATATTATGCTGTAATGGAACTGCATCATCTGGTACATCAATGCACATGTATTTTATAAGTTATCGACATAAACCAATCCACGATATTCCAGCGATTCAACAAGATTGTCAATAAACAATAAAAAGAGAAGCGATTCAATGTTAGAGCCTTAAGAGGCTCCAGGAGAAGAAATAAATTGGAAGCAAGGATAGAACGGAAGTGTCCAAATATAACTACCACTTGATTAATCTAAACTTCAAATAAAAATGTTTAATAATCCCACAGATCCTCAAATAAATTTTCGTGTAAGTCTGTAAACGAAAATCTCTCCATACAAAACTCACAGCTCTACACTATTAAAAAAATATCTTATTTAATTTAAAAACATTTTGTATCTTGATGTAAATTATCTTCCATTTATGATATTCCAGAAGTTATTCCTAAGCGTACATGTATATTTACTTAAAAATTTAGGGCAAAGCAAATACGGAAATATGACAGATGTATCATCAACAACAGTAACAATATGTTTTGAGAAAAAGCCGATTTGAATTTTAAATTTCCTTGGGTATGCCAGTAGCGTGTTAAAAACAGATGACATTTCAGTTGAAAATAAACTTTTTGCAACCAAATTAGAACCGAGAGAGCATTTTTATGAAATTGTATGTCCCAGATATATAATTTCAATTAACGCCAAAATTTGGTTACTGAATAATATGCAAAAATATGTTTATTCAACGCAATTTTTACATGTACTCTCTGTTTTTGAATAATTTCAGCTGAGATGAATTCATTTCAGTTCTTTATTCGGTGTGTATTTTACCATTAATGTTCGTTGTTTATACATCTTTTTAATACAAAAATATCATATTTTGGCATCCCGCGACAGTTTGCGCAAGGTCACGGGTACGTTCTCTCTTATGACCAGATTGATATTTCAGGTACGATTATGTCAATTGTTACCGCACACATTTTGGTTCGTGTTGATTTTTATAAAACATATTTGTAGTGTGAAATTTGAATAAATAGAGGATGTGAGGTAATGTAACAAACTATTTATTGAGGATGATCCGGCTAGCAAAATATTAATAAATAATTAATTAAAAAACTTGAAAAATATATATAATAAACCGAATGATTACTTAATATTGCTTGCTTTACATAGGTGTTGCTCTTGTTTATCTTGAATGTATAAGTTATCATGGCGATTCAGATTCTTAAAGGTGCAATAAATATCAAGATACCTCTTTTTGCAAAACGTCACGCACAAAAGTAAATGACCGCGTTTAATAGGAATAATTCGAGTAGAATTCTCATTACTAATTTTTTTGGATATTATCTGATTCATAACCATTTTATCCCCGTCTCATTACATTACGGTTATGAAAACAAATAAAAATCCTTGTCATTTTTAGAACGTGACTACTTGCCATTATAAAATATTTAAAAGATCTACTCTGAAAATCAACTCAGAGAAAATATTAAATCGCTTAATAAAGATTTTCTTTTAATATCGCCTACTTGCAAAGTAAGGTTATGTGTAGGGAAACCCAAATATGCAAGTGGAAAACCAAATCTGAATATAAAAATTTATAAATGGAAAAACTCCTTTGCACATCAACCGATGTAATAGGGACGTTTTTAAAATTGCTTAATGTTACAGGATCTAAATCAATGGATTCAGTAAATTCTCTCGGTAAAATATTAGCTATTTGGCTAAGAAACCGAAATCCGCAATTTTTTTCTATTACCTTTTTGAATTTTTGAACAATTTTGTGAAAAAAAGCTGTCTACATTTCGGGTTAGTGGCGAATTAGATTCCTCCATTTATGTTATTGTTTTAGAAAGAAAGCTATAATTGGTTTTTATAAATGAAAGTTCTTATTTTGTTTCTATGTTTTCGAATAATTGCTTAACATCAGTGAGGGATTGGGGGATTCGTCAGACAATTCTAAAATTAGATCTTTTAGTTGACAGTAATTCTCGCAATGAAAAAGAGCGGCTTCCGAGTTGAGGTGAAAGAGATGTGTTTGGTAGTTTTTCTTTATAGAACTGAGTATTTATAGAGGTTTTCAGGAAGATTTTTGTCATGTTGGAAATTAAACTATTTACGAGATGAAAATGTTTCTTAATCTCTTCAGCAACCCTATTTAAAACACGAGCAAGACATGTTATATGTATCAAGTTCGGATAAAAGATTTTCAAATTTTAAACGGCCTCTATGCATATACGGGGCTGCATCTGACAAAATGAACAAAAAATTATCTCCAGAAACAGGCGTAGGAAGAAAAAATGTTGATACTTTTTCTTGAACAAATCTGGCCACTGTGAGTGCATTTATTTTTTCTAACTCTTTAGAAGCAATGAGGAAAGAGTGTGGAAAAATCTTGTTGCTAAAAACACCTATCCATAAATGAGCAATCCAACGTCCTCTTGAATAGGTGGTTTCATCAATACATATTGCTATGAATAGTGAGTCGTAGTTGACTGAACCACTATTCACCACAACACTGTCCAACTTTAATGCTCAATCGGTTTTCTTTTATGAGACGGCTTCCTTCTTCGGGTTTCCAATAGGAAAAACGTGGTACTTCTCTTCTACAAAAGTAATGTGGGCGCCAGAATTAAAAGTTCAAACAAAGGTAAAGAGAAAGTCACAGTTTCCAAATTACAGTTTATTAGAAAAAAGAAACAAAAAAATTGAATCTTTATGAAGTATAAAGAGGTAAACTTAATTTGCTGGGGGTGACAGCTAAGCAAATTTAAACGTCCTCTTATGACTCGCGAAACAAAATTAATACTAATAAATTCCAAAGATATTTTTTTTTATCTCCCCAGAATAACAAACTCAAATATAAACAGAATAAAATCTGTCAAACCGAAATATCTAAAACTTGCGCGATACCACAAGTATAAAAACCAACCTTGAAAATAACACGTTCCAGAATGTAACGTTAAAAAAAATTACTAGACCCAAAAAAATTATCTTTGTCATCTCTATTTCAATTACTATTAAAATATATATAAATTCATACAATGAATAATACAATAAAATGCATACAGTAAAGAAATTATATTATAAATGTAAAATAAAACTTACGTAGGTTTTTTTCTTATAACCTTGAGAAACACGTGCAAGTAAGAGATTAAATTAAATCAAAATTACGAGTTCTCAAACTCGTATAAATACGATAATGACTTTAAAGCAATCACAACACAATGAATTCAAAAACAAAAACCGAATTTAATTGAAATAAAAGATAAAAAAGTTTTATCTCCCAATATACAACTCTCTTACTTCGATATCAAAACGTGTCTAAAGAAAATCGTGACAAAACGACAAACTACCACAGAAATCAAAAACAACTCAAAATAAAATCAGTGTACATAATATAAAATCATACACTGTAATAGAAAATAGTACACTATAAAAATATTATATTTTTCAAAAATGTTCACTAAATGTTTGCAGGGAAAAATCCATGGCAATATGTAAAAATGTTTGTTCCGAATTTTAGCTTTAACTTCCTCAATTATTTCGGAATACAAGGAACTTACGTCGTTTGTTCGTAATGTCGTTTCACCTGGGACATTGAATTGGCAATACTTCTGGAGAAGAGAAGTGAAGTTTTGATTACGTAGCTTTGACAAGGGAATATTTGACGTCATCATAGCATGACATAGGTCTCGGTTAAAGACGTCTTATTCGTTTAGCTTATCGGGCATTGGTTGGAAACATTGCGTTAATGTGGGCTGTGACAGATCTCCAGATTTCATCTATAGTAATTTAGTAATATGAACAGAAGTTTTCACGTGTTGGTCTATTTGATATTATTTATCACATGGTATCTGCAATGAAAAAAAAAACAAAAATTGAAATATCAAATTGAGCAATATCAGTACTTAGATCTAAATCCCTAACAAAATATTAAACGGAAGCGCCTCTAGTGTCCAAATGGTGCGAAATCGATCGATATACCTTGGGTTCTATAGAAAAAAATTAAGTTAATACTGATAGGGCAAAATTGAAACGCATTTCTCTGTATATTCATTGTGTATGTCCCTCAAAAGAAATGTGACTTGCTTTTAACATTTTGTATCTCAAAAAATAACAGATATCGACCGATTTTGCACCACCCACTATATTGAATATTCAAAATTTATACTTACAAGTTTAACGAACGCAGAACAGTAGACTTTTACCATATCTATACGTACTTCTTTCTATGGCGAAATCCACACTAACGCTCAATTGACTTTAGGTATTTTACTAATAAAAATAAATAAAATACCACAACACTACAAAACACGAATCGAAAGCACAATCAGAAATAAAATTCAGAAATCGATTTATTATTTACTTACTTATGTAAATATAGGTACAATGAAACCCTGTTAATGGTTTAACCCTTAACTACAGACAAGTTGTTGCCGAGACGCAAGCACAGACACCCAATAAATTCTACCGGCTTTTTTCTACCGCTATTAACAAGTTAAAAAAAAAGAAATTATATAAAAAAACCTCTAGAAAATGTTTTTTGGTGTATCTAAATTTGCAATTTGGGTATTTCAAATGACTTTTAAGCATACAACAAAGAACGTTTATAAAAAAATTATTTCACTTCAAGTTTTAACATGGAATGAGGTGTATATACAATATATATAAAATTTCTCAAAAAAAAAATTAAACTCAACTCTTTTTTATAAAGGAACCTATAAAGGAAACTGTAATAACGAAAATAAAAGTAATTTCAAGTTAAAAAGTTCATATCGAAAAAATCCAACAGGAGGTAATGTAGCACAAAATTTTATGTGGTACAATCGTTGCAAATCCTCTCAGTGCACTGTAAACATATAGGTGTCTTACATATCAAACATATGTGGGTGGTTTTTCTTTCTTTCTTGGCCGGGCATTTTCTGCACGTGGTTCGTTTAGGAGGTTGACCAATTTCAAATGGGTATTCTTCATCCAATTTTAGAATCCGTCTTATACATAGTTTAACTTCTCGGCATATACGTTTATTATAGAATCTACGTTTCATTTGAGGAGTTACCAACAACATTCCTAATTGTTTTCCAAACTCGTAACGAAGCATTGTTTTATTGTCCCTGTAAGCTTGGTGAGCAATATATGAATTAACAGATGCTATATCCAATAATCTAAAGAATTTAGCTAGAGGCCAGCGGCGAGTCCTGCGACTACAACAGTAAACGCTGCATTTTTGGTCGAGACTATCGACTCCTCCTTTTGTTTGATTATAATAATTTATAATTTCTGGCTTACCAGTTTCAGCATCATTATATTCGTTGTGATGCATGGAGGAGATCAATAATACGGACTTATTCTTTTTTGGTATGTATGATAATAATGTCATGTCACTAGTATATCCATATAAACTAGTACCGACATCTTTTTTTCTGTTGGGCAAAAATGCAGGAGGTATTTCACCTTTATTTTTTTTAAGAGTTCACACATAAATAAGTTTTTACTCTTCAGAACATTTACTAGTTCTATTGAAGAGAACCAATTGTCGGCTGTTACATTCCTATTTGTATTTGAGATTGGCTGGGTAAGCCTTAATACGGCTTGTGTGGGTTTTGAATATTTATTTTCCTCTTCACTCAAAACATTACCGTCAGAGTTCTTTCCACAATATATATAGGAATTGTATAGATATCCTGTTCTGGCATCTGTCAGAGCCATAAGTTTGAGACCATACTTAGCCGGTTTGTTTGACATAAATATCTTGAACTTGCATCTGCCGCGAAAAGCAATTAGCATCTCATCCACACAAGCATTACTTCCAATGCTGTACCTAGATTGACAATTTACTATAAATGCATTAAAAATTTCATTAATAGCTGCTAGTTGATCGATTTTTTTCCGTTCATTTCTAGATTCAGCATCATCAAATCTTAGACACGTAACAATAATGGTGAATCGATTTACATTCATTACAGACCGAAAGATATCTCGACCAGATCCATCAGTGGCAAAAATGGATCGTATATCCTCGTGATTGGATTTAAAAATTGAGAATAGAATTAGTAATCCTAGAAACGCTCGTAGTTCTATTATATCTAAATCACGCAGATCAGAATTATTTTCATATTTTTTGTATTTCAGTCTCATCTTTGCAAGACGAGCATTAGATGAAAGTAGAATCACATTCAAAATATGATCATCAAAGAAAAGATTCCACACATCTTCAGGATTAGCCGTGTAGATATTGTTAGTCTTTACATATGGGCATTTTACAACAATATTCTGTTGTAAGGTGCGCGTATTCCTAGGCACTGGTGAAGTTTTTGACCATTTAAAACGATTCTTACCATAATAATAATTATTGTTAGCATCTGTATTGGACGCCTCAGATAACTTTACATTTTCTTCCTCCTCCTCTTGGTTTAGTTAAACCTCCGATTCACTTTCATGATCCGACGGAATGAACTCTTCATCTGATTCTATATCGCTATCGTCAGAATTCACTTCTGCCGCCCATTTCAACAAGGTCTCTTCAAAATTCACATCTCCGTACCTTACTCTCTTTAAACGTCCTGGATTTTCTTGTGTAGACATTTTAGCGACTAAAATATTACACAAAATCAGTAAATTAAAATATAAACATAAATACATACCTCCGATAATTTTTACCGGTTACAATCTTCAAACTAATACTATTACTCTATTTAGAATCAAATGACGCGCTCACCTCGGCAGTCTACTCAAAACTGACCACTAGGAAGGTACATAGACGCATAGATCTGTAAGTTACGGAAATCGCCGAAACTTGACGAATCAGAAACGCTCGAAGGTAATATTTACCGGGGATCTGTAGTTAAGGGTTAAAACGACTTATTTTGAATTCTCGTAATTTAAGACTAGAAATACCCATACTCCCGTACCTCATGATTTTTTTTTCTTGAGAACTGCAAACATAGTAAAATAAATAATTTCATAATGGAATATGTACAAAATTGTTAATTATTAATTAATTAATTAATTAATCAATTTTGAAATCTTTGAACGGCTGCCAAAGATCTACATCATTCAAAATTCTTTCAATTATGCAAAATATGCTACTTATTAAGGATATCTGCAAATATTTAGAAAATTGGATATCATATGCGATATATGCAAAATATACGCTTTGCATATTTGAATTACATTAGTTATGTGTCTTTGTTTGATTTGGAAAAAAGTAATGTAATGATCTCATCTGTTTCGTCTTTGTGACGACACATTAATCGAGTCAATTACTTCCAAAAATAGGTGCAAATGAGTACTTGAAGTAAATTTTGAATTGTTTCTATATTTAATGTACGAATAGAATACTTAATTTTTGTATACATACTTGTAAATAGAAACTTCTGATATTTCTTGTATGTTGGCGGAGACATTTTTGCCTTTACTGCACGCATTATTTACGCTCAATTGGATTATTGAAATATTAACAAGCAGATAAACCACATACAAAGACAGTATTTTTATAATACTTCAGGTAGAATTGTATGTATCAGAATAATTGAAACATATATGAGTAGGTAAACCCCACCAGTTTTGTATAATACAAAGGTATTTTTAATAATATGTATAAAATATTATTAAAAATCTGGTGTGAAGAACACAATCCTTTGGAAGAGCGTCGTTACTTCAAATTGGTTATGTGGACGGGGCGAGGTACTTCGGCTGTCTGACAACAGGCAGCGCTGAATTTACTTCTACGGTCTGGATAATGTCTGTGATGTGGCGATGTGGTTCTTTTTTGCGAATGTGTATGAAGATATCTTTTCTCCAGCAGGGGCGTACCGATGAGCCTGTAGAAAGGCGAAATAGGCGAATAGGCGAAAGGCGTGTCTGGGGAGGGACAAGCTCACAAAAATATTAATAGTGAACCTGTATTTGTGTTCTTCACACCAGATTTTTAATAATATTTTATATTATTAAAAATACCTTTGTATTAGAATTGTATGAATGAAAAAGGGTACAATACTCGTACAAGCACTGTTTGACGACGAGGGAAGGCAATGAAATAGAACACTTTGTGTCATTGTCACGTCGCTGAACACATATACTGAATATCAATATTACATCGTCGCGGTTGGCATCTTGGTCCGAAGAACGCCACTCTCACCTCAAGCGACCATCTTTTTGCACCCCCCTTCTGTCTAGATTGATCGAGAAGTGACTCCCGCAGTTGCTTTTATTGTCACGGGAATATTCCACGGCTCCCCAATTTTAAATTATTTCATCCGCTTGCATTATTCATAACATGTCGCCGAGCTATAAAGAAGAGTGAGGGAAGCACCGAAAAAAAAACGGGGACCGAAGAGAGCCACTCATTCACATCCGAAATAATGTCGGATATTTTATCCCGTTGTGTTCAGGCGACGACTCGCATAATTTCCAGTTCTAATTGTCCCGTTATTGCTTTAATTTATAAAAGCAATTTCGCTTATTGTGTCCTTCCATTGTTAGTGGAAAATTTAAGGGATGTTATCATGAAATATTCTCCACGACAATAGGTATTTTATATCCTGATGCTTTTCGCACTTTAAGGTCATTATAATTCTTCATTTTACTTCTTTTGCATTCAAATAAGCTGTAATTAACTAATTAAAGATCTAAATCTTTAATTTAGTTACTCACTTCTGTTTTAATGCATCACTAATCATTAATATTTTCTGTCGCCATATAATCATGTAGTTTTTTCTCTTCCGATTTATTTGTCTTCGTTGCAATGCACGTTAAATCATTATATGAATCGTGGGTATTGTTGAAGTCTACTTTTGATATTGCGGTATGTAGGTTATCATGTTGAACTTATTGCATGTGAGGAACTAAACAGAAAAGAGTCATGTCCATGATATTAATTTGGTTTTACTACATTCAATCATGGGTTTTTGGTGTTGTAAATATGGCAGATTTTCAACATTGATCCATCACTTTCTCCATTATATCTTGATAGTGTTATACTTCAAATTCGACCCTCGTTCGATTTAGTTCAGCTATACCGTATTTGCGAAACATCATTAGGCATAGAGAATCAACGTATGAGTACATACAATGTATACGTACATGAGAAAGCCAGTCCAATGCCAGCGAAGACCGCGACGACTGACGATTGTCTCCGATACCGATTGACTGGAAATTTTGCATTCAGTCTAGCTGCGGCCGTTTCAGTTTGAAAGCGTACAATAAAATTAATGTATAATGGCTCTTTATACACCCACTGAAAAGCTTCAGTTAGTACAATAGTTTTATGCTGGCAAGTCTGCACTGGAGTGCATGAATTTGTTTGCGCTGACTTTTGCAGACAGTTCTGTACCTTACAGACAAACAATTTGTAATATTATAAATAAATTTGAAACTTGTTTCTGTCTCAATAACTGTACGAAATGCAAACTAAGAGAGGTATCACCACAAAAAAAAATGAGGAAAGGGAACGGCGGGATGTATTAATTTGTAGTATTGTGGAAATTGATAACATGAGATGTAACTAGAAGTGCTGCCGAGGAATTGGGTACAAGTAACACAACTATTTCACGTATTTGGAAAAGTAATGGTTTACAATGTTTGTTTCAAATATTCGAAAACTCAAGAAATATTTCCCGATGACAATTTCCGGAGAATGGAGTTTTGTCAAGACGTTATGGAAAAGATACATCGAGATGAAAATTTCGTTAAAAATAGTCTCTTCACCGATGAATCAGCTTTTCCATTACACGGAAAGCACAATCCCTCTGTTCTTCGATATTGGGCTTCGGAAAATCAACACCGGCATTCTGCAAATCGCACTCCTCAAAAACTAAACGTTTGGGCAGGTATTTTAGGTGACCATTCTATAGGCCCCTATTTTATTGATGGTATATTAAATGTCGACAAGTATATCGAATTACTGAAAAATCAAATACTTCCCGCCATTCAAAACATTGGAATAAATCAGGAAATCGTTTGGTTTCAACATGATGGCTGTCCAGCACATAATGCAGTGAGGGTAAAGGAATTTCTGGGAAATACTTTTCCTGACCGTCTTATTATTGGAACAGGAAACATTAAATGGCCCCCGCGATCTCCTGATCTATCCCCAAATGATTTCTTTTTGTGGGGATATCTAAAAAATATTGCTTATACTCATGAAGTAGAGCAGAAAATCTACTTGCCTTGAGAGAAGAAAATAACTGAGGCTGCGAATTCATTAACTGCCGACATGTTAGCAAATGTAAGAGCTAATTTCTACGACCGCCTATGACAATGTCTTGCTGTGCAAGGAGGAATTTTTGAACCTCTTGTATAATTTATTATAATTTTTAGAATCCTTTTTTATTTATTTTATTAGGATTATTCTTTAATTTTATTAGAATTACGCTTTTGTTTATGCGACGCACCGCAGCTTAAAAATTTCCTGAATCTACTGAAAGAAATAAGAAAAGTAAATCCCTTGCAATTCGTAAATGTTATTTTAGAACGCATTACAAGTGCCTATGTCGATGGTCAAATGATTACTGCTAACTTGTATTTGCGAAACAATCTGAGACAATCGTTGCCGGCCGTCGAGGTCTTCGCCGGCATTGGACCGGCTTTTCCATATACATATACATCGTATGTACTCATACGTATTCCCTATGCCTAATGATATTTGACACATGCGGTATAGTAATTGTTAATTAGCGTACTACTTGAATGGCTTAAGAAATTAGATTGCTTTATTCTGCATTTTGTTCGTTCGTTATTTTTGGATAAGGCTGTATATTATACTAGGTTTCTGCTACATTTAATTACTACCTAATCGTACTCTTAACTTCTCAAATTTCTAGCCTCGATAGTTCTGTTTTTAATGGGCTACTGCATCATTAAATGCTAATATAGATAGTTATCCTTTTGGGCTGTTAGCCTTTCCATGGAGTCATCCATATATTCTCCTTGATAGAATCTATATCTATGTCATTTCGAATGTTGGCTCTCATCTTACCTCTTACTCTCTCATAATGGGTTTCTTGTTTGAGATTCTAAAATATGTTTAATATTAATTTATCTCCTCATTGCCTTGTGTTGGACTTCTCTAGTAAATTAACGTTGGTTGACTATAAGAAGGTTAATTCAAACCAATGCGGTTTGTTTTCGTTACCTTGGCCAGTGCGTACCTTTGTCTTTGGTTCTCGGTTACATAGTTAATTGCAACTGTACCTTTGTTCTTCCAGGGGTGTTGTTTCCACAGTGTTATATATTCCTTGATAATTGCGTAAATGCGATTTTTCGAGTTGTATGTCCTTGCGAATTCACATAG
The DNA here is from genome assembly GCA_935421215.2 of Melolontha melolontha. Lineage (NCBI taxonomy): Eukaryota > Metazoa > Arthropoda > Insecta > Coleoptera > Scarabaeidae > Melolontha > Melolontha melolontha. The sequence continues at coordinate 18,332,582 of OW285236.1, forward strand.
GTTTTTCCGTAATTCCTATGGTGATATAGGATTAATATTATTTCATTCTATAAATACTTTCGTCATTTGAGGCTTCGTGTAGGATATTTAGTCTATTTAAATTGATTTTCCGATTGTTTGTTCACAGATTCAGGTTATGTATAGAAATACTGTCAACGTTACGGTCTAGATTCGCATATACATAGCAGTGCATTGAGTGTGTTGGGAAATAGTAATTATATGATTCGTCGTTAGGCAATTGTATTTTAATTAATCAATGCTGTTTAATGTAAAATATTTTGATTATAGGAACCTAGTATTTTATCGAAATTTTTGAAGATACAATTTCATTGTAATGGATTAGGGCAACTCTGATATTCCGATTTGTAAGCTATTGATGTAGGCATACGCATCTATACGTAGCCATTGGTGATAGAGTCCGTTTTGTTAATTAGTCGAATTTTGCTATAATTGGTTGAAATGTAAAAGGAAAGAGGTTGCAAATGGGTATTATATTCTTTGTGATCGATTTCTTTCCTGAAATTAATTAAATGTGGGATAATTGGAATTCTATTTCTAATATGTTTTTTACTATAATGACGTAGACCCAGCTTCATATAAAACTGGACATGGAGTGGGCTTCGATCTCATTTATTGTGGTCTTGTTATAAAGTGGTTGTTCCATGGTTATGGTAAAGAATCATCTTAAATCTTAGAATTTGCTAAAACAGGGATTCTGTCCGCAATAGCAGGTTTGCAATTCCAACTCATTTATAGAAAGTAACGAGGTATTGTAATACAGTTATTTTCTCGTGTAAATACACGGATGCAAGTAGATGAAAATCCTTATCATGCGGACATCGGCCATATTTGTGACTACAAACACGTTTTGAACAAGGTGAGTGTTTTCGAGAATATCTTGTAGAATTTATTGGAATTTCGATGAGAATTGGGTCCATTAATTAGTTCGAGTATTTCATTATTCTTATATATTTTTTTCTCGTCCTATAACAAGTGTTCATTTAAAAAGTTAATCTAGGTTACTTTGAAATTTTGATAGAATAAGACGCAAATATATTAGTATGTGTTTGTTGTTCCGTAAACGTAAATCCAAATAACATTTGATAATGTCAATCACAGATATCAGTTAGTGCATAAAATAATCGTGCGTCAATTCTGGTTTAAATAAATTGCTTCTCAGTATTAAAATGGCTTTCACTTTAGAACATAAAATTTTTTTTAGTCCAGGCTTATTTTCGAAGTGGTAATAAAATTGATGGTTTATGGGTTTATTCAGTTCAAGATTGCATGGTAGAATTTCAAGTTGAGTTTCCACATTTTGTAATAGATTATATACAATTTAAGAATATTTTGGATAGAACTTTAAAACTTTTTTCTGAAACTGGTAGTCTCTTAAGAAAATCAGGCAGCGTAGCAGTTAAAAAACGTACACCTCAAGTTGTCAATCGTCTTGAATAAATAATGGAAAATGTACCACAAAGATCTGTTCGACATTTGAGTCAACAAATAAACCTTTCTGTTGGTACAACTCACAAGTTATTAAAAAAAGATATGCAACTTTATCCATACCGCGTCACAGCAGTACAAGAATTGTTAGAAATTGATTACCTACGTAGACTACAGTTTTGTAATTGGTTTGTAAATATGAACAATTATGGAGAACTTTCGCAAAGAGTCATCTTTACTGATGAAGCATGGTTTTATAAAACGGGATACCTAAATTCACAAAATACAAGAATTTGGAGTAGTGAAAATCCACTTGTAATTAATGAAGAATCGCTACATCCAGAGAAAATTGGTGTTTGGGCAGCGATAAGCCAAAGGCGAATCATTAGAACAAAATATTTTTTCAGGGAACGTTAACTGCTCAAAGGTACCGTACGGAAATTTTGCAACCATCTGATGACGAAAATGCATATTTCCAACAAGACGGAGCACCTTGTCACTGTACTGCAGACTCTTTGGATTATTTAAGAGAATTTTTTGATGAGCGCATTAGTCGAAATACTGAAATTGCCTGGCCTGCACGTTCATGCGATTTTACACCTTGCGACTTCATTTTGTGGCCTTATCTAAAAAATAACATATTTCGAACACCTATATTGAATTTGAATGATATGCTAGAGAGAATCGTACAGAAATGCATGGAAATTAATAACAATCCATTAATGTTGTAGAATATCATCAGAAATTTTGAACGGAGGATTTTAAAGTGCATTGATCTTGAAGGACAACATTTTCAACATTTGTTATAGTTTTCAATAAATACCTATTATTTGTTATTTATTTGTATGTATGAAGCTGTCAAAATATACTACTTCGTAGATGAAGTAGTAAATTTTAATTTACGACATACTTCAAAATGTTCTTAGTAAATCACATGCTACTAGATTGACTTTTCAAATGAACACTTGTTTTAATACGACAAGCATATGGTACGGGCGTTTTAACCCCCAAAAATAAAGTCAATCTTCGTATTCTGGACATGAGGTAGCCTTCCATTTTCTTCCTTCTTCCTGCAGACGCAATAAGAGAGGTAGTAGTCCTTAACGCTATAATTAATCGTCAGCGTCACACGGAATAATAAAAATCTGTATCAATTAATGAGTTTTATTTTCTGTTATATATTAAAATATTTAGTGTCAGTCAATTAAGCTGGTATAAATTTGCTATAAGGTTTTTTTTTCTCGTTGTGGAAAAATTGTAACCGATTTAATAGTAAATATTATTAAAATCACTGTGTAAGATTTATTTCTACATATACAGTGTGGAAACATAAAATTTATTTAGAATTAATTTTGATAATATAATTTCTGTATTTATCATCAGTAAAATAACTGAACAATTCATTTTTTTGTATAAGTAAAATACCTCTGCATATACAGTCTGGACAAATCTTTATAGATAAATTGTGGCATAAATTTTTATCCAGTGAAATTTTCGCCATTTGTTAAGTAATTGCGTGTGTTATATAGGGTGTTATTGCATATACAAGGTGTGCAAATATCGATGTAGGGTTTATGAAAGATCTTTGATAAAGTTTTGATGCAATTCTTAGAACTAACATTCTTAATTAATTTAATTGTTTTCCATATTGATCAAATCAGTTCAAACGTGGACCTTCAATTTTTTATATATATCATCTGGTGATCTGATTATTTGTAAATTTATCTAAACCACGTGCTTTTATGTGCATATAATTTAATTTCACCTTTATTTCAATTAAAATATTATACTGAGTGAGTCTTTTACTTATAATCAGAATTTATTTTGTTACTTAGATATCTATCACTATTGTAATGTTAGGATCGCCTTGATCACGTTTAATTACAGTTTTTTTTTGATTCATTGAATTTGAATCATTCGAATATATTTTATTGTGACGTGGTTAACCAATCATGGTATAACCTTTTGATTGTGAATTTCTGGATACGTTATCCTTTTGTTTGTTTATGTTGTTCTGGATTACAATAAATCCTAATTGTTATTGTTTTGATTTGGTTGTTTAATTTGGTTTAACAACGATATACGTAATTACCTGGATTTATTCAATTTACTACGGCAGAGTCTGTGTTCTCTGTTGCGGGTAATGTTACAAATTACAAATAATAAGACATAAGTACTATAATGGAACATAAATCATGAAAATTATACAAATTTGCCTAACTCGATGGTGTAATCTTATTGAAATTTTACTATTGGAATAATATTAAAAAACTAACTCACTGCCTTTCTATACATATTGCTGTGAATAGTGGGTTTGATTGAAGGGTAGTCCACTGTTCACCACAATATGTCCGAACTAAACTCAGTCAGGTTTTCTTCTTAATTGAGACTTCTTAATCCAGGGCTTTCTCGTACAAGAGTTAACGTAAAATTTTCACACACCAAAACTTAATAAGAGAGATTTCAAGTGGATTTCAAATACTCTTAACTATACGAGATAAAACAACACTCGTAATTAAACGATAATGAAATTTAAATTCACATCAAAGCACAAAAACCAAAATAAACCGAAGTTATAAAAATATAGAAATAAAAAAGAAGTTTTTACTACTAAGACTGATCCACTTGAAGCACAAAGTATCTCTGCGAAAAATAGATCGGACATAAAGTACGAATAATACAAAAATATCATTCTAGTCGATCCACTTCCTGTTTATAACAACTACGATAAACAACATAAATATTTAAAGTACATAGGCGCGGTCAATAAAACAAGCCCTAATAAACATTTAAACAAAATTCAAGATATAAATACATATAAATATGCAAATAAGTTTAACATAATAAAAAATTATTTTAAAATTGTTCTTCGGGGAGAAGTTCACTACACAATGTAGTTTACCAGATGTTTTATGTTAGTTTAATTACAGGTTCCTCGAACCAAAAGAACTGAGGAGAAACCTTCTGAAAATTTATTGAAATACTTCATGGTCTTACTTCTATGTACACTATCTTTCACGTTTGTTAGGTCGTAATTACTAACTCAGTTTACAGTTCACGTAGAATAGTTATAGAATTTATACATATACATACGTAGTATCTAGTCTATATCATATGATTCTAAAAGAGTTTGTATTCCAACTGTTTTCTTAGAAAGACGCGCACGTTTGAAAACAATAAATGATGTCCTTAATTAATACAAGTTACCGCTATTCATAATAGGGAGCGCCCTACAGAGAAAATATGTCATAACACTGACACTGTTTGCTCACGTATATTTATAATACATCAACTCGATAATGTTGGTAATATTAACACAAATTTATCATGACCTTTTTAAAATCTGTAGAGTTAAATATTTTAATCACATGGATATTTGAAATATATTAAATATCTCCCATAATATGGTGGCGCCCTTTTAGATAAAAGAACCCCTCTCCACTCGGCTCTAAACTGAGCTGGTCTTTAGCCGAAAGATCTCCGGGGCATTCATGCATTGAGGTATATTGGGTAAGTTCATAACTAGAGTGGACCAATCAGGAGCGAAAGCAGAGGCGTTACTAACGAATTGGTTCCCGCGTGCCCCATCGCACATACGATTACTTAGTATGTTGTTCACGGTCATCGTGTGTACACGTATAATAGCAGCAGGAAAGTGTATTCTGTGTATTTAATAATGTTGAAGAAGCGTACAGTAAAAAAACCGCTATCATCAAAGTTAGTCAATAGGTTTATTGAGAACCATCCTAGTTTATCTTACAATGGGGTAAATGTAAAATGTTTAGTGTGCAATATATATATATATATATATATATATATATATATAAACCATTTAACAAAATCAAATTTGCAACGCCACGTGCATAGCGCAAGACATAAAGATAGAGACACTGGTGCCGATACAAAATACGAAGTGTTCTTATTGATTTGTGTACAATGATGGTTGTGTGTAATTTGCCGTTTACTTTGTTACGCAATGATTCGTTTATTTAATTTCTTGAAAAATATGGCAATGTAGAATTACCGAGCTGCACCCACTTACGACGTTATTTAAAATCTGTTCGTGTACATTTAGAAAATAAAATTAAGACTGATCTGAAAAATAAAAAAGTGTGGTTGTGTGTGGATGAAACAACTGATAGCAAAAAAAGATCTGTACTTAATGTTATGGTGCGTAAAATGGAACCAAATCAATCGCCATCCTCAATTTTATTAGCTAGCAGACAAATAGAAGAAAGTACTGCGCGGGTAATTTCGAAAGTGGTGTTAAGTACATTGGAAAAATTTGAAATTTCCAGAGATTAAATCCTAATGTTTGTGACAGATGGTGCCGCAACCATGCTTTCTGTAGGTCGGTCTCTTAAGGAACAGTGTGGTAACTTTTTACATATTACATGCAAAATCCATGCCCTACATCTTGTAGCAGAACGGATACGTAAATGTTACCCAAATGTAGATGCGTTAATATCGAGTACTAAGGCAGTATTCCTGAAATCTCCAAAACGTATTCGGAAATTTCACGAATTGTGTCCCCATACCCCTGAGCCACCACAGCCGATTCTGACACGATGGGGAACATGGCTGCGAGCGGCATTTTACTAGCATAAATATTTTGAGGATGTAAAAAAAGTGGTTTTATTATTAAATCCGAAAGATAGTGCCACTATCGAAAAAATCGAAAAAAATTTAAAAATAGTCAGGTTAAAAGTGATTTACAAACTATTCACAACCATTACTTCGGGATAGTGCAAGCATTTGAAAACCTACAAAATTCTTCGCTATCGTTACAGGAATCAGTGCTAGTTGTGAAAGATACACACGCACAGCTATGTTCGATAGAAGACGCAAGAAATGAGTGTATTTTAAGTAAGTTTGAAAGTGTTTTAGATAAAGATTTAGATTTTGCCAGACTTAGACAAATTTGTGAAGGTTCGTCTACAGATGTGTTAAGTTGTTTCAAAGATTATTTTAATTATGCAAACATCACATCACTAGATGTGGAGCGATCGTTTTCTTTATACAAGCACATATTTTTCTCACGGCGGACGCGTTTTCGAGAAATAACTTTGGAGACGCACCTTATGTTTACAATATTTCATCGCGCTTCTCCAGATTTTCAAGTCACGGAAAACGCATAACACGGTAAGTTTTTTTTTAATCATCTAATTACATACATTTTAGGTTTTATTTTTTATACGTATCATCGAGAACGTTTCATAATCTAGAAAAACCGTCTTACATTTTTTTTGTATCTAACATAATAACAGCACCGTTCCTGATAGTATATCTCTAGATATTAATAATGTTTCGCTTGCGGGAACCAATTCGTTAGTCACGCCTCTGCTTTCGCTCCGAATTGGTCCACTCTATTCATAAGCTAAGGTATTATGTAAGTATGCGCAAGGCTAGTGCTCATTGGGGCATATAGCAACAGTTGCGATCTTTGTTTCGATATATTGGGATGGTGGCTTTTGTTTTTGGTTAGCGTCTTTCGCATATCCCTATCCAGTTGAGTTATTTCATTAGCGTTCCACACTATCGCGCCGAACGTGTAGGAAATTATAAGGACTGTTAACACATTTGTTGCTGTGCATTTACTTTTTGACCAATTATTACTATTATTACTACCTCCACTCACGAGAATTTCGAATTTGTTGTTGGTTTCCAGAATGTTAACCCATCAGTTCATTTGAACAAGATGGTTGGCATAATTATCATCATGTTAAGAGTTATAATTATTATATTTTATTCTCTAACAGTGATTGTGTATTTTTCTGTTGATAACATTTTACAAATCTCTGTTAACAATACGCTTGATACTTTAAATAAAAATTTTCATGCAAAGAATTTTTTTTGTCGGAAATTATTTCGTGCAACTGACGTCCAACTAATGGCATTATTTAATTTTCATATGGCAAAAAAGGCATCAAGAGCTACGTACTCGGATTGGCGAAAACTAAACTATTCCTAAAATTTAATTATCAGCTCGGTTTTTGAAATTAGCATATTAATTATATTATTCACCTCACCACACCTATTTTAGTCTGCAATGAAAAGAAAGCCTTTACAATTATCTATCTAGGATCATTTTGCATATTAACCGCAGGCAGAAAGCAAATTACAGCGTGTAACAAGTGCTCTTTTGGTAATTATCTCGTTCCTCGCATTGCGCGAAATGGAATCGTTTCGTTGCATCTACTTCACCCCTCGGGAATATGGGTATTTTAAAATTTAAAATCCCCTTTGCCGGTCCGGGAAATGAAGTGTCCTAGTGATACACATTTTCTGCAACGAGGCCAAACTTTCCTAGATGCACGAGAATATACGGCCGAGTTAACACCTTCGCTGTTGTACTCTTTTGTGACGAAGTTTACGATTCACCTTATTTAAAGGTGCTGCATCGTAGCGCCTTATAATCCATGCAAGTGTATAAAGTACAAGAATAAGAAGGTTGGCATGTTTTACCTTAGTTTCTCTGCAGTACTTGCTTGATATTTTTTTAGCATTATGTATAATTAGGTTAGGCATGCATTGATTGCAATTCTACTGTTGAATATAATTTAATAATAAGAGAGTGGGTGTTTTCCGTAATTTTTATTTTGCATACTTTCTTAATGATTTAGCACAGGGGTTTTCAAACTTTTCTCCTCGTATTACTCACATGTACCGTGACTCAGCCGAGTATGACCTAACTATTAAAAAAAATATGAGGGGATAGAACTACGTTTGAGAATGGTTAAACAGTAAAAATAACAATTGTTTTTGAAAGTGTACTTTATTTATATAAAAATAGTGAAAAACTTTTTAGCCGTCCATTTAATATATCATTTGATAAATTTGATTAAATATTTTAAATATTTTCAATTTGGTATGTTATTTTTGGGAAGTAAATGTGAATGTAAACATTGAACTAAGAAATTTGTCTCTATATATTAATAGCTAAGGAGGAAGAATTAGCAATTTCAAACTTTCAAACTGACACCTGGATATTAACATCGGTGCCTTATTAAGCGTTTCAAAAGAAACCTAGAAAACCTAGGTCCCCGTAGCTCAGTTGGTTAGAGCAACGGTCCGGCGAACCGTAAACTTGGTTCAAGTCCCAACGTGGAGGTAAATTTTTCAAATAAAATTTCATAAAATTTTCGTTGTAATTTGTAGACAGCCATGTTTACATTCACATTTACTTCGCAAAATAAGATACTAATTTTGAAAATATTTAATATAAAAGCCGAAAACTCCAATAATTTATCAAATTATATATTAAATAAACGGCTAAGAAATTTGTCTCTATATATTAATAGCTAATGAGGAAAAATTAGCAATTTCAAACTTTCAAACTGACATCTGAATGTTAACATCCGTGCCTCATAAGGCGTTTCAAATAAACTTCAAACCAAGGTCGACGTGACTCAATTGGTTAGAGCGACGGTCCAGAAAACCGTAGACTTGGTTTCAAGTCCCAACGTGGACAATATTTTTCAAATAAAATTTCGTATAATTTGCCTTGTAATTTGTAGACAGCAATGTTTACATTCACATTTACTTTGCAAGATAACATACTAATTCGAAAATATTTAAAATATTTAATATAAAAGCAGAAAACTCCAAGAATTTATCAAATGATATATTAAATTAACGGCTAAGGAATTTGTCTCTATATATTAATGGCTAAGGAGGAAGAATTAGCAATTTCAAACTTTGAAACTGACATCTGGATATTAACATCGGTGCCTTATTAAGCGTTTCAAATGAAACCTAGAAAACCTAGGCCTTCGTGGCTCAGTTGGTTAGAGCAACGGTCCGGCGAACCATAAGCTTGGGTTCAAGTCCCAACGTGGAGGAAAATTTTTCAAATAAAATTTCGTACAATTTTCGTTGTAATTTGTAGACAGCCATGTTTACATTCACATTTACTTCTCAAAATAACATACTAATTTTAAAAATATTTAATATAAAAGCCGAAAACTCCAAGAATTTATCAAATTAGATATTAAATAAACGACTAAGAAATTTGTCTCTATATATTAATAGCTAAGGAGAAAAATTAGCAATTTCAAACTTTCAAACTGACATCTGAATATTAACATCTGTGCCTCATAAGGCGTTTCAAATAAACTTCAAACCAAGGTCCTCGTGACTCAATTGGTTAGAGCGACGGTCCGGAAAACCGTAGACATGGTTTCAAGTCCCAACGTTGACAATATTTTTCAAATAAAGTTTCGTATAATTTGCCTTGTAATTTGTAGACAACAATGTTTCCATTCACATTTACTTCGCAAAATAACATACTAATTTGAAAATATTTAAAATATTTAATATAAAAGCAGAAAACTCCAAAAATTTATCAAATGATATATTAAATTAACGGCTAAGGAATTTGTCTCTCTATATTAATAGCTAAGGAGGAAAAATTAGCAATTTCAAACTTTCAAAGTGACACCTGAATATTAACATCGGTGCCTTATAAGGCACTTGTAGCCAAGGTCCTCGTGGCTCAGTTGGTTAGAGCGACTGTCCGGCAAACCGTAGAATTGGCTTCAAGTCCCAACGTGGACGAAAATTTTTCAAGTAAAGTTTCGTATAATTTGCGTTGCAGAGCTGCATATTAGCAAATAACCGAAGTACCTACACCCCATAAAGTCATTTAAGTTTACATAATAAAGTCTACAGGATTTTTCCTGTTATTCCCGTTATTTAATGACCACACCTTGTACATGCTACGCCTAGACTTACATAATAAAGCTATTTCTAACGTTTTTTTTTCTGGCATCGTTATACGAATATATTCAACCGGCTGAACATTATTATTATCATCGTCTATTATCATGATCTTGCATGATTGATGTCCGCCGAACGTATTAATGCGATAACCGTACAATCAAATTAATTTCGTATCTAATAATAATTCGTCCTCGAAGGCAATATATCATCTACAAAGTTACATTGTGTGAAATATATGCTCCATGTAAATAAGGGAACGTCAATATATCGACGTGAAAATAGACGTTAAAAGCTTTTACAGAGAAATGTAAGAAGATAAAATGTTGAAGAATAATCGTTTATCGTATGCGACGGTGAGGCGGTTAAATCGGCGAAGCAAAGAATATGACTTTAACCCAATAAGAGGAAATATCTGATTTATTATTATG